>OY728159.1:99712284-104712284 GCA_963277665.1 Viscum album
CTAATTTTCCCTATAATTATTATAGCCAAATTTTTGAATTCTTATTAATTATAGAACATGTGACTGGGTAAGAAAATATCACAATATATATATAAAGAATAAAATGATTAAATTAGTGTGTCAGGCTATGTGAGTATGTGTTTTTGTGAAAACTAGTTCCCAAACTAAAAAAATAAATCTTATATTTCAAAAGATAAACATACATTTTTGTTCCCCAAACATGAAAAAAATAGAGAAGAAAAAATAAAATTATAATATGAATAAACATAAATCTAGAAATTTAATCCCACCTCAACCAGAACATGATCCCATAGAGAAACACAGGCTATGAGAATTACAAATTCCCATAGTTTCTAGAATCCCATAATTAATTATGAATTCAAATAACACTAGAAACAAATAGAAAAAAAACTATTTATCGGAAGCATTCTAAATTCAAAGAAATTCCTAATAAGGATATTATTGACTTTATTAGGGACATCTACTCTATGGTGAAAACGTTTTTTTAGGGAGGAGTAATCTATGAAGAAGTAAACTAAGATTATTCTCATTCTTCTTAAAGGTAAATTCTAAAACCTAGTTTTAGATGGTATAGGAGGAGTTATTTGATACCTAGGATCATTTTTTTAATTCATTCTCCATGAAATTTAATCATAAGAAGATGAGTACTGAAATTAGGCAAAAAATCAATAGTTTTCTTTTTGATAATGTATAGTTTTTCCATGAGTCATGGGGTTGATACATATGATTACTTAGATAATTCCCCAACACCCAGGGTACATCAAAATTTCTCAGGGATATATTTCATTATAGAATTAACCAATACCAGAAAATATTGTTTAACATACCCTCAGGAGAAAATTTTAGAGATTAAACTATTGATAATTTGGAAAAATATTAAACGCAATTGTATAAAATTCACTAAATAAATGCTCAATAAGAAGAAAAATTATTATGAAGGAAACTGATTTCATTCCAATAGATGAGAATGAGTCTATTAATTTTTACAATGAGAATACTCAAAACATATAGAGGGATTAATTTCCCTTTAGTTTCATATTTGGGAATTCAATTTCATATTCTCCAAACATTGATATGCAAGAATAAGCTCTAAAAATGTTAATTTTATAAATATAGACAAAGGATGAAACCCAAAAATCACCCATTCATAAAAAAATTTAACACGGTATACCAAAATCATCCAAATCGCTCTTAGAGAGACTAGGGAGGAACTATACGTTCATATCCCCTTGGTATTAGTAATAATTTAGTTGAAATTTTAAACCCAACCCATGTTTAATATTATAAATCCTAAGTGAATTTATATGAAAACTTTTATTCGAAACATAATAATATTTTTATAGTATTGTACTATCATGAATTAATAATTTAGGTTCAATTAGATAAAAAAGTAACATTATGATTCAGATGAAGCCCAAAAGGATTTTATAATGAAAACCCATTAATTGAAAATGGGACAACTAAAAAAGGGAACCTACTCAATTAAAAAAATAAAAGTTAATCAGAACCACTATATATAATCCTAGGTATAATTAAGTGGTTATTAAATCTAATAGTGGAAACAAATATCAAAATGAATTTATAAATGAACATAGAACTACTCAAGATGAAACTATGGAGAAAATTGTAAACAAGAATCTAGAAATCCCTAAATCTAGAAATCTAGACACACCATTAACATCCATTTGAATCCAACTATTCCAGTTAGATCAATTCAACAAATGTATGGAAACGAATATAATAAATATAATATGAACATTGTGGGTAAAACTGTATGAATTACACCATTTATAATGAATTATGTCCCAATTGTTCCATTTGAAAAATTAATCAAGAAGAAGATTTACGAAATAGAACTTCTCAGTTCTCTTATGGTTTTTTATTAAATTTAACAATGTGATTAACACCATTTAGGCTTTAATGAATGTTCTATGTTATTTAAAATCACTAAATATAATCTATTCAAAAAAATTATCTTTGGAATACTTTTTAACATACAATCTCATAGAGGATTGTAGTGTTGTTTAGAAAAAGAGGATGCCTTATAATCTCCATGTCCCAGTAGTCATTATAGCCCGTTGTTCCTTATTAGAAATTTGATTTTATAGTTTTCATTATGATATTGATAATAGCATCAATTTTATAATATACTCACTATTTCAATAGTTGAGGTTAGGAAAACTACATCTCATGATAAGTATCCATCAATTAGTTGAACATTATCTTAAACTAATATTCCAGAGGGTGGATTAATAACTAGTGGGTGATAGGATATTGTTTCATCCAACTAACATTATTATTATATATATTTATATATTAATTTTTATATGAAATTTTCAATAATTCTAGGTATAACTTTCCCCTCCATTGGACGTATTTTCATTTATGTATCTATTGTAAAGTTTATTTTAAATCATTTAGAGAAACCATAAGTATTTAATGTCTAAATAATTTTTAAAGACCCTACACATAGGTAAAATAATTTCGAGTTGAAATAATGTAAATTTAGGAATAAATTGATCAGTTTGAAGAGGTATTGGATAAGACATCCATGGCTGAAAAATACCCAATGAAATTTGGAAATAAATATTCACAACCTTATTGGGATGTAATTGATAAAAATATAGATTGTCTTTTTTAAAAATATTTTTTTATTTTCTATGATGTTATGGTTTTTTGGATTATTAATTTTCTATTATTGAGTTTAGGCAATTTTTTGTGCTATAGGGGATTTATTATCTACTTCAAACATCGAGGAAAACCCTTTTGAAAATAGTTAAGTAGAACTCTTGGAATACAAATATTTTGGTGGGGAGGAAATTATTCTTAAATATGTGCTATATTGGAAATTAATTTTTTTCACAAATTGAACAACAATCATAAAAAATATTCAATTTTGGTATTAAAATTCAAGAAGTGTACACTTTTCAGAAACACCTTAGAAAACATATTGAATAAATTGGGCAACCTTGACCCAATAACTTACCAAATAGTGAGCTAGAAATACAAATAGAGCCCAGACCCCTTCCAATTCATTTTATATATTCATTTTTGAGTGATATTTTTTCATTTCATTCCATCATCTCATCCAGTTCGGAGGAAATTCAAGGGAAGAGTACATTGAATGTATTGATGATGATTAAATTATATATTTGTAGGTTAATAACTGATATAAAGGGAATTATTCATTCTCACTACATTAAAAAATACATATAGTGACCGATCACAAACAAATAGTTGATAAAAAATGTATATTAAACTCAATTTCTAATAGGTGGTTAGGGAGGAAGTGAATAAATCACTTATTAGAAATATTATTTATCCCATTTCATACATCTGATGGTCTAGTCAGGTTTAGGTAGTCCCTATGAAGAGTAGATTCAAAATTTCATTTTTTCATTGGATTATTAATATTTTCTAGTATTGTATATTTTTTTGTATAGTTATTCAAGTTATAATAAGACTATTATAGCTCTTTACGATAATTATAAGATCACATTCACTTGTCCATTTTGGACATTTATAATCCAAAAAATTCCCAATGTCTTTTTTGGTTCTCCAACAACATCCTAGATATCCTTAAAGAATATTTTCACTAATTATTTATAAATTATTATTAAGGTTTTTATGAACTAATTTTAAATTAAATGAATTAAATTTAAAAATATATTTAAAAATATGAAAATTAATTTAAAAAGATGTCTGAAAACAAAGTTTTCATCAAAATGGAAAAGTTCCAATTACTGTTAATTTAAATAATTTTTTAGGTCACAACATTTCAATGAGATGTTTTAAAATCAATAATGATAATATTAAAATAAATATAAATTATTTCCCTTATAGAAATTTTATTGTAATTATGAAATTTTCAATCCATTCTGGTGTTTATTAGAGTTTCATCAAGAATTTTTCCAAAATCACCAAGCCCTTGTGCTCACTTCATTTCAACGATACAACCTTTTTGTTTAATGAAAATTTGTTAATGTAATTTAAAATTCTTAAATAGTTTTTTAAAAATTTACCTATTATCACAAATCTATATTGTTAGATAATGTTTTAGGTGATATATGATTCAATTGATGTGGCTACAAGTACTATTTTATAGTAACAAGTGAGAAAAGGTAGAATGTCATTTAATATGTTAGAAATACGATGGATGGTTCCCCAAAAAATTACACAACCACTAAAAATTAGTTTTATTATATCTTTTATTCAGTATAGAAATATATGGAATACCTAATTGGATCGAATTTCATTATTTTCAGACACTATTATACAATTAAATATCTTTTGTTTAAGAAATAATCAAAACTAATACAAATGATATGTAAACATTAATTAATGTAATTCTTTCTATAAATTAAATATATTAGAGGATATGAAAATGTGGTTTATTGCCACCTTTTGTGGTTACCCATCACCAAAATTGATGCACTGAAAGATAAAACACATTATTAATAAATGATAACCTTTTTAATACCTCAATTAATCATTTTTCCTTGGTTTGATGACATATCCAATTTTTTGTTCATAGGATTGATTCCTCAATAAATTTCCCATAATAAAATGAATAAATTAATTTTAGGGTTAAAATATTACTTTTTGGAGGACCCCTTACATTTTATAAGATGTGTTAATGGTTTTCTAAGAAGTTTTGGGGATCATAAGAAGATGATTCTCTTTAATTATAAATCTCATTATTCACCAAGGGTGCACATTATAGGGTAAAGAGAACATGAACGAAGGTAATTTCAGATGGTTTATAATATCCCACAATTCTCAAGGGTGTTAGTATTATTTTTATAGGTTATGAAAAGTGTCAATGGATGGAAAATATCATTAGAATGTAGAATCATCCATATAAGATTTTAGGCAATTTTTTATGGATTTGGTTTTGATTTCATGGGTCCATTATCATTATCTTATAGTAATTAGTATATTCTATTGGTTGTGGAATATGTGTCAAAGGGGGTTAAGGAAGTTTCACTTATATACAATTCTTGATTATTGTGTTTTCATGTTGACTATGAAAAATATATTTTCAATGTTTAGAGTTCCCAAGGTATTCATTAAGAACAATGTAAATCATATAAATAATTTTATATTTAATAAATTTATTTTTAAGTATGGTGCGTACGAAGAAGTAAAATAACCTGACACCCAAAATCTTGTGGTTATACTAAAATTTTGAATATAGAGGTTAGAAAATAATTCGAGAAGATAATGTCATGATCTAGGAAGGACTGGTCAATCAAATAGAATAATTATTTGTGGGATATAGGTATTCTTAATATACTCATTTAGTGATCTATACTTATATAATATTCTTTGGAATAAAATTACATATTATTATTGAATTTATTCATAAATATTTTGTATAGTGAAGGCCATAAACTATTGTATCAAGACTTTAAGTGAAAGGATTTTTTTGGAGTTGAATGAACATGGATAGATTAGGGGAGAATCCTTTGATATTTCAAATATTTACAAGTGAATAAAAATACATTTCTTTACTCAATTATCAATAATATGTACTTTTTTGGGAAATGATTCTTATTATTCAATTTGATGTTGAAACATTTTCATGGGAAACTAAGATGAAAGTGTTCTGGACCATTCAATATTATGAGAGTTTTAATTAATGAGGCTATTGGTTGGGGAAGATAACATATCATTCATGGTATATGGTGAAATAATAAAAAATTATTTTTAGGGGAATCCAAAGGTCTTGGTTTTCATATCTTTATTTGATCGATTAATCATAATTAAGTCTAATTAAGTACGATAACATCATATTTACATTAGAACTAAACCCTAGTTTTCGTTTTTTTTTCTATTCTTCATTTTCATAAAAATAATAATTCATACTCCTATCCACAAAGTTCTATTCTATAACCATTGGAAGTATGTGCAATTGTAAATTCACACAACACTTAGAGTGACATTAAGAAGGGATCCTCCCCAAATAATTTCATATATTACCAAAGTCTCAATGGATCTACCTTTCAAAAGAATTTAGATAAAATTCTACAGAAAATAAAAAATCACGTTATTTTCATTGAAAAGTGTTAAATTATGAAATATTAACTCATATATTCACTATTTGGTGAATGGAACTTGCTGTCTAGTGGAACATATCATTAAATGAATGGAGAAAAAAATTGAATTCCAATAATAAAATCTACAAAATTATGTGTGTAATGTTATAATCTCATTACTTAATTTTCTTTTTTACTTGTGTATAATAAATATGTATATGGGAATCCCCCTTTATGTTTTAAATTTTATCATTCTAAATATATTTTTATTTATCTTGGTGATTATGGTAATTATATCAAGACTATACAAAATAAAATTGAGATGCATTTTAAAACTATCTTAGACCCATTAAATACCTTTATGTCACACAAAACCATTTTTAAATGATTCTATTTGAGTTGAATTTAATTTTCATGAATTCATAATTAAATCATAATCATAACTATTTTAAAAAAAATTCCTTCATAATTGATATGGATATGTGGTAAATTTGGTTTTAGATCATTCTGAAAACACCTATAATAATCTATGAATATTCAAATTTAAAATTATTCTTGAATTAAAATTGTATCCCACCTTATGATCAAACATTGGGACAATGATGGGATTTAGGTGGGTAGGTGTTGTCTTCTTATATGGTAAGTTGTTCTTTAATTATTTAACACATAAAAAATACTATAATGTTTTATAAAAAATTTTCAACAAATTTAATATTTTAATAATATTTTAGGCTTCCTCGTTCACTCCAGTGATGTCCTACAAAGTGAATAATTACGTTCTATGTTTTTATAGTGAAATTTATATTGATAATTCTAGACTTTCAAGATTTTTAAGTGACATTTCGCACTACTGATATGAATAATCTTTTTGGAACTATGAAAGGTATTCTAATAAGTTAAATCATTGTTGTATTTGAATTAGAATATGTTGAAATTGAATCTATTACATCATCTTAGGGGACATGAACTTATTGAAAAAAACACATAAAGGAGCCAACATAAATTAAAATCATATATTCCCTTTTAAACTAGATTAAAATGGTTAATTTTGACCCCTTGGTAAAGCTATAAGATATTAGGCACATGGTGTTAATGTGTAAATAAATAAAATAAATCTCTAAATTCAATATATTTTTTGAATAGTTCATTAAAAAATATGTGGCTACAAAAATATAATAAAGTTCATGATTTTAAAAAATGATCTCATTATGTTAAGGGGAATATTGAACCCAAATGAAGAAGGTGGTAATGGAATTTTATGAGAATAATTTTATTTTGATCCATTAATTTGAAAATTAACCATTGATTTTTGTAACATATAGGAGAGTAATTATTTAAGATTACTATTGTTAATATTTTAATTTCTCTTAAATATAGTATGTCTCATTCATATAACAAAAAAATAAATTATAATTTATGTAGGGTAGTGGGTGATTTTCATATAGGATCGATGACATAGTTAATGGTGGATGAGTATTTTTTACCTTGATTTTTGGAATGTATTTGAATCTAGGAGTCATCTATTGTAATAATTCATTAAAACTTCATTAAAAATATTTTCCCATATAAAAGTCATGTTCCAGGTAAATAGATGTTTCAAATTTCATTACTTTGATTTAATCTATTTAATTATACTTTCTATGTACAGTGTAAAAGAGTGGATTTTATTGGTAGAAATATATATTTTTGTGTAAGGGAATTTGATGTGACTTTTATTTGAATCATGTTTTCCACATATTTTGGTTTATTGTTTTTATAGTTTATTAAATAATATTTCAAGGGTCTATAATATTTTTATCATCATTCTACATTAAAATTTAAAATAATTAAATTTTATCATTTAAATGTAGATATTTTTTCTATTTGATAATTAGATATGTGTTTGTGTTTTTCTTATTTTCAGGGGCATAAATGTTTTTTATTTATCAAATTTTTAATTAAAAAAATCATTTTTAAAGCAATGTAGGATTTCGAGATTTTATTTTAACATTTGAAATTTTATATCATATATCTTAATAAGTATTTTTATAAGTTTCATAAGATATGTCAAATCTCTAACTGTATACTTTTAAATGACCAATAAGAGAAATTCTTCATAAGATAATTTAGATTGTCTTTTATCTAAAAAAATTAATTTTATTCCTCCAAATTTAATGAATTTTATAGGATACTCTAAAATTTAAATTAATAACAAAATTAAATTAATATAATTCATGTAAATCATGAAAAACAATTCACACAATTTTACCCCATAGTATATTGTGTACCAGTGTGTGGTTATATGTAAAATTATTGCAATAAGAGAGTTAATAGAATTTTCATCTACAGGTTTCCACATAAGATAATTATTGGGCTATGAAAATCAAGGCCCACTTAGTGGATTGGGGTATGTGTCCCTAAATAATTTACATATCCTTGAAAAAAAAAATTGTCTGGCACCTATGTAGAGTATAGGTGATTTCTCAAATCAGAGTAGCTTGCCTCAAATTCAACTTCAAAATATTTTAACCATACTAGATAAATATTTTATGATTATTTCGAGAGGAAAATGAGATTATATTATGAATTAGTAACCAATCAAAATTTCAATTATTACCCCCTTTATAAAATCTAGACCCTTATGCCATCTAGGTGGAGACGATCATGAATTGAGATCTTGGTTGTTGTTGAGTATGAAAATTTGAGAGCAAGTGAATTTGGTTAGGATAGATTTCCTTATGTTATTAATGAGGAGGAAAATGTGTAGTTAAAGTGCCACATTAATACTGGGATAATTTCTAGGAGTTCTAATAGTGATATTGAGGCAGGTAATTGGCTCACACGGTTATTTTATCAGATAATTTAAAGAAAATAAAGGTTTCTCTTAGAGTGGGGTAGTGGGAAACAAATAATAGAGTTGAAGAATAACACTATGAAAATACTCAAGATGAGAAAATTTTTTGATTAGGATTAAACAATAGAGCCCCATTGGAGAATGGGGTAGTTTTAGAGCTCTCTAAGATAAAAATATCTCCAATTATTTGTTATTTTTCTCTTATTATAGTTGTTTTTTATTTATTGAAATATTTTTATGATATAGAAATGATATTTGGATAAAATAAACTATGTTAATAAGATTATACTGGTTAAAATTTTATCATACTTCATAAATAATATATTATTGGAATCTATCCTTGTGTTTATTTTTCAAGTAGTAAATGTTTTTAAACATCTAAAAAATGATAGATTTTCTTGGTTTCTCTTATCTTTCTAACTACATAACCATATATGAGTCCATCTAAGAATATGTCAAATCATAAAGGGTGGCACTTTATAATTAACTGATAATTTTAACTTTATGTATACTAGATTTTTCATTGTGTGGATGAGTGAATGGTGAATTTTAGAAACTATAGGATTCATTCACCCATAGTTTGGTTAAATGAAATAACTGGTCGGCTTCCTATATTCAATATCTAATGATATTTTTGCATGCAAGATGAAATAAAATAAGAATTTAAATATATATATATAAACTATTCAATAAAATTTCTCTATCAAATCTATTGGGTGTTCCATATGTGATTCTAATATGTGCTCTCTCTTAGTCGATTTTATTTCTTTGTTACAATCTCATTTACTTAACCATTTTCATCACATCTCTTACTTCTATTGCATGATTTTCTGTATGTCTGAATTTATTTAATGTTTTTTATACTTTCTTGATAAGACATACATGTTATAAGTCATTACCTTTTTCATTGACCCCTATAATCCAATGACTTGTTATACTATGGTTATAAATAATAAATTTTAAATAGAATTAATTATTGTTCGAGGTCCCCTACACCATTATTTTTTTGGGTTTTATAGTTATGGATTATAACAAAAGTTATAATTTTAGTAATAGGTTGTTTTTATATTAAATGCCAACCTTATTTAAGGAACATTATTCTACTTTCTTGAAGGAGGAACTCTGAGAGTTCATATTTGTCATGTGAAGGTGTTGACAACAACTTCTTCAACATGAGGGTATGGTTACCAATTGTTAGAAAAAATATACAAATCTAAAAGGACTAGTTAATTGAACTGATGGGGTTGTGAAAAATCCAGTGGATGAAATTTTTGAGGTGGTGGATGCCACTAATGACACTAATGAATGGTGAGTTCAATAAATGATTAGATACAATTTTTTGTTGTTGATGAATCCAATTTTACCAGCTGATTACTTATATAATAAATGATTGGGACTACATATAGAGGAATAGATAAGACGAATGAAGAACATGTATTTAAGACAATGAGTAATTAATGGATATTTTTCTATGGTGATATTTATCATTATACTTCTAGTAATAAAATTATTTGAGGTTTTTTACAAATGTTGTAGTATGAAATTCAAAACCATAGAAATCTCATTGCATCCACTATTATTTCTTTCCTTTTGAATATTTTTTCAGTTTTCTAGAATAAGTTATAGGTGAAAAATGTTGATGTTATTTAAGTGAGACAAACTTTTTATTTTCATTTCTATAAGAAGCATGAAGTTCTAATGGTTTTTTTATAGAGTAAATCCACTAAAAGGTGAGATATTATACTAAATAAAAATTTTAATCATCAATTGATCATTTGGTGTTTTTTCTTCCCAAAAAGTGATATCAAAACATAATTGTTCATAATCATAAAAATAGGTAAAATTATCATTTTTATCATAGACATATTGATATGAGTTTGATATATTATTTGATCATGATATGATAATGAAATAAGAAAATGTTTACATTAGAAATTTCAATAGAAGTAACTATCACTTGTGAAGAACATTGATAGCTAAATTTCTCTAATAAAAGGATCCCAAACATCCATTAAATTTTATCAATAATTATAAAATCAAGAATGGTTAATGGGATAAGATTGTTAGAAAATCGTGTGGATAAATTAGGATTTTATTGTCTTGGGACCTGGCCTACAACATTAAGGATAAGAATAAATTAATGGAGATAAAGGTGGTACTGGAAGACATATAAAAAAATTTATTAATCAAGTCATTTCTAATTATATGTTTATTTAGAATGTGGTTATCAAATGGACAATCAAAAATAAATCATGTGAGATGTCCCAATATGATATGGAGCCAACTAAAAGTAATGAAAGTGAAATTCATGCATATTTTATTTGTAATCATGAAACAAGCATATCAACATAAATCATGGGATGATATGGTTACTAATTTTAGAAAATAATCTATATATACTAATATGGTGTTTAAAGATATCTGTAATTTTATCCTCATTGAGTAACTCTAGTGAAGAGATGTCTGTGAACCTTTTGAAAATGATATGAATACTGATGGAAATGAGACCCCATTTCAAAAAAAAAATATTTGATGACCAGAATCATATTCTAGGAAGAAGAGTAGTGATAATTTGATTGTTGTTGGACTCATATGATATCATTATGTTAAATGTTTCTGTATTGTAATGAATCAGATTTCTCCATATTTTATATTAATATTATATGGGAATTATTTCCAGACGAGGCTTTGAGACGACATGCAGTTCTGAGGCATGGTGAGCCCGGAACAATTTTAATTTAATTAAATAATTAAATTACACACGCGTGTGGTTTTCCAGAAAAAGTGGAATATCTCCGGAATGTGTGCTCGGATCAGAAATCCGAGGGCACCATTTCATTCAGAGCAGCGATTTTAGATTAGGTGAGGCCTAACATCGGACGACGCAGGTCGGTGGTGATATCTAGTTCTTGGATGTAACTGTAAAAAAATATTTAATAAAAATATTTTATTAAATCCTGTTGCAGCCAATATCATTTACGGGATGGAATTTTGTGAGGATTTTGGGGATTTGATTCTTGGAGTTAATTTGGATTTGGTCAACCTTCTAATGGTGACAAAACAAGATCAACACGAACATTGATTGAGGTTCGTCCCTCTCGATTTGATGTACCTTTCTTCACTGGTTTCTCACGTTATTTGTGGGTGTTCTACGTGTTCTTCATGGAGGTATGAAGGAAGGATCATTGTGCATCCCTTGCAAGACACAATGAGCCCAAATTAAAGATTTAGCAATGGAAAAACCCCACGGAGGTTTGATGATGGTTTCGGTGGATGATTCGGAGTAGATCGAGAGATATGAGTTCTTGGGCATTTTTCCTTCAGATTGATCATTGGAGGTTTATCACCTGATTAAAGGTCCAAAAAACCTGTATTCTATGTTAGGATGATGAAACAAACCAGCGTCTTGAGTTTCACGGTAAATGGATGAAAGAATCCAGATCTGGAAGATCGGCCGAGGCACGAGGAGGAAGACGCCATTTCTGGAAACATCCCGACTACACTGTATGTAGTATAGGATATATAGCATGTGTTCATCAGTGGACCACCTGGCGTGTACTCCGGGAGTACACGAACACTGGTTGGGTACATGGCCAAGAACACTGCCTGTATACCCTTCCCCGACCAAATATATGTGGCACCCCGTGTACTAGTACATGGGAAGGCGACACAGACAGAGACTGTGTACAGGCACATGTCCAGTGTACACGGAGCAAACCCCGGCTGCTCAGACATGGCATGTGATCCTTCTACATGAGGTGTAGTTGAGTTTTACACAACTTGGACGGATAACATGGGCCATTTACACGGGCAATACCCGGAGTCATGTAACGCAGCGTGTAACCATACTACACTCTGTGTAACCTATTTTACATGGCTTGATCCTTTTGTCTTCCTTGACTTGGACTAGATTTCTTATGGTTCATACCCCTGGTCTTTCCCCTGAAGGTTCTGGTATCATTTCCTACCTACATGTGTATGATCCCTTCAGCAGGACTTCCTGAATAGAGTTGTTGGAATCCACTCTGTTAGACTTAATGCTGGATCCTCTATTCCTTCCTGGAACCCTAGGTAGTGTTATTGGTATCTACGTGACCTAATTTACCCAGGCCTCGATCCTCTTCTTAGAGAATTAGTTCAGAAATAGTTGTTGGAATCACCCCAAGGCTACTGGTTGTGATCCTCATCTGAGCATCATTTTTCACAAGTAAGTGTGGAGTGTGTTCTCTCGAAACGAGTACTTCATATCTCTCTCTTTATACCTAGGAGTGTGTTCTCCTTATTACGTGCTTATTTGAATCTTCAAGCTTGATCTTAGTGGTGGTTTGCGATAGTAGATCGTGTATGAGTATATCTGGATATTCATGTTATATGTTCTGGAAACATATACTGTGTAGAGTTGATTGTATCTTTCTTTTGTGGTATTTCCCTTGTTTTATTCCTTTTTGGTTTCGGGATGTCCTAGTAGATATTGTTATACTCACTCCTACACGATATTTTCCCGCACATGTTGTGTCTTGTGAAGACGAGCGATCCTTTGACAAGATTCTAGGCAGACCAGGACTGGATGGTGCCCAGTGAGATCAGACAGGCCGAGGTGTGTTTCTACGGCTACAGATTGCAATCCCAGTACTTTTCATTACAGTTTGAACATTTTTATAGACTCTCTTTTGGTGGGCTTTTACTTTTGGCCAGCTTTTTTACATTATTATAGTTTCCTTTCCTTTCATACTCTGTTGGTTGGTATTTTAGTGTATCCATGAATTTCCATATTTTTAGTTTTTACTTTTGAGATTTGTGGGCTTGGAGATGTGTGTATGTCTATATAGGTTTATAGGAAATGACTCCCATGTTAGTAACATGCATACTCGGTGCTTGTCACCAGCACTTGGCCTATTAGAGGCGGGCTTGGGGAGTTGCAGCTCTGGCCCCACAATTATGGGTCGTGACAGAGTGGTATCAAAGGTGGTCAGTTCTACCTTAGGACCTAGAGTCTGTGAGGTGGTTTGGGGCAATAGTGTTAAGTGTTTTGAGTTCGCATTTCAGGCCAGGGACCCCAGTGTTAGTATGGGCGGCTGGTGTAACCATACACCATGAGTCTGATAACTTTCTTTTGGACTCAGGACTTGAGAACACTAGTTTTAGGGGAAAATAATGGTACATGCATTATATAAGAATGGGTTGTGGTTTCCATGTCCTTCTTGAGTCATCTTTACAGAAATAATCACTAACTGAGATACTTCTTGATTCATTGTAGGATTCCTCCGTGATGCACACCCGTTAGGATCCAGTAGCTCGATCACAAGGATGACCCCCTTAGGGATGAAGCTTTGATACAGGGACTAGATCCCGAGTTTTACCATTGGGTGGTATTCCAGTTATTCCACCTCCTATGGAGCAGTGTTTAGTGCCTGTTGTACCAGTAGAAGAGGAGCACCGGCTGAGCGCACTCCACGAGTTTCAGAGATAGATACCCCTTAAGTATTGAGGTGAGCATAAACCTCAGGTAGAAAAGAACTGGCTTGAGTCAGTGGCCAGAGTCTTCCATTTGTTCAGCAAACCAGTAGACCAGATGGGGACCCTAGCAGAAAGACTTCTGAAGGGCTCGGTAGGGAGATGGTGGAGTTTGGTTATCCAGACTCACAACAATGTGAATCTTGTGTGGTTAGATTTTGATTGTCTCTTTAGAGAGGATTTTTCATTGGTTACCCTGAGAGCGGTATATATACAGGATCTTCTTCAGCTCCTGTAGGGAACCATGGAGGTGGCTGACTATTCATCGAGGTTTACTAACTTCTCACTGTACTCGATGGATATGGTTAGGGATCAGTACTTCAGATCTTAGACTTTTGAGCGAGACTTGCACAGAGACATCTAAGCATGCATCATATCTATGAGAATTCATACTTATGCTGGGGTGATTGAGTGGGATTTTGTGGTAAAGAGCTTCTTGGAAGAGCAGAGACAACCAATAGTTGTCAGTAGTGAGTGAGATGGAGTAGATTCCTCGGTAGTAGGAAGCCGACGTCAGGGACCCAGGCGTGGGATATTTTTTCAGAGGAGATCCCATGACAGAGGATCTATTATACAGGGTTCACAGGTTGCATCCAACTAGCCTCGAGAGAGGCGATGCTACTCTTGTGATGGAAGGGGACATCCCGCTCGAGATTTTCCGACCCGTCGTACTACTGACATGTGAGCAGTGGATGGACCACTAAGGTAGAGGAAACGTGTGGAGTAGAAAAATCTGTGGGGCTATGGATGTGGTAGAGGAGCTGGGAGAGCATATGGAGGTGGTTGGCGTTTTGACCTTTTACCACCACCACCCCCAGGAGGTCCACCCCAGGTTCAGGGAGCTGGTGGACAGAGGCAGGGACAGCTGCAAGCTGTAGAGGCTTATGACACAGGTACTCCCGGAATGATTATAAGTACAATATGTGTCTTTTATACTTCGGTTTCCGTACTAATAGACACAAGTTCTAGTCATTCTTTTATGGATTCTTATCTTGTTCAAGGCCTTGAGATTCCAGTTGAGTCATTGACTCGACCCTTACGCTTAGAAACCCCAACTAGAGAAGATTCAGAGCTCACACACCTTTGCAGACAGTGTGACCTGGTCCTTAGAGGTGAGAGTTTTAGTTGGAACCTCTTGTTGGTAGCGTCGAGGCCTTACGATGTCATTCTTGTTATGGATTGGCTATCCACAGTTCCTTCCCAGATTGACTATTTTAGGCGAAGGGTGCGGTGTGTCCGTAATGATGGAGTGAGGTTATCCTTCATCAATGAAAAGAATACCCCGGCAGTGCTGGACGGACTCATGCATAGGAAGGTACAGTCAATTTCACATCAGTTGTCTATCCTAGCCCTTGGTGAATCAGACATTACGAGTTTCCAATTTCCAACAATAGTGGTTGAGTATAGGGACGTATTTCTAGAGGATGTCCCAATACTACCTCCTCTTTGGTAGATAGATTTATGCATTGAGTTGCAACCCGGGATGACACCAATATTAGAATCAGAATATTGGATGGATCTGGCAGAGCTTCATGACCTGAGAGTGCAGTTGGTAGACTTTTAGAGGAAGGGATTTGTGAGACCCAGTGTTTCACCCTAGGCATCCCTAGTGTTGTTTTCCAAGAAGGCAGATGGGATCTTAAGGCTATGTGTGGATTACCTTCGATTATATTAGGTGACCGTGAAGAACCAATATCCACTACCAAGGATAGATGACCCCTTCAACCAGTTAAGAGGGAATGATGGTTATCGAAGGTTGATCTATGGTCAGGCTATCACCAGTTGCGGGTACGGGATGGGGATATACCGAAGAAGGCTTTCACAAGTCAGTATGGTCACTATGAGTACTAGGTGATGCCCTTAGGCATGACGAACGCATAGGCAGTGTTTATGAGACTCAAGAACAGGGTCTTTCAGCCCTATCTAGATTGCTTTGTAGTGGTCTTCATTGATGATATCCTTTTTTACTCTGCCTCCATTGAGGAGAATGTGAGGCACCTAAGGATGGTTTTGGACACACTCCGAGAGCACCAGTTGTACGGGAAACTCTTGAAGTTTCAATTAAGGATACATGATTTCCACTTTCTAGGGAACGTTATCTCAACAGATGGTGTAGCAGTGGACCCAGCTATTATAGAGGAAGTGTTAGCATTAGAGCCACCCAAGAGTATTATGGAGGTGCGGAGTTTCCTTGGGTTGGCAGGCTACTATCGGAGATTCATTCTTGATTTCTATAGGATTTCATCACCCTTGACAGTTTTTACATGAAAGGGGAAGCCTTTCATGTGGACCGAGAGATGCCAGGTGGATTTTCAATAGTTGAAATAGTGTCTAACGTGTTCCCCGATCATGAGACTAAGAGAAGAGGGTGTCGAGTACATGGTGTTCTATGACGCATTAGGAACCGGGAATGGTTATGTCTTGATTCAGCAGCAAGAGGTGATTTCCTATGGCTTCCGTCAGTTGAGGCCACATGAGAAGAACAAATTGACCAATGATCTTGAGTTGGAAATGGTAGTATTCACATTGAAGATGTGGCGGCACTACCTAATGGGAGAGAGGTTTACCATCTACTCTGATCACAAGTGTCTTAGATATATCTTCTCTCAGAAGGATCAAAATTTGAGATAGAGGTGATGGCTCGAGTACCTCCAGGATTACGACTTTGAGATCATTTACACTCCTGGGAAGGGGAACGTCGTGGGAGATGCTCTTAGCAAGAAATCCAGTTCGTTGTTGCTGGATGAGGTGACAATCAGTTGCCCTCTTTACAATTATCCTTCCTCGATAGAGGTGAGGGAGGATACCTTTAGTCGATGGTTGTTACCCCTCCAATCATACAGTGAGTCATGGAAGCACAACTTGAGGATGCTAGATGTGAGACTTTATGTGCTCAGATATCCACACATGATGCTGTAGATGGATATTCAAAAGGTGGGGAGCACGTTGTTATTTTCAGTGGGAACACAGTAGTACTAGTGACACTGTGGGAGGAGGTTCTAAGAGAGTTCCATACATCTCCTTTGGAGGTGCATCTAGGCATGGAAAAGATGTACCAGGACCTCCAACATCAGTTATAGTGGCCAGGAATAAAGAAGAGTGTGGCAATGTTTGTTTATCGGTGCCTTACATGTCAGAAAGTAAAGGCTGAGCACCATGTTCCTGTAGGTTTGACTCATCCCCTGGAGGTGCTAGAGTGGATGTAGAGACCCTAATCTTGACGTACATGAACACTACATTACTTTTGAGGAATACTTAGTACATTACAAAAACACACACATAAGGACCGTAATAGTTTTGTGTCTTTGGAAACTCAGAATATAATATTCTAATCGTGGTGAAAGATCGTCAACATATTCCATAAAGATCTTCCCTTTATTTTTCTTACCTAAAACATTTTTTTCTATCCTAGGGAAAAGAAAACATAAAATGGTGACTTCAAATGCTCCGTAAGGGTAATAAAAAGAAATATCAATCACATCATATTCATAAGAACATAAAAATTTGACAATATTACCCTGCAAAAGAGATCATAATTTCAAAAATGGGATAAATCATGGTAGTGAAATGTAATCAAAATAATCATAAATTAAAACATGATGTTTTTTTTCATACACACATAATTATAGAGAATCATTTCTTATTATTCAAGACTCATTTCCAAGACTATCTTAGTGGAAAAAGTCCATTTCTGAACCGAGTTCACTCCTCGTTTCAGTCATGTTTCACAGAACCGGTTTAACCTGTCGTTCCAGCCATGTCTATCTCATGAGATATAAAATCATTACCCGATGCATTAGAGGGAGATATAGGTCCCACCCATCGCATAATTATACCATTCTTATGTGTGCCACAAAATCATAAAGCATACATCATTGCATAACCCATGTAATAAAAATGGGAATCTTAAACATCATAACATCATAAAACAATTCATATAAGATAAAGGAATTCATAAAAATATTTCCATCACAACATAATCATATCAATGTAATAATAGGTATTGAAACAGAACCCTATAATATCTTAGATAGAAAATAATTTTGATAAAACACTTGAACTCCATTCTTGAGGAAAATATCATTTCTACTTCATAAACATATTTCCTTTCTTAACATGTCATACAATTCTAAACTAAAAAAATTTGATTAAAAATAAACTTGAAAATTTGTAAAGGCAGATTCTTGGAAATAATGTTTTGAAAATCCATTCATGTCGTATAAGTTAAAAATTATTCTTCCTGTACTTTTGTCAGAAAAGTCAAAAAGTACCTCATACGAAAAAAGTCAAAAGATTCCTTTCATATCCCTTACTAAAACTCATAAGGGTAAAAATGGATTTAAAAAAATTGTAGGTGGATGGAAATAATATTACATATTGAGGAAACATGAATGTGGATGATGAAATATACCCCAGTAAATACCAAAGTATAAACAATCTCGGATAAAAATGAGATTGTGATATTTCCCTTACCTTAGGTCCAATTTTCTTCGTAAGTGTCCGAACCTCCTATATAATTATTTAAATAATGTCATTACTTCTTCCAGAATCATAATCATTGTTATTATATCATATATGGTCATATTCTTAGCTTCTTATTGTTACTTGTTATTCAAGTGTTTATTGCTTTTTATTCTTATGCGTGTTTTGTCGACTAAATTATTATTCTTCTTTTAGGTTATTGATACCTCATTTCCAGAATGGTATTAGTGTAATATATATCATATTTATTCACTCAATTCATTTATGTAATAATTATGTAATGAAAATCATGTAGAACGAGTCGCATCACATCGTGGAGACGGTATTCCGTACGTACACATGAGCGATGATATCGTTCCCATGATCGTGGAATTGTATTAGAGTGTATGTATACTATTTGATAATCAATATCACTTTACAATAATTATATATATTCTTTCTTTACACCATTATACCCATCCAAGTAAGGTGGGGTGGAAAATAGATTACACCACGGCGTGGAGACGGTATTCCGTACGTACGAACACGCGGTGATTTCGTTTTCCGTAGGATGGATAGATGGTGAAATAGGGTTGTTTCATACTTATAATAACATATCAGTATATTAGTGATACTGATATTATTACTTCATAATGAAACAACTAAAGAAGAAGAAGTGGAAGAAGAAATAAAGTTGAAAGAATCGGTAACGGGCATTACCTCTTCTTTGAAGAGCTTCTTTGAGACCTCCTTTTTTGGCACTAAAATTGGTCTTTGAGAAAGACCAGGACCTCTAGGACGTCTCTAGGGGAGTGGAGAGAAGAAATTGTCAGGGTTTGGCCGAGCATGAAGGCTCAATGTGGTGTGAGGAAGATAGGGAGGAGGTTCCCTTTTATAAGGGAGGAGAGGGGCACCTTTGGAAAAACAAAAAATAATATTTTATTATAAAGCCATATTCGGTTTTAAATAGCTCCAAATTTATTTGTTTAGAAGCTAAGGTGGGGATGGGTCGAAATCCTCTAAACCAATAGAATTTGGACAAGTTTAGTATACTATTTTAACCTTATCATTTAGATTTAACTTTAAGTTAGATAATTTTACTTTTACCGTGTCTTTTTGTGTTCTTACACTATAAGGATAATAAAAATACAATAAGAAGACAAAAGAACCCCAAGATATTTATCATTAATATATATAACCTTATATAAGTCATTTGGCTGA
This sequence comes from Viscum album, assembly GCA_963277665.1. Classification (NCBI taxonomy): domain Eukaryota; kingdom Viridiplantae; phylum Streptophyta; class Magnoliopsida; order Santalales; family Viscaceae; genus Viscum; species Viscum album. Next base: position 99,732,373 of record OY728159.1, read on the forward strand.
ACCGTTGATTTTTTGGAATAAAATAACAATTAATAATATAAAATTTGTTTTGAAAACTATTTTATGTCAATTTTGTCACTATTTAGTAATTGATTTTTGTGAAAATCATAACAGAATGATTAGTTCGAAAACAGTTAATTAAATCAATAATAACATGTCATATTAACCTATAAAATTAGTGGAATTCATAAAAAGTCTGAAATTACATTTATTTGGGTATTTATAACATCAATTATGTCAATATTTCATTAATAAGATAATTACTGCATTATCTTTGTGTCATAAATAAATTAACTTATTTAATGTCTAAAAATTACAAATAAAATACCATTATGTAGGAAATATTTTTATCTTTCTAATTAATATTTATAGTCGAATTTATCATATGTATAACCCTATATTAAAAATGATTTACTTATTAAACATTGATTTTAACTATGTTAACCCTTTTTTAGATAAATTCATAATAAATGTCCTAATCTAATCCAAGTGGGCATAAATGGTGATATTGTATTCCTAAGGTTGTTTTTGGTCAAATTACACTTATCCAATAGAATTAGGACATGTGTTAGCGTAATAATAATATCATTTTTACCCTTAATTACCCTATTTACTTTTAACCGTGGTAAAAAAAAGTAAAAAGTTACTATTCACCAAAAATTATTTTCATCTCATTGAACCACATTTTACCTACTGACATCAACCGTGTGTCTCGGATTTTTGAAATTCCATTCACAAAAGTGGAAAAATTAATTTTTATGTAAATTTGCAAATTCTCCTAGGAGGTGGGTAAAAGACGGTGAAAAGTTCAATAAAATTTTTATATATCTAAAATTATTATAAAATTACTCCAATGAATTAAATTGAACTTATATCGGTATTATGTATAAATTTTGACATAAAATAAATTTAAATAAAATAAATAATTATTTAAATAAAAATTCGGGTTTTAAATAGTAACCCAGTGTTTTCACTATTCATCAAAAACTGAAAGTTTTCAGAAAAATACCAAGATTTCAGCCTAGGTTAATTTCGATATTCCAAATCCAAAAATGAAGTCCATTTATAAAATTAAAATTTATAAAATTTCAAAAAGTGGGTATTAATATTCATAACGGCTAGTTTTAATAATATTTTAATAGCATATCGTTGTTTAGCGAAACTCGGTATTGCGTACAACACACGCTATCTTGGAAGGTCGTGCTTGCGTGTAATGCAAGCCAAGTCAGGGATGCGTGTTGTGAACGATCCTTTTGGTGTAGCATACAACACAAGACATTAATGAAATTAAAAATAATATTTTTCATAAAATCTTGGGGTGTTACATTCTACCCCCCTTAAAATGAATTTCACCCTCGAAATTCGTCGGGGTTATAAATGGTTTAGTACTCTAAAGTTTCTTTAATAGAAACCCACATCGTAAAAAGGAATACCAAATCATGGCTTTAAAAAAATGTATGAAACGTAACGGTTACCCAAATTAACTAATCACTGGGTTTCCACATATGAGAACATAGGTGAAAATGTGGATATGGAAGGGAAATCTAACCGTCATATTCTGGTGGAGAGTGGTAGAGAACATGGCTATGAAAAATCCAACAATCACAAAGCCATAAATTTGTGATAATATAGGGTACCATCTGATTCATCGGATATAAGGGAACTAGGACAACATTTTTGGTTTTCAAAATCATTTCCCTAAAGTTGAAGAATTTGAATTAGAATAAATACTTACTTTATTTTGGTACAATCTCACTATTTTTCACGCTTTGAACAATTTCCACTTCATCTCTTAAAGAAATGAAGCTGAATTTGTTATTCATGAAGTGTTAATAGATCATGTGATAGAATGATAGGCCATTCCATCTGTTTCAAACAAAAGTTTAGTAAAAGTTATCAAATATACATAAGTCCATCTATGGTGAGGTTAATCATATAAGATTACAAGAATGCACTTATACTTCATATATCATACCGTGTAATAAAATAAAACTAGTTTCTACTAGCCAGGGACTTTCTATAGGCCAGTGGTAGGTGATAAAAGCCAGTCGCACTTCGGTTGTGGGTTCGATTCCCACAGCCTTGTCCGACGCGATGGGCTGTCGCCCGTGCTGCAGGTTGTCCTTTTTCTAAAGCTATATTAATATAACATTCCATCAATAATATCGAAAAAAGTTATATCCTTAAACAATACTAACTTATGTCCAACATAATCCATTCCAATCATTAGGCTTATCTAAAATACTTCAGTCCAAGCTCATATTTTAAAGAAAATGATTACTTGAAATGTCACATAACAATCACGTGAATGCCATAATTTATCCCCCATATATCATAAGATATATCTTGTTGGTCAAATTACAAACATGTGAATAACTTAATCATGTATTATCTTGAAGAATGAATACCCATTAAACCTTAGTGAAAACATGAATGCAGTTAAAAGTTAACACTTTCCACAAACCAAAATCCTCAAAATTATTTATACACAAACCATGATATCACTTAGTCCTAATATCAATCATGAGATCATGAATACAATCAAACATATCATTATCATTGTATCCCTTCATTATGCGCATATCATCTGCTTACCAAAAATATCTCAATCACTTTCCATGGTTACATGTACCATAAAATATTGAAAACCACAATAGAAAAATACATAAATATTCCAATATTCCACGATACTATATACAACATTATTTTGGAATACCATTACATAAACACTTAATCATTCCACCACATCATTGTCATATTCAACATCACCAATAGTGATCTCATGTGACTTCCCTTTGTCCTTTTCCTTAAGTGGTTGCTCATGTCGATCATCATTAAAACTTGGATTAGGGAATTGATTAGCATAACGACCCATTTCATTGAACATGAAGCATTGAAGTGTTGTTGGTGCGTTCTCTGCAGTCTTTTCTTTATTCACACCATTAGCAACCCTTTTTCCATTACTTCGACACTCAGCTGCTCGATGAACTTCTTTTCTACACTTAAAACATTTTATTGTCCCTTTAAGACAATCTCCACCATGCTTCTTTCCACACATTGAGCATAAGAAAACATTCATCTTATTTTCACCTTTATTCTGAGATTTCTCCTTGAACTCCATCTTTCATTTCTTGTCAAAACCATGAGATGGATATGTAACACCAACTTCCATTTCTACCTTAATAGCACAACACATAATTTCTTTATATCTACTGAAGTCTCTTATAGCTAATTCCCTTCGAAGATTTGGTTTTAAGCCACTAAAGAATCGATCAACTTTACTTTTAGGTTGGATGATAAAGCCAGATGTATACCATGAAAGCCTTGTAAAATTAGCTTCGTATACACCAACAGATTCATCATCCTTTTGCTTTAGTTTAGGAAACTCATTCTCCATCTTTGTTCGATGAATATGAGGGAAGTACTTATTGAAAAATAAGTTCTTTATCTCGTCCCATTCCATGGACTCAATTTCATCTCTTGGCCTCGTATTCTTGATAAGATTCTACCATTGATCAGCATCACCTTCTAAATTATATACTGCTATGTTGACATTATCATGTTCATAACATTTAAGAACTGAAAATATCTTTTTAGTGGTACTGATCCATTGTTCAGCAACAAGTGGATCAGAAGACCCACTGAAAGAAGATGGGTGTTTCCTCATGAAGGACTCAATAGAATATTGTTCCCTTATCTTCTCATTTGGAAGTCCAGAATGATTCATAGCTTGTGTAAGTATAGTAATAAGATTTTTCACTCCATCTCCCATAACGTTGGCTTTTTCAGGAGGACTATCATTGCATCGTCCATTACATTTATCAATACGGTTCCATCGGATTCTAGCCCTCATCTAAAACCCAAAAGGAATAGTATGAGAGGAAAAAATCATGCTAGGGAAAACAACATAATTAAGGGGGAGTACCACCAATATCTAACATCTTAGGTTTCATTCTAAGATGGTTAGCGCAATTTTAGGACTATAACGTATACTTAACCTTAGGGACATCCCTAGATATACCTTAGAAATATCTCTAGGGATCTCCCTAAAGTTCTCGCATCCTAGTTTCCAAAGGTTGAATAAACCTTTCCTCTGATACCAACTGTAGATACCCTAATCTTGACGTACATGGACATTACATTACTTTTGCGGAATACTTAGTACATTACAAAAACACACACATAAGGACCGTAATAGTTTAATGTCTTTGGAAACTTGGAATATAATCTTCTAATCATGGTGAAAGATCTTCAACATCTCCCCTAAATATCTTCCCTTTTTTTTACCTAAAAAGTTTCTTTATATCTTGGGGAAAAGAAAACATAAAAGGGTGAGCTCAAATTCTCATTAAGGGTAAACAAAAAAATATCAATCACATCATATTCATAAGAACATAACAATTTGGAAATCTTACCCTGCAAAAGAGATCATAATTTCATAACATGGGATAAAACATGGTAGTGAAATGTTATCACAATAATCATAACTTAAAACATGAAGCTTTGTGGCATACACACATAATCATAGATAATCATTTCTTATTAGTCAAGACTCATTTCCAAAACTATCTTAGTGGACAAAGTCCAATTCTGAACCGAGTTCACTCCTCGTTTCAGTCCTGTTTCACTGAACCGATTTAACCTGCCGTTCCAGCCATGTATATCTCATGAGATATAAAATCATTACCCAATGCATTAGAGGGAGATATAGGTCCCACCCATCTCATAATGATACTATTCTTATGTGTTCCACAAAATCATAAACCATACATCATAGAATAACCCATGTAATAAAAATGGGAATCTTAAACATCATGACATCATAAAACAATTCATATAAGATAAATGAATTCATAAAAATAATTCCATCACAACATAATCAAATCAATGTAATAAAAAGGATAGAAACAGAACCCTATATTATCTTAGATGGAAAATAATTTTGATAAAACACTTGAACTCCATTCTTGAGGAAAATATCGTTTCTACTTCAAAAACATTTTTCCTTTCTTAACATGTCTTACAATTCTAAACTATGAGAAGTTGATTAAAAATAAACTTGAAAATTTTTAAAGGAAGCTTCTTGGAAATAATTATTTAAAAATCCATTCATGTCGTATAAGAGAAAAAACATTCTTCTCGTACTTTTGTCGGAAAAGTCAAAAAGTACCTCATATGAAAAATGACAAAAGATTCCTCTCAATTCTTTTACTAAAACTCACGAAAGGGTAAAAATGGATTTAAACAATTGTAGGTGGATGGAAATAATATTACATATTGAGGAAACATGGATGTGGATGATAAAATATACCCCAGTAAATACCAAATTATAAAAAATCTCGGATAAAAATGAGATTGTGATATTTCCCTTACCTTAGGTCCGATTTGCTTCGTAAGGGTCCGAACCTCTTGTATAATGATTTAAATAATGTCATTGACTTATTTCAGAATCATACTGATTGTTATGATATCATATATGGTTATATTCTTAGCTTCTTATTGTTACTTGTTATTCAGGTGTTTATTGCTTTTTGTTCTTATGCGTGTTTTGTCGAATAAATTCATATTATTATTTTAGGTTATAGATAACTCATTTACATAATGGTATTAGTGTAATATATATCATATTCATTCACTCAATTCATTTATTTAATAATAATGTAATGAAAATCATGTAGAACGAGTCGCATCACATCGTGGAGACGGTATTCCGTAAGTACGCACGGGCGATGATATCATTCCCATGATCGTGGAATTGAATTGGAGTGTATTTATACTTTTTTAGAATCAATATCACTTTACTATAATCATATATATTCATTCTTTACACCATTATACAAATCCAAGTAAGGTGGTGGTGTAATATAGATTACACCACGGCGTGGAGACGGTATTCCGTACATACGCACGCGCGGTGATTTTGTTTTCTATAGGATGGATAGATGGTGAAATAGGGTTGTTTCATACTTATAATAACATATCAATATAAAATTGATACTGATATTATTACTATGAAACAACTAAAGAAGAAGAAGTGGAAGAAGAAATAAAGTTGAAAGAATCGGTAACGGACATTACCTCTTCTTTGAAGTGCTTCTTTGAGACCTCCTTTTAGGGCACTAAAATTGGTCTTTTAAAAATACCAGGACCTCTAGGATGTCTCTTGGGAAGTAGAGAGAAGAAATGTTCAGGTTTTGGCCGATCTTGAAGGCTCAAAGGGGTGTGAGGAAGAGAAGGAGGAGGTGCCCTTTTATAAGGGAGGAGAGGGGCACCTTTGGAAAAACTAAAAATATTATATTATTATAAAGAAACATTCGATTTTAAATAGCTCCAAATTGATTTATTTCTAAGCTAAGGTTGGGATGGGTCTAAATAATCTCATACAATAGAATTTGGACAATTTTAGTTTACAATTTTAACCTTATCATTTAGATTTAACTTTAAGTTAGATAATTTTACTTTTACCGTGTCTTTTTATGTTCTTACACTATAAGGTTAATAAACATACTATAAAAAGCCAAACGAAATCCAAGCTGTTTATTATTAAAACATATAACCTTATCTAAGTCATTTCGCCGAACCTTAGATTTTTAGAAATAAAATAACAATTAATAATATAATATTTTTTTAAACTATTTTATGTCAATTTTGACACTATTTAGTAATTGATTTTTGTGAAAATTATAACAGAATTATTGGTTTGAAAAAAGATAATTAAATCAATACTAACATGTCATATTGACCTAGAAAATTAGTGTAATTCATAAAAAGTCTAAAATTACATTTATTTGGGTATTTATAACATCAATTATGTCAATATTACATTAATAAGATAATTATAGCATCATCATTGTGTCATAAATAAATTAAATTATATAATGTCTAAAAATTACAAATAAAATACCATTATGTAGGAAATCATCTTATCTTTCTAATGAATATTTATAGTCGAATTTATCTTATGTATAACTCTATATTAAAAATAATTTACTTATTAACCTTTGATTTTAACTACTTAAACCCTACTTTAAATAAATTAATAGTAATTGTCCTAATCTAATCTATGTGGGCCTAAATGGTCATATTTTATTTCAAAGGTTGTTTTTCGTCTAATTACACTTATCCAATAGAATTAGGACATGTGTTAGGGTAATAATAACATCATTTTTACCCTTAATTACCCTATTTACTTTTAACCATGGTAAAAAAAGTAAAAATTTACTATTCACCAAAAATTATTTTCATCTCATCGAACCACATTTTACTTACTTACATAAACCGTGTCTCTCGGATTTTTGAAATTCCATTCACAAAAAGCGGTAAAATTATGTTTTATGTAAATTTGAAAATTCTCGTAGGAGGTGGGTAAAAGACGGTGAAAAGATCAATGAAATTTTTATATATCTAAAATTATTATAAAATTACTCCAATTAATTACATTGAACATATATAGGTATTATGTATCAATTTTGACCTATAATAAATTTAAATAAAATAAATAATTATTTTAATAAAAATTCAGTTTTTAAATAATAACTTAGTGTTTTCACAATTCATCCAAAATTTATGGTTTTCAGAAAAATACCAAAATTTAACCCTAGGTTAATTTCAATATTCTGAATCCAAAAATGAAGTCCATTTTCAAAAATAAAATTTATAAAATTTCAAAAAGTGGGTATTACTATTCCTAACGGCTAGTTTTAATAATATTTTAATAGCATATCGTTGTTTAGAGAAACTCAGTATTGTGTACAACGCACACTATTGTGGAAGGTCGCGCTTGCGTGTAATGCAACCCAAGTGAGGGATGCGTGTTGTGCAAGCTCATTTTGGTGTAGCGTACAACACAAGACATTAATGAAATTAAAAATAATATTTTTCGTAAAATCATGGGGTGATAAAGTGGAAGTGGGATGAGATATCCATGTACTTCCTGAAGGGTTTACCTCGTATGTCAAGGGGAAATGATTCCATCTGGGTGATCATTGACCGACACACCATGTCGGCCCACTTCCTAGCCATACAGGAGTAGATTATAGTAGAGAGCTTGGTATGCCTCTACGTGCAAGAGATAGTTCGACTTCCGGGAGTTCCCTCAACGATCGTCTTAGATCGTGATGCTCGTTTCACATCCCAGTTGTGGAAGGGATTGCAAGAAGCTTTTGGGACTCAGTTACACTTGAGAATAGCATTTCTTCCTCAGGTTGATAGTCTGACAGAGCAGACCATCCAGGTTCTGGAGGATATGCTACGAGCTTGCATACATGACTTCAGTCGTAGTTAGGAGGATCATCTACCAATGGTGGAATTTTCTTATAACAACAGTTATCATTAAACTATTGGTATGGAACCATACAAGGCTTTGTACAGGTGACCTTGCAGGTCACCACATTACTGGACTGACCCAGGAGAGTCAGCACTCATGGGCCTAAAGATGGTGCGAGCTACTATAGAGAAGGTTCAGGTCATCCAGGAGCAGATGAAGACTGTACATAGTTGGAAAAGTCTTATGGCGATAGAAGACGGAGGCCCTTGGACTTCGAGGAGAGAGACCATGTGTTCCTTCGGGTCTCACCTCGACGAGGACTGCGGAGATTTGGTCGAGGCGGGAAGCTATCTCCGAGCTTCATCGGCCCTTTTCATATTCTGAGTAGAGTTGGCAAGGTGGCGTACCGCTTGGATCTACCTCCTCAGATGGACTGGGTACACAACGTCTTCCATGTGTCACAGCTGCGGAGGTTCGTGCATGATCCATCGCACGTTATCGACTGGGGAGAGCTGGAAATCGATGATGGAGCGACCTTTGCTGAGTACCCAGTGGATATAGAGGATCGGTAGGAGATGATCCTTTGTGGGCAAGCTATTTCCTTGGTGCGTGTCTGGTGGCAGCACGAGAATCTCTAGGAGAACATGTGGGAGCGGGAGGCTCAGATTCATGTACAGTACCCCCATCTTTTTTATTAACCTTTGTTTTGGATTTTGGGGATATAAATCCCTATGGTGGGTGTGATGTAATGACTCAGATTTCTCCATATTTTATTTTAATATTATAAGGAGATTCTTTTGCAACCAGGCTTTGAGAAGGCGTGTAGCTATGAAGCCCGGTTATCCCAGAACAAATGTTTGAATTTAATTAAATAATTAAATTATGCTCCGATGAGGTTTTCCTGAAAAAGTGAAATAAATCCCGAACGGGAGCTCGAATCCAAAATCGGAGGGAACCGTTGCATTCAGTGCATCAATTTTACCTTAGGCGAGGCCTAACATCGGACGAAAAAGGACAGTGGTGAAATCTTGTATTTGGACGTAACTGTAATAAAATATTTAATAAAAATATTCTATTAAATCCTATTGCAACAATTATCATTTATCATTATAAATAGTGATTTGCACAGGGGTCCTAGGTTACAGACCTCATAAACCTTAATTTTCCCTGGAGGCTCTGGAAATCTCTGGCAGAAACTCCCCAACGCGGCGATGACGTTCTTGATGAATTTCGAGGGTGACGATGACGCAGCGACCAGATCATCGCAAACAAACGCCGTGAATCCAGGTAAAGCATTTGATCACTTTTTGATTTCCTTTCCCCGTTCTTGATTCCTACGACGAATGCAGACTAATCCATAAACAGATTAGACCGCAGATCGATCATTTTTGGGGGATGGGATTTGGCAAGGATTTTGGGGAATTGATTCTTGGAGTTAATTTGGTTTCATTCAACCTTCTAATGGTGAAAAACCATGATCTATACGAACTTCGATCTAGTTTCATCCCTCTCGATTTTTTGTGCCTTTATTCCTTGATTTCTCACGTTCTTCATGTGCCTTCTATGCGTTCTTCACGGTGGTAATAACGATGGATCGTTGTGCATCCGTTGCACGATGCAATGATCCCAAATTGAATATCTAGCATTGGAACATCCCCACAAAGTTGAGATGATGGTTTTGGTGGACTATTTGGAGCGGATCGAGAGAAATGAGTTCTTGGGCGTTTTCCCTTTGAATGGATTTTTAGAGCTTTACGACCCGATTGAAGTTCTGAAACACCCAGATTCGGTGTTAGGATGATGAAATGAACAATCGTCTTCAGTTTATTGGAAAAAGAACGATATAATTGACATCCGGAAGAATGGCCAAGGCACGAGGGGGAAGATGTCGTTTCTAAAAAAATCCTGACTACACGGTGTGTAGTATGGGCTACACGGCGTGTATTCATTATCGGACAACCACTCATGTACTTTGAGACTACACAGACACAGGTTGGGTACACGGCAAAGAACACGACATGTATACCCTTCCCCATCAAGATACATGAGGCACCCCGTGTACTGGTAAACAGGAAGACGACACGTACAGAGACTGTACGAATACATGGCCAGCGTACACGGATCGAACCCCGGGTTCTCGAACACGACATGTGATCCTTCTACATGTCGTGTAGTTGAGTTTTACACATCTTGGACGGATGACATGGTCCCTTTACACGGGAAGAACCCAGAGTCAAGGAACATGGTGTGTAACCATACTACATACTGTGTAACCGATTTTATAAGGCTTGATCCTTTTGTATTCCATGACTTAGACTAGATTTCGTAGGGTTCATACCCCTGGTCATTCCGCTGAAGGTTCTGGTATTATTTCCTACATACATGAGTATGATCCCTTCAGCGGGACTTTTAGAATAGAGTTGTTGGAATCCCCTCTATTAGACTTAGAGATGGATCCTCTATTCATTCCCGGAACCCTAGATAAAGTTCATGGTATCGACGTGACCTAATTTACCCAGGCGCCAATCCACTGCTTATCAGATTAGTTCAGACTGAGTTGTTGGAATAACCCCAATGAAATTGTTTGTGATCCTCATCTGAGCATCATTTTTCTCAAGTACTTGTGGAGTGAGTTCTCTCGAAACGAGTAGTTCGTATCTCTCTCTTTCGACCTAGGAGTATGTTCTTCTTATAACGTGCTTATTGGAATCTTCGAGCTGGAACTTAGTGGTGGTTTCGTGATGGTCGATGGTGTATGAGTATATCTAGATATTCTTGTTATATGTTCTGGAAACATATACTATGTAGAGATCACTGTATCTTTCTTTTGTGATATTTCCCTTGTTGTATTCTTTGTGGTTTCGGGGTGTCCAACTGGGTATTGTTATACTCACCCATGCACAATCATTTCCCACACGTGTTGTGTCTTGTGAAGATGAGCGAGCCTTTGATAGGATTCTTGGAAAACCAGGATAAGATTGTGCCCAGTGAGATCAGATAGGACAATGTGTGTTCCTATAGCTATGGATTGCAGTACTAGGACTTTTCTTTACAAGTTGTATTTTTCTACAGACTCTCTTTTAGTGGGCTAGAACTTTTTGCCCAGGGTTTTTACATTACAGTACTTTACTTTCCTGTCGTACTCTATTGTTTGGGATTTTAATGTATGCATACATTTCAATTTTTAGTAGTTTTTACTTTTCAGCTTTGTGGGATTGGAGATGTGTGTGTGTGTGTGTATGAGTTTATAGGAAATGCCTCCCATGTTAGTAACATGCTTACATGGTTCTAGTCACCAGCCCCGAGCCTATTAGAGGCGGGCATGGAGAGTTTATTCTCAGTCCCCACTGGGATGGGTTGTGGAACATATTTTGAGGAATAATAGAAATAGAGATGAAGGTGAAAGAATAAGGTTGAGAAATTCTACCCATCAACTATTTTCTTAAAGAATCATGTGTAGTTGACATCAGTATATACTTCCATTCAATGGATGGTCATAGGTGTATGATCTCTAATGTACTTGGAAAAAATAATACTGTTAATAGGGTATGTGATGAATCATTATAAGTGACTAGAAAGGGGTGTGTTAGTCATTATGTAAAGAGTGGGTGCTTTTATGAATTGAGGAAGTTCTATAAATTATAGGCCTCTAAATATTTTCATCTAGGTGTGGCAGCTAAATAATATGTGCTACAGAAAAACATTTTCCAGTGGTTTCTAAGAAGTAGCATGAGGATTTATAGTTTTTGAATGATGATTAACAGATATAAAACTTTATTTGACTACAATTTCATATCTATGTCAAATAGTTGTAAGTATTTTCATAGAAGAATCATCGGTCTAAAATTGAATACATGGTCAACTTTTTTAAATGATTATTAATCTTCTGGCATAGAAGGAAATTTTGAAGCATGATAAAAAACTATCTAAATTTTAGAGAGTTGTGTTTTTTAAACAAAATAAGGGTTTCATTCAACTTGAATGGAGAAAATACTAGATCCTATAATATGGTGTTAGTTCACATAGACATATGGGGTCCTACTCTTCTGTAATATCATAGAACATCCCTTCACTTCCTCAAATTAATTAATGACATGATAAGGAAGATATGGGTTTACTTACTAAAGTATTATTCTTATGTTTTTAGTTATTATATACGATAGAAATATGTGGATGAATTTGAGATAAGATGGAACTTACAAGACCTCAGCTCAAAAAATGGTACTGAATATAGAAAGAAAATAACATCCATAAATTCAGTTAATATATGGGGATTCAGCTCGAGAGAATTGAAACCCATAAAACAATAGTACAGTGTATATCTAGAAATAATTTAGTATCCATTGATCAATTCGTAATTATACATGTGTCTTCACTCATTAATGACTAAAGAAGTCTATATGAAATTAATCAATATAATAAAATACATAAAAAACAAAATTTGATCCCCTAATCTAGAAAAAATTCAAAAAAAATTTAGATTCCTAGTAATCTAATTAAATATAGCTTATTCCCTGATCAATGAAATGGATGGATAAAATCTAGAGTCTAAATCTAAATAAATTGTCTCAAGATATATGGGATTAAATTTTTTATTTTAGACTATGGAATGAAGAAAATACACATTCATTAAAAGTAAAAACAATCTCTATAATGAGAAGATCATATTGAAGTATCATAAGTTTGATGAATCAAAAGTTAAGGGAAGGAATCTAACTTCTATTTAAAAATTTGATCTGGATGAAAACACTATAATATTACAAATTTCATTTACTCATGACATCAACATAAGATCATTGGAAATAAAACTAATACAATATGTATAATTTCAAATGTTCTATTAAAGCTAGAGGTATAGATCTATAGGTTGAGATGTTAATTGTTAGGGTACCCAAAATTAAATTACTAAATATAGAAGATCCTAAAAAGAATTTATAAATTATTCTTAGGTAACTTTACTAGTTCGGAGTTATGTGTTCAATATGAATTTATTAATTTTGTCAGATTTTGGGGGTCTTAAATTCCTAGAAGAGGAAATGAATTTTGGTGACTAAAAGTAGTTGGAGTCATTCATATATGAAAAAATGAGTTCCATTATATTCAATATAATATTTTATTTGGATAAACTACTAGAAAAAAACTTTTCCCCATAGAAATAATAGTTTTTTTGATGGATTAATCTGAAAGAAATAGGGTATACAAGTTATAGTTGGGAGTAAAAGGATTATAATTAAAGGAATTAAATGATTTCATATAATTTTTTTCACCAAAATTTATGTATATTTAAATTTTGATAGTGTTGAATCTTATTTATTATGATGGTTTACCATTTGATTGGATAGGTTTTATGACAAGATTTCTTGATTGTAATTTTGGGGAGGAGATCTAAAAGAGTCAACCCCAGGGATTTGAATTCCATCGGAAATAGTTCCATGTTTATAAGATTATTTGAACCCTTTATGTATTTAAATGAGAACAATTTTAGTGAAACATTATGTTTTATAATTTAATGAAAGTGGATGGTTTTATGAGATTATAATCTTATTATTTCTATTGTAAAAAGTTATGGGATAATGTAGCTTACACTATACTCATACTCAATATTGATTCCTTGTTTCTTATGGGTCTATAGATTTCACAGATTTAAGAGATTATAGTTATGTTTTTCTCGAAGATTTAAAAAGGAGGATAATGACCATGATGAAAAAATATCAGGGATGTTGATTGAGATGCATTGAAACTATGATATTCTATTGTTATCCCATAAAGAGTACATTTTGAAAATCATTTGTAATTTTTTTAACTAGAGTTAACACTGTGTGTATTCCCCAGGCTAACCACTTCAAGTAATCAATGTCTTGGGAACTAAATCAAAAGATAGTGCTATGTTCATAATGAATTTGATATAAGCATCTATTTTAAGAATCTATATATATATATTATCATATGTATCTGAACTAATATTACATTTTCAATGGAGGTGGTAATTTGGTTCATATAAAACCTTAGAAGATAGAATTGGATATTCTATAAGTTTTTCATCAGATTCATTAATGTATTAAAAGATACAACAGTCTATTTTGGTAATGATGATCCTTTGTAAGTATTTTTTGATGCAGAGTTTTTTGGGAATTCATATACATGGAAAACTATGGTGTGATTCTTGTTTACATTTGTATGAATGATGGTATCTTTATATATTAGTTATATTATGTGGTAAAATTACCTATAATGAAACTATAATGCATAGAAACTATGGAATATAAAAAGGATTTATTCTAGTCAATGTACCTACAATAGGAGCTTAGAAGTACATTAAGAATTGGATTATTGTTTTCTAAATCACTGTGTTATCCCCCATTTTTAGAAACTAGTTTTTCATGCATGGATTAATTATATTTACTCAAAATTCAATTTCATCAAGAATATGGAGAAGTAAAATATTTTAGAGTTTTGGGTGATTTTAGGGAAGAAAAAATTGATTTATATGTTCACTATGGGTTTTCATCCAACACAAAAAGAAATAAAATATCATGGTAGGACATGGATAAATGGAATATTATGGATAACACACTATTCAACGATTTATAGGTTGAGTGACTTCCTATTTATTGATGTATTTTGGATAGATATCTTAAATAAATATTCAACTGGTAGATTTCTGAGAATGTGAAACTTATTCAAGGGACCAAATATAAAATATCAGAACGAGGAAATATAAATGTTTGTTTAGGCCTTGTCAATATAGTGTAACAAGTGTACTCAGCATGTGGTTATAGTAACTAAAATTTGGAAAACATCTCATATGCTAACCAAGAATTTTTTTAGTCGATCTATTTTATGAACAACCCAAAAACATCAATTGTTGAGGTTTTGAAATACACTAATGAATGTTCAGGCCAATGGATGGGTAACCACAGATTTCATTTGGTGGTGTAACCTATTTGACTAACTAATTACATATATAAATTATAGGTCTGGACAAATAAAGATTTATGGATTTTCTAAATAATTATTTGTATATGATATTAAGTGTAATCACTATCAATTTAGAAATTGAGATACTTATCCTTATACTTGAAATAATATAACATTCAGTAATTTTATCCAACATATATAGGATGAATGTTTGAACAGCATAATACTTTATGAAACTATTTTTTTACCTTTTCTTTTTAAATTATTTTTATGTTTTCTAAATGTTGTTTCTGTGATATTAAAGCATAGGTAGGCATGCTCAAATAGTTAACAATGGCTTTAATAATTCCTTGATCAAATGTATTTTTACTTCCAAAAAGTCTTAACCATTCAGTAAGTGTGTATTCTAATAAATGTTTTTATTCAAACTATTCTACAGTTTACTAAAAAAACATTCTAATTGTCACCATGATCATTAATTTAAAATATCCCATTATAAATACCAAAAATATCACTCTATGATCATATACTTTAATTGTACAGAAATGTTTTCTGGAATAATTATAAGAAAAACAACCTAATATACTATTATATTTTAAGTCATCCATGATAGATGTCCCCAGAGTCCTTTCTAACTTGTGGTCCTTATGAAAATAAGAAATGACCCTTAAAAACTATCATCTATTTTGATCAAGAGTCTTATGTATACAAAATATCTATTTCCTTTTAGAAATTTATATCAACTAAATACTCTTAGGTTTTTTATCAAGATTATTATGATATTTTCATGTGACCTATGACAATTCAATATTCTTTTGAAAAATTTACAGGAATTATAAAATGTAAAATATGTCATATTCACTAGAGTGATTTACTGTCATTTCCATGTTCTGGTTATTTTATGACACTTATATTTTATAGACGAGTATTATTCTTTTCATAAAAAGTCTTTTGTGAAAATAAAAATAATTAAAAAAAATTCACTTGGATAATTTTTAGTTTATCAAGATGAAATAACTCTTCTAATTAACACACATATGCGCATCTCAGATAGCCTGATATTCTAGAATTAGAGTACTATACCTATAATATTTGGATCATTATACAATTGTTAATTCATGATTCTTAACATTAATATCCATTGATACAAAAAACGGGTCGAATGGGGATTTTGTCTTTGAAAGACAATGTAACTAAAATAAATAATACAATACTATATAATTTTAATATTTATAATGAAATCCTAAATTCCTTGAGCAAAAAAACTATATATGACAACCAAGGTAATACATAAAATAAGGAGGGATAAAAATACATGTAAGAGAATATAAATAATAATTAAACATAAAATGTGGGTCATAGGTATAACATGATATCCTAAAATAGAAGGCTCATGGTTAATCACATTAGATCATAACATAAAGTGAATTACATTATGAGATCATGGAATCATAGGAAATGTGGTTTCAATATACTACATGACATAAACATTAGTCAAATATATATACCTAGGCAATATCACTTAGTATACAAAGCATCATAATGGATTAAGTTTACCCGCTAATCCCAGGACAAATCATGAGACAAAGACTTTACCCTATGCATTGGATCACCATTTGGGAGAACCCTTTATAGCATGGTCATGATTATGTGTTCTAAAAAATTTAAATCAACCGTTATGAATAAAAAAATGAATTACCCACATAATGAAATTAGTTTACATAATCATTCCTCTTATCATAATCAAAGAAAAATTCATAATAAAGGAATTTGAGAAATTAACATAAGTCCTATATTACCCAATTAATATAAGGGATAACAATTAACTTATAAATGTGAGAGATTTATATACATAATTTAGAATAATTCCATAATGTTAAAGTGAGATAATGAGAGTCAGAGAAAGAATGATCATAAACCATAAAAAATGGTGTTTCAGATTTTTCCCATACTTCAAATATATAAAATTTATATAATATTAAAGAAAACACATTCCTTAAAAGAAACATAAAACATGTCAAATAATATTCATGTTATTTAGTGGTCATGAATTAGGTAAATTTTTTCATTCCATGTTTTTTAAAACAAATATTCTTTTTTCATTTTCTATATAAAGTCAAAAGTACCTTATTTGTAAAATAATATAATTTTTTGAACCATTTGGTAAAAATTCAAACATTGTAAAAAAATTGTTATACAAATACTTGACTAATAAAAAAATTATTCATAAAAATTTGATAAAAATTTAGACACGTAAGATATATTGTTGGAATATAAATCATTAAAACCATTAATATGAGGTTTGAAAAGGAATGTGTCCCTCATGTAAAACAATAAAAATATTCCTTTTAAAATAACTGGGTTCAAAAAATATATTGTTACGAATGATATTTATAATTCATAAAAAAATAAATAAAAAATATCTTACAACATTTATAAGAATATTTAAATTATATAAAAGAGTTGGAAGATAAAACTTAAAGGATGATTTATTTTAAATAAAGGCTCTTAGTGCAGTGGTAACATTTAAATAATAATGATCATGAGGGAGTTACATTAAATGAAACTATAAATATCAAGACAATAATGTGGTACATGATATAAAATTTTAGAGAAGTAGTACATACACACACAAAAAACATGTGTTGATTATTTCATAAGTCATCCAAAATTAAAAGTGATACTAGAAATCCCTCACCACGTGTCCAAACTAGATGTGAATGTACTTTATCTACTCTATAATATACTTATTTCTATTACTTTTTTCCTAATAAAATTTTATAGAATTAATATTTTATATATAAAACATTAATTTATTTTATTTTAATTTCATTTTTTTAATTTAATTTTTAATTACTTAATTAGTATGGTCTGTGTGGGTTGTTTCGAGGACATATAGTTCATAAATTTGACATGTCATCGGTGTCCTAAAAATCATAAATGGTGTAATTTTTCCATCATCTCAAGAATAAAAAAAATTCATAAATATATGTTTTATAAAAAAAAATATACTTTTAAAACAAACCATGAAATCTGGTTGTGAAAAAATGGACAATGTTATGATCATATATACTGTAAGGTGTATATATGAAAGAGTAATGTTTCCATTATTCAGTGATTGATATAGAAATAAGGTAATTGTTAATTTAAATTTCCATAATGATAAGTATATACTAAATTTCATATTATATATTTAAATAAACTAACATATACCATCCATGTGATTTTGAAATTAAAAAATGAATTTCATCACATCAGGAGGTGGTCGTCTGTTGTACACATGAATGATGTTATCATTATTTAATGGAAGATATGGTAATAAACTTTCTAATATATTAATATTCCTAAAATATTAATATATTATTAATATCATATGTAAATATTAAATATATCCTCCTAAAAATCCAATATAAGAGATTATAGAAAATGAGATACATCAGTTAGTAAGGTGGTAGTCCGTCTTATATATGAATAATGGTTTTGTTTCCACTATATGGAAGATGAGATAGATGTAAGTCATTAAACTTGCATAACAACAAATCAATGTATGCTAGATATTTATTTTATTATATCATTATAGATTATTAATATTTTATGTAGTTGTAATAAGAAAAAAACAAAAATTCATGGTGAAGAATGATACTTCTTCTTAGACCGCATCTTTTTTACTATGAAAAAAATCCTTACTAGATTGGAATTATGACCAAATAAATGACTCTAGAATATAGAGAGGAAATTTGGGATGGTATTTCAAAAAAAAATTAATTAAAAATGGATTTTTCATGACATTATATAATGGAATATGAAATCTTATTTTATAAGTGAGGAAGACTAGCATTTTTTGTAAATACCAAAAACTATTCAAAAATATGAATCCACTCACAATTCAAGAGCTCTAAAAATAGTTAAAAAAATAAATTGGAGGTTTGATATGGTATAATCAAACATAAAGTATTAAAAAAACATATTTATAATATGTTATTCAATTTACCACTATGGATTCTCACATTTGCCATCATAGTATTCCACTATGGTAACTTATTTTTTACTCTTTTTACTATTAATTATAACAAAAAAATAAGTTGACCATATTAACTAATATTATTTACGATGATTAAAAATCAAGAATAAATTCTATCAAATTTAATTAATTTAAATTTAGTAATTTATTTTAAAAATGAAGCAATAAAACATGTCAAAATGGTTTTTCAATAATTGCATTTCTCAACCTCATAATGATGTTACATTTACTATATGACAGTTAATAATAATTATATGAATATTAATTCATATAACTAGATATATAATATATAAATTTATATTAAATTTATTTTTTATTAATGTATATTTTAATTAATTATAGAGGTTTAATATTATGCACTCAAAAATGGTGTTTAGAAAACCGCGTTTTTAAGAATAAAAATATTATACAAAAAACATGAAAATTACTGATTAAAATGAAATTTATTATATTATTATAAACAAATTTTTCATATTTATCTATAATACCAAATTCAAAATATAATTTTAAATTTAGATTATACTATTTAATGAAAATGAAATAAAGTATATGAAGAATCGGTAAATTTCACTATTCACTAAAAAACTAAAAAATTTCATAAATGCATTAAAAGTTAGACCCAAGTAAATTTTGATAGGTAAATTTATAAACTGATGTTAATTTTTTAAAATAACTTATATAGAGATTATAGAAATTAATAGTAAATATATTTCACAAAAAACAATAATAATCATTTTTGAATAAAATGTATTTTTTAGATGAATAAAATGTCATCATCAAAAATGATATGTTATTTCCAACATATTTTGCAATAAATTTCATCATCTAAATTTTAAATGTTCCTATTTAATCAATGGTTTTAAATTTGAAAATTATTTTTACTGAATCCAACATCGTAAAAATAATTTTAAAAAACCCTCCAAAAAATAAGGAATTGAAAATATGGTCATCTAAAATAACGAAACAAAATTGGTTTCCACATAAGGATAACATGAGAGAAATGTCTAAACATGGATTTTGAAAGAATATCCTTTTTATGAGATAATGTTATACATTTTCTTAAGGGATAATAGATTATCGATTTAATAAATAAAATTTTTCTTTCAATATCATTTTTTTAAAGTTGAGGAATTCTTTTACCGTAATGACTAAATAATAAGGAAATATTCACATTTAAAAGGAATTATTTTATACTTTAATAACTTTTCACCTTAAAAAATTATTTTCCAAGATATTGAGTACAGAGGATAAATTGTTTTATTTCTAAAAAACTACAATAATTTACTGATATATCACATAATCCAAAAAAAGAAAACAATCTATTACTCATGGATTTAAATATTAATGTAAACTAAAATGGTTTCCACAATGTAAAATAACATCCAAAATGTATATAGCATTATATTAATCTCCAAATACAATGTTTAAATTAAATCATTTCAAATATATATAACCCTACATCTTAAATATCAATGACATTTGAAAACATTAATTGTGTTTTTCAATTATAATATTCATGTTAAATCACATATTTATATAAGCTTTGAATATAACTAGAAAAAATGAAATATTTCCGGAAATATAATTAATCACCTCAAAATCCTAAAAAGTCAAAAACATGTGATCCTCCAAATTGTTCCCCAAAATTAAAATAATATTAATTAGTAGAATAATTTATGAAAAAACAATTTAATATTAAATAAGATTTCATATATCATTGTAGTAGTCAGTCCACCCCTATCACCCTTTGGATAAGGGTTCAATACCCATAACAGTTTGGAATAAGATAGGTTAGCAACTGTCTGGTGATTTTTCCTTTTTCTAAAGATATGGAAAATAAAAACTGATGATCATATTCAAAATTTAGGTTGATCTTATAATTTTCTCTTCAATATGAAGAACATATTAAAAAAATTATTCCTAAAATCATTACTTTTGTAATCACTAATTGTTTAAATATAAATAATTCTTTTCCAAAAAGTCAAATAATTTTAATTGACTATAATTTCCTCAATATAAAGAAAATATCAATGATTAACATTTCCATAATAATGTTTTTTTACATAAAATATCACCTCACCATTAAAAAATATTTTTATTTCAATAGTTTTATTCAATATATTAATGAAAATACGTAATGAAAAAATATTGTAGAAAAATCCATATAATATTCATGATTCTTATAACTAAAATTCCATTGATAAAAATAATTCAACAACTTTATTTTCAATCTCCAAAACATAAACTTGTTAATCATTTAACATAAATAATTTTCATAAAATAGGCCATTAATAATTAATCCATTTATTTGGTAATTGACTCTGATAATGAGCAAGTTCCCACAACTATAACATTTAACGCTTTATGGTGCCTTACGTTGAACATTATTTTCGTTATTATTTTAAACTGAACTCTTAATTTTTCTTCAGAAATTAGCACTTTTCCCCCATTTTCCAAGAATATAGAATCTTATAGTTTCACTAAATAGTTTTACATGGTTCATAATCCCACATTTTTTATATGTTGGGAACATAATCTCCTTTTCTTTATTTTCTTTAACACAAAAAGTTACATGATATATCATATTTATCCTCTTTGATGTGTTTTGAAATTTAGGTATGTTACAGTGGTTAATCCTAATTCGATATAGAAAATCTAAAATTATCAAAATATTTATAAATATCATTATCATAAGGATACACATCTCATTTGGTAAATCATTACATTTACCAGCACATTTTTTAGAATGCTTTCTCATATTTCCCACAATTAAAAAACTACAATAATAACATTATAATAACTAATATACAAAAGTAAAACATAAAAATATGTAAGAAAAAAAATTAAATGAGAGGAATACCCTAACTTTTATGTCTCAATGCTTAAATCATGGTTATCAATAGTAATATTCAATATTATGTTTTCTAACGTAATAATTAGTTCAAGTCCTTTATAATGTTTCATAAAGAGTTTGTAAATTTCGAAGACATATCCCCTGATAGTGTCACATCATGTGTGAAGGAATTAAAATTTCATGCACTAGGTGATAATCTAGTTTAAGTCCAATGCATACTTTTAAGGGTTATTACATAAAGTTACAATAGTTCTAAAGCTACATACACTTATATTATTCAGATAGGTATGTAATTATTTTGTACCCACTCCCTCTATACTTCAAAAAAATCTTGTGTATTTTTATATACTCAGTTTTATCATTTTACTCATCCTTAGGGTTCCCACTAAACTGTTCATGTCTTAATATATAAATAAAACTATACCATCCTCCGATACAAGCTATAGTTACCTGATTCTTTTACACATATTATATCTTATTTTCAATATAAATATCCATTAATAAAAAAGTATCAATAATCCCAAGTGTCTTTAGAATAATAAAAATGTTAATGAACTAAAATAAAAACTCCTAGTTTTAATCTCTATAATGATATTATCAATTATCTAAGATCCTAAAACTTCATAGGATAACATGGGGAATACATAAAGATAAGTGGGTGAGCTAAAAATCATTATAATGAAATAAATATCATAAAGAAACATAACATTTGACCCTGATGTATAACATGAAAAAAATAAGAATATAAGGCCCATGTGTAATCACATGGGATCCAAACATATAATGAAATTGTATAATAATATATTGGAATCATTGGAAATGTGGTTATAAAATATAAAATGGAATTAACATGAGTCTAATATAAATTCCTCGATGGTACCCCATGGTGGAAAAAGTCCCATCTGGATTATATTTAATCCTTAATCCTATACATGACATCCCATGGAACTAATGATTTACCCAATGAATTGGAGAACAAACTAGGTGAACCCATCATATTATGATAATTATTATGTGTTCCCTATATATTAAATCAATAATAGGCCATAATAATAATTACCCCTAGAAATAAAATTTGTTGCACAATATTTCCTCTAGTTATAATCAAAGAAATATCATAAAGATGGAATTTTGGAAATGAACTTGGGGAATCTATTTCACCATAAATGGATGGTTGAATAATCTATGTATATATTTTATTGAAATTTAAAATAAATTTAGAATCATTCAAAATCATTTAAGAGAGATAAATTGAGTTTGATGGGGAATAATCAGAAACTGAAGAAAATTATGGCTTAGAGGGATCCCTAATGTAAAAAAATTATCAAATATGAAAGAAAAAATTATCTTAAAATATATACTAGGAAACCATTAAAAGAATGATAAAAAAACTTAGTTGTCATAATGTTGGGAAATTCCATTCATGCCATGTACGTTAAAAAAATATTCTTTTTTTCTTTTTTTGTTAAAAAGTCAAATATATCTTCTTCAAAAAATGATAGAATGATTCCTTTTTAAAACATTTTAAATATCCAATATGAAAAAAATGGTTTAAATAAATTCTTTATTAATATTAAAATTATTATTTGAATCAATTAAAACAAAATATATACATTAAAGGTAAATATTTAGAAAATAAATCTTTAATGTATTTATAATTGGATTTTAAAGTAATGAGTCCCACACATAAAACCATAAAATTATCCTTCTTAAAATATTTTTAAAAATTAAATATTTTAAAAAATTACCTGTATCATTCATTAATTCATAAAAATAATTTCTCTTGAAACATTTATAAGAACATGTATATGAGCGAAAAAGAGGCGGAAGAGAAAAATTAAAAGAGTACTTTTTTAGAGAAAGTCTAACACCAATTTGGAAACATTTGAATCACAATCATAATGAGATATTTACATAAAATGAAACTATAAATACAATGAAGTTAATTTATTTCGGAATATAAAATTCCAATGTGGATGTATATAATCCATAAAAGGGGCTAAGTGTTCAACCTGGCATAAGTCTCCCAAAAATAAAAGTGAGGCTCGAAATCCCTTAACTCAGGTCTATACTAGTCATACATGTCCATAATATAATTTATAATAAAATTATATCCATTATTTTGTGCTAAAATCGTTTTACCGGTTTAATACATTATAATTAAATCACTTACATCCTTTATTTTAATGACATGTTTAATTTTCTAATTACTATTGTCAACATCGGGTGTTTTGAGGATATTTAGTTCATAAATTCAAAACTAAATTGATATGTTGATTATGGTAAAATGGTTCACTTGTTATACATATAAAGAATAATATTCTGGAAATAATAATCATTTTTGTACATAACTATTAATTCTAAGACAATCCATGAAATATTGTTAAGACAAATGTGATATTTTACAATCAAGGAGACAGTAGGTCCTATGTACGTAAGATTAACATTTCCATTCTTCAATGATCCTAAAAAAAAGAAGTATATAATTATTATATCTATCTGAATTATAATTACATAATAAGTATAATATTATTTATTTTAACATACTCACAAATACCATCTATTTAATGTAGTAATAAAAAAATAAATCACATCACTTCGTGAGGTGGTAGTCTTCCGTAAGCTCGAATGATGTTATCATTTTTCAGTGCATAGTATGGTAAGAAAATATATGATATATTAATTTTAAATATTGATAAATATTTCATGAATATTATATATAAACATTAAATCCATAATTTTGAATATTTGTGAGATTCGGGGATGGAAAACAACGTACATCGGTTCGCATTGAGGTAGTATGTCGTACACATGATTAATGGTTTGGTTTCCCATTTTATGGAAGGTGATATTTATTTTGGTTTTTAATTAACATAATAAAATAATTTTTAAACATTTAGTTATTTTAATTGACCTTCATGGTTTAATAATTTTTTAATGAGATGGAATAAGAATAAAAAATCCACTATTAAGATAGTTATATCTTCTTCAGGCCACCTCTTTAGAATTACACCTAAGAGGCTCATTAGAATGTATTTATGATCAGACCAGGGAATATAAGACATTTTAAGGAAAGTTATATATTTTTTATATGTTATTTTAATAATAAGAAATATTTTTAGTGTTTAAAATAGAATATGGGTGGTTATCTTTTACAAGAGAGTAGGATTGTAATTTTTGTAAATACCCATGAATATTCTATGATGGGAAGTCTATCTCAAGACATGTTCCTCAAAAAATGATAAATAATAGATTTTAAGGGTTATATAATTATTGAAAAACTTAAATATTAAAAAATAAATATGTTTTAAACATGTTACTCTATTTACCTCTAAGGTTATCAAGTTTTACCATTTTATTTTTGCCCCACGATATCTAGATTTTATTGCTTTTAAAATTCATTATGTCCAAAAATTATATTGAACATATTCATTAATATTCATTATTTTTAATTATAAAATTTAATCCCATTTAGAAAATTAAATTCACATAATTTTAATAATTTAATTTTAAAATGAGCCTATAAAAAGTTTCAAAAAATGGTTATTACAAAATTTCATTTTTCAAGAATATGTTTATTTTACAATAACTATATAATTATTAATCATCATTATATAATTTTTAATTCATATAAATAAATATATAACATATAATTTTAAGTTTAATATTTCTATATTATGATTTATTTTAATTTATTATAAATGATAAACATTATGCACTAAAATATAGTTTGCAGAAAACTATGTTTATAAGCCTAAAAATAAACTTATACCAAAATAATGAAAATTTCTGATCAAAAAGAAATTAATTAGATAATTAGATGTAATTTTGTTGACAAGTCACTTTAAAAGGAAATTTTAAAATATAATGGTACATTTAAATTAATTTATTTAATGGAAAGTAATTACAGTGTTTGAAAAATCAGTAATTTTCACTATTCACTAAAAAATTATTCATTTCAGAAACATACAAATATTTCACCCTAAGTAAATTATGATATGATTATTTCAAAAAATAATAATTTTTTAAATTAAAATTTCCAAAATTTCAATCAATTAATTGAAATATCTTCTCACAAAAAGAAATAAAAAATCATTTATGAGGAAAATTAATTTTTTAAAGAATAAAGTGTCTTCGTTGTAAACTGTGTGTTTATTTACGAGAAATGTTTTAGTAAATATATATTAATTAGAAAAATTATATAAATTTAATAAATCATTTAATAGTATTTTTACCCACCAATTTAATATCTAGGTTATAACTATCATATTTAAATTTAAATTTTGTTTGGTTCGTTTAGGCTTGGTGTTGCGTGTCATATAGGTTTTAAAACATAGTTTCCATTGTTAAAAATTCTAGTTCTACAGTACTACAAGAACCTTAATCCATATCAATAATGTTCAATATGACTCTGAAACATACTTAATCCCCTCTCCATGCTTCTTACTCTTGATTGAAAAAAATACAATACCGCATTGGATTCTTCAATATTCACATTGGTATTTTTTTGAACCTCATCAACATACTATGACAAACAAAAGGTCTAATCCTTTCTAAAAAATTATATTTGTACTTTAACATTAGATAAATTATTTTTTTACATCATTCCATTATTCTATGATAATAATTTTTTATCCAAGTGACTTAGATCCCCCCAATCCAAATATTCATTCAATTTTTTATACCAATGTTTTAACAATAATATCTCTGGTGTATAATGATAAATAGTATAGACTAATGATCATCTCATATAAATTTTCTAATAGAATATAAATCATGGAGGAATAATTCCTAGAGTCTATCAACTGAGAGGGAAGGGTTGAACATTCATACTCAGCCTCATGGTCTCAAATCAATCCTTGTTCATTTGTTTTGTGAAGATATAGGCAAGTTGATCTCTGGTGGAAATAAATTCTAACATCATATCCAAATTTACAACCTCTAAATTGATGAAATGAAATTCTATATCAATGTCCTTAGACCAAGATAATTTAAATTTATTCTTATAGAGATAAATTATATTAGGATCGACACAAGAAATTTTGAGATGTTTCTCAATATTCTATGTCAATTCCTCCAACAGTTACTTCAACTAGATTATTTTAGTATATGAACATATAACAGCCAAAAACTCCACATTTATGGTTCTCAGAGTTACTAATTCTTATTTTTTTTAGCAAAAAAATATTCCTTACAAGATCAAAATTACACTTAATGTTAATTTCCTATCATAAAAAATCTGTTTTCTAATCAGTATCGATAAATCCCAATAGATTTAGTTGCTCACTTGTTTTTTACATCAGCTAAAATATTAATGTTCCTTTCATTTACATAAAAACAATTTTCATATCTGATAAATTTTATTAATTAATATCACTATTATAACCCACACATAGGGTCACATTATAGAAAATATTAGGTCTTCATACTGTGATATAAAGTTTGTTTCCAATCTATCTTCTAAACACAATCTAATTTAAAAAATTTCCTCTATAATACATGCTAAAATTCATCCTGACATAAGTGAGTGTGAATGTTTTTTTTGAGTTTTCTATTCCAAACTTCATCAAAAAATATCTTTCAAATTTTTATTAAAGAATAAAAAATAATTACTTCTTTTACAACACATGTTGTCTTATAAAATACTTCATTTACCCCAGCATAGATACTACAAAATGATTCCTCATTTTCATAAAATATTCAATTAAAAACTCTCATAATCCATTTTAAAAATAATATCATCAATATATATATAATTATAATGATAGTACATGCATCTATTTCCCCCATATAATTATTTTTGTCTACCCTTCCATTATTTAACAAAAATTTTACCAGGTATTCATCAATCATTGACTAGGAAGATCTAAGGATATATTCTAGCCCATTGAAATCCATATTATTATTATAAATATTTATTCTATAACTATCTGTAATTGATCCTTCATATTTCTTACTGTATACTTCCTTTTCCATCACTCCATTCAAGAAGGTAGCTTTCATATCTATTTTATACATTTTTTTAATAACAATGATCATAAACATGTTTGAACATTCATATGGATTTCATAATTTCTGTAGAATTAAATGGTTCTTCAACATAAACTCACTAAACCAAATAATATCATTCTTATATAATACAGGTGTGATTTCTTGAATGTTTCCTTATAAATCAATTTATTTCAAAACACTTAGTTCATACCAATCACATGTTTTTCTTTTGGTCTCTATATAAGATCTCATAGTGAATTTCTATCAATATGATCATGTTTAACATTATTTAAATCAACCAATTCATTATGATTAACAACCTCATTATTTTAATATTTATGAATTTGAGAGATAAGAGTGTCTTGGTAAACAATTTAGAATATTCTTCTTCTATAAACCTGAAAATTATAATTTCCCACTAAATTATAATATTAGATAATATTTATAACCTTAAAATACTTATATTTTTAAACATAATCAATTTATTCTATATAAAAGGTCTAATTAGAATCAATATCAACTACATGGGCCTCATCCCTCACCTATTCCGTACTTTTTTTCTCAAGAACTAGCACAATGCCTTCATCAAAGCCTTCAAAACATACAAAATATAGTATATTAATATATTATTTTTAAAAAATAACTTTATATAATAAAATTACAACATCTTATAAATTCTTTATATCATTATTTGTTTCATTCTTCATTTTATAAATTTCTAAAAGAAGATTCCATCACTAAACATTCCCATATTTTGGTTTAGATTTTTCATCAAACACGAACTTCTAAAGACTATAATGTACTCAAAATATATCTTCCCTTTATACAACATATTTTAAGATGTAATGTCTACATTTGGTCTTAGAAAACACTTTTTCTTAATTTATGAAATAGATAAAATATCTTTTATCTAAAAAATAACCAATTAAACTCTTCAATATTTTTTCATCCATAACAATAAAATTTCATTTAATTTGATCAAAAACACCATTATATTGAAGAGTAGAAAGAGCAATGTATTATTTTTTAATCCCAGATTAATCATGATATTATTTAAAATTATTTCAAGTGAACTCCCATCCATTATATGTTCCCAATTTTTTGATATGATCCCTCATCTATCTCATATTCTATTTTCAAAATCTCAAAAATTCTATTTTCTTGTAAATATTGTGTCTTAAAAATAATATAAGTAATTCTTATAAACTTGTTAGTCAATGTGATAAATTATAGTTCACCTCTAGTGGATTAATGGCTTACTAATCCACTTAAATCTGAGTGGATTAATTCAATTGGCCTAGTTTATTTGGTTCACACTCTTTTATGTCTTTCATGTAATATTTTCACATATACTATAACACCGAAATATTTTAGTATATATTTTCATTTAAATAGATACTATGTTGAATATATTTATTTAAATATGGTATCAAGACTATAAAAATCTCATTAATTTTTATTAATTAAATTTTTAAATGACTAAATTTGATCATTATAATATAGTCGTTAAGTTGGTGGGTTCAAAAAATAATGACTTCATTCTATAATATGTGAATATAAAATAATTAATAACATAAATTAGTATATTCTTCTATAGAATGATCATTTTTCATATCTTGGGAAGGATTTTCTATCTATAGATTTTTCTATAGACCAATATATTGTTATTGTTCAAGAAACATAGCATGAGTAAAATCATCTACGTGGAAGGATTCAGATGTTGTCATATACCCTTTTGGGTGATCATACGTTAATGTTTTTGTCTAATTTTATTGATCATTTTCCATTAGTGAAATATTTAAATGTCTCGACTTGTGAAAGTTTTCCAAAAAAATATTGGAAATTATAGAACCCTGAGATGATATTTTTCACATTAAAGTTTTAATCAATTTAAATATATTATAATAAATAATACCCACCATAGGATCATTGTTTGATGTTGTTTTTAATAATCTGAAAACTATTTTTAGAATATTAACATTTCTTAGGTTAGACACAAATACGATACCTACTAGTTATGATGTATGTGGTCATTTTATATCCCAAAAAACCTACTTAATTTTTAGTTCTAGAAGAGTATATCAATCATCTTGTGTTTTTCATCATGATTAGTTCAAGTATCATTAATCATGATAGATTGTCTCTTATTATTTATGTTTATGAGATGGTTAGAGAAGGTGGAATGAAAAGATAATTGTTTTATTCACAACCACTCTCAATTATTGAATAATCGCAAACAATAGATATAGAAATCTATTTATTGAGTTAGGTTTATAGTTAAAAATATTATTTAATAGGACCACAACCCTTAAATAATATAATATTCCTTATCTAACCCCATTTAATAAAATAATAATAATTTTTTAATTTTATGGTTCATGCTAATTGGAACAACATTAAATATTATTTTACTATTTTTTAAATTAAAATTTATCATTATACACTATGTTTTTTTTCTTGTCCTCTTTGGCATTTGTCATATATCTTAATAAATATTTAGTTAAATATTTTATCCAAAAATTATAATATTCACACTCTTAAGAAACAATTTTAATTAAATAATCACTATAAATAAATATTTTTTTCACAGTGTAGTGGCCCAAAAAATTCATACATAGATACTAAATATTAATATATGAAATTCCTTACATAACAAAATTATCCATTTTAGAAAAATATTTGTCAAATATCTTTGTAAACCTAGTAAGATAAATAATTCGTTAAAAAGATATTGATGTTATCTCTCACTAGTTTCTTCATAACTATCTCTCTTCTTAGACATATCATACATAATACCATTATTCCTAAACTAGGGAAATGAAACATAACAAAGGATGATCTCAGATGCTCAATAAGGGTAAACCAGGGATATATAAATGAGCACATAAGAATAACGTAATCATTGGATAATGATAAAATTATAATAACACATAAAAATAAAATCCTTTATATCATTTCCCATAATATTAAATCATTGAAATTTTTATATAAGTTCATTAGGCATGAATCATAAATAAATCAAAGGAAATTATCAATGAAAAAATAATATTCATATAAAATCTAGTAATAAATGATTGGAATAAAGTGTGTCATAAACATAATAATATGAATATTATTTAAAGTCTACCCATGATTATATTCATAACATTTTAGTCATGGTATGACCACATGTGTACTGGTTTCAGTCTCAAGATAGCCTCCCATTTACCCTTTTATTTTATGTTTCAGATAACCACTCATGTATCATATAGTTTTGGGATTGGTATGACCTCCCATTCACCCTTTGATATAATAAAAAATTAAAATTTACCTAATTAATTGGATGGATATATAATTTTGCTTCTACTAGTGACATAATCATCAATATGATAATATGTATGCCACATGATAATAAAACCATTCATCATAACTCACACCGTGAAAATAAAAAAAAGGTTTCATTTATATTTAATCATCATAGCCATAAACCATATATAGAATTAATAAATAATGTATCACTATTTCATTTACATATTCAAGAATAACAAACATCCATGGATGCTACCATAGATGAAATTATACATTAAAATAAAACTGAAATATTTCTGGAGGAAAATACCCTTTCCATTTTTAAATAACATAATAAAATAATAAAAAGATAACAAATATTAAGAAATTATTTTTATTTAAAAATAATTTTTGAAAGTTTTAAAGTAATCTTCAAATAACTAGTTGTTGTGATGGTGGGAAATTTCATTTATATCATGTCTATTATAACAATTGTTCCTTTCACATTTTTTGTAAGGAATCAAAATTTTCTTATCCTAGAAATGAAAAGAATATTCATATTATACCATTTTGTAAAAAAACAAGGGTAAAAATGACATTAACAAATAATTTTATCATATAAAAAATATTCTTGAAGATGCATTGAGAAAACATGTACATGGAATAAAAATGATTTTTGACCGAAGAGAGAAGTAAGGTCGTTTTCTATTACAAACATTATTACAGTATATTTAGTACTTAAAGTGAGTAAAATCAAAGTAAAATATTTACAAACATGAAATAAAAAGTTGATAATAAAATTCATTATTTTTTTGATAGATATATCATTAAATTTCTTCACCGGAAACATAATAATCATCAATCCTGATAAACAATGAGATTGTAAAATAGATCACTTACCACAAGATTTATATTATTTGAAATTACATTAATCTTATGTGTAATAAATTTAAACTTATTAAAGTTATATTAATGAATCATATATATATTTATAATTTCAAATAAGATCCTTTTATAACACTTAAACACCAATATATTATTAATTCATTTTCAAACATTTTCTGGTGTTAACTTTTTCATTTTTCACGAGAATTTTATTTCAGTAGTTCTGGTCCTTGTACATTGATTATGGTTACATAATATATGAAATATTAATAAGGATATAAATATTATATAAATTCGTTTTTTACAGATTTATATTCATCTAAAAAAATATAGATATATAAATTTGAATCAGAACGTTCATGGAGAGAGTAGGTCTTACGTACACATAAATGTTGTTTTTAGTTTTGGATGGATGGAAAGAAAGAAATGTAAATAATATTTAACCTCATATAATCATTTTTATACCATATATATCATATATAATAATTAAAAATATTTTATTACCATTCATATTCATCATAAATGAAAAATATAATAAAATAACTCCGTGGAGGTGAATTTCCACATGTATGCACAAGTAATGTTATCGCTTTCCAATGGATTGGAATGTAAGAAATTAAATGTGATATTAAAATTATATAATAATATTTAAATAATAAATATCATATATAATCCTAAATCCCACCATAATAATATTAAATACATGATGATAATGAAAAATTAATGACACTGCAATGTGGAGACAGTAAGTCGTACGTACACATGAGAGAATATTTAATTTTATATAGGATTGAAAATGGTACAAATAGTTATAACATAACCATAATAACATCTAAATATATTTAATATACTTTATTCATTATTTTAATATGGTTAAAATATATTTATATGACGTAGATGAAATAATAAATTTGAATGATCTGGTAAATATGATTACATATTCTTTGGTAGACTTCATTTTGATCTCTTATTAAGGGGGCCAAGGGTTTGTCTCTTGGGAATAATAGAACCAATATGACTCTTACAGATATTTTTGTAATAGATATTTTGTGGAATAAGTCAATATATATGGATCAGTGAACTATAATGAAAATAGATAATGGGTGTCCTTTTGTTAATGACAGAAAGTACACACTTCTAAATACTAAAAATTTTATAATAAAAATAATTCATTAACAAAACAAATACATAAAAAGGAAATAGATTCGAATAAAATGGTTTATAAGTAAATAAATCACTAACCAATGAAATTTAGATAGTTTTTTGTCTTATTAAAATCCTTATCTTTTTTATTCACAACATCCTTATCCATTTTGAACCTTAACCATGATAACAACTATTTAAATATAAAAGGGTTATAATTCAACATATAAGGTCACAATCGGTACATAAATGGTCAAGGGATGAAATATTAAACAATATATTATACAAATTATTCTATTTTTAGATTTTTATTACTTTTAAATAATTTTATTAAATATTACATTCGTAAAATATAATTAATGTAATTTTTGGAACGATTCATTTACTTTTACATTGAAAACAACCAGAAAGAAAAGGAATTAAAATCTAAAAGTTTTAAATATCTACAATATATTATATATATTTAAAAAATTATTTGAACAAAATCATTCTTCCAAATTATATTAATTTTAATATATTTAATATATTTTAGTTTCTTTTTCTATTAGTTGAATAAATAATGTTTCAATATTGCATAAAACTTTAATGTATATACTCAATCACTAAAAAATGAAAATATATTACCATAATAAAGAAATTAATTTATCATTCAAAAATAAACATTTATAATTGAAATTGTCCTATTTTATCATTATGTAAAAATATTAGTGATATTAAATCCATGAAAGTGACATTTAATATAAATTATTTTCTTAAAATAATATAATGGACATAATTAAAGAAATATAGAAGCACGTGACCATATATTCAATAATAGGATTCAAATTTCCTAAAAAAACTCAACCAATAAGATAAATGAAATTTTATGAGCAATTTTAAATCCTTATCACAATGTTTTAACCCAATATTACCCCTTTTACCCTTACTAGGGTGATAAAAATTTACTATAGATGCTATTCATATTGACAAAAAAGGTCCAATTTACCAAAATTGATCCTCTTGATTCTAAATAGGGAATAATGATTTCAATATTAAAATTATAAAATTGTTATGAATTATTTTTTAGAAAAAATTATGAAATGAGATGATAACCATTTTTTAAAAATATTATATTTTAATGCATAAAACTAGATAAATATGTTTTTATTATGCCTCGAAAAAACCTTAAATAAATATTTCAAAATAAAATTGAATATATAATCTGTATGTTTCATTAAAATAATTCTCCAATACTGATCAATTTAATTTGTTATGGTAAAAACACATTGTGCGCATAAAAACATTTTTTCATAATAACGTCTCTGTTATTTTCAAATGATATTAATTTTAATTTATAATTAATTGATAACCAATGAATTAATTTTATACCTATG
Organism: Viscum album; assembly: GCA_963277665.1. Classification (NCBI taxonomy): domain Eukaryota; kingdom Viridiplantae; phylum Streptophyta; class Magnoliopsida; order Santalales; family Viscaceae; genus Viscum; species Viscum album. The sequence continues at coordinate 99,767,091 of OY728159.1, forward strand.
TCAAATATATAACTTTTTTAATTTAATGTGTTTTATTCATTCCAAAAAATCCAATGGCTATGCGATACCTTTCACATTAAGTAATATTTAAATTGTATATTAAGTTTAATTTAAACTTTACATTGTGTACAAAGCATGCTATCCAAAATTAAATTTATTTAAAAAAATTATATCATAAAATCCTAATGTATTAAACTCTACCTCTATTATAATGTATTTGAACCTGAAAATTTGATCACATTGAGATAAATTAAGGATTATATCATTGTTTTATCACATTTTATGATTCTCTAATACTGTCATCGAATTTTTATTCCTCCAATGAAATATAAAAATGTAATTATTCATGATTCGTAGAAATTTATATATATTATCTCAAATTTATAATATTTTTTCTTTATAGGTTTAGTAATTCTCAAGAGGTATGACCACAGAGTTTAGTACATGTGATTGATCGGGTGTATACTTCTTCAATAGAGATACATAGAATGAATCATGAACTATAGAGAGGTTTAGAAGAAGAGCTAAGTGATAATATATCATTCATACTTGATCAAGATAGTATATGGGGAAAACATACCTTGGTTTCACCATTTATAATTCCAAATATCATAACATTATTACACAGGGAAATTTAAAAGATACCCTTTGACCACTGTGAATCCCATATTTCACTGATGAATGTCACCGTAAATGTTTTTTTTAATATGAGCATCCTTGATATACTTTTAAATAGTTTTTTTTTTCTCTACAATTTCATCATCTAGTTCTATTCCTAATAAATTTATTTTTTCCAAATTCATCCCATCACATTGGAGTTATACACTTCATTTTTTAGAGGGATTCAGAAGAAGCTATATGAATACTCGAGTAAAAGCTGTTATCCTAAGATAATTCAACAAAATGAATTTGTTAATCCTAACCACCTAAAAAATCCATAGAATAAGATTGCATCATATACACTAGGTATTTGAAGGTTCTCTTGGAAATCCAATCTATTTGAGGATTATAAGAAGTATTAAAACTCAACAATTTATATATATCATTCTAAACACTTCACTAGATCTTTGACGTAAAACTAATATAAAAATAAGATACAATTGAATATGTTACTACCTGAAATCATACCACATCATTAAGGTATATTCAATAAATATGATCAATAGAAAAATAAAACCTAATTACAATTAAGTGCGTTGACATCATGAGGTGGTCAACATCAACCATGATATCATTATTGAGTTTATATATTTTGGATATTTCGATGAAAAAATACATGGTGATGTTCTCATATTTCTATTATTGTATGGGTAATGTTTGAAACATCCCTTTATACCTATGTCTCTAATCATAAACTTATTAGAATACAATTAAATTTGATACATGGTCCAAAATATCTGTTTTAATTTTTTATGACAAGAAATACTCCTTCATATCTAAAAATAAATCAACTCGGGCTTCACATTCATGTATATTACATCTTTTTTAAGAATATTCAATAAATTTCACAAATAGACACATGAGGAACATGATAGTTTAGTGTCTTTAGAAACATAGAACATAATTTTCTAATTATCTGAAAGATTTAAATGTTTCCCATAAAGATATTACTATTTAGTACTATTAATATACATACCCTACATAAAACCATTCTTCATAACCAGGGCAATCAAAGAATCAGGAAGGGTTGTATTAAATTCTTAGAAAAGTTATATAAGGTAAATACATAAACATAATGTGACCATAAGTGTATGAGAACATGATAAGGACATCTAAAAACAATAATATGAAAATAAAAGTTTAAAAACATGGGTCATAACTAAAATATTGGATGTTCATAAGAAATTATTCAAATATTTATAAAATAAAATGAGTCATGAGAGCATAATATTGGAATGAGAAATATAATTTTGTAATAAAAATAAGTATATAAAATACTTTCCATAGTAGAGAGTGCTCATTTCCAAAACAAATCATGGTACTTCATTGGTAGTTACACATCTGGGGAGGGATTCACCACCATCCTTAGTGGTATCCCCTACCTTATATGGGAATGGATTCACTACCCAAACCATCATAGTATTTGAGGAACACTCCCAAGTCCATCGATGCAGAAAACTTCCATTACTGAATAGGTTTTACTTCCCATTATAATCCTATTAATATCTAGAGATACAAATCTTTACCTAATGCAATGAAGGGAGATATTGGTCCCAACCATCTTTGTTATAACATAACCAACATCCATGGTTCTAACATAACCACTTTCACATAATGAAAAATACATATGTCTGCTAAAATATCATAAAGCATTCTCTATATCATAACCAATGAAATTAAATGGGTTTCATAAACATTTTTTCATGTCATACCTGTGGAAAATTGATATGTTTCATAATGATTTCATTATTTCATCATAGAAAAATCCATGGAAAATAATTAATTGTGTGACTAATTTGTGTATAACCATTAAAACATTTTATTATGTATAAAAACATGTTTTTAGTAGATACATATTATTTTGTGGTCAAAATGATCTATTTCATTGTTCTTATTTATTTTTCAAGAGATTCCTACCAAAGTCACAAATTGGGAGTTATTATAATTAAAATTAAAGTATACACGATGTTTACTTTATCAATACATGATGAATAATTTCACCCATACATGGATTAGCTAGCATAAGTACATGGCCATATAGCAGACCAGAGAGAACATTCCTTATACTCCAAGTTCACACACTAGGTATTTCCTTCAAGAAACATTTTTTGGATGATAGAGATGTTACACACTCTTTGAGGCAATGTCACACACCATATACTACACCTTCTGACTAAAACCACATTTAAATTCAAAGGTTGTCATAGTTTTCCACCTACTAGACAAGAAACTGACAAAAACCTAGTAAGAAAAAGTAAAAAACATGTAATTATAGGTACATACTGTGTAATTCATTTTTCTATAAAAAAAAGTGAATCCCTCAGTGTTCAGTTGGAAACTCAACAGGTGGGCGTTGCTGCTCAATCGACTAACCTTGTCCAGAACCCAAATTTTATTTTATATTTACCTTTTCAATTCTATTTTAGTGTAATTTTCAATCTCCATTATTCTTTCATCTCATTCCTATAGTGGGGGTTGATTTTATGCTCAACTTTCACTTTGTGACAATGGTCATAAGAGGCAAGTTATTTAATGTTGGCGTTACAATAAAACAATGGATATATTTTAATTGAAATTCTATAAGATTAATTTTATTTTGAATTATATTTTTCAATTTTCTTAATGAATAAACTTACATAATCACAATTGGTGTTGTATCGGACCAAGAAAGACACCAATGGTGAAAACTATTGGAATTTCAATGATCAATCCCATAACCATTGGGTGATCTTATTGCCACTATTACAGTGGTAATTTATAAATGTATATCTAAAAATTTAATTACCAGATCAAGAAATTGTCATTTCAATACTTATTTTCATGTTATCGGACCATGAAACAATAATATAATTGAATCCTCATGCTGTACCATTTTTATAAATAATTTTAAATATTAAAGAATGAGTTTTTACAATCTACCCTATTTGAATTGCAACCCTGATACGGTTTACTTCTTTTGTCCTATATTTTATTCTATTTTAGTTTATTTTTATCAAATTGGTCCAATTTTTCACATTTTTACCTTAAACCATCTTCTTAAGGATAATCTACTTAAACATTAACTAGATCTATAAATTTCTTCTCCATTTTCCCCATGGAATCGACCCCGACTGCCACTAGCTAACTAGTTAGTTGAATCTGAAGGAAAAATACACTTCCAATTTAACCACACCTTGTGATGGGAGTGGGTCAAATTATGGTGTTGTTTCCAGGGAATTAGGAATGTAACTGCGTATGTTTGAGTTAAAGTTGGTTCACCTAGAGTTTTTCCATTTTTTCATTTCTTGAGTCTTTTTCATTGAAACGAAAACCACATATCCAAAAGATTATTTTATAAGTATAGAATAGTACAATCCAACTAGAGAGTATTTTTATCCACATGATCTGGCACTATAGTTCTCATACCCAGAATAGTATTGTCCATATATGGATGATGGGTTTCAGTATGACGAAAACCCATGTGCATTCTTCACACCACACATATCTTATCATCCTCTGAAACTATATTTTGGTAATACCAACATGTTATTATCAATTATAGAGGGATTTAACACATTCCAGTTGGTCCAAACCAAAAGGTTGGTTTGACATGTAAATATAATAAAATCATCTCTCCGAGATAATTTCCAGTTTTCATACTCTGGTAGAGTTAGAGGTTTAGTGTTTTCAACTGAGGAAGCATGTTATGATGTGATCCCCATTTATAATACAATTTCAATATCAGAAAAATATTTCTAAATTACTAATTTTTTATATGCGTACAGATCACATAATTTTAATGATAAATTTGATCACACTTTTATTCCAAGACCCCTAGTTGATCACTCACCTACTCTAGAGGAGTCATGTAATTATTTTTAGTCATTTAATATTATGAAGAAGAACCCTAAGAGGTAGAGGATGTATCAGATCAGATCAAGGACCAAGACCATCTTCGGCATCTATTGGCCATGAAGAATGGATACTACAGGTTGGATCCCACACCACCTAAAGGTCAATAAAAATGGATACAAGATGAGGGTATCAGACATATATGGTGGTTCTCTTAGTACAAACCATATCTACCATTAGATAAGAGGTATCTACCCCAACCTAGGTCGAGTCAAAGACCATAAATAGATGCTCTTTCTACGAGACAACCCAGTTTTTCTCCCCACTTCTCTCATCTTTTTCATTGTTTTATATTTTTAATAAACATTTAGATTGTACTTCATTTCAACACGCCAGGTAAAACTATTTCACTCATCCACAACAAAAACAAGAACAATATGAGTCTATACACCTTGTCTGACAACTTAAACAGTGTATATTATTATAAATATTTTTGTATAAATACATATTAATTATGTTAATAAATAGTAATGAAGAAAATTCCTTTGGAAAGGTATCTGGAATGTTTCGGATCAATCATCTATTCAAGTCACCCCACACTAGTTTTTGTTACAAAATTTATTCTTCTTCATGCCATATTTTTATTAAAATGTGTGTGACATTTTTTCTAAGTAAATAATCCCATTTAAAAAACGAAAACCCAAGGTGGTCTCTATTGTCTAGCATGGCCCTATCCCAAAAAAGCTACAAAAAAGTCCTACAGCCACATTTCAAAACTGTGGAAATAGGTCCCAATAACATAGTTGTAGCCTACGGACATAATTTTGTACAACTGTTGCCACTATTGTCATGTTAGTAGGTACCATCATCTTTTCTATAGTTTAAACCGTTGAAATAGATACTTATATCAATGGTTTCGAAAACTATGGCAATAAGCCTCAAAAATGGCCACAATGGTGGTTGACTTTTAGCCACGGTTTAAACCATGGCTATAGCCTTAGTAAACCATGGAAATAGCCTAAATACAAAATTTCCTCAACGAGTTTCGATCCATGTACCTCCCCTTTACAAACCATCATACTAACCAATACACCACGTGAAAATTCAGGTGTATATATATATATATATTATGATATATGTATATACAATAATATAAACCTTGATAATAGCCTCAAAACTATGGAGGTATGTCCTACCACCATTTGTTTTGTGGGAATATTTTTCTACGGGAGCGCGGGAACCAAATTTCCATGGTTCTGAAAAACTGTGGTTATAGGCCATCAAACAAATTGGCCTATAGCCACGCTTTTAAAACCATGTATATAGTCCATATAACCGTGGCTATAGATCTGTGGCAGTAGCTTAATTTTCTAGTATTGAAAGAATCCAAAAAGACTCGGGTTATTGTTCTGCCAACAGGTTCAGTTACATCATTCCCCACATAAATAAAACCACACTATGTGGATTTTAGTAAATTCTGTGAGTGTCAAGTTTCAAATTTTAATTTCAGATATTTTTATTAACAAATAATCATAGGTGGTTGATGTGGGTTTGTTGGAAAAGTCATATCTTGGGGTTCAAAATCCCTATTATGAACTCATCTAATATCCCTGCTTCATCCAAATATTTCAATAATTAAAACCACATGTCATGCATCCTTTATTTCACCATGTAGTACTGAAACTAGGTTTTAAATTTCAAAATAATAAAACAAACATTCAGTACTACAATGTTTTCTCTGGTGGTTGAGGGCCTGTGTTTGGATCTTCTAGTCACCAGTTCGAATCATGCCCCGAGCACCAGACCAAAGGTTGTAGTTCTCCATTAATATTTTATAAAATGCATCATGTAATCCTAGGATACACAACATGTATAGCCTTTTCTTTTTTTAAATGTATTTATATTAATATTTTTATATAATTATAAAGTTTAATAATATTTAATATCTATTTTATAAAAAATATAATTTAATAATATTTTTATTAATAATAAAAAAATGTACATAGTGTGTATGCCAATATACATGCCCTGTACCCCAAAAATAAAAATATTAGGTACCCAAATTATTTTGATTCTATGTCAACCCCCCCCCCCACCCAATTTTTTTCTTGTCCTGAAGTGTCGCACGTACACCTCTCATCCTTCCTTGCTCAAATCCCCTGATTTTCATCACTTCAAGATCGAAATTCTTACTCAATTTAGTTTTTGGTCTAGGTATTTCCATATCAACCCTCTTTTTATTCATTTTACAATAATATAGTGTGATTTTTTGATCGGGATGACCATTTGGAAGAACCCTGTAGAACATGAGTTTCCTTGAAGAACACATGTCGTGCACTAAATGTACACAAACACACTCATTCTAGGATTGATTTGAAAAACACATGGCATTCCAGTCTAGTACGCACCATTTATAGTGCTTCTACCAATCATAAATAAATACATGTCTTCAATACTTTACAGAGACTTTTACATGTACATAAAGATGATGCCTACATTCATTATATGCCATGTACTACCTTCCTTTCAAATTTGGATGTATCTATGCTAACAAATGGGTTGTTTTCCCATCCCTTAACAGGTAACAAGTATGTTCATCATATGCCATGTACTACTCATTTTCTATACACATACTCACATGGGATTTTTATCTAGACTATATGGGTTTTCCAACCAATCACATTACACACTATGTACTCTGGATCTACAGACAATGTACATTTCCTTTCAAGATATTTCTCTCTTTTATTATAGTTTTTTTATATGTTTTTCATTCCATTTCATAACATATCTAATAATGGAAGAGAGACTGGGAAGCATCTCCCACCCACCATTTATGGGGAGCAACCCCTTTGGGTCCAAATCAGGAGGATGAGAAATCCTTCAGCGACAAATCTCCCAATGTCCTAGCCATCAGCATTGGTGATGCTTCCTTTGATCCCAACCTCATCATCTACATCCACATCCCACCCAACCAACACAGTGACACAATTTGACTCATCCTCAGTTGAGGGATCCAGTACCATAGCTACCACACCAAGCATAGTTCCATAAAATTCCAATGTTCCCCCTTCTACAACGGGAATGTCCACCTAACTCACTACAGTAGTTAAAATTGTACCCACATCCTCTGTAATCAGACCTTCCACGATAGAAGTTGAGGCTCCACCATAGTGAGATCTGGCTGTAGAGTGAACCCATCAATACCCTTTCCTGATCGTATATGAGAGACATCATATGGAGGATAGGCTACATCGGGTTTCCCAATGCATGATCCATCTTAGTGGACGGTTCATATACATCACATTTCCTCAGCATCAGGTTGTCCAGAAGGAGATCAAGGAGCTACTCAGGAACTCTCATCAAATGGATGAACTCCTAGCCTTCACTCCCCCTTTTTGATATTTGTTTTTAGATTTTGCATCAACATTCATGTTCTATAATACCAGATACCAAGAGACGCCTAGTGATATATTTACTCCAATCCAATATAGACATTGAAAAAATCATTTTTCACTGACCAGGGATGAATTTCATTGAGGGTGCAGATTCTACCCCCATATATCCACAACACCCACTTTTTACACCTTTACCCACCCCAAGTTATCTAAACTCATTTCCATGTGGTGGGAAATTTCTAGGGATTACCACAACTACCCCACCCCCCAGAAGAGAACTCTCATAATTTCTCCTCCACTCTATTTCATTCACAGGTGTTTTGGAAGTTTTATTTTTCCCCACCATATGGAAATGGGTTTCGTGCCTGCATGTGATATTACACTATTTATATGAATTGTTTAGAACCATTATCCTATCCTCTCATTTTTTGATTCCACCTACTTCTAATATATGATCCATGGCCCTTATTGAAATATAAATGTTGGTTTCTTTGCTGCCGAGTTATCACACTATCTTGGGGTGTTTGATCCATCTCTCCCTCATGTTCTTTTAGGATCTCCCATGAATATTAACTTCATCAGGCGTATCCACATGGGGATAGTTGACCATCAAGGAGAAGAATGTATTCCTATGTAGGATGCCCAGGATTTTATAGGGGAAAGATATAACCCACATTCCCCTGGTGGTGATGATGATCTGGTACCACCCCTTCCATGAGAGGATGTTCCTTCTCTACCCCTCCCCACTCCTTCGTAACTTCCATCTTAATCTATTATTCCACCTTCTTCTAGACTATCCACAACCCCATATCCACTAACACCCTTTGTTAATCTCCCAATATCCCTCAACCTAGACACTATGGTATGATTCCAGGATCTTATGGATCAGCGATTGGACCAAATTAAGTAGTTGTTCTGGATTTTTCTTTAGTACAATCACATTTAGTACATCCCAACAAATTCTCCTCCCACCAATCATCATCATTCAGTTGATCAGCCTCTGTTCATAGATTTGGCCACTAAATTTATTCTCCACTCCACTAGTGGACTAGATTCAACTACTAATACTTGCTAGCTAGTCCATTCTAGTCGAGCCCACCTTGTAGAGTGAGGACCAAGTACATCCAACTTCATCTTTTTCTACCCCTATTTTTTCATATCCATCTATTTCACCTGATAGCTCTTCTGAGGCAACCCAGTGACTATTATTCTTCATTTAATTCATTATATATATCTATTTTTTTATATGTCTATAGTGTGCTAATTTATGTGCAAGTATACTTCTTTAAAATTTCTTCAATATTCACAAGTACACAGGAGTGTTATGGGAGTCTACAATAAACATTTTTCTATATTTTGTATCCCTCCATCAGGGTATTATATTTTTTGTGCTTATTTTTTTATTTTTCTTCGCCTTTATTTCTTTCATTTCATCCCCTCACCATGGACCACTTTTCATACACAACATCACTTTATCTTTATTAATATTACACTTAGAGGACCATGTTACATATTATGTGTGGCCGAGAGACTTTTCATATTTAGTATTTTCCCAAAAATTGATCTAAAATACATCACTAATATATAGAAATATTTAAAAAGTGTACTATTTGGTTAATTATAATTATAAATAATAAAAGAAGTTTAGAATTTATAAATTTACATCGTTATTTTAATTTTAAATTATTTTAAAATTATTTCTGATATACTTTAATTATTTATTTGAATTCATATACATTTAAATTTATTAAACTTGTCAATTTTTATTCATGTCATGACCTGATTGACCCGTTATTATTCCCACTATTGAGAGGTACTCTAATACATTTGATATATTCTTTCTCATTCCCTATTTTTGGAGATATTATTAAGAAATTCATACCTAGTAGAACTTGTGATTTTTTTTTCAAAACATGAATATTTTGAGTCACATTTAAATAATTGAGGAATTTGATTTCTTTTTTAATACCCTTTGATCTTGAGACCTACCCAACATCTAGCATTCGAAAAAACAATAGAAATCATGATCTTATTTGTTATGAAGTCATATTACAAGCCAATTTTTCCGTCCTACACTAATTATTTAATAATATTACATGGTAATTCATTTGAGGTAGAGAGAGGTAGTTTAGATATTCATGGTATATTCTATAGAGAAACTATGAAATCAAATGGGGGAGGTGTGCCTCTCTTTCATTTTGTAAAAAAATGTTCTAAAACCACTTCTCATGGTATTCCTATGTTTCCCCTTTTGTTTTAAAAGAACTTGAAAATTCAAAAGATGGACAAAATCCATTCATTAATCATATTTATGGTTAACAATCCCTTTTAGGAAAGGACGTTTTAGGGTAATGATGCCCTATTTGAGAGATCTTATTCAGGATTCATTTTTTATTATTGTTTTTTTAATATAATGATTTATTATTTAAGAATTTACCCTCCTTATTCAATACTCTATGATTATTTTCACATTATTCTTGACCTACACAAAGCCTTAGAATCATTTGAACCATATTTTATGACTTAAATATTTTTGTGATTTAATTTCTAAAAGGAGAATGAAATACATTAAACCCATTAGATAGTGTTATAGAGTTGAGATTTAGAATAAATCTTAAAAAATGATTGTGATTGATGATTGTGTTATTTTCTAGTGAGGTAATTCATCAAGTGGCATGTGTATATATAAAATGATGAATAATGAGAATAAAAGAGGATGAAAGTATTTAATTTAACTATAAATGAGGATTGATTAGAATATATTTTAAATTAAAATATATTTTTTTCCTTTTAAAAAAACATACTATGGATACAAAATTTATAATTATAATTAGTTTAATCTGTACCTTTTAAGTGATTGGATTCTATTAGTTATATGTTTAAATTTTTCAACAAAATGTCTAAGTATGGTGGAGTTTGATGTGCTTGATTCTTGAATAATAAATACATGTTTTCAACAGTTACATATTATTTTGAAAATAAAATTATCTATTTTGGTGTTGTTGGTGATTTCTTAGGAGATTTCAACCAAAGTCATAAATCAAGAGTGATCAGAAAAAAAATTCAAATATACATGGTGTTTACTTTATTTATAAACATCATGTACATTCATCCTTACATTGATCGCCCACCCCATTTACATGACCATGTAGCCAACCAGAGAGCAAACTCCATGTAGTCAAAGTTCAAACACCTTGTCTTCCTATATACAAGTGTTTGGTATCTAAAATAGATGATACACACCATGTGAGGTAGTTCTACACACTGGGGAGTCTACCTACAGACCAAAACTGCATTGAAATTGAATGGGGTGGGATGGTTGACCAACTACTAGTGGAGAAACATAGAAAAACTAGGTGACATAAGTAAACATAGTGTAATTATGGGTAAAATTCATGCAATCCATTATTTTAAAAAATAATAGGGAATACCTTTGAGTTTAGTTGGACACTCTAAGGGGATGTGTCACGAACCAAATATGGTAACCATAAAAACTTCCATAAACCCCAGACCATGGAATGCGCTGAAGGTTGTTCCCTATCCCCATAGCATGGAACTTGTGCCTAGGTATCTTTAATATTTGTTTGGGAAATATTAACCTAATTTTAGAATCATTTAACAACCAAAAATATCTATAAACATAATATCAAAATTACCAACCTAACAAGACTTAAATAAAATTCATAACTGAAAACATGAATCAAGAGGTCTATAAATATATAAAAGTTGTAGAAAACATCCCATGGAACACCACATGAGAGGTGGAATCACCCACAAGTCATCTCCTCAACACCTGACCATGAAAGTAAACTAACATACCAAACTACCATCACCTAAGGCCTTGCCCTTACCTATGTAAAACATGATCAATTCTTCATACACACAAATGGTGTAAGTATTGTGTGAGCCTAATTCTAATAGAATATCACCCAAATAATTCCATATATAATGCATTAGAATATAAAAATCATTCAAGATTAAATAAATAAGAAATGGTGGAAAAAATTTGTAAAGAATGAAACTTTTAAATGTAGGTAGTTTTCAAAGGGTAATTTAAAAAAATAAGAACATATAAAAAAAATGTAAGATATATTATTTTCCAGAAAAATACACCATTAGAAAATGATAAATTCCAAATAATAAAAAAGCCTGAATCCCAGGAACTACCCTTGGTACTATTTAGTTTTAGGAACCATATACCTCGTATATTAGTCTAAAGTTACCATAATAATATACCATCTCATGAATTATCCACTAGTACATAAAATATTTACAAACATGTGGTCCCCAAATATTATCATTATATTTTTTTAGTGTTTTCAATGTCAAACAAGCTAAGTGAAACAATGAAAAACCCTCTCTAGATCACAATTGTACTAGTACATGTACACCCACCTAGATACCTAGGTTTACCACATTGTACTAAAACAATTTCAATATGTTACCAAATTCAATTTTCACTTAAAAACATTAGTTCTGGTCATAGACCTTCAAAATAGTATCTACACATGCTTTGCGCCATTTATTTTACATAATAAACCAATTAGAATTTCTATAAAACAATTTCAAGGAATATAACAAAACATTTCACATAAAATCCAACTAAAATACCTCTTTGAAGCCCAAATTCACATCAAAATTACCCCAAACTAGAATTTTCAATAGAAAAATATTATAATAAAACACTTCCAGGAAATAGTAAAAAAGAAACTTATGGTATAACATGGAATGAACATGTAAAACACCCATTTTTATTAAAACATGATACTTAAAAATCAATTTCATATCAAATTCCACAAAAAATAATTTTCCCCGAAATAAAAATGAATGGTAAGTATGCTAAAAATAGAAACAAATAAAATCTAACTCATCTAGTAGTTCTTAAACATTGAATCGCCTTCCACAAGGGTCAAAAACACCATATCCTTGAGTGAAAGTTCAACTGCATAACTATTTCACCCCTAGGGTGTTAAATAAAACCTAAAACAACAATATTATACCATGAAGAAAAATATAAACCATAGGTTCAAGGACCTACTTTATGTACATTAGGAACATCAAGAAAAATGGTAGAAACTCTATGAGAATGGAAGAGAATAGATAAAACCCCACTTACTTGAGAGATCTTGAACAAATCATCCCAAATATTTCAATAGGTGAATCTCAAAGCATCCAAAACATATATGGAGGTTAAAATAGGGCTAAAGAGGTTATATGAGGACATATATGGGGGAAATGTTTAAAAATTATTGATTTGTAAAAGAAACAGATTACCTTCTCAGATATAGATGATTTTACAAGCCTTAAGAAATATCTCCATAACAGGAAATGAATATGAGCTCCATAGAAGAAAAATGGAAAATGAGGGTGTGACTAGGTATTTTGGTCTTGAGTGAGAGGTGGAATCACTGAAAAATATTAAAAAATGTATGAAATATGAAAGAAATATTTTTCTTAAATAAGAAATGGGCTCACGGGTTGGCCCAATGAATGAATAATTAACCCAAATCCACCATGATAATGAGTTCATAAGGGGTCCAAATGGATATAGTAGTTTTAATATGTCTTGGGAGGACAGGTTGGAAGTTAAATGTGTGAAAACTGTTAACAAATTAAGGAGTTATAAAATAAACAAATTTTGTTTTTAAATCTGGTAATGGACTCACTGTTCGGCCTAAATCATGATAAAACCACCCCTTTCTGCAAAAATACATGGGAAACCCAAAAAAACAAATAAAAAATAGAAATTATAAGAAAAATAGAATCCAAATAAGTCATTTATGTTACCTTATCCCCACCATAAATACCTTTCACCCTCGTAAGGTCACTTTGAAGCCTAGTCAGAGAAGAGAAACAAAAACGGCTCTTCAGCCCAAGAGTTCGGCTCCCATGTCTCATGCTCATCAGTACCATGTTACTAAAGGACATGAAACAGAGGAATATTATTACCTCGAAGAAATTTTTCTCGAGAGTCAACAATTATTACTGGCCACTCAAACATGGATAAATTGGGATCTATCTTTAGTTCTTCCCAATTCAGTACATGGGATGGATCCTGGTGGTACTTTTTCAACTAGGAGACAATGAACATGTCATGCATGTATGCAACAAAAAAGAAAAATAAAACATATATTCAACCATTCCAATAAACTTGGTGATTTCAAAACGTTTGACATACCATGGCATCAGTTTCCCTTGGATTCCAAAATGATGATGGCACAGATTAGGGTCCACTTTCAAGAATACAGAGTCATCCATAGAAAACCATACCTCTAGATACCTCTTGGACAGATAATATTTATGGTAACTCTGAGCTATAAATAAGAAATTCCATACTAACTTGACATTCTTAGACATTTATTGAACATGTATTGGCCCCAATAGTGATGTCTCACCTACCTCAGCCCAGCATAGGGGGTCCGATAAGGCTGGCCAAAGAGCACCTCAAATAAAGAAATTAGAATAGAGGATTTATAAAAATCATTATAATAATATTCAGCCAATCTCAAATGCCTATCTAAAGAACCCCCAAATTCCAAGACACATTCACAGAGCATGTCCTCTAGATTCTAATTCGCATGCTCTGCCTGACTATTCGTGGAAGGATGGTATGTCATGCTCATCCTAATCAGCTACCCAAAGGCCCTTTCAAGGACATTCCAAAATCGAGAAGTGGAAAAAAGATCTCTATCCAAGAAAACATTATATGGAACACCATGAATCCTTACCCCCTCTTTATGACACAAATAGCCCAACTCATCCACATAAGATGTATCTTTCATCGGAATGAAGTTTGGTGATTCGGTCAGATGATCAATCACTACCCATATGTAATTCTTACCCCTAGTTGTAAGAGGAAATCCAATAATGAAGTCCAGGGGAACTTGTCCCACTTCCAAGTAGAGTGGGTAATGGTTGGAGGAAACTGGAGGGCCGTTGGTACTTCACTTTCACCTACGGACATATATATAATCTCGACACGAAGTTAGCTATGTATTTTCTCATATATGGACTCCATAACTATCTAAACACATCATAATACATCTTGGTGGCACTAGGATATACAGGCCACTGATACTGGTTACTATCCTGCATCACTTCCTTCCACAAAGACAACAGAACTACTGATCAGCCCTTGAAGCACAAGATTCCTTTAGGAGATGACGACTAATCAGAAGACATCTACTAACTATAAAGAAGCTGCCCTGAGCACTAATAAAGATCATCCCTCGGATTTTCTCACCGAATCAACTCTAATAGAGAAGTATTCAACTGAATTCTCTCCAAGAACACACCTCCACTATGCTCCTTGGTATCCACATGCATCTATAAAACGAGCCCCATCAATGTCCACTCATTACTATAATTCCTCAAGGATTTCACTAGTAAATTTACACTAAAATAATCCGCCCAAAAATTTTATTTACTAGAGATATAGACAATGTTAAAGTTGAACACCTATAAGTACTTGAACCAACGTTGCTGCCTCAGATTGAGATCCATCTATGAGAAGTTGAAGGCCTTGCTTTTCTGATGACAGTAGACCACCGACTTATCCCCAAATATGTAGTTACAAAAAGAATTCAAATCAAGCATCACAGTTGCTAACTACAAGTACTTGGTCAGATATTTCTTATCATGTGGTCGAAGTGGGTGAGAACCATATGCCACCACATGATCACCTTATATAAGAACACACTCAAGACCCATAGCTGAAGCGTCACAATACAACACATACCCCCTTCCAGAATTTATAAACATTAGCATGGAGGAGGTAGACATTCACTGCTTCAGTACCTTAAAGGAATCCAAAAACTCTAGATCCTATACAATCTTCACCCCTTTCCAAGTGATCATAGTCATTGGAAATGAAATCTGAGAGAAATCCCAAACAAATCATGAGTAATAACCAGCCAGGCAGAGGAAAATCCTGATCTTGAAAACGTTCTTCAGCTTCTCCCATGACAAAACAACACTGATTTTCTTAAATTCCACTAAAACCCGCTTCTCTTGAATAAAATGCCTCAAAAACATCACCTCCCCAATTCAAAAAGTTCACTTGGACAACTTCTTATAAAGGTGATTCTCTCGAAAGGTTCCCAACATGATCTGAAAATGATGATTGTGTTCCACTTCATATCTAGAGTAAACTATGATGTTTTCCATGAATACCATGATTAAATAATCAAGAAAATTATGGGACACCCTATACATGAGTTCCATAAATACCGTTATAGCATTAGACGATTTAAAGGGAATTACCAAGTACTCAAAGTGGTTGTACCTACATCAAAAGACTATCTTCAAGATATCTTTCACTTTTACCATGAGTTGACAGTAACCCAAATGAAATTATATTTTAGAAAACCAAATTACCTCCTATAACTGATGAAACAAGTCATCTATTCCGGGAAAATGATATTTGTACTTGATTGTTACCTTCTTCATCTTTCGGTAATCAATACACAATCGGAGGGATCCATCGACATTCTTCACAAAAAGAACCAGAGCATCCCAAGAAGAGATTCTCATAAGAATGAATAATTTGAATTATAAATCATCCAATTTTATATTTTAATCCCTCATCTTGGTGGGGCCATATGATATTAAGAAAGAGATATTGGGTATGTTCCTGGAACCAAATCAATCAAGAACTCCACATCCTGCTCTAGAGGAAAGCCTGAAAAAACATCAGGGAATACTTCTGGAAACTCATACTCTACATTAATAAGTAAACCTTAAAGAGCATGAAAATATTCTTCTATCAAGAGTGATAATAACTAGAAGACAAAATTCTCCAACTCTGGGAGTAGAGGTCCAATGTGACAGGACTGAGGATCCCAATCCCTAAGGAAAAATGGATGACTCCCGTTAGGTGCTAGGAAACTGACCCATCACCTATAGAAATCGGTATGTGAATGAAAGTGTACCAGACAATACATGATAGGTATAACATCAAATATATCCATATCTAAGAGTAGTAGGTCACACTATATCTCAACCCCTGACATTGAATGCACACATGATGGGCACTTCAGACCTAGATCCTTCTTTCCTAGTGGCGTCACCAACTCCATCGCAAAAGAAAAATGATCAGTTGGAAAATTTAGCATGTTTACAAAATGGGAAGAGATAAATGTAATAGAGGCAGTGGTATCAAAATGAGCATCAGCTATAAAATATACAACAAAAATGGTACCTTGGACAGTCGACGATCCCACCTTTGATCTCGATCGTTCCTGATCAACCAAATAAAGATGCTTAGTCTCTACAAGAGAAAGTATGTTAGCCTGTGGCTCTACCCTAAACTATATCTACCTAAACAATGATCAATACCTTCCACCAGGTAAACTGAACCAAGATCTTATCATTCTAGAAGGATTTGACTGAAAACCCCACTTTAGGAGCCACCGGTCCATCCCCACTCTAGAGTGGACGTGTCATCCTGCAAATGCGTTACAAGTGTCCCATACCTCCACACAGATAATAGGGATTCAAATGAGATGTTCATACTGGTTGTATGTTCCATAGACTCTAACATTGGAGGAACACAATGGACCTCATATTACAATTCACCGAAGAAAACTTCCTAGATGGTTGTCATGAGCTTCCACCTCCCTTCTTCTCCAGATCCTCTCACATCCTTTTCTTCTTAGAAGAATTATCACTACGCAATCCTAATATTAAACCAATGAAACCATCCCTCCCTTGTGATTGATATCCACTATGAAAGCACTATCATCCACTTCATCATAGGTTTTCATCTTGAATAGGAAAACCTTGGAATATATCTCTAGAGGGAAATCCCTCTAACAATTTTGGGTCTTCATCTGCTCATTGGAGAACATTTTTGAAGCATACTAGACCAACTCAAGAATTTTTTTTGAAATAATCCATCAATGATGGATCATAAAAAACTAGTTCCATAAAATCTTGAGAACGATAATATACCAAAACATCGGGAATGTACTGGTCAATGAAGATAACCTTTAATTCCTTCTATCTCATCTGCTCTTGCTTCCTAGATTGAAGCATTAATTCCCAACTCCAATGGTCGGGACCCTATAACAGGAAAGAGAAATATTTCACTCTGACCTCTTTAAGTGTATCATATAACTCATACATGTGATCTATCTTCTCGATCCACTCCTCTTCTTCCTAGGGATCTATGATGCCCTAGAAATAAAGAGGGTTGTTATTCGTAAAATCATAGTCTTTAACATCCAAGGAACGGTCTATTATTCTTTTAGAGGAGCTGGAATAGAAGTTCGTCTCTATATTAGAGCTTCGACAGACCAAACCATAGCCTCTATAAGCCTGTAATCGAGCGGTGAGGGAGAACTCTCTCTAGATTCCTCCTTTGGGGACATAGGACCATTCTGAGGAGGCATGATACTACGAAAGGAAACAGTCACAATAGAAAACACCCGTACAAATGTTCTTAAAAATATCATCAATAACATCAAATATAAATAAACTAAAAACATTACCACAATAAAATAAACAACTAATTCACCCCACCACTCGATGCCCATGTGTAGTCTATAGCCCACATGTCTCACCTAGTAGTGAAGTCAAAAAAACAATAGAAACGTCCCATGGTGACTCATGGCCTATCATGAGAGGTGTGGGCCAGGCACCCTACTTATGACAAAAACACCCATCCCAAACAGTCTTATCTCTTTTCTAGCCTGAATCATCCCAAAATAATAATAAAACACAGAAACATTAACCTCCTCTAATACCATTTTTCACGAAACTAATTTCGTATTCCTCAAACACAGAACTAAATCTAGCCCATGGAAAGGCCGAAAAAATTTTCCCTATCTATACAGGGTGGAAAAAGTTCTTGGGTGTCTTATATATAATTTTGGTAATGATTTTCCCAAGTTTAGAATCATTTAACAACAAGAAAACAATCAACAAACTAAATCTGAAAATTACCTACCTAAAAGGCCTTAAATATAATTCAGAACTAAATACATGAGTTTAAATATGACACAAAAGTTCCAAAAATATATATCATTAGCAGAAAAATTCCCAATGAACACTTCATGGTAATGGGTCATCACCCCTGAGTCACCATGGAATAAAACTAACTGCCCTAACCACCATCACCCAACGTATTTCCCTTAACCTTGTCAATCATGATCATGTCTACAAAACCCCAAAGGGAGTAAGTAGGGTGTCATCCTAATACCAATATAATATCACCCAAAAAATTTCATATGGTAATCATTTCAAGATAAAAAATCATGCATCTTTTAATTAACAACAAATGGTGGCAACAATTTCTAAATATTGAAACATTCAAAAGAAATTTTTTTTTAACAGGTTAATTTCAGAGAATGATCCCACCTCAAAAAATGATGTAATATAAAATATTTTCCATCAAAACACACCATAAAAATGATAAATTTCAAATAATCAATAGGAACTAATCCTAAGAACACCCCTATGAACTAGTTATATTTTGGACCCGTGTACCTTGTATCTCAGTGTAAAGTAACCATAACAATATTCATTCTCATGAAAGAGCAACTATTAGGGAACATAACCATAACCTAATGGTCTCAAATGATCATAATTATAGTTTTTTAGTGTTTTTAATGTCAAAAAATCTATGTGAAATAGGGACAAACCCACTCCATGTCACTAGCGTAGTTGTACACATCTGCCCACCTAGATACCTGGGTTTCCCCCTTTTTGCTAAAAAAACATCAACATGTAACCAAATTCCATTTTCACAAAAAAAATATTAGTTCTGTTCATAAACCTTCAAAACCGTAGCTACACATTCTTTGTGCCATTTATATAACTCAATAATCCATTAATAATTTCCATAAAAATTATCAAGGAAGAAAAAAAATATTGCACTTAAAATCAATCTAAAATACCTATTAGAAAACAAAATTCAAACCAACATTACTTCAAATTAGAACTAGAAATTGAAAAAAAATTAATCCCTTCCATGAATTATAAAATAGCCCCAAATGGCACAACATGGAATACATATATAGAACACCCATTAACACACAAAAAATGCACTTAAAAATCAATTGCTTAACAAATTCCACGAAAAATAATTTTCTCTACAAGCACAATGAAGGAGGATTTTTCTAAAAAGAGAATTCAAGCAATTCTAACTCATCTAGTGTTTCTTATACATGGAATCACCTACTATAATTGTCAAAAAAAACCAAATCCATGTGTGAAATTAAAACTGAAACACCACAGCACCACAAGGGTGTTAAATCAAACCTAAAACCACAATATTTAACCATGAAACCAAATATAATACCCTAGGATAGAAGCCCTACTTTCAAGACATTAGGAACTTCATGAAAAATGGAAGAAACCCTAAGAAAATGGGAGGATGTAAACCCACTTACTTGAGATATCTAGAAGAAATCACCCCAAATACACTAATAGTTAAATCTATAAGAAGTTAAAACTAACAAGGAGGATCAAAAATGTTCGAGGAGGGAAATTTGTTATTGAAATAGGGGGAAAATAGTAAAAAACTAATGATTTATGAATGAAAAAAATTACCTTCTGAAATCTGGATGATTTGAGAAACCTTGAAAAAAATTTCCCTACTCTTCAATGAATACAAGATAAAAGATGTAAAATATAACATGGGGGTGCGCCTATGGTTTTTGGTCTTGGTTGGGTGGTGGAATCACCAAAAAATATTAAAAAATGAATGAGATAAGAAATAAATAATTTCATTAAAACAGAAAATGGTCTCACTCTTTAGACCAATTCCTGAATAAATTACCCAAACCCACAAATAATGAGTACTTTATTGGTCTAAATTGATATGGTGGTTTGAATAGGTCTAGGGAGGCCAATTGGTAAGTGGAAAGTGTGAAATTTTTTAAATAAATATGTTATAAAAAAAATTGTTTTTCAATCGGGAAATGGGATCATAGGTTGACCCCAATCATGATAAAACCATCCGTTTCTACAAAAATACATGTGATACCACAAAAAAAACAAATCAATAATTATAAAGATATTAAAAATATCATTAAAAGAATTCATGGACTTGATAGGAGCTGTTTCTGATCTGTCCACCGACCTCCTCTAAAATCCGAATTTGAGATTTTATTTTGGTTTTCATTTCTCTTTTTGTGTAATTCCAATTTCCCCTTCTTCTTTTCTCTAATATCTATTGAAGTGGTTGAGTTTCTTTTCAACCCACACACCAAGACTATGTACATAATGGGAATGTTACTTGGTTTTGGGGATGTAATAAATTATAGATTTATTATTTTTGAAACTAAGTGCTTTGGATTTTACTATGATGATTTTTTATAATTTCATTAATTAATACAATTCAAAAATCACTATTGTTGTCATATTACACCAAGAATAACACTAATAGAGAAAACTAAAGGAATCACTATTTTGTTACAATATCATTTAAGCATTAAAATAATTTAAATGTAAAGGAAGTTTTCAATTAAAATTCGTTATTTTTCACTATTCATTAAGAAAATAATCATTTTAGAACATTTTACAAAACTCACCCCCATATAATTTTAATATTAATATTTATAAAAAAATTAAAAAAAATAAAACTTATATAAGTGTTATAAAATGGTATTAGAATAATTGATCAAAAAGAAAAAAACTTATTTTTGAGAAAAAATAGTTTTCACAAAATGAAATTGGATTTATTCTTATCTATTGTTTAGAAAACACATAAAATAAATTTTATCCACTTTATTGAATATATAAATTTTTAAAATTTCAATGAAATAAATTAACTAAAGTTATTGATTTAATTTATATAGGTAAATTAGTTTTAACCCCCAAAATAAAGTTTTTCATAAGAAGATTTCCACTATTTTAACACTGTATATATTTTCAACTATAATTAAATGGTCTCTATATACTTAATTATATAAAAAAATTTCAATAATAATTTTACATAAATCAGTTAGTCATATTTATACCTATTATTCTAATGGCTATATGATAACTTTTCTATTAAATAATAATATTTCAATAATATTTCGCATCTCGTTTAAACTCAGTATTATGTGTAACTCAAGAAAACAATTAGTGTTATAATAATATAAACACTAAGTTTTATTTTTTAACACAATCTATACATAATACTATATTTAGTTCAGAATATATAAAATATTAAATTTATTTCTAAAAAATCATAAAATATTATGGTGTTTCACTATACATTTAATATATAAAATATTAATAAAGAATAGAAAACAATGATATTTCTCCAACTACTTCTTCAAATATAGAATGTATGGAACACATAGACAATTATGTAAACCTATCATTTCATTATTATCAAGGTTTAACTCAAAAATAATTATGATCATGTTTTTCAAATCTAAATATTTTGTCTTATAATTTTAATCCTTTCATTGATAGATGGTTTAATATTAATTTCAGAACGATATGATTTCTCATTATTATTTCTGATTCCCATAACATAATTTTACAATAAAGAAATATTGGATGTTTTTTATCCTAATCATAAATATGTTATCATTATCCTATCAACATAAATCATCATCCACCTTGTCCACATTCCAACGGTGGTAATGTATTCAGTTGTAAAAATCATTAACCAACTCCATCCATATTCTCTAACACTTATTAATATCTTTTTGGGTAAATATATAATAAAAATATTGTTACCAGTAAATATATCACACATTTCTCTATAAATATAATGCCTCCATAATTTTTTTTCAAAAAATATTGTAGCTTGATCCAAACGACGAGTTTACCAAATTTAATCATGAACCTTCAATAATTCTTAGGCATAATCTATAATCATGTAATCTTGCATATGGAAATATCTTGATACCTTCATTTATTCATCACTATAGATCAAAAACACATCCCTCTAGAAGGTTAGTGTAAGTATAGATGTGTTGGCTAGCCTTCTCTTTAGTTCATGAAATTATACTCACATTCATCCATCTAAAGGAACATTGATCCATTCATAATTAAATTGGAGATTCTGTTATAGGATAGTTATAAATTCCAAATAATGTGTTGAAAATATCTAGACTAACGAAAAAAATTTAAATTCCATTCATATCAGTTAGTCTCATCCAACATTCAATAGCATTCATCATTTATGAATCAATTGATATATCCTCATTTAATAATATATTTTTCAGCCCAAGTGTTTTATTTATATTCAATTGGTCAGTAAGTGAAGTGATGATACTTTGTAAAATATTTATCCATTAACTTAATGTAATTGGATATCATTATTGATAAAATATCCATGTTAAGGATTATGATTGTTAGAAATCTTATTTCTGAAGGACAAGTTCTATTTGGTGTGAGCACATTTTCTTCTATAATTAAGAATGAAGATGATCCATCTGATTGTGTTATTTATTGGATTAAGTAGTTTAATATATAATTTGGGATACCATGAAAATATATATTTTTATAAAGTTATGTTCCATAAGATTACTGAATTCCATGTAAAAATATTAAAACTTCTGTATTGTATATGGAGGCATACTATGGTGACCATTTGGTATTATATTAGATTAAATAATTTATATAAGTGTTATCAAAAACATTGACCAACCCTTAAGCCAACCAATTATCATCTCAACCACACATCTGGGACCCAAGGGTTAAATTACATTGGAGGGGATCAACCTGTCCATCCACATGTGGTGAGAGTGAAATTATTGGTCATTCATAGCACCCAATGGGAGCACACAAGATTTCATGTGAATGGGTGGGTTCATAGTGCCTACAGAGGTTCCCATGAACAATGAAAGGGTGTGGTGGGGCCCATGTTAGTAGTATGTGAATAGTGTTAAGGGTTCATAACCCCATTATCAGATCAAAGAGCTAATGAAAATGATTGAATTATTAAGGATTACTCAACCTCTATCCAGAGAAATATGGGTTGAGGGATAAGTTGAACACTAATAAACTAGTTAAAAAATGTATGCATATAAGTATATTAAGTTGATGAGATAATTTTGTGTCATTGGATCTTCTATAATTATATTCTTCAACCTCACGATGCTTTTGATTTTAGTTGAACATGGTTATTTTACCATTTTGGAGCCATGATGATCATTTCATCACACTAGTTTGAGATTTTAACCACTAATCAAAGCCATAATCCTTTAGAGATCAATATAATTCTTAAATAATTGTGTCACATGATATTTATTTTTCAACCATGCATGAATATGAGAAATCAATTCATGATTTTTTTGAATGAATAAAATCTTTTTGAAAAAGTAAAATCTCATATTAATGGCTGTTATGATCAAAATAATAAATAAATTCATTTTCACTTGAATTTATATACATAAACTGAGAATATATGGATTTAAATCATGCATAAATGAGTTAAATATTTTCAATAACTTCATAATAGGATTAATTTATTCAATGTAAAATCACTAATATAATGATATACCCATATTGTAGAGTTTCATTACATAGTGGAAGGTTTTCAACACTCAACAAAAACAATTTTCAGTTACACAAATCTATTACATGGTATATGATATTGGAACATAATAATTTTATTATTATTTTTGTGTCTCTTAAAAATTAGAGGGTTCTCCACCAAGGAATAAGTTCTACACCACAATGGCTCTATTGATGCACAATGGAATAAAGGGAAACATCATATTAGCCAACGATATATACAATGTGAGAAATGAGGAATATTTGAGGTCATGGATATTAAAATTCAAAATTAAAAGGGGAATGAAGTCTATGTATTCAAAATATTTATGTGATGCTTTAGAAGTAAAATAAAGACAATTATTAATGAGAAATAAATCAAGAAATGGTAAATTGATTTGAATGAAAAGATACTATAGCCAAAAATGTGGAATTATCTAAATTAAAATATTGATATACTTAATGTGATAATTATGAGAATATTTTTCATGATAATATTACCAATATAAATGATTTCAAGTAATTGCTGAAAAATAAGGTGATTCTAATTGAAATCCAATTTTGAAAACCCAATACACCAAAATATTAACTAAAAATGGTGAGACGAATCTAATATTACTAATGTTTTTTATGAATGAAGAGATTATATATTGAACCAAATCTTGAAGTACTATTATAACTAGAATTGAAACTTTTCTTGAGGAAGTATGGATGTAATGGGAATAAAAATTTCATACGGAGGAATTCCATCATAATATGTTCTTTCTAGAGTTGGATCATTGTTGAAGAAGTGAAAAATTCTCCAGTTTCCCCTGGAGAAAAAGAGGGAATAATGAATTTTGTGTCGTATAGAAGGAATAATATATTCTATGATATTGTATTCATTTATCGAGATATTGAAGAATCCATTTTGGGGGTATAACCAACATGGAAAGTAGTATTCATTTCATCCAAACCATTAAATACTACATCTTTCTCTATATATCATTACAAATACACTGGTGTTAAGGTTAAGATTTTATATTGAGAGGACAAAGAACATGAAAAATGTTTAATACATAATCTTAATAAAGAATTTATATGAGAGAGTACCATGGATTCACCGTCCCCCGAGAGGAACATAACTGGTCCTTAGAGTATAAAAATGGTGTTAGAAGTAGGTTTCATCTAAATAAATAAGAAGTTTCTGAAGATAGAATTTGATAAGGATTTTGAGGAGACAATTTCCCTTCTTTCAAAAAAAGAAAAAATGATAAAGTGAACAAGGAAGAAAAAATTCCCCTAAGAGTAATCAAAATAGTATAAATGTAAAATTTGAGTCATCTTAATCATGAACTAAATTTTTAGATGAAATCAATATACTTTATTTTACTATGATCAAGAAGAAAAATATTCCATCAAAAAAGTTGTGTTCTCCAGTCTTGGTAAACTATGAAACTAATTTTATATCGAATTATAGCACTTGTTTAGAGAAAAAAATTTATATTTCAGACTCTCTTTGGGATTTGAAAATGATATATGACACTGATGATGAAGATACAACAACACCAAATTTATATTCAATGAAATTATCATGTAATTAAAACGAATATTAATGGGTAATATTTCCTAAAGTGTATAATTCAATAGTGAAATATTTTTCATTAGAAAATTAAATATTAATAAGATAATAAGTTTCCTTGAATCATAGAATAGAAAAAATATTAATCAAGATGAAGGAGAAAATTAATTTGATTAATGATTATTCAAAATATATTTATAATCAAATGTCCATTTTGAAGTAGTGGATCAATATTATATTATAATTCAAAAATTATCATGAAGAAACGATCCACTCATGTATGTGTACTTCTTAAAATATGTTTATAAAGGTTTCTTATTTGAAATAGAAATTAATTAATGTAAGAAAATGACAGGATAATATTAAAAAAAACTAAACATAATATGATGATTATTCCAAAATATATCTTAAAATTTGATGAAACAAGTAAAAAACTATATCTGAAATCTGGAAGTAATATTTTGTCTCATGAAAAAACCCAATGTTTGATCTGATAAAATCTAGAAACACCAAATAACATTTATTATAGAATTTTTCCTAACATTATTTGAATATAAAATCAAGCCCAAAGATATTATAATACCTCCTGAGGTGACAATATTTTGTGAATGTGACACCAAATGAGTTATGAATATTATGTTAACTATTTAATTTGTCCTAACATTACTCATATGGTATGGTATTTCACTTAGAGTAAGGCATGGAAGGGTAAACAATCCATATAGAGGCACTCCACTCCAATGACATACAAGAAATTGGTTGTCCAAGAAAAATTATTATTAATATTGATAATAGTTTTAACCTCTTGGAAGATAAAATAGAGCCTCCAAAAAGGTGTATTAGGAAAAAAAATAAGTACCACAACAACTATCTTGGGGAAAAAATCAAATCATTAAAAAACAATAGGTTTATTGGGAAAAGAAGGAGTTGGAAAAGGTTGTTCTATAAAATGAATCATTTCATGGGAAGAAAATAAGTGCAATATCGATAAATAAAATCAATATTATTGAAATAACATCTCATAATAATCTTTGAATGAAGAAGAATGAAAGTATTATATTAAACACACAACCAAAATGTTTTTTTAATTAAATAATAGGACACTCCTTACTATATTTTTTATGTGTTATGAACTAACTTAATGTAATTAAAAGAGAATTTTCTTTCATCATGGATTCCATAAATTTCCATGATGAATGATGAGTTCATCCATTTATGGGTAGATTATATAATAAAAGAGGTATGAAACTCACACTCTCATCTCTAATTATAAAATGTATTTATTTAGGGGTTCGTGAAAATATAAAATAATTCCTGAATTATTCTTTTTCACCAAAACAATATAATTTATTTATTAAAGTGTGTGTATAAAATTTCATTTCATTAATAATTCTGACCAATATTAAGAGAATTGATAATTTATGAGAATGATTTGATATGTGAGTAATTTATAAACATCTTAGACAACCTTGTTTCTATCTCTCATGTTTTCTATACTAGGTTATCCCATGTATTCATAGAGGTGGCTAAAAAATGGGTATTTTCCATGTATCATGTGATATCATTCCTTTTTTAAGGGGGGGATATCTTTTTAAAAAAATGAAATGAGAAGAGCCTCTTTTATCTGTTTTAATTTATTTTCAATGATTTAGAGAAAGGTTGGAGAACCCATATTGATAATTATAGTGTGCAGTGATATTGAAAACAAATTTAAATTGGGTTATATTTGTCTACACTGGTGTTTAATTTATCATCAAGGTTTAAATATGTGTAGTGATGATGCTTAAATAATTATTATGTATTATATTAATGAAATTGGATGTCATGCTTGAGAAATTATATATGTTAATTATGGTGATTTTTTGAACTGATCTTATTTTTAAAAGACATGTTCTATTTGGTGCAAGCACATTGTCCACTATAATGAAGAATGAATATGATATATCCAATAGTGTTTTTTATTGTATGAAGTAGTTGATTATTAGAGGTGGAAGAAAATTCATATATTTATTTTTTTATAAAGATATGTTTTGGAAGATTATGAAGACTATAAAAATAATATGTAATGTGTTTGGAGACATTTTATTGTGGCTATTTTGTTTGAAATTTTGTTGAATATTCAATATAAGATTTGGCAAAAAAAATTCCATCAATTAAGCTAAACAAGGATCCCCTGAAACACATGTGTGGGACCCTAGTGGTCAACCATGGAGGAGAGGATCATCCTTGCCAACCACAACCAATTATAGTGAAATTATTTGGCTTGTATAGTTCATAAAAATAGTGCATGGGATTCAATGATAATGGATGGGAATATATAACCCATAGGGGTACCCGTGGATGATTAAAGGGTGTGGAACGACCCATGTGATTAGTGTTTGAATGGTGTTATGGCTGTTGAAAACTATTTTCTAGTTTAATAATTAAATGAATTGATTGAGTTAATAAGGAGTGATCAACCGCTCCCATGACTAATATGGGATGAGGGTTAACTAGAACACTATTCTTTTACTAAAAAAAGTTACGCATATAATCATAGCTACCTGGTGAGATTAATCGAATATTTCTAATCAACTACTATAATATTCTTCAATCTCCATGAAACCATGAGTTCAATTGCAAATGATTCTTCAACAATTTTTGATCCACGTTGATCATCCCATCACATCAGTTTGAAATTCATTCACATGATCTATTATATCAACCTAATAAGGTAAAGGAATGTATGAAATACGTGTGGTATTTTATAGTCATGCATCTGTTATGCATGAGCTGGAGAACATAGTCTTTGATATCTTTGATAAAGCAGAGCCTTTAGACAAAGTTAAATCATGTATTAATTAATTATATGATTCCAATGTTAAATACATAGTGTTTCACATTCATGTATATATTTTTAGTGAGATTAAATAGATTAAAATCATACTATTCATGTGTACATGAGTTTGAACTTCTCACCAACTACACTGTAGTGTTTCAATCCTCACTACAGAAACTCTATAATAATGAGATGGCTTGGTTGTAGTATTTATTTGCATCATATATGGTTCAAAATCTCAATATTGTTGGATTTTGTGATACAAGGATCCATTTAATATTATATGATATTTCACTAAAATAATTTACTTGAGTTTTTTGGTTTTATAAAAAAAAGTGGTTGATGCACCATGGAAAACGTATTCTGTTTTAAGTGTTTCTATACTGTACTATATAAAAATTAAATTCCATAGTATCTATTCATAAAATAACATGAGAAATAAAGAGTTACTAATATCATTTATATTAAAAAAATCATAATGATGGGATAAATATTGAGTCTTTAGAATCTTTAAGTGCATATTTTTATAGAAATTAATTGTGATTTTAAATGAGAAATAAATTGGGAAATGATACACCAATTCAAACTAGAAGAGAATAAAACTAAAAATTTGTGGATTTCAAAAATTAAAATCTATAGATATAGAATGTGATAATTATGAGAATACAATTCATGATAATATTATGAATATAAATGTTTTAATATAGGTGATGAAGAATGAAGAGCGAATAATAGAATGATAATTTTGGGAACCAGATACACCAATGAATTGAAGAAATAACGCCATCCAAATCCAAGAGTAATGAGATTCTAAACATGAGGAGAATCCAGATTGACTAAAATCATTATAGAGTGTCAAGATAATAATTTTTTATATTCTTGTGAAGGTAAACAATGAATATGATTCCCTCATTCTTGTGGAGGAAGATTGTCTGAATTTTTTTTTATAGATTTGTATCATTGTTGGAGATGTTATGAAGTATCCAATGGTCTCTAGATCATAATATGGAATAATGAATTGTATGTTTTATAAAGTAAATAGGTTTTTTTGTGTTATTTTATTCACTTATGGAGATAGTGAAGATCCATGTTTGGTGGTATAACCAACATTGAAATGTGATGTATTTTTACCCAGAGCTTATAAATATTTTTTTCTTCTCTAACTATATTTATAAAAACACTCAAGGTAATATTGATAATTGATATTGAGTTGACTAAGAACCTAATCTGATGTAAAGATATTAAATTAGAAGATAATTTGTAAATTTAGGGTTCCCCTGATTCACCCATACCCACTCCTCTCAGTGTCTCCTAACAAATCCATGGATTCTATATATATGACTCAAAAAAATTGTTTTAAAACCAAAGTTCACACTTTGTAAATTTTGATGATAGAATATCCCTTCTTAAGGTCCTCTGTAAATCATCAGGTTATCTTCATGCTCTTCCATTCTCTTTCAATATATAACATTATCATCTATAAAGAGTACCAAAAACTAATATAGGTAATCTATAAAGACTAAATTCATCAAATAAATAAAGGGTATAGGGGGAATTAGTAAGAACTAATGAAATATCTATAAATTCATAATTTTCATACCTTATACAAAATTGTATTTTTTGTGTATCCCACTCCTTGGAACTAAATTGATGATTTATATAATGAATGTCAATATTGGAAATGCCCCAAGATCCATGTTTCTAATCAAACAATTCATAATTATATTATATAGGATACTTGTTCATTATAGTGAACTTGTTGGATGTATTATAATAAATAAAAATTCACATTGATCTATCATTATTATTAGAAAACAATGACAGGTTTACCCCATGATGATGAGTTTATCAAAATAAATGTGGTGGAAAGATTATTCTAGACTTTCTTCTTTAATTCATACAACTCAATCAAGTTAATTCTACATGGAATCTTTGAAATAGGTATAGCACTAGGTATGAGTAATTTTGGGAACTCAACGTCATGATTCGGTGGAATACAAGGATACTCTTATCCAAAGGCACCAACATATTTCCTCAAAATAAGTATAAATTTTATGTTGATTTTTTCTCCATTTATCTTAGATAAACAACCCTTTTGAAAATTATTAAAGACCCATATAATGGAAATAATTACCATTAGAATATCATATTTATCATTGCACTAGAAGATGATCATAGGTTGTTTCGAGATATCAAATATGAGTTCTAATATATATAAATTTATGTGATATTTATGTTAATAAATTTTATCCATGAACAAGAAAAATCAAAATTATACTAGATGTAAAATATCAGAATTTTCAGGAAACAAATTCTCCCAAAATTCAACTGAATTAGATTCATATATATTAGAATCCATAATCGTATTATTAGATGTTTTCACTAATAATTCAATATCTGATCGTTGAGTATGAAAGATTTATCCACACATAAAATTCATTTTTTATAAAAGAGTGGATATATCTAGAATCAAAAAAGTAATTAGATGTTCTAGAGTGGATGTTAAATGTACCTTTCACCACATCATTATCATACCCCTTATCAGCAATAGTGATCTCCTGAGATTTCCCATTATCATTGGGCTTAATAGGTTTCTATCATTGATCATTGTCATTTACCTTGGGGTTTGGTCATTTTTTAGTAAATTTCTTATACCCATTTTGTTTTAAACACTAGAGTGTTGGTGTTGTATTCTGTGGTTCCTTTTCTCCATCAATAGATATATTTTTCACATTACATTATCTTTTAACATCTTCATAACCTTCCTTTGCACACTTAAATAATTTCGTAGTCCCCTTATGATAAGGTTCTCCAAGTCCCCTTCCACACTTCAATAATAATGGTAATATCAACTACGTCCCTCCATGGTTTTAATAATTATAATCTCCTATAAATATCAACATTAATTTCTAATCAAAACCATCATATAAATTACAATATCTCATCTCGATTTCCACCATTTTATCACATAAAAAATTTACTTCATTACTAATAAATTCTCTTATAACTGATTCCATTTGGATACTTGGTTTCAATTTAATGAAGAATAATTCAATATTCCTTTTTGGTTCTATTTAAAAATCATAAGTTTCTCTTTTATGTCTTATAAAAGATGATTCATATATAAAAATGGATTCCTCATACATCTTTCATATCTTAACAATTCCTTCTTCATTTTTTAATGAACAGTGAAAATAAAGTACTTACTGAAAAATAACCCTATATACACATTCAAATATTTGGATTATATTTCATCATGTTTTCCGTTGTTCTTGATGTGTTTCCATCATTTATCTTCTTTTACTTCCACATGATACACATCCAAAATTAATTTTTCATGCTCTGGACACTAAATAATTGAAAATATCTCTTTAATGGTACTGATCCATTTCATAGCAACAAGTGGATCATTAGATCTACTAAAAGATAATGGATGTAACCTCATGAAGGTCTCAACAAAAAAAATTTCCCTCCATTTCTCATTTGGAATAATAACATGATTCATAGATTCATAATGCTTCATAATCACAACAATGATATTTTGAATTTGATCTACCACATCACTTGGTTTCATAGAAGGATATTAGTTTAATTTCTTCTCACATTTAGAATTAAGATGATTCTTTTGGGTTCCTTCCATTTAAAAAAACCAAAAATTAAAAGTGTGAGAAATAATAATCTTAGTGGAAAACAACATAATCATAAAAAAAATATGATTTCTAAATCATAACACATAAATTTGAACTATAACACATTAGTTTTAAACTAGTTCATTCAGGATCATCATCTATAAAAATACTTTATAATTTTCTATAAAAAAATATGAATTAATCAAATAATATTTAAATTGGATTATAATCCCATGTTATAGTAAGGTAACAGTCACATTAAACCAAAATTTCTTTTGATATATACTCAGCCAAATAATTCTGGGGTTATTAACCATATATTCATTTGTTTTAAAAACATCCCCACTTGTATTATGTATATGTGGATTTATTTCAAGGAGAAACACACTCATTTTTTTGCAATAACATAGTTGTTCTCTTGTACATAGTATTATCCTAAGGGCTCTCAATAAATTTTTATCATCCTATTTACCAAATGTAACTAAACCTTACTTTGATACCATCTATAGAGACCCATACTTTTTATACATACATATCACATATTATTATATGAATATTCAATAAAAAATGTTATATTCCATAGAAAATATGTATAGTTATAGTACCTCTAGAAACTCAGATATAAAAAAACGGTTTTTAATAGATTTATATCATCTCCCTCTTAGTTATTCATAACTAGAACCCCTATTAGACATAACATACTTAATACTTGTCTTCATAATGTATGGAATGAAAATATTAGAACGGGTAACCTCATATAACTACTGAGGGTAAGAAATTGAGATATCAATTATCACTTATGTAAACCATGATCATAAGGGTATGAGAACATGGTATTATAACATGAAAATCATACCAAACATATCATAAATCATAATAATGAATCAGGGTATAAGGATTTTCATTTCAAAATATATTTTTCATCAATGAATCAAGAATCATGAGCCAAGAAAATATAAAATTATCCTAAGATCATTATTATAATAGTGAAAAAATGTGTGTCATGACCATAATAGTAGAAATATTATTTCAAGGCTACCCACCAAGAAATTCATTACAAGATAGGCTTAAGATAAAAACATTCACACCTATTTTGGGATTAGTTTAACATCTTATGTACCCTATTGGATTGGCCTTGGAATAACATCATTTTTTGTCTCTTGTTTTGGTCTTCGTATAACCTTTCATGGACCCTCTTGTTTAGATCATGGAAAACCTCCCTAGTAGCCTCTTGTTTCAGGAATGGGAAAACATCCCATATAAACTTTGGGCTGATTGAACATTAATTTTAATGTCATGCATTAAAGTGATATATAATTCTAGGAAAACCAATCAAATAATAATAAATAAATTAATATATATACCACAACATCATAATAATTCATCATATTATAACCTATAAAAGGAAAATGGTTCTCATTGATATGTCAAAACCATAACCATAAATCATCTAAAGAAAAAATTAATATGCTATAATTGGTTAATATCCATATTAAAGAATAAGTAACATTAAAAGATGTTATCATGTATAATATTTCCCTTTAAAAGGTCCCTGGAATATTTCTTGAGGAATATTCCATTCTTATTTTTAAATAACATATTAAAATATAAAAATTTCCCTAATATTAATTAAAAAATATTATTTTAAAAGAACTGTGGAAGCATGTAATGGAATCTCTAAATCACAGATCATTTATAAAAGTAAGAAAAAATGTTTATTTCATGTATTTTAAGATAAATATTTCATTTATATTTTTTATAAAAATTCAAAAGTATATCATTCAAAAATTTCAAGATAATTACTTTTAAACCATATTATTTAAAATGAAAAAATGGATAAAAATTATTTTAATCAATCATTTATGAATATTAAAAATGTTATTGAATAATTTATTTAAATCAAGTACATACAATAAAAAATACATTCATCGAAGAGAAAAATAAATTAGTATATGTTAAAAACATTCTTTCATAATATTGAGTACATATAGTGAAAAATATCAATGAAAAAATCTATAAATTAATTGTAGGAAAAGAAAATTTATGAATTTATTGAGAGATAGATCATAAAAATTTATCATCAAAAAAATAATCACAAATAATCCCAACAGACAATGGGATTATATCATATATCCTAAACCTCAAACTAACTAGATTAAAATGTTATTTGACCTACTTTATAATTATATTAAATTTATTAAACTTTTAAAACAAAATAATTTACAAACTTAAAATATCATATATGGTCCCCTTATAACATTTCTATAACACACTAATATTTTAAAATAAGAACATTATTTTTGATAGCATATGTGACACGAAACATTGACCTTGAGAAAACTAAAAAATATATTTCTCTAAATTTAATATCTTTTATAACTAATGGAAAATGAACCCGAAATTCAAAATGAATCATAATATTGTATATTGATATATCAAAATTCTTAAATTCGGGGCTTTTAATAGTAATAATAAATAATGAAAATTATGGTTATCTATTCATTGGAAATAAAATAATAAACATTTTAAATGAAATGAAATGTTTTTTGAAAAAAATTATTTTCTTAAAGATTGTTTCATCAAAATTTCCACAAATAATTTAACATCAATTTTTAGAAGTATTAGAAACTTTATTTCATAAAATTTACATATTTTTATCAATAAAAATATAATAAATTATATTAGTGTAACTTTTTGGGAATTTTTGGAAATGTTTTATTTCTTGATGAATATTGAAAAATTATAAATTTTAATTGAAAACCTTATTTTCATTTAAATTACATATAAAGATATTTTTAATTGGTTTTAAAGTAAAATTATCCCAATTTTATTTATTTTAATTCAATTTAAATTATTAGAATCATTTTCATAATTAATTTCAATATAAAAACTTTCTAAACATTTGAACATTTTCTCTTTGAAAACTCAATTTCTCATCATGTCTATTGGTTTAATTTTAATCAAAATTTTTCCAATATTATGAATGGAAATTGAAAAAGATGTATTCAATATTTGTAATCAGAATAATTTATATTTTTTATTAAGGTTTACATAATTTTTAACAATATTAAAT
This sequence comes from Viscum album, assembly GCA_963277665.1. NCBI lineage: Eukaryota > Viridiplantae > Streptophyta > Magnoliopsida > Santalales > Viscaceae > Viscum > Viscum album. The sequence continues at coordinate 99,802,504 of OY728159.1, forward strand.
ATTGAAAACACTAGAAATTCGTTACCATGATTAAGGTAAAAATGAAATATTTTGACCCTGTAATGTATAATTATCAATAATTATCCATTTTAAAACCTTTTGGAATGTAAATAATATGGTTACACATTTTTTCTATTCTAAAAGTACATGTGTTCCACTCACCACACTTAAAAAATGAACCCCTCCCCTCACCTCTTTATGCAATAAATTCTATTTCATTTGGACAATAACATCACACTTAACTTCCAAAATTACATCCACCAATCCTATAATCCATAGTTATTTCATAAATCCATCTTATTAAGAATTTTTGTTCAAACAAAATTTGTGTTCCAGAAGAAGAGGAAATTTTCTTTAATGAACATCTTTATTTTATTTATTCCTCCACTTCCCTAATTTATTATTAAAAATGATAATTTTATAACCTTAAAATATTAAATATACTGATATTTTATTATGTTATGGTCATTACCTACAACCATATAAACATCTATAAAATGAGTTATTAAATCACTATTCTTGTTTGTGAAGGACTACCGCCTCATGAACTGGTGTCATTCATTTTTTTATTACCATGTCTCAATGATGGGTATAAAGATGAATATAAAAATATATTTTATATTTTTAACACAATTGTGCCTTTTTATTTATTATAACATTTATATACCATTATAAATATTCATTCATTAAAGGATATGATAATATCACTCATGTGTACAGTAGACAACCACATAGCTAAACGATGTGGTTCTTTTTCACTAATGTTTTATATAAAAGGTAATAAGGACATTATTAATAATATATTTGATATAAATGAAATAAATATAATATTCATGAAATATATTTCATTACTAAAATATAATATTCCATTTTATTGCTTACAAGAAAAAGGATAACATCGTTTGGGTACATGTAGACTATCATCTTCCCAAAGCGATGTGACTCTATTTTCATACCCACACCACATGGATGATACATATAAGTATTTTTAAATATATACTATGTTATATATAAAATAGTTATCATTATTTAGAGATAAAATATTACTTAAATTCCTTCTATAAATATCATTTGAAAATGGAAACTTTACTCAAGCATATGTACGACCTACCATCTCCAGAATCAAAACACCGTTCATTTTTCATAACAATATTTGATGATTGATTTTAAAATTAAAATTAATATAATAATATGAAAATAATTTCATGATTATTATTCTAGAGATTTATTAACTATAAAATATTCCAAATAATTGTGACTTTCATGAAAAATGGTGAATGGAAAAATAAGGCAATTACCACCACAAATAATGAAAATAACAAAATATTATTAAAGAAATGGTTACAAGATGTCATGAAAGGATCATATATAAAATTATAAATATATATGGTTATATTATATGTTATTTACATGTTTATAACAACTATACAAGAATTAAAATTATATTCAACCAAAAATAAGTGTGAGGTAAGGGATTTCGTCTCAATTTCTATTCATTTAGGCATATTGTAATATTATGCCTCTAATTTCTATTATATGGTGAATAGATACAACCCCTTTGAAAAGTAATAACATGACTACATAATGACTCATGGTATTTTATGTTTCAATTTTAATTATTTCATCCATGTAGATTTAAATTGAAATTTACCAAGTAGTGAAGAATTTCAAAACTCAATATGATTTCATTGGGTTATATTTCTTCTTCACTAACATTAATATTCAATGATTTTATATGTATTAAATTTTAAATATATGGTGATTTATATAAACTTATTTTAAGAGTATTTAAATTTTAAACTAATAATCTATTCATTGGATATTTCACTCTTCAATGTTATGATCATTGTAAGGGTTTATTTCACTATCTCATTTTAATCGGATTAATTATGCCTAAATTTTCATTAAAAGAAATTGTTTGATCATTTACAAATAAACCCCTTTAAATTTATCCTCATCATATTATTAATGATATTATCATGTAATAAAACCCTTTTTTAACTCTTTTGGTAATTAATATAATTGAGAAAATGTTTTTAAGAAAACATGACATCATTTCTCTATACTATAAGAAATATATTTTCGACAAAAACGATGTTTTCTAATTCTTTTTGAAAAAATATTTTAACCTTTTTCAAATGAATTATTAAGGAACATATTTAAATTTTTTACTTTTAAAAAAATTAATGCATTATTCATGTCATTTTCAAAACAAGTCCCTTTTGGATTTTAATAAAAATATTAAAGGAATTTTTATTTTAACATACTTGATATATATGGAATTTATTACCCTCATAAACAAAAAATGTATTAATACTTACATTATATGTTTAAAAAAAATTTTAAAATAAAATTATTTTAAAAAAATTCACCTTTTAGTTTTACAAATTTATTTTCAAAATAAAAAATATATTTACCTTTAAAATATTTTTAAGGATATTTTATAGGATTTCTATTCATCATTGACAACAACCACTTATTTTACTTATACTCCCCTAGGGATATGTTCTATTGATACCATGAATATTATTTATAGGGTTTTGTTATGATTATTTTTAATAAGTATAGTATTTTCATCCACTTGTTTTATTAATTTTTATAGTCATTAATATTCCCTTGATATAATCACTTCCCTTGGATTATTGGAAATTAAATTTCCCATAAATATAAATATTATTTTTCAAGGTTATTTTAATTATATAAAAAATATCATTTTTAAAAACGGTGTTGCACATTGAAACTAATTTTTTTATCAAGGTAAATGTTTATAAATTCATATTATTTACCCAACACTGATATTTTATGATAACTCACATGGATCACGAATAAAATTTATTATTCAATATATGATGATTGCTTTAGAGATGAAGTGATGGGTGGGGCTAGTATTATATGAACTATTGTTTAATTGGTGGGTTTCCTGAGAAGAACCATTAATCTTGAATTATATGGATTATATGCTCGTATTATTAAATTACTTTTGTATGTTCTTCATAGTAGAGGTATCATGTTCATAAGACATGACATTGAATAATAAATCATTTCCTTCATTAAGAGTTTAATTTTTATTACCCAAGAATATTTACAATTATATTATATCAAGAGGTTTTTCATTCATAGTTTAATTTTTAAATGGAATATGAGGCCATTTATTATCCTTACCATATTGATTAAGCCATATCTATTCAGGATAGTCAAGATATTGATTGAATGAAATGTGTGTTCTGTAATTTTCTTTTCTATGTTGATTATCCATTATTGATTCATGATAAGTTCCTTTGTACTTAAACATTACTATTTATTTTATATTTCCCTTATTTTTTTCTATTATCAATAATCCCTGAAGTGTACTATGTGTTTTTGTAATGATATTTTACAGGGAAAATGTAAATCTTTAAAAACAATTCTAATATGTGTTTTCAAACTTAATATTTAAATCATGTGAATATATATAGTTTACAAAGACTACAAAATTGTTGTTGCCTTAGGGTTGTTATTTGTTGTTTCTTATTACAATGAAATAAATTATGTCATTATCTTTGAGTTACTGGGTTCGGGGTTGTTATAGTAGGTATTATTATAACTTTAGTTGAAACCTCAGCATCTATATTTTGGAAAACATGGAATATGGATTATATTACAATGGTATACATTAAGGATATGTATATACGAACATACTAAAGATATAATAAGGTATATATTATGTCATTTTTCGAAGAATTACATCTATTTATGTACACTACAAGTGGATGTTATTCTGGCATAGATGTAGGTAGGGGTAATAACTTTGGAAGGGGCGCATTAGGATTGACTTGATTATCACATGGTTCTTGAAAATTGGATTTAATGTGAATCTAGTTTGGAATTGCTGGGGGGATATTCTGTAACACCCAAAGATTTCACAGTACGTTATTTCTTCAATGTAATTCAATAACTTGCACTACTCGTAACACTGAGTTCAAGCGCACCACGACTTACCAAACTAGCCATTCAAAAGAGGTTATGAATAGTATTAACTAAATTTCGAACTATATATAATCCTTATAATATTATAATCCATATTATGAGTTTCATAGACATAATCTAATATCTAATTCATTTTTTTCATATAAAATAAGTATTTTTCAAAAACAAAATCACTTTTACCGCCTTTTAATAGTGAACCCTTTTTATATCCAATATTTGAATCTTTTATATAATAAATTTGAAAAAATAAACTTCTTCTTTAGAATCTATACATTATAACTTAGATTGAATAAATTTTTGTTGTTTTTCAAATAACTTTCATATTTGGGTGAATAGTGATAAATACAATATTTTAACAGAAAACAACTTTTTTAATCAAAATAATTCGTAGTGTTAAATTAAACATTTTATCATTTTGGAAGTATAAATAGATTATATTTTTACCATTTACTCCAATTCTAGTCATTTTAAGTAATTTCACTTTGAGATTTGACATAAACAAGTGACAATCTTTTGATAGTTAATGTTTCTTAAAAATATGCCTTTCGGTTTTGACAACGGGAAATAATTTTAAATTAATAAATGAACATTATATGTATTAAATTTGGTAAAATAGGGTTCATTTTTGATTTTCTAATATCAAAATTATATTAGGGTAAATTATTGGTATTTTTCTAAAAACATTTAGTATTTTATGAATAGTGAAAACACTGAGTTATTATTAAAAACTGACGTTTTACATAAATGATTATTTATTTTATTTAAATTTATTTTAGGTCAAAATAGATACATAATACTTATATATTTTCAATGTAATTCATTGGTGTAATTTTGTAATAATATTAGATATATAAAAGTTTATTGAACTTTTCACTGTCTTTTACCCACCACCTATGAGAATTTTCAAATTCACATAAAACATAATTTTACCACATCTATTAGTTGAATTTAAAAACTCCTAGAGACATAGTTGATATCAAAAAGAAAAATGTTGTTTAATAAGATAAAAATAATTTTTGGCGAATAGTAACCTTTTTAATTTTATTTACCACAGTTAAAAGTAAATAGGGTATTTAAGGTTAAAATGATATTATTATTACCCTAAAACATGTCCTAATTCTATTGGATAAGTATAGTTCGACCAAAAATACTTTAGGAATAAAATATTAACCTCTTTTGTCCACTTATATTAGATTAAGTCACTTATTATTATTTTATTTAAAGAAGATTTAAAAGAGTTAAAATTAATGTTCAATAAAAAATCATTTTTAATATAGGGTTATACTAAAGATAAATTAAACTATAAATATTCATATAAATATAAAAATATTTCATACATAATGGTATTTTATCTATAATTTATAGACATCAAATAATAAAATTTATTTATGACACAATAATGATGCAATAATTACTGTGTTAATGAAAGATTAAAATACTGAACATTATAAATATTTAAATAAAAATAATTTGAGTCTTTTTATAAATTCAACTAATTTTATCGGTTATTATGAAATGATAGGGATGGTTAGATAAATATTTTACTAATTATTCATGTTGTTATTATTTTAACAAAAAAAATACCAAATAGTGTCAAAATTGACATAAAATAGGTTTTAAGAAAAATATTATATTATTAATTGATATAATTGTACTAAAAATCTAAGGGTCATCAAAAAGACTTATATAATAATATATATGTCATTAATGACCAATTATGGAGCTATTGGAATTTTATAGTATGTTTATTAACCATATAAGATAAAAAATCAAAGAGACATGGTAAATGTCAAACTATTTAACTAAGAGTTAAATCTAAAAGTTAAGGTTAATATGGTGACCTAAACCAGTCTGAAACCAATTGGTTGAGTGGATCCCAACCTATCCCCACATTATACTTTAAATAATTTATTTTAGAGCCATTAGATACCAAAAATGAATTTATTATAAAATAATATTTTAAGATTTTTCTATGGTGCCCCTCACCCCTCTTATAAACTGGCACTTCCCCTTATCTCACATTCACACCTCCAAATCCATTTGGCTCAGCCAACCCCTGCCCAATTATCCTCCCAACAATCCTACCTTCATCCTAGAGGCCTTTCTTTGGTTAGAAAGCCAACCTATGGAGCCCTTTTTATCAAATCAAAATGAAGAATTCGAAGAAGTGGTAATGATTTCACCACCCTGTTTCAAGTTCTCTTATTCTTCCATATACTCTTTCCTTGTTATTTAAATTATAAAATAATTAATAAGTATATTATATATAATGTGATGTTATTATAAAAAGGAAAAACTATAATCATTATTCTATCCATATTATGAATGATAATGTCACCATGCTTGCGTACGTACGACTTACGGTCTCCACGTCGTGGTGTAATTTGTTAATAAAAACAATGTTATTTGGATGGATATAATTTTGATTAATATTTATATAAATAATTAAAATAACATGATAATTTCTCAATAAAATTAATACAAATTCCAATTCCACACCTTTAAGGAAATTATATTGTCGCTCGTGCGTATGTATGGATTACCGTCTCCACGACGCAATGGGATTCATTTCCACGTTCACCATTCATCAACAATTATAAAAATATATATTACTAATAATTATGTAATATATGACATATTAATGATACTAGATATATATATATATATATCTGTGTGTGTACTTACATATATTTTATTCACTTAGTTTCGTTCAATATGATATAAAAATAGATACAGCGTTTATGCATACATACGGACTACAGTCTATATAAATGGTGTTTTCATTTCATATATATGTCTATTAGAAATATTTATATTCCAAATATATATTATATATAAATCATTTTTTATATTCTGGAATTATTTAAATCTTGAACTAAGTGATACAGTAAAGAGTAACAAGTTAAAACACGTACGATAAAGAAAGCGATAATTACCCGAAATGTTAATTTAACATGGAAATTATTGTTAAATGGGTATTATAAATTCATAAATGAATCATATGTGATATTTTAAATATTAATATGGTTATGGTATAATTTAATAACATACTAAAATCTTTATACAGGAGGTTAGACTTACCCTCGACTAAAGGAAAGTGCAAGGTAAGGGTTAATTCCTCAATCTCTTTATTGTCTGAGATTGTTTATGTGTAAGTATTTACTGGGACATTTTTATCATCCTTGTCCATTTTTCATAAAAATGATTTCAACATGAATATTTTATGTTTTTTTGAAAGGTACTCTTTATCTAGATCATAATTTTAATTGTTTTAATGATATATCTTTCTAAATCTTATTAATTAATATCCATGGTTTCAAAATGATTTTAAGGATTTATTTATATAGACATGAATGTTTTGAAGTAATAATTATTTTTAAAGCTTCCAAGTGGTATGGGAAACATTGATTAAAAAATACCTTTTAAATTACTTCCTTTATAAATGTGTGAATTTTAAATGATTTTACAAAAAGGATATTTCTCTCAAAAAAATTTACGCATCATTTTCAACTATCTCAGCATCCTTTACTGGATATTATTTTTGATTGAGGTTGATTTATTATAATAAAATCTTCCATATTGTATTGAATGAGTTATGATATGTATAACTGTTGATGTTCTATTTTTATACCATTCATAGTTTATGGTTCATGTATTGACATTTTGTATTCTAGTTTTAATACGAATGTTTATGTTATGTTTCAACTTTTCCATATGAAGAATGTAGTGGAATTAGTAAGGTATGGGTGGATCCCGCTATAGCTCCTTGATACATTGGTAGGTCTCAGGAGAAAAACTACTGTCTTGGCACAAGGCCTTGACTAAAATTTTATTTGTTTTATTGGCACAAGGCCTAAACTATGTGGTAATGATATCCATCATTAGGCATTCCCTCATTATGAAATTAGTTATTAAATGTGATTATTCGACTAGTAGAATATCCTTGTGAATGTTTATATGTTAGTGTTTGATTTATTAATTCCATATTTTGTTCAAGTTTATGTTTAAAAGGTTGTTTTTTTATCACACATCTAGACTTAAAATTTTATAGCTTCCGCTAAATTATATACCCTTACTTGGCATCTGAGCTCACCCATTATGTTTGATTTTCCCAGGATTCTATGAAATGTATTATGTTTGATATGAAGGGTTAAGATAAAGGGAATAATGGTTTTCTCAAAGAACTATATATGTTGTGTTTTCTATTTTAAATTGTAATGTGAAGTTAATTTATGTAATCTATTTTCCAAGACTGCTAAACTGATCGGTCATTCAATACTTGATTCCTTGAAATTATGCAAATGTATTAAAATAATGCACCACCTCTAGTAATATGGGGTTGGGGTGTTATAGTTGGTATTAGAGGAAGTTTAGCAATAACCATGGAAACTAGATTTAGATAAAAATTTATTAGATCTCATTGCTCTAAGATAAACTTTTAGGATTGGTATAGAAGAACATCTTAGAATTTTGGTACTGTAGAGATTTTGTGAGTTTTCCAAGAAATACATCCATGTCTAGATACGACCAGGTAGAGGTGGCTCTAGCACAGATGTACAAATGGGTAAAACACAAAAACACCACTTTGAGCTAGACTCGAACAACAACTGGTGCACGACAATGGGCCTTGTTGCACTCTTGGTTATGACACTCTTGGGAGATATTCTTAGGATAATTCATGTTTTCTTTACAAACCACAATGAATAGTATCTGATTATATACCTCTTGAAAGAAACAAAATTTGTGATTATGGATTATATCCGTAAACTGTTCAAATTTCGTTAGGTATTTTACAAGTTTGGAATTATTAATTGCGATTTATAAAATAACCTTGTGTATGTCATTGTATAGAAATGGCGCCCAGTAGAAGGAATGTGAACTCCTATAATACATATAATCCAAAGAGTAAGAAGGATCATATATTTCATGGAATTAAGATAGCATTTAGAAGGGAAATAGTATCTCATGTATTCTAAACATATGAAGAAATAGTATCATGTGTTAATAATATAAGTAAGGAATTCTCTGAGTCCTATGGCTTTTAAGGGAAGTAAGAGAAGAAAATGATGGAAGAGAGAAAGATAGATAAAGGGAAGTGGAAAAAGAAGGATTTTCCCATATGTGATAACTGTGGAAACAATCACCTTAGTAAATGCTTTAAGGGAATGGGAGTTTGTTATAAGTGTGGAAAAAAACGAAACCATGTACATGATTTCAATGGTATGAAAAAAGTTTCAAATGTGCAATGCTTAATCAGCAAGGAGTTTCCACACTACACGAATCAATGTCCAAATCCTCATAGTATACCCCAAATGTTGTTATTGGATAAGAATCAGGTTATGATACTACCAAAGATGAAGTTGAATGATAAAGTGTTCTTATGTTGTTATTAAAATATTGTTTCATTTGAGTGTTGTATCAATGATGTACTGGTTATATGAATTATGGAAATAAAAAAGGATTGTGTTGCAGTACTATTTCATTAGGAATTTGAGATTATATTGTCCTGATACTAAGGTAGTAATTCTGGAATAATATATGGTTGATTTGGATAAATTATATTAGGTATTATTGACTACCTTGAAACTGATTAATAATTTATATATTCCATCATTGTTGGAGTTTACCACATTTTTGGACAAAAAGAGAATAAATAGTATTCTATAATTAATAAGGGAGCATGAATGTGATCAATAAAGTTTTATGGTAATTCAGGGCATTACCATGTTTTATAATAAAACATGATGAAGGCGTTCACATGTTATTACCTTGAAAAAAAGATCTTCATTGTGTTTAACATCCTTATAAATTTTTTACTGTGAGTTTGGATAGAGTTATTTTGGATATGTCTAAAGGTTGGAATAGATTATGTTTGAAATTGGACATTATTGTTAAGGTTATTTTTGGATTGTTATAAAAATGACAACACGCAGACCGTGTGACAATCTGACATGTTAGACAAAGATATGGGAATCGAACCCACACCGAAGTGTGATTGGGATTTATCGCCTACCACTGGACTAAATAAAGTACCTTGATGGTATAATCTACCTTTTTAAAGGGTCTGATAGGTGAATTAAAAATTCATTATTTTTGGAACCCTACACGATTAAGAAAAATAGAATATTTTTGAGAAATCTTTTGGAGTGAAAGATGAGTTTGTGGTAGTAATTAGTTAATGGATATAACTTGACTTTTCAAGTACATATATATATATATTCTCTATTATTAGACTAAATTTTATTAACCCATTTTCCGATATGAGTTCTCCACAAAATTATTTTCTATTTTCAACCTTTTATTTTCGAAGAACAATTTCAAATTGCGAGGATGAAATTTATTGAATGAGGTTAGAGTGTAACACCCAAAGATTTCATAGTATGTTATTTCTTCAAAGTAATTCAATAACTTGCACTACAAGTAACACTGATTTCAAGCCCCCCAAGAATTACCAAACAAGACGTTCAAAAGCGCTTACAAATAGTATTAACTAAATTTTGAACAATATATAATCCTTATAATTTTATAATCCATATTATGTGTTTCTTATACATAATGTAAGAACTAATTCATTTTTTTCATATAAAAGAAATATTTTTCAAAAAAAAACTCTTTTATCACCTTTTATTGTTGAACCATTTTTCATTTCAATATTTGAATCTTTTATATATTCAATTTTAAAGAATAATCTTCTTCTTTAGAATTGGTACATGATAATTTAGTTTCAATAATTTTTTTGTGTTTTTCTAATAACTTTCATATTTTGGAAAATAGTGAAAGATTATATATTTTAACTCAAAAGAACCTTTTTAATAAAAATAATTTATAGTGATAAATTATACATTTTAATGGTTTGGGAGTATAAATAGATTATATTTTTACCATTTAATCCAATTATATTAATTTTAAGTTATTTCCTTTGAGATTTGACGTAAACAAGTGTAAATCTTTTGATAGTTATTGTTTCTTAAAAATACACCTTTTGGTTTTGACAACATGAATTAATTTTAAATTAATAAATGAAACTTAAATGTTTTGAATTTGGTAAAATAGACTTCAATGTTGAATTCATAGTATCAAAATTATCTTTGGATAAATTTTTTGTATTTTTTGGAAAATATTCAATTTTTTACGAATAGTGAAAAACACTGAGTTATTATTAAAAACTGACATTCTATTTAAATAATTATTTATTTTATTGAAATTTATTTTACATGAAAATAGATACACACAGCTTATATTTGTTCAATGTAATTCATTGGAGTCATTTTGTAATAATTTTAGATATATAAAATTTTGTTGAACTCTTCACCTTCTTTTACCCACCTCCAAGGAGAATTTCCAAATTCACATAAAACCTAATTTTACAGCTTCTGTGAGTTGAATTTTAAAAATCCGAGAGACACGGTTGATATCCGTAAGAAAAAAAATTTCAATAAGATGCAAATAATTTTTGGTGAATAGTAACTTTTTACTTTTATTTACCACAATTAAAAGTAAATAGGATATTTAATGGTAAAAATGATATTATTATTACCCTAACAAATGTCCTAATTCTATTGGATATGTATAGTTAGACCAAAAATAACCTTAGGAATAAAAGATAAAACTCTTTGGTTCACTTGGATTTGATTAGGACACTTATTATTAGTTTATTGACAGAAGAGTTAAAAGAGATAAAATCAATGTTTAATAACTAAAAAAAATTAATATAGGGTTATACATAAGATAAATTAGACTATAAATATTCATTATAAATATCAAAATATTTCATACATAATTATATTTTATTTATTATTTTTATAAATTAAATAATTAAATTTATTTATGACACAATGATGATGTAGTAATTACCATATTAATGAAAGATTAAAATAATTGACATTATAAATATCCAAATAAATGTAATTTGAGACTTTTTGTAAATTACAATAAATTTATAGGTTATTATGACATGTTAGGGTTTGTTAGATCAATTATTATCAAATTAATCATGCTGTTAAAATTTTAACAAAAAACAAATACCAAATAGTGTCAAAATTGTAATAAAATAGTTTTTAAAACAAAAATTATATTATTTATTAATATAATAGTCCTAAAAATATATTTATTGGCCAAAAGCCTTATATAATAATATATATGACATTAATGAACCAATTGGGGTTCAATTTCCATTTTATAGTATGTTTATTAACCATATAATATAAAAATCCAAAGAGACATGGTTCATGTCAAACTATTTAACTAAGAGTTAAATCTAAAAGATAAGGTTGATATGGTGACATAAAACTGTCTAAAACCTATCGTTTTAGTGGTTTTAGACTCATCCCCACTTTTTACGTTAAATAATTCATTTTGGATTCATTTGTAACCGAAAATTAATTTATTATAAAATAATATTTTATTTTTTTCCAAAGGTGCATGTCACCCCTCTTATAAAAGGGAACTTCCCCTTCTCTCAAATTAACTCCTCCAAAGCCATTTGGCTAAGACAATCCCTACCCAAATATCCTACCTTCATCCTAGAGTCCTTCATTTTTTCATAAAGACAACCTATAGAGCCCTTTTTGTCAAATCAAATGGAAGAACCCGAAGAAGAGGTAATGATTTCACCACCCTCTTTCACGTTCTCTTATTCTTCAACCAACTGTTTCCTTGTTGTTTCAATTCTAAAATAATAAATTCTATATATTCTATATAATTTGATTTTATTATAAATATGGAAGATCTATATTCATTACTCTATCCATCTTATGAATGATAATGTCATCATGTGTGCGTACGTACAACTTACCGTCTCCATGCCCTAGTGTAATATTTTATTCAACACTATGTTAATTGGATGGATATAATGATGAGTAATATGTATATAAATAATGAAAATAACATGATAATTTCTCTGTATAATTAATATACCATCCAATTCCACACCATTATGAAAATGATATCATCGCTCCTGCATACGTACGGATTACCGTCTCCATGACTCAATGGGATTCATTTCCACGTTCACCATTCATCGACGAGTATAAAATTATATATTACTAATAAGTATCTAATATATGACATAATAATTCTACTTTAGATATATATATTTATATTTACTTACATATATCGTATTCACTTAGTTCCTTTCAATAAGATATGAAAACAGAAACAACGTTTATGCATACGTACGGACTACCGTCTCCATAAAAAGTGTTTTCCATTTCTTATATATGGGAATTATAAATATTTATATTCTAAATATAGATGATATATAAATCATGTTTTATAATCTGGAATTATTTAAATCTTTATCTATGTGATAAAATCAAGAGAAACAAGTTAAAACACATACGAAAAAGAAAACGATTATTACCTGAAATGATAATTTAACATGGTAATTATTATTAAATGGTTATTATAAAGTAATAAATGAATCAAGAATGATATCATAAATATTAATATTGTAACATCCCAAATAAGTAATGAATAATAGATATTTTTATCAATGTCTATTATTTAATTAGATAGTGTTTTAGAGGCTTAAAATGAAAACAAATCCAATCTTAAGCATGGAATACACTAATATTTTTAAAAGATTGTTTTACGGCCTTTTAATGGAAAACCATTTTTAAATCTATATTTTGACAATTTTATAAGCTACTTTTGTCAAAATAAACTTATTCTTTATTATTGGGACATCAAAAATTACTTTTTGTGAATTTTTGGTATTTTTCCGATAAAGTTAATTTTTTAGTGAATAGTGATAATGTTGTATTTTAATTCAAAACCTATTTTTAATCTAATTTATTTATATGATTAGATTATCTTTTGAATTAGTTTTGAAGTGAAATTAGAATATATTTTTTCCATTTAATCCAATGTTGGTCATTGGAATCAATTTCACTTTGAAATTGGACTTAAACTAGTGTCAATCTTTTGATACTTTTTGTTTCATAAAAACACGCTATTTGTCATGACAGCGGGACTTAATTATTAAATTAATTAATGTAACTTATATGATTTGAATTTTGTAAAATAGACATCATTTTTGAATTCATAATATCAAATATATCTTAGGGTGAAGTTTTGATATTTATCCGAAAAACATCAATTTTTTATGAATAGTGAAACCACTAAGTGGTAGTTAAAATAACTGATTTTTCATTTAAATGAAACTTTGCCACTTCTTTGATTTTATTTTCAAAAATCAGACAAAAATATTTGTCATTAAGAAGTAAAATGTGGTTCAATGGGATTAAAATAATGTTTTGGTGAATAGTAACTTTTATGTTTTTAATCGCGATTAGAGGTAATTAGTGTAATTTAATGTAGGAATATTGTTTTAATAATATAAAATGACCTAGACATATGTCCTACCCTTATTTAATGTGTCACAGCCGACCATTAAAATCCATGGGTCATCATGGGGACCCCATGGAGCCACTTTGGTTGGTAAATGACATAAATAACTTTTTATTTAATGTAAAAGTAAAAATGACACAAGCATGAGTTGTTTTACTAAAACAGTTCTTAAATGGGGTTATACAAGTCCAATTTTTCACTATAAATATTACTTAGAAATCTAAAAATATTTCCTACATTATGATATTTTTTTATAATATTTATACATTAAATAAATTAAATTATTTATGACATCATGATGATGCAGTGATTACCTCATTAATAAAGGATTTAAATAAAATGAAAATATAATGTAAAATCAATGACCTAAACATGTCCAAAACATATTGGATGGGTGTATTTTGAACCCTTATCACCTTACCCTTGAATTATATCAATATGGGACTTTTTTAATCTGAAACTCATTTTAGAATAAAGTAACATTTCTATACTTTCCAAGAGTGCCCCTCCTCTCCTCTTATAAAGGCCCCCACCTCTACCTCCTTACCCACACTTTCAAAGCCTTTGGCTCGGCCAACCCCTGCCCATTTTGTCTCTCCACTTCCCTCTCTTTCTCCTTTAAGCCTCACTCAGGGTATAAGTCTTCCCAAGGAAGCCTTTGTGCTCAAACCAAAGGGAGTTACCCGATTTTAAGGTAATGTCTTCACTTGAGTCCTTTTGTTTTATTTTGCTTCTCCAACCCCCTAAACTCTTTTTATTAATTTCTTTTCTAACAAATAATGTATCATAAATATACAAGGATTTTTTTATAAGAAGGATTCGAGCTACACTTACACACACCTACATCTAATGGTTAAAGAACATACTGTTTCCGTGGATGGCGAATTTCTGCCTCCCGAAACGATGATTGTTCAACATTGTTTTAACACCATTAAAGGTGGTTATTAAGATGAAACTATATTTATATATAATATATAATATATTTATGTTTTCTTTAAGATTCTGTATTTTTTATTTTGGGCATACCTTTATGGTTTCCATTATGGGTAAACGTGATATCTTCTTTTTAGGAAGTGCGGACTACCGCCCCCTCAAAGTGATTTGATTCATTAATACCATATGTGGGACGTATAAAGGATGGAGTTAGGATATTATATATGTTATTACACTGGAATTATAATATACTTTTATATCATTATGATTCCATTTAATAAAATACGAAATATAAATGGAAGCAGCGTTCATGCGTACGTACGGCTTACCGTCTCCATGAACGGTGCATTTCATTTCTTACCTCTAAATGTTATATAACATTATGAATGCATGCATTTACTATATATATAAGATATATATGATATCTACATCATGAATACCATTCTGTATATAATGGATACATGAAAAAATTGTAATTATAAAGGGTTTATTTTTTACTCACGTACCAATGATCGTTAAAACGACTATTATTAACTTAAATAATTACATAGTGTTCATGACATGGAAATAATTGATAAAAAAGAATAATGAACTTGAAAAAGGTTCTTAAACAAGTAGAAATTAACTCAAGTTTATTATTCAGGAAATTAAAGAACGACCGAGTCAAGTCGGACTTGAGGTATGGGACTTCGTCTCAATCTCCTTTCATTGAGGCATATTCTGTTTTATATACAATCTTCTTTTATACGGTGTATAAACCCCTTTTACTTTTACGTTTATTCAAAAGGAATTTTTTTTATACGAAGCATTTACTAAAGTACAAAAGGGAATGTTTTTGTCGTACGTATGCGGTGACAACGACTTCCCCACCGCCGTGACCATTATTTGAGTTTCGGCTTCCTCTACAAGCCATACCTTTTTTTAAAAGAAAAATAAATTCCATGTTTTACTTTTCTTTTGTTTTTGTATTGAAATGGTTTTCATAATGTTTTTATATCTATGTGTTGTATTGATATCTTTTGATTGAAAGGTGGAAATGTTATGTTTCCTATATGCATGTTTTATGTGATACGATTATGTTGTGGTTCTTGGGAATTATTATGAAGATGGGTGGTTCCATGATAAACTAAGGGCGGGTGAGCCTGATATAGCTCTCCAATGCATTGGGTAATGCGAAGGAGTGAAACGTTAAGGTTTCTACGAAGAGATTTAGGGAATATACTGTGATGGGTATTCCAAACGTAACCAAGAGGGTGACTCCCTATGTATGAATGTTATGAATGCCTCAAGTTACCTTTATGTCTTATGATTTCTATGATTTATTCATGATTTGATGAGGTATGTTAAAGTTCTTATGTTTTTTGGGTAAAGTATGATTTCATTCTTATGTATATATGAACTCACGTTTCCTTTCCATATTTTTATAACCTATACTGAGCTTTTTTATGCTCATCCCATGTTCTTTTTTTGAAATGTTTTTCACAGGTCAAGGTAAAGGTACATGATATGATGATAGTGTCAAGGAAGTGTCAAGAAAGAATCCATGTTTTATTTTAAATATGTTTCCATTGATGGTAAAAAAAATTAATACTATTTTTATGTAACCACTTTTTTTAAATGTGGTATGTAATTCATGTTTTATGATCTAATTCTCTAAAAATCTAAACCTGAAAATATCCTCAATGTGTAATCTTTTACTAACTCAATATTAAGTAAGGTTTAAGTCTGGGGCCTTATAGTTGGTATCAGAGGTCGGTTTAGATAAGTTTAGGTGTTAGAATTCTATTAAATGATTATACAAAAAATATTTTCTTTTTTAAATGATATAGAATTTGAAGATTACCATGTTGCTTCATCTAAGATATATCTATGATAAGAATGCTTTTTCATAAAAGAAATAGAGAAATTTTTTTTGGAAGGCATACAGAGGAGAATGAATTTCCGAATCAGCAACCAGAGATGGTCGGAATCAAAATTGAGCAGTTTAATGCAGTGATGACTCAGTTGAATCCGGTGATAAATGGTGGTTGTGTTTGTTGATTATATTTTGTTGTTTTCTAAAATTAAAGTGGAGAATTAAATTCATTTAAGGGTTATCTTTCAAACCTTAAAAGAAAAGAAATTGTATAGGAAATTCAGCAAGTGTGAGTTTTGGTTGCAACAATTTTCTTTCCTTGGTTATAATGTTTCTAAATATGGGATAACTGTTGATCCTGCAAAAAAAAGTTTGTGGAAGAATGGCCAATACCCACAAATGTAACTGAGATTCATAGATTCCTTGGTTTGGCAGGCTATTATCGAAGGTTTGTTAGAAATTTTTCATGGTTATCTAGTCCAATGACTAAGCTAACTCAGAAGGGTGTTAAGTTTATCTGGAAAAAGTAATGTGATGATTGTTTTCAAGAGTTGAAAAGAAGATTGGTGAATGCTCCAGTTTTGGTACTTCATTTCAGGAATGGTGAGTTTGTTATATACAATGATTCTTCATTGAAAGGAATTGGTTGCATCCAAATGCAGAATGATCAGGTAATTGCTTATGCTTCACGACAGTTGAAAAATCATGAGGTAAATTACCCTACACATGATTTGGAATTAGCTGCTGTTGTTTTCGCTTTTAAATTTTGGAGGCATCATTTTTATGTAGTAAAGTGTGAAATATATACTGATCACAAAAGTTTAAAGTATATATTCACTCAGAAAGAGTTAAACATGATACAGAGGAGACAGATGGAATTAATCAAGGATTATGATTGTACAATTCATTACCATCCAGAAAAATCAAATAAAGTGGCTGATGCTTTGAGTCTAAAAAGTAATGCTTCATTAACAATGTTGCGTTTAGAACATGATCATTTGGTTAAGGATTTTATGAACATTGGCATAGAATTTGTTGGTGCAGGAAGTTCTTCTGTTTTGTTTTAGGTATCAGTGAGATCATCTCTATTAGATAGAATCAAGAAAGCATAGAAGCAAGACAGTGAGTTACAGAAAAAGGTAGAGTTGGTTCAGAAGGGTAAGTTTCTTGAATTCAACATTGATAATGATTGTGTTTTGAGATTTGGGGAGATATTGTGTGTGCCTTGTGATTCACAGTTGAAGAGAGAGTTGTTATGTGAAGCTTATAGTTCTCCATTTTCAGTTCATCCTGGCAGTACTAAGATGTACAGAGATCTGCGGGAGTATTACTGGTGGGATGGAATGAAAAGAGATATTGTTGATTTTACTATGAAGTGTTTGACTTTTCAACAGGTTAAAGTAGAGTGGTAGTTACCAAAAGGGATTCTTCG
The DNA here is from genome assembly GCA_963277665.1 of Viscum album. Classification (NCBI taxonomy): domain Eukaryota; kingdom Viridiplantae; phylum Streptophyta; class Magnoliopsida; order Santalales; family Viscaceae; genus Viscum; species Viscum album. The sequence goes on from OY728159.1 coordinate 99,821,040, forward strand.
ACCTCTACCAATGCCAGAGTGAAAATGGGAGAATATATCCATGGACTTTGTTGTGGGATTACCGAAGACATCTCGAGGTAATAATGCAATCTGGGTTATTGTTGATCGCTTGACTAAATCTACTCATTTACTTCCTATTTGAGATACTTTTTCCTACATCAAATTTCCCGTTTGTAACATAAAGAGATAGTCAGGTTACATGGATTTCTTCTCTCCATTGTAGCTGACTGTGATCCCAGGTTCACTTCTAACATTTGGAAAGGCCTTCGGAAGTTTTTGGGTACTGAATTAAATTTTAGTACAGCTTTTCATCCTCAATCAGATGGGTAGTCAGAACAAAAAATTCAGACCTTGGAGGATATGCTACGAGCTTGTTCGATGGATTATCAGGGAAGTTGGGACCAACATCTTTCTTTGGTTGAATTTTCATATAATAACAGTTTTCATTCAAGTATACAGATGGCACCATTTGAGGCGTTATATGGGAAGCAGTGTCGAACTCCAGCTTTTTGGGATGAAGTGGGTGAAAGAAAGCTGATGGGACCAGAATTGGTAGAATAGTTGGTAGAAAAAGTTCAGCTGATACAGAAACACATGAGAACAGCTCAGAGCAGGCATTAGAGTTATGCGGACAACATGAGGAAGGATCTATCTTTTGAGGTAGGTGATCATGTTTTTCTCAAAGTCTCACCATGGAAAAGTGTGATACAATTTGGTAATAAAGGAAAGCTGAGTCCTAGGTTCATTGGACCATATTAAATACTGGAGAGAGTTGGATCAGTTGCATACCGAGTGGCTTTACCTCAGATTTTATCTCAGGTACACAATGTTTTTCATGTTTCGATGTTGAGAAAGTATATGCCAGATCCATCCCATGTTTTGAGTCCAGAGGTAGTCCAATTGGAAGAGAACTTATCTTATGAGGAACAACCGGTCCAGATTCTTGACCATAGGGACCAAGTGTTAGGGAATAAGGTGATTAATCAGGTAACAGTTTTTTTGGAAAAACCACATGATTGAAGAGGCAACATAGGAATCTGAAAATGCGATGAGGGATAAATACCCCCACTTATTTGATAAGTAAATAAATTATGGGGATGCAATTTTCTAAAGGGGGGAAGGATGTAACATCCCATGTAAGTAATGAATAATAGATATTTTTATCTATTTCTATTAATGAATTTGATAGTGTTTTAGAGGCTTAAAATGAATATATATCCAATCTTAAGCATGGAATACACTAATATTTTTAAAAGATTGTTTTACTGCCTTTTAATGGAAAACCATTTTTAAATATATCTTTTGACAATTTTATAATCTATGTTTCTCAAAATAAACTTATTCTTTATGATTGGGACATCAAAATTTACTTTCTGTGAATTTTTGGTATTTTTCAGATAAAGTTCATTTTTTAATGAATAGTGAAAAATGTTGTATTTTAATTCAAAACCACTTTTTAATCGAATTTATTTATATCATTATATTATCTTCTGAATTGGTTTTGAAGTGAAATTAGAATATATTTTTACCATTTAATCCAATGGTGGTAATTGGAATCAATTTCACATTGAAATTGGACTTAAACTGGTGTCAATCTTTTGGTAATTTTTGTTTCATAAAAACACGCAATTTGTCATGACAGCGGGAATTAATTATTAAATTAATTAATGTAACTTATATGATTTGAATTTTGTAAAATAGGCATCATTTTTGAATTCATAATATCAAATATATCTTAGGGTGAAGTTTTGGAATTTTTCTGAAAAACTTCAATTTTTGATGAATAGTGAAACCACTAAGTGGTAGTTAAAGAAACTAATTTTTTGTTTAAATGAAACTTTTCCACTTCTGTGATTTGATTTTCAAAAATCCGACATACATGGTTTTCATTAATAAGTAAAATTTGGTTCAATGGGAATAAAATAATTTTTTGGTGAATAGTAATTTTTATGTTTTTAATCGCGATTAGAGATAATTAGTGTAATTTAAGGTATGGATAATGTTTTAATAATATAAAATGACCTAGAAACATGTCCTAACCTTATTTTATGTGTCATGGCCAACCAAGAAAATCCATGGGTCAACTTGGGGACCCCATGGAGACACTTTGGTTGGGAAATGACATAAATAACTTTTTATTTAATGTAAAAGTAAAAAATGACACAAACATGAGTAGTTTTACTAAAACAATTTCTACATGGGGTTATACAAGTCCGAATTTTGACTATAAATATTCATTAGAAATTTAAAACAATTTCCTAAATCATTATATTTTTTAATAATATTTAGACATTAAATAAATTAAATTATTTATGACATCATGATGATGCAGCGATTACCTCATTAATAAAGGATTTAAATAAAATGAAAAGATTATGTAAAATCTATGACCTACACATGTCCAAAACCTATTGTATGGGTGGATTTAGAACCCTTATTACCTTACCCTATAATTATATCAATTCGGAACCTTTTGAATCCGAAACTCATTTTAGAATAAAGTAACATTTCTTTACTTTCCAAGAGTACCCCTCCTCTCCTCTTATAAAAGGCCCTCACCTCTACCTCCTTACCCACACTTCAAAAGCCTTTGGCTTAGAAAAACCCTGCCCATTTTGTCTCTCCACTTTCTTATCTTACTCCTTGAAGCCTCACATTGGGCATAAGTCTTCCCAAGTAAGCCTTTGAGCTCAATCCAAAGGGAGTTACCCGATTTTAAGGTAATGTCTTCACTTGAGTCCTTTTGTTTTATATTCCTTCTCCAAACCCCTAAATTCTTTTTATTCATTTATTTTATAACAACTCTAGTATCTTAAATATACTAGGATGTTGTTATAATAAGGATTCGAGCTACACTTACACACACCTACATCTAATGGTTAAAGAACATACTGTTTCTGTGGATGGCGAATTTCTGCCTCCTGAAACGATAATTGTTCAACATTATTTTAACATCTTCAAAGTTGGTCATTAAGATGACACTATATTTATATATGATATATAATATGTTTATGTTTTCCTTAAGCTTCATTATTTTTCATTTTGGGCATACCATTATGTTTTCCATTATGGGTAAACGCGATATCTTCATTTAAGGAAGTGCGGACTACCGCCCCCTCAAAGTTATTTGATTCGTTAATACCATATGTGAGACATATAAATGATGGAGTTATGATATTATATATGATATTACACTGGAATTATAATATAAATTTATATCATTATGATTCGATTTCATAAAATACGAAATAGAAATGGAAGCGGCGTTCATGCGTACGTACGGCTTACTGTCTCCATGAACGGTGCATTTCATTTCTTACCTCTAAATGTTATATAATATTATAAATTCATGAATGTACTGGATATATATTATATATATAATATCTACATCATGAATACCATTCTGAATATAATGGATACATGAACAACTTGTAATTATAAGGTGTTTATTTTTTACTCAAGTACCAATGATCGTTAAAACGACCGTTATTAACTTAAATAATTACATAGTGTTCATGACATGGAAATAAGTGATATAAAAAGAATAATGAACTTGAAAAAGGTTCTTAAACAAGTAGAAATTAACTCATGTTTATTATTCAAGAGATTAAAAATGACCGAGTCAAGTCAGACCCGAGGTATGGGACTTCGTCTCAATCTCCTTTCATTGAGGCATATTCTGTTTTATACACAACCTTCTTTTATACGGTGTATAAACCCCTTTTACTTTTACATTTATTGAAAAGTAATTTTTTTTATACGAAGCATTTACTAAAATAGAAAAGGAAATGTTTTTGTCGTACGTATGCGGCAACAATGACTTCTCCGCCGTCATGACCATTATTTGAGTTTCAGCTTCCTCTACATGCCATACCTTTTTGTAAATGAAAAATAAATACCATGTGTTACTTTTCTTTTGTTTTGGTATTGAAAATAGTTTTCATAATTTTTTTATATCAATGTTTTGTATTGATATCTTGTGATTGAAAGGTGGAAATGTTATGTTTCCTATATGCATGTTTTATGTCATACGATTATGTTGTGGTTCTTGGGCATTATTATGAAGATGGGTGGTTCTGTGATAAACTAAGGGTGGGTGATCCCGATATAGCTCTCCAATGCATTGGGTAACGCAAAGGAGTGAAACATTAACGTTTCTCCGAAGAGATTTAAGGAATATACTGTGATGGGTATTCCAAACGTAACCAAGAGGGTTACTCCCTACGTATGAATGTTTTGAATGCCTCAAGTTACCTTTATGTCTTATGATTTCTATGATTTATTCAGGATTTGATGAGGTATGTTGAAGTGATTATGTTTTATGGGTAAAGTATGATTTCATTCTTATGTATATATGAACTCATGTTTCATTTCCATATTTTTATAACCCATACAGAGCTTTTTTATGCTCATCCCAAGTTATTTTTTTGAAATGTTTTTCACAGGTCAAGGGAAAGGTACATGATCTGATGATAGTGTCAAGGAAGTGTCAAGAAAGAATCCATGTTTTATTTTAAATATGTTTCCGTTGATGGGAAAAAATGAATACTATTTTCATGTAACCACTTTGTTTAAATGTGGTATGTAAGTCATGTTTTATGATCTAATTCTCTAAAACTCTAAACCGGAAAAGATCCTAAATGTGTAATCTTGTAATAACTCAAGATTAAGTAAGGTTTAAGGCTGGGGCCTTATAAATATGGTATTGGTTTAACTTAATAACATACTAAGATCTTCATACAGGAGGTTAAATTTACCCTCTACTAAAATAAAGTGCAAGGTAAGGGTTAGTTCCTCAATCTCTTTATTATCCGAGATTGTTATTGTGTAAGTATTTACTGGGAAATTTTTATCATACATATCCATTTTTAATAAAAATGATTTCAAAATGAATATTTTAAGGATTCTTGGGTGTTACTCTTTATCAATATTAGAAGTTTAATGGTTTAAATATTTATCTTTTGAAATATTTTTAATTAATGTCCCTGTTTTCTAAATGATTTTACGGATTTATTTATATAGAAATGAATGTTTTGAAATGATAGTTATTCTCCAAAGTTTCAAAGTGGTAAGGGACACTTTGATTCAAAAATATATTTTAAATTACTTCCTTTATAAATTTGTTACTTTTATATGATTTTACAAAAAGGATATATCTCTTAAAAATTATTACTCATCATTTCAAACGTTGTCAGAATCCTTTACTGGAAATTATTTTTGATTGAGGTTGATTTATTATAATGAAATATTACAGATTATATTGAATGATTTATGATATGTTTGACAGTGGATGTTCTATTTTTATACCAGTTATAGTTTATGGTTAATGTATTGACATTCTGCATGCTAGTTTTAATAAGAATGTTTATGTTATGTTTCATCTATTTCATATGAGGAATGCAGTGGAATTAGTAAGTGACGGGTGGAGCCCGTTATTGCACCTCGATGCATCAATAGGTCGCATGAGACAATCAAGTGTATTTTCACAAGGCCTTGAGAAAAATTTTATTTGTATTCTTGGCACAAGGCCTTGACTCTATCATAAGGATGTCCGGCGTTAGGCATTCCCTCATTACGAAATTGGTTATTACATGTGATTATTAGACTATTTGATTATCCATGTGCATGTTTATATGGTAGTGTTTGATTTATTTCTTCCATATTATGTACATATTTATGTTTAAAAAGGCTGTTGTTTTTATAACACACCATTCTTTAAAATTTTATAGCTTCTGCTAAATTATTTACCCTTTCTGGGTATCTGATCTCACCCATTTCTTATGTTTCATTTTCCAAGGATTCTAACAAGTGTATTATGTTTGATATGCAGGGTTAATCTAAAGGTAAAAATGGTGTTATCAAAGAACTATATATGATATGTTTTATGTTTTAGTTTGTAATGTAATTTTAATGTATGTAATCTATTTTCCAAGAATGCTAAACTGATCGGTCCTTCGGGGCTTGATTCCTTGTAATTATACCAATGTATTAAAATAATGCACCTATTATGGGAATCTAGGGTCATAGCGTTACACATTCATATAATATTTGACATTTTATTCAAAACCTATTCTGAAATATTTCAAAATATAGATATCCACAATGAAACAATGTTTCTGATTATGATATTATATATGTATACATTTTTCAATTTATGTAATATATTTAACTATTTTTGTGACTATAAATTATATTTTATGATTTTGTGATCTATTTATGTTTATTCTATCATTTAGAAATGGAACATAGTATAAGGAAACATAACTACATTAATGCACATAATTCAAATAGTAAGATTAGTCCTTTAATTTTTCAGATTAATCTTATATTTCAAAGGGAACTAGTATCCCAAAAATTAACCTCATATTAAATCAATGTATCATTTGTTAACATGATAAAGAAATAATTCTCTAAGTATTATATCTTTTAAGGTTTGTGATATATGAAAATGATGTTAGGGGAAAATATAGATAAAAGGAAGAAAGGAAAGACTGATATGCCTACTTTTTATAGTAGTGGAAAGAAAGAACTTGGTGTTCACTTAAAAGGAATTGCAGTTTTCTATGATTTTAGATAGAAAGGACACCATGTTTGTTATTTTAAGTGAAATAAAGTTTTATCCAATTTATAATGATCCAACTGTAACAATATGATGGACTATGCAAATCTATGTCTCAAATATCAAAAGAATATACCCCAAATAAAGCTAGTGGATCATGATCAAGATTATGATATTATCAAAGATAAAGTGGAATGATTAATGTGATTATTATTGGATTTAAAATTATTTCATTTTAATATTTTCTTTTTTATATACCATATATAAGAATTATGAAATATATATGGATTTTACTACTAAATGTTTTCATAAAGGATTTTAAATATTATGTTGAATGGTACTGATGATGAAGAAAAATGATTCAGTAAAAATTATAACTTCTTTGAAAACACCCAATTTAAGGAATGATAACTCTTAATATATTCAAAATAATGAGATAATTATATCGGTATAAATATATCATTGATTTGGTTTAATTAAATCAGATAATACTAATTACATTAGGATGCATTATTTGTTTGTTAACAAAGTCATTTATGCAACAATTGATGGAGTTTACATCATTTTAGGATTTAAGGAATATATTTACTAATCTATTGTTTCATTAAGTAATAAGGAATAATGATTGATTTTTATAATATTTTTTGATAATTCAGGTTGTTACCATGTTTTAATAGAAACAAAATGACGAAGGAATTCCTATATTTGTTAGATAATGATTAACAGCTACTTCCTATAATTTAGTGGATTAAGGATAAGTTCATTTAGGAAATTAAATGACCTTATATATAATGATTTTCATATTAATATTTTTTTAGGGTCAGAAGGTTAACCATTTATAAAGTGGTTTAAGTAGAACATTGGATGTGGATTTCGATATTAATGTATTATATAACCATAAAGAGATTCATGAATATTGGATAACCTGTGTTAACCATTATTCATAATAAAAACTAATGATCGAACGAATTAATTATCATTTTATTATGGATTTTATGATCTATTAGAAGTTAATATTAGTGCATCAGGTATAAAAATTTCGTTTTTTATATTCATTTCTTAGAAAAAAATATGAATTGGAAATTTATTGTAGCACAACCACATGATAAAAATATTCTTAAAAAATACAATGAGATAAGTTAAGTATATTTCCCTATATTCATAAAGTGTAAATGAATTAATCAACTTTGGGAAAAGGTTCTAGAAAAAAAATTATATTATTTCCACCATGTAGGATTAATCAAATCTTCTACTAAATCTTCACAAATATATATATTTTAGGTTCTAATCATTCTAATGATCATTCACTTTCAGGTGTTTAATGAACTATATCACTCTCTATAATTATTTATGATTTTATTCTATGTTCATATCTACAATATCCACCAAGGTTATACTATATAGAAACCTATTTTTTTATTTTTTTGTCCTTTGAAATTCCCTTTTCTCTCTTATTATGATGATTTCTTATAAAATCTATTTTTATGTGGGTACTTTGTCAATGGAATGTTAAAATGTCAAACTCATGATTCCTAAAATCACGTTTAAATTGATATGTAATAATTTATTTATGTTGGGGATAATGTGTCACCCATATATATTAAAATGATAACAATGTTTTTATATAATTTCTAATTTAAAACACTAAGTCTATAAATCCAAGAAATATATTTCTCTAAATATAATATCTTCAATAGATTATTGAGCATGAAACCCTGGGTAGAAATCAACCGTAATATATTATATCATTATATATAAAAAATTAAATTAGTGGTTATTAATATTAATAACTAAATTATGAGAAAAAAATTATCAATTGATTAGAAAAAATAATAATCTTTTAAAGAAAAATGAATCATCTTTTGAAAAAATATAATTCTCAAAAATAGGGTTTAGTAGTGTTTTGAACACATAATTTAACATCAATATCTTGAAATATTAGAAAATTAATTTTATAAAATTAAAAAAAGGAAATAATTATATTAAAAATATCTTAGATATAATTTCCATGATTATTATGAAATGATATGGTTTTTGATTAAGAGTGAAACATTCTGAATTTTAATTGAAAATTTCATTTTCATTTAACTTTTTTATAAGTTAATTATATTTCAAAATTGTTTTAAAGTATTATTAGACTAATTATATATCTATTAATATAATATAGGTCCTTATAATCATTTTCATAATTAATTTTTATATAAAAATATTGTAAACATTGGAACATTTTCTCTTTGAAAACATTTTTTCTCGTTGTGTCTCCAAAATTAATTTTAAATTAAATATTTCCAATTATATGAGTGGAATTTTGAACAATGGATTCTCTATTTTGAATAATAAAAATTTATATTTCAAAATTCATTCAAAATAGTTTTTCACTATAATTAATAAAAACAATATTAAAAATTAATTCACATGGTTAAGGTAAAAATTGATTTACTATGGGTTAGATTAAAATGATAATGGATAAAATGGCCTAATTTTATTATAAAATATATTTTATAATAAAATATATACCCTATAATTTATAATTATATTTAATAATATATTTTCAATCACTAAGTCATGTGAAAAAACATGGGTAAATATTTTTCTTCAAAAAAGTTAAAAGTATTCCACTACCCTCACTTATAAATGGCCACATGATCACCACTTTATGTAACTACTTCAAATGATTCAGGATAAGAAAATACCTAGAAAATTACATGAAATATTCCCTAACCTCATCCTAGAATCCTTAGTTTTGGAATAAATCCAAACTAGGAAGAATTTTCAATCTAACCTTAGAAGGATACCCAGAGAAAATGTAATGTTCATCACTAAGAATCTTTATTATATTTCTTCCTCCATATACATTGATATTAATTAAAACATGATGATTTGAGAACCAAAATAATATATATATATATATATATATATATATATATATATAGTGATATGTTTTTATGTTATGGTATTTTCTTACAACCTTCTTCACTTCCATAAAATTGGTTCAGAAACCATCATTCATGTGTACGGTGGACTACAGCCTCCCAAACTGATGTCATTTGTTTTCCCATTACTTCCTAACATGGTAGGGTTTAAAGATGTGTGTATAGTAATTATGTTATATTTATCAAATAATTATACCTATTTATTCATTATATTATACATATACCATTTAACATTCCATTCCATATGTGATATGATAATGTCTCTCATGTTTATGGAAGACTACCGCTTTGCAAAATGATGTGATTCATTTTTCACTAATGATTTATATTTTATGTAATATGGATAAAAAATTACTATATGTGATATACATGAAATAATTGTCATATTCATGAAATATTAATAATTCCTAAAATATAATATATCAATTTATTCATGCACTGAAAAATGATAACACCATTCAAGTATGTGTGGACTCCTGCCTTTAGGAAGTGACGTGACATGTTTTCATCACCAAACCACATAGATGATATATATATATAAGTATATTTAAAGAAATAATATGATAAATATACTATTATTATAATTATTTAAATAAAAAATATTACTTACCTTCTCTCAATAATGATCATCTGAAAATGGAAATGTTACTTATACACACATGCGATATATTGTCATCATGATCATTAATAGTTCATTTTTCATAATTTTCTCTCATGATTGGTTTAAAAATTATATATAAAATACAAATATGATTATTAACTCATGGTTATTATTATTATTTATATTATGTAACTATATGATATTCTCATGAATCATAACATTCATGATAATGAATGAATGAGAAAACAAGATAATTAACTCTCGAAACAATTAAAATCATGAAAGATTGTTAATGAAAGGGTGATATGGTTTTATAAAATGATCTTATATGTTATCCAAGACATTAAAAAGATAATATTATATGTTATTAATTTTTTTTAAAACAATTATAAATTAGGTTAAAAAACATTCATCCAAAATGAACTGTGAGGTAATGGACTTCACTACAAGTTCTCTTTGTTGAGGCATTAGTAATATTATGATTGTAATTTTATTTTTATGGTGTATATATAATGCCAATTTGTTGTTTAGTATCATGATAATTTAATAATTTATTTTATTTTATGATTAAATTAAAATTATTTCAACCAAGGGGATTTGACATGTAATTTACCCAGTAGTAAAGAATTTCCTATCATAATTAATTTGGATTGGGTTTTATTACTTCTTTATTGGATATGATATTCAATGATTATGTGTGTATTTAATTTTGAAAATATAATGTTCTATATCCACTTATATTATGTAGAATTTCTTTTTACACACATGGTTGATTCATTGGTTTAATCTGCCATCAACATTATGATATTTTTAAGGTCTTATTTAACAATCTCATTTTAATCATAAATTTTATGCTTGAATTTCCATTGAAGGAAATTTTTTGATCATTACACAGTAAAACCCATTAATTTTATTCTTATTTATTTAAAAATGATATTTTCTTGTTGTAATAAAAATATTCCACTATTTTTAACCTAAAATAATTGAGAAATTTTATATTAAAAAATCTTACATCATTTCTCTCTTTAGTTAGAAATCTGTTTTCTTCCAAAACCATGTTTTCAAAATAAAATCCATAAATATTTCAAACATTTTAAATTGATTTATTGAATAAATTATTACCTATTTTGACATTAAAAACTATTGATATGAATCATCATTTTATTTTCAAAACATAAAATGCTTGGATTTTATCAAAAATGATAAATTAATCTTTGTTTTAACATACTCATCAAGTACGTAATCTCTTTCCTTTATAAACAGTTAGTCTTTTTAAATATTCATTTATTAGTTTCTAAAAAAAATTCCAAGAAAATTATTTTCAAAAAATTTTCTATCATTTTAATTTATAAAAATTATTTTTCAAAACGAAAATGGTATTTTCCTCATGAACTTTTTTAATGGTGTTTTTATGGATTTTATATTCATCAATGAGGAACCCCATTACTTTATTTATAATCCACTAGTTAAAGTTTCTATTTATACCATAATTTTTATTTATAGGTATGTTTAATGATTATTTTTACTAAGTATAGTATTGACATTCAATTCCTTGATTCAGTTTTGTAGTCATTAACTTTCCCTTGAAATATTAACTTTCCAATTATCATTGGACATTAAATTTCCCCCAAATATCTATATTATTTATCATGGATGTGTTAATTGATTAAACATTATATCATTTATAAATAAGTTTGTATACACTGAATGATATGTTTTTATTATGGGAAATGTTGGTAAATATTTATTTTGTATTCAATATATATATATATATGATAATAAGGAACATTCTCTTTGAATTAAATTTATTATTCGATATATTATGAAAACATTGGGAATTCAGTGACTATTGAGGACCCATATTATTCATCCCCTAGATGAATCAATAAGGTATCATGAGATGAATCAGTAATATAGAATTATATGGGTTTTATATCTAAACTTTAAATTTCCTTTTGAAATGTCTTGACATTATAGGTATCATGTGCCTGAGACATTACATCCTATAATAAATCATTTCCTTCATTAAGAGTTCAGATTTTATTATCCATGGTATTTTCACAATGATATTTTATATAGATAAATTTTATTATCATTTTATTTTTTAAATTTAATGGGTGTTAATTTTTTTACCTTCCCATATTTAATTAGCTTTATCAATTTATAATAGACAAGTTATAGATTAAATTGAATGTGTGCTCTGTTATTTATATTTACATATTGATTATAATTTATTCACTGATTATAGATTCCATTGTACATAACCCTTACTATTAATTTGGTCTCACCATTCATGGGGTTGGGGTCATTATAATTTCAACTCCCATTTATTAATAATAAGTTATTAAAATCATCATTTTTTGGGTTAACTATTTCATTTTTCATGGGATTTTGGATTCAATTGTTCCAGTCCTATAAATTTGATCATAGTACCATATTCTAAATAATTTCAGTAACTATATAAATATCATATATTTTAATTTTATACATATTTATAAACAAACTAAAAATATAGAGAGAGAAAAATGAATTACACCATTTATGGAGATGGTAGGTTGTATGTAGGCATGAACACTATTTTCAATTTTCATAAAATTAAATAAAAAAGGTAAATAATAATTTATATTAAGAGTATAGTTATTATATAATTTATATATTATATATTTATCAACAATATCCTTAATAACATCTGTGTAAAATGGAAATTAAGAAAACATATCTCCTTAGAGAGGTGGTAGTCCAGATATACACATGAGCAACATTATCATTTTTTAATGGATTGGGGGAAAATAGTAGATGTGATATTATATTTCAAGAAGTATAATTATTTCATACATATAATATATAATATTTATATCCACTAAAATCACCATCCTTGAAGGATGGTGGGGAAAACTAAATTACACTCTTAATTGGAGATGGCAAGTCTAATGTGCACATGAGAAATGTTTTTATTTTTTATATGATGGAAAAGGTGAATAAAATTGATATCCAAAAATAATAATAAAATCTAATTATCTTTATTATATTGGATATATTATTTTTATCATGAGAAAAATATATTTATAAGATGTAGAACATGAAATAAATTTCAAAGAGTTAGTAAATATGATTACCTCTTCTTCAAAAGAATTCCTAAATATCTCCTCCTAAGTGGGCTAGGGTTCAAATTTTGTGAATAAAATAACCTCTAAAACATGCCAAAGTATTTTGGGAAGAGAAATGTTTAGGTTTTGTTTATCCATATGGATCAATTTATTTTAAATAAAATAGATAATGGGTGATCTTTTATATAAGAAGGAAAGGATGCACATAGAAATAATAAGAAGATTATAATATAATTAATGAATTATTAAGAAAAATTATTCCAAATGTATATATAGTTGAATAAAAAGTGTTTAATTCTGATATAATATCAACCAAATAAATTTATATTGGTTTTGTTTCATTGTAAACCTTATTTTTTTCATTAATACCTTCATTAACCATTTCTAACCTTAATCATGGTAATAAATATTACAATATTAATGGGTAAAATTTGAATATAAGTTTAATATTAACTCATAAATAGAAAAAAGATAGTATTTTAGACCACTTCTTATCCACATTATAATATTTTATGATTTCTTAATAATTTAAGAAAATGTTGTTTTCATAAAATTTAATGAATGTCATTTTTTGAGCTATTCATTTAAATTGGATTCCAAAACAACTTGAAAAAAAATAAACTAGAATATAAACATTTCACATATCCATAATATATTAAATTTATCTAAAAAATTTGTAACATAATAACTCATCCAAATTATAATATCTTTCAAATTTTTAAAACCATTTAGCTTATTTTTCTAATAATTAAATAAATAATGCATTAGTGTTGTGTTAGAATTTAAGGTAACTATTGAATCTATAAATATTAAAAAAAATTAGAGGGATAAAAATAATTAATTATAATTTCAAATAAATTTTTTTAATCAAACTTATTCTACAGTTATCCTTATGTAAAAATATTAGATCTATTAATGTCAAGAGAGTGAAATTTTGTAATTATTATTTTCTTAAAAAAAATATAGATGCAATGATCAATGAAATATAGAACCAAGGGACCACATATTCTAAAAGTGGATTTAAATATAATAACTATACTCTTTCAATATGTTAATTAAACGTTTAAGTTAGATTAGAAAGACTTTTCCCAATGTTTTAACCCTATTTTACTCATTTACCATTATTAGTGTGACAAAAAATTACTTTAGTTTCTATTCATTTTAACCAAAAATAGAAGTGAAATATTTAATAAATATGATACTTCTAACTCAAAATATTGAATACTTTTTTAATATTCAATTTCTATATTAGTGTTAAAAATTCATTTTAAAATAATTGTTCAAAATGTGATAAAATCTGTTTTTTATAAAATTAAATTTAATCATAAAAAATGATATATATTCTTATCTCGTGTATATAAATTCATTATATGAATTTAAAAATATTTTATTAGATACATAATTTATAATTATTTTTAAAATAATTCACTAATAGTGATCAATTTAATTTATTAATATAAAAACACTTATCTTGCAAAAGAATTATTTTTCATAAAAACATCACTTTTACTTTAAAATGGTTTTTATTTTAATTTATATTCAATTTATCTAATGAATTAATGTTATAAATGTGTAAATAATACCTTTTTCATATTTTATTTAGTTCAATTCAAACTCCCAAATCCAATGTCTTGCTAATAATTATCACGATATACAATGTTTTAATAGTATATCATGTTTTACTTAAACTCGGTATTTCATGTAAAGGAATATATCAAAGAAAGAAAATATATTTATAGATAATGAAATGATAAAATACTTGGGTGATATACATATTATAGAAAATTTGTATTTATAAAATATTTATATAATTCTAGAAAATTATTTATTAGTGAATAAATATCTATTTATTAACCTGTGAATATTATTTATCAATAAATCCTTGATGAAATTATTCCTCAATCATGAAAATAAGATTTATTATAAAAATTAAATTAAAATAAATTTTTATTGACATTAATAGAAACACTTAGTCTGTGACCCTTTAAGATTATTTCTTGTTAGCTTTTGGTGATTTTTTTAGTCGAAGATTACTATCTGAAAACAGGCCAACGAAACCATGAGGAAGAAGTAAATTTTTTACTGTCCAAAACCAAAAAAGAATGCAGAATTTGTAATAAATTCTCTTTAAAATAATATCTCATCAAAAAAGTCAGACACATTTGTCATCAACCAGTGTTCTTGATAAGTAATTCATCGACTATCTAAAATAAATTCATCATTGCACCAGGGCCATAGAATTTAATGTGATATTTCCATTTTAATCAAATTAATTATACTTAAACATCCATAAAAATAATAGGCTTAATTCCTTCTAAGAATTATTCATTAATAACCTTCCATTCTGAATTCTCCCAATGTACCCTACATAGTACAAACATCTGTCATAACAGATTCTCTCATTTCATCAAAGTACATGAGTGATGAAAAGAATTAATAACAATAAAGTATAAATATAATTACATACACTCATAGATATGAATATTTATTGACAAATAACTATATAGAATTACTAAAAGTATTTATATTCTCATCATATACCATATTAGAGATTACATAGTGTTAACTTTGTGCAAAGAAGTCACATTTTCTTATGAGTACTCCCCCATGGTATTTAACATTCTATTTTCCTCATCATAGCTTGGTATTCTATCATATAACTATATTATATAATATTGTCCTATAATTTCAATGTTATAATTATAAAATGGAACTTTTATGACCTTATCATTTTGAAATATACACTAAGACACCTTTAAATTAAATTCATGTTGAATAATTAACAATATATTTTAGAATTTTTTATTACTATTCACATATTATAATATACATCTAATCTTTAATTATAAGTAGTTTTTTATAAATAATAATTCCAATAGTCACCCTCTTAGACTTGATCCGATTATTTTTGAATTTTTGCTTGATAGACCTCACATGATAATAATGTTTCTTATGAGTTAAGGGTTTAGTAATAGGGTCCACTATGTTATATTTGAGGTATATTATTGTATCTTTAACATCATATATTTGATGAAAATATATCAATAGATGATACTTCTGAATTTTTTTCATTTTACATTAATGTGAGCTTGGAACTATTACAAACTCCATTGCTATAGAAATATCACAATAAATATTGAAATATTCACTAATATTTAGAACCACATAAATCACTTGGATGAAGTTACACACCAAAATTACGTCTTTGGATACTTTATAATGAAAAATATACTTGGAATCTGCTATAAAATCGGAAACCATGGATTACATTGGGCTCTCTATACACATACCACCTCTATAAAGACTAAATATGTATCCTAATTTAAATTTTAGATCATATTTACATATTTGGAAACTATAATCCCAATATCCTATGTTGACTAATTCCACATATTCTCCTTAAACCAAAAACATATCCTTAGCACACCTCAGATACATAAAAAGATTCTTGACATCCCTCAAATTGAATTCCCCTTAGTCAGCTTGATATCTCCCCCCCCCCCACAACATAAGGATAGGAAACATATACCAAAATATATATATAAACCCATATTAATTACCCAATAATTGATTCATGTGGAATCATTTACATCCTCTACATTTCTACATGTCAGTGAGGATGCATTTTATTATAAATATGATTTCAATGTGACACTAGAAGCAATATCCTATTGAATTTTTTCATATTGAATCCCCTTAGTATCATGTAATTATAAGTAATTTAACTTATTTTATGAAGCCTATTGAATTTATGATGATGGATCTTGATCCCATGAATATATGATTCTTCACTAATTTCCTTCATTGAGAATCATGTGTTTAACCTAGATTTTATAGAAAATAAAACTGATATTCTATTTCAAATAATTATTATGTAATGACATAAACAATTAATAAAATTACATCACTCTCACTAAACCATTTATATAAATAACTCTCACATTTTTTCCTTATAAAAACAAATTCCATTATAGATTCATCAAATGGAATGCCCATTACATGGATTATTTATTCAATCCATAAATAGATTTTATCAAATTTCACTCCCAATTTTAATCCTTTAGAGTCACAAATCCTCTGAGTTCTGTCATATAAATTACTTCAAAAGGTTCCAAATAAAAAATGTTGTTTTGATATCCATTTTACAAATATCATAATCATATTATACTATAATGGAAAGTATAATTCAGATGAATTTTCATATATAAACTAGTGATATTTCATCGTATTCTATGCCAAATTTTTTATTAAACCCTTTAAAACTAGTTATTCCTTATAGGTACTAACGTTCACATCCATGTATGGTATCTTATTGAATGACCATTTAATACTAATAGTATTTAAAACCACTAAAGGATCTACATAAATCCATACATGGTTTTATTATATGGAATCCATTCCAGAATTCATAGCTTCATGACATTTGGAAATATTTATACCACTTACAGCTTCCTTCATGGTTAATGGATTATTATTACTAAATAATAAGGATTCATCCTCTTTTATGACAAGAAAACTATATATTTCAACTTCTTTGAACACACTTTTATTCCTTTGTAGTACTTTTATCTTGGTAACTTCTTCTTCCATGTGGGTTTAGGTAATCTATTCATGACTCTCGTGTACCTTGATCCCGGACATCATCAATTTTTATTTCACTCCCACTATCTGTTTTATATATTTTCTCCATATCAAAGAATATATCATGTTATTATACTATTAACTTTTTGTCTAAGGGTTTGTATAGGTAATATCCCCTAGTTTCATTAGAGTATCCTACAATGGTAAACTTTATACCTTAAAGTGAAAGTTTGTTTCCAGAAGAGGCCTTAACAAATTATTCATCCCACCCACCACAAAACAATGTATGACAACATGATTTTATTTACACTTTATAATATTCATGGAGTACCATCTAAAAATTTATTTGTAAACTAGTTTAGTATTTTGGTTGTTTTATGAAATGGTATCCCCAAAAGGATAATTAAAGACACACATGAACTGTCATTGATGTCACCATGTATAATAAGTTTTGGTTCCACCATTCACTTATTCTATTCCACTACATTATATAAGGAAGATTGATTTTGTATAAAATCAAAACCTCCTATAAGTAATCAATGAAGACTTTATTACGATTTTTACTACTTTGGTATGAGAAGAGTTTCTTAATCTTCTTACAGAGATAGTTCTCAACTTCATACATTCATTTTTTGAATTTATCCGAAGAATCCTACATAAACATCTTCATGTAAAAATAACCATTTATTTTAAGATAATTTGTAAATTTTATGAATTATAAATACCCATATATTTCTTCAGTTGGAAATAGTCTTCACATATTTATTTGAACTAATTTAATGATCTCTTTTTCCCTTTCAAATTTTCCAAAAAATGTGAATTTGATCAATATTCTTTGTAAACAAGAATGAAATATATCATGTGGTTTTATATTAAAATAAGAAAAACTTACATCTTAGTTTAACTTAGAAAAAAACTATTTGGTTAAATGAACCAATTGGTGTTCCCATTTTTTGTTTCAGTGTCATTGATGTAGACTATTTTCATTATTCATTCTCATTACTTGGTTTATCTAATATAACAATTAAGTAATAATATTTAAATGTTTCTTAATATAGAAAATATTATCTTTTTAAAATAGGATACATTTAATCCCAAATTTGTAAACAAAGCTTTCTGTATCACATTTGGATTTATAAATAATTATTTTTGTAATATATGGAACATAATTACAAATTTTTAAAACCATGACAACTGTCATCAAAAACATAAAAATTTAGTTGCTAATAGCCAAAAAAAGTATAGATCTATTTGATGATCATAAATATACCTCACCTTTGGAAATACTCCAAAACTACTTGGTTTATGTATTTGAATACATATGTGAGCAACACATGTTACAAGAAATTCTATAGAATCTCTAATAGAGTGAGGAAATAATGAGATTGGTGTCTAGTTCATTAGTCATCCAAAAACCTATAATTTCTAGGAATGCAATATAGCTAATGATCTTGACTACTTGAGGCCTGGATTTCACACCTTCTCTAAGATTACTCTGAAAGGGTACCTTGGTTTCTCAAACCAATCATTTCCATCTCACTCTAGGTAAATACAATAATGTTGCTAGAAAATACTTTTTGCATCTGTGTATTCATGTTACTTAATGGGTTTATTAGATATGGATGATATCATTAGACACTAAATGTTGAGTTAGTCTCTTAATTTTTCATCATAGATGGTGAACTCTTGATCACTCACCTCCATTTTAGGTGGATCAGGCAGTGAAGATTCAAGTATGTAATATTTATATTAACAGTGAAACACAGCCCATAGGATTTTGAACCATTCCTATAGGTTACACTTAGTGAGGATATGATCTTTCTACAAAATAGATCATTGAGATAATATAGTTGGAATACTTTCCATTATTCTACAATATTAAAATATTATATTATTATTTCACTGATTACAATTTTTGTTTGAAAAAATATTAATTTAAATATTATTAAGTCTCCCAGAATTTTATATAGTATCGTTTGATCTCACCATTAAACTCAAAATATCCCATTAAATAAGAAATTATAGTGGAATTGATCCATATTTGACTTCGTAAATAACAATTTAGGGTTCCGTTAATTACTCAAAGGTATTTTGTTAGGTATGACTTTTCCAATTGTGGTCTTGAAGCTCCTTGATCCATGGAGTACTCTCCCAATTATAGAAACCCATACTTCAAATTCCTCAATATATTTCTCAAATTTACATCAATTCAATCAACTAATACTTCACTTTAGGTAAATGGGTTAATTAATCCATGAACTTTCATAGGAATTTTCCAACAAAAATATGTGTCCCAAAATGAATTGGTCAAAAAATAACTTCTAAGGTTTCATTTGTAATCATGTAATAGAATGATTAATGTCAATTTATGTTATGTTGAGTTATTTCTTTTATTATTCATAAATTTATATGGTTTTATCTTTTACATTCATTTTTAATATTAAGTGAATTTTACTTAAGTTATTAACCACATTTTTATAAAACATTAACACATAATAAATTTATTATCATTAAATCATTGCATATTAGTCCATTTATTTTTGTTATTTTGGTCTAGAATCCATAATATAAATCATGAATAAGACATATATAATCAAATAAATAAATGAAGAAATTAGGAGCTCGTTAAATGAATGATTTATTGAGTGG
Organism: Viscum album; assembly: GCA_963277665.1. Classification (NCBI taxonomy): domain Eukaryota; kingdom Viridiplantae; phylum Streptophyta; class Magnoliopsida; order Santalales; family Viscaceae; genus Viscum; species Viscum album. The sequence goes on from OY728159.1 coordinate 99,841,470, forward strand.
AAAATAAATAAACCTATGGCCATAGGGGGAACTTCTTATACCAGTCTTGTAATAAGAAACAACATTCCACCTATCAACATAAGTATCACTTAGGATGGTTTCATCTTTTTATACCTTAAATTTCCTCCATGCAGCATTGGATACACTTTTTATTAAATATTTTAATAACATGCGAAAAAATTATGGGAACCAAAGGATTTGTTAAGGGGAATTACATAAATAACATCAGATATATAGTTCATATATAATAAAATTAGGAGGGATGAATCACATGAAATAATATTTATTTTAATAATAACTAATTAAAAACCCATGTAATCAAATTTAATTAAAGAAAACTATCACATACAATTGACTAGAAAATTCATTAGACCAATCATACACATTCAATGAATACAAAAAAGTACACTCATTAAAATTCACCACAATTAATTCATTATCATTAAGAAAAACACAATTTTATTAATTAGAAAATTTATTCCATTAATCTTAATGACCATTATATGTCTCACGGAGTTACACATCATAGAGGGATTTAAGAAAAATAAAGGGCATAAAAAATAATTATACATAAATGTAAATAATTATTCGATAATTTATTAAACCTTAGTAAAATTTATTATATAGTGAATCACATTTAGTGAAAAAAAAGTGTAATTATGTTTTTAAATCTATAAATAATTATTTTAATGAAATTAAATTTTTCCTTTTAGGAGGCTAAACATCATCTACTAGTAATCTACATGTCATTTTCGAAGATTTTTGTGTATTTGGGATAAATTAAAAGAGATTGATCATATACCTAGAGAATATTACCTGATTTGTACTAATGTGATACATGTAATTTAGTATTCTTTTCATATTCCCTAGAAATAGTAATTAATGATTTACATGACCTGTATGATGGATACACATTGTGTGTGTCATTAATGTTACACACTTATTATCTCACATGACATAGAAATGTGTATTTTACCACATGTTTCGCACAAATTTTTAGGTTATTTTTTGTTGAATACATGATATGTACACCATTTACACATTGTGTAGTTAGAAAAAATAGGTTCCATGTTGGATCAGTAAAAATATGGTGTAAAATAAATGTCGTAAGTATAATAACTACCCATCTCACCTTGTATCTCAGGATATATCCATGCAAAGTGATCTTGGGTATACAGTGTGTAATCCAACTATGCAATGTGTAACCCAATCTGTCAATGAATAAATTTTGAACTTCCTAATGTAATCTCAAATTGTACATCATATATTTATGATCCATAAGAAAATATGAATCTTGAATAAAGAATATTATAATTTTGAAATTATTTTATTTAATATTCAGATTCAATAACTACTTATCTTGTAATGAAAACTAACTGCAATTTTTAATATATGATCAAAAATCAAATAAATAATTATAAATTTAAACATGGCTACTATCATACCACATGATGGTTTTAGATGCAATGAAATCACGTTTTTGGTGAATAACCATTATGGGTTTTTTCAAATTCGAGCGATCATTCACCAATTTTCAATGATTTAAATGTAATTACCAATTAAATGTTTCCATTGAATATTAACATAGAACTCCAGGAAAATAGATAGTCCATTTTTCATATTAAATTTATAATCAATTTAAATATATTGGAATAAATAATACATCATCTTAATATATTTCTTTGACGATGTTTTTAATTATCCAAACACCCATTTAAGATTACCACCATTTTTTAGGGATGGCCCTAATTAGATCCCCAATATCGGTGATCCAAATGTGGTCCTCTTATCTCAGAACAACACTGATTTAATTTTGAGTGATACTGTAATAGAGTTATCATCTTATATTTTTAATCTTGAACTCTTTAAGTTTCTCTAGTTTTGAAGGATTCTCTCTATTTCTTTTCATTCTAAATATGATATGAGAAGGAAGAATCTAGAAAGAAATGTGTTTTGCATGATGAGTCTCAATTCTTGATTAACCCAACATAATAAACATAGTCATATATTTAAAAATATATGGTATGTTTGGGGAAAAAATCCCTCAAGGAATCATTGAAGTATTTTTGAGGTGATTGTGTTTGTTGACAAAGTGAACATATGTGTTGTGATTATTGACAATGCAAACCATGACATACAAATTTGTTGAAAAAGGGGGTTTCATGGTGGAATGTCAAGTTCAAGAGCTATGGTCAACAATTTATGTTTGATTCAAGAACGTCGACAAAAGGAATGGATGATCTGGAGGCGGTACAAAAGAGCAGATACATGGTGGCGTCGTTTTCTAGTGTCTGCCAAATTTTTTGGCCTAAAAATCGACAAATGAAGAAAACTATTTTTGGAAAATGGAATTGCATACTGAGGACTTGGAGTATAGGAAACTTTCACGCCATATGTTTTTCAAGAACATAAGATCAAAATATGGAAATGGAGATAGGTTCACGCATGTTTGGGAGTTGGTCGTGCAAGTGTCTAGGAGGACAGAAAACGTGCGCGCCGAGACTGGGTCGCGCAGGTGACTTGCGTGCCATCGTGTAGGGTGGTCAATTTGCCTATAAATACTGGAACACCCATCTTCATTCTTCATCGAAGTTCAAAACATTGAGAAATCAGAGCTCCCGTCTTGCAGGTGTGGTGGTCGCGCAAGTGGTGTGTGGGTCGCGCAAGTGAAGTTGTGCACTGGTGGTTGGAGTTACACGCCAGTGTGAGAAGTTGTGTGCCGGTTGGCAGTTGCGAACCAATATTGGTTTTGGTGTAAAAGGAAGAGAGTCGCGCAAGTTTGGAGTTGGGGAACATTGTTTCGCGCAAGTGTCTGAGGTAGACTTGCACGACAATTGTGACTTACACGCCGATACTTGCGCTCCGAGTTAGACTTGCGCACCAAATAAGGTTTATTTCCAGTAGTTATTTTTGAGCTGCGTGGAAGCTGGAAGTTTGCCCGATACCTTCGGTGAAAATTGATATTCATAAAAAGGTGAAATTTCGGCTTCAACAGAGAATCTACATACATAGGAAGATACATTCCTTCAAGGAAATGAGGAGACCTACAGGTCTATAAACTATGGGTGGATCCTTTCAAGAGCAATGAGCAAAAGAAGATAAATAAGGTGATCCTCTCCACCAGTAGTGAGCCAAAGAGAGAGAAAGAGGGAGTGACCCTTGTGAAAGCAGTGAGCTAACCCTAAACTTGTAGAGGTAGTGAGCCTAGGATTAGAAGTGATCTAGCCCAAACCATTGTTTCCACATCTAGTGAAGAATAGTGGAATTTGGTACGACTGGAAACTTGTCGGTGTATGCTCCTTAGATGTAGCCCAGTAAGGGTGAACCAACTAAAAATCTATGTGTCTGCTTGCTTACTTCCCTGCATTTCATTTAAAACATCATCATCAAATAAAGAAGAAAAAAAGTGATCATAATAAACACACAGGTGCAAACAAAGTGACCCTTGTAATAAAGAGGTCATGATCTAGTGGGGCATGAAGATAATTGAAAAAGAATATCCATACCCTGATTCACCCCCCTCTTAGGGTATATAGGCCCCTATTGGTCCAATAGTGTGGTTAGAATTTTTATTTAATTTTATAACTACCCATAAATAATATAATAAACCTTATATGACACCATTACATATAATAATACTGTTACTATTATTTTATGGCGTGCGTTAATGGGTATAATGATAAATATTGTTTTACTATCTTGTAAATTAAATTTTATCATCGAACATTATCTTGTTCTCCTTATCCTCATTTTCATTTATCTAATACCCAAATTATTATATAATTTAATATTTTATATATAAATAAAAATTCTATTCAAACTCTATTTTATAAATTTTATTAATAATTATTTTGAAAAATAAATATAGTATTCACGGTCTGGTGAATAAATAAATATTGAATATTCATTTAAATAATTAAATTATTTTTTACTTTTTGAATATTTTTTATTAATAAATCCATAATAAAATTATTCCATGTTCTTGATAATAATATTTATTCCAATATTTAATTAAAAAATAATTAAATTTAGATCAATGAAACACTTAGCATGTGCCCTTCCAGGCTTCTTTCTCGTTGGAATTATGTGGGATTTCTTAATGTCTAATTTTAATTTCAATTGATAGTATAATATACCCAAGATAAATAATTTAATGTGGGTACATTGATAACCATGCATAAACATATTATGTGTAATATAATCCCCTTCTTAAAATATATCATCATGAAGGTCACACGCACATATCATAAACGAATGTACTAGACAAATTTCTATTTTATAATCTAAAATAAACTCATCAATGAACCATGATCATAGAATTTATTGAGATGGTTTAATTTCAATAAAAGAACCGATATATTAACTGAAATAAATATATAAGGTAAAATCCTTATTTGGGTAATTCATTAATAATATGTCATATGTTACATACCCAATGAATCCTACTTCCTATGAACTTAATTCATCACGTTTTATGTATTTAACTAGCATTAATAATAATCTTAATGTTTGAGGATCACCACACAAGATCAAATATATGAATATATGATGACACATAAACATGATGAATTTTTACAGGCAGGTTTAATCACATAATATTACATCACAAAGGTTTCCAACTGTTAACTTCATATAAAGACCTCTCATTTTTTATGTGTAATCACTCTTGACAGTCAATATTCAATGTGTCCCATCACAATAAGTTATCCGACCATAGAACTGTAATTAAGAATATCATCGTGACATTTCATGGTTCTCGACATAATGGAGAGCGATTATAAAATTATCAATTTGAGAGATAATCAACAACAATATTACAATAATATCATGTGGAATAATGAACAATGTGTAATAAGATGTTTTATTGATATTCAAATATTCAAATATACATATAATTCATAGTACATGATCATGGTTCTAAAAGACCAACTCCAATATTTGGGAGAATTTCAACCACAATGAAATCACAATGAGATCCATGCCATTAGAGTATCCATGTTAGCATCATAAATTGGGTACTCACTCCCTCTAACACAATATTTTCTTCTTTACATCATTGTCTAATAGTTTTTTTCTTTAGTAGGGCTCACTTCCTAGTGAGGGGATCGCTACGCCCCCCCTACGTCTAATGATTCCTTTCGATGGGGAGGAGGTATAATGGGACCTATAATCCATTTCCAATACCATTACATTCCTGATGTGGGACTCATATCAAAATCATCATGATATGACACTCGTGGGTCTTGTCATGACACCCAGAATCTATCATCCCATAATATAACAATCTAAAATTATAAACATTGTAAAACTAATTTTGTGTTGAATAACATGTGTTACATGCTACACATAATGACAAAAAACAAAATATATTCATATAAATTAATCGAAAAATCTATATTAAATAATAAGATGTAAAACAATAAAATAGTTAGAAGGTAAATAATTAATATTAGTTAATATTGAAAAAAGTTATTTTCAAAAAAAATACAATTTATGTTTATTATGTATTTTTATTTAAAAGATAAATTCCCATGTTATGTAATTATAATTTTAAAAATTAGAATTAATTTTTAATTACTTAAATCAAAATTTACATAGTATTAATTTTTCTATAATTTTTAAAAATGTTTATTTTTAGTAAAAAAAATATGATTTTTGTGAAAATTATATTTTCTATGTTTTTATCATGATGTATGATAATCCTAAAAGATTAAAAAACATTATATAATAAAATAAATATTCAAGTAATAAATTTATTCATTTTCATATATTTTACAAACTTATAATCCTATGTCTAATATTTTTAAATGTTTATTAAAATGCTCCTTTACCAAAATATAGTTTTTGGTATTTACCTCCAATTAAGTGTTTAAATGGTGAAATTTGTATTTGAATTGCCTCAAAATCCTACTAAATTTAATTTTTTTTTATAAATAAATATATTTCATTAAAATTACTATCTAATATAATTATATCATATATACAAACTAGATTTTAAAACTATTATTTTTCTAAAATTGGTTTTCACTTGATTTAGTGTGTTTATTTTAAAAGTATATTTTCACACCATTATAAATTTTCTGAGTTAAAATTACTTTAAAATTTTAAATAAGAAGTTTTTAATTATCTAAATTGATCTAATTTTATTTTTTGTCATCAATGATAATTATTCAAGATAAAAATTAATAACCGGGGTAAAATGTAACTTTGGTACAAGAACAAAAGTAAAAAAATTACTTAAATAAATATTAAATTGTATTAAAATGAATGTATGTGATGAGACTTGATTTTAAATTTTCTCAGGCCCCCTCTTTTCAACTTTTGAGCCATTTTCACATGAATAGTTCCCTGAAATTATTAAAAATTGGTGTGTGTTTCCAATTGTTTTCTTTTATTCTCTTATTAAAGGATACCACTTATACTCATTAATGTTACACATGAAATTTTAATTACTCATTTAAACTCAACCATTCACCCCGCATATAACTCTATATTACTAACATATGATTTTATTCACCTTAATTTTTCTTAAGGTCGTCACTTCGAAGGATTTCTCTAAAGTAAAACTCAATCATCCAACAAAATAATTATTATCTCTAAGTATTTTCTATTATTTTGATCCACTATAATTTTTAAAATTATTATAATAATTAAATTAGTATAATTATTTATAAATAAAATTTCATAATAATAATTAAAAAATATTCTATAATTTTCACTCACAAGGAATATAAAATAACATTAATTGTGTGAATGTTTAAACAACTGCCTCCATGACATGATACGATTTTTTTCTTCCATCATCTCTCAAGAATTTTAGAAAGGATGTATTTTATGAATAAATTGTTTTTTCTATATTGAAAATGAAATTTCAAAATTATAATTTTTCATATACAGTCAGTCCACTCATTCATTGATAAATGGGATCGGTAATCATGTGTACTTATGGACAATCCCCTTCACATACTAAAGCATTCAGTTGTCATAACCAGCCATATTTGAGGTTTATAATAATGATTTTAATTAGTATATTTGATACTTATTTAATTTTAAAAATTATATTAATGTCACATAAACATTATTTGAAAACATTTTCTTACTCATTCATTCATTATAACACTCTTATTGAGGTCATTTTGTTCCACCCACATGATTGATTTCGTAATCATTATGAAATGGATGATTGAGTTATGTTATATTCAAGTAAAAATTTAAAATAAATATTTATTAAATATTTTCAAATTATTCGTCTTTCATGTTCTCTATATATGATGATGTTATTAATATATCTCCATTTTAATTGTTAACCTTTCTAAAATAAGCTCATTTTTTATTTTGTCATCAGAAAGCATTTATGTAAACCTTAATAAATAAATTAATAAATTTCTAAAATATAATAAGATATATTTCTATGTACCTTGTATGATATAGTGATGATAAAATTGGGTGAATAATGATGAACAAAACCACCATTACAAAATGAGGACAAAATGATCATGATTGCTGAAACCTAATTTTAAAAATAGATTATAAATAACTGATATAATTTTATTTAATATTTATAAAAGTATTTTATTAAAGGTTATATAATTTATTAAGGATATTGATTTTGTGGTTAATATAGTTATTTTTTTGATGATTTAGGTTACATCACATTTGAATTTTCTAGAGTAAAGGTAATGAGCTGTCATTACAAGAATCTGTCCTTTGGTCTATAATCACTTCTCTTTGTCTATAAGCATTTAATTATGTTTTCCTCTATTTCCATATTTTTACTTAACGATAATGTTATACATTGACTAATAGAAACTAAAATTGTTTTTATCTCTAATGAAACATATTTTTACATTTATTTATTAAACCAAGGATCATATATCATTTTAATTGATATGGGTTTTTAGTAAAGGTGTTTCAAATATTTTAAAGGCTTCTTCTTTCAATGATCATATATTATTCCCCTATGCATTTCATTTAAAAATATGATTTATTTCCTTCCAAGGTATAATTAATGTATTTTTTTAAAAGTTATTTTTAATGTATTTCTTCTTTTTTTAAAAAAAAATAGGTTTTCGAATATAGCTTGTAAATCATGTTTTTTTAGATGTTATTAAAAAATGTTGAGAAGTATTTTTTATATTTCCTCTTTGGTTATCGATGTATTATTCTCCAATAATCTAATGGATTAAAATTCACCCAATATATGATATTTTGGGTTTATCGTGATTTTGAAACCAAATGATTTTTTTTTTGTGATATCATTTTTAAGAGTTATGAAAAAAACAATTTTTCTTCCCATGGGTTCTTTATGATAAGATAAATGATTTAATTTTATGTAGAACCCATATATTTGGATGTTGATGGATGGGGTCTTATATATCCTTAAAAATAATTGGTTATGATTCAATATCTCTTTATATAATGATTCATGGAAAAAATTATTTCATCAAAAAACTAAAGGGTGGAAATACATGGATTTTTCATAAAATTATAGAGTTGATATTCTTTGATTTTTTTTTCAGAGTTTTCTTGTAATTGTGTTTGTGCCACTTCTTCTCTAAAATATTATTTCTTTTAAAACTATACTAAATTATTCTAATATTCAATTATCTAAACCCATTCCTTTTTCTTATGTATTAATTACATTTTCATTTTAGGTCACTAATCCATATTTATTATTCAATCTATTTTGGTATTATGTTCTAATTTCGTGACACTGAATGGTAAATCATTATTTTTCCTTATAATCTCATGATATTTTTATGTTATATTACTCACTTACTCATTTTTTCAATCGTATTTTAGATAAAAATTTTATTACTAGTTGATATGTTTCCATTACTAATAATTTTAGCTCACCCATTTTTAGGTTTCCATTCCCCATGTTATAAAGATTAATATATCATATGATATGTTTAGAAGAGGTTATGGAATAGAATCAATATTTATAAATTATCATTATATTGTTAAATAATATTTCTATGCTTCCATTATAGAATACAATTAAATTTTAGGCCCTTATTGTGTATGCCAATTCGTAGACTGTAATAATTAATACATGAAATAAATGTATTATATATATATATATATATTTCATAGGTCTACATAGTTGTTAATTCAGGTTGTTTTATCTATTTTGGGGAATTGTTTATAGAACATTAGTGAGAACTCTAGGAATTAATCAATTTATTAGATTACATTCTAAAGTTTTATTAATGTAGAGATTATTTATTTTCCATAGTAATGCATCCCCATTGGGATAATGGATTTTGTATTTAGATATGTAACATATTCAAGTAGGATTAATAAACCAAATATGGGTTGGTTAATTATTTAATCAATAATCACCATGACGCCCAAGCAGTGGGACTTTGACTATAAAAATGGATGCAAAATCTCATGGGATATTCATCAGCTAATTTACATTCTCTTTGTGAAACATATTGAGGGATTTGAATAAGTTTAAGTTATAGAACCTAAAAAAAATTATATGGATAACACATATTGAATCCTAATAGTACGAAAGTTAGAATATATAAAATCGTAAAAATTTATTTTTTAAAAATATAGAGTTTTCCCTCACTAAATTTGTTAAATTATGTTCATAAAAAAATTTTAATTTGAAGAAATTTAAGGAATAAAGATAAATAAGGATAATAATCACTGTGAAGAACAAAGTGGGGATTTTTTTGAATATGATTATAAATGGTATAGGAGTGAGTGCACAAAACCTCATTTTAATTCTCATGAAACAATCAAATGAAATAAATATTAATGGGAATCATAATCATATATAAAATGACACAAAAGGGATTTTCTTAATAATGATTTCGTTATGTGTTAGCTTCCACCACCTTTAGTGTCTCCCCAAATTAACTTATTGCTGAAATATTTATTAATGCATTGGAAATAAAAAATTTTGTCCTCCAATTCATAGAGAATGAGGTACATATTATAGTAGTTAATAATTTAGAAGGAGAGGTGTACTAGTGGTTTATCTCATTACTAATTTATTGAAAAATGAGGAATTGTAATCTATTGAATTGGAGGATTTAAAAGAATTTTATTCCTCAAGCACTTTCTAATAACTCATCTCAAAAATATTGAGTAATAATTCCTTGAGATGAAATAAGTGGTGGATTAAACAATTCATATTTATGAAGAAAATATCAATATGATCATAAAGAATGCCTTTAATTATATCTCCCAATATGAAATAAATATCTAATGTTTATTTAGTGGATTAAAACAAAGTCTTTAAAGCACATGTTTCACAATATAATATGGAAACAGTGGGTATATTGTTCGATTTAAGATAAAGTTGGAAATATAAAATGGGGGTTTTCATTATTTTGGAAAAAATTAAAAGAATTTTGAGAAACATGGGTTCTCTGATTAAAATTCACATGGGGGAAAGACATTATTGCTACATATGTGTCAAGAATGGGGAGGAAGAACCTGTGGAAGTTCATCAAGGAATATAAAAAGATATTTATGTTGTTAGGGAAGGCTATATTATGCAAAAATATCAAAGTGGTTCCTAGAGGTCAATTATGACAATAAAGGAAAAGAAGTCCATGAGAAATGTTCTGCTCACACTTATTTTATTCAAGTGAAAATATTTTGGTCATTATGAATATAACTATACTAATATAAAATATTTTGAATAGAATAAGCCATATAAACCTCTTGAAATAAAAGATAAATAGAGATTATATGTTATCACTACTGCTGAGGTGGATCATGGAAATTATGTGGGGCATGTTAAACACATTTCAATATATATATATATATATAATATTTTGTTATTTTATTCTGGTTATTCACATTTTTATATCACCCAAGTTTGATATGAATGTTGATTTACCACCTCTATCCATGGGTAATGAACTATCTGTGAAACCCCCTTGTTGATTGATGATATTATCTAAGTCATGAAACTCTTCTATAATTAACTTTTGTAGTAATAAAATCCTTATAGATCTAATTATTATTTCCACGATTGATGTTGATGTGATTTTGTGTATGGGTTGGTTATCCCAAAATAGAGAACATATCAATTTTTAGGAAAAAGATATATAATTTAATATCCCTAACTGACTTATTGTCAAATATAGATTCAAGAATTATTATAATATAACTTATAAATAAAATTCAATAAAAGAGGTTAGAAAACCAAATAATGAGTAACTCATATCTTAATTAAACAAGGATGAAGTTAAAATTAATAACATGCCTATTGTACCAGAGTGTACTAATATATTTCAGAATCAACTTCTTGGCCTTAACCCAGAGCATGCGGTTGAGTTTTATGTTGACCTTATGCTAAGATAAATTATAAGATCAAAGTGTCCTTATATAGTATCCCCCATTTAAATGGAATAATTATAGAATAATTTATAAGAGAATATGGATAAGATCTTTCTATGCCCAAGTGTTTCCCTATACAGTGAACTAGTTATTTTTGTTCATAAGAGGGTTGGATCCATGTTCCTATTTATTGTCTATTAGTAAAATAACAAGATCACAATCAAGAAGAATATATTCTAACCCATATTGATGATTTTTTAGTCAACTATTTGGATATCTATATATATCTTAATGATTGAACATTGATCTCAATATCAGCAATTAAGATTAAGAAGAAAAAATATTCCCAATACAGCATTCCGTACATGGTATGGACACTTTGAATTTATAGTGACATCATTTTTACTTATATATGGTCTTTCTAAATTTAAAGATCTGATGAATAGTGTATTTAGTGATTACCATGAAAAATTTGTGATATTATTTTTTGATAACATTATCGTATTTTCAATATTGTTGAAATAACATGAATTGAATTTTTTATTTTTTCTAAGAAATATAAAAAAAGAGAAATTTTGCACCATTTTCAAAAAGTATTAATTTTGGTTGTAATGTGTATCCATCTTCAGTAATTTTATCACCATTTATGATATATCATTGGACACATTAAAGCCAAATGTAATTGAAAAATTTCTAAGAATAAACCCTACGACCTAGATCTGAATTTGAATTGAAATAGTTGTATAATACAGGAATTTTATGATAAGCATATAATGATTATCCAATACAATAACCATGTGTACCAACAAGAGAGTGAAGTTACACTATAAAATTTAATGTTAGAAGTGATTTAGGTGATTAAGAATAGATTGGTCACTATGCCTGTGAGTGCACTTACCTGTAGAAAATACGGATTTTTTATATAGGTTTATGATTATTTAAAGGGGTTGGGTTGTGTTATACTATAAAACAAGATTTTAATTTCTCATGAATCATGAAAATTAATGACACTAGATAAAACTACCCAAATCATGATCTAGAGATGCTGAAATTAATTTTTTTTCATTAATAGTTCAGCAGCATCAACTATATAGTGAGGAGTGTGACATATATATATTGGCCATAAGATACCAAATAATATATTCACACAAAAAGTGTTGAACATGCACTGAATTATATGCTTATAATTAATCATGTACTATGAATTCTCAAAACATTACCACTATGGGAAAGGAAAACGTGGTAGATTCCCTAAGAATGAAGGATCATTCTATATTATCCATGATGAGGATTGAGAGACATTCAATACGCATGGATTTAAACCCAAGGAATCTTAAATCATAAGATATATAGAAAATCCTATCTTTTGCAACTGTTTTCTAATCAATAAATTCATGAGAATTTCAAATAATCCTGAAAATATTATATGTAGATTCAGAAACATGATGTGAGTATTATGGATTTCATCAGGGTAAAGATAGATAAACAATGTTTAAAATCTATATAAGTGTCCCATAAAAAACTAGAACTATAGAAGTAACATTATGATGATTATCATATCTCATCCTACTATATTCATCTATGAAGTTATAAGATTTATATATATCTAAAATAAAACATCATGTGGTTTAACATGAAGAGGGAAATCATGTATCACACATCCAGATACATGGTAAGACAACAAGTCAAAGATGAATGATAAAAGTTTTATATTGTTTTTCAACCATTACCCATACCAATATAATAGTTGGAAAACATTTCATTGTATTTTTTCTAGGACACCCAAAAATTTATAAGATCCATAATCCAATTTGGGTTGTAGTTGATCACCTTACAATGTCATTGTATTTTATAGAAACCAAGGAATATATCTCTCTTGACCAATTCTGAAAGGAATACATAAGATATTTTGTAAGACTATATGGGTTTCCACATTCAATTTTAACTAATCAAGATCCAAGAACTATCTTGTGATTCTAGAAAAAGACTATAGAAATCATTAGAGATGGAGTGGATTCTCAGCATTAGTTATCACACTATGATAGATACTTAGTTTTAGAGGATCATCTGAACTCTATAAGACACATTGATAACATGTTCGATGTAATTCCATGGATATTGGGATCAATACATTCCATTAGTATACTTCTCAGAAAACAAGAAATTACATTCTATAATTCTGATGGAACCATAATATGCTCTATATAGGAAGATATGTAGGACTCCAACATGTTGGAATAATGTTGGATAGAGGAAAATGATTGGTCTCATCCTCAATTAGTAAATTGTGGACAGTAATCCAACCATTTAGTTGCATATGAAAGAAACAAAAATTTAAAATAAGATATGTATAGATAACCATCAATGATATCTAATGCTTGATGATATAGATAATTTATTCCACTAGATATCCCTATGGAAGAAATATATGACATTTGGGAAGAAATGGAATTTGATCTAATGGTACATCGATCCCATCGAGATCATTGATCATGTTAGGGAAGTTTCTTATCACTTAGTACTACCACTTAACCTACCCAAATAGAATATTTTTTCATGTATCCCTTTTGAGATAATTCATACTAGACCCCTCTTATGTACTAAATTTATAATCTAGGAAATTATAACATGATCTCCCATATGAGGAACAACCCGTGAAAATTATGTATCGAATAGATAATATTTTTTTGAACAAGACAACTCACCTGGTCAGAATTATATATAGGAAACATAATTCAGATAAAGAAATATGGGAAATTAGGGATTTGAGGGGAGAAAAGCACCCTATCTTGTTTTCCTCTGTGTAATGAAATTATTTTCCTATAATTAATTTAGGGGGATAGGATGTACCAACTTAAAATTATAGAATTTTTAAAACTATTGTTATAGTCGATAACATTGGTTAAAATCTATAAATAAAAAGACATGCATTAATATATTAAGAGAAAATTTTTAATAAATCATTGATAAATACTAATATGGTAAACCATCAAATATTTAGATGGAATATAATTAATATGATTTAATATTGAAAAAAGTTCTTGTTAATAAATTCAATTTTATTTATATTATGTATTTTCTTTAAAAAATAAATTTATCTATTACAGAATTAAAATTTTATAAATTAAAATTTATTTTTGAATACGTCACATCAAAATTTACGTTCTATGAATTTATTTATTTTGAACAGGTAGATTTTCTAATGAAAAATACATCTTTTGTGAAATCAATTCTTTTTATGATTTATCATTATTTAATTGTTTCTAAGAACTTTAAAAACCCATTAAAGAAATAAAATATTTTATTATGGAATTAAATTAAGAATTTTAAAATATAATATTATCTTTTAATACTACGTCTAATATTTTTAAAACTAAATTTTAATATCACAAAAATAAAAAAAATTGACTCTTGTCTTTTCCTTTCATTGAGTGTCTAGATGGTGAAATTATATTTTTTATATTTATGAAATAATATTAACATTTTTTATAATAAATCAATTTATTTAATTATTATCCAAAATATTTAAATAATATATATAAATTCAATGCTTAAAATTTTATTTTCTTGAAAAATATTTTAATGCAATAAATTATTCTTATTTTAAAATTAAATTTTAAATCCTTTAGATATTTAACTTGTTAAAATGATTTTCAAATTTATAATCATATGGTTTAAACAAGGATATATAATCCATGAATTCTAATAATTCATAAATCCATGTTAAGAACCCATTCTTATTTTTTCATGAATTTTAATTACTATAGTAAACAAATAATTGCCTTGGTAAAATTAAATTTTGGAAAAAAAATAAAAATCTAAAAACTGAATACTTAAATGACACTTAAATTGTTTCAAAATTAATATATGGGAAAAAACTCATACTTATATTATCCCACACCCCTTATTTTTTACATTTGAGCTATTCTAATTTATATAGTGCCATGGAAATTTTTAAAAAGATGTGTGTTTCCAAGAGATCCATTTTTTCTTTTATAAAATGATTCCACTTCTACCATTTCACATTACACATAACATTAGAATTAATCATTGAATATATTATATTTTTCTCAAACAATAAATCTCTATCAGCTATACAATAATTTTTTCAACATAGTTTTTATTAATCCCATCACATACAAGGAGTTTTCCTAGAGGAAAATCAAGATTCCAATGTGAGTATTATCATCTCTTGGCCTTTTCATTTATTCTACTACTCCATAAAATCATTTGTAACATAGTTAATATAATTAAATTTTTATAGCTGCAATGCTTAAATATAATTATAATAAATATATATCAAATATTAATTTATTTTCCTTCCACTATGAAAATAGAATAACATTAATCCTGGAAACATGCGAACTACTGCCTCTACGATGCGATGCATTTTTATTTTCATCATCATCTATCTAATAAGGTAACAAGGATTGATTTTTTGAAAAAAAAATCTATGTCACAAATATAAATCTTAAGTGATTATTTTACTTATACCTTAATACATCCCATTTATTGATAAATGGGTTCTGTAATCCTACTTATGTTCAAACTACAGTCTCCACATATAAAAAATATCACTTTCCATATCCATCCAACATTTGTGTTTCTAATTATTTTGTAATGAATATATAATAAAATTATGACTTAATAAATATTATATATGATCTAAATTAACAATATATAATAATCATCCCATAATCATTCAATATTTATAATATACTCTTGTTGATGACATTTTTATCACTTATATGAGTGGTGTTTTAATTTTTAGGTTATTGATGATTAATGAATTTTATATTCTTGTAAAAACATTTAATAACAATTTATAGAAAATTTAAGACTTATTTTGGATTCAAATTATCAATATCTAATTATGTTTTTATAGTATCACCATTTTATTCCTTTAACTCAACTAAAGAAGATCATATTCAATTTTTTTATTAGATTATGATCCAAAAAACATAATAAAAGAAAATAGAAATTTATAATTTATTTTAGAAAATATATTCTGTTACATAGTATGAACTTTTAATAATGAAACATGGGTGAAATGTTAACTAAAATACAACCACTAAGAAACTATTTCAAAATGATAAATTTTTCTAACACCCAATTTAAGGAATAGATAATGACCGGACAATATACACATATTGATTATTTATAAGGAAATTTATAAATATTTATATAAATGAATATAGTTTTAAAATAGTTTATATATTTATTTATTTATTAGATACAATAGTTTAGATCTCATTTGAATTAGTGAGAGTAAAGGTAACAGGATTTCATGACTCAAGTCCTTCCCTTGGTTTATAATAACTTTTCTATGCCTAAAACCTTTTCACGTAAAATCATATCTATCCTATGATAATTCTATGTTATATTTCAACCTTTTTTCTAGAGAAATAATTTTTCACTCCAAGTAATTCTTCCTTGATTAAATTAATATTTATTACTTCCCAAAAACATTCTCTTTTCCCTAGTGGATACTCAAATTGTTCTTATCTTCAATGGTCCTTATATTTCCCCTAATTTTGAAACAAAAGTTTCTTAATCCTTTTAAGGATATTCGTTTTTGGTAAATTCTTCTTCAAATATTTTAAATTCTTTTCCTTTAAATGAACACATATTATTACCATATGCATCAAATTTTTAAAAATGATTTATTTTTTTAAATATCTATTTATTAGAATTTTTTTAAAGAAACGTTTTTTGGATTTTCCCTCTTCATTTTAGAAAAAACCATTTTTGGAATGTTGGCAGGAAAATAACATATTTTAAAGATGATATTATTAAATATTTTTTAGTAAAAATAATTTTTCTCATTTCTCTTTAATTTTAAAAAGATTAAAATCAAATATTGTAAATGTCACATGATATATTTTCTTTTAGGTTGATTGTTATTTTAGTATAAACGGAACAAAATGTTTATGTGATTTCTTTTGAAAAATTTATTAAAACCATTTTTCCTCCCACGGTTAATTTATAATATGGTGGATCATTTGATTTTAAGTATAACTCAAATGTATGGATGGTGATGAGTGGTGTCATATATTACCTTCAATATGAATTGCTTATGGTTTTTTATCATATGAGATAATTATTCATGTATATACTTTTAATTACTCAAAAAACTAAAGGGTGTACATACATATATTTTTTCACAAAATAAATGGGCTGACATTCATGGATTTATTCACAATGTTTTCTGATACTTGTAATTGTTCCAATAAATCTCAAAAATGTTCCATCTTTCAAACTATAACAAATATTTATGTTATTCCATTTTATAAA
This sequence comes from Viscum album, assembly GCA_963277665.1. Lineage (NCBI taxonomy): Eukaryota > Viridiplantae > Streptophyta > Magnoliopsida > Santalales > Viscaceae > Viscum > Viscum album. Next base: position 99,859,071 of record OY728159.1, read on the forward strand.
TATATTCTAGTTTCTCATGTACTAATTTCTTGTTCATTATATGTTTCAAATACAGTGTTTTTATGAATTTTATTTTTTCATATATTCCTATGTCTTGATACTTAATGATTAATAAAAAATTTCACTTGTGATGCCATATAATTATTATCTATTAAAACCCCCTTACTCATTTTTTACATCATATTTAAGATCTAGCAATTACGAATAGTTATATGTTTACCTTATATAGAATTATAGCTCACCCATTTTTATGTTTCCATTATCCATGTTATAAATATGATTATGTAATGTGAGATATCTAAAATAGGGTATAGAGGAGAATGGTTATAGATAAATTTTTATAGTATTGTAAAATATTATGTTTATACAGCTGGTCTCTAATACACTGAACCATTTGGTCCATGGTTTATGTAACTATTTGTGTAAATTATTAATTAGACCTTGAAATCAACATATTATTTATGTATTATTGTCTTTTGTCTCTATACCTAATCTCTACGGGACTTAATAAATTTTAATTAGGACTTAAAAATCAACTCCTCAGTTCATTGCCTATAGATCAAATGATTCCTGCCACACTTTGATACAAATTTCTTTGATCTATAATTGGGGATGTAATCCCTTCACCACTATATTGTCTTTCTTGGATCATTGCCTCTCAATTTGTTATTAAATCATGATCACTTCCCATTGGGGAGAACACATCCATCCCACCTCGAAAAAGGGCTCATGACCCAGAGGACGTCTCAGGGGGATTATTATTCATTCCCAATACCCATACACTATTTATGTGGGACTTGGGTCAAAGGTCTTTTGGTGTGAAACTGAATGGTAATGTTTTAAAACACAAAATCCAATATCCCCAATCCCTAAACCACACACTAAATTTTAATTAGGACCCAATAATACACTTAAAAAACTGCCTATCCTTATTTTTAAAGGAATTATATTTGTTGATATATTATGTATTTTTTTAATAAACATAATTGATAACTTTTAAAATATTTTTATAATTGTTAAATTATTAAAAGAAATTTATAAACACTCTCTTGAAATTATTAATTAATATGAAATAAATTTTTGAAAACCTAAGGACTTTTAACAATCGTTTTTTTTTTAATATTAGTTTCTTTCCATATAAGATATTTTTTGATTCAAAATGTAAATTTCTCATAACTAAAAATGATTTGCATAAAATCAATTTAACTTTTGGATTAATAATATCAAAATTATCTTAAGGTGGTTTTTTGGTATTTTTATAAAAAGGTCGATTTTATGTGAATAGTGAAAATACCATATTTTTCAATACAATGCCTTTTAGGACATAATTAAGAAATAATAATAAATTAAATATAATGTAACAATTTTCTTATCAAATTATTAATTTTATGAGAAAAATCTTAAATTTTAAAACATTAATAATAATTTAAAACCTTATATTTGACATTTTACATCTTAAGTGATTTTTTTCCCCAATATTTGTTTCAAAATTGGTTATACATTTATTATTTTATAATTGATTTTTTGACAATTATAAAATGTATCAAATAAGTTGATTTTAATATTTTTAATAAGAATTTATTTGTGAATTAATATGTTCTTTTTTATATTTTAGTGTCAAAACTAAATTACTTTAGTAAAAACTAGTTATCATGCTAATAGCCATTATGGTAAAAGGGTAAAATCTAAGGGCTAAAGCCATAAAAATGTTAAAACCATGTCTCTAAATGATACATTGAGGAACTAACCACCTTTAAATTATCTTATACTCAGTTATAATCAACTTTTCATCCAATTTCAATGTTTAAAATTATTTAGTTTTTTATATCAAGAGATTATATATACCATAATGTAATTCCCTTCAATTAATAAAGGATACACCCACCACACCATAAAAGAAACAAAAAAAGCATTAATTATGACCTATAATATTCCAAATTTCATTCCTAAATAATCCTCATCTACGATATTTAGGTTATCTTCCATGGATATTTCCTAAATCACATTTAAATTTATATGGTTTCCAATAAGAAATCAAATTTCCTCTAAATAAGTATTTTATCCTCTATAATAATTTAAACATTTCACCTTATTTAGAATCCTCTTAAATATATTTTAATGATTTAAATATATTGAAATTAAAATTATCAATATAATTAAATTTTGTTTTGTGGATATAGTAACCTTTTAATATGTATCCCATATCTATGTTAAAATGAAAACATCATTCGTATTACATAAGGGACACCATCTCCACAAATGACATGACATATTTTTCATAACCACCTAACATGGTTTAATAAAGTGGTATATCTAGTTATTAAATATTTTACTTATATTAGGATTAATATTTTTAAAATATAAATCAATTTCTACTATATTTTTGTTCTATGGAAAATGAAAATTTTGTTTGTTTGTATGTTATCTCTACAATCTCTCGAGAATGATGTTTTTAATATTCCATTAGCACCTTCATTGGGTTATTCAAATAATTTATTTGATGAATTAATATGGTTTTTATAACATTTTTAAGGACATATAATATTTATAATTAAGTAAAAATCATTATTAATGTACCAAATTTTGTGCATAAAAAATTACTCAATAAATATCATCCATGATTCCTTCTATATAAATCATAACAAAAACTAATATGAAATGATTTCATAATTATTTAAAATAATTACCAAGAAAATATTATATTAACCAGGATCAAATAAGAATAATGAAATACAGATCCAATAATGGTTATCAACATTTATATTCTAAATCTCACAACAAACAATCAAAATTTATAACATCCAGTAATGAAAATAAACTATATCTAAATAATAAATTCATAATAAATTATTATAATTGAGGAGTATATAGGGTAATTTTATCACCCCAGGTTTCAATTGAGTAACCCTTTATTTATTTACATTTTGTATGTTAGGTGTTTGGGTGAAGATTGGGAGGGTTTGTAACTGTTATGAAATGTTCTTGGGGGATTTTCTGGAGGTTCACAGTTTCAGCATGGTTACTTGAAATAGTGAAACTCCTACAAGAAACCATTAAAATAGAGGTTTTGGGATCTAGGATGGTTCATTACTTTTCGAAAATATGTAAAAAATATGAGTAATCAGGATTTTTAGAATAGAGTGAAAAACATGGTTGGAAAATAGTTTGTCAAACCATGTGAGCCAACTATAAGAAGGTTGATATGAGGTAGTTGTTGGAATATGGATTTCACATAAATTTCCTAACCATGTAAGCCAATAGTGAATAGATATAAATTAGATCCTTGAATTTTAGATCTCAATAAGGAATACCTCTAATACACTCTTTTTCCTCTATTTTGATCCAAAATCAGTAATTCTTCCTCCCAAATGTTGTGGAGACATACCCATCAATTTGGGACTGATCTGTTTGAAAATATTGGTGCGTTGAAGGCCAAGTTTCTTTATAAATATTCATTATTAATGGTTTTCCTTAGATATATTCTTTTTCCCCTCTTGCATTCATTGATCTAGTGCATTGGGGATAGATATTTGTGATTTGATGCCAGTAATTATAATATTTGATTACCTTGACATAAGGCAATGATATATAAGGTGTTTTTTTGGATATTCAACCTAGTATTACTAAATATTTCATTTCATTATTCATTTTTTCCATAGTTTCCATGGTAGTAGGCTTCACTCTTGACCCCTATTTCTAGAACTAGAAGTCTTGACTTTCAATTTATTTTTATCATTAAATTGATTGTAAAATTTTGATGTAGGCTTGATGGAAACCCTATTTAGTGATGGTCTGTGTAATGGTGAAAATTGGATGATTAGGTGGAATGTAAATGTGGTAACAAGACTTAAAAATGAAAATTTTAAAATGGTTGTTTTTTATGCATGAAAACAATTTTTCAAAAAAAATATAACTTTATTGAAATCATTTAGTGAATGTTATGTTGAAATGGTTATTGTCTTAAATGGTACATCCTAAATTGAATGGGATGGATAACCGTCGTGTAGCACCACCTCCAAAGGGATGAGTTATGGACATGATGTTCCACAAAAAATGGTGACACCAGTCTTGTGTTGGTATGTTTTGGTGCTTTCTATGTGAAATTGAATGGGTTATCCCAATAATAGTATTTGAGAAATGTTTTGAACAACTTGTTTGTTTGTATTTATTGAAAACTATTTTGTTTTAAAAATATTTTTTGCCTAAACTAAATTGTTTTGATACAAAATTTTAATGTGTTTTAAAGTCTTTTATTTAAAAAATTATATAAAATTTATAAAATGTTCTATCCTACAATCTGGAGTAGAGAAGTCATTTTTAGAAAACCTACTATCTTTTTTTACTCACCCCATAAATTGGAACTAATGTTCTTTTTCAGATTCTATTTATCAAGAAACAAGTAAAGGGGGAGTATTTAATTTATTTATTGGTGCTTCATGATACATGGGGATGGATTTGGGATTTGGATTCTAGATCTCGTTGGGAGTTTCAAAATTTATGTCTTTCAAGTCTTTATTCTTTTATTTTATTTTTTCTTCTACTTTATAGTTATTTTTTATCTTAGTTTTGTCTTAGTACTCTGATATAGTATGGTTTAATTTTTTATAATTTTAGTTTTATAATATTTTTATCATGAATCATCTAGTAGTTATTTTTTTGGTTTTATTATCGGGGTTTTTTAAATCAAAGTGTAAATTATCCTAAAATTTTATTGAAGATCTAGGAATTTATTACTAGAATTTGGCATCATGGGAATATCAAATAAGGACGAGGGGAAATTATTCCTTATCTCAAGACAATGGGGAGGGGAAGGATGTAACAAATGGTATCAGATTTTTTAGTCCATGAATTACAAAGGGTATTGATTATATATTCGAGTGGAAATTCATTTTGTACAGTTCTAGAGTAGGGATGTTATAAGGGAGTAGGATATCCAAAACATGAAATGTAGAGAATAAAAAGGCATAGATAACCTATTCATGATGAACTTAATATTACCATGTAGTTGGATAAATAAGGGTTTGGAGACACCTATAAGTGTTGTGATCTCATTTTCATGGGTTTATCTAACGAGAAGAGCATGGAAAGCATTAAAAGAACTAGCTTACCATTAAAATTTCATATGTTATTTCGAGTAAATATTTATGGGTTTATTGATATTTTTTTTTTTGAAATGTATTGAAACTTTTTTCAAATGTTCTATTTTGAAAATAGAATAATAGTTGAATTTTGACAATAATTTTATTTTAAAAATCATAACGGAATTTTAAAAAATGTTTTGAGAACAAAAAGTTTGAAATTTTGGGAAAGCCTTTTTATGATATTTGTGAGAAGGTAAATTTTAATATTTAAGACATTAGTTTCTAGAGTGTGATAATTTACATGTTTTATTTCATTATAGAAAATATCACCTCGTAGGAACTATAGAAACCGACCAGAATAAGCTACTAAGAATGTGGTTGTACCTAAGACACAGGTGAACCAAAAACTGGTTTAAAGCATAGTGTAAGACTTTTAGGATGTGGTTAGAGGTAACATGAGGGATGAACCAAGGAAAATGGATCATTCCATTCAATTCCATATGTAGAATCTACCCATCTATTGGTTTGATTCCAAATCAGAGAAATTAGAGCTATAGATTAATAGGAAGAATTGAATCTTCAATTTCATGGCACACTAGCAGAGTTAAAAGTCATGTTGGTGATGTATATGTTAGGGTATCTTGCATGAAAGTTTTGGGATTTGGTAGATCGTGGAAAATTAGACCAAATAATTACATCGGGGTATTTTGAATAATTTTCCAACAAATAAATATACCTTAATTAGTTAAATATTGAGAGAATACCTGACTTTTTCATCCTGAAGTAAGAGAATCTCGTAATGAAAGAGTATGCCGCTTAATTTATGAATTTAGTTGGATTTCTACCAGATTTTTCTACCAGTACATCCTTGAATTCACACGTTTTTTAATTGGGGATGTGACAAGAGAATCACTCAAACAATTATTTGATTTTCATAATAAGTTATACAAAGTTGGTTAATAGAGAATTGGTGAATAAAATGACATATTTAGAGCTATGTGTGGAGGGATCATGTTTCTACCTATGGGAAATAGTGGTAACACAAAATATCGGATAAAGATGAGGAGGGACATCTATTTCCAAGGTAGTGGTATGGCTTAAAATGAAATGGTTGGATCATTAATCTTTTTCAAAAACCTACTACCATGACAGTATGTTCCCAATATGACTATTGGTTAATATGAAGTGATATTTCACAGTATCACCTAGATAATACAACAATTTATTTTAGATAGGATACCTTCATTTCTACTATCATAGTTCTCCAAGGTCAGGTGTTCTAGATACATCTCATGTTTCATAGACATTGACTGCTTCGATGGGAATATTCTGGTAGAATACCTCACATCAATAGAACTGAGCTAGCCATTATGATTCTAGGAATAATATCACTTTTTAGGCAGTGTAATCTCAGTAGGGGAAACAAAGATCAATGTGTAGGGAGTAAGAAGTTATATGGAGATGAGAATGTTATAATCGGTGATCAATCTGGACCATCAACGCTGAGCGATATGGTGCTTTAGAATTATAATATTATAAATTCTATGTTTGATATGATTTCATCACATTCATTTATTTCTTCTCATGAATTTGATTTCTTAGGTTTTCATATTGAGATGATGTCTCCAATTTTGAAACTTCAATGTCCTCTTATTCAATGAGAATTTTTATACTTTATGTGTAAAGCATGTTCTATAACTATTGATGGAAAGAGTTGATATGGTATTTTTCTATTCTTGTGATGAATTTATATGATATAATCCTAGGTATAGATTGGGTATCATTTTTCAAGGATTGCATCAAATTATATACCTGAAATGTCAGTATTACAAATGATGCTGGTGTCGAGCATTTCATTTTATGATAAAGGAATGTAATGGCAGGTATAATAAGCTTGTTATCAAAAATTGATGGATTTATCTTTTACCAGTTGGTTGTTTTGACCTTGGTATTGGTGGATGAGATCAATATTTGTAGTTTTCCGATATTTATGGATTAGTTTTATGATATTTTCCAGATAATTTCATTGGATTTGCACACAAACGAGAAGTATAGTTGCAAATTGATCTTCTTCTAGGGACTAGTCATATTTCCCTTCTGTATTACCAAATAGCACAAATAGAATTAATGCAATTGATAGTGTAGTTGGAAGATCTAGATATAAATGGGTTCATTAGTCCTTGCACATCTTAGTGGTTAGTGTTGGTCTTGTTTTATCAAAAAGAGTATGGAACTCTTCATTTTTTTGTCAATTGTCATAATATTAATCAAGTTATGATATTGAATCGATATACACTTCCATAAATTTATTATATATTAAATCAATTGATGTTATCCTAGTGGTTCTCTCGAATTTCATTACCATCAGGATATTACTAATTGTTAGTTAATAAAGATTATATTCCAAAAATAGCATTCAAGAGTATATATTCCCATATTATTATATTTTTATGCCTTTTGATCATATAAATGCACTAATAGTCTTTATAACATCGATGAATCAGATATATCAAGGATATATAGATTCTTTTGTGGTGGTGTTTGTGGATGAATTATTGGTGTCTTCAATGATAAGGGATGACCACAAGAAACACTTGGTGACAGTTTTGGGAATGTTTTCGGGTGATCTCATGTATGCCAAATTGTCAAACTATGATTTTTGGATATAGGTGGTACTTTCATTTAGTCATATTATCTATGAAAGAGGTTATTCTAAGGATATATAAAATATAAGAGCTATTAACTCTTGGAAGCCACCAAATAATGACTTTGAGATAAGTAGTTCCCTTGGATTAGTTGGTTATTACTAACATTTTTTTCATGATTTCTCATTAATTTCCACACCAATGACAACTTGAAAAAGGAAAATATTATTTTTCAATGGAAAGATGAATGTATGAAGTATTTTCAAGGGCTAAAATTTCACCTTACATCAGCAGTAATCTGGATATTTCCATAATCAGGACAAGGGTGCATGATGTATTGTGATTCTTTGAGATCTAGGTTGGGATGTGTTATCATGAAAATAGATCATGTTTTTTCTTATATCACAAGGAAGTTATGGTTAAATGATAAGAACTATCCAATATACGATTTTGAGTTATTTTTCATCATTTATGCCTTGAATACGTGGCATCATTACCTCTTTAGTGAGAAATTTATGGTGTTTATGTATCATAACATTGGGAGACACATTTTTTCACAAAGATATTTGAACATAAGTTAAAGAAGATGGATGGTGTATCACCAAATGTTTGACACTAACTGGATGAATACACTGGGTAAAGGAAATTTGGAGGATGATTCATTAAGCAAAAAGTTATATTCCAAGTTGGAAAAAAGATGATTCATATTATTATTAGTTAATGTCACTGATAGCTGACATGCACTTCGAATATGAAGACAGAGGAAATTTTTGAGTTTTCTTTGCAGTTTATTTTGTTCATAAATTGGTTGAAATAGTGGAAGAGACACAGACATTTGATTCAGAATGTATATCTATAAGTTCAAAACTCAACGGTAGAGAGACCTTTGAGGGATGTAATATTAATGGGAGTTCAGTTTTATGGTTTCGAGATCCAATGGCCACGCTTATGACTTTTTAGGAACAACTTCATGAATTCCACCATTCATGATGGGTTATTCATTAGGAAATAAAACAAATACAAGGTGTTTAAAGCACATTTTTTGGGATTTTATTAAAATAAAGGTAACCAAGTTTGTTTTGAGATACTTAACTTGTCACCAGGTTGACTTAGATTATCAGAGAACAACATGTATGTTTCAGTCAATAACTATTATTATTTGTAAATGTGAGTATATAGACATTCATTTGTTTATAGGAATCCCTAGGACAGTTCAGAAACATGATTCTTTATGGTTGATAGTGTATCAACACATAAAGTCATCTCATTTCATTCCTATTCATAAATCTTATATAGTCGAAGAGTTCTTAAAAATATATATCCAAGAAGGGGTAAAGATACATGGTTTAACAGTTTCAATAGTATCAGACCGAGATCTGAGGTTTATGTCTCATTTATAGGAATCCTTTCAAAAAATACCTTAGGGATTAGTTAACCAGGGGTGTGGAGTATCATCCTCATACTAACAGATAATCTGAAAGGATGATACAAACATTGGAAGACATGCTTCAGTCTTGTGTAATGTATTTTAAGTCTCATTTTCGGATCATGTACCATTAATTGAGAAATTAACGTTTTTTGTCATTTATCATGAGATAATTATAATTTATAAAACCTACTTACTACCTAATATTGTGGTAATACATGGTCGCACCAATGGGAGGGACAGATTTTGTGCTTTAGACCAAAAATAAAAGAGAAACAAAACACTAAAACAAACAAAAAAACTAAAATGAAATTGTTATTGTGATAAAGGTGAAAAATGAATGAAATTGTGAGTGTGTTAATGTAAAAATGTGTGATTGGTAACATTGAAAATATGTAGACAATAAGGTAGGCCGACAATATGCCAGAATACAAGAAGTGAATTAAATCAAAATATGAGTTGGGGAAATCAATTTGATGACTTCAATACTTTTTCCCCTTGTTCATACACTAGTGTTTAAATATCTAGATCTAATTTAAGGTATATGGCTATATTTTTCATCAAGCCAACTTGTTACAGATTAATACCTACATTTTTTTCAACTGTATAAATCATTCCACCTCACAATGATAAAAATCAGAAAAAAATTAGTTCAAATTTATTGTCGAACTCACTTTGTATATATCTCTTTAGCGTGACTCATTTTTCATTTAATTCCTCATATTGAAAAAAAAAATTAATTTTAATCAGATCAATATCAATTTCCGCTAATCTTGATGTTTTTAAATGAATTTGTTCAAAATGTGTGATGGAGAGAGAGATGATCTAGTGAAACAAATGTATGTGTGGAAATGAGAAAAACAAGTTTAACAAGATCAACTAATTCACCCTAGAGGATTTTATCCAAGCATCATAATTGAATTCAAAATATTAAAGTATTTTAACACAAATATTTCCTTATCAGAGAAAAATGCTCAAAAAAAGATCAACGAGAAAACTTATTCATCTCCCCACTTGATCTCTAGAAATCTCTAATAGTGTGATCTGCTTTTCTTTACTCCTACCAAATGAGAATGAGATGATGCTCTCAAGATATCCTGCCCTAGGAATTTGGATGTGGTTCATGATTAATTCCCCATTCTACTACTAATTGGAAGCGGTCATGGAATCTAGTCGTGGAGGTTGGAGTAAGGACCTCTAGAACTGGTTAGAAGTCATGGAATCGTAAATTAGTCATGTCCTGAACGATGATCCAATAGTTCTATTATTTCATTCCTGTGTAACTCTCTAGAGTCCCTTGCCTGCTCCTACTTCTCTTCGTGGGTTTCTTCATGGAACCATTATGAGCCACTTCTTGATTTTTATTCAATGAACATGAATCCTTTGAACTGAAATTGTAAACTCCGACCATGCATCTGAACTCCTCCCCATGTACAATGATACAAGCATAAAATAACCAAAAAATATAAAAACAAATAAATAACATAATTTAATTTAATTATTATTATAATTAAATAGATATTTTCATACCAACCTATATTAATATATACACACACAATAAATTATTTATTGATTTATTGGTATTAGGAATACATTTTTAGATATTTTAAAACCAATCAATAAATAAATTACAATTATTTAAAAAATAAATTATTATAAAATAAATAAATAGATATAATATTAACTTATTGAACGGTACTTTTATTATTATTATTAATTTTGTTAAATTTTTATAAGATATTATATGTATTATATTATATATCTTTATATATAATAAACAAAATATATAAATAATAGAATAAAAAATAATGAAGAGAGTGAGGGTGGTCTAGTTCTCGAGAAGAACCAGTGAGGGAATGGTATTACACTGCAAAGGGGAAGAGGGTATATGTGGTATGGAGGTTAGCTCATGTAGGTACGAGCAGTAGAGGGAGAAGGTGCAGCATGAGGGTGTGAACTACTTCACATCTGTAACAGCCCGAGATTTTATGAAAAATATTCTTTTTTATTTCACTAATGTCTTGTGTTGTACGCTACACCAAAAGGAGCTTTCACAACACGCATCCTTGACTTGCCTTGCATTACACGCAATCGTGACCTTCCTCGATAGCGTGTGTAATACGCAATACCGAGTTTCACTAAACAACGATATGCTATTAAAATATTATTAAAACTACCCGTTATGAATAGTAATAACCACTTTTTAAAATTCTATAAATCTTATTTTTCAAAATGAACTTCATTTTTGGATTCGGAATATCGAAATTAGCTTAGGTTGAAATTTTGGTGATTTTCGGATAACTTTAATATTTTGATGAATAGTGAAAATTACTAAATTATAATTAAAAACAACTTTTTTAATCGAAATAATTAATAGTGATAAATCATTAATTTGAGTGGTTTTAAAGTATATTTAGAATATATTTTTACAATTTAATACAATTTTGGTCATTGGATGTAATTTCACATTTAAACTAGACATAAACAAGTGTCAATCTTTTGATAGATATTGTTTCTTAAAAAACACGCTATTTGTTTTAACAGCGGGATTTAATTATAAAATTAATTAATTCAACTTTAATGTTATGAATTTGGTAAAATAGACTTCATTTTTGAATTCGGAATATGAAATATAGCTTGGGATGAAATTTTGGCATTGTTCTGAAAAACATCAATTTTTGATGAATAGTGAAACTACTAAGTGGTAGGTTAAAAACTGAATTTTGCATAAAACTTAATTTTACCGCTTCTGTGAATGGAATTTCAAAAATCCGAGAGACACGGTTAATATCAAGGACTAAAATGTGGTTCAATGAGATGAAAATAATTTTTTGGTGAATAGTAACTTTTTACTTTTTTTTTACCACGGTTAATAGTAAATAGGGTAACTAAGGGTAAATATGATATTACTATTACCCTAACACATGTCCTAATTCTATTTGACAAGTGTAATTCGACCAAAAACAAACTTAGGAATAAAATATGACCATTTAGGCCCACTTGGATTAGATTAGGACATTTATTATTAATTTATTTAAAGAAAGGTTAAAATAGTTAAAATCAAAGTTTAATACGTAAATAATTTTTAATATGGGGTTATACATAAGATAAATTCGATTGTAAATATTCATTAGAAAGCTAAAAAGATTTCCTACATAATGGTATTTTATTTGTAATTTTTAGACATTAAATAATTTAATTTATTTATGACACAATGATGATGCAGTAATTATCTTATTAATGAAATATTGACATAATTGATGTTATAAACACCGAAATAAATGTAATTTGAGACTTTTTATGAATTAAACTAATTTTATAGGTTACTATGATATATTAATGTTGATTTAATCAACTTGGTTCGAACATATAATTCTGTTATGTCTTTCACAAAAATCATATATCAAATAGTGTCAAAATTGACACAAAATAGTTTTTAAATCAAATATTATATTATTAATTGTTATTGTATTCCTAAAAATCTAAGGTTCGGCCAAATGACTTAGATAAGGATATATATATTAATAATAAACAATTTGGGGTTCTTTTGGCATGTTATAGTAAGTGTATTAACCATATAGTGAAAGAAAACAAAAAGACACGGTAAAAGTTAAATTATTTAACTTAGAGTTAAATCTAATTGATAAGGTTTAAAATAAAATACAAATATGTCTAAATTTGATTGGTTGATGAGATTACAACCCTATCTCATCTAATCTTCGAATATGAGTCATTTTTGGAGGTTTTTAAGTGGGGTTAGATTTATTATAAATTAATATTTTTAAGAATTCCTAAGGTACCCCTCTCCTCCCCTATAAAAGGACACCTCCTCCCCCTCCTCCTCACACCAATTTGAGCACTCAAGCTCGGCCAACCCCTGCCAAAATATCTTCTCCACTTCCCTAGAAACATCCTAGAGGTTCTGTTCTTCCTCAAATACCAATTTTAGTTCCCTAAGAGGAGGTCTCAAAGAGGCACTTCAAAGAAGAGGTAATTACCGTTACCAATTCTTTCATCTTTATTTCTTCTTCCACTTCTTCTTCTTAGGTTGTTTCATTATGAAGTAATAACATCAGTATCACTCATATACTGATATGTTATTATAAGTATGAAACAACCCTATTTCACCATCTATCCATCCTACGGAAAAAAATCACCGCGCGTGCGTACGTACGGAATACCGTCTCCACGCCGTGGTGTAATCTATTTTCCACCACCACCTTACATGGATGGGTATAATGGTGTAAAGAATAACTATACATAGTTATTACAACATCATATTGATTCTGATATATTGTATAATACACTCCAATTCAATTCAATATTTATAGAAATGATATCATCGCTCGTGCGTACGTACGGAATACCGTCTCCACGACGCGATGAGATTCATTCTCCATGTTAACCATTTAAGAATGACTATAATGTATATATAAGAAATAATAATGAAATATATGACATTATAAAGCTACTGGATTTATGTATATATATACATATGTATGTCATCTACTTACTTCCATTTCAAGACAATAAGGAAAGGAAAACAACGTTCATGCGTACGTACGGACTACCGTCTCCATGAACGGTGTTTTTCATTTTATTTATCTACCTATTATATATATATATATACTGAATATATATGATATATAAATCATATTTTATATTATGGAAGTAAGTAAATCATGATATAAGTAATAATGATGTCAAGAACAACAAGTCAAAACACCTACGATAAATGAAATGATTTTACCCAAAACGCTTCTTTAACATGGAATTTACAAAAGAACGGGTAATATAATGTCATAAGTGAACCATATATGATATCATAACAATGAATATGATTCTGTAATAAGTCAATGACATTATTTAAATCATTATACAGGAGGTTCGGACACATACGAAGCAAATCGGACCTAAGGTAAGGGAAATATCACAATCTCATTTTTATCCGAGATTGTTTATACTTTGGTATTTACTGGGGTGTATTTTATCATCCAAATCCAAGTTTCTTAAATATGTAATATTATTTCCACCCACCTACAATTGTTTAAATCCAATTTTACCCTTCGGTGAGTTTTTAGTAAAAGATATGAAAGGAATCTTTTGTCGTTTTTTTTATACGAGGTACTTTTTGACTTTTCCGACAAAAGTACGAGAAGAATGTTTTTTTTAACTTATACGGCACGAACGGATTTTTACGGTTTTATAAAGCCTTATTTTCATGAACCTTCCTCCGAAATATTTCATGACTATTTTTAATAAAATCTCTTTCTTTTAAAATTGTATGATGTTTTTTGAAAAGAAATTGATTTTGAAGAAGAAAGGATATTTTCCTCAAGAATTCATTTCAAGTGTTTTATCAAAATTATTTTCCATCTAAGATAATAAAGGGTTCTATTTCTATCCATATTTTTACATTGATTTGACTATGTTGTGATGGAATTATGTTTATGAATTCCTTTATCTTATATGAATGGTTTTATGATGTCATGTTGTTTAAGAATCCCATTTTTATTACATGGGTTATGCAATGATGTATGATTTATGATTTTGTGGCACACATAAGAATGGTTTCATTATGAGATGGGTGGGACCTATATATCCCTCCAATTCATTGGGTAAAGATTTTATATCTCATGAGATAGACATGGCTGGAATGGTAGGTTATACCGGTTCAATGAAACAGGACTGAAACGAGGATTACTCGATTCAGAAAGGGACTTTGTCCACTAAGATAGTCTTGGAAATGAGTCTTGACTAACAAGAAATGATTCTCTATGATTATTTGTGTATGCCACAATGAGTAATGTTTTAAGTTATGATTTCATTTCACTACTATGATTTATCCCATGTTATGAAATTATGCTCTCTTTTGCAGGTTAAGATTTCCAAAAAAGTTATGTTCTTATGAAAATTATGTGATTTATATTTCTTTTGTTTACCCTTACTGAGCATTTGAGCTCACCCTTTTATGTTTTCTTTTCCCTAGGATATAAAGAAAGGTTTTAGGAAAAAAAAGGATGACCTTTATGGGAGATATTGAAGAACTTTCACCACGATTAGAAGATTACGTTCCGAGTTTCCAAAGACACTAAACTATTACGATTCTTTAGTGTGTGTTTTTGTTATGTACTAAGTATTCCGCAAATGTAATGTAATGTCGATGTACGTCAGGCTACGGGTCTCTACAGTTGGTATCAGAGGAAAGGTTTAGTCAACCTTTGGAAACTAGGATGCGAAAACGTTAGTGAGATCCCTAGAGAAATTTCTAAGGAATGTCTAGGGATGTCTCTAAAGTTAAGTATACGTATAGGTTATAGTAATAGAATTACGCTAACGATCATAGAATTAAACATAAGATGTTGAATATTGAAGGTACTCCCCCTTTATTATGTTGTTTTCCCTAGCATGATTTTTGCCTCTCACACTATTCATTTTGGGTTTTAGAAAGTGGCTGGAAACAAGATGATTCACGATAATGGAGGATATGATGGACAATGTAATGATATTCTTCATGAGCAACCAAATGAAATGGGATTTGGAAGTCCAAAGATCATTATTATGCCAAATCAGCAATCTCATAATATGATCAATAAAGTAAAATTTGGTAAGTTTCCTGACTCGGCTAATAAGAGAAAGATGGAGTTTCATGATGATCATAGAGGAAAGAAAGTTCAATTTCCCCTATGTAAATCATGTGGGAAGAGGCATCAAGGAGAATGTTTCAAAGGAACTGGAAGATGCTTTGGGTGTGGAAAAGAAGGACACTAATCAAGTAAGTGCAAAGGAAAAGGTTCAGTTAACACCATGGATGAGGATAATGGTATTGCTACGACATCAAAAATGGTTAAGTGTTTTAAATGTGGAATGTATGGGCATTATGCAAACCAATGTCCTAAGGGAAAGACTCATGAAGAGAATCAGTATGGCCGTATGGGTAGTATTTATGTGGATGATGATGAAGAGACTACAAATGATATGTGAGATGAAAGAATTGTTGAAGCTCTCTTAATGGTTTAAGAATGTAGTGGAATGATTACATGTTTATCATGTGTAATGTTGTATAAGTAATCTCATGGTACTATGGAATAAAGAGACATGTAAGGATTGTTACATTGTTGTCTGATTAATGTTACCAGTAACCATGAAAGGTTATTCAGATACTTTTGGAAAGTAGATGATAAGTGCATAATGAAAGGATAAGAAGATAATGAGATGTTTGATTGTATTCATGAGCTCATGATTGATATAAGGACTAAGTGATATCATGGTTTGAGTATATAGAATTTTGAGGATTTTGGTATGTGGGAAGTGTTAACTTTTAACTGCACTCATGTTTTCACTAAGGTATTCAAGAGAACACACGATTAAGGACTTTGAATGTTTGGAATGTGACCAACAAGACATATCTTATGATATGTGGGGATCAACGACAGTATTAAATCTCTGGTAATCGATGTCACTATATTATGAGAGTGGACTGCAGTATTATGTATAAGCCTAAAGATTAGACTGGATTATGTTGGACATAAGTTAGTATTGTTTAAGGATATAAGATTTTCGATATTATTGATGGGATGTTATAGTAACATAGTTTTAGAAAAAGGGACAACCTGCAGGACGGGCGACAGCCCATCGCTTCGGACAAGGCTATAGGAATCGAACCCACAACCGAAGTGCGACTGGCCTTTATCGCCTACCACTGACCTACAGGAAGTCCCTTTTTAGTAGAAACTAGTTTTATTATATTAAGCAGTATGATATATGAAGTATAAGTCCATTTTAGGAACCATATATGATTAATCTCACTATAGATCGACTTATGCATATAATTTTTGCTAATCTTTTGTTTGAGACAGATGGAATGACCCGTCATTCTATCACATGATCTTCTAACACTTCATGAATGACAAATTCAACTTCATTTATTTAAGAGATGAAGTGGAAATTGTTCAAGGCACGAACAACAGTGAGATTGTACCAAAATAAAGTAAGTATTTATTCTAATTCAAATTTTCAACTTTAGGGAAATGATCTTGAAAACCAAAAATGCCGTCCTAGTGATCTTATACCTGATGAATAAGATGGTACCTTATATCATCACAAATCTATGGATTTGTGATTACTGCCTTTTCCATAGCCATGTTCTCTACCACTCTCCATCAGAACATGATGGTTAGATTTCTCTTCCATATCCATATTTTCACCTATGTGGAAACCCAGTGATTAGTTTATTTGGGTAATCGTTACATTTCATACTTTAGTTTTTAAAGCCAAGTTTTGGTATTCCCTTTTACGATGTGGGTTTCTATTAAAGAAACATTCGAATAGTAAACCATTTATAACCCCGACGAATTTCGAGGGCGAAATTCATTTTAAGGGGGGTAGAATGTAACAGCCCGAGATTTTATGAAAAATATTCTTTTTTATTTCACTAATGTCTTGTGTTGTACGCTACACCAAAAGGAGCTTGTACAACACGCATCCTTGACTTGCCTTGCATTACACGCAATCGTGACCTTCCTCGATAGCGTGTGTAATACGCAATACCGAGTTTCACTAAACAACGATATACTATTAAAATATTATTAAAACTACCCGTTATGAATAGTAATAACCACTTTTTAAAATTCAATAAATCTTATTTTTCAAAATGAACTTCATTTTTGGATTCGGAATATCGAAATTAGCTTAGGTTGAAATTTTGGTGATTTTCGGATAACTTTCATATTTTGATGAATAGTGAAAATTACTAAATTATAATTAAAAACAACTTTTTTAATCGAAATAATTAATAGTGATAAATTATTAATTTGAGTGGTTTTAAAGTATATTTAGAATATATTTTTACAATTTAATACAATGTTGGTCATTGGATGTAATTTCACATTTAAACTAGACATAAACAAGTGTCAATCTTTTGATAGATATTGTTTCTTAAAAAACACGCTATTTGTTTTAACAGCGGGATTTAATTATAAAATTAATTAATGCAACTTTTATGTTATGAATTTGGTAAAATAGACTTCATTTTTGAATTCGGAATATGAAATATAGCTTGGGATGAAATTTTGGCATTGTTCTGAAAAACATCAATTTTTGATGAATAGTGAAACTACTAAGTGGTAGGTTAAAAACTGAATTTTGCATAAAACTTAATTTTACCGCTTCTGTGAATGAAATTTTGAAAATCCGAGAGACACGGTTAATATCAAGGACTAAAATGTGGTTCAATGAGATGACAATAATTTTTTCGTGAATAGTAACTTTTTACTTTTTTTTACCACGGTTAATAGTAAATAGGGTAACTAAGGGTAAATATGATATTACTATTACCCTAACACATGTCCTAATTCTATTTGACAAGTGTAATTCGACCAAAAACAAACTTAGGAATAAAATATGACCATTTAGGCCCACTTGGATTAAATTAGGACATTTATTATTAATTTATTTAAAGAAAGGTTAAAATAGTTAAAATCAAAGTTTAATACGTAAATCATTTTTAATATGGGGTTATACATAAGATAAATTCGATTGTAAATATTCATTAGAAAGCTAAAAAGATTTCCTACATAATGGTATTTTATTTGTAATTTTTAGACATTAAATAATTTAATTTATTTATGACACAATGATGATGCAGTAATTATCTTATTAATGAAATATTGACATAATTGATGTTATAAACACCAAAATAAATGTAATTTGAGACTTTTTATGAATTACACTAATTTTATAGGTTACTATGATATATTAATGGTGATTTAATCAACTTGGTTCGAACATATAGTTCTGTTATGACTTTCACAAAAATCATATATCAAATAGTGTCAAAATTGACACAAAATAGTTTTTAAATCAAATATTATATTATTAATTGTTATTTTATTCCTAAAAATCTAAGGTTCGGACAAATGACTTAGATAGGGATATATATATTAATAATAAACAATTTGGGGTTCTTTTGGCATGTTATAGTAAGTGTATTAACCATATAGTGAAAGAAAACAAAAAGACACGGTAAAAGTTAAATTATTTAACTTAGAGTTAAATATAATTGATAAGGTTTAAAATAAAATACAAATATGTCTAAATTTGATTGGATGATGATATTACAACCCTATATCATCTAATCTTCGAATATGAGTCATTTTTGGAGGTTTTTAAGTGGGGTTAGATTTATTATAAATTAATATTTTTAAGAATTCCTAAGGTGCCCCTCTCCTCCCCTATAAAAGGACACCTCCTCCCCCTCCTCCTCACACCAATTTGAGCACTCAAGCTCGGCCAACCCCTGACAAAATATCTTCTCCACTTCCCTAGAAACATCCTAGAGGTTCTGGTATTCCTCAAAGACCAATTTTAGTGCCCTAAGAGGAGGTCTCAAAGAGGCACTTCAAAGAAGAGGTAATTACCGTTACCAATTCTTTCATCTTTATTTCTTCTTCCACTTCTTCTTCTTAGGTTGTTTCATTATGAAGTAATAACATCAGTATCACTCATATACTGATATGTTATTATAAGTATGAAACAACCCTATTTCACCATCTATCCATCCTACGGAAAAGAAATCACCGCGCGTGCGTACGTACGGAATACCGTCTCCACGCCGTGGTGTAATCTATTTTCCACCACCACCTTACATGGATGGGTATAATGGTGTAAAGAATAACTATACATAGTTATTACAACATCATATTGATTCTGATATATTGTATAATACACTCCAATTCAATACAATATTTATAGAAATGATATCATCGCTTGTGCGTACGTACGGAATACCGTCTCCACGACGCGATGAGATTCATTCTCCATGTTAACCATTTAAGAATGATTATAATGTATATATAAGAAATAATAATGAAATATATGACATTATAAAGCTACTGGATTTATGTATATATATACATATGTATGTCATCTACTTACTTCCATTTCAAGACAATAAGGAAAGGAAAACAACGGTCATGCGTACGTACGGACTACCGTCTCCATGAACGGTGTTTTTCATTTTATTTATCTACCTATTATATATATATATATACTGAATATATATGATATATAAATCATATTTTATATTCTGGAAGTAAGTAAATCATGATATAAGTAATAATGATGTCAAGAACAACAAGTCAAAACACCTACGATAAATGAAATGATTTTACCCAAAACACTTCTTTAACATGGAATTTACAAAAGAACGGGTAATATAATGTCATAAGTGAACCATATATGATATCATAACAATGAATATGATTCTGTAATAAGTCAATGACATTATTTAAATAATTATACAGGAGGTTCGGACACATACGAAGCAAATCGGACCTAAGGTAAGGGAAATATCACAATCTCATTTTTATCCGAGATTGTTTATACTTTGGTATTTACTGGGGTGTATTTTATCATCCAAATCCAAGTTTCTTAAATATGTAATATTATTTCCACCCACCTACAATTGTATAAATCCAATTTTACCCTTCGGTGAGTTTTTAGTAAAAGACATGAAAGGAATCTTTTGTCGTTTTTTTTATACGAGGTACTTTTTGAATTTTCTGACAAAAGTACGAGAAGAATGTTTTTTTTAACTTATACGGCACGAACGGATTTTTACGGTTTTATAAAGCCTTATTTTCATGAACCTTCCTCCAAAATATTTCATGACTATTTTTAATAAAATCTCTTTCTTTTAAAAATTGTATGATGTTTTGTGAAAAGAAATTGATTTTGAAGAAGAAAGGATATTTTCCTCAAGAATTCATTTCAAGTGTTTTATCAAAATTATTTTCCATCTAAGATAATAAAGGGTTCTGTTTCTATCCATATTTTTACATTGATTTGACTATGTTGTGATGGAATTATGTTTATGAATTCCTTTATCTTATATGAATGGTTTTATGATGTCATGTTGTTTAAGAATCCCATTTTTATTACATGGGTTATGCAATGATGTATGATTTATGATTTTGTGGCACACATAAGAATGGTTTCATTATGAGATGGGTGGGACCTATATCTCCCTCCAATGCATTGGGTAAAGATTTTATATCTCATGAGATAGACATGGCTGGAATGGTAGGTTATACCGGTTCAGTGAAACAGGACTGAAATGAGGATTACTCGATTCAGAAAGGGACTTTGTCCACTAAGATAGTCTTGGCAATGAGTCTTGACTAACAAGAAATGATTCTCTATGATTATGTGTGTATGCCACAATGAGTAATGTTTTAAGTTATGATTTCATTTCACTACTATGATTTATCCCATGTTATGAAATTATGCTCTCTTTTGCAGGTTAAGATTTCCAAAAAAGTTATGTTCTTATGAAAATTATGTGATTTATATTTCTTTTGTTTACCCTTACTGAGCATTTGAGCTCACCCTTTTATGTTTTCTTTTCCCCAGGATATAAAGAAAGGTTTTAGGAAAAAAAAGGGATGACCTTTATGGGAGATATTGAAGAACTTTCACCACGATTAGAAGATTACGTTCCGAGTTTCCAAAGACACTAAACTATTACGATCCTTTAGTGTGTGTTTTTGTTATGTACTAAGTATTCCGCAAATGTAATGTAATGTCCATGTACGTCAGGCTACGGGTCTCTACAACATCAGCGTGAGGGAATGGGGAGAGTATCTTGGCATGGATTCCTCAACAAGGGGGTTTAGCGGTAGTGGTAGTGATTCAAGAAGGCTAGTTGTGGATTGAAACACATCGTGACATGCAAGGAGGAGAAATCTCAGGTATACTCTTGTTGTCTTTTATTTGGTTTTTTAATTTTTTGGGGGCTAATTTTATTTTCAAATTGACATTTTCTTCATCTTACTGAGTTTTGATCTGATTTTATTAGATTGTGTTTACTATTTTAATTGATTGAAAAATGTTTTCTTATTTCTTAAAATATCTTTAATGACTTGCTGTAATTATTTTTGATCTTGGAGGTGACAAGTGGAGAACGGTGACTAGGAGTCCTAGCTGGTGAAGCAACGAAAGGAGTGTGGTTGCAGCAATGTGTGGGGTTGTAGAAGTAGGAAACAATGCCATGTCTGGTAGTGTGAAGGGAAGGCACCACTAGTATATGGCTGGTGGTGGGATAGTTGATAAAGCGAAGGTAGGGAAACATAAACAACACAAGCTGGTAGGGTGAAGGGATATAGCGGGTGTTGGCGGTGTAAAAATGATAAACTACCAGATTTGTTGGTGAGTCGGGAGTTGGCAGTTGGAAGGAGCCACCACCAGGTTTGGCAGTGTGTGGTATGGTTGGTAGAGGGAGGAGCTCTTCACCAGAAAAATTGACTGAATATATTAATCAACCAATTAAATAATAAAATAAAATTTAAAAAAATCCTCTTGTCGAATATTAAAAAATATATAATTTATTTATGTTCACAAATTGTTAGCGATTAAATTAAAACAACAAAAAATATAATTTGTTAAAACAATTAAAAATAAAAAAATCAATTTGTTAAACTTAATTAACTGATAATTTCATAAAAGAATTAATAAAATCTATGAATTCAATTAAATTAAAACTAAACTATTTAGTAAAATATTTAAAGAGTAGAATAATATTTTAAAAATTAAATTAATTATTTTTATAATCAAAAGAAAAATTGACCAATTATTTATTTATAGATGAATTAATTTAATTAAATAATTCGTGATTTACAAAAATAAAAGAATTAAAATAATGTGAGAATAAAAAAAATGAAAAATAAAAATTTAATGAATGAGAAAGTCGAAACAAAATAATGAATTGAATTTTAAAAATGTTAAGAAAATGAAAAAAAAATTAAACAATAAAATACATTATTGACAAAAAACACTATCTTACTAATTAGGTACAAACTTTACAACAACTGATAAATATTAATTAAAATACTTCTCTTCAACATTGAAATTACAATAAAAAATAATAAAATATGTGGAAAATGTATTAAAAAGTATCAACATCATACTCCCCCACACATGAATCTTTTTTTTCTCAAACAAAATTATTTTTTTTTACTTTGAAAAACATAAATAATGGTTTTACAGAAATTTCAAAAATTGAATCTCTAGAAATTAAGAACAAAAACATAGAATCAGGCCTGGATTTTCAAAGAATGAGTTCACAGAAAATGCCCCTTCCCAGTTTCAAAAAGACACTAGAAATTTAAAGGAAATTCAAACTGATCTGTTGTCAAGAATGTTATGCCTCTTATAGGAAATCACTAACTTTCTTACTTCAATTCCAAACTAGTTCCAATTCAAGGAATAGGGATAAGTTGAATTAACTCAAATTAAAACCTTCACAAAAATCACCAACAAGTTTCACTTTCTCCTAGGTTCCAAAAATGTTAATTTTTCTAATCACTTCATTTATAGAACTAAATTGATCAGTAATTAATTCAATTATTACCCTATTTATTTGCGTTGAAAATTCACCTGACCTTAATATGTAATTTTTTTGATAGATAACTTTATTTTGATTTGTTCCATCTGTATTTCTTGTCTATATCAATGTGTAAAGCACTTGTTGAAATTGAAATTGGCTTTTATTTATTTACAAATATATACCTAATTCCCTTTGTCATAGAGACTCAGCAAGGGATCTCATTTTCCCATTTTACTCTATTTACAAAGGACTTTATTAATTATCTATTTAGTTGAGTTCTTAAAGTGATAATATTTAGTTTTATAAATAATGAGTCCACTAGGTTCTAGTAAAAATTTCTATTTAACTAATGTCATGATCCTAGTTCCACAAAAACAATCCTATCACACTCCCTTCCTCAGCTTCAAAATAGAAAATCCATAAATATAGTGAAAAAATCCAATCATTAATCCCCCATCCATAACAATTTCTAACTGTGTGAGACTCTCAATATCCCATATGTAGTAATATACTAGGTAGTATATAATTGAAGTTCCAACTGAACCCAAATGACCCTTACATGATGAAATTATTTTAACTTTTTAAAGATTTTGAAATTTTTTGAAAACCATTGTCCATTTTTTTCACAAACTTCACGAGGTGATAAGAAATTTGAATATGAATGTCTTCCATGTCAAAAAAAGAAATAAATAAGAAACAAAAATATATATACAAAATAAAGGAAAAGGGTGATTTTGTTTTTGAAGTTCATAGTAGCAGCATGAAATGCATTGTGTATTCAGTAGTAGAAGAATCAAATTGACAACGAGGGTGCAAGAAAATTTCACTATTCATATCTATTATGTTTTGAACTCTCTAGTATTATTGAATCTAGGAACCCATATAGAAGACAACTCACAACATTTCAAAATAAATCATTGGAATCCCACAAACATAAGTCATAGAAATGTGTAGTAAAATAAGAGCATAGAATTAAACAGAAAAAATAGAAAACAATTCCTTGAAGTGTTGGATCTGTTACCCTTAATGTTAATTAAAAATATCCTCTTTTCATCCACTGTGTAATTACGCCTTTCTATTACTTGTATGTTTAGAATGTGAACACAAGACTCCTGAATTTAAGGTTAGTAAAAATTAAACCAAATAACTAGTTAAAGAAATGTTACGCATTTGATTTAGTGTGATTCTATTTTTCATTTACATCATTAGGATTTTGGTTGTAGTAACACACTAAAGAATTTGAAAGTCATAAGAAACCATTAGATAGAGAAGAAAAAAATTATAGATTCAAGAATTAGGGGTTATCTTTAATGAAAATATAATAAGAAAACAAAAAATTCCATGGGTTAGTTTCCATGAAATGCTGAGTTTAAATTCTTTGGTTATAATAGAGACAGCTTGATTCTTCTAGTAGAGAAATGAAAGCTATTATTTTTTTTCCCCTTAAAAATAATTTTTGAACCTTTGACCATTAACAAAAAATGGTATGTTCTCTTCAACAACTAACTCAACTGCTCCATTAACAAAAACTCTCACTATGGTAAATGGTCATGACCACATGGTCTTTGACTTTATTGAAAATATTTTGAGTCTATAATTAAACAACCGTACCCTCTAACATACTTTAAAATCACTATATTTAATGATTTAATCTTGAAAGGCCTTTGTTATTTGTTTTTAAATATCAACATTCTCATAAAGCATCCTCCTTATCTCTTCCATCTCACTCTGTTGTAACAATATTCTCTCACTAGCTAACTTGGAATCAATTTTTAAGGCACTCACTCCTGAGTAAGATATTTTCTACAATTAAACATGTAGATGAAAATATTTCCCAAAAAGTAGAATGTGTGGTTACATCCCTATAGGATTATTATAGGATGTTCTATAGGCACAAATATACTAATCCATCTTAATTAACCAATCCTTCCTAGAGCTAGACATTATCTTCTCTAATCTCTGGTTAATCTACCCATTAGAAACTTTTTTCCTCCCCACTAGATCCTAGATGATAGGTGGTACCTATCCTATAAGGGCATCCATATTTCTCTATCAAACTCCTGATCTTCTAATTTTTTGAAATGAGTATCATTTCCAGTAATTAATTATCTAGGCATCCTAAACCAAGAGAAGATATTTTTCTTAATAACTCGACCACACTAAAAATATAGTTAATCGGAAGATCCACTATCTCAACCCAATTGTAGACATATTCCACAACAAATAAAATGTACTTATTACAATAAGATGATATGAATTTTCCTTTGAAATCCAATCTGCAAACATTAAAAACATATACTTAAAAAATTATTTTTTGATGTTGCTCCTACCTTCTTCCAACATTTCCAATCATTTGACATTTTTGCACAGCCAATTACCAAACTAATTACATTCGTAAACAAAGTTGTCTTGTAGAAACCACATTGTAGAACCTTCTGAGAAATTCCTTATCCTCCATGGAGACCACCCCAAGGTGATGAATGTCAGCTCTCATATACGGGAAACATTTCTTCCTCTTCAATAAATCTCTATAAAATCCCATTATTATATATGCAAAAGGGAATAGATTCATCCCAAAAATAATATTTCAATTTAGATTTAAATCTCTTTCATTGGTTATGTTAGAGGTCCTTGGGCATGAAACTAAATGTAAGAAAATTGGAAAATAATTCATTCCTAGAAGACTAAGGCACAAAAGAATTAAATAATAGTTTATTAGGTAATGATGTGTCAATCCCTCTTGGTTCCTCACTTTGGGTGTTTATAAGCCGAGACCAGTGGTCTGCCAAAAAATTTTCAACCCTATTTTTATCCTTAATGACTAAATTAAATTCCTAAAACTACAAGTTCAACCTCATCAACCTGGGTTTTGATACCTTTTTATCCAGCAAGTATGTGAGGGATGCATGCTCAGCGAAAATGATAACAGAAGACCCTATCAGGTACTACCTAAATTTATCATGGGAATACATCACAATATTCATCTCCCTCTCTATGGTTGAATAGTTATTCTAGGAATCATCCAGTAGTATATAAGTATAATAAATGACATGAAACTTATTACCCTTCCTCTTCCCTGAAACAACACAAATTTTCATGCCACTTGCATCGAAAATTACCTCAAAAGGGATCTTCCAGTTAGGGGTACTGATCACTGGTAAGGTTTTCCACTTCTCTTTAATCATGTTAAAGTACTCAATGAATTTCTCAAAAAAAAGGTATTTCATTAACTATCAATGAGAACATGGGTATAGTGATCTTAGAAAAGTTCTTAATAAAACTCTTATAGAACCCATCATGTCCAAAAAACTTTTGATGCACTGGACATTTTTAGGTGGAAAAACCTTTGGATGACCTCAACCTTGGAATTATCCACCTCCAAACACTTCATAGAAAACATGGGACCGAACACTATGCCCTCAGTAACCATGAATTGACACTTTTCCTAGTTTAAGACCAGATTGGTCTCATGGAATCATTCCATCACAAATTATATTTTTTACAGGTATTTCACAGAATAACTCCCTACAATAGAAAAATCATCTATGAAAAAATAAATTATCCTTTCAATCATATCATAAAAATTAACCATCATACATCTTTGAAAAGTAGTTAGTGCACCACACAGGCCAAAGTAAATCTGTCTATATGAAAATGCCCCAAATTGTAAAGTAAATATGGTTTTATCTTGATACTTAGTTGAAATGGAAATCCAATTATTGCCAGATTATCCATCAAGAGAGAAGAAAAATTCATTTCCATCTAGTCTCTCCAACATTTGGTCCAAAAATGTCTTAGAAAAATGATCTTTTATTGTTGTTGCACTCACTTTTCTATAATATATATTGACCCCGTATTTATTGAAATATTTTTTTTTGTATTTTGTTATTATTTTCTTTGGTGACCACTGTCACACCACTCTTTTTTGGAACAACCTATATAGGAATAACCCAGGGTTTGTCAAAAATGGGTATGATGATCCCAATATCCAGAAAAATACTCACTTCTTCTCTTACTATATCCTTCATGTTTGGATTGAGTCTATTTTGGGTCTCCACTCTTATCTTTAACTTAGTATCAATGAGTGTTTTTTGAATATATAATGTTAGACTTATCCCCTTTATATCATCAATTTTATATCCCATGATAGACTTATACTTCCTCAAAAATCTCAACGCATTTTCCTATTGACATTCCTCCAACTTAGATGAGCTAATCATAGGATGTTTGGATTTCTCCCCGACAAAGTTATTTTTTATATATTAAGGTAGGCATCTGAGTTCAAGAGTGAGTAGTTCTTGACTGGATGGAATACACTTTTCCCTAGGTGGGCCAAGGACTTCTTGCTACTTTCCAAAGAAGATAGTAAAGAAGGCTTCCTCCTCATCATAGTTACTTCCTAAACATTTACCTCACACATAGACTTATCTCTTAAATAAATAATATGATCCATAGAAAATTCATCATGGTGATCCAAAAATACTCCCTCATACTCATCAACAGTCTCTCTCCCCTTACTTATTTTGATCCCCATGAAAGTAGAATTAGGGTTCTCATATTCATTATTGATAACCTCTAGTATACGTAGGAACTCCTCTTCCTCCTCATCAATAGAACATTATGCATCTAACAACTCATCTCTTGGAATGATTATGTGGTTGGGTTATTTTATTTTCTTAAACACATATATTTTATCTTTTTTCACCCATGTTAAAAATTAGCTTCCCCTTAGACACATTTATCACAAATTTCCATGTGTCTAGGATGGGCCTATTAAAAATGAGAGTAACATCTTGGTCACACTCCATATCAAGGATAATATAGTCAGCTGGTAGAAAGAGTTTTCCTACTCCCACATACAAATCATCAACCCTAACCACTAGGTAATTAATGGATCTATCATCAAGATTTAACTCAACAGTGGTGGGATGGGGAACTTGTAGTATCAAGTATTGATAAAGTGATAAAGGAATCTGGTTGATGATTTCACCCAAACCACAAAAACAATTGATGGTCTTAACTGGTTCTTTTGGAACCCTATGATCTTAAATGACATAGCTTCCTGCATAGGTTCTCCCATTAAAATTGACCATAGAACGTTGAATGGAGACCTTGGACTTTTTGCTATAATCATGGTTGAGGGGAATTTAGCTTCTGAACTGCCTTTGGTCATAAAATTTAATACTCCTAACTATAGAACTGATATCAGGGTATAATATTAAAGAAAACCTCCTTTTTATGAGGTATGCAAATTGATAGGGCACAATGTTTCTAACTGTAGAGTGGTTAGAAAGAATGCTGACCCCCCTATTGCAAATGATTGGAATGAAATAAAACATAATAAGAAAGCTGGATCTATGATAGAGAAAACTGACCCACCTAAAAAGAAACATGATGTTTGGGTGATGAAATCTAATAGCGTTGCCTCCCTTGATGGGAAATCATGGGAAAATTTAGTGGAAGAAGAATAAAATATGGGGGATGAAACTTCTAACAACTTTCAGGTAAATGGAACAACTATTGACAGTAATAATCCCCCAACTTCCCCCCTTTTGACTCCTAATGACCCTACACATAATGCCTCTGCTTCGAAGATGACCTCTTGCAGGATCATTGAGAAATATGGAACTGCATCTGGTCTGGATGGGGCTGAGACAAATCTCAAATATCTGAATGTTCCAGGAAGTCAGCAAGAGGACCCCTCCTCTCGTGATGACAGCACTGATTTACCTGGTAACTTGGAAAAATCACCAGAAAGAGGTAGCTCAATTATTATTCCATATTATTCTGCTGATAATAATAATACAACTGCCTGTGTGAACTCTAATATGACTTCCAAGATCACAAACTCTATTTATGACATGCACATCAATGAGAACCAAAACAATTTCCCTACTGAGACTCTTACTGATGTTAATGATTTTTCTTCTAAAACAATTATCACTGTCCCTGAAAAATTGAATATGATTGATTAGGATGTATATCCTGTTTCAAGCATGAAGATTGAGGCAAATGTCAACACTGTTTCTATTGTATTATGATCTGATTTCCATGCTCCTGACCCCCCCCCCTCTACTGACAAATCTTTTCATGTCTTACCTCTGTCTGATTACCCGCACAGGGAGACATCCACACCCCCTTTAGGGCAGCAGGACTATGCCTCTAGACAGTTACAACTTTTCACCCATGCTTCTCTCCCTATGGTAGATGACTCCCCCTCTCCCTTGACTAAATCCCCTAATATCCATTCTCCTAAACACAAATATACTTTGTACTCAACTGGAGCACTAAATCCTAATGCTGATCTTGCTGAAAAAATAGATCCAGAACTCTCTCAGAATTGTTCTACTCAACCTGTAACTCCTGATACCACTGTTTCGGTTCATTCTATTGATCCTGCTATGGTTAACTCCTCAACTTCCAATGTCAAATCAATTGAGAACAAATCGAAATCTACTCCCCCCCCCCCTCTTATTAGAAGATCTAAGAGGAAGAAGAATTCTGGGAAATCCAAGAAAAGGGGTTCTAACCCAAAACATAAGTAACAATGAATCTCCTTTTTTGGGACTGCAAAGGCATTTCCAATAATGACACCTCCATAACTCTTAGGAGGCTCTTAAACACTCATAAACCATATATGTTTGCTATCTCTGAACCCAAGGTCAATTTCAATCCTAATTTCATGAGACTTGGCTCTCTTCATTACAACTTCTCAGGATCCTGCAAAAATGGTCCTTTGACGGACTCTATGTGGATCTTTTATCACTCCTCCCTTAAAAACATCAATGTTTTTAAAACTGTTGAACAAAATTTCACTTTTGATTTTCTCTAGAATGATCAGCACATCTATTGCACGATTGTCTATACCAATAATAGGTATCAGCAAAGAAGAAATCTTTGGAAAGATCTTCTTGACATGGGTAACTCAATTCATGATCCGTGGGTGATTAGTGGTGACTTCAATGGTATTCTTAGTCCCACTGAAAAAATTGGACCCTCACATCTTTCTATATCCACAAGAGAATTTTGATCTTCTATTGAAGACTTTATTCTCTTTGAAGTTAACCTTACTGGGGAGAAATACACTTGGTATAGAAGACATTATAAAAAAACTGTTGCAAGTAAGCTTGAAAGGGCCTTTGTTAACATGAAGGCCCTGGACATCAGGGATAATGTATTTTGTATAACGCTTCCCAAGCTCAATTCTGACCATCATCCCATATTACTCAGCTCCCTATCTAATGAATGCAGAACTCCCCTTCCTTTTAAATTAAATAATTCTTGGTCTGTAGACCTTGACTGTGTCACATTGATTAATAACACTTGGAATTCTATGAACCATCATCATGACTCTTTTGCCAGTATCTTCAAATTAAAAATTTTAAAACAAGCTCTCAAAGGATGGTGTAAAACCAAGAGATTACAAATGGATTATGACATCACCTCTCTTGAAGATGATCTTAATCAAATCCAAACTCGTAGTACCAACTCTGATTTTACCCTTGACCCTAAACTAGAGGTCAATACAGCTCTTAAGATAAACACTTTACTCGCCTTCAAGGATAAAATTCTGAAGAAAATGTTTAAGACCAGATGGCTGGGTGATGGGGATAGAAATACTAGGTTTTATAACTCTATCCAAAGAACCAGAAAATCCAATTTTCCACTTACTAAACTGATTCACAATGACTTGATCATTGACTCAGAAGAGACCATCTTAGATCATGTTGTCTCTTACTTTAATGACATTTTCAATGGCCCTGAGATAAACATTGATCTCGATCCCAATATTATTACCTTAATGGTGGATGAGAAAGACAATGACTCCCTCTTAGCAATTCCATTAGAGCATAAAAATAAAGACACTGTCTTTAGCTTGAAGCCAGATAGTGCTCCAGAACCGGATGGATTTAACAATGGTTTCTATCAAAATCACTGGGACACCCTTTATTCAGATGTTTGTAAACTGGTAAGGTCCTTCTTCACTCACGGATCACTTCCTCAGGGTATCAATGCACAATTCTTCATCTTAATACCTATGGTTGATAATGCTTCTGAAATTCATCAATTTAGACTGATTGCTCTTATCAATACCCTATACAAGATCATTACCAAAATCATTTCCAATAGATTGGTTCCGATTTTCAACAAAATTGTTTCATGGAATCATTTTGGCTTCATCAAAAACAGATCCATCCAAGACTGCATTTGTCTTGCCTCTGAACGTACCAACATCCTCAATAAAAAAAATATAGGAGGTTGAGTTTCCATAAACTTGATATTAAAAAAGCATTTGATACCATTTATTGGGGATTTATATTTGGAGTCTTGAAAAACTTTGGTTTTCATGAGATTTTTATCAAGAGAATCAAGACCCTATTTCAATTTGCTATCATTTCCATATTAATAATTGGCACCCCTCGAGGTTTTTTCAAATGTTCTAATGGTTTTAGACAGGTAGATCCTATTTCGGCCATTTTGTTTGTTATTGCGGAAGACTACTTTAGCAGACTCATTCATAATCTGGTCGATCAAAATAAAATTAAACTCATTCAAGCCGCTAGAAACCTCAATGTCCCCACTCATATCCTCTATGTTGATGATATTATTTTGTTTTTAAAGGGAGATAAAATAAATATTCACTGTCTTAAGCAGGCTATCTCTCATTACGAGAACATTTCTGGCCAAACTATTTCCTGGAACTAATCTCATATTTTCTTTGGAAAAAATTTCCCTGTTAGAAACAAAACCACTGTCACCAGTAACCTTGGAATTAAAGAAGGTTTCTTTCCCTTCACGTACTTAGGCGTCCCGATTTTCTGGGGACGTCCTAAATCATTTTATTTCTCTAATATCAATGATCAAATCATAAATCACCTCTCTAATTAGAATGGGAAATCCCTTTCCATGGCTGGTAGAATTTGTCTTGTCAAATCAACCATTGTCTCTAAGTTGGTTTACCCACTCATGATTTATAAATGGCCCATAGGTACATTCATGAAAATCAATAACTATATAAAAAATTTCATTTGGATGAGAAGTATCTTTTAAAGGAAACTCAGCACCATCCCATGGAATACCTGTTGTAAACATCTTGATAATGGAGGCATTGGCATCAAAAAGATAGAATTGTTCAATGATGCCCTGCAAGCGAGATTCACTTGGCGTCTCATTAATATCAACTCTAAAGCTTCTGAATTTTTAAATCATAGATTCCTAAGTAAACTTTTAAATAGAAATTTTAATTTCATTAACTCCTCGATCTATCCCTCTATTAGAAACTCTTATCAGAAGATTATGGCTAACTCTAGATGGATGGTCAGCGCTGACTCCAACATTAATTTCTGGTGTGACAACTGGATGGGTAATACATTAATTTCTATGTTGCCTCCTAATAACACTCCTGTAGACACCATCCATACTATTAAATATGTTATGCAGCTTCATAGGCATGATCTCCCCAACAGCATTTCTCAAATCACTGAAAATTATACGTTCTCCATTTCTTGGGACTTCCTTGTTTGGGAACCTGCTCCAAATGGAATACTTGACTCGAAAAATATCTACATGCACAACTTCTCTGGCAATAAACCTGATTATAAATGGGTGAGCACCTTCAATAATACTTGGATAAAACCCTCTAGGTTCACCCTTATTTGGAATATTTCTCACAATATATTTCCCACTGAACTCGACTTCAAGCCTTTGGCATTCAACATTGCTCAAAATGTCATTTATGTAATCAGCACAGGGAGGATTCTGATCATCTTTTCTTGTCTTGTGCTACGGCCATGGAACTATGGAACTACATCTTTGAGCTTTTTAATTGTTCATGGTCCTTATCTGACCTGATTTGATTACTTTTGAAGAAATGTACTAAACATGAAGCCTCTCAGCAAGTCAAAAATTTGTTTCTTGCGGCAGTGGCAGAACTACTACATGAAATCTGATATGTAAGAAACGATCTTATCCATAATAATCACTCTTTCAGTCTCAATACAGGAAAAGTTTGAATTCTCATTGCGATACATGAAGCTTCCTCAATTAAAAAAGATTGTTGCAGTAATTATATTGGAGACTTCGAGATCCTCAGACGTATCCATGTCCTGGGTATTTTCCCGAAGACCAAGTACCCCTATGAAGTATTCTGAAAACCTCTGATTCCGGGTTGGATTAAAGTGAATGTCGACGGTGCCTCAAAAGGCAATCCTGGACCTACCAGTTGTGGGTCCATTTTTAGAGATTCCGCTAACCATTGCCAAGGTTTCTTTTACAGTGGGTGTGGGATTGCCTCATCCATTGAAGCGGAGATGCTAGGAGTCATCCATGCTATTGATTTTTCTCTCCAAAGAGGATGGCGAAAACTATGGATTGATAGTGATTCTACCACCATTGTTCAATCCATTTAGAACGAAGTCATTAAACTCGCCTGGATGCTCACTACGCATTAGATGAATTGCCTAAATTCACTTCAGGAGATTGACTACATTGCCACACATGTCTTCCGTGAAGTGAATGCTGTTGTTGATGCCCTTTCCAACAAAGGTGTCCACCAGAGCATGATTTGGATGGATGCACTACCAGCTGATTTACTTCACCTCTTTGAAAGATATTGTAATAAAATCCCATCTTTTTGACTCATGTAAACTATTGTTTATTTAATTAATTAATGGTTCTTCGGTCTTTGACCGAGGCATTACCCAAAAAAAATTAAACATACCACCACTATCCCCAATATAGAAGGGGGTTACAAATCAGCATGTGTCCCAAAGAATGGGTGGTATCATATTCTACAACATTGCACTACACTCTTATTCTAGTCTATATGTGTCAAATTCATTTAGATAAATTTTTTTGAATAGATTTTTTGGAATGATTTTAAGTATGATGGGATTTGTTTGAGTTCTTCTAGGAATGGGATTTCCATTTTCATCTTCTTAACATATTTGGGAAATTTAATCTGTTCAAAATGATGGGTTGATTTTTTTATTCTATGATTAAAAATAATTATAGGGGGAAAGTTTTTTACAATTATAGTAATCCCTATATCTTCCTCTTCAAGATTTTTCATGTTTTAATGTTCAATATTTTTTAAAAAAATATTTTTGTGGTTTTCCCATTGGAACAGTATGAACAAGAGGTTTCCCAGTGCTGTTGTCTAGTTTTTTGGTTTCATAAACTTCCCTATTTTGAGGTTTTGGATTCAACCAGCTTATGATTTTCATATGTTTGGGGTTATTTTACAGGCACTTGGGGGGTCTGTAGACCACTTCTGGTTGTTACAACCATTGAATTATCCATGGGGTTTTCCTTAGGGGTACTGGTCATCCATCCTTTTCTTTATTTCTAACATCCCTAACCAACTACCCTATTTGAATTTCCAGATTTTTCTTTCTTGAATCCATTTGAAATTTATGAAAATAATTTTTGGTCTTTTGTTTATAAAATATTCCTGTAAAATGATTATAAACTTATCTAAAATAATATTTTGAATTAGATAACTCATCCTTGGGGTTGGGTTGGGATTGTAATTGCTGCCAAGGATGCTACTGGAATACATACGGGGCGGCATGTCGAAAACACCCTGATCCCTCTACGAATGGATCATATAGTTCATATACCCCTAATTATAGGTTTGGGGAAATAGATATTCATTAGGATATATCCTAGAGAAATATCTAGTAAAACTGGAACTCTCAAGATCTATGGTTGGAATGTCAAAATTTGGACAACAAGCCTCTGAGTGCCTATACATGCCATAGTGGTGGAATTTGTAACAACCTTAGATTTTGAGATTTATTTTTTTGAATTAATTTATCTTTTCAATATTTTCCATTTCACATGACACTAGAAATATTTCATATATATATTAAGACACTAATTCAAACATTACTTTCACACGCAATACCAACTTGGTTTGCGCTACATGCAACACTAACTCGGCTTGTGCTATAAGCAACACTGACTTGGCGTATGATGCATGAAACACTAAGTTTTTATGAAACATCTTTGTTTATTGTTTTAATTATCTAAATAAGATAATTATAACCAAGAAGTTAATATTTTTAATTACTATTTTTCAAATATTTTTATTTTTATATGAATATAACATATTGATAATGAAAGATAATATTTTTTGGGTAAAGTCCTTTTATGTTTTAAATATTGTTTTCTTGAATGAATAACTTTTGATAATAAAAGTAATTTTTGAAAAATTTAAAGAAAAAATTGGTAAAATAAAATCCATTTTTTAATTCGGAACATCAAAATTATCCTAGCTTTAATTTTTTGGATTTTCTAAGAAATGTCATTTTTTGATGATTAGTGAAAAATACCGATTTTTTTGAAAAAATGCCTTTTTTATAATTAATTATTAATGATAAATGATATTATAAATATGTTATAAGGTTAAATTATATTAATATTACATCTAATAATACAATTTAATTCATTAGGATCATCTACACTTTAAAATTTTGTATAAAAACATAACAAACTTTTGAACATTTTTCAACCATAACACCCCATTATTTCGTCCTATCTACGGGATTAACACTAATCTAAATTTTGCTGATTATATGATTGGAAATTAAAAAATATGACATAAACCATTGTATTTATTAAATTTTTTAAGTCTAATAATACCATGTTAATATTTCAACAAATTACTATTAAATGTGATTAAAATTAATCATTGTGATTAAGGCCAAATTAAGCTTAATTAGGGACAAAACCTTAAATTTAAGGGCCCAAATGACAGATAAACTTCTCAAAAAACAATTTTATTTCAATATTTCAGCCATAAAACGTAAATTTTTTTTGTTTTGGGTTTTCTATATCTTTTTCGATGTAAGAACTTCTGCACACCAAATTTGTTTTTACGAATTCCGTGTTAGTAATTTTCCTTACCAATAAATTCCCACCACCTATACCCATTACTCAAACCAATAAAACCTATTACGTTTTTCCATTATCTTCCCAATTAGCCTCCCAAAATTCCTCCCTTAGATCTTGAATACTCTTTTTGGGAAAAAATATTCTCAATGAATCCTTTTGGTACAAACCAAAAGGAGTCACCCGATTTAGAGGTAACGTCTTCCCTAAAGCCCATTTCCATTATTTCCCTCATTCACCCATTAAAATATATTTATTCAATTATTTTTTGATAAAACAATTTTCCTCTATATACTAATTTTTTTATTAAAACATTATTACCTACACTTACACGCACCGCCATCAAATCGATGTTGAACGTATTGTTTTTGTGTCTAGAGAACTACTGCCTCACAAAGCGATGATTGTTCATTTCACCTTTACCACCTATCATTGTGGAAATTATTATGGACACTATATTAATATATTTAATATATTATATTTATTTTTTATTTAATATCATTTATTCCTTTTACAATAGACATCTTTTTAACTTCCATTTGGTCTTAATATGATACTCTTGTTTGAGGATGTGTGGACTACCACCCCCTCAAAGTGATGTGATTCGTTCACACACCACATAGAATTTATTAAAGATGTGTCCTATGAACATATATGATATATATTATATATTAATTATACTATAATAATTGAATATATAAATACATATGTATAAATATATACATATTTCATTTATATACTTTCTTTCAATATGACAATAAAAACTGAAACAACGTTCATGCGTACGTACGGCTTACCGTCTCCATGAACAGTGTATTAAATTCCATACTTATATATGATATAAATTATTATAATATTAATATACTACATATATCTGATATTTATATCATTATATATGTTATGTAATCAGGATATAATTATAAGGTCCAATGATATAACAAATTAAGACACGTGTGAAGAACAAAATGAATATTACCCAAAGTGAAACATTAATATAGGATCGTCAAAAGAGGGTAATATAAGGTTATTCTAAAACCATATATGGTTATATATATCAGAATTTGATTTAATAAAATATTTATAAAAAACTTATATTTATTATACATGAATCTTGTACAAGTATGAAGATAGTCAAGACACAAGGTAAGGGGATTTCATCTAACTTTTAATTTCTGTCATATACATGTTATGTTTGCCACTATCTCCTATTTTGTGGTGTATGTACTAACCAGGATTTTATTATATGTATATTATACATAAATTTATTGGTATTCATATTTTCATTTTATGATGTTTCGTCCATGGGTTTTATGTTTCAAAAGTTACCAAAATGGTAAAATAGTTTTGTCCCTATTTTCCTTCTTTGAGACTGATGTCTTGTTATGCACCTAAACTCTTTATTAAAGGTGTATTTAAATAAATTTTACATGTAATATCATGAATCTAAATATTTTCATTATATTATAAGATTCATGTAATTTCATTTAATATATGGAGAGTATGATCTCAAGCTACCAAGTTACAATAGTTAATTGGGATCATCTCATCTCTTTACGAGATTGTTTATGTTTACATTTAAACTAATGAAATATTATGATCTATCTCCCAACTAAATTCATAAAATTTAGTATACTATATAAATCCTTGATATAATAAATTAGTGGTACTATTTTTCTACTCTTTGTTCCAAAAAAAGATAGTTAATAAAGTGTTTTAAATAAAACTCCACTTTACCCTCCCTTTGGTCGGAAATCTATGTTTGCTAAAAAGTGATTCCAATAATATTATATCATTATCCTATTATATTTTAAAGAAGTTTTACCCTTTTTCCTTTTACCAATATCTTCAAGGGAATCTTCTTGTCTCTTTTCAAACATGGCATTTCTTCGAACCTTTTTTCCATGAAAAATGGATTGTTCCTTTCTTACTTCGTACGACATGAATGAATTTACCCACTATCATTCCTTAGAAGATTAATTTTAATTTTTATATGGTTGATATTTAAGAAATTTTTTTTAAAAGTAATATTCATGGAAAAAAATACTAAAAATGGTTTCAAGTCTCCTTTATATGTTTTCAATGTATTTTTTGAGAAAATGATTTTTAAATTGTTATATGTATTAACAAGACTTTTTCAAAGATGAAATAATATTTTCCTCACGAAAATTTATGAAAGATATTTAAAAACTATTTTCTATATAATATGACATCCATTTATGTTATTCATTACCTTTTTTGGAAATTCTATAAAAGTTCCATTCATATCCTTGCAATGAATGGGTCACACTTAATATCAATGTCTTTGTGAAACTTGTTTCCCTTTCATGAGTTATATGTTTATGAAATCCTTTTCACTTTAACGGGTTATTCATCTATGAAATTGTTATGAAACTTATTTCTTTTTTATAGGTTAGTATGTGATGAAATGGTAATGATACCCATTTCATTTTATGGGTCATGGTTTGATTTTTATAATGTAAGAACCCAGATCATCGTTTCTGGTATGTCTTTCCTCTTCTGGAGTTTTTGAAAATGTTCAGAGTTTCTGGTAATTTTTTAAGTACACGCTATGTACTTTATGAGTACACATCGTGTACTCCTTTCCCGCTCGAAGCCGTGTAATGGTTGTGTCTGGGCCAAACACAATATGTGTAGGGGTGACGTGGAGGCCAATTTTGGTGGAGTACGGAAGGACCCACTAAACGCCATGTACATTAAAAATACACAACGTGTTCTTCTCCTTTTTTACTAAATGGACCAGGGTCACGCCTCATCGCCATATTTGTCTTCATCTAGGTCTAGTATGTCCGAGTGCAACTCGTACGACCAGATATTCCCTGAGCTCCCGCCTCATCGTCCGTTCTCCGATTCGAGCACGGTCAATTGCATTGGAAGCGCAGCGGTGAGTTCTTCCTTCTTCTTGAGCCTTGTTTTCCAATTCTTCCTCCTCCTCAAGTTATATAAGGATGAACGTTTTGTGAGTTTTCTCAGATCTACGACGTTCTAGTGGGATATAGCCATCTTGGTTCAAGTATATCTATCTCCTAGGATTGAGGTATGTGGTTTGTGCCTTACCGTTCAAAGTCTCTATGTTTTATGTGCAAATTCCACCAATACCCTTGAACAAGGTATTGCGTGTTTACCTTCTTTCCCTTGTTGTTTCCCTACCTTGATTGTATGCTTTTTTAGAGGTAAATTAATCCTATTAGAGGATAATGTGTTGTGTTTGGGTGTTTTTACCATGCATTGCTCTATTTACGACCTTCAGGTTTCGTCTACATGTGGTTGTTACCCCTGTTTCCATGCCTTGTGTTTATAGAATGGAGTGTTTTTGTATGACATGGTTGTTGCCTTGTAGACTGTTTAGATAAGTAGCTCTATAGTTGTACATTGGTTAGCCAATTATCTCTATAGTTGTACTATGTCCTTATATAATTATTATGCACTAACAGGCATGGGGATGAGAGAACCTGGTGCTATAGACTATAAAGGATAGACCGAGTGAGCTTCCCAAAGAGTCTTAGATATTACAGACTACAGAGGGGATGGACCGAGTGAGCTCCTAGAGAGTCTTGGATTTTATAGACTACAGTAGGGTATACCGAGTGAGCTTCCTCAGAGATTCTTACCTTGTTTGAATCTCTTTAAGAACCTTCCCAGGCTAGAGGAGGAATTGACCGAGTGAGCTTCCTCAGATAGTATGTGGTACACCTGAGGCTATAGGAGGAATTGACAGAGATAACATCCTCAGAGGGTCACTAGACCGTGGGTATAAGAGGGTTAGACTGTGAGATCTTCCTCAAGAGAGTCCCTGACTACCCTAGACTATAAGGGGAATTGACCGAGTGAGCTTCCCCAGTGAGTCTCATAAATTCGTCTGAACAAGCCAGAGGGGTTAGGCTGAGTGCACTACCCATAGGGTTGTGGTACTTATTGAATATGACCAGAAGGGATGGCTGTGAGTACTTCCCAGAGGGTTTCCGACTTATTATCTATTTGTCACACTACTGTTGGTTGGTTGTGGATTGATTGTTGCTTTGTATCATCCTGTTTTACTGCTTACTGTTTACTGCCTACTGCTTGTTGTTGATGTTTACAACTTATTGTACTTCTACCTACCATATACTCATTGACTGATAGGCACAGATCATCGGGTGAATTCCTGCTGGGATTTTATCTCACACCCTATTTGGGCCATGCTTTTGGGCCCAAGAAGTCTATGTTGTTGCAGGTGTAGACAAGGGTAAGCACCTTTCGACATATGGAAGTTGATTGCTTGGAGCAGGAGAGCATGGGACCGAGCATTGGCTCGTGATGCTGAGGAGCTATTTACTTTTGTTTTGTACTTGTTTTGGTACTGTAGTGTTTTCCAGCATTGTGACTTGTTTGACTGCATTCCTAGTTATGTATCATGCATCATTTCTTATATACATTTGTTCTCCAGTTTGTTGATTTAGTCTTCCTCTGTTAAATTTTTGGTTATTAATGCTTCTTTTATTGCATGTTTATTTTAGATCTGATGTGTACTCTACCAATGAGGGCATTTTTTCCCCACTATCTCACCCAAGGCCCTCACTGCTAGTCAGCAGCCTTTGGCGTTTGGGGAAATTCGCTTGAGGCCATGTCACTAACCGGGTACGGGGCACCTCTGGGTGGCTTCTGGAACCGGGATGTTAAAAAGTGGTATTAGAGGGATTCTTTTCTCTTGCATTACTATTTAGATACATTAGCCATGGGTATAATGGATTCGGTACTTGGTAATAAGCTTTTCCTGGGAGTAGCTAACCTATGTACAGGGAAAATCCATACTACCTCGTTTATTGAAGTTTTCTAGTTTTGAGATTTTACGGTTGATACCATTTCACCTAGAGTGATTCACATGCTTTGTACTATTATTGTTTTGATGTTACGGTTTTATTTCTGTCGCAAACCGATGAGATGAGGGTATTCCATCTCATGCATCATATAGTCACTTGTAAAAATCACATTCCATGAATTCATTCCATGCCATTTAGGGTGCACTAGCTATTGCATGCTGTTGTGATAGACGTTGTGTAGATTATGCATGTTATAGTGATAGATGATTGATAGAATCTATGATGCTTGTAAGAGAATTGTTGTATTGTAATTCATTTAAATGAATGCCAAATTTTGATTCTTGAGGTGTTATGGGCGCTCTTAAATCGGAAATTGGTGGATCATGATCCTGTTTTCTCTTGTACATGACTGTAGGGGATGCCAAACTTTGATTCACGGGTAGTATGGGCCCTCATGAATCTAAATTTGGATCCTATTTTCCTTTTTTATGTGTTTCTGGATTTCTGTACAGTTTCTGAGCTACTGCCCAAAAAACCCAGAATACACGGCGTATACTTTCTAGTTA
Organism: Viscum album; assembly: GCA_963277665.1. Taxonomy (NCBI): domain Eukaryota; kingdom Viridiplantae; phylum Streptophyta; class Magnoliopsida; order Santalales; family Viscaceae; genus Viscum; species Viscum album. The sequence continues at coordinate 99,900,883 of OY728159.1, forward strand.
CACGCCGTGTAGTTTTTAGGCGGTGTTTCTAACTGTGTGTGCAGGAACACAGTTTTGTGAAAATAACATTAGGAGTACGCCATGTACGGTATGTACATGCTGTTTAGTTTAGATCCTTGTACCTGGTCGTGTCACTAACAACACAAGTTGGGGATGCTAGAGTATAACACGCCGTGTTGAAAAGGAACACGCCGTGTAGTTTTTTCTAGGCACCCGGCCATGTCAAGTACAACACGGGTCGGCGTGACCTTCTCCAAGACACGTCATGTTTCTTTTAGAACATATCGTGTAGTATTCCCAGGTACCCGTCTGTGTCACGAACAACATGGGACGGGGTCACCTTCTATTATACACGTCGTTTTTGTTCGTAACACGCCATGTAAGGGCCAACCATGTAGACGGCCATGTAACTAACAACACGGGCCGCAGAGTTAGTGTCTAGTACATGTCGTGTCCCTAGGGAACACGCTTTCTAGTCTGAGGTTAGTTTGAACCGCGTGAGCTAGCCATGTAAAGAGACTCGGGCAGGGGAATAGTATTCAAGTACACGCCGTGTGTCTGGTCAACACAATGTGTAGGTTGAGGTGTTACACGACATGTAGGGAAGGGGTAAATTCCCGTGTCATTGGCTTAAAAATACTCGCCGTTTAGTTTTCATACACGTCATGTAGTCGTGTTTTGTGGACTTGTGTGTTTTTCTCCCCCTGTTCATGATTTTTACTCTTCAGTTCTGTGTCCTTGTTTTTCTTATCTAAGGTGTAATTTCGATCTTTCAGAGCTATGCCTCCGAGACATCCTCTGGTTGTATGTTTGTTGTCAGGCAGTGATCAGACGCCAGATATGGCTGATTGGAAACTTCCTACCGATCCTCCAGTCGAGCCATCCTTTGCACCGGTTGTCATACCAGTCACAGGCACCAATGCGCAGTTCAAGGAGGACTTCTTGAGGATGATGCAGACCTTCTAGGGAGTTCCTCCTCCCACCCCATTGATGGCTGAGTTGACATGGGTTTTCCAACAGCAGCTTCCCCCTACTTTTTTATGGGATGGAGGACCTCAGGCTGCAGAATCATGGATAGAGGCCACACTGACCATCTTTGAGCACTTAGAGATTCCTCCAGAGAAAATGGTAAATCTGGCTACTTATATGCTCCGGGACACCGCCAAGAGGTGGTGGGAGGTGATCTCATGGTCAGGGTGTCAGCAAGATATGTCTTGGGATGAGTTTTGACGCACCTTCTTTGAATACTTCTATCCGGAGACCCTGAGAGACGATCGAGCCTGGGAGTTTATGAATCTGCAGTAGGGTACTCTCTCTGTTATGGAGTACTCGCCTCACTTCACTGAGTTGTAGCATTTCACACTGATCCTAGCAGGTGATGAGTTGTTCCTTTCTAGGAATTTCGAGGATGGTCTCAGATAGGATATTCATTCCCAGGTGAATATCTTTCAGTTTACTTCAATATCCACCATCGTCAACCAAGTGCGGATTACTAAGCACAATCTGAGGGATTCTGGAGCAGTGAGCCAGGGCAGTTCATCATCCAGAGTAGGTGTTCCTCATACGGACAGTAGGAAGCGTTGTATAGTGTCTTCTCAGGGAGATCGAGGATTGCGGGATGCGTCTTCTAGCAGCCACGTTGTATGCTACCAGTGTGTTATGAGTGGGAATACTTGGCCTCAGTGCCAGGGAGATCCGATGGAGTGCCGGTCTTATAGAAATATGGGCCATCTTCAGTGTTTATCTCATATCTTTTCACCTTTAGCTGGTGTTAGGGGTTCCTCTATAACCCCGCATTCTAGAGATGCTTCACCAGTTTCCCACCAGTCAGGGAACTGGAGTTCTTCCAGTCGTTCAGGCTGAGGTGTAGGTCACCTCCGTGGTGGTCAGTCACTAGGTCATCAGTGACCGCATAGTAGATCAGCTCAGAGCGGTCAGCCAGGGGCGAGGGTTGTGGTGCAGGCCAGTCTTTCGCCATGGAGTTGACCTATCAGGAGAAGGATCCTAGACCTTCTATAGTTCGAGGTACGATCTTAGTAGCCTCAGTTTTATCTTCAACTCTTTTCGATACTGGTGCTTCCCATAGCTTAATCTCTGTTGCGGTTGAGGAGAGCCTTGGGCTCTGTATCTTTTCATCTGCCGACTTGTTGACTCTTGACACACCGTTGGTAATTAGGAAATTTGGTGTACGACAGTGCAGAGAGTTCCCTCTCGAGGTTTCGGGGTGTCATTTCTTATGGGACCTCTATGTCCAAGAGATGATGGGCTATGACGTCATTCTCGGTATGGACTGGTTGGTTTCATTCCTGGCAGTCGCCAATTGCTATCACCGTAGGGTGAGTTTCAAATCACCAGAGGGCAGATCTTTCCTTCATAGAGGAAAGTGGGATGTCCGGTGGGTAGAGTTGGACCAGAGAATCATGGGCTAGGGGAAGTTACAACCCAGATTTCCAGTCTTTATATGGATGACCAGGGGACTTCACAGTTAGACTTTCCTCTAGCGGTGGATCGTTTCAGGGATGTATTTCCAGAAGACTTTTTAGGTTTACCTCCAGAGCGTGAGGTATACTTCTCGATTGAGTTCGTGCAAGAGCGGCACCGATGTCCATTCCTCCTTATAGGATGGCTACATGTGAGTTACAGGAGCTCAAGAAGCAGTTGGTGGAGTTTCAGGCAAAGGTTTTCATCTGAAACAGTACTTCTCCATGGGGTTCTCTTGTACTGTTTGTGAAGAAGGCAGATGGTACAGTTCGACCTTGTGTGAATTATCAAAAACTGAACCACTTGACGGTTATGAACCGATATCCGTTTCCAAGGATCGATGACCTCTTTGATCATCTTCGAGGAGCCCGGGTTTTCTCAAAGATCGACTTGAGGTCTGATTATCATCAGTTTCATGTTAGACCATCAGATATACCTCTGACATCTTTCAAGAGTAGGTATGGTCTTTATGAATATACAGTCATGTCGTTCAGACTTACGAACGTGCCTACAGTCTTCATGGCACTGTTGAACCGAGTGTTACATCCGTACTTGGACTCCTTTATCATGGTCTTCTTGGACGATATCTTGGTGTACTCTTACACTCGACATGACCATGCCACACATCTTGAGATTATTCTGAGTACACTGAGAGAGCATTGGTTGTATGCTAAACTCTCGAAGTTCCACTTTTGGATGGATCGGATTCACTTCCTGGGTCATGTTATCTCAGAGACAAGAGTATCTGTAGATCCATAGAATGTGAGAGTTGTAGTTTTCTAGGAGCATCCGAAGAATGTTTTTGAGGTGCGGAGATTCATAGGGCTGGCAGGGTACTACAAACACTTTATTTAGGAATCCTCGTTCCTAGCAGCACTGTTGAAAGGTCTGACCAAGAATGGGGTGAAGTTCTTATGGTAAGATTCTGGTGAGTCCACACTTCAGGATCTGAAAGGGAGGTTGACGTCAACACCGATACTAGTCTTGCCGGAGCCAGGCAAGGACTACACTATTTACTATGATGCTTCAAGTATCGGGCTGGGAGCTGTGCTCATGCAGGGAGATGGAGTCGTTGTGTACGGGTCTCGGCAGTTGAGGCCACACGAGAGGTACTACCCAATGCACGATCTGGAGTTGGCGGAAATTGTTCATGCCTTACGTTGTTGGAGACACTATCTTTTGGGAGAGCACTTTATGGTTTTTACCGACCACAAGAGTCTCAAGTATATCTTTACTCAGCGTGATCTAAATCTGAGACAACATAGGTTGGTCAAGTATCTTCAATCCTTTGACATCTAGCTCGCCTACACTCTGGGAACGGGAAATGCAGTGGCATGGCAGATGCGTTGATAAAACAAACTCAGATTCATGAATTTCAGGAGGCCAGCAGTGAGTGGAGGCTTATGCCTTTATTCTCTGAGATGCATCTGGAGGTGCATGATAGGCAGGGATAGAACTTTCTTTCATCTGTGGTTGTTACCTCTACCCTTCTTGTTCGGGTACGAATGAGGCAGCTATCAGACTCAGAGGCCCTGGTCCTGTGAGTGAATTTGTCAGGAGGGGACCCTCTACTTGGATGGATAGGTGGCGAGGATGAGATCTTTCATTTCCAGGGACGCGTATGGGTGCCAGCAAACATACGCGAGGAGCGGATGCATGATTTCCATTCCTCAGTGTGGGCAGTTCATCCTAGCTTCACCCAGATGTATGGGTATCTTCATCACCAGTACTGGTGGCCATGTATGAAGAGGGATGTTTCTGGTTTTGTCATGAGATGTTCTACTTGTCATCAGGTGAAAGCAGAGCACCAGCGACCAGGAGGGATTTTACACCAATTACCCAATCCAGAGTGGAAGTGGAATGATTTCGCGATGGACTTCGTGACCGGGTTGCGGAGGTCACCTCGGGGAAGTGATGTTGTTTGGGTTTTCATCGACAGGATCACGAAGGTTGCTCACTTATTGCTGATCAAGGAGACCTTCAGTGTTGATGATCTAGGACGACATTACATTAGAGAGATCGTTCGTCTACATGGAGTTCCACAATCCATTGTTGCAGATAGGTATGTGTGCGTTACCTCTCAGTTCTGGCAGGGACTTAAGAAGGAATTGGGTACACAGGTACTTTTGAGTACATCATACCATCCCCAGACTGATGTCCAGTCCGAGCACACGATCCAGGTGCTTGATTATATGCACTGATTTTGCATTATAGACTTCAGAGGTTCTTGGGAGAAGCATATAACTATTGTAGAGTTTTCCTACAACAATAGTTTTCAAGAAACCATTTAGATGGCACCATACGAGGTTTTCTATGGTAGGCCATGTCGATCACCATTATGCTAGCTGGAGGCAGGAGAGGCAGCTTTGCTAGGACCTCATCTTGTTCAAGAGACCTCGGAGTAGATAGAGTTGATTAAGAAGAGGATGGCTATAGCACGGTCTTGACAGAAGTCTTATGCTGATCAGCAGAGGTGACATATGGAGTTTGAGGTCGGAGATCGGGTTTTCCTGCGGGTCGCACTGAGGTTGGGACACAAGAGGATTCAATGACAGGGTAAGCTTTTACCGTAGTACGTCGGGTAGTTTGAGGTGTTGGAGAGTGTTGGTCTGGTTGCCTATCGGTTGCAGCTACCTCAGAGGTATCGGGCTATGCATGACGTCTTACACGTCTATTAGCTCCCACATTACTTTTCAGACCCATCTCATATCTTTCATCCCGAGGAGGATGATCTCTAAGCGGATGCTTCATTTGAATAGCATCCTATCCGGATTGTCGATCGCATTACAAAGGTTCTCCGAGGCTGGTCCGTTCCTCTGGTACGAGTGCTATGGTAGCACGGGTGAGTATAGGACGAGAATTGGGAGAGGGAGGCTGAGGTTCGATCGCAGTGCCCAGAGCTATTCAAGGATCCCTCTTCTACGCCCATCTAGGGAAATTCGGGGATGAATTTCTTTAAGGGGTGAAGTTTTTAAGAACACGGATCTTCGTTTCAGGTATGTATTTCCTCTTCTGGAGTTTTTGAGAATTTTTGGAGTTTCTGGAAATTTATGAAGTACAAGCTGTGTACTTTCTGATTACACACCGTGTACACCTTTCCAGCTCGAAGTCGTGTACTGGCCATGTCCGGGCCACACACACGGTTTTTAGGGGTGACATAGAGGCCGATATTGGTAGAGTACGGAAGGACTCACTACATGTTGTGTACTTTAAAAATACATGTCATGTACTTTTCTTTTTTTTACTAAATGGACCAGGGTCGTGCCTCATCGCCATATTTTCCTTCTTCTAGGTATGGTTCGTCCGAGAGCGACCTATACAACCGGATCTTTCCCAACCTCCCACCTCTTCATCCATTCTCTGATTCGAGTACGGTCGATTGCATTGGAAGCATAGTGATGAGTTCATCCTTCTTCTTGAGCCTTGTTATCCAATTCTTCATTCCTCTTCAAGTTATCTAAAGATGAAATTTTTGTGCGTTTTCCCAGATCTATGAAGTTCTAGGGGAATTAGCCATCGTGGTTCAAGTATATTGATCTCCTAGGATCGAGGTAGGAGGATTCTGCCTTACCGTTCATAGTCTCTGAGTTTTATGTGCAAATTCCACTAATACCCGTGAACGGGGTATTGTGTGTTTACCGATTTTCCCTTGTTGTTTCTCTTCCTTTCTTGCATTCTTTTGTAGAGGTAAATTAATCCTATTAGAGGATAATATGTTGTGTTTGGGTGTTTTTCCCATGCTTTTCTCTGTTTACGACCTTTTGGTTTCATCTATATATGGTTGTTACCCCTGTTTCCATGACTTGTGTTTATAGAATGAAGTGTTTTTGTATGACATGCTTGATGCCTTGTATACTGTTTAGCTAAGTAGCTCTATAGGTGTACTTTGGTTAGCCAAGTATCTATATAGTTGTACTTTGGCCTTATAGAATTATTATGCACTGACTGGCACGGGGCTGAGAGAACCTGGTGCTATAGACTATAAGGGATAGACCGAGTGAGCTTCCTAGAGAGTCTTAGATATTACAGACTATAGAGGGGATAAACTGAGTGAGCTCCCAAAGAGTCTTGGATTTTATAGACTACAGGAGGGTAGACCGAGTGATCTTCCTCAGAGAGTCTTACCTTGTTTGAATCTCTTTAAGAACCTTCCTAGGCTAGAGGAGGAATTGACCGAGTGAGCTTCCTCAGAGAGTATGTGGTATACCTGAGGCTATAGGAGGAATTGACCGAGATAGCATCCTTAGAGAGTCTCTAGAACTTAAGGCTAAGAGGGTTAGACCGCGTGATCTTCCTCAAGAGAGTCACTGACTACCCTAGACTATAAGGGTAATTGACCGAGTGAGCTTCCCCAGAGAGTCTCATAAATTCGTATGACCAATCCAGAGAGGTTATGTTTGTGCAATACCCAGAGGGTTGTGGTACTTCTTGGATAGGACCAGAGGGGATGGTTGCGGGTACTTCCCATAGGGTTTCTGGCATATTATCTATTTGTCCCACTGCTGTTGGTTGGTTGAGGATTGATTCATGCTTTTACTGCTTACTGTTTACTGGCTACTGCTTGTTGTTGTTGTTTACTTCTTATTGTACTTCTACCTTCCATATATTCACTAAATGATAGGCATAGATCTTCGGGTGAATACCTACTGGGATTTTATCTCACACCCTGTTTGGGCCATGATTTTGGGCCCAAACAGACTATGTTGTTGCAGGTGTAGACAAGGGAAAGCACCCTTCGACTTCTGGAGCTTGATTGCTTGGAGCAAGAGAACATGGGACAAATCTTTGGCTTGCGATGATGAGGAGCTGTTTACCTTTGTTTTGTACTCGTTTTGGTACTGTAGTGTTTTCCAGCATTGTGACTTGTTTGGCTGCATTCCAAGTTATGTATCATGCACCATTTCCTATATACATATTTTCTGCAGTTTGTTGATTTAGTCTTCCACTGTTATATTGTTGGTTATTACTGATTCTACTATTGCATGTTTATTTTTGATCAACTTTTTACTCTTCCAATGAGGGAATAGTTTCCCCACTATCTCACCCAAGGCCCTTGCTGCTAGTCAGTAGCCTCTGGATTTTAGGGAAATGCACTTGTGGTCGTGTGACTAACCAGGTAAAGGGTGCCTCTAGGTGGCTTCCGGAACCAGGACATTAGATATAAGACCTAAATCTTTTATGGGTCATGATATGATGAGCGTTTTATTATCTTGGGAACATGTGTGAATAGTTTTACTATGAGTTGTTTGGTACTAATATTTTCCTCCAATGCATTGAGTAATTATATGTTTTATATGATATCAAAGGGTACACAGGTTGTATCCCAATATTGAAAAGAATGAGGGTGCTTATGTTGATACCCAAGCCCAAAAAGAAAGACGGTATATTGGTTATAGCCTAAGCCTAAATGAAAGAGGGTACACGGGTAGTTGCCCAAGCCTTAAAATATGAATTTACATTTGTTTTATCTCAATACTAAAATAAATTGTGACCACATATAGTTATCCCAATCCCAATGTAGGAACAAGGGTTGTATCCCAATACGAACATGTTATAAAGGTATTGGTGGGTGACCCTAACAGAAAAATTTATATTCTTATATGTATGCCACAAATCCTATGTCTTATTTCTTAGTTATGATTCCATGGATCATTATGTCTATTTCCTTATGATTCATGTCTTATAAACTTCTATGATTTATTCCATAACTCATTTCAATGAATTTTGATATGCAGGGTATGATCTCATAATGTTACGATCGCATTATCATACAACTATATTCATGTTTATTCTTATATATCTCTCTTGTTTACCCTTACTGAGTATCACCCCTTGATTATGTTTCCTTTATCTTTGTTATGAAAAAAAATAGGTATAATTTCTAATAGTGTAGATATTTATGGGAGATATTGAATATCTTTCAATGGGATAGAATATTTTGTTCCCAAGATTCCAAAGACACTAAACTATTATGGTCTTCAGGAATGTATTTATTTAATGTACTTAATATTCATATAAAGAGATATAATATCCATGTGTGTTAATCCTGGGTCTCTATAGTTAGTATTAAAGGAAATTTTTTGTTATCCTTTGTAAACTAGGATGATAAAACCTTATTGAGATCCCTATGATTATTTCTATGGATATGTATTGGGATGTCTCTAAGGATGAGTTAACCATTAGGAAAATTTCATGGAATTTTGTTAAAGGATTGAGTGTGTGGTTTACTAGAAATACTTACCCGTATGGATTCTTCATGTTGATGTGGATCTAGAATAGATGTACCTAGGGGTAAAAACTCTGACAAAATATTTTGGGATTGACTTTGGGTAATTTGGAAGATGACAATGGGCCTTACTATGCATGTGGTTTGACACTCCCATGGGTTATTCTTTGGGAATTCACAAACACTTCATGAACCATCATGAAGGATTTAGATATAAGTTCTCTATGAATAACCTAGGATAAACCCAAGGAGTCATATACTATGGAAGTTGTCAGGATTTAGACATCCTATAAGTAATTTTTTTCATGACTATGTGGTTTTATGCTATGACAATTAATTCTCACACTATGATTCTAGTTTTAGAAAGTTGTGAGATCTAGAAGGAATTAGATTAATGTTTAATGTGATGGAATATTTTTGGGTGAGCAGTCAAGTGGTATTATCACTAGAATGAAATATTTCATGATCATTCCTAATCATTTTTAACAAAATATGATTAATAGTGTTTACCTTAACCAACACTCCGACTCGCCAAGGAAGATAATGAAATAGTTCGTTGAGAGTTTGGGTAATGGAGACCATGGAGGAAATAATATTTGGTTTCATTTGTGTTAGAAATGTAAGATTAAATGTAAATGAAGAATAAGATATTTTATATTTATTAATATTTTTGAATTAAATATTAATTTTACTTTAAAAGGGTTTCTCAGTTCGATAGCGTACCGGATACGCAACAGCGGGTTTCATTCGAATATTATGTTGCACACTAATAATATAATATTATTATTTTAAATGGTAGTTAACTCCTAGTTGTTGTATTGGTAGTAATGAACAAATCTAACTAAAATATGATTATATGTGTTTGTTAAATGTATTTACATGCATCCAATAAATGTTAGAGGCTTAAAATATGAATAAATCTAATTTTAAGCATAATTTATATTAAAAGGACGATTTATCACATTTTAATGGAGAACCCTCTTTAAATATAGTTTTGGTTAATTTAATACATTATATATGACCAAATAAAATCCTTCTTTAGAATGGGGACATCAAAATTTACTTTGTGTAAATATTTGGAATTTTTCCGATAAAGTTCATTTTTTAATGAATAATGAAAAATATTATATTTTAATTCAAAAGTGAATTTTAATCTAATTTATTTATATGGTTATATTATCTTTTTAATTAGTTTAAAAGTAAAATTAAAATATATTTTTACCATTTGATCCAATGTTTTTCATTGTAATTAATTTCACATTGAAATTGGACATAAATAAGTATCAATCTTTTGATAGTTATTGTTTCTTAAAAACACGCAGTTTATTTTGATAACGGGAATTAATTTTAAAATTAATTAATTATGATTCTATGTTTTTAATTTGTACAAATAGACATCATTTTTTAATTCAGAATATCAAATATACCTTAGGCTGAATTTTTTGTAATTTTCTTGAAAAACTTCAATTTTTGATGAATAGTGAAACCACTTATTGGTAGTTAAAAAAACTGCATTTTTCATTTAAATGAAATTTTAAAACTTTTGTGAATTGAATTTCGAAAATACAACATACATAGTTTTTATCAAGAAGTAAAATTTGGTTCATTAAGATGAAAATAATTTTTGTTGAATAGTAACTTTTGACTTTTATTTACCGCGGTTAACGGTAAATAGGGTAATTCAAGGTTAAAAGAATATTATAATAATTCCAAATTACCTTAACACTTGTCCAAACCTTATTGGTTGAATAATTTACGACCATGGGCATCTTTGGGTCGATTTTGGGACCCCATTGAGCCACATGGGAGTGATAATGACAATTTAGATTAATCAGTTTAATGTGAAGACAAAATTGACATTAACAAATATATTTTCATAATTAATTTTTATATGGTTCTATATAAGTCCTATATTCGACTATAAAAATTAATTGGAAAGATAAGAATATTTCTTATGAGATAGTATTTTTTTAGAATTTTTAGATATCAGATAATTTAAATTATTTATGACACAATAATGATGCAGTGTTTACCTCATTAATAAATGATTTAAATAAATAAGATCATAATGATTAAAATATTATCAAAACATGTCCAATTCTAATTGGGTGATTTTATTTCAACCATGAAAAATCTTATATTTGACTATAATTATATTTGGACCATCAGAAACTGAATATGATTATATTATAAAATAATACTTTCGCACATTCCTAAAGAGCCCCTCCTCTCCCTTATAAAAGGAGACCACATCTAACCAATTCCTCACACCTCTAAATCCATTTGTCTCATCCAACCTCTGCCAAATTAAACTCCCTACATCCCTATACTCCTCCTAGAAGCCTTATCTTAGGCATAAGGAACTTGAATAAGTCCTTTGGGTTCAAACCAAAGGAAGTTACCTAAATTAAAGGTAACGATTTCTCTTAAATTTGTTTTCTATTAATTTACTTCTCCAACCCCTAAAATATTTTTTATTCCTTTATTTTGTAACAAAAACAGTATCCTCAATATACTAGGATGTTGTTATGAGAAGGATTATAACTACACATACACACACCTCCATCTAATGTGTGAAAAACATAATGTTTCTGTGGATGGAAAACTAACGCCTCACGAAACGATGATTGTTCGATTATCTCCTACCGCATCTCATGGTGGCCATTATGATGGATATGTATTTATATATGATATATATTATGTTTATGTTTTCTTTATGCTTCTGTATTTTCCATTTATAGCATTCCTTTATGGTTTCCATGGTGTGTAAATACGATAATCTCATTTGAGGAAGTGCGGACTACCGCCCCCTCAAAGTGATGTGATTCGTTAATGCCTTATGTGGGATGTATAAAGGATGGAGTTAATGATATTATATATGATATTATACAATAATTATAATATAACTATGTATAATTATGTTTTATTTCCATTTAAATAAGAAATAGAAATGAAAGTAGCGTTCATGCATACGTACGGCTTACCGTCTCCATGAACGGTGCATTTCATTTCTTACCTCTAAATGTTATGAACTATTATAAATACATGTATATACTGAATATATATGATATATATGATATCTAAATCATTAATACCATTCTGGATATAATGTACTATTGACCACATGGAAAACTTGTAAATATAAGGTTTTCATTATTGACCCAAGTACCAAATATCATCAAAATGGACATTATTAACTTAAATGATTACATAATATTTATGACATGGTAATAATTGATATAAAAGGAATAATATACTTTAAAAAAGGTTCTTAAGAAAGTAGAAATTATCTTTAATTTATTATTCAGGAGATTAAAGAATGATCGAGTCAAGTCGGACACGAGGTAAGGGACTTCGTCTCAATCTCCTTTCGTTGAGGAATATTTTGTTTTAATACATGATTTTCTTTTATATTCTATATAAGCCGCTTTGAAATATACTTTTATTCAAAGGGAATATTTTTACAATAATAGTTTTACTAAACTAAAAAAAGAATTTACCTTTTAACGTAAGCAGTGACAACGACCTTTTCCACTGCCGCGAGTATTATTTGATCATTGGCTTCCTCAACAAGCCGTAATGTTTTTAAAAGAAAATAAATACCATATAATCGTTTATGTAATTTGTTTTTGAAAATGGTTTTTATAATGGATTTTTTATGTTAGTATATTTAAGTGATATATTTGTTTGAAATGTGGAAATGATTTCTTTCCTTTATACTTGTTTTATGTCTTATGATTTTATAATGGTACTTGTACATTTGACGGGTGCTTATGTGATAAACCAAATGACGGGTGGTGCCGTGAATACCAGGACGGGTGGTTATGGTATAACCTCCAATGCATTGGGTATGGAAGTCGTCCGTATGTCTATTCCATTTATTGATATGTGTGGAAGTCAAACGTAGGGTTATTCCATTTAAGTATGTTTATGTCCCAAGTTACCTTTATACGTTATGTGTTCTTTATATGGGTTTTATGGTAATATTTTGGTTACAAAAATGGTATGTAATGATCATTTATTCATTGAAGAGTATTTACTAATTCATAAAGGTGAAAATTATTACTTATGTTAAATTATTCCTGGTTTACTTGTTGTTTTGAAAAACTAACAGTTTTCCTTCTTTGTGTATCCCTTAATGAGATTTTTATGCTCATCACAGGTTTTTGAAATGTTTTCACAGGAAATAAAGATGAATAGGGTCAATGATGGAATCAAGGAAAATTCATGTTGTCTAAAACAAGGAACTTGACATGACTCTTTTTATTAAGAGTTCATTTTTTCTAAAAAAATGAAACTGTGTAGAAGTTTCTACTTTGTAATCTTTTGAGATGTAATAGTTATGTCTTAATTCTCTAAAACTTTAAATATGAAAAGATCCTCAATGTGAATTATTCATTTAATTCAATATTATGTAAGGTTTAAGGCCTAGTCCTTATAAGAAATGTGAGAATAATCATATATGTGAGTGTCCTAGAGGAACAGGAAGGTGTTTTGACTAGTGAAAATAAGGTCAAAATGCAAGAGACTAGAAGGAAAAAATGAAAATGTTTGGCTAATGAAATGGATCAAAATTTTGTCTTCCATATGTCCTCATCAAAGGTTATGTTTTTTAACTGTGCATAAAATGGTTATTATGAAACTCAATGTCCCCATATGAATATTCCTGAAGATAATAAACAAGGTTGTGTGAGTAATGGTTACATTATTAAGGATGAAGAGACTACCAATGAAATGTTAATGGAAAGAGGTATTATTTTCAATGGATTAAGGATGATGTAATCAAAGTATTTATGTATTTCCAGAATTAATAATGGTGAATTATGTATGGACGGTTCGTTTTAGGTTTTTCTAAGGACTTACAAGAATATGTTGAATGGTCACAATGGACTAGAATGTTTATATCATGAAATTTAACATTTGGAATAAGGGAAGGTAACTCTTAATATGTTTTTATGATAAGATAAGTTTGTATGGATAAAGATACATGGGGTATGAATAAGTAAATTGGATAGTATTGATTACCTTGTAACTATGTAATCAATTTTTTATAGGTGTTTGCTTCTACCACTAATGAAGTTGACAAAATTTTTGAATATATGAAGTAAATCCAATATAGTTTGTAATGAGGAAGCTTGCATGTTTTCCAAAAGGATTTACGGTAATTCAGGTTGTTACCATATTTCAAGGGAATATAAAATAATGGTATTCACATGTTTGGAATGTTACAACTAAGAGATACTTTTTGATATAGAGTAATCAATGTTCATATTTTGTTGTGACTGCATTTATAAGGTTTTTCACATTCATCTTTCTAAAGGGTTAAAGGGTAACCATTCATGAAAAGTTAAAGTTAAACTTTAGACAAGTTATTTATGAAATTATTTTGTGTTAAAAACCTTGGTTGAAAGTCTAATCAGTGATTAATCTTATTTCAATGATGTCCCTCTTATATATTATATGAGTTCTGTTTAAAAAATGACATCAGGTATATTGGGTGGAAACCAATCATGTCTGGCAAGGTCGCGGGTCTTAAACACAGGAATGAATGATGATATGGTTTCATGAATACAAGTGGCCTACGTGATATCATTGTTAATTTATATTTATTTTCAATGAATAAATATTCATGATGAATTATTAGTGTTACTTATTCTATATTAATACATGTTTTTTAGGATCCAAATAGTTAGTCTTTTTATTCATTTATTGTCCTTAAGATCAATTAAAATCATATTTTAGTGCTTTATTCATCAAAGTTAATTTCTAGAAATTAATTCCTTGAGGTAATGGATGTATTATAAAACTTTTAGAGAACAACCCAAGAATTAAATTTTGTTTATATATGTTTGTTGATAATTAGTCAATGTTTTGAAAGTGATCAAAAAGAAAAATCGTCGTCATAATACCTTAATTTTCATTAAGATAATGGCCTTTTAAATCATAATATATTTTTTAATTTGATGACCTAAAAATCCCATTTATTATTCACCTTTTTATTATTGAGGACCTCAGTCACTCCCTATAAATATTTATGCTTTTCATCCATGTCCAATCATCACTCTCAACCTATATTCTCTTATGTGGAAATTGAGTTATATATTACTTTGGGTAATTATTATGGTTCTAAATTTCCATTTTTTATGGATGTTTTAGTATCCATTTTTACAATTTTGGTTTTTATGAATGACACTTTAAAGTATTAAACCTTTTATAACCCATATGAATTTCAAGGGTGAAATTAATTTTAAGGGGGTAGAATGTAACACCCCGAGATTTTGAGAATTGTTTTTTTTTTAATTTATTTATATTTTTAACATTTTTCATTTCACGGGATGCTGGAAATAGTTATATTTATATATATATATATATTCAAACATTCCTTTCACTCACAATACAAACTTTGCTTTCACTGCATGCAATACTAACTTGGATTGTGCTACAGGCAACACCCACTTGGCGTACGATGCACACAAAATTGAGTTTCTAAGAAGAATATATTTTTATTGTTTTAATAATTTAAATAATATAATTATAACTATTATATTAAAATAATTAATAATTAATTTTTAAATATTGTTTTTTATATAAATAAAACATACTAATGATAAAAGATTATATTTTTTGGTAATGTTTTTTTGTTAAAAATAATGTTTTCCTGAATGAATCACTTTTAATAGTAAAATTAATTTTAGAAACATTTAGAAATTTAATTGGATATTATAAAATTTATTTTTGAATTTATTACATCCAAATTATCCTGGAGTAAATTTTTTGGATTTTTCTGAGAAACTTCATTTTTTGATGAATAGTGGAAAATTATGCCTTTTAGTTAAAACATATATTTTTTCTAATTAATGGTTAACTATAAATGGAATTATAAATATTTTTTAAGGTCATTTTATATGAATATTAAATCTAATAATACAATTAAATTCATTACGATCAACTCCACTTTCAAATTGAAGATAAAAACATAACAATCGTTAAAATGTTTTTCTACTATAAAACCTTGTTATTTCGTCCCATCAACAGTATTAGTACTAGTCTTAATTTTCCCACTTCTATGATTGAAATTTGAAAAATAAAATATAAAATATTATATTCACTATAATTTTTACTTTCTTATAATACATTGTTAATTTTTTACCAAAATTATTAGTAAAAGTGGTTAGAATAATCACAGCGGCTAAATCCAAATTAAGATTTATTAGGGACTAAACCTTACAATTAATGGCCCAAATGACCTAAAAGAATTTCCAACACCCATTTTATATCCATATTTTGGAAATAAAAATTAAATTATTGAATGGGTTGTTTTTTTTTTGACTTTTTTTAGGTAAGAACATGTGCACACCTAATGTGTTTCTAAAAATTCCATATGACTCCTTTTCCTCCCCTATAAAAGGCCACCACCACTACCCATTCCTCACACCTCTAAAATATTTTATTTATTCCAAATTCTAAACAATTAACCTCCCAAAAATCCTCCCTTCAACATTTTATCCTCCCTTTGGGAAGAAAGCTTCTTGGGGAAGCCTTTTGGCACAAACCAAAAGGAGTTTCCCAATTTAGAGGAAAAGTCTTCTCTCAAGCTTCATTCCATTATTTCATTTATCTACCTCTTAAACTATCATTATTCTATTTTTGTGTAAAAAAACCAATATCCTCCATATGAAATTATGTATTCTTGAAAATGTTCTTATCTACACTTTCACACACCTCCATCTATTGTATATTGAACATACGGTTTTTGTGTACTGTGAACTACTACCTCACAAAGAGATGATTGTTCATTACACCATTACCATAAATCATGGTGGAAATTATGATGGAAAATATATTTATATATGTAATATATTATATTTTTTATCTAATTAATATTCTTTATTACTCTTATGACACACATCTTTTTCCCTTTCAATTGGTGTTAATATGATAATCATGTTTCCGGAAGTATGGACAACGACCCATTCAATGTGATGTGATACATTCACACACCCCATAGAATGTATTAAGGATGGGTTTAAAGAAAATATATGATATATTTTATATATTAATTATACATTAATAATGATATATATATATATACATGAATATAAATACATATTTCATTTACATATATTATTTCAATACGATAATAAAAATGGAAACATCATTTATGTATAGGTACAGCTTCCTGTCTCCATGAACAGCGTATTCCATTTCCTAATTATATATGAAATAAATTATTATAATATTCATATACTGTATATAAATAAATTTATATATTTATCTACATTTGGAAATCATGATACAAGTATAAAGACTAATGATATAACAAATTAAGACACATGTGAGAACAAAGTGAATATTACCTGAAGTGAGTCATTAAAACACGATCATTAAAAAGTAGGTATTATATGGTTATAATAAAACCATATAAAGTAATATATAAAATAATATTATTCTGTAAATTATATATAATAAATATTTATTTGTTATACAAGAATATTGTATGAGTACGAAGAGAGTCAAGACACAAGGGGCGAGGATTTCATCTCACTTTTAATCTCCGTGAGATACATGTAATGTTCACCAATCTTTACTTTTGTTTTTTGTATGTACTGACCATTATTGTATTCCATGTATCTTATAATTTAATTTAATGGTATTCACATTTAAATTTTATGATCCTTATTTCATGGGTTTTATGTCTCAAAAGTTACCAAATCGGTAAAATAGTTTTGTCTCAATTTTCCTTCTTTGAGACTCATGTTTGGTAATGCTCCTAAAATCTTTATTCAAGGTGTATATAAAGAAATTTTACAATTTATATCAGGAATATAAATATTTTACTAATATTTTATGCTTTAGTTAATTTTATTTCTTACCTGGAGATTATGATCTCATGTTACCAAGTCACAAATGTTTATTGGGATAATCTCATCACTTTTCGAGATTATTTATATTTATGTTTCAATTGATGAAATATTATGATCCAACTCTCAAGGAAATTAATTAATTCTATTATCCTCTATTAATCAATGATATAATAATATATTGGTACTATTTTTGTACTATTTTTGTACTCTTTATTCCAAAAGATAGTTAATGGTGTATTTTTAAGAAATCATGACTTTACCCTCGCTTCGGTCGGAAATTAATGTTTTCTAAAAAGGTTTTTCAAGAATATTATACAATTAAAATATATGATTTTTATGAAATTTGTAAACTTTTTGTCTTATACCAATCTCTTTAAGGGAATCTTCTTATCAATTTCAAAACAAGGAATTCCTTCTATCCCTTTTACCATCAAAAAAGTAATGTTCTTTTTTACTTCATACTATATGTGAAAATTTACCCACTATCATTCCTTTGAAGATTCATTTTAATAATTAAAATATTTATGAAATTGTTTTAAAAGTAATTTTCAATGAAAAGGATTTTCAAAATGGTTTCATGTAATATTAATATTCCTTCAAAGTATTTTCTGTGAAAATAATTTTTAAATGGTTTTATGTAATAATAACACTTTTTCAAATAAGAAAAGATATTTTCCTCAGGAAATGTTATTGAAAGATATTTCAAAACTATTTTTCATATATGATGACATCCATTTATGTTACTTATTACCTTTTTTGAAAATTATACAATGCTTCCATTCATATCCTTTCAATTAATGACTCGTGCTTAATGTCATGGCATCTGTGGAACATGTTTCTCATTCACGGGTTATGTGTTTATGAAATATAGTTCTATTTCACGGGTTATGATTTGATGAAATGGTTGTGAAACCTATGTATTTGACATTGGTTAAGATGTGATAAAATTTTAATGATACCCATCTCTTTATATGGGTCATGATTTGATGTTTATAAAACCAATATCTTTTTATAGATCATGACATGAGGAATTTTTTCTTATCTTGTGGCGCATGTGTGAATGATTTTACTATGAGATTGGTGGTAACTATATTTCTCTCGAATTAATTGGGTAATGATTCATTTTATATGATCTCAATGGGAACATGGGTTGTATCACAATCCCGAAAAAAGGGTGTTTGGGTTGTAGCCCATGCCAAAAAAGAAAGAGGGTGCATGGGTTGTAGAAGAATACTATATGAAAGAGGTTACATGAGTAGTAGCCCAAGCCTAAAACCATGAAGGTGCACGGGTTGTGGTCCAAGCCTCAAAGAAAGTGGGTACATGCGTTGATATCTCAAGCACAATGTAGGCACACGGTTCGTACACCAAGCCTAACATGTTATAATGATATAGGTTGGTAGCCCAAACATAAAAGTTTTTATTCTTTTATGTGTGCCAATAATCCTATGTCTTATTCCTTACTTATGATTTTATGGATCATGATGTGTATTTCATTATGATTCATGTCTTTTTAACTACCATGATTTATCCCATACCTCATGTTTTATATCCATTATTGTGTATGGTATGATATCCTATTGTTACATTCCCCTTATCATACTACTATGTTCATGTTTATGTTTATTTTAATCCCTTGTTTACCATTACTGAGCATCTGAGCTGACCCCTTTCTTATGTTTCATATCTCTAGGTTACAAATAAAATTTTTAGGAATAAGTGATAATGGTGTTTATCTTCATGGTAGATATTAAAGATCTTTCACTAGGATATAAGATTTTGTTTCAAGTTTCCAAAGACACTAAATTAAAAGAGTCCTCTGGCATGTATTTTTATAATGTACTAAATATTCATCTAAAATGATTTAATATCCATGTATGTTAATCCTGGGTTGCTATATAATTTCTCCCTATGTGGGCTGTGAAATTTCTCATTAAAAAACCTCAAATATTGGGATTCGTCTTGAGGACAAGGGGATGTATCCTTCCTAAAAATAGTTCTATATCTAGAGCACTTATGCCAGTTGTTTTGTGAAAAAATATTGATGATCTTGTTGAGACCATTGGTTTTCCTATCACTAATATCTTTATCAATATATTGATACAAAAATGTTTGGTGGTAAGTGGTGAGGTTGATATAGAATGTGTCCATGAGGAACTGGGGGCACACTATTGGTCTGGAAACTCCCTAAGTAGTCCTATAAATCTATCACAGGCTTCATGAAACAACTAGCATTAATCATTCAGGAAGCCAATGATCGTATGCCTAGTCTCATGAATCATCTTCCTAGGATATAATGTCATGGAATATTTATTATAGACATGATCCCAGGTGAAAAATATCTCTTACTATAACTATTGGAACCAGGATCTAGCATTCCCCTTAAGGCGAAAAGGAAACACTCTCAACTAAAGTTCTTACCCTCTTTGAATACTCAATGGTAGTGTTTGGTCACCAAAATAGAAATCCCTTATGAATTAATGGTATTCTTCACTAGAAATTCCATTGAAGGTTGGAAGTTGAATCAAAATAGACTATTTGATTTCATAATTTCTTGATCTTGGTGAGAACCTTATTCAATAAGGGTAGGTAGAAGCATTGGGCATCAGTAAAACTCTCATACTATGTCTCTCCACTATTTCATTGGAAGGTTGATTGAAATTTTCATGAAGTAGGTTTTTCAGGATTTGTTTCTCATTATCAACCACTATATTGACTTCCATGTTTACTTTATTTTTTTCCTTTTTCAATTATTTTAGGCACTTTTCACGTTTCAAAAAAAATATGCTCTGAGGTGTCAAATATAGAACTATTTTCATGAAGCAGTAGTTCTATATATTTATTTCAATTTTCTTTGGGAATTTTATATTTTTTTATTTATTTTTTTATTTCTATTTTTTTATAGTATTTAGTTTTTTTAAAAAAAATTGATGTCTTTTTTTATCGATCGCACACTCCCTCCGTGAAAACAATGCCAGAATTTGGTGTTGTGTATCATTGATCATGAGAAAATTAGATTTTATAAAACCTAACAACTACATAATATAGTGGTATGATTGGGTTGAACTATTGGGAAGGACTAAATTTGTGCTTCAGACCAAAAATAAAAGAAATAAAATAAAAACAAACACAAAAAAATTAAATGAAATAGTGGGGGTTATGATGGTGAAAAATGAATGAAATGGTGATAGTGTGAGTGTAAAAAATATTGAGTCCAATTATAGAAAGTATTTAGATAGTAAGGTAGGCATACAATAGGCAGGAATACAATCAGTTAAATCAATCAAAAGATGAGTAGAGGAAATCAAACAATATGATTCAATACTATTTTCCTTTTTTCATGCACAAGAGTTTAAATATATGGATATTATTTAAGGTAGATTTACAGATTTATCATCTAGTAGACTTGTGTCAGTGTAATCCTTGAAAAAAAATTAAACTCTAGAAATCATTCCATCACCAATAACAAAAATCAGAAATCCATAAGTTCAAATTGTCTGTTAAACACAGTTTCTCTCTCTCTCTCTCTTGATAATGACTAATTTTTCAATGAAATCATCTGATTTAAAAAAATTTGAATATTAATATAATCAATATTAGTTACCATTTATCTTAATGGTTTTAAAAAAGTTATTCATAGAGATAGAGTGAGAGATAGAATCTAGTAAAACAAAAGTTTGTGTGAACAAGAATGAAATAGGTTCAACTGGCTAACTTAAATTCCCCCAAAGGATATTAGTCTTGAATAATCATTGAATTCAACATATTAAAATATTTTTACACAAATATGTTCATATTAGGAATAAATGATAAATAAAAGAGCGAGGAGAATGTGTTTTGTCTCCGTGATCGATCTCCAAAAATCTTCAATAGTGTGATCTTCTGTGCTCTACTCCTACTAATTGAGAATGAGATGATGTTCTCTAGATTTCTTGCCCTGGGAATCTAGAAGTGGTTCGTGAGTGCTTCCCCAATCTACTACTCACTGTAAGTGGTCATGAAATCTGTTTGTGGATGTCATTGTGATGATCTATGGAAGTGGTTGAAGGTTGTGGAATTGTAAAGTACTCAAGTCTCGAATGATGATATAATAATTCTTCAGTTTCCCACCTAGGGAACTCTATTTAATCCCTTTCCTACTCCTTCCACTCTTCATGGTCCTATGTGCGTAACCTTCATGAGCCACTTACTGCTCACTGGTCACCGAAGCAGAATCCCATAAACTAAAATTACAAACTACCACCATGAAGCACAACTCCTCCCCCTCCACAATGATACAACTGGGAAATAACTAAACAATTATTAAAACAAATAAATTAATTAATAAAATTAAATTAGTAGTATAATTAAATAGATATTTTAATACCAATTAATTTAAATATAAATATACATTAAAATACATATTGATTTATTTATATTAAAAATGCATTATTAGATATTCTAAAACTATTCTATAAATAAATTACAATTATGTAAAAAATAAAGAATTAAAATAATAATAAATAAATATAATATTAATCTATTAAAAATTACATTATTTTTATTATTATTTATTATGTTCATTTTATATAAGTTATTATATATATTCTATTACATAATATTATATGTAATAAATAATATATATTAAAAGTAGAACAAAAAAGAATAAATTGGGGGAGGGGTCGTCTGGTTCGCGAGTAGAAGGGTGAGGGAAGGGGGGTCTCACGAAAAAGGGGAGGAGGGGATATGGCGTATGGAGGTAGGCTTAGGCAGGAGTGGGTAGTGGAGGTAGTAGGTGTGGTGCGAGGGTGGGTACTACTTCACAGTGGCGTGAGGCAAGGGGGAGAATAGATGTCAGGTGACACCACCAGAAAGGGCTTGCGGTGTGTGGATGAGGCACCACCAGTAGGTGGCTGGTGGTGTGAAGAAAAATGGTGGTGTGAGAAGTGTCAAAATGAGACACTATTGGATGTGGTGGTGAGTGGGTAGTTGGCAGTAGGAAAGAGACGCTGTCATGTTAGGTGGTGTTAGGTAAGTTTGGAAGAAGGTGGAGGTATGCACCTGAAAATTTGATTGAAAAATTTAATCAATTAATTAAATAATAGAATAAAATTTAAAAAATCCCAACTTGTCCAATATTGAAAACAAAATAAAATTATATACTAATTATTTATGATTAAAAATTATTAGTGATTAACTTAAAATAACATAATAGTTAATTTTCTAAAACAATTGAAAATAAAAAAAATATAGATGTTTAGTTTTCTAAATTTAATCAAATTATGAATTAATAAAATCAAAGAATTCAATTTAAAAAAAAATAAACTATGATTTAAAATATTTAAAGAATATAATTAAACTATTAAATTTAATTTATTTTTTTAAGGAATCAAAAGAAAAAGTGATCCATTACTTAGCTACACGTGACTTAATTAAATTAAATAATTTGGAGTTTAGATAAAAAATAATTTAAATAATTAAAGAACAAAACAATTAAAAATTTAATTTTATGTAATGAGAAATTTAATTCAAAATAAAGAATTAAATTTTATTGTTATTAAAAATAATGGAAAAAAACAAACAATAAAATACACAATTCATAAAAAATTATAACTTTACTAATTAAGTACAAAATTTATGACCATTGATAGTTAATAATTAACATACATCTATTTGACATTTAAAATACAATAAAAACAATAAAATATGAAAAATATGTATTAAAAAGTAGCCACATTGGTAATCACATAACAATATTTGTCAAGACTCAATACACATAGATCCTTTTCAAGCATTGTATGGATTTATTTGTCGTTCTCCACTTGTTGGGTGGAAACTCTTGAGACATCCTTGGTTGGGGAAAGCCTTGTCCAAGAGACAATGTTGAATATTTAGTTGGTCATTAAGAGAATAGAGATGGGTCAAATTCATTAAAAATCATGTGTGGATCATCATCGATGACTATTGTCATTTGAGGTGAGTGATCATGTATTTTTAAGAATCTCTCTAAGGACTATGCTTAGACATTTTAGAAGGCAGGGAATGTTATATCTTGAGTACATATGCCCTTTTGAGATATATGAATGGGTTTGTGAGGTGGCATGTAGGTTGGAATTTCCATCGTGGTTCAATTTAGTGTAGAATGTGTTTCATGTGCCTCGGTTGAATAAATCTCATCCTAATTCTACCAATGTGATCTGATGGGATTACATTGACCTATATCCAGATGCTTCATCGGTGTATGTGTTAGTGAGGATTTTGGATAGGAAAGAGGAAGTATTTCGTAGAAAAAACATCCGTCTAATGCAGGTTTTGTGGAAAATTGGTCGGATTCCGAAATAAACTCAAGAATGGGAGAAAGAAATGGTCAAGAAATGGCCCAAACACTTTTAGGAAAATGGCAGATTTTTTATTTTTGCAGATGAAAAGGCTAATATTGGGTAGCATTTAGCACCCCATGTTTCATTTCAGTAAACCTTTCTTTATGTATTTTAATTTTTAAACATGTTTGAGTGATTTTTTTTGTGTTTTGGAAGACATTTTGATTTTTTTGGTGATTTTATGGAGGCACCTGATTTGAGAACTGTAAGTAGAAACCATTGAACTCAAACAAGAAATTGGGAAAAATGAGGTTGTGGGATCTTGGTAGGTGCATGGTTTTTTCAATCTTTGAGAACACTAATGTGTAATTTTTCTTTTTAGAACAAATGAAAAAACATGATTGATTCATCGATTTTCAAACCGTGCAAGCCAACCATGCAAATGTTGTTGGGAGGTAGTGGTTGGAACATGGTTTGTGCACAGTTTTATTTATCTAGTGTGCTAACCATGCATGGTTAAAAAATTTATCCTTAAATTGTGGATCTCAATTGGGATTACATCTAATAAACTCATTTTTCATTTATTTCGACCCTAACTAGGTTTTCCTTCCTCTCATTGGGTGTGTAGACTTTCCCCTTATATTCGAGAGTGATCTGTTAGAAAATATTAGTGATTTAATGGGATGATTTATTTGTAAGTCTTCATTATTTGTGGTTTTCCTTAGATCTATTCTTATTCCATATCTTGGATTCATAGATCTAGTTTGTTTTCGATATATGTATATAATATTTGATGTCAATAATTATTATATTTTGTTTTTTACGTTGGTAAATGATTTCTATGTTGGATTTTTAGATATTCAACCCTTTTTTGTTAAAGAATCTAAGTTATTCTCTGTTTTCACGATAGTTTCTGAGATAGTGGCTTCACTCTCGAATTCGCATACAAAAATAAAAGGATTCATTTCAATTTCTTTTTTCTTGACATTTATTGTGAAAATGTTGTTCAATGCCAGATGAAATCCCTCTTTGGTAATATTTTATCGAATAGTGATAATTTAGTGTTTTGGTGGAAAGTAAAAGAGATAACAAGATTTTAAAATGAACATTTTAAAAAATTTAGTTTCTTTTTAAGTATGGAAAATTATATTCAATAAAAGGATAGTTTTATTAAAATGGTTTGGAAAAGGTTGTGTTGACATGGTTTCTGTCATAAATGGTAATGCATGAATTGAATGGGATTGATAATGGCACGAAGTACCGCCATCAAAATGAAAGGTTATGGATGTGAAGTTCCACCGTAAATGGTAACACAAAGCATTTATAAATGAATATGGGTGTGTTTTATGTAAAATGTAATGGGTTGTTCCAAAATGTTATTCGACTAATGGTTTGAATGACTTTTTTTTTTCTTTCCTTGAAAAATATTTTGGTTGGAAAATGGATTATGGTGTGAATTTCCTTTTTTAATATATACTGATACAGTGTTTTAGAGTTTTTTATATAAAAGAATTTATATAAATGTTTTGTCATGTTTTAACCTAGTGACGTGAGTAGAGAATTTATTATTGGAGAAACCTGCTGAGTATCATTACCCACCCACTACTTTGGAGCTTTGGTGCTTTGGCAGATGTTGTTTATCAGAAAATAGGTAAAGGTAATATATTTTGTTTAATTAGTTGTGATTCATGATACTTGATCATGGATTTTGTATTTGGAACTTGGATCTTATTTGGAGTTTCAAAATTGGTTTCTTTGGAGTCTTTTAGCTATATTGGTTTTGTCTTCTACATTGTTGTTGATTTTAATCTTGGTTTTCACTTGGTAATATGATATAGTTTGGTTTCATTTATTTTACATTGAGTTTTATACATTGTTATCAAACATCATCTAGTTTTTATTTGATTATGTTGTGCTTGGTTTGGTTGTTTTAATTCAAATGTAAAATTTTCTCCCAATGGTATTGAATCCCTTGGAATTTATTGTTAGCCTTTAACATCTTGGGGATGTAACTTAAGGACATGTAGTGATTTTTTCTTCATCTCAATACAATGAGGATAGGTTGGATGTTACAGTAATGAATATGAATAACATTATGAAATAAGTTATTAGTTTTTCTATTTATTGTATATTATTTTAATGAACATTTATGGAACTTGAGAGAAATTGTATGGTTTTTTTAATCATCATATTTTTTTGAGTTGTAATTATTCCACATTGAATATGGGTCTACATGATTTTTTATACTATCCTGTGTTGATATTATATTTAATTTTCTCATTAATTTTAGGATAATTACATTTTAATAGAAAATATAAATTCTTTGATGTATTTTATTTTGTGTAAAATTTGACGATTTTGAGGATAATTGTCATCAACTCAAGATAGGATCGTTTTTCATTAAATTATTTTTCATCCCTAAAAACATCTCATTACTTATTTTAAAATATAAAAATCATTATTTATTTTTATCTTCATATATCCATTTAACCCTTTTTAATACTATATATTATTAACTCTTTTTATGATGTGGGTTTCAATAATGATATTTTTAACGTGATAAAATTTTTTCCCTTACTGATTGTATATTGTATCTTCCAATTCATATTTCATCTGGATTAAATTTGTTACTATTCAATAATACAGTCTTAAAATATATTTCCAAATAATTTGTGAAAAATTATTCATTTTAATTCCCTAAAAATGTTATTTTTAAATGTATTTCATGACCTCTTCTCTTTAATTATTTTTATTAAATGTTTTATCAAGACACTTTTTCATTCATTATCATCTATAAATCAAAAATATGTAACTTATATGGAAATATTGTCATTATCTGGAATATTTATTCAGATCTTAGTTCTATAAACACATACTTTAAAGACATTCATAAAAAATGTAGATTCTTGGATATAACTATCTATGACTTAATAAAAATACTAAATTACATACATTCCCAATACATTTTTTTAGAGCTCTAAATAAATACTAAAAACATAAACAAAAAAAAATTCTTTCAAAAATAATGGATACTTTTCCCACTATATAATAAACTACTTACACCATAAGAATACTTCAACATATCCCACAAATTCAGCCACTTGTACTGTCGTTCTAAATGTATCATGTGTACTACTTTTCTTCCTAACCAATGGAATGGAATCATATTAAAGGGGTGATATCAAACACTAGGTAAGGGAAATGTATATTTGAATCTATCAAAGACATAAACATGAAATAAATTATTTAGAAATAATAATTATTCTAAATAATTCCAAAATCAACTAAATCTAACAACATGTTATATCCATGATAATAAATTAAAACATCAAAATCAATAACACTAATATCATGCTAAAAGAATATAAATAACTAGATATTAAAAACATGTTTTCAAGGGATAATTCCAAGACACTTTACTCCTATAGGGATTGTTATAAAATAAAACCCATGTTCTTTTATCTCATGAGACCTATTAATGCATCATG
Source organism: Viscum album (assembly GCA_963277665.1). NCBI lineage: Eukaryota > Viridiplantae > Streptophyta > Magnoliopsida > Santalales > Viscaceae > Viscum > Viscum album. The sequence goes on from OY728159.1 coordinate 99,928,241, forward strand.
GGGATATATAATTTTTTCCCCACTCGTCACTTGATTAAGTCCAATATCTTCACCATTGGAGTTAACAATACATTTTATGAAATTACCTATAGAATATCAGGATGAATAAAAACATGGATACCCATATAATGAATAATAAAAAATTTCAATATATAATTCACCTGTGTCAATAGAATATAATAATCAAGGATTTCAATAATTTTTTTCTAAGCCAATAAAAGTCATAGCCTGATAATAACCCATTCAAATAAAGCAGTTGGATGGTCAAACAATACATGGTAAAATTTTAAACAATAATAAATATTTTAATAACAATATATTGAATTATATTTGGATGATAGTAAAACAACACATGTAAAAATTAACAATGATCAATCATATTGAAATGGAAACACTATTTTTCATGTCAATATAAAAACATTAATTCTTGGAGAACATCATCTAATATGAGTTATGTAAAATGTGACCTTCACACTATATAGTATAATGAGGATATGGCTATGAGAACACTAAGATACCATGATCAAAATACATCTATAGAAATAAGGTTGGTTTATTCAAAATAACATATCCCTAGTGTAATAGAGAAAATATAAAAATATGTTTACATAGATGAATAATATCCTTTAAAAACAATGCTTGAACGATACTACCCAAGAATGATTTAGGAATTTTTTTTATGGAATAATGAGTTCATTCCCCAAGAATATAAATATATATTATATTATATATAGAGAAACATGATTCCTTTTAGGTTAAATACTTTTTAAAATTAAAAGGGTGTTATATTTGAAAACATTAATGTGATTTTAGAAGAAAAAATTAACATTGACATGAAAAAGATGTTATAGGTCACATACAAAATTATTTTTCAAAATATGAGGCGAAAAATATTTGAACAACATTAAATATAAAAATAATAATAAAAATTGTTCCTTGAAAAAAATAAGTTTTATCTTTTAAAAATGTGTATAGGAAGAAAAAATATTAAAGTGAAAGCCAATATCTTGAAAATAACTGTTTCCAAAATTGAAATTGTACAATGTGTAAATAACATTGTTTTTTGTACCAATACATTTTCATCATAGGGGTATATAAATTACTATATAATCATATGTTAGTTTAACATAACCCAATCATGGAATAAATATGTTCCTGATGAAAAATAAAACATAAGGAAAATAGACTTGAGTTATCAATATCCTTTTAGGGAAATATACTCCTTAAAGTAAGAAACTTTTAAAAAGGTCTGTCATTTGGTATAAATTGAAATTCATAGAAAATAAATAAATTACCACATAATATAATGAATTTAAATAAAATTCATAACTATTAATTCAAATAGAATATCATAACTCAATAAATGAATATTCAGTTAACAATAGTTTTACAACTAGGGTAACAATTGAGTAAAATACATTTGATTAAATCGAACTAATTATTTTTAGTCTTTAAAATGGATTAAAAAATAATATGACAAACATATATCAAAAGTTACTGAATATATATTGTAAAGGGAAGCATGTCGCATAACATAAACATGTCTCAAGGAGTTATTGGTTTATATAAAGATACTTTGTGTCCTGAGAAAGAATTTAATCAAAACCTATTGAAATAGATGGATTATAATATAATATAAATAGAATAAAATATAAATCAGTATAATATATCTCAAAAGATTTTATTTATACCACATAAATAAAATTTAGTTCATATTACCAAATATTTATCAAAGAGTGTAACTTGCAAAGAAATCCCTTACCTCGGTCATGATCCATTCTACACATTCACTAAATGTCTTGAATAATTAAATTAAATTCATTAAATACATACCTAATAATATTCTTCTTATCAATAAACATTTATACTATGTGACATCTTGAACCTAGATTACACTTAGAGGTTCCTCGAGCTCAGTTGGCCATATGGCCTCAAGTTCATCACCCCAAATGCCAAAGGCTGCCAAGTAGTATTGAGGTACTAGGGTGTGTGCATGTGGAGACTATTCAATAATTAATAGAGTTGAACATAGTGGATAAATATAATAGTTGGTAAATAGAAAAATCAATATTATGTAAACATATGGAACATCAGAAGTAGACACTAAGTCATTAGACCAGTAAAATGACATATCAAATGTATATAAAAATAATAATAAAATGAAGACATAGATAATAGTACTCCAAGATTGTAACTGAATTATATAAAAAAATTATTATAATGTATATCATGTTTCTATAAAACTAGATAATAGGTTTACATGGTAGTAGGAAAAATGTTATATTGATAAAAATAAAAAAGAAACTATCCATTCATCTAGAGCTCTAGTTTAGTCATCATCTACCAAACTCCATCCTAATGAAAATAAAAAATATTAGGAGTCCAAGGTGGGATACATCCCTTTATCAACACCTGAATACAAGTAATATTCCTAGGTACAAATGTAATCCTAGATAGGGTGAGAGGTATATCTCAGTAGGCCACCGCCAAGAGAATCTATAACATCCAGTCCAGGTAATATATACTGAAATACTATACATGCATGCATATGGAAAAGTAAAGATGTACAATAATGTAAATAACCCAATAACTTATTTAATATATATATTTAATGTCTTTAAACATGAGATCATTTAATTAATTTATTTTTTTACAGTTTATATATTATTTCATGTGAGGTATAATGATCACTAACATCAGGTCATGAAAATAAATATAAAGGATCCAAGTTCTGACAAGGAATCAATGATGATGATAATAATTAAATAGGATCAAAGGTAATAACCAAGGAACTATTAACCTCAGTGGTTGAGCCAACATAGTAATAACCAGGATCCTAGATATAAGGGGTCTGTGTTTAATCTAAGGGAAATCACCCAAGGTATTCCATAAAAATATGATTCTAACAAATTATGATGAATTCATACATTGTAAAAGGGGATATTTAGAGATTAGTCCCAATGGGGTATCCATGGAACCTCATGTCTGTAGAAATCATACTAGATCCAAGTATTCTATCTAAGGAATCCAATAATAATAATGGAGGTATCTCACAATGTCATACTAGGCATCCACTAGTAGACAGGGATCATGTTCCAATGTGGGTTTCACCCTTGGAAGCAGACATCCCTCAATCGGAATGGTGTCCACGAGTACTGAAGGCATCCAATCGAAAATCCAAGGCCAACTCAAGTCTGACCATGCCTATAAAGATTTAATTTTCCATATCAAATATGAACTTATATATGATTCATTTATTATTTAAGTCCATGTAATAATCATGATGTATAAAAATTTATTTGGTTCAATAATTTGTGTTTCATTAGTGTGATAAGGAAAAATGGACATGAAACCATTTATTAGTCCATATGAGTTATAATCAATTCATTAGGTTCAATATTGTACCATCCATTAACCATGGAATGGTGTTCAAGTGATATGAAAAAAAATCATCAAATTACATTCATTTAAATAGACCATGTGATATATATCAATATATATACGCTTTTTATTTTAAAAGATCAATTGAATAACTGGAACACTTACTTTATAAGGGTTAAGTGTTAAAAACATGTAATAACCACATATAACTTATTAATTTAATTGAAACAATTACCTTTGTCAAGGTCAATTCATATCACAACTGAATTTTGGCATATATAAGATTAAAAAGATTCTAAAAGAATAATTAAGGAAATTCCCTACTTGGGGGAATGATGTAGAGATCATCATCTCTAAAAATGGATAACAAGTATAATAAGGGTCTTATAATACAATTATAATGAAAATAAACATGTTACATGAATTTAATAGGCCACACACGATGAAATCAACGCGCACACAATACAACAATTTAAAAAATCAAAAAACATGAGGGATGAGTCATAGACCACCTACCTCAAGGATATATCACTCACTTCATCTAGTATTTGCCTTTTTTTTGTCCTATATTATATAGATCTAAATAATGGACCAATTCTATAAAAATAGGGCACATGAGAATATATCAAAATAGGGTTGTCTAGGGAAAGAAGAATAAAAAATGGGGAAAAAGAAATTAAGTACTTACCAATGGGCATCCAACGTGATGAAAAAGAATAAAATCGAACATAAAATCAGATATTGGGAAAAAAACTATCAAAGGGGATAATGGGAGTTTAGAAAGGGAGATGGAGGAGACCTACATCTGCAAGAATGAGCCCAGGAAGAAGGATAGAATAAAATATCGGGCCATTAAAGTAATTTTCATCATTTCACCCAAAATAAAAACAAAAGTTCATATATTTTCCACACAGTTGGAGAAACCATGGTCCAATCATTCATGGATCATTGATTAAGGTGGGTACTCGCATGATTTGGCCACACTATTTAAGAAACCATTCAACAACTATTCCATTTTCCTCGCCAAAAAAATAAAATGTTTTAGAATGGATGTGTTTCCCTGGGCACATATTTTCCTCAAACACTACATCCTGTTATACTCTTTTTCCATACTATCACATTTATGAGAGACCATGTGTGATGGTTCATAGGGTTTCTATTGTCCATGAAGTTCAATTATTTTCTCCACCTACTAGGGTTGAAAGCTCCAAAAAACATCAAATTCCTCTAAAATCCTTATAACCTCATTATTCATCCATAATATATCCAAAATAATGAATTAGACCGAATTTAAAAGGATGCATAAATGAGATAAAAATAGGGTTCTTACAGCCTTCGCCAATTAAAGGAACTCGTCCTTGAGTTCACCTTCCTTGGTTAGAGAAACAATATCTGAGAAAAACTCAAACCACTAGACATATATGTTGGCCTCTCATTCCCAAGTCTCATATTTTACCTGGTTATGATTCCATAGCACCTGAAGTTAAGATATAGACCTGTCTCAGAGGACCTTTGTGCTATGGTCAATGATGCATAAAGGATACTCATAAAATAAAGTATTGACATCTAACTCAACTTCCTCGTGATCAAAAGTATGATATGGGTAATCTTGATAACTGAAACGCTATAAAATGTGGAAGATTATTTACATTGGAAAATACCTATGTCATAGTAAAAAAATGATATTATACTTTCTAGACTCCCACTATGATCTCTAATGTCCCTACATAATGACATGACAAATTCACATGACTCTAAATAAATTTATTCAAAAACCTAGGTGACACTAGTAGGAAATAATGATCCCTGAACCCAAAAATTGGAGGTATTCAATGGTGATCAGAATGATATTCTCTCTATACTGAGCAGTATACATATGCTTCTTAGTTAGCTGAACCTAATTCTAATTCTCCTGCACAAAATGAGGAAGTAATAACACTAAATCACAAAGATCTAAGCAGCACGAGTGTAAATGGCATGGTCTACCAAACCTGTCCTCAAAATGATCCATTTGAAAAATCACATGAAATAAATTATTATATGAAAACTATATGAGAGGGATATTATTCTCCCATGACCCACCAAAATCAAGCTCTCATACTTGGATCATGTACTATAAAATATGTATCGTCCATTCTGACTGGCCATCAGACTGAGGGTGAAAGGTTGTGCTCAAAAGCACCTGTGTACCCATAACTCTCTACAACCTCTAAAAACCATGCTATAAAATGAGTATCTCTATCTAAAATGATAGAAAAAGGTTTCTTTTATAGTCTTAAAATATTATGGACATATAGTATTTCAAGATCGTCAACTTAGAATGTCTCCTAGATCGGAAGGAAGTGGGATACATTCATTAGTATCTAGACAACAACACACACTACATCACTACATCGAGGCAACCTCAGTAAGAGAACCAAAAAATCCATAGAAAAATATTAACATTTTTATTCCAGTATTTGATGTGGTAGTAAAAAGACATAATGACACTGTTTCTCCACATTTTCCTACTGACAAGTTGAACACCTATCGATGAATCCTGCAATCTCATGCTTCATCTCATGCCCCCAATATTGGCATCACATATCTTGATACATATTATAGATGCCTGGATTACCTTCCAACTGAAAATCATGGGACTCTTTTATAAATCCAACCCTAATATATATAGTAACAAAGACATTTCAATGAATATGTAGGACGGTTTCCCCATCTAGAGAACAATTCAAAGGTCGTTCCCCACTAAATATTCTCTCCCAGAGAACAAGACTTACATATATGAAAATTACCTTCTCTTTACCCTCTCATGGAGTGAGGAGATAAATTTTAAGCCTGAGAGATAATACTAATAACAAATATCATGAAACTGTGGATTAATCTTAGAAAATAGGTCTTTAAATTTCATTCACTACTGGATTATTGTATAGCTTATGCCTATGTTTTATCACTCAGTGCATTAGATATTGAATTTCCATTTCCAAACATATAGTCAAGCTAAAAATTGAAGGTGTGAATATATTCATCCCATATTCTATTTTTGAGATTCAATTCATGCTTTGAAAATATATATTTTAGGCTATTCTAGAATTTATAATCCACAAAGCGCTCACCTATAAAATAGTGTCTCTAGTAATGTAAGGATTGAAAAACTTTTTCCATCTTAATATCATGTGTAAGGTAATTTATCTCATAAGGCCTCAATTTTTTAGATCTATATGCAATGAATCTATGATCTTGCATCAAAACTAGACCTGGACTGATGTCAGATGCATAAAAACACAATATTTCATCTACCAGGATCTAGAGGAATCAATGTAGGTTACTTGACAAGCCTTAATTTCATCTCCTAAAAGGATTTATTGAACTCTTCTGACCATAAGAAATTGACACCATTATTTGTAATATTAGTAATATGTGGATAAAATCATGATAATTCTTGTATAAAATTCCTTTAATATCTATCCATCCCCAAGAAACTCCATATATCAAACTTTCTCTTGAGATTCTCCTAGGAAACCATGGCACTAACCTTCTCTGGGTCAAATGGTACTTCTGATTCTGAGACAATATGACCCAATATTTGAACCTTGTAGATCTAGAAGTGGAACATAGCAATGTTGGCATAAATTTGTTTCTCTATTAGTGTACATATAATGATCTCAAAGTTCTTATCATAGTTTCTATGAGTGTGAGAATACACTAAGATTTCATCCACCAAGACTATGATACCAGATATGGGTAGAAACCCCTATTCATCAAAGCCATGAAAATGGAGGGTGCATTTATATGAAATAATGGAATAATGATATACTCATACAAATAATACCTACTATGAAAAGTTTTATGAGGTATTTTTAAAGAACTAACTCATGCCTGGTGATTTCCCGATCTAGTGTCGATCTTTGAGAACACCCTAACTCCTTGCATATATTCAATGAGATCATATATTCAAGAAAGTGGATATATGTTCTTGACCCTAAGCTAATTCAATAATTCATAATCCATGAAAAGACTAATGGAACCATCTACCTTCTTGGGAAAAATAATTGGTAAACCCCAAGATGAAGTTTCATCTCATATAAAACTCTTCAACTCTAGATCCTCCAACACCCACTTGAGCTCCTAGAGCTAAGTAGGTTTTGTCCTGTATGGATGAATGGACACTTGAGATGGTCCTAGAATTATATTGATCATAAAATCTACAAATATTTCTAGAATGAACCCATAACAATTTTAGAGAAATATGTCCCTGAAATGATCTACTATAGGAGGGAAATCTTCTATGTGTACTCCCTACAATCACAAGAAGTAACTTCTAATCTGGCAGGTTAATCCACCTATTCCATGATTCTCTAGTATATTTCTAATATCCATAACATCCATCTCACCCTTTTGAATATAACTTCCACCGATTGGTGATGTAAACAATACCCTTTAGTGATACATGTCTACAAAGGCATGATATAGGACCAACCAATAAATCCTTATAATGGCATAAAATCATATCCTCTCAAAAAAAAAGGTCCCACAATAATGGAAAGATACCTTCATCAAGAGGAAAGTCCCTACATTGGCATATTCCCTCTAACTGCAATTTGAATGGTATTTCTAGGGTCATTACACAATAATAATATTGAATTTCTATCCTCATACTTTCCACGACAAATAAAGAGATGAAAATTTTTTATGCACCTGTATCAAATAAAGATGATACTATAGTGGAGCCCACTATAATTTTAACTCATACTATAGATAGTCATGCACTCTAATCCTTGAGTATCATCTATAAATAATGAATTTGGCCTAATCTATAACCTTATTCTATACCTGTACTACCTTATGTATGACTACTCTTTTGGCACTAATAATCTGATGTCTACCTACCACAACCCAAACCTATACCTCCGAAAGTCCTATCGGTGCTAATCCAACTCCCCTCTTGATGTGACATAAAACATAATACCCCTGAAGGTGGATCTAGTGTGTAAACTATTCTACTCGAAGTAGATGGAAAGCTTAGGTGGGGTCTCTACAGTAGCCTCATATGGCTATAATCACAACACTCCATTGGGTCTCTATCACACTAAGTATTAGGATGACCCTATCATCCACACTAATTTCATTCAACAGAGCTTCCATTGTGGTTAGTTTTATTTCCACTACTATGATGTGTAACCTCTATGTAATATATCCAATAACCAGATAAACTATTATCCTTCATTGAAACTGATCCTCTATTCCCAGTACTATCACATTCCCTCGGGTTGAACTTAGTTATAATCACATGATTAAAATTATCATAGAATGTTGATAGGTGAAAAATGTTCAATTGATTATGGATGGAATATTAGAGCCCATCATCAAATCACCTAGAACATGAAACCTCATCAATAGGTATAAGTGGTTCAAAACATTATAACTTAGTAAAATACATTGAATAATCCATAACTGACATAAAAACCTTATTTAAATGCATGAAATATCTAACATGGTCATCTCTCAACATCTTAGGAAATAACTAGACATATAAGGTAGTATTTGAACCAGTCAGAATCATGCCCTAATAATGATCGGCATGTGTAATTACATTCTACCAATTTTTGGATGAATCAAACATCATATATGTAGCATGCATAACCCTCCACACTAGAGATGTATCTATTGATTCAATAAGTTTTCTTTATGAATTTTACATTCCCTTATGTTTTGAAAATAACATACACTCTATCTCAAGGAAAATTTTATTTTCCTAAAATTTTCCTTAATAAGGAAACCTTTCCTTCTCAAAGGAGATTTTCCCCTATCTTTTTTTTCTTTGTTCAAGATTTAGTTTCACTAAATCTAACTCATTTTATGTCTAAGTGTATAATTCTACTTCATTTATAAAACCTTAGAATCCTATGAATACATAGATAAAAAGTATTCTGTTTTTAGGTTCTGAAATTCAGATTCTAAATTCTCTAAAATTCATATTCTGAATTCATTGAAATTCAGATTCTGAATTCTCTGAAATTCAGATTCCAATTTCTCTAATATTCAGATTCGGAATTCCTTGAAGTTCAGATTAAAAATTCTCTGAAATTCAAATTGTAAATTCTCTAAAATTAAGATTCTGAATTCTACGAAATTTAGATTCTGATTTCTATGAAATTTAGATTCTGAATTCTCTGAAATTCATATTCAAAATTCTCTGAAATTTGGATTATGAATTCTCTGAAATTCATATTCTGAATTCCTTGAAATTCAGATTCAGAATTCTCTGAAATTCAAATTCTAAATTCTCGGAAATTCAGATTTGGAATTCTTTATAATTCATGTTCTGAATTCCTTAGAATTGAAGTTCCTAATTCCTTAGTGTTTATGTTTCAAATTCCTTATAATTTAGGTTGTGAATTACATAGAATTCAGACTCTGAATTCAATGAAAAACAGATTCCAAATATCAATGTAATTTAGAATCTAAACATTATTTTTCTTTAGACTACAAAAAATAGATTTGGCTCAGCAACCATATTGTACTTACTGATGTTATAGTTAGGAAATGATGTCGTGCATTCATTTTCTAACCAACTATTTTTTAAGTGACATGTGTACGGGTCCATTGAATATTCAAGGAATAATGTGACCATTGGAGGAGGGAGATGATCATTCAAGAAATGCAAATAAATTGGAGCTCATTTGAATGATCTCATGACAACTGACTGTTCTATAACTCTAGAGAGCACATATGGTTGATGTGATTTCAAGAGAGAGATACTCTCATGCTTTGTGTGTACTGAACATCTTGTTCATCTTGCTTCGTGCCACTCCAAATGTTTCTGAGTAAATCGAGGGATTCCGGGGATAGGAAGGCAGAGGTGATGACTACCTTAAAGTTGGATGAAATCCTTGATAAGGAAGACAGAGGTGTCGACCACCTTGAAGTTGGAGGGATTACGAGGATAGCAAGAAAGACTATGATATTCCTATCAAAGGATTACCCTAGTGTGGGTAAGACAGACTTTCTTGAATGTAGAAATCAAGGGACCTTTATCCAAGGTTGTTGTATACCCTACTCTTTGGGTTAAAAGATTCTATACTTGTTACTTGTTTTGATTCAAGTTTTTTTCCACTGCAATTTGATTAATAAAGAAAGTATAATTATCTTATACTTTCTTATTCTTGTACTCTGATTAGTAAGATTTTATATGCTTTAAGGTAGAATATTTTCCCTGAAAACATTTCTTATGTTCCATTTCTGGAACCATATTTCCGGAATCTAGCATGTTTTTAGAACAAAGAGATTTTGAGAATTTACCATGTTTAAATTTGTTAACCAATAGAAAGTTTTATATCAACATTAAAAGTTTCGAAGGATTTTCTAAAGGATACAATTCACCCACATCTTGTATATTGAGCATCTACATCATATTCCAATCCTACAATTGGTATCAAATAAGGTGTTTGAAATACTTGTGTTCACAAATAAGTTTTCTTGCTCAAGTTTTCGTTGGTCTATATTTTCCTTTCTTAGTATTTTTTTATCCTTGTTTACAAACTTTTTCTACTCATATTGTTTTGTGGAAAGATATTTTTTTCTAGATGGTAAGAATGAATGTTAGTTTATTTGAAAATTTTAATCCTACTAGACCAAAAATCATTGATGGGAATGATTATGAATATTGGAGAGATCGTATGAAGACCATTGTGATAAACACGGGTGTAGAAAACTACATTATGTTAACCAGAGACTATAAGATTCATTATAAGGAACTTAGAACCTTTACTAATCCAAACAAGGTGGAATACTAGCTACACTTTAAGGTAAGAAATACTTTGTTTTGTTCCATGACTAGTAATATATATATATATATATATCCAAATTTCATCATGTGAATCAGTAAATATTATTTTGAAGAATATTTAAGTAACACACTTTGGACCTTCCAAATTCATTGAAACTAGAAGATCTATGCTCAGAGATGAGTATCATGGTTTCTGATTTCTTTATAGGGAACCCAATGTAAGTTATATCAAATATTCTTAACTATTGTTAATAGTTTACAACTTATGGGCGAGAAATTATTAGATGATGAAGCTCTTGTTAAAAAAATCATTGAAATCTTGTCTATCAAATGGTAATATAAGAGGACCGCTATAGATGAAAATAGAAAAGTTACTCAGATTTCTCTTGATGAGATTTTTTGAACTCTTCTTCAACATGACACTACAATGAAGAGAGATTCCAATATGAATAAGAAAAATAATGGAAATGTAAGTGTTTCTTTTACAACAACTTCAAATCATATGAAAGTCGGGACTCCGAAAAGAGTTACAAGATCCAAATCTAAGAAGGTTGATATTAAATCTGAATCTAGTGGAAGTGAATATTTAGAAAATGAGTTATCCAATCTTTCCAGAAGGATGAAAAAGTTTGTTGGATAGAATAAATTTCAATCTAGATACAACAAGAAATAAATAAAGGACAAGAAAGGCTTAGGATTCACTTGCTATGAATGCCAAAGGGCAGGGCATATAAGGCCAGATTGTCATATGATTAAGAGAAAAGATAGAAAGGAAAAGAATTTTGAGTGGAATTGAAATAAATACTACAAAGATAAAGCCAAGAAGGATTTGAAATCCAATGACACTGGGAGTGCCAGTGGTGCTGACTCTTCTGAAGAATCGTCAGAGTATAAATCTTCTGGTCTGAAGAATCATGGTTTAATTTCCAAGTTACCTACTAAAAATCATTGTTTAATAGGAAAGGAAAGTAAATAGAGGACCAACTACAATACATGGTACATGGATAGTGGATGTTCTCAGCATATGACTCGTAACAAAAACTTCTTTGAAAAGATTATCAAGACGAAGGGAGGAAAAGTAACATTCATATATAATGCTCATGGAGAAATTATTTGTATAGGTAATATCATTCTTCTTGGAAAAAAATTGATTTTAAATGTTTTATTTATTAAGGGTATTAAGAAAAAACTTATTAGTAACTGTAAATTATCTGATGAAGGCTACCTTATGAATTTTAGGAATGATAAGTGTTTAGTACACTATTCCAAGGAAGAGTTTATTCTTTCTTCCCATAGGCAAGAGAATGTATACACACTAAACATAGAAGACCTTAAGAGCGATGATCTACCTTGTATTATTGCAATGGAAGATAATTATTGGTTATGGAATAGAAGGTTAGGACATTGTAATCTTAGAAACCTATGCAGACTCTCTAAGAAAAGACTAGTTAAGGATCTTCGGGAGCTTAGATTTGATTCTTACAAAGTTTGTGATCCATGTCAATATGGTAAGAAATATAAATCATGTTTTAATTCAGTTGGTGAATTCTCAACCACTGAGGCATTACAGTTATTACATATGGATCTTTTTGGTCTAACACAAACTGGAAGCATAAGAGGAAAATATAATGTATTTGTTTTAGTTGATGATTACACTAGATTTACATGGGTATATTTTCTAGCAATGAAATATGAAGCGTTTTCTAATTTCAAAAGTTTTAGAGCCCAAGTTAAAAATGAGAAAATCCTTCCTCTAAAATCTATTCATACTGATCATGGAGTAGAATTTCAAAATTCTTATTTTGAAACATTTTTTAGTAGAAACAGAATTACTCATAACTTCTCAGCACCATGAAATCCTCAAAAAAATGGGTTTGTTGAAAGAAGAAATAAAATTATTCAAGAAATAACAAGAACCATGTTGAGTGAATATTCGATAGCCAAACATTTTTGGGTCGAGGCTGTAAGTACTACTTTTTATACTAAAAATAGAGTTTTGATTAGACCTTTTCTTAATTAAACTCTTTATATCTTATGGAATGGTAGAAAAACTAGACTTTCCTACTTCATGGTTTTTGGTTGCAAAGTATTCATTCTGAATACCAAAGATAATTTACACAAATTCACATCAAAATATGATTAATGAAATTTATTAGGCTACTCCACAACCTCTAAGGCTTATTTATTTTTCAATAAAAATACTTGTAGTGTTGAAGAAAAGTACATGTTAAATTTTATGAAATCAATCCCTTTGTTTTTAAACAACCCTAAATTATATCATTGGATGTGTTTTCAAAAAATAATTATCAACCCTTGATAGAAGATCCTTCTGACAAGGAAAATGTTTAAGAAACTATTTCTGAAGCATTTAACCCAGAAGACATCCTACCATATATTGATGAACAGGTTTTAGAAAACCCAAATCAATTGTTTTTTAAGAATCATCCTAGTGATAGCATCATTGGTATTGTAAATCAACCTGTAAGGACAAGAAGTTACTTAAGAAATAAAGTAGAACATCTAGAATTTCTTTCCCAATTAGAAATAAGAAGCACTGATGAGGATTTAGGTGATGATGATTGGATAAAATCAATGCAAGATGAGATAAATGAATTTGATAGGAATAATGTCTGGACCTTGGTTGAAAGACCTAAGGAAACATCTGTTATTGGAGTAAAATGGGTCTTCAGAAATAAGTGTGACGAAAATGTTATCATAGTAAGAAATAAACCTATATTGGTTGCTAAAGGATATAATAAAAAAAATAAGGAATAGAATATGGAGAAACATATACTCTAGTAGCTAGACATGAATATATATGTATCCTACTATCCTTTCTAGAATTATTTAATTTTAAACATTTCCAAATGGATCTTAAATGTGCTTTCATTAATGTTTATGTTCAAGAGGATGTGTTTGTTGAAATACCACCTGGTTTTGAAGATACAAAACATCCTGAACATGTTTTCAAACTTACCACAGCATTATATGGACTTAAACAAGCTACTACAGGCTGGTATTATAGACTCACAGGGTTTTTTCTTTAAAACAATTATGTTAAAGGAAATGTTGCCCCAACCATTTTTATAAAGAAAGATAAGAAAATTGTTTGTATTGTTCAAATTTATGTTGATGAAATTATATTTAGTTCAACTCATTAATCTTTAACTGATTATTTTTGCAAAAATAATGAAATATGAGTTTGAAATGAGTATGATGAGTGAGTTAACTTTTTCCAATAGTTTTCAAATTTCTCAAAAACTAGAAGGATTGTATATATCTCAAAATAAGTATATTAAATATCTTCATAGAAAGTATGGATGTGATAATACTAAGAGTATAATTACTACCATTGGTACCTCAAATTCAATTGATCTTGATGATTTTGGGAAACCAGTAGATCAAACATCATTTAGATTCATGATAGAAAGTATACATTACATTATAGCTAGTCACCCAGACTTAATGTTTTTAGTATGGTTATGTGCAAGATATCAATCCAATCCTGAGGAATTTAATTTAAAGGTAGTGAAAATGATTTTTTCTACTTATAAAGAACAATGGATTTACAACTCTTTTATACTTCTGGAAATGATTTTGTTTTAAAAAGTTTTTCAGATGCTTACTTTGGTGGATGTAAAATGGATAGGAAAATTACATCTGGAACTTGTCATTTCATAGGAGATTCATTAGTTTCATGGTCATTCAATAAGAAATACTTAGTAGAACTTTCCACTACTGAAGCTGAATATATAGTAGTTGGAAGTTGTTGTGCTCAAGTATTATAGATCCAACACACACTCACAGACTATGGTATGAGTTTTACCAAAACACAAATTTTGTGTCATAATACTTGTGTAATTGCTTTAACCAAAAACCTTTCACATCACTCTTGTTAAAAACACATAAATATTAGGCATCAAATTCTTAAGGATCACACACAAAAAACAGATATCATTATTCAATTTATCGGAATGCAAGATAAACTTGTTGATATTTTCACAAAATCATTACCAACCGATTTATTTGAATACATTAAACAAAAGTTAGGAATTATAACCATAAGGTAATCTTCCATATTATGTTCTTGTTTAAACCTATCTCCTTACAGAAACAAAATCATTTTTATAGGGGGAGTACATTTTATTGTTAGTTAAAAAAAATCGTAGTAAAATTTTATTTCATTGTCAAATTTTTCGTAATCATGTCTTTTATCATAATAATATTTTTGGAATCATTTTTTCTTCTTTAAACTTGTTTTTAAATTTTCAAAATCTATTTTTCTTGATGAAGAATTTTCCTTATTATGAATAATCTTCCTAGAAATATGAAAGGTATGTATTCTTTCCTAAATTTTGGTAATCATCATTTTCTTGTTAGAATTCTCATTTTTTTCAAAATTGTAAGATTCACTTTTCCTTAAATACGAATTTTTTTCTTAAAAACCTCAAAAGATTGTAATCAATCAAAATTATTCTTTTTTTATCATCTCAACCATCAGATCTTCTCAATAAGTTTTCATCCATTGGATCAATCCGGGAAGTTGCATCGTCGTCTAAATTTCCTATATAAAGGACCCCTGATGGTTTTGCCACATCAAATCTCAAACTCTTTCATGATGAAGCTCTGCCCATCCTACATAAGACCATTCTAAACTTCGCAGGTTTTCCTTAATTTCGAATTTCTAAAGAAGCCTCTTCTTACAGATAAATTTCAACTGTAAAGAAAATATCTTAATGGAATATTTATCATGAAATGTTGGTAGACCCAGACATCTTCAATAAGTATGATTCAATCATCTCAAAGAACATCAAGTTAAATAGTCGGGATAGTATAGTTGTATCAAAACCCAAGATAGAGGTTCTGGTGATTCCGGAATTTCTAGTAGAGTTCTATGAATCCGTATCATTTTTTAATCAAGGAGGAAAAGAGAAATTTTCTTTCAAGATTTGTGGTATGACATACTCTCTTTCTTATGCTAAAGTAGCTAGTCTTGTTGGAATAACTTACAAAGGAGAAGCTGAATTTTGTTCGAATAAGATACATGATGTTGAAGGAAGCTTTGATATGTAAAAGGCCACAGAGTTCCTTGGTTTGGTTGGAGTGAAGACTCCAAATATTCTTCATCTTTCAACAAATTTACTGATTCTTGAACTTTGGGTTCAAGAATTTATCATTCCGAGGAAAGAAGATAAAGATATTGTAAATAAAAGTGATATATATGTTTTAGATTTCTTAGTAAACCTCCAGAA
The DNA here is from genome assembly GCA_963277665.1 of Viscum album. Lineage (NCBI taxonomy): Eukaryota > Viridiplantae > Streptophyta > Magnoliopsida > Santalales > Viscaceae > Viscum > Viscum album. The sequence goes on from OY728159.1 coordinate 99,944,657, forward strand.
GTTGAATCTCATTAATTATATCTTTTTTATGATTGAGAATATAAAGAATGGAAATCTGAAGTTTCATATTATCATGTATTTTGGAAATCTATCAAAGAATGGTGTTTATTTTTTAGAATGAATGAAAATTTCATGAAAATCAAAGTCAAGAAATTTAGGGGTAATGTTGTTAAGGGATGACACTCTAAGGAGGATATAGATTGGTTTTAATAGTCAATGTAGAGAATTTTATGATTTATCGGAAGTAGAAGTTGAAGTTCTTTTAAAGAAACAGGATGTGGCTAAAATCCCCAAGAAAGGTGAAAAGAAGAGGAAAGCAAAAGAAATTCAAGAGAAAGCAAAAGTTTCTGTTACCAAGAAAATCCAATCTACACCACCAAACTCAAAGAATAATAAAATCTTATTCGAATGAGGTTGTTGAAAAAATTAGAGAGGATAAGAATAACAAAAAGGAAGGGGAGACTAGTTTTGGTTTGGAACCTTCTGAGGAAAAAGCTTTGAAAATAAATATTGTCAAAGATCTTGAGAAGCAAGAGAAAATAAAGAAGAAAAAGAAGAATATGTCTGAAGATGAGATAGTACAATCTCTTATTAAGGATACCAAGAAATCTTCTGAGAAAATTCTAGTACCTGAATACTTTTTAATATAATCAATCCCACAGACTTTAGGAAAAAAATATGGTGATTCCGGAACAAGTTCATGAAGAATAACAAGAAGAAGAAGAAGTAGAAATAGAAGTGGAAGAAAATTTTGAGGAAGAAGTAGAATAGAAAGTGGAGAAAGAGAAAGAAGAAGGAAGTGGTGACTTTTACGACATTATAACACAAGTTGAAGAATATCATGAGAAGGAGTGGCCTTCTGAGAAACTCTCAGTCCGAACTTCTAAGGTCAAATCTTCTAATCTTTTCTACACATATAAAGAATGATAAGGATCAGAAAGAAGTTAGTAAGCAATTCAATGAAGAATATAGAAATCATGATTTTGTACAACTAGGGGGTGTAGAGGCAGGATTCAAGAAAGAAGAATTTGATGATGATAAGATTGTTCAGCTATCAGATAGTGTACATGTATCACCTAAATAGGAAGAATTAATTTCAAGAATAGATAAGGGAAGGAAGGTGATGGTTGAAATTCCCACCAAGTCTTTGGTCAGCAAGAAAGACGTTGGTGCTTCATCAAAAAAGAAAGATGATGTTCTTGAAATGTAATCCTCATCGATAAAGCATTCAGATTCAGAATAATCTTCTCTTGGCCATGAATTTTTTGATCAGTCTTTGAAGAAGATAGTTGATTTTATTCATTCATTTCTGAGTATAGACTCAAGATGTTAGATGATTAAAAATTCCTTAAATAAAATAGATTTAGTATTCATGGTGATGGATAAGTGTGTCAAACATGATGCCAATTTCAAAACTTTTTTCATTAATTATGAATCCCATATAAGATCTTTCATGAATATGAATTGTAGGTCAAGGAAAACTATTAAAGAGATGAGAATTCTCGATGAGTTTCAAGAAGATGTCAAGTATGATTTATAAACTAAAGATGCTAAGTTCAAAGATCTCACCAAGTCTGTTGAAGAAAATTTATCTCTTGATGAAACCACTCAGAAGAAAGAAGTGAAAGATCTAAATGGAAAATTGTATTCAGTTGCTCACAGTTAGAATAGGTAAAGGGATATTAGAAACAAACTTGAGGAAATACTTTCTAAACAAGAAGAAGCCTTGAAGGCTCAGGTAGAGATTCTTAAGGCTTAGGAAGAAAAGATAAAATCCTTAGAGAAGAAAAGTGAAGATTAAGATAAGCTTCTCAAACGTGCATAGGAGGATCACAAAGAGGTAAAGAATTCGAAAACCATTGTGAACAAGCTTATTCTGAAGTAGAAAGAATGATATTCTTTTTCAAATATGATCTTTGGTTGTATTTCCCTGTTGTAAAATTTCTTTCAAAACCTAATGAAATTTTTACTGCACTTCATATTTTTGGAAGTTTAGTAATAATATATCATGTACCTTATTTTCTTTTCCATTCCCTTTATTACTTTTTTAAAATCAAAAAGGGGGAGAATGAAATATCAAAAAAGAATACTAAGTAAAGAATAAATTTCCATAAGTAAGGGAGTATTCATCTAAGGGAAAGTTTTTATTATGAATATTTCCATAAGCAAGAAAATGTAAAAATCTCATTCAAGAAATCAAGAATACAATCCTTAGGGATTTCAAAGCCTAAGGGGCAGTTATTCATATTCCTTATGATCTATAATTAAGGGGAGATAAGTTTTTATTTTCAAGTCCATAAAATTTCTATGTCCTTAGATTATTTTTATTAAGGATTTTTTTCTTTCCAAAAAGGGGGAGATTGTTGAGTCAATAAGGTTTATTTATGACTTTTCTATTCCATTAGGTTTTTAAAATCACAAACACTCTATCTCATGGAAAATTTTATTTCCTTGATGATTTTCTTTAATAAAGAATCTTTTCCTTCCCCAATGAAATTTTTCCCTATTTTGTTTTTATAGTTCATGATTTAGTTTCACTAAATCTACATCTTTTTATATCTAATTGTATAATTTAGTTTCATTTCTAAATCCTCAGAATCCTATAGATACATAGATATAAAGTAGTCAGTTTTCAGGTTCTGAAATTCAGATTCGGAATTATCTGAAATTCAGATTCTAAATTCTCTGAAATTCATATTCTGAATTCTCTGAAATTTAAATTATGAATTCTCAGAAATTCAGATTCTGAATTCTTGGAAATAAATATTCTAAATTGTCTAAAATTCAGATTCTGGATTCCCTAAAATTAAAATTCTGAATTCACTGAAATTCATATTCCGAATTCTCAGAAATTTAGAATAAGAATTCTCTGAAATTCAGATTTTAAATTCTCTGAAATTCATATTCTAAATTCTATGAAATTCAGATTCTGAATTCTCTGAAATTCATATTCTAATTTCTCTGAAATTCATATTCCATATTATATCAAATTCAGATTCCAAATTCCATGAAATTCATATTCCAAATTCTATAAAATTCAGATTCAAAATTCTTTAAAATTTAGGTTCTGAATTCCCTATAATTCATGTTCTAGATTCCTCAGAATTCAGGTTCTGAATTCCTTAAGAATTCAGGATCCAAATTCATTATATTTCAGGATTTTAATTCCTTAAAAATAGAATCTAAATATCCATGCAATTTAGATTCCGAACATTATTTTTCCACAGACTCTGAAAAATAGATTTGGTTGAGAAACCATATTTTACTTACTCATGTTATTGTTATGAAATGACGGTGTGCATTCATTTTATAACCAACCATTGTTTAAGTGACATGTGTATAGGTCCCTCCAAGAATCAAGGAAAAATATGACCATTGAAGGAGGGAGCCGACCGTGGAAGAAATGCATATAAATAAGAGGTCATTTGAAAGAGCTCATGACAACTGACGGTTCTACAACTCTAGAGACCACATGTTGTTAAAGTGATTTCTAGATGTAGATACTGTCATTCTTTGTGCATACTAATCATCTTGTTCAGCTTGCTTCATGTGACTCTGAATGTTGTGGAGTATATTCTAGGGCTTCTGGGGATACGAAGACAGTGGATCCGACTACCTTAAAGTTTCAGGACTTCCTTGATAAGGAAGATAGAGGTGCCGACTACCTTGAAGTTTGAGGGCTTTTAGGGATAACAATACAGACTCTGATATTCCTATTGAGGGATTACCCTGGTGTGGGTAAGACATAAATTCATAAAAGTATAAATTAGAGGACACTTATCCAAGGTTGTTGGATACCCTACTCTTTGGGTTAAAATATTCTATACTTGTTACTTGTTTTTTTTTTCAAGTTTGTTTTCCAATTTAATTTTATTAATAATGAATGTATAAATATCTTATAATTTCTTATTCTTGTACTCTGATTAGAAATATTTTATATTCTTTATGGTAGAATCTTTTCCCCTGTAAACATTTCTTAAGTTTCATTTTCAGAACCATATTTCTAGAAACTATAAAGTATGTATAACTAAGAGGTTTTTTGAATATACATTGTTTAAATTTGTTAAATAATAGAAAGTTTTATATCAACTTTAAAAGTTCTAAAAGTATTTTTAAAGGATAAAATTCACCCCCCCCCCCCCCCCTTCTATATTGAGCATCGACCTCATATTCTGATCCTATAGTATCCAAAGGCTCCAAGATAGATATAGTGGCCTCCATCCAAGACTCAGTAGCCCATTGACTTCTACTTCCCAATAAGGTAGGAGGATGCTGCTTCTAGAGCTCACATTTCATATCAGCCATCGTAGGTGCGGGTTATGCAAAACCATTAATGGAATGCATAAAATATAGAAAACCCTCATTAAGCTGACTCTAAGTGGCCAGATTGAATGTTGACGGTGGAACCTCATGAGGAAATATCAGTGGGATCATTGGTGGCTCAAGGAACACCACCTCTAGATCATGATCTATGTTACCCTCCTATAACACGACATGAGGATTTCATGGTGTCATAGCTCTAAAAATTTCATGAACATTCTGATAATAAATATTTTAAGTATATATATACACTAGAGTAATCGGAACATAAGAATAAGGGCTCACTACCCAATGCATACTACCCCAACTACCTGCTTAGAAGGCCAGGTATTGGTATATTCTCAAGTTTAAATTACAGGGGTTTCAGTAGGTGAAGGTTCATTAGTGAATTGACTCTTAATTTCAAAGAAATAAAATTTTTTAAGTTATGTTTCTCATTTTTATGTTTCAATTTATTATAAAATTATATTAAAGTCTGATTAAAATATGTAGTAAATCCTAGTTATTTAGGGTACATACACCTTATCATTGAAGTCAACACCCATTTTAATTCTATTTAATCTATTCTATATTCATTCTTTGAATGTAATGGGTACTATATGATGGCATGACTTAATAAACTACCCATTACAACTCATGAGGGCCCATACACCTCAGAAATTGAAACTAGAAATCATTGATTCCATACCAATAAAAAACATAGGCATAATATAAATACCGTAGAATCACACAATAATCAAAGGTAAAAAATAAATTTCAGTAGTGAAATACACCTATATGCAATGGAATATTCATGGAATGTGTATTCTAGTTTTCTATGATGATGCATGTAACAATGCTACTTACCTTTATCCCATTAGGATAAGGATAAAACTCGAACCTCAATCACAATAATAATAATAATAATAATAACAATAACAATAATAAGCATCACTAAGCCTATGAATAACCTAATGGTAACAGGAAATAAACTGTAATATGAAAAATCATAACAAAATTTATTATTCATACCACTCAACTTTTCAATAAAACATGGGTTTTCTGTAACCAAGAATGCTTATAACCAAGTTCCAAGCATTAATAATAACTTTTATATTTTATATAAATAATATATAAATAACGGAATGGCTCAGATGCCACATTTTGATGTCCTGGACTTAGATTCTACTTATAAGTTCCCAAATCCTAGTTATCCACATGGCATCAAGTGCATCTCTCCAAACTCTAAAGGCTACTGACAAGTAGTGAGGGCCTAGGGTGTATCTATAGGGAGACTATGACTTCATTATCGGAGTATAACATGGTGAATAAATATAATAATTGGTAAATCATATAACCAATATAAGAAAACATATGTCATTGTAGAAGTAAACAATAATACAAAGGACCATCAACCTATCATAGAGAATGAAGATAGAAATAATAACCAACTTAAGCAACGGATAATAATACACAAATTAGATAACTTAATCATATAAAAAGTTGATGATAATATATTTAATGTTTCTAAAAAACTATAAAACAGGTGTACATGGTAGTTAGAAATACATTCAATAAAATAGAAGAAAAAAGAATCCTAAAACTATCCATGTATCATGAGCTCCATCTCGGTCTTAAACAAGCATACTTTATCCTAATGCAAGAAAGTAATATGTGGATTACAAGGTGGGACACCTACCTTTGTCAAAACCTAAATACAAGTAATCTTCTTGGGTACCAATGGTGGCCCAGATAAGGAGTGAGGTAAATCTCAGTACGCAAGCATGAACATCATCTATAACATCCAATACATGTAATATAAGCTGAAATACTTATCATTCATGCATATATAAAAGTTAAGACATATCGTAATGTATATACCTGAGTACCTACTTCAACCCTAGCTAGTAATGTCTCTGAAAATTAAATGATTTTATTAATTAATTATGTTCTAGTTTATATAGTATGTCATGTGAGGTATAACCAGCACTAACATCATCTCATGATAATAATTATAAAGGATCCAAGGTATAATAAGGAATCCAAGAAGATTATGATACTAAAAGATGATACAAGGTAATAACTAAAGAATTGTCGACCTCACGGGTCAACACAACTCAGTAATAACCTATACCCTAGATTAAAGGGTTCAGTGTATACTCAAGTGGTATATTTCGTGGCCTTCCACTTTCATATGATTATAACTAAGTCCAATTTATTCATCCAAGGTAAAATAGGATAAGTAGTGACTACACCCAATAAGTATATCCATGGATCATCTTTTATGTAGATGTCATTCCAGATCCAAGGATTACATCTAAGGTATCATAATGTAAAAATAGAGGGATCATATAGAGTCAAAGCATAAACCCACTAGTATACACAGATCAAGATCCATGGTGGCGTCACCCTTGGAAATTGGGATCCCTGAATTGGAATGGATTCCCTGAGTTCCCAAGGAATTCCCATAGGAATCCAAGGCCATATCTAGTCTACCCACTCCAATAAGGATGTTTAGGTCTTCATATAATAGAAACCTTAAACTTGATTCATAAATTATCTAAGGCTATGTAATAGTCATGTCATTTAATAAGTCATTTAGCTAAAGTTGTTTCCATTTATTAGTGTGACAAATATAAAAGGACATGCAACCATTTATTATTCCCTATGAGTGATAATAAATTCTTTAGGTTCAGTCCACTAATTTCCATTAAGCAAGTAAACATGTTCAATGGATGTGAAACCAAACCATTTAATTACATTCATTTAAATAGTCCATGTGATATATATCACTATATATTCCAGTTATATTTTAATAAATTTATAAATGAACGGGGAAAATTTGTCTTTGAAGATTCATGTGTTACAAACACATAATAACCATTTATAACATATTAATTTAATTAAAACAGATACCTTTATCAAGTTCAAGTCATAGAACAATCAAACCGTGGTGAAACTAGTCTTAACAATCTAATAAAAGAAAAATAATGGAAATACCTTACTTGGGTGGTTGGTTTTGAGGTCATAACATCCAAAAGTTGATAAAATATGCAAGAAGTGTCTTATAATAAAATTAAAATAATTAAAATAATGGAACATGAATTTAATAGGACATGCCAAATGAAATAGATGCACACACACTGCGATTATTTATAAAAAAGTGAAACTTGAGGGATGAGTCATTGAATACCTACCTCAATGAAATATCACCCTCCTCATCTAGAATCAACATTTAATTTATCATAGATTAGAATATATCTGAATAATTCACCAACTAATGGAAAACATTGCATATGAACATGCATTTATCATCAAGGGAAATAAGAATGATAAATGGATAAAAAGTAATCAAGTAATTTCTGACGTGTATCCAATATAATGGAAAATAATCTAATTATACTTTATATCAGAGCTCAAGATCAATAAATATAAAAGGGTAATTTGGTATCTCAAAATTGTAGAGGGAGGAGGCCTATGACCAAAGAAATGAGCTAATGATGGAGGGAAAATATTTAATTATTGAGATAATTTTCAACCTTTCACCAAAAAAATAGTGTCGCATGGTTTGGTTGCATGTTTTTTCAAACTATCCACCAACCATGAATGTATCACACCTAAAGTAGGGTTCAAGCATGGTTATTCCATACAATCTATGAAACTGTGCACTAATCATGATATTCTCCTCCACTAAAAACTGTATATTTTTTCACATTCGTATGGACTTGGGAACATGGTTTCCTTAAACCGTACAACCCACTACTAATCTCTATCAATACCAACATAATTAGGATATATCATATTGTCTGGGCTGCATAGTTTCTAATAACATTGCGGCTGAGTTCATTTCTCCATCGGTCGAGGTTCTGAGCTTCTTTCAAGCCCCAAATACCCTCAAAACATTATTACCTCATTAGGCATACATATTTGGTCTAAAATTTAGAATTATACTAAATATAAAAGGATCCTAACAAGAGATAAATAATTTAGATCTTATATACTCCTCTTATATAATCATTATATATATATATTTCTAGTTTTTACTTATTTACAACACCAAGTGTAAGTTATATTTATCGTTTTAAACTACTTTTATAAAATTCATGTTGGAATCTTTTAATTTTTCTTAAATAAGTCACCATTATATCATCCCATGTATTGTAATATATGTTATAATATACGTTATAATGTAATAACTTAATTCCATGTTAATTTTGTATACAAACTATGAAGATGAAATTAGAGATGATCATGTTCATGTGATTCTTAACAAATGAAATGTGTATTCTTAACTAATGAGTTAAATATTGATATAACCATACCATAAAAATCTAGAAATTATTTATTTACATATATTATACTATACTATTAAAAAACTTATCATTTTTATTCATGTCATAAAAGAATATTATTGTTCAAGTGGGTGGTTAAACTAACCCAAACATGAACCTACCATGATTAATGGATGCTTATGCGATGATTTAGTGGTAACATCAATTATAGTTGATGATTAATTTTATTATTTAGTGTTTACTAGTTTTTTATATAATCATATAAAGTATGATAAAGAGAATATAATTTATATAAAGTCTTTACTGAGAAATAAGATATCATTTTCCACTTTTTTTGCTCAAATTAAACGATTAAACCAATGATTACGATTTTTTGATCATAACATAAATAGGTTGTAAAAACTTTCATACCATAAAATTAATGATATCATAAAAATTATATTTTTTCATTAACATATTCTAGTAAATATAGTTTTTGGGTGGTGGTGAAAAATTAATTTCGTTTCTCATGGTGATATTAGTATGCACGCACACAAGAAAGGTGATATTATTTTTCTTACTAAATTGGATATATGAATATACATTGATAATAACCTTAATATATTAATATTAATGTATATAAATTATACCAATATCAATATATTTGTATTTTTATAACAGTGTTTAATATAGATAATAAAAAATAAAATGTATGTGGTTGATAATACTCACATCATGTACTTGAACATTCCTTGGAATTATCCTTAGAAATGAAGACCTTATTATTGATAATGTTGACCGGAATATTTTTTATGTGGTATAGGATTATATAAAGAGAATATTTTTAGATAATTAAGGATAAATTATAAGGCAAGGTGATCCTTGATGTGGTGGAAGTGTTAACCATTTATATGTGAAGGGGATGGTTGTTTCTGGAGTAACCCTTATATTTTCAATAATCTATGGTTACAATTCAAGTATCAATGGATACAAAATAGATATAATAGGTGGTGATTTTGATTTTGTTTCAAAACAGAACTCAAACACTCATTTTGGAGAAAACAAATTTAAGGATTTTTCTTTTAGGTTTTTAAATTTTACCCTAATTTACTTTTAACTTCAAAATTTATTTATTTTTTTTAATTTTATTGAAAAAAATTGTGATTGAACATTTTATAATATTTCATCATTATAGTTTACAAGATTAAAATAATTTTATGAAATTATATTTATAATTATTTGAAATGTTAATTTTAAAATGATCACACTTAATCACACAAAAATTATTTTGAGAAAAATAACATTTTTAAGTATTAAAATTATATATAATATAATATAATAAAAGATATATATTTTAATTAAATAAATTTAATTACTAAAAAAATTATTCTTTTAAGTGAATACTAAATAAAATATCACCTTGAAGATACTAGATTCAATGAAAATATCCAAATCAATTTTTACTAAAGTTAAATTTTAATTAGTTATAAAAATATTAAACATATGATTTATATGTTCAAAGAATATTTTAACATGAATTGTATTATTCCATAAATTTATGTATATTTTAGTTCTTGAAAGGTTGTTTGAATTTTATTTTATTCTAACATCCATTAAATTTCATAAGAACCCAGATTTTAACAAAAATTATATTTTCACAATTCACCAAGAAATATTAAACTCAGGTAAAATACAAAAAAAATAATCATAAGAAAATATTACATGGAATTTATCAAAAGAAAATATTGAGGGAAAATCACTATCTGATATATTAAAATTAGTTACCTTGGATTTTCCTTATTTTTATAGTTTTTGGTGACTGTCTCACTTATTATCCCTTGGATTAGGATTTTGAGCCACATAATTCCCAACTCTCTTTCTATTAAAGAGAAAATATTTGTAGAATCTCTATTTACTTTACACTTACAAGTATGATGACCTTTATATTCACATACACAACATTTACCCATCACTTTAAGGAAATTAACCATATGATTTTTTCCACATTGTTAACATGTTGGAAGTTGAATCTTATTTTATTTATCTTGGTTACCCAAATTTCAGTAATATTATATCCATATTGTCATTTTTTCGATTTAAACTATATTACCATTAGTAATTAGAATTCATGATACCCAGTTTGGAATAATTATAAGATTTCTCAATCCATCCAATATCTCACATGTTCTTTCATTGGGAATGTTTTTTACATAATCCATATAATCCATTATTAAATTCTCTCTATTATGAATTTCCATTACTAAAACCAATAGTTAACATGAAGGATGATAATTATAATGGAATTTTAATATATAACTATAGGAAAATTTAACCACAACATATCTCACATTATAAAACTACCATCTTTGTAATGGATCGGACCCCTCCGGTCCATTCCTTTATTGAAATCGATGTGGTCAACACGGCGCGTGTAACAATGATAATTATTAATGATAAAAACGAAGAAGAATTTATAAAAATTTAAAAGATGATTTGTCAGTTTATTATATTAAATAATAAAGATGGTGATATAAAGTGCGTGATTAATTAAATTAAAAGGGGGTTTAATTCTAAATAAGAAATTAAAAAAATAAGGCGTTTAGTTTAATATTAATCGAGAAATTTTTGGAATTAAATTATAATAATAATAATAGGTGTTGTGTTATTAATATTATTCATAATATTAATGAGAAATTAATGAAATGAGTTATGATATTTATTGCAAATAAATAAATGAAGATGCGTAGCGTAAGTGTTATTATTATTATGATGGATTGAAAATATTTGGTGTTAATTAAATTAAAATGGTTTTAGTTTAATCAATGTGAAATAAAAGAAATAGAATTGAATAATTAAATTGACGTATGTTACGCGACATTGATGTGGCATGGTTGGATTCAGATATCCAACGCGGTGGTTTAATGTAGTCAATGCGATGAGCATAAATATTATTGTTATTAAAAATAATAATGGCGATGAGTTAATAAAATGAAATAATTAATTGTTATTATTGAAAAAGAGTAATAACAATGATGACGTAAAACTATGTGCGAGATATTAATGAAATTAAATGTATTAAAAAGGGGTTGAATATGTAAGTTATATTAATTTTGTTTAGTCATTTAATTTAATTAAATGGAATTGTTTTAACTTAATAACCATGGTAAACTAATTTAATGGGATTAAATTAGTACATTAATTATTGGTGTTGTTATTATTAATTTTATTAAATAATAAAGTTGAAGTGAGAATGGAGTTTGGGGCGTTCCACATGGAGTAAAAGAAATGGGAGGCGCCACTTTTGGTGGTGGGAGAGAATCATGAAAGAAAAAAAAATTGATTGGAGAGAGAAACAAAAAAATAAAATTAAAAGACAAATAAATGAAAAAGGAGGAATTGGTGTTTAATTATAGCGCCCATGAAGACTCCAAAACGTGACTGCTTTCGGAGTTATGAAAAATAAATAAATAATTGATTAATAATAATAATAAAATATTGTTATTATTAATTTTTGTTGATAAAACACTTTTTTCACAATAACTTCTTCGCGCGACCTCGGTTTCACGAACCGTCAGTGGCAGTGTGACCCTGACTGCAAGACGAAAATTTTGAGTCCAATATTGGGTGTCTTTTCGGGTTTCCGGATTGGCTACCCGAAACGCTCATGAATTAATAGATTTAATATTGTATCCAACGTATCTCCCTCATACGGTATCGGATTGACGAACCGTTAGCGGCAGTGTAATCCTCTAATTATGATGGTCATTTTAAGACCATTAATTAGCTACTTTTTATGACTCATGCCTCGGGTCAACGAAACACCACATATTAATAGAATTATCATTATTATTGAAACGCGTGGAAACTGCGTGACGTGTTGTGTGTTAACCAATCAAAACACGTAACGGGTGTACAGTCACACCGTGTATTCATCAATACACGTTTCATACTGTTTTACCTATTCGTTGGCTATATAAGAAAGGGTCGCGGATTATTTCCAGACCAATTTCTTTTTCTTCGCACGACGACACTCTTGGATGATCAAGAAGTCTTCCTCCTCTAACTTCTTTGTCCGAGCTCCGAATTACAATTCGTCAGCGGCCACAGTATCGTAGCGACGAGACGAAGCTTCTAAGCCCGGACTTGTCACCTTTACTTCCAGCCTTCCTTCTCCAGCTTCCATCCTAGGAGGCGTTTGTTGGGTTTGGCGAAGGCGGAGAAAACCGAAGGACGTCGTCGGAAGCGACGTGATCAGGACCTTTTGAGGTAGGGATCTCACCTTTGTCTCTCTAATTTGTGTATCATGTGTGGCGGGTATCCTTTTGTTTTCATGAGAAATGGTTGAACCTTTAAATAAAGATAATAACTGGTTAAAGAATGGGGTATGGAAGTTAGTGATTTTTGTTACCTTACTTTTTATATCCTGTGATATTATATTTGTGTATTGAATGAGCTTATACCTACTGAAAATCACAGTCGTTGGGGGCCTTTGCTTACGCAATTAAATGTTGCCCTCTCCTTCTGTATTTTCTTATGGATGGAAACTTCATGGAATGTGGAAATTTGGTTAATCACGTAAAGTTGACTTTTTAAATGAAAATCTAGAACCCTTGTGTGATCACCCCGGTTGAACCAAAATGGAATAATGAACATGTGGGTGTTGGCTTGGTTACGTGGCATGTGTTGGGGGTGTTTTGTGGGCTGTTGTGGTTTGGGTGAGCAGCGGGGCTGCGACGTTTGGGTGGTGATCTTATTGGAATGGTTGATGGTGGAAACGTGGAGGTGTGAAATGTTTTGTAAACGATGGGGTTGAAATGGGAAGTGGTTGGTTGTGGAAAATGCCTTTATTTATGAAAAGTGTTTTGATTATGAAAAGTGTTTTGAAGTAAAAGGTGTTTTCAAATGCGGAAATGTTTTGTGTGTGGAAAGGGTTTTATGTGTGGAACTTTGAAATAAATGAATGATGGAATGTTGTATGGTTGTGATAATATTTTGTAAATGAAATGGCATGTGGCTGCTTGCGTTTTACCTAACCTTGGTTGTGGATGGCAGGGATATGTTGTGAAAGGTTTTGTCTGGATGATAGTTTCCCAGTAGTAATAATTTGTTAAACCATTGCATGAAACATGAAAACCTAAATGGGGTTGGGGGATGATTGTTTGGTTGTTGATGCATGATTCATGGTAGCAGTGCCGAGGCACATGCTCAGTTTCTTTTTTTAGAAGCCATAGGTTGGGCTGTGTGTTTGGTATATGTATATATATAATTGTATCTTTGTGTTTTGTCGCACCACACCCATGTCAAGCACCTAGTGCCGAACACTCCCATTTTATGGGAGAGGGTGTTCCCCCTTAGTTTCTAGCTCCTTCCTGCTCCTTCTTCCATAGGCTATGATGGCTTGAGGTGACCTTACACCCAAGACTCTTCGGGTAGGTCTCGGAGGCTGTGATGGCTTGAGGTGACCTTTAGCCCAAGACTCTTCGGGCAGGCTTACCATTCCCAAGAACCTTCGGGATAAGGCCCAGGTGTGTGCGGGCGGGTTAGTGGTTGTGGCCCAGGTGTGTGCGGGCGAGATGCGTGGTTGTGAGGCCCAGGTGTGTGCGGGCGGGATGCGTGGTTTGGCCCAGGTGTGTGCGGGCGGGAAGAGTGTGGTAGCGGCAGGACGTTTTCCGTTAGGAAGAGCAGCATCTAATTAAGTGGGAAATGGTGCGGGGTACCCAGTACTTTTGTTCTATATACATACTAAACTTGTTTGTGTTACTTGGTGAGTGTGACCAGTGAGGCTGGGTGGATAGTTTTTCCTTGTTAGTTTCTGGTTCTTCTGTTTTCTCACGGGACCTTAGGGTGTCTCCCCACTTGTGCACGAGAGCTTTAGGTTCTCTACTGAGTATACTTGTATGATCACCCTACATTGTTTCAGGTTTTCAGGAGGACTACCAGGGCCGTGCGGGACCCTACTAGTTAGGAAGTGGGAGTTGTGCAGTTGTTGTTTTCTTGTTTTCCTTTTGGTATTGTACTCACTTGTACTTTTGAGCTTCCTTGTACTTGTACCTTGTTATAAAAATTGTTTAAACATGCATGTGGGCTTGTTTTGGGTTTATTTATGTACACTTGTTCTTTTCCCTTTTTGGTGGTTGACTTGTCCTATTTCCCAATCCAAAATAATAAAAAGGGTAATGCCACCCATATTTGTGAAAACTCATACCCTTGGTGCTAGTCGCCAACCCGGGGCCTACTGGAGGCGGGACTCGGGGGGTCATTATCTCCCTTTCACCATTTCCAACTCAGGAGGGGCATCTTTGGTGGGAGGGGGTCGTGACAGAATGGTATCAGAGGCTGATGGTTGAGAGATAGGATGGTGTCTAGAGTTAGTCACAGTGAGGATTTCATGGGATGGTAGGGCAACAGTGTTCGTTAATCTTGGTGCGTGACATAGGCCAGGGAAGACCGGCTAGGACATGGGATTTTAGGGCCCCCCGTGATCCGATGAAAGGACTCTGAGCCTACCGAACGACCAAGTGAGACTATATTGATTGTAGGGTAGAGACCCTAGGGAATTTACATACATCATCATGTTTGTGTTTTACTTGATTTGGGCGTTCTGGAAAAAAATTGAAATAAAAGGATAATTAAAACTTTGAGTTTTTCATTACTACTTGGGCTTAGGCGTTCCCTGTTTACCGAACAACTATGGCACCTGGACGTCAACAGAACGGCAGAGGAGTGGGACACAGAGATTTTCACGCAATAGAAGTGGAAACCCTAGCAAGGCCAGAGATCGAGAGAGATGTTTCCGGTTTTACATAAATTCTCTCATTTATGTTTTGTTTAAATTCAAGATCATCACCCTCCTTTTTTGTAACTCTTTTGCTCATTCTCTGGGCCTGGACCTTGTTTTTGTGAGTTTTTAATGCTATTTTGTTTCCCGCTTTTCTTTAAATGTACGTGAAGAGCCCTATCATGTGGGGAGGGGAAGACCTAATCCCTAATCGAGACGCATTAATGTGGATGCGATTTAACCCGTGCAGGCGAGTCAGTGCCGCCTAAAGTGGATAATATCTCGACATGGGAGAAGGAATTCCTCAAACCATGTGTCCGGGCAGTGTGTGGGTTGTACGTTGTTGGGTGCAGTGTAAGTTGGAAAAAAAACAAAAAAAAACCTAATATATGGAAGTGGGAAGGCCCAGTCCTTAATCGAGACGCATTAATGCGGATGCGATTAAACCCGTGCAGGCGAGTCAGTGCCCCCTAAAGCGGATAATATCTCGACATAGGAGAGGGAATTCCTAACTTACATAATTAGGGTTATCGGTTGTTTCTTGTTATGACAAGAGCACTAAGAGGTATCTTGCGTAGTGGTTGTTTGGATCCATTCTTTTTCTTCGTTGGTTTTTAATTCTCGAGGACGAGAATGTTTTAAGAGGTATCTGATGTAATGGACCGGACCCCTCCAGTCCATTCCTTTTTTGAAATCGATGTAGTCAACACGGCGCGCGTAACAATGATAATTATTAATGATAAAAACGAAGAAGAATTTATAAAAATTTAAAAGATGATTTGTCAGTTTATTATATTAAATAATAAAGATGGTGATATAAAGTGCGTGATTAATTAAATTAAAAGGGGTTTTAATTCTAAATAAGAATTTAGAAATATAAGGCGTTTAGTTTAATATTAATTGAGAAATTGTTGGAATTAAATTAGAATAATAATAATAGGTGTTGTGTTATTAATATTATTCATAATATTAATGAGAAATTAATAAAATGAGTTATGATATTTATTGCAAATAAATAAATGAAGATGCGTAGCGTAAGTGTTATTATTATTATGATGGCTTGAAAATATCTGGTGTTAATTAAATTAAAATGGTTTTAGTTTAATCAATGTGAAATAAAAGAAATCGAATTGAATAATTAAATTGACGTTTGTTACGCGACATTGATGTGGCATGGTTGGATTCAGATATCCAACGCGGTGGTTTAATGTAGTCAATGCGATGAGCATAAATATTATTGTTATTAAAAATAATAATGGCGATGAGTTAATAAAATGAAATAATGAATTGTTATTATTGAAAAAGAGTAATAACAATGATGACGTAAAACTATGTGCGAGAGATTAATGAAATTAAATGTATTAAAAAGGGGTTGAATATGTAAGTTATATTAATTTTGTTTAGTCATTTAATTTAATTAAATGGAATGGTTTTAACTTAATAACCATGGTAAACTAATTTAATGGGATTAAATTAGTACATTAATTATGGGTGTTGTTATTATTAATTTTACTAAATAATAAAGTTGATGTGAGAATGGAGTTTGGGGCATTCCACATGGATTAAAAGAAATGGGAGGCGCCACTTTTGGTGGTGGGAGAGAATCATGAAAGAAAAAAAATAGATTGGAGAGAGGAACAAAAAAATAAAATTAAAAGACAAATAAATGAAAAAGGAGGAATTGGTGTTTAATTCTAGCGCCCATGAAGACTCCAAAACGTGATTGTTTTTGGAGTTATGAAAAATAAATAAATATTTGATTAATAATAATAATAAAATATTGTTATTATTAATTTTTGTTGATAAAACACTTTTTTCACAATAACTTCTTCGTGCGACCTCGGTTTCACGAACCGTCGGTGGCAGTGCGACCCTGACTGCGAGACGAAATTTTTGAGTCCAATATTGGGTGTCTTTTTCGGGTTTCTGGATTGGGTACCCGAAACGCTCATGAATTAATAGATTTAATATTGTATCCAACGTATCTCCCTCATACGGTATCGGATTGACGAACCATCAGCGGCAGTGTAATCCTGTAATTATGACGGTCATTTTAAGACCATTAATGAGCTACTTTTTATGACTCATGCCTCGGGTCAACGAAACACCACATATTAATAGAATTATCATTATTATTAAAACGCGTGGAAACCGCATGACGTGTTGTGTGTTAACCAATCAAAACACGTAACGGGTGTACAGTCACACCGTGTATTCATCAATATACGCTGCATACTGTTTTACCTATTCGTTGGCTATATAAGAAAGGTTCGCGGATTATTTCCAGACCAATCGCTTTTTCTTCGCACGACGACACTCTTGGATGATCAAGAAGTCTTCCTCCTCTAACTTCTTTGTCCGAGCTCCGAATTACGATCCGTCAGCGGCCACAGGATCGTAGCGACGAGACGAAGCTTCTAAGCCCGGACTTGTCACCTTTCCTTCCGGCCGTACTTCTCCAGCTTCCATCCTAGGAGGCGTTTTTCGGGTTTGGCGAAGGCGGAGGACACCGAAGGACGTCGTCGGAAGCGACGTGATCGGGACCTTTTGAGGTAGGGATATCACCTTTGTCTCTCTAATTTGTGTATCATGTGTGGCGGGTATCCTTTTGTTTTCATGAGAAATGGTTGAACCTTTAAATAAAGATAATAACTAGTTAAAGAATGGGGTTGGGAAGTTAGTGATTGTTGTTACCTTACTTTTTATATCATGTGATATTATATTTGTGTATTGAATGAGCTTCTACCTACTGAAAATCACAGTCGTTGGGGGCCTTTGCTTAAGCAATTAAATGTTGCCCTCTCCTTCTATATTTTCTTATGGATGGAAACTTCATGAAATGTGGAAATTTGGTTTATCACGTAAAGTTGACTTTTTAAATGAAAATCTAGAACCCTTGTGTTATCACCCCGGTTGAACCAAAATGGAATAATGAACATGTGGGTGTTGGCTTGGTTACGTGGCATGTGTTGGGGGTGTTTTGTGGGCTGTTGTGGTTTGGGTGAGCAGCGGGGCTACGACGTTTGGGTGGTGATCTTATTGGAATGGTTGATGGTGGAAACGTGGAGGTGTGAAATGTTTTGTAAACGATGGGGTTGAAATGGGAAGTGGTTGGTTGTGGAAAATGCCTTTATTTATGAAAAGTGTTTTGATTATGAAAAGTTTTTTGAAGTAAAAGGTTTTTTCAAATGCGGAAATGTTTTGTGTGTGGAAAGGGTTTTATGTGTGGAACTTTGAAATAAATGAATGATGTAATGCTGTATGGTTGTGATAATCTTTTGTAAATGAAATGGATTGTGGTTGCTTGCGTTTTACCTAACCTTGGTTGTGGATGGCAGGGATATGTTGTGAAAGGTTTTGTCTGGATGATAGTTTCCCAGTAGTAATAATTTGTTAAACCATTGCATGAAACATTAAAACCTAAATGGGTTTGGGGGATGATTGTTTGGTTGTTGATGCATGCTTCGTGGTAGCAGTGCCGAGGAACATGCTCAGTTTCTTTTTTTAGAAGCCATAGGTTGGGCTGTGTGTTTGGTATATGTATATATATAATTGTATCTTTGTGTTTTGTCGCACCACACCCATGTCAAGCACCTAGTGCCGAACACTCCCATTTTATGGGAGAGGGTGTTCCCCCTTAGTTACTAGCTCCTTCCTGGTCCTTCTTCCATAGGCTATGATGGCTTGAGGTGACCATACACCTAGGACTCTTCGGGTATGTCTCGAAGGTTGTGATGGCTTGACGCGACCTTTAGCCCAAGACTCTTCGGGTAGGCTTACCGTTCCCAAGAACCTTCGGGATGAGGCCCAGGTGTCTGCGGGTGGGTTAGTGGTTGTGGCACAGGTGTGTGCGGGCGAGATGCGTGGTTGTGAGGCCCAGGTGAGTGCGGGCGGGATGCGTGGTTTGGCCCAGGTGTGTGCGGGCGGGAAGAGTGTGGTAGTGTCAGGACGTTTGCCGTTAGGAAGAGCAGCATCTAATTAAGTGGGAAATGGTGCGGGGTACCCAATACTTTTGTTCTATATACATACTAAACTTGTTTGTGTTACTTGGTGAGTGTGACCAGTGTGGCTGGGTGGATAGTTTTTCCTTGTTAGTTTCTGGTTCTTCTGTTTTCTCACGGGACCTTAGGGTGTCTCCCCACCTGTGCACGAGAGCTTTAGGTTCTCTACTGAGTATACTTGTATGCTCACCCTATGTTGTTTCAGGTTTTCAGGAGGACTACCAGGGCCATGTGGGACCCTACTAGTCAGGCAGTGGGAGTTGTGCATATGATGTTTTCTTGTTTTCCTTTTGGTACTGTACTCACTTGTACTTTTGAGCTTCCTTGTACTTGTACCTTGTTATAAAAATTGTTTAAACATGCATGTGGGATTGTTTTGGGTTTATTTATGTACACTTGTTCTTTTCCCTTTTTGGTGGTTGACTTGTCCTATTTCCCGATCCAAAATAATAAAAAGGGTAATGCCTCCCATATTTGTGAAAACTCATACCCTTGGTGCTAGTCGCCAACCCGGGGCCTACTGGAGGCGGGACTCGATGGTCATTATCTCCCTTTCACCATTACCAGCTCAAGAGGGGCATCTTTGGTGGGATGGGGTCGTGACAATCTTAGATTATATTTCATAAAACTCATCTTGTATCAGACTCGGTTCAAAATATACCACTCTTAGTTTAATATATACCTTTCTTGGTTAAATATAGGTTTCATTGAGTTAGTTTCTCTAATACATATTTACCTAATCCTGAAAATAGAGATCCAAAATTATAATGAATAATTTTTATAATGTCTTAAACAAATATAATCATTGAAATCTAAGCTCTAAAAATACATATTATACTTTATCTATGAAAAAACATATCATTCAGTATGTAACTTACCATATGAATCTCTATATTTAAATATATTATATCCATGGTCACATTTCTATTAGTTCATCCAATTTAAACATATTAAATCCCACATTATAGTTCACAAATCGAATGTAAGTCAAGAAAAGCCTATCCCCGGTGATTGTCTAACCATGTGCTGTCTTGGACTTATTCTCACGCACCATGTGATGATGGACTTAATACACAATATGTTATTTTCTAGGAAATTACCTAAAGTCACATCCATTCCAGAGCATGCATACGCTAGTAGTATCTAGAAAGGGTTGAAACTTCTCAACGTACCACACAGTCTCTACATTAACAAAACATTGGTATATTATCATATACCTATAATTTTCTCTTAGAAAAATCCCTACGGTTTTTACTAAAGTGATATTCTATTAATCTTAAGATAAAATGTGCATAATTACATTAACATTGAATCATATACAATCCAAAAGGGTTATTTATTCCATTAAAATTATGATCAACCCCAACTTATCAACACTTAAATTATCCTAAATAAATATCCTAATCACCAATGTTATATGAAATCTGTACTAATACCAACTATGACACCAAGGACCCATTCTCCTGATCTTAGTGCAAAATACTCAAACTTTACATTACCAATTTGTAACACCCTAGATTTTATAAATGACTTTTTAAAAAATAAATTTAATTTATTCGATGGATTTTGTTTTAAAAAACACTGATTTTTAACAAACCATGATCTCTCATTAATATTAATATTTAAAAATGACTCTTATAAAGAAGTTTTCTTAAGTATTGGGCCAAAGCCTCATTTTTATTATTAATGCAAAGACCTCTTTTTTTAGGTTGAGGGAGACCCATTACATAGCCCAAAGGCAGAAGTCTATGTGCCCTGAATACAAGGATTGAAAGCCCATTTTTTTCCGAAAGGTCCCATCTATGAATAGTACAGCTACAGTACCTGGGCTACTATAGTACCAGCTATAGTACAACCTTTGCTACAGTTCCTACTACAGTGCCTCTGCCACTATAGTGTCACCACTACTATAGTGTGTTCGCAATGCATTTTTTTATTTATATGTTACATACTATTTATAAATGTTTTAAAAGAAAAATTACTTCAATTATTTTATTATTAAAACAATTTATGTCACTGGAATCACATTTATTTATATTATTAATATTAAAACTTTCATTACTTATTACACTTTTCTCTTTCAAAACTGATATTTCATCATTTCTGTAGGTTTAGTTTTAAAATTAAAATTCCCAGCTTCTGTGAAAATAATTTATATATATTGATTTCATATTTTTCATAATAATAATTAATATTATATAATAAGGTAATCATAAGTTTTTATCAAAATGAATAGTGAAACTAGTAAAAATTACGTACCATTGTTATGGTTAAAAGGGGTTTATCATGGGCATAAATTAAAAATATAAGGGGTAAATGGCCATAAAAAATGTAAAAATCCCATTTTATTCCATATTGAATCCTTATCACATCTAATTTTTTATACATATACATTTTGGATCTAGTTTTAATGTTTTAATCATTTTTATTCCTATTTCTTTTCAAAAATTCAAAGTGTGTCATCTCCCCCTCTTATAAAATGAAACACCAAATCCTCTCCCCTTTACATTTAAAAATCAATTTTATTGTGAAATTAAATGCCTAAATATCTATCTAAATTACAAAACCACATACTAGAGGATTACATAGATTATTAAACCAACTTAAGAATGCTTTAGCTGAAAACCTAAAAAGTTTCTCTAAAGAAGAGGTAAAATTTTTAAACTAATAATTTTTATTTTATTTATTCTTACACCAACAAAAAATATTCTTAGAATATGATGATATAATAATAGTTTTATGTATGATAAAATTTTATGTTATTATGTTAAATTAAAAACCTATATCCATCTTCTCTTCCATCAAATGGGAAACAAAATTGTCAATCGGGTGTACAACAGACTACCACATCACAAACAAATTTAATTAGTTTTCCCTTACCACCACCCAAAAAGGATATAAGGATGGATTTAATTCAAATATATGTTATTCATAACCTAAATATACTTCTATAATAATAATATCACATATACCCTCTTACTTTCCATCATATAGAAATACAATTAATTTTCTAATGTGTACGAAAAACTACCACCTCTAGAAATGATGTGACTCATTTTTCACGTACTATTTACATGAATGGTAATAAATGTAAATTTAATGAATAATTGTGATATATATGAAATCATAATTATCTTTCAAATTTTATATATTATTATCCATTCATTTTTTCCATCCTTTAAGAAAATTAAACAATGTGCATTCATACGTATTACCTACCATCTCCAAGAACTGTGGAATTTATTTTCTATTTAAAAATATTATGGAATAATATAATTACATATATAATTAATATATATTATATTTATATCATGGTTAAAAATATGGAGATTATTAAACCAATATTGAAGTAAAACTATTAAAAATACTTAACCAAAACAGACATGGAAAATGAATCACTTATTTACCCAAAAAGTGATTTTAACAAGGATATTATCAATAAATGGGTAATAGAAGGTATTATGTAAATAATATATGATCATATATATATGAGTATATTTTTTAATTGTTTTATAGTAAACTTATATTTATTATAAAGGTGGTTTTAATTTGAATTAATGAATTCGATACATAAAGTAAGTGATTTTCAACTCACTTTTTATTCTCTGAAACACATACCATATTCACCACATGTTCATATTGTATAGTGTATATAATACCCATGATTTTTTTATTATGATTATTATTAATGCTTCTAATTATTAAATATTGTGATATATATCAAATGATTTTCATAACCTTTTTCACCAATTCTTATGTAATGAAAATAAATATTTCATGTTTATTTTCTTCTCTTTATGTACTCAAGATGTCAAAATATTTTTTAAGGAATACCATTAATAATTATCTCTTTGGTTGAAAATTATTTCTCTTCCATGTTCATGTTTTCTCACTCACAATTAACATTCTTTATTAGGATAAAGTATGGTACAGGAGCTGATCCTATGGTGGGAAAAAATATTGCAGACCAAGAAATTCACTGCTTATAATGGGGGAGCAGTCATTCAGTAAGGATCTCATGCAAGAAGAGATGGTGAGGCCTTTCCTTAGACATCCCTTACTGGCTAGAGCATTGTCCACATGATTAGCTTCCCTCCAGCTATTGCTGATGCTAGTACTCAGGATAAATAAATACCTTTATTTTCTCACCAAGTAACATAGATTCTCTGTTCCATCCTCATTTACATGAAGAATCCTAATGCTAACTTAAGATTATAATTCCACCATTCTAACTTTGATGTTGTAAAACCTAAAAATAGAGTTCCTAGTGAATAGTGTTCTGACTTCATCTTATAGGGAAATGTTGGTACCGATGAAATCACTAAAGGACAAAATCATTGATCCTTTGAAATCATGAAAACACCCCCCACCTCTTAGACACCAGATACGCATGAGATATCTGCATTCATCTTGATCCACATTCATGGTGGATTTTATTTAACCCATCTCTATAAACTCCTCCTTACACTATAATTTGCATCCGAAAATGAAATGGGTAGAATTTTCTAAAGAATGTCCAAAGAGCCCCCATCGTAAAAAATGGGACATAACTCCACAACCCAAACCTTCATGTGAACCTTAATATATGTGGCTGAGAATCCTCAACCTTATTATTCTTTGTTTCTTACCTCCCATAGAACCCAACAAACCGTAATGAATGGGAGGTTGCAGGCTTTGCAGTTCACCCCCTTTTGGACTGACACTTGAAACCATCTTGCCATAAATTCATTAATTCTTTTCACTAATCCCTTTCAAGCATATTTCCTATCTTAGAAAATTCTAAATTTTTTGGATCTAATTTCTGAATAAGAATATATTCCCTATGGTCTCCATCTTTAGTGAGGTATAGTAACCACAATAAGAGGACATGACAACATTCCTTCTCTAAAAGTATTCATCAATGGGAATATCTTGATTCCTCATTCTCTAGATCGAAATAATCATTTTTATCAGTAAATCTTAATGGAAATTATAGTATCCCATAAATCTTGTTTATTACCTATATAAATCATTTCAATATAATCCATAGAGATGAACAACCCAGAGGATAAACATGAAAAGAATGAATTTTAGGGTTCATCATTTAAAATGATGGTAATAAATAGTGTATTCTACTATGATTTCAGAATAGAGCTGATGAAACCAAAAAACTGGCTTGCCTCCTTGAATGAAATGTCTAGCATTGGGAATTTAGAATAGGCTACAGTCTCCCCCACCCAGTTTTCATTCAATTAGCTAATGTATCCTATTACCACAACCCATCGAACCTACCCCTTCATCAACTCTAGATGTTGAATCATGGTATTGGCCACATTTGACATTTTTCATCAATCAGTGCCCTAGAGAATCTAGTTCTTCCTATACATAATGTTTTTTAGTTCCTTGAAACGTGTGTTCTAGTTTTAAGAATCACTTCTTCTAGGAAATTACCATTAGATTTATTCATGGAACTAGAAACATCCAATACATATTTATCCAAATAAGACGTTCTTTTAAAAGGAAAGCATTCGTTATGTTTGAAATTTATGATACTTAGGAATGTACATTGGTCGAGAGGATGGGATGTCAGACTCCTAATACCCTTTTTGGAGGAAATTATTTACTACTCTATGAATCTCTTTGTAAATTTAAGAAATTTTCATCAATATTTAGTAATTCACCAAGAATAACATAAGTTCCCCTTGGAATTTGTAGTGACTTAATAAAATGAGTAAAATTTAGAATCATCTGAATGTATTCAAGGTTCTTCATTAATGGAGATATTGGTATATATTTGAGTTTCTCCATCTATGGTATCCTTTCATATACTATTTATATATTCTTTTAATCATCTTTATAATGATACTAGATTTTAACTCACTCAACAGGGAAATCTAGAATTTATTGTTATCCAGGGAGACGAAGGTTTGTTTTGATGTTGGGACCATACCCATGAAATGGGTTACCTACGTATCCTTGTGAAGTGAATCAGAACCCCCATAGTTCGGTGCCGCTTAATGGGACACATCATAACTTTTAAGTTCATGTGATTTGGACCTAGATCTATAGTTTAATGTCATGTTGTATGGAAATCTATGAGAAAGGTTCTTAGTAAAATTTTTGGGTGGTACTTATTCCAAAATAGCCCAATGAACTTTGAAAGGATATGGGTTTCCAAGTTATATTAGACCCTATTGGGAATATTTCCTAATGAGAACATGTTTAATTTGAAATATTGGGTCTGAACCTCAAGGAGTCTTCCTATGTGTCCCATGTGGATGGGAATCAAAGCTTGTGTAGTTCAATAAGTCTCATAGGAGAGTATAGTCCTTTGAGATAAATGAGTTTGGGCTTACTTCTTGAAAAGGATTCCTTGGTGAAATAGGGGTTTAATTTGAGTTTTATTCCTATGGAGGATGCCCATATTAAGGGAATTAGGGTTGGATTCTTGAAGAGGATATCCATTTATCTCATGCCCTGAAATAGATTACTGTGTATCCTAGTTTCAACAGTAATTATATTTCTCATAGTTCTTTCAATTGTGCAAATGTTGTGACCATGAAAAATCTCTAATCCTATGTGCATCAAGCTCAGCATGAGAAACAAGAGGATGGGAAAGATTCAAAAATGACACGCACTTTTCCTCCTCTAATAGTGGAGAAGGGAGAGCCTGCGGTGTCTAGGATGGATGATTTTGAGGTGACAAGGGAAGAGGGTCAGGTGACGAGCCATCCCTCTATTCACATTAAATTGGAAAAGGGTCCAAAAGAAAGGAAGAAGGGATGAAGGATTGTAGATTAATCTAGGATTCCTTCCCTAAAATTAATCCTAGTAGGGGTGGGATATTTCTCCTTTGCATACATGGAAAATCATGTTTGAAATTTACCTTCCCTACTAGAGATCTAAGGTTCCATCTTTTTGAGATGGGAGAGGTTGAGACGTAAACACTAATTCTCTAAAAATTAGGAACTTCTCAGCACTTTTCCTGGTAGAAATGTCCATATTTCTATGAATATAAAAACCCACAGACACTCCATGAATCCTAACTGCAATATGAATTTAATGTGGGAAACCACTGACTATGGATATACAAACCCAAATAGAAGATACACTGATCTATCTTTCCCAAAGGTATGATAAGTCAAGAGGTTTTGGTGGAGGTCTCAACAGAATCCATTTCAAATGAGGGATCCAATAAAGAAGAAGCTTTTCCATGAATGGATTCGAATATGGATTTATGGATTTTAGACTAAAAAGAATAAGTGAATCGAAGTGGAGTTCCCAAGTAGGTAAGGTCACACAAGTATGGGTGCTCAAGTAGGCTTGGGTGACCTGATTTTCACTTAAGTGATGAAAAACCAATATGGTAATACTTGGGTGGGACCTATAACATCCCGTCTTTTTATAACATAAACATTCATTACATTACACAAAACTGAGGATCTTTAAGGTTTAGTGTCTTGGAAACCAGGAACATAATACATGAAAACAACATAAATAATTCTTCTTAAACAGTTGAAAGGATTCTCCTTAAGTTCATCCTAGGTTCATTACTGCATCTCATAACCTGGGGACATACATCAAAAGAAAGGGTGAGCAGAAGGCCCAGTAAGGGAAACAAGAGAAACATTTTACATGTAAACCTAAGATAATTCAATAAGGTCATGGAAAGAACTTTAAGGAATGATAATGAAATCATGAGGAATATCATAATAAAAATAAAATTTTTCATAACATGAAGATGTGGCTACATCATTTAACATATACAATCATGAACATATCACCAAGGTCCATCCCCAAGGTGTCATTTGAAAATTACCATGGTTATTCACCAAGGTATCGTGAAAATTGTAATCTCTAGTGTTTACATCATTACCCAATGCATTGGAGCGCTATCAGGGAGAACCCTTAAATTTGCCTTTATTATCATGTGAGACACATATATCATCATCAAACATTTCATAAATAACCCATATAGCATAAAATAAATGGGATTCATTTCATAATCATAACATTTTAAAAACTGCTTTAAAGACATGATCTTTACGTCACTTTAAACCCACGGAAGGGGAGAGCGGGTTTCATGTATGTAAATCCAAGAATTTGAAATAGAAAATTTTGGTATATATGTGAATACCCCTGTAGAAATAAGAGCTTTTAGTATTCACTTTATAACATAAAATAATTTCGAGAAAAGAGAGGCATTTTGAGATGAAAATTCTGCAGCATAACGGCTATGTTTCGGGGTTTTAGAAAACATTGAAAAGAGAGGGGACATGGGTCAAAAAATAATACTTGACCCATAAAACTATATAGGGACAGAATAAGAAGGATATATGAACATGGTTATGCAATTTAAATGACATACCATTTGAAACGAAAAACATGGAAGGAAGACAAAAATTAGATTTCTCTTATGAAAATTCGGGAGCCTAACGGCGTCACTTAAACTTCAACAAAAATGAATTGAAAAGATAAAATAGGGTCCCTCATCATATGAACATAAGAGTTCAGTATGATAGATATAGAGATCATACCCCAACATAATTAAAAAGAAACTTGAATGACTTGACATTAAAGTAGAACTTTGAAAAGAATTAGAAGGGTGAAAGAATCCCCTTAAAATTTCGGCAGCCTAACGACGCCACTTAAACATTCTTAAAAAGAATTGATGAGAGAAAGATGGGGTCTCTCATCCTATGAACATAAAAATTGACGTAATATGAATATATAAGAACATACTCCAACATAATAAAATGGAGTATAAAAGAAATGACATAAAAGAGATTACTTGAAAAGAAGAGAGAGGTTGGATCCCTTACCTTAAAACGTAACTCTTAAAACTCAAAGTTTTTGACCTTGAGGGCTTGGGGGCACCTTGGGAGGACTCCTTGGGAGGTAAGGAGACCATAACTTCATTGAGGATGGTTTTGATTTGAAAGGATGAGAGGAGGGCTTGGTATTTATAGGGGAAAGTGAGGGGACAAGGCATTAATGGCCAAGGGACACCTCGCAAGTGCTTTACTCAAAACTATGTTCTCTCTCATGATATTTCCCATGAAGTTAGGCCACCTGGGCCCCCAAAACAAAAATGAATCACCTAAGGTCGGCCAACCCTTAAAATATCTCATGACATCACCATGACACAGTTATGATGTCATTAAACATACCAAAACCCTAAAACAGCTTTTTACTATTCACTGAAAATTCATCTTTCTTAGAAAAATTCCAAAATTTCACCTTAACCAAATATCGACGCTCAGATTACAAATATGAGCTGAATTTTACAAAAATAATTTTCTAAATATTTTTAATTTAATTTTTATATAAAAGCACTATTCACCGAAAATTCATTTTTTTAGAAAAAACCCCAAAAATTACCATAACATAATATCAGTGCTCTGAGTTAAAAAATAAAGTTCTTTTTATAAAAATAATTTTCCAATTATTTTTAATTAAATTTTTAATTAAAAACACTATTCACCAGAAAAACTATTACTTGACTAAAAATTTATGAAACCGTTATTCACCTATTTTATTGAATCACATTACTTAATCTAGGTGTCTAAATTATATTAATACTTTCTTTGAGTAAAATTAATAATCCATTTGGTCACATTACTAATCCTAAGCGTAAAATCACTATTCATAATTTACTATTCATCAAAAATTAAGTTGATCTTATTAGACTACAAATTCCATACTGAACACTTTTGCAAAAGAGCATTATTTGAAAATAATTACACATCATTAATTATTTAGGGTTTACATAAATATTTTAAAATATCCCTTTTTCAAAATTTATCAATAAAATATATCCTAAAATTATCCGAACAATTGAAATTTCACAAACATCACTAAAGGAAGAAATCTCAATTTATTCATCCCAAAGGATCACACAAGGAAGCTAGGGTCTCATCACATAGCCCCTTATAACACCGGCATATGACCTAACTGTAAGGTGTGCTATAGTGAGAGAATCTGAGGGAGGCTCATATAACATTGCCCTAGTAGTAATCTCTACTAACTTGAACTTCTCTCGTAGGCGTTTCCGTTCAAGCTTGACACGCTGGAGTTCGGCTTGGGCTTGGTCCAAAGCGAAGCCCAAAGATGCCACCTCCTTCCCAAGCTCTGATAAGTGGGCTTCATAAGGTTCGAGTCTACTGGATGAATCCATCGACTCCTCTTTCTGTATTAACCAAAAACATATCTATTAAATCATTAAGAGTATGTTAATATACTGCTCAAAAAGATTGGGTCGTTACATTCTTCCCCCCTTAAGAAATTTCGACCCCAAAATTTATAATTGAGGCCTAGTCGAAAAGGTGAGGGTACTTTTGCTTCATCGTTTCCTCAGGCTCCCATGTCGCTTCTTCATATTTATGATTCCTCCACAACACTTTCACAAGGTGGTTAGTCTTGTTTCGTAGAACCTTGTCTCAATGGTCTAAGATCTCCACTGGCCGCTCCTCATAAGAGAGGTCATGTTCTAGTTGTACCACCTCTGGGTTCAGTACATGCGAAGGGTCAGGTATGTACTTCCTCAAGAGAGATACATGGAAGACATTGTGACCTTGAGCTAGGTTCGGTGGAAGTGCTAGACGATAGGCCACTGCTCCTATGCGATCAAGGATTTCATAGGGGCCAATGTACCTAGGGTTGAGCTTCCCTTTCTTCCCAAACCGCATTACTCTCTTCCATGGAGAAATTCGAAGGAAGACTTTGTCGCCAACACCAAAATCCAAGTCCCTTCGACGATTGTCAGCATATCCCTTCTTCCTACTCTGAGCAGCCTTTATGTGTTGTTGGATGGCATGGACCTGTTCTGTCATCTCTTGCACAAGATCAGGCCCAAGAAGCATTCTCTCACCAGTTTCATCCCAACAAGAAGGATTTCTACATCGCTTTCCATACAGAGCTTCATAGGGTGCCATCTGAATACTCGAATGTAAGCTGTTGTTATAGGAGAACTCCACTAATGGGAGGTGTTGATCCCATCCACCTTTAAATTCCATTGAGCAAAATCTCAGCATGTCTTCGAGTGTCTGAATAGTCCTTTCAGATTGGCCATCAGTTTGAGGATGATAGGCCGTACTAAAATTCAATTCAGTATTCAGAGCATGTTGAAGGCTTCTCCAGAATTTTGATGTGAATCTTGGATCATGATCAGACACGATGGATAGTGGTACCCCATGCAGCCTTACCACTTCCTTCACATATATCTTGGCAAGTTGATCTAGAGAGAAATCTTCCCGAATAGAGATAAAATGGGCGGTCTTTGTGAGACGGTCCATAATAACCCATATTGCATTGTTTCCTTTGGACGTTTTCAGGAGACCAGTTACAATGTCCATAGTGATATTATCTCACTTCCATACTGGTATGGGTAGCGGTTGTAATACCCCCTTATGAAGTTGTCGTTCTGCCTTTACTTGCTGACACACCAAGCACCTTGTAGTGTAGTCAGCAATATCCCTCTTCATGTTATCCCACCAATAATGATCACGAAGGTCTCTATACATTTTAGTGCTTCCCGGATGTATAGAGAAATTAGAGCTATGAGCTTCATCCATCAGTTCTTTCTTTATCTCTGGAATAGATGGAACACATAGTCTTGTACGAAATTTCAATACACCTTCTTGATCAATATTGAAATCAGGGAACTTCCCATCCTTTACAGCCTCAAACTTCTCCTGCAGCAAAGGATCTTCTTTTTGAGCCTTCTTGATCTTCTCTAGTAATGAAGGTTGAGAAATCATTTGGGATAAGGTTGATGATGTCCCTTCCCTTACAATTCCCATGTCCAGTTTTACTAGATCTTTAATCAAGGGATCTCCTTGTATCCTCATTGTTGCCAGAACAACAGGGTCTTTCCTGCTTAATGCATCCGCGACTTTGTTTTCTCTTCCAGGGTGATAATGAATTGAACAATCATAGTCTTTAATAAGCTCCAACCATCTCCTTTGTCTCATGTTCAATTCTTTATGTGTGAAAATATACTTTAGACTTTGGTGTTCAATGTATATATCACATTTCTCCCCATAAAGATAGTTCCTCCATATATTTAGAGAAAAAACAACTGCTGCTAGCTCTAGATCATGCGTAGGATAATTCTACTCGTGAATCTTAAACTGTCGAGATGCAGAAGCAATTACCTTTTCATTTTGCATGAGGACGCATCCATGCCCTTTCAGATATACATCGCTAAAAATAAAAAATCCTTCTCCGATAGAGGTTAGTGTTAACACAGGTGCAGTAACCAATCTCTTCTTCAGCTCTTGGATACTTTCCTCGCACTCCTTTGTCCAGATGAACTTAACCCCTTTTCGAATCAACTTGGTTAGTGGATTAGGAAGCCGTGAAAAGTTTTTCACAAACCTCCTATAATATCCTGCTAAACCAAGGAAACTATGATTCTCAGTTACTGTTGTGGGTTGAGGCCACTCCTCCACAACCATTATCATTGCAGGGTCAACCTAGATTCCTTCATTGGTTACGATGTGCCCCAAGAAAGCCACTTCTTGTAACCAAAACTCACACTTGCTGAACTTTCCAAAGAGCCTCTCATTCCGCAGAGTTTTCAAAATAACCCTTAGATGATCTTCATCCTCCTCACGACTTTTTGAATATATCAAAATATCATCAATAAAAACTACCACAAAGTTATCAAGGTAGTCCTTAAAGACACTATTCATCATATCCATGAAAATAGCAGGATCATTAGTCAAGCCGAAGGGCATAACAGTAAACTCATAATGCCCATATCTTGATCGGAAGGCAGTCTTTGGAATATCTTCCTTCTTCACCCTCAGTTCATGATAACCAGATCTAAGGTCAATCTTAGAGAAGAATTGAGCCCCATGAAGTTGGTCAAATAAATCATCAATTCTTGGAAGAGGGTATATGTTCTTCATTGTGATCTCGTTCAGTTCTATGTAATCAATGCATAGCCGCATTGGTCCATCCTTCTTCTTCACAAAGAGAACTGGTGCTCCCCAAGGAGACAAACTCGGTTGGATAAACCCCTTCTCCAACAAGTCTTGGAGTTGTTTCTTTAACTCTTCTAGCTCCACATTTTCCATTCTATACGGAGTCTTTGATATCGGTTGAGACCCAGGTACGAGTTCAATGGAGAACTCTACCTCTGTTTCTGGGGGAGGTCCAGGTAACTCCTCAAGAAATACATCCATGTATTCCTGAACAATCGGAACATCTTCTATTTGTATGCTCCCTTTTCCTTCTTCATCATCACTGATTAACTCCATAAAGAAATCTATAAGAGGTGCTTCTAGATAGGGATCTATTCGGGATATCTCTCCTCGGAAGATAACTGTAGGTCGTTCATTCAAGACTACTGAGATTTCCTTACTTCTGCATTTGATCTTAGCATTATACTTTGAGAGCCAGTCCATCCCTAGTATAATGTCGAATTCCATCATGGGAATGACTACTAGATTTGTGATAATATTGTTCTCACCAAAGAAAACACTAGATTCTCTAAATAATGTTGATGCAAGGATAATCCCACTTGGAGTCTTGACTAACAACTCTACCTCTAGCAGTTCGGGGATTAATTCTATATTCCTTGAAAACTTGGAGGAAATAAAGGAATGCGTAGAACCAGAATCAAATAATGTACTTTCTAGTTTTGAGAGGACAACAAGAGTACCTGCTACCACATCGTTCGGAACTTCAACATCAGTTGTTTTGATAGCGAAAGCATGACCATGCTTCCTTGGCCTCTGCTTCGGTTGATGGTGATTCCCCTTCACCGCCCTCGGATTTGGACATTTATTAGCAAAGTGCCCAAGTTGTCCACACTTGAAGCATGTGACTTCGAGTAGGGCCAGAACCATCTTTCCTCTGTCATTAGTGTTGGGAAGTTGAGGTTTCACATCACTACGACAATTCCAAGAAATATGCCCTTCTCTTACACACCTGTAGCACTTACCACTTCTGATCAAGAAGTTCCCTAAATGCTTCTCCCCACATTTATTGCATGTGGCATGTTGCATATGTTTTCCACCTCTTCCCTGATCAAAAGACTTCCCTAAACTGGGCTCCAACGATCTCTTCTTTTCATTTGATTTATGAGACCATTGTGTCTCACCGAACTCTATCTCGACATTCATAGCACTTAGAACTATTTCTTCATAGCTATCATTGTCCATGTTGGCTAGATTCTTCCGCAGATGAGGTCTTAGTCCACCAAATAATCTATCAACCTTCCCATTAGGGTCCATTACAAAGCATGAGGTATAACGGGAAAGCCTTGTGATATTCATCTCGTAGGTTCCAACTGATTCATTCTCCTTTTGCTTCAGCTCGAGAAATTCTTTCTCCATTCTCGTTCTCATCGAACGAGGGAAATACTTATTAAAGAAAATTCCCTGGATCTCTTACCACTCCATAGCTTCTATCTCTCCTCGTGGCTTCGGGATTTTGATCCGTGACCACCACTGATCAGCTTCTCCCTCTAGGCGATAAACAGAAAGGGTGACTTTTTCTTGTTCTGAACAATGAAGTACAGAAAAGAACTTTTCAATGGAGCTTATCCATTATTCCGTAACCAATGGATCATTAGATCCACTGAATGTTGGCGGTCGTTGACGCATAAAGGATTCAATAGAAAGTTTTTCCCTTCATGGTGAGATCGGCCTCTCAGCTTGATTCAAGTTATTACTCATAACTTGAGTCAATTGGTTCATCATTCGCATGAATGTTTCCATTCCGGCTTCCATCGGAGGGCCGTCAGAACATGGTGCATTGCAGTCACCATCTGCACGGTTCCTCCTATTGCCCACCATTTTCTAAAAGAATAAAACCTTAGTGAGAAACTTATTTCATTTATGAATCTTTTAACTAAGACTTCATGCTTAGACAATTACACATCTCTATAATTCCTTCATAGTGATTCATAAAAAGCTTGTGATTAACCAAACATATCTCTCGGGAGTATCGTAACCAAGAGTGCAGAAAAGCCTGTTATTGTGCACCAGTTCCCGTTCGAGTCTAGCTCAAAGCAGCGTTTTCGGGTTTTACCCCTATGTACATCTGTGCCAGAGCCGCCTCTACCTGCTCGTATCCAGACAGGGATGTATTTGTTTGATAAACCACTTACTCAATACTTACCAAAATACCTGGAAGTTTTCCTATATTTAAACTTTTCTATAGGGTTCTTCCTAATGTTTTTATATCCTAATCTCCACAAATAACTAAACCATCCTCTGATACCAACTATAGCATCCCATCTTTATATAACATAAACATTCATTACATTACACAAAACTGAGGATCTTTAAGGTTTAGTGTCTTGGAAACTAGGAACATAATACATGAAAACAACATAAAGTATTCTTCTTAAACACTTGAAAGGCTTCTCCTTAAGTTCATCCTAGGTTCATTACTACGTCTCATAACCTGGGGACATACATCAAAAGAAAGGGTGAGCAGAAGGCCCAGTAAGGGAAACAAGAGAAACATTTTACATGTGAACTTGAGATACTTCAATAAGGTCATGAAAAGAACTTTAAGGCATGAGAATGAAATCAGGAGGCATATCATAATAAAAATAACATTTTTCATAACTTGAATCTATGTATACATCATTTAACATAGAAAATCATGAACATATCACCAAGGTCCATCCCCAAGGTGTCATTTGAAAATTACCAAGGTTATTCACCAAGGTATCGTGAAAATAGTAATCTCTAGTGGTTACATCATTACACAAAGCATTGGAGCGCTATCAGGGTGAACCCTTAAATTTGCCTTTATTATCATGTTATCCACATATATCATCATCAAACATTTCATAAATAACCCATATAGCATAAAATTAATGGGTTTCATTTCATAATCATAATGTTTTAAAAACAGCTTTAATGACATGATCTTTACGTCACTTTAAACCCATGGAAGGGGAGAGCGGGTTTCATGTATGTAAATCCCAGAATTTATAATAGAAAATTTTGGTATATATGTGAATACCCCTGTAGAAATAAGAGCTTTGAGTATTCACTTTATAACATAAAATAATTTTGAGAAAAGATAGAGGCATTTTGAGATTAAAATTATGCAGCATAACGGCTATGTTTTGGGGTTTTAGAAAATATTGAAAAGAGAGGGGACATGGATAAAACAATCATAATTGACCCATAAAACAGTATAGGGACAGAATAAGAAGGATATATGAACATGGTGATGCAATTTCAATGACATACCATTTGAAATGAAAAACATGTAAGGAAGACAAAAATTAGATTTCTCTTATGAAAATTCGGCAGCCTAACGGCGTCACTTAAACATCAACAAAAATGAATTGAAAAGATCAAATAGGGTCCCTCATCATATGAAAATAAGAGTTCAGTATGATAGATATAGATATCATACCCCAACATAATTAAAAAAGAACTTGAAATACTTGACATGAAATTAGAACTTTGAAAAGAATTAGAAGGGTGAAAGAATCCCCTTAAACTTTCGGCAGCCTAACAGCGCCACTTAAACATTCTTAAAACGAATTGATGAGATCAATATGGGGTCTCTCATCATATGAACATGAAAATGGAAGTAATATGAATATAGAAGAACATCCTCCAACATAAGAATATGGAGTATAAAATAAATGACATAAAAGAGATTACTTGAAAAGAAGAGAGAGGTCGGATCCCTTACCTTAAAACGTAACTCATAAAACTCAAAGGTT
The DNA here is from genome assembly GCA_963277665.1 of Viscum album. Taxonomy (NCBI): domain Eukaryota; kingdom Viridiplantae; phylum Streptophyta; class Magnoliopsida; order Santalales; family Viscaceae; genus Viscum; species Viscum album. The sequence goes on from OY728159.1 coordinate 99,980,693, forward strand.
TGGACCTTGAGGGCTTGCGGGAACCTTGGGAGGACTCCTTGGGAGGTAAGGAGACCCGAACTTCGTTGAGGATGGTTTTTTAGTCGAAAGGACGAGAGTAGGGCTTGGTATTTATAGGGGAAAGTGAGGGGACAAGGCATTAATGGCCAAGGGACACCTCGTAAGTGCTTTACTCAAAACCATGTGCTCTCTCATGATATTTCCCCTGAAGATAGGCCACATGGGGCCCCCAAAAAAATAATTCATCACCTAATGTCGGACAACCTTTAAAATATCTAATGATATTACCATGACACATCTATGATGTCATTAAACATATCGAAACCCTAAAACTGCTTTTTACTATTCACTGAAAATTCATCTTTCTTAGAAAAATCCCAAAATTTCACCTTAACCAAATATCGACGCTCTGATTAAAAATATGAACTCCATTTTATAAAAATAATTTTCTAAATATTTTTAATTTAATTTTTAAATAAAAACACTATTCACCGAAAATTCATTTTTTTAGAAAAAACGCCAAAAATTACCATAACATAATATCGGTGCTCTGAGTTCAAAAATAATTTCCTTTTTATAAAAATAATTTTCTAATTATTTTTAATTAAAATTTTAATTAAAAAACACTATTCACCTGAAAAAAACTATTACTTGACTAATAATTTATGAAACTGTTATTCACCTATTTTATTGAATCACATTACTTAATCTAGATGTCTAAATTATATTAAAACTTTCTTTGAGTGAAATTACTAATCCATTTGGTCACATTACTAATCATAAGCGTAAAATCACTATTCATAATTTACTATTCATCAAAAATTAAGTTGATCTTATTAGACTCCAAATTCCATATTGAACACTTTTGCAGAAGACCATTTTTTGGAAATAATTACACATCATTAATTATTTAGGGTTTACATAAATATTTTAAAATATCCCTTTTTCAAAATTCATCAATAAAATATATCCTAAAATTATCCGAACAATTGAAATTTCAAAAACATCACTAAAGAAAGAAATCTCAATTTATTCATCCCAAAGGATCACACAAGGAAGCTAGGGTCTCGTCACATAGCCCCTTATAACACCGGCATATGACCTAAGTGTAAGGTGTGTTATGGTGATAGAATCTGAGGGAGGCTCAGATAACATTGCCCTAGTAGTAATCTCTACTAACTTGAACTTCTCCCGTAGGCATTTCCGTTCAAGATTGACACGCTGGAGTTCGGCTTGGGCTTGGTCCAAAGCGAAGCCCAAAGATACCACCTCCTTCCCAAGCTCTGATAAGTGGGCTTCATAAGGTTCAAGTCTACTGGATGAAGCCATCGACTCCTCTTTCTGCATTAACCAAAAACATCTCTATTAAATCATTAAGAGTAAGTTAATATACCACTCAAAAAGATTGGGTCGTTACAGGACCTGGATCAATCCTTCGGAAGTATTCATAGGTGATCCCAAAAGTGGGGAGCTCATGTTCTTGTAAAAGTAATAGGTGGCGCACAAGTATTTCTGATTTAGTGATGTGGGCTGCTTTATGCGTGCAAGTTTTATTGTTTTCAAACACTAAAAGGACTTAATTATAATGATGATCCTTTAAATACTCTGTTCAAGGTTTTGAAGAAATACCTTAACAATTTCATAAGAATGGTGTGAAGTAAAAGGGTGGCAAGAGAAGGAATTGGGATTCAGGGAATTTTTTTGTATAGATGAATAACCTAAAGATCTATTTATAAGAAAAATAGGGCCTTGGGTGAAATAAAATTGGGCACGCAAGTGGGTTGCACACCAGCTTTGTGGCGTGCAAGAGGTTGTTTTCTATATGGGTGGCACCCAAGAAGACTTGCGTGTCGTCAGTGATTTTTCATAATTAGGGCGCCACATTAAGGAATTCTCAAAAATAAATTCTTCATTGTCCTCCAGCATGGTGGTGCACATGTTTTTGCGCGTAGGTATATTGGGCGCCGCTTTAGGGACATAGCGAAAATAATTGCTCAATACCATGGGGTTTGCGCCCCCTCCCACCTAATTGGGGTTAGTTTTGGCCTACGATCCCATCCCATCGGGCTGGTGCCTTCGTTATAGTTACTGACCCCCATGAAAAATTCAGAGTCGCACCATGAACATTTTGAGTCCTGTAGAGGTCATTTTCAGTCATGGAACATGGAAATACTTCTTCAATAATGGAGAAGTGCATGAAACGCATTTCATGGTGTCTATACCTGCTTCTCATGAAATATGCCCATAACAATTTACCATTAATTATATCCCATTCCATCCATTACTACATAGAATTCATGGTCTCCAAGACACTGTGGAAGTTTTCTCCTCCATCCTCAATAGGATGTTCTATCCTTTTTCGTAACACCCAGTGACTGCTCCAGGATTGGCTGCCATCCCAATGGAAGTGCATCATAATTTTTTTAATCCTATCATTGGTTCCATTAGGTTATTTTATAATGGATGACATTCACATTAGAATTGAGGCTAAGACACTATTGGCTAAATGAATCCTCCCTTTGAATGAGAGAAGGGAATTTTTTCAATTATAAATCCTCCTAGAGATCCGTTATATGATGTCCTAAAACAATGCCTTCTTAATTCTCCCATTTGATATTGGATCACCTAAGTACACCATAGGAAGATGGATCCTCTAAATTTCTAGTTTCTCTAGTATTCTCCTACTATGCCTAGTAGAGCACTTTTTTGAAATAATGAAACTTTTATTCTTGGAATTTATTCTTTAGCCACTCTAATTATACTAGGTCTCCATTATTCTAATGAATCTAGAAAAATATTTTTATTTACCATTAATTAATAATAGTATGTCATCTACAAACATAATGTGGGAGATAAGAATAATCCATGAACTATTCCTGTATGGAGTAATCTTCACATCCTTGATACCATGATGAATGTTACTTAAAAGGGCGTCCTGTGCAAGAATGAAGAGATTATGAGATAGAGTGTCACCTTGTCTTACCCCTCTTATAACTTAAAAGAAGCCAAAGTCCTTTCACATCAAGGATATATATATCCAAGGAGATGAAAAGCATCTGAAACAAATATCAAAATCCCAATCTCTAAATCCAAACCTCCTCACGACTCTAATAATGAAATCTCCTTCAAACTGATTATATGCCCTGTCAATGTTCATCTTAATCATGATGTTTGAGCTGATAGACCTCTGGTTGATGTTATCAACCATCTCATTAGAAATCCCTATCGCTTATTGAATACCTCTTCCTTGCACAAATAAATGTTTCACTTCTAAAACTAGTCTAGGGATGAAATGATAGTGTCTACTTTTTATAAGGCATGAAAGGATATTGTATAAGAAATTACAGAGGAAAATGTGTCTGTATGGATTAATGGAAGTAGGATCCTTAGTCTATGAATGAGAACCACCTTGGAGGTATAGATTACCCTATTGAGACTCCCTGGTCCTAAATAATTTTTTACAAGTTCCTAGGTATATGTTTATATAATTTTTTCATTTAATGTTTTGGAATATTATAGATTTAAAAAATGATTTCAATGGTAAAAGGTTATTTTACTACATAAATTTTCCAATTGATCTTTCGAAATCATTTTCCATCAAAGATAATATCCTTAGATGTAAATAAATATTTACTAGGGATATTATCTAACGATACCATAAATATACTATAACTAGATGGTTTATGATAATGATGAATAAATATTCCTTATTTTTTGGTTGACCTATGATAAATTGGTTACATGATTATTAAACCAGTTTTTTTTATTAGTTATACTATGATAAAATGTTCATGAAACCCAATTCCTTTCTATGGGTTAGGATATGATGAATGTTTTGTGAACATATGTCACAAATATTTATGGATTATATATTGGATGGGACTGATATATACCTCCATTTCTTTGGGTGATGATTAATGTTCTATAAGCTCAATAAAGGTACATGGGAGGATATCCTAAGCCCAAAAATTAGGGTACACAATAGGTAATCCCATGCCCAAACTAGGTAAACAGGTATCTATCCAAACTATAACATGTTATGAATGTCATTGTGGGTATCCAAGATATAAGGTTTTATATGATTATATAGATGCCACAAATATATATCTTATACCAATTTTATGCTCTCATGCCTTATTTATATTGATTTCTTAATGATTCAAGTATAATGAATTGCCAATATTTACTCGATGACTCAAGATTATGATCCATGATATGTAGGGTATGGTTTTCAAATTTTATTCTCTTGTATTCGGGACTTTATACTCACATTATGTTGATATATTCTCTATTTACACAATATAAGAATCTGATATCACTGTTTTCTTACTTCCCCTCTCCCAGTTATGAAGAAATGTTTTAATTTAGTTATATCTTAGAAGATTACTATGTGAGAATATATTTGTGGTATATGTTGAATATATTTCATGATAAAATAATGTTGTCTATCTAGTCTCCAAATAAACTATACTCTTATGACCTTCTAGTGTGTATTTATGTAATGTAGTGAATAGTCAACTAAAAGGTTATAATACCTTTGTAGGAAAATCCTGGGTCATTACATTTTCAGTATGAGAAAATTTCTAGTCAAACTTTTGAAACTAGGATGCTAAAACATTATAGAGAACCTTAAGGGTATTTCCCTGGATAATTCTAGGTACTAAAAAATATTCATGAAGTTTGGGTAGGGATAAATCATGTGGTTTTTGAGAAATTACATCCCTATCTAGATAATAAAAGTGGGAGGGGCTTTGGAATAGTTTTAACTAGGTGTAATAAATCCAAAAATGGTACATTTATCTGGATTCGATTGTCACCTAGTGCATGATAATGTGAACTCCTACACACCAGGTTTGAAACTCCTGATATATATTATTTGGAAATTTAAAAACTATTTACAAACTATCATGTAGGATCTGAATAATGGCCATGAATATCCTAGGATAACCCTAAGGTTTCATAAAATGAAAATAATTAGTAATTATTTTGACATAAAATAATTTACTGTTCATGATGTTTTGGTTTCCCAAAATGAATATTATGGCTCACACTATTATTTTTGTTTTTAGTAAACTGTTGGGACCTAAATACACTATGTGAATACTGAATGAAATAGATAATGCAATGATTTTCCACCTTAAAACCCAAAGATTATGGGAGCGACAATGAAAAATATTAAGTCTATGATCACGAAAATTTCATAGGTTATGGATCATGTTGAACTTCCATATAATAAATTGGGATAACAACATTCTCTTTTGTCCTTCATGAAGAAACATATAAATTATTTTATAAATTCATTGTATCCACAAGTTTATTAGTAATTGATTAGTATGACTAACAAAAATTTGTTATCTAGTGTTTTTAAAATCAGAAATTCAATTTTGTTTCCTATCATTTGAAAGGTGATGTAGATAAATTGTGGACTATTATCATGATTACGAGAAAACCTGAACAAATTGAATTCATGTATTGGGATGAGTTGAAGATATTATTTTACAATAATTTCATTGTATTTAATCTATGTATGAAAATAGATATGTAATTACTTGTGCTAAATAAAATGATGGATGATTCTACTATTACATATGAGGAAAATTTAACAATACAATCAAGGTAGGAATCAGGGTTTATCATCCAACTTGAATGTAAGGTTGATCAATTCTTCAGTGTCTTAATAAAAAGTCTCTTCATAGTGTTATGCATAAGGTAACTAATTATCTTTTAATAAATCATGTGTTGTTCTACGAATGTAACACCCTAAAATTCTAGAATATAAAGGGTGTTTTGAATATTTTGTATCACATGAAACACCAAGTGTGTTAGGGGATACAATTCAATGATACTTTAGAGTATAACAAATATTTTAAACATATTTTAAACATATTTTATATTTTCAAATCATGCAACTCCATCTTAGTGTGTGTTGAAATCAAGAGTGACCTTTTTCGATGGCTTGCGTTATATGCAAGTCTGAGATTCACCAAGTAACAATGTATTGTTAAAATATTATTATTTAATATAATATGATATATCATAGATGTTATGTTAGAGGTTATGAATATTATTAACTAACTTATGAAAATTTATGTTTTATATAAATATAATATTAATTCATTTGTATCCAAATAGTGAGAAATGAAAATAAGAACCAACTAGATATAAAAATAAATATTATTTTTTATATTATTCCAAAGGATTTTTGTCTTAATGAAAATATTTAATTGTAATTAGTGAATTATTTTAATTAAATATAAATGTTATATATCCAATAAAATATTTTTTATATTCACCTACTATGTTTTATATGCAAAAGATAACAACAAACCTTATTTCACACAAAAAGCCCTATATTTTTATAAATGCAATTTTACAGCTTTTTAATGGTGACCCTATTTAAAATAATAATTTTACTATTTGATTGATTTAATATGTCAAAATAAACTTCATATTTTAAATATAAACATTTTAATTAGTTTTGGGTGAATATTTTATATTTTTCTGAAACATTTCATTTTTGTATGAATTGTTAAAAATATAGAATTTTAATTTAAAACTATTTTTTCATCTAATTTTTACATAATGATAAATTATAATTTTAGTTGGATTCAATGTTTAATTAGATAATATTTTTATCAATTCATAAAAAATATTTCATTTTAATTAATTTTATATTTAATTTTGTTATAAAAACATATAAAATTTTCATACATTTTTTTTTTAAAACCTGCAATGTCGTCATGCTTGCGGGATGAGTTTTAAATTAATTTATGACACTTATATGATTTAAATTTATTAAAATGGATTCCAGTTTTTTAATCAGAATAATTTATAATTTCAAATAAGAAAAACTTTTTTTGACCCAAAATATTAATGGAAGTAATTAAAATTAATTACAATTATTAATGCAAAATTAAGATTAATAAATGACTAAATTTTTAACTAAGGGGCGCAAATGACATAGATACTTTTCCATTACATAATTTATGGCAATATATCAGCCATACACCTTCCATAATTTAGTTTTTTTTTGTTTTTTGACTTTCTTTAGGTAAGAAAATGTGTACGCGTAACTTGTTTCCATAATTTCCAAGTGAGTCATTTTCTTTCCCTTTAAAAGGACACAAAATCACCTACTTCCTCACACCTCTAAAACCTCTTAGGTTCATACATTATCTACCCAAATAGCTTCCTAAAATCTCTCCCCTAGACCTTGAAGCCTCACAGTGTGCATAATTCCTTCCAAGTAATTCTTTTAGTATAAACCAAAAGAAGTTACCCGATTAAGAGGAAACATCTTCTCTCAATCTTTTTAGTTTAATTTCCATTTTACACTCCCTATACACTTATTATTAAATTATTGTATAAAAACACCAATATAATCAGTATACTATTATTTTTTGCAATTATTTCAACCTACACATACACACACCTCCCCCTAATGGGTAAAGAATATATTATTTCTGTGTGTGGAGAATTACTGCCTCACGAAATGATGATTCTTTATTTTTCCCTTACCACCTATTATAGTGACCATTATGATGTAAAATGTGTTTATATATGTTATTTTTGATATTTATAATTTATTTATTATCATCTAAATTTTATTTATAACATACCATTTATATTTTCCATCTTGTGTAAATATGATAATTTTGTTTGAGAAAGTGTAGACTACCACTCTCAAAGTGATATGACATGTTCATGCCATACATGGAATGAATAAAAGATGTTTTTCATAATCCTATATAACATATATAACATTTATATGATAATGGAATTATAATATATATATATCATTTAGTTTTCATTCTTTTAATATAAAAAATAAATGAAATAACGTTCATGCATACACATGATCTACCATCTCTATGAATAATGCACATCATTTGTAATATACAAAGATTATATAATACAATAAATACATATATAATGATTATACATGATAATTAAGTCATATTTTACATTCTATAGATGATTTAATCATGATCAAATAAATCATAACAACAAGTGACATTTCAAAACATACTTGAGAAAACTATGTAATTAACACCTGAAGTAACTAAAATAATGAAAGAGTATAAAAAAAGGGTAATAAAATATTATTAGATGTTAATATATAATATTATAAATATGAGTATAGTTCTGGTATAAGTTATTAACATATTTTAAACCACTATACCGGAGGATAAAGACCTGACCACAAAAGCAATCTTAAGGTAATGGAATTTCATATCAATTTATATTTCATTAAGGATTATTTTTTATGATGCACCAATTCACTTTTATTCAATTTATATAATTCCTTTTTCATGTTATATCAAGAATTTCCTTATTCTCATGATATTATATATTTTATTTAATCTATTACCTTTATTGATATTATTATTCAAATGTTTTAAGGTGGTGTGGGACACTTTGGAATGCTTAAAGATTATTCTTCTCAAGATTATTCATAATGATTATATTTGACATATCAGTTATGTTTGTTATTTTTAACCTTCTATTGAAACAATCACTATATTATAATAATTTTTCATTATAAATTTACTTTAATATCCATATTCTTATACAATGTATATTAGTATTTCCAATACATTATACCATTTTACATACGGTGTCTTCTTTGACAATTATTAGATTATTTTGGGGAAATATTGATACATATGAATTATTTATTTAATATTGATATTAGATTAGGAATATTTTTCATTTGTTATTATATATGATGATTTTTTTAGACTGGAAATGACCAGTGGAGCTCGAACATTATATTGTTCCTTGATGCATTGACATGTTTTCATGAGGAAAATAAGTTGTCCAAATTAAACGGGTTTTTATATATATTTTTAAAGTAGTTTGTGAAAGCTCTTGACGGTATAGTTTTTCATGTGTTTCAGACAAAATGGTTGTTGGATTCTCCATGATATTGTATTTTTCATAATCACAAATTATTTCAATATTCAGATTCTAATCTTTAATGCCAGTTTAAAATCTCTCAGTAACTAAATTATTTCATACATCAACATATAATTTAATAAGTCTATAGCCTATATTCATGAATAAATAAGTTTACAAGTGCTTTTTTTCATGTACGTTTTATTAACACTTAGTCTTGTAATGTTATGTGCAAGACAGACTCTTCATAACCTTTTTTTGGATTCACTAAAACAAAAGTCGACACACCGAAACAAAAATCAACACACTAAAATGGATGTTTGACAGACCGAAGTTTGACATACCTAAGTACGATAGGCCGATGTTATCAGACCGAAGTATGACGCACCGAAGTATGACACACCGAAGTATGACACATCAAAGTAAACATACCGATGTATGACACACTGAAGTTCTACACACCAAATTTTGATATACCGGAGTCGACACACCAAAGAGGAAAAACCTATGTTATCAAACCAAAGACAACAGACCAAAGATGACTCACTGAAATTCATAAATAACTGTTTCCATTTTATTAATTAAAATTTACTTCTAATGATCATATTTAGACAAAGTGATATTTCTGACATTATGTAATTTTATATGTAGGAGTATCCGTAGACAGTACGAGGTACATGCACGTGAAAAGATTTGTATGCCTAGAGGATCGTGGATTATAAAAGGACCTCATATTTCACTTTAGAAAATATGACAGTAGTAGTACATGCTTAGACACAGACTACGTGAATACCAAAAGAGAATAACTAAGTGCTTTAGAATATAGGAAGACTGTAATAAGCTACCTTCTCAAAAAATGGTTCTGTATACATTGAGACATTAAAGAGATGAACCTTTTCACTCCTTGAAGCTGGATTAGAGAAATTGTGGTACTCTATTCTGAAGAAAACTTCCATAAGAAGACTCAAATACCATATTCTCAACATTCATTGAGTCTAGAGCTTTACATCACAACACATGAATAATTATTAACTCTATTCTCTTTATTAACATTGAGGTGTTTTATATTCACTATTTGAGAAGTGGGTATTTGATTTACACACACTATCTCCTGAGCATAACTAGAGGATATCAAAATATCCTCATACTCAATCACTTATTACATTTTTTTCCCAAAAATAAATGTGGTAGAGGTCAAGTTTAACCTGGATATCCTGGTGTGCAGTTGTAAACCCTAATTCAGGGTGTGGATGAAAAGTTTATTTATATAAACATCTTGGTGGATGGTGATCACCATGTGGAGAGGATTAAGTATTTTCTTGAGACTGAACCTCTTGTTTACATTTTTGTGCCAATCTTCAATTACTCTATTTTATTATATCGGCTGCTTATATTTTTCAATAATAGAAAACTGTTTTTACCTTAACTCTGATAGTTAGTTTTTTTTAGTGTGTATTATGCTTAATTGAGTAAACCTGTTTCAAAATTTTAATTAGTGATTAGATTGATTCAACTGAGGACTAATCAACCTTAGCGACACATATTGAGTAATTAAACATTTATATCTTTATGCCTTAATTGACTGGGCTATTTTAAATTGGTGAATTTTTATCATAAGGTTTTAAACAGAAATTTAATTGGAACTCGATTCACCCCCCCCCCCCTCTTGAGTATCCACTTCGACCAACATTTGGTATCAGAGGTTTATTTATTTTCATGTTTTTCAAATTATTTTAAACTATGATTTTAGTTTTATCTTAAAGATCATAAAATTTTTATTATATCTAAATTTTCAGTTCTTTAAATTCAAAGTAACTATGGAAACTAGAGTTGAGGGTTCTACTACTAACAGGACAACTTTATTTAATGGTAATAACTATACTCAGTGGAAATTAAAAATGAAAATTTATATAGAGAGTATGGGACCTGAAATATGTTATAATATTGAAGAGAAAAATGTATTTCCTACTACTGCTAGGGACACATGGTCTCAGTTGACTAAAGCTACATATAATAATAACTATAGAGAAATGAATGCCTTATACGATTCTCTTAGGGATGATGAATTCAATATAATATCTTCTTGTAAAAATTCATATGAAATTTGGGATACTTTAGTTGTTTCCCATGAGTGATCAACTAATGTTAAAGAAATTAGACTAAATACAAACACTATTAAATATTATAATTCTAAAATAAAGCCTAATGAACCAATCTATAAAATGTATATCAGGTTCAATGAAATAGTGAACACTATGAGTCTACTTGGAAAACCATTGGACAGCAAGGACCAAATCATGAGACTACTTCGATGCCTACATGACAGATGGAGGGGAACTTCTATTTCCATCTGAGAATCTTCTGACATAAGCAAGCTACGAGTGAAAGAGCTAATTGGAAAACTGATGATGTATGTGGAAGAACTTAAGGTGAATCAAGAAGTGGATGAAGAACCACGGAAGAAATCAGTATAATTCAAGACTACAACCACAAAGGGAAAAAACAATGAATAATCACAAGTTCCTGTCGACATCTCCACTTGTGAAGAGTAAGATTTAGACAGTGATGAGGAGATGGCTCATCTTGAAAGGAGATTAAAAAAGTTCTACATAAAGAATAAATTCTTCAAGAAGTCAAACTAGATGGGAATGTATGATAGTAAAGGAAAATGGAAGAAAGAATGAAAATGGAAAGACAACTCAAATGAAATAATCTACTATGAGTGCAAACAAAAAGGTCATGTGAATGCAAACTGTGACAAGCTGAAATTTAAGAGGAAATACGAAGAGAATAGAAAAGGATATAAAAAGGATATGAAAGCTACCTGGAGTGCTTCAGAAGACAGCTCCAGTGGATCTGATGCTTCTGATAGTGAACAGAAAAATCATGCCAACTTATGTTTCATGACAGAAACATATTAGGTAACACTTAACTCTCCAATACATAATGCTTATTATTCTGGGAATAAGAGTGAGTCACATAATAATGAAGATATCACTAAGGATGAACTGTTTGAATATTGTGAAATGCTTAAGGATACCATTAATGGGATCAAGGAAAAATATATATCATTAAGAAGATATCATGCTTTAAATGAAAATTATAAGTCAAGTCTAGATATTTAAAAAGAAAAATTCTCCCAACTATTGAATCAAAACACTGAACCTATGTTATCCAATGAATAGTTAAAAAGAGATCATGAGATGTTTACTGCATTTAGAGATACATTGACTCAGTTTCTAGGAAAACAGATTTCCCCAAAATATAAAACTGCTCTAGGATACAAACTAGGACAGAGGAGGATCATTAAAACTAAATTTATTCGAAAATTTTGACAATTCACTGCTTGTTCAAGTTCTAGATCATTTCTTGAAAAACAGTTCTCTAAAAGACCAAACAAAGTGTTTATGACTCAAAATATATATGTTGTTATGGTAAATATCTGATACAACTATGGGTTCCCAAAATTTTACATTCTATCCTCTCATGACCCAAGAAAATCTAGGTACCAAAGTTACCCCATGTCTAATCTTTTTTGCAGGGATGTTACCTAAAGTGTCACAAACCAGGCCGGGTCTCCATCCGACCCGGCACCCGACCCAGTCTGCGACATGGCCCGAAGGGTGTTCCCGATTGCCACGGGCTTGCACAAGTGCCCGGGTATCAAAAATAACACATGGGAACGTTTTTACCCAAAATAAAATACAGAAAAACAACTAACCAGATAAATAAACTTAAACAAGAAACAGACAACCACACATGCCTTTAAACTATAAACAGGGTTAAAGTCTACAACTCCAACCAATAACTAAAAAGAAAAGATGACATCGGAAACTAATACTCTTACTAAAACCTCAAAGAAATAGGAGAGGCGTGACATCCAAACGTCACACACGTTAACCTGCACGAGAAGACCACCAACGACCAACCACCATCACTGAGAACGGTGCCTCAACCTAGAATACACAGAGAACAAGGCCTACATACACACAAAGGTGTATGTAGGGTGTGAGCAAAGAGCCCAGTAGGACATCACCCAAGAAAAAGGTTCCATGCATAATTATTAAAGGACAAATACATTTGCAATATTAACTACAGAAAAGAAATAAAATCTAGAATGGTTTAAAAGAAAAAAGAATTAAAGAAAACAGTTTTAAATGGGACAACATAAATTAAAACACACGCACCCTTATTCCTTTTTTTTAAATAACCAATATGTCACACCGACAAGCGCAAAGTGACCAATGAGCACTAATATGGGAGAGGCCGCATGGGAATCAAGAAGCTTTGGTCCCTAGATCTCCGTGTCTCGGTGAAACATGGCTTAGAAGGCCAAGACCCTCAGAAAACGTGGCTTAGAAGGCCACGACCCTCAGAAAACGTGGTTTAGAAGACCACGACCCTCAGAAATTCATAAGTTTAGTTAGTGTTGCAATCGTCAGTCCCACCAGTGAAACCGGGTCGAGTCACCTCCGGAACACTCGCTCACTAGTCTAGTCTACCCTCCTAGCTACCTGGGCTTCCCGTTTTGTGCTCAATCAAGTTTCAAGTTCAAGTAACCTGTCACAATAATGCGTAAAAGCCAACCAGGGTGCTTACACACGCAAAAACCAATTTACACACCCAATCCCGCTTTAAAATCCACACGCACACCAAAATATTTTTAAAACCTAATCTTCCCTACCTGCTCATTAAATTACACTAGGTTCAGAGTTTAGCAAAAACGCTTTGACAATTAAGCAAACCCCAAATAGTACTTAGTAAACATTTTTCAAACATGTCGCCAAACTCTTAAAGGGAAAAAGTTCATTAAAAAAAACCACTTTCCAAAATAAATCGTATTTTGTCACACGCTACAATATAAATCACGTCATCTGCACTCCCTAACTCACACACTGCACAATTCAAAAAAAAATAATAAACAGTCCAAAAGGAAAAGCTCATAAAACAAATTAAAATAAACCGTTTTTCGTTAACCATAAAAATCACACAAACCATCTTTTAAGACCAAATGCACACGATGCCAACATATATATATATATATATATATATATATATATATATATATCGTTCACACCACTTGTAAAAATTAATAAGTCAACCACACAATTTAAAAATCACCAATAGAGTTCCCAGTAGAAAACACACACATTACCTAAACAATTAACTAAACAATTTCAATGCAAATAAAACATCATAAAGAAACAATTTCTCATTACACAGATTAATTAAATAACATGATGAATTAATCAAACTTGAAAATTAATTAGTCAAATAATAATTAATCATGGGACCACCTACCTTGTCATCGCAAACTCCACAACTGTGGTGCGCAACGACCGCCGCACGTCAACCGCAACCCAAACAAAACAAAAAAGAACCTAATAGAAAAAAAACGAATCGAACTAATTATACCAGAATTGTACCAAACTCGATTCAAAATTCTAACTGCACTCAACCATGATTAAACAACAACCAAACAAGGAAACACACTTACAACGGGGGTGCGGGAGGTCGTTCGGAGGACGACGGAGGCTGCCGGAGGTACGCGAGGTGCGGGTGGCTGTCTGGAGGCACGAAGGAATACGGGGTGGCTGTCCGGCAGCTCAAAGGGGTGCAGGGCACCCGGTGCAAGGCTTGCCGGTCGGCAAGGACGCCGGAAAAAGGGGGAAGGAAGTGCCGGTAAGGGTGTGGGGCGGCCGGACTAGGGGGGTTCGCCGGAGCAGTGGGTCGGCTGGGAGGGTGGATGTTTGGGAGTGCGGCGGCCGGTGCGAGGCTGGCCGGAGCAACTGAAGCGAGAGCTGCGGCAGCCGGTGCGAGGCTGGCCGGAGCGGCTGAAGAGGGAGCAGTGGAGGGTGGTTCGCAGCGCCAGAAGAGGGAGCTCGCCGGGGTGCGTTCAGGGCGGCGCACAGGTGCTTCGCCGGAGCTACTCGTCGGGAGGAGTAAACGCCGGTGGGGAGGTCGCGACGGCAGATGGTCCATGGTGTAAGGGAGAGAGTGCGGCGCAAAAGAGAGGTAGGGTTTGGGGGCATGACGGGTTAGAGGGAAAGGGGCATGGGGGAAGATAAAAAAAGATAGAAAAAAAGAAAGGAAAAAAAGAATAAAGACCCAAAACAAAACAAAAAAAACATATCAACTTCAATATACTCATAATACTAGTTAGTAAGAATAATATAAACAACAATATTTCTAATAATAATAATAATAATAATAATAATTGTAAAAATAATAACAAAAGTAACAATAACAATAATAGCTTATTAAAATTATACCCAAGGATAATTATAATGATAACATTATTAATTAAAAATTTTACAAATCTAATGATAATAATTAATGATGATAATAATAATAATTTATGGTGAAAATATTAATATCATTACTGACATTGACAACTCTGTAATATAAATTATAGATATAATTACTTAATAAAATGTTAACAATATTAATAATGATAAGAAAAAAAATAATAATAATAAAAAACTCTCACTTAAATTATTAACCAAGATAATTATTATTATTATTATTATTTCAAGTGACATTAATAAAATTATTATTATTATTAAAACCATTCTTAATTCATCTTATTTAATCAGTTGGCCATCAAGCAGGGTCATACGCTGGACCTGGCAAAGCCGCACGGCTTCGCAATTGTGCTTCGCTCGTGTGTCGCATGATGAAAATCCCTGAAAAACTCATTTAATTTTATTTATTTATTATTAATTCCTTCTATTTAATTAGCTGCACATCTGGCAGGCGAGTGGGGAACCGAGCGAGGCCGCGCGGTGACCTAAGTGAGGCCGGATGTCTTCGACAACAGCGCGCTGAAACATTGTCGAAGACAGACTCTCATTTATCAGAGAAGAACCCCAGTCGGCCTCGGCTCGTATTTCATATCAAATGAATAATAATAATTAGAAGTAGATAAAATCATAATATGAAAATAAAAATTCGAAACATGATGCAGTGCAAAGTCCGGGTGTGACAATTCTCCCCACAATAAAGCTTTCCATCCCCGGAATGCCACAACTAGAACAAAACCCCAAAGTAGAAAACCACACTCCCTTAAGGTTCAAAGGGGATCCCCACAAACACCAAGCAATGAGAGGAAAAAGCATCGTGCTCAGAGAAAGTGACTCAAGGACAACATCACGAAATCCATAAAAAGTCATTCTGATATGTGTCGCCTGCCCAGAAGATCTAGAACGCCTCCAGTTGATTATTTTAGAAAACGAACTCTTGAACCCATAGAAACCAACCTCACAAACTGAAACACCTCAAGAAATATTAATCAAAAACCACAACATTTGGATAGAATAAACCAACAAGGTCAAACCACTTCCAAGGAACACTATTATCACTTATTACCAAGACAAGTAAAATAAACGGAATCCAAAGATCAACATGGGGAGGACCGTGGGGCTCCCCACCATTAGGAACTCACTGAAGCTCGAGACGAGACTGGAAAACCGACGTGGGGAGGTTCGAGCGGGCTCCCTGCCATTAAAGAAATTTCCAGCACCGATTCATTCCAGAGACATTCATGTGAGACCCAATGTGGGTCTCCCCACCATTATGAACATACTAACGCCCAAGACGAGACCAGAAAACCAACATGTGGAGGTCCAGGCGGACTCCCCGCCATTAAGGAAAGGCCAACACAGATTTATTTCAGAGACCTTTGTGTGATACCCATCGTGGATCTCGCCGCCATTAGAATGAACAGAGGATACAGAACTTTGAAAAAAATTTCTGATGGTGGCCAAACAACCCACCACAAGGGGCGGGGAGGGAGGGGCCCGACCACAAGGCGTCAAAACCACGGCCGGCCACAAACCAACATCTCAAAATTTTCTAGATGAACACCATTCAAATTTGAGACTGAGTTACCCAACAGACTCTCATAAGGACCAATAAAGTGATTGAATCCAGTGGAACGCAACCCCCTAAACTTTAAGGCATGAGACGAACACGCCTCCACCTGGTCTCGAAAACCATATGCAACCAGACGACTCATTCAGAGCAAAACAAACGTGGAAACAATTTAAACTGCCTATACTTTTAACACCGGTGACAGAAATAAAGTTGGGGTCCCCTACACTCCCAGGGTTCCTGACCACACGCCAGCTTCACTCTGAGGCCTACGGCTAGAGCCCTGATGTTTGAAGCATCTTCTGCCTCGCAGTCAGGCATGGAAGACTCCCTAAAGGAGCTTCTCCTTTTGGTGTCACATGCAACCGCACTGCAACCAAGACAACAACAGAAAACACAACACATTACGACATCTCACTGATCATACACAGAACATTCACCAACACAAGAGCTGAATGGTGCATGTGCATCACCCTTTGTCACACTAGGTGAGAATACGACACCACAAATCGTCACAGAGCACGATCATTACCGTGGAGAGAAGCATTGCGTTGAGAAACACTTCAATCCGCGTCTTGAACAACACGTGATTCCTGCAAACAACCATAGCAGCCTCATATGATTGGGTCTACCAAACTAGTGGCCTAACGTAGATCCTTTCTTAAACGAAACCAACGAAGGACCAAAGGCCATTTCGAATAATTTTCAGCACCGACCACTCCAGACTGCTTCCACCTTTTTCCCACTGGATTCTCTTTTACTGATTCCAAACCACCATTGACTATCAAAGGGACCTTCCACTGCAAGGCGTCACCGAACATGACCCTTGCATCCGATGTAAATACTACAAATCCCTTCAAGACACTGGTCAACACTGAAAATTCGGAACCGCCTTCATCCTTCCCCGCTAGATTTCCTTTCGCCATTTCCAGGGGAATCTTCAAACATGACGACGTCAAACTTCATACCCGACGAGTCAGACAACTCAAAAAGACCAAAACTCCCTTCAACACCCCTCGCATCTGTCATCCCGCTGTGAGAGGATCCGCTTAGTTGTAAAAAGGAGACGAGGGTTCAATTCTAAAATTCAAGAAGAGATTCCTCTGATCAACTGGAGGGCCAGCCAACGACGAGTTGCCTATGGCCACACTTCAATCACATGTCAACACTTTAAGAGGGCATACACTAGTTAATAAAGAAAACCATGGACCTAGTCAAACTGGCCTACTGGCCAAGACATACCACAAGTGAACACTACACATGCAGTGGGTACAACTACAAGGAATTCATGAACCACTTATTAAAAGAGACCATTAACCACATGCTTGTATAACAACATTCAAATAAGAATTAATACTCGGGACACAAATCATTTAGAAAGGATCCTCGGCTCAAAACGCCTCACATCCGACATTTCCAAAACACAAGGACACGCCACACAAACACCGTTTACTAAAACACCAAATTTTCATTTAAATAAACATTTTAAAAATAAGCCAATCTAGTGGGTTTCACAAATACCAATGGTGTCCCATGAGCCTTGCACATGCATGTTCTCGTGCCGCACCAGCACCCACCACACATCCATCCAGGCTCTATTCCGCTCGTTCCATTAACCCTTCCTCTTTCTATATACACTCATGCATGTGGTTGCCTATGAGAACACCAAGGATCAAAACCAGTCCTTTCCATTTTTTTCAAAACCAAAACATCCAACCCACATTTTAAAAACCTTTCACATCATTTTGTTTTTAAATCGCTTCGTTTCAAAACATTTTTCGAAGGCCAAATCATTTTTACGTAAAAACCAAATTTCCACGAATCCAAAACAAGGATACGAGAAACAATGCCGGAGGGAACTAGTGTCAGCGGGTGATTGGCGCATATGGTTGGAAGCCACACGCCAATCACGCCATTGGCCACAGAGAGTATTTTAGGACAGTGTACTCGGCTCCACAAGGATTTCTAGACCTTGCGAGCTCACTAAGACCACGTACCTTACTCCCTTTTCATTTCCCTTAGACACGATTAACCGCGAGGACCAAAAACTCAAACAACCCCCAACATAATTTAATAACTTGAGTCTCTCCATGAGTTGTGTTGGCCAGGAACCTTACTCGTAGCCAGGATGTTGAGTCCTGACAACATTAACTCAAGTCTACCGTGACTCTATCCAAAAAGAAAATGACCCCAGAGAGAAAACTTTTCCCTCTGATACCATTTTTTCACGAACCAGGCTGTAACGCCCCGACCCTAGCTACCCAGAGTCGGTGCATTAATTACATAACATTGGAATGATCACAAGAAAGATCAAATATCGAAAGACCGATTGGTTTAGTAGCCTTGGAAACACTAGATATAATCATAAATTTTTACATTACATTTCAAAGTGAAAAACTACTACAACAACAAAGTCTTCATATCCACACTATTAACCCCTCATAATATCCCTGCAAGTCAATCATAATTTACTTCTTCACTACCTGGGAAAAATAAAACATAGAAAAGGGGTGAGCTCAAATGCCCAGTAAGGATAACAATATAGCGGAACATTCAAAATAAGCGTAAACATTTAAGGCAATGAATTACTAAAACAAAAGCCTTTTAAACTTGAACTTCAACATAGTATGGCAAAAGTAAAATGAAATAATGCCATTTACTTGTTCACATGGATATTCTACTAATTGAATAATCACATACAATATCAATAACCACTTTCATAATGTTGGAATGCATAATGCCAGACTATCATAACCACATAGCCAAGGCCTCGTGCCAAGACTACAAATAAGATTTTGTCAAGGCCTTGTTCCAAGACACTAGTTTGTCTCATGAGACCTACCGATGCATCGAGGAGCTATAGCAGGCTCCACCCGTCACTTATTAAGTCCAATGCATTCCCATATGAAAAGGTTTAAACATAACATAAACATTCGTATTAAAACTAGCATACGAAATGTCAATAATTTCACCATAAACTATGAATGGTATAAAAATAGCACATCCATAGTCAAACATATCACAAAACCTTCAATACAATATAGAAGTTTTGTATCATAATAAATCAACTTCATATAATCTTAAAATCCATCAAAGGATGTTGACATACATGAAATCAAAATTCTTTTTAAAGAAATATCTCCTTTTATTTTGAAATCATTTAAGATCCATATAAAATAAAACATTTTCTTTGAAAATATTCTTATAAGCTTGTAAGGAAAGCTTTGAAGATTTTATAACGGCGTAAAATAACCGCACCCGCCGTATAAGTTAAAAAAACATTCTTACCTCAATTCTGTCGAAAAGGTTAAAAAGGACCTTGTTTTGAAAACAACGGAAAGATTCCTTTATAAACCTCTTATAAAAAGTCAAACAAGGGTATAAATGACTTTAACCCATATCCTTGTAAATAGTAAAAATGTTTTGAAATACATTTTTAAGAAACATGGATGTGGATGATAAAGATATCCCAGTAGATTATTACGTATAAACAACCTCGGATAATGAAGAGATTGTGAAATAAACTCTTACCTTGTAATTTTACTTGGTTTGGGTAGGTTAACCTCCTGTATAATGGTGAAATAGTTGTTATTAAATTATACAAGAATCATATATATTAATATGATATCATATATGATCTTGTAACATTGGTTTGTTAATAATATCTTAGAATTATCGTCGTTTCGGGAGTTAACTTACTCATTTTCTTTTATATGTTTTGTTACATAAGCCATGGTTGTTGTATCTTATTCATATCCAGAATGATATCAAGTCCTTAAACATCATTTTTAAATCATTAAATGATAATTATACTTGAATGGATACGATGGAGAATGAATCTCATCGCGTTCGTGGAGACGGTAGTCCGTACGTACGCACGAACGCTACTTCCATTTAATTTTTATTTTAAAAGAATCGAATCCAAATGATACATAGGTATATTACTATTCCAGTATAATATAATATTTTATATATGTTACATAAGTTCATTAACACCATCCTTTATACGTTCCATGTGTGGTATGAACGAGTCATATCATTTTAAGGGGGCGGTAGTCCGCACTTCCTCAAATGAAATTATCGTATGTATATACAACATGAAACGAATAATGGTATGAAATAAAATGGAATTACAGAAGCTTATATATAAAATATATATCATTAATATCATATTTAATTACAGTGCCATCATAATGGCCACCATGAGAGGCGGTAAGATGTTTTTGAACAATCATCGTTTCGTGAGGCGTTAGTTTGTCATCCACAGAAACATTATGTTCATCATCCATTAGATGGAGTTGTGTGTATGTGTAGTTTGAATCCTTCTTATAACAACATCCTAGTATATTGTGGATACTGGTGTTGTTACAAAAGAAAGGAAATAAAAAGAGTTTGGGGGTTGAAGAAGCAAAATAAATGAAAATATTTTAAGAGAAATCGTTACCTTTAATTTAGGTAACTCACTTTGGTTGGAACCAAAGGACTTCTTGAAATGCTTTCTGCCTAAGGGGAAGCTTCAAGGAGGAGGAGAGGGATGTGGGGAGCTTATTTGGGCAGAGTTTGGACGAGCCAAGTGGCTTGAGAGGTGTGAGGAATGAGTAGAAGTGGTCTCCTTTTATAAGGGAGAGGAGGGGCTCTTTAGGAAAGTGTGAAAGTATTACTTTATAATATATTTGTATTCGGTTTATAATGGTCCAAAAATCATTGAGGTCGCATATAAGATGACTCATATTCTAAATAACATCAACCAATAAGAATTGGACAGGTTTTAGATAATATTTTAATCATTATAATCTTATTTATTTAAATGATTTATTAATGAGGTAAACATTGCATCATTATTGTGTCATTAATAATTTAACTTATTTGATGTCTAAAAATTATAAATAAAATATCATCATGTAGGAAATCTTTTTAGCTTTCTAATGAATATTTATAATCGAAAATCCAACATGTATAACCCTATGTAAAAAAATTGTTCTTCTAAAAGATGTAAGCTTATGCCATTTTTATTTTTATTTTAGCTTTATTAATATAATGTGTCATTATCACTTACAAGTGGATCCATGGGGTCCCAAAATAGACCCAAAGATTCCCATGGTCGACCATGTATCAACCAATAGGGTTAAGACACGTTTTAGGGTAATTTAGTATTATTATAATATTATTTTTTTAACCCTTATTTACCGGATTTACCCTTAACCATGGTAAATAAAATATTTACCGCAGTAATTATTCAAAATGTCTAAAAATAAAAGTTACCCATTTACACAATTTGAACATCCTGATTCCAAATATGGAATCCATTTTTCTAAATTCAAAACACAGAAGTGGCAGAAATTAATTTAAAATTAATTCCCGCTGTCAAAACAAAAAGCGTGTTTTTAAGAGATAATACCTATCAAAAGATTGACACTTGTTTATGTTCAGTTTAATTGTAAAATTATGTCCAATGACCAACATTATATTAAATGGTAAAAATATATTCAAAATATACTTTAAAACCACTAAAATTCACAATTTATCACTATTAATTATTTTGATTAAAAAAAGTTGTTTTTAATTAAAATTTAGTAATTTTCACTATTCATCAAAATATGAAAGTTATCCGAAAAGTACCAAAATTTCACCTTAGGCAAAATTCGATATTCCGAATCCAAAAATGAAGTCCATTTTAAAATATAAAATATATATAATTTCAAAATTTAGGTATTACTATTCATAACGGCTAGTTTGATTGGTTGTGGTGTGTGTTAAAACTCAAGGTTGTGTACAACACACGCTACTGTTTTATTCAAAGAAAGCGTACCGTGGAAGCTTGGGATATTTCATTTTAAATTTTTTTTGATGTCCCCATTTAGTCAAAAAGTTTAAAATATTGTATTTAAAAAGGTTTCACTATTAAAAGTTGATAAAAGTGCAATACTGAAAATGAATTTGTTCTTGCATTATGACTAAGAAACTCATAATATGGATTCTAAAATTATAAGGATTATATAAAGTTTAAAATTTAGTTAATATTATTCATGACCACTTTTAATGGCCTTTTTTTTGTAAGTCAAGGTGTGATTGAACTCGGTGTTTCATGTAGTACAAGTTATTGAATTATTTTGAAGAAATAACACACTATGAAATCTTGGGGTGTTACATTCTCCCCTCCTTCAATAAATTGCGTCCTCGCAATTTGAAATTGTTCTTCGAAAATAAAAGGTTGAAAATAGAAAATATATTTGTGGGAAAACCCACATCGGAAATTGGGTTACTAAAATTTAGTCTTAATATGAGGAAAAGAGAAATGAAAGTGTCACCACAAAATTATGATCTCGATTAGGAGAACATTGGTGGAAATTAGAGACATATAATTGGAGGAAAAACGTAAATATTTATAGGTAGTGATTGAGTTCATCAATCACAAACAAGTGTAAAATTGAGGTCCTTAAATTCATCAATCTATGATGATTTGAAATACCATCGGTTCAACAAAACATAGGATATTAGGATAACACATTTTTGACGTTTCAAAATATCTTAGTTGAAATCCCACATCAAAAAATGAATTAATGAGGCCTCTATTTTAAACAAAGGGTGGAAAGTATGAAGGTTACCGAACATAACACATACTAGGGTTCCATGTAGGAAAATATGGATATGGAGGAGAAATCTAACCATCAATTATCTGATGGAGAGTGGTAGAGAACATGGCTATGAAAAGGCCAAAAATCCCAAAGCCATAAATTAGTGATGATTTAAGCCTCCATCTAGGACAACATTTTTGTTCTAAGTTCCTTTTATTAATGTTGAGGAATTTATTTATGAGATTGGCTAAGATCATAAAGAGATATACTTACTTTATAATTTAAGTTTTATCCATTAATAAATTCCTACCACAAACTCATCTTTCACTCTAAAAGATAATAGAATGTAATATTTTTTTTCGATTTATACTATTCGTACAGGGTTCCAAAATAAATGAATTTATAATTCATCTACCAGATCTTTTTAAAAAAACCACATTATTTAATCCAGGACATCTCGTGGGCCAGTGGTAGGTGTTACACCCTTGTCGCCCTTCGGGTGTGGGTTCAAGTCTCGCAGCCTTGCCGGACGCGACGGGTTGCCGCCCGACCTCCGGGTTGTCCTTTTATGGCAATCCAAAATAATCCAAACTAGAACTATCCAAAATGCTTCTGTCCAAACTCACAGTCCAACATTTATAAGGAAGGTAAAGATAATGTAGATCCTTTTTACCCCGTAAAAGAATATGAATACCTTCATCATGTATTCTTTTAATATACTGAAACATCCTGAATTACCATATTCCTTATTGATTAAATTCATGTTCCCTTATTCCATATAGAATGCTGGATATTAATCCAAAAATGTTTTAAACCCCAACAATGATGGAATATACAAATCATTAATCAGTTCCAAGGTAGTCAAGAATATCCAATTTAATTTATCTAAAACAATCATGTATTTTTCCAAAATCACTACCTCGGTATCTGAACTATATTATGATTTATCTTTCTCTCAACCATATATTTTCCAAAAATTTATCCTGCTATTGAGTCACTTTTCTTTTTTCCACACAATCTCAAGTCCTTAATGAAATAGTACTGTAGTACAATCCTTACATACTCCATAATTATTATAACAAGTAAATTGTTGATACACACTCAATTGACATAATCAACATAAGAACTCTAATCATTCCTCTTCATCTGTGGTAGTATCATAACTTGATTATTATCCAAGAGCATCATTTGCGGCATAGTCTGATGACTGGGACATAGGTTCGCATAGTGTCCAAACTCCTTGAAAATGAAGCATTGTACATTTGAAACCATTTTCTTACCCTTGCAGTCACGTACTTTGTGCCCTTTTCCTCCACACTTATAACAAACTCCCATTCCCTTCAGGCAAGTTCCAGGGTGTTTCTTTCCACAGTTACCACATATGGGAAAATTATTCTTTTCCCTCTTCCCTTTATCCATCTTTCTCTCTTCTATCCTTTTCTTCTCTTGCTTCCCTTCAAAGCCGTAGGACTCAGTAAACTCTTTACTTATCTTATCAACACATGATATTATCTCTTCATATGATGATAATACATGGGAGACTATTTCTCTTATAAATTCTGGCTTAAGACCATGAAATATATGATCCTTCTTTCTCTTTGCATCATGTGCATTGCTAGAGTTCTCATTCCTTCTACTGGGTGCGATTTCTAAACAATGGAATACACTAGATCAGTTTATGAATCAAAATACATAATCCCATACTTATAAAACACTTAACATAAATTGAACTATTTATGGATATAATCCATAATCATAAAAATGTTTTCTTTGAGGAAGTATATACTCATAAACCCTTCATAATGATTTGTAAAGAAAATGAGAGTTATCCTAATCATATCCCCCGGGAGTGTCGTAACCAAGAGTGCAGCAACGCCCGTTGTCGTGCACCAGTTCCCGTTCGAGTCTAGCTCAAAGCGGTGTTTTCGAGTTTTACCCCTAGGTACATCTGTGCCAGAGCCGCCTCTACCTGCTCGTATCCAGACAGGGATGTATTGCTTGGAAAACTCACAAAATCTCTACAATACCAAAATTTTAGGAAATTCTTCTATACTAATCCTCAAAGTTCATCTTAGGTCTACGTACTCTAATCAGAGTTTATCTAAATCTAGCTTCCAAGGTTTGTACTAAACTTCCTCTGATAC
Organism: Viscum album; assembly: GCA_963277665.1. NCBI lineage: Eukaryota > Viridiplantae > Streptophyta > Magnoliopsida > Santalales > Viscaceae > Viscum > Viscum album. Next base: position 100,006,182 of record OY728159.1, read on the forward strand.
CAACTGTAACGCCCCGACCCTAGCTACCCAGAGTCGGTGCATTAATTACATAACATTGGCATGATCACAAGAAAGATCAAATCTCGAAAGACCGATTGGTTTAGTATCCTTGGAAACACTAGATATAATCATAAAGTTTTACATTACATTTCAAAGTGAAAAACTACTACAACAACAAAGTCTTCATATCCACACTATTAACCCCTCATAATATCCCTGCAAGTCAATCATAATTTACTTCTTCACTACCTGGGAAAAATAAAACATAGAAAAGGGGTGAGCTCAAATGCCCAGTAAGGATAACAATATAGCGGAACATTCAAAATAAGCGTAAACATTTAAGGCAATGAATTACTAAAACAAAAGCCTTTTAAACTTGAACTTCAACATAGTATGGAAAAAGTAAAATGAAATAATGCCATTTACTTGTTCACATGGATATTCTACTAATTGAATAATCACATGCAATATCAATAACCACTTTCATAATGTTGGAATGCATAATGGCAGACTATCATAACCACATAGCCAAGGCCTCGTGCCAAGACTACAAATAAGATTTTGTCAAGGCCTTGTGCCAAGACACTAGTTTGTCTCATGAGACCTACCGATGCATCGAGGAGCTATAGCGGGCTCCACCCGTCACTTATTAAGTCCAATGCATTCCCATATGAAAAGGTTTAAACATAACATAAACATTCGTATTAAAACTAGCATATGAAATGTCAATAATTTCACCATAAACTATGAATGGTATAAAAATAGCACATCCATAGTCAAACATATCACAAAACCTTCAATACAATATAGAAGTTTTGTATCATAATAAATCAACTTCAAATAATCTTAAAATCCATCAAAGGATGTTGACATACATGAAATCAAAATTCTTTTTAAATAAATATCTCCTTTTATTTTGAAATCATTTAAGATCCATATAAAATAAAACATTTTCTTTGAAAATATTCTTATAAGCTTGTAAGGAAAGCTTTGAAGATTTTATAACGGCGTAAAATAACCGCACCCGCCGTATAAGTTAAAAAAAACATTCTTACCTCAATTCTGTCGAAAAGGTTAAAAAGGACCTTGTTTTGAAAACGACGGAAAGATTCCTTTATAAACCTCTTATAAAAAGTCAAACAAGGGTATAAATGACTTTAACCCATATCCTTGTAAATAGTAAAAATGTTTTGAAATACATTTTTAAGAAACATGGATGTGGATGATAAAGATATCCCAGTAGATTATTACGTAAAAACAACCTCGGATAATGAAGTGATTGTGAAATAAACCCTTACCTTGTACTTTTCCTTGGTTGGGGTAGGTTAACCTCCTGTATAATGGTGAAATAGTTGTTATTAAATTATACAAGAATCATATATATTAATATGATATCATATATGATCTTTTAACATTGGTTTGTTAATAATATCTTAGAATTATCGTCGTTTCGGGAGTTAACTTACTCATTTTCTTTTATATGTTTTGTTACATAAGCCATGGTTGTTGTATCTTATTCATACCCAGAATGATATCAAGTCCTTAAACATCATTTTTAAATCATTAAATGATAATTATACTTGAATGGATACGATGGAGAATGAATCTCATCGCGTTCGTGGAGACGGTAGTCCGTACGTACGCACGAACGCTACTTCCATTTAATTTTTATTTTAAAAGAATCGAATCCAAATGATACATAGGTATATTACTATTCCAGTATAATATAATATTTTATATATGTTACTTATGTTCATTAACACCATCCTTTATACGTTCCATGTGTGGTATGAACGAGTCATATCATTTTAAGGGGGCGGTAGTCCGCACTTCCTCAAATGAAATTATCGTATGTATATACAACATGAAACGAATAATGGTATGAAATAAAATGGAATTACAGAAGCTTATATATAAAATATATATCATTAATATCATATTTAATTACAGTGCCATCTTAATGGCCACCATGAGAGGCGGTAAGATGTTTTTGAACAATCATCATTTCGTGAGGCGTTAGTTTGTCATCCACAGAAACATTATGTTCATCATCCATTAGATGGAGTTGCGTGTATGTGTAGTTTGAATCCTTCTTATAACAACATCCTAGTATATTGTGGATACTGGTGTTGTTACAAAAGAAAGGAAATAAAAAGTGTTTGGGGGTTGAAGAAGCAAAATAAATGAAAATAATTTAAGAGAAATCGTTACCTTTAATTTAGGTAACTCAATTTGGTTGGAACCAAAGGACTTCTTGAAATGCTTTCTGCCTAAGGGGAAGCTTCAAGGAGGAGGAGAGGGATGTGGGGAGTTAGTTGGGCAGAGTTTGGACGAGCCAAGTGGCTTGAGAGGTGTGAGGAATGAGTAGAAGTGGTCTTCTTTTATAAGGGAGAGGAGGGGCTCTTTAGGAAAGTGTGAAAGTATTACTTTATAATATATTTGTATTCGGTTTATAATGGTCCAAAAATCATTGAGGTCGAAGATAAGATGACTCATATTCTAAATAACATCAACCAATAAGAATTGGACAGGTTTTAGATAATATATTAATCATTATAATCTTATTTATTTAAATGATTTATTAATGAGGTAAACATTGCATCATTATTGTATCATTAATAATTTAACTTATTTGATGTCTAAAAATTATAAATAAAATATCATCATGTAGGAAATCTTTTTATCTTTCTAATGAATATTTATAATCGAAAATCCAACATGTATAACCCTATGTAAAAAAATTGTTCTTCTAAAAGATGTAAGCTTATGCCATTTTTATTTTTATTTTAGCTTTATTAATATAATGTGTCATTATCACTTACAAGTGGATCCATGGGGTCCCAAAATAGACCCAAAGATGCCCATGGTCGACCATGTATCAACCAAGAGGGTTAAGACACGTTTTAGGGTAATTTAGTATTATTATAATATTATTTTTTTAACCCTTATTTACCGGATTTACCCTTAACCATGGTAAATAAAATATTTACCGCAGTAATTATTCAAAATGTCTAAAAATAAAAGTTACCCATTTACACAATTTGAACATCCTGATTCCAAATATGGAATCCATTTTTCTAAATTCAAAACACAGAAGTGGCAGAAATTAATTTAAAATTAATTCCCGCTGTCAAAACAAAAAGCGTGTTTTTAAGAGATAATACCTATCAAAAGATTGACACTTGTTTATGTTCGGTTTAATTGTAAAATTATGTCCAATGACCAACATTATATTAAATGGTAAAAATATATTCAAAATATACTTTAAAACCACTAAAATTCACAATTTATCACTATTAATTATTTTGATTAAAAAAAGTTGTTTTTAATTAAAATTTAGTAATTTTCACTATTCATCAAAATATGAAAGTTATCCGAAAAGTACCAAAATTTCACCTTAGGCAAAATTCGATATTCCGAATCCAAAAATGAAGTCCATTTTAAAATATAAAATATATATAATTTCAAAATTTAGGTATTACTATTCATAACGGCTAGTTTGATTGGTTGTGGTGTGTGTTAAAACTCAAGGTTGTGTACAACACACGCTACTGTTTTATTCAAAGAAAGCGTATCGTGGAAGCTTGGGATATTTCATTTTAAATTTTTTTTGATGTCCCAATTTAGTCAAAAAGTTTAAAATATTGTATTTAAAAAGGTTTCACTATTAAAAGTTGATAAAAGTGCAATACTGAAAATGAATCTGTTCTTGCATTATGACTAAGAAACTCATAATATGGATTCTAAAATTATAAGGATTATATAAAGTTTAAAATTTAGTTAATATTATTCATGACCACTTTTAAGGGCCTTTTTTTTGTAAGTCAAGGTGTGATTGAACTCGGTGTTGCATGTAGTACAAGTTATTGAATTATTTTGAAGAAATAACACACTATGAAATCTTGGGGTGTTACACAGGCCGGGTCGCCATCCGACCCGGCGCCCGACCAGGTCTGCGACATGGCCCGAAGGGTGTTCCCAATCCCCACGGGCTGGCACAAGTGCACGGGTATCAAAACTAACACATGGGAACGATTTTACCCGAAATAAAAGACAGAAAAACAACTAACCAGATAAATAAACTAAAACTAGAAACAGACAACCAAACATGACTTTAAACTATGAACAGGTTTAAAGTCTACAACTCCAACCAATAACTAAAAAGAAAAGATGAAAGCGGAAACTAATACTCTTACTCAAACCTCAAAGCAATAGGAGAGGCACAACATCCACACGTCACACATGTTAACCTGCACGAGAAGACCACCAACAACCAACCACCATCACTGAGAACAGTGCCTCAACCTGGAATACACAGAGAATAAGGACTACATACACCCAAAGGTGTATGTAGGGTGTGAGCAAAGAGCCCAGTAGGACGTCACCCAATAAAAAGGTTCCATGCATAATTATTAAAGGACAAATACATTTTCAATATTAACTAAAGAAAATAAATAAAAGCTTGAATTGTTTAAAAGACAACAGAATTAAAGAAAACAGTTTCAAATGGGACAACTTAAATTAAAACACACGCACCCTTATTCCTTTTTTTAAAATAACCAATATGTCACACCGACGAGCGCAAAGTGACCAATGAGCACTAATGTGGGAGAGGCCGCATGGGTATCAGCTAGCTTGGGTCCCTAGATCTCCGTGTCTCGGTGAAACGTGGCTTAGAAGGCCACGACCCTCAGAAAACGTGGCATAGAAGGCCACGACCCTCAGAAAACGTGGCTTAGAAAACCATGACCCTCATAAATGCATAAGTTTAGTTAGTGTTTCAAACATCAGTCCTGCCAGTGAAACCGGGTCGAGTCACCTCCAGAACACTCGCTCACTAGTCTAGTCTACCCTCCTAGCTATATGGGATTCCCGTTTTGTGCTCAATCAAGTTTCAAGTTCAAGTCACCTGTCACAATAATGCGTAAAAGCCAACCAGGGTGCTTACACACGTAAAAACTAATTTGCACACCCAAACCCACTTTCAAAACTACACGCACACCAAAATATTTTTAAAACATAATCTGCCCTACCTGCACATTAAATTACACTAGGTTCATAGTTTAACAAAAATTATTTGACAATTAAGAAAACCCCAAATAGCACTTAGTAAACATTTTTCAAACATGTCGCCAAACTCTTAAAGGGAAGAAGGTCATTCAAAAAAAAACCACTTTCCAAAATAAATTGTATTTTGCCACACGCCAGAATATAAATCACATCATCTGCACTCCCTAAATCACACACTTCACAATTCACAAAAAAAAAATAAACAGTCCAAAAGAAAAAGCTCATAGAACAATTTAAAATAAATTGTTTGGCATTAACCATAAAACTCACACAAACCATCTTTTAGGACCAAATGCACATGATGCCAACATATATATATATATATATATATATATTGTTCACACCACTTGTAAAAATTAATAAGTCAACCGCACAATTTAAAAATCACCACTAGAGTTCCCAGTAGAAAACACACACATTACCTAAACAATTCAATAAACAGTTTCAATGGACATTTAACATCATAAAGAAACAATTTCTCATTACACAGATTAATTAACTAACATGATAAATTAATCAAACTTGCAAATTAATTATTCAAATAATAATTAATCATCGAACCACCTACCTTGTCATCGCAGACTCCACAACTGTGGTGTGCAACGACCGCCGCACATCAACCACAACCCAAACAAAACAAAAAATAACCTAATAGAAAAAAACACATCGGACCAATTATACCAGAATTGAACCAAACTCGATTCAAAATTCTAATGGCACTAAACCATGATTAAACAACAACCAAATAAGGAAACTCACATACAATGGGGGTGCGGGAGGTCTGCCGGAGGACGACGGAGGCTGCCGGAGGTGCGCGAGGTGCGGGCGGCTGTCCGGCGGTGCGAAGGAATGCGGGGTGGCTATCTGGTGGCTAAAAGGGGTGCGGGGAGGCTGGTGCAAGGCTTGCCAGTCGGCAAGGTCGTCGGAAAAAGGGGGAAGGCAGTGCCGGCAAGGGTGTGGGGTGGCCGGACCAGAGGGGGTTCTCCGGAGCAGCGGGTCGGCCAGAAGGGTGGCTGTTTGGGAGTGCGGTGGCTGGTGCGAGGCTGGCCGGAGCGGCTGAATCGAGAGCTACAGCGGCCAGTGCGAGGCTGGCCGGAGCGGCTGAAGAGGGAGCAGGGGAGGGTGGTTCGCAGCGCCGGAAGAGGGAGCTTGTCGGGGTGCGTTCGGGGCGGCGCGCAGGTGCTTCGCCAGAGCTACTCGTCGGGAGGAGGAAACGTCGGTGGGGGGTTGCGATGGTGGATGGTCCATGGTGTAAGGGAGGGGAGTGCGGCGTAAAATAGAGTTAGGGTTTGGGGGGCGCGACGGGTTGGAGGGAAAGGGGAAAGGGGGAAGATAAAAAAATATATAAAATAAGAAAGGAAAAAAAGAATAAAGACCCAAAACAAAACAAAAAAAAACTTATCAACTTCAATATAATCATAATACTAGTTAGTAAGAAAAATATAAACAACAATATTTCTAATAATAATAATAATAATAATTGTAATAATAATAACAAAAGTAACAATAACAATAATATCTTATTAAAATTATACCCAAGGATAATTATAATGATAAGATTATTAATTAAAATTTTACCAAATCTAATGATAATAATTAATGATGATTATAATAATAATTTATGGTGATAATATTAACATCATTACTGACATTGACAACTCTGTAATAGAAATTATAGAAATAATTACTTAATAAAATGTTAACAATATTAATAATGATAACAAAAATAAAAATAAAAATAAAAATAATACTCTCACTTAAATTTTTAACCAAGATGATAATAATAATTATTAGTATTTAAAGTGAAATTAATAAAATTATTATTATTATTAAAACCATTCTTAATTCGTCTTATTTAATCAGTTGGCCATCAAGAAGGGTCATACGCTGGACCTGGCGAAGCCGCACAGCTTCGCAATTGTGATTCGCTCGTGCGTCCCATGATGAAAATCCCCGAAAAACACATTTAATTTTATTTATTTATTATTAATTCCTTCTATTTAATTAGCTGCACATCGGGTAGGCGAGTGGGGAACCGAGCGAGGCCGCGTGATGACCTAAGCGAGGATGCAAATCTTCGACAGCGGCGCACTGAAACATTGTCGAAGACAAACACTCATTTATCAGAGCAGAACCCCAGTCGGCCTCAGCCCGTATTTCATATCAAAAGAATAATAATAATTAGAAGTAGATAAAATCATAATATGAAAATAAAAATTTGAAACATGATGCAGCGCAAAGTCTGGGTGTGACATAAAGAGTTCCTAAAAGACTTTTTGGTACTTAGAATGTGGATGTTCAAGACATATGACAGGAGACTACTCATGCTTTAGGATCCTTAATTGGCTGGGCTATCTTGAATTGGGGAATTTTTATCATAAGGTTTTAAACATAAATTTAATTGGAATTCGATTCACCCCCCCCCCCTCTTGAGTATCCACTCCGACCAACATTTGGTATCAGAGGTTTATTTATTTTCATGTTTTTCAAATTATTTTGAACTATGATTTTAGTTTTATCTTAAAGATCTTAAAATTTCTATCATATCTAAATTTTCAGTTCTTTAAATTCAAAGTAACTATGGAAACTAGAGTTGAGGGTTCTACTACTAACAGGACACCTTTATTTAATGGTAATAACTATACTCAGTGGAAATTAAAAATGAAAATTTATATTGAGAGTATGGGACTTGAAATATGGTATAATATTGAAGAGAAAAATGTATTTCTTGCTACTGCTAGGGACACATGGTCTCAGTTGACTAAAGCTACATATAATAATAACTATAGAGAAATTAATGCCTTATACCATTCTTTTGGTGATGATGAATTCAATATAATATCTTCTTGTAAAAATTCATATGAAATTTGGGATACTTTAGTTGTTTCCCATGAGTGAAAAACTAATGTTAAAGAAATGAGACTAAATACAAACACTATTAAATATTACAATTTTAAAATAAATCCTAATGAACCTATCTATAAAATGTATATCAGGTTCAATGAAATAGTGAACACTATGAGTCTACTTGGGAAACTAGTGGACAGCAAGGACCAAATCATGAGACTACTTTGATGCCTACCTGACAGATGGAGGGGAACTTCTATTTCCATCTGAGAATCTTGTGACATAAGCAAGCTACTAGTGAAAGAGCTAATTGGAAAACTGATGATGTATGTGGAAGAACTTAAGGTGAATCAAGAAGTAGATGAGGAACCACGGAAGAAATTAGTAGAATTCAAGACTACAACAACAAAGAGCAAAAACAAAGAAAAATCACAAGTTCCTGTCGACATCTCCACTTGTGAAGAGTAAGATTCAGACAGTGATGAGGTGATGGCTCATCTTGAAAGGAGATTAAAAAAGTTCTACATAAAAAATAAATTCTTCAAGAAGTCAAACTAGATGGGAATGTATGATAGTAAAGGACAATGGAAGAAAGAAAGAAAATGGAAAGACAACTCAAATGAAATAATCTACTATGAGTGCAAACAAAAAGGTCATGTGAATGCAGACTGTGCCAAGATGAAATTTAAGAGGAAATATGAAGAGAATAGCAAAGGATATAAAAAGGATATGAAAGCTACCTAGAGTGCTTTAAAAGACAGCCACAGTGGATCTGATGCTTCTGATAGTGAACAGAACAATCATGCCAACATATGTTTCATGACAGAAACATATTAGGTAACACTTAACTCTCCTATATATAATGCTTATTATTCTGGGAATAAGAGTGAGTCACATAATGATGAAGATATAACTAAGGATGAACTATTATAATATTGTGAAATTCTTGAGGATACCATTAATGCGCTCATGGAAAAATATATATCATTAAGGAGATAGCATGCTTTAAATGAAAATTATAAGTCAAGTCTAGATATTTAAAAATAAAAATTCTCCCAACTGTTGAATCAAAACACTGAACCTAAGTTATCCATTGAATAGTTAAAAAGAGATCATGAGAAGTTTACTGCATTTAGAGATACATTGACTCAGTTTCTAGGAAAACAGATTTCCCCAAAATATAAAACTGCTCTAGGATACAAACTAGGACAGAGGAGGATCATTAAAACTAAATTTATTCCAAAATTTGGACAATTCACTGCTTGTTCAAGTTCTAGATCATTTCTTGAAAAAACAATTCTCTAAAGGACCAAATAAAGTGTTTATGACTCAAAATATATATGCTGGTATGGTAAATCTCTGAGACAACTATGGGTTCCCAAAATTTTACATGCTAGCCTCTCAGGACCCAAGAAAATCTTGGTACCGAAGTTAGACCATGTATAATCTTTTTTGCAGGGAAGTTACCTAAAGTGTCACGAACCAGGATGGGTCACCATCCGACCCGGGGCCCGACCCGGTCCGCGACATGGCCCGAAGGGAGTTCCCGATCCCCACGGGCTGGCACAAGTTCCCGGGTATCAAAACTAACACCTGGGAATGATTTTACCTGAAATAAAAACAGAGAAGAACAACTAACCAGATAAATAAACTGAAACTAGAATTAGACAACCAAACACGCCTTTAAACTATTAACAGGTTTAAAGTCTACAACTCCAACCAATAACTAAAAAGAAAAGATGAAAGTGGAAACTAATACTCTTACTCAAACCTCAAATAAACAGGAGAGGCGCGACATCCACATGTCACACACGTTAACCTGCACGAGAAGACCACCAACGACCAACCACCATCACAGAGAATGGTGCCTCAACATGGAATACACAGAGAACAAGGCCTACATACACCCAAACGTGTATGTAGGGTGTGAGCAAAGAGACCAGTAGGACGTCACCCAATAAAAAGGTTCTATGCATAATTATTAAAGGACAAATACATTTGCAATATTAACTAAAGAAAAGAAATAAAAGCTTGAATGGTTTAAAAGAAAATAGAATTAAAGAAAACAGTTTTAAATGGGACAACATAAATTAAAACACACGCACCCTTATTCCTTTTTTTAAATAACCAATATGTCACACCGACGAGCGCAAAGTGACCAATGAGCACTAATATGCGAGAGGCCGCATGGGTATCATCTAGCATGGGTCCCTAGATCTCTGTGTCTCGGTGAAACGTGGTTTAGAAGGCCACGACCCTCAGAAAACATGGCTTAGAAGACCACGACCCTTAGAAATGCATAAGTTTAGTTAGTGTTGCAGTCATCAGTCCTTCCAGTGAAACCAGGTAGAGTCACCTCTGGAACACTCGCTCACTAGTCTAGTCTACCCTCTTAGCTACCTGGACTTCCTGTTTTGGGCTCAATCAAGTTTCAAGTTCAAGTCACCTGTCACAATAATGCGTAAAATCCAACCAGGGTGCTTACACACGTAAAAACCAATTTGCACACCCAAACCCGCTTTCAAAACCACACGCACACCAAAATTTTTTTAAAACATAATCTGCCCTACCTGCACATTAAATTACACTAGGTTAATTGTTTAACAAAAATGCTTTGACAATTAATCAAACCCCATATAGTACTTAGTAAACATTATTCAAACATGTCGCCAAACTCTTAAAGGGAAAAAGGTCATTAAAAAAACCATTTTCCCAAATAAATCGTATTTTGTCACACGCCAGAATATAAATCACGTCATATGCACTCCCAAACTCACACACTGCACAATTCACAAAAAAAATAATAAACAGTCCAAAAGGAAAAGCTCATAAAACAATTTAAAATAAATCGTTTGGCATTAACCATAAAACTCACACAAACCATCTTTTAAGACCAAATGCACATGACGCCAACATATATATATATATATATATATCGTTCACACCAATTGTAAAAATTAATAAGTCAACCACACAATTTAAAAATCACCAATAGAGTTCCCAGCAGAAAACACACACATTACCTAAACAATTCATTAAACATTTTCAATGCAAATAAAACAACATAAAGAAAAAATTTCCCATTACACTAATTAATTAAATAACATGATGAATTAATCAAACTTGAAAATTAATTAGTCAAATAATAATTAATCATGGAACCACCTACCTTGTCATCGCAGACTCCACAACTGTGGTACGCAATGACCGACGCACGTCAACCGCAACCCAAACAAAACAAAAAAGAACCTAATAGAAAAAAAACGCATCGGACCAATTATACCAGAATTGAACCAAACTCGATTCAAAATTCTAACCGCTCTCAACCATGATTAAACAACAACAAAACAAGGAAACACACTTACAACGGGGGTGTGGGAGGTCAGCCAGAGGATGACGGAGGCTGCCGGAGGTGCGTGAGGTGCGGGCGGCTGTCCGGCGGCGCGAAGGAATGCGGGGTGGCTGTTCGGCGGCTCAAAGGGGTGCGGGGATGCCGGTGCAAGGCGTGCCGGTTGGCAAGGTCGCCGGAAAAAGGGGGAAGGCAGTCCTGTCAAGGGTGTGGGGCGGTCGGACCAGGGGGGTTCGCCGGAGCAGCGGGTCGGCCGTGAGGGTGGCTGTTTGGGAGTGCGGCGGCCGGTGCGAGGCCGGCCGTAGCGGCTGAAGTGGGATATGCGGTGGCCGGTGCGAGGCTGGCCGGAGTGGCTGAAGAGGGAGCAGGGGAGGGTGGTTCGTAGCGCCAGAAGAGGGAGCTCGCTGTGGTGCATTCGGGGCGGCGCGCAGGTGCTTCGCCAGAGCTACTCGTCGGGAGGAGGAAACGCCGGTGGGGGGGGTCATGACGGTGGATGCTCCATTGTGTAAGGGAGGGGAGTGCAGTGCAAAAGAGAGGTAGGGTTTGGGGGGGTGCAACGGGTTGGAGGGAAAGGGGCATGGGGGAAGAGAAAAAAAAGATAGAAAATAAGAAAGGAAAAAAAAGAATATAGACCCAAAAAAAAAAACATATCAACTTCAATATAATCATAATACTAGTTAGTAAGAATAATATAAACTACAATATTTCTAATAATAATAATAATAATAATAATTGTAATAATAATAAAAAGTAAGAATAACAATAATATCTTATTAAAATTATACCCAAGGATAATTATAATGATAACATTATTAATTAAAATTTTAACAAATCTAATGATAATAATTAATGATGATAATAATAATAATTTATGGTGATAATATTAATATCATTACTAACATTGACAACTCTGTAATATAAATTGTAGAAATAATTACTTAATAAAATGTTAACAATATTAATAATGATAACAAAAAAAATAATAATAATAAAAATAATACTCTCACTTAAATTATTAACCAAGATAATTATTATTATTATTATTATTTCAAGTGACATTAATAAAATTATTATTATTATTAAAACCATTCTTAATTCATCTTATTTAATCAGTTGGCCATCAAGCAGGGTCATACTCTGGACCTGGAGAAGCCGCACGGCTTCGCAATTGTGCTTCGCTCATGCGTCGCATGACGAAAAGCCCCGAAAAACTCATTTAATTTTATTTATTTATTATTAATTCCTTCTATTTAATTAGCTGCACATCGGGCAGGCGAGCGGGGAACCGAGCGAGGCCGCGTGGTGACCTAAGCGAGGCCGCACATCTTCGACAGCGGCGCGCTGAAATGTTGTCGAAGACAAACTCTCATTTATCAGAGCAGAACCCCAGTCGGCCTCGGCTCGTATTTCATATCAAAAGAATAATAATAATTAGAAGTAGATAAAATCATGATATGAAAATAAAAATTCGAAACGTGATGCAGCGCAAAGTCCAGGTGTGACAATTCTCCCCACCATAAAGCTTTTCGTCCCTAGAATTCTACAACTAGAACCAAACCCCAAAGCATAAAACCACACTCCCTTAAGGTTCAAAGTTGATCCCCACAAACACCAAGCAATGAGAGGAAAAAGAATCATGCTCAGAGAAAGTGACTCAAGGACAACATCAAGAAATCCATAAAAAGACATTCTGATATGTGTAGCCCACCCCGAAGATCTAGAACGCCTCTAGTTGATTATTTTAGAAAACGAACTCTTGAACCCATAGAAACCAACTTCACCAACTGAAACAACTCAAGCAATATTAATCAAAAACCACAAAATTTGGATAGAATAAACCAAAAAGGTCTAACCACGTCCAAGGAACACTCTTATCACTTATTACCAAGCCAAATAAAAAAAATAAATCCAAAGATCAACATGGGGAGGCCCGTGGGGCTCCCCACCATTAGGAACTCACTGAAGCTCGAGACGAGACTGGAAAACCGGCGTGGGGAGGTTCGAGCGGGCTCCCTGCCATTAAAAAAAGGTCCAGCACCTTTTCATTCTAGATACATTCATGTGTGACCCAATGTGGGTCTCCCCACCATTATGAACATACTAACGCCCAAGACGAGACCAGAAAACCAACATGGGGAGGTCCAGGAGGACTCCCCACCATTAAGGAAAGTCCAACACTGATTTATTCCAGAGACCTTTGTGTGATACCCATCGTGGATCTCGCCACCATTAGAACGAACAGAGGATATAAAACTTTGAAAAAAAAATTCCATGGTGACCAAACACCCCCACCACAAGGGGAGGGGAGGGAGGGGCCCGACCACAAGGCGTCAAAACCACTGCCTTCCACAAACCAACATCTCAAAATTTCCTGGATGAACACCATTAAAATTTGAGACTGAGTTACCCAACAGACTCTCATAAGGACCACTATAGCGATTGCATCCAGTAGAACGCAACCCCCAAAACTTTAAGGCATGAGAGGAACACGCCTCCACCTGGTCTCAAAAACCTTAGGCAACCAGACTACTCATTCAGAGCGGAACAACCATGGAAAAAATTTAAACTACCTATACTTTTAACACCGGTGACAGAAATAAAGTTGGGGTCCCCTACACTCCCGGGGTTCCTGACCACGCGCCAGCTTCACTCCGAGGCCTACGGCTGGAGCCCTGCTTTTTGAAGCATCTTCTGCCTCACTGTCAGGCATGGAAGACTACCGAAAGGTGCTTCTACTTTTGGTGTCACATGCAACCGCACTAAAACCGAGACAACACCAGCAAACACAACACATTACGACATCTCACTGATCATACACGGAACATTCACCAACACAAGAACTGAATGGTGCATGTGCATCACAATTTGTCACACTGGGTGAGAATACGACACCACAAATCATCACAGAGCACGATCATTACCGTCGAGAGAAGCATTGCGCTGAGAAACACTTTAATCCATGTCTTGAACAACTCGTGATTCCTGCAAATGACCATAGCAGGCTCATATGATTGGGTCTTCCAAACTATTGGCCTAATGTAGACCCTTTATTAAATGAAACCAATGAAGGACCAAAGGTCATTTCGAATAATTGTCAGCACCGACCACTCCAGACTGCTTCCACCTTTTTCCCACTGGAGTCTCCTTTACCGCTTCCAAACAACCGTTGACTATCAAAGGGACCTTCCACTGCAAGACGTCACCGAACATGACCCTTGAAGCTGATGTAAATACTACAAATCCCTTCAAGACACTGGTCAACACTGAAAATTCTGAACCTCCTTCATCCTTCCCCGCTAGATTTCCTTTCGCCGTTTCCAAGTGGAATCTTCAAACATGATGATGTCAAACTTCATACCAGACGAGTCAGACAACTCAAAAAGAGCAAAACTACCTTCAAAACCCCTCGCATCTGTCATCCCGCTGTGAGAGGATCCTCTTAGATGTAAAAAGGAGACATGGGTTCAATCATAAAATTCAATAAGAGATTCCTCTGATCAACTAGAGGGTCGGCCAACGACGAGTTGCCTATGGCCACACTTCAATCACATGTCAACGCTTTAAGGGGGGAATACACTAGTTAATAAAGAAAACCATGGACATAGTCAAACTGGTCCACTGGCCAAGACATACCACAACTGAACACTACACATGCAGTGGGTACAACTACAAGGAATTCTCGAACCACTTATTAAAAGAGACCATTAACCACATGCTTGTATACTAACTTACAAATAATAATTCAAACATGGGACACAAATCATTTAGAAAGGATCCTCAGCTCAAAACGCCACACATCCGACATTTCTAAAACACAAGGACATGCCACACAAACATCGTTTACTAAAACTCCAAATTTTTATTAAACAAAACATATTGAAAATAAGCCAATCTAGTGGGTTTCACAAACACCAATGGTGTCCCATGAGCCTTGAACATGCATGTTCTCGTGCCGCACCGGCACCCACCTCACATCCATCTAGGCCCTAATCCGCTCGTGCCATTAATCCTTCCTCTTTCTATATACACTCATGCATGTGGTTTCCCATGAGAAGACCAAGGATCAAAACCAGTCCTTTCCATTTTTTTTCAAAACCAAAACATCCAACCCACATTTTAAAATCCTTTCACATCATTTTGTTTTTAAAGACCTTCATTTCAAAACATTTTTCGAAGACCAGATCATTTTTACTTAAAACCCAAATTTCCATGAATCCAAAATAAGGAGACGAGAAACAATGCAGGAGGGAACATGTGTCAGCGGGTGATTGGAGCATATGGTTGGCAGCCATACGCCAATCACGCCATTGGCCACGGAGAGTATCTTTGGACAGTGTCCCCGGCTCCACAAGGCTTGCCAGACCTTGCGAGCTCACTAAGACCACTGACCTTACTACCTTTTCATTTCCCTTAGACATGATTAACCGCAAGGACCAAAAACTCAAACGACCCCCAACATAATTTGATAACTTGATTCCCGCCATGAGTTGTGCTGGCCAGGCACCTTACTCGTAGCCAGGACGTCGAGTCCCAACAACATTAACTCAAGTCTACCGTGACTCTATCCCAAAATAAAATGGCCTAAGAGAGCAAACCATTCCCTCTGATACCATTTTTTCACGAACCAGGCCGGGTATCTGACCCGGTGCCCGACCCGGTCCGCGACATGGCTCGAAGGGCGTTCCCGATCCCCACGGGCTAGCACAAGTGCCCGGGTATCAAAACTAACACATGGGAACGATTTTACCCGAAATAAAAGACAGAAAAACAACTAACTAGATAACTAAACTGAAACTAGAAACAGACAACCAAACACACCATTAAACTATGAACAGGTTTAAAGTCTACAACTCCAACCAATAACTAAAAAGAAAAGATGACAGTGGAAACTAATAATCTTACTCAAACCTCAAAGCAATAGGAGAGGCACGAAATCCACACGTCACACACGTTAACCTACACGAGAAGACCACCAACAACCAACCACCATCACTGAGAACGGTGCCTCAACCTGGAATACAGAGAGAACAAGGCCTATATACACCCAAGGTGTATGTATGGTGTGAGCAAAGATCCCAGTAGGATGTCACCCAATAAAAAGGTTCCATGCATAATTATTAAAGGACAAATACATTTGCAATATTAACTAAAGAAAAGAAATAAAAGCTTGAATGGATTAAAAGAAAACAGAATTAAAGAAAACAGTTTTTAATTGGACAACTTAAATTAAAACACACGCACCCTTATTCCTTTTTTTTAAATAACCAATATGTCACACCGACGAGCGAAAAGTGACCAATGAGCACTAATATGGGAGAGGCCGCATGGGTATCAGATAGCATGGGTCCCTAGATCTCCGTGTCTCGGTGAAACGTGGCTTAGAAGGCCACTACCCTCAGAAAACGTGGCTTTGAAGGCCACGACCCTCAGAAAACGTGGCTTAGAAGACCATGACCCTCAGAAATGCATAAGTTTAGTTAGTGTTGCAATCATCAGTCCTGCCAGTGAAACCGGGTCGAGTCTCCTCCAGAACACTCGCTCACTAGTCTAGTCTACCCTCCTAGCTACCTGGGCTTCCTGTTTTGTACTCAATCAAGTTTCAAGTTCAAGTCACCTTTCACAATAATGCGTAAAAGCCAACCAGGGTGCTTACACACGCAAAAACCAATTTGCACACCCAAACCCGCTTTCAAAACCACATGCACACCAAAATATTTTTAAAATTTAATCTTCCCTACCTGCACATTAAATTACACTAGGTTCATAGTTTAACAAAAACGCTTTGACAATTAAGCAAACCCCAAATAGTACTTAGTAAACATTTTTCAAACATGTCGCCAAACTCTTAAAGGGAAAAAGGTCATTAAAAAAAACCACTTTCCAAAATAAATTGTATTTTGTCACACGCCAGAATATAAATCATGTCATCTGCACTCCCTAACTCACACACTGCACAATTCACACAAAAAAAATCAAACATCCCAAAAGGAAAAGCTCATAAAACAATTTAAAATAAACCGTTTGGCATTAACCATAAAACTCACACAAACCATCTTTTAAGACCAAATGCACATGACACCAACATATATTTATATATATATATATATATATATATATATATATATCGTTCACACCACTTGTAAAAATTAATAATTCAACCACACAATTTAAAAATCACCAATAGAGTTCCCAGCAGAAAACACACACATTACCTAAACAATTAACAAAACAGTTTCAATGTAGATAAAACATCATAAAGAAACAATTTCTCATTACACAGATTAATTAAATAACATGCTGAATTAATCAAACATGAAAATTGATTAGTCAAATAATAATTAATCATGGAACCACCTACCTTGTCATCGCAGACACCACAACTGTGGTGCACAATGACCGTCGCATGTCAACCGCAACCCAAACCAAACAAAAAAGAACCTAATAGAAAAAAAATGCATCGGACCAATTATACCATAATTGAACCAAACTCGATTCAAAATTCTAACCGCACTCAACCATGATTAAACAACAACCAAACAAGGAAATGCAATTACAACGGGGGTGCGGGAGGTCGGCCGGAGGACGACGGAGGCCGCCGGAGGTGCGCGAGGTGCGGGCTGCTGTTCGGCGGCGCGAAGGAATGCGGGGTGGCTGTATGGTGGCTCAAAGGGGTGCGGGGCGGCTGGTTAAAGGCTTTCCGGTTAGCAAGGTCACTGTAAAAGGGTGAAGGTAGTGCCGGCAAGGGTGTGGGGTTGCCGGACCAGGGGTGTTCGCTCGAGCAGCGGGTCGGCCAGGAGGGTGGCTGTTTGGGAGTCCGGCGGCCGGTGCGAGGCTGGCCGGAGCGGCTGAAGCGGGAGCTGCGGTGGCCAGTGCGAGGCTGGACAGAGCGGCTGAAGAGCGAGCAGGGGAAGGTGGTTCGCAGCACCAGAAGAGGGAGCTTGCTGTGGTGCGTTCGGGGCGGCACGCAGGTGCTTCGCCGGAGCTACTCATCGGGAGGAGGAAAAGCCGGTGGGGGGGGTCGCGACAGCGGATGGTCCATGGTGTAAGGGAGGGGAGTGCGGCGTAAAATAGAGGTAGGGTTTGGGGGGCACAACGGGTTGGAGGGAAAGGGGCAAGGGGGAAGAGAAAAAAAAAGAAAGAAAATAAGAAAGAAAAAAAAGAATAAAGACCCAAAACAAAACAAAAAAAACTTATCAACTTCAATATAATCATAATACTAGTTAGTAAGAATAATATAAACAACAATATTTCTAATAATAATAATAATAATAATTGTAATAATAATAACAAAAGTAACAATAACAATAATAGCTTATTAAAATTATACCTAAGGATAATTATAATGATAACATTATTAATTAAAATTTTAACAAATCTAATGATAATAATTAATAATGATAATAATAATAATTTATGGTGATAATATTAATATCATTACTGACATTG
This sequence comes from Viscum album, assembly GCA_963277665.1. NCBI lineage: Eukaryota > Viridiplantae > Streptophyta > Magnoliopsida > Santalales > Viscaceae > Viscum > Viscum album. The sequence goes on from OY728159.1 coordinate 100,024,894, forward strand.
AAAACTCTTTAATAGAAATTATAGAAATAATTACTTAATAAAATGTTAACAATATTAATAATGTTAACAAAAAATAATAAAATTAATAAAAATAATACTATCACTTAAATTATTAACCAAGATGATAATAATTATTATTATTATTTCAAGTGACATTAATAAAATTATTATTATTATTAAAACCATTATTAATTCATCTTATTTAATCAGTTTCCCATCACACAGGTTCATACGCTGGACCTGGCGAAGCCGCACGGCTTCGCAATTGTGCTTCGCTCATGCGTCGCATGATGAAAAGCCCCAAAAAACTCATTTAATTTTATTTATTTATTATTAATTCCTTCTATTTAATTAACTGCACATCGGGCAGGCGAGCGGGGAACCGAGCGAGGCCACGCGGTGACCTAAGCGAGGCCGCACGTCTTCGACAGCGGCGCACTGAAACGTTGTTGAAGACAAATGCTCATTTATCAGAGCAGTACCCCAGTCGGCCTCGGCCGGTATTTCATATCAAAAGAATAATAATAATTAGAAGTAGATAAAATCATAATATGAAAATAAAAATTTGAAACATGATGCAGTGCAAAGTATGGGTGTGACATAAAGAGTCCCTACAAGACTTTTTGGTACTTAGAATGTGGATGTTCAAGACATATGACAGGAGACTACTCATGCTTTAGGATCCTAATTAATGTGGATGGTGGTCACGTAACTTTTGGTGATAATGCTAAAGGTAAAATCGTTGTATTAGGCCAGATTGGTAACCCTAAAAGAGTATTAGTTTCCAAAATCGTTTGTGTTGATTGATTAAAGTACAATTTACATATAATCTCTCAGTTGTGTGATAATGATTTCAATTTCATTTTTAAAAATGATTCATGTAATGTTTTTAATTCCAAAAATCATTTAATAATTACTACTCTAAGAAATGAGAATGTGTATATTGTTGACTTAAATTCTTTAGCTGAGCAAAATGTTTCATGCTTAAATTCTTTTAATAAGGAATAATGGATATGGTACAGAAGACTAGGACACTACAATGTGAACTCACATATTAAACTGATTAGAAAAGATTTAGTTAGAGACATACCAAAACTGCAAATTCCAACTTGAGAAAGTGTGCAATCCCTATCAAAAGAGAAAGAAACGCAAAGTTTCTTTCAAACCAACGAATGATGTTTATACTTCTAAACCGCTTGATATGGTTCACGTGTATTTTTTTGGACCATTAAAAGTTTCATGTTTAAATGTTAAGCATTATGTCTATGTTCTTGTAGATGATTTTTCTAGGTACACATGGGTATATTTTCTAGCTCACAAAAGTGAATCTTGTTCATATTTCATCAAATACACCAAGTATGTGGAAAACCTTATTGGACATAGAAATAAGACCTTTAGAAGTGATCATTGAATTGATTTTGAAAATCAAGAGTTTCAATCCTATTGCTCACACAATGGCTATAGTCAAAATTCCTCTTCTCCTAGAACACCTCAGCAAAATGGAGTAGTGGAAAGAAGAAATAAGACCCTTCAAAAAATCGATAGGACTATGCTTAGTGAGTATAATCTAACAATTTATTTTTGGGCTGAATCCATAAATACATCTTGTTATACCCTTAATAGAGTCTTGATTAGACCTATTCTTAAGAATACCCCTTATGAACTTTGGACCAATAGGAATCCTAAGTTTAACTACTTCAGAGTTTTTGGTTGCAAAGTCTTTATCCTAAACTCTAAGGACAATCTTGACAAATTTTCCTCCAATAGTGATGAATGAATATTTTTAGGTTACTCAATCTTAAGTAAAGCCTATAGAGTATTCAATATGAAATCCAAATGTGTGGAAGAGTTAGTTCATGTCAAATTTGATTAGACTGATCTACATGAACCCAAAACCTCTCTTGAATATCTTGAAGAAGATATGTCAATTCTAAACCATAATGATAATGATAGTGAATCCCCTGTAAAAGTAACCAATTTGGGGAATCTTCCAGAATCTACACCTGTTGAGTCTGAACCAATAGAAAATCATGAAGAGTTTAGTTCAACCTTTTCTAGAGTTATTCGAACTCTAAAAATCATCCTTTTGATGTTGTAGTAGGTTATTTAAATCGAGGAACACAAAACTAGAGTTTCTATGAGATACCAGGTTGAACATCAACCTTTTCTTTCATAGCTTGAACCCCAAAATATTAGTGATGCTATCAATGATGAAATTTGGGTGATGGATATACAAGAAAAATTTAATAAATTTGATAGAAACAAAGTCTTGGAACTAGTTGAAAGACCTAAGGACACATTGACAATAGGCACTAAAAGGGTTTTTAGGAACAATGTTGATGAGCCTAGAAATATAGTTAGAAGCAAAGCTAGGTTAGTTGCACAAGGTTAGAGTCAAGAGTAAGGAATAGAATATGAGGCAAAATTTTCTCATGTATCTAGACTAGAGGCCATTAGGATACTACTTGCTTATACAGCTCATCTGAATTTCAAACTTTATCAAATGGATGTAAAAAGTTCTATTCTAAATGGGTATATAGTTGAAGATGTATTTTTTGAACAACCCCCTAGCTTTACAAATCCCCATTTTTTAAACCATGTTTTTAAACATGCTAAAGATTTATATGATTTAATGAAAGCTCCAAGAGCTTGATATGATAGACATAGTTCCTTTATTATTTCAAAAGGTTTTACTAAAGGAATAGAATATCCTACTTTGTTTATTAAAATGATTTCCAAAGATGTTTTGATAGTAAAAATTTATGTAAATTATATAATTTTTGGATCTTCTAAATATTCTTTATGTACTGATTTTCCAAAAATAATGTAAAATGAATTTGAAATGAGTTTAATGGGAGAACTTAAATTTTTCCATGGATTTCAGATTTTTTAAAATAAAGATGGTATTATTTTAAATGAATGTTTATATACTAAATATATTTTCAAACATTTAGCTTTTTATGGTAGTAAAAGTAGTGATACACCTATGAGTACTAATTGTAAGTTGGATGGTGATGAAGCTGGAGAACTAGTTGATCATACCAACTACAGAGGTATGATAGGGAGTCTTCTCTACCATAGCACTATAAGACCTGATATTATGTTCAGTGTATGCATGTGTTCTCACTTTCAAGCTAATCCCAAAGATTCTCATTTAAATGTTGTTAAAAATATTTTCAAATATCTCAAATATACTCCCAACTTAGGACTATTTTATCCAAGAGAAAAACTGTTTGATTTAAAAATTTATTCAGATACTGACTTTTCTGGTTGGAAGCTAGATAGAAAAATCACCTCTGGGACATGTCACATGTTAGCAAATTCACTAGAATTGTGGTGTAGTAAAAAATAGAATTATGTTTCATTATCTACTTCCGAGGCAGAATACATTATTGCTGGTAGTTGTTGTGCACAAATTTGGTGGATGAAATACACTTTATTAGACTATAGATATCAATTCAAACATGTCTCCATTAACTATGAAAACCCAAGTGCTTTTAAAATTTCTATAAATACAATATCTCATTCTAGAAAAAGTCATAGAGATGTAAGACATCACTTTTTGAGAGATCATTATCAAAAAGGTGATATAACTCTTGAGTTTATTGGGACTGAACATCATCTTGTTGAAATATTCACTAAACCCTTAAATTCTGAGAGAATGAATTACATTAGACATGAATTAGGAATTATAAATTTGTAACCTATTTCTATGAAACCGATCATTGTGAAACTGATTTTTTGTGAAACCGATTTTTGTGAAACTGATTTTTGTGAAACCAATTTTTGTGAAATTGAATTTTGTGAAACCAATTTTTTGAAACCGATTTTTGTGAAACCGATTTTTGTGAAACCAATCTTTGTGAAACGGGTTTTTTAAAATTTATCTTTATAAAACTAATCTTTCTTAAACTGATCTTCTTGAAACCAATCTTCTTAAAACTGATTCTATGACACCAATATATTTCAGGGCTGTTTTGTAAATTTTTTCTACTTTAAGGGAAATGACACTATTTTATCTATCTTAACTTATCACGTGTAAATTCTTTGTTTTAAGATTTACAATCCCTAAATGATATATTAAGTCCAATCTATCCTGACCTTTCACCTTCTCTATAGCCATAAATCCTTCTACATTTAGTCTCTCTCTCTCTCTCCACTCTCAACCTTCCAACACTGGTGGAACCCTAAGATTCTCTATGGCTAGAACTAAGCTTTCAATGGAAGAACCTCAAAAATGAGCTCTTAATAAGGGTCAGAAAGGTGAGTCCAGCGGGACTGGGAAACTGAGATTAGAAAACAGAGTAGTTACAGCTGGAAAGGAAGTGTATGCTAAGTGGCTTCTATCAAGAAAATATTTTCTGAAAAAGTTACTAGAATCTCAAGGGTGGATTAGTTGGTTAACCAAAAATGTAAGACCCTATTATCCTTAGATTGGGTATGTGTTATATCAGCATTTGAGTATATCGATAGAGGAATTTGAGGCGGAAAAGTTGAAATCTGTGGTAAAAGGAAGGAAGTGGATTTTTCGTCTAAGGAGTGGGTTGAATGCATAAAGTTACCTCATGAAGGTGTCTTTGATGACTGTCCTGGTAAAATTCCACCTTCTTCAAGTTTGTTTTCATATGAAGATGTTATGAAGGAGATGACTTGAGATGAATAATCTAGGAAGACTTTTGAAAATGAGTTTGAAGGAGAAGTTAGATTTCTTTTTAAGTTCATACAGCATCAATTCTGCCCAAGGAAATGAGATCTCTCTGTTGTCAAATATCATTATGTCTTCATGATATTTTTGTTGAAACATTGAATAAAGGTGAATTTGAGCAGATATCTCAGGGTACGTATTTCTGATTTGATTAAGCCATCTAAGAAGGCAACATTCTTATACTACCCAAGGATGATTTCTGTCATGCTGAAAAAATTAGACAGTGTAGAAGATGTAGATGAAGTGATCAGTGCATGTATTGGGTTTTTGTATTTAAAAAGGCATTTGTAAAAGGATAAAAAATATTCTAGAACCATGGAATATATGTTGGGTATTAGATGAAGAAGGGCTGTATGAGGTGTTCAATCCAGTTGACCATCCCTCTAAACCAAAGGAAAAAAGATGGTCTGGGTCTCAAACCCTTAGAAGTCCATGTTTATTCTGATGAAGAAGCTGAGGATGAAGTTCCTAGGGAAGAAGGAAGTCCTTTTGATGATAGGAGTGATCCTGATATTTTTAAAAGTCTCAAGGATATTACCTATGGACCTGCTAGTCCACCTATGGAAGTGCCTTCAAGATAAACTATTCTAGGTGATAAAGAAGGGGAAGAAACCGAAGTTACTAGTGTTGAAGTTTATGTTTGAAAATTAGATGAGGAATGCAATGATGGTGATGGTGGTGGTGGTGGTGGTGGCGGTGGTGGTGGTGGTGGTGGTGGTGGTGATAATGGTGATGATGGAGGAAGTGTTGAGTATATGAGTGACTCTCTAAAAGTGGGACAACATGTGGTTGAAAGATCCAGTGAGGTATCAGTTCATGGAGATAGTGATGGAATTGATCCTGGTGATCGACAGGCTGATGATCATACGGATGTTGGACATGATGACAGACCACTCCATCGCATTACTAAAAACCAAGATATCATTCAAGAATATAATGATCTAATGTCTAGTGGCCTAGAGAAAGAATATGTTGTTCCAATGCCTCAAATTGAGGAAGTGCCTGGTGAAGCTGAAGAAGCTGGAGCTCAGACATAACCTGATGTTCGGTTGGTTCCTACTCCCAGACAAGTTGTAATGGACAGAGACCCGTATGGAGTACTTAATGATATTGATGTTATTTTTGAGCCTTAGAGAATAAGGGTAAGAATTGATATCGTTGATCCAAGAGATTGTACATGTACTAGAGAGTGGAAAAGTAATACAGGATATATTCTTTTTGGTTTATAATATGACTCAGAAGAGGAAAGGTTGCCTCCTTCTCTTACTCCACAAGTCCATACTGACCCAGAACCTACTCCACCTATTCCACCAGTTGCATCTCTAGAAGTAGACCTAGTTTCTTAGTCAGTGCCCAGTGACTATGTCACTAAGAATAATTTTAAAAAATTTAATAATGAGATGTGTGAGTCTATAATAGCTTCAATGGGATCTAGAAATGAATCCATCTTCATAATTATCTTGGATGCTGATGCAGCAAAAATTTCAACAATAGTGATTTAGGAGATTCAACTGAATCTTATTACTACTATAGGAACAATTATTAGACACAACACCTTACTGGTAGAAGAAGTCAAAAAGATGAGCAACAAGCTAAATTCCTTAACCTCTGACTTCATGACCTCCTTTAGTGGTGTTCTAGAAGTTCATAGGAACTTTGTAACTCATATACTTAGTGTTGACCTGGAAAATTTGAATGAAGAGCTTGGAAAAATGTTGACTTGCCCATCCAGTTCCAGGAGTGGGAAAAGTGTTGTTGCGGATTTGGAGTCTCTCAAGGCTGTCATGATAGTGGAAATTAAAAAAGTCTAAATTGTTTCAGATAAAGAAACACTTGAAATATTACATCAAAATACAGATCTTGTGTACAATTTGGTCAGACAGTGCACCAATGAAGACTCTTCAACTCTGGATGAAATTCATGAAATGTTGGATAAGTATTTCACTATGATATATACCAAGCATTACCTCATCAACAGTTTCAATTTTCCGACAGAAAAGCTTTGAATTCCTACAGTTATAGAAACATTCAAAAAGCAGGTTCTCTAGTTGAAAGATTTTACACCTTTGCTGAGTAAATTAATGGAGAATAAGGATGATTTTTATAAATCCATGCAATATGGAAGAGAAATCGTTATAGACTTCATCAAACTGCTCAAACCTTATATGCATGTTCAACCCGAGGCTATTGTGGTCCCTCCAACTACTAAAATTGGTACTACCTCTCAGCCTCTAGCTCCAATGACTATCTCTAAAGCTCTTACTCATATTCAACCTATCATTACTGAGCATTCTCCAAGTCGTGTGTTGTCAGAGAGAAGGCATAACCTTGCAGCTATTTTTCCTATAGGTGTTGCTCTGCCTGGTGTTGTAATCTAATCCACTCCATCATCTACAACATCCAAACCTTCTCCTTCTCCATTAGATCCTTAAGACAAAGGCAAATCTCCTCTACATCCAAACCCTTAGTGTTATATTGTTTCTTTTTTATGGGGATTTTGTCTTTCTGTTTTTCTTGTACTCATATGCCTTTTAATGAAAATTCTTATGGTTTATTTATTTTATCTTATTTCTACTTACTTCATTTCTCTTTTTTTAATCCCAAAAGGGGGAGTAAATAATAATGGCATAAAAGTATGGAATATACTCTCATTAATCCATTTATTGAGGGGGATATTTTTTTAAAAAAAATTCTAGCAATAACAAACTTTAGTTATATTGACAATTACATTAAACTATGTCAAGGTTATCTTTATTCTATAATTTTCTTGTATGCCTTAATTTTCTATTATCAAAAAGGGGGATATTGTTGGAATCTACATGATATTGTATTTTTCATAATCAAAAATTATTTCAATATACAGATTCTAATCATTCATGTCAGTTTAATATCTCTCAGTAACTCAATTATGTCGTACAAAAACATATACTTTAATAAGTCTATAACCTATATTCATGAATATATATGTATACAAGTGTATTTTTTCAGGTACGTTTGATTAAAACTTTATCTTGTAATGGTATATGCAAGACAGACTCTTCGTTTCCTTTTTTGGATTCACTAAAATCAAATTCGACACACCGAAACCAAAATCGACACACCGAAACTGATGTTCGATAGACCAAATTTTTATAGACTGATGTATGACAGACTGATGTTATTAGAACGAAGTATGACGCACCGAAGTATGACACACCAAACTACGACACCTCGAAGTCGACACACCGATGTATGAAACACAAAAGTTCGACACACCGATGTTTGACACACTGAAGTCGACACAATGAAGATAACACACCGAAGATGACATACCTATGTTATCAATCCAAATACAAGAGACTAAAGATGACTCACCGATATTCATGAATAATTGTTCCCATTTTATTAATTCAAATTTATTTCTAGCGGTCATATTTAGACAAATAAATATTTTTGACAATATTTAATGTTGTCTGTAGAAGTATATGTAGACAGTATGAGGTACATGCACATGCGAAGATCTTTATGCCTAGAGGATTGTGGAGTATAAAAGGACCTCTTATTTCATGTTAAAAAATATGACAGTAGCAGTACACACGGAGACACAGACTATGCGAATACCAAAAGAGAAGAACTAAGAACTTGAGATTACAAAAAGACTGTAATAAGATACCTTCTCCACAAGGGGGTCAATATAAATCGAGACATTAAAGAGATGAACCTTTTCTCTCCTCAAAGCTGGATTACAGAAACTGCGATACTCAGTTCTGAATACAACTTTCAGAAGAAGACTCAAATACCATATTATAAACATTCATTGAGTCTAGAGAGTTCTTTCACAACACACAAGGAATTATTAACTCTATTCTCTTCCTTAACTATGTTTTGCTTTATATTCACAATTTGAGCAGTGTGTATTTGTTTAACACACACTGTGTCATGATAGTAACTGGAGAATATAAAACTATCCTCATACTCAATCACTTATTACATATGTTTCCCACGAATAACTATGGCAGAAGTCAACTGTGACCGAGAGATTCAGTTGTGCTGTTGTAAACCCTGATCCAGTGTGGGGATCAAAAGTTTATTTATATGACCATCTTGGTGGTAGGTGATCACCAAGGGTAAAGGATTAAGTTTCTTCTTGGGATTGAACCTCTTGTTTACATTTTTGTGCCAATATTCAATTACTCAATTTTTTTATCTCCTGATTATATTTTTCAAATACACAAAATTGTTTTTACGTTAACTTTGATAATTAGTTTTGGTTAGTGTGTATTTTATCTTAATTCAGTAAACCAGTTTCAAAAGTTGAATCAGTGATTACAGTGATTCAACTGAGGACTAATCAACCTTAGAAAAGCTTTTTGATCATTTAAACATTTGTATTTCTACTTCCTTAATTGACTAGGCTGTTTTGAATTGGGGAATTTTTATCATAAAGTTTTTAACATAAATTTTAATTGGAACTCAATTCACCACCCCCCCCCTCTTGAGTGTCCACTCTGAACAACAATGTCCTTTAAGAAATAACTTATTTCATTTAGATTCATTTATTATTCATCCAATGTATTTTTCATCTACATATCTATGGATACATTTCATTTCAGTTCGTCGATTAAAAAGAATCTATTTTAGTTTCTTACATCTCCATATTTATTTTTCCTTATCAAATTATTTTAATTTCATGTGTTATCTATTATTTATCTTTCCATGTTAATTTATTATTATTGATTCATTATTTCTTCAAAATTACATACCCTTACTGAGCATTTGAGCTCACCCTTGTTATGTTTCATTTCTCTAGGTAATGAAAAAGAAATCCATGAATAAGCATTCAAGAATTCAGTTTATTTCAATTTGTTATGTATCAGGTTTTTATTTCCTATATCACAAAGAATAATGGGTATCATATATGTAATCATTATTTAGAAGTCTGTTAAATTGATTGGTCCTTTTAGAATTTATTCCTTATAATCATGAAAATTTAAAAAAATAATGCACTGACTTTGAACTTTTAAGGTCAAGGCATTACGGTTAGTATCAAAGGTACATTAGCAACAATAATGAAAACTCAATTTAGAAAACTATAATTCGGTATAACAACCCTAAGATACACCTTAAGTAATGTTATATAAGAACATCAAAGAATTTTGGTAATGTAGGGATTATGTAGGTATTTCTATTAATACATCCTTGTCTGGATACTAGTAGTGGATGTGGTTTGGGCATAGATATACCAAAGGGTAACAACTCTAACAAGGGGTTTCTGTCCTGACACAGGGTAACCCAATATATGATAACAGGCCTTACTGCATAACTGGTTTGACACTGTTAGGGGATAAACTTATTAAAGTACATATTTTATTTACATAGAATTTTGAAGGATTTAAAAGTAATGATTTCCCCAAAGTACCCAATGTATATGAATCTAGGATTCATAATATAGAAATTTTTGCACTATACCATATTTGGAATTATACATTATATTATGATTTAATGTAGTATATTATATTTTTTAGAAATGGAACCTATTTGAAGGAATGTTAACATCACTAATATTTATTATCAAAAGAATAATAATGAACAAATCTTTCATGTCCTTATGAAAATATTTGAAAGGGAACTATCCCCCCAAAAATTGACTTTATATGAGGACATAATATAATGTGACAATGATATGGGTAATGAAATATCCAAGTCCTCTATATTTGAAGGAAACCAAGATAAGAAGAAGCCATATAAGCACCAAGGAAAAGGGAATGATTCAAAGAAGAAGAAGGGAAAGAAAGATTTTACGACATGTGATAATTGTGGAAAGAAAATCTATTATATAGTCTTTAAGGGAAACAAAGTATGTTATAAGTGTAGAGAAAAAGGAAAAAATGTTCATGATTGCAAGGGTATGAAAATGTTTTCCAATTTATAATGCTTCAACTTCAAGTAGATTGGACATTATGTGAATCAATGTCCCAAGCATCAAAATAATATACTCCAAATTATGCTATCGGATAATGAAGAACTTTCGATACTTCTGTAGATGAAGATGAATGATTAATATTCCAATTCAAGAATTATATGATTTTATATTTTATAAAAAATGTATTTGTTATATGAATTATTTAATAATTGAGGATTGTACTAAAATATGTTTACATTAAATATTTTCGATCATATATTGAATGGTACTAACAAAACCTATTAAATTGAATTAAAAACTTCTTATAAAACACATGATTGAGGGGAATAAAACCATTAATATATTTCTGATGTGTAGATAATGTTGAAGAAACGATTAATTTGGAAAAGGTATAATAACCTTGGAACTAATTAATGACTTTTCAACAAGTGTTCTATGCTATGATTGATGGAGTTTTCAACACTTTTATATTTAAGTAATTTATCCAATAACATGTTTCTTACTTAAGAAATATTGATTAATTCATTTTTCCAATTGGGTTTTATGGTAATTCTATTTATTACCTTATTTCAAGAGGATACATGATAAATTTATTAACATGTTTGGAATATAAATATTTATATATTATTTATGTTGATTAAAGGAAAATGATATGTTCATTTTGGAAATTTAGTAACCCCCCTTCAAAAGTTATTGGATCATAATATGTTGGAAAATTTAACCATTTTAAAAATTGTTTAAGATTATCATTGGATGAAATTTTAGAGTTTAATGTATTAATTCACCATATGTTGCATCATGAGTTATGATATGAAGTAGAAATAATTCAACTCAAGTAAATGGAAAATATTGTGTTTATAGAAACATATATTCTAAGAGTGTAAAACAATTCCTCAACTCCAAGAAAAATTATCTTGAAACAAAAAAGGTTATCCTTGTACCTTCGTTTCTAAGGAATCAAATAGCCCTTAGATCATCACTGATTTAGGGATTTCTGGTTGTTAAATTTATCCTAACCATGTTCTCTAGAACTACCCATTAGAACTAGATTGATGAATTTTTTCCATTATATCAATGTTTTTATTTCTAATATATGTTTCCCTATTAGGGAACCTAGTTACGTGATAGTTTTACTTTCCTTTCATTATTAATAAGAAGATGTTATTTCAACCCCTTTTATGATGTCTATCTTTCGAAAATAGTTTATTTTCAATCCTTATATTACTGAGGTGAAGTTTAAATTGTAATGATTCAATTTAATTTATTTAGGGAGAATTTTACCACCCAAAACTCTAGAGTATAAATGGTGTATTTGATAGCATGTATCACATGCGGTACCTAGTTCATAAGGGGATATAATATCACAATAATTATAATATAATTACTTTTTTAAATAGCTTTTATATATCTTATATTTTTTAATTCACACAACACCATTTTAGCATGTGTTAAATTCAAGAAGGATCTTCTTCGATGACTTCTATTACACACAAGACCGTGTTTCACCAAATAACATTGTATTATTACAATTTTTTTATTTAATATAATAGGATATAACCTAATAATTATGTTAATAGTTATGAATACTATTAACTAAATTATGAATGCTTTCTATTTATTTAAATATAAAATTAATACATTTGTTACCAACTAATGAGATATGAAAATGAGAACCAATTGGATATGAAAAGAAATATTATTATTTACATGCCTCCAAAGGAGCTTTATATTAATGAAAAAAATTAATTAAAATTAGTGAATATTTTAATGAAATATATATTTAATATATTCAATCAAATAGATTTTATATTTATCCACAATATTTGATATGCATAATATTATAACAAACCCTATTTCACACATAAAAACCTATATTTTTATTAAGGCAATTTTTCCACCTTTTAATTGTGAACCCATTTTAAATCATAATTTTGACACTTTAATTGAATTAATATGTCAAAATAAAATTCACCATGGAAATGGAAACATCATTATTATGTTTGGGTTACCTTTTTATATTTTTATGAAATAATTAATTTTTTAATGAATGGATAAAAATATGGAATTTTAGATTAAAACTGATTCTTCATCCAATTTATTTATAAGGTTAAATTACAATTTTAATTGGTTTCAATGTTTAGTTAGATAATATTTATATAATTTAATACAAATTATGTCCTTTGAATAAATTTTACTTTGAAATTTATTATAAATACAAATAAATCTTTGAGAAGTTTTTACTTTAAAAATAAAAATGACGTCTTGATTGTGGGTTGAATTTTAAACTAATTTCTACCACTTCTATGATTTGAATTTGGAAAAATGGATTAAATATTTTTAATCAAAATAATTTATAATTTCAAATAATACTCTATTTTTTTACCAAAATTATTAGTGAAATTAATTAAAATTAATTACAATTATTAAGGAAAATATTAAGCTTAATAAAGAACTAAACCATTAACATAGGGGCCCCAATTACTTAGACAATTTTCCAATATCCATTTTTATGGCCATATATAGGAAATAAAACATCCATTATCGAGTTTTTGTTTTTTGTGGCTTTTCTTAAGTAAGAAAATGTGCACACCTAACTTCTTTCCAAAAATTTCAAGAGAGTCCTTTTCCTTCCTTATAAAGACCACCAATTCTCCCACTTCTTCACACCTATCAAACCTCTTATGTATCGATAATATATGAAAAAAATACCTCCCCAATACCGTTAATTCTCTATTTTTTCAGAAAACATTTGAAGGATGTTTTGGGTATAAACCAAAATAATTTACCCGTTTATGAGGTAACATCTTCTCTCAGGATTTTTAGTTTCATTTTCATACTCCACATCCTATACTCTTATCATTATATTATTGTATAAAAAAATAATTATAATAATTATACTAGGATTTTTTATGATAATTTTTTGACCTAAACTTACACAAACCTCCATCTAATGGGTATAAAACATATTTTTTCTGTATAGTGAACTACTGCCTCACGAAGTGATGATTGTTCATTTTTCCCTTACAACCTATCACGGTGGACATTAGGATAGAATTTATGTTCATATATGTTATATATGATATTTTTAGTTTTTTTATTATTATTCAATTTTTATTTATAACATACCTTTATACATTCCATATTGTGTAGATACAATAATTTTGATTGAGGAAGTGTCGACTACCGGCCCTTAGAGTGATATGACTCGTTCATGCCATAAATATAACATATAAAAAATGGTTTTAATAAAAATATGTAACATATATAACATATATAAGATACTGAAATTATAATATACTTATGAATCATTTATTTTTAATTATTCTAATACAATAAATAAATTGAAGTATTGTTCATGCGTGTCTACGACCTACCGTCTCCACAAACAGTGCACTTCATTTCTAATCTCGAAATATTACAGACTAAGATAAATACATATATAATGATTACATAATATAATTAATTCTTGGTTTACATTATAGATATGATGAAATCATGATCTAAGAAATATGAATAATGAGTAACAAGTCCAAACATACTAGAGAAATCTTGGCAATTAACACCTAGAGTGGCTACAATAATGAAAGAGTATTAACAAGTAGGCAATAAAATATTTTAAGACTTTAATATTTGATATTTTAAACACTATTTTGCCTATATTTTAAGTTTGTAACATATTTTAAACCACTATAAAAGTGTATAAATACCACAAAACAAAAGTAAGGTTAAGGTAAGTTAATTTTGTTTAAATTCGCATTTCATTGAAACTTATTTGTTATTAGGAACCAATTCACTTTTATTATGTGTATATATATAATTTTTTATGTTATATCATGAATTACATTATTATCATGATATTATTAGTACCATATAATGTCATACCATTATGTAGAATATGATTCAAATGTTTCAAAGGGGTATGGGACACTTTGGAATTTTTAAAGATTATTCTTCTTATGATTTTTCATAATGATTATATTTGTAATATCACATCATTTTCAGATTTTTAACCTTGTCTTGAAAAATCACTATATTTTAATCTTTTTTTATTGTAAATTTACTTTAATATCCATATTATTATACAATATATATAAGTATTTCCTAAACTACATACCATTTTACATACAGTGTCTACTTTGACAATTATGTGATTATTTTAGGAAAATATTGATACTTACATATTCTTTATTCAATGTGAATTATTTATAATGAATATTATTTATTTTTATTATTTGATATGATAATTGTTATGGAAAAGAAATGATTGTATGATCCTGGACATTATATATCTCTTTGATACATCGACAAGCTTTCATAAGAAAAATAAGTTGTCCAAATTAAATGGGTTTCAATTTGTAGTTTTAATCCATCTTGTGAAAGGTCCTCATGGAATAGTTTTTCATGTTCTTCAGACATTATTTCCATTATGAAATCATTTCACTCATTTAGTTTTAATTATTATTCATCCATGATATTTTTTCATCGACATATATATGGATAAGTTTTTTTTAATTCCATTGATTAAATTGGGAATGTTTCAGTTTCTTATCTTAACATATTGATTTTTCTTTATCTAGTTATTGGAATGGAATCTGTAATCAATTATTTAACTTTATATGTTAATTTATTCAAATTTATTCATTATTTCTCTATA
Organism: Viscum album; assembly: GCA_963277665.1. Classification (NCBI taxonomy): domain Eukaryota; kingdom Viridiplantae; phylum Streptophyta; class Magnoliopsida; order Santalales; family Viscaceae; genus Viscum; species Viscum album. The sequence goes on from OY728159.1 coordinate 100,040,155, forward strand.
TTATTTATATTTACTGATAATTTGAGTTAACCCTTATTTTGTTTTATTAATCTAGTTAATGAAGAATAAATCCTTGAATAATCATTCAAGAATGTAGTTTATTTCATTCTATTTAAGTATAATTTTTTTATTTCAAATTTCCCAATGTATTATGGGTGTCATGTATATAATATGTATTTCCAATGCTGCTAAATTAATCTTTCCTTTGTGATTTGATTCCATATAATCATGCCAATGTAATAAAATAATACACTAGCTTTGGGTTCCTGGGGGTGAGCCATTATAACCAAAGTAAAAAATGGATATTAGAGTTACCCATAAATCTCATGGTTTTGATATGAAAAGAATTATGGAATTCAAATGAAACTCTAAAAACCATAGAGATAATAAGATGATACATCATTTTTCTCAAAGGGTGGAAGTAAACATGGATGAAATTTTACTAGTGGGACAATAAATGTTTAAAATGTTGAAAGGAAGTTCATTGAGAAGCTAAATAATAAAGTGATGGGGAGAATTTAGCTAATGATAAGAATAATGTGAAAGGATATAGAATGAACCACCCTTAATTTAGTGTTCCAAATGCAATGATTTTAGGAATTATGCTAATGAGTTCCAAAATTTTAAGGTTAATGATAGTGACCGAGGTAAATAACCTCTTACCATGAGTGAAAAATGGAAATATCATGCAATTAATTTCATTAATGATGGGTAAAATAATTATGTGGTGAAAGTTACACTTACCATTCAATATAAAACATCAAATGTCTAATTTGGTTCTAGATATACCCAATCATTTATATCTGAAGAATTTTTTAAGGTTGCAAAAATTTTACACAAAATATTAAATGTTGAATTAGTGGTGAAAACCCATAATGGTATGATGATTGCATGTCAAGTCTACGGTACTTCTCCAGTTCAAGTTTGAGGGAATTTTCATTGTATAAATCTATTTATTCTCCATCTGGTGTAATTGGAGGTTATCTAAGGCATAGATTCTATTTCTCTAAATAAATCCCACATCTATTGTTGTTGAATGAAGGACACATTTTATAGAGAAAATAATTTCTCCAACATTACTATTACATCATTTTTAAGATAAAAAGCATAAATTTGTTATAATCTAGGATCCAAAGGTTTAGTATCATCATAAAATTAGTTATATACATCACTTATAAATAATAAAATAAAAACATTTATTTAAAATCTTATTCATTATTCTTCTATAAGTCATGGTCTCCAAATTACATCTAGTCACCTAAAGATATACATCAAATAAATGTGTAACACCCAGACCCTAGTTACCCAGAGTTGGTTCATTATTACATATCATTGGCATTATCACAAAAGATATTGTCTCGAAAGATCGATTAGTACAGTAGCCTTGGAAGTACTAGATACATTCATAAGGATTAGATTACATCATAAAATGGAAAACTACAACAACATTGTTTCCATAGACAAAACTGATATCCCATAGACTATACATGTAGGTCAGTCATAATATTCTTCTTCACATCCTGGGAAAAATCGAACATAGAAGGGGTGAGATCAGATGCTCAGTAAGGATAACAATATAGCATAAACTTTCATAAATAAGCATAAACATTTAAGGAAATGTATAAGACTAAAACAAAATCATTTTAAACTTGAACTTATGCATAATATGGCAAAGATAAAATCAAATAATGCTCTTTACTGATTCACAAAGATATTCTACTAGTCAAATAATCACAAGCAATATAAATAGCCACTTTCCTAATGATGGAATGCATAAAGCCAGACTTTCATAAGCATATAGTCAAGGCCTTGTGCCAAGACTAGAAATAAGGTTTTGTCAAGGACTTGCACCAAGACAGTAGTCTGTCTCCTGAGACCAACTGATACATCAAGGAGTTATACTGGGATCTACCCGTCAATTACTATGTCCAATACATTCCTCATATGAAAAGGTCTAAACAAAACATAAACATTCGTATTAAAACTACCATACAAAATGTAAATACTTTATCCATAAACCACGAATGGTGTAAAAATAACACATCCATAGTCAAACATAACACAAAACCTTCAATACAATATAGAAGTTTTGTAACATAATAAATCAACTTCAAATAAGATTAAAATCCATCAAAGGATGTTGACATAGATGAAATTAAAACATTTTTTTAGAGAAGTATCTCTTTCAATTCTAAAATATTTTAAAATTCATATAATTATAAAAGAAACTGTTTATTATGGAAATATTCTTATAATATTTTAAGGGAATATTTGATAATGTTATAAAAGCAGAAAATAGCCACACCCGCCGTATAAGTTAAAAAATACATTCTTACCTTAGTTTTGTTGAAAAGGTTATAAAGTACCTTGTTTGGAAAATGATGGAAATATTCCTTTCAAAAACATCTTACAAAAAGTCAAACAAGGGTATAAATGACATTATCACATAGTCTAGTAAATAGTAAAAATGTTTTGAAGTACATTTTTAAGAAAACAATTATGTGGATGATAAAGAGGTCCCAATAGATACTTACGTAAAAACAACATCGGATAATAAAGAGATTGTGAAATTAACCCTAACTATGTACTTTTCCTTGGTTGAGGGTAGGTTAACCTCGTGTATAATGGTGAAATAATTGTTATTAAATTTTACAATAATCATATACATTAATGTTATATCATATATGATCTTTTAACATTTCTTTGTTAATAATATCTTAGTATTATTGTTGTTTCAGTGTGTTAACTGATTCATTTTCCTTGATTTTCTTTATTACATAAGTTATGTTTATTATGGATTGGATGTATCTTATTCATATTCATAATTATATTAAGTCTTTAAACCTTATTTTTAAACATCTAATGAAAATTAGTCTTGAATGGATCCGATAGGGAATGAATCTCATCTCGTTCGTGGAGATGGTAATCCGTACATACGAACAACCAACAATATCATTATTTTGATATTAAAATAATATATAATTGGATTTTATATCATATATACAGAATCATCATCATGTTATATTTATTATTTACATCAATTACAAAACATTATTATACCCATCCAAATAATAATGTACTGAATAATAATTACACCACGACGTGGAGACGGTAAGTCGTACGTACGCATGTATGGTGAAATTTCATTCAAAGGATGATTAGAATAATGAATATGGTTTTAACATATTTATAATAACATCAGGTGTATATATAATATACTGGATTTATTATTTTATAATGGAAACAACAAAGAAAGAGGAAGTGGATGAAGAAAGGAACTTGAAATAGGTGATGAAATATTTACCTCTTCTTCGGGTTCTTCCTTTTAATTTGATCAAAATGGATCTTTAGGATGGATTTATGACTAATGGAAGTCCTATAGGATGAATATAGGACAGTTTAAAGGATATTTGGGAAGATTTTTGCCGATCCAAATGGGTTTGAAGGTGTGAATTAGAGAGAAGGGCATGTTCCCTTTGATAATTGGGGTGAGGGGCACCTTAGAAAAAACTAGAAATACTATTTTATAATAAAATAATTTTCGGTTTCTAATGGCACAAAAATTAATTATTTAAAGGATAATGTGTGTATGGGTTTAAAAACACTCAAAAAATAGGTTTTATATAGGTTTGGGTCACTATATTAACCTTATCTTTTAGATTTAACTCTTAGTTAAATAGTATGGCATTTACCATGTCTCTTGGTATTTTTATACTATATGGTTAATAAACTTACCATATGATTCCATCAGAAACCCAAGTGTTTCATTAATGATAAACCTATCATTACATTATTCATTTGGTAGAAATTTAGATTTTTAGGAATTTAATAGAAATTAATAATATAATATTTGTTTTAAAAACTCTTTTTTGTCAATTTTGACACAATTTGGTATTTTGTTTTTTCTAGATTTATAAAAGCATTAGTACTTCAAACAAAATTCATCTAAACAACCCTAATATGTCATAGTAACCTATTAAATTAGTGGAATTAAGAGAAATTATCAAATTATATTTATTTGGATATTTATAACATCAATTATTTTAATGATTCATTAATACTTTAATTACTGCATCATCATTGTGTCCTAAATAAATTTAATTATTTAATGTTGGAAAAATATAAATAAAATACCATTATGTAGGAAATATCATTAGATTTCTAATGAATATTTATTGTCCAATTTATCTTATGTTTATCCTTATATTAAAAATGGTTTAGTTATTAAACTTGGAATTTAACACCTTTACTCTTCTTTGAATTAAATAATAATAAATGTCTTAATCTAATCCAAGTGGACCTAAAGGATCATATTTTATTTCTAAGGTTGTTTTTGGTATAATTAAACTTATCCAATAGAATTAGGACATGTGTTAATATAATAATAATAATATCATTTTACCCTTAATTACCCTATTTACTTTTAACCGTCATAAATAAAAGTAAAAAGTTACTATTCACCAAAAAAATTCATCTTTTTGAAAAAAAATTTACTTACTGATATAAACCATGTCTCTTGGATTAATTGATATTCAACTCATAGAAGCAGTAAAATTATGTTTTATGTAAATTTAAAAATGCTCCTAGGAGGTGCCTCAAAGACGGTAAAAAGTTAATAAAATTTTTATATATCGAAAATTATTATAAACTTACTCCAATGAATTACGTTGAACTTATATATGTATTATGTATCTATTTTTTCCTAAAATTAATTTATATAAAATAAATAATTATTTAAATAAAAATTTGGTTTTAAACTATAACTCAGTGTTTTTCACTATTCATCAAAAATTGAATGTTTTCAGAAAAATACCAAAAATTCACCCTAAGATAATTTCGGAATACCGAATCCCAAAATGAAGTCCATTTTGGATGATAAAATTTATAAAATTTGAAAAAGTGGGTATTACTATTCATAACTTCTAGTTTGATTGGTTGTGCTGTGTTAGAACCCGAAGTTGCATACAACACACGCTATTGTATTATTCAAAGAGAAGCATACCATGGAAGCTTGGGGTGTTAAATTCTCCCCTATTTTAAATAATTTCATCCTAGAAATTTCTAGAATATTACTGCATAAAAAGACGTGGGTGGTTATTCATGATAAGTTCCTCATGTTCCCACGTTGCCTCTTCTATCTTATAGTTTCTCCATAGAACTTTTACCAAACGAGTCATCCAATTTCTCAGCACCTGTTCTCTTGTTTCAAGAATCCTGGCCGGCTCTTCGCAATAAGACATATCATGTTCCAGTTCTAATTCCTCATATGTATGTACATGCATTGGGTCAGGCATGTATTTTCTCAACAGTGATACATGGAACACATCATGAACTTTGGAGAGACTTGGTGGCATTGACAAATGGTAAGCTAGAGCCCCAATTCGTTCTAGAATTTTGAAAGGTCTGATGTACCTGGGAATCAATTTTCCCTTCTTATCGAAACGTATAACACCCTTCCATGGAGACACCTTCAAGAAAACATAATCTCCTACATGAAATTCCAAATTCTTCCTTCAGTTATCGGCATAACTCTTCTTCCTATTTTGAGATGCTTTGATGTGGGGTTGGATTACCTTGAACTTTTCCATCATTTCCTCAACATCTTCTGGGCCGACGAGGTTTCTTTCACCATCATCATCCTGACAGTTTGGTGGGCGACATCTCTTTCTGTATAACGCTTCATATGGTTCCATCTGAATACATCAATGGAAGCTATTGTTAATGGAAAATTCTACCAGAGGTAAATATTGATCCCACATACCATGAAAGTGAAGTGGTCAGGATCTCAACATGTCTTCTAAGGTTTTAATTATCTGTTCTAATTGTCCATCAGTTTGGTGGTGGTAGATAGTGCTCAAATGAGGTTCAGTATCTAGGTATTTCATCAGACTTTTCCAAAATCTTGATGTAAAACGGAGATCATGATCAGAAAAAATCGATAGGGGTACTCCATGAAGTCTCACAACTTCATTAATATATTTTCATGATAGGCGCTCAAGTGGTAAATCTTCTCTTATAGAAAGAAAATGTGTTATCTTGGTAAGACGATCAACAATAACCCATATTGCATCATTCCTTCTAGGAGTCTTTGGTAGTCCCATGACAAATTCCATTGTAATATTATCCCAATTCCACTTTGATATGCGAAGAGGTTTCAAGACTCCTCCAGGCTGTTGCCTTCCAACTTTCACTTGTTGAAAAACCATATATCTTGACATGAAATCAGAAATCTCCCTCTTCATGTTGTCCCAAAAAAAATGTTCCATCAAATCTCTATACATTTTAGTGATACCACGGTGTATAGAGAAATTGGAACTATAAGAATCATCCAATAATTCCCTTTTTAGATTAGGTATATCAGGAACACAAAGTCTCTTCCCAAATCTCAAAATTCTATCTCTATACACAAAGACACTCAATATCCGATCATTCACATCTTTAATCTTCTTTTGAAACTCTTCATCATCAGTTTGAGAAGTCTTTACCCTTTCTAGTATAGACGGTTTGTCAACAATTTTAAAAATTATTGATGTTTCACCTTCCATGCTGATTTCCATATCTGTCTTTACTAGATCCATGTATATAGGATCCTTTTAAACTCTCATCTTGTTCCCAACTCCAGGATCCTTTCAACTCAAAGCATCTTCCACCTTATTTTCCTTCCTCGAGTGGTAGTTTATAGTGAAATCATAATCCTTGATTAGTTCAATCCATCTATTTTTCCTCATGTTGAGTTCTTTCTGTGAGAAAATATACTTTAAACTCCTATGATCTGTATATATCTCACATTTTTTACCATAGAGATAATGTCTCCATATCTTCAAAGAAAATATTACAGATCCTAAATTATGATCATGAGTAGGATATTTTTTCTCTTGAATTTTTAGTTATCATGATGCATAAGCAATAACCCTATCATTATGCATAAGTACACAATCAAGTCCTTTCATTGAAGCATCACTATAAATAACAAGACATTCATTACCCGATAGTAGAGTCAATATAGGAGAATTGGCTACTATTCTCTTCAATTCTTCAAAACATTCATCACATTCTTTTTTCCAAAAAAATCACCTTTTTAAGTGTGAGATTTGTTAATTGGTTAGCCAATCGAGCAAAATTATCGAAGAAACACCGATAATAACATGCTAAACCAATAGAACTGCATACCTCAGTTATACTTGTCGGTGTTGGCCATTCATGTATTGCTCTTATATTAGAAGGATCAATGGAGATTCCAACCTTAGAGATTATATGGCCATGAAAATAAATCTCCTAAATCCAGAATTCAAACTTGCTAAACTTCCCATATAATTCATGTCTTCTAAGAGTCTTCAAGATAATGTGAATGTGATTTTCATTATCTTCATATATTTTAGAGTATACCAAAATATCATCAATAAATAACACTACAAATTCATCAAGATATTACTTGAAAACTCTATTCATTGGATCCATGAAAGCAGAGGGTGCATTAGTCAATCCAAAAGGCATTATTGTAGACTCTTAATGCCCGTACCTGGCATGAAATGTTATTTTTGGAATTTATTCCTTTTTCACACACAACTGATGATATCCAGATTGAAGGTCAATCTTAGAAAAGTATTGAGCTCCATAAAGTTAGTCGAATAAATCATCAATGAGAGGTAGGGGATACTTTTTCTTTATTTTTATAGCATTGATCTCCCAATAGTCAATGAAAAACCTCATAGACCCATCTTTCTTCTTAACAAAAAGGATATGGGCTCCCCATAGAGAAACTCTAGGGAGAATAAATCCATTATTACTCAATTCCTCTAGTTGTTTCTTTAGTTATACTAATTCCATAGTGTCCATTCTATAAGGGGTTTTTGATATGGGCCTTGAAACAGGAATTAAATCAATGGAAAACTAAATTTCTCATTCTAGAGGATGTTGAGGTAAATCTTCTAGAAACATAGAAAAATATTATTTCACAATAGGTACATCCTCTATTTGAACATTACTTTCCTCACCCACAGTTATTTCATTCTCATTCTCCCCAATAATTGAACTTAGTTGAGCTACTGGGGGTGGATCTAGATAAGAATTAGGTGGTGGTGATTCTGCTCTAAAGATAAGGTGTTTTTTATCATCGTCATTAAAAATAGTAACCACCTTCTTCATACAATAAATTTTTGCATCATGGTCCGAAATATAATCCATATCGAGGATTGTATAAAATTAAATCATGGGTATGATGATGAGATTAGGAGATAAAGAAATTTATATACCCTAATTGGGACTGATTCACATAACATTGTTGCAATGATACTTCCCTTAGAAGTTTCTACTGACAAATCCCTTGTTATATCAAATTGGAAATATCTAAATTTCTTAGCAAACTGGGAAGATATGAAAATTTTTATGATTGAGAATCAAATAAATCATTTTCTAAACTTGTGGAAACCATTAAATTACCTCCCACTACGTCTTTAGGAGCTTAAACCTCAGCAGTAGTAATAGCATAAGCTTGGCCTTGATCCCTTGGACTTTTCTAAGTTAAGTTCCCCTGACGTTGAGGACATTAATTTCCATAATGCCCCCTTTCTCAACATTGTAGCATTCAACATCGACAACCTCTTTCTTCCCCTTGCAATCACGAGCTTGGTGGCCTTTTTCACCACACTTATAACAAACTCTCATTCCCTTCAGGTATGTACCAAAGTGTTTCTTTACACATTTACTACAGGATGTATATTCAAATTTTGCCTTCTTCCCCTTATTTCTATTTCTTGAGTGTTCAGTAGATCTCTTCTTCTATTGCTTTTCTTTAACAACATAAGACTTAGAGAATTATTTTTCTGTCTTGATAGCACATGAGGAAATATCTTTGTATGAACAAAATGATTGTGAGACTAATGCTTCTCAGAGAAATGGTTTTAACCCATCAAATAAACGATCAATCTTACTTCTTGGGTTATGTATATAATCTACTGCATGCCTTGATATCCTTGAAAAGTTACCTCATACTTTGCGACATTCTCATCCTCCTTTTCCCTCAGACTCCAAAATTGCCTTTCCATATATTGCCAATGGTCATGAGGAAAGTATTTTTTCAAAGAAAATCTCTTCAAACTCCCTCAATTCCATATTTCATACTTCATCATCTTCCTTTGTGTTATGAATCAATGACCACCATTGATCAGCATCTCCAGTGATGTGGTAAACTTCCATTACAACTTTTTCCCTTTCTCTACTCCCCAAGGCGTGGAATATTTTATCTAAATAATTTATCCATTGCTCATATTATAATGGATTTTTACTCCCATTGAATGTTGCTGGTTTTTCCCTCATGAAGCGATCTAACATTGATCCTCCATAATGTGGATCAGGGTGCTCCATACGCTTAAGGTTATTTTTCATAACCTGAGTGAGTTGTCCCAGTATCATGATAAGCTGATCAGCACCAGTTTTATCACCTATTCCACTATAATTATCATGAGCAGGAGGGAAATACCTATATGGAGTGTGTTCATTGATATGGTTTCCATTCCTTTTACTATGCGCCATTTCTAAATAATGACATAAACTAGATAAGTTTATGAATAGAAATACATAAATCCAAACTTGTAAAACACTTAACATAAACTAAATAGTTTATTGATATAATCCATAATCATATAAAATGTTTTCTTTGAGGAAGTACATACTCATAAACCCTTCATAATGGTTTTTAATAAAAATGATAATTATCCTAAGCATATCTCCCGGGAGTGTCGAAACAAAGTGTCCATCAAGGCTCATTGTCACGCACCAGTTCCCGTTAAAGTCTAGCTCAAGGTGGTGTTTTTAGGCTTTACCCCTAGGTACATATGTGCTAGAGCCGCCTCTACCTGCTCGTATTCAGACAGGGATGTATTTTTAGGAAAACTCACAAAATATCTACAATACCAAAATTCTAGGATGTTCTTCAATACTAATCCTCATAGTCTATCTTAGGGCTATGTGCTCTAATCAAAATTTATCTAAATATAGATTCAAAGGTTTGTACTAAACATCCTATCATACCAACTGTAACAACCCGACCCTAGTTACCCAGAGTTGGTGAAATATTAAGTATCATTGTCATAATCAAAAAAGATCATTTCTCGAATGAACGATTAGTTTAGTAGCCATTTAAGTACTAGATACGTTCATAAGGTTTACATTACATTATAAAATGATAAACTGCAACAACATTGTTTCCATAGAAAAAATTGAGATCCCATAGACTATCCCTATAGGTCAATCATAATATACTTCTTTGCATCCTGGGAAAAATAAAACATAGAAAGGGGTGAGCTCAGATACTCAGTGAGGATAACAATATAGCAGAAACTTTCATAAATAAGAATAAACATTTAAGGAAATGTATAAGACTAAAACAAAAGCCTTTTAAACATGAACTTTAGCATAATATGGAAAAGATAAAATCAAATAATTCCATTTAATTATTCTCATATATATTCTACTAGTCGAATAATCACATGAAATATCAATATCCACTTTCATAATGATGGGATGCACAATGCCAAACTTTCATAACCACATAGTTAAGGCCTTGTGCCAAGACTACAAATAAGATTTTTTCAAAGCCTTGTTCCAAGACACTAGTTTGTCTCATGAGACCTACCGATGCATCGAGGATCTATAGTGGGCTCCACCCATCACTTACTAAGTCCAATGCATTTATCATATGAAAATTTTTAAACCTAACATAAACATTCGTATTAAAACTAGCACACGAAATATCAATACTTTATCCATAAACCATGAATGGTGTAAAAATAACACATCCATAGTCAAACATATCACAAAACCTTAAATAAAATATGGATGTTTTGTATCACAATAAATCATCTTCAAATAAACGTAATATCCATCAAAGAATGTTTACATAAATGAAATCAAAACCTTTTTTAGAGAAATATATCTTTCGATTTTGAAATCATTTAAAAGTCATATAATTATAAAAGAAAACATTTATTTTTGAAATATTCTCATAAGCATATAAGGGAATCCTTGATGATTTTATAATGGTGGAAAATAGCCGCACCCTCCGTATAAATTAAAAAAGACATTCTTTCCTCTGTTTTGTCGAAAAGGTTATAAAGTACTTTTTTTGGAAAACAACCAAAAGATTCCTTTCAAAAACATATTATAAAAAGTCAAAAAAGGTTCTAAATGACTTTATACCATAGTCTAGTAAATAGTAAAAATGTTTTGAAATACATTTTTAAGAAAAAACTAATGTGGATGATAAATAGGTCCCAGTAGATACTTACGTAAAAACAATCTCGGACAATAAGGTGATTGTGAAATTAACCCTAACCTGGTAATTTTCATTGGTCAAGGGTAGGTTAACCACCTATATAATGGTGAAATAATTGATATTAAATTATACCATAATCATATACATTAATATGATTTCATATATGATCTTTTAACATTGCTTTGTTAATAATATCTTTGTGTTATCGTCATTTTGGGTGTTAACTGGTTCGTTTTCCTTTATATGCTTTGTTACGTAAGCCGTATGTACGCACGTATGGTCACATGTCATTCAAAGGATGGATAGAATATTGAATATGGTTGTAACATACTTATAATAACATCACATTATATAGAATATATCGGAGTAATTATTTTAGAATGGAAACAACAAAGAAAGAGGAAGTGGAAGAAGAAAGGAATATGGAAGAGGTGGTGAAATATTAACCTCTTCTTCAGGTTCTTCCTTTTGATTTGATCAAAAGGGATCCTAAGGCTGGATTTATGACTAAATTAAGGCCAATATGATGAATTTAGGACAGTTGATATGGTATTTGGGATGATTTTGGCTGAGCCAAATGGCTTTGAAGGCGTGAATTATAGATAAGGGGAAGTGTCCTTTTATAAGAGGGGTGAGGGGCACCTTAGGAAAAGTTAGATATATTATTTTGTAATAAAATAATTTTTGGTTTATAATGGCTCAAAAATGAATTATTTAGAGTATATGGTGGGGATGGGTCAAAAAAACTCAACCAATATGTTTTAGATAGGTTTGGGTCGCTGTATTAACCTTATCTTTTAGATTTAACTCTTAGTTAAATAGTTTTATATTTTCCATGTCTCTTTGTATTTTTATATTATATGGTTAATAAACTTACTATATACTTCCAAGAGAACCCAAAGTGGTTTATTAATGATATACCTATCATTACATATGTCTTTTTCCAGAACCTTATATTTTTAGGAATAGAATATCAATTAATAATATAATATTTGTTTTAAAAACTCTTTTATGTCAATTTTGACACTATTTGGTATTTTATTTTTGCTAAATTTATAACAGCGTTATTACTTAGAAAAAAATTAATCTAAAAAACCCTACTATATCATATTAAACTATACAATTAGTTTAATTCATAAAAAGTCTCAAATTACATTCATTTGGATATTTATAATATCAATTATTTGTATCTTTCATTAATATGGTAATTACTGCATCATCATTGTGTCATAAATTAATTAATTATTTAATGTTTAAAAAATATAAATTAAATACTGTTATGTAGGAAATTTTTTATCTTTCTAATGAATATTTACAGTCAAATTTATCTTTTGTGTTACCCTATATTAAAAATTGTTTATATATGAAACATTGAATTTAACAATTTTAACTCTTCTTTGAATTAAATAATAACAAATGTACTAATCTAATCCAAGTGGACCTAAAGGATTATATTTTATTCCTAAGGTTTTTTCGGTCTAATTACACTTATCCAATAGAATTAGGACACGTTTTAGGGTAATAATATTATTATTTTTACCCTTAAATACCCTATTTACTTTTAACCGTGGTAAATAGAAGTAAAAAGCTACTATTCACCAAAAATTATATTCATCTTATTGAAACAAATTTTACTTACTGATAAAAACTGTGTCTCTCGTATTTTTTAAATTCAACTCATAGAAGCAGTAAAATTATGTTTTATGTAAATTTGAAAATACTCCTAGGAGGTGGGTAAAATACGCTTACAAGTTAATAAAATTTTTATATATTTAATTTATTATAAACTGAATCAAATGATTTACATTGAACTTACATATGTATTATGTATCTATTTTGACCTAAAATAAATTTAAATAAAATAAATAATTATTTAAAAAACATTGGTTTTAAGCTATAACTCAGTGTTTTCACAATTCATCAAAAATTGAAAGTTTTCATAAAAATACCAAAAAATCACCCTAAGCTAATTTTGATATCCCGAATCCAAAAATGAAGTCCATTTTGAAAGATAAAATTTATTAAATTTCAAAAAGTGGGTATTACTATTCATAATGGTTTGTTTGATTGGTTGTGGTGTGTTAGAACTCGAAGTTGTGTACAACACATGCTATTGTATAATTCAAAGAGAAGCGTACCGTGGAAACTTGGGGTGTTGCAAAATGGGTGAGATAAAAGCCCAATAAGATGATGAATAATGTAAAAGAATCAATATAGCCTGATTGACCATAATCATCACAATCATAAAATAAACATAGAATCATAAAAAAATATCATAATGGAAATAATGGATATAAGGAATGGAATATAGAAATACATAAAAATCTATCATCATGTCTTAGTGGTAAAATATCACACATAGTTGTGAACAATGTCAGTATCATGTTCACACCTAAAATTGGAGCATAATCATAACATAATCATTTTGAACAAATCCAAAATCATGTTCACACATATTACATATTATCTCATGAGATAAATCACATTATCTAATGTATTGGAGAGATATATAATTCTTTTACCATCCATCATATCATAATTTTCACTTAATAATGTGTGCCATACAGGATGTATAAAAGTCAAAGTCTAGGAATAACCCTAGAAAAGGAATGAGTTTCATACGGATTTTATGAATTATGATTTCATGATTAAATTTATGGTTCCCTAATTAAAAAGGGAAAACATATTTTTTTAATATAATCTTTATTATTGGGAGAAGAACAAACAACACATGGGGAATCAAGATGTGTTTAGGAAAGAAGATTTCATTTGGAGAATATATATATTTTTCATAAAATAAAGATTGGAAATATGTATATCCTATAAAATAAAAGGGATGGATAATTAAATGATATTTAAGGAACCTTATTGGAGAATTCACACCAAATATGTTGTGAAAGAGGAATAACCTAAAAAAGGAGTATGGTTCGAGAATCCCATTACCTTATGTTTAAATGCATTCTCTACATGCACTTAATATCCTAGATAATCAAATGAAATTTATTATTTACAACATTCATAACCTCTTAAAAAATTAATTAATTTATTATAATTTTATTAAATCCATTTTTGGCTATTATTTATGGGTTATATAGTTTAATTTCATCATTTTGGGAGCATTAGTTTTCATGGTTTTCATGATCAGTTCACATTTATATAATTATATATGTACTTTTAAAATAAAAATAATTATCTAGAACTGAAATGAAGTGTTATTAATTCACTTATATAATTATAAATGGTTTAATATATCATTTTTTCTTGTATGAGGATAATTCATTTGATTAAACATTGATGATAAATGTTTAGTATATTTAGGTGGTTTTTACCAAAATCATGAACTAGTTCCATTTTATTTAATATTATTTATATAAATTTTGTTGCATAAAATAAAAAAACTATAATAAACATTTTAAAAATATATTTAACCATAATAATAGTTTTAGTAAAATTCATGAAGGTGGTAATGTAAAATTAAAACTCGTCATCTATGAATATGGTGAACCGAAAAAATCACATATGATGTTTTTATTTTATTAATAAAATGAGAAGGGGATATTGGAAGATGGATATTAAATTAACAAAATAATATTATATTATATATCTGATATAGGAGTTGTAATGAAAATTTTTATAGGGGATGTGAGGAGAGGATAAGAAATGAAAATAAAATAAAAGAGACAGATTAAGGATTTTACCTCTTAAATGTTGTCTCCATGAGAACCTCCTTACGTAACATGGGTTTGGTATTTTTTTGAGACCTGTAGATCATGGAAATATAAAAGAGGATTGGGAAAGGAATTGGGCAGAATATTTACAAACTATAAGTCTTAGAATGTGTGAAGAGAATGGGTGGTGAGGGATGATATTTATATGGGAGAAGTGTGTTTTTGGTTTCTATATTCATTAGATTACTATTTTGGATCAAGAATATAAATAGTCCAGATTACTATGACTAAATAAAGTAAGTGGTTTAGGTTATTTTTAAAACGGGGATGATTTCATCATTTATGACTCAAAAATTTATGTATTGAACATATAATATTAAATACCGTAAATTACCGTATTTCATTATTCACCAAAAAAATCATCTATTTTTGAAAATTCCAAAAAATTCACTGCAACCATTTTTCATTTTATAGATTCAAAAAATGGACTTCATTTTATTAGAATAACGTTCTAAATGTGAGAAATTTAATTTTAAAATGAAAACATCATTTATTCAAATAATATACCAATTCTAATTTTATAATTGATTTTATGAACCGTTGTAAAAATAAATTAAGCTTTCATAAAATTATATACTAATTATTGTAAAATAATATATTTGTTTAAGAATAAATTTAATGCAAATAATCTTTTTTTAAATCATATATTAATAATAAAATTGTCAATTTATTTATGTTTCACAAAAATATCAACACTTAGTTTATCACTTTTAAAGAATTTATTTAATTATACCATGATATAATTATATCATATTTTCATATATAAAAATAAAAAAATTATTTATACTTTCATAGGTGATGTTACTATTCAAACATCCAGACTACTATTCCTAACTTTCAGATTACAATTCCAGTGGTTAGGTTACTATTCCAACTGTATAGTTTCCTTAATTTTCATAAATACCCCATATTTCATTTATTATCCATTCACATATATTTTATCTCAAGTTTATATATATATATATTCTTGTTCAAGATGAATATTATATTCTTAACATTATGGTTTATTTTTTGATTATGGTATTTTTATTGGTTTGAGGGAGCCATTTTTTCTAATTCTTGTTATCTTATTTTATATTTGTTTCCCCACTATAATATTTGGCATTATAATTGGTTTGTTTCCTGAATAATTTATTATTTATCATAATAATTTTTTTGGGTTTCTCTATATGGTGTATCTATTTTATGACATAATCTTAAGAATGAAAATTTCGTTAATAAAATTTTGGGTTGTTACATTCTTCCCCTGTTATGAAATTTCATCCTCAAAATTTCATTTTACATAATACCCTGATAAAATGTTAGGGTATTTCTCCTACATTGATTCTTATGATTCCCATGTTTCCTCTTCGTACTTATGGTTTCTCCAAAGCACATTGACCATGTGAGTTGTTAGGTTATATAGAACCTTGTTTTCACCATCCAAAATCTTTATCGTCTTCTCCTCAAAAGAGATATTGTTTTCCATTTGCACCACTTATGAATTTAGTATATGTTAGGGATCTAGTATTTTCCTCAAGATAGATATGTGGAATACATCATTCATTTAATATATTGTTTTTATGTGCAAGCCAATAGGCCACTACTTCGATACAATTACGAATCTTAAGGGGGTCAATTTACCTTGGGATAATATTTCCTTTCTTTCCAAACCACAAAACACTCTTCCATGGTGTTATATGAAGGAAAACTTTATCACTAACATCAAACTACAAGTACCTTCAATGGTTTTAATCATAGATCTTCTATCTACTTTGATCATATTTTATATTTTGTTGGATAGATTGAACCTCATTGTTCATATCATACAAAAGACTTCGTCTAAGTAGCTATTATTACCCAACTTTATTCAAACATGTTGGAGTTCTACATTTCTTCCCATATAGATCTTTATAAGGAGAAATTTAAAAAATTGAGTGGAAACAATTATTATTTGAGAAATCAATGAATAGTATATGATTATCCCATCCTTATTTGAATTCCATTGAGTAGGATCTTAGAATGTCCTCAAACATCTGAATATTACTTTCAAATAGTCCATTAGTTTAGGGGTGGTAGTCCCTAAAGAAACTTAATTTAGTAATCATATCATGTTGAATACTTATCTATAATTTATATATGACCCTTGAATAATGATTAGATATGATCTAAAGTGGAACCCCATGACGCCTCACCACTCCCTCACATATATCATGGTATGTTTTTAAAGTGATAAATATTCCCAAATAGACATGAAGTGGGAAGTCTTGGTGATTCAATCCACCAAAACCCATACCGTATTGTTTCCTTTTGATATCTTTGAGGGACCAATAAATAATTCATAGTGATATTATCTCATTTCTATGTGGGTATATGAAATGGTTTCATCATACCTTTGTCCTTATGTCACTCATATTTAACTTTATGATATACCAAAAAACATGAGATATACTCTGCACAATCCTTCTTAATTTTGTCCCACCAACAGTGCGCTCAAATATTACAATATATATTGGTACTTTTAGGATGTATAGAGAAAGATGAGATTTGTGAATTATCCAATAGCTCCTTCTTTATCTTAGGTGATAAAGCACATAAAGCCTCATTACAAACTGAATCACACAATCATCATCAATGTGGAACTCATGTAGATTCCCTTCCTTTACTATATTTATCTTTTTTGTAGCTCAAGATCATCCCTTTGTGCCTCTTTTATTTTCTCTCAGAAAAATTTTTAGGAAATCATTTTTTAAATTTAAGACATATTATGTACCATTTTTATTTCCAAATCTATCCATTGCATGTTCATGAAGATATCATCTTTCTCAATTTACATCATGGAAAAGGTAGTAGTATTTTTGGGATAAGAGCATGAGCTACCTTGTTCGATTTTCTCAAATGGTAATGAATATAGCAATTAATTTCATTGATTAGCCTACCCATGTTATTTTATTCACGGTGACCTCATTTTATGTGAATATATACTTTAAACTCTTTTCATCAGTATATATAAATATATATATATTCATATCATACTTCTCACTATAGAGGCCGATATTCTAGATTTTTAAAGAAAATATCCTAGTTTCTAGCTCCAGATCATGCATCTATTAGTTCTACTCACTAAGCTCCAACAATCGTGCAGCATAGGCTATCAAATTATCATTATGCATGAGTGCACAAACCAAGACATAATTTAAATAATCATTGTATATCACAATACTTTATCTAATTGGTAGTAGTTTGAGTAGAGATGAATTATTTAGACTCTTAATGAGATCCTTAAATATTTCTTCACATTTTTTCATCTAGATATACTTTACCCCATTCTTGGTTAACATAGTTATAATTCTATAAAATCATGAGAAATTTCTCAAAAAAATGTAAGTAGTATCCTATTATGAAAAGAAAACTATTTATTTATATGAAACTAGTGGTTCTTTTCAATTCTTATATTTGTATTATTTTCTAAGGTACCACAAAAATTCCTTCAGTTGTGATCATGTTCCCTATGAATGTGACCCACAACATCTAAAATTCAAAGTTGCTAAACATGGTATACAATTTCCCCTTCCAAAATGTTTCCAAAAAAACACTTAAATTTCATTAATTTTCCTCCTATTATCATTTAATAAATGATAATACAATTGATAAACACTACCTAAAATTTTTAAAAGTAGTTTTTAAGGACTCTATTCAACAAATCAATGAATATTAAAGGGAAATTAGTAACTATGAAGGACTTCACTATTATAACATCCTACGTAAATAAAGAAATATGATATTTTCATAATTATTAGTATTTGTAAATTATATATTAATTTTACTTTAAAGGGGATTCTATACTCGATGGAATAACCAATATTAAATAATGAGTTTCTTTGAAATCTTACATTGCACACAATGATGAGTTATACCAAAAAAAAAAATTAGAATAATATTATTTTAAATGGTAATTAAAGCCTAGTATATGTAATGGTGGGAATAAAAATAACTAACTAATATATGATTATAAATGTTTGTTCAATGTTTTTACATTTATCCAATATATTTTAGAGGCTTAAAGTAAGAAATAATGAAATTTTAAGCATAAACACTATAATATTCAGGTTCGATTTACCAACTTTTCATGGCGAACCATTTTTAAATCTATTTTTTTCAATATTATAGGTTTTATTTGACAAAATAAAATTCTTCTATAAGATAGGGACATCAAAAATTACTCTGCATGAAATTTCTGTATTTTTCTTATAATGTTCATTTTTTATGAATAGTGAAAATACTGTATTTTAATTCAAAACTAACTTTTAATATAATGTATTTATAAGTTTATATTATATTTTTAATTGGTTTTAAAGTGAAATTATATTATTTTTTTACCATTTAATAAAATTTTGGTCATTGGATGTAATTTCATTTTCAAATAGGACATAAACAAGTGTCAATCTTTTGATATTTATTATTTATTAAAAACACGCTTTTTGTTTTGATAGTGGAAATTAATTTTAAATTAATCTGTACTACTTTTATGATTTGAAAATTGAAAAATGGATTCTATTTTTCAAATCATGATGTCCAAATTTTGTAAATATGTAATTTATATTTTTAGACATTATGAATATTTATTTTAGTCAATATTTTATTTACCATGGTAAAAGGGTATATCTGGTAAATAAAGGTAATAATATATTATTATTATAATATTAAATTATTCTAAAATGTTTCATAATCCTATTTTATTATACATGTACGACCATGGTCATCCTTGGGTAGATTTTTGGAGCCCATGGAGCCACATATGAGTGATAATGAAACTTTATATTAATTAATTTCAAGTAAAGACAAAAATAACATAAACATATATCTTTTAGTAAATAAATTATTACATGGTGTTATATAAGTTATATCTTATACTATAAATACTAATTTAAAATATTAAAATATTTCCTACATCATGATATGTTTTTTTTATTTTTTAGAAATCATATAAATAAAATTATTTATGACACAATAATGATGCAGTGTTTTCCTCATTAATGACTAATTTAAATAAATAAGATTATAAAGATTTAAAAATATCCAAAACATTTCCAATTATTATTGGATGATTTTATTTAAAAAAAATCATAATATCTTTGAATTTAATAGGTTTTGGATCTTTAGAAACTGATAATCGTTATATAATAAAATAATATTTTTTAACATTCCTAAGGAGCCCCTTCTCTCCCCTATAAAAAGCCATCACCTATAACCCATTACTCACACATCTCAATCCACTTGTCTCATCCAAAATCTATCCAATTAATCTCCCCAAATACATATCTTTATCATATAATCCTTCCCCTAAGCATAAGTTAATTCATGTAAACCTTTTGGTTCAAACTAAAGGGAGATACCCGATTTAAAGGTAGCATCTTCTCTTAAGTTCTTTTCTTTTATTTTACTTCTCCAAACACTTAAATATTTTTATTCCTTCATTTTATAAAAAACAGTATGCTGAATATACTTGGTTGTTTTTATGAGAAGTATTCTAACAACACTTACACACATCTCTGTCTAATTGGTAAAGAACATACTGTTTCCCTAGATGGTGAACTACTGCTTCACGAAACGATGATTATTCAATCTTCCCATACCACCTCTTATGGTAGCCATTAAGATGGAACTGTATTTATATGTGAAATATATTATATTTATATTTTTTCTAAGCTTATTTATTTTTCATTTATATAATTCCTTTATGGTTTACATAGTGGGTAAATACGATAATTTCATTTGAGGAAGTGCAGACTACTGCCCCCTAAAAGTGAGATGACTCATTCATGCCATACGTGGAACACATAAAGGATGGAGTTACTAAAATTATATATTTGATATTATACTAGAAATATAATAGACCTATTTTTCATTAATTTTTAATTCCATTAAATATAAAATATAAATGAAAGTAGCGTTCATGCATACGTATGGCTTACCGTCTCCATGAACGGTTCATTTAGTTTCTTATCTCCAAATTTTATGTACTATTATAAATATATATATATATACTAGATGTATATGATATATATGATATCTAAATCATTAATATAATTATGGAGATAGTGGTATTTTGACCACATGGATAACTTGTAATTATAAGGAGTTCATTTTTGACTCAAGTACCAAACATCGACAAAACAACCATTACTAACTTAAATGATTACATAATGTTTATAAGATGGTAATAAATGATATAAATGGAATAATAATCTGGAAAAAAGTTCTTAATAGAGTATAAATTAACTTAATTTTATTATTTAGGAAAATAAAGAATGAACTGGTCAAGTCAGATGCAAGGTAAGGGACTTCGTCTTAATCTCCTTTCATTGAGACATATTTTGTTTTGTACATGACATTATTTTATACGGTGTACAAACACCTTTGAATTTTCATTTCATTCAAAGGGAATATTTTCTCTATGAATCATTTTACTAAAGGAAAAAAAGAATGTTTTTTAACGTACGCGGTGACAATGACCTTTTCGCCATCGCGAGCATTATTTGATCTTTGGCCTCCTTAAAAAGCTATAATTTTTTTAAAAGAAAAATAAATACTATATACTCTTTTATGTATTTTGGAATTGAAAATGGTTTTTATAAAGTATTTTTTATGTAAATATATTTTAATTATATATTGTGTTTGAAATTTGGAAATGTTATCTTTCCTTTATGTTTTCTTTATGTGATATGAATATGTTATGGTTCTTGGGAATTGTTTACGTATATGGGTGGTTTTATGATAATCATTGGGTGGGTGAGCCCAAGATAGATCCCCAATGTTTTGGGTAACATGAAGGAGGTAAACATTAATGTTTCTCCTAAGAGATTTAGGAAATATGTTGTGATGGGTATTCCAAATGTAACTATAAGGTCCCAGCCTTAAACCTTATATAATCTTGAGTTATTACAAGATTACACATTGAGGATCTTTTCAGGTTTAGAGTTTTAGAGAATTAGAACAAAACTATTACATCTCAAAGATTACAAAGTAGACACATCTACTCAGCTTCCATTTTTTTCACAAAATAAAAACTCTTGAACAAAAGAGTCATGTCTAGTTCCTTGTTTTAGACAGCCTGACATTTCCTTGATCCCATCCTTGACCCTATTCAACTTTATGTCCTGTGAAAAACATTTCAAAAACATGGGATCTGAATAAAAATGTCAGTAAGGGTTATAGAAATATTGAAGGGAAAAATGAGTTCATATATACATAAGAATGAAATCATACTTTACCAATAAAACATAGGCACTTTAACATACCTCATAAAATCATGAATAAATCATAGAAATCATAAGACATGAAGGTAACTTGGGGCATTCATAACATTCTTACGTAGGGAGTAACCCTCTTGGTTATATTTGGAATACCCATCACAGTATATTCCCTAAATCTCTTCAGAAAAATCTAAATGTTTAACCCCTTCGCGTTACCCAATGAATTGGAGAGAAATATCGGGCTCACCCGCCCTTAGTTTTTCACGGAACCACCTGTCTTCATAAACAATGCCAAAGAACTATAACATAATCTTATCAAATAAAACATGCATAAATGAAACATAACATTTCCACATTACAATCACAAGAGATCGCATCATGATATAAAACATCTAATAGAATCATTAAAACTCTATGAGAGAAATGTCCCTTTATACTTTGAAAATATTAAAAGAAGGCATTTAAAAGAGATTTTAGAATCAAAGTGTCCCATACCACTTCGAAACTTTTGAAAGGGTTTTAAAACATTCATGTCCATATAAATAAATCCTTAAAACCATTTTTAAAACATGGACATGGATGATAAATGTTTAAAAGAATTAATCTATATAACCATTTAAAACAATGTTTTAACAAAAGTGTCATTTTCCATTTTGAACATTTAAATTATAAGCAACATGAATGTAGACAATTTTCAAAACATTTGAATGACCTTAGTATACACATAATATGGATATGGAATGTAAAAGGGTCTTTATATACACATTAAAAAGAATAAAAGTGCATATCATCAAGAAGTGTCTCAAGGAAGAGAATTGAGACATAATCCCATTCAAAGATCATGTCATTAGTGCAAGGATAAATCAATGACATAAATATGTGTTACAAGTATAAATACACTTAATATAAGTGGATATTAAGTGTAAAACAACCATAGGTAATTCAAACATATTCGTAGGATTACATGTTCAATAACTACATGTTGAACCCAAAGAAATCGAAATTGGGTTAAGAGGTTCCTTTGGTACAATTCAGCAGCCTAACGGCATCACCTTAAAATTCATAAAATTAGTTGATGAGAGAGAAAATGGTATCTCATCACTTGGTAATAAAATTTACATCAATATGGATATAGATGAACATATCTCAACATAAAAATATGTAAATTAAAAGACATAACAAAATAATTCTTTTAAAAAGAGGAGTGTGAAAGATTCCCTTACCGATTTGGGAAACATTTGAAACGTACACCCCATGAAAGAAGGGTCATAAAATGAATATGTACATACCCATAAATGAGAGTTTATTACACAAATTTTAAAATAATGGGCAGTAACTACACCACACAAAAGGAAATAGTGGCCAATGTAGCATGAATCTCATGGGAATAAAAAAGTGAGATGAAAATCCCCTTATGAAAATTCGGCAGCCTAACGACGCCACATAAAACTTCCAAAAATGCATTTATGAGATCAAATAGGGTCTCTCATAACATGTCCATAAAAATTATAGTATGAGTAATATAAAATAACATCCGCAAACATAAGAAATATGAGCTTAAAATAAATGACATAAAAGAGAGTACTTAAAAAGAAAGAGAGGGGTAGGATCCCTTACCTCGGGTCCCACTTGACTCGATCGTTCTTTAACATCCTGAATAATAAACTTGAGTTAATTTATACTTTCTTAGGAACCTTATTCAAGTTCATTATTCATTTTATATCACTTATTGCAATGTTATAAACATTATGTAATCATTTAATTTAATAATGGTTGTTTTTTCGATATTTGGTTCTTAAATCAAAAGTGGACTTCTTACAATTACATGTTGTTCGTGTGGTCAAAGGTTCATTATATCCAGAATGATATTCATGATTTTTATATCATATATTTCATATATATCCAGAATATACATGTATTTATAATATTGCATAATCATTTAGAGGTAAGAAATGAAATGCACTGTTCATGGAGACGGTAAGCCGTACGTACGCATGAACGCTACTTTCATTTCTATGTCATATTGATGGAATTAAAAATAGATGAGAGATATGTATATTTTAATTCCAGAATTATATTATCCATTTAAATGTAACATAAATCATATATATCCATTATATGTACTTATAATATTACATTACATTTGAGGATAAGAAATTAAATGCACCGTTCAGGGAGACGGTAAGCCGTACGTACGCATGAACGCTACTTTTATTTATATCTCATACTTTAATGGAAATAAATAATAATGATATAAAGGTATATTATAATTCCAGTATAACATCATATATAATAACTTTAAATCCATCCTTTATACGTCCCACGTATGGCATTAACGAATCAAATCACTTTGAGGGGGCGGTAGTCCGCACTTCCTAAAATGAAATTATCGTGTTCACCCACAATGGAAACCATAAAGGTATGACACAAATGAAAAATACAGAATCTTAAGTAAAACATAAACATATCATATATCATATATAAATATATTTTCATCTTAATGTCCACCTTTGAAGGTGTTATATGAGTGTTGAACAATCATCATTTCATGAGGCATAAATTCGCCATCCACAGAAACAGTATGTCCTTTAACCATTAGATGAAGGTGTGTGTAAGTGTAGCTCGAATCCTTATTATAAAAAAATCCTAGTATATTGAAAATACTGGATTTGTTACAAAATAAAGGAATAAAAAGAGTTTAGGGTGTTGGAGAAGCAAAATAAAACATAAGAACACAGGAGAAGACATTACCTTAAAATTGGGTAACTCTTCTTGGTTTGAACCAAAGGGGTTCCTTGAAGAGCTTTCTGCCCAAGGTAAGGCTTATAGGATGAGTAGAGAGATGTTGAGAGGAAAACTGGCAAGGGGATGGCCGAGAAAAAGGCATGGGAGGTGTGGGTAAATAGGTAGAGGTGGGGGCCTTTTATAAGAGGAGAGGAGGGGCACTCTTGGAAAGTCAAAAAAGGTTACATTATTTGGAAATGAGTTTCGGATTTTAGAGGTCCCAAATTGATTTTTTTGAGGATAAGGTGATTAGGGCTCGAAATCCATACATACAATAGGTTTTTGACATGTTTAGGTCTTAGATTTTACATTATATTTCCATTTTATTTAAA
Source organism: Viscum album (assembly GCA_963277665.1). NCBI lineage: Eukaryota > Viridiplantae > Streptophyta > Magnoliopsida > Santalales > Viscaceae > Viscum > Viscum album. The sequence goes on from OY728159.1 coordinate 100,065,506, forward strand.
TCGTTAAATAATGAGGTAATCGTTGTATTATCATGATGTCATAAATAATTTACTTTATCTAATGTCTAAAAATTATAAAAAAAATACTATGATGTAGGAAATTTATTTATCTTTCCAATGAATATTTATAGTCAAAAATCGGATTTGTATAACCCCATTTAAAAATTGTTTTAGTAAAACAACTCATGTTTGTGTCATTTTAATTTTAACATTAAATAAAAAGGTATTTATGTCATTTTCCAAACAAAGTGGCTCCATGGGGTCCCCAAGTTGACCCATGGATTTTCTTGGTCGGCCATAACTCATCCAATAAGGTTAGGACATGTGTCTAGGTCATTTATTATTATTAAAACATTATTTTTACCTTAAACTACACTAATTACCTCTAATCGCGATTAAAAACTTAATAAGTTACTATTCACCAAAAAATTATTTTAATCCCATTGAACCACATTTTACTTCTTAATGAAAAACATTTATGTCGGATTTTTGAAATTCAAAACACAGAGGTGGAAAAATTTTCATTTAAATGGAAAATCAGTTTTTATAAGTACCACTTAGTGGTTTCACTATTCATCAAAAATTGAAGTTTTTCAGAAAATTACCAAAAAATCACCCTAATCTATATTCGACATTAAGAATTCAAAAATTATGTCTATTTTAAAAAATTCATAACATATAAGTTATATTAATTAATTTAATAATTAATTCCCGCTGTCAGAACAAATAGCGTGTTTTTATGAAACAATATATATCAAAAGATTGACACTAGTTTAAGGCAAATTTCAAAGTGAAATTAATTCCAATGACCACTATTTGATTAAATGGTAAAAATATATTCTAATTTCACTTTAAAACCAATTCAAAAGATAATCTAGTCATATAAATAAATTAGATTTAAAAGGGGTTTTTAATTAAAATACAACATTTTTCACTATTCATTAAAAATTGAACTTTTTCGGAAAATACCAAAAATTTACACAAAGTAAATTTTGATGTCCCGATTCTAAAGAAGAATTTTATTTTGTCAAATATAACACATAAAATAGTCAAAAAGTGGATTTAACAGAGGTTCGCCATCAAAAGGCAGTTAATCGATCTTTTAAAGAATATTTGAATGTTTACGGTTAAAAAAATGGATTCATTCGCATTTTTAATCCTCCAACATTTATTGTAAAAAGAAAAAATATTTTACAAACATATATAATCATTTTGTAGTTAGTTCTTTTCATTCCCGCAATTACAATGGCTAGGCGTTAACTACCATTTAAAATAATATTATTTTATTATTAGAGTGAAATGAAAGATTCCCAAAAAACTCGTTGTTGCGTGTTGGGTACGCCATCGAGCATAGCGTCCCCTTTAAAGTTATATTAATATTGTATTCACAAATATGGATAAATGTGAAAATTTAATATTCTTTATTTACCTGGGGTGTTACATCCTTCCCCCCTTTTGGGAATTGCTTCCTCACAATTTTAAAATTAAGCTTGGAAATATCATTGAAAATCCCATATCGGAAACATGAGTCAATAAAACAATCACTTTAAAAGAATGAAAGAGGAGTACAGAGGTCACCTGAGTTAACCCATGCTAGGATTCCATGTAAGAAAACATGGAAATGGAAGAAAAACAAAGGGTCATGTTCTGAGGGAGAGTGATAGTAAACATGTCTAGGAGAAAGTTAACAATAAAAAAATCACAAACTTATGATGGGTTAAACGGTATTTGATTCCCCTGTAGGAAAAGTTAATAAACAACATTTTTGTTTTACATTACTTTTTCTTGAGGAATTTATTCATAAGGAAACATAATCACTTATCATGTTGACTTTCAACTTTTATTATATTCCTTACACAAACTCATATTTTCCCCAAAAGACGAGTATTTAGGAAGACTTGTTCGCATTAAGATTACTATAATCAACGTCTTGAAAATCACCTAATCCACAAAAGAGAACTATATATTTGCCATGTCATTATACAAAAACCAAAACCAAAACCAAAAAGGTTCGTATGAGGTTAGATAATACGCAGAAGGATAACCCTTTATAAAAAGAAAATCTATTCTTAATCTCCAAAATTTGTCAAACAAAACCCAAAGTTCAACAAGGACCAGTAGATAAACAATTTGTCCATAAGATTATTCAAAGTAAACCAAACTAGGATTGAAACCCAAATATTTGAAGGATTTAGTCACACAGTCTTCCAAGGTACAAATTAACACTTATCTTAAAATAACATCAGTTTCTCTAAATGTCTCATATTGAAAAGTTATTAACTTAGTCACATATCCTCCATGATAGATTAATAATTTCCATAGATAACCCAAAATCAGCTTATTCTAGATTCATAGGATCATCTAAATAAAAAGAATTAGTCAAACTAACCAGGGACTTCACATAGTCCAGTGGTAGGCGATAAATACCAGTCGCACTTTGGTTGTGGGTTCGATTCCCGCAGCTTTATCCGACGCGACGGGTGTCACACGGTATGCGTGTTGTCCCTTTTCCAAAACTACATAATCCTTAAAACATTTCCCAAAACGAGATAAAATCTTCAAAAATGATCATAACATATTTTAACATCATGTTTATCTCATGCCTTTCATTTTCAATCATATCATAGAGTAAACCATAATTACCTAAAAGTAAGGATCATATAAACCCAAATGGTTCTTTATAACTATATCCACAAAAGAAAGGATAATTATTCCTTGAATAAAATTTTCATATATCAAACATCAGGGTTACATATACTATAAAAAATTCTTCTAATGTAACTCCATCATCAAAAGATACTTAATACATCTAAGAATTTCACCATCCTAAAATATGCCATAACTCTTGAATCCCATATATGATGACTTATTACTCATTAAACTTTCTTCATGATCCATTTAGCCATTCCTTTTCAACTTATTCTTAAATAATTCTTCCCTACAACAAAATAATGAATCATTTCCTAAGATTAAAATAATAGGAAAACATATGTTAAGAAATAATCCATACCTTTCATTCTTCATTGTCAGTTTCTTCATCCTCAATCGGAATGGCATTAGGTATTGGTAAATGAATATTTGTACGATCTTGGTGACCCCATTCCCGAAACTTCTTCCTAGGACATGTGTTTGCATAATGACCATGCACACCACATTTATAACATTTAATTTATCCTTCAGAAAGAACATCTTTCACTTTCCTAGAGTCAACTAGATTCTTCCTTTTTCCATGGAAGGTTCTCGCTTTATGACCCTCATTTCCACATATATAGCATCTTTCTATCCCTTTGAAACATTTTCCTACGTGTTTCTTTCCACATATTTGACACATAGGGTTTTGAAGATACTTACCTTTTTGATTATTACCTGAACTTCCGTAGGGATTTGTTTCTCGCATATATGATGCCTTATAAAAATCACTAAGGTTCAGGTGGTCAATCATGACTCCAGATAGTTGGTTGAGGATAACCACAAGATTTCTCATTGTAGCTCCCATATCATTCAGTTGTTCTTTCATAAAAGCGTCATAGTTTTCTTCAGATCCACTGTTACTTTGGTGCCTGCTAGATCCAGCCATTTACTAAAACCAAAAAGGTCAGTGTGAGTATATTAACAAAACCATCATGTACTAATGAGGAAGATAAACACTAAGATATACTTACTCGTTTAATTTATCTAAAACTAGGACTCTTTATGAAATACTAACCATTATGGTAATGTCACTTATGCTTAGAGAATACCCTAACCTCTAAAGTTATCTAAACCGACCTTTGATACCAACTATAAGGCCCCAGCCTTAAACCTTACATAATCTTGAGTTATTACAAGATTACACGTTGAGGATCTTTTCAGGTTTAGAGTTTTAGAGAATTAAGACATAACTATTACATCTCAAAGATTACAAAGTAGACACATCTACTCAGCATCCATTTTTTTCACAAAATAAAAACTCTTAAATAAAAGAGTCATGTCTAGTTCCTTGTTTTAGACAGCCTGACATTTCCTTGATCCCATCCTTGACCCTATTCAACTTTATGTCCTGTGAAAAAAATTTCAAAAACATGGGACGAGCATAAAAATCTTAATAATGGTTATAGAGATACGGAAGGGAAACATGAGTTCATATATACATAAGAATGAAATCATACTTTACCCATAAAACATATTCACTTTAACATACCTCATAAAATCATGAATAAATCATAGAAGTCATAAGACATGAAGGTAACTTGGGTCATTCATAACATTCTTACATAGGGAGTAACCCTCTTGGTTACGTTTGGAATACCCATCACAATATATTCCCTAAATATCTTCGGAGAAAACTAAATGTTTAACCCCTTCACGTTACCCAATGCATTGGAGATCTATATCGGGCTCACCCGCCCTTAGTTTGTCACGGAACCACCCGTCTTTATAAACAATGCCCAAGAACCATAACATAATCGTATCAAATAAATCATGAATAAAGGAAACATAACATTTCCACATTACAACCAAAAGAGATCGCATCATGATATAAAACATCTAATAGAATCATTAAAACTCTATGAGATAAATGTCCCTTTATACTTTAAAAATATGAAAAGAAGACATTTAAAAGAGATTTTAGAATCAAACTATCCCATAACACTTCGAAACTTTTGAAAGGGTTTTAAAACATTCATGTCCATATAAATAAATCCTTAAAACCATTTTTAAAAAATGGACATGGATGATAAATGTTTAAAAGAATGAATCTATAAAACCATTTAAAATAATGTTTTAATAAAAGAGTCCTTTTCCATTTTGAACATTTAAATTATAAGCAACATGAATGTAGACAATTTTCAAAACATTTGAATGACCTCAGTATACACATAATATGGATATGGAATGTAAAAGGGTCTGTATAAACACTTTAAAAAGAATAAAATTGCATATCATCAAGAAGTGTCTCAAGGAAGAGAATTGAGACGTAATCCCATTCAAAGATCATGTCATTAGTGCAAGGATAAATCAATGACATAAATATGTGTGACAAGTATAAATACACCCAATATAAGTGGATATTAAGTGTAAAACAACCAGAGGTAATTCACACATATTCATAGGATTACATGTTCAATAACTACAAGTTGAACCCAATGAAATTGAAATTGGGTTAAGAGGTTCCTTTGGTACAATTCAGCAACCTAACGACATCACCTTAAAATTCATAAAATTAGTTGATGAGAGAGAAAATGGTATCTCATCACTTGGTAATAAAATTTACATCAATATGGATATAGATGAACATATCTCAACATAAAAATATGTAAATTAAAAGACATAACAAAATAAGTCTTTTAAAAAGAGGAGTGTGAAAGATTCCCTTACCGATTTGGGAAACATTTGAAACGTACACCCCATGAAAGAAGGGTCATAAAATGAATGTGTAAATACCAATAAATGGGAGTTTATTACACAAATTTTAAAATAATGGGCAGTAACTACACCACACAAAAGGAAATAATGGCCAATGTAGCATTAATCTCATGGGAATAAAAAAGTGAGATGAAAATCCCCTTATGAAAATTTGGCAGCCTAACAGCGCCACTTAAAACATCCAAAAAATGGATTTATGAGATCAAATAGGGTCTCTAATAACATGACCATAAAAATTACAGTATGAGGAATATAAAAGAACATCCCCAAACATAATAAAGACGAGCTTAAAATAAATGACATAAAAGAGAGTACTTAGAAAGAAAGAGAGGGGTGGGATCCCTTACCTCGGGTCCCACTTGACTCGATCGTTCTTTAACGTCCTGAATAATAAACTTGATTTAATTTCAACTTTCTTAAGAAACTTCTTCAAGTTAATTATTTCTTTTATATCACTTATTGCAATGTTATAAATATTATGTAATCATTTAAGTTAATAATGGTTGTTTTTTCGATATTTGGTTCTTAAGTTGAAAGTGGACTTCTTACAATTACATGTTGTTTGTGTGGTCAAAGGTTCATTATATCCAGAATGATATTCATCATTTGGATATCATATATATCATATATATCCAGAATATACATGTATTTATAATATTACATAATCATTTAGAGGTAAGAAATGAAATGCACCGTTCATGGAGACGGTAAGCCGTACGTACGCATGAACGCTACTTTCATTTCTATGTCATATTGATGGAATTAAAACTAAATGAGAGATATGTATATTTTAATTCCAGAATTATATTAACCATTTAAATTTAACATAAATCATATATATCCATTTTATGTACTTATAATAGTACATTACATTTGAGGATAAGAAATTAAATGCACCGTTTATGGAGACGGTAAGCTGTACGTACGCATGAACGCTACTTTCATTTATATCTCATACTTTAATGGAAATAAATAATAATGATATAGAGGTATATTATAATTCCAGTATAACATCATATATAATAACTTTAAATCCATCCTTTATACTTCCCACGTATGGCATTAACGAATCAAATCACTTTGAGGGGGTGGAACTCCGCACTTCCTAAAATAAAATTATCGTGTTTACCCACAATGGAAACCATAAAGGTATGACACAAATGAAAAATACAGAAGCTTAAGTAAAACATAAACATTTAATATATCATATATAAATATAGTTTCATCTTAATTACCACCTTTGAAGGTTTTATATGAGTGTTGAACAATCATCATTTCGTGAGGTAGAAATTCTCCATCCACAGAAACAGTATGTCCTTTAACCATTAGATGAAGGTGTGTGTAAGTGTAGCTCGAATACTTCTTATAACAACATCTTAGTATATTGAAAATACTGGATTTGTTACAAAAGAAAGGAATAAAAAGAGTTTAGGGGGTTGGAGAAGCAAAATAAAACATAAGAACACAAGAGAATACATTACCTTAAAATCGGGTAACTCTTCTTGGTTTGAACCAAAGGGGTTCATTGAAAAGCGTTCTACCCAAGGTAAGGATTCTATGATGAGTAGAGGGATGTGGAGAGGAAAAATTTCAAAGGTTTGGCCGAGAAAAAGGCTTGGGAGGTGTGGGTAAATAGGTAGAGGTGGGGGCCTTTTATAAGAGGAGAGGAGGGGCACTCTTGGAAAGTCAAAAAAGGTTACATTATTTTGAAATGAGTTTCGGATTTTAGAGGTCCCACATTGATTTGTTTTGAGGATAAGGTGATTAGGGTTCTAAATACACACATACAATAGGTTTTTGACATGTTTAGGTCTTATATTTTACATTATCATTCCATTTTATTTAAATCATTAAATAATGAGGTAATCGCTGCATCATCATGATGTCATAAATAATTTACTTTATTTAATGTCTAAAAATTATAAAAAAAATACTATGATGCTGTAAATCTATTTATATTTCCAATTAATATTTATATTAAAAAATATGATTTGTATAACCCCATTTAAAAATTGTTTTATTAAAACAACTCATGTTTGTGTCATTTTAATTTTAACATTAAATAAAAAGGTATTTATGTCATTTTCAAACCAAAGTGGCTCCATGGGGTCCCCAAGTTGACCCATGGATTGTCTTCGTCGGCCATAACTCATCCAATGAGGGTAGGACATGTTTCTAGGTCATTGCATATTATTAATACATTATTTTTACCTTAAACTACACTAATTACCTCTAATCGCGATTAAAAACTTAATAAGTTACTATTCACCAAAAAATTATTTTAATCCCATTGAAACACATTTTACTTCTTATTGAAAAACATGTATGACGGATTTTTGATATTCAAAACACAGAGGTGGCAAAATTTCATTTAAACGGAAAATCAGTTTTTATAAGTACCACTTAGTGGTTTCACTATTCATCAAAAATGGAAGTTTTTTAGAAAATTACCAAAAATTCACCCTAAGCTATATTTGATATTCTGAATTCAAAAATGATTTCTATTTTACCAAATTCATAACATATATGTTACATTAATTAATTTAAAAATTAATTTCCGCTGTCAGAACAAATAGCGTGTTTTTATGAAACAATATATATCAAAAGATTGACACTAGTTTAAGTCAAATTTCAAACTGAAATTAATTCCAATGACCACTATTTGATTAAATGGTAAAAATATATTCTAATTTAACTTTAAAAACAATTCAAAAGATAATATATTCATATAAATAAGTTATATTTAAAAGGGGTTTTGAATTAAAATATAACATTTCTCACTATTCATTAAAAATTGAACTTTTTCGGAAAATACCAAAAATTTACACAGAGTAAATTTTGATGTCCCGATTCTAAAAAATAATTTTATTTTGTCAAATATAACACATAAAATTGTCAAAAAGTGGATTTAAAAGAGTTTCTCCATCAAAAGGTGGTTAATCGATCTTTTAAAGAATTTTGGAATGTTTACGCTTAACAAAATGGATTCATTCGCATTTTTAATCCTCCAACATTTATTGTAAAAAGAAAAAATATTTGACAAACATATATAATCATTTTTTAGTTAGTTCCGTTCATTCCCACAATTACAATGGCTAGGCATTAACTACCATTTAAAATAATATTATTTTATTATTAGAGTGAAATGAAAGATTCCCAAGAAACTCGTTGTTGCGTGTTGGGTACGCCATCGAGCATAGCGTCCCCTTTAAAGTTATATTAATATTTTATTCACAAATATGGATAATTGTGAAAATGTAATATTCTTTATTTACTTGGGGTGTCACATTAACTCCCTGTGTAGTTGTGAAATCTATAACATAATTTTGTTATGGATGCCAAAAGTTACCTTTATTATTTGTGATTACTATGTGTTATTCATAAATCTTATGATTTCATGAGGAAAGTAAAGGAGTTTTTGTATTGATGGATTAATGATTTCTTTATTCATTTTATAACCCTTATTGATCTTTTTATCCTCATCCCACGTTTTGTAATGTTTTTCACATGACTTAAAGATGATTATTCTCAATGATTGGATCAAGGAAATTTTATGCTATCTAAAACATAGAACTAGACACGACACTTTTTTTCAAGAGTTTTTATTTTCCGAAAAAATGGAATCTTATTATAAGTGTCTACTTTGTAATTTTTGGTATGTAATGTAATAGTTATAGCCTCATTCTCTAGAACTCTAAACCTAAAAAGAATCTCAATGTGAATTATCCATTTAATTCAAGATTATGTAGTGTTTTAAGGATGATTCCTTATAACTATGAACTCATAATGCCCACACATTATGTCAATAGAGGCCTTCTAAATATGTTCCTTCTTCACCTTTAGTTGAACGAATCCATAATAATGATCCACCTTTGACTAGTACTGAGCTCATTGTAGTTTATCGAACAAGTCATAAATACATGGAATAGAATACTGTTTTTTTGTGAACATATTGAGATCCCAGTGATCTATACACAACTGTATTGATCTATCCTCTCATTTTGTGAAGAACATTGGATCACGCCAATGTGATGAACTTAGGAATATGAACCTTTTGTCCAAGTTCACTTATAAATTATTCCGTAACTTCTCTAATTAAATTGGTGTCATCCTAACGGGGTATTTTGATATTGGAGTGGATCCAAGTATATGTTCTTTAGATAAAATTACCATAAAATCGGAGGTCTGTATTGGTAACTCATAGAGAAATGCATATATGTATTCCAACACAATTTTTATTTCCTTATGTTTGATAATTTCCTTCCATTAAACCATTTTTTCTAGGTATTATTTTTCACATGGTACTAACACTCACACCGTTAATGGATTTTCTAAAGGAAATTCATGATCTTCCTCACATTATTAAAGTAGAATCAGATGGTTAAGAATATGAAAATATATTTCTTTTTCCTAAAAATTGATCTGTGGTCTATATAATTATATTTCGTCAATACCTAGTATATTGTGAAATTCCACCAAGGTATGTATTACAAGATTTAATGGATGAATCTTTCCACATATTCCAACAAGAGAAGAGTCTAACACTAGGGTTGTAATGATCGAACAACCAGGTCTTTATATAGAAATATATACTTCAATGTATCGGGTAATCAATTAAATTGTTTTATAAGACTTTAAGGATATAAATGAACGCATAGAACCGGAATCAAATAATACTTTTTCCATTCTTTAGTGAAAATGGAGTGTACCTTTTATGACTTTGTTTTCTCACACCACTTTAGTAGTAGTGATTTCATAAGCCTCCCCTTACTCCTTTTTATTTTTTGGATTCTAAAACAGATTAACTACAAGGATCCATAGTTTAGTGCACTGTCTTTCATAGTTCCCTTACTCTATATAGTTGAAGCAATGAACCATGGGTTATTCTCTCCTTTCCTCTATTAGATTGGCCAACTTCTTCATGTATCTTTGATATTCATGAGTTTTTTGGCCTTATCTCTCACACATATAGAAATTACATTCCCATTTGAGCACATTCCCATTATGATTCTTCCCACAATGTTGACATGTTGGAGGTTGATCTTTCTTTCCACCTTTTTCATTTGATCCTCCATCATGAAACCCAATTTTTTGTTTATTATCTCCCTAATCCTGGGACAATTCTCCAAAATTCATGTCCACATTGCGAGATTATCAAACCACATATTCATAAATCCTAAAGTCTTGGATATCAACATACTATAGAATATGTGGTTTTAAACCACTAAAAAATCTCTCTATTTTTATATCATTTCTGATAACAAAACTTGATGTGTATTATGAAATAATTGTGATGTTTTCTTCAAAAGACATATAATATTCAACTTTATTTTCCTTCATATCTATAAATTCACTATACATAATTTCACAAATACTTTGTGGGAAATAATTATTAATAAATTTTTTCATAAAGTATTCCCACTCCAACTCTTCTATTTTATCCTTCAGCTTGGTGTTATTTATCAATGCCCACTATCGATCGGGTTCTCCATATAAAAGATAGACAATTAGTGTGACCATATCCTTCTCATAATAGTGGAGCATAGAAACGATATTTCATATTGAGTTAACACACTATTCCATAAAAATTGAATCACAAGATACACTAAATTTTGGTGGTCAGTGTCGCATAAAGGAATTCATGGCTAATTACTCTTTCTTGGGTGAAGGTGAAAGTTATTCAGGGTTTAGGTTATTATTCAATACCTCATAAAACTAGGTAAGCATTAAAATGATTTTTTGAACTCCATCTCCCAAATAATTGGGGATGGTATTCTGGAAATCATTGTATTGTCCTTTATATTGATTTTTTAGCATCATTTCTCCTATTTCCCACCATTTTTTAAAATAGATAATTTTAAAAAAATTGTAATTCATCAAATAATGATTAAATAATTTATTTTTTTTGAAATAAACTCTAATGGTTTATCTTATGGGATACCAATATTATGAATTTTATAAAATGAATATTCTTGTATGTTTAAATACACTTAGTCTTTTTTTAAGGGTTTTCAATAACTTTGAAAAATACTAATTCCCTAATTAACTAAACTATGCTTAGATACCTACTATAGTGACCCTATTATTTTTTATATGAATATTAGGTCATTTTTAAGATAAAGATCTTAAAATAATTTCAATATAAGATCCAAATGATTATTTACTGGGAAAATTAGGACCATAAATCACTTATACATAATAAAAAATAAACATTTATTTAAATTATTCTTCTTTATCATTCTAAATATCACATTCTCATTTATACATATAGTCACCCAAGGATATACCTCAAACAAAGGGGTGAGATAAAAGCATAGTAATACGATGAATAAAGGACATGGACCATAGTAACATGAGTGACAATATTAATCATCATCACAACATAAGGATATGATCTTCATTGAAATAATGTGGTAAATAATGGATAAATGGAATTGAATGTGGAAATATATTAAAATGTAACATCATGTCTTAGTGGTAAAATATCACACATTGTTGTGAATAAAACTAGAGTTATGTTTATGCATATCATATGTTCATAATCATAAAATTTTCATTGTGAACAAGGATAACATCAGGTTCATGCATATTATTCTTTATCACATGAGATGAATCAGATTACCCAATGCATTTTGGGGTTATATAATTTTAGGGCCACCCATCACAACATAACATTTACATAAACATGAAAACCACATATGATGTATAACAATCATAGTCAACAAATAACTCATGAAAAGTAATGGGTTTCATAAGGATTTAAATAATTATTATTTCAGGAATAAACAATTGGTTCCCAATGATAAACTAAAAACATATTTGTTATATAAATCATTACCCTTGGGTGAATAAGAAACAACCCAAGATGAATAAATATGTGTTTTGTAAAGTAGAGTTATTTTGGAAAATGAATATATTTGACAAAAAATAAATTTTGGAAACATGTGTATCCCAAAAAATAAAAGAGATGAATAATGAATTGATGTTTGACGAACTTTATAGGATTATTCAAGCCAATGATGTTAGGAAATGGTATAGCTCAATGAAAAGTAGTTGGGTTCATGAATCTCAATAACTTATGTATAAAACAGTTTGGATAATAAAATTAGATTAAAAAGTTACTAAATTCGTAATCTCTTATTCATGTATTTGATTTATTATAATTTTATTAAGTTCATTTGTTGCCATTTCGTTGAGTTATATAGATTAATTTCATTGTTCTGGGTGCATTTGTTTTCAGGGTTTTCATGATTGGTTAACTTGTATATAGTTAGGGAAGTTCTTATTAAAAGAGAATAATTATCCATTTGTGAAATTAAGTGTTATTAATGCATTTATAAAAGTCTCAATGGTCTTATATATCATTGTTTTTTGTATGAGGATGATTCATTTGATAAAAAGTTAAGGATAAATGTTTTATTTATTTTGGTGGTTTTTACGACTATCATGAACTAGTATCATTTTATTTAATATTATGCCTAAAAATTAGTTCCTATACATGAAACATGTTGTAATATACATTTAAAAATATTAAGTAATGATAATAATGATTTTATCACCATTTTTTGTATTGTGGAAATTGAAAACAAAAACTCATAGTCCATGAAGGGGTGAACCGACATATCACGCATGATGTTTTCATTTTTAGAATAAAAGGGAAAGAAATAAGATTTAATGATGGGTATCTCATTAACATACTAACATTATAGTATTTATATGATAGATGAGTTATCATGTTCCTTTGTATGAGTTTGGTAAGGAAATTATAACAAAATAATATAAATTAAAAGATAAGGATGGAGTTTTTTACCTCTTGAATGTTGTCTCATTGAGAACCTCTTAAAGGCATATGGGTTTGGTATTTTGGTAAGACCAGTAGCTCTTAGAAATGGGGAAGAGGATTTTTAATGTAATTGGGTAGAAATTTTACAAGAGAAAAGTTTGAGAAGGTGTGAGAAGTAGGGGTGGTGAGAAGTGGTATTAATTGGTGGAGGATTTTGGTGTTCTGATTATTATTTTATTGAGTTTATTATTTTGTCTCAAGATTATCAATAATATTGATTACTATGACTAAATATAGTAAATGGTTTAGGATATTTCAAATTAATGGGTTCTTACATCAACCATTACTAAAATATTCACATTTTAATCTTATAATTTTAAATACATTTAATTATCATATTTCACCTTTCAAATCAAATTCTACTATTTTAGAAAAATACCAAAAAATTACCCCAACAATTTTTTAATGATTAGAATTTAAAATGGACACCATTTTAAAAAAATACTTTTCAAAATATGATAAATTAAAATTCTAAATTAAATAATGATTTTTAAAAAAAATATAGAGATTTTAATATTATAACTGGTTTTTTAACACTTTGAATATTTTAATTAAGGTCTTATAAAATTATGTTAAAATTATAATACAATAAAATATTAATTTTTTAATATATTTTAATAAAATAAAATTTCTTTTAAATTTTTTTATTAATTATAAAATTATAAATAAACATTTATGTTCAACAAAAATAGAAACACTTAATTTAACAATTTTAAAACTATTATATACTTATACCATTATATAATTATATCATATTTTCATTTATAAAAATACAGAAATTTTATATTTACTTTAAAAGGTGAGGATAATACTCTAAAGGTGGGATTACTATTCCTAATAGTTATATTACTATCCATGTAGTCGGGTTACTAATCCAATGGTATGGGTTTCTTAATTCTTATAAATACCTCATATTTAACTCATTTTTCATTCTATTATATTTTCTATCAAGGTTAAATAAATATTCATCTTCAAAATGAATATTATATTATTAAAATTGTGTTTTATTTCATGAGTGCGGCCTTTATAGTGGTTCAAGCATATCCATATTTTTCTATTATTATTATCTTATTATCTATTTTTTACAGTTACAATATTTAGCATTACTATGAAATAATTCTTCAGCCCCAACCTTTTAAAAAAACAATATTTAGCATTATTATTGGTTTTTTATGACTAATTTATCATTTTTGAGAATAATGTTTTATGTTGGTTTCTCTAGGTGATGTATGTGTTTTCTAGAGAAGTCATAAGAAGGGGAATTTTATTGATAAAATTTTGGGTTTGGATATATTTGATCTTCTAAACCAACTTATGATTTCATATCAATGTGACAATCATTATGAACATAGAAAAGATATCACATCCTTGGAAGGGTTCTTGATTCGCATTTAAAAATGGGACATTATCTGAGATGGTCGTGAATGAACTCAACATCGTTGAAATGCCTATTGTGCTGGTGTTTATCAATTTTTTTGGAATAGTTTCCCATATATCCATTAAATTGTGAAGTTGAGTTTTTAATAGAACTAATACCTTGTTTCAGGGATATTTCAAAGACTCTATAGAGAATTTCCGAAATTTAGTTGAGGTAATTGAAGAACAAACTAATAGAGAATCTTGAAAAGCGACTGTTTTGGCCAAGTGTGTTGTCATGGGGTATTACTATTCTATTTGTTAAGAAGAAATTTGGATTGGTGGACCTTTTCATTAATCACCACAAATTAAACAAGAATATGATCAATAAGAATTATTTTCTACTCTGTATAGATGACTTCTTTGATCAGCTACATATTTTTCAATTCTTTTCCAAGATTGAACTTCATTATAGATATCATCCATTGTGGATTACGGAGGATATACCCAAGATATAAATCTACACAAGTTATGAACACTATGAATATATAGTAATTACATTTTGTCTTAATAATCCACCATTATATTTATAGATTTAATGAATAGAGTCAATGTAGATTACGTTGATCCATTTGTGGTAGTCATTATAGATGATATTTTAATATATTCAAATAAAAATGAAGCTCATTAGAACCAATTAATAGTTGAACAAAATACCCTATGGAAAGTGAAATTGAATGAAGTATTTCAAAGCATGAATTTTAACGAAAATGTTTCATTTTTGGGTCACTTAATCTAAAGTGAGGGTACAATAGTGAATCCATAAAAAAGATTCTATTGAACTTTGGTCTAGACCATCCACTTTGACTAAGATCTGTACTTTTATTTGTTTGATCATCTATTGTTAATGGATTATAGAGAGTTTATCCTGACAGTCTAATCCACTCGTCAAGTTAACTCCAAAGGGTTACAAGATCCTTTATATTGATGAATGTGAATAAAATTTCTAGGAACTAAAAATAAGGTTAGTAAATGTAGTTGTACTTAAAATACCCTACAATGTATAATCATTTCTAATCAAAATGCTTTCATCAAAGAGGAAATGTTGATTCACTCTGAGGAAAAATGAGATGGTGATAGCTTATGCCACATTGAAATTGATGTTCAATGAGAAACTTTACCCAACACATGATTCAGAGTTGGATGTTATGATTTTGGAATTAAATATACAGAGGTATTATCTCTATGGATACTAGTGTGATATATATATCGATAAAAATATTGTGAAATATATATTCACATAGAAGGAGTTGAATATGAATCATAGAAGATGGTTAGAGGTGATTAAATATTAGGGTTTCTCAGTACATTACACCGTATGAAATATAATGTGGTAGAAGATGCATTGAGTTTAAAGAATCATGCTAGATTATCAATGATGAGTGTAAAAAAGATCCAATAATTATTTATTTTAAGTGGATGGAACCTAAAATCTTGATGGAATGGGAAAAATCTTACCTTTATAAAATAAGAGTTCGGCCATCCATCTATGTGAGGATAAAATTGGAATAGTAGGATGAAATGAAGCTACAAAATAAATTAATAAAAGTTCATGAGTTCAACCAGGATTGTAATTGAATGATAATATTATAAGAACCATGTATGTGTTTAGAATATACCATATTTGAATAAATATCTATTAGAATAGGGTTATATTTCTTCATTATTTATTCATCCTTAATGTAAAAAAGATGTATAAATATTTTAAATAGTATTTCTAGCGGGATGGAAGGAAGCGAGATATTGAAAATTTAGTATATCAGTTTGCGATATTTCAGAAACTTCACGTTAAATGAAAAAAGTGAATAGGGTTTTTACAACCATTAAACATACTAGAATGGGAATGGGAAAAAATCACCATGGATTTTGTAATCAGATGCCCCGAAATATTTTAGGGGAACAATTTTATATTTTTTGTATTCAATAACAATACAAATTCATAAAAATTAATCACTACTAGAGAATATTTCTCTATAGATAATATTTCCAATATATTAATTAAGGAAGTAGCTAAGTTGTTTAGAGTACCACATTCTATTGTATTTGATCAGTATATGAGGTTTACCTAGATATTCTGGTGAGTTCTTCATCAATATCATGATATGGAGTTGAGTTTAAAGTTTTTATATAATCCTTAGAAAGATATTAATACTGAAAGAATAATTAAAATCCTAGAGGAATTTTTGAGATCTTGTTCTATAAATTTTAATATTGGTTGGGTTTACCACCATAATATAGTTTAAATTTCTTACAACATTAGATTTAACTCAATCATTTGGAACACTCCTTATGAATCCCTATATGGAAATAAATATAGAACTCTAATGATTTGGGATGAATTTGGATAAATATTTCTATTTGGACCTAATATAAGTGAGGAAATGGTGGAGAAATTTATATCCATTTAGAAATACATAAGTGAAGCACAAAGTTGTGAAAAAAGACTTTCTTACAATCACCAGCCTGATCTAGAATTTGAATTTGGTGACAAAGTGTTTTGAATAATTTATGCATGAAAAAGGGTATTGATGTTTGGAATGAATGGAAAATATTCCATATTTTTATCATTCACTTTAAAATTCTTGATTTTTTTAGAGAGTAGCTTATTGTTTGTTTCTTCCACTGAACCTCGCTCAATTCCATGATGTGTTCCAAGTATCTCTCTTGAATAATTATATAATTGACCATTCAAATGTAATGAATTAAAAGGTCAAACAACTAGGACATAATATTTAAAATAAATAAAAATTCATGGATATTATATATCATAAACAAACGTCGTATGAAACAATACCACTCACCTAGTCTATGTTTTGTGGTGAAACGACTAATTTTAAAAAGCTATGTAGGAACCTAAGGATATATGTAGGTGGAATCATCCAAAATTTTTATAGAAACATAATAAATTTAAAGGGACAAATTAATTTTAATTTGGGTATAAGGTAACACCCTGATATTTTTAAAAAACCATTTTTAATAAATTTAATTTCTTAGATAACTTTTATTACACGCAAAATTGAGTTTTAATAAACAATGATATAATATTAATACTAATATTTAAAAATGAATTTTATAACCTAGATGTTCAATTTTTTTGAATGAATATGAATATTTTTTAAAAAAATTATGTATAAAGGTTTTATATAATTAAAATATATATAAATAATTTATTACTTTTTATCAAATTCATAATATGTTTGAAATTTCTTTTTTCTCAAAAAAAATATTTATATTAGTTTTTGTGAACAAATAATAAAACTAAATATTGAAAATTTTGTAAAAAATATTTTAAAAAATTACCTTCATTTTTGGATTCAACATGTCAATATTATCTTATGGTGAATATTTGATAATTTTTTTAAAATATAATTTTTTTTAGCAGTTAAAAATTCTTATTTTTATTAAATATTTCAATTTTTTTAATGTATTTAAAAAGTTACATATTTTTAAAAAAATATTTAAAAGTAAAATTAGCTAAACTATGTATTGATTAAAAAAAATATAAATCATTTTAATCAAACTCTTTCTTATTTTTGAAATTAAAAGTTTCTTTACTTATGAAAACATTCTCTTTGGAAATCTATTTTTTCTTCACAATTGTGGGTTTAATGTTAAATTAAAATTTTCCCCATATATTAATAAAATTTGGAAAAAATGATTCCATATTTGGAATCATTATAACTAAAATTATATTATATGTTAATCTTAATTTTTGGTACAAATAAATATTAAAAATAGTAGAAATAAATTGTCAGGATTAAGGTTAAAACGAGTTTCTATGGGGTTTAACTAAAAACTAAAAGGTGTAAAATGACCTAAATATTTTTCCATATCACATTGTATGTATATATGTAAAACTTATCTTATCTAAGTTTCTATAATTAGTCACATGAGACTGTTATTTCACGTTTAAAATGTGATTACACATTTTTCCTTACAAACATTCCATGTGTGCCCCCTCCCCCACCATATAATTGGGACCCTACTTTCCTCTCCTATTCACACTTCCAAAAATATTTTTTCCAAATAATTACAACTAAAATTTCTTAATTAATGACCTACATACATTCTATATTCCTTATTTTTATTATTAATCTCCCCAATGAAGGATTTAGTTATAATCCCAAAGAGGATCTATTAAGAAGAGGTAAACTTATTAAACTTGTGTTTTTGTTTTATTTCATGGATCTTATAATTTAAATGATTCAAAAGTTGTAATATTTATGTATACAATCTGATTATTTATCAAAATTGTATATGAATTTTATTTTCATTATGTGATCTTGTGATATATCTCTTAATAAACTCATTATTTTTATTCTACTATTATTATGACATAAAAATATGATCCTTACATTATAGTTTTTCTATTTATGTACTTAAGAGTTAAAAGTAATGTTTTTAAGAAATACTAACTTTATTTCTCTCATCGGTAGAAAAACTTTTTTCTTTCATATCCATGATTAATAAATATTATTTAAACAAAGTTTTAACTTTTAATCAATGATTAATTAAATAAATTTTCCCCAAGTTTTACATTTTGAAATTTTTTAAAATGAATATTCTGATCATTTTCTGAATAAATATATTTTAAATTTTTACTGAAAATTTGAAATAAATCATTATTTAAACATGTACAGCATGAGCGTAATATTAAACCACCATGAAAACTAAATTATTTAAAGTTTTATTTACAAGTATAGAAGTATATTTTACAATAAAATTTTTTATTTATAATTTGGGAACTTTTTATATTTTAAATAAATGATTTGAATGTGAAAATATTATTTTCATTGTGAAATATTCCAAGTTAGCTTTCAAAATCATTTTCCTTCAAAGATGACATCCATTTTTGTAACTTAAATTTTATTGTTGATATTTTCTAATGATACCATCAATATTATTTCTCTATATAGATTATGATTATGATGGTGAGATGTTCTTTTTTCCATGGGTTAAGTTATGATGAATCTATGAGATAATTATGAAGCCATTTATTTATTATTAATGTCTTATGAACAATAAAATTTCTTACATGACACATTTTTATGATTCATTATTTATAGTCTATGGTTTTAATATGTTATTCTCACTTATTAATATACTTATTATCATGTTAGGTTTATATCTCTATTGTTTACCCATAATGAGTATTTAATCTCACCCTATCTTACTTATCCACTACCCTGATTATAATGAAAAGTTTTATGTAGAGAATGTATAAGAACAGTATTGTGTGGGAAGATATTTTTGGGAGATAATAAACAAAATTCATGAAATAGGAATGTTTTGTATCTAGTCTCTAAATAAAAAAAACCCTTATGATCCTTAGGGTGTATACTATTATAAGGTACTTAATATTCATCTAAAACGATGTAATATCTATGTATAAAAATATTAGGTCGTTATAGGTTTTAATACAGCCTTTAGATTCTAAAATACAATTATCCATGACTTATTGAAAATATTTCATTACATACACTTGAAATACCTTCCAGGTTTATATGTTTAGAGAACTATGACAAAACATACAGTAGAAAAATCCTTTTATTTCTCAAATAATATAGAAAATTATACTATATATGAAACTACTTAATCAAAAAAGAGTCTTAAAAATGCCTATATATTATTCCAGATATTTTATACTTTAAATTATATCGCGTGTACCAATTTTATTCATAACCTTTGTAATGGGAACATAAGAAAGGGTTGAGCTCAAACACTTAGTAAGGGAGAAAAATAACTGGAGCTATCAAAAACATAGACATGGAATACATAATATGAAAGGAATAAATCATATAAATAATTCCATAATAAACTCAATATGAGATCCTATTATTGTACATCTCACTCTATTTCTTTGTTTTGAGTGATCTTAGATACACATTTGTGTTACCAACTGTTTGTTTTGATGGATTTTATTATTTTTAATTTTTGGGATTTTATAGTGGGCCTACATTCATTCATTCAGCCTCTAATGCCTCTATACGACCCCCAAAACCTTTAATAAGTTCCTAGATCAATGGTTATCAGTACATACATCCCCAAGGGTTCCTGTAAGAAACATTATGCATTGATAATCATTTCTAGAGATAAATTGTGTCAAAATTTCTCTTTCTCTCTCTTAATCTCTCTTACAACATTAACACATCCTCTCATTTTTTGTCAATTTATAATTTTTTATAATTATGAGTTTTCTTCATTGGTATTTAGTATAGAAATATATATTTCCATTTTCCATTCCAAGGATCTCACAGTCATTGAGTGAGAGTGTGATAGGTTATCACTACCCATAAAGTAAGGGATTGAGTTCTCACACTACCATTGATAGTGAGCGGATAACTAATAACTACCTTTAAAGTTAGGTATATTGAGTTCATAGAGAAAAACATTAAAATGATAGTCATGTTTTTCTTTTATTGGTGATAACCATTAGAAATAAGGTTCTTACTTCCAAAAATATGTTTCTTACAATAACTATTGAAAATCAGGGTTTGGGTTTATTGCTAAAACTATTAAAAATAATGGTCTAAACCAAAACCTCTGAAGGATACTTGAAGGTAGAATTTGTTGTGATAAATTATGGAGTATTTTCATATCATTTTACCAATTACATGTTCATTTTATTTTAAAATTATATTTATGTTGTGGTTAACTCTTATAATTTTAGTTAATTTTTTTATTGCAATTCCATAAATATTATTTTTGTTTTTAAAATGTTTTTAAAATAACCCGCCAAATTAAATATTTATTATGAGAAAAAATTGCTTTCAAATTTATCCATGATTTAAAAACCATAATTTCTACAGTTAACATCAATTAAAAATGTCCTCTACCTCGTCTACTCAAGGCTCTTCCAAGGGACACTAGATTGATTTAGCTTTACACTCTCACAGTTCTGAATATGAATATTGGAAAATAAAAATGTCTTTATTTCATAAAATCTTAGGTTAACCCATTTGAAATATTATAATGAATTAATAGACATTTTCTAACCAATTTGAGGATAAACAAACTTCAACTGATATTCCATCCTTTGAAATATAAGGAAAATGCAGAAATGATAATTATTGTGCATTATATATGAATTAATCTAGTGATATTTACTATTAAAAAAATTCATATTATATTTGGATGTTTCTTGAATAAATCCAAGAGGAAATAAATATGTCAGAGTTCCCCCCCCCCACCACAAAAGGTTAAAATATAGAGGTCTCTAAAAGCGTCAAAATGGAGTTTATGAAACTACTCTCGCACCCCATTCAATTCAATACCTAAATGTCTAATAGAATACAATAAATAATGTTATGAAGATTTTATTATTATTATTATTGTTATTAAAGTCCTTTAAATTATGAATATACTAAATTAGATATATTTTAATAAGATTTAGGATTTTTATAACTCACACCAAAATTAAAGGAGCTTAAAATTAAATATATTAAAGTAATAAGTGGGAAATATCTTATTTTAAAAAAAAACATAAAAACGAGAATGAAAGGAATAATGATTTTTTTTCTAAAAATAATGAAGATCAAGAGAAAAGGTTTAACTTTGTTTTGGATGATATTTATAATCAATGAGTATCACATAAAATTAAAAATAAGAAACTAAAAATTAAATTAGGTAAGAATCCTCGTTCGAGTCTTTTTTTTAGAAGTTGGAATCTAACATAACATTTTTTTAGGAATATATTTCCAAGTTCACTCATGGTGAAAAAAAAATAGACCAGATCTTGGGCTCCTATGTTATTGTGATTGAGCATTATAGGCATGGTTATTCAAATAAATCTAGTAATTTTAGGATTATTACTTTTATAAATGGTATCTTTTAAAATGAATATAATAATTATTTTCATAGGTATGGGAACAAGATATATTAATGTAATTGTTACAATTCTTGGTCTGGTAGGAAAAAATTGGTATAGTTCTCTTCAGAAATAATATCTATAAAATATCTTATTTCTTATGGAAATTAATATTCTAAGATAATATGGGTTCCAAAATCCTTATTGGACAAAATTTATAGAGACATGTTTTTGGTGAAAAAAACAACAGTTTCTGGAATGTTTTAAATTTAGTGTGTCTCAAAAATAATTCATATTATCGATATATATTAAATTCTTGATTCATATTTGTAGTAAAACAATAGGATTTCTATGTCTAGATAAAATTTTATTTTTTAGAACATAAGATAGAATGAATTTTGGTCATTGTTTATCTAAAACCATTATAAATTAAAACTTTTCTTGAATCATACGTTTAATCTGTTGAATTTTATGAATTTTGTGTTCTTTTATGAAAAATTTATAAATTAATGTGAAATTTTTTGTTTAAAATAATTATTATTTTTATTTTATGTGTGTTTTTCCTTGATCTTTTGAGTGATCTTTAATTGAAAATTGAATTTTTCTATTTAAAGTGCCTATGTGTACACTGGATAGATAGTGTCTTGGTGATGAGTTTGTACTGGTGCCTTATACACACTAGGCTCTATATTTTTCCCACTATCCAGTTAATGACCCTCAACTGGTCACCCATGGGGTTGGACTGACCTAGCCTGACCCAAGCATGAGATGGGTTATTTTTATTTTTACACTATATCTCATACTCAAACTTCACTCAAATCTCCCTCTATATCAAATGTATAAATTCCTACCTCCTCTAATCTTATGAATTTGTATTAAATGGTATGTTACTTTTGGTTCCATATTCTTTTCAACAAATTTATTTATTTACCTAATAAATATTCATTATTTTAGTACTTTTTTGTTTCTACCAATCCCTTGGTCGATTCTTCTTACCTATTTGTAATATCCTCTCATAGAATCATACAGTACTCATGATACCTCTTACAAGGAAAATGTATAGGCCAAATATCCTTTTTATTCCACCTCTATTTAATTCCCCTTGACCCAATTTTTCAAAATAAAATTATCATGTTTGATTTAACTATCAATTTATATTAGATTAAATGATCACATATTGACATGAAAAGAGTCTGTGCGTTCAAATGTTGGGATACATTATTCCTTCCATCATCTAAAAATTTAATCTACCACTAATTGGTCAAATAGTTTTATAACCATCTTATATTTGATTTTAGTATGATTATGACATTATTTAATCAAATTTTCATGTCATTTACTTCTCAATTACATCTCAATAATATCCTGATTATATAATAATTCCTCACTTGGGTCCACAATACTCTTCCCAAGGGGAATTTCCAATTGGTTTGAATTTATTCCATTAAGATTCACTTAAAATCATTTATGTCAAAAATGTATCCACCATTATCAATATCTCTAGTATTTCTCCCCAAAACCTTATTATTGAGAGATTAATTCAAAAATATATAACCCCTTAACATAGAGACCATGACAACATCAAGTACATTAGTAACTATGTCATCAATTTTATCACTCATGATGTCCATTTCAATATCATCTATTTTTACTTTCATTCCATGTACTATATTTTCTCTCACACAAGAGAGTCTATATAACTACCCCTTGGTTGGATATTAACTCAAATATAGAATTTCGTACCACTTTATGGTTCAAGAGATGTTTATTCGTTGAAAACATGGTTCTAGGAGTATATCTATTATCATCCAAGGATCCTTAAGAATTATTCACCAAAAACCCAACCCAAGATTCCAAAACATTCTATGATTCCCCCAAACATTAAGGTCAATGCTCTTTCTTAGGATCACGGTGATGTAGACAAGGAATATAAAGAAAAATAAGATATTTAA
Source organism: Viscum album (assembly GCA_963277665.1). NCBI lineage: Eukaryota > Viridiplantae > Streptophyta > Magnoliopsida > Santalales > Viscaceae > Viscum > Viscum album. Next base: position 100,089,930 of record OY728159.1, read on the forward strand.
GGAGGAGACCAGGAAATTGTTGATGAGTAAGTTCTACCTCAAGATGATGGTATTAAAATGGGAGAGATATCCTCATGTTGGAAAAATTTCACGTAGGAGATGATAATTTTTACTAAGATGATTGATCCTCATCTCACTACCCTTGATATGACTATGGATAAGAGACTCACCAACATAGAGCCTACTGCCTCCTCACACCATTAGAAGATGGAGTGGATGGTGGTAGAGACCAAATAACTATCTAGTTCCCTGTATAATGACACCTCATGACATGGACTTTATTATCATCCAACATAGTGTGAATATGTTTCTTTTTACACTTGGTATGGATTTTCATAGACCCTATATGACTTTTTATTATTACATATTCGATGTGATATGTTTATGCATGAATTTTATTTATATATTCTTTCTTTATATTTTATCTATTAATTTTATATGAATTTTTAAAAATTATAAAGAAGTCAAAGGCTATGAATTCAACATATATTTCCATTAATATCTTTAATTTATTGATCAATTTAATTAATTATTATATAATTATGAATCCATTGTTTCATTTATACCTTATTTAAAACCTCTTTAATTTCAAAGTTATATATTTATTCAATTTCTTAATATTTTTAGGTTTTAATTTTGTTTTAAAAAATTACATCTTTGAGGTTCTTCCACTCCTTTTGCGTTTTCAACAATGAGTATAATTATTTTTTGATCTTCATTTTAAATCTTAAATTTAGTGATTTGTTTTTACTTAAAAGATAAATATTGAATAATTTAACCATATAAATGAATATGTAAATTATTTTTAGAAAAATCACTTTTTTATTTGGTAAGGATGAGGTTTAACCCCACTTTTAATTTTTTAACTCTTAAATTGTGTTAAAATTTTCTTTTCTTTCAACATTATGATTTATTGAAATTTTATTTTTTCTTAAATTCAGTTGATATATTTTTTTAATATAGAAATAATTGAAAAAAATTTTAAATATCATTGATGTATTTATTTAAATAGTTAATACATTTATATTTATAAAATTCATTTATAATTGTATTTAGTTAATGTTTTCCTTAAATTATAATCATGTTGAAATTTTGAGATAATTGATTAATTTTTCATTTTATTTAAATATTGAAGTTATTGGTCTCTTTCATTCACCACCTTTGGATTATTTTTGTTTCTATTATTTAAATATTAATTTATATGTTTTTTCTGGACCCCATTTATACATTAAAAAAATTTCATTATTTGAGGGGAATCCAACAAATTTATCATCAAAAATTTTCTAAAATGAAACTTCAATTTAATATTTATTACTCAAGTAGATTTTGAAATTGAATATCATATTATTATATTCTAAAGCTCATGGGTGTGATTTATTTATATATTCTATTCTATTTTTATTTTTGGAATTAATTTATTGTTATTTTATTAAATCTAAGATCATAGGAATCGGGATTTTTATTAATTCTATAATTAAGGATGAAGTGTATTTCAATTCCTAGGAAGACACAACTCTCAAGAGTGTTTTTATTTATATGTTATTTTACTTTCTAAACCATTCTAATATGTTTATTAGCTCTAAAATCTCAATCATGGTTTTATGATGGTTTTCAACACAAGTATATGAAGTTTTTAAATTTCTAAATTTGTTTTGGAAAGATGAAATGTTTTCAAGACATAAAATTCATTTTTATTTTTGAACTCTCTAGATAAAACATTATCAGTTATTAAATTTTTATTTCTATTTTGTCTTTATGATACCTGGAGAAAATATTTTTTTAAATAAAATTCCATTATTCCTCTAAACCCTTGTCATCGAGCTTTATGATAATTATATTTTGTGGATAATGTGATTAAATTCAATGGTTTATTTTTTATAAGGTATGGTTATATATATTCAAATAATTTAAAATATATTTAGCATTATTTTAATTATTTGTGCAATAATGTTTTTATAACTTTTAAGGGGGGTATAATTTTGAATTCTTTCAAATCATTTGAAAATTTCATGGTTTTTGAAAATGATTTATTCTATACTTTTTAACGTAAAAATTTATAGATTTTGGATTTTTTTTATAATAATATAGGGGGATCTTTTGAAGATAATTATTGATGAAATACTTTTTTTAAAAAAACTTCCATTTTGAAAAAAATAACTCGACTCCATTTGTGAAATTCATTTTTTATGTATTATATATTTTTGAAAGAAATTAATTTAAAAATGTTGAAAATATATTTAGTGAGAGTTATGAATTTTATCATTAAATTATTTATTATTTAAATTTCTTAAGTATTTTTCATCATTATAAAAGGGGGATAATGTTGTATATCTCACTCTTTTTGGGATTTTTGAATGATTAAAAGCACAAATTTGTATTTCAAATGGTTTATATAAATTATTTAATAATTTTTATTCTTGGGATTTTTTCTTGGAGGTTTTGGACCAAATATAGTGATCAAGATAACAATGAGAGTAATGTTTATAGCCTCCCACAAGTAGGCACCAACGGATACCGTGTGGGTGCCACTGGTTGGCTAGTGGAAACCTGATAAAAACAAAATATATCATTTATAGTGGGCACCAATTTCCTTAATTTTACTTCTAATGGATATTTATGACCCACATCACCTCCAAAACGTCCTTAAATCAATGGGAAACTACAATTACACCCCAAAGGGTTCTTCGAATAAACTTGATATATTAATGATCATTTATAGATCTAATTTTTTTAAAATTTATCTCAATAATGTGTCCATTTATAATTTTCTAAATATATATCATTATTTTCTCATTGATTCTTCCTAGAGAAGTGTGAGGGTGCTTCTTTGGGAAACACTTTAGAAAGACTATTATTTTTCTATTATCAGGTGATCACTACCATTAAGCATTAATAGATTCTACAATCACTACCTTTAATGTTAGGGATTGGATTTTCACTATAATTGAGTGTGAAGGTATAGGTCATCACTACCTTTAAAGTCAGATAGATTGGGTTCCAAGACCCAGCCATTAAAAATCAAGGGTATTACTTCTTATAATTTGTTATTTTATAAAAACACTCAAAATATAGGTATGGTTATGGTGTTATAAACCTTTAAAATTATGGTTTAAACCAAAACCCCTCAGTCTTACTTAAGGGAAGAATCATAGGGGTCCCTTGTGGATTATTTCCAAAATTATTTAGTAATTTATTATTATTTTTCTTTCATAGTCATACTTCCACTATGATAAAATCTTATAATTCTATTTCATTTATATTATTATTTTAATAAAATCAATAATTTTTTAAAAAAATTAAAAAATCCACCCTACCTTTTACAAACATTGCGTGGACAAACACATGATATCTCCATGAAAATAAGTAAAATCTAAGATATTAATATTATTAATATCATTCTAATTGAGTAGATAAGTTCAGATATCAAAAACATGTTTTCATGGGCTTATTCCTGGATTTTATTCTAATATAGGGATATGAATAAGCCAAACCCAAAGTCATTTTATCTCATCAAACATGTCGACACATCGAGGGGATATATAATTTTAGTCCCCACCCAACCCTTGATTAAGTACATTTAATTCACTAAAAATTTTTAAAATACATTATATGACACTTCCTAAGGGGGATGTAGTTATATAAAAAACACAGTTATCCATATAATGAACAATATGGAATTTCAATACATAATCAACTTGTGTATGTGGTCAATAATTATCAAGGATGTAGATAATTTTCCCAATGCCAATAAAGGGGATCACATGATCATAACCCATCAATAGGATGAACATGAATTGTTAAGAAATACATTTTCAAAGTTACAATAATTATCCATTTTTGAATAATAATATATGGAATGTCAATAATTTTCTCCATATCAATAAAAATGATAATGTAATCAGGACCAGTCTGAAGGAAGATGGTGGGAGATTAAAAAACATATAGTCTACTTAAAAATAATCTATTGTATTTATATGCCTATATTTTTCCACATATCAATATAATAACATTATTTATAGGTGAAAATCATCCATAATATATTATATAAAATGTGACATTCACATGATATAGAGAAATGAGTATACGGATAAGTAAATATTGGAATAAAATGATCATAATCCAACCAAATATAGAAGTTGGGTTGTTTTAAATAACATATATCTAGTGTATCAATGTAAATATAGAATGATGTTTACATAGATGAAGAAATTGATACAAAATAATGCTTCAATAGTACAACCCGTGAATGGATCATGAATTGGATTTTTTGGTGTTGTGAGTTAATTCCCATAAGAAGTAAATATGTATTAGATCATAAATAGTGATACATAAACCCTATTAGGAAAACTCATTCTGAAAAATAAAATAGAACTTAATGTGAAATCTTAAAATAGATTTTAGAATATGTTCTTAATATTGAAATAAATGATGGTGTTATGGGACACATGCAAATGATATTCTTAATAGCTAATGTGAAATCTCTTTGAACACCATTACTTTTAAAAGAAATTATTCTATAATATAGCATTAAAAATACATAATTTATATATTTCATAAATGTGTATAAGAACAAAAAAAATAAAAGTGAAAGAAAAAACCCATTTTAATATCTTGAAAAATACCTCTGTTCATGACTCACATTGTAAAATGAGTCAAAAAAATTTCTTTTGTATCATAATATATTTTTCCACACAAAGGTAGGTAAATTTCCATGCATTAAAATATTTTTTTGGGGTAACCCATGCATGGAATACATAATTTTCTGATAAAACAACATAACTCAATTAAAAGAGACTTGAGTTATCATTATCCCTTATTGGAAACATACTCTTTCAAGTGATAAATATTTCAAAAATGAGTATTATTTGGTAGTGAAGTAATGTTTTAGAGCAAAAATATAATATCACATTATATAATAAATTGGAAGAATTTTCCCAACGCTTAGGTATAATAGCTTAATCATAACTCAATGAATGAAAATCAGGATACCAAAATCTTTACAACATGGGTGAAAATTAAGTAAAATATATTTGATAAAATATAACTAATTTGGATTAATATTTTCCATAAATAAAAAATTTATGATAAAGATTCATTCATGGGTAGTGAATAAACGATTCAAATAAAAACATTGTTCATAACTAAAAAATCTCTCTAGGTTTTAAAGGTTGAGACAAAGAAACCTTGTGGGTTGAGAAAAACATTAATAAAAAATCATTTATTGAGAGGTCTTGTGAATGAACATAAAATAAAATGATTCAAATATAATTCCAGATATGAGAACTCAAATAGGTATTATATAAATCACATTAATAAAATTTGATGAAAATACCAAACATTTCTCAAATAGAGGAACTTGAGATGAAATCCCTTACCTTAGTATTGACACATTCTACACTTTAGATATATCATAATTTCAATGATATAGAAATAGAAGACAATTTATATAAATTCATTACATAGAAAGTAGAGATTATTTTCCTCTTAGCTTGTCTATTTCAAAAGATTTAATTAATAATAATCATTTTTTAATAATATAGTCAATATTTTCTATAAGCAATCATACCAAAATCTTAATTATGTCATAAAATAATATTTCCTCATTAAACCATTCTATGAACCATCAAATATGGGTGGTCACAATAAATTATTTTTTTGCACGTGGTGATAGTAGTCCACACGTACGCACAAACAATGATTTCATTTTTTTAATGGATGGGATATATGAATAGTAAATTATTGTTCCATTAATATAATAACATTATTTTATATAATTGATACTAATATCATTATATTAGTTTGGATAGAATAAATTTAAATGAATATAATTAATAAGAAAATTTATTAAGTGGATAATACAATTGTACGGTACTTGATTTTCCTTACTATTCTTCTGATACGTGAAGGTTTGTTCTTACTAATGGTGACCAGAAACATTGAATTATGGGAGAGGTTTATAGGAAGGGAAAAATATAAAATTATAAAGGTTATATTTAATGTATTGGTTCACATTGAACAGGTGGAAGGTTTACCATTTTATAATTGAATGTAATTGTTCTTTATGGAGTAAAATTAAAATTTCTAATAATATAAGGTTTCTATTTGATGGGAAATGGATAAAACAAATAAATTTCACATCCCAACTCATTATTTTAAGTCTTTACATTCTTTTTTTACCAACTATTTTTCGGGTCTCATGACAGGTTACTTTGGGCGAATTTTGGAAGTCTTAAGAGGTTTCTAGGTCAGTTCACAATTACTGAATGGTTTCAAAAAACGATACAGGTCTACTGTGGAAACATGTTAACTTGTTTTTCTTTTCTGATGGAGGGCTCATGGTTAGTTAAAATCATACATCTCTCACCTAAAACCATTTGACTCACCTTTAATTATTTTTTCCAAGGTTTGTTCATAGTTTGTAAAAGTATGTAAAAAACCATGTAACTCTTATAGAATCTCAAAAAGGGTTCCATGATTGGAACATGGTTTTAAAAACCATGTGGATGAAACCATTTAATGTGAATTAATTTTTCAAATTTTCATATTTTAATTCCTAAAACCCGTGTGGTAACATTATTCTCTTTATCCTAAAACATCATTCAAACACTATATCCTTGAAGGCTCTCATGAGGAGATTCTAGCACAACGAACCTTGAATATTAAGAGAACAAGTGTCAATTGAAGTAGTGAAACATTTTTTGAAATTATAAACTAGATCTAATTATGAATTCCTCTTTCCTAATTACTTTATCTATTTGAGAGTGGTTGATCCTTGTATAGTTGGAGGATCTATACCTTCAGCTGGGATGCATGTTTCTAGAATTTTCTCTAGATTGGTTATATCTAAGGGTGTCATTTTGGCCCGGTGGCCCGAAAGCCCGACAGGCCCGGCCCGAAAGCCCGAGCGGCCCGACCCGGCAAAGCCCGCATCGGGCCAGGCCGGGCTCGGGCCGCAGGTCCAGCGGGTTGGGCATGGGCCTTTCCAAGAAGGCCCGCGGGCCAGGTCGGGCTGGCCTGAAAAAGCCCGACCCACTGGCCTGCACGAAGCCCAGCCCGTGTGAAACCCGCGTGCTGTAAAAAATTTAACGGGGAATCTGTGGGTAGGGGGATTTGATCCCCCTACCACGAGCTCCCAAGGCTGCGCCTGTTAAATAATCACCATTTTATATATATATAGATATCTCTATATTTATATATCTATATATATATAACTATATATATATACACACACACACCTATATACATAAATATATATATATATATATATATATATATATATATCTGTATACATGTATATTTATCTATATATGTATCTATATATATGTATGTGTGTGTGTGTGTGTGTATATATATATATTTCTATATATATGTGCATATATCATTATATATTAACAAAAAATAATGTTATATATATACATATAATTATTATTATATATAATTATAATGTGTGTATAAAAACATATATACAATAATATATAATTATATATATAATACTGTATATATATAAACAAAGTCATTAATAATATATATCAATTAAGAGTGCTTTTTAAAAATCCATTAATAATATATATATATATGTATATGTATGTGTATGTGTATATGTATATGTATATGTATATTTATATGATTTAATATAATATATATATAAACAAAGCTATATATATATAGCAATGATTTAATATTATATATATATATATAATAACTTGTTGTATATTAATAAAAAAATAACACACTCACCTAATGATGTTCGTGCAAGTCCCTCAACTTCATTAATTTTTTTAAGTATGTTGCAACATGCATATATTATATATACTATACATATATAAATCTATTTAGAAAAAAAAAATAACTCACCCACTCCGACGCACCCCCCAACCTCTAATTATTATTTTTATAATTTTCTCATATTATATATATATATATATATATATATCAATCATTTAACATTATATGCATATAATAACTTATAATATATTAATAAAAAAACACACTCAACCAATGATGTTCGCGCACACCCCCAACCTCACTAATTTTTTTAAAATATGATGAAACATTCATATTATATATATGTATATATAAAAACCAATCTACTAATAATATATATACATATATATATATATATCAATGATATGATAATATATATATATAAACAAAGCCATAAATATTATATATAAATCTATTAACAATATATATCAATTAAGAGCGGATTTTAAAAATCCATTAATAATATATATATATATAGATATATGCATGTATGTATGTATGTATGTATGTATGTATGTATGTATGTATGTATGTATGTATGTATGTATGTATGTATGTGATTTAATATAATATATATATGTATGTATGTATGTATATGATTTAATATAATATTAAATCATTGATATATATATATAGCTTTTGTATATTAATAAAAAAATAACACACTAACCTAATGATGTTTGTGTAAGTCCATCATCTTCATTAAATTTTTTTATGTATGTTGCAACACGCATATCTTATATATACTATACATATATAAATCTATTTAGAAAAAAAATTAACTCACCCACTACGACCAACCCCCCAACCCCTGATTATTTTTTTTATAATTTCCTCATATTATATATATATATATATATCAATCATTTAACATTATATATATATAATAAATTATTATATATTAATAAAAAAATAACCCACTCACCCAATGATATTCGCGCACACCCCCAACCTCACGATTTTTTTTAAATGTGATGAAACTTGTATATTATATATATATATATAAACAAATCTACGAATAATATATATATATACATATATCAATGATATGATAATATATATATATATGAACAAAGTCATTAATATTATATATAAAGCTATTAATAATATATATCAATTAAGTGTGTCTTTTAAAAATCCATTAATAATAATTGTGTGTGTGTGTGTCAATGATTTAATATTATATAATAAAATATTTTATATTAACAAAAAAATAACACACTCACCTAATGATATTCGTGCACATCCCCCAACCTCATTAATTTTTTTAAATATGTTTCAACTTGCATATATTATATATAAATTTATTTAGAAAAAATTAACCCGCCCCAACCCCTAATTATTTTTTTTACAATTTTCTCATATTATATATATATATATAATAACTTATTATATATTAAAAAAAATAACTACTCACCAAATTATATTCGCACACCCCCAACATCATTAATTTTTATAAAATATGATAAAACATGCATATATTATATATACAATATATACATATATAAATCTATTTAGAAAAAAATTAACACACCCACTGCTGCACACCTGCTAAGGGTGTAATTTCAGTTCAGACAGGGCCGGGTTGGGCCTGCCCTGCAAAAAAATGAAAAAACATTTAAAAAATTGTTTTAAATTGAACAAACGCTTAAAAATACTTTTCATAAATAATTTAATAAAATAAATGTAAAAAAATTAAATAAATGATATAAAAACGTTTAAATAACAACACTTTAAACCCACCACCCACTGCCTTCGTGAAGTTACCCCTTCACAATTCTCAAACTTCCTTTGTGAAGCTCATTCCTTTCGAGAAGTTCACATAGCCTTCATGAAGCACACCTCTTTTGTAAATATCAACTAGCCTTTGCGAGGATCCTTCCTTTGTCAATGTCTACTTATCATTTGTGAATTCCATTACATTCATGATGCTCAGAACATTCGGTTTGATTTTACTGCCTTCAAGAACTTCTTCACATTAAACTCCTTTATGAACCACTTTTTCGATCCTTAGAACATTCATTTGGATTATAGAATTATTGAATGTTCTTACATAACACCTTTGCTACCGAAATTCATGAACCTAGATACTTGAATTCATGTTGACTTTCTCTTCTTAGTCTGAAGGGGGTAGAGGCCAGTTTAATGGACTTCCACCAATTCCAGAACCTTTTAGGCCACATCATCATCATTTTATGATGCACCTTTATCTTCTTCATGGAACCCCCCTTTTTCACAATGCTATAGGGAAATTTATCATTCTCTATTATAGTAGTAATCATATATAATTCCATCAAAAACATTTACACCATCCAAAAAACCTTTAATGTTCCATAATGATCCATTCATGATGCTCCTCACCTTCTCCATTAATGATGCTCATCACTATTCATGGAGATCGCTATCATAATTCCATGATAATTTGTAAAAAACTCTTCATAAATCCCATCTTCACAAAATTCATTCCTTTACATTATTTTAATATGGCCTTCATGAAAATCAATCTTTCATGATGAAATCCAAACTCCAAATTTAGGACCCCCAAAATTTGGAAAGCACTTTAAAACAGCGCCCCCTTGTATACGATCTTTTGTACCACCTCCAGAGTGTTCATTACTTTGTATTGGGTTATTTTCAACTTTTATTATCAATAATATCTTGGGATATCTACAACATACATTGGAAACCCAATTTTTCAACAAACATAACCAACCCAAATAATACTGCAATGTTACCTTGAGGTATTTTTGCCTAAAAATCTCCCCCTTTGGGTTTGTTGACAACTCTTCACATTTTGAAACACCATTGAAGATCTTACTTATTATACCACCATTCTCTTCATGTGATTCAGATAGCAATCAAATACATACTCAACACATACTCTAATCCCATATGAGTAATGATCGGCATGAGAAACAAGAGTTTAATGAAAAGTTCATCAATGAATAACTTCATTCCAAAACCACTCTTTTGGATTCATCATGAACTTCAACAATCATGAAATATAATATTTGATCGTTCACTTATAGAATAATAAAATTTAAAACTCCCCGAATATCGCTTCTCCCCTATCTCACTACTCCACCTATCAGCATCACCCCATGTCTTAGATAATAAATTTTCTCCCTTTTAATAGCCACAATTTCTCCTCCTTTTCAAATGAACCCAAATGAAACTCCTTTGTGGTATACAATATGGTAAAAACACATATCTATATATAAGGTAATAAAAAACCATACCGCAGGGATAAGGGGTTCCTATATCCACACTTTTTCATCTGAGAGGAGTCTACAAAACTCCTTGATCTAGTCTATGACATTCAAACACTTTTTGAGTAATGCCTTTGTCATAATTTCTACAACATGTAGGATTGTAGGCTTATAATCAAACTTCACAAGCCCCTAATCAACCTTCTCCTTGATAAAATGATATATGATGTAAATTTTCTTTATCCTGGAGTGATGGAATATATTTTTGCTAATATTTATAGCACTTGAATTTTTACAATGGATTCTGATTTGATAGTTTACCTCAAATCCCATATAATCAAGCTAATTCTTCATCAACAATAACTGTGTGCATGCTTGAGTAAAGGAATTATACTCATATTCTGCATCATTCAATGAAATGGAATTTTCTTATTGATTATACAGGAAATACACAATCCACCCAGATAGAAAGAACCTCTGGATGTTGATTTCCTGTCATTTGTTGATTCGGACCAATATGCACCTCTATATCCCAATATCTTTTTTAGATATTTTTCATTATACAACAAGACTATTTCCATTGTTCCCTTTATATACCAAATTTTTATTTTTATTATAATCATGTGGCTTTCCTCGGGATTACTTTGATACCGCACTATTTGACATGTCGCAAAAACAATATTCAGTCGTGTCATTGTAAAATATAACAGGCTTCCAATGATGTGTATGTATTCTTTGACATTAACCATTTTTTCATCATCATCCCTTGACAGTTTCATCAGGGTAGCCACCAGATTCATCATATCTTTTTATTTTCCATTCCAAATCATCACAAAACCTCCTTGGCATATTTGGATTTAGAAATGAATGTTTCATTCCATCTATGTGTCACCAGCACCATCATCCTTTGAATACTGTCATGGTGGACATATAAATTATAATCAACTCTGCCATGATGAAAACCAATATTTTTCAAAAAATAGTTCTAGACCTGAATACCATTCTCTTGGTGCTTTATTCAAACCATACACATCCTTCCTAAGTCAAAAATCTCTATTCTCATTTTCATGAATGAGAAATCCATATCGCTGATCAATATAAAATTCTTCTTCTAGAACCCCTTTAATAAATGATGACATGACATCCATCTGGAAAACTTTTAACATTCATTACACTACAGTGACCAATAAAAATCTGATTGTCTCTAGTAATGAAAGAGGGGAAAAGGTTTCATCAACATCAATACCCACTATCTGGGAGTACCCTTTTCACATCAATTGTTCTTTTTTTCAATCACTAAACCATATTCATTAATCTTATAGTGAAAGAACCATTTCTTACAGATGAAATTATTATTTGTTTTCCTTGAAAAAATATCCCCTATTAGATTCTTCTCAATTTCATCAAGCTATTTATTCATATCATAAACCATGTTCTCATCTCTAACTACTTCCTTCTCCATATCACTGTCATCAAAAGATTGATCACTATGTTGTTGAATATTCTGACCATACTCTACTATAGTGGTATCGTTGCTTTCAACTACATTCCCATCCTATCATTGAACCATTCCCAATGTTCTCTCACAGCATCTTGGTATCCTGGAAATATTCAATCAATACCATATTGGTAGATCAAAAACATATAATCATGAAATCTGTGAATTTTTTTGCTTGTCCCCTAATCAGGGTTCTTGAACATAAACTTTCTTCCTTTCTATACCTTTGAGAGCTTACATCTTATCAAGAGATAGAATTCTACCCCTATGATATGAAGCTCTTCCTATTGATTGGGCCCACTATTTATACCCACAAACACTCTTTTTCTCCTACATCCTTTATTCTCTTGTTTTTCTTTTCAATGATCTGTCAACAAAACCTATAAATTACTAAGTCATAACTTAGAGTAAGATACAAGAGATAAAGTTAATAACACAATCTCTATATATTTTTCTCAATTACATTCATTCATTACATGAATCTATAAACCATTAACTTATTTTAAGGAATTAATTCAGATTAATTCTTTAGCTCTTGTGGCTATTTGAATTGGTTGAAATTATTGAGCACATCACATCACTATTTTGAATCTTTTTATGCCACTTCCCTTTGGATCGTACCTCCCCTTGAACCTAAAACAGTTAAATCCTAGTTAATATCATTTATACACATAGGTAGAGGGGAACCACCAGAATCATAAAGATGAGGATTGTGGTTGATCCTAATGGATCAAACCTTTGATACATTCTCGCAAAGAATAGTATTTTTTTTGTCCTTTTTCCAATTTCTCATCCAACTTCAACTATTTTGGTCATATAACTAAGAATTCTTTACCATAGGTAGGGTATTATTCTGATAATTAGGTTATATAGGCATTTCCTTTTTTAATATTTGGGGTCTAAATTCACTGTTACAAATTTTTTTCATTGATTTCCCACTAACATTCCATTTTCATGATTCTCTATTTGAGTAGAAATTTCTCCAATAGTCATCCATTCTTTATTATTCCTCAATTAAAGATATCATTCCCTTTATTTCACTTATCACCTTGTAAAGAATGTAAGATTGTGGAGAAAATATTTATTCATTTTATTTTATCATTTATTTGAGTCTCCATGCTATTTCTTGCTACTGGTGGGTTATTCACTAAAAAAACATTATTATTACCCACAACTAGAGTAGATACTCTATTTTTCTTCTTAGTTCATTCACATTAATTCAAATATATGTTTTAGTGAGTGTAACATAGGATTTGTTGGATAAACCTTTTATTGATCTCCTTGTGATTCCTTAGAGGATGTAAACCTATTTTTCATATTACAATGTTGTCTTCTAGTATAGGCCTTTTCTCTATACACTACCTATGATAGGGATATCTTTATAGGTTCCTTTTACTTTTCTAATATATTCATGGTAAAATATTTTTATGAATTCCCATGATCAAATAATGTAAAACATCTCCAATTAAAAGCATTTCTCATGTCACCATTACTTGGTTGAGAGGTTAATGTATTTAGAGTTCTAATTCTAATATTGATCTCTCGGGCTTCTGGAAACGTAATCATAGTGTGTATGAGTATTCCAAAATAGTAAAATTTCATGGATACATTCTTCTAAGAGATTATTCTTTCATATTTCTCATAATGATTCCTCTTAATCTAATATATAGAAAAAAAATATTCACAGTCTGAAATATATTCCAATGCCTCTGAAAAAATGATTTATGACTATCAGTCCCACATAAATAGCACATGATGTCATTACTTCCTGTAGAATCGTTTCATGGTTTTCTTCTATAATATATAGGATTTTACCCATTTTTTGAACTATTCGCAGGTCTCTTTCTGCCTTGCGTGGGTGGAGATTCATCAAATCCCATACGGATTTTTTCCTAACTGTATGTCTATTAAGATGAGAAAATATGTTCTTGTTTCTCATCATAACTAGAAAATTTTCTTCTCATTTCATTATCACCTAATTAAGGATAATCAAATAGTATGTTCAATGAAACCTTCATTTTTGGAATTATTTTAGCATTAGATTTCTACAATTATTTCTTGAATCTCATATTCTAATTTTTGAATCTTATTATCCATTGATAAAAGTCTGGCATTAATTTCATACCTGAGATTCTTTCATCCACTCATCTCATCTTCTGATTCTCAGATGAGCTTATTCATCATGTTGGAATTCTCCTTTAATATAGGTTTCATCTAAATAATAGAATCATTATAGCATGAATTATCATAATATACCCTTTGTTTTTATTGATCTAATTTTGATATCTGTGTATAAAGATCATTATTTAACATCTCTTTGAATTTAAAGTTACTCACTCATTCTTGAAGCATCATTGAGTGAGTCTGTCTTTTCCCTATCTGGTTCATCCAAACTTTATTTCAGTAAACTATTTGATTCCTTAAATTTAATCACACTTCTTCAGTAAACAATTATACACAGAGGAATAAAACCAGGCTTCTTCTTCTTCTTTGCAGATCTTATATTTTTCATCATACTCCATGACAAGAGTAGACTGAATCTTTGACCACAAAAATCAACTAAACCAAGTCAGGGTAAAAAAATTGATAAAAGAAACATTCCCTATGATTCCAATTGTTAGGTCCAAAAGGGCACTAAATACCCTTAGAGGAGGGTGAATCAAAGTATGGATATTATTTTCTAAATTTCTCCTACCCTAATAGATCTTGACATATTTACTATAATTTTCACTTTCATTGCACTTAAATGTTAATGTTGATCTTATTATTTACTTTTTTATCTGATGATTATTATCTTAATGTTATGTATGAAAGCATGCAAAAGAACGCAATGATTTGTACTTGGATCGCTATCACTAAGATACATCCAAGGAGCATACAATGTATATGTGCTGATTCTACCAAATTCACTAAGAATCACAACCAATAAAGATATTCAGGCTAGATCACTTCTATGCTCATTCTCACTGCCTTTATAAGGTTTATAGTTTTCTCACTACATTACTAATGGTCACTCCATATCTCTCATCCACCAATTAAATATCGTTGGGAGGGATCACTATCTTTATCTTCTTTCTCCCACTACTCTTGTAAGGGATTCAGCCGCATTTGATGGACTGGCAGGTCAAACAATGATTATGGACATGTTGTTCTATTCCTTATCTCTAATAAATATATCCCCAGTTGTATATGGATTTTCTTTTAATGTTCCAATTTCATCCAATAGATGAATACCACTTTACCACATATATACTAGGAAATGCTCAGAAAATTTGGTTGGTATTTGAAGACTTTATGAACTTCTTCTCATGAAATTCCTTCAAAAAACACATTTCCAATGCTCATAACATTCATTTGGCTTATAGCCTTCAAAAAATCTACACATAACATCTTTACGAACCACCTTCATGACCCACCTTTGTGAACCCAGAGAAATAGAATTATCATTGAGTCACTCTTCTTATTCTAAAAGGGGTAGAGGCATATTTATAGGCATTCCACCAATTACATATCCATGCAGTCCATGTTATCATCACTTTGTAAAGCTGCTTTATCTATTTCATGGTGCTCTCCATTTTTTCAAATCCCCACATAAATTTCCCATTAGTGATTCTTGTTGTAATCGTAGGTAATTCCATCAAAACCCTTCATGGAATCAAAAAAAAACTATCATGGTGCCATGATGCTCCATTCATGATGCTCTTCACCTTCTACATTCACGATACTCATCCATGTTCTTATAGATCACTATTAGAATACCTTGATCCTTCATGAAACACTCTTTATAAATCCCATCATCATGAAATTCATGCCTTTACCTTATTTTAATATGGAATTCATGAAAATAAGCTTTTCTCAATGAAATCCAAACTCCAAATTTTGGACACCAAAAATTTGAAAAATATTGGAAAACAATTCCACCTTGTATATGATATTTTGTTTCACCACCAAAGTGTCCATTACTTTGTATTGGTTTGATGTTAACATGTATTTTCAACAATATCTATGGATATCCAAAACATACCATGGAAATAAACTATGTCCAAAAACACAATCAATCATAAAATGATGCAATGTTACCTTGATGGATTTTTTTACAAATATAGTTCCATCAAAAAATAAGTATATAAAGGACCAGTTGGATGACTTGAGTTCCAAATAATTCATTTGACCATGGGTGTTTACTTCATTTTATCCAATATTTTTTTCACCAATAAGGATAACTAAACCCTTTAATTTTCTATTGATTATCGAAAGAAAAATTAGTTTACATTCAATAATAAGTATATATATCCCCATGTTGAATATTTTGTTGATCATCTAAAAGGGATGAAGTGTTTCTCCAAGATAGATATTTATTATGGTTATCAAAATCTTATAATCAAGAGTTTCGATAACCCTCAGAGTACTTTTAGGAGTAGGTATGGCCACTATGAGTATCTTCTTATGCCATTTGGTATTACCAATGCTCCATTTTTGTCTATGGATTTGATGAATACGATTTCCCACCTGTAACAAAATAATTCATTATGGTGTTGGTTGATGAAATTTTGTTTTACTCAAAAACTAAATTGGATTATGCACATCATTTGAGAGTAGTTACATACATATTGAGTAATCATTACCTGTATTTCAAAATATCCAAGTTCCAATTCCATATTCGACAAGTAAAGATCATGGTGAAAATTATCTCTGAACATGGTATATAAGCGTATCCTAAAAAGTTGAAAGTTTCAAAATCATGTCAAGAACCATGTAATGTCTTTTAGATTCATATATTATTGGTCTTAGTGGGGTTCTACCTATATTTTTTAAAATATTTCTCTAAATTACCTTGTTATTGGATTGGTGTTACTTAGAAGCGAGTGATGTTTATATCAGATTCTAAATCATATGCCTCCTTTTATGAGTTTAATCACCATTTGAATTTGGCTCCAATGTAGACTCTATCAGATGTTGGGTAGGTATATATGGTTATCTGTGATGAATTGGGTTCAATGCTATGTTTCATTCTCATACTAGGTGATCACGAGGAGGCTTATAGTTTTCATCATCTTTCGCCTCATGAGGAAAAAAATCCAATGAAAATATATTTAAATAATATCTATCATTCAATACCTTAATTTTGTTTTTGAAATTACTTTTTAGATAATGGATTTCCATTTACTATGATCATAAAATCTAGATTCTAACCTTATCACAAAAATAATTTAATCTATGTAAAAGGTTATGGAAGAAGTACTTGTAGTCTTTTGACATTTAAATTTCCTACACCCATTGGATATGGAACTTCTTTGAAGATGCTCTATTAAAGAAACTTACATCCCAAACCATGAAGGAATCATTATAGGAGTGGAATCATATAGATCCCTTTTCTCTCTTTTATTTGGGAGTCTTGGAGGATATATATGAGGTTTCATTTAGAAAGTGTTCAGTTGAAGTCCTATCTTCTTGATATGATCATCCTAGAGAAGTATATTAATAATGTGTTTCTATACATTACGGATTATTTATATAGTGGGAATACCATCAGTGAATAGTCTATATTTTTAGTGGTATCCTTTGTTTTAGGAAATACTATTTCATTCCATCGCTTATGGGGAAGTTTTTTTTGATTTAGTTTCATTATTACTAATTATAAATTAACCCAAGAATGGTAAATATATTTTATGATATCATAATTTGATTTTTGTGTCCAAGAATTAACCATGAAATATTTTATTTTGTTTCTTATTTCTATACTTGTCAACATATCAATTCTAAACATGAGAATCCTTTTGGTTTTCTTTAACAACCTCTTAAGTTGAATTGGATCTAGGATGAGATATTGATGGAATTTATATTTGGGTTTTTCATACTCCTAGAGAGAATATCTCCATTTGGGAGATGATTGATAGGTTGAATAAGTCATCTCACTTTATTCTTATTTGTGATATGACTAAAGTTGAGAACCATGGAAATATGAATGACTAGAATATCATTTGCTTGAATAGTGTTATGTCTGCCATTGTTTTTGATAAGTTTCATCATTTTATATCACCTTTTTAGAGAGGCCTTCTTGAGCCGATGAAATTCTAGGTATAATTGCTAAATGTGTACCGTCCTTAGAAATATTCATATATAGAACAAGCTATATAGATTATGGAGTATATGTTTTGAGCTTGTTCGTTTGACTATGGAGGAGTGTTAGATTTTTTTATGGGGATTTTTGAGTATTATAACAAAACTAGTTAACAATATTCTATTAAATTGGATCTCTTTAAGGTAATATATGGCTAACCATATAAATCTACACTCTATTGATCTGATATTGTTGGTGTTTCCCATGTGGGACCATGTTTGGTCTAGAAAATGATTAGGAAAATACAGATGATTCATCAAAGGATAGTAATGGCCCATATCTGATATAAATTTTATTTTCATCATAATTAATTTCCTTTGGATTTATCGGTTTGAGACCAAGTGTTTCTTAGATTATCTCTTTGTTTAAGACATTGATGGCTTCAGAAACATCGGAAGTTTCCACAGAGATACATGGGACTATTTGACGTCATTAAGTGGTTTGGGTAGGACTATAACCATTTGGATTGGCAACCTCAGATGACTTTGAATGATTACATGTTTCATGTGTCAATTCTAATGAAGAATATTTTGGAACTATCTATTATTTTCAATTGGGAGGACCATGATGTCAAACATGATTTGATCATCACTAAGAAGCCATTCCAGCTTATTAATTCTCAGAAGAAGGTTCTAAATGATAATTCTATACCTTTTTTAGGTGTTATGAAATCATTGTTATGATTCTCAGGGGACATGGGAGTGTGGATCCATGAAGAAAGATTAGTAACCTCATATCTTTGTGGACTGATCTTCTTAACAAGAATTTTGGGGGTACATTGAATTTATCGATGGTTGAATTGTAACATCATGACACTTTAATTCATGAACTTATATTCATATTTTTTACAACATTTGGTTTTGATCTTTTCACGTGTTGTTTTCAGTAAATTTTGTATTTTTTTCAAGTTTTATCAGCCTTTTCACATTTATAAAAAGGATATAAGAATTAGTGCGGGTCTTCCCCTGAAAAATTGCATCATGGGTTTGAGTTACAGAGGAGGGTGCAGATTATGGAGCTAGGTTAGTTCAAATCAAGTGCCCTTCCCCTAAAATAGTGTGACCTAAGACTGAGTAGTTTTTCAAGGTTTTTTCATGGTCCATAAAACCTCTTGACCAAACTATTTAGATATTTTATAATCATAAAAGGAGTAAACTATTGGGGAAAAGTCGTGCATCGAAACCATGTGATTAGATTTAATTTTTTTCGATTTAATTTTTTCTAATTACATAAAACCCTATTTTAACTCTAATCCCTTCTTACTTGAACCATACCAAAACACAATGACCATGAAGATGATCTTGAGTTGATTTGGGAACTTCCCACTTCAAATCATTGTAGATTGATGTTTTTATCAAATTTTTGAATCTCTTTGGTGTGTGTATCCTATATCTAATTTTAAATTCCTCTTTCCTTGTCTATTTATCTCTATCTTTCAGATTGGAGGATCATTTTATCATTAATGGATCTAAAAATTGATATTTGATTTATGTTTTATGGATTATCTCATGATCAGTTATATCGTTTCATCTCTCTTGGAGAGTGGATCCCGTGTTGAATGTTTGATGATATTGAGATTGTGGTCAGTGGTTTCATAAGTCAATTCCAATCAACTAAAACCTTTTATTGTTGTTTATTTTAAATTTGATTCCTAATTTATTTAAAAATAAAAATTGTATATTTATAATTAATTTTTTCAAAATATATTTTTTGTGTCTAGATACTTAGTTAAGGATTTTCAAATAAAGTGTTGATTTTCAAACAAATGAGTTTGAATTGAAATAAATGATTTGATGGCTGAATTTGATAATGATTTCTTGAGAGATGATGTCATAAAATGATTTTTCATATCATATGAAATTAATTGTTTTAAAATGAATGATTTTTATGAAAACCGTTAAATTTGGTTTCTGAAATGAAATGGCATGTTTCTAAAAAAGATCATGGGAATGATAAAATGATTGGATATTGATTGAAATGAATGATAACCCCATTTATGATTAATTTCCAAGAAGTATATAGGCTCATGGGTAGTTTGAAGGGCGTCCTTTGATATACAATATATGAATGTATTATCACTTCATTAAAAAGTATTAATGATGATATTGATGACTAATCTAATTGAGGGTAGGGGGTTTGTTATTTGGGATGGATTCCCTTTCCCCCTAGTCTAGAGATATCGATATGTGTGACCACTTAGAGATAAAATTCAATGAGAATGTGTGGAACCATTTTATTTAATCTAACTAACCTTGGGGCATGTTACCATAGTTCTTTGATTGAAAGTAATATATACATTCCAATTTCCCTGAGATGATTTTTTTATGCTGCATTTGATATAAATTCTTGTCCATTCTTGTTTTGATGGGACTACACTTTTTTATAAGTTTTCAAATCACTGTTAATATTTTTTGCAAATGAATGTCTTCTTATGAATTCTGAAAATATTATAGTGACATTTTTTATTTATAAAAAATAATACATGGTTTATTTGATAAGGAATATTTAGAGAATAGTTGCTGGTATCCTATTTGGAAAGTGTATCTGACACCCTAATTTTGTCGTTGGGAATTTGTAGACGTTATTATGAGAGGTTGGGGAATAGAGAAATACCTAATTAGATTTGGTGGATTCTATTGATTATTGGGGCTTAGGTAGTTGGTAGTAACTAGTGGACTGTTATATCCACCTGATACCCATGTTCTACTCATCAGCCTATGGGATCAAAAACGCCTCTCAAGAAATTTCAGGATTGATTGGTGTATCGGTGTAGTGGGTTATTTGTTTTTTCCATGACAATGAAAGAGGAAAGGAAAGTGATTGTGCATAGAAACTCACCTTAACAACTTTTTTTATAAAACATTAACATTTTTAGGTCATTTTCTTTTTAACATTTTATCTTTTAACTAGATTTACTTTTACCTTGTTAGTTAATTTTCAACCTAAGTTATTAATTTTTATAAAAAAAGTAAGATTGATAATTTTACCTAATTTTAATGCTTTAAATTTTAAATTTTAAATTCCTTTTATCCAATGATATATCAGATGGTGTGAAATGATATTGCTTAAATAAACACACTAAATTTATTAAAAACAATTTCTCTAAAAATCACATTTCTAATATTTAAATTTATATATAATATAAAATTATCTTGTTTTTCATTTTAAGGAAATTAGTTGACTTATTAAAAAAATGTGTGAGTATTTAAGGGAAATCCAAAATTTAATCTCACATTGAAAATAATAATTTAAAGAATATTACTAAAATAATTTCTATTAAATTAACATTATAATTAGTACTTAAAAATTTTGAAATAGAATGTATAAGTTAAAATATATTCAAAAATACAAAATTTTATTACTTAAATACATATTTCATTACATGAATGGTTTCATATGTTTTACATTATGCTTAAAACATAGGAATTTCATAAGATAAGCTGTTTTAGGAAAAATGGTATTTTCATTATTCACAAAAAAATCAAACTTTCGGAGAAATACAAAAAAAATAACTTTTGAAAATATTAAAATGATTAATCCAATGATATTATTTATTTTCAAAAATTAATATTATAAATTAGAGAAATTAATCTCTAAAGTATAAATATATGATAAAAGTATAAAAAAAATTTATAGGAAATTGAATTTTTTAGAATATTAACCAGTCTCATTAAAATTTACAATTATTTATTAATTAAATTATTATTAATATAAAAAAATAATTATAAAATATATTTTATCATAATTAATCAAAATTGTTTTTAAATAGAAATATACATTCCATGGAAACTAAATATTTGGACAAATATATTTCTATGAACAAAAATTTCATATTAGTGATTTTAGACATACCAATAGAGTTTCATTCATATTAAAATTATCATTTATTTTATTTAAACATATATTTAAAAAATTGGTTCATTTTATTCATTCCCAATAATTTTATTGCTATTTATTATGGTTATACTTAAATATTTCTATTTTGTCCAAATATATCATGGTTTTATTCAAGTTATGTGGTTTGTGTGGAGCAATCTATCGAACACATTTGGTTCATTTAAAGGAATTCATATATTAAAATCTCAAGGTGTTATTGTTATGGTTTATAGATCACCATATAAATGACTTTATGAAATACTCTATTTGGGTAAAATAATTATTAGGTATCAACAAATATACTTTAGATATCACATAATGTGACACCATGTATTCACACTTGTTTATGATCTAAATATTATAATTCATTGATAGGTTTTCCCTTACTCAGTGTTTCATCTCAACCATTTTTATATTTCAATTCATTATTTTTAAAAGATGAGTTTAACCAATAAGAAGTATTGAATGTGGTTTACATGGTTTTTTGATTATGTATAAATATTTTTTACCCAAAATTATAAGAGTTTTGACTATCACAAATACACTAACATTCTTCTAAATTGTTTCAATGTGTTTCTAGGGTATTTTTTATGTTTCCAATTGATTAATAATGGTAAGAAGGAATCCATCCAAATATAAGTGTCCAACATGGATCAAAGGGCCTCTTTAATGTATGTTACATAAGGAAAAAATTGGTTACCTGTTGAAGTGATACTAGATATCTACTACCATGGTCAAAATCCTCTCGGGAAGTAGGAGCCCACCGGCTAACTAGTAGAGGTGCATCAACAATATCATGTGAGAAGATAGTGACTATAATGTTTCAACAGAACCATCGGTTACCCAGTGGAGGATACTGGGTATCTAGTAGGGTTGGAAAAGGTATTCCAATTGTGATTTAATGTTGTTAAAAAAGTGTCTAGTTAGGGTATTTGATGATTTGGCTCAACCCATGAAGTCGGACACCCTATGTAGGATATAAAAAGAGTATTTGGGAGGCACATAACTCAATATAATTGTTTTTTCATCAAACAAAATGATCTTTGATCTCAAATTCCTTTTTATTATTCTCAACAAATTCAATCGTTATATCTTCCCCATATTTTCTCAATGAATATCAAAGTGATCATCGACCATAGAGATCATGGCTCCAAATCAAGAAGGTTATGTTATTAAACATTTTTATTCAAAGATTCAATTAAATTATTATTCAATGATTTTTATTCACCTTTTCTACCCTTAAATAGATCATATTTTTGAAACCCCTTGTCTCCCACTTCTTATCGATATCTCTCCCTATTTCTACTTTGATCTAATTATTCTAGAGAGATTGCAGTTTTTTCATCGTAAATGGACTTCAATTAAGAATGTAATATATTATATTTCCCCTCTATGTCATTGGTTCTTGGTTATCTATTCAAACAAAGTGACTCAGGTTCTTCAAATTTCTTTAAAATAAATATCTTTTTAGGTTCTAAGTTTCTATAAAAATATGGTATTTTTCTGTCTTGGTTACCTTTAAAACCAAGGGGATTATTATATTGAACCAAAGGATCATTCCAACGGGAGGAGACATTGGGGTGCCTTCAGTTACTAATGAAAATTTTATTTACCAAATTTCCTATATCCTTTTACTTTCCTCATATTATTTTCTACATCCTAATTTTTTTATCTCATTGATTTAATTTCATCTAGGTTTTAGTTTGATTATATATTTTTCATGAAATATAGTATATTTTATATAATTGATTATTTGTTTTCATTAATTTTAAAAATGGAAATTCGTCTCCCATATTGTCATACCTCTTACCCCAAAATAGATATCAATGGAGTGATTTGAATCTTTTTTTAAAATCTATTTTTTAAGAAAATGTATTTAAATTTATGTTTTTCAAGTCCTAATTAATTTCAAATATTTTTATTATTATTTCATCTAATTCCTTTTCATATGATCTGATTTTAGATATAATGACTATTCCTATTATAAGAATCATATTTAATCCTTTCTTGTTAGTATTAATTATCTCATATGGAAAATTGTATTGCAAGAAAATGTTCCTAATAAAGTATTTGAAGAAAAATGGACTCCCAAATATAATAAAATTTTAAATTAAATGAATGACCTATTAATTCCATGTAGTATGGTCTTGATAGAAACTTATTCAATCAGGTTTTCTATTAAAAACTATTCATATTTTTTGTAACTTATTAAAAGCTGCACATGATGGAAAAAATAAATTAAATTACAATTGATTAGATACAGTTTTCCAAGATTTTAAAATTTTCTCTAGACATCCCAATGAATATTTTATAATAATCTTCACTCATTTTATAAAAATTTATAATAGTATAAAATCTCATGATGATGAATTATCCATATAAATTCTTATGAATAAAATCATATGGGTTTTACCTAGTTTATGGGGTCCCAAACTCTCAGGGATCCAAGAGTTCAATGATATCAATAATATAGTGATTGAAGAAGTCAATAGAAACCTAATGAAATAAGAAATGGTGATGGAATCCCATGATATTAAACAAGAAATATAGGTCATGGAACCCAATAATAACATTACTTTTAATGAAATTGAAGGTGATGATTATTTCATAAGTGAAACCAATAATGAAGGTGTACTTGAACAGCTTTTCAAAATTGTGAAAAACTTATAAAGAAGGATAAATTCTCCCAAAGGTTTCAAAAATAAATATATTATTTTTATTTTGGAAGTGACTTATTACAAATGAAAAAAATTTCATATAATAATATATTTACTAATATACAAAAATATATCAAAAGATAAGAAAAAAGGTAATAAATTTTTATATGAATTGACTTAGGATGATTCAACCTCCCCAAGCGACAATAGTCATGCATGCCTCATGGGAAATATCTTGGACATAGATGTGTTTAGTAATCTAATGTCTCACTATTATTCTATTTTTTTTCTTTCTCTTGTTATTTTTTAAACAAACCATTTTATATCACACTTAATCCACAAAATCCAACTAGGCATTTTATAAAAACACAAGTCATGAAATACATAACAAAATTGTTTTTACTCCACACTCAAAAAGGGTTAAAACCCAATTTTCATTCCATAAATCCATTTATAATGATAAAGTATATTTTACCTATCACAAACCATGTGTGAAAAGGCACAAAAAAAATTATCAAACTTGTGGTCTGCACATTTTCAACAAAACAACACAATTTAACACAAAAATATGCATAAACTACCATTTTCACATCAAATAATCAATACAATGGTTGAACAAGAATACTCATTATATATATAAGTTGATAATATTAAGAAAAATATGAAACTTAAATTAAAAGGGAAAGTGCATAGGGAATCGTACATCAAAACCATGGTGCGACAACAACGCAACATTGGAAACACCCAAAGAGGGATCTAAATCCCAAGACCAACAAATATAAACTCTAAATGAACAAGAACACCAACCAAAAATGAAGGGAATGAAAAAAATATAGTGGAGGGTATACCATATGGGGGAGTTTCACGGGTAGGGAGAACACCGGTAGGGAAACACCGGCAGGGTGCGTGGTGGCTGGGGCAACGCAGGCAGGGTGTGGGCTAGCTGGAGGAGGGCCTCAATAGAGCTGGCGTGGGATGACCAGAAGAAGCCAATGGAAAGGGATGATCCGGAAAGGGGGAGTGTTATTGGAGGTCCCAAGTAGGGGAGGTGGGATCTTCCGAGATAGTGTGGCATCGAAAAGAGGTGGCATCGGCAGGGCAGGGAGCATCGACATGGTACACACCAGTTGGAGGATGTGGCACTAGAGGAGAGGGAGGCAGGTC
Source organism: Viscum album (assembly GCA_963277665.1). NCBI lineage: Eukaryota > Viridiplantae > Streptophyta > Magnoliopsida > Santalales > Viscaceae > Viscum > Viscum album. The sequence continues at coordinate 100,116,219 of OY728159.1, forward strand.
ACCATTCAAATGGGGGGTTGTGCGCAACACTAGGATGGAGGAGAGGGTTGTGTGCACAAGGTAAGAGTGGCTAGTTTCTATGCCACACAAATATGTGGGAGGGATTCATGGGAGAGAAGGGGGAGGAAGATATAGGGAGTGGAAAGACCTTGGAAAAATAAATGAAAAATAAATAATTAAAACAAACAAAATAAAACTAACTTCAAAAAAATAAATCTTCATAAAAATAATCTTTAATATTAACAATAAAAAATCTTAAAAACCATATTAATAAATAGCTAAAATAATTATAAAAATTTTATAATTATAATAATAATAATATTTTTAATAATAAAAAATAATAACAAAAAATAGTCATTTCATTATAAATATTAAATTGTATTAATAAAAATTTTAATAGGTACTAATAATAATAATTTTAATAGTAGTAATAATAGTTATTTTATTTATTTTAACACCACATCTTGGTCTGTGCATGGCTTAAGTGATCATGCGTGAATCATGTGGTAGCTTCTATCTTCAAAAGCCACTGCCTGGGTCCCTGTGCTGACTGCACGGTCTTTTCCGGTCATGCAGTGCCTGCTCACCGGCCTAAAAACCACTAAATCTTCTATTAAACATAATAAAAATAATAAAAATAATAACATTATGATGATATTAATAAATATATAATGATAATAATAATAATAATAACACTTTATATTATCAAAATTATCATTATTAAAACAAAACTTTGTATTTCAATTATACTTTTTCTTATTTTATTTTAACTGTCATTTTATTAATCATTTAATTCTTATTTTATTTTTATTTTGAACATGGTTTGTCTGAACGGTTGTCTAGGTGAAGTCGTATGGTATTCCAAACCATGCTCTCCCCGTGCGCTAGGTGACGTGAAATATAAAACATAATTTTTTTAAGAAAAAACAAATATTTAATCTGGGACTCAACCCGAACCCCAGAAAACATTAAAGACCAACAAAATAAAAAAATAAAAAAAATCAATGGTCATGGTGTGAAAATTCTCCCCGCCATAATGCTTTCAACCCTGAAAAGGCACAACATGTTCTAAATGATTGATAAGCACCTAAGGATTCCACATCAACATGATATAACCTCTCAATACAAGGAAATTTCACCAAACAGCAATGGAATATAACCCCATTTCAAAAAATATATCACTAGTACAGGGGAGGTACGAATTGACTCCCCACCATTATTATTAAACAAGCATCTGATAACGTCTTAAGAGAACACCAAATGAGACCTGCAGTGGGTCGCCCCCCAATAAGAACCAACGAATAGAGACCAAATGAGAATTCAACAAGAACTATAATAGGTTCTCTCCCCTAGTCCAACCAAAACTCCCTTACAATAGCCTATCAACCCAGGCTAAGAAGACCACAACATGATCATTTAAACTGCCCACTCCATAATAGAGGGGACAAGAACTGAGACAAAACTTCCTGCATAGACGAACCCCCCCCCCCCCACCACACAGGGAGGGGAGGGAAGGGGCCCAATGAGTGGATCGTTGATTCCATAGCCGACAACCACCCACTACCCTTCACTTATGAACTGATAAAATCCAAGACAACACTTGATTGACATGGGAGGTTCACATAAGAACACTAATCAAGACTCGCATCAAAGAAGTCATAACTGCAGACACCGCATGAGGGGTAAGTCCATCGCACACTTTGAGATAAAAGAGAATTATCAATGATGGAGAAACCATGATAGAAACACAATAACTTCCTCCCCGAAAAGGTAGAGGCACAAATTTAATCAGACTATTTAATCATTCCGGATTCTTCACTAAGTCCTAGCTTCACACTGGGACATACTATTGGAGATCTGATGTTTGAAGCCTCTACTTCATCATAGTAAGGAGCTTCTAATCCACTACATAAAATTTCCTCTTTTAGTGCCACATGAATCCACATAATACTCCCATGTAGAAACAATAGATTAATTCTCACCATAAAATTCACTTCCTTAAATAACACACCCTTTTTTCAAATAGGAACTCAGAGATATACAATACCAATCTACCTCACTCAGAACAAGGAGTATAATGATCATGATTTACAATGAAACCCACCAAACACCACCTATCACAAATATCACAACTGAGGGAATTATCATAGTAAGGAAGCATCCCAGACATATCCTAAACATAACACTATTCCAATAGAAGGGTCATATTATCATCCAAGGAGTTGGATTTAACTTATAAAACTCATCATTGAAATACTAAGGTTTATCAACAAGAAATCATGCCAATGGAGAGCCTCCTGATTCCATATTAAAATATTCATCATAACCCCCATGGGGAAAACACAATGAAATATTGAAACTAGTAAAATCACAAACACTGCTCCAGAACTGAGCCAACAACAAGATTTTATCCCAAGATCCAACAGTGGTATCACTTCCAGATCACGAGGAAGCATAAAAAATTAACAAAACTTCTCAAAGATATAAAAAACAAGAAACATAAGAATCTAATTACTAAACACCAAAATTTACAACTTTAAACACTTTTGAAAAATAGGATAAATCAAACATTGTGGATTTTCACCCTCACCAATGGTGTTTCATCAAGCCTCACTCACATGCATATTACTATACCCCCCAATGGCATTTTTCCCTTATTCTATACTGAGAACTCATCCACACATACACATACCACCATGAAAGCTAGAAACCATTAACACACCAAAGGCCAAAACAAAGAATCTTCATTTTCGAAAAACTAACCATTAATTCCATTTCAAAAACCATGTACCATCTGAAGTCACTCTAACTAGAAAGTAAAAAAAATCATTTTCTTTAAAACTCATCCCATTTTATTTAAAAAAATCCCCACACCAAACATTTCATTTCAAAAAAAAATTCCAAAACGAATTTATCTGATTCAAACACTTTTTATAATTCAAAGGTGACCCAAAACTACTCAAAAAGGGAACTATTGTTTGTGGGTGACTTGGCCATAAGGTTGGAAACCATATGTCCTACACTCCACCAATATGAAGAGAATTATAGGACCATTCCCTTGGCTCTACATGGATTTCTTGGACGTGCAAGCTCATGGGGACTACTATCCCCACTCCACTTGTTGTATCCCAATCACAAAGAATTCTGTAAAGACCATGGAGACTTACAAAACCATACATCCCTTGGAAACCAGAGGATAAGAATGAGAAAGAGTTTGTAACTCTCACCCTACACCAACCCCTCGAGTCCTGGAAATCCTATTTCGTCTACCTTGACATCCCATAGTAATAAATAGTGCTCGAAAAATCATGATCCACTAAGATCCAACCTACTCCGATACCATTTTGTCATGAACCAACCTGGGTTTACCCTGAATCTGTCACCAAAGCCGATCTGTGGCAAGGCCCGTGAGGCATTTTCGATCCTCCCAGGATATAAACAACCACCAATAGAATCAAAAAGTACAATAAGGGAATTATTTCAACCAATATTAAATAAAAAACTCAATAATAAAAGATGAAAAAATTGTTCAATAAGTGTATATATAAATCTGAACTGAACATCCTTTATAAACAAGAAACCAAGCGATGCAACAACTATACAATAGAATCCAAAACTAGCAAGATGACTAAACTAGCTCTATGTAACCTCACATGTCACTCTACAACACCATGATAAATCATCTCTCAAAAAGAACAAATATCATGTTTAAACCTATAAAAGGCTAAAAACAGATTTGAACTATATGCCTCAGGATAAAACTCAGTAGGCTTGCCCGATAATCTATTCTCAATGCACTTATTTTTATATTATTGAAACATAAATTTTAATTTATAACTAAAATTTATAAAATTATTCTTTTCTATACATCTTAATTAAGAATAAAAGTATGAACCATTTCCCCCATTCATTTCCAAAACCAATTTCATTCCCTTAGTGGATCGCTGACATTTTAGAAATGGAACTCGTGCTTTCATTTTAAATGGTAAGGAAAACTATGAAAAAACCTTTAATTTAAAAATTATAATTTTCACAAACCTTTAGAAACCAACACATCACTTCCAAGTAGACACTACATAACAAGGAACTAAAATACACATATAATAAGGGAAATGTAAATATACACACAAGTATCTCAAACCTCAATGAAGAAAACTAAGAACCATTAGACATAGGTGAACCCAGGAGATCAAGAACAATCCAGAATGAACTAATACATGATACCACATCCTCGGTTGCATGCCACACATGATGAAATCAAAACACACAAATTCCCTGCCACCCTAACTCGGGATAGACCGAGGGTCCTAATCCCATAGAAAAAAAGCCAAATATATTAACCTACTATGGGCCACTTGTAAGTCGTATACTAGTAAAACAATAGTTCTTAGAAAATTCTCTCAATATTCCATTTTCTTGTGTCTCATTTTTATAATGGGCTGATTAAAATTATTCCAACCAAGCATCCAATCACAAATATATAAATTTAATAAGTAAACAACCACAAGCATCACCCTCAGCCACTCCAAGGACCAATCTCATGCCATAAAATAAACAGAACACAGACATTCCAACCCGAGTCACTCTCATAAGTGATCAAAAGGATTCCACAATGGGTAAATACCCTACATTATATAGGAATACAAGGAATGGGAAATATCCAAGGAGGTATTCATAATAAACACTTTCATAATTTATACAAAGAATCCAAATGGGCCTTTAATCATTTCACAAAACTAACTTTTACCAAACATGTAATCCATACTTTAAAAGAAGTGTAAACACACCATTTAACATTATAAAAAATTCACAAAAACTCCTTAAAAAATTTCCATTGTAGAGAGAAAATAAAAAAAATTAAAAAAATGCCAAATGGACAATTTATCAGCAGCACATGCTAAAACACCATAAAACCCATTATCAAACCATTATAAAACCAAAACGAGATTGGAATCCATATAAAGAACCCAAAAACATTTCTTTTAATGATTCCAGTATATTTATAAATTCAAAAAAATCCATTTATATCGCATTTAACCCAAAAAATCCAACTTGGCATTTTATAAAAACATATGCCATCCAATAATTCAAAAAACAAATCACTAAACACCCAACAAGGGATAAACACATATTTACATGACATAAATCCATTTGGAATGATAAAATATATTTTACCTACCACAAAAAATGTGTGAAAATTCATGGTACATTTCATCAAACAGGCATTGTGAACATTTTTAATAAGCACAACACAATTTAACATGAAACTAATAATAAAATACTGTTTGAACACCAAATAATCAAACCAATGGTTGAATAATAACACTTATCATATACATAGGGTGTGAATAGAAATAAAAGGATTAAACATAAAAAAAAGTTCAAGTTCATAGGGATGACTACATAAAAATCATCACATGATGACAATGTAACTCTGGAAACACCTGATGAGGGTTCCAAAGCCACATACCTACCAATATAAACACTAAATGAACAAAACACCCAAAAAAGGAATTGAAAGAGAATAAAAAATATAAAAGGATATACTGGAGTGGGAAAATGTTACTCCAGTAGGGTGTGTTCCGATAGGGTGATGCAGACAGAGTGTGGGTTTTTCGAGGCAACACTGATAGTGTGTGGGCTGGCCGGAGGAGGGCCTCACCGGAGGTGGTGTGCACTGGGCAGGAGAGGCCACCAGAAAATGATGTTCTAGTAAGTAAGTTTTTTTCTTGAGGTCATGATTGGAGAGGAGGGATCGTTGGATATGGTGTGTTACCAATAAGGAGTGATGTCGATTGGATGAGGCACATTGGTAAGGTATGCACTAGTGTGAGGATGAAGTGCTAGAAGAGATGGAGGGAGGTCCTCGACCAAATGGGGGGTTGCAGGCTGCACTAGGAGGGAGGAGAGGGTCATGTACACATGGTGGGAGTTGTTGGCCGCTGCGCAGCACAAAAAGGGGTAGGGTTTCATGGGAGAGAAGGGGGAGGAAGTGAGATGGAGAGGAAAACCATAGAGAAAAAATAGGAAAAGAAAAAAAATAAAAAAAAATAAAACTAACATAAAAAACCTAACTTAAAAATAATATTATTTAATAGTAATAATAAAAAATATTAATAATCATGTTAATTAACATTTATAATAATTATAAAAATTTAATAATTTAATAATTGTTTTATTTATAATAATAATATTAATCATATTATTATTCATTTCATTTTAAATAACAATCATATTAATAAAACTTTCAAAAAAACTAATAATAATAATTTTTAGAATAGTAATAATTCTTATTTTATTTATTTGAGCACAATGGAATGGTTTGTGCACGGCACAAGAAATTGTGTGAGATCTTCTATCTCTATAATTTGTCGCTCGGGTACTCGAGCTGACGGCATAGTCTTTGTTGGCCATGCGGTGCACGCACACCGGCCTAAAAACTAAGAAAACATACGACAAACATAATAATAATAACAATAACATAATATGATGATATTTAAATTTATGTATTGGTAATAATAATAATAATAATAGTAATAATAATAATAAAAAACAATAATAACAATGATAATAATAATAATAACACTTTATATTATCACAATTATCCCTATTAAAGCAAAACATTGAATTTTATTTTTACTTTTTCTTATTTTATTTTAACTATCATTTTATTACACATTTAAGTTATATTTTATTATTATTTCAAAGATGGATAGGCCACACAATCATCTGGGAAAATTCACATGGGTTTCCAAACCATTCTCTACTTGTGCACCAAGTGACGTAAAACCAAAAACACATTTTTTTTAACAAAAACTAAAAAATTTAATCCAACACTCTACCAGAATCCCAAAAAAAATATTTAAGGCCAACAAAATTATAAAATAAAATAAATTCCATGGAAAAGGTGTGACACCATTTGTGTAATGTGCGTTTCAATAAAGAGATTATAATATTGTTAATATTACGATAACCATTGAGATTTTTTAGAGAAAAATTCATTTTTTGGGATGTAGGATGTAATATCTCCAAATTTTATTAAATATATTCATTCAAATTAATTTAAACTATTTATTATTTTTCATTAAATATAATACATATTTTTTCATACATTACATGCAACTATAATTTTATCTATTATTTCATGCAACATTGAGTTCCTTTTTTGACTTATATTACACACAAGCTATAGTCTTGTCAGACAATAATATACTATTAATTTTATTATCTCAATCATCAACAAGACATTAGAGTGGATAAAATAAACAATATTAAAAAAATATAAAAATATATCTTGAACATGTTTATAAAATTAATTCTTTGGTTATTAATTAATTATAAATGAGAATAAATTCCAATTGAATATAAAAGACACGTTTTTTTGAAAACTATTTTTATGACCGGAATGTCATTTTATCTTAATAAATTAAATTTATCAAAATTATTAAAATATATTAATGAAATTTTTATTTTATTTACTTATTAATTTTTTAAAAAATTCATATAAAAATTTTATAGGGTTAATAAAAGAATAATTCAATTTTTTTGCATAAAAAGTTGTATATTTTTTAAAGGTTGTTTTACCACCATTTAATGGCGCACCTATTTTAAACCTAATTTTTAACACAATAATAAATTTTATTTTAAAAAATAAAATTATTTATTGGAATAGGTATATCAAAATTTACTTTGGGATAATATTTGTTATTTTTCTGAGAAATTTCATATTTTCATGAATAGTGAAAAACACCGAATTTTAATTGAAAACCATTATTTAATATAAATAATTTATATTATAATATGGTATTTTAAATTGTTTTTAAAGTATAATTATATAAATATTATATAATCTAATATAATTTAGGTAATTACAATCATTTTCATAGTGACTTTAGATATGAATACCTTGATAACCTTTTAACATTTTCACTTTGAAAACATGCTTTATCATATCATCTGCGTGATTAATTTTAAATTAATTTATTCCACATAATTTATTTAGATTTGGAAAAATATATTAAATAATTTTAGTTATCATATTTTATAATTTATATTAATAAAAAAAATTACCAAAAATACTAGTGAAGGTAATTAATATTAATTATAGTGGTTCAGGTAAAAATAAGCATATTAAATTATTAAACTTAGAATATAAGGTGTAAAAATGACCCTACACATGCCCGAAACCATTTAATGTCCATCACTAGACCATATACCCTCTTTTATAAAAATTTTATCACTGTTGTAATCACGTTATGTAATAGAGACCTCCCAATATAGTATATCTTTTTAAAATTACAAGAATTCTACTTCCTCTTTACTATAAAAGGCACTCACCCCCCCCCCCCTAATTATTCACACCACTCAAGCCCTTTGGGTAATCAAAAACCATCCCGAATAATATTTAAATATCTAACATCTCATAATAGAGGCAAAAAATTGGTAATAAGTAAATCTAAGTAAGTCCTTTGGTGTAAACCAAAAGGTGTTACACAAAAAGAGGTAACATTTTTCAATGATCACTTTTGATTTATTTCTTTCTCAAACCACATATATTATTATTATTACAATATTATATAATAACCTAATTATCATAAATATACCATTATTGTTTAATTATATGTTTTTTAGACCTACACAAACTTTTATCAAATGGGTTGATAAAACATTGTTCACGTGTATGCCGAACTACCACCTCACGAAACAATCCCATTCATTTTTTTACTTTACCACCTCTTATGGTTAAAAATTATGATGGAAATACTATATTTATATGATATATGTTATATTTATAATTTCTTCATACTTATGGAATTATTATATAACACATACCTTTATACTTTCCATTTTGTAGCAATACAATAACATCATTTGTGGGCTACAGCCTCCTCCAAGCAATGTGATATGATCACACATTGCATGGATTTTATTATAGATGGATTTAATAAAAATATATGATATAAATGAGTTATTTGTGATATTAATGATATAATTATCTATCTTTAAATATTATATATCTTTTTATGAAATCTATTTCACACTTTAAAAGTGATAAAAACATTCGTGGATGTCTGGATTACTGCCTCCTCAAAATGATGTGATTCATCAATTTTTATCACCACATTAGCAGAATGATACATATAAGTATATATAATTGAATAATATGGTATTTATTATACTATTTTAATTATGAAAAGACAAACATTACTTAATTTCTTTCCATGATAATCGTTCCAAAATGAGAACATTAATCATGCGTATGTACAACCTACCATCTCTATGATCGTAAAATTAGTTCATTCATTCAGAAAAATATTTTATGTATAATTTTAAAATTATAATTTATGTAAAAATTTGATAATTATTTCATAGTTATTATTCTTTATATATTTAAATAATGATCTCATTGACCATATTCGACCTATCAAATTCAATTTTGACATATAATCCAAATATGGTCAGAACATCTGACTTAAACATTATGTTTTAAGTAATTGAATATTAAATTTTATAAGTGAAATAAATAATTAATAAAATTTTAAAATTTTATAAATAAAGAAAAGATTTTAAATAATTTTACTACTCATGGATATAGAAGACATTCATGACAAATCAGACTCAAGTTAAGGGATTTCATCTCAATTTGATTTCATTGAGTTATGTTTTAATGTTATACACCAAGTTTTTTTTATCGTTTATTTAGTTCCCATATGAAATTTTAAATCATGAATTTTATTAATTTCATGATCTTAAAATTTTTAATTGATGTTATTCTTTCGTGGATCTTATGATTCAGAAGTTATTAAAGTTTTAAGGGATTTTATAATTTAGTTTCCATTCATTGGGTCAAACATTTATATCATTAGTTATGATATGCCATAAATATATTTGAAATGGCCTATGATTGTTTCATAAAATATTCCCAATTTTATTTTGTGCTCTTACATTTTTCTAACATAATTACATCATTGATTTATTCTCAATCTAATGGTCCGATCATTTTAGGGGACTTCATCTCAATCCCCTTTTACTGTGGCATATCTTTTTATTATTCATCTTAATTATTTTATAAGGTGTATATACATCTTATTTTAAATTTTATATAATTTTTTTTATTTATTTAATGATATTAAAATCTTAAAATGACGTTATTATTTCAATTATCTCATTATTGAAATGTTACTCATGTTTTAATGTTTTTTCTCATCTCACTTTTATTTCTAAGAGATATATTACATATTTAACTTTTTTTTATTCTATATATATTTCACATGAATGTATTTTATGATTATTATCCTTAAATTTACTGGGTTTTAAAAGTCCTTTTTAGGATCTGTATTTCATGGGGTTTCTGGTATCACAGTTACCAAAGTACTAATAGATTTTTGTTACAATTTTCCTTATTTGAGATATTTGTTTTGTTATACACCAATATTATTTAATTATTTTATATAAATGTCCTTTTAAATGATATATCATGAATATATTTATTCTCATCATATTATAGGTTCCATTTAATATTATTACTTCATGGGGCTTATGATACAAATGATTCAAGGTGGTATGGGGAACTTTGGAATGTTTAATGATTATTTTACTCATTAATGTTATTAATTACCTTTTAATATAATTTCCATTCATTAAATTCAATAAAAAAATTTGTTACATATCCTATGATGGAGATATTTTTTATTTATAGCATAATTATCATTTCTTTTGATTAATTATGATATTTTCAATGAGATTATTATGAAACATGCTTCTTTTCCACAAGTTGATTGTGACCTAAAGAGATTGCTATGAAACTCATTTCTCATACATAAGTTATTTATGTATAAATGATATTTTTATGGAACCCATTTATTTTTTATGGTTAATCTTATTTCAAAGAGATTTTTATTAAACACGTTTAATTTATATGGGTTAATCATGTTTCAAATAGATTGTTATAGAACATATTTCTTTTCCCCAGGTTAATCAAATTATGAAAGGTGTCACTTGATTCTCCAATGAGTTTATGAAATATTTTATATGTAATGATGTTTTAATGGTACATGGATGTTAGATGGGTGGTTATATGATAAACTAATTATGGGTTGTTTTGTGATATACCATGGATGTGTGGGTCCCAAATAACCCAACAATGTATTGGGTATGGAAGTCAGTTGTATGGTTACTCCATTTGTAAGAGTGACATGTATGGAAGATGATTTCATGTATATTCCATTTATATGAATGAAAAGTATACTGATTTCCCAAGATACCTTTATGTATGTCTTAACAATTTATTTAGGTTTATAATGTTTCTAATGACTGAGATGAATATTACATGGATCATAATTAATAATTCTGATGACTTTATTTTTCCTTGTTTTCATACGTTATAGTCTATGTATTTATGGGTATGAGTTATTTTATTATTTTATTGTGAAAATTGATTATGTCATCTTACCTTTATGAAATCTTATGATTATTTTTAACATTAAATTGTTAATTATTATGTTTACCCTTAATGGGAATCCGAGTTCACCCTTCTTATGTTTCCCTTTACTCAGGTTTTAAAGAATTGTGTTGAATTATTTTGATTAAATTTTAGAGTTTAAAATGTTTAAGATTGATATTATTTATTATTGGTATTAAATACCTCAGTGTTGTTATGAGACAAGACATGGCTTGTGCATTTCAATTGTTTAAATTCTTTTTCCTATTTAATTTGTTTCATTACGATTATATATATGTGATGATGGATATTTCATATGTTGGAACCCTTGGGGTTGTTTTGGGAATGGACTGGACATTCTTGAGTGATGTTGATCATAGGTTGGGCTTGGACCAGATTATTCAGGTGATTTGATTGTAGGATTGGGCAATGTGGACGTCAGATTGAGACAATGTGACTGTCAGGTTGGGAATGGACCAAGATAAATGGATGGTAAGTCCATCAGATTCTCAACATCATGGTCACAGTGGCATGAGGTACTACAGAGGTCGTGGATTGGGATCTATATTTAGTGATTACTTATCACCTGTGACTTTGGGCCAAGAGAACATAGATGACTCCATGATGAGGTGGTTTTAACCACTCATGTGGGTCGAGGCCCATAATTATTGTTGTTTATGTACTATTGGTTTGGGATGCTTGTTGTATGAAGTCATGTGGGAGATGAGGAGCCATCAGTTGGTTCGGGAATTCCTATGGGATGTCCGTACTAGAGACATGTGGTGTCAAGAGACACATGGTGTCAGGTTACTACTACTTGGGCATGCCTACAGGACATTGGTGTATGAGACACGAGGTGTCAGGAGGCACATGGTACCAGGTTACTATTGCTTGGGAATGCCTTCGAGGCGTCATTACTTGAGAAACGCGATCTCAGGTGGCCCATTTTGTTGGGTTATGTAACTGAGATTCAAGCATTGGCCAAAACAGGTGACACTCCTTGGTGGCTGTTGATCACCAGTCGAGGTTGTGTTTACATCATAAATCATAATGTTTATTTTTTCATATAGATGCATGTCTGCCTTAACACCTATAAAAGGTATATACCATTGGGTGGTATCCTACTATGATTTGTATCACACCCACCATAGGCCCTTCAGGACATGTCTAGACTTTATGGTTTTTCATACAGGTAAGGGATCAGGCTCAAGAGATGGATTCTAGTTCAATTTGTCCTGAAGATTGGTATGGTCCTTGAGGTCATACCTAGCTAGAGTTTACTTTTGTTTTATATTTCATTATGTATCAACATGCTTAATTTTTATTGTATCTACTACTGGTTAGCCATTGGATCTATTTTATATTGACATGTCTGACCTTCTATGGAGGTATTCTTGGTTTGTTTATTAGTTACAAGTGGTGTTTATCATGTTGTTTTATTTACTTTTCGCTGCACTTGTATATATATTGTTTCTGCTGTTTATTGATATTGGATTTTCTTCAGCTATGTGGGTCTTGTTTGAGTCTGCTAAGTCAATTATTTATGATGTATCTTTTATTATTATACTCGGACTAGTAACTCAGTTTCCCATGAGATGTTATAGCCTCCACAATAAACCTATTTACACCCTTACTGCTAGTCGGAAACTTTTGGAATTCGAGGAGGTGCACCTAAGGTAGTGACAACCGACCCATTTAGCACTGTTTGGGTGGTTATTCATGTATGGGACATTACATCTATAAATTATGTGTTTTAAAATGCTACCTGAGTGTGTGGGTTTGGGGAACATCAAATAATATCTAATCATGGTTTATTGTTTTTTGGGGATTAGATTACTTTTTTGGGATTGGTGAAAGTGAGTATTAGAGAAACCCTTAAGGAAAAAAATAAATATAGGAAAGCATCAAAACAAATTGGTGATGTAGAGAGTTTGTGGTGTCTGGGAAATTATATCCCTATCTGATAAAAAAGTTAATGTAGGATCTAGAACTGATTCACCTACGGGTAATAAGCCAAAAATATTGGTTGAGTAATAAATTGATCTTCCCTTAGTGAAAAAAATTGTTTCTAATTACACACCTAGTTTGATACTCCTAAGGGACATGATTTGGTTGATTCACAAGCTCTTTATGATTCATAATTAATTAATTAAATGGAATTTTAGGAAGTATTATTTTATAATGTGGTTAATAGAGTCTATGAGGAATATAAACAAAGAAAACCGAGTTTAAAATAAATGAGTTACAGGATGGTCCAACTATATAAATGTTAAACTAAAAGCATTATAGGATGAAATAAAGGTCATATAAGAGAGGAAATCATATTATATAGTTTTCATATTCATATGATTATTTACTATAATTTTATTTTATATTATCATAACCATATTTTTTTAGTATTTGGATTGATTTATGGTAAAGAAAATGAAATTATGAAATGTATCACTTTAGAAACTCAAAATAAAAATAGACATCTAAGAAGGTATATTTAGAAAAAATGGATGAGAATCCCAATTTATACCTATTATAATGTAAAAAACATGACTTCATATTATTACCCATTATGATGTGTTAAAAATTGTATCATGAGTCAATCACACAACTATTTTTCATTTGTAAGTGATAGTTAAAACTGTGATGATGTAATTTATTTGTGGGGAAGAATATAATTCCCAAAAAAATTAATATTAATTCCCCCTTAAATAAGTACTAAATTTAATATCTTCTTTTTCACATAATGTTAAACATGATGAATCATGATACTTTTTTTAAGGTAATTTTTTAAATATAAAACTTAACTGTTACAATGTATTCATTGAATTAGTGGGTAAAAATAAAAACAACAACATTTTTAAGTATACAAAGAGAGATGATGTAATTTCACCATGGAATAGAATTCTTTGTAATGAGGTTCATTTATATGAGCTTTCTAAAGAGGATTATGTTTTCATTTAAAAAAGTTCAATGATATGCTTTAAAAAGTATGGATTCTAAAAAATCATATTCAGGATAAATACAAGATCTTAGAAACCATTTTGAGATCCATGTTAGTTGAGACACTAATAGAAACAACCACCATTGTTTATCTTACCATTAGGTCTTATACAGCAGTTATAGTGGAATTTTTTACTAGATGTCATGATGATATAAATATCTAATGTATGAAACTTTATATTTATACATCTATTTTATACATTTGGTATTTCCATAATATTTATATTTTAATCGTTAATTAATTAAACAATTAATAATATATTTAATAAAAATAAATTGATGATATTTAATTAATATATAATTAATAATTTATCAAAGATAAAGAATTAAGAATAAAATAATTTAAGAACTATTTTTGAGGAATTATATTTTTTGATATATTATGTATTTTTACATTAATATACTAAATTGACCATTTTAATGGATTATCTTAAATTATACACTATTAAGAAAATTATAAATACAGACAAAAAATTAGTAAGTTATATTAAATAAGATTAAGAATATATAATAATTTTTGAACACAACTTTTCATTTAAAACGGTTTCCTTTTCATATAAATTATTTTTTGATTTAATAGATAACTTTTTAATATCTAGAAATTTATTTTGAAAAAAATAGAGGGAAATTTTAGATTCAAAGTATCCAAATCAACTTGGGTGACTTTTTGGGATTTTTCTAAAATGATTTATTGTTTGGTGAATATTGAAAAATGTTTTTTTACTAATACAATGAATTTCATATTATAATTAGGATATAAGAATAATTTATTATCTCAAACATTCAATGATGAAAATAAATTATAACCAACTAATAAATTAATAATAAATGATTATAGTTGGAGAGTATATATGGTATTATAAATGGTCATTGTTGTGAAATAATTTATTAGGAAGATTATTAATATTTAACATGAATTCAAAGCACCATGGTTGAAATCTATGGAAAAGGTAAGGGTTTTTATTTACTCAACTTATTTTCTTGAGTCATAATTATCCCTCTTTAACTATGGTTTTATAAGATTGTTTTTTTCTATACCATAGTGATATTATATTTTATTTATTACTTATTTTCTAGGTAATTTCATTTTTACATCAAATACATCTTCTTGGATGTGTTTATTTCATCATAAAATTAAATAATGTTAATAATAATTCATACCCTCTCTAATTAATATATTTTTCTTCCATTTCAATAGTATTTATTCCTTCCAATCTTCTACTTCATTATTTTAAAATATAAAAAATATATTATTTCTTGGGATCTTAATATTTCTCATTATCCATTTTTAACATGAATTCAAATTAACCTCATTTACAATATAGGATTCAATAAAAGTATTTTTAAAAAAATTGAAAAGTTTTATTCTTTCTTGATCATAAATTTTATATTTCTCTTCAAATTTACTATGGATAAAATTAATCATATTTTAAATATCCATTATTGAAATTTTATTCTGAATAATGTTTTAATGATTCTTCATTTTAGTTCCTTAAAAATTATATTTTTAAATTATCTCATAACCTCTTTTCTTTAAAACAATATTAGGAAATGTTTTCTAAAGAATAGTTTACATTTCACATCTATTAACCCCGTTAACAATAAAATATCTTACTCATGTGACGTTATATTTTATGGATCACCTACTAAATAATTTTATGAAATAATTATTTTAGGTGAATAAATTTTAAATATCAACCGATATACTTTTGATATAAATTTATGCAACATCATTTGTAAATGATATGAAACCATTATTGTTCTTTTGGTTTTTATGATATAATGAATGCTTGATACCTTCTGGAATAAAACTATATGGATGATGAAGGGTGGGGTCCTATATAACCATTAAACACATGAATTTAGTTTATATATCATGTATAATAAATTATTCACAAAGTGGGTTTGTTCACAAGTTAATGTGTGGGAATCATGGGTTTTTAACAACATCAAGTGTGGGAATCATGGGTTTTCTCACTAAACAAAGCATGAGAATCAAGGGGTTTCTAAAATTTTTATAAACCTATATGGATGTATATTTTCCATATTTATATAATATTCCACTTTCATATGTTATTCTTCAATGATTCAATATTATAATTATATTCATATAAGCCAGGTCATAATTGGGATGTTGCTTTGATGGCCTTTAAGAAGACATTCATCCCTATATCCTAATAATTAATGTGAAAACAGGATTTAAAATTAGGTTTTGTGATCCAAATATATATATTAATAATATATTTCTCCGTAATCCAATTTTCTCATTTTATTATTATCTAATCATTTCGACCCATCCTCCATTGTGACATTGGTAAGTCCCCCTCAACTCCCGCAACATTTTCAAAATCGAGCAATTATTCATATGATTGGAAACACGATGGGTTGTTTTCACTATTCTGATATCCACACATCTGGTTTGATACATCCGATTAACCCATTCATTTTTGTTGAGGTGGATTTATTAAAGCCTTCTGTGGAGTGGATTTGGATTAAAGTCGATGCAGAGTTTAGATGGAAAAAGCCATCATTTTTGAATCATCGGTTAATTACTATTCGACCTAGTGTGGACTGTGGAATTTGGTGTCTAATTTTTATAGTGAAGGAATAAATAGGAGGACCTTTGTTTTGAAGGAGAGGCTAGGTGAGGGATAGAGATATATTCCTGCTTTGGTTTCCTATCCTGGCTAGGCTTTTGGTTTGGTGAATCGGGATGCATCGACAATGGATAAAGATACAGAGGCCTCTTCCAATCTGATGGTTTATGCAGTGTTTGATCAGCCTAAAAATTATATGAATGTAGGGGATGGTGTGAAGTAGGTTGTTTCTAAGTGTGTCTCTGGTATTGTAAATAGTAGGACGAATGATGTTTGGCTTGAGGGGCCATACACTATGTTAGTAGAGAACTTCGATTCTATAGTGTATGATGATGATTTAATTGTGGGGGATTTGGATGTCTATGTTGAAGCGTTAAATGGTTGGGATTGGGGTGGTGGTGGTGTTATGATCACAGTTTCTATAGGTAATTTCTTTCATGTTTAGGAGCATGAGGGTGTAGAGGTGGTTAGTCCAATAAATGATGGGGTCAACATGCAAATTGAGCTCCCTTCTCAGAAGGTTGCTATTGGAAATGGAGTAATGAAGAAGGGGATACGTGAAGGTCATTAATTTATGGAACATCCACTCTGTTTAGAAATGATTGAAACTAATAGTTAGTTTTTTAAAAGCCAACTAGTGAATTATCAAGAGGTGCATATCCCTAGAAAATGGGGGGATACCTTTGATAGTGACAAAGAGAATGATGGTGGCATGGTCAGGCCCTCCTATAGTGACATTGTCTAGGGAGGGAAGAAGAAGAAGTCAGGGAAAAAAGAGGTTATGATTTCTTCACCACGAAAAAGGTTGAGGAAAGATTACTCCTATCTGCCAAATCCAGTGTCCACCAGGTATTTTTTTAGAAAAGAAGTCGGGGCAGTCTCTGGATTCAATAAGGTTATGCAATCTTCTAATGTGTTTCCTTCTTTGGATCGGTTGAATCATAGAAGTAAGTATTCCAATGTTCTGAATCATTATGAAATCTTGGAGAGGGAATCTAACACTATGGAGGAAGTATTTTACCAGGTATGTGGAAAAGGGTATGGTTTAGATTACTTTTAGTTTTTGTTTTGGGCTATTGTTACTTGTTTGCGGAACTTTTCATTTATTTTAATAAATGGTTAGAGGTTTACCCTTGACTAGTATTTTATAGTACTTTCTAATCATTATGTTTCATTGATATTTTTTCCCTTAATGAGAATATGATCTTACCCCTTTCTTATGTTTCGATTGCCAGAGTTATCCAGATTAGTATAACCTACGATAAGTATAGAATTGGGTTTAGAGGGATTAAATTATTGAAAAATGTTTCCATATATTATAAAATATTTTTTTTCTGTTGTAAGTCCTAAATGGAACTAATCCTTTAATTACTAGTATTGTGATATTATTTGTGTCATGAAATGTTTTAAGATATAGAAATGTAGTAAAATTAAGTTATGTTTAGCTTGGATCACCATAATCGGTATCAAAGTTGGTACTAGACCAAGGCGTGTAGGTCTGTGGTGACTTATTTACAATCTATAAAAAAATATCTTTTTCTCTTCTTAATTAGGTTAGATCTCACACACCATTTTCATTTTAAATTTTTATCAATAATTTTTAACCAATATAGAAAAGATATATGTACCAAAAATTGTTTTTTTAGTTTCTATAGACACGGTTAGAATTTCTTATAAGACCGGTCTAAATAATTTACACTTTTTATTTCACCTTTTCTAATTATTGTTATATATTTTATTCTTATTATTAGGTAATAATTTCTTTTGAAGATGCTTCAGTGCCTTCATCAAAGAGACAACTCATGCTTAGAAAGTAGTGTTTGATCCCATAAATAAATATTGCATCTTCAAATTTCAACTTTTGAGGTTGAATTTTACCCAAATAAATTCCTTTTCATTAAATATATTTCATTTCCAAAAGTGATATCACTATCATTGTGTTCTTAAATTTTATTTAGGATATTTAAATCTCAAATAATATGTGATGAGTAGTAGTTACAAACTATCAATTTATTTCTTCTCTTGCTGACTTTGAGGGCCACTAAAAACATAATGATGTATATTCTTCACTTATTATTTGATCATAATTCTATTTATCATCATATAGATATTTTCCTTGAATAAGGTCATAAATTTCTCATCAAAGTGATATTTCTAGTCACACCATCAACTATTCTACTTCAAGTAATATAATCTACTTTTTTAAAGATAACTATGATGAACATATTCACACTACTCACTCTATTTCAAACATTCTCTTTTTGATCATTAGATATATCCCCCTAAATTATTTCCTTCTAAAACTCCATGTAGAAGGCATGTTGTATCCTAGATAAAATTAATTATGCCAAAATAATTTATTTCACTAATAGTATATATTAAAACCAGTTAATCCACGAAATTGTTAAGTAATTATTTGAATTCAATATTGTTATTTTGGTTTATATATAACATTCTTCCATTATGGATTTTGTAATACTTATTTATTATGTTGTATTCAGCTTCCATTGAAAAAAAGTGATCTTCGCATATTTTTTCCTAACTCAAGCCTACCAATATTTTTTAATGGAACCTACACTATTAGATAAAAAATATTGATCATTCTGTTGTGTCATAAATATAGATTTTTCCAAAATTTATATAGATAATTTATTGGTATTTTTTAAGACACATCCGTTATTTATAAAGAATTATCATAATCATCTATCATTTTTTAGGGTCATGTTATCCTTAAGAAACCATGATAGATTAAAGTTATATAATTCATCCTTTTTTTGTTACATTCTTCTCAAAGACTTTTATAATTCTCTAGTTCCTGAAAAAAATACCTTGAGAACTTTTATTTCCATAATAAAATAATTCTTTTTATTTTAATATTTCAATTTACACTCTTAAACTTCACAACTTCTTTCATTAGAGAGTTGATTTCCTTCTTGTGTTATGTATTCCTCTCTAGATGCACTTAATGCTCAGTTTTTAGTATATTTTTCTTCTCCTTATCCATTACATGTTGAATATTATTCTTATATTTAAAAAATATCAATGAATTTAATAAATTTTCTATCACAACTATCAGTAGAGAGATTAATTAATATAGAGTACTCATTCTCATCCATTATTAACAGTCTTACCCTTTTTCTTCTTTTAACCATTTCGATATTCTCACTATATTAACGGGATTATTCAAAACACTTTCCCCGTTTATTTCTCTAAGGAATTTTACTATCCTCTTCATATTCAAAATAAACACTTTTATTTATTATATAATAAAATATAAAATATAAAATTCCACCATATTTAAATTACATGAGTGGAAGTTCTCCTTTTACTTTACTAATCCCATTTATATATTTTTAGATATAAGGGCCATAATTATATTATATTCTTAATTATTTTCCTTTTAAAACTCTTAATAAATATGGGAATTATCTTCGTCCCCTTTAATCTCAGGTTTTTTCATGTATTTAAACTCAATTTCCTCTAATTCCTTTTTTATTTAATGTTTAATACTTCCTTATCTCATAATTAAGGATTATGTTATATAAATGTTTAAGATAAAATTCATCCTATTATTCCACATCAAAGATCATTTATTCAAACGTATCAAGAAAATTTCTTATTAATTTATTCACTATGATTATTTCCTTCAAATTATCTCTAAATCCCATGATGTTACTCATTATCTCATTTTCCCTAGAGAAAAAATTATAAATTATATCATCCCCATACATTTTGATTAATTCAATTTTAAAACTCTTGATATACATTATAACTTCATTTTAATTATCATTTCCATAAAATATGTTCTCAGTATTTTCCCAAATTTACATCGATATTTTAAGTCATATTAATTTTCTATTAACGGAATCAGAAAAGTATGATAGAATTGAATTTTTATATTTTCTATCTATTTCCAAATATCTCTTATCATCAAATTTTATTAGATAATCTCTCTTAGGGGTTCAAAACCCCCACTATCACCACATCACACACTTTAGGGCATTGTAATAGAAATTTTTAGATAATTATGTTATTTAAACCATGAAATCTCTTTCTATAAATGATTGGAACACACTGATGAGAGTTCGGTTATGGAGCCCATGATAAATAAATTTTCAAAACCAAATTATTTCAATAGTAGTAGACTCGGTCTATATCTAGAAAGGAAAGTGTTTGGCTGTGTTCTTTTATTTTTTACTAGGCCAATAGTGAAAAATTAATTAGTGAATTGGATTGGGATTTAATTTCAATTTAAGGAAAGTGAAATAACCTTCTATATACCCTTACATCTTGTTAAATAATTATTCTATTCATTTACTCTACTATTTTAACTCTATCCATGTGAAACCATACTTGATCACCCTTACTTGTTTATTTTTTTTCAGTTATATGGATATAATAATAATTGTAACATATAATATCACATAGCCTAGTAATATTTTATCTTTAATCTTCCTCATATCATCCTTATACTAATGATCAAAAGTAGTGGAGAGAATATATGGTAAATTTTTGTGAAATCCAATTAAAGAGGAGAGATTAATTTAAAAATTATAGAAATAATAAAATAATCTAATAATCTAATCAACTAAAAAATTCAAACAAATCATGAGTCATAAAAAAGAAAACTCATTTAATAAAAATTAAATTTTAAATAAAAGGTCTGTGTGGAATCTCCTCAACTCGATCAATGATGGTTTTATGTACAATCATTAGAGAAATATAGTACAGAAAATAAAAAAATAGAATAGGATAAACTCTCAGTCAAGTAATTATGGAAGTAACCCCCTATTTAGTGAATAGTTTTCCTCTAAATATAGATTCTTAGAAAGATTATTGGAATAGATCTACAAATCACATGTGTCTCATGGTTTTCTTCATCATTCTTTAATGATTTTCAATCCTCTGAGAAAATTACTCAATTTTAGCACAAAACCAAATTTTCTTTTATTACCTCCATGTGCAAACCTCGGTGGTGTGGATTCTTTTATTTTTTCATATTATCAATTCTACTTTTTTAACCATTCATTTTACAAGATCCTGTTACATATTCCTTCTAGAATAATCAGGCATGAAACTTTTTATTCCCCTATGGCTCTAGTAAAAATAAGTTCTACTCGATGGTTTACATTATGATGAGTTAGTGGGCTTCAGGATAAGAGTTCCATGAAATATGCCTCTATATTGAGTGAATGATTAAACCTAAACATGGAATGATGATCTCAATAGACATTTACCATTTTTAATTTGATTTTTTAATTATAATATATAGCTCCATGTTCTTTTCAAATTTAACTATAATGACATTCACATAGTATTCAATGGATTTTTTATTTAGGTTCCACTCACCCAAGAACCAAATTCCCCTTTTATATTATCATGTTTCCCATATATCACATTTAGTGTGTTCAATCCTAAATATAGCTTTCATAGAATTTGTATGACTTAAATTACCCTCTTATTGAATTTTAGCTTTAACATGATTGAAATACTCTCCAACCCTTGGCTCCGACCATTATTGAGGACATAAAGTTCATTAATATTTCAAACTACTACGTATTGATTTATCATTATACTGTGATTATAAAAATACATCCATATATATGGGAACTAAAGTACCTACTAAAGTATGACATGGCCTTATTTATTTGATAAAACCTTATCTCCTTTTAAACAAATTGTTGATCATATCATATTCATTTTTTTGCAAGGGAACATCATATGCATTCATCCCATATACCTATGTTGAAAAATTGATGAGATCAAAGGCCCCTTAATCTTAAGTGTTATAAAATATAAGAGAAATAATAAAAATAAATCATAATCATTTGAATCATCAATCATTTTTCTTATTATCAGACTCAATCATGGATGACCAACTGGATATCTTTAATTTGTAATTAGAACATATCCAATTATAATAAATCATTATTATCATTATTTTTTGATTTATCCCCATTCTTGATTCCGTACACCACTTTCTCTTAGTACAAGTTTCAAATCACCCTAAAAATATTTGATCTATTCACGATCCTTATAATTGTTAGGTTATCTCATTGATTCAGGTTCAATGATGGCATGCTTGTTCATTCTAAATTGGATTTACTAGTCATCAGTAGATCATGGCATTGGACATCTTTCACAAGGATTCTGATCTCAATCACCTTTCTCTTGGTGAAGATGTAAGATTCTTATTATATATTTATAAACCCGATTTCAACTTCATTTAATCTCGGGTGCTCTATACATATTCATAATTCAACTCAATTTGGATTTCGTGATACATCAATATGTGACCGCACACACAACCTTCCCTTTCAAGGTCATATTTGCTATAGATAGGTGGAGGTGAAGAATCTAAGATAATTAAGGATGATTTCATAAGAGGGAATGTTTTGGTAAAATATATGTTTCATTTTCTCATTTTTATAACAAAATATTTTTATAGTTTATTAGATAAATTTTTGATGTATAAGGTTATGAAATTTTCCATGCAGTCGATGATACAAGATAGGTTAGATTTTAACATATGGAAGCTCTAGTCATGTGATAAATTCATTTTCATTATGTAGTGGGTTGGATAAGGGAGGCCTGGTATATTGGGATATCCATATATGCTAGGGAATGAGGCTTATTATAGCTTGATCAATTGTTCCTTTGATTCATAATAACTTGGGTGATCATTTCACTTAGAGTGTGGTAGCCAATGCCATTAATGTTTTTTTACTTTTATAATGTGAGAACATAAATTATTTATAGGTTACATCTATATTTAAATATAGAACAAATAATGATACTTATAAAAATAATAATAGATTATACCCAAAAAATAATTGATTAAAAAATGGATTCCATAAATTCCAAAATAAATCAAAGTAATGATTTAAACTATTTAATTATAGATAAGATTTAAATGATTAAAATTAAAAAGCAACCACATTTTAAATAATGAAATTCCATATTTCCAAATATAAATTAATTTATTTAAATTAATTTAATAAATTAAAGAAAATAATAAAAATCAATATTTAATCCATTTTGAAATTTTAATTATAGATTCATAAAATTATCAAACATCATTTAATTACTAAGGATAGAAATAAATTATGGGGTTAATTTCTAAGGAAAAAAATTGAAAAAATTGGATCACATCACTTATATAAAATAATTTAATTTCAATTTTGGTAAATAATATGAATTCCACTTCGTAAAAACAAATTCCCTTCCAATACTTAAGTACTCAAACTAGAGAATCATAAAACCACATATTTATCCATTACTTGAATTAATATGTCTCTTGTAGGACTTAATATCATTTCCTAACATTATTAAGTTTAGGTTCTTGTTTTAGGAGTAGAATATAGAGATATAAGTGGAATTAAAATCTTAACAAGTGGAACTTCCATTTATCCCTTTACCATATGTTAATTAAATAAAATCTATAATTTCCAATTTATTTATAAAACACAAATGAAAAATTTTTAAGTCAGTTTTCCACCTTCATTGAAGTTAAATATTCCCCTCACATAAATGAATTTATTTTTCATAATTAGGAACTTATAAAATTTTTACTTTCTATTTATATAAATAAAATGTGTCAATCACTCATTGAATAAAAAATTCCATTTACTCACACATCCAAAACCTAATATCTTATAGATTCATTTTGGGATTATAATTTACCATTTTAATCCATTTTAAAATGACCTATATAAATTTATTTTTACTTATATCTTCCAATAGAAAAATTACCTTTATTTGAGTTTAAAATTCAAGTAATATAATGTTATAAATTCAACTACATAGATATCTTTTCACTCACTCTCATTTTCGAAGATCTTAATTGAAATTTATATAAAATCAGTGAAGCAAATTATTCAGAAATCATTCATCTCTCAATATTTTAAAACCATTGAACTCACTCTACTCTAAAGTGTTATTTTGACCTATCATAACAACATTCAGCTTTTGTTTTCCTGGCATGAGGATAGTTAAAATAAATATAAAAACACAACAAATCATAAATTATATAAAAATTCATTAAAAATGATTTTCCACAACACTTAGATTTATTTTAAATAAATACAAACACACCTTGAAATAGTCAACTAAAAATAGATAAAAATATGTTTATATGCTAAGTTACTTATCCCATCCACCACACTTATCTTAGATACAATTCCATAGAATGCAAAAAAAGAATTCATCAAGGAAATTAAATTTCAGATAGTATGGAGTATGTATTGGAATCAATTGGAGGGAAAGGGATAACATGTTAGTTATTTATTTAGATATATAAATAAGAAGATTCGAGTCCTCCATTTGATATTCTAAAAGTATATATAGTAAGTATTCACCTATTCTTCATCCACATTAAAAGGCTTCTTTGAAAATTATCCCTTGATCTCAACTGTACCAATTAAAAAAGGGTTATTTGATACATAATATCTAGTCCACATGGAGTGAATCTTACCAAGAATGAGATTAATTCATAAAAAAATAGAAAAACTTTTTTCTCTAACATTAAATCTTATTTCCTAAATAAAATTTTCATGGGAATACTTGGAATTCTCCTAGTAAAATAAGGAATTCTCATAATATTCCCTTATTTGTTCCTCTATCCCTATAATATGTGGTTTCCTTTGCCCCCCTCTTTTTAAAATTCTAGACCGACTTTATTTATAGCCCATAGTCTTTGTGATGAAACTCAATAAGTAATTGATGGTTTTATTAATTAGATATTTTAAATTGCTAAACAACTAATGGGGTTTGTATGATGATATCTATACTTATTTTCTATCCTTTAAATAATTAATCAATTCCTTTTAGGTGGGTCGTACTGTATTTTCTATATTCCTCATAATATATCAATTGGAAACCACTGATTTCTCATTTTCATGTGGTTATAATTTATTTAGGTCTTTTAATACACTCCAAATTTATTCCTAATAGTTTTCATGTACTTGTCATAGAATTTTCTTTCTTAGTCACTAAAAATTACTTGGGGTTCTTAAAATCTAAAAAAATGTTTGATTATAGAAATTCATTAATAACATTAGAATAATATGTTTTTTATATTTAATTAACATATAAACATAGTCTATTTCTAATAATTTAATGGAAAAAACAAATGAGATATCAAATGGACACACAAATTCTAATCCCCACACAAAAAATATTTCAAATAAATTAATGGTTGTTAGGTAAATTTTTTTATTTCATAAAACTCCAACAATTATTTGATAGTCCTGGAAAGCTTTAAAAAATTATATGAGTCGTTAAAACATGATGAAAAATATAATCTAGATTCTATCATGTTCCTAGTTGATATATGATGTCCAAAATGGCCTCAAAATTCAAATATGTGACAAAATGTAAGTATATAATTAATCTCTTCATCAAGGATACATCTCTTAATTAAATAGTCATTGCAAATATTGTATAAGTTACTATCCTCCCAGACATAATACTTTGACTTTTATTTCAATTTAGAATTTTTATTCTTAGTAAATAATGGGGTACCCTTGATACTATATGAAAATTCACTTGATCAGTATACTAGGGTATTTGGGTTACTTTTTATAATTGGTCACCAAGGAAGGAGTCCACCATGTTCTTCTAAGTGGTTTTTTTTCCTTAACGGTAGGATAAAACTTACTAATGTGGTCTATAAAAATATTTTAAACCCCTTTATTTCCTTTATCCCCATGTTAAAATCTTTTAATAGTAACATCCACCACACTAGCCTCAACATTGCATCACCATTCTGGTTCAAATAACTAAGTGATGCATAATCAGATTAAATAGTTACCTTACTTTATAATAAGAATGGCTTAAATTTCTCTAAAGTAAAAAAATTGAAACAAAATATTTCTTCATTTTTATATAATTTATTTTAACCATTTCAACTGTTTTAGAAGTGTAGGAACCCACTTTGGGGTCCCTATAAACTTTATGGGACCTCACATCTCCCACCAAATTCTATAAAGCACTACATAGTATCTCAAAAGGAAAATTACAGTTAGGTTATAATATTATAGGGTATATTTTTATGATCGCCTAAGGTATATCAAAATATATCCTATATAAATCCTCAAATAAAAAATCATATTCCTTTTGAGTAGGTTAGTCAAGGGAAGGAAATCATACTAAAGACCCAAAAAAATCTTTTGTAAAATCTAGAATGTCCTAAAAATGAATAAATATGTCTCACGGTGGTACGATAAGGTAGTGTAGATATCATATAAATTTTTTCCTTTTTAAATTCAATCTCATAATTATAAATGTTTTAAACTAACACATTTACTGTTTCCACAATAAAGTATAATTTTTTAATGTTTAAGACTATATTTTTTTAAACATGTTTTTAAACATCTTGAATACGTTCAAGAAAAATTTCAAAATAAGTTATTTAAAGAGTGAAATCATCCAAGAATATAACCAAGAATATATAAATCAGTTAAAATGCATACCATGCAACATTCAAATATTATAGGGAAATTGAAAAACACCAATCGAATCCTCTAGAAATTTTTTTTAAGAATGGGCATGTGAATTTGGTATAATCTTGGTCTCCTAGAGACATTAGAACCTGAAAATACTCATAAATCAGTTATAGAAATAGTATGGGGCCTAACCAACTAGCATATCTAAATTAGTTTCTATAAAGGGATAGGGTATGTGTTTCTTTTAGGTCACATAGTTTAATTTATAGTAGAAAATTCAAACTCTCAAACTATTCTGACTTCTTTTGGTCACAAATACAATATTATCATATTTATAAATTTTATAATTTGTTTTTGTTAGAAAAAAAATGAAAGGTACTCAAAAAATATGAGTACATGATAGGTTCTATTAATCTATCTCCCAAAATTTTATCAACATCATTTTTTACAACCTCTATGAGGGTTAATTTGATCCTCTTTTGGGGATTTCTCTTAGGTTTTGACTCACTTTCAGGAAAATTACTATGTATACATATGGTAGGGATAAACCATGGGATATCACTTAATTTCTACCCTATTTACCAAATTTTTTGTTTCAAAATTACCAAAATTGTGTTCTCTTGATTGGGAATTATATTATTTAAAATAATGGATTTAAATTTCTCATTTTCCATCAAATAATTATATTTCAAGTTAGATGGTAGAAACTACAATTCCAGTTCATAGTATTTTTTAAGGATATTTTCAACTTAATGTCATCCATACTAGTAAAATGAACATGTAATGAAGAATTGTCATTAGTATTTTAGAGAAAATAATCAAAATAACTTTTATACACTTCTTCAAATTGTTCATCATATAAAATAGATTCAAGATTAAGTGCATTTCAAAAAAAGACTCATCATTGAATTTAGTTGTTTCTAGGAATTCCCTTCAACTAATAATGTATTTAATATTTTCAATCTAATTTTAGAATAATAGGTAAACTCAAACAGGTTCAATGTAAACACATATTCCTCCTCATGAGGGTATTTCTTTGAATAAATAATGGTAATGTTTGTTATCTAATCTGCAAAAGTCATTTAAAATGTTCCTTCATTAATATATATATATATATTTACAATTTTATGAAGGATATTACCTAAAATGTTATGAGGGTAAACTATAACTCTTTCTTCCTATATGTATAGGATATAAAAATTCATAGGGAACAAAACAAATATGTCACGCATTCAAACAAATCCTATTAAAATAAAATTAGATATAGAGATTTTTGATTTTAAAGCTATAAAAACACTCATGTGGGTTTGATCTCACCTATTTTTATGGAATAATAAACTTAATAAGTCATTACATTAATTGATGCTCCTTGAAATGACCCAAACTATTATAAATAAAATTTACCTTTCAATTTAATTAAATGTATTATTATAAAATACATATATAAGAAAAAACATGCACTTATTTTGTTTTATTATATCCTATTAGATTTAAATTTCTGTGGAGAATATTTACCATTGATAATATAGTCATTGAACAATGATTGTATTATTAGTATAAGTATAGGTTTTTAACAAATCCATGTAACATAGAAAAAAGAAGTGAAGAAATCAACCAACAGTATCATACCTTATAAAACCCAATTATCATAAATGATGAGGGAGAAAAAATATTTGTTCTTTTCTCTTGTCTAAACCCAAGATGAGATCCAATAACCTAAGCATGAGAAAAACGTTTTATGAGAGAATTTCAGGCTCATCAAGATCACAACACTAACCATGTATTCCAAACCACCCCATAAAATTCCAACCATCATACACCTTACCCTTAGGGTTATTTCTAGTGTATTAAAGGTATATATTTCAATACCCTAGAAATATGATAATGTACATTATTTTTTTATATAATAACGAATATGTTTTTAGCTGATTATTATTACATTATAAATATTTTTTGTTTAATTCAATAAAATAAAAATAGTGTCTTTGGTTAATAAAAAAATTCAATTAAGGAATTTATTTTGATGAATTGATAGATTTTTAAAATAAATTATATTTTAAAAAAAATATTATTATGTTTATTAAATATAATTTATCATATTAACTTTATGAATTCAAAATTAATTTTTCTAATGGGATGAAAACTGTCATCATAAAAAAAACAATAATTGTAGGTCACTATTTTAAAAGTAAAATTTCACATATTTAAAATAATAATTTAGATAAAATTATTATTATTCTCTGAATTAGAATTTCAAAATTAACCAATAGAGAATTTTTCATAATTTTCTGTGACAGTAGAATTTTTGGGAAGAAATTAAACACCATATAAATATAATTTTGTATTAGGACATCATAATGACATAAAAGTGATATAATAAATACTATAAATAGTATACAAACAAAATATATTTTTTTCACCTTAAAATAATTATATTTTATTTTTGTTTTATGAATTTAATAAATCCATTATGAATCCTCTAAACCCATTAATATATTTTGTTATTTTAAAATTCGTTTCATTAAGAGTATAACTCACCTCCACATAATAAGTGTATTATTTTAATAAGTTTGTCACTTAGACATATAAAATAATGAAAACCAGACCAATTTGGTATGAACCATGGAAAAATAATTGTACTGATTGTGGTTTTTGTTATCTTTTTTATATAGATTCAAAAACCTATGTTTTGAGAAATAATAAAGAAAACCTCATTAATTTCCATTATAAACCCAAACAATCTACCATTTATCTTCAATAAAAATACTTGGTGGAATCTTTACTCTTCCTTACCCTCTCTATATAACCTTAAAGGTGCCCCCAAGCTCCCAATAATCTCCTCTCATTAATTTTGAGTCGCACACTCAATTAAGGGATCTTTCACTCTCCTTTTTATTCAAGAACTACTTTCACATTATGATATATAATTTCTATTTTCTAATGTAGGGATATGTTATTAAATATACCTCTTACTAACTTGTTTATCTAAAAATTATTATATTCCCTTTTTCTATAATTAAATCCCCCTCATGGACCTTTATGTACACCTGTTACCATGTTGATATTTACTAAGGGATCTTCACCTCTTATTTTGTATTCAATTTTTTATCGTATGTCTTACATTTCAAATTATTAATGTTGGTGCATATATTTCCAAGTACATATTACTGTACATTTTATTTCCATATTATTAGAGACCCCTTTCACTCTCATCAAACCATTTTATTAATTATTAAGTAATGTCATTATGCTACCAAAATTTCACAATGATTTTTTTCATGCCAAAATAATTTTGTAGTGAATACCATAACCATTTACTTTCAAGGGTTTTCACATTTACAAATATATAACTATTTTACTTGGTACTTACAAGTATTTATTTCACACTCTATATTAGTGAAATAAAATATGATGATAAATTATTCCATGTATTTTTATCCATGTGGAACACTTAAGCATGGAAATGAAATTATTGTGATGGGTGCGGCAAGAATTATATAGTGCTATAATTAATTTGGTAATGTTTAGTCTTTTGAGAAATCATGTTGGGATAGGTAGTGCACTTTAATCCTTTATGGTACCTTTTCACAATGATTTCTTGGAAGTAATCATGGACCTATGTTTACAATACAATGATTTATATTCTTTTCACTTATCCTACGTTATTATTATCATTCTATTTCATGTCTCATAGTTAATTTCTATGATTCATTCCCTTTTTGTGACCCATTTGTATGCCTAGTCTCTAATATATATTACCTTATTACATGTTTTCTATCTTATTGTGGTTTATATATTTCCCCTTTTCTTATTTTTGTCCCCGGGTTATCCTATTTAGTTATAAGTATGAGCATGTTAGTGAAGTTTTAAATAATGTAATTGTATCCCATGTTCAAGATGTTAATATATGTACCTAATTCTCAAATACACCATACTTGTGAATCTTCTTGGTTATATTAAGAGTAATATTAGGTAACAAATCATTTATTAATGTGAAATAAAGAGTTGGGTTGTAATAGTTTCTATGAAATGAAATGTTTAGTTATTTTTAGGATTTTGATTAGATAATCGAGGGAAACCCTTAGGAATAAAAATAATTAAAGAAAAGATCACTAAATTTTGGTAAGTATATAGTAATTGGTTTATCAATAAAATACAACCTTGTATGGATACTATAATTGGATGTGGTTATGGAATAAATGTACCTAGTTGTAAAAACATCAACATGGTTTGTCAGACCTGACTCGGTTTATATTGGTACATGAAAATAGGAAATATTGTACTCCTAGTTTGACACGAACTAGGGATATGATTTGGTAAATTCATAAACTCATTACAAACCATTTTTAGAGGAACCAAAAATACCCATAATAGTATATGTTAGGAAACAAATCATAAATAACATATATTGAAGCCTAGAAATTCATAAGTTAAGAAAATATATGTAATTAATAAGTTATCCCTTTAATGTCATTAAATTCCCAATAATATGACTAATAGTATATAAATAGTCATCCCTAATTTTAACTTTATTATACAAAATGGTAGAAAATAGTAGGAATCGGGTAAACAATCAATGCGACGGAAAATGTTGTGATTTCCCCAAAAAGATTCCCCACCCAATGGGAGCAAGAATCATGAAATTTGTGAAGATACCCTCTCAGCTAACCCAGGTTTTGAATAGAAACTAGAATCAGGATAGTTCCCAAATACTTATAATAGAGAACAATCTATGATTTAGAGATTTATGTGATAAAGGCCTCTGACATTCAATGGATAATCTAATCCCTCAATCGTGGAATGGTAGATCAACTCCATTGAGAAGATATTCTCCATCATTCAATTTTATGAAAAAAGGTAATTTTCTACTAACTGATAATAATTTGGAGGGAGAAGCTAATAAGTGGTATACAATGATCAATAATACGAAACTTGAGGAAGAGTTCTAAGTGATGGGGAGGAAGGAATTTCAAAAAAAAATATTTTATGATAAATATTTACCCTACACTCTCATCCTTAATATAGAAAGGGATTTCGTTTCCCTCAAGAAAAAAGAGATGAATTATTTATCAGGGTGTACAAGTAAAAAATCACTAGAGTTTCATGATATGCCTCTAGAGTTGTTGTTATCCCCGAATTCAAGTTTGGAAACTTATTTGGCAGGATAAATCCTTGTCTACGAAAATCCATGGCCATCTGAGACTTTGATAGATATGAGGAAATCATCATCTATTCCATAAAATTTGAAATAGAGGTCTCCAAATCTCAAGGTTATCAAGTTGATAAGAAGAGGAATGTGGATTTTAATACTAGTGGTCTAATGGGGAAATATAATAGTGACAAAAGATTTCATCACCCCCCCTTTTCAATGTTGTGGAAAAAAATAACCCTAAATGTTTCCTAAGGGGGGATGAGGTGATGCTTTAGGTGTGGTAAGTAAGGGAACCTAGCTCACGAATTTCAACCGAAGAAACCTACTAATGTGATGGGGGAAAGGAATTCTCCATTCAACCATTAAAACATTGTTCATTTCTACAACTACACGGAACCATGACATTTTTCAAACCAATGGGCTAAGATAAGAGTTTTCAAAGATAACCAACAACCACCAAGGCTTCAAGGGTGATATTTTTCCATAATAACCAATGAGGTGGATCTCGAAAATGAAGTTTTGATAGGTATATTAATTATTAATTAAAGTATTGTGAAAATATATTTTTATTCATGTTCTATACATTCCTTCATATCTCAAAATTCTAGAAAAAAATATTCAAACACCACCAAAAATGATGGAAGTTGAATTATCAATGAGAATGGAAAATGGGGAAATTTTTTAATACCAAGTATATAACTCCCCTCCTATCAATGTTTGTAGGATAAAATTTCCCATAAACCCTGTTATACTCCCTTTGGGATATTTTTAAGCAAATTTCGGGTATGGATTTACTTTCCCTATATAGAGCAGACAAAATTTCCATAAAAAGAAAATCTCTCTCTGTATTGAGAATCCCCCTCCCCCGATTCTCTACAAGTGAAAGGAGAAGGATTAATCATCTTCAGAACCATCCCATAAATCATGGATTTTAGTTCCCTGTGATAATTAATATCTAGATAAAATGATTGAGTTTAAGGAAAGAACCATCCTCGAATACATGCCCATTGGGAGGTAAAACATTGATGGGTTTCCCAAGGTTACTGGTCTTTATCCTATATGAGAAGTTGAATTCTAAATCGAGCTTATACCTGTGGTGTTTAAATTATGCAAGACTCCATATAGAATGGATGTTTTGGAACATGTGGATCATAAGAAACAACTATAGGAGAATCGGGATAAAGGGTTCATACACCCAAGTGCATCACCATGGGGTGCAGCAGTCCTATTCATTAAGAAGGATGGGTCAATGTACCTTGTCATTGATTATAATGGTCTTAACAAGATGAAAATAAAGAAAAATCTTTCACTTCCATTTATTTATGACTTGTTTGATCTTTTATGTAGAGAAAAATAATTATCAAAGTTGGATCTATGGTTAGGTTATTACCAAGTCAGGGTGAAGAAGGAGGATATCCCCCAGACTGCTTCTTGTACAAGGTATCGACACAATAAATTCATAAGAATTACATTTGGACTCAATAATGCTTCATAAATCTTCATGGAAATGATGAATATAGTCTGTATAGATTACCTCATTTAAAATTTGTTAGTATTTATATGATGAAAGTTATTAGATATAGGAATAAGGGAAATCTCATTCAAAGATATATCAGCCTCTTTGAGATCCTTGGTCGCATCTGAGGAGTGGCATATAGACAAGCACTCCCACCCAACCTATCTCAAGATCAAGATATATTCTATGTGTCCATATTGAGGAAGTACATACCAAAAAAATCACATGTACTCAATAAAGAGGTGTTACTAATTGATATTGATCTTTCCTATGACTATTTGGTTGGTGAAGATATTATACCATAGAGAAAAAGTACTATGAAATAAGACATTGAACCTTGCCAAAGTGTTGGAGAAAAATAACAAGTTTGAAGAAGAAACATGGGAACCAGAGGAGGTGATGAAATAGAGTTACCCTCATTTATTTTAATGTGTGAAATGAAAATTCTGACATGAAATTGCTTAAGGGAGGATGATTGTAATGACCTGAACTCTTATAAATAAATTTCATCTTACAATTTTACTAAATTACTTATTATGAAATATGGATATAAAAAACACATGCACTTATGTGGTTTTATAAAACCCAATCATGTATAAATGAATATTATTAATATTTAACATTGATAATATATCCAATATGAAGTACACTGTGTTGAATTTGTTGTCAATAAGGTATGTTGTTGATCAGAAGATGTCAAAGAATGAATGGATGTCAAGGAGAGTAAATATGTGAATGAAAAAGGATGTGATGGTGTTAGTGAGAAAAGGAGAATGGCCATGGTACTAAGATGCATGTCACATATGAGATTCACTAAGTGACATAGGATGTTGTGGTTGAAACATTCTCTATGAATATCAGACGATTGTAGAACTGATCTTAATGTTTCAATACTTGTATCAAGATGATACTAAGTTACACCACTTGAAGAATGGATGATGATGGAGTATCATCATTACATCAGACGATTGTTGAGCTGCTCTTTAAGTTCCAAGAACTTGTATCAAGTAGATACAATGTCACAACATTGTTTGAAGACCATGCATTATACTGACAATGCATGAGGAGTTGAAGATGATCCATCCACAAGTTCTAAGTGGATGAAGTGGTTTAATGAAGTCCATGCAAAATCACTTAGTGCATGGTGAAATAGAAGTTGATCCAACTTGATCTCTGATTGGATCAATGAAGCACATTGAAGAAATCTTTGATTCAGGAGTTCGGTTGAAGATGAAGAACCTTCGGGAATTCCATTCCAAAGTGATGAATAAATGTTGAAGAGAATAGGAGGAATTCTAATGAAGAAGAAGAATAGATGAGGGGAATTTCTTAGAAGATGGCTTGAATGGCAATTGGCATTTACACTTGTCACTTTGTTTCTCTTAACAAAGCACTTGTGTTTTTAAGTAGCAAAAAATAGCCACCAAGGAAGTCCAACCGAGGGTCATCACCCAAGGATCATGTGGGACTCGAGGTCACCACGCCCATGGGGAACCCTCAGGCCAAGGCAGCATATCCCTGAGGCAGAAGGTCGGGGCCGTGTATAAGCCCCGAGGCCACACAGGGGTGTCACTCCCACGTGGCAGGGGCGCAGGAGCGCGCCCGGAGTGCATGGTGGGCGCTAGGACCGCGCCCGCAGGGAGAAGAGGTGGGCGCAAGAGCGCGCCCGCTAAGAGAACACGGTGCGGGGCGGCACCGTGGAGGGGGAAGTTCAACTGAGCGGCCGTAGGGAGCGCGAGGTTGATAAGCCGCGGAAAAACCGCGCTCCGTTTCGATGTGGGACGCGGAAAAATCTCCAGGAGCGAATCCTGGCCCCTCGATTGATCGCGCGCCAGATCTCGGCCACACATCTAATCCACCGCGGCCCATTCTGATCGCGGCCGTTCAAATCGTCGATCCGACGGCTCCCCGTCTATCCTCAACCTCAAGCCAGGCCGAAGCCTCCCTGCGTGCCTCCGTCGAACTAGGAGCAACCCGAGCAACGTATTTCGAGTTCCCGACCACCATTGAAGGAGCTGAAGGTTCCATTGTGATCATATGTCCATGAGGAATCCATTCATGCATAAAAATACACATGCATGCAATGGGAGAAGAAATTTGCATGAGGCCGAAGCAAACCGAAGGTGCGAGGCCACGTGGAGTTTATGCTTTGCATGAATCGGGATAAACAGAGGCATACGTACGTTTCCATGCACATGCACGTAGAGGAATTTAAAAATGAGTTAAGCCACGTGAAACAGAGGAGAAACAATATTTTGGAAATATTGAAAACCCGAGATATTCAGGAGTTTGAATTTATATCCACGCGGATTGAACGAGACGCCTCTACCTATATAAAGAGAGGCCTTGCTCTTGAATTTGCTTGCTGAATATTTGAAGAGAGTCTCGTGAGAAGCACTCTGTGCCTCGCGAAGTCGAAGCCCCGCGCAGCACCACTTGCGCGGCAGTGAAGCCCGGAGCCATCCCTTGGCTCTGTTAGTTCCTTGTGTGCAACTCCTTTGCGCGACAAGAAGAAGGAGGTGAAGTGTTCCCTACGCGCCTACTCCTTGCGCGGCAGGAAGTACCAGGGGCAGTAGCACTTGCGCGCCCCGTGGTTGAGGTGCCTTGCACCTGAGGCTTGTGTGGCTGTGTGTGTCATTTACCATGCGCGGTAAGCACTTGTACGCCCGCGGTGTTGCACCGTGCACACCCGAGGCAGTGGCCCTTGCACCAAGACCCTACGCGGCTATTGGAGAAAAGGATTGGTCGCACCCTTGCGTGCCTCCTTTGAGCTCAAGTGGAGACGACCACCTATGGACAGTGTGTGTGCTAAGTGCAAAGAAGGGCAGTGGGTGTTTGGGTGATGTGAATTACACACCTTGTGTGTGTGTGCTTAAGGATAATACACCCTAGCCAAGTGAGTGCACACCTACGGTTTGTGTGCAAGAAGGAGTGTAAGGCCACTACATTTGTGTGTGTGCAAAACAAGAGGAAGGTCGAGGCCTTAGTGCCTTGTGTGCAAAGTGAACAAGAGAAGGCAGTGGCCCTAGTGTGTGCATAAGGAGGAAGACTACATCAAGTAGTATGTGCAAAGAAAGAACAAGGCCAAGGCTAGCACCCATGTGGACAAAATTTATATAATTTTTGTGTGATTAACAAGTGTGAAGGCCAAGCTCAAGTGTGTGCCAAAGTGAAGGAAGAAGGACAAAGACTTACCTTAGTGGTGTGTGTGCAATAGAACAAAAGGCCGAACCTTAGTGTGTGAAAAGTTGATGTGCACACTTTGGAGAAGAATACTTCCACACTAATGTATAACACACTTTTAAGTGTGTGAACAAATTGAAAAAATTGTGTGAAGTTCAAGGAAGGTGTGTGCTTGAAGTGATTACACCCTTTGTGGGTTTATTGCACCAAGAGTAGAAGAAGGAGAGTGCATGCATGCATGCATTCACGTGCACACGTGAACAAAGCTAAATCAGGCTGTGTGCAATTGAGTTGTCCAAGACCAGAAGATCTTGAAGAATCAGAGTTTCCATGCATCCAGTGCATGAAGTTGAATTGAGTGAGACTGAAGCCAAGCTGAAGTGAAAGATATTATTTGGCTGAGTTTTCAGTAATCGAGAAGACCCTGATCAACAGAAGTGATCAGAAGTTTTGAGCAAGACCAGCAGACCTTATCAGAGGCTGTTGAATATTCTTGAAGAGAGAAGCCATGTCATCCTTAGATGAAGGTGATAAAGCCTGAGCAAGACGAGAAGACCTGATCAACTCAAGTGATCAGAGGTACAGAGCAAGGCCATCAGTCTTTATCCCAGACTGCTGATGATACTTGAAGAAGCTTAAAGTGAAGAAGAGCTACTCGTGTGACTCGAGGAGCCAGGAGAAGCCCCCTGTGAGACTCAGGGTGGAAGAAGTCTTCAGTGGGATTCTGGAACAGGCCAGTAGGACTCTGGTAACACTGTGGGACGCAGTATAACGACCCTCTTGTGGGACTCAGGAGAGATACAGTGGGACTCTGTATCAACCATTGTAATACTAACAGATTATAATGGGAGAAACCATGTTGGGGCGTATAACCAACATGGCAAGGACGTAGGCCTTTGGTGCCGAACCATGTAAATCCTTGTGTCCTGTGCCTTTTCATTACTGCATCATTCGGGAAAGGTTGAGAGATACAAGAAGAGTGGATCTAGGCCTTAACAAGCCATAGAGGTTTAATTGATAAGGAATCAATTAGTAAAAAGTTTTAAGGGATCACTGATTCACCCCCTCCCTCTCTCAGTGATTCACACTGATCTGGGCACTTCAATTGGTATCAGAGGGAAGGTTACCTCTAAAAGATCCAAGGGAGTCTTTATGAAGTGCAGATTTGAGGAAATGAAAGAATAGCCTCAAATGGAGATATCTGCCAAGACTCAGAAAAATAGAAAGAAGAAACAGGCCATGAAGATGAAGAAAGCCTGTCCTAGCTGTGATGAAGTTGGAACAATGAAAGATCTTCAAAGTGAAATCGAATATCTTCGGAAGACAGTCCCCAGGGAAGTAGCAATGTGTATTACTACAGGCATCCTTGATCTTCAAGAAGAAAAATTACAGCTAGAAGAAGAAGCCAATGCAATGGAAGATCAGTTGGCTAAAAGGGTTGGCATAACCAACACTCTCAGAAAGCTGGTGAAGGATAAAGATGAAATTGTTTCTCTTTGCAATGAAAGATATGAAGACACTGCTGAAGAATTGAAAAGAAGCCTTTCTGAGAAAGAATTCTTTAAAATAATAATCAAAGATGTTTTCCATGCACTGGAAAAGAGGCACAAAGTTTCAATGAATGTCAAAGATGATCAACTTGAAGACAAAGTCAAAATGGTGAAGGAGCTTGACAACTCATTTCATGAAATAAATAAGGTGCATGATGACCAGATGGAACAGCTGAAACAGAATTGGGAAGGTAGGCTAAGATTGGTTGAGGATGAGAAGAACTCCCTCAACAAGAAATGCTTTGAACTGGAGGTGATATTGAAAAATCTGCAATCACCCAAAGCTGAATCCTCCCAGTCAGCTTAAAGTAGAAATGTTTCTACACAAGTGTGCATTGAGAAGGATGATTCCAATAGAAGGACATCATCTAATAAAAGGGAAACATCTTCTAAAAGGAAGGTACCATCCATCCCATCTTGTACTCATGTTTCTAAATGTGTTTCCACAAAAAGTACAGGATGGAAGAATAACATTGATCAAGTATGGATGAAGAAGATGAAGAAAGAGAGCTCTCCTGAAATAACACAGCAAGTCAAGAAAAGTACCCAACAATCAGAAGGACTGAAGAGGTCAAGATTTGTGGGTCAATGTTGGTGTTGTAATAAGTATGGGCACTGTGCAAAGGATTGTTGGTACAATCCACTAAATGTCAAAGCACAAAGGAAGGTCATGCCAAGGGGGAGCAAGACAGAAGGAAATCAGCAACATCCACAGGTCCAGAGACATTTGTTTACTGCTAAAAGATTTGGATTTCTTGACAACATCTGGGATGGTTGCAAAAGTGGTCAAAAGAATGATACATGTCAATCTCCAACTGTATCCAAAGCTGGAAAGAAGAAAAGATCACAGAACCTGGCTCAGAAAGAATCCTTGGGAAGCAAGCATAAGAATGTGGAAGATGCTCCCAAGAAGATTATGAAAAAGGAAGAGAAGACCTTGGAGTCTAAATCCAAGAAGGGTGATGCATCCAGAAGGACCACCAAGAAGAAATGATTCTACTATGGAAAGAAAGGACACACCATGGATCTTTGTGAACAAGCCATGGAAATAAATAGAAGACAACTGAACTCAAACAGAAAATCAATCCAAAAGAAGCAGAAGGGATTGATTGAAAACAAGTTGCCTAAGAGAGGTAGCTTGACAGCATCAAAGGAACCATGTGAAACTTCCAGAACTGAGGCCGCACTTCCAAATGACTTGTTAGTCATATGGCCAAATCAGTTGCAACTTTCCAGAGAACTGCAAAGAGATGAAGATGAAGTTCTGGCAATTGCTAAGGAAAAAGGGA
Source organism: Viscum album (assembly GCA_963277665.1). Taxonomy (NCBI): domain Eukaryota; kingdom Viridiplantae; phylum Streptophyta; class Magnoliopsida; order Santalales; family Viscaceae; genus Viscum; species Viscum album. The sequence continues at coordinate 100,156,385 of OY728159.1, forward strand.
AGAATAAGATTTCACATGAAGATGTGTTGATATCCACACCAGCACAAACATCAATGAAGATCAAACGTGCAAGTGTGAAGAATGGTGAAAATGGGACATCTCGGTTGAGAGAATATTCTCAACCTTGTTGTTCACATTGATGAACCAAGGAGGTTCCATATTATTCCCTAATCACTTGTATTTACATGTGCTAACATTACAGGGAATTGAAGATGATGATCATTCTCATCTGGAGAGTGGTTTGGACAGAATGGAGTGCACCCCTTGAGGGGGAGCCAATCTGGAGAAGATGGTATTCTAAGATTAAATACCATCTTGAGAAAAGCTGAAGGTATTCCAATCATACTTTCATCCCTTGTTTCTTAATTGTATTCATCATGATAAATGAGGGGGAGTATTGATTGAAGACAAATGAATGAAAGGGGGAGCTTTATCTTTGCACTTGAACTTTCTAATGAGTTTTGTGAAGTATGTGCAGGATTTAGCAATTCATTGTTATATCTGAAAATTCAAACCCCTGAAGCATGATTTCACATGTACAATGAATGTTGGACAGCATTGAGTTCCTTGGTTACATCACTCTTGTTTTCTACACCGGGTTAGCCCAAGTAGACTTAGAGATGATTTACTAAAGGTTCTTCGCTAAAGAAGAACATGTGACATCATCCCTCTCTTAGTGATTTTCAAGAAAATACTTTTCAAAGGGAGGAAGAGATTTTTGAAAGAGAACCACACCACACCTTTGAATTTTATTTCCAATAAGGGGGAGAAATAATGGCACACATATTGACCCATTCATATGTGCTTTAGTGTATTGCCAACAAATACAAAGGGGAGATTGAAGTACACTGTGTTGCATTTGTTGTCAATAAGGTATGTTGTTGATCAGAAGATGTCAAAGAATGAATGGATGTCAAGGAGAGTCAATATGTGAATGAAAAAGGATGTGATGGTGTTGGTGAGAAAAGGATAATGGCCATGGTACTAAGATGCATGTCACTTAGGAGATTCACTAAGTGACATAGGATATTGTGGTTGAAACATTCTCTATGAATATCAGACGATTGTAGAACTGATCTTAATGTTTCAATACTTGTATCAAGATGATACTAAGTTACACCACTTGAAGAATGGATGATGATGGAGTATCATCATTACATCAGACGATTGTTGAGCTTCTCTTTAAGTTCCAAGAACTTGTATCAAGTAGATACAATGTCACAACATTGTTTGAAGACCATGCATTGTACTGACAATGCATGAGGAGTTGAAGATGATCCATCCACAAGTTTTAAGTGGATGAAGTGGTTTAATGAAGTCCATGCACAATCACTTAGTGCTTGGTGAATTAGAAGTTGATCCAACTTGATCTCTGATTGGATCAATGAAGCACATTGAAGAAATCTTTGATTCAGGAGTTCGGTTGAAGATGAAGAACCTTCGGGAATTCCATTCCAAAGTGATGAATAAATGTTGAAGAGAATTGGAAGAATTCTAATGAAGAAGAAGAATAGATGAGGGGAATGTCTTAGAAGATGGCTTGAATGGCAATTGGCATTTAGACTTGTCACTTTGTTTCTCTTAACAAAACACTTGTGTTTTTAAGTAGCAAAAAATAGCCACCAAGGAAGGCCAACCGAGGGTCATCACCCAAGGCTCATGTGGGACTCGAGGTCACCACGCCCATGGGGAACCCTCAGGCCAAGGCAGCATATCCCTGAGGCAGAAGGTCGGGGCCGTGTATAAGCCCTGAGGCCACGCAGGGGTGTCACTCCCGCGTGGAAGGGGCGCAGGAGCGCGCCCGAAGTGCATGGTGGGCGCTAGGACCGCGCCCGTAGGGAGCAGAGGTGGGCGAAAGAGCGCGCCCGCTAAGAGAACACGGTGCGGGGCGGCACTGTGGAGGGGGAAGTACAACTGAGCGGCTGTAGGGAGCGCGAGGTTGATAAGCCGCGGAAAAACCGCGCTCCGTTTCGATGTGGGACGCAGAAAAATCTCCAGGAGCGAATCCTGGCCGCTCGATTGATCTCGCGCCAGATCTCGGCCGCACATCTAATCCGCCGCGGCCCATTCTGATCGTGGTCGTCCAAATCGTCGATCCGACGGCTCCCCGTCTATCCTCAACCTCAAGCCAGGCTGAAGCCTCCCCGCGTGCCTCCGTCGAACCAGGAGCAACCCGAGCAACGTATTTCGAGTTCCCGGCCACCATTGAAGGAGCTGAAGGTTCCATTGTGATCGTCTGTCCATGAGGAATCCATTCATGCATAAAAATACACATTCATGCAATGGGAGAAGAAATTTACCCGAGGCCAAAGGAAACCGAAGGTGCGAGGCCACTTGAATTTTATGCTTTGCATGAATCGGGATAAACAGAGGCATGCGTACGTTTCCATGCACATGCACGTAGAGGAATTTAAAAATGAGTTAAGCCGCGTGAAACAGAGGAGAAACAAGATTTTGGAAATCTTTAAAACCCGAGATATTTGGGAGTTTGAATTTATATCCACGCGGATTGAAAGAGACGCCTCTACCTATATAAAGAGAGGCCTTGCTCTTGAATTTGCTTGCTGAATATTTGAAGAGAGTCCCGTGAGAAGCACTCTATGTCTCGCGAATTCGAAGCCCCGCGCAGCACCACTTGCGCGGCAGTGAATCCCGGAGCCATACCTTGGCTCTATTAGTTCCTTGCGTGCAACTCCTTTGCGCGACAAGAAGAAGGAGGTGAAGTGTTCCCTGCGCGCCTACTCCTTGCGCGGCAGGAAGTACCCGGGGCAGTAGCACTTGCTCGCCACGTGGTTGAGGTGCCTTGCACCTGAGGCTTGCGTGGCTGTGTGTGTCATTTACCCAGCGCGGTAAGCACTTGTGCACCCGCGGTGTTGCACCGTGCACACCCGAGGCAGTGGCCCTTGCACCAAGACCCTACGCGGCTATTGGAGAAAAGGATTGGCCGCACCCTTGCGCGCCTCCTTTGAGCTCAAGTGGAGACGACCACCTACGGACAGTGTGTGTGCTAAGTGCAAAGAAGGGTAGTAGGTGTTCGGGTGATGTGAATTACACACCTTGTGTGTGTGTGCTTAAGGATAATACACCCTAGCCAAGTGAGTTCACACCTACGGGTTGTGTTCAAGAAGGAGTGGAAGGCCACCACATTTGTGTGTGTGAAAAATAAGAGGAAGGCCGAGGCCTTAGTGCCTTGTGTGCAAAGTGAACAAGAGAAGGTCGTGGCCCTAGTGTGTGCATAAGGAGGAAGACTACATCAAGTAGTATGTGCAAAGAAAGAACAAGGCCAAGGCTAGCACCCATGTGGACAAAATTTATATAATTTGTGTGTGCTTAACAAGTGTGAAGGCCAAGCTCAAGTGTGTGCCAAAGTGAAGGAAGAAGGCCAAAGACATACCTTAGTGGTGTGTGTGCAATAGAACAAAAGGCCGAACCTTAGTGTGTGAAAATTTGATGTGCACACTTTGGAGAAGAAGACTTCCACACTAAATTATAACACACTTTTAAGTGTGTGAACAAATTGAACAAAGTGTGTGAAGTTCAAGGAAGGTGTGTGCTTGAAGTGATTACACCCTTTGTGGGTTTATTGCACCAAGAGTAGAAGAAGGAGAGTGCATGCATGAATGCATGCACGTGCACACGTGAACAAAGATAAATCAGGATGTGTGCAATTGAGTTGTCCAAGACCAGAAGATCTTGAAGAATCAGAGTTTCCATGCATCCAGTGCATGAAGTTGAATTGAGTGAGACTGAAGCCAAGCTGAAGTGAAAGATATTATTTGGCTGAGTTTTCAGTAATCGAGAAGACCCTGATCAACACAGGTGATCAGAAGTTTTGAGCAAGACCAGCAGACCTTATCAGAGGCTGTTGAAGATTCTTGAAGAGAGAAGCCAGGTCATCCTTAGATGAAGGTGATAAATCCTGAGCAAGACGAGAAGACCTGATCAACTCAAGTGATCAGAGGTACAGAGCAAGGGCAGCAGTCTTTATCCCAGACTGCTGAAGATACTTGAAGAAGCTTAAAGTGAAGAAGAGCTACTCGTGTGACTCGAGGAGCTAGGAGAAGCCCCCTGTGAGACTCAGGGTGGAAGAAGTCTTCAGTGGGATTCTGGAGCAGGCCAGTGGGACTCTGGTAACACTGTGGGATGCAGTATAAAGACCCTCCTGTGGGACTCAGGAGATATACAGTGGGACTCTGTATTGACCATTGTAATACTAACAGATTATAATGGGAGAAACCATGTTGGGGAGTATAACCAACATGGCAAGGATGTAGGCCTTTGGTGCCGAACCTTGTAAATCCTTGTGTCCTATGCCTTTTTCATTACTGCATCATTCGGGAACGGTTGAGAGATACAACAAGAGTGGATCGAGGCCTTAACAAGCCATAGAGGTTTAATTGATAAGGAATCAATTAGTAAAAAGTTTTAAGGGATCACTGATTCACCCCCTCCCCCTCTCAGTGATTCACACTGATCTGGGAACTTCACAATAACTTGTGATTATATGATTAGTATAAATATAGGGTATTAACAAATCCACGTCAAACAGAAAAAAAAAGTGATGGCCTCAACCAAACGTATCGAACCCTATGAAGCCCATTTATCACAAATTTCAATGGATATTTAATCTCTAGGATTTTCCCATTACTAAGACCAAGAATTGATCCAATAACTTAAGAATTCTAGAAACTTTTTATGGGATAAGTTCAAGCTTATCGGGACAATGCCCAAACCATGCCCGCCGAACCGCCCCATGAATATCCCCCTCAACACGTACCTTACCCTTTGGGCATTTTCTAGTGTATTAAATGGATATGTAACAATACACTATAAATATTAGTATGTACATTATTTTTTATAGAATGATGAATATATTTTCATCTTATTGTTGTTACTTTATAAATGATTTATAATTTGATTCAATAAAATAAAAATATTATTTTTGGGTAATATTCAAATTCAATTAAGGAATTTATTTTGATGAAAGAATATATTTTTTATATAAATAATATTTTAATTAAATATAATTATTTTCATTAAATATAAATGTCCATATAATTCTTATGAAGTCAAATTAAATTTTTATAAGGGTTCAAAAACTGTTATTGTCAAAAAACCCCACCATTTTCAATAAATATAGGTTATTATTTTAAAATTTAAAATTCAAATTTTTATAAAATTATTTAGATAAAACGAATATATTATGTGGAATCATAATATCAAAATTATCCAATTGTGAGTTTTTCCTAATTTTTTTAGTTAGTTAAATATTCTGTTAAAAATTAAATACCATATAAAAATAATATTTGTATTATGACATCATAATAACCCAAAAGTGATATAATAAATACTATATAGCATATCCACAACCAAATATATGTTTATCCTTTAAATAAATTTGAATTTATATTCCTTTTATTTATTTTATAAAGCCATTATGAATCCTCCAAAACCATTAATATATTTTAAGGTTTTAAAATCATTTATTTAATAGTATGACTGACCTCCAAATAATCGAGGGAATTATTTTACAAAGTTACTACCATAGCCATTTTAAATAAAGAAAACAAATACCATTTGGTATAATCCATGGGCCAAAACAATGGTATGTTTTTTTTTGTTTTAGTTATTTTATTATATAGATTACCAAACTGAAGTATGATAGATAATAATGAAATCCCCAAACATTTCCTAAATAAAATAACCCAATATCCCATTTTCCATCACTAAAAATAATTTTAGAACATCCTTAATCTGACCTACCCTCTCTATATTCCTCTCAAGGTTCCCCCAATCTCTCAAGAATCTCCTCCCAATAATTTGGAGTCACACACTCAAGCAAGGGATCTTCCGGTCTCGTTTTTATTCAAGCACCTCTTTTACATTACGATTTTTAATTTCCATTTTTTAATGTTGTGATATGTTCTTCCATATCCATATTACTGTACTTATGATTTGTATTTTATGAAATACCACTTTATATCTCATTAAATCCCTCCCATTGTACACCTATTACCACACCAAAAATTGGTAAAGGATCCTCACCTTGTCTTCTTTATTCAGTTTTATTTATTATCATATGTCTTCCATTTCCAATTCCTAATATTCGGACATGTATTTAAATGTTCTTATTACTAACCATTTTATATAAAATTTATGAGAGACCCCTTTCACTCTCATCATCCCATTTGATTAATTTTTATGTGATGTAGGTATTCTATCGAAAGGTCACTATAATTTCTTCCATACCAAAACAATTTTATAGTGAATACCATACCTATTTCCCATCAAGGGTATTCACCTTTATACACATATATATTTGAATTATAACTTACATGTATTTATTCCACACTCTATTTTCTTAGAATAAAATTTAACGATAAACGATTCCATGTATTATGATCTATGTCAAACACTTAAGAATAAGAATGTAATTAATGTGACGTGTGTGCCTAGAATTATACAGCGCCCCAATGCATTGGGTAAGGTTTAGTCTCATGATACTGTTGAGCAACGTATTGTTTTCAAACAATTCAAAATAATGTTTTTTTAAAGGAGGAGATTATTTTAAATAGTACTCTGTCTCTTTATGATGATTTTGATGCTCACAAATACCCTTAATTATTTACTAATTATTTCGTTGAGTATTTTGCAGGAGTTTATTTTATTTATTTATTTCATATAACGAGATTTCATACCTCATTTATTCCGAGATCAAGTTTAGCGCGTTCTGGAATCACTGTAGCGCGAGATCAATTTTAGTGCGTACTGGAATCACTGTTCATACCCTACGTTGATGAACGTAACGTATGGATGAAATGTTTACCTTTTATGTTAAAAGAAATGTATGGTTAAGGAACCTTACGTTATTTTGGAACGTATGGTTAATGAACCTTACGTTGTTGAAAAGTATGGAAGAAGAACATTTCGTCTGGAAGGAACTTTACGTTTTTGTTGTTGGACAAGTATGGAAGAGAAACCGTACGTTAGTTTTCAGTGTTGAGTTTGTTTCTCAAAAGTATGGATCATCAACCTTACTTTTATAATCAACTGTACGTTCTTTGGAGAGTTGAAGCAAGACAAAGTATGGATGATCAACCCTACGTTTGAATGCTGAAGAGAAAGTATGTATGTTCAACCTTACGTTCTGAACCTTACGTTTGTGAACCTTACGTTTGTGAACCCTACGTTTGGAGCCACGTCATCAACCCTACGTTTGGCGTCGGGATATTTTTGACAGACGATATTACCGTTTGCATTGGTCAAACAGGCGGATTATTAAGCGGATTTAGAGCCGATTCTTAAGTACGACTTTGACTGAATCAAAGACGTTTTTCAACGGATTAATGATTGATTTAAATGGAGCTTTTTATGCCGATTCTTCAGGGGAGTTACAACGGCTCTATTGTTATTTAATATCGCGAATCTAAAGGAGATTTTCATGGATCTATTTATGCGGAAGATTTTCTCAGATTTGAATATATATGTTCTATCTTGGAAACTTCGGATATATATATATACACAGGAAAGTGTGTGAAATTATGAGATTGATCTTTTAACAAGAAAGAAACAGAGACTGTGTGAAGGCGTTCTTTTCTGTGATCGAGAAGAAGTGTAAAATCCTTTTTACCGAAAGAAGATCTTGATAACAGATTCACGTATTCTACATCGACTATCTGTTGTGAATCTACTGCTGCTGAAGTTGTGAAGTTTCTGGTAATATCTATTGCAACTGGATCGACTCAGAACTGTTTTGATTACAGATCTTTATTTTCTGAAGACGACGATCTATCTACTGTCAATTGCGTTCTGTTGAAATTGTGAAGAACAACTGGAGAAGTGTTTTCTTTATCGAAACTCTTTTTATTTTTGAGTGATCAGCTTCTCGTTCTAAGCTGTGTGGGTTCGTGTTTGAACCAGGAAGGCTGTGTTTGCCTGAAACTTGTAAAGGTGTCAACTGCCTGTACTCAGTTGTGAACAGGTCTGTGGAAACGAGGACCAGATAGTGAAAATCTTCAAGCTCGTGGATTTGAGCGTTGGTGGAGTGGACTAGGGGCATTCTGTTCCCCGAACCACTATACATCCGTGTCTTCATGCTTTTACTTTTTCCGCTGCATATTTAATCGTGCTAAAGCATAGTAGACAGAATTTGTCTAAATTGAAGAGATTGTAATAATTTTGAAAAGACACAATTCACCCCCCCTCTTGTGTGTAATCCGTAGATTCAGATCCAACAATTGGTATCAGAGGAGGAGCTTCTTATTTTTAAAGTCTTATCAAGCTAGAAGTATTTAAAGATTATACATAGTGTATCATGGCTGATACGAGAGAGGGAATGTCAATGGTCAGAGCACCTTACTTTAATGGAGATAATTATGGCTGCTGGAAGTCACGTATGATTATTTATCTGAAAAATCTTGGTTACAAAGTCTATTCAAAGATTCTGACTCCCTATGAAATTCCTGAAAATCCCGATACATGGAGTGCTGCTACAGAGGCTGAGTATGACATGAATTCAAAAGCTATGAATGCAATCATCTGTGGTCTAGGACCGGATGAATTTAACAGAGTATCTCAATGCCCGACTGCATATGAAATGTGGCAAACAATAGCTGTTGCTTATGAAGGAACAGATAATGTAAGACAGATGAGATATGCAACTGCTAAATTAAAATTTGATACTTTAAGAATGATTGAAGGAGAGAGCATCACTCAGATGAATGGAAGATTGATAGAAATTGTCAATAATATAACAGCTCTAGGAGAACCAATCAAGCAGGCTGATCAAGCGTCAAAGGTACTGAGAGTACTTCCTACTCGATGGAATGGAATCTCTGCAGCAATCAGACAATCAACTTCTGTTAAAGATCTAACTATGAGAGAGCTGATTGGTACATTGATGATGTACGAGGCTGAAATGCAAGATGAGGTAAATGAGCATAAAGTCTATATAAAAAGGGAAAATACTGCTTTGAAAGCGACTTCTCAACAAAAGGATAGAAAGATGAAGAACAGAGAAGTAAATGATAAATCAGAAAGCTCTGATTCTTCATATTCGGATGAAGAACTGGCTCAGCTAGCCAGAAAATTCAGAAAGTTCTACAGTAAGAAGAAAGACTTCAAGAAATCCTTCAAGAAGGATAGCAAGGAAGTGAGATGTTATGAATGCAAAAATATGGGACATATCAGACCGGATTGCCCTAAATTGAAGGATGCAAAGAAGAAGAAATTCTTCAAAATAAATGATTACGAGCAGAAAGACAAGAAAGCTATGAAAGCTACTTGGAGTGTTTCTGAAGACTCAAGTAATTCTTCTGAATCAAGCTCAGAGAAGGAGGAAGCCAATTTAAAAGCAAATATGTGTTTCATGGCTGAAACTGATGAGGTACACTCATACTACTCCTCTGACTCAAATAATGAATCAAACTCTGAAACAAGCTTCTCAAATAAAAAACTTGCAGCTTACTGCAATATGCTTGAAGAAAGGTATGACTCATTATTTAAAAAATATAAATCTATAAAGAACTTGCATAAAGCTATTTCAGATGAAAGAAATACTTTGCTAAAACAACATAAGGAATTAATTGACAAATACAACTCTGCTGACTCAAATAAAATTAATTTTGAATCAAAAATAAAAACTCTACAGGATGAAGTAGAATTTTATAAAGAGGCTGCATTAGTTTTTACAAAAGGAGAAAACACCTTAAATGAGATACTTGGAAAAACTGTAATTAAAAGGGAAAGGTTTGGAATTGGAAGTAAAGGAGAAAAACCTAAGTTATACAAAAATTATTTTGTTCCTAGCACTAAACAGGTTGGTTGTAACTTCTGTGGAACAAAAGGTCATATAGCTAAAAACTGTTTTCTAAGACAACCTCAAATATGTGGAATTAAGAAAGCTTATATTTCCAATGATCTGTATGATTCAATCAATTTTAAGAAAACAAAGCAAATCTGGATACCTAGATCACTGCTTGCTAACACTCCTGGACCCAACAAAATATGGGTACCAAAGCAATTTGTTTGAATGTATTTGCAGGTAGCAGGTCACCAAAGAAAGAAAGAAATATGGTATATGGACAGTGGCTGATCAAGACACATGAGTGGAACTTCAGCTAATTTCTCTTCTCTTACTCGAAAGGAAGGAGGACTTGTCACCTTTCGTGACAATGCCAAAGGAAAGATTATTGGTATTGGAACAGTTGGAGATCCAGAGACAGTCTCAATCAACAAAGTACTTTATGTACAAGGGTTAAAACAAAATCTGATAAGTATCTCTCAACTCTGTGATGATGGATACACTGTTGATTTTACTAACAATAGTTGTACTGTTTCTAAAGATAAACTGTTTAAGTTTAGAGCACCCAGAACTGATAATGTTTATACTTTGGATTTGTATTCCTTGTGTAAACAACAAGTAAACTGCTTAACTGCTAATATAAGTGAATCCTGGATCTGGCATAGAAGACTTGGTCATTGAAATATATATGCTTTACATAAATTATATAAGAAACATTTAGTTTCTGATTTGCCTAGTCTCAAATTTGAAAATGACAGATTCTGTGATGCATGTCATCTTGGCAAGCAACACAAATCATCATTCAAATCTGTTAATAAAGTTGCTACAACTAAACCTCTAGAACTTATCCATATGGATTTGTTTGGACCTTCAAGAGTAGCAAGTTTAGCTGGTAAATTATATGTTTATGTATTAGTTGATGATTATTCTAGATTTACTTGGATTTTCTTTTTGAAATATAAAAGTGAAGCTTTTAGTTTATTTGAAGGTTTTTGTAAATCTATTCAAAATGAAAAAGGTTTTAATATAATCTCATTGAGAAGTGATCATGGTGGAGAATTTGAGAACCAGGAATTTAATTCCTTTTGCTCAAACATGGGTATTAAACACACCTTCTCTGCTCCAAGAACACATCAACAGAATGAGATTGTAGAAAGAAGAAATAGAACTATTCAAGAAATGGCTAGAACTATGTTAAATGAATATAGCCTACCTATATATTTCTGGGCAGAAGCTGTTAATACAGCTTGTTATATAATGAATAGAATTTTAATAAGACCTATTTTGAAAAAGACACCCTATGAACTATGGAATAACAGAAAACCTAAAGTAAATTACTTTAAAGTTTTTGGATGCAAGGTTTACATCTTGAATACCAAAGATAATCTTGGTAAATTTGATCCAAAATCTGATAAAGGTATTTTCTTAGGATATTCTGCAACCTCCAAAGATTATAGAGTCTATAATAAAAAGTCAAGGATTGTTGAAGAATCAGTTCATGTGAAATTTGATGAATCTGATCCTTTTGAGAAAAGGATAGAACAAATAGATGAACCTGATTCCAATGAAAACATGAGACTTGAGAATTTAAAGAATGATTTTGAAAATGATATAAAAGAAATTCAGTCCAGTTCAGAAGAAAATGACACTGAAGAACCTTTGAATGTAATTCCTAGATAGTCTAGAACCTTAAAGAATCACCCTTTAGAATCTGTGATAGGTAACTTAGAGACTGGTATTCAAACTAGAAGAAACCTTGGAAACATAGTTGAGTTCTCTGCTTTCCTATCCCAACAAGAACCTAAGACCATAGAAGAAGCCTTAGATGATGAGAGCTGGGTAATAGCAATGCAGGATGAATTGAACCAGTTCAAGAGAAATAAGGTTTGGGAATTAGTTGAAAGACCACATGATTATCCAGTAATAGGAACTAAATGGGTCTTTAGGAATAAACAGGATGATCAAGGGATAATAACTAGAAATAAAGCAAGATTAGTAGCTAAAGGATATAATCAAGAAGAAGGAATAGATTATGATAAGACCTTTGCACCTGTAGCCAGGTTAGAAGCCATTAGAATCCTTTTAGCCTCTGCATCTTATATGAATTTTAAATTATTCCAGATGGATGTTAAATCTGCCTTTTTAAATGGTTATTTAATGGAGGAAGTTTATGTTGAGCAACCTCCTGGTTTTGAAAATTCTCAAAAACCAGATTCTGTTTTCAAACTTACTAAAGCTCTTTATGGCCTTAAACAAGCACCTAGATCTTGGTATGAAAGACTATGTTCTTTTCTTTTGAAAAATGATTTTACTGTTGGACTAGCAGATCCAACACTCTTTAAGAAAACTGTGAAAAATAATGTTTTGTTGGTTCAAATTTATGTTGATGATGTAATTTTTGGATCAACCAATAAAATTCTTTGTCATGAATTTTCAGAATTAATGCAAAAAGAATTTGAAATGAGTATGATGGGAGAATTAAATTTCTTTTTGGGTCTTCAAATATTTCAAAATGATTTTGTAAATGTTTTAAATCAATACAAATACATTACTGATTTACTTAAGAAATTTGGACTTGAAAACAGCAAGCCATTTACAACTCCTATGTGTACTAATATAAAACTTGATTTGGATGAAACTGGAAAATCAGTGGACAACAAGTTATATAGAGGTATGATTGGTAGTTTGTTATATATTACTGCTAGTAGACCAGATATAATGTATTCAGTATGTCTTTGTGCTCGATTTCAATCAAATCCCAAAGAATCCCACTTAACTGCTGTTAAAAGAATTTTTAGATATTTAAAAGGTACTATTTTTCAATCTCTGCTTTATCCAAAAACCTCTGATTTTAATTTAATTTCATATTCAGATGCTGACTTTGGAAGCTGTAGATTAGATATGAAGAGTACTTCAGGAACATGTCACTTTTTAGGAAAGTCTTTAGTATCATGGTCTAGTAAGAAACAACACTCAGTTGCCCTGTCAACAGCCGAGCCAGAATATGTGTCTGCAGGTAGTTGTTGTGCACAGGTGTTGTGGATGAAAAACACTCTTATGGACTTTGGATTAAATTTCAATAATACACCTATTTTATGTGATAATACTAGTGAAATTAATATTTCAAAAAATCCTATTAGTCATTCTAGAACTAAGCACATTGATATAAGACATCACTTTTTAAGAGATCATGTGTTTAAAAAGGATATATTTTTAGAATTTGTAAATACAGAAAATCAATTAGCAGATATTTTTACTAAACCACTTCCCACGGCAAGGTTTGAATTTATTAAGGGGGAGTTAGGTTTATTTAATTTTAAATAAATTTTTTTTTTAAATCTTATTCTGTTTTCGAATTCTGCTTAATTTCTATTTCCCGCTATAAGTAATTTTATTTTGTTTTAAATAAAAGTAATGATTAGTGATTACACGGGAATCAAGGCTGTCAGAACCGTTTCACCTTCTAAAACTGCTTCACCTTTTTCGGAAACCCTTTCGAAAACCTAAAACCGCACATCTGCTCCAAAACCCTTTTCTGAATCTTCAAACCCTAAACTTCCGAACCTTCAGAAATCGTTGTTCGAATGGCAAAGACTAAGCGTCCCGATGAAGCCGAGAGCAGTGCTGCAAAGAAACCTAAAGTAGTTGGTCGGAAAATACTGCAAGGTAAAGTCATCGATTTAGAGTGGCTGTTTGAAACTAATTTACTGTTGAAGCAAGCGTTATCGTTTCAAAGCCTTGAGCAAGATTTTAATAGTGAAAATTCTGAGTTTCTTTATGAGGCAGAAATGAGACATTTCTTTAGAACTGTTTAGTTTAGTCTTGGAGATACGGAAGATAGTTTATTGCCTCAAATAGAGGATAAGGACTTTTCAATATCATCTGTAGAGATAAGTCAAATTCTTAACTGCCCTCATGAAGGAGTTTTTCATTTTGATTTACGGAATATTGGAGATTCTGTACATAAGTCTGAAGACATTATGTCTTTTCTGTTTGGAACCAGAGTGATAAAGAAGATGTTTATCAAGGATTTGGAACCCGATCAGAAAATTTTGGTAAAATTTGTTCAGACTGGTTTAGCACCAAGAATGGCTGAGATGGAGAAAATCCTATACCCTGACATGTACATAATGTATCTTCTGATGTGTGATATTAAGTTTAATTTTCCTCGGTTTATGATAAGATATTTGAGTTACTGCTGTCAGAGTGAAGCAAGAATGACCTTTTTCCATTATGGAAGGTTCATTTCTTTGTTTTTGTTTAAAAGAGGAATGATCAGATTGGTAGATGCTGGGGTGAAATGTCACCACAGTAATGTTTTTAATGCTGGGACTTTGAGGAAAGTAGGATACTTCTGGAGCACAATTAAAGGAAAACTCTTACCTATTGGAGCTGAGGAAACCTCGGAGAGTGCTCAGGCTCAACCGGCTAAGTCCAAGGAGGGACAAGCAGAATCAAGAGTTAGTACAGTGGCAAGGAGAATTCGTTTTGAGATGGAGGAAGTTGAGGAAGAGAGAAGTCAAGAAGGACTTCAATCTAGAAGGAAGAGGTTAATTGATGAAGAAATTATCTCTCCTGTCTTGAAATCCTCTGAACCGGTAATTTGTTATTCATTTGTGAGAGAAGCTGTTGTGGAGCAGACTGCACCTATAGAGGAACCAACAGCTCAACCGGAAATCCAAAAAGAACCTCAATCTGCTGCTGTGGCTGTTGAAAAAGTAATTCAACAAGAACAACTTATGGAGGCAGTTCCTGGTGAAGAAGTGGCCCGACCTCAAGATTTACATGAAGATATTGTTCTTGACCAATCAGTAGAAGTCAGAGAGACTACTGTTCGTGATGAACATACTTCTGAAGCTAATACAGAAGTACTTCTGGAAGATTTTTCAGTGGAAGAGTTTCAGGCTTCAAAAGCTAGTTCAATGGATCAACCTTGTCAGGACAAGGACAAAGAACAATCAGATGCAGATTCTTTACCACTTGCCTTGCCTCATCAACCAATTTCTGGACATGAGAATAGAGCACAGGGTGCCCCTGATTCGAGAAAAGAAGAAGTTGTTGAGCTGTACAAGCGTATCTCTCAGTTAGAATCTGAGAATGTTAGTCTCAAAAATTCTCTGAACTTAGAGCAGTTGATGTTTCAGAAACTGAAAGAATGTACTGTTTCAAGACAGGAAGTCGATTTGTTTAAGACTGATATGCTGCATGCTGTTGATCAGTTAAAATCAGAGATGGTAAAGAAAGATGATTTATCTGAGTTGAAGGTTTACATGGAGAATAAATTTGAGTCTGTTGCAAACAGTGCTGTAAGTGGATCAGGCTATTCACCTGATTTGATTCGGAGATTTCAAGAAATTACTGGAGCACTGAGCAATATGAGTGACAGATTACACGATCTTCAGTGTAATAGTGCCCCTTTGTCAGTTTTGCTAGATAATCATAAATTTTTAGTGGATCAGTTGACATCTGGAGAGCAACCGATTAGGATTCTTTTGAATCAGTTATCAGAAAAACTGGCTCTTTTTGTTGAAAAAGAAGAAAGAATGCATGAGTTTTTCAGAGTTAATTTGATTGAAGATATTCATATGACTCAAGAGAACAGAGATCTTATCATCAAGTTAGGATATGGGATGATGAAGAGGCTCAGAGAACAGTTTACAGAGATCAAGACTGCGATTCAAAGGAGATAGACACCTTTTTTTTCCCTGTCTTATCTATGAACCTTGATTCCTCTGTATATCACAATCATTTATATATAACAGCTTGTGAATGAAAATTCTTTTCTTATTTTTTTGTTGTTGTTGTTTTCTTGTTTATTGATTTATGATTAAGTTAGCCAGTATAACAAATTCACTTATTCATACACAGTTAATTATAGCATTTACTTATAGTTCAGTGCAATATTGAATGTGTTCAAATCCGTAATTTTTCATTCTTTTTGATATCACAAAAAGGGGGAGAATTTGGATAAACACAACATTTAAATTCATTTGTTTCCTATGAATCCTATGAAGAAAATTTGGATATATGGGAGAATTTGGATATCTACGACATTTATCTTTTTTTTTAGCTGGAAATTTATTTTTATGGGGGAGAAATTTTATTATAGTTAAATATTGTTTTAATCCTTTCAGAACTCTAAAATTTTATAAAACTAATTTTTCAATAAAGATTGCAATTAAATTATTTCTATTATTTTATGGGTTTTGTGATCATTAAAAAGGGGGAGATTGTTGAGCAACGTATTGTTTTCAAACAATTCAAAATAATGTTTTTTTAAAGGAGGAGATTATTTTAAATAGTACTCTGTCTCTTTATGATGATTTTGATGCTCACAAATACCCTTAATTATTTACTAATTATTTCGTTGAGTATTTTGCAGGAGTTTATTTTATTTATTTATTTCATATAACGAGATTTCATACTTCATTTATTTCAAGATCAAGTTTAGCACGTTCTAGAATCACTGTAGCGCAAGATCAATTTTAGCGCGTACTGGAATCACTGTTCATACCCTACGTTGATGAACGTAACGTATGGATGAAATGTTTACCTTTTATGTTAAAAGAAATGTATGGTTAAGGAACCTTACGTTATTTTGGAACGTATGGTTAATGAACCTTACGTTGTTGAAAAGTTTGGAAGAAGAACATTTTGTCTGGAAGGAACTTTACGTTTTTGTTGTTGGACAAGTATGGAAGAGAAACCGTACGTTAGTTTTCAGTGTTGAGTTTGTTTCTCAAAAGTATGGATCATCAACCTTACTTTTATAATCAACCGTACGTTCTTTGGAGAGTTGAAGCAAGACAAAGTATGGATGATCAACCCTACGTTTGAATGCTGAAGAGAAAGTATGTATGTTCAACCTTACGTTCTGAACCTTACGTTTGTGAACCTTACGTTTGTGAACCCTACGTTTGGAGCCATGTCATCAACCCTACATTTGGCGTCAGGATATTTTTGACAGACGATATTACCGTTTGCATTGGTCAAACAGGCGGATTATTAAGCGGATTTCGAGCCGATTCTTAAGTATGACTTTGACTGAATCAAAGAAGTTTTTCAACGGATTAATGATTGATTTAAATGGAGCTTTTTATGCCGATTCTTCAGGGGAGTTACAACGGCTCTATTGTTATTTAATATCGCGAATCTAAAGGAGATTTTCATGGATCTATTTATGCGGAAGATTTTCTCAGATTTGAATATATATGTTCTATCTTGGAAACTTCGGATATATATATATACACAGGAAAGTGTGTGAAATTATGAGATTGATCTTTTAATAAGCAAGAAACAGAGACTGTGTGAAGGCGTTCTTTTCTGTGATAGAGAAGAAGTGTAAAATCCTTTTTACCGAAAGAAGATCTTGATAACAGATTCACGTATTCTACATCGACTATCTGTTGTGAATCTACTGCTGCTGAAGTTGTGAAGTTTCTGGTAATATCTATTGCAACTGGATCGACTCGGAACTGTTTTGACTACAGATCTTTATTTTCTGAAGACGACGATCTATCTACTGTCAATTGCGTTCTGTTGCAATTGTGAAGAACAACTGGAGAAGTGTTTTCTTTATCAAAACTCTTTTTATTTTTGAGTGATCAGCTTCTCGTTCTAAGCTGTGTGGGTTCGTGTTTGAACCAGGAAGGCTGTGTTTGCCTGAAACTTGTAAAGGTGTCAACTGCCTGTACTCATTTGTGAACAGGTCTGTGGAAACGAGGACCAGATAGTGAAAATCGCCAAGCTCGTGGATTTGAGCGTTGGTGGAGTGGACTAGGGGCATTCTGTTCCCCGAACCACTATACATCCCTGTGTTCATGCTTTTACTTTTTCCGCTGCATATTTAATCGTGCTAAAGCATAGTGGACAGAATTTGTCTAAATTGAAGAGATTGTAATAATTTTGAAAAGACACAATTCACCCCCCCTCTTGTGTGTAATCCGTAGACTCAGATCCAACAGATACATCATGTTGGTATTGGGATTTAACCTGATTAGTTTTTGGGACTTTTTATAAAATGAGGTCTTTATAGTTTTCCTTGACCTATGTTTATTATGCAGTGCTTTAAGTTATTGCCACATTTCCCATGTTCTGATTGTACTATTATTTCATGTCTCGTTATTCAAGTATGTGATTCCTACTCATTTTATTTCCCATTGATATGTTTATTTTTTAACATGTATCACATTATATCATGTTTATTCACCTACTAGGATTTATATCGCACCCCTTTCTTATGTATATCCCCAGGTTATCCTATGCAGTTATAAGTACAAGCATGTTAATAAATTTTTCAATAATGTTACTGTATCCCTGGTTATAGATGTTATTCTATGTACCTAGTTCAAAAATACACTTTACATAATGAAATTCTAGGTTTATTAAGTGTAATATTATGTAATAAATCATGTTTTAATGTGAAATAAACACCATGTATTTTATACTCTAAATCACATATTGCATTAGGAAAAGTGAGTCTTCATATAGTAAAATGGATAGTGAATGTACCAGTGCCTTGATATTTCATATGTATTAGTGGGGTAAAAGGGTAGAAACATTTACAACTATTTTTACCTTTTCATTTATATTCAATATTCTCTTCTCATTTCACATGTCATTAATAAAAGTTTCATACATTTAAATTAGGTGGAAAGCTAACAATAATGAGATGTTTATCACAACTATTTTGAATATCTCCAGGAATTATTACTTTAATGATTATTCTTTGACTATATTTTGTGGTTTTACTCTATATGTTAATATAGGTTTTGGTTTACAAAGCTATTCCATCTTATCTTTTCTTATCTCCTTCTTCTCAGGGGGTGTCTCCACTGGTGCTTATTCCTATAAATCTATTTTAGAGGGAAATTATTAAATTTTAGTGGTAATTCTATATCCTTTAATGAAATAGAATTAGGGTTATAATTTTTTTCCTAGATCCTTTTAGCTACTTAATGAAATTTAACAAAAGAACCCTTTTCTTTTAAGAATTTATTAAATAGGAAGTTTGTCTGAATCTTGGCCTTTTCAAGTCATTGATGACAAACATGACATGGATTCACTATGTGTATATCTCCTTTAGTGTTGATCTGTGTGTGATAGTATAAGTTTTATATGTATTTTGAGACTTTACAAGTTATATTATAAAGTCTTACATGAATGGTTCTTGAGTGTTTCCTTATTGGTAACATTTATAAGGTTGAGAGCTCATCTTTTGAAGGTTTGGTATCTAGTATGATGGTTGAAAAACTTTTTATAAGGGTATTGTTTTAGGATGATAGATACTAACTCTAAATTAAGGTTTTGAGTATTCTTTGAATCTTGTATTCCATAATGGTTTTCACTCATATAGTCTTGGGAACATGGAATCACAACTCTCTTTCCCTTTAAGATAATCACCAGTGTAGTCATCTAAAAAGTGTAAGAGTTAGAATACCATTATAGGAATTGTTGGTTATGATTATTTTACATTTTAAATATCTATCTAACATAAAATATAGGTTTTTTTAATTTTATTTTCAAGTAAAGGTGAGTAGGAAGTCTTGACATCATCTACTCCTCTTATGAAAATTCTTGTACCAAATAGTTTGGAATTTTTGGGAGATCATATAATATGGGAGATCCTATAATTAAATTATATAAACTTATAGAGATACTTTTCTATTAGTTATCCTTCATATAAAGAAATTAGTATGATTATTTCATTCTCCATTTACCCTCTATAAAATTATTTTGAATAAATGATGGTATTTGAAAGGTTGATGTGGGCAAGAAGTTTTCATCCTCTTGAATCATTCCTATAACTCAGGAAGGGTTTCTCAAATAGATTTATTAAATTAATAAATTCATTTCCATGACTATAACGTGATAAATGTTTTTTTCAATAAACCCTGATCAATAATTTCACCTTTAAAATATAGCATAGTTGTGACCACTATGTTGTCTCATGAGGAGTTTGCAGACTAACCTATCAAATTGTCACTTTGAAAATTTTTCTATAAAATTAAAAAATTTGTGTTTCAAAATAATATAAAAAAATAACAACAATACTAGAAAAAATATTAGATATTAGATATTTGAAATTAGATTCATTTTAGAATGAAAAGGATAAGATAAAGATAGCATCATTGGATAACCTTTGATCCTCAAACACTCTATTTATAATTATAAACAAATATTTTATAATTAAATTATCCAATGTATACATAAATACCTCCAATTATACACCTTAACTGAAAATAATTCATATTGAGACCTCAAATATGGGTTTGTATCCCCTTATGAGTGTGATTTGATTACATTAGGACCTTTGGGTAACGCAAACTAATGGAACTTGTTATTCTCAATAACGATACCTCACCCCAAAAAAATAGCATGAAAATTATTTAATAGCTATAAGATGATAAGACATATACAGAAAATATACAATAAAGTAAAAAAAGAAATAAATATATCTTCTTCAATCAAGCAAAAAATTTTCAGAATAATTCAAAAGATAAGAGTTTATAATGGAAAACACAAACTCGAAAGGGAAATTCCTTCTGATCTTCTCCTCCCACAGCCATATAGAGTTTAACCAAACATGTATTGATTATTTAATGAAAAAATCCTCTTTCTCCATCAATATACTCCTTACTTGTCTCACTCAATCACTTTAACCAACCACTTTACATAAATTGGAGACTTAGATTTATATCAAAATTGTGTCGAAGATTTGATGTTTTTTTCTATCTAATGAATATTTGCTCAATTTATGCATAGTTTAAATATAAATATTAAAAAAGTGTCATAAATAAATATTTTAACATGTGTATTACTCTTTATTGAAAGAAAAATTAGATACATTGGGTTCATGTTGAAAAAATATTCTCAAATTACTGAAAATATTTTTTTAGGATAAAGTGTCCCATCATCTTCCTCCACATTATTTCATTTATAGGATAACATAATAATAGAATTTACAAATTATTTTTAATAGAGAGATACGTCTAAAATTATATATCATATCTAGAAGGAGTCACCTCATTTGGAAATTTCATTCTTGAAAGGACCAACTTTTATATTTCCATAAATGCTCTAGAAATGAAAAGTTTTTTCCCTTGAAATCTCTATAATGGGAAAACTGGGAATATCAATAATTTTCTCTCTATCCTTTGATATTTTTTTCTTCACACGAATATATACCTAAATGGTATAAAAATTCACAAAGAAATACCCCCAATATTAATATTTACAGAAATCATGTGATGTAATTCTTTATTGGGATGGATAGGGAAATAGTCCTCTAATGAGACAAATAAAAATTAATTTTATGGATATTTAGGGTTCATAATGATAAAATGTAAAATGTAGGAAAATAAAAATATTAAATTTTTTTGGGTACATCAATAACAAACAAATTACCTCAATAATCTTAACCATTATTTCCTTAAAGGTCTATGGTTTGGAAAGAAACATGGAATATTCTAGTTAAATCATGAATTATTTTGTTCACGTAAAAATTCTGTTTAATGTGAAGAAAATGTAACAAAATGGTATAGAGACCTCATAGAAAATTTATTTTATAGCTTTGGAAAACATTCATGGCATGGAATTCATAAGTTTTCGGTCTTTTCTCTATTTTCCACATTTTGAATCTAGAATACTCCACATTCTAGCATTCAATTAAGTTAATTAACTTGAATCAAGTTGATTATCTTAATTTAAAATAGTTTTAAATTCATAAAGGTAATTACTATAATGCTACAATTTTAAAAAAAATTGAAAATAACACACAAAAGTTTAAAGAAAAACTAAAAATATAAATTTGGAAAGAAAACACATAAAATCCTAAAATGCCACGAATTTTCATTCCCTATACATATTTTTTAAAATTTCATTATTTTATTGATTTAAAATTAAGAACTGAGAATCATAAATATAATTCAATAAAAAATAAAGTGGGTGAGATTGATAAAACTTTGTTTCTATTGAGTAACAACATCCTTGAGCTATCCTCCTAAAATATTAAACATAGAAATCTACATGAAAAAAATAAAGATTTAAAATTTAATTGAAATCAAAGAATTATAAAGAAAAATAAATATAAGGGAGAATATTTGGGATTTAAATCCCCAAGTTTGTGATGGTATTTAACTACCCCTAGTAAAGTGGTTGATTTGATCATCCCTAATTTGAAGGTGGGTGTGGTTTACTCATTATAAACCACCAAGATGAAAATTATTCTATCATTTTTAGCTCACACGAATAGTATAATCTAATAAAATATTATTTATCTAGGTTTATTCCACGAATTGTTTCTTTCAAATACATATTTTATGAAAGGAAAATAATAACAAAACTTCCCAAAAATTTATCCTCACAAAAAACCCTTACCGGTTGTTGAAATTTAATTCCATGTTGAGTTTTATATTTAATTTTATCTTAAATACGACTTCTTCAATGAAAAATCTCAAATTACTATAATCCCCATGTGTACCAGTGTATTCTTCAAATGGGAACAAAATTATTTAATTGATTTCATCAATCACATCCTCTTCATCTAAAAAAATTAGTCAACTAAAAAGTATTTAGAATAAAAATCTTCAAATGGATAAATAGTTGAAAATTTATTATCAAAATAATATAGAAAATTTTCATAAACTTTTAAAGTTATCCCATAGTTTTAACAGGCTACTACATAGTTTGGAAGTGGAAAATTATATTATTGATAGGATGAAGAATCTCAAGATACTCCAAATTTTCATTAAAAATGAATGTATCAAGTGTTTCTTCCTCCTTGTCCAAATTTATAAAAAAGGGATCTAAATATTCAATTTTGAAAGCTGGGTATTCATATTGAATTTTATTAACAGAAAAGCATCCCACTAATTTTCTAGATCTTTTTAATTAATAAGATTAAAATTATTAGAAAACTCAATGTTAGTGTTATCCTTAGAATCTAAAATAGTAAAATAAATGTACAATTCACTTATTAACTCATCCAAAAAAGGTTCTACAAAATAAAAAGTGGGTGGCTTAGGATTTTCATTTTCTCGAACATATTTTAGAGATTTTAATTATTTTAAGTGTTTTAAAAAAGTGTAAATAATTTGAATTTGTTTTCTTACTTAAGGAAACATCAAATAAATTTGTTTTATTTTGAGAGAATTTTTTATTATAGAAATTTTAAAACTTATCCATTACTGGACTCCTCAAATTGTTCATAATCAGGATAAGAATAAGAGTAGTCATGGTGAAAATCCATTTTTGAAGACTTTTAATTAATCGATAAAATATTAAATATTCAATGTAAATTTAAAAAATCTTTGGAAACCTCCCCATAAATAGATCTTGTTGATGTGAGGTATTTTTGGCATCAAATTAATATCATTAATTTCCCCATTATAATGTAACATAATGTTGACCATGGGGTTGGCTCTTGGGGAACATGTAGACTAACCAATCAAATAATCACTTTTTTATTTTTTACTATTAAATTAAAATTAAAAGTTGGGATTTCAAAAAATATGAACAACGTAAAATAAAAAACAGATTAAGAATATAAATTATGGATAAATATTTGAAATTAGAAGGATTTTATATTGAAAAAGGCAAGAAAAAGGTAGTAATAGTGGACAAGATTCAATCCTCACACACTCCCTTTATCACTGTAAAAAAATATTTTTAATTTTTTTATCTAATTCATTCAAAAATACCACAAATTATGCACCTATCTTTCCTTGAAACCATATTGAGACCTCAAATATGTGTTTTTATCACCTGATAAAAGTGATTTAAATTCCCAAATACCTCAGAGAAACCGAAACTAATTGAACTTGTTTACTCAATGGGGAGGCCTCACGAAATGAAATGTAAACAAGATATTCATTTTATAGTCATGAGTTGAAAAAAAATATATAAAAATTCAATAAATTTTAAATAAGAAAAAAATAACCACATTTAAATAAAGAAAATAGTATCTATAATATTTAAAAAGAATGGAGTTTCAATGAAAAGCACAAAATCAAAATGGAAATATCATTATATCCTTACTTCCCACCTCCACTTACAGTTTATCCCTTCTTGAATTGATTACTTTATGAATAAAATCCTATTATCCAACCTATCTCCTCAAGCACATCTCACTCACTCACTCTAACCATCCAATGAAACAAAAGTAGGGACATAAATTTATTAGAAAATGTTGTGGAAAATATGTTGTCTTGTTTCGGTCTTCCAATGGTTTTCTACATTTATACAATGTTTTAGGTCTAATATTGAATAAGAAAATTTTTTATACTTGTTCACACCTTAATTAAATATTCTACCACACAATATTTAATCCATTGGACACATGGTAAAAATTATATTCCCAAATTACTAAAAATAATGTTATTTGGAATATGTGTCTCTTCATGATCTTCCAATTAGTCACATTCATTAACTATCATAATGATAGAATTTATCCTTAATATTTAATGGTTATATGAAACTTTGAATTCAAATTCATTTCTCGTTTTAATCACCTCATTTGGACACTTTTTTCTTGAGTTTTGTCTCTTTTCATTAAGGTGTGTGAATTTGTATGAAAAAGTATTTTCTCTCTTTGGTAATCTATTTGGGCCTCATATAGGTCTATTAATCACATGACCCAACTTTAATAAATGAAACCAATAAGACGAGGGATGCTAAAAAATATTTTTTAAAACTGGATAAGTTAGGAAAAATTATTCTAAAAATACCAAAGTGATAAAAGCTATTAAAATTCTAGAATTAATAAATTTTAACAATTAAGTTTAAAACCCATTGAAATTACAAAAATGATTCAATTTTATATAAAAAATACATTTTTTTTAGGATGAAGGTTATAGAGTCACTCCATGGATAATCCTTAAATAGATAATGGGCTGACCATACAACTGTTTTGATCATCATTGAATCCTCTAGGTCTAAACCCATTATAGATTTTTCCTACTTCCCTCGTATTACTATTGAGATATTCTCTTTTAAAACAATGAAATTTAGGTAGAAAAATACTCATTCTAGTTCTAAGATCATTGAGGAAATTTAGGTATTCCATACATAAATTTAACATCTTATTATATAAATATTAATTAAATATCATTACAATACACACTATAACCCTATAGTTTTAGAATCTTTGGGATCATGGAAATATAAAAACCTTGTACAAAAATGGTATATATCATCTTCGATTATGATCATTAAAAATATCTCCTTTTTAGAAATATCATAAATATAAGTTTTCATTGAATCTTGAATAAATAGAAACTTAATAAAAGATGGTATTAGATGCCCAGTAATGGTAAAAAATGGATATTTAAATAAATAATCCGATATAAGAATATCATGAGAATATGGGTATGAGAATTGGGTATTAATATTTTAAATTTATACCCAAAAATTTATAGATCATAATAATGAGTCAAGACATAAATATTTTCATTCCATAAGATATGAATCATAAAGGAATCAATGAAAATGATCCATGAGAGAATAATATTGGAATAATATCCTACCATAAAAGTGTGGAATGATGTGGTTAATTATAATAATCATAGAAATATTATATCTAGGATACCAACTAATCCATTCATCACATGTTAATCATAGGATAATCACCTGCGTACCAAATTTGGTATTAGGATAACCTCCTATGTATTCCTGTTGGGCTTGGGATAACTACACTTGTACTCACTTTTAGGCGCCAGAAAACCAATCATTTTCCCTTTGATCTCATAAAACATTAATCTTTATAAAATAAATTATATAGATATAGAGGACCCACCTATTACTTAATAATAATCCATTCATATATATTCCACTAGAATCAGGAAATATTTATCATTTCATCAAATTTTATCCTATAGAAAATGAAATGGGTTTCTTCAAGATATCATCGTCATAATAAATAAACATTAAGAGAAAGAATAAATATGAAAACCTTGAATAATATCACCATTAAATCATAAGAAACATCAATGTATTTTATTGTTGATGAAATTACCTTTTTGTTATCAATGGAACATTTCTGAAGGAAAAAATACTTTTCATTTTGGAAATCATTTATTTAAAAATAATAAATTCCAAAATATTATTGCAATAAATTTCATTGAAAAGAACCAAAAAAACATTTAAAAGAATATTTAAGTAAAATATAAGTCATAATGGTGTGAAAATAGGTCCTCGTGGTGGATGTAAAACCGAAGTTTCCTTTCCCATTTTTTATAAAAATAAAAAGTTTCTCTATAACACCACTAGACTTTTTTGTATAATTTTTTTCAAATGAATTTATTATTTTTGATTTTTTTTGTTACATGAAACAACAAGTTTATATTCTGGTACATTTAAAATCATGGTAATGTTATATTACATGAAACATGGAGTTTAGATTTTATTTCACACAACACTAAGTTTTATTGAAACATAAAATACAATTAAAATATTATTATGATAGTTATAGACAATCCATTTTAATGGCGGGTATAAATAAGATTAATTATATTATAAAATTACATGTCATACAGATGATTATAAAATTAATTATTCATTTTCTAATAAATAAAAAATAAAAAAAAATTATAACCGTTTGAAAAAAAAAGGAAATATTTGTTAAAAACTATTATTATGTGCACAAACATATTTTACCACAATAAATTAGACAAAAATGGGGGATTAATTAAATAAAATTTATATATTATATATTAAAAAAATTATCATTCACCATATTTTCTTTCTAGATAATATATAAAAATAATAATTTTACTCTTAAAAGCTGTATTTTACTAAATAAAAGTTTGGTCACATGTATGTACTGATTTTAGAACTAATTTCTGAGACATTTAGAGAATATATTTTAAAAAATAAATTTTATTGTTAAAATATTCAATTTTTAATTATATTATGGTGAATTTTGGTGATTTTTTAGAAAAGTTTCATTTTTTATGAATAGTGAAAAATAATAAATTTTAATTGTAAACTGCCTTTTCATTTTATTTACTCACAGTGTTAAATTATATTTTAAATTGGTTGTAAAATAAAATTAGACAAATTTTATATCCATTAATATAATTTAGGTCTTCTGAGTCAATTTAATTTTTTATTTTGATATAAATTGCTTTAAAACTTTGGATCATTTTCTCTTTAAAAACTTGATTTATTATCACATCTCTTGGATTTATTTTAAATTAAATTCTAAAGAATATGTGAATGGAATTTAGAAAATGGTTTAAATTTTTTTAATTATAATAATTTAAATTATCTAATAACATTAAATTAAAATTTTACCATAATTATTTGTGAAAAGAGTTAAAATTAATTACAATGATTAAGGTAAAAACAAGGTTTTCCACATTACAAGTGTTTATATTATAAGTAGTTTTTCACAAAAATATTATTTTTATCTAATAAATTTGATTAATATTTATTATCAGTATATATAACTTATATATTAAATCTCATTTTAATTTTAGTCTCAAAACATAAATTACCAATGTAAATAAGAAGATACAAGTTACTGTGTTAAAAAAAGTGTAAAAATGAGTAAAACTAAAGACTAACGAATAACATAAATATGGTATTTTTAGTGGAGTTTATCAACCAAATATTCCATACAATCCATTATTTATCTCTTTTCGGGAACAAGAGGAAAAAGTTTCCACTCAATAGTGAATACTTTGGGTATTTACAACAATTTCAGTCCTACTCAATTATATAAGGGGGCACAATCCCCCCAATTAATCACACATCACATGCCATTTGGATCAACCATAACCTAAATAAATCACTTAAAAATTTACCAAATATAATCATATAAGACTTATCTTGTACATAAATCCAACCTAGGTGGATTTTGGTGAAAATATAAAGTGGATACCCTAAGAAGAGGTAACGTTCTTCAATGAGCATTTTTTTAATTTATTCCTCCACCTCCATAAATTATTATTATAGCCTCATGATATAAAAACAAAAGTATCTTAAATTTTTTTAGATGTTTTTATGTAAAGTTCATGACATAAAACCATATCCACTTTCATTAAATGGGTTACAAGATCATCTTTTGTGTCTACAGTGGACTACCTCCTCATGAACCGATGCCATTTTTTCCATTACCACCTACTAAGGATATAAATATTGTATATTAATTAATTATATATTATATTTATGATATTATAATACTTATTGAATAATTTTATCAAACAAACATTCAGACTCTCCATTTTTTGGGAATATGATAATGTCGCTCGTGTGTGTAGTGGAGTACTGACTCGTAAAGCGATGTGATTCATACATGATTTCAATGGAAGGAAAAAAGGGATTTTTTTCAATAAAAATATGTCATATATATGAAATATACATATATCATTTAACATTCATTTTTTCAATATGGCATGAAAATGGAAAGAGTGTTCATGCATACGTAAGGTCTACCAT
Organism: Viscum album; assembly: GCA_963277665.1. Lineage (NCBI taxonomy): Eukaryota > Viridiplantae > Streptophyta > Magnoliopsida > Santalales > Viscaceae > Viscum > Viscum album. The sequence goes on from OY728159.1 coordinate 100,184,625, forward strand.
CTCTAGGAATGGTGCATTTCATTTTTATCTCTATATAATATAGAATACTATAGAAAAAAACATAATCAATACATATTATATTTAAATCATGTTTAAAATTATATATACTTTGAAACCATCATTTAAGTAAGAGTAACATAAATAAAAAGTCAAATAAAACATGAAAAATAAAGCAGTTATTTCCTAAAACATAAAATTAACTTGGAATTGTTAATAAATGAGTAATAAAAGGTCATAAGAAAACCGTATATAGTATGATATATATAATAATTTTTCAATAAATTTTTATAAAAAACATATTCTTATTATAAAGTAGGTTTTAGCACGTAAAAAAGAAGTCAAAACATAAGGTAAAGGATTTTTGACCCACATTTTACTTCCATAAGACACACGCCATATTCACCATCTATTTATATGATGTGTTGTATATAATTCTCATGAATGTATCATATGATTTTATTTTCCTAAAAATAATTGGGGCTTATATATCCATTTTATTATCTATATTTCATGGGGTTTATGATTCAAAATTTAACAAATCAGTAAGGGATTATTATCTCAATTTTCTATATATGAGATATATGATTATGTATTGAACCTATATTCCCATTTTATATCTAATAATATGAATTAATTTGTCATAATTATATTTTTTTCATTTATTTATATTACTTCATGGTTTTTATTTTTCCATATTTCTAAATTAGAAAATATTTTATATTAAAATCCCATATTTTACCAAGATCGATTATTATTATCTTTCTAATGATAAAATATTATGATCCATCTCTCAAGAAACTCCTGAATTTTTTTCTCCTATTTATCATGATTGTAGTTATTTTACCTTAATTTTATTATATTTAGGTACTTAAGAGTTCTAATATAATTTTTTTAAGAAAAATCACCTTTTTGAATGAAAACACTTTTTCTTCCAAAACCATGTTTTCTAAAAAATGATTTTAATTTTTTTTGAAATGATTTTTAAAAGAAATTTTTATCAAAGTATAACTTTAAAAAAAATAAAAGGATTCTTCATGTAATTTTCAAAAAACAAATTACATTTTCTTTTTATCAAAAATGTGATAGAAATTTTTTAACCTGTATGGCATGAATGAAACTTCTAATTTTCATGACTATTCTTTTATTTAAATTTTACATTGTGAGTTTTTAAGGTTATTTTCAAATAAATATATTTTTAAAATATTTTATGTTTAAAAAAATTTCTTTTTCAAAGTGGAAATTATATTTTCCTCAATAAATGATTTAAATTATTTTAAAATATTCCATTATAATTTTTCAAATATTGTTTTTAGTGAAAATTATTTCCAATATATTTTATGATATTTTTAATTTATAATATGATTTTTAATGAAATATTGTTTTCCACAAGAAATATTCCAAATTAATTTTATTTCAAAATAATTCTATATAAAAGATGATACCTTTGAGGTTACTTATTCTTTATAAGGGATATGATATAAGGAGACCATTCTAATTATTTCTATGAATGGTTTACATTTCTGATGAAATGATTTTTATGAAACTCACTTCTCTTACATGGGTTATACCAGGATAGAATTCATATGAATCCTACTAATTTGTTCATATATTTTGTTATTATTAATTGATGAAATGATTATGAAGCATATCTCTTATCAATAGGTTATGAAATAATGAAATGTTTATGGAACCAATTTCATTTCATGGGTTCTGATATTATGAATGTTTTATGATCTTGTGGTAGACATATGTATGATTTTCATTATGTGATGATGGTTATTTTAGAACCAAGGATAGTAGTTATGTTATAACCAAAGACATTTGGGATTGATATCTCCCTCCAATACATTGGGTAAGGAATTAGATATCACAACATAGAAAGGAATATAATGAGGTTTTAACCCAGTTCAGTTAGGGATGGTGTCCTCTATGATGGTCTTGGAAGTGAACCTTAACTACTATGATTCTTTAGTAAGTGAACTCTTTCCAATGAAAAGAAAGGGATTCCACTTGGGATAGTGGTGTTCCCAACAAGGAGGTATATATGCCCATGTAGTTCCCATGTTAGAATTGTAAATTAACCTTTACTACTAAGGGAATGATTTTCTATGCTTATGTGTAAGCCTCTGTTTTATGTATTATTCCCATGTAATAATCTCATGGACCACATTGTTTTATTTCCATATATTCATGTCTTATAAACAACAAATATTTAGGATATGACTCATTATTATAATGATTGAAATATATGGTATAATTATCAATTGTTATTCTCATTTTCTCATACCGATATATTCATATTATGATTATGTATCTCCCATATATACCCAAATTAAGCACTTAAGATCACCCTTTATTATATTTCCTTCCCCCAGCTTATAATGATATTTTTTAAATAGGGTATGTCTTTGAAGAGTACTTAATGGTAATATACTTATGGGAGACATTGAATATCTTTCACCTAATTAAAAGATCATGTTCCTTGTATCCAAATACACTAAACTATTACAATCATCAAGAGATTGTTTGTGTAATGTATTGAATATTCATATTAAAAGATTTAATATCTAAATATGATAATCTTGGGTATCTATAGTTAGTACCAAATTAAAGGTTTAGTTAACCATTGGAAATAAGAATTATAAAACATTTGAGAAATACCTAAAAAAATTCTAAGGATATTTCTAGGGTGTCTCTAAAGATAAGTAAATGGATGATTCAATGTATAGGAAAATGAATTAAATTGTTAGTAAAGGATACAAAAGTGGATTCCATGAAATTTCATCCCAAACAAGATATTACAAGTGGATGAGGTACTAGAACAGAGGTACCTAGGGTAAATATCTCCAACACTGGTTGCATTAAACATCACTTGATCATCACCTGGTGAAAGACAATAGTCCCTTCTGCACACCTTGTTTGAAACATTTGTGGGATATTTATTGGAAATTCACAAACTCTTTAAAACCATCCATAAGGATTTAAAAATATGATGATCATGTATGACCTAGTTTAAGCCTAAGGTTTCATAGATTTAAAACAATGTTTCATAATTTATACATCCAATAATTTACTTTTAAAAACTATTTGTTCATCCACTATTGAATGTTTTAAATGTGGAAAGAATGGGAATTATGAAAAAAATAAGGGGATTTGTTGTGAAGATAATTAGCGAGGTTCTATGAGTAATGATTTTTTTTGATGAGGAAGAGGTTGTGAATAACATGATACCGGAAAGAGGCAATAAAGAATAAGATGATGTAGGCTAGTTAAGGGTCTGATAAGGAAGTGAGATGGTTGAAGTATTGATTTTTTATAATTCAAGGATTATGTAATATGAATAATCCAAAATAAAATGATTTTTCGGTATAATTTTTTCATTAAGGATTTACAAGAATATGTTGAATAATGCTAATAATCTAAAAAATTTATATAATGGAAAGGTTATATTAATGGAAAACTTATGATTAAGGGAAAGATAAACCACAATATGTTCCTAATGTTGAGAAAAATATTTTTAGGATATATAAAGAGATTATTGATTTGAATAAAGTAAATTGGATTTTATTAATGTCCTCATAACTAATAAAGGATATGTTTAAAATGTGGTTTATGTTTTCATTGATAGAGTTTACAGAATTATTGGATTTATAGAATATATTCAATAATATTGGGATTTAATTAAGTAATGATGAATTATGTGTTTTTTATTAAGCTTTATTGATAATCTTGGTTATTAATATGATTCTAGAAAAAATTTCAAAAAAATTCACAAATTTGTTATGTGACAATCAAGAGCTACCGGAAAACATAGGATCTGGAAAAAGCTGGTCCTAAAGGAAAAAATATATATATAATACTATAAATTAATATTCAAGGGTACAATGTAATATTACAAAAATAGGAATAAGTCATACCACACATATCATAATTCACCAAAGAATCACAATACACTGGGATCATGAGGGACCACGTCACGTAAATATCCATGACTGCTTTCTTTGACATTATATTTTCCACCTGATTTGCTTCTAGGTATATAATAAAGACCACTAGATTAAGTTGATAAGCCTTGTTGAGACATTCAATACATCTAAGAAACACTCTTCTGAGCACATCCTTTATTTTTTCTTTTAATTCCTTCTAAATAACTTCAAATTCAAATTCAAGCCACCCAATGTTCCAGTTATATTGGGTATCATACCCAATTGCATAAGTAATAGTCAATAATTCTACTTCATATGATGTCCCACTATAAGTGTAGTGATAAAAACATCCCTTGAAAATCCACAATGTGTATGAAAGACACCCCCACAACCTGAGGGACTAGGAATACTGGAGGAAGCCCTATCAACATTAACATTAATCAATGAGCTAATATGAGGGATCTAGTGAATAAATTTCACAATATTAGGCTTCCGTTGTTGACCTTTAACACCCAAAAATCTATGAATATTAATATAGTGCATTCTATTATTCATATCACTTTCTTGTAACATAGAGTCATCCTAAATTTCATGGTTCAATGTGAGAATTCACATGTACAGGGGTGGATAGGTTCCATCAAAAATATTATCATTATGATATCATTAGTTAATTGGGAAAATAGAAGAAATGGATGCATATAATAGGTTCTGAATTTGAGAACTAAAGTCTGCAGAACAGACAACCTCCATAAATTCACATCACTGAATGTTTCTATCAAGGTCGATTCCAAAAAAAGAACATTTGTATTCCCATAGAGCCCATAAAACATGAAATTAAATGAATAGGTGGCTTACATCCTCCCTATCTTGAAGATAATTGATTAATTTCAAGGAAAGCTGGTATCTAGACTTCTATAATTGATTTTGAGTAAGCAGACAAGACTTATAGATTTTTCATAACATTAGAAACTTCAAAGGATGAATAAGGCATGTTTTAAACATCATAAGCCATTTTGGTAGTCTGGTGGATCCACCACATTCAATCATATTAAAATACTTGGTTCTAAACTTCCCCAACTAATTGTCTTTCCAAATAAGAATTTCATAATCTTGGAAACTATACCTCTTCATTTCCAAAATGTTATGGCGAGAAATTAGGCTACCAAAATTATACAAGTGAGACAAGATATTAGTAATGCACATGTGAGAGTCTTTAGGGGGAATTTTCCTTCTCTATAGTAGTGTATTATCAATTCAAGTGGTTGTCAAAAAATTTACCTTCAACCCCTTGATAATAATACATTTTTTTATGGGAAATTTTATTAAAGGATTACTTTAATGAGCTCCAAATAAAATATGGATGATGATATTTGTAACCTTTAAGGAACCTATATTTAAACCTGTTTGATAAAAATTTATAGGGATCGACACAATTAATCAGATTCAAAGTGAAATTCTTAATAATTTCATCATTGATGATCTTTAAATCCTTGACTCCAATCACTCCTAGTTCAATGGGTTTAATTCATTCCTTCCTGACAATCAAGAGATACTTAATGACAATCAAGAGATTAATGTTATGTTGATATTGAAAATTTTAGTAACCTTATTTATAAATTTTTTATTTTATAAGGGTTATAAGTTTAACCATTAATGTAATTGTTTAGGTTAAACAATGGATGATTTTTTAAGGATTAAGGTACTAATTCACCATATAATGATTTACCCATATTGTATAACCAGTGTTAACTTGTTTTTAAATAGGGATAGAATTAATGACTTATCATTCTACTATGGATCTTATTTAGGGATTATGGCCTCAAAAAATCAACTCATAGAGTAATAGATAAAGTCTAAATTGATCAAGGCACAACCAAAAAAATAAATTCTACCCATTAATTTAAAATATATCAAGAAACGTTTTATACGTTCTCTATCAAGATGGAAAAATAAATTCTCCAACATTAGGAAAACGACCTTGGAATAAAAAATTTTCATATTATCATCATTTTTATGATATCAATGATCTTTTTCACACCTCGTAGTTATACCATTTTGTGGTCATTAAATATCTCCAGACCATCTCTCATATTATTCACCATCAATATATGGTTGTTAGTTTTCTTTTATTTGTCCAGGTTTTTACTTCTCACATATGTTCTTAGACATAGAAATGTAGTATGTGTTATTCTAGATTAATTTTAAAAATCTATTTCTACTTTCAATATTATTTTTTATTAATCCTTTTTCAAATTTAAAAATTTATAAAGTAATTTTCAAATATTAAAACTTTGATGATAATGTGGAATTTCGAGGTAGAAAATCATTTTAATGGGGGTCAAATATAACACCCTGATAATTTGTGAAATATTTTTTTCAAATGAAATTATTAATTTAAATATTTTTTGTTACATAAAACAATATATTAATCTTGAATTGTACACAACCCTAAGTTACGATTTTATTACACACAACACTAAGTTTAACTTGTGTTTCATAAAACATCAAGTTTAAATGAAATGTAAAAGCCTATTAAAATATTATTATTATAGTTACCACCTAGCCATTTGAATGGTGGGTATGAATAAGATTAACTAAATTATGAAAAGTCATGATTTAAAAATATATATAAACTGAATTATTTTATGTCTAATTAGTTAAAAATAAAAAATAATAACACTTTAAAAATAATGGAAATATTTTTATGAAAGAACTATTACAAGGCTCACAAACATGTTTTACCTCAATAAATTAGAAAAATAACATTTTATGAATTATTGTAATGAAATTTATATATTATATATTAAATAAAACTTCTAACATTCATATTATTTTTTTCACTATAAGATATAAAAATAATTCTAATTTAATGCTTAAAAACTATATTTATCTAAATAGCAGTTTTTCCTCTTTTGTGTAGTAAATTTAAAACTAATTTTTTACAATTTATTATAATTTAATTAAAAAATTTAGTTCATTTTTGAAATACTCATTTAAAAATTATATTTTGGTGAATTGTTTGGATTTTTCTAAAAAAAATTATTTTTTGAAGAATAATGAAAATTACGGAATTTTAATTGAAGAAATTCATTTCCATTAAATTTTTTATAAAGATAATTTATATTTTAAATTATAATAAAATGTAAATTAGTTCATTAAATATCAATTAATCCAATTTATTTCATCTTAATCAATTTCATATTCAATTTTAATGTAAAAACATTGTAAACATTTGAACATTTTCTCTTTAAAACCATGTTTTCTCATCTTGTCTATAGGGTTACTTTTAAATTAATTTCTTCCACATATTTGAATTATATTAGGAAAAATTGATCCCATATTTGGAATCATAATAATTTATATTATCTAATAATTTAAACATAATTTTTTACCCTAATGACTAGTAAAAATAGTTAAAATTTATTATCGTAATTAAGGTTAAAATGGGGTTTTTACATTACATGTGTTTGTTTTAAAATTAACCTTACACACAGATAGAATTTTTATTTAATAAATTTTATTTAATATTTAGAATAATTAGGTATTAATTATCTAATAAATCTTAATTTAATTTTATTCTCAATGGAAAAATTACCAAGGTAAATAAAATGGCATAAGTTACCATAGTAAAAAAAAGGCCAAAATTGAGTAAACATAAAGAGTAAGGAATAACATGAAAATAAAAGTGTTTATTTTTTATTGGAGTTTATTTTCAGAAAACATAACCCCTCCAACCCATTATTTATCTATCTTGGATCCAAATTATATAATATTGACCTCATAATAGTGAATACACTTCGGTATTTTCAAGAATGCACATCTTCTTAATTATAAAAGGGAACTCACTCCCCTCAATTATTCACACCTATAAAGACCATTGTATTAGCCAAAACCAATGCTAATAACTTTCAAAATTTCATACTCTCAAACTTGAATCCTTATTTTTGAATTAAATATAACCTAGGAATACTTTTGGTGCAAACTAAATGAGGATACCTAAAGAAGAAGTAATATTCATCGATGAGCTTTTTTATTTTATTTATTCCTCCACCTACATAAATATAATTTATACCATGATTATATAATAACCCCAGTATATTAAATATAATTATATGTTTCTTTTAAATTTTATTTCACACAATCATCTCCACTTCTATCAAATGTGTAACAAAATCATTGTTCATGTGTATGGAAGAGTACCACCTCACAAACCGATGTCATTAATTTTTCCATAACTACCCCTCAAGGATGGAAATAATTATTTATATACTATTTATATATTATATTTAGTATATTATTATACTTATTGAATCATTATATTACACATTACATCATACTATCTATTTTTGGGGATATGATAGCATCGATTTTGTGTATAGCAGACTACCCCCTCGCGAAGCGATCAGATTCATTCATGATTTACATTGAAGGTAATAAGATTCTATTTAATTAAAATATATGATATAAATGAAATGAAATTATTCTATAATGATAATATATCCTTTAACATTTTCATTTTAGTATGATAAGAAAATGGAAATAGTGTCCATTCGTACATACGGCCTACCCTCTCCATAAACAGTGCATTTCATTTTTTATCTCTAAATATTATGGATTACTCTAAAAAAATTATATACTAAATATATATTAAATTTATATCTTGGATAAATTTATAGAGTTTATTAAATAATTTTTGAAGGAAAATGACTATGAAAAAAAATTCAAAAACATATATGAAAAACAATGCAGTTATTGCACGAAATGTAACTTCTACATGGAATTGTTAATAAATATGTAATAAAAGGTCATAAGAAAATAATATATGGTGTCCTATATATGAATATTTAATTTTAATATATGTATAATAAACTTATATTTATTTTGCTGAATATTTTTACACGTATGAAGGAATTCAATATTAAAATAAGTTATTTTCATCTCACTTTTTACTTTTCCCAGACACATGTCATATTCACCACCTATTGATTTTAATAGTGTATATACTCCACATGAATTTCTATTATTAGTATTGTTTTTTAAATCATATTTTCTTACATATCCATTTGAGGATCTCATTTTCATGGGGTTTACTGTAACATCCCAAGTAATTAATGAATAATAGAGATTTTTATCTATGTCTATTAATGATTAAGATAGTGTTTTGGAGGCTTAAAATGAAAATAAATCCAATCTTAAGCATGGAATACACTAATATTCTTAAAAGATTGTTTTACTGCCTTATGATGGAAAACCCTTTTTAAATCTATCTTTTTGACAATTTTATAAACTATGTTTGTAAAAATAAACTTATTCTTTATGATTGGGACATAAAAATTTACTTTGTATGAATTTTTGGTATTTTTCTGACAATGTTCATTTTTTAAATGAATAGTGAAAAATACTGCATTTTACATCAAAACTGCTTTTTAATCTAATTTATTTATATGATTAGATTATCTTTTGAATTGGTCTTAATGTGTAATATTAATATATTTTTACCATTTAATTCAATGGTGGTCATTAGAATCAATTTCACTTTAAAATTGGACTTAAACTTGTGTCAATCTTTTGATACTTCCTGTTTCATAAAAACACGCTATTTGCTCTAACAGCGGGAATTAATTATTAAATTAATTAATGTGACTTATATGTTTTGAATTTTCTAAAATAGACTTCATTTTTGAATTCATAATATCAAATATAGCTTAGGGTGAAATTTTGGTAATTTTCTAAAAAACTTCAATTTTTGATGAATAGTGAAACCACTAAGTGGTACTTATAAAGACCGACTTTCCGTTTAAATGAAATTTTGCTATCATTGTGTTTTGAATTTCAAAAATCCGACATACATGGTTGTCATTAAGAAGTAAAATGTGGTTCAATGAGATTATAATAATTTTTTGGTGAATAGTAACTTATTAAGTTCTTAATCGCGATTAGTGGTAATTAGTGTAGTTTAAGGTAAAAATAATGCCTTAATAAAATAAGATGAGCTTTACACATGTCCTACCCTCATTGGTTGTGTCATGGCCGACCAAGACAATCCATGGGTCAACTTTGGGACCCCATGGATCCACTTTGATTGGGAAATGACATAAATAACTTTTTATTTAATGTAAAAGTAAAAATGACACAAATATAATATGTTTTACGAAAACAATTTTTACATGGGGTTATAAAGATCAGATTTTTGATTATAAATAGTAATTGGAAAGATAAAAAGATTTCCTACATCATAGTATTTTGTTTATAATTTTTAGACTTTAAATAAATTAAATTATTTATGACATAATAATGATGCAGCGATGACATCATTATTTGACGAATTAAATAAAATGGAAAGATAATATAAAATCTATGAACTAAACATGTCCAAAACCAATTGGATGAGTGTATTTCTAACCCTTATCACCTTATCCACGAATAATATCAATGTGGGACCTTTTAAAACCGAAACACATTTTCAAATAAAGTAATATTTCTTTACTTTCCAAAAGTTCCCCCCCTCTCCTCTTATAAAAGGCCCCCACCCCTACCTCATTTCACACACTCCTCAAGCCTTTTGCTCTACCAACCCCTGCCCATTTACTCTCTACACATCCCTCTACTCATCCTAGAGGATTCCCTTTGGGCATAATCCTTTCAAAGGAAGCCTTTAGGCTCAAATCAAAAGGAGTTACACTTTTAAAGGTAATTCATTCTCTCATGTTAATTTGTTTTATTTTGCTTCTTCAACCCCCTAAACTCTTTTTATTTATTTATTTTGTAACAACACCAGTATCTTCAATATACTAGGATGTTTTTATAAGATTTATTTGAGCTAAACTCTCACACAACTACATAAAATGGTTAAAGAACATACGGTTTTCGTGGATGGCGAAATTCTGCCTCCAGAAACGATGATTGTTCAATACTCATTTAACACCTTCAAAGGTGGCCATTATGATGTCACTATTTTTATATATGATATATAATATGTTTATTTTTTCCTTAAGATTCTTTTTTTTTAATTTTGGGAATACGTTTATGGTTTCCATTATGGGTAAACACGATATCTTCATTTTAGGAAGTGCGAACTACCGCCCCCTGAAAGTGATTTGATTCGTTAATACCATATATGGGATGTGTAAAGGATAAAGTTAATGATATTATATATGTTATTATACTGGAATTATAATATACTCTTATATCATTATGATTCCATTCCAGAAAATACGAAATAGAAATGGAAGTAGCGTTCATGCGTACGTACGGCTTACCGTCTCCATGAACGGTGCATTTCATTTCTTACCTCTAAATGTGATGTAATATTATAAATACATGTATATGATGAATATATATGATATATATGTTATCCAAATCATTAATATCATTCTGGATATAACGAACCTTTGACCAAATTAACAACATGTAAGTGTATGAAGTCTATTTTTGACTTAAGAACCAAATACCGACAAAATGAACACTATTAACTTAAATGATTACATGATGTTCATAACATGGTATAAAAGGAATAATGAACTTGAAAAAGGTTCATAAGCAAGTAGAGATTAACTCAAGTTTATTATTCAGGAGATTAAAGAACGGTCGGGTCAAGTCGGATACGAGGTATGGGACTTCGTCTCAATCTCCTTTCATTGAGGAATATTTTATTTTATACACAACTTTCTTTTATACGGTGTATAAACCACTTTGACTTTTACATTTATTCAAAACGAATCTTTTTTATACGAAGCGTTTACTAAAAGTCAAAAGGGAATGTTTTTGTCATACGTATGCGGCAACAACGACTTCTCCGCCGTCGTAACCGTTATTTGAGTTTCGGCTTCCTCTACAAGCCATACCTTTTTTTTTAAAAGAAAAATAAATTCCATGTTTTAATTTTCTTTTACTTTGGTATTGAAAATGGTTTTCATAATGTTTTTATTATATCAATGTGTTGTATTGATATATTGTGATTGAAATGTGGAAATGTTATGTTTCCTTTATGCATATTTTATGTGTTACGATTATGTTATGGTTCTTGGGCATTATTATGAAGACGGGTGGTTTCGTGATAAACTAAGGGTGGGTGAGCCCGATATAGCTCTCCAATGCATTGGGTAACGCAAAGGAGTAAAACGTTAAGGTTTCTCCGAAGATATTTTAGGGAATATACTGTGATGGGTATTCCAAACGTAACCAAGAGGGTTACTCCCTACGTAAAAATGTTATTAATGTCTCAAGTTACCTTTATGTCTTATGATTTCTATGATTTATTTATGATTTTATGAGGTATGTTAAAGTGCCTATATTTTATGGGTAAAGTATGATTTCATTCTTATGTATATATGAACCCATGTTTCCTTTCCATGTTTTTATAATCCATACTAAGCTTTTTATGCTCATCCCAAGTTTTTTTGAAATGTTTTTCACAGGTCAAGGGAAAGGTACATGATATGATGATAGTGTCAAGGAAGTGTCAAGAAATAATCCATGTTTTATTTTAAATGTGTTTCCATTGATGTAAATGAAGAATACTATCTTTATTTAACCACTTTGTTTATATGTGTAATGTAATGCAAGTTTTATGATCTAATTCTCTAAAACTCTAAACCCGAAAAGATCCTCAATGTGTAATCTTGTAATAACTCAAGATTAAGTAAGGTTTAAGGCTGGGGCCTTATAGTTGGTATCAGATGTCGGTTTAGATAACTTTAGGAGTTAGAATTCTATTAAATGATTATCCAAAAAAAAATTTGAAGTTATATAGAATTTGAAGATTACCATGTTGCTTCATCTAAGACATGTTTGTTCAGAATGGGTTTCCGCAGAGGAAACAGGGAAGCAGTGCTTGGAAGGCATACAGAAGGAAATAACCTTCCAAATCAGCATCCAGAAATGGTCGGAATTGGAACTGAACAGTTTGTTGCAGTAATGGCACAGTTGACTCAAGCGATAAATGGTGGTGGTATCCATGCACGTGATCAGCCAGATCAACCGTAGAGGAACATGTCAGTGGTGGAACATTTCATGAGGCAACATCCACCATCATTCAGAGGATCATCTGACCCTGTGCTAGCTGAAGGGTGGATTAAAGCACTGGAGAAGATTTTTGATGTCATGGGGTGTTCAGAAAATCAAAAGGTTAGTCTTGCTATTTACCGTTTGGAGGGTGAGGCAGATCAGTGGTGGTCTATGGTTAAAAATATCAGGGACGCCGATGAGATTGATGCTCTTGACTGGGATGAATTCAAAGGTATGTTTCTTGAGAAGTATTTTCCTAAGGTTGTTCGACTTAGGATGGAAAAACAATTCTTGGAATTGTGTCAAGAGGAAGACTCAGTGGCTGCCTATGAAGAAAGGTTCACGCGATTGGCAAGATATGCTCCAAATTTTATCCGAGACCTTGATAGTAAAATCAATCATTTTTACTCAGGATTAAAGCCAAAATATCTAAGGGCATTAGCTTCTCGTGAGTTTAAAAGTTATGAAAAGCTTGTTCGATGTGCTGAGAAGGTGGAAATAGAGTTTTCTGATGATCAAGTTTTCTATAACAACCAACAGAAGAAGAGACCGAGGTGGAAGGAGAAAGGTAAGAATTCTTCAAAAAAAGTCCGATGGTAAGAAAACTAAGTTTCCAGTTAGTGATAAATGTGGCAAAAGGCATGATGGGGAATGTCTTCTGAATTCTGTAAAGTGCTACCGATGTGGTAAGATGGGACATAAGGCTCATGATTGCACTAAAAAGGATCAAGGTGAAGGAAAGACCAAATTTGATTTACAATTAGTGAAATTTTATAAGTGCAATGAGATGGGATAACTGTTGATCCTGCAAAAACAAAAGTTGTTGAATAATGGCCAAGACCCACAAATGTAACCGAGATTCGTAGCTTCCTTTGTTTGGCGGGATATTACCGAAGGTTTGTTAGAAATTTTTCACGGTTATGTAGTCCAATGACTAAGCTAACTCGGAAGGGTGTTAAGTTTATCTGGACAAAAGAATGTGATGATTGTTTTCAGTAATTGAAACGAAGATTGGTGAATGCTCCAGTTTTGGCACTACCTTCTAGGAATGGTGAGTTTGTTATATACAGTGATGCTTCATTGAAAGGACTTGGTTGCGTCCTAATGCAGAATGATCAGGTAATTTCTTATGCTTCACGACAGTTGAAAAATCATTAGGTAAATTACCCTACACATGATTTGGAATTAGCTGCTCTTGTTTTTGTTTTAGAAATTTGGAGGCATCATTTGTATAGAGTAAAGTGTAAAATATATACCAATCAAAAAAGTTTAAAGTATATATTCACTCAGAAATAGCTAAACATGAGACAGAGTAGATGGCTAGAATTAATCAAGGATTATGATTGTACAATTAATTACCATCCGGGAAAATCAAATAAAGTGGCTGATGCTTTGAGTCGAAAAAGTAATGCTTCATTAGCAATGTTTCCTTTGGAACGTGATCCTTTGGTTAAGGATTTGATGAACTTTGGCATAGAAGTTGTTGGTGCAGGAAGTCCTTTTGTTTTGTTTCAGGTATCAGTGAGATCATCTCTATCAGATAGAATCAAGCAAGCACAGAAGCAAGACAGTGATTTGCAGAAAAAGGTAGAGCTGGTTCAGAAGGGTAAGTTGCCTGAATTCAACATTGATAATGATTGTGTTTTTAGATTTGGGAAGAGATTGTGTGTGCCTTGTGATTCAAAGTTTAAGAGAGAGTTGTTATGTGAAGCTCATAGTTCTCTGTTTTCAGTTCATCCGGGCAGTACTAAGATGTATAGAGATGTGCAGGAGTATTACTGGTGGGATGGAATGAAAAGAGACATTGCGGATTTTACTATGAATTGTTTGACTTGTCAGCAGGTTAAAGCAGAGCGGCAGTTACCGAAAGGGATGCTTCAACCTTTACCAGTGCCAGAGTGGAAATGGGAGAATATATCAATGGACTTTGTTGTGGGATTACCGAAGACATCTCGAGGTAATAATGCAATCTGGGTTATTGTTGATCGCTTGACCAAATCTGCTCATTTCCTTTCTATACAAGATACTTATTCCCTAGATCAACTTTACCATTTGTATCTTAAGTAGATATTCAGGTAACATGGAGTTCCTCTCTCCATTGTATCGGATCGTGATCCCAGGTTTAATTCTAACTTTTGGAAAGTCCTTCAGAAGTCGTTGGGTACTGAATTAAATTTTAGTACAGCTTTTCATCCTCAATCAGATGAGCAGTCAGAACGAAAAATTCAGACATTGGAGGATATGCTACGAGCTTGTTCTATGGATTATCAGGGAAGTTGGGACCAACATCTTTCTTTGGTTGAATTTTCATATAATAACAGTTTTCATTCCAGTATACAGATGGCACCATTTCAGGCATTATATGGGAAGCGGTGTCAAACTCCAGCTTTCTGGGATGAAGTGGGTGAAAGGAAGTTTATGGGACCAGAATTGGTAGAAGAGATGGCAGAAAAAGTTCAGCTTATTCAGAAACAAATGAGAACAGCTCAGAGCAGGCAGAAGAGTTATGCGGATAACCGGAGGAAGGATCTATCTTTCGAGGTAGGTGATCATGTTTTTCTCAAGGATTCTCCTTGGAAAAGTGTGATGAGATTTGGTAAGAAAGGAAAGTTGAGTCCAAGGTTTGTTGGACCATACGAAATTCTGGAGAGAGTTGGATTAGTTGCATACCGAGTGGCTTTACCTCCGAGTTTATCTCAGGTACACAATGTTTTTCACGTTTCCATGTTGAGAAAGTATATGCCAGATCCATTTCATGTTTTGAGTCCAGAGGTAGTTCAGCTGGAAGAGAACCTATCTTATGAGGAACAACCGGTCCAAATTCTTGACCACAGGGAGCAAGTGTTACGGAATAAGTTGATTCACCAGGAAAAGGTTTTGTGGAAAAACCACATGATTGAAGAGGCAACATGGGAATCTGAAAATGCAATGAGGGATAAGTACCCCCATTTATTCGATAAGTAAATAAATTGCGGGGACGCAATTTTCTAAAGGGGGGAAGGATATAACATCCCATGTAAGTAATGAATAATAGAGATTTTTATCTATGTCTATTAATGATTAAGATAGTGTTTTGGAGGCTTAAAATGAAATAAATCTAATCTTAAGCATGGAATACACTAATATTATTAAAAGATTGTTTTACTGCCTTATGATGGAAAACCCTTTTTAAATCTATCTTTTGACAATTTTATAAACTATGTTTGTCAAAATAAACTTATTCTTTATGATTGGGACATCAAAATTTACTTTGTGTGAATTTTTTGTTTTTTTCTGACAATGTTCATTTGTTTAATGAATAGTGAAAAATACTGCATTTTACATCAAAACTGCTTTTTAATCTAATTTATTTATATGATTAGATTATCTTTTGAATTGGTCTTAATGTGTAATATGAATATATTTTTACCATTTAATTCAATGGTGGTCATTAGAATCAATTTCACTTTGAAATTGGACTTAAACTGGTGTCAATCTTTTGATACTTCCTGTTTCATAAAAACACGCTATTTTCTCTGACAGCGGGAATTAATTATTAAATTAATTAATGTGACTTATATGTTTTGAATTTTGTAAAATAGACTTCATTTTTGAATTCGTAATATCAAATATAGCTTAGGGTGAATTTTTGGTAATTTTCTGAAAAACTTCAATTTTTGATGAATAGTGAAACCACTAAGTGGTACTTATAAAGACTGATTTTCCGTTTAAATGAAATTTTTCCATCATTGTGTTTTGAATTTAAAAAATCTGATATACATGGTTGTCATTAAGAAGTAAAATGTGGTTCAATGAGATTATAATAATTTTTTGGTGAATAGTAACTTATTAAGTTCTTAATCGCGATTAGTGGTAATTAGTGTAGTTTAAGGTAAAAATAATACTTTAATAAAATAATATGAGATTGAAACATGCCCTACCCTCATTGGTTGTGTCATGGCCGACCAAGATAAGTCATGGGTCAACTTGGGGACCCCATGGATCCACTTCGGTTGGGAAATGACATAAATAACTTTTTATTTAATGTAAAAGTAAAAATGACACAATACTAATATGTTTTACGAAAACAATTTTTACATGGGGTTATAAAGATCAAATTTTTGATTATAAATAGTAATTGGAAAGATAAAAAGATTTCCTACATCATAGTATTTTTTATAATTTTTAGACTTTAAATAAATTAAATTATTTATAACATAATAATGATGCAGCGATGACATCATTATTTGACGAATTAAATAAAATGGAAAGATAATGTAACATCTATGAACTAAACATGTCCAAAACCAACTGGATGAGTGGATTTAGAACCCTTATCACCTTATCCACTAATTATATAAATATGGGACCTTTTAAAACCGAAACACATTTTCAAATAAAGTAATATTTCTTTACTTTCCAAAAGTGCCCCTCCTCTCCTCTTATAAAAAGCCCCCACCCCTACCTCATTTCACACACTCATCAAGCCTTTGTCTCGTCCAACCCCTGCCCATTTACTCTCTCCACATCCCTCTCCTCATCCTAGAGGATTTCCTTTGGGTATAATCCTTTCAAAGGAAGCCTTTAGGCTCAAATCAAAAGGAGTTACACTTTTAAAGGTAATTCATTCTCTCATGTTCATTTGTTTTATTTTGCTTCTCCAACCCCCTAAACTCTTTTTATTTACTTCTTTTGTAACAACACCAGTATCTTCAATATACTAGGATGTTGTTGTAAGATTTATTTGAGCTACACTCTCACACAACTACATCACATGGTTAAAGAACATACGGTTTCCGTGGATGGTGAAATTCTGCCTCCCGAAACGATGATTGTTCAATACTCATTTAACACCTTCAAAGGTGGCCATTATGATGTCACTATTTTTATATATGATATATAATATGTTTATGGTTTCCTTAAGCTTCTGTTTTTCTTTCATTTTGGGCATACCTTTATGGTTTCCATTATGGGTAAACACGATATCTTCATTTTAGGAAGTATGGACTACCGCCCCCTGAAAGTGATTTGATTCGTTAATACCATATATGGGATGTGTAAAGGATAAAGTTAATGATATTATATATGTTATTATACTGGAATTATAATATACTCTTATATCATTATGATTCCATTCCAGAAAATACGAAATAGAAATGGAAGTAGCGTTCATGTGTACGTACGGCTTACCGTCTCCATGAACAGTGCATTTCATTTCTTACCTCTAAATCTGATGTAATATTATAAATACATGTATATGATGAATATATATGATATTTATGTTATCCAAATCATTAATATCATTCTGGATATAACAAACCTTTGAACAAATTAACAACATGTAAGTGTAAGAAGTCTATTTTTGACTTAAGAACCAAATACCGACAAAATGAACACTATTAACTTAAATGATTACATGATGTTCATAACATGGTATAAAAGGAATAATGAACTTGAAAAAGGTTCATAAGAAAGTAGAGATTAACTCAAGTTTATTATTCAGGAGATTAAAGAACGGTCGGGTCAAGTCGGATATGAGGTATGGGACTTCGTCTCAATCTCCTTTCATTGAGGCATATTTTATTTTATACACAACTTTCTTTTATACGGTGTATAAACCCATTTGACTTTTATGTTTATTCAAAAGGAATATTTTTTATTCGAAGTGTTTACTAAATGACAAAAGGGATTGTTTTTGTTGTACGTATGCGGCGACAACGACTTCTCCGCCGTCGTAACCGTTATTTGAGTTTCGGCTTCCTCTACAAGCCATACCTATTTTTTAAAAAGAAAAATAAATACCATGTTTTACTTTTCTTTTACTTTGGTATTGAAAATGGTTTTCATAATGTTTTTATTATATCCATGTGTTGTATTGATATCTTGTGATTGAAATGTGGAAATGTTATGTTTCCTTTATGCATGTTTTATGTGTTACGATTATGTTATGGTTCTTGGGCATTATTATGAAGACGGGTGGTTCTGTGATAAACTAAGGGCGGGTGAGCCCGATATAGCTCTCCAATGCATTGGGTAACGCGAAGGAGGGAAACGTTAAGGTTTCTCCGAATAGATTTTAGGGAATATACTGTGATGGCTATTCCAAACGTAACCAAGAGGGTTACTCCCTACGTAAGAATGTTATGAATGCCTCAAGTTACCTTTATGTCTTATGATTTATATGATTTATTTATGATTTTATGAGGTATGTTAAAGTGCCTATGTTTTATGGGTAAAGTATTATTTCATTCTTATGTATATATGAACCCATGTTTCCTTTCCATGTTTTTATAACCCATACTGAGCTTTTTATGCTCATCCTAGGTTTTTTTGAAATGTTTTTCACAGGTCAAGGTAAAGGTACATGATATGATGATAGTGTCAAGGAAATGTCAAGAAATAATCCATGTTTTATTTTAAATGTGTGTCCATTTATGGGAATGAAGAATACTATCTTTATGTAACCACTTTGTTTATATGTGGAATATAATGCAAGTTTTATGATCTAATTCTCTAAAACTCTAAACCTGAAAAGATCCTCAGTGTGTAATCTTGTAATAACTCAAGATTAAGTAAGGTTTAAGGCTGGGGCCTAATATTTACAGTTCAAAAGTTATCAATTGGTAAGGGATTTTTGTACCAATTTACCTTCTCTAAGACATATATTTTAGTTATGAACTTATATTCTTATACTAAGTTTATATACTTCCCATTTGACAAGTAATATAAAAAATTATATTTATCCTCATTATATTTTAAGTTTAATTTTATGATATTTATCTATGTGTCTAATTTTTTAAAGTTACCAAAGTTGTAAAGATTTTAGGTTATAATCTCTTCATTTATGGGGATTTTATATAATTATGTAATGTTGATAAAATATTATGACACTTCTCTCAATAAACTCTTGAATTTTATTCCCATATTTTTATTTAATGATCATAGTTGTTTTCCATTCGTTTTCCTCTCTTTATGTACTCAATAGTTCAAAAATAATGTTTTGACGAAAATTCATATTTTCGGTTGAAGGCACTTTTGATACCAAAAACATGTTTTCTATATATGTTTTTAAAAAAATTAAAATTATTTACTAAATGAATTTTTAAAAATGTTTTTATTTTTTAAAAAAAAATTAAATTGATTCTTCATCTCATTTTCTAAAAAAGAATTATTTTTTAGAATTTATCAAAAATTTGAAAGGAATCAATATTTTAAAGTTCATGGAATGAACAAATTTCCAACCATCAGGACCATTTTATATTTGAATCTTCCTTTTTATGTTATAAAAGTCATTTTAAAATAGAAATATTTTAAAAATATTTTATGTTTTAAAAAAATAATTGGAAAGGGTATTATCCGCAAGAAATGGATTAAATATAATTTAAATATTCCTTCATAAGTTTTCAATTTTTATTTTTAATGAAAATATTTTACAAAATATTTTACAGTGCTTTATATTTAAAAATTGATTTTCAGTGAAATATTATTTTCCTCAAGAAACATTCCTAGTGGTTTTTCATTCTTAATCATTCTCAATATAAGATGAAATCCTTTGAGATTACATATGTTTTACTGATTATATGATCCAAGGATACCATTATTATTCATTCTATGAATGTTTAGTGCTTATAGTGGTATGATATTTATGGAACCCATTTCTATACCATGGATTATACCATGATATAATTCTAATGAAATTACCTATTTTCCATGGGGTATTCTATGATGAAGTGATGAACATTATTTTACAAGTCTATTTTCCACAATTTATGAAATAATGAAATTTTTATGAAACCCATTTAATTTCATGGGTTCTCATATTATTAATTTTTTATCAACAAGTGTAAAACATATGTATGATTTTCATTATGAGAGGGTGTTTATGTTATAACCAAGGACGGTGGTTATGTTATAACGAAGGACAATGGTTACATTAAAACCAAATATGGTTGGGACCTATATCACCCTCCAATGAATTTTTAATGATTTATACTCAAGATATAAATAGTAATGTAATGAGGAGTTAACCTAATTCAATAATGGAAATTGTTTAATATAATAATATCTGGAGTGAACATTGACAATTATGATAGTTTTGGTAGTGGACCCATTCCACTATAAAGAAAGGGATACCACTTGGGGTGGTGGTGTGTCTCTCCAACAAGTTGTATCCACCTATGGAGTGCCCTGGAATGTTTATTCAATGATCCTTCATTGCTAATAATATTATTTTTTATGCATATGTATATGACACAATTTTATGCCTTATACCAATGTTATTCTCTCGTAGCTCATGTTCCTTGATTTCATTATGATTCATGTCTTAAGAACTATCATTCATTATTCAATAACTCAGGATTATAATCTTTAATAGGCAATGTATGATTTAATTTCTATAATCATGTTATCATAACATTATTTTAATGTTATAATTTTGAATATCCCCTGTTTATCTTTACTAAGCATATAAGCCCAACCATTATTATGTTTTATTTCCCCAAATTATGAAGAAAGGTTTTATGTAGGGTAGTTATATGAAAAGTAATCAATTGGAAGAAATTTGTGAGATAAATTGAACAGATGTCACAAAATTAGAATACTGGCTAAATTTTCTCTACAAGGAACAAGCTCTACAAGGAGGAGGAGCAAGGAGCTTTCACCACTGCAGAAGCTAAATGGATTGGAAGAATGAGAGGGTATGGAACCTGCCATCGGGACAAGCCTGTTCATGCATGGGAATGCCTAGCCGAACATCCATGCAAAGGTGGAGAGCTGATTTCATGATGATGATGCTAGGGAGGACCAGTTTGAAAGTATTTAGTCTGGGTTGTATGTAATGTTTGAAGAATACGGGCAATGAATTCATCTAAGGCCTACGGGACATGTAATACTTATGCCTACATGCCTTGTATTGGTTCCACCTCACCCCTTGAAAGGTAGATTATCAAAATCAATAAAAAATTAAGGTCTTCGGGCCATTGGAGGTGTAATGTATTGAATACTCATCTAAAATGATACAATATCTATGTATGATAAGTTTGAGTCTCTATACTCTCATTCAGAAAATGAAAAGAGTATTTATTTTAAATATATATATAAATAATAACATGGTTAAATTATAATTTATATAATCATTGGAGAATGTTAAAAAATTATAGAAAACAAGTTAACTATAATATTGATGAGGAAGAAAAATATTATCAATCAAAGAGAGAAAAAAAGTTTATTATATGTACAAACAATTTTTAGGTATCTTGAGTACATAAAGAGATAAAAATTAAAGGAAAACATGAAATATCCAGAAATTACCATATGAAAATAAAGTATATAATATTATGTAGAGATATATAATACAATTTCATCATTGTATATTTAATCATAAACAATCACAGTAAAAAGTGTGATAGTAACGTAAAACACTTACCTCGAATTCACCTTACATCATAAGTTATCTAACAACACGTATCATAAAACTAAATTTATTAAAATTCTATATAATAACCATATTAATACCTATAATACAATATATGTTTTCCAAATAACATTTCAATTCCTATTTAATAATAATTATTTTTTAAAATCATTATTTCTAGGTGTTAACTGTTTCATTTTTCTTGTGTGTTTCATTTCAATTATTATGGACCAATCACTTTCATAATGGAGATATCATATTAATAATCATAATAATTTCATAATTATGTAATTATATCATTATAAAAACTTTTATAACCATTCATAAAAAGTGTTTACGAAAAATAAATTACATCACTTCGTGGAGATGGTAGTCTATACATACACACGAGTGATGTTTTCAAATTTAGATAGGTGGAATGAAATAAGTTTAAATATCAGTTCTTATTTATAGACTAATTATTATATAATAAATACTATATTTATTCATTAAATCCATCATAATAACAATCCATGAAAGATGGTTATGGAAAATTAATCACATCGCTACATGGAGGCAGCACTCTACATGAACACACGAGTGATACTTTGATTTCTCATCTAATGGAGATGTGATGGGAAATATTTCTTCTATAATGCTAATAAATATATTTATATTCCTAATACTTTATTCATAATACTAGTATGGATAATTTTTTTATAGAATTTGTAAGATGAAAAAAATTGAAAGATCTTGGTTAAGATTTATACCTCTTCTTGGAGAGACCACCTTTAATATATACCATAAGCCTTGAGAAATTTTTATTAGGAGAATACCTAGGGATCAATGATTAAGGGTAATAATGTATGAAGGTATTTGTGATGGTATTTATAATATATATTGCTCAAATTTTGTGAATAACGGATGAGAATAGATCCCATTTTATAAGTGAGGGGAGGCCTGCATATGGAATTACATAAACGATTCCAATAATATATGGCTAATTTCTTTTAAATTTTTTTAAAAAGGAAAAAAAATTGACGTTAGATAATAAAGTTTTCAAACCACATCAAACAATTATTATAATACAATTTTATGTTTAATTACATCCTTAATCTCTTAATTTAACCGCCACCTATTTTAAACATAAATGTGGTAAAAAATTATATTGTTTTTACGATTAATTATAACAAAAAATTAATTTGACCCCATTAAATAATATTAATTGTTATGATTAAAAAAATTATCCATTTTTAAAGATTAAATTTTTTTTATGTGGCATAATTGCATTTTGAAATAAGCATGCAAAACGCAATGAACCCCCATTTTTAGACCAAAGCATTTTTCACCATAAAACTGAATTTACTTCCATTAATTTCCTTGTAAAATAAATAAATTGAATGTCAAAATATTTTATTTAATATAAAATATAAAAAATTCATTAAAATAAATAATAAATTTAGATTAATTTAGTTTGTTGAAATAAAAAGACATTACTTATACAAAATAGTTTTTCGGAAAATGTATTTTTTATCCCAAAAAATGAACTCATACAAAATATAAAGTATAATATTGATTCATATATAATTAATTAAATTATTTATAATTAAATGATACATATGTAACATTAAGATTAAATTTAAAAAATAATTATACTATTAAATTACTTTATTTAATGAATATAAATTCCAGTTTTACAAAAAACATTATAATCATTATTCATTTAAAAATAAATCTTTTTAGAAAAATCCTAAAATTTGGCATCATATAATATTTAAATTATGATTGAAAATAATATATTAATTAAATTAAATAAAACTTCCAAAAATGGTAGAAATTATTTATAATTTATGTAAGTATAATGAAATAAAAACTATTTTTGGATAAAATATATTTTTTACGCATAAAATGACTTAATTGAAAATTGTGTACTTATTTATTAGAAATTAATCAATAATTTTTATCTATTTAAAACCATTCTAAATATTTTTCATAATTTTTTTATTAATATCCATACCTTCCAATTAAATATATGGTTTATAAAGGATTATTAAGTCATGGTTCATTTATACTCAGGGTTTCATATAAAGAAAACTATTGGGTACCTCATGTTTATTTCAAAGAAATTAAATATAAACCTTGGAGGTTTTATATTTTACCTTGTTAAAATTAATTTATTTCTCTAAATCCTATCGATATAATAAAATATCTGAGGATATCTCTTTTTCATCATATCATTAGGTTCCAATGTATCTTCCTTGAATTTTTATTCCTATAATGAACTTTAACCAGGTTAGAAGTATTATTCTATAGAAATTTATATTTGAATTTCAATATTTCTATTAGATGTTATTCATAATAAATATCATCCTCTTATGGTACAACCATGTAGTTTAGTTCATGTAAACTATCTGGTATCTACTTCCTCGAAATAGATACATGGATCGCAACATCAACACGAGAGGGTTTTGGTGTGAGTGCCAAGAGATAAGCTATAAACCCCACATGATCAGGAGAATAAAAATTATCAATATATCTATGGATAAATCATTAATTAATTATAAATCACATAACTTTATTCCAAGTTGAAATTCACATGAATACTTTCTCACCAACATTGAATTCTATATCTCACCCATGATCATCAACAAAAAACATTTGTCTTCTCTAAACAACCTTAATATGTTGCTAAAAGGGGATAACATTATCTACTATTTACTCATCTAGCTCAAGTCCCAATAAATTTATTTCTATAAATTCATCTGATCGTTTTATAGATCTTTCCTTATCTATATAGATAAATTCTTAATTATTCATAAAAATTCTTGAGTGAAAGGAATTTGTGTAAGAAAACATGACCCTATGAAGGTGTTGATCCCAAAAACCATAGAAATATTGAGACCAAGATCTCAATATATCTTATGTGGTTTTAATGGTCCTCTTAGGAAAACCATAAATTTGAATAATGATAAATAGTAATAAAACGCAACTCTATATTCATATCTTACAAGAATACTTTTCCATGACATGGAGGTAAACCATAGATCTCAGTTAAGTACTACAAAATATAGTACTCCATGATACCTTAACACTTAATTAATATATATTCATGAAATATGATCAATTAATAAATATTTTATAATAGTAATGAAATGTATTTAATTAATAAGGTGTTACACAACAATCCAAATAACATTATTTCCATTGAATTTATTGGGTAGTCCGAAGATGAAATCCATGGTGTTGTTTTCTAACTCTCATTACGGTATGGGTAATGGATATAAAATCACCCTGGATTTATATCTCTAAAACATAAATTAATAAAATATTAACAACCAATATATATAATTCACAATATCTATCGTTATGTTTTCCAACCATAAGTACTCTTTCATTTCTTGATATATCCTTGTACTTACACGATGAATAGAGAATTATTAGATATGATATTCTTCCAATAGCTCTTTATTAAAGTATAGTAATATAAAGACACGGCCTTAAGAATTACATAATCATTAATTTTATGTCAATAATTCACTATCATAAAATTTTAGGATCTTTTTGGTTTAGAGTTTCAAAATATTTGTTCATCACACTTACATAAATAAATACTACTTCACAAGGTATACTCTTACTTTTCTCTACTAATACATTAAACCCTATGAAAAAAATTAATAATTGGGAAGAGTAGAAAAATCTAAATAAGGGGAATATGCATAGAAATAAATAAAATTATCATTATATTAATACTTACAAAAAATTTTCTTTTTCAAAATCAAATCCTTTCTCAAAATACAAATTTTCATACCCAAGAAATCAACATCACTGGAAAAGTATTTTCATAAAATATTTCAAAATAAATCCTAAGAGAAAATGAAAAAATCATATAGGTTTCTTTGAAATCATAAAAAATTCATGAATTTCTTTTCACAAATTAATACATTTCATGTTTTAGAAGTATCACATACATCCCCTTAAACATAATCTCATTATATTACTTTTTGAATTGATAATATTTTACTTAAAACCCATAGAACGCATACATAAATAATATAGGAAACATAGGATATAATTTCCATATCATTGTTAAAATAATTATTATCAATTTAATAACCAACACAAAAAATTCCAAAAAATTATGAGGGGAATCTAATCTGGTTAACTTCAACCCTTTACCTAATGCAATTGATAGTTATATTGTGCTCACCCATCATAATGAGAAATATCAAGCTCACCAATCATCATGTGCTATATCAGGATCACCCATAATCATAAACAATATCCAAGAACCATAGCATAATTATAACATGTGAAATATTCTATTTCCATCATCATGGAAATATTTTTTACAACCATAATAAAAAAATCCAGATATGAAAATATTAATTCCATTTAAAACAATTTTTGAAAATACGGAAAAATGGAGGAGGGGTTTTCTTCGAAAAAAAATAAATATTAAAAGGAATAAAGACACCAAATATTGGTTTTAATGGTGGTAAAACCCATTATGTCCATATATATTAAATTGGAACATTTTTTCCCTTTTTATCAAAACAATATATATAAAATATTTAGGTAGATTCTTTTTCAAAAACATTTAAATAAAATGAAAAGTGATATATAATTTTCTTTATAATTAATTTATGTACATATAAATACAACCATAAAATGATTTTAATAATATATACATGGGAAAAAATAGATTTAGAAAATAAATCTTCAAAACATTTAAAATGATGTTTTTAAGGTAAAGTGTCCCTTACCTAGAGTTCAACTCAACACATACATTATTTATCTTAAAAATAATTATTATTATTTTAATTATATACTATATTAAGTATATTTTTCAATTTTATTATTAATTTTATTTTATATATTACCATGTTATATATAATTACATAATCAGTTAAGTTCACATCGGACATTTAAATAATATTCAGCACATATATCCAAAATGATTTTGGTAGGTTGACTATGGTTAAAGAGGTAATTAATCCATATTATATAACAATATTGTTACATAGTTATCATTTTTATACATAAATTTTAATTTTAAAAAATCAATAAAACATTATTATGAAAAATTACTTACATTACAATCATGGAGATAGATGGATTTAAGTACGCAAGAGTAATGTTTTCTTTTTTTGACAAACATGATGAAAAAAAGGTAAGATTTATTTTATATTTTTTGAATGATAAATAATAAATTTCATATTATTTATTCAAATACACACACAGAGATATATATATATATACCATCCATGGGATGTGGTCATAAATAATAAATCACAAAGCTTCATGGAGGTGGTAATCCTCATCTACACACGAACGACACTATTATTCTTTAGTTGATGGAAAGGTAAAAAAAGATGATATTATCATTAAAAAATAATAAATACGGTGTGAATATCATATATATTGATTAAATCCTTCATTATAACTACCATTTAAGGGTGGTGACGGAAAATGAATTACATCATTTCACGATGTGGTTGGCCACTATACACAAAAAAGATGGTTTTGTTACCCATTTGATTGACGTGGGAGATGGATACAGTTTATTTCATTAACATAATATTATCTTAGTGTATATAAGACACTAGGATTGTTATTTCATCATTTTCTAAAAATATTTTAAGAAATTAGTATAATAAATAAAATGGGAAAACACTCTTAAGAACTATACCTTTTCTTCTGACAGACTCTTTAGATTTCCTAGGGTGAATTTATGATCAAACCAAGGAAACTAAAGTGTGTTTAGGAATGTATGAGAGTTTTTCACTTGGTATTTTCCAAAAAAAAATATTTTTTTGAGTTTATATTGGAGGATATGGGTTTTTTTTATAAGTCGGGGAGAGGACACACATTGAATTTTGAAAAAGATTAAAATATATTAATGTCTTTGGAAAATTTTGAGTTTAATGTTTACATTCTTGGCCTTTTATCCTTAGTTATTAGAATTAGGAAAAAATCATGAATTTTTTTTTAATAAATTTATATTTCTCATTTTTTAGAATTTTGTTTTGAAAAAATAATATTCTAATGAATGTAGACATATATCTCAACTAAACAAATAGAAAATTTCTATAAAAGTGTGATCAATCAGTCTGATGAAATTCTCATCTATTGGAATTAATAAATGTTATCCCATCATGCTAAAGAAATTAAATTCCATCAGAATAAAATAATTCTAGTCCATAAAACTAATAGAAGTCATTCCATCAAATTGATGGAATTCTAGCCCATCGAATTGAAGTATGACTAGTCCATCTGATTGACCTAAGTCCATTTCTTCTGCATAACTGAACCTAGTATATCATTGTCACTAAACCCTATCTATCAATGAAACTAAACTTAATCTATCAGTGTGATATAATCATGTCTATTAGTGTTATTAAGTTTAATCCATTGTTCTTTCATTATTTATTCCATCCAAATAATAATCATATAATAGAAGTTATAATTCTCTCTTCTAGTCGAAATACATGTTTTCATCATTGTAATGGTTATATCGAAATGATATCAGATAAATATATAATTTAATGATTTTTAAAGTGAATGAATAAAAAATTTACAACCAACATTAGGAATTATGATAAGTGGCCTTTTTTAGTGTTATTATAAATAGAGGCATTTGAGGAGTTGAGAGTTGATAATTTGGGAAATCACACAACTTAAATAATTCTCTGATAGATCATTAATATTTTATTTAAAATATTTTAGATATTTTAATATTATATAGATTCTATGTATGTATTATAAAACACTTATAAGATCTTTGGAAATTGTTTTCTATGTTCGATTGAGGTTATGATAGAGGGATTCTGGAGAAAAGAAGTCTTCCGGGGATGGGAAGAAAAACCTAATTCTGATCCTAGTGATCAAGGGATTTATATAGAATAAATAAAGTCTTAATTGTTTTATTTAAAATATGAATAATTCAATGTTAATATATTAATTTATTCTTATGTTAAATTTTATTCTTTCTTTTATAGTGTTTATTTAGTTTACTAAATAACTTTGTAATGTTTTATTTAATTTCTTTTACAGGTTGTTTTAATTACACTATATTATTAAAATGGAAAAAAAAAATTATATAAAATTATATACAATTTGATATAACAGGATAACTTTAAGTCTTTTACAGTTTACTCTTATCATCAAATGAACACTCAGTCTAACAAACAATAATAAATAGGTTTTGGGTTTTAAATAGTTTAACTCTTTTAGAATATAATTCACACGCCCCACTTATAGACATTATAAATATTTTGATAAAATATAAAAACGGATCCAAAATGGAAAATTTAAAAATATTGTACAATAGTGTCGAAATATGGATATAAAATATGATTTAGATAAGTTTTTAAGTCATTTTAACCCTTAAAACATTATTTTAAACTCTCAGTAAACAGGTATTAACATTAACTCTGTTAACATGTTTTTATTATTTCTTCTATTCATTATGACCAAAAATTAATTTGAAATTATTAACTAATATTATTTTTTATAAATACAAATATCAAATCCATTTTTATAAAATTCAATTCCTAAAATTCTCAAGATTTAATTTAAAATTAAACCTATAAAACAAGGTGAAATGGTTTTTCCGGAAAATGCCTTTTAAAGTATAAAAATGTTCTTATACTAAATTAAAGTATAAATTTGATTCCAATAAAATTTATGGAATTATTTTTAATAAATATTTATTTATTAAATTTATAAACTAATCTAAAATAAAATGTCACTTTTTACATACTTGAAAAAAAGAGATTTCAATAAAAATTAGTATTTTTTCTTATTCATTAAAATATAATCATTTAAAAAAATCTAAAAGCTCTTTAATATATAATTTTTACATTTTGAATTAAAAAATAAAGTTCATTTTGAATAATTAAAATTATATAACTTTCAAATAATTCTTTTATATTAAACCATATAATGAATTAAAGCTCGATTGGTTACAAATAATGCTTTTTCCCTTATAACTAAAAAATTACCAAATACTATTATAATGAATATAACTCTATAAAATATAATTAATTAACCATAATAAGAAATTATATTGATTTATACTAACATTACTTTGGTTTCAACATTATTTCACTCTTTTGGAAATTCCATCTTTACAATTTTTTCCATTTCTTAAACAAGTGGGGTTATTTTCCCTTTATAGCATTTTCTGATTGGCATGATGATTGTTTAATCATATGAATTTTTCACAAAACCAGAACCTTTTAGAACAATTTATTCTACAAAAAAATTATCTCTATGATCAAGAAGCATTACTGATTTTTCAACATAATAATATTTTTCTTCCAACTATATGACTTCCAGTTTCAAAACATGAGATTCATTTGGTACATGTTTTCATAATAATGAAAAAAGAAACACATAATTTACCTATTATAAACATTAAGATGTGGATACTCGAGAAGTGACCGATATAATATTCCCAAAAACAATTTATGGCCCAATGATCTGTGGACTCATCTTTCCCTTTTTACCAAAACACATAACATTTTTCCACGGAGATACTTTTAGGAGAATATGATTGTGTTCCTCGATGGAAATATATTTCCTCTAATTCTATACATAATATATCTACCTTTTATGAGTCTTCAGCATGTACTATTGAATCATATACACCTTATTAACCATTAATTCAATGAATTATGGCTCCAGTAACATATTTAGAACTACTTAGTCCCAACAAGATAGATTTTGACACTGCTTTACATATTAGGATTCAAAAGAATCCATTTGTATACAAGAACAAAAACTATTATTATAAAAAAAACCAACCAAAGTCATATTTTTATCCCAACTTTCTTGAGAATCCAATAAAAAAGATAAAATAATATCCTCCAAAGTGTGAGTCAATCTTTAAAAATTTCCATCATATTGAGGGTGAAAAGTTATACTAAAAGTTAATTCAGTACCCAATGATGTATAAAATACTTTACAGATAATAGAGTAGAATCTGGGAATACAATTAGATAAAATGGAAATAGGGACTCCATTAATTTGTTTATATATTTAACAAAAATTCTTGAATGGTTATCCAAATACATATTATGATGAAAGGGTATTAAAATGTACGTATTTAGTCAATCGATCAACAATTAACCAAATCACAGTATTACCTTGAAATTTATTTGATAATACCACCATGAAATCCGTGGATATAATCTCTCATTTTCATTTAGCCACTCAAAAAGGACGAGTCATGCCCTTCAATAAATTTTTTTTCATTTTTATCTTATTCACAAGTCAATAATTTCATAGTAAAAACAACAATATCCATCTTAATTACTCTCCCCCAAAAATTATCCTAAAGGTCTCAAAAAAAAATTCCTACCATCATGAATTAACAATAGATTACTATGAGCCTCACTCAATAATTATTCCTTAGATTTGGGCCACATAAAATAAAAAACATTGTTTTGAATCTCAAAAAACCATATTTCTATACATTCAAATCTGTAAAATTACCATTTATGACTAATTCAGTTTTTTCATATAAAACATGATCCAAATTTTGTGCTTTCTTAATATTCTATAATAATGATGATTTTACTGACACCTCAATCAAAACAGAAGGATTTCTGAAATTCACAATTTCTAATCCTATGTTCATCAAATCATTAACTATAGGATTAGGATCCAAATGTGGAATAGTAAATGTAGGATTATAATTATAACTAAAATCCCCACTTACATTGTTTTAAATTACTAGGTAGTAAATAATTGTGTAGTCATTATATTTTATCAATTTCATCGATCTCTTATATCTCATATTCAAATCTTTTTTATTGAATATATACTTAAAACTTTTATGATTTGTATATATTTAAAACTTTACTCCATTTAAATGATGTCTATAAATTTTTAAATAAAACATTATTACCCTCATTTCAAGGTAATGTGTGGGATAATTTTGAATGAGAGGTTTTAATTGAAATGATCTATAAGAAATCACATGATAATTATATATTAAAATAAAACCAAACCCTTTTAAAGAAGCATCATTATTGATAAAAAAAGTCTCCATTTATCGATTCTAGGGAAAAAAGTGGATTATTCACTAATTTTATTTTAAATTCTTAAAAATATCCATTATATTCATTTGTATGTATGAAACTAACTCATGTTTGTGTTAAATTGGTTGGTGGGCTAGATATCCAAGAAAACTTGTCAACAAACTTTCTATAATATACAATTAATCCATGAAAACTAGGAATCTCAATAACATTTGTATGTCTTGGTCTTTCATTGACTACTTTGGTTTTAGTAGGATCGATAGTTATTCGATATTTATTTATGAAATCTCCCAAGAATGAAATATTTTGTAAAAAATTAAATTTACTAAATTTTACATATAACATAATTTCTTTCAATTTTTTCAGAATAATCCTTTGATTTTTTTCATTATCCTAATAAATTTTTGAAGAAGTCAAAATTTCATTAATAAAACCAACCAAAATCATATCCAAATATGGTAAAAATATAAATTAATATGTTCCTTGAATAATTTAATAAAAAAATTTAAGATAAATGCAATAACCACAGACACATAATACCCACACCTAGTATGAAATGTTTCATTAGTGATGTCAACTTCTTTCACCAATAAATGAGGGGTACCTAGACTTGATATCAACCTTCAAAAAATACTATGCTTTGTATAGATGATCAAACAATTCATTGATATGGGGAAACATATAATTATTATTAACATTGATTTTTTTCAATTCTCTATAATCAATTAAATGCCTCATGGAACTATAATTCCTTTAAAAATTAAAAATATTAGTACACCATAGTGAAGTTCAAGGATGAATGAAACCTGTATTAATAAATTCATTCCATTGATGTTTCAATTACATAATTTCTACTTGATCCATTAAATAAAATAATTTTTAAAATTAGATTAGCATCAAGAACTAATTAAATAGTAAATTTAACTTCCTAAATAGGTATAATACTGGTAAATTTATTAGGAAAATCATTAAAATATTCTTTTTATACTAGAACATTATTAATCTAAAAAGTTCACTCATTTTCAATAATATGAGAATGATAAAATTCATTTCCATCTCTTATCATTTTATTTATTTCATGATATGTTATCAAAGTTAGGAATCGATTATTATATACAAACTAAAACTCATTTCATAAGATCAATCATTTTTCTTTGAAATATATCTTAACATGAAAAAATTAAATCCAATTCATACCCAAAAAAACATCAAATTCTATAATGGGAAATATTACAACATTTTTAGGTAAAACCCCTCTATAGATGATAACAAAAAGATATTTGTAAATTATCTTTTCCAAAATACTTCCACCTTTATTTTTACTAAAATTCATGACTTCATTTTTTTTGTAAAAATTTATTTTTACTATAAAATTTCTTGAAACTAAATAATTTGTAGAACCTAAATCACACAATATTTAGAATAATGTGAATAAATATGTACTGTTAAGATTACCACTTTATTCGATGTCCCAACATATATAGAAGTATTTTCAAAGTATTTCACCACACCCTTATTCATAGAGTAATTTTTCTACTAATAATTTAATCTCTTCTTTAGACATGCTTCTACATGATGAACTATCTAATTACATTTAAAACTATTTACTATCTGCTAATAAAATATTTTTGTACCACAAATTAGATCTACTTTATTACAATAATGGCCTATATTACCAAAATTACTACATGATATTCACTTCCCATATTTTATAAACCATTCCATGGGGTTCTTTTTACCGCACCTGTCATAAACTGAAAACTTTATTTACTTACCTTTTAATTTCTTCAGTGTATTTTTTCTATTTATCTACCCATGTGGATATATCTTTCTCCATATTTTCATGGAATTCTTGGTCATCATAAAAATAAATTTCAACTTTCTCAGTATAGTGGATAAGTTTCTCATAACTTCTAAATTATTGAGAGGCAAATTCAATTTGGTATCATGTATTTAATCAAGAGTTACACTGATTAATTATACTATCAAGACTCGAATATAATTTGGTATGAACCTTTCTAATGAGGTAAAGTTTTATTTATACACGAACATTGAATCATCATCCTTATACCTTTATTCAAATAAATTCTTTTCTAGACTATGTTAAACAACCTTAGTAAAATAATTATCAAGGAAAATGTTCTTAAATTTATTCAATTTCCTGGCATCAATCTCTTTTCTTTCTATAGTATTCAAAAATATTAACTGCTATTGATTGGATTCACATTCAAAATGGTAAATAGAATGAGTTTCTTTTTATTTTCCTAAAAATACAAGCCTTTGAATATATTTTCCAAAGATTTAGTACATCCCTCATCTACCATTGAGTCAAAAGATCCATTGAAATCTAGATGGTTTTATCTCCTAAAATGCTCCACTATAGACTTTTTTCCCTATAGTAGATATAGTTTCTCTCTATAATGGATTCCATAAATAATTATAACATATTCCAAAAGATACTTCATAGAAAAAACAACTTAGTTATAATTCAAACCATTCCAAGGTGCAGATTTGTAAGGATATTGTCATGTTCGGGTCTTCCAACTTTAGCACTATTTTTCCTCTATAGAAAACCATTCTGAATAGATCTAGTTTAGATAAATAATCATGTTAATAATAAACTTATATATCATGATAACCTAAAATTATAATCTCTAAGGATATTGACATACATTATCCAAACCTATAAAATTATCAAATCATTTCCTCATACATCAACAATAAGGGGCTAGCATTAACCATTTTATAGTTTTGAGTTTTAAGTAAATAAGTAGCCGTATTAAATTTGTTATCTTTAAAGTTATGAATATTTAATAATTAGGTCATCTATCTTACATAAATAAATATTACATCATATGGTGGATACTTCTACTCAGTATCTATTTTCTCAGTAGTAAAAATAGAAGATATGACATTCTCGTGACATATCTTCAATATTTTCATCTTGACCTCATAAGTTACCCAACTCATCCATATAACCTTGTGTAATACATTTTAAACCATGTTATGAGCCCAAAATATCAGTAAGTTATAGATAAAAAATAAATAATGAAACAGAGTTAGTCTATGAATTCTCAAAAAATCATTTTTTAAAATAAACATTGGGCTCAAAATTAAAAAAAATATTTTACAAAAAGTAATCTTCACTAACCACATACTTTCATAAAACAATACATAAAAAATATTATGTGAAAAATAAAAAACATATATATTTATTTGAACTCATAAAAACCTCATGAAAACAATTCCAAAAAGTTATACATTTCACCCATAATAAGTATCATAAACATCCCTTTAAACATATTCTCATTATCTTACCTTTTGAAATTATATGATTTATATGAAAAGACATTGGAAAATTAAATAAATCATGTATGTAAATTATGAAATAATTTCCATATCACTCTTATAATAACACTTATAAATGGAATTACATACCCTATAAATTATAATAATCTCTTATGAGAACTCCAACTGGTTAACTATGTCACATCACTCAACGCATTAGGGAGGAATATTAATCTCACATATTATCATAAGATATAATAGGATCACCCATTATCATGAGATATATCAGTATCACCAATCATAATAAAAAATTACCATGAAACATAACATAATCACATAACATAAAATCTTTCATTTCCATTATCATAAAAATATTCTTTACACCAATAAGAAAAAACATTTATATATATATAAGTATCAATTCTATTTAAAACCCTATTTTAAAAAACCAAAAACAAAGTGAAGGATAATACTTATTATAAAAAATCATTAAATTTTATAGAACAATAAAAACATTAAATAATGTTTTTAGTGGTGAGAAAATTTTTTCATGATGTATATGTTAAAATATAACATTCCTTTTTCTTTTTTTTTCAAACATTACATATAAAATTAGTAAAAATTATCCTTTTGAAAAAGATTTAAATATTATAGAAAGTGATATAAAATATAATTTATAATTTGTTTATTTCAATATAAATAAAACCAAAAAATGTTTTTATTTATATGAACATGTAAGAAAGATATTTATAAAATAAATCTTTAAAATGTTTAGATTGTGATTTTTAAGCTAAAGTGTCCATTTTCTCAAGTTTGTCTCATCACGTGCCTTCTTTATCATCCTGAAAAATAAAATTATGTTACTTATTTTCTTAAGAACATATTTTAATTTTATTATTCCTTTTATTTTATTTATTTCCATCTTATAAACAAGTCCTTAATCAATTAAGTTCAGGTTGGATGTTTTTGATTATATTGGGTTTAAATTTCAAAAATGATTTTGATATGTAGAATATGATAAAATATGTCATTATTATATAATATATAGAATAATAATCATGATATTTTTATCATTTTTATCATTTTTATACATAAATTATAATTTTAAAACCATCCATGATTGAATATTATGAAAATTGAATTGTGGTACAATCATGGAGATGATAGGTCATACATACGCATGAGTGAACTTTCGTTTTTTAAATGAATACATTAGAAAGAATGTAAATATTATTATATAATTTGTAAAGTCCTAGTTCTGGAAGCCACCCAGAGGCACCCCGTACCCGGTTGGTCACATGGCCTCAAGTGAATTTCCCCAAATGCCAGAGGCTGCCGACAAGCAGTTAGGGACTTAGGTATGATAGTGGAAAAACTATTACCTCATTGGCAGAGTGCACATTAGAAGTAAAAAAATACATACAAGATTAGAAGTAGTAATAATGGCATACAGTATTAATAGAAGAATACTGAAAGTATAAACTAGAGAACATATATATAAAATGATGCATGATACATATGTCTAGGAAAATAGCCAAACAAGTCACAACGCTGGAAAACAACAGTGCTAAACCAAAGTAAAAAAGAAAGCAGATAATCTCCTCAACATCGCAAGAAATTTCTTGGTCCCATGCTCTCTGGCTCTACAGCAAATCAAGTACCTGATGTAGAAGGGAACTTTCCCTTATCTATACATCCGGCAACAGAATCTGTTTGGGCCCAAAAGCATGGCCCAAACAGGGTGTGAGACTAAATCCCAGTAGGAAACCACGCAAAGATTTGTGCCTAGCAATCAGTTAATATATGGTAGGTAATAGTATAGAAAACAGTAAACAGGAAAATGCTCAGCGGTAAACAATCCACAGTTCAATATCAAGCAACAGTGAAACAAACAGCTAAACCTCCAAGAGGTAACCCTCTGGGAAGTACTCACAACCATCCCCTCTGGTCCTACCTAAAAAGTACAAACAACCCTATGGGTAGTGAACTCATCCTAACCCCTCTGGTTCATTCATGAAGATATAATAATACTCTCTAAGGAAGCTCTCACAGTCAATTCCCCTTATAGTCAAAGATAAAGCAATACTCTCTGAGGAAGCTCACAAAATCCATTACCCATATAGTCTAAGGTAATTAAGGACTCTCTAAGTA
The DNA here is from genome assembly GCA_963277665.1 of Viscum album. Taxonomy (NCBI): domain Eukaryota; kingdom Viridiplantae; phylum Streptophyta; class Magnoliopsida; order Santalales; family Viscaceae; genus Viscum; species Viscum album. The sequence continues at coordinate 100,222,412 of OY728159.1, forward strand.
AGATCACACGATCAATTCCCCTTATATCCACAAGGTCTAGGACTTTCTGAGGAATCTCACTTGGTCAATTCCCCATATAGTGTAAAGCAATCAAGGACTCTCTGAGGAAGCTCAATCGGTCAATTTTCCTTACAGTCTACTACACCAGGTTCTCACAGCCCTGTGTAGGTCAACAAGCATAGAAGTGTAATATGGAAAAAGTAAACCTTTAGAACTACTTGGATTACAAGTCTATAAGATAACAAGCATGTCAGAATTCAAACTCTTCATCCTACAGCAACAGGCATGGAAAACAGGCAAGGCGGCCAAACTGGAAAAATAGGACCAAATGGACATAAACAGAACATTCATGGTAAAAACATCCAAAGCATAGCAATTATCCCTGTTCATATCCAAATTACCTATACACAATAATACAAGCATGGAAGATAATCAATAGGGGTAAAATGGTAAACATGCAATACCATGTTCAAGGGTATTGGTGGAATTTCCACATAATACTCAAAGGCTTTGAACGGAAAGGCACAAACCACCTACCTCAGGGTTAAGAGACCACTATATGTGAACCTAAAAGCTTGAATCTCCTTTTAAGGACATATATCTAAGAAAATGTATAAAAGTTTCAACCCATGATTTCATGAAAAAAAATAGAAATAATGAAATGAGGCTCCACCAGAAGAGAGAACTCACCAGTGCAATTCCAATGAAACCGATGGTGTTCCATTCAGAGGACGGATGGAGACTTGGGGGGCTCATCGAAGATATGCGGTCATACGGACTCTCTCTGATGAAGGAGACCTATAAGGAGTTTGTTTTGTACATCATACATGATCCTAATGCGTTTAATGAAAAAACAAAATACATGGTATGTACTTTTGGAGTACACGGCGTTTAATTTCCATTTCCGTACTCCATATTAGGCAGCCTCCAGGCTAGCCCCACATGACCGTGTGTGTGGCTACTACACGGCCAGCATGCGGCCTCTTACGGAAAGGCAGTACACGGTGAGTACTCATAAATTACACTGTGTGTACATAGAAAATTTCCATAATTTCCTCTTTTTCTAAAAAATGACCAGAAAATGAAAAACATACCTGAAAATAAGGCCCGAGTTCATAAAAACTTCCCCCCTTAAAGAAATTTGTCCCCGAATTTCCCTAGCGCGGCGTAAAATAAGAAAACATGAATAGTTTCGGCCACTATGATCATAAATTGGCCTCACTCTCCAAAGTCTCGTCCTGCACCCGCCCGTGCTGCCATAGCACTCGTACTAGAGGAACAGACTGGAAATGAAGAACCTTTGTATTGTGATCCAAAATCTGGAGAGGATGCTCTTCAAACGACGTATCCACTTCAAGCTCAACCTCCTCGGGTTGAAAGACATGAGACGGGTCTGAAAATTAACATTGAAGATGAGAAACATGGAATACGTCGTGCATAGCTCGGTACTTCTGAGGAAACTGCAACCGATAGGCAACCGGACCAACAATCTCTCTAACACCTCAAATGGACCGACATACCTTGGTAAAAGCATAACCTGTATTCTAATCCTCTTGTGTCCCAACCTTGGTGTGACACAAAGGAAAACCTCATCCCCAACCTCAAACTCCATAGGTTGTCTCTGCTGATCAGCATAAGACTTCTGTCAAGATGGCGCAGTAGCCATCCTCTTCTAAATCAACTCTATCTGCTCGGTGGTCTCCTAAAAAAGACGAGGTCCCAGCAAATCTGCTTTTCCTACCTCTAGCCAACATAAGGGTGATCGGAATGGCCAATCGTACAAAGAATCATAAGGTTCCATCTGAATAGTCCCTTGAAAACTATTTTTGTAGGAACAATCCACAAGAGGTATGTGTTTCTCCCAAGAACCTCCAAAATCTAGAATGCACGCTCGGAGCATGTCCTCAAGCACCTAAATCATACACTCGGACTAGCTATCTGTCTGGGGGTGGTAACCTGTACTCAAAAGTACCTGCGTACTTAAAGCCTTCTGAAGCCCCTTCCAAACCCGAGAAGTAAAATGTGCATTGTTGTATGAAACAGTGGAGTGTGGAACTCCATGAAGATGTACAATCCCTTTGATTTACAACCGTCTCAGCTCATCAACACTGAAGGTATCCTTGATCGGTAAGAAGTGGGAAACCTTCGTGAGTCTATCAATGACAACCCAAAACATCGTCATTCCCTTGAGGAGACCTCGGTAAACCGGTCATGAAGTCCATCACAACATCATTCCACTTACACTAGGGAATGGGTAACTACTGTAAAATCATTATTGATCATTGATTCTCCGTCTTCACCCGCTGAAAAGTGGAACACCTCGTGATGAAACCAGCAATGTCCCACTTCGTACCTAGACACCAATACTGATGGTGTAGATCACGATACATCTTGGTGACTCTAGGATGAACTTCCCAAATAGAGGATTGAAAATCTTACATCAGCTCCTCGCGTATGACAGCTGGTACCCATACACGCCCCTGGAAACGCAAGATCTCATCCTCACTTATAGTCCATCTAGGAATAGAGTCCTCTCCTGACATGATTTCCCTTAGGACTAGGCCTTCAGAATCTGATAGCTGCCTCATTTGAACTTGTTCCAGAAGTGTAGAGGTAACAACTACATAGGAAACAAATGTCTGCCCCTGACTGTCGTTCACCTCCAAATTCATCTTAGAGAATAGATCCTTAAGCTACCACTCACTGCTGGCCTTCTGAACAGCATGTATCTGAGTCCTCCTTCTCAATGCATCAGCCACAATGTTTCCTTTCCCAAGCATATAGGCATGCTCAAAGTCAAAGGACTATAGGTACTCAACCCACATGAGTTGTCTCAAATTTAGATCACGCTGAGTGAAGATGTACTTGAGACTTTTTTGGTCTGTGAAAATGACAAAATTATCTCCCAGAAGATAATTCCTCCAACAGCGTAGGGCATTAACAACAGCTGCCAACTCCAGATTGTGTGTCGTGTAATTCCTCTCATGTGGCCTCAATTATTGAGAACCATACGCAACAAGTACATCTCCCTGCATAAGCACAGCTCCCAGTCCTATACCTGATGCATCATAATAGGTAGTATAGATCTTTCCTGGCTCTGGCAAGACTAGTATCACTGCTAAAGATAACCTCCCTTTCAGCTCCTAAAAGGCTGACTCCCAAGAATCTGACCAAATGTACTTCGTACCCTTCTTGGTCATACCTATCAGTGGTGCTGCTAAGTGTAAAAATTCATGTATGAAACATATTTAGTATATAGCCATCCCTAGAAAACTTCATACCTCAAATAAGTTCTTCGGCTTCTCCCAGGAAACTACAGCTCTAACTTTCTCTGGGTCTACTGATACTCCTGCCTCTGAGATAACATGACCCAAGAAGTGAATATGACCCATCCAAAAGTTGCACTTTGAGAGCTTAGCATATAATTGATGCTCCATTAGTGTACTCAAAACGATCTCATAATGCGTAGCATGGTCGTTTCGAGTGTGAGAGTACACCAAGATATCATACACGAACACCACCACGAAGAAATCCAAGTATGGATGGAACACTCGGTTCATCAGTGCCCTGAAAACTGCTGGTGTGTACCCATAAAGTACATGGTGTATACAAAGAAAATTTCTAGAATTTCCTCTTTATCTCAAAGATGACCAGAAAAGGAAAAACATACCTAAAAAGAAGGTCTGGGTTCTTACATCATCCTATAAGGAGGAATGGACACCGATGCTAATCCCGGCACAAGATCAATAGAAAAGTCTACCTCATTCTCTAGAGGAAAACAAGAAAAGTCTTTTGGAAAGACATCTTTGAAACGACTAACCACTGGAGTAAATTCTAACTGTGAATTCCCCTGGTCATCCAGAAAAAAGACTAGAAATCTAGGTTATAACTCCTCCCAACCCTTGATGCTTTAGACCCTCTCTGCTCACCTAGACATCCCATTTTCCCCTATGAAGAAAAGATCCACCCTCTTGTGATATAAAACCCACCCTGTGGAAATAACTGTCGAAGACTGCCTAGAAGGGAACTAGATAGTCCATTCTAAGAGTGACATCATAGTCTATCATCTCTAGGACATAGAGGTCCCATAAAAAGTGATATCCACCAACCTCTAGAGGTCACTCTATGCACTGATCTACACTAGATGTTCTTGTCCCCAATGGAGTGTCTAGCATCAAGATATCAGAAGAAGAAAAGATATAGAGACCAAGGCTCTCTATGACAACAATAGATATAAATATATGGGATTCCCCAGTATTAAAAATGGAAGAAGATAAAACTAAGGCTACTAAGATCATAACTCGAATGGTAGAAGGTTTGAGATCTTCCTCCTGCTGGGTCTACTCCACTGAAAAAATATGTCATGTACCACGGTCATGTAACCCTGTCTGACCACTCTGAGCTAATCCACCCTAAAGTCACTGAAAACAGGGTGACTGGATACCACGTCCATGGCCTCCACCTCAGCCTGAATGGCTGGAAGAACTCCAGGTCACAGACTGGGGAGAAACTTGTGGCGCTTCTCCTGAACGAGGGGTCATAGAAGAACCCATGTCACCAGCTGCTGGTGAGAAGAACTAAAAAAATCACTGAAGGTGACCCATCTTTCCAGACGATTGGCACTCCACTGGGTCTCTCGAGCAATGTGGCCTCATATGCCCACTTCTCCCACACTAGTGGCACACCACCTAGCTTCTGGAAGGTGCATCCAACCTACTTTAATCTTCTCGTATAGTCTCCTAGAGGCGCTTCTTTCTATCAGCTAGTGGAGAACTAACTCTGGATGTTGAACCTACTTGGCTCACATCTTTATAATCCCTCAGATTATGCTCTGAGATCAGTTTCATGTTGACGATAGAAGATATCGAAGTCCACCTGAATACATTCACCTGAGATCAGATGTCGTGCCTTAGACCATCCTCAAACATCTGTGCAAGGAAAAACTCATCACCTCCTAGAATAGGCATGAAACACTGTAGCTCTGTGAAGCGAGAGGAATACTCCATAATAGAAAGATTACCCTGCTCCAGACTCAATAACTCTCACGGTCGATCGGCCTTCAAGGTCTCCGGATAGAAGTAATAGTAGAAGATGCGCCGAAACTCATCCCAAAACTTATTTTGATGGAATCTCGCCAATGAGATCACATCCCACCACCTCTTGGAATAGTCTCGGAGCATTTAGGTAGTGAGCTTTACCCTCTTCTCTGGAGGTATTTCCAGATGCTCAAAAATTGTCAATGTGGCTTCTATCAATGACTCTATAACTAGAGGTCCTCCATCCTTTGAGAAAGTGGGAGGATACTGCCGCTGGATGACCCACGTCAAATCAGTCATCGATGGGGTAGGAGGCGGCGCTCCCTGAAAGTTCTGCATCATCCTCAGAAATCCTTCCTTGAACTATGCATCAGCACCTATGTTAGGTACAACGGCTAATGCCAAGGTAGGCATAACTAGACGATTTGCAGGTAGACCCTGATTGGCCATGCCTGTTGTCTGATCACCATCTGGAAACAGGTGCACAACAGGAGGGCGTCTCGGGGGCATAACTATGCACGGTCAAGCACAAAACATAGATCAAGATTATCAAGGACTAAAAACATGGAGTGCAAGAAGGGAACATGAGAAAGAAAGAACTCATGTTTTACAAAACATGACTACACGTCATGTGAATTTGTTACATGGTGTATTCCCTAAAGTCATTTACATGGGTGTGTACTTCTGCCTAAACTAGTCGTGTAACACCCCAGACACATAGAGTGTTGCCTTAACACACAGCATGTCCTTGAATCCTTTTTCCCTTCCCAAGTCCTTCTACATGGTTAAGCAACATGGATCTCCTAGAAAAAGACAACATGTCGTCTACAAGGTAGACACGACGTGTATTAGACAAGCTTCATGTGGCCCATATTATTAGTGACATGGAATGACACACGGCTCACACTACATGGAATGTTCCAGACGGACACGGTGTGTACGTGAAGGGATAACACGAACCCGTGTTGTTCGTGACATGGCTGGGTACCTGGGTCCGACTACACAGTGTGTTCAAGGAGGACATGGCATGTACGTCAACCCGTGTTGTTCGTGACACAGGTGGGCATGATTTCGACACTAAACGAGGTGTTCGACGGGTACACGGCATGTTCCCACAAGATTTTCCTCATCCTGTTTCTATTCCCACTTGTCCTATGACACAGTTAGAGACTACACGGCGTGTACATAAAGTACACAGCGTATACTTAAGTAAAACAGTTTCTTCCCGAACAGAATAACACACAGCGTGTACTTAACATTACATGATGTGTATTCTAGGTTTTTTTAGATAGTAAGCCTCAAAAACTACTCCAGAACCCATAAAACACTAAAATGATAATTGAAAGTTCCAAATTCCGATTCTTGAGGGCCCATACTCCCTACAAATCAAAGTCTAGAATCTTCTACACATTATGACATGACAAACGAGGCAATGATCCACAAAATTCCAGTCCATGAGTACCCATAACACCTCAAGAACCAAATTTTGGAATTCATTAAAGAAAATCTCTACACAAACAAATACCATATCAAAAAACAGTTATTTTTTTTCAAGGAAACTATCACAAAAACATGAAGATTTTACACATCGTCTATCACAACAACATGCAATCACTAAAGCATCCTAGATGGCATGGAAAAAATGCATGACATGTGATTTCTAACAATTGCCTATATGATGCATGAGATGGAATACCCTCATCTCATCGAGTTTCAACAGAAATAAAACCTAAATAATATCAACAATAATAGCACAAATCATGTGAATCACTTAAGGTAAAATCAGATCAACTGTAATAATTGAAAAAGCAGAAAAATTTCAATTTAAATGAGAAAGATTGTATTTTCCCTGTACACGGGTTAGCTACTCCCAGGCACACCTTATTACCAAGTACATATTCCATCCAATCCCTAGCTAAGGCTCTAAACAGTAATTCAAGAGAAAATAAATCCTCTGATACCACATTGTGACGTCTTGGTTCTGGAAGCCACCTAGAGGCGCCTTGTACCCAGTTGGTCACATGGCCTCAAGAGAATTTCCCTAAACACCAGAGGCATCTGACTAGCATCAAGGGAATTTGGTGTGATAGTGGGAAAACTATACCCTCATTGGAAGAGTAAATAGAGGATGTAAACAAATACACACAATAGTGGAAGCAGTAATAATGACGTACAAAAGTTACAACAGAAAACTGAAAGTATAAACTGGAGAACATATATATATAATTATGCATGATATATATGTCAAGGAAAATATCTAAAAAATCACAATTCTAGAATACAAAAGTCTTAAACCAAAGTGCAAAAGAAAGCAGATAATCTCCTCATCATTGCAAGCCATAGCTTGGTCCCATGCTCTCCAGCTCTACACCAAATCAAGTACCTGAAGTAGAAGGGTTCTTGCCCTTATCTACACCTGCAACAATATAATCTGCTTGGGCCCAAAAGAATGGCCCAAATAGGCTGTGAGACTAAATCACAGTAGACAACCACCCAAAGATCTGTGCTTAACCGTAAGTTAATATATGGTAGGTAAAAGTATAGAAAATAGTAAATAGGAAAGTTCCTAGTAGTAAACAATCTATGGTTCAATATCAAGAAACAGCCAAACAAATAGCTAAACCTAAAACAGGTAACCCTCTGGGAAGTACTCATATCCATCCCCTCTGGTCGTACCTAATAAGTACAAACAACCCTCTGGGTAGTGCACTCAGCCTAACCCCTATGGTTCAGTCATAAGGATATAATAAGACTCTCTAAGGAAGCGCTCACAGTCAATTCCCTTTATAGTCAAATGTAAAGCAAGAATCTCTGAGGAAGCTTACACAGTCCATTCCCCGTATAGTATAAGGTAGTCCATGACTCTCTGAGGAAGCTCACACGGTCAATTCCCCTTACAGCCCCAATGTCTAGTACTCTCTTAAGAAGCTCGCTAGGCCAATTCCCATTATATTCTACCACACCAAGTTCTCACGGCCCTGTGTGGGTCAGTGAGCATAGCAGTTTAATGTGGCCAAAGTAAACCTACAGAACTACTTGGCTAACCAGTCTACAGTATAACAAGTATTTCAGAATTCAAACTCTCCATCCTAAAGCAACAGGCATGGAAAATAGGCAAGACAGCCAAACTGGCTAAACAGGACCAAACTATCATAAATAGAACATGCATGGGAAAAACATCCAAATTATAACAATTATCCCTTTTCATATCCAAATCACCTCTACACAAGAATACAAGTAAGGAAGAAAATCAACAGGGGTAAAATGGTAAACACGCAATACCACGTTCAAGGGTATTGGTGGAATTTGCACATAACACTCAAATACTTTGAATGGAAAGGCACAAACCACCGACCTCGGGGTTAGGAGATCGCTATATGTGAACCATGAAGCTTGAATCTCCTTAAAATGCCAAATATCTATGAAAACGTATTAAACATTCAACCCATAGTAACTTGGAAAAGAAGAGAAATCATGAAATGAGGGTCCATCAGAAGAGAGAACTCATCGATGCGATTCCGATGCAACCGACGGTGTTCAATTCAGAGGACAGATGGAGAATTGGGGGCTTGTCGAAGATCAGAGGTCGTACGGACTCTCTCGGATGAACAAAACCTAGAAGGAGGGAGTTCATTCCATCAGATATGACCCTGGTGTGTTTAATGAGAAAAAAAATACACGGTGTGTACTTTTGGAGTACACAGCATGTAATTTCCATTTCCGTACTCCGCATTAGGCGGCCTCTAGGTTACCCCCACACAGTCGTGTGTGTGGCTACTACACGGCCAGTACACTGCCTCTTGCGGCAAAGCAGTATACGGCATGTACTCATATTGTACATGGCGTGTACTTAGAAAATTTCCAAATTTTCCTATTTTTCTCAAAAATGACTAGAAAAGGAAAAACATACCTGAAAAAAAGGTCTGAGTTCATACAAACATCCCCCATAAAAGAAATTCAACCCCGAATTTCCCTAGCGCGGCGTAGAAGAGGAAACCTCGGACAGTTTCAGCCACTATGCTCGTACATCGGACACCCTCTCCCAAGTCTAATCTTGCACCCACTCGTGATACCATAGCAGTCATACTAGAGGAACAGACCATTTACGGGGAACCTTTGTACTACGATCCACAATCTGAAGAGGATGCTCTTCAAATGACGCATCCACATCGAGCTCAACCTCCTCGGGTTGAAAGACAAGAGGCAGGTCTGAAAAGTAACGTCGAAGCTGAGAAACGTGAAAGACATCATGCATAGCTCGGTACCTCTGAGGAAACTACAATCGATTGGCAATCGGCCCAACTATCTCCAACACCTCAAACGGACTGACGTACCTCGGTGAAAGCTTACCCTGTCTCCCAATCCTCTTGTGTCCCAACCTTGGTGTGACATGCAGGAAAACCTAATTTCCAACCTTTAACTCCAAAGGTCTTCTCCGCTGATCAGCATAAGACTTCTGTCTAGACTACGCAGTAGCCATCCTCTTCTGAATCGACTCTATTTTCTCTGTAACACCCCGAGATTTTATGAAAAATATTCTTTTTGATTTCATTAATGTCTTGTGTTGTACACTACACCAAAAGGAGCTTGTACAACACGTATCCTTCACTTTCCTTGCATTACACGCAATCGCGACCTTCCTCGATAGCGCATGTAGTACGCAATACCGAGTTTCACTAAACAACGATATGCTATTAAAATATTATTAAAACTAGTCGTTATGAATAGTAATAACCACTTTTTGAAATTTTGTAAATTTTATTTTTCAAAATGGACATAATTTTTGGATTCGGAATATCGAAATTAGCTTAGGGTGAAATTTTGGTACTTTTCGGATAACTTTCATTTTCTGATGAATAGTGAAAATTAATAAATTTTAATTAAAAACAACATTTTTAATCGAAATAATTAATAGTGATAAATTATTAATTTGAGTGGTTTTAAAGTATATTTATAATATATTTTTACAATTTAATATAATGTTGGTCATTGGATGTAATTTCACATTTAAACCAGACATAAACAAGTGTCAATCTTTTGATAGTTATTATCTCTTAAGAACACGCTATTTGTTTTGACGATGGGAATTAATTTTTAAATTGATTAATGCAACTGATATGTTTTGAATTTGGTAAAATATACATCATTTTTGAGTTCATAATATCAAATATATCTTAGGCCTAATTTTTGGTATTTTTTTGGAAACTTTCATTTTTTGATGAATAGTGAAACCACTAAGTGGTAGTTAAGAAAAATGAATTTTTCATAAAACTTAATTTTACCGCTTCTGTGAGTGGAATTTCAAAAATCCGAGAGACACGGCTGATGTCAGTAAGTAAAATGTGGTTCAATGAGATGAAAATAATTTTTGGTGAATAGTAACGTTTTACTTTTTTTACCATAGTTAAAAGTAAATAGGGTAATTAAGGGTAAAAATGTTATAATTATTACCCTAACACATGTCCTAATTTTATTGGATAAGTGTAATTCTACAAAAAACAACCTTAGGAATAAAATATGACCATTTAGGCCCACTTGGATTAGATTAGGACATTTATTATTAATTTATTTAAAGAAGGGTTAAAATTGTTAAAATCAATGTTTAATAAGAAAAATCATTTTTAATGTAGGGTTATACATAAGATAAATTCGACTATAAATATTCATTAAAAATATAAAAATATTTTCTACATAATGATATTTTATATGTAATTTTTATACATTAAAAATGTTAATTTATTTATGACACAAAGATGATGTAGTAATTATCTTATTAATGAAATATTGACATAATTGTTGTTATAAATAGCCAAATAAATTTAATTTAAGACTTTTTATGAATTCAACTAATTTTCTAGGTTAATATGACATGTTATTATTGATTTAATTAACGTTTTTGAACTAATCATTCTGTTATGATTTTCACAAAAATCAATTACTAAATAGTGTCAAAATTGACATAAAATAGTTTTTAAAACAAATATTATATTATTAATTGTTATTTTATTCCTAAAAATCTAAGGTTCGGCCAAATGACTTATATAAGGTTATATATATTAATAATAAAAAACTTGGGGTTCTTTTGGCTTTTTATAGTATGTTTATTAACCTTATAGTGTAAGAACACAAAAAGACACGGTAAAAGTAAAATTACCTAACTTAAAGTTAAATATAAATGATAAGGTTAAAATAGGAACATAAACTTGTCTAAATTCTATTCGATGATATTATTTCGACCCATCCCCACATTATCTTCTAAATAAATCAATTTGGAGCTATTCAAAACCTAATTTGACTTTATAATAAAATAATATTTTTAGTTATTCCGAAGGTGCCCCTCTCCTCCCTTATAAAAGGGAACCTCCTCCCTCTCTTCCTCACACCACATTGAACCTTCAAGCTCGGCCAACCCCTGCCAAATTATCTTCTCCACTTCCCTAGAAACATCCTAGAGGTTCTGGTCTTCTTCAAAGACCAATTTTAGAGCCCTAAAAGGAGATCTCAAAGAGGCGCTTCAAAGAAGTGGTAATGTCCGTTACCGATTCTTTCCACATTATTTCTTCTTCCACTTCTTCTTCTTAGTTTGTTTCATTATGAAGTAATAAAATAAGTATCACTCATATACTGATATGATATTATAAGTATTAAACAACCCTATGTCACCATCTATCCATCCTACAGAAAACGAAATCACCGCGTGTGAGTACGTACGGAATACCGTCTCCACGCTGTAGTGTAATCTATTTTCCACCACCACCTTACTTGGATGGGTATAATGGTGTAAATAATAACTATATATGATTATTGTAAAGTGATATTGATTTTGAAATAGTATACATACACTTCAATACAATTCCACGATCATGAGAACGATATCATCGCTCGTGCGTACGTACGGACTACCGTCTCCACGACGCGATGATATTAATTCTCCACGTTAACCATTCATGAATGATTATAAAGTATATATAATAAGTAATCATGAAATATAAGACATAATAGTGATACTTGATTTATGTGTATATATATGTATGTCATCTACTTAATTCCATTCAACTCAATAAGGAAAAGAAAACAGTGTTCATGCCTACGTACGGCCTACCGTCTCCATGAACGGTGTATTTCTTTCCATTTACAGATCTATTATATATATATATATGTATGTATGTATATTCTGAATATATATTATATATAAATCATGTTTTATATTCTGGAATTAAGTAATCGTGATCTAAGTAATCGTATGAATTATTACAAGTCAAAACACGGACGACAAATGAAATGATTTTACCCAAAACGCTCTTTAACATGGAATTTACAAAAGAACGGGTAATATAAAGTCATAAGTGAACCATATATGATATCATAACAATGAGTATGATTCTGGAATAAGTCAATGACATTATTTAAATCATTATACAGGAGCTTCGGACACTTATGAAGCAAATCAGACCTAAGGTAAGGGAAATATCACAATCTCATTTTTATCCGAGATTGTTTATACTTTGAAATTTACTGGGGTGTATTTTATCATCCACATCCATGTTTCCTAAATATTTAATATTATTTCCATTCTCCTACAATTGTTTAAATCCAATTTTACCCTTCAGTGAGTTTTTATAAAAAGATATGAAAGGAATCTTTTGTCATTTTTCGTACGAGGTACTTTTTGACTTTTCCAACAAAAGTATGAGAAGAATGTTTTTTTTAACTTACACGGCATGAATGGATTTTTAAAAAATTATTTCCAAGAATCTTACTTTACATGTTTTCAAGTTTATTTTTAATCAACTTCTTTTAGTTTAGAATTGTATGACATGTTAAGAAAGGAAAAGTGTTTTTGAAGTAGAAAGGATATTTTCCTCAAGAATGGAGTTCAAGTGTTTTATCAAAATTATTTTCCATCTAAGATAATAAAGGGTTCTGTTTCTATACCTATTATTACATTGATTTGATTATGTTGTGATGGAATTATTTTTATGAATTCATTTATCTTATATAAATTGTTTTATGATGTCACGATGTTTAAGATTCCCATTTTTATTACATGGGTTATGCTATGATGTATGGTTTATGGTTTTGTGGCAGACATAAGAATGGTATCATTATGAGATGGGTGGGTCCTATATCTCCCTCCAATTCATTGGGTAAAGATTTTATATCTCATGAGATAGACATGGCTGGAACGGTAGGTTAAACCGGTTCAGTGAAACAGGACTGAAACGAGGAGTGAACTCGGTTCAGAAATGGACTTTGTCCACTAAGATAGTCTTGGCAATGAGTCTTGACTAATAAGAAATGATTCTCTATGATTATGTGTGTATGCCACAAAGTTTCATGCATTATGTTATGATTATTGGGATTACATTTCTCTACTATGATTTATCCCATGTTATGATATTATGATCTCTTTTGCAGGTTAAGATTTCCAAAATGTTATGTTCTTATGAATATGATGTGATTGATATTTCTTTTGTTTACCCTTACTGAGAATTTGATCTCACCCATTTATGTTTTATTTTCCCCAGGATAAAAATAAAGGTTTTAGGTAAAAAAAGGGAGATCTTTATGGGAGATGTTGAAGATCTTTCACCATGATTAGAAGATTATATTCCGAGTTTCCAAAGACACTAAATTATTACGGTCGTTGTGTGTGTGTTTTTCTTATGTAATAAGTATTCCGAAAAAGTAATGTAATGTCCATGTACGTTAAGCTTCAGGTCTCTACATTCTCTATGGTCTCCTAAACAAGATGAGGTCCCAGCAAAGTTGCCTCTCCTTCCTCTACCCAACATAAGGGTGATCAGCATTGCCTACCGTAAAAAGCCTCATAAGGAGTCATCTGAATAGTCGCTTGAAAACTATTATTGTAAGAAAACCTCTAAGTGGTATATCCTTCTCGCAAGAACCTCCAAAATACAGAATGCATTCTTGGAGCATGTCCTCAATAACCAGAATCGTACACTCGGACTAGCCATCTGTCTGGGGGTGGTAAGCTATACTCAAAAGTACATGTGTACCCAAAACCTTCTGAAGCACCTTCCAGACCTGAGAAGTAAAACGTGCATCCCAGTATGAAACAGTGGAGTGTAGAACTCCATCAATATTTACAATCTCTCTGATGTACAAACTTTGCAGCTCATCAACACTGAAGGTCTCCTTGATCAACAAGAAGTGGGAAACCTTCATGAGTCTGTCAATGACAACCCAAACTGCGTCATTCCATCGAGGAGACCTCGGAAAACCAGTCACAAAGTCCATACCAACATCATTCCACATCCACTCGGGAATGGGTAACTACTGTAAAGTCCATGTTGGTCGTCGATGCTCTGCCTTCACCTGCTGACAAGTGGAACTGCTCATGAAGAAACCAGCAACGTCCCTCTTCATACCTGGCCACCAATACTGACGGTGTAGATCATGATACATCTTGGTGATGCCAGGATGAACTACAGAAACTGAGGAATGAAACTACCAAATAAACTCCTCTCGTATGTCTATTGGTACCCATTCCCGCCCCTGGAAATTCAAGATCTCATCCTTGCCTATGGTCCATCCAGGAATAGGGTCCTCTCCTAACACACTTTCCCTTAAGATGAGGCCTTTAGAATCTGATATTTTCCTCATCTGAACTCAATCTAAAAGAGTAGAGGTAACAACTACAGAAGAAAGAAATGTATGCCCCTCACTATCATTCACCTCCAAATGCATCTTAGAGAACAGAACCAAAATCATCCACTCACTGCTGGCCTCCTGAACTGCCAGTATCTGAGTCCTCCTTCTCAATGCATCAGCCAATGTTTTTCTTTTTCGAGGTTTATAGGAAAGCTCAAATTCAATGGAATGTAGGTACTCAACCCACATGCGCTATCTAAAATTCAGATCATGCTGAGTGAAGATGTACTTGAGGCTTTTGTGGTTGGTGAAAACCACAAAATGCGCTCCCAGAAGATAATGTCTCCAATAGTGTGGAGCGTGAACAACAGCTTCCAACTCCAGATCGTGCGTTGGGTAATTCCTCTCATGTGACCTCAACTGTCGAGACCTGTACGCAACGATTCCATCTCCCTTTATAGGAACATCTCGTAGTCTGATACATGATGCATCACAGTAACCAATATAGCTCTTTCCTAGATCTATAAAGACTAGTATCGGTGCTGAAGTCAACCTCCATTTCAGCTCCTAAAAGGCTGACTCACAAGAATCTGACCACATGAACTTCACAACCTTCTTGGTCAGACCTGTTAACGGTGCTTCTAAGAATGAAAATTCATGTATGAAATGTCTGTAGTATCTAACCAGCCCTAGAAAACTATGCACCTCAAAGATGTTCTTCTACTTCTTCTAAGAAACTGCATCTCTCACTTTCTCTGGGTCGACTGATACTGCTGCCTCTGAGATAACATGACCTAATAAGTGAATCTGATCCATCCAAAAGTTTCACTTTGAGAGCTTAGCATATAACTGATGCTCCCTTATAATACTCAAAACGATCTCCAAATGGATATCATGGTCGTGTCGAGTGTGACAGTACACCAAGATATCGTCCTCGAACACCACCACTAAGGAATCCAAGTATGGATGGAACACTCTGTTCATCAGTGACATGAAAACTGTGGCCTATAATCATAAAGTACATGGAGTGTACTTTGAAAATTTCTAGAATTTATACTTTTTCTCAAAAACGACTTGAGAAGGAAAAACATATCTGAAAAGAAGGTCTGGGTTCTTACACCATCCTATAAGGAGGAATTGACACCAGTGCTACTCCTGGAACAAGCTAAATAGAAAAGTTTACCTCAAGCTACGGAGGAAAACCCGAAAAGTCTTCTGGAAATACATCTCTGAAATGAATCACCACTAGAGGAAAGTATAACTATGAAGTTCCCTAGTTATCCAGAAAAACAGTTGAAATATTTGTTGTAACTCCTCCCAAACCATGATTCTCTGGACCCGCTCTACTCACCTGGACATCCCATTCACCCCTATGAAGAAATGATACAGCCTCTGGTGAAATGAAACTCACCCTATAGCGAAAACAGTTTATGACTACGTAGAAGGGAACTATCCAGTCCATTCTGAGAATAATATCACAGCCTCTCATCTCTAGGACATAGAGGTCCCATAAAAAGTGACATCCACCAACCTGTAGAGGGAACTCTCTTCACTGACGTACACTAGAAATTCTAGTCCCTAACGGAGTGTCTAGCGTCAATATATCAAAGAAGAAACGATCTAGAGACCAAGGCTCTCCACGAAAGCAATAGATATAAAGCTATGGAAAGCCCCTGTATCAAATAGAGCAAAAGCTAAAATTGGGGCTACTAAGATCATACCTCGAACGATATATGGTCTGGGATCCTGCTCCTGTTGGGTCTTCTCCACTGCAAAAGTCTAGCATGTACCGCGGCCCTATGACCCTGTCTGACCACTCTAAGCTGATCCACCCTAATGTCCTTGAAAACAAGGTGATTGGCTACCACGACCATGACCTCTACCTCAGCCTGAACGGCCAGAAGAACTCCAGTTCCTAGAATGGTGAGAAACTGGTGGAACTGCTCCTGAACGATGAGTCATAGAAGAAACCCTTTCCCTAGCTACTGGTTAGAATAACTGAAAAAAGAGCTGATGGTGACCCATCTTTCCATAAGATCGTCACTCCACTGGGTCTCTCGGGAAACGTGGCCTCGTATGCCCACTTCTCCCACACTGTAATCACACCACTGACCTACCAAAAGGTGCATCCCTCCTGCTCTGATCTCCTCATGCAGTCTCCCTGTGGCACTTCCTGCTATTAGCTGGTGGAGCACTAACTCTAGATTTTGAACCTCCCTGGCTCAAAGCTCTAGAATACCTCATATTGCACTCTGATATCAGCGCCTAGTTGATGATATAAGATATCGAAGTCAACCTGAAGATGTTCAGTTGAGATCAGATATCATGCCTTAGAGCATCCTCAAACTTCTGTGCAAGAAATAACTCATCACCTCCGAGAATAGGCATTAAATGTTGGAGCTCTATGAAGCAATATGAATACTCCATAATAGAAAGAGTACCCTACTCCAGACTCATGAATTCTCAGGCTAGATCGGCCCTCAAGTTCTCTGGATAGAAG
Organism: Viscum album; assembly: GCA_963277665.1. Lineage (NCBI taxonomy): Eukaryota > Viridiplantae > Streptophyta > Magnoliopsida > Santalales > Viscaceae > Viscum > Viscum album. The sequence continues at coordinate 100,239,563 of OY728159.1, forward strand.
TAAACATAGAAGATGCACCGAAACTCATCCCAAGACATTTTCGGTTGGCATCCTACCTATGATATCACATTCCACCACCTCTTGGAGGAGTCTCAGAGCTTGTAGGTAGTGAGCTTCACACTCTTCTTTGGAGGTATCTTCAGATGCTCGAAAATCATCAGTGTGGCTTCTAGCCATTACTCTACAGCCTGAGGTCCTCCATCTCCTGAGAAACTGGGGGGTTGCTACTACTGGAAGACCCGCGTCAAATCTATCATCGACAGGGCAGGAGACGGCTCTCCCTGAAAGTTCTATATCATCCTCAAAAATCCCTCTCTGAACTTTGCATCAGTACCGATGTCAGGTACAATGGTTGGTGCCAAGGCTGGCATAACTGGAGGATCTGCAGGTAGTCCCTGATCAGCCATGTCCAGTGTCTAATCACCATTTGGAAACTGGCGCACAACTGGAGGACGTCTCGGTGGCATGACTCTGCAAGGTCAATCACACACCTTAGATAAATATTATCATGGACTAAAATCAAGGATTTAAATAATGTAAGAAGATAAATAAATCACTCAAGTTTTACAAAACATGATTGCATGATGTGTACATTTCCTAAATGGCGTGTTCCCTGAAGTCATTTATATGGACATGTACTTCTGCCTAAACTGGTCATGTAACACTCCAGAAATATGGTGTGTTGTCTTAACACATAGAATATACTTGAATCCTCTTTCCCTTCCCGATTCCTTCTACACGGTTAAGCAACACGGCTCTCCTAGGACAAGACTACATGGCGTGGGCAAGGTAGACATGGAGTGTACTAGACAAGATTCACCTAGACTGTGTTGTTAGTGACATGGCCTGACACATGGCTCACACTACATGGCATGTTCCCGATGGACACGGCATGTATAAGAAGGGATAGCACCAACCCGTGTTGTTCGTGACATAGCCGGGTACCTGGGTCTGACTACACAGATTGTTCAAGGATGAAATGACATGTACGTGAAAGGGTAAGACCAACCCGTGTTGTTCGTGACACGGGTGGGCATGAGGCCGAAAATACATGGCATGTTCGACAGGTACACGGTGTGTTCCCACAAGATTTTCCCCATCCTGTGTCTCTGCCCACACAGCCTATGACACGATTAGACACTACACGGTGTGGACATAAAGTACATGTCATATACTTAAGAAAAACAGTTTCTTTCCAAATAGAAGAACACACGGAATGTATATAACATTACATGGCATATATTATGGGTTTTTTCGAACATTAACCCTCAGAAACTACTCCGGAACCCAGAAAACACTGAAACGAGCATTGAAAGTTCCAAATTACAATTCGTGAGGGCCCATATTCCCCTTAAATCCATGTTTGGCATCTTTTACACATTATAACACGACAAACGAGGAAATGATCCACCAAATTATAGTCCATGAGGGCCCATAACACCTCAAGAACGAAATTTTGGCGTTCATTCAAGAAACTCACCACAAAAATCAATACCCTATCAAACAGTAGGTATGTTTTTTCAAGGAAACTATCACAACAACATACATATTTTACATATCATCTATCACAACAACATGTAATCACTAATTCATCCTAGATGGCATGGAAAAAATGCATGACATGTGATTTCTAGAAACTGCCTATATGATGCATGAGATGGCATACCCTCATCTCATCGTGTTTCAATAGAAATAGAACCTCAATAATATCAACAACAACAACACAAATCATTTGAATCACTCAAGATGAAATCAGATCAACTGTAATAATTGCAAAACCAGAAAAATTTCAATTTAAACAAGGTAGATTGGATTTTCCCTGTACATGGGATAGCTACTCTCGGGCACAGCTTATTACCAAGTACCTATTCCATCCTATCCCTGGCTAAGGCTCCAAACAGTATGTCAAGAGAAAAGAAATCCTATAATACCACTTTGTAACATCCCGATTCTAGAAGCCACCCAGAGGAGCCCCGTACCCGGTTGATCAAATGGCCTCAAGCGCATTTTCCGTGAACTCCATAGGCAGCCGACTAGCAGCGAGGGCCATGGGTGTGATGGTGGGAAAACTATACCCTCATTGGTGGAGTACATAGAAGAATTGAATAAATACATACAAGAGAAGAAGTAGTAATAATGACATACAGTAGTAACAGCAGAAGACTGAAATTATAAACTGGAGAACATATATATAAAATGATGCATGATACATATGTCTAGGAAAACATTAGAACAAGTCACAATCTTGGAATACAACAGTTCTAAGCCAAAGTGAAAAAAAAAAAGATAATCTCTTCAGCAACGCATGCCATATCTTGGTCCCATGATCTCTATCTCCACAGCAAATCAAGTACCTGAAGTAGAAGGGTTCACGCCTTTATATATACCTGCAACAATATAATCTGTTTGGGCCCAAAATCATGGCCCAAACAAGGTTTCAGACTAAATCATGGTAGGCAACCACCCAAAGATATGTGCCTAACAGTCATTGAATTAATGGCAGGTAAAAGTACAGAAAATAGTTAATAAGAAAGTGCTCAGCAGTAAACAATCCATGGTTCAATATCAAGCAACAGGGAGACAAATAGATAAACCTCAAACAGGTAACCCGCTGGGAATTACTCACAACCATCCCCTCTGGTCCTACCTAAGAAGTACGAACAACCCTCTAGGTAGTGCACTCAGCCTAACCCATCTGGTTCAGTCATAATGATATAATAAGACTCTCTGAGCAAGTGATCACAGTCAATTCCCCTTATAGTTAAAGGTAAAGCAAGACTCTCTGAGGAAGCTCACACAGTCCATTCACCGTATATTCTAAGGTAGACAAGGAATCTTTGAGGAATCTCACACTGTCAATTCCCCTTATAGCCCTATGGTCTAGGACTCTCTAAGGAAGCTCACTCAGTCAATTCCCCTTATAGTCTACTACACCATGTTCTCCCGGCCCTGTGTAGGTCAACGAGCATAGTAGTGTAATATTGCCAAAGTAAACATACGTAACTACTTGTCTAACTAGTCTACAGCATAACAAGCATTTCAGAATACAAAACTCTCCATCCAATAGCAACAGGCGTGGAAAACAGGCAAGGCAACCAAACTGGCCAAACAGGACCAAACGGTCATAAATAAAACTTTCATGGGTAAAACATCCAAAGCATATAAATTATCCCCATTTATATCCAAATTACCTCTAAAAAGCATACAAGAATTGAAGACAATCAATAGGGGTAAACGGTAAACACGCAATACCTCATTCAAGGGTATTGGTGGAATTTTCCCATAATACTCAAAGACTTCGAACGGAAAGGCACAAACCACCTACCTCGGGGTTAGTATATCTCTATATGTGAACCTCAAAGATTGAATCTCCTTATAACTCCATAGATATAAGAAAATTTATAAAACATTCAACCCATGAAAACTTGGAAAATAAGAGAAATCATGAAATGAGGCTCCTGCAGAGGAGAGAAATCACTGATATGGATCCAACGCAACCAATGGTGTTCAATTCGGAAGACGAATGGAGGCTTAGGGGCTCGTCAAAGATTCAAAGTCATACGGACTCTCTCGGACGAACGAGACTTAGAAGGAGGGCATTCTGTCAATCAGACGTGAACCCATTGAGTTGAATGAAAAAAAACAAAATACACGGCGCGTACTTTTGGAGTACACTGCATGTACTTGCAGTTTCTGTACTCCGTATTAGGCGGCCTCCAGGTCACACCCACACGGCCATGTGTGTGGATAATACATGGCCAACACACGGCCTCTTACGGCAAGGTAGTACACGCCGTGTACTCGTAAAGTACATGGTGTGTACTTAGAAAATTTCCAGAATTTTCTCTTTGTCTCAAAAATGACCAGAAAAAGAAAAACATACCTTAAAAGAAGGTCCGGGTTCTTACATAATTATAAAAATATTATTATAACATAAATATCATATTATCTATTTTAATATATCTTCATATATCATTCATTTTATTTGGTTATGAAATACGAATATTATCACTTCGTGGAGGTGGTAATAGACACATATATGCATGAATGATGTTATCATTTTTCAATATATGGAAAGGTAAGAACATAGATGACATATTATCATTCTATATTGATAAATTAGTAATTAATATCATATATATATATGTGGGGGGGGGTAAATACATCATTATAACCATTTGTGAGAGGTGGTGGTGGAAAAAGAATTACAGCAGTTCATGTGGTGGTAATTCGTTATACAATTAAAAGACGGTTTCATTTCCTATTTGATAGAATTTGGGTATAGATATTGGTTATTATATTAAAATAATAAATTTAAATATATGGAATACATTTTAGTTATTATTTTATCATGTTTTTAGATTATTTAAATGAGGTTGAAGAAAAAAACAAATGAATACTTTTAGTTAAAAACTATACATCTTCTTTAAAAAACAAATTTAGGTTTATAGCTAATTCCTTCCTAAGATGGTGTTATGGTCAATATAGAGACTCTAAGACATAGTTATGGGATTAATTAAGTAATTTTTGTTTTTATTATTTAAAAAATATTATTTTGAAGTGTGGAGAAAGGATAATAGGGGGTTCCCTTTTATAAGTGGGGTAGAGGACACACATGGTAGTTTTGAAAATATTAAATTATATTAATGACTTACTCAAGAAAAATGGATCCAAAATGGTCCATTTCAGAATATTGGAAGACATATGATAAATATATTTCAATAAATTATATTTATAAAAAAATTATTTCATTTTCACTACTATTACTTTAGTTTAACCCCTAGGTAAATAGGTTTTAACATTAATCATGGTAACATATTCTTACTATTTTTATTATTAATTATGATAGGATGTTAAGTTTAAATTATTACCTAATATTAATTATAAATATTCCAAATATAAAAAAAAAATTATCAAATTTAATTAACATTAGTGGTATAATTTAATTTAAAATTAAACTGACAAAACATAACAAAAATGGTTAAAAATTTCATTCTAAGTGTTAAAATGTTATCTACCAAATTCAAGTATAATGTTGATTTCAAAAACATATATTGTATAATTTTTAATAAAAATAACTAATTAAATATTACATGTAATCCAAAATATAATTTAACTTTATAAATACTAGAAAATAAAATTCAGTTTTCAAAAAAAAATCAATAATTTCACTATTCGTTGAAAAATCAATCTTTTTAAAAATTTCTCAAAAATTCAACATAATATAATTCTGGAATGAAAAGATTCAAAAATTGAATTCATTTTTAATAATTTAAATTATATAATTTTGAAATAAATATTTTAAGGAAAACCATATAATGCATGAAGACCTAATTTGGTAAGAAATAATGCTTTTTCTCTTTTAAATAAAAATTACCTAATATGATTATAATGAATATAAATTTATAAAATCAACATAACAAGTATTAATAAGAAATTAAAATAATTTAAATGAAAATTACCTAGGCTATTATAGGTAATTATGGGACACATACTTGATTCCTAAATCATATTATTTCTTCATAATCAAGGTTGAACTCAGCAATAGTTCTCATATTATTTTGAAGCTCTACATCCTCATATGCCTATTTAAACATCACATGGATATATGGTTTAAAAATCACTTGAGAAAAAAAATATTTCGCTAAATCCTTCATTATTTTATGTTAATTCCTTTTCTGATCCATAAATATTAGGTCTTTTGTTATACTCGTTATAGATAAGCTGGTATGATCATTTCGACTCAAAGCATCAACCAACTTGTTTGATTTCCTAGGGTAGTAATGTATTTAGAATTCATAATCTTTATTAATCTCTGAAGAACTTATTGGGAACATATTCATAGATTTCTTAGAGAATATATATTTTAAACTCTTATAATCTGTATAAATATTACACACCTTTATCTGTAAATATAATGCCTCTATATCATTAATAAAATGATTACTATTGCTAACTGAAAATTGTGAATTGGGTGATTTTTCTCATGAACCATAAATTTGGGAGAGGAATAATATATCATCATAAAATATTACATAAAAACATAAAACCCCTTCATTAATTAATTATTTAAAACCACTAACCCTTATCCATTATAGGGTAGTGTGATCACAGATGCACTAAAGAACCTTCTCTTCAATTCCTTGAAATTTTCATCACATTCATAATTCCAAAGGAACTTGACTCCCTTCCCGGTACCCTCGGTGAGTGGATTATAATTCCATAACAAATCCATCACAAAGAATCAATAATATCCATAAAATATAATAAAACTACATATCATAGTCTTAATGATTGATCTAAGATAATGTTTAACAACTTCCATCTTTTATTGATCTACTGATATATCATAACATATGATTATATGACCAAAAAATAAAACTTTATATAGCCAAAATCCACACATTGTAAATTTTTCATACATTTTTTCTTCCTTTGTTTCTTCAGTGAATTCCTCAAGTGATCTTTATACTCTTCCTTGATCTTTGAATATAAAATAATACTGTCTATAAAGACTACCACAAATTGATCAAGGAGATCTCTAAATAATCTATTTGTTACATCCAAGAAGATAGTGCTGGCATTAGTAAAACCAATTGTAATCACTCAAAATTCAAAGTTTCCAAAACTTAAATGGAAGGCTTTCTTGGGAATAAATTCAATTTTCAACCTCGATTAATAGTATCTAGATCAAATATAAATCTTGTAAAAATACTGACCTCCTCATAATTGATGGAACAAAACATAAATATGGGCTAGAGGATAATTATTCTAGATCTTGATCATTATAAGTTCCCAATAATCAATATAAAGTCACATTTATCCATATTTATTCTTTACAAAAGGAATAGATTCACTCAAAGGTGATGTAATTGGATTAATGTATCTCTTATCAAGATTCTACATAAGTTCCTTCTTTAATTCCATCAACTCAATTAGGGCCCTTTTGTATGGATTATTTGAATGGGTGTGGCACCAGGCATGTGATCTATTAAAAACTAAACATCATAATTTGGGGGAATACTATGAAAAGCTTATATAAATACATTAAAAACACACACACAATAGGTAAATAATCATTTTTCAGTTTCTCTATAACCATTTGAGAAAAATAAAACCTTTGAATAAGAATCAAGAAATATGAAATGGATTTAATTTACATTGGATGTTCATATTCATCCTTACATCGATAGTAAATCAAACATTCATTTGTAATATCAAACATGAATTTAATTAATCAAAAAAATAATATAGTATCTATATAAATAAATTAAATCCATGTCTAAAAAAACTTTAAATTAAACTATAGGGTGAGGAATGAGATTTTAAGGAAGCACGTTCCTTAAAACATTAATTGGTGAATAATCAAATGGTTTATATGTGATTATATTTTCATTAATATTTTTCAACACTAATTCATTATATAAATATTGAGATTCTAATGTGATACCCTTATAAAATTATTTTTAAACAAAAAAGTGGGTATAACTAGAATCAAATAAAACATTTAAAGTTATAGTGTGTATAGGAAATATTTCTTTCAATTCTTCCTTATAGTACCACACATCAAAAATAGTGACCATATGATATTTCCCTTTGTCTCTAGTCTTATGAGGTATCTGACAATTATCATTAATAATAACTTTTAGATTTAGGAATTGGTTAACATAGTGCACATACTTCTTTCATTTAAAACATTGGAATTGTGTTTGTTTATTATGTGTATCATTCTCTCTATTAAAATCATTAGATAAATTCATCCCATTACTTTTTCATTCGATTACATAATAACCTTCTATTCCACACTTAATGTATATACCATTCCCGTTAACCTAATTTCCACCAATATTTGTTTCACTCTTCTTACAAAAGGGAACACTCATTTCCTTCCCTCCATCGTTTTTTTATTATAATTTTCATTTAATTACATATATATTACCATATAAAAACCATGATATTGACGGGGGAATCCAATATCTATTTTTACCTTTATATATCATTTAATTATTTATTCAAAACTACTTAAGTCTCATATGGATAACTCCCGTTGAAGAATTGTTTTTAAACCACTGAAGAGTAAATTAATATTTATTTCTAATTCAATGATAATATAATAAGTGTTACCCATAAGACTTTTAAAATTGTCCTTATATGTACTAATGGATTCATCATCATTCTTTATCTCAAGTAATTAATTCTAAATTTTCATTTAAAGAATGCATGGAAAGTGCTTATTTAAAAATTACATCCTAATCTCATATCACTATATGGAGTCGATTTCTTTATATTGCCTCATATTCTTTACTAGACTCAATAATAAATATTATTTTCCTTACAAATGATATACATTAAAAAAAATTCATGACCAAAGCACTGGATAATGGAAAAAAAAATTAGTGGTACTGACCAATTTCTCCACAAGTAGCAGATCATCAAAACCACTAGAAGAAGGTGGATTTTCCTTATGATTAAATCATCCATACATTGTTACCTCAATTTATAATTATAAATGTAATCATGATTCATATATTTATATGGGTTTGTAAGCATAGTAACAATATTTTTCATTCCATATATCATAACATTCAGTTTCTGAGGAAAATAATTATATTTTCCATCATAGTCAGTGTTAACCAGGTTCCTTCTAGTTCCAGATAATGAATAAAACCAAAAAACATTGTATAATAAAAAAATGATGAAAAATCATAAAATCAAGAAAACTAATTTATATAATGTCTCATTCAGAACACATTATTTTCGATATATGAATCTTTTGGTTTAATAAAGGTTATTCATAGTTACAACCTATTGAAATTCAGAAAGATATTTCATAAAGATAATATTAATTAACATAGCCATATCCCCTGGGGGTGTCTATATAGGTATGATTTATTAGTCCCATTAATTTTTCATTTGTGGCAATCGAGTTAATGCCTACTCCACCACATTAATAGTTTTTCACCTAGCTAAATCTATGCCATATCAAATTCCCCAAGCAATTATTCAAATAGGGATATATTTTCTAGGAAAAACCTTCTTTATTTACCATTAATTTGGTTTTATTTTATACTTTGAATTATCTTTATGGTTTATACAAATTTTTTTCTCCACAATTCCCAAAAATTCTACAACCTTTCTCAAATAATAACTAAGGAAACCAAATCATTACATACATTAATATTACATATTATTAAAATGATATTCACTATATATCATTATGATCCACTCCAAAACCATAATGTTTTACTATCATTAAAAACATCGATACATAAACAAAAGGTATATAAAATATCTTCACCATCAGTTATTTTGTTCTTCACAACTAGAACCCTTCTTAGACATACCATACATAAACAAAATTATACCCTAGGGAAAAAAGAAATATAAGAATATGTGAGATCAGATACTCAGTAAGGGTAAACAAGTGATATATCAATCAATGATAATATGTAAGAATATAATGACATTAAGGGTATGAAAACATGATATTAACATTTTTAATTCATACCAAACAATTCAAGGATCATAATCATCAGTAATGGCATAAATCTAGGAAGTTCATAAGACATGAATCATAAATAAATTAAATAACATGAGCCATTAGAGAATAGCATTGGCATAAGATCCTTCCATAAAAGGGTGAAAAAATTTGTGGTATAATCATAATCATATACATAATATATCAAGTCTACCCACTAAGACATTAATCATGTGCTATTCTTGGACTGAAAATCAATGCACCTATATAGGGCATGTGATAACCTCTCATGTTCCATTTATAGGCATAGGATAAGCACTAGTGTACCCTATTTTAGTATTAGATAACCTCATTCATTCCATTATAGATCATAAGAATTAATACTTACCTAATATATTGGAGGGATATAATAGACCCACCAATCACATAATCATAATCCATCCAATTTTACTCTATATGATCCTGAAAACATTTAACCTCTCATCAAAACATAACCAATGGAATAGAAAATTAGTTTCATAAATATTTCATAATAATAATTAATAGCCATTACAAGAACTAATAAATATGGTACAGTAAAACCGTATAACTAATAAAGTGTAAAAAACATCAAAGGATATTTTTATAGATTAAATAAATTTAAAATATCATTGGAACATTTATTAAATAAAATACCATTTTTATTTTATAGATCACTTATTTAAAATCAAAACAATTTCAAAATATTATAAAAAATATTTGAAGAAAATACAACATAAATTGTAAATTAATTACCATTTTAAAGATAATACATTACATTAAAAAATAATTTCATATGGTTTATGTTAAAATAAATATTCCTCTCACATTTTCAATAAAAAGTCAAAATTACCACCTTTATAAAATGAAAAAAAAAATATTCCCTTAAATCATTTTTATGGAATGTAAAATATGGGAAATTTAATTCATAAAATCATTAGGGTATGGAAAAAACATTCTTCAATATATTTTAAATATAATATGGTTATAGAGGAAAAAGACTCCCAAATAAAGAGATAAATAATGTCAGTTTTCCATAAAAATATTATTTTGGTCTCTGGATTACTTAATGATATGAAAATGAAAAAAACAAGTAAAATGTAGAAATAACCATATTAGAATAAAATATATAATATTTTGGAGAGATATATCATATAAATTCATCATCTAAAATTTAATTATTACTAATCTTGGTAAAAAGAGGTATTTTAACATGAAACCCATATCTCAAGTAAGTATTTTTTTTATAAATACTCAAACCTCCTTTATAAAAAATTAAACTTTAATATAATTCTATAAAATAATAATATCTAATACCTTATATAGTCCACTTATTAAATTTTAACACCCATTTATTAAAAAAATATTTATTAAAATCATTATTTCCTAGGGATAACTATTTTGTTTTCTATGTATGTTTCGAATCAAAAGTTATGACCCTTTCATATTTATCATGGTTCCATCATCTAAAAAACCTTAGTAATTTCATAATTGTAAAATTTATTCATTATATACATTTTTATCAATTTTCATATAATACTATGATGAAAAATTATTTACATCACTTCATGGAGATGGTGGTCTGTATATATGCACGATTAATGTCTTCCACTTTTTTATGAATGGAATAAAAGAAAGGTAAATTATGACAACCCTGCTTTTTTTACAAACTTAGACATGATTTATTACATAAAACATCACTTGATACAACAAATAAGATCGAGAGGTTTTGTGTCTTTGGGGATTAGGATCATTACATAAAAACATGATACATGAAATACAACATCTTTATTGAAAACCTATTTTACATGACCACTACATTCCCTCGTAGTTAGCATTGCATAGGATAACCAGGGGACATGCATAAGAAAAGGGTGAGCTAAAAAGACCAGTAATGGAATACATATGGAATAACATGATGATTAAAATAAATGTTAGAAATTAGTAATATCAATATAGCACAAGATAAACATGAACATAAAGGCATGATAAAGCATGATAATCATAACATGGAAATGTGGCAACAACATTTAACATGGAATTAGCATGAGCCAAGGCCCATTGCACATGGAGCATGAGTAAATCCTCATTGCACATGAAGCATGAGTAATCCCTAATTTAACTTGAATTAGCATGAGTCAACACTAATTGCACATGACGTATCATGATACTATACTTTACCCAATGCATTGGAGTGCTATAAGGGTTCACCCTTCTTAAACATTTCATTTCATGCATAAGTGTGCCACATGGATCATAAAACATGGATTCAAAAAACATAATCATTTATTCCATGATAAAGGAATGTGGAATTAATACATGAAACTTTATAATAAATAAGTAAATGTGCATAAATGTGAACACCCTTGATGGAGAAAGGGGCATGGTATTCACTACACAACGGCATTGGCTTAGAAAATCGGTGCGATTTCGGCAGCGTAACGGCGTGACATAAGAATTCATAAAAACGGTTGATGAGAAATAAAGGGGTTCCTCATCATATTTACATGTAATGAAAAGTAAGGAGGTCATATAGATACATGTTCCAACAATTTTAATGTAATTTAGATTCATGATACAAAAGTATTGATTGAATGTAAATGAGGAGAGAGAAGTTCCTTTCGGAATTCCGGCATAGTAACGGGTGTACATGGGAGGCATAAAATGAGAGATAAAGGGGTCTCCAATAATTAAAACATAAATAGGGAACTATGAGGGAGGTTTGAAACCATACTCCAACATTCATAATTTAAATTAAAAGGGCAAAAGAACTTAATGAAAATTGACAAAAATGAGAAAGGAAGAAAAAACCCTTACTTGGAAGTGTGCTTCCAAAGGCTAGAGAGAGGCTTGTGAGAGGCTTCTTGGGAGCTTGGGGCACCTTGGGAGGATCCTAGAGAGAGTAGGACAGAGGTTGGACGAACTCCAAAGGCTTTGATTGAGAAGGAAGTGGAAGCTTGGGTGGGTTTATATAGGAAAATTGAGGGAATTATTTATTATTTAGGTTTGGGACCCCTTATATTAAATTAATACAAACCACAAACCATCCCATGGTTTTTGCCCATGGTTTTTGGAAAAGGTAAGAGGAAAAAAATATTTTATAAGTCCAAAGTACTAACTTCTTAAAATAATAGTGTGGCTTATGTGGAGGTGAGTCACACTCCCATGGAAAATAATTTAAAAAGACAAGGTGTTTAATAAGTCTTGATGGGTCCATTAATGCTTTGAAAAGTAATTCAAACAAACCCAAAATCACATTATTTTAATGGTATGACATATATTGGCCGAACATAAAGATTATAGTATTTTATTACATCATTATTGGGTCATTATGATGTCATAAAACACATTATATATTTAAATGGTATTTAATTTTTACCCAAAAATTTGATTGTCTCAGAAAATTATGAAAAATTCACCATTGGATAATTCTGACGTCCTGATTCAAAAAAAAACATTTATTTTATCTAAATAATTTTCTAAATATGTTAATGTTTACTTTTAAAACAAAAACCGACATTTATCTAAAATTCATGGGTTTTAGCAAAAATGGCTTTCAAACCTTAATAAAAATTGTAATTGCATTCATGAAATTATAATATAGTTTATATTTAATAAAAATTAATTTAATAATAATATTATTATTAAATTAAACTATTATTTAATTCAAAAATCCATTAATTTAATAAAATAGATTTCTTAATTAAATAATAATTAAAAACATTATTTGTACTTTAAAAACTATTTACAATGTATCAATAATGAAAAGAAAGTATATACATTATTATATACAAAAAATAAGGTATATGTACATAGTACTATTTATTCGTTACATAACCCCTTAAAACAACTGCATAAGACCTAAGGGTAAGGTGTGCCACGGTGACAGACTCATGTGGTGGTTCGGATAATATCGCTCGAGTGGTAATTTCTATCAACTTCCACTTATCCCGTAGATGGTCCCGTTCGAGCTTGACATGATGAAGCTCAGCTTGGGATTGGTCAAGAGCAAAGCCCAAGGATGACACCTCTTTTCTAACCTCCGACAAATGGGCTTCGTATGGGGAAATTCTACTAGATGAGGCCATCGCTTCCTTTGTCTGAGTAAATTTGGATTTGTTAAAGACCTATATTTATACTAATCATGTGATCACTGTTCAACAGTTATATTTGCAATGGTCAAAATTCATAACATAAAACCAAAGAAGTTGACATTTTATATAAACATAAAGAGACATTTAATTAGATCAATAGAGATTTCCATTAATGAAACTTTGGGTCATTACAATATTCCCCCCTTAATAAATTTCGCCCTGTAATTTTCCTTTTCCCACACTAAAACAGATGTGGGTAACTCATCTTCATCATTTCCTCCGATTCCCAAGTCGCTTCTTCAAACTTTTGGCTTCTCCAAAACACCTTGACGAGGGGCATTGTCTTATTTCGTAGAACATTTTCTCTACGATCTAATATATTCACTGGTTTCTCCCCATAAGAAAGATCATCTTCCAATTGTACCACCTCAGAAGATAGTACATGTGAAGGGTCCGATATGTACTTCCTTAAGAGGGATACATGAAAGACATCATGTAATTTAGCCATGGTAGGTGGAAGTGCTAGTCAATAGTCCATATCCCTGACATGATCAAGAATCTCGAAGGGGCCGATGTACCTTGGACTTAACTTCCCTTTCTTTCCAAACCTCATGACATTCTTCCACGTAGATATGCGTAGAAAAACCATGTCTCCAACATTAAACTCATGGTCCCGTCGATGGTTATCTACATAAATCTTATGTCGACCCTGGTCTACCTTGATATGTTGCTGAATGGTTTTCACCTTCACTACCATTTCTTCGACCATTTCTGGTCCAAGAAGTTTACGTTCACCAGCCTCATCCCAACATGCCGGTGTTACACACCTTTTCCCATACAGGGCTTCATATGGTTCCATTTGGATGCTCGAGAGGAAACTGTTATTATAAGAGAACTCAACCGAAGGAAGATATTGATCCCATAATCCTTTAAAGTCCATTGAGAATGTTATCAACATATCCTCAAGTGTTTGGATAGTCGGCTCGGATTGGCCATTAGTTTGAGGATGATAGGCCATACTGAAGTTCAGTTCAGTACTAAGAGCATGTTGAAGACTCTTCCAAAACATAGAGGTGAATCTTGGATCTCGGTCAGACACAATAGATAGTGGTACTCTATGAAACCTTACCACATCCCTGATATATATCCGTTCCAGTTGATCCAATGAGAAATCCTCACAAATAGCAATGAAGTGTGCAGTCTTTGTAAGAAGATCCACAACAACCCAGATTGCATTGTTGCCTTTGGATGTCCTCGGAAGTCTGGTGACAAAGTCCATGGTGATGTTCTCCCATTTCCATTCTGGTATGGGTAATGGTTGCATCATCCCCTTAGACTTCTACCTCTCTGTCTTCACTTGCTAGCACACCAGGCACTTTGATGTATATTCAGTGATCTCCTTCTTCATATTATCCCACCAAACGTTTTCTCAGAGATCTCGATACATCTTTGTGCTCCCTGGGTGAATAGGGAAATTTGAACTATTTGCATCATCCAAAAGTTCCTTCTTAAACTCCGGACTTGATGGAACACATAGTCTTTTCCCAAACCGCACAATTCCTTCTTCATTAACATTAAACTCCAAGGATTTCCCTTTTTCGATAGCTTCCACTTTTTCTTGAATTCCCACATCATCCTTTTGAGCATCCTTTAACCTTTCCAAAAGAGGTGGTTGAGCAATAATTTGTGAAAGGATTGATGATGTTCCCTTCTCTATGATTCCCATGTCTATCTTCATTAAGTCTAAGATTATTCGATCCTTCTCAATTCTCATCATTGATAGAATCGTTGGATCCTTTCTACTTAGGGCATCTTCCACCTTGTTCGCTTTCCCATGGTGGTAATGTATTGAATAGTCATAATCCTTGATGAGCTCTATCCATCTTCTCTGGCTCATATTAAGCTCTTTCTGTGTGAATATATATTTAAGACTCTTGTGGTCAGTATATATCTCACATTTGTCCCCACATAGATAATGCCGCCAGATTTTCAAGGAAAATATCACCGCTGCCAACTCCAGATCATGAGTTGGATAGTTTCGCTCATGGATTTTCAACTTCCTTGAGGCAGAGGATATAACTTTATCATTCTGCATCAGCACATAGCCTAATCCCTTCTTTGAATCATCACTGAAAATAATAAAAAGTTCCCCACTTATGGGTAAAGTGAGAACGGGCGCAGTGATAAGCCTCCTTTTCAACTCCTTGAAGCTTTCTTCACATTCATCACCCCAAGCAAACTTCACTCCCTTTCGAGTTATCTTGGTAAGAGGGTTGGAAAATCGTGATAAATTTCTCACAAATCGTCGATAATATCCAGCTAACCCCAAGAAGCTACAGATATCTGTTACCGATGTTGGCCTCGACCATCCATCAATTGCATCTTTTTGGAGGGATCCACATATATCCCATTGCTTGTGATGATATGGCCCAAGAATGAGACTTCCTTCATCCATAACTCACACTTGCTGTACTTTTCATAGAGCTTCTCCTTGAGCAAACTCTCTAGTATAGTTCTTAAATGCTCCTCATGATCCTCCTTGGTTTTGGAGTATATTAGAATATCATCTTTAAAGACTACCAAAAAAATTTCTTCGTAATCTCTAAATACTCTATTCATTAAGTCCATGAAGATTTTTGGAGCATTAGTGAGTTCTAAAGGCATTACTATGAATTCATAGTGCCCGTATCTTGTTCGAAAAGTAGTCTTGGGGATATCTTCCTTCTTCACCCTTACTTGATAATATCCCGACCGCAAGTCCACCTTGGAGAAGTAGTGTGATCCACCCAGCTGATCGAACAAGTCATCAATTCATGGGAGAGGATACTTGTTCTTTATCGTGATTTTGTTAAGTTAACAACAATCGATGCAAAGCCGCATTTACCCATCCTTGTTCTTGATGAATAGGACTGGTCCACCCCATGGTGAAGCACTTTGGCGTATAAACCCTTTATCCAGATTATCCTGTAGTTGTTTATTCATATCTTCAAGCTCTACAAAAACCATTATATATGGATTCTTGGATATTGGTAAATCCCCTAGTATAAGATCAATTGAGAATTAAACATCTCTTCTAGGAGGAAGACCAGACAGTTCCTTGGGAAACACTTCAGCGAATTCCCTCACAATAGGCATTTCTTCAAGGATGGTTTCCTCCTTGGACTCAATCATCTGAGCCAGATACGCATGCTCATAGGGCAGTAATATCTATGCTTGAGATGATGGAGCTAAAGGAGATTCATCTTCCTCCTTACATTTGTAAGGAATCGAGGGTTGATTCTACATATAGAGTGTGATTTCCCTCTCTGGACAATTTATGTTGGCTCTATATAAGGAAAGCAAATCCATGCCAAGAATTGCATCAAATTCCACCAAAGTGAGTATGACGAGGTTTTCCGGGAAATTCAATCCACATATTATAATAGGGGAGGACTTATATTCATGGGATGAAATGATTGCCCCATTTTCCGTACTCACCAACATCTTTACTTCCATGATTTTTGGTGGTGATGGAATTGTTCTACTAAACTATCGAGATATAAAGGAATTCGTAGAACCTGAATCAAAAAGTATGTTCGCTATTATTGAATGAATAATTAGTGTACCTGTCACCACTTCATTTTCGGGGTTCCCTTCGGTAGAAGTGATGGAAAAAATCTCTTCCTTGCTACCTTGGAGGTTGTTGGTTGCCTCTGAAAACCCTTGGATTAGGGTACTGATTTGCAAAATGACCCGGTTCTTTGAATTTGTAGCATCGAACAATGCGTTGAGGTTATAACGGAGCATTCTTCAACTCTGTCACACCTGCGGGTCTTTCTTGCCAATATTTAACAGCTAGGTGCCCTTCTCTTCCACACCTAAAGCATTTCCTCGTCCCCTTAAGGTAATTTCTAGGGTTCTTATTTCCGCACTTTTGGAAAGTGGGCTGCTGGATCTTCTTAGCACTGTTGGATTTATCCATCGGACCACCAGCATTGAAGTCCACCTTATGCATCTTATCCCCATGATACCCCTGTGATTCTCCGATCACCATTTCTCCCTTGAGGGAACATCGGACAATTTCCTCATAGCTTTCGAAGTCACGGGTCGCCAATGCTTTCTGTAGGCTAGGCTTCAACCCACCGAAGAATCGGTCAACTTTGTATTCGGGGGTAATGACAAAGATTGAAGCGTATCGTGCAAGCCTTGTGAAGTTTGGCTTATACACTCCAATAGATTCTTCATCTTTTTTCTTGAGGGAAAGGAAGTCCCTTTCCATCTTAAGCTGGAGGGTGCGAGGAAAAATATTTATCGAAAAACATCTTCTGAAAATCCTTCCATTCCAATGACTCGATCTCCTCCTCAGGCTTTGTATTTTTGATTAACGTCCACCATTGATCAGCTTCACCCTCCATACGATAATCCTCCAGGAGAACCTTATCTTGTTCAGAACATTAAAGGATGGAGAAGATCTTTTCAATGGAGTTGATCCATTGTTCAGCGATTGTGGGATCGGATGATCCAATAAAAGTAGGAGGCCTTTGTCTCATGAAGCTCTCGATTGTTACTTGTTCTTTCATAGGGGGGTTGAATGTTCCTCTTGACCCGTGTTTCTATTCAAAACTTGAGTTAGATGAGAGAGAATCATGACAAATTTCACGATTCTCGCTCCCATTGGATTGGGAATCTCATTAGTATAGTCATCACTCTAATCTTCACAACAGTTGTTAGCCAGAGTCCTCCTATTACCATCCATTGGCTGGAATAAAAGGATAGTTAAGGGTAACACATAAAGGGTAATCCAAGTACCAAAGTTGATGACTTATAAATAAACTTTTATTTCCTTAACTCATGAGTATATAGGCTTCAATCTAGGCTTTTCATTATCTACCTTCTATCATATATTCTTAGGGGAATTTTTTTATTCCCTTAATAAGGGTTCATACTAAGCTTGTGATTTAATCAAAAAATATCCCCCAGGAGTGTCGTAACCAAGAGTGATGCATGGCCCATTATTATGCACCCGTTCCTGTTCAAGTCTTTCTCAAAGCGGTGTTTTCAGGTTTTACCCCTAGGATACATCTGTGCCAGAGCCACCTTTACCTGCTCGTATCCAGACAGGGATGTATTTTCTTGATAAACCACTTACTCAATACTCACCAAAAATTACGGACGTTTTTATTGTACTTAGTCTTGTATCTAAGTCTTTACTAGTGTTTTCTAATCCTAATCCCAAAAATAACTAAACCTATCCTCTGATACCAACTATGAAAACCCTTCTTTTTCTAAAAACTTAAACATGATTTATTACATAAAAATTCACTTGATACGACAAAAAAGATCAAGAGGTTTAGTGTCTTTGGGGCTTAGGATCATTACATTAAAACATGAAAAATTAAATAAAACATCTTTATTGAAAACTTCCTTTACATGACCACTACATTCCCTCGTACTTAGCATTGCATGGGATAACCTGAGGACATGCACAAGAAAAGGGTGAGATATAAGCCCAGTAAGGGAATACACATGGAATAACATGAGGAGTAAAATACATGTTAGACATTAGGAATATCAATAGATCACAAGAGAAACATGAACTTAAAGGCATGATAAATCATGACAATCATAACATGGAAATGTGGCAATGACACTTAACATGGAATTAGCATGAGCCAAGGCCCATTGCACATGGAGCATGAGTAAGTCCTCATTACACATGAAGCACGAGTAAAACCTTATTGCAATTGAATTAGCATGAGTCAACACTCATTGCACATGACGTATCGTGATACTATACTTTACCCAATGCATTAGAGTGCTATAAGGGCGCACCCTTCTTAAACATTTCATTTCATGCATAAGTGTGCCACATGGATCATAAAACATGGATTCATAAAACATAATCATTTATTCCACGATAAAGGAATGTGGAATTAATAAATGAAACTTTATAATCAATAAGTAAATGTAAATAAAGTTGAATACCCTTTATGGAGAAAGGGGCATGGTATTCACTACACAATGGCATTGGCTTAGAAAATCAGTGCGATTTCGGCAGCGTAAAGGCATGACATAAGAATTCATAAAAATGGTTGATGAGTGAGAAAGGGGTTCCTCGTCATATTTACACGTAATGGAAAGTAAATATTTCAAATAGATACATTCCCCAACAATTATAATGGAATTTAGATTCATGATACAAAATTATTTCTTGAATGTAAATGAGGAGAGAGAAGTTCCTTTCGGAATTTCGGCATAGTAATGGGTGTACATGGGAGGCATATAATGAGAGAGAAAGGGGTCTCCCATCATTAAAACATAAAAAGGGATGTATTATGGAGGTGAAAACCATACCCCAAGATTCATAATTAAAATTAAAAGGAAAAAAGAACTTAAAGAAAATTGACAAAAATGAGAAAGGAAGAAAAAACCCTTACTTGGAAGTGTGCTTCCAAAGGCTTGAGAGAGGATTTTGAGAGGCTTCTTGGGAGCTTGGGGCACCTTGGGAGGATCCTATAGAGAGTAGGGAAGATTTTGTACGAACTCATAAAGCTTTGAGTGAGGAGTAAGTGGGATCTTGGGTGGGTTTATATAGGAAAGGTGAGGGAATTCTTTATTATTTAGGTTTGGGACCCCTTATATTAAATTAATCCAAACCACAAACCATCCCATAGTTTTTGCCCATGTTTTCTGGGAAAGGAAAGAGGAAAACAATATTTTATAAACACAAAGTCCAAAATTCTTAAAATAATAGGGTGGCTTATGTGGAGGTGAGTCACACTCCCATGGAAAATAATTTAAAAAGACAAGGTGTTTAATAAGTCTTGAGGGGTCCATTAATGCTTTGAAAAGTAAGTCAAACAAACCCAAAATCACATAATTTTAATGGTAAAACATATATTGGCCGAAAATAAAGATTATAGTATTTTATTACATCACTGTTGGGTCATTATGATGTCATAAAACACATTATATATTTAAATGGTATTTAATTTTTACCCAAAAATTTGAGTGTCTCAGAAAATTATGAAAAATTCATCATTTGATAATTTTGACATCCTGATTCCAAAAATACAATTTATTTTATCTAAATAATTTTCTAAATATGTTAATTTTCACTTTTAAAATAAAAACTAACAGTTATTGAAAATTCACGGGTTTTGGCAAAAATGGCTTTCAAACCTTAATAAAAAATATAATTGCATTCATAAAATTATAAGATCATTTATATTTAATAAAAATTAATTTAATAATAATAATAATAATATTTTATTAATATATTGTTTAATTCAAAAATCCA
Organism: Viscum album; assembly: GCA_963277665.1. NCBI lineage: Eukaryota > Viridiplantae > Streptophyta > Magnoliopsida > Santalales > Viscaceae > Viscum > Viscum album. The sequence goes on from OY728159.1 coordinate 100,260,432, forward strand.
TTAATTAAATAAAATAGATTTCTTAATTAAATAATAATTAAAAACACTATTTGTACTTTAAAAACCATTTAAAATGTATCAATAATTACAAGAATGTATATACATTATTATATACAAAAAAGTAATTTATATGAACATAGTACTATCGATTCATTACATAACCCCTTAAAAAGCTGCATAAGACCTAAGGGTAAGGTGTGCGATGGTGACAGACTCTTGGGGTGGATTGGATAACATCGCTCGAGTGGTAAATTTCAATCAAATTCCACTTCTCCCATAGACGGTCCCATTCGAGCTTGACATGATGAAGCTGAACTTGGGCTTAGTCAAGAGTGAATCCCAAGGATGCCACTTTTTCGAGCTCCGACAAATGGGCTTAGTATGGGGCAATTCTTCTGGATGAGGCCATCACTTCCTTTGTCTGAGTAAATTTGGATTTGTCAAAGCCCTATATTTATACTAATCATGTGATCATTGTTCAATGACTATATTAGCAATGGTCAAAATTCTTAACATAAAACCGAAGAAGTTGAAATTTTATATAAACATAAAGAGACATTTAATTAGATCAATAGGGATTTCCATTAATGAAACTTTAGGTCGTTACATAAATAATAGTCCACATTTATAGAATAATTATTATATAATAAATATCATATTTATACATAAAATACATCATAATAACCAACCATCAAATATAGTGATGGAAAATGAATCACATCTCTTAGATGATAAGTTAGTCTACACACACACACGAGCGATACTTTCATTTCTCACTTGATGGATAAGTGGAAGGGAATGGGTTTTCAACCATCATAAAAACATATTAGTATATTAATTTAATTCTATTCATGATGTTTTTATGGATACAAAAGTTTTATAGAATCCATATGAATAAATAAAATTGTAAGGTCTTGGTTATGATTTATACCTCTTCTTTGGGAGACCATCCTTGGCTTACACTATAAGCCTTGAAATATTGGTCTTAGGAGAAGACCGGGGGATCAAGGGTGAAGGGAATTAATATAGAAAGGTTTGGGGGTATTATCTATGATAAATATAGTTACCTAGGCTTATCATACATATATGTTAAATATTATTAGATGAATGTTTAATAAATTACACAAACACACAGTAGATGACCATAATAGTTTAGTTTTTTTTGATACTAGGAATAAAATAATCTAATTTGGTGAAAGATATTCAATTTCACCAATAAAGATATTCACATTGAGTAATATTATCAGAATCACCCTACTTAAAACCATTCTTCATAAGATGAGAAAAGGAAACAGAAGAAAGGGTGATCTTAGATGCTCAGTAAGTAATGAAAAGGGAGATACGTAAGCATAACATAAAAATAAGTGTATAAGAAATCAAGAATAAGCATTAAAAATCATACCCTTCGTATTAAAGATCATAATATTGAATCATGGAATAATTATTAGTAGTTAATAATACAAGAATCATAATGAAATTAAATAACATCATTCATGATATCATAACATTAGAAAAAGACATAAAATTATTTTATATGTATAAACATAGAAAATAATTTCCTTGTAATCACGACACATTTTCAAAAATTATATGGGAACTCTATGTGTCGATAAACTGCTTGTGTGGGATACACCAACAACCTCAAGGGTATCCAATTACTTATAGTTGAATGGATTCACTCTCCAAACCATCATTATAGTCAAGGTTCACTCCTAAGATCACCATAGCAGAAAAAGTACCTTACTAATCTTGGTTAACTCATCATTCCAGTCATGAGTATCTCATGAGATATAAATACTCACCCAATTCAATAAAGGGAGATATATGTCCCACCCATATTTGGTTATAACATAACCACTATATTTGGTTATAATATAACAACTATCACAAAATTAAAATCATACATATGTATGAAACAAGATCATAAAATAGTCATCATATCAGAACCCATGAAAATAAATGGGTTATATAAACATTTCATCATTTCATAACCTGTGGAAAAGAGATATGTTTAATAATCATTTCATGATTTCATCATAGCATAACTCAAGGAAAAATAAGACAGTTTCATAATAATTATATCATGGTATAACCTTGGAATATAAATGGTTATCATAAACATTATTTAATCATTAAAATAAATCATTCAGAGAAATAATAATTATGGTAACATTGTATCATATCTTCAGTAGATCATAAGTAACCTGAAAAGATGTCATCATATATGGAGAATGATTTTGAAAGAAAAATAACTTTTAAATTTTCTTATGGAAAACAATCATTCATAGGAAATCTCTTTATAAATCTAAAACAATATAAACTATTTTAGAAATAATTTTTTTAAAGAAATATTGAAAACTTATAAAAAAATATTAAAAAAATAAATCATTTCATGATAAAAATATCCTTTCAACACTGAAACAAAAATAAAAAATAAAACATTTTTAGAATCATTTTATTTAAAAATAACCTTGAAAATATATAAAGAAAAATTCAAAGAAAATAAAGTTCATGATGATGGAATATTTTTTCATGTTGTACGCATTAAAATAAATATTCCTTTCATATTTTCAATAATAGCCAAAAGGCATTATTTTTTATCTAAATACATGAAGATTACTTTAAAAACATTTTTTAAATAGAAAAACATGGGTAAAAATTTCTTTTATAAATAATTTTAAAAAATAAAAAAACATTTTCTAAAACATTTTTAGAAAGCATGTTTTTGGAATAAAAATGATTTTGTACATTAAAGAGGATTTTTAATAAAAACATTATTTTTAAATTCTAGATTAAATAAAAAGAGTAAATTAAAAGAGAAAATGTATTATCCTGACATAAATAGAGGATAATAAAATTCATTAGTTTATTAAGATATATTTCATAATATTTTATCATCGAAAACATAATCACAAACAATCCTGATAAATGATGATATTGTAACATCAAATCTTTACCAATTTGTTAACTTTAAAAAATAATCCCCAAGGAGGAATATGATTAAATTAATCTTAAAATATCAGTATTATAAATAAATTCATTATATTACATTTTAAAGGGGATTAATACACCTAGTATAAGAAGATATATTCATAGCATAAATATTTGTCTCAAAGAAGGATAATTGAGACAAAAAATATCTTACCGATTTGTTAAATTTTGAACCATAAACCCCCTGAAATATTTATCCTAAAATAGATATTTATACCAAAATAAGTTTAACTATAATAATGATATGATACATTCATGTGAATTATATAGGCCACATAAAATAAATAGGTGGTAATATGGAATGTGTCGCACAGAAGTAAAAAGTGACACGAAAATACCTTACCTTGATCCCATAATTCCATAATAAATGTTAAAAAATAATGCATAATAAATATTATTATATTATAAATATATTAAAGAATAATATTTATATATATCATACCATATATTATTTTATTATGACCAGTTATTATATTTTTTTATCAATTCCTTGTAAAAGGTATATTTTAGGAAATAACTGCTTTGTTTTTCATATATTATTTGACTTTTTATTTATGATCCTCTTACTTAAATAATTGTATAATAATCAACATAATTTTAACTATAGTATAAATATCTTATATATTCATTATACACATCTTTATAGTAATCATAATATTTATAGATAAAAAATTAAATGCATTAGTTATGGAGATAGTAGGTCATACGTATGCATGAACGATGTTTCCAATTTCATGTCAAATTGAAAAAAAGAATGTTAAATGATATATTATAATTAAATTTTTAATTTTTTTTTCATATATATAACTTATTTTCAATAAACATATCTTTATTTCCTTCTATGTAAATCATGAATGAATCACATCGCATCGAGAGGCGGTAGCCGCCGTACCCACGGGCGATCTAATCATATTCCCAAAATACAGAGAGTATGAAGGTATATATAATATAATAATTCTATAAGTATAACAATAACATAAATTTTATATACAAATAATAAATCCATCATTATTTCCATCCTTTATAGGTGGTAATTAAAAAAGAAATGACATTAGTCCGTGAGGTGGTAGTTCGTCATACACCTGAGTGGTGATTTTGTAACCCAATTTATGGAAGTGGATATTGTTTTAGATAATTTCATTATTCTAAAAACATTTAATTAAATGGAATATTATGAAGTTATTATATTTAAAAACCCAAAATTTCATTAATAAAAATTCCTCTTGATCTATTTAAATGTCTTATTATTCAAAATGGTTATATAAAATATGCACTTATTTGGTTTTATGATTTTTTATTTCAATATGTAGTTAAAAATTGTCACCATTTCTAATATAGTCATTGAACAATTATTACATAATTAGTATAAATATAGGGCTATAACTAATCCAATTTACATGGATAAAGGAAACAATTGCAACATCTAGTATAATTGTTCCACACAAAGCCCATTTGTTAGAGCTCGGAAACGAGGTCACGTCATTTCACCTCACTCTTGACCAATACCAAGCCTAGATTCCACATGTTAATCTGGAATGGAACTGCATATAAGAGAAGTGGAAGTTGATAGAGATTACGACGCGAGTGATGTTATCCGAGCCACCCCAAGAGTCTGTCAGCATTGCACACCTTACCCTTATATCTTATGCATGTTTTATAAGGAGGTATTTAACAAGACCGTATCAATATGATTATGTGAATCATTTTTTTATATAATAAAAAATATACATTCATTTTATTATTGTTACTTCATAAATAGTTTTTAATGAATAAATAGTATTTTTAGTTAATATTCAATTAAAAAATCTATTTTGATGAATTAATGGATTATTAAATTAAATAATATTTAAAAAAAAATATTTTTAATAAATTTAATTTAATTAATTATAAATGATTGAATAATTTTTATGAATTCAATTGAAATATTTATTAAGGTTGGAAAACTATTTTTTCCAAAATCCATGAATTTTCAATAAATGGCGGCTTTTATTTTAAAATTAAAAATTCAATTATTTAGAAAAATATTTAGATATAATGAATATAATTTTTGGATTTAGGTTGTATAAATTATTTAACAGTGAATTTTTCAAAATTGTTTTAGAAAGTTAAAGTTTTCAGTAAAAGTTGAATAACGTTTAATTATATAATGTGTTTTATGACATCCTAATGACCCAATAGTAAAATAATAAAAAACTATAAATGATATGTTCGGACAATATATATTATATATTTAAAATAATGTGATTATAGATTTTTTTTTGATTAATTTTATGGTGCCTTAGTGGACCATCCAAGACTTATAAAACATTTTAACTTTTTAAATTGATTTCCTTGAGAGTGATAATCACCTCCACATAATCAAGACTAATATTTTATTAAGTTCGTCCATTTCCCTTAAAAATATTTTTTCCTACTCCCCTTTGGAAAAAACTATCGACAAAACCCATGGGTTGGTTTTTGGTTTGATTAGTTTAATGTGTTGTGGCCAAAACCTAAATAATAAAGAATTCATTCTATTTTCCAATAAAAACCCACCTAAGCTCTCACTTACTCATCACTAAAATCCTTTGGAGCTCTACCAACCTCTTAACTCTTCTCTTTAGAGTCCTCCCAAGAAAACCCAAGCTCCTAAGAAGCCTCTCTAAATCCTCTCCCAAGCCTTCGGGATCACACTTCCAAGTACGGGATTTCGTCGTTTTCATTTTTTCCAAATTTCATTATGTTATTATACCACTTTATTATCAATTACAAATGTTGGGGTATGATTTCAAAAATCCCCTATACTTCACTCCTTATTCTTTAATGATGATATACCCCTGTCACTATCATAAATTCTTCCAATGTACACATGTTACCATGACATAATACCGTAAGGAAATTCTCTCTTTTCATTTACATTCAAACAATTATTTTTGTATTATGAATATAAATTACATTACACATGTCGGTACATGTATCTATATGACACCCTTACTGTATATTTCATTTACATATTATGATACAAACATTTCTATCTCATCAACCATTTTTATGAATTCTTATGTCACGTCGTCATGCTGCCAAAATTTCACGACAATTTTCAAGCCAAAGTCATTGTGTAGTGATTACCATGCCCATTTCTATATCAAGGGTATTCACCTTTATGAAAATTTAATTATTTATCATAGAGATTCATGTATTTATTACACATTATTTTATCGTGAAATAAATGATTATTTTTAATGAATTCATGTTATATGATCCATGTGGAACACTTATGCATGAAATGATCCTCGGGTCATGAAAAAACCATGTTAAGTGTTGTTGCCACATTTCCATGTTATGATAATCATGTTTTATCATTCCTTTATGTTCATGAATATCTTATGATCCATTGATATGACTATTTCCTAACATGTATTGTATTATTCATTTTATTCCTTGTTTACTCCCTTATATGTCTTTATAGCTCACCCTTTCCTTATTCATGTCCTCAGGTTATCCCACTCAATGCTAAGTACGAAGGAATCTGTGTGGTCATGTAGAAAAGTTTTTCAATAAAAATGTTTTATTTTATGTTCTAACTTGTTATGTAATGTTCCTAATCCCCAAATACACTAGACCTCTCTATCTTGTATGTTTTATCATGTCAATATTTTTATATATAAAATCATGTTTAAGTGTGTAATAAAAGGAAGGGTTTCAATAGTTGGTATCAAAGGAGAGGTTTACTTATTTTTGGGATTAGGATTAGAAAGCACTAGTTAAAGAGTTAGTGATAAGTCTAAGATAAAATAACATCCCTAAATTTTGGTGAGTATTGAGTAAGTGTTTTATCAAGAAAATACATCCATGTCTAGATACAATCATTTAGAGGTGGCTCTAACATAGATGTATCCTAGGTGTAAAACCCAAAAACACCACTTTTAAATAGACTTGAATGGGAACTAGTGTATGATAACAGGCCTTTCTATATAGTTTGTTATGAAACTCTTGAGGGATATACTTTGGTAAATTCATAATCATAGTATGAACCATTATTAAGGGATTAAAAGAAATTCTCCCTAAGAATATATATTGGGAAATAGATCATGGATAACATATATTGAAGCCTATAAATTCATAAGTTGAGAAAATAAAAGTAATTTATAAGTTCTCTATTTTTTATTAGGATTAACATTTATATTTTACCCTTAACTTTCATTTTATTCAATCCAATGCCCAGTAACAGGAGGACTCTGGCTAATTACTATTGTGAAGATCAATGTGATGATTCTTCTAATGACATTCCCAAACCAATGGGAGTGGGAATAAAGAAATTTTCCATAATACACTCTTATTTAACTCTTGTTTTGAATAGAAATATGGGCCAAGAGGAAAATTCAACCCCCCCCCCCAAGAAAGAACAAATCACAATCGATATTTTCATGAGACAAATTCCCCCTACTTTTAATGGATCACTTGATCCCTCAATCACCGAACAATGAATCATATGCACTAATAATATCTTCTCTATTATTCAATGTTTTGAACAAGAGAAGGTACTTTTGGTTGCTTATTGTATGGAGCGTGAAGCTGATCAATGGTGTACCTTGATCAAAAACACAAATCCTGAGGAGGGAATCAAGGAGTTGGAATGGAAGTATTTAGAGAAAAAAAAATTCGAAAAATATTTTCCTCACACCCTCCGACATAATATAGTAAGGGACTTCCTTTCCCACAAGAAAAATGATGATGAATCCATCAAATTGTATAAGGAAATATTTACAAGTCTTTCATGACACACCTTCAACTTTGTTGTTACCCCTGAATACAAGGTTGATCGCTTCTTTGGTGGGGAAAAACCAAGCCTATGAAAATCCCTAGTGATTCGTGACTTTGAGAGCTATGAGAAAATATTCTGATGTTCCCTCAAAGTTGAAATAGAGTATCAGAGAATCTCAAGGGTATCATGGGGAAAAGAAGTGTAAGGTGTACTTCAATTTTGGTAGTCTGATAAATAAGTAAAACGGTGCTAATAAAATCAATCACCTCACTTTCCAAATTTGTGGAAAGAATCACCCTATTAATTTCATGAAGGGGATGAGGAAATGCTTTAGGTGTGGAAGAGAAGGTTATCTAGAATTTAATTGCCAACAAGAAAAACCTACGGCTACGACTGAGGACAGGAATGCTCCATTCGACCCTCAATGCATTGTTTATTGCTTCAACTGCAACTAACAGAGGAAATTTTTCCACCAGTTCCCTAAGCCAAGGGTTTTCAGAGGCAACAAACAACCTCTATGGAAGAAAGGGAGAGACTTTGTCATCACTACCACCGAAGTGAACCCCAAAAATGAAGTGGAGAAAAGTGTGCTCGTAATTAATTCAACAATATTGAACAAACTTTTTTATTCTAGTTCTACACATTCCTTTATATCCCTAAAGTTTAGCATAACAAACCTAACACCACCACAAATCATGGAAGTAAATATACTGAGGAGAACATCAAATGGGGAAATCATTGAAACCCAGGAATATAACTCCTCTCCTATTATAATTTGTGGATTTAACTTCCCGGAAAACATCGCCATACTCTCTTTGGTGGAATTTGATTCCATTATTGGAATGGATTGTCTTTCCTTATATAGAGCCAACATAAATTTTTGTTATAGGTAAATCACTTTCCATATGGAGAAACGACCCCCGATTCTAAACAAGTGCAAGGAGGGGGATTAATCTTATTTATCACCATCGTCTCAAGAGTGGATATTACTACCATATGATCATGTGTATCTATCATAGATGATTTAGAATAAGGAAGTAACCATCCTTGAAGACATTCCCATTGTGAGGTAATTTTTTGAACTGTTTCCCGATGAATTTTCTAGTCTTCCTCCTAGAAGATATGTTGAATTCTAAATTGATATTATACCTGGGGAGTTGCTAATATAAAAGACATCCTATAGAATAGTTGTTTAGGAGCTTGAGGAGTTGAAGAAACAACTATAGGAGAATCTGGATAAAGGATTTATATGACCATGTGCTTCACCATCGCATGCACCAATCCTCTTCATTAAATAGAAGGATGGATTAATGTGCCTTTGCATTCATTATCGTGAGGTCAACAAAATCATGATAAAGAACAAGTATCCTCTACCATGAATTTATGACTTGTTTGATCAGCTACATGGAGAAAAATACTTCTCCAAGGTAGATTTGCGGTCAAGATATTACCAAGTAAGGGTAAAGAAGGAGGATATCCCCAACACTATTTTTCATACAAGGTACGAGCACTATGAATTCATAGTAATGAATTTAAGACTCACAAATTATCTCACGGTCTTTAGGGAATTGATGAATAGAGTCTTTAGTGATTACCTTGACAAATTTTTAGTAGTCTTTGTAGTTGATATTCTAATATACTCCAAAACCAATGAGTAGAATTAGTAAAATCTAAGCATTGTACTATAGACCTTATGAAAGGATATGCTTTATGAAAAGTACCACAAGTGTGAGTTCTGGTTGAAGAAGGTCTTATTTTTGGTTCAAATCACCACAGGCAATGGGATATCTATGGATACTTCAAAGAAAATTGCAATTGAGGGATGGTTGAGGCCAACATCGGTAGCAGATATCCATAGCTTCCTGAGGTTAGCCGGATATTATCTCCGATTTGTGAGAAAGTTCTCACTATTTTCAAATCCTCTTACCTAGATAAATCGGAAGGGAGTCTAGTTTTCTTGGAGTGATGAATGCGAAGAGACTTTCTAGGAGTTGAAATGGATGTTTATCGCTATTCCCATTATCAAATTACCCATAAGTGGAAAAAAATTGTGTGGTATTTAGTGATGTTTAGAAGAAGGGCCTAGGTTGTGTGTTAATGCAAAATGACGAATTCATTACCTATGCTTCAAGGAAATTTAAATTTCATGAGACAAACTATCCAACGCATGATCTAGAGTTAGCTACAGTAATCTTCACCATTATGATTTGGAAATGTTACCTCTTTGGGGAGAAATGTGAAATATACATGGATCACAAAAGCCTAAAATATATATTCACATAGAAAGAGTTGAATATGTGCTAACGAAGATGGATAGAGATGATCAAAGATTATGACTACTCAATCCATTACCACCCTAGGAAAGTGAAAAAGGTGGTGGATACAGTAATTCTATCATTGATGAGAATTGAAAAGGATCCAATATTCTTAGATTTGATGAGGATGGGCATGGGAATCATAAAAAAGGGAACATCATCAATACTTTCACAAATTATTTCTCAACCATCTCTTTTGGAATGGTTAAAGGATGCTTAATAGGATGGTGTGGGAATTCAGAAGAAAATGGAATCTAACAGAAAAGGGAAATCTGTAGAGTTCAATGTTAATGAATAAGGAACAATGAAATTTGTGCCAAGACTATGTGTTCTATCAAATCTAGAGTTAAAGAAAGAAATTTTAGATGATGCACATAGTTTTAATTTCTCTGTTCACCCAGGAAACACAAAATTGTATCGATATCTCCAAGAGAATTATTGGTGGGATAACATGAAGAAGGAGATCTCTGAGTATACATCAAAGTGTCTGGTATGCCATCAAGTGAAGGCTAAGAGGCAGATGTCTAAGGGGATGATGCAACCATTACCCATACAAGCATGGTAATGGGAGAAAATCACTATGGACTTTGTCACTGGACTTTTGAAGACATCCAAAGGAAATATTGATATTTTGGATTCTATGGATCATCTTACAAAGACTTCACATTTCATTGCAATTTGGGAGAATTTATCATTACATAAATTAGCACAAATATACAATAGAGGTATGGTAAGGCTACATGGAGTACCACTATCTATTGTATCCGATCAAGATCTAAGATTCACCTCTATTTCTTTCAAGAGTCTTCACGATGCTCTGAATATTGAGATAAACTTCAGTATGTCTTATCATCCTCAAACGGACGGCCAATCTAAGAAGACTATCCAAACACTCAAGGACATTTTTAGATCATACTCAATGGACTTCAAAGAAGTATTGTATCAAAATCTTCCTCAAGTTGAGTTCTCTTGCAACAAAAGTTTACATTAAAGTATCCAAATGCCTCCTTATGAATCCATTTATGGGAAGAGTTGCAGAACACCGACATGTTGGAATGAAGTTGGGGAGCGAAAACTCTTAGTTCCAGAAATGTTCGAAGAAATGGTGGAGAAGTTTAATACCATCTAGCAGCAAATTAAAGCATCTCAAAGTCGACAAAAGAGTTATGCTGATAATCATCAAAGAGACCTAGAATTTGATGTTAGAGACATGGTATTCCTCTATATATCATCGTTGAAGAGGGTTGTGAAATGTTTGAAGAAGGGAAAGCTTAGTAAAGGTACATCGACCCATTTGAGATCCTTGATCACATTGGAGTAGTGCAATATTGACTATTACACCCACCAAACCTTTCTAAAGTACAAGATGTATTCTGTGTATCACTCTTGAGGAACTACATACCTGAATCATCGCATGTAATAAATCTCGAGGTGGTACCATTGAAGAATGACCACTCTTATTAAGAGAATCCGATGAAGATCATAGATCACAGGGAAACCTTCTATGAAATAAGACAATTCCCTTCATCACTGTGTTGTGGAGAAACCAAAAGTTTAAAGAAGAAACATGGGAATAGAAGAAAGTAATGAAGATGAGTTACAAACATCTATTTTATTAAGGGAATAGGAAATTTTGAGGGAAAAATTTCTTTAGGGGGGAATATTGTAATGACCCAAATTTTCATTAATGAAAAATTCCTCTTGATCTAATTAAATGTATTATTATGTAAAATGATTTTATAAAATATTTACTTCTCTGGTTTTATGATTTTGGATTTCAAAATACTGTTAATAATTGATAGAGTTTCTAATATATTCATTGAACAATGATCAAATGATTAGTAAAAATATAGGGCTTTAACAAATGCAATTTACACAGACAAAGGAAGCGATGGCCTCATCCAGTAGAATTTCTCCATAAAAATCCCATTTGATAGAGCTCAGAAAGGTGGTGGTGACATTGGTCTTATCTCTTGACCAAGCCCAAGTTGAGATTCAAAATGTTAATCTTGAATGTAACCTCCTACGAGAGAAGTGTAAGTTGATAGAGATTAACGCCCATGCGATGTTATCTAAGCAACCCCAAGAGTCTGTCACCATCGCACACCATACTCGTAGGTCTTGTACAGGTGTTATATGGGGTTACGTAAAAAAACTTTAGCACTATAATTATGTACATTACATTTTTATATAATAAAAATATACATCCATTTTATTATTGTTACTTCATAAATAGTTTTTAATGCACAAATAGTATTATTAGTTAATATTCAATTTTGAAATTTATTTTGAAGAATTAATGGATTTTTGAATTAAATAATATTTTCAAAAAGCATTATTAATAATTTAATTATTAAATATAAATGATCTTATAATTTTTACGAATACAATTGAAATATTTTTTAAGGTTTGAAAACTATTTTTGTCCAAACCTGCGTATTTTCAATAAATAACGAATTTTATTTTAAAATTAAAAATGCACATATTTAGAAAAATATTTAGATAAAATGAATAATATTTTTTGATTTAGGATGTTGAAATTATCTAATGGTGAATTTTTCATAATTTAATGAGACAGTCAAATGTTTCAGTAAAAATTAAATATTGTTTGATTTTATAATGTGCTTTATGACATCATAATGACCCAATAGTTATGTAGTAAAAAACTATAAATGAGGTGTTTGGAAAATATATGTTTTATATTTAAAATTATGGGATATTAGATTTTTTTTGATTAATTTTATGGTTCCTTAGTGGACCCTCTAATACTTATAAGACATTTTATCTTTTTAAATTCATTTCCTTTAGAGTGTGACTCACCTCCAAGTAAGCATGCCTAATATTTTAAGAAGTTAGTCCATTTTCCTTATAGAATAATGTTTTCCAATACCCTTTGGCCAAAACCATGGGAGAAAACCATGGGTTAGTTTCTTTTTTTGATTAGTTTAATGTGTGGTGTCCATAACCTAAATAATAAGGAATTCCCTCCCTTTTCCTATATAATCTCACCCAAGACCCCCACTTCCTCTTCACTCAAATAATTTGGAGCTCAACCAACCTCTTTAATCCTCTCTCTAGAATCCTCCCAAGGAAACCCAAGCTCCATGAAATCCTCTCTTAAGCCTGTCCCAAGCCTTTGGTATCAAACTTCCAAGGGATTTCTTCCTTTCTCATTTTTGTCCAAATTTCATTATGTTGTTATACCACATTTTTTAATTAAATATTTTGGGGTATGATTTATAACCATTGATATACATACCAGATTATGTTTTAATGCTGAGATAACCCTTTCTATCTCATTACACTACTGGAAATTCGGGCTATAGCCACGGTTCTAAATTGTGACTATAGGCCCTCAAACCGTGGCTATAGGTAATATCCACGATTCGAGGAACCGTGGCTACGTTTGGCGTGTCTATAGGCCTAGACATATAGCCACGGTTCCAAACCGTGGCTTTAAATCTATAGCCACGGTTCAAACCGTGGCTTTAGGTATATACCCACGGTTAAAACCGTGGCTATACTAAAGGCCGGACAGAATATATTGCCACGGTTTAGAACCGTGGCATTATATCTATAGCCACGGTTAAGAACCATGGCAGTGAACCAATAGCCACGGTTTAAAACAGTGGATATAGGGTGTCCAAATCCATAAAAAAAAAAATACCCCATGGACACCCCCTGGACACCCCTGGACACACCCTGGACACCCCCTCGACACCCCCTGGACAAACCCTGGACACCCCCTGGACACCTCCTGGACACACCCTGGACACCCCCCAGACACCCCCCTAGACACCTCCTGCAGACCCCCCTGCACCCAGCCCTATATCCAGCCCCCACCCCCCTACACCCAGCCCCCTCACTACCCCTTGCACCCATCCCCCTCACTACCCCTTGCACCTAGGTCCCCCTCCCCCCACTGCACCCCCACTGCCCCCTGCACCTAGGCCCCCAGCCCCCCCCCCCCCCCCTGCACCTAGTCCTATATCCATCCCCACCCCCTACACCCAGCCCCCTCACTACCCCTTGCACCTAGGTCCCCCTCCCCCCCACTGCACCCCCACTGCCCCCCCTACACCCAGGCCCCCAGCCCCCCCCCCCCCCATCCCCCTGCACCCAGCCCTATATCCATCCCCCACCCCCTACAGCTAGCCCCCTCACTGCCCCTTGCACCCAGGTCCCCCTCCCCCCCACTGCACCCCCACTATCCACCCCCACCCACACCCCCACTGCCCCCTGCACCCAGGCCCCCATCCCAACCCCCATCCCCCCTGCACCCAGCCCTATATCCACCCCCACCCCCATACACCCATCCCCCTCACTACCCCTTGCACCCAGGTCCCCCTCCCCCCGCTGCACCCCCACTATCCACCCCCACCGAGTCCTTGCATAATCTGTTGAAGTCCAAAAAACAATACCAACAATAGACACCACTGCTGGACACCCCTCCCCCTAAACCACCACCCCTGGACAACCCTGGACCACCCCCCTGGACACCCCTCCCCCATGCTGGACACCCCTCCCCCTGCCTGGAACGCCCCTCCCACTGCTAGACACCCCTCCCCCTGCTGGACACCCCTTCCCCCTGCCCCCTGACCCTGGACACCCCAGGACAGACCCCACCCTAGGACAGACCCCCCCTGACCTTGGACACCCCTGGACCACCCCCCTGGACACCCCTCCCCCATGCTGGACACCCCTCCCCCTGCCTAGACAGCCCCTCCCCCTACTGGACACCCCTCCCCCTGCTGGACCCCCCTTCCCCCTGCCCCCCTACCCCCTGACCCTGGACACCCCAGGACAGACCCCACCCCAGGACAGACCCCCCCCCCCCCCAGACCCTGGACCCCCCTGGACCACCCCCCTGGACACCCCTCCCCCATGCTGGACACCCCTCCCCCTGCATGGACAGCCCCTCCCCTTGCTGGACACCCCTCCCCTTGCTGGACACCCCTGCCCCCCTGCCCCCTAACCCTGGACACCCCAGGACAGACCCCACCCCAGGACAGACCCCCCCCCCAGACCCTGGACACCCCTGGACCACCCCCTTGGACACCCCTCCCCCATGCTGGACACCCCTCCCCCTGATGGACACCCCTCCCCCTGCCCCCCTGCCCCTGGACACCCCAGGAAAGACCCCACCCCAGGACATACCCCCCCAGACCCTGGAATCCCCTGGACCACCCCCCTGGACACCCCTCCCCCATGCTGGACACCCCTCCCCCTGCCTGGACAGCCCTTCCCCCTGCTGGACACCCCTCCCCCTGCTGGAAACCCCTTCCCTCTGACCCTGGACACCCCAGGATAGACCCCACCCCAGGACAGACCCCCCCCCCCCCAGACCCTGGACACCCCTTCCAGTCCTGCCCCCCCCCCCCCCAGACCCTGGACACCCCAAGACAGACCCACCCCCCAGACCCAGGACACCCCCCCAGAACCTGGACAACCCCCCAGACCATGGACACACCCCAGAACCTACCCCCCCCCCCCCCCAGACCCTGGACATCCTAGGACAGACCCCCCCCCCCCCCACTGGACCCCCTAGACACCCCATGGACAGACCCCCCAGGACAGCCTCCCCCCAAACCCTGGACACCCCAGGACAGACCCCCCCCCCCCCCCCACTAGACCCCCTAGACAACGGATGGATGTCATGGGCTATTGCTAAAAGATCGAATATGGCTGTTGAAATCAGAAGTAAGTAAGAAGATGTAAATGAATAAAAATTCCCCAATATACTTGGGGAATTTTATTCATCAGCAGGGAGAAGAACAGAAGAACGGTAGCTGAGAGTTCCTTCCCCGGAGGTGGAGAATGCTTTTTTAACATAGGATCTGTCTAATATTTAATGGAAGAAAGAGGGAGAGGAAATTAAGCACCTCATTACAAGTGGCAGCATCCAACAATTATAGAGCTAACCATTCAAATATTATGTGATACGTGTACAATAAAATATTCCAGACAATTCCAAACCAATGTTTTCAGTATAATTGAGCCTTTGTACCACCTGCTATGCACGTTTTGTGGAAATATGGATGAGAGGCAGCGCTGAGAGGAGATATAGTTTAGGAATGAGGAAATACGAAAAATTATAGAGATAACCATTCAATGTTTCTCTAAGGAGGATTAACCACCGCAGGGTGTCGTCCTGGAGCAGGGCCAAATCACGGCGTGACCGCGGGGTGACCGCGGCGTGACCACGGCGTGATCGCGTCGTGACCGCGGCGTGACCACGGCGTGATCGCGGCATGACCGCAGCGTGACCACAACGTGTTGGCCCGGCCCAGCGACATCCCTCCTGTCTGGACACACCTCCCCCCTATCTGGACACCCCCTCCCCCGTCTGGACACCCCCCTACTATCCCAAATCTAGAATCCCACTTACCCTAAAAGACAAGAGATACCCCAAAAAGAGATTTAAACTGAACTCAAAAATGAGAAAATTCAATCTAGTACATAACACCGATCATTCTATCTATTCAAATAATAATGTCAAATACCTTCAGATCATGCACTAAGAGATCCCACACCACTTCAAAGTTAGAAACCATCACATAACACACATGAAATTTAAAACATTATATGGACCTCTTTACTAAAGGCATGTATGGATCCAACAAGAATTATATAGTATTTGGATTTACGAACTACATTTCAACTAAAATTGATTATATAAAATAATGAGTAACTTCAATACCAATTAACTCTAACAACATAGAGATAAAAAATAAACACCATACATTTATAGTAGTTAGACATGGTATAGATTCTTTTAGTGCATACTCTACAATATAAAGAAATTCGGTATTAGATCCCCCTCATCACTCTTGCACCAGCCCCCCCCCCCCCCACCCCCCAGCCCCCTGCTACCCCAGCCCACCTGCACCTGTCCCCCCTCCCCAGCCCCCCTGCTACCCCAGCCCCCTGCCACCCCCCAGCCCACCTCCACCCCCCCCCCCACCCCGCAGCCCACCTGCACCAGCCCCCAACCCCAACCCCTAGCTGCACCAGCCCCCCCAGCCCCTGCCACCCACCAGCACCAGTCCCCCCCCCCCCGCAGCCCACCTGCACCAGCCCCCAACCCCAGCTGCACCAGCACCCCCCCAGCCCCCCCCCCATCCCCCTACTAACCCCAGCCCACCAGCACCTGTCCCCCCTCCCCAGCCCCCTGCTACCCCAGCCCACATGCACCACCCCCCCCCCCCATCGCAGCCCACCTGCACCAGCCCCCAACCCTAGCCCCTTGCACCACCCCCCCCCCCCAGCCACCTGCTACCCCCCTTCCCCCCTGCCACCCCCCCCCCCCCACCTCCACCCCCACCCCCCCCCCCCCCCCCCCCCGCATCCCACCTACACTAGCCCCCAACCCCAACCCCTAGCTGCACCATCCCCCCCCCAGCCCCCCCCCCCCCCCCACCCCCCCCCAGCCCACCAGCACCAGTCCCCCCCCCCCCCCGCAGCCCGCCTACACCAGCCCCCAACCCCAGCCCCCAGCTGCACTAGCCCCCCCCCCCCCCCCCGCCAGCCCCCTGCTACCCCAGCCCACCTGCACCTGTCCCCCCTCCCCAGCCCCCCCCCCCCCCCACCCCGCAGCCCACCTGCACCAGCCCCAACCCCTAACTGCACCACCCCCCCCCCCCCCCCCGCAGCCCACCTGCACCATCCCCCAGCTGCACCAGCCCCCCCACCCCACCCCCCCACCCCCCTGCTACCCCAGCCCACCTGCACCTGTCCCCCCTCCCCATCCCACCTGCACCTATCCCCCCCTAATGTCTATGTGTTTTAGTTTACCATGAAAAACTAAAATATTGGAAAAATAAAGGGTTGATTGTCTATTAGAATAAACATTTATAACAGAATTGAAAAGGATAAGTTTAGAAGATGCACCTTTCATCCATATGGATTATTTCACATCCTCAATCAAGGAAATATACATATATTCCATGGTTGAAATAGAAAACATTGACTGCATGTTACATTTAAAATAAATGAGGCCACCATAGGAAGTGAACACATAACCATTAAAGGATTTTCTAGTGTAAATATTACATTCATAGTCTGCATCTACATATCCAACCACAATTTCAGAATTGTTGACATCTTTACCATAACACAAAGAAATATTAGAGTTACATGATGGGTATCAAAGAATCCACTTAAGGGCATGAAAATATGGCATCCCAGGTGTGGTCATAAATCTGCTATGACTGTAGATTTCATAGGCAATATCAGGCCCCATGGAAATCAGAGTACATAATGCTACCAAAAATATTATCATAATGGATTTTACACCTAAATTGAATATCATCATCAGCAATGGGTTTTTGTGTTGAAGAAAATTTAAAGTGTTTACTATGAGTACATTGGAAATTTTGAGAGATTCAACATGTGTCTATTTTTAATATTTAATATTTAACCATTTTGAGATAAGTAAGAAAATTTATTTGGTCTATCTCTAAAAATTTCAATGCCTAAAGTTTTATTATCTATGCCTAAGTCTTTCACTTCAAACTAACCATTATTTTGTGATTTTACAATAATTATGAGGCTCATGTTCTTACAAATTGTAATCATGTCATCAACATAAATCATCAGATTTCATGTAGTATTGCATTAAACAAAACATTGGAATTATGATTTGAAATAGAGTTACCAGATTTTATAGCACCATTCTCACTATCTATAGGTGGTGAAATAGTTATACCTGGTGCCTGTGAAGTATCTATGGGATGTTTTATGATATTTTCCAGATCTGGATAGCACTGTATTTTCTCTATAGAGACATTCATAACCTTCATGGGCTTAGGTTCCTAGACAGCCCTCTTGCACCCCCTTGCAACCCCCTGTACAGCCCCCTTGAACACCCCCCTGCACCCCTCATGCCCCCCTTAGTCCCCCATGCCCCCCCTGCACCCCACTGGACAGCCCCCCATGCCCCAACTGGACAGCCCCACTGGACAGCCCCACTAGACACCACCTGCACTCCCTGGACAGCCCTCCCCCCTGCCGAACACCCCTCCCCCCTACTTGGACAGCCCCTCCCCCTGCTGGACACCCCTCCCCCTACTGGACACCCCTGCCCCCTGCACCCTGCCCCCTGCACCCCACTGGACATCCCCCATGCCCCAACTGGACAGCCCCACTGGACACCCCCTGCACCCTCTGGACACCCCTCCCCCCTGCTGGACACCCCCCCTGCCGGACACCCCTCCTCCTGCCCCTTTATACACCCCCTGGAATGTGTTTCTATTGATATAAATGATCATCTAATTGAGGTATGTTTTGTATTAGAAAACATACCAAAGTACAATGAGCAATGCAGGATGATAGTCCATGCCACTGATAAGTGCAGAATTGTACAGAAGAAATTCTGCAAGCCATCCTCTATTAATACTTCTTTGAAAGATGCTATGAAAGGGAAAAAATATTAATACCATGGCGTGACCGCGGCGTGACCGCAGCGTGATCGCGGCGTGACCACAACGTGTTGATAGGATCCAGTGACATCCGCGGGGCAGAATCTTCTGGCTAGGAGCGAAGAAAGCGGGGGGAGGCTGGAATGCTGGTGGAAGGGGGCTGGTTGCAGGTGTTGGGGGGATGGTGCGGAAAGATTCGAAGGTGGCAGGGGGGCTGTTGCGGGCTGGAATGCCGATGGCAGCAGGCTGAAATGAAGGTGGAAGGGGGCTAGTGTGGGCTGGATGTGGCTAGAGCAGGGCCAAATCACGGCATGACTACGGCGTGACCGCGACGTGACCGTGGCGTGACACGGCGTGACCGCAGCGTGACCGCGGCATGACCGAAGTGTGTTGTCCCGATCCAGCGACATCCATGGGGCAGCATCTTTCGGCCAGGAGCGAAGGGAGCGGGAGGAGGCTAGAATGCGGGTGGAAGGGGGCAGGTTGCAGGTGTTGCGGGGATGGTGCGGGATGATTCGAAGTGGTGGGGGGCTGTTGCGGGCTGGAATTCTGGTGGCAGCGGGATGAAATGAAGGTGGAAGGGGGCTGGGGTGGACTGGATGTGGCTGGAGTAGGGCCAAATCACGGCGTGACTGCGGCGTGACCGCGGGCGTGACCGCGGCGTGAATGTGGCGTGACCGCGGCTTGACCGCGGCCTGACCGCGGCGTGACCCCAGCATGTTGGCCTGATCCAGCGACATCCGCGGGGCAGCATCTTCCGTCCAGGAGCGAAGGGAGTGGGAGGAGGCTGGAATGCGGGTGGAAGGGAGCTGGTTGCAGGTGTTGGGGGGATGGTGCGGGCTAATTCGAAGGTGGTGGGGGGGGGGGGCTGTTGCGGGCTGGAATGCTGGTGGCAGCGGGATGAAATGAAGGTGGAAGGGGGCTGGTGTGGGCTGGATGTGGCTGGAGCAGGGCCAAATCACGGTGTGACTGCGGCGTGACTGCGGCGTGACCGCGGCGTGACCGCGGCATGACCGCGGCGTGACCTCGGTGTGACACAGCATGTTGGCCCGATCCAGCGACATCCGCGGGGCAGCATCTTCCGGCCAAGAGCGAAGGAGCGGGAGGAGGCTGGAATGCGGGTGGAAGGGGGCTGGTTGCAGGTGTTGGGGGGATGGTGCGGGCTGATTCGAAGGTGGTGGGGGGGGGGGGCTGTTGCGGGCTGGAATGCTGGTGGTAGCGGGCTGAAATGAAGGTGTAAGGGGGCTGGTGTGGGCTGGATGTGGCTGGAGCACGGCAAAAATCACGGCGTGACGGCGGCGTGACCGCGGCGTGACCGCGGGGTGACCGCGGCGTGACCGCGGCGTGACCACGGCGTGATGGTGGCGTGACCGCGGCGTGACCGCTGCGTGACCGCGGCGTGACCGCGGCGTGACCGCGGCGTGACCGCGGCGTGACCGCGGCGTGACCGCGGCGTGACCGCGGCGTGACCGCGGCGTGACCGCGGCGTGACCGCGGCGTGACCGCGGAGTGACCGCGGAGTGACCGCGGAGTGACCGCGGAGTGACCGCGGAGTGACCGCGGAGTGACCGCGGCGTGACCGCAGCGTGTTGGCCCAATCCAGCGACATCCGCGGGGAAACATCATCAGACTAGAAACGAAGGGAGCGGGAGGAGGCTGGAATGCTGGTTGAAAGGGGCTGGTTGTAGGTGTTGGGGGGATGGTGCGGGCTGATTCGAAGGCGGCAGGGTGGGTGTTGTGGGCAGGGGGGATGTTCAGACATAAATACACCGACTGAGATGGTCAGATAAACCAAGACTCCATTTCTCGGATAGAGGCGATCTAGGAATACTTCTGCATGCAGTAACTATCAGAAGGTTATAATCATAGATGAAATGTTTCAAGATAACCAGACATAGTATGAAAATTTTAATGTAAAACAACCAAATTAAGGGGTCATGCAATGACACGAATGGGCAGAGTGAGAATATCGGATTGATCATCGGATGGAGTACACTGCAATCAGAGGAAAGAATATGCGCTGTGATAATACAATATGCAATAGAGGATCATCGGATGGTCCAATAAAATTGTACGCTATGTAGACACCCTATGATCAGACGATTCAGGTATAACATACCTGGTAGTAGAAAAGTTGAAAGACTATGATATGAATCTACATACACAAGAGTTGGAGCACCAAAAAAAATGCAACTACTAATTATCATGTGATAATAATACAATCGAGCTGAGTAATAAATACAATAAAACAGCGAATAATCATATAACTCCCTTGAAAGTATAGAGAATAGTTGATTTTCAATGTATAAAGAATGATATGTTAGATTTGGATGCATGGAGAAATTAAATTTCATAAGATAAAATTATATTTTTCATTAAGAGAATATTTTGAAAAGCACATTTACAATTTTGTAATTTGAATAAAGAATTTAGAGTACATAAAACAAAAAAGCATGATGGAATAAGTTATTACATACCGTTAGGTACAATGATGACATTGATATAGTACCTGAGTCAGTTGTTTGGGATCTTGCACCAGAAGAAGCACCCTATAAGCAGATAAATGGTAATGTCAAATTGAATGACTACTCATATATTGAACATAGGTGGCTGAAAGCATCTAATAATCTACACTCATGTAAGCAGATCCTCATTCTTATTCTTGTGAATAAAAACAATTCATCCTCGTTAACTTGTAAGCATGCCTTATCTCTCTTTTAATCTCATGCTCAACAAAAGCATATTATCAGGTGATGCACCAACCATTGAAAAGAGCATAAAAACATGGTTTTGAAAATGTAAAAAGTATAACATGCTTAACAGGTGTAGGAAGCTTCTATGGACCTACCACTACATGCTGAAGTGTCAAAATGTGATGTAGAATACTGAAATATGCTTCTATTTTCAGGAATCTTTAAAACTAATGGGTATGTTGGATGGTTTTAAAGCATTAACCAAGTTTATACATGCTTTAAAAAGTGATTCATGTCATATCTAGATCCTATAACCCATTTTAATTTCAATTTTTCTAAGCTAATTTTCTTGGAATGCAACCAAATGAATTGATATCTTTTGGGACAAACTATTTCAGATCATTCATTCCCTGTATGAAATTAATTCAAGGAAATCCGTACAATATTGCCATTTTCAAGCATGAAAAACATATATTATAAGAGATAATGCCTTAACTTCAATGGATGAATCATAAACAGAATCTAGCATAAGAAAAAAATAGCAAGTGACAAAACATAATTACTAATTGTCCCTATCAATGATGGAACCAATTAAGTAGTCATCGACATGCTAACATCACTGAACGGGTTATTCAAATGAGAAAGAGAGTGAATAAATCCTTACAGTTTGGAAAGGACAGAAAGATTTCAAAACATATCAGGAAGTTGGCCTTGAAATTGGTTGTGACTGACGTTTCTATGATCAAATAAAAAATAAAGCTGGTAAAAATCTTGAATTAAGAGAGTGAAGATGAATATGATATTCCAAGAAATTACTTGAAGAATAAGGCATAAAATTATTCTTTTAATGGGAAAGGTAAGAATTTATCTAAGTTTAATATGTGAAACTTTTTATCTAAGTGTGTAGATAGTAATTTTAGTAAGGATAATGAAGAGGTGGAATCATCTAGTGAAGATGGTGAAATGCTACTAACTGAAAAGGTGAATAATGAAGTATTCAAAAGTGATGATAGAAGAAATGATGAAAATGAAAGAGATATAAAAATAGAGTGAAGATGAAGATGATATTCCAAGAAATTACTTGAATAATAAGGCATAAAATTATTCTCTTAATGGGAAAGGTAAGAATTTATCTAAGTTTAAGATGTGAAACGTTTTATCTAAGTGTGAAGATAGTGATTTTAGTAAGGATAATGAAGAGGTAGAGTCATCTAGTGAAGATGGTGAAATGCTACTAACTGAGAAGGTGAATAATGAAGTATTCAAAAGTGATGATAGAATCAATGATGAAAATGAAAGAGATATAAAAATAGAGTTCATACTAAAAAAGAAACTTAAAGAGTGTCTCTTGAAGATTTCTCACTTAGAAATAAGGAAAGGTTTTAAGAATGATGGTCAATTATCTATCAAAAATGACATCATACATGCTACTTTTGCATTCAATTATAAGAAGGATGGTCAATTATAAAAATGATTGACCGTACTTTTGACCATCTTATGGACATCATCTCCACAATGACATCATCCAAACCTCTATAGAATTGACCATATTATGGATCATTTTTATAATTGACCATCCTTCTTAAAAAATTTTATAATCTATCAACAATTACATCATAAGCATATTTCATGCCCTTAGTCAATTCATGGGAAATTTTAAAAGAACTTGGAATAGCTTAAGCCCATTCCAAGCATTAAAATCATCCAAACACCATTTTGAGCTTACTAAGTGCATGAAATATGCTTTTAAATTCATAAAGAAGCATTTAAAATACTCATCAATTTATAACACATAATACAAGGGAGTTCCAAAGTAACACCTACCTAAAATCAATGGCGGGTGAGCTGGAACCATCCGAAACACATAGCCTTTAGTGGCAGATTCCCAAACAAGAATGAAGATACCCAAGTGAGACCTAGAAACAAATAGAACATAAATAATTGTCCAATTCAGAACCCCTAGTGTTTTACCGAAATAAAATCACAATGGGGAAGGAAGAAAAATTCAGGGAAAAGGAGGGATAATTGAAGTAGAGTCCATACCTTGAAGAATCGGCCATGAATCACTATGAAATCACAAACAAAAAAGGCAAGAGGAGAGGTGGTCAGAGGAGGGAGGTGCACATGACTATGGGATCTCAGGCAGGAGGTGGGCTAGCAGTGCCGGAGGAGGAGGGTCGCGGTGAGGTTGGGGGGGGGGGGGGGGTCGGCAGAGAGGTGGGGAGATCGTGTTAGCTAGGAGGTGGGCTGGCAGTGCCGGAGTCGCGTCGACAGGGAGGGGTCGGAGCGCGTCGGTGGGGAGTCGTGCTGACTGCATCGGAGCCGGAGGAGGAGGAGGAATCACCGGGGGGAGGGGAGGAGGGGAGGAGGGGAGGAGGAGCGGCAAAGGAGGAGGTGGAATAATCGCGATGGAAGAGGGAGTGGGTATACGGGAGAGGGAGGAAATCCGCGATGATTTTAGGAACCGTGAGCTATCTGTAGCCACGCTTTTAAAACTATTGTGGCTATATCACATTCTATAGACAGGCATCTTGGACATCAGACTGGGTTATATTGGCACCGGACAAAACAAACTCTAAAAGCTGAGACTGCATATATAAAAACTCATCTAAGAGCTCGACCATGAAATCGTGTGTCGGGAGCAGAGGTGGGGGACTCAGCAACAACAACTTGAACAGGACTGGATCATCCAGTATGTTGAGGATGCTTCAGGTGGCCATGATGTTTTCAGCAAGTTTCAATTGTGTGATGTTGTCAACCATAATGGTGACACCATATATGACCGAAGCTACCACCACCAAAGCATCCAAATCCAAAGCCATTGCAACACGATGCAACAGTCGTGTGAAAGAAATCAACAGACATAGTAGTGGTAGATAGATGATTGTACTTGATAAGGAGACTACAAACAAGTGACATATATAGAGTGATGGGGTTGGCGAGCATCTTTTTCCCAACAAGGTTGAACTCTGGGTTCAATCCCTGAAGTGGAAAAAAAGAATAATTGCTCATGCTGAGTGTGCATTTATTCTGGAGTTTGGGGAATAGATCACAAGTCAATGAACTCACCCACAATAATCTTCCAGTCAAAAAAATGCAAGAATCAGCCAGGATCCCTGCTATTCAAGTTTCTGGCCACACGTTTAACCAATTTGTCCATAAAATTGAGAAAAAAACTGAACAACTTGCCATCCTCAGGTTCATAACAAGAATATGAGGATCCGCTAAATTTGGAAGACTAAAAATATGGCCACAACAGAATCCCTTCAAAAATATAGTCATTGTCATCTTCCACACGCAAAAAAATTGAGAAATTGAGGCGTTGACAACTAAGAGGATACTGTAATAATCTCTGTTTTGGTTGCAGATTCATTTACGGCACCCATATCAATGAACATTACGAACAACACAAACTACAGAATTAACCAGGGGCGCAATGACCATCACAGTGAAGTAGAAACATTCCTTCCTTCATCAAAGAAAGGGTAGAAAAGGCACACCGGTCCAAGAAAAAAGCATTGTAGGGAAGCATAGATCTGTAGAGTGCATCGCAAAGTGGTGTGCATAGTTGATGTAGTGCAGCGGGCATCACTAAGGCGCGACATCAATGGTTGGGTGAGACAGGCTGGCTGGGCAGCATGTGCTTGGGGGGTGCGTGGCCTGATGAAGGCAGCGAATGCAACTAGGGTGCGTGGAAAATAAAGGGGGTATTGGCAGGGACCAAAGAGGTCTCTGGGGAAAGAAAGGGGGGTCCGATCTAGAGATGATTCCTAGGTTTTGGCTTTGTTACTGTGTAAAAGGAATATAACCAAAAACCATGTACCTCGAGTTAGACTAAAACATTTAATTAATAGTGTATGATGAGAAATATAGGACTTGAAATAGGTGCGGGATTAAAAATTTAAACACGCTAGATAAAAGGATAGAAATAACCTAGACACACCCACATACTAAGTACATAACTGCTCTAACTAAACACGTCAAGAGTACAGTCCACCACAATCCTTTTTCACTTTATGTTAGAATAAGAATTGAGCTCTAAGTTTAATTAGATCAAATACCTAGAAACAGAGAAAAATAAAGCACCTATCCCACAATCACATGCCCTGCGACAGTTGTCAAGTTCCAAAGTTGTTTCTACAACATCTTGAATCTCAATGAAAACAAGCTTATGCTGCATTATTTCCTGCAACAAAAGTTTTAAAAAAATTGAATAAGTTCATAGAAAAGCTACCGTAAATATAGTTTGAAAAACATTAAACTGCATGAATTTTTTAATTGGTAAATAAAGATAGATTCCATATATCACCTACAATGATTTGAATATTGAACCTTATGCAACACCAAGGACCTAATACCCATGCTGATACCAAGAAGCTAAAGAACTAGCGCACCCAAAGAAAAAACATTTGACTACAACAAAGTTATGAATTGTAAAAAAACACATTGGGATTTTATTATACCCATAAGAAAGATTTTTCTTTCATAACAAAATGTATAAATGTGAATTCAATATCTCCATTGAGCATTAACATGGCATTTTCCCCAAAATGGATTTAAAGGCAGTCAACAAAAAACCAATATCACCAAAGCTAATGTAGAACATATTCACCTTTAAAATCCCATGTTCATTCCAGCTATTGACTATTCTTTCCATGTACGAGTAACTGGTGAAGAAACACACAATCCCATCAGGGAAAACTGTCACCATCTCTAGAAAAAGTCTCCCATAGTTTCTTACAACGCCATGATCACTCCTCATATCAAATTTAGTACTTATAGGAAGCTGATCACTGTGAAAAAACAAATATGTTCCAGAATACCATGACAACATTAAATGTAATGGGTCTTATTTTATTTAAAATAACACCTATGTGAGGGTGAGGAGAAGCCAACTAAATAGAAAACACATTTAACCTAGTATACTAAATTTGATTATATCTCACCTTCCACGAGTGAGAACCATGGGACAGATGCAATCCCTTATTAAGGACATTGTTAAGCTTTGACTAATAGCTGGGTTGAAATTCAGAAGGTGAGGATAGAGATCAATCAAGCTAAGAGTTCCAGATGTGATCACAACTGACTGGAAACGACTAAATACAGGCTTTATGGAAAGAGAAGCATCCTGGCAGCTGAGCTGAAATGCCAAAATGAAAACTAAAGAAATTTATCATTTCATGATGTGAATGAATAAAAATATCATTTGAACCATGAAAATTGATAAAAGACATCCAAAGAGATGCAGTAAACTAGAAATAGTAATTATATTATGATTTCCACTGACATTTTACACCAAGACAGAAGACATTACAAAAAAATCTCATATCAAACGCAGAAATGTTTGATAGTTTATTCCTCCTATAACATGACTGTTATAAAAAAGAAAGTCACAATCATACTAGAGATCCAAACGTGACTTCTAAATATCATATACAAAATTCCAGCCCCCACCCCTAATAAAATGAACAAGGCACCAGTGCCCAATGCAGTTACACTTACTGAAAAATTCAGGTAACCTTTCAAACTCAGACGATAATTCAAGCTTATAACCATTGGCAACAAGGAAAATAGTTTCAATGAGAGGCAAACATAAATCAACCTCAACAGAAAATCTTACAAAATGACCATATCAAGCACGATTAGTCTCCCCATTGAATTTGATAGGAATTCCCACAACTGGTTCACTACCCCAAAGGATTTGAGAATTCCAAAAAAACCAACTTAAGCCCTGAAAGCAAATCCGACTTTGAATAATTAAATTCTTAACCGAAGATAGATCAAAGAGAGGATCCCAATATTGAAACCTCAAGATTCCAGGTTTGAGGGAGACAAAACTGAAGCCCCATGTTCTTGATTTTAATTCATCCTATAGGGAGAAGAGGAAAAAATACCCAACCAATCGACACCATGCGCCATCCACCAAAGCCCCAAATCTGATGGAACTGCTTTAGGAGATCTTCAATTTTCCATGGGTTATTATTCTGCTGCAACATTAAACATCCACGAATTAAATACTTCATTATTCTAAAATCTCTTCAAGAATTTTAGCATTCAGCTCAATAAGATCTAAAGTACCATTTCTCATAATTCTTTTATTTTATGAATCAGAACTAGATATAAGGTTAAAAAATATCTATCCAAGCATAAGATAGATGGTTATCCTTAAAATCGTCTCGAACATTCACATTGCAGGGATCGTTCACTTCATGATTCATTGGACTATCTTCATCCAAACCCAAAGGCACTTGAATCACGCCATGTCCAGTAACAACCTTCCTCAAAATATCTAATGAAATCCTCCTCTGGATTGAAGTAGCACTTCAACAGGAAAGCCATCAATCGAGGGCATGGGTGAGCATGACGAGCGATAGTGCTGGTGAGCGCGGGGAGAGCGTGGGCATGCATGGGGTGTGGCATGCACGAGGAATAGGAAGGGGGCATTGGTGAGGGCAACGCAGGTACCTGACGGGCCCACTGGGGGCTACTCGACCTAGGCCCTAGTTTCATGGGCAGGGGCACATCATTTGACCCCCATGGCAGCTTGAGTTGAGAAATCTATAAATTATGGCCTTTGTGCCACAAGGACTTCAAGAAATATCATCTAGGGGCCTTTGGTAAGCCATCATCTAAGCCTTCAAGACATTTCAAATTCTTATAAATAGTTCCAGCTGGATTGACAATGCTAATTTGGAGGGATGAGGCTTGATCCACTAATGTACCTGAGTGTGTGTGTGCTTGTGTTTATAATTACCCAAATTGAGGAGGATTTATTTGGCCTGTTATGAGATTACATCAGGCAAGATGTCTTCAGGATTTCTTTGGCCTGTTATTTGGACCATTCTTAAGATGTAATAAAATTTCTGTGTCAGAATCCTCCTGCATCATCATCGGCCACATTTCATAAAGGAAAAATGGGTTATATTATCTCTAAATATTGATTAGAGGTAAATATGCAACCTATTTTAAATGACCAAATTATCGTGAGAACCTAGAAGTATCAAAAGGATCTAAAATGGTTACTCCATCTATAAAATCATCCAAAATCCCATCTCACAACAAGATAATGTATGAAATTTATTCTGAATTCCCTCTCTCATTATCTACCACTGCACCAAAACGTGTTGAATGAGGAATGAACCCAAAATGGGAAACATCCTTTAACAAATAAATAGAACCATCGAGTCATTAATTGAAAAAGAACAAGACCATCTACCATAGCTTCGTCCACATCCAGTATTAGTTTTAGATTCAAGAAAGAACAGATGAAATTATAGAAATTTTCAAATACCTTGATGATAGGGTGTGGGGGGTGTCGACCTTGGCACACAGGGTGTTGAGGGTTGTGGGGGAGAGCCGTCGGGAAAGAAGAGAGGAGGTCGGGAGGCCGCTTGGAGCAGCTTCGCTGGAGGAGGAGGATCGTTGGGAGGAGGGTCGTGGTGAGGAGGCGTTGTGGGTATTGAGGTCTATTGGCGAGGAGGCATCGGGGAGGAGGCGTCGGGGAGGCGTCGGGAAGGAAGAGAGGAGGTGGGGCCGCTACATAGGAGAAGAAGAATCGGGGGTGGCCGTGTGGAAGGAGGATCCCGAGAGGTGGAGTGGTCGCGTTTGATCCGGTCAGGGCAGCGTC
The DNA here is from genome assembly GCA_963277665.1 of Viscum album. NCBI lineage: Eukaryota > Viridiplantae > Streptophyta > Magnoliopsida > Santalales > Viscaceae > Viscum > Viscum album. The sequence continues at coordinate 100,290,221 of OY728159.1, forward strand.
GAAGACGTGTTGGGGAAGCGTCCGAGAAGTAGAATCGCGGTGAAGTGGGGTGGCCTCATCAGAAGCACGTCGTCGGAGGAGGTGGGGAGTCCGCATCGGAGCAGCGAAGGAGGGGAAGTGGAGTGGCCGCGCTGGAGGAGAACGATCGTGGGGAGGTTGGGTGGCCCATCGGAGGAGGAGAATCATGGAACGTCGTGGAGAAGAGTCTCGAGGAGGAGAGTGGGTTACGGTAAATTGGGGAGTGGGGGTGGGTTAATTTCCACAGAAAGCGAAATTGCCGTGGCTATACACAGGATATAGACACGGTTCCTATTGTCCATGGGTATAGCTCTGTGGTGGTAGCTCTAAATTCTAGTAGTGTTATTGCCTCCCATATACACCTTTTACCATGCTGAAATCCCGTAATAAATTTCTCTTGTTTCATTTAAATTCAAGAAATTTGTTTGTATTTTGAATCTAAATTACATTACATATGTTGGGACATGTATCTATATGACAACCTTACTTTCCATTTCATGTATATATAATGAGACAACCCTTTATCTCTCATCAACCATTTGTATGAATTCTTATGTCCTGCAATTATGCTGCCAAAATTGCACTACAATTTTCTAAGTCAAGTCATTGTATAGGGAATACCACGCCCATTTCTCTATCATGGGTATTCCCCATTATGCACATTTAATTATTGATTATATAGTTTCATGTATTTATTAAAAATTATTTTATCATGGAATAAATGATTATGTTTAATGAATCTATGTTATATGATCCATGGGGCACACTTATTCATGAAATGAAATGATTAAAAAGTGTGTGAACTAATAGCTCTCTAATGTATTGGATAAAGATTAGTATCATGATATATCTAATGAAATGAGGGTTTATTCATGATAATTAAAGTGAAATGTGGTTTTACTCATAATCCATGTTCAATGAGCCTTGGATCATGTGAATACCATGTTATGTATTTTTTCCACATTTCCATGTTTTGATAATCATGTTGTATTGTGCCTTTATATTAACGTATCTCTTATGCTCCATTGATATGTATATTTCCTAACATGCATTGTATTCTTCATGTTATGCCTTGTTTACTCCCTTACTGGGCTTTATAGCTCACTCTTTCCTTATGCATTTCGTCTGGTTATCCCATGCAATGCTAAGTACGATGGAATGTGTGTGGTCATGAAAAAAGAAGTTTTCAAAAAGATGTTGTGTTTTATGCTCCAAGATGTTTTGTAATGTTCCTAAGCCCCAAAGACATTATACCTCTCGATCTACAATGATGTATCAAGACAATATTTTTATGTAATAAAACATGTTTAAGTTTGTAATAAAGAGTAGGTTTTCTATATTATATCATCATCGTATAATAATAAATGAATTATTTTTTGGAAGAAATAAACCAAAAATGTGTGTTCATGAACGTTAACTCTTCTTGAGGTATCCTCCATAAATTTTCACCGAAATCATTCCTAGGTTGGATATATGTCCAAAATAAGGATTATATAATGAGAGGAGGTATTTTGGGAAGTGATGTGGGGTGGATTCAATCCCAAAGGCAAGAGGGATGTGAGTAAGTGAGGGGAGTGAGTTCCCTTTTATAATTGCAGAGGAGTGGTATTATTATAATTACCAAAATGTATTCACTATCGAGAGGTCACTCTTACAACATGTTCCTCCAAAATAGATTATAAAAGAGTAAAGGGATTATTTATTTATATAAACCTCTCCAAAATAAAAACTGAACACTTTTTTTCTTTTTATTTCTTAGTCTGTATGTTTACTCAATTTTATCCATTTATCTTTTTCACCATGGTAATTGTACCTTTTATTTTACTAGGTAATTTATCCTTTAAGAATAAAATTAGAAGAAGATTTATTAAATAATTTATAACTAATGTTTCTAAATAGGAAATAAAATTTATTAAAAAATTCTTATGTGCGTGTAAAAAAAAATTTAATACACATGCATGTAAAGTGAAAAATATTTATTTAACTTTAATCACGGAAATTAATTTTAACTATTTTCACTAATTATTATGGTAAAGAATTAATAATAAATTATTATATAATATAAATTATTCTTATTAAAAATATCAAATAAAATTTTCCATATTTAATCCATTGAACGTGAAAAATTTAATTGAAAAATATTCCTGCAAACTTGATGAGAAATCGGGTTTTTGAAGAGAAAATGCTCAGAAGATTACAATGCTTTTATATCAAAATTAAAAATAAAATTGATTGAAATTAACTAAATAAGTATAATTTATATTTAATTTATCTAATGTTACATTAAAACTAATTAGAAACAAAAAATTACTTTATAAACAATTTAATCAAAAATGGAATTTTCAATTAAAATTGAATATTTTCACTTTTTAGGAAAATCCAAAAAATGGCCTCAAGATAATATTTAAATTGTGATTTAAGAAAATAACTTTATTTTTTGAAGTAAATTTTCTATTATTGTCAAAAATTAGTTTTAAAATTATTTTTAAAATGATGGAAAATTATTATTTAGAAAAAAAATAGGTTTTAAGTGAAAAATGATATTTATTATTATCTTTAATCTAGAAAAAAAATAAGATTAATGTTAAAAATTTTACTGAATATATAATATATAAATTTCATTAAAATCATCCATAAAAATTGTTTTGTCTAATTTACGGAGGTAAAACATATTTGTGCATATAAAAATATTTTTTTACAAAAATATTTCCATTATTTTCAAATGGTTATGGTTTTAATTTCTAATTAATTTGACACTAAAGAGTTAATTTTATATAAATTTTTTAAAATTTATCATCATAATATAGTTAATATTATTAGTACTTTCCATTAAAATGGTTAGGTGATAACTATTATAATAATATTTTAATAGTATTTCACATTTTAATTAAATTCTGTGTTGCAGGAAACACAAGCTAAACATAGTATTGCATGTAATTCAAGATTAAATTGGTGTTGAATGTAACTCAAACTACACATGGTTTTCAATGTAAAAAAATAAAAAATATTAAATTCATTTAAAAAATATTTCATAAAATCCCAATGTGTTACATTCTACCCCTTTAAAATGAATTTCTCCCTTTAAATTCACCTCGGTCATAAAAGTTTTAACATCCAAAAATTTCATCATAGATTGCCACCTCATAAAAAGGGTTAATAAAACTTTCTCAAGGAATTAGAAAGGTATGTTTGGAACTCAACTATAATAATGAAAACTAGGTTTCCAAATAAGAGAACATAGGTGAGCAGTGAAAACATGAATAATGAAGAGAAAACTGACAACCAAATACTGATGGTGAGTGATAGAGAATATGGTCAAGAAAAAGTTATTGATCTCAAATCCATAAACCTAAGAGGTGTAAAAAAACAAATGTATTTATTCAAAAATGATGATAAAAGGACAACATCTTATTTCAAGGTCCTTAACCTAGTGATGGGGAATTACTTTATCATCTTGACTAACAACATTTGAAAATGTACTTAATTTATATATATTTATCTAATAGTCACACTTTCTTACATTAGTTTTTCCTTGACCAATTTCCATGAAATATTTTACCTTAATAGATAAATTTTTTACGTCTAAAGAACTAAATATGATCTATAATAGAATGATAAGTCATTCCTTTAATATATAGTCAAAAATAGTTTGCATTGGTTATCAAATATTGAAAAAAAATTATATGTTAAAGCAATAAATTAATCTCTAAAACCTCATTAAAAGTTAAAATTAAACCATTACATAAATAGATAACATTATAACCCTTCCAAAATTCAAAAAATATAAATAAGGTCACAAAATATCTCAAAATCACTTAACATTAATCAACCAAATATCATAAAGTATCTCTTGATTGATACATAATAAATTTATGAATACCATAGTTATATATTTTCTTGAATCATATTAATAACTAGAGTTAACATAAAACCTTATAAAAAACATTCATACTTCCTAATTATTTGATTAAAACCAAATATTATTTAATATATTCCATAAATCCAATAATGTTGTAAACTCTGTCACGGATAACCTGAACCACTTTTCCAATAAATCCTTTATCAATTTAGAGGTCATCAATACTATCCCATTTAATTTATTCATATTAATCATCTATTTAACCAAACTAAACATAATTATATCAACATTAGGGACATATTAAGGATTATCTTTCCCTTAATAATATGTTTTCCATGAATATTACCTTTCTATTAAATCACATTGCTAAGTCATTATCACCATTAAAAAATTCATGTAATTCCTTTTTAAAAATTATATACTAAAAAATCCTTATATAATTCATGATTCATATAACATAATCCATGAATTTCAAAACATTAATACTTCAATAATCTCACTTAATTCTAAAATTACTAACTATGGTTCATAATATTATTCATTTATAACTCTTTCCTTTCATTTACTATTTATAGTGACTTCATCATCAATAATAAATCCATTACTCGTGTAACCTTGTTGATTATCATTGTGAACATTACCTTTAGGGAATTGATTTTCATAATTCCCATACTTTTCACATTTAAAACATTTTATAATTTATGATTACTTAAGGAGATAATTGTTCTCATCCATTATGTTAAATAAATTTTTAATGTTTCCCTCAAAATTACTTGTTTTGTATTCATTTTCATACTCAAAGCATATTCTTGTCCCTATGAGGCATTCCGTTGAGTGCTTCTTTCTATATTCTCAAAATATAGTAAATTGAAACTTATTTACTATATGTTCTCCAATACCTATAATATAAGTAAACTATATTCCCTTATATAGTGTTCATGGGTTGGTTAGGTACCACTAAGGGGGTGAATCAGTGGTACACTATTTTTAAAAATTCTTTTACTTTTGATTCTACCTCTATGACTGATTAATGTATTGATCCATCATCCTTAATACTCATCCTCACCCTATATCTAGTAATAACAAATAAATAATATCACGCATGGATTTATATGTTTTGATACAAATACCTACTACTTTCCATGCTGGTTTAATCCCGCAACATAGATTCTCCACTAAAACAGAAGGTGATTACGACAATTACTAATTAGACCCCTGATTACAAATTGTTTATACCCCCCCCCAGTTCTTTTAATAATTAAATATTTTGTTAGAACCACAAATTCACCTTCTTTATAATGATTGGTTAGACACCCCCCAATCATAGTATTCTAGAAACTGGTTAGACTCCCTAACTACAGCCGCCATCTTCAAAAGGCATGACACACTATTGAAATATATTTTGATGTTGCTCCGTAATGTGATTGTAGACCCAACAAATTTGGATCATAATATTTAATCAGCTACCTCGGTGAAACACTTCTCATGCATGAATTATTTCTTATACTGAATACCAAGCCCCACTAAATATTGAAAAAATTGGATATGTATTTATTCTGAAAAACTGATTGAAATTTTATCCATCAATTCAGTCTCAAGACACTACACTAAATTTGTAAAAATTATTTTTCATATGTGCTAATGTTCAAACTTAAAGCATGTATATAATAAATTTCACGATATTGTCAACATAATATGTGAAACAATATAATGAACAAGGTCATCACTATTTCTTGTACATATTATATCATGTTCATGAAAATGTTGTATAATGTATGAACATTAACACTATCTCAATCAATTGTCCACAAACATTGTTTTTTTTACTCTATATATTTACATGAGAAGTACATGGAAATAAAATAGGCACTTTGACACACACACACACTCATACACTACCTCACTAGGTTTACATCCAAATGAACTTCAATGTTTCATGTGAATAGTATTCTTCAAACACTACTCTTCACAACAGAAAAGTATCATTTTACAATGTATCATTCACCACCTCCTTTGTGAAACCCTTAATAAGTGTAGATTATTTTTTCACAAGTATATCTTTGAAATTCTTCTGCATAAATTAGAGTGATTCTCTTCACTATTTCTTTACACAATAATATCATGTTATTGTACTATGGTTAAAATAAAACCACCTTTTCAAGAACCAAATAAATAGGACTACTCTTCTATATTTATTCATCTTGTAAAAGAATACAATGGTTATTATATATCTGATGCATAACACAGTGTTGATTTTTACACTGATTCACAGAAATTGACACCATCTTCATTTTATCATTATTGTGTATGCTCAGCACGAATTCGTGGAATATACTTTGCAGATATAAAGTTCTTAAACTTCTCTATTTGGATCTCATCTCTTTCAAATTATCTCTATAAAAAAATTTCAACTCATTAATCAGAAATGGTCTCATGATTTGGTCTTTATAGAAAAATAGTTAGCAACTAAGTTCTCTAAAAACATGGAAATCTACTCATCCCATCAGTTGATGTGCCCACTGACTCAGGTCAAGATCCCCGATAGATCACAATCATAGAAAATAATTTTTGATTAAATTCTCTTTTTCATTAATTTTTTATTCATTAAACCTTGAAAAAAACTCCCCAATTATTCAATCATCTTTAAATAATTTTAATGATCACATAGAGCTTTTAAGGATATATTAGATCATTCAACTCCTCGATGTAGAAAGAAACTCAATGAAAATAACTACTTGAGTGGAAGAGGTTAAAGATAGTATGGCAAGGTCAATCCAATATCTTGGATAAAAAAGATATGAGGGTCATAGTTTTAAATCTATCATTAAATTTGGATAAAAAAAGATGTTATATCATGTGTTCTGCTTCAAAACGCAACTATGCTGAGTGATCCATTTTTTAAAAAGTGAACCCACTACAGGGAAGAATTGGATACTGGTTCACTCCCATTCCTTGTTGTCACCACTCTATTATAGCACCTTTCTCCTTTGACATGTCTCCCTCAAATGGTGGTGGATCCACCTATGCTCATGTGCCTCTGTGGGAACACTATTCACTCAGGTACACCCATGCTGCCCATATTGGCTAGCAAGGGAGTCAATTTCCCAATTAAGTGGTGGATGCGGTCCTCCTTGGTTGGATGGTATGTGTAAGACCATTTTATAATAAAATTCCAAAAACATATTGTTAAAATATACAAAATATGACCATAATCAAATATTCCACTTAAAACAATCTCAAATCCTCATGAAAAATGAACACTATTTTGTGTGGCCTCTTCTTAACTGTTGTAAACATTATGTCACTTCAAAATGCCAAAGACACATGTTTTCTGATCTACAAACTTGTTCAAAAATCATTAAATTTAAAACCACAAAACATATTGATATCTTCTCCCAATAAAATATTTATAGCAAATGAAATTCACTAAAATGGAACTACAATCTTCATTATTTGTATTTTTGGTCAATACTCAAATGTCAATATGATTTCTTATCTTTCTCCCCCTTAGTGGTAATGTATTTAAGAGTTCTTTCTCTAACCAAATTCTCCTTCACTTCAATTTATTCACACATAATGAAACCACACTCAACAAAATAAATGAATTTTAGTTAATCAAAAATAAGCCTTTTTTGGAAAGCCTGATGCAAAAAATAAGAGTGGCATTAGATAATAATCAAGGATATTAAAATTCTATAATGTGATACCATTCTCAAACTGAAAATATTGTTAATATATTTCCAACACACATATAAAAAAGCATCAGAAAGTTCAATTGCAAAAACATATAGCTCCACTTTTTTCATCTGAATATCAACTCTCTGATAATAATAGTTTTTTAAAAATATTCATATTATGAGTTTGATATTTTTCATCACTTTCAAAAAAAAATTGAATATTTAACAGCTTGAAATCATATATGATCCCCCTAAAGGGGTTAATAAATCTCCTTAGATTCCCTACATTTTAGTAAAAAAGAATTAATATAAGGTAATAAGGAGGGAAATATTTATTCCATATAAATAGAAATCAGGATGAGGGTTTCTTCTAAACCTTTATTTTTCGTTCTTTCTTTCAGACTCATATTTGAAATTATTCTCCTTCATCTCTTAGGTTTTTAGGATTTTCATGAAATTTTTTCTGCCATTTATAATATGTTTACACCTTTCACACATTATAATTTTCAAGTCAATAATTGTATATGAATCCTCATCATCTTTAAATTCTTCAACTATCATCACTTTTGTTCATTTTCATTGAAAATCATTTGATCTTTTTAAAAACATCAACTTCTCACTGAATTCGCGGGTGATTATAGAATTCTTCAATATCTGATATCCCTTATAATTTTCATTATGAGGAATCTCACTTGACAAAAAACTCTTCATTTCTTAGATTCATGATCTAATTAACCACATCTACTATAAACATCATTCATAAATTCATATCCGTTCTACATTGACTGTTTAGATGATGTCTTCATCGTTGTATTCTATTCTTGATATTCTTATCTCATATTCTCATCATTACTCCACCTTGATTAATGATTTTTTCTTGGTAATTACATATTATAATAGATTGAATAAGATTTATGAACACACATGAGTAGTAACCTCTAAACCTTGATCTTTCAGACTGATAGTATTTCTACTCTGAAGATTTTAGTTGTTAATTTTTCAAGGATTTTGGATGTATCAACCTATGAGGAATCCCTCTAGATTTATTATTATAATCTTCCTTTGTGGAATATATTTTATCAATTGTTATTTTGGTCCAATTGGATGGAGCCATTTTATAAGGCCTCGGCCTTAAACCTTACTTAATGTTGAATTAAATGAATAATTCACATTGAGGATCTTTTCAGGTTTTGAGTGTTAGATGATTAGATCATAAATCATGAATTTATTCCACATTTAAACAAAGTGTTTACATAAAATATAGTATTGGTTTTTCCCCATCAAAATAAACATATATAAAATAAAACATGGTTTCTTTCTTGACACATCCTTGACACTATCATCATATCATGCACCTTTCCCTTGACCTTTGAAAAACATTTCAAAAACTTGCGATGAGCATAAAAATCTCAGTAAGGGATATAAAAGTACAAAAAGAAAACATTAGTCCATGTATGAAATCATACTTTACTCATAAAACATAAGCATTTTAACATACCTCATCAAATCATGAATAAATCATAGAAATCATAAATCATAAAGGTAACTTGAGGCATTCATAACATTCTTACGTAGGGAGTAACCCTCTTGGTTACGTTTGGAATACCCATCACAGTATATTCCCTAAATCTCTTCAGAAAAACCTTAACATTTAACACCTTCACATTACCCAATGCATTGGAGAGCTATATCGGGCTCACCCGCCCTTACTTTATTACGAAACCACCCATCTTCATAATAATGCCCAAGAAACATAACATAATCGTATCACATAAAACATGCATAAAGGAAACATAACATTTCCACTTTTCAATAACAAGATATCAATAAAAAAATCGATATAAAAACAATACGAAAACCATTTTCAATACCAAAATAAAATTAAAGTAAAATAGGGTATTTATTTTTCTTTTAAAAAAATGTATGGCTTGTAGAGGAAGCCGAAACTCAAATAATTGTCACGGTGGCGGAGAAGTCGTTGTCGCCGCATACGTACAACAAAGAAAAATTCCTTTTATCATTTTTTAAAATGATTCGTATAAAAAAAAGATTCCTTTTGAATAAGAATAAAATTCAAAGGGGTTTATACATCATATAAAAGAAAGTTGTGTATAAAACAAAATATGCCTCAATGAATGGAGATTGAGACGAAGTCCCTTACAAAGATGTTGTCCTTGGATTAAGGATAAATCAATTACATAATTATGTGTGACAAACGAATACACCAAATATAAGTGGATATTAAGTGTAAAACAATCACAAGTTATTCACACATATTCATAGAACGACATATTCATGGAGTACAAGTTTATCCCAAATAATCAAAATTGGGTTAAGAAGTTCCCTTGCAAAAATTCGACAGCCTAACGGTGTCACTTCAAAATTCAGAAAAAGAGTTGATGAGAGATAAAAAGGGTATATCATTACTTGGAAATAAAATTTACATTAATAAGGATATAGAAGAACATATTCCAACTTAATAGTATGTGAATTAAAAGACATAACAAAAGAAGTCTTTTAAAGAGAGGAGGGTGAAAGGTTCCCATACCGACTTGGGTATCTTTCAAAACATACACCCCATGAAAGAAGGAAAATACCACAATGATGTAAATACTCATAAAAAAAGTATTTTACACAAAGAGTAGAATAATGGAAAGTACATATACCACTCAAAGGAAATGGTGGAAATTGTAGAATAAATCTCACGGGAATAAAAGTGAGATGAAAAATCCCTTACGAAAACTCGGCAGCCTAACGGTGCCACTTAAAAATTCTAAAAAAATAATTGATGAGAGTAATAGGGGGTATCTCATCATATAAAAATACAAATGATAGTATGGTTAATATAAAATAACATCCTCCAACATAATAACATGGAGCATAAATGAAATGACAAAAAAGAGGGTACTTAAAAAGAAAGCGAGAGGTCTGATCCCTTACCTCAAGTCCGACTTGTCTTGTTCGTTTCATTATATTCCTGAATAATAAACTTTGGTAAATTTATAACTGCTTAAGGAACTCGTTTAAATATTATTATTCAGTTCATATCACATATTATAATGTTATAATAATTTTTTAATAATATTAGTTCATATCAGATGTTTTTGCCGATGTTTGGTACATGACTAAAAAAATGAACTTGTTTGAAAATAATTGACCATGTAGTTATAAGTAAATCATTTACAGAATAGTATTAATGATTAATATATCATATATATCCAGTAAATATTCATTTTATACTATTCCATAACATTTGGAGATAAAAAATGAAAATCACCATTCATAGAGACGGTAGGTCGTACGTACGCATCAACGTTACTTTCATTTTTTTGTCATATTAATGGAATTAAAAATAAATGAGATATATATATATATATTATAATTACATTATAATATATATGTTATATAGGTCACATATGTTCATTAATTTCATTCTTTATACATTCCATGTATTTCATTAACGAGTCACATCACTTGAGGGGGCGGTAGTCCACACTTCCTCATATGAAATTATCGCATTTGTACAACATGAAAAGAATAAAGGTATGTTTTAAATATAAAATACAGAAGCATATAGTAAACATAAATACCATATATATCATATATAAAATACAGTTACATCATAATGGACACCTTTAAAGGTCTTAAAAGAATATTGAACAATCATCATTTCGTGAGGCAGAAAATCGCCAACCACAGAAACAATATGTTCTTTAACCATTAGACGAAGGTGTGTGTAAGTGTAGCTTGAATCCTTCAAATAAAAACATATTAGTATATTTAATATACTGGTGTTGTAACAAAAGAAAAGAATAAGAAGAGTTTATGGGGTTGGATAAGAAAAATAAAACATAAGAACACAAGAGAAAACACTACCTTTAAAACGGGTAACTTTCTTTGATTTATGCTCAAAGGCTTCCTTGGAAAGTATTATGCCCAAAGTGAGGCTTCAATGATGAAGAGAGGGATGTGGAGAGATGAAATGGGAATGGGTTGGCCGAGACAAAGGCTTGAGAGGTGTGTGTAAGGTGGTAGAGGTGGGGTCCTTTTATAAGAGGAGAAGAGGGGAACTCTTGGAAAGTTATAAAATGTTACTTTATTATAAAATGATTTTCGGATTTTAAAGATCCCACAATTATATATTTCGAGGATAAGGTGATAATAGTTCGAAATACACACATACAATAGGTTTTTGACAAGTGTAGGTCTTATATTTTACATTATCTTTTCATTTTATTTAAATCGTTCATTTATGAGGTAATCACTGCAACATCACGGTGTCATAAATAAATTATTTTTTTAAATGTCTAAAAATTATAAAAAAATATCATTATGTATAAAATCTTTTTATATTTATAATGAATATTTATAGTCAAGAATATGACTTATATAACCCCATGTAAAGTTTTTTTAGTAAAACAACACATGTTTGTGACATTTTAATTTTAACTTTAAATAAAAAGGTATTAATGTCATTTTCCCACCAAAGTGGCTCCATGGGGTCCCCAAGTTCACCCATAGATTTTCTTGGTCGTCCATGACACATAAAATAATGGTAGGACATGTGTCAAGTTCATTTCGTATTATTAAAACATTATCTTTACCTTAAATTACACTAATTACCTCTAATCGCGATTAAAAACATAAAAGTTACTATTCACCAAAAAAATTATTTTAATCCCATTGAACCACATTTTACTTCATAATAACAACCATGTATGTCAGATTTTTGAAATTCAAAACACAGAAGTGGTAAAGTTTCATTTAAATGAAAAATTAGTGTTTTAAGTACCACTTAGTGGTTTCACTATTCATCAAAAATTGATGTTTTTCAGAAAAACATCAAAACATCACACTAAGATATATTTGATATTCCAAATTCAAAAATGATGACTATTTTAAAAAATTCAAATCATATAAGTTAAATTAATTAATTCCTATTGTCATGACAAATAGCGTGTTTTTATGAAACAATATATATCAAAAGATTGACACTAGTTTAAGTCCAATATCAAAGTGAAATTAATTCCAAAAACCACTAGTGGATTAAATGGTAAAAATATATTCTAATTTAACTTTAAAACAAACTAAAAAGATAATATAATCATATAAATAAATTAGATTTAAAAGATATTTTTAATTAAAATACAACATTTTTCACTATTAATTAAAAATGAACTTTATCGGAAAAATACCAAAAATTTACACAAAGTAAATTTTGATGTCCCGATTCTAAAGAATAAATTTATTTTGTCAAATATAACACATAAAATTGTCAATAAATGAATTTAAAAGAGGATCGTCATTAAAAGGCGGTTAATCGACCTTTTAAAGAATATTAGAATGTTTACACTTAAAATTGGATTCATTCACATTTTTAATCCTCTAACATTTATTGTAAAGAGTAAAAATATTTGACAAACATATATAATAATTTTGTAGTTAGTTCTGTTCATTCCCTCCATTACAATAGATAGGCATTAACTACCATTTAAAATAATATTATTTTATTATTAGAGTGCAACGTAAGATTCTCAAAAAACTCATTGTTGCGTATTGGGTACGCCATCGAACATAGTGTCCCCTTTAAAGTAATATTAATATTTTATTCACAAATATGGATAAATGTGAAAATTTCATATTCTTTATTTACCTGGGGTGTTACATCCTTCCCCCCTTTTGGGAATTGCGTCCTCGCAATTTTAAAATTGGGCTTGGAAACTGCATTGAAAATCCCACATCAGAACAAGAGTAAGTAAAACAACCACTTTAAAATAAAGAAAGAGAAGTACAAAGGTCACCCGAGTTAACCCATACTAGGATTCCATGTAGGAAAACATGGATATGGAGGAAAAAACAAAGGCTCATTTTCTGAGTGAGAGTGATAGAAAACATGTTTAGGAGAAAGTTAACCACAAGAAAATCACATACTTGTGGTGGGTTAAACGGTATCTCATTCCCCCGTAGGAAAAGTTAATAGACAAAATTTTTGTTTTAAGTTAGTTTTCATTGAGGAATTTATTTTTGATCTTAAGGAAACATACTTACATGTCATGTTGACTTTCAAATTTTACTAGATTTCTTACACAAACTCGTACTTTCCCTAAATAATGAGTATTTAGGAAGACTTGTTTACATTAAGAGTGCTATAATAAACTACTAGAGAATAACCTAATCTACAAAAGAGAACTATATACTTCCCATGTATTTAGCCCTTAACCAAAACTAAAACCTAAAAGGTTAGTATGAGATCAGATAATAACCAAAAAGGATAATCCTTTATAAAAAAAATCTATTCTTATTCTCCAAAATTTGTCAAATAATACCCAAAGTTCAACAAAGACCATTCAATAAAAAATTTGTCCATAAAATTATTCAAAGTAAACCAAACTAAGGTTGAAACCCAAATATTTGAAGGATTTAATCACATAGTATTCCAAGGTACAAATTAACACTTATCTCCAAATGACATCAGTTGCTCTTAAAGTCTCATATTGAAAAGTAATTAACCTAATCACATATCCTCCATGATAGGTTAATAATTTCCATAGATAACCCAAAATCAACTTACTCTTAATTCATAAAATCATCTAACTAAAAAGAATAAGTCATACTAACCAGGGACTTCACATAGTCCAGTTGTAGGCGACAAATACCAGTTTCACTTTGGTTGTGGGTTCGATTCCCGCATCTTTGTCTGACGTGACGGGTTTTCACACGGTCTGCGTGTTGTCCTTTTTATAAAACTCCAAAAATAACCCTAACATGTTTTAACCTCAATAGTTTCCTTATGCCTCTCATTTTCATCCAAATTCATTACGATCTCAACATCTTAATTCTCGAAGTCTTATTTCACCACCATAACATAAAATAAAATGATTCCTTAAATTAATAACATCATACCTTGATCATGGCATCCACTCGGTTTCATCGTCATCTTGCTCACGTAGGTAGAAGTCCCATGCATTACAACAGTGATTTAGAGATCCTTCAAAATCATTTGCTTCCTCCATCCAAATACACCTTGTACAACATGGGTCATATGGGTGTTCACAGAAAAACAGTTTTGGAAAATAATCATGTATGAAATATAATTCCAAAACATCTGATAAAACATGATTTCTAGAAAATAGTCGGACAAGATTTGAGTTGAAACTTTCTATTATTGGTCCTTTTAAAATACCATAAGTATGTGCTGAGAGACTATATTTTAAAATCAAATATAAATAGTTTGCGCAAGGGTCTCCTTCCTCAGCACCATTTTTAAAATTATAATATGCTTTAAATTCTTGTGAAAAGGTAAAATATTTGAAAATACCTTGATAATATTTACCTTTCTTGAAAATATGAAAATATTGTGAAAATAGTATTTGTCTAAATACAACCCATGATCCACGATGATAATGAGGTATAGTGGAGGTGTTTGATATCTCAAACAACTACTTGCAAGTGAGTTGTATTCTAGAAAAAGTTTCACAATAATCCGAACATGACTTTGAAATGATTATTGAAAGCATTTCATCAGGAAGAGATAGGAATGTCGTTTGAGATCCTTCCCCTTCCATTCATAACCAACTTTACTTGACCTGAAAAAAGTTATAAAACAAGGGTTTAACTGAAATAATAGATATAGGGACTAATCATGTGTCTAACAAAAACTCCTAATCCCTAAATTTGTCTAAACCGACCTCTTATACCAACTATAAGGCTATGGACTTAAACCTTACTTAAGGTTGAATTAAATGAATAATTCACATTGAGTGTCTTTTTAGGTTTAGAGTTTTAGAGAATTAGATCATTAATCATGAATTACATTCCACATTTAAACAAAGTGGTTACATAAAAGATAGTATTGGTTTTTTCCCATCAACGGAAACATATTTAAAATAAAACATGGTTTCTTTATTGACACATCCTTGACACTGTCATCATATCATGCACCTTTCCCTTGACCTGTGAAAAACATTTCAAAAACTTGGGATGAGCATAAAAATATCAGTAAGGGATATAAAAGTACGAAAAGAAAACATTAGTCCATGTATGAAATCATACGTTACTCATAAAACATAATCATTTTAACATACCTCATCAAATCATGAATAAATCATAGAAATCATAAGGCATAAAGGTAACTTGAGACATTCATAACATTCTTACGTAGGAAGTAACCCTCTTGGTTACGTTTGGAATAACCATCACAGTATATTCCCTAAATCTATTTGGAGAAACTTTAACATTTAACTCCTTCGCGTTACCCAATGCATTGGAGAGCTATATCGGGCTCACCCGCCCTTAGTTTATCATCGAACCATCTGTCTTCATAATAATGCCCAAGAACCATAACATAATCGTATCACATAAAACATGCATAAAGGAAAAATAACATTTCCACTTTTCAATTAAAATATATAAATACAACACATTGATATAAAAACATTATGAAAACTATTTTCAATACCAAAATAAAAGAAAAGTAAAACAGGGTATTTATTTTTCTTTTAAAAAAAATGTATGGCTTGTAGAGGAATCCGAAACTCAAATAATGGTAACGACAGCGGAGAAGTCGTTGTCGCTACATACGTACGACAAAGAAACATTACTTTTGTCGTTTAGTAAAACGCTTCATATAAAAAAAAGATTCATTTTGAATAATCATAAAGGTCAAATGGGTTTATACATCATATAAAAGAATGTTGTGTATAAAACAAAATATGCCTCAATGAATGGAGATTGAGACGAAGTCCCTTACAAAGATGGTATCCTTAGATTAAGGATAAATCAATTACATAATTATGTGTGACAAATGAATACACCAAATATAACTGGATATTAAGTGTAAAACAATCACAGGTTATTCACATATATTCATAGAACAACATATTCAAGGAGTACAAGTTTATCCCAAAGAATAAAAATTTGTTTAAGAAGTTCCCTTGCAAAAATTCGACAGCCTAACGGCGTCACTTCAAAGTTCAGAAAAAGCGTTGATGAGGGATAAAAAGGGTATCTCATAACTTGGACATAAAATTTACATTAATAAGGATATATAATAACATATCCCAACTTAATAGTATGTGAATTAAAAGACATAACAAAAGAAGTCTTTTAAAAAGAGGAGGGTGAAAGGTTCCCTTACCGACTTGGGTATCTTTCAAAACATACTACCCGTGAAAGAAGGACAATACAACATTGATGTAAATACTCATAAACGAAATTATATTACCCAAAGAGTATAATAATGGGCAGTACATATACCACTCAAAGGAAATAGTGGAAAATGTAGTATAAATCTCATGAGAATAAAAGTGAGATGAAAAATCCCTTACGAAAACTCAGCAGCCTAACGGCGCCACTTAAAAATTATAAAAAAAATTGATGAGAATAATAGGGGGTATCTCATAATATAAAAATACAAATTATAGTATGGTTAATATAAAATAACATTCTCCAACATAATAACATGGAGCATAAATGAAATTACATAAAATAGGTTACTTGAAAAGAAAGCGAGAGGTCGGATCCCTTACCTCAAGTCCGACTTGTCTTGTTCGTTTCTTTATATTCCTGAATAATAAACTTTGGTAAATTTATAATTGCTTAAGGACCTCCTTTAAAGATTATTATTCAGTTAATATCACATATTATAATGTTATAATAATTGTTTAATAATGTTAGTTCATATCAGATGTTTTTGTCGATGTTTGGTACATGAGTAAAAAAATGAACTTGTTTGAAAATGATTGCCCATTTAGTTATAAGTAAATCATTTACAGAATAGTATTAATGATTAAAATATCATATATATCCAGTAAATATTCATTTTATACTATTCGATAAAATTTGGAGATAAAAAATGAAAAGCACCGTTCATGGAGACGGTAGGCCGTACGTACGCATGAACGCTACTTTCATTTTTTTGTCATATTAATGGAATTAAAAATAAATGAGATATATATATATATATTATAATTACATTATAATATATATGTTATATAGGTCACATATGTTCATTAATTTCATTCTTTATACATTCCATGTATTTCATTAACGAGTCACATCACTTGAGGGGGTGGTAGTCCACACTTCCTCATATGAAATTATCGCATTTTCACAACATGAAAAGAATAGAGGTATGTTTTAAATATAAAATAAAGAAGCATATAGTAAAAATAAATACCATATATATCATATATAAAATACATTTATATCATAATGTCCACCTTTAAAGGTGTTAAAAGAATATTGAACAATCATCGTTTCGTGAGGCAGAAAATCACCAACCACAGAAACAGTATGTTCTTTAAGCATTAGACGAAGGTGTGTGTAAGTTTAGCATGAATACTTAAAATAACAAAATCCTAATATATTTAATATACTAGTTTGGTTACAAAAGAAAAGAATAAAAATAGTTTAGGGGGTTGGAGAAGAAAAATAAAACATAAGAACACAAGAGAAAACACTACCTTTAAAACGGGTAACTCTCTTTGATTTAAGCTCAAAGGCTTCCTTGGAAAGGATTCTGCCCAAAGTGAGGCTTTAATGATGAATATATGGATTTGGAGAGATTAAATGGGAAGGGGTTTGCTGATCCAAATGCTTTAGAGGTGTGTGTAAGGTGGTAGAGGTGGGGGCCTTTTATAAGAGGAGAAGAGGGGCACTCTTGGAATGTTATAAAATTCTACTTTATTATAAAATGATTTTCGGATTTTAAAGGTCCCAAAATTATATATTTCTAGTATAAGGTGATAATATTTATAAATAAACATATCCAATAGGTTTTTGACAAGTTTAGGTCTTAGAGTTTACATTATCCTTTCATTTTATTTAAATCGTTCATTTATGAGGTAATCCCTGCATCATCACGGTGTCATAAATAAATTAATTTATTAAATGTCTAAAAATTATAAAAAAAATATAATGATGTAGGAAATCGTTTTATCTTTATAATGAATATTTATAGTAAAAAGTATGACTTATATAACCCCATGTAAAAATTGTTTTAGTAAAACAACACATGTTTGTGACATTTTAATTTTAACTTTAAATAAAAAGGTATTAATGTCATTTTCCAACCAAAGTGGCTCGATGGGGTCCCCAAGTTGACCCATGGATTTTATTTTTCGACCATGACACATCCAAAAAGGGTAGGACATGATTCAAGTTCATTTCATATTATTAAAACATTATCTTTACCTTAAATTACACTAATTACCTCTAATCGCGATTAAAAACATAAAAGTTACTATTCACTAAAAAATTATTTTAATCCCATTGAACCACATTTTATTTCCTAATGACAACCATGTATGTCGGATTTTTGAAATTCAAAACACATAAGTGGTAAAGTTTCATTTAAACGAAAAAAACGGTTTTTTAAGTACCACTTAGTGGTTTCGCTATTCATCAAAAATTGACGTTTTTTAGAAAAATATCAAAACTTCACCCTAAGCTATATTTTATATTCAAAATTCAAAAATGATGTCTATTTTACAAAATTAAAATCATATAAGTTAAATTAATTAATTTAATAATTAATTCCCATTGTCATGACAAATAGCGTTTTTTTATGAAATAATATATATCAAAAGATTGACACTAGTTTAATTCTAATTTTAAAGTGAAATTAATTCCAACGACCACTATTGGATTAAATGGTAAAAATATATTCTAATTTTACTATAAACTCAATTCAAAAGATAATCTAATAATATAAATAAATTAGATTTAAAAGAGGGCTTTAATTAAAATACAACATTTTTCACTATTCATTAAAAAAATGAACTTTATCGTAAAAATACCAAAAATTTACATAAAGTAAATTTTGATGTCCCGTTTCTAAAGAATAATTTTATTTTGTAAAATATAAGACATAAAATTGTCAAAAATTGGATTTAAAATAGGTTCTCCATCAAAATCTGGTTAATCGACCTTTTAAAGAATATTAGAATGTTTACGCTTAAAATTGGATTCATTTGCTTTTTTAATCCTCTAACATTTATTGTAAAGAGTAAAAATATTTGACAAACATATATAATCATTTTTTAGTTAGTTCTATTCATTCCCGCCATTACAACGGCTAGGCGTTAACTACCATTTAAAATAATATTATTTTATTATTAGAGTGCAACGTAAGATTCCCAAGAAACTCTTTGTTGCGTATTGGGTACGCCATTGAGCATAGCGTCCCCTTTAAAGTAATATTAATATTTTATTCACAAATATGGATAAATGTGAAAATGTCATATTCTTTATTTACCTGGGGTGTTATACTTTTATTTTAGGACTACATTGTTAGAAATTCCAAATGTTCATTGAGATTCATTTGGTCTATAATGGATCTTTTTCTATAGACCCTTCTTCTCAACAGCATTAGATGATTATCCCTTCTGCTCAACCACTTTTGTAAAGTATTTTTTTCATCTTCTTATATTAAATTTGAGATACAAGTAACATATATTGATTCTTAGTTACTTATTCCTCTTTCTCAATAAGTCCTTCTTTAATATCATTCACCATCTTCTCAAGTTTATCTAATTTTAAACAGTTTTATTTAATCTCTTAAAAAAGATCATATTATTCCTTCGAAAGATCCAAATTTTCAATAGTTTTCAGCTTTCCTGACTCTCATCTATATTTATCTTATTTTCTATTAATTCATTAAGACAAATATCCACTTTCTTAACATGTTTGTTATTATGAAATTAGAACTTTTAAATTTGTTTCTTTAGTTTTTTATTTTCCTTTTTGAGTTTCATATTGTCCATATATTGAAACCTAGACCCCCGTATCATAGAGGTGATTCCTTAATTTATTACATTATCATAAGTATATGATTAAAATCGCAAGGAATGAATAGTTTATATGTTTTGGAAAACTTGATTAGGTACATGATACCCATTTTATATAGGGTAAAGAAAATAAACCATAAAAACGTAAAATCTCTACATCCTTGAAACTCATTACAAAAATAAATCTTCATATTTAGTGTAATGGGAAAAAGTAAGGGTGAGATAAAATTATCAATAAGGGGTAAGTACAACAAAATCTCTCAATAATCAATAATTAATAATCAATATGGAAAGCTAAATAACTAAATGCACACGCTATTTCATAAATATATAGAAAATGAAATGCATATATAGATTTTTTCATAGATAAATTCTTCTAGATAATAATAACTACATAATGAATAAAGTAAATACTTAAATATTAGATGTTGTTTTTCCTAGTTATATAGAACCTTTACCGTTAATATCTATTCTCAATACATTTTAAACTACTCTAATTTGGCCAACTGATTTGTCTTAGGAGACTATTGATGCATCGAGGTGATTGCATTAACCGATCCCAAACCTGTTTCATTCATTTCCAAATCATTCCTCATAAATAAAATAATAAATCTAATTCATAACCAATGTGACTTATTAAATATACGTCTTTAGAAAAAGATACGGATTTGTCAACATTTCCCTAATTCGTCAAATAACATTAAAAGTAAACACATTATATAAAAATAGTATAAAGTTTAGGAAATAATTATATCAATTACCCAAGAATATTTATATTTAAGATAAATTTAATTTAAAATAAAAAAATAATCCTAATTAAGTGATTATTTCAAGAAAAAATTAATAATCACAAAGGAAAGTGAGATTGCAAAGTTAACTTTTACCACTTAGTAATTTTCAAGTCCAACCCCCTTGGATGAGATAATTCAAAGTGAGACATAAAATACCATAAAGTATGAGTGAATCATAATATTAAATTTAAAGGGGTGGTATATACTCCACATCAATTTAAATTGGTTCATAAGAACAAATAAGTCTCAATGGAATGTAAATTGAGAAACAAAACCCTTACCATACGCTCTCTTTTGTTTGAACTATCATTAACTTCGAGTATAATGGTTTTAATAATTGTATTAACTTATAAAAAATACATATTAATATTTATGATATCATATATAGTTCTTTCATAACATATTATAATGTGTTAAAAAATCATCTTTCATCTTTTTCATCATTTCTGATGTTAATTTCCTTGTTTTTTAAGTTTGTTTTCACTTGTAAATTTTTTGTTCATATTACCTAGATCAGGATTTAATCAAATAAATAATTTAAAAAATTATTTTAAAATTATATATATTCATTAAATATGTATTTATATTAATTAGTAAATTTTTTATATTGGAAATCAAATAAACCATTCATGGAGATGGTAGGTCGTACGTACAAAAGAACAATGTTTCCATTTTCTTATCTTATTAAAATAATGAAAGGTAATTGATATATATATTTATATTATAATTTTAGTCTCATATTTATTTCATATATTTCAAATATTTTTATTAAAATCATCCTTAATAAATTAAAAGTAAAGTGTTAATGAATCTCATCATTTTGAGGAGGCGGTAGTCCACGGGTCCACAAATGATGTTATCATATTCTCTGAAAATGGAAGGCATGAATTTATGTGTTATAAAATAAATCTAAAATAATATATACAATATGAACCATAAATATACCATATATAAACTGTAAATACATCATTATTTCCAACCTTAAAAGGTGTTAATGGAAGAATGAATGATATCGGCTCACGATGTGGTAGTCCATCACACGCACGAACGATGATCGTGTATGATGAAAGTGTATGAAATTTTACTTTGTACCCATAAGATTAAAATAAATTAGTATATTTAGGATAATTATGTTATTATATAATCAATATATATGTATAATTTAGTAGGTGTATAAAGAAATAAAACAAAGGTGCTCGTTGAATAATGTTACCTTTTTCGGGGTTAAATCTTTTTGGTTTAACCAAAATACTTACATCGTTGGACTTATTTCCTAATAAAAGAATCTAGGATGATTGGAGAGATTTTGGGAGCTTATTTTCATATTTTTTTATGATCCAAAATTCTTGAGAGCTGGGAATTAGTGAGGGGCTAAGTTCTCTTTTATAGTAGAGGAGGAGTAGAATTCTTATAAATATATAAAGGAAACACTATTGAGATGTCTTCTGTACATCATGTGCCTCTAAAATTGACAAATAATGGTGTTTAGGGAAATTATGTTCGATAAAAACCTCCAAAAAACAAAAATAAGTGCTTTTTTATAATGTTGTAGCTTAACTTCTAGGTTTCCCAGCATTTACCTTTTTGGTTTTAATTAAGGTAACTACTTTTCTTACTTAAGTATTGTATCCACCAATAATAAAGTAAAAATATATTTGATATATAGTTTTTACCAAATTATTCTAAATATTATATCTAATTTTTAAAATAAAAATTCTATTTTTTTTGGAAATTAATTTTAACCCAATAAGGGGTTATGTGCAAAAACACTACATAAACTATAACCACACTAATTGTGTTTATTTTAAAATTTAATAGAAAATGTATTTATTATAATGACATAATTGTACCATTAATGCACCATATTTTATATTTATTAACATTCTAAAATCACTTTATAAGATATAGTATTTTTTAAAAATTTAAATTAATTAATAAAACAAAATTTATTATAAAATAGCTTTAATGTCAATTTTGACATTACAAATTTAATTTGAATTTAAAAATATCATTACAATGATTGAATTATAATATATAACGTTAACATCAATGTAAAAAGATATATTAATCAACAAAATTTTGGAATCATAATAATTCACTCAATTTTCTTCATTTTTAATATTTTTTACTATCATTTATCTAAGTTAATTGTTAAAAAAATAGTTACTATATTGGAATTTCTAAAGCATTAAAAATAAATATATCATATATAAAAATTAATTTCAAATTATTATGATAAAAATAACTCATTTATATTTTAAAAGGATATATATAACTGATAATATGACGTTTCTTCCTTATCTAAATTCTTTATTAGGGTTATAAGTAAGAAAGTTTCCTTTTTTTCTTTTTTCTTACATAACTTATTATATGGTCACTACCATGTAATAGAATACCAATAACTCATAAAATTATATCCATGGGGAGATATGGTTTAAATATGTCATCCAATGGGTTGTTTACAAGTTTCAAGGTTATTTTTTCCCTTAAGATTAAAATTTTACCACTAAGTCAACTCCTTTTTACCTTAATCATTGTAAATAATTTTAATTTATTTCAATAATATTTTTGGTAAAATAATAATTTTAGTCTATTATAAATTTTAAATTATTTTAATTTCAAATATTAAGTCAATTTTTCAAATTCCAATCACCGAAATAGCATAAATTAATTTAAAATTAATCTGTGAGACCGAACAAGATAGCGGGTTTTGAAAGTCAAAATGTTCAAATGTTCACCATGTTTTTATATCTAAATTAAATATGAAAATGATTACAATTACCTAAGTTATATTAATATATTTAAAATTTATATAATCATACTTTAAAAATCATAAATATATGTTAACAATATAAATTACTTATATAGAAAATCAGTTTTCAATTAAAATTCTCTAATTTTCACTATTCATCAATAAATGAAATTTCATATAAAAATACCAAAAACTAACCCTAAAATAATTTTGGAATTACTATTTAAAAAATTAAGTTTATATTATCAAATAAAAGTTTTTAGATTTCCATAAATAATATCTAAAACAAGTCCACCATTAAATGGAAGCAAAACTACCTTTAGAAAAATATAGCTTTTGTGGGTAAAATTGGATTTGTTTTTATCGTATTCGTATAAAATATATTAGATGATTGTGAAAATATTTTATTTAATATAATATATATATATATATCATTAATATCATTCACTAATAGTAATTATTTTAATTTTTTAAGATAATGCACCTTTTTTCGCATAAAAATAGTTTTTCTAGAAACATTTATACTATATAATATTTGTTTTTATATTCACATATAATTAATTGGTCACAAATTAAGTATATAAATATGTGTAAAATGTATTTTCCAAATTTATTTAATCCTTTTCATACAGGTCATTATAATGGATAGTTTATAAATATCATATTAAATAATAATATTAATAGTATATTATAGTTTGGTAAAACTCGGTCTTGCTTGTAACAAAATATATCAAAGGAACAAGGTATTGTGTGTAACACAATAAAACATAGTGTTTTGTTTACCACAATCTAATCACATTATTGTGTGATAATTACCCTTAATTTGGAATTGCATATAAATAAATATGGAAAAAATTAAATTTATTCTAAAATGCATATATTGTAAATTCTTGGGGTGTTCTACCATAATATTATCTTCTAGATTTTATTTTAACATCCATTATAATTCATTTCTCTTATATCCTTTATCATCTTTAAATGAGTCTCTAAATTTCTTGGATTTTCCCATAAATCACATGTGAATCTTAGAAAATCTTTCATCTTCTAACTCACTACTTGATGACAAAAAATCATCCATTTATCTACTCATCATATTTTTATTCTAGGAATTAAACCCCTTCTTAATATTTTTCCACTTCATTTTCTAGGACTTTTAATCATCTTTATCTAAGTAATTTTCACCAGCCTTCTTCTTTGGATAGTTACCAACAAAATGGCCACTATTTTGACAATTTCAACACTTTGTTGGATTCATATTGTTTTCCAACTACACCTTTTGAAAATTCTTCTAAATAAGGACATCATTTGAGTAAATTATTATTTGGATTCCTCATCTATAGAGTCACCTGATTTTAGATTTTATTTGATTATAGTTTCACATTTTATCATCTCTTCAAAGGGAATCTCATCTCTTTCCTTTTTCTTGATTGTTATCACTTTTCTCATTTCATATGTTACGATATTATTATAAAGTTAATCCAATGATAGATCTTCTCTCTCTTATAGAGGTGAAATATTTGAGTCAAATATATTTGATAAATCTCTCACAAGCTTATTCACAATATTAGGATCATCCAGCTTCTCAAAAAACCTCTGATATTGCTGGATATATCATTTAATATTGTAAATTAGTCATAAATTATTTTATCATCAACCATTTTTCTATATTTAAACTTTATTCTATATATTATCAACATTTATTCTTAAGCTTTAAGAATTGCTTCATAATTTCCTCTCAGTTTATCCAAGATTTCTTTACAAGTTTTTAGACCCATCACTTTAGTGTATAATGTTTTTGATAAATCCATAAATATTGAATTCTCATCCATTACATTAACTTTTAAATTTTTCTAACCATCTTGAGTCGTAGAAACATCCTCATTAATAGGTTTTAAACTCACTGTTACTACATCTGTCACTTTTATACCAAGTGATAGAAGTTAAAAAATCATCATATTCCTCTATCTGTGATAATTGATTCCATCAAAAGTAGGAATTCATGAGTTGTTTACTAGTTTCAAATTCATGATTTCTAATAATTTTTTTCAGACCAACAAAGGGGAACTTTGGATCTAATACAAACGGTAATGTACAAGGTCAGTTAGGTACCACTAAGAGTTAGTGAATTAGTGGTACACTATTTTTACAGATTCTTTTACTTTTGATTCAACCTTCATAACATATTAAAGTCTTTATCCCTCATATTTAATACTCTGCCACACCTTGAAAGAAAAAATAACAAAGATATCCTAGAACACAGTGATTTAAAAGGTTTTGTATAAAGGCCTAAAACATTTTTCATCTTTTAGAAACTCTAACATGGATTATCCTCTAAAATTGAAGTTGATTACAATAGTAATAGTTTCTACCCCCAATTAAAAAATAGATATACCCCCAATTCTGTTCACCCTTAAAAATTTAGTTATACCCTACAACTACACCTTTTCACAATGATTGGTTAGACCCCCCCCCAATCACAATCTTCTATAAATTGGTTTAACCCCCAGCTATAACCTCTTACTTTGAATGGATTGATCCACTGTACAAATACCTTTAGAAGGCCTTCTTCTATGAGCTTAATGGGTCACATTGTCTGGTTCCCGACTTCTAGAAACTTTTCACTGGTATTTCTAAAAAAATTCATTACAGTATTAATCATTAACCTTTATGAAATACTGCTCAGGAATGAATTTTTTCTTCTATTGAATACCTAGCCTCATAGAATTATGAAAAAATTATATATGAATTTCTTCTAAAATACTAATTGAATTTATATCCTGTATTCAGTCCCAAAGAACTACACCCAATTCATGAAAATTATTTTTATTATGTGATACTCTTCTAAATTCATGCATATATATAATACACTACATGATCTTCTCAACATAATATGTGCATCAATATAAATTCAGAAGGTTCTCAATGTTCCTTTCCCATGTTATATCATGTTCTTGAAAATGTGGGATAATGGAAGTATAAAAACAATAACTCAATCAATTTTCAACACACATTGTTGTTTCTACTATTTATTCCTGCATAACACATTCATGGAACTCAAATAGACACTATGTCACACACACTAACTCACTTGGTTTACAGCCTAATGAACTTCACTACTTCATGTTCACAGTATGCTTCAAACACTCCCCTTCACTATGCAAGAATATCTTATAATAGTGTATCATTCACTGCCTCCTTTGAGAAAACTCTAATGAGTATAGGTTCTCCTTTTTGCAAGTTACACTATTAAATTATCTCACACAAGTGGTATTTCTTCTCTTCTTCTTTTTTCTCCACACAATAAAATCATTTGATTCTTCTATGCTGCACATAACACCTCCTTTGCAAGAATTAAATATGTGGTACTACTCTTATATATTTATTCTCCAAATAATAGTATATATAGGTTCTTATATATCTATAACATAACAAATTTTTGATATTTACATGGGTTTATAGAAACTCAAACCATCTTTATGTGAATGTGATTGAGGATGCTCAGCATGAATACTTGGAAACTGCTTTCCAAATATTGAGATCTTGAACGATTCTATTTAGTTCTCTTCTCTCTATAATTATATCTCTAAAAATAGTTTATCTTTTCAACCACAAATGAGCTAATCATGAGGTATTTATATAAAAATACTCACCAACTAAGTTCTACAAAAAACATGGATATCCAGTCACTCCATCAGCCCATGCGCTTAATTCCTTAAGTCATACTTCTTGAGATATCACCTTCACCAAAAACTATTTTTTATTACCTTATTTTTTTATTCAAATTGTACTTTTTAAATAATGAAAATAACGTTTCATTATGATTAGATCATCTTTGAATTATAAAATGGTGTTTAGAAGGATATGATGTATCATTTGGATTATTGCATCAGGAATAAACTTGATGAACATAACTGCACGACTGGACGAGGATGAAGACAATAGAGTAAGGTCATTCCAATAGACTATATAAAAAAAATATAATGGTCATGTATTTATGTTTATCATTAGTGGATGATAAGCAATTATTCTCAATAACGTGTCCCACATTGAAATATCTCTAGCTTGACTGACTCGTTTAATATCAATGTGAACCAGCTTCTATGCACATTTGGTTACTAGTCCACTCTCATTAGTAATTAGAAATACTCCATGATATAACCATGAACCTCTTCCATGACTCCCCTGTAAGTTGGTGGCTCCACCTATACTCATTCACCTCTATGGATGCACCATCCACTACTATACAAATATGATGCACATGCAGGATGGTTAGGGAGTTGACTTCCCTACAAAGTAGTGGTTGTTGTCCTCCTATCCTAGATGATATCTGTATGCCCCATTTTTTATCAAATTTCAAAAAAAAATATTCTTCAAATATAGGCAATAAAACCATTCTAAAAAAAGACATTACAAACATTATCAAATCCTTGGGAAAAATAAATAGCATTTTTCAAAACCTCTATTTAACTATTGTAAACATAGTATCACTAAAAAAAGCATATTTTCTAAACATTTGACCAGTTAAAAAATTATCATTTTTAAAAAATAAACTTATATTGATATATTCTCCCAAACACTTATTTAAAACAAACCCAAATCACTCAAAGGGAACTTCAGTTCTCTTCTTTGGTGAGTCCAAGAGTTGGTTAATGTGTTAATTGTTAATAATGTTCCATGAAAAATAGTTATTCCTAATTAAAACATCAATCTAGTTCCCTCCACTGACTAAAAACAAAAAAAATAGTATGATCAATAGTAATAATAGTGAAAAAAACACAAAATTAGGAAATGAAACTTATAGGATGTCAAAATCATAACACATTATTTTAAATATATGAAACCTTAGGATTAACCTAGTTTATCCATGATTATAATTTATTTAAAATCCCTTATTCTCATTCATAAATGGTTTTTGGATTTCTTAAGCATATACCCCAGGAGTTTCAAATCAGGTGTGTATAATGGCCTATTGTTGTTCACAAGGTAATGATTGAGTCCATATCAAATATCCCTTTTGTAGTTATTACCCCTTGGTTCCTATGTACCAGAGACACATCCACTTACAGTATCTAAATAGGGATGTAATTACTTGGAAACCACATTCTTTATCCTTAACTAAAATTCTAATACATTTTCTCATACTTTCAATAATCCCTTAATTTATCCTATGTGATATACCTAGACATATATTTAAAAACATCGATAGAAATTTCTATAAATATTTCCTCTCCTTGTTTCAAAAGGTTAACTAAACCATTACTTTGATACCAACTTAGAGACCTGGCCTTACCATTCATAGATATTACATCAATTTAGATGAATATTCATTTAATAACCTAGTTCTTATTTTTAGGTATAAATCTCTTCTTTTTGGTTCAAATAAGAGGAAAACTAGTTAAATGGGATAAATGGTGGCCATAGGACTTACACGTCAATACATGGTGGTAACAATCAGTGTACTTATTAGTAGATGTCTTGTAACTTAATCATGCATGGTTGAACGTGGTGTGTAAGGGGATTCGATAGAGGGGGTGGTTTTAGTATGAAAATGGAATTTAGTTTCTATTATGAGCAATGTAATTTTCTTATTTTGGATAAAATGGTAAGTATCTTAATGATTCATTAGATGGACGGAGGGCTCTCCCCATTACATGGATAGCAGTGCCAGACAAGACTTTTCCTCCCGATTCTCCGTACGAACTCTGAATCGAATATCATCAGATGCGTTAAACCCAATTGATAATATCTCGATTCAACTTGAGACATTCTTCGTGATTTTTTATCTCTTTTTAGTTATTGGACCTTGGGATTTTACCTCGTTTTATAGATCTACTTTGTTCTATCTTTAATTTTAGATTGCTTCCTGACAAGGAGTGCCACACAAGTAAGAGGTAGGTGGTCTTGTGCCTTTTGTGAATTTTTATGATGTTTATATATTTAGGAGTGTCACACACCCATTTTTAGGGTGTCTCTTGATTTATAATTTACCCTTTTTGTTTTATATTTGTGTTTAGGTAATCAAATAAGTGTTTTAAAGTATGAATTGGGTTTTTTACCTTGTTTAAGGGACACACCGTGGGTGTGTTTCCCTCGGAACGAGCATTTATGGTCATTTGTATGTGGTTTCCTATAAGGCATGCCTTGTTTACCTTATTGAGTTTTCAACTATAAATATTTTTATAATGGAATTGAAATTTTGATAAATTGTGTTCGAATTAATTAAGGGTTTGGGATTAGTGTTTCCCCTTTTCCCCATGTTATGAATATTCTTGTTTAATAATGTCTTTAATGTTTTTCTTCAACTGTGGACCTTTTCATGTGAGTTAGGTTATGAAAATGCCTTGTAATGTTTTAGATTAATAAATAATCTTGTAATATAAATTTTTCCCATGTGAGTGATTTATTGAAGTTAAATAATGTGATAGTTTAATTTACATGTGTTTTTGTTATATGATATGTGCCAATGTGAGTTAATATGTTAAATCCATGTAATAGTTTAATTCACAGGTGTTTATTGTTGTATGATATGTGCCCAAGTGAGTTTATATGTTAAATTCATATAATAGTTTAATCTACAAGTTTATGCTTGTATGAAATATTTAAGAAGGGTTTATTAGGAATGGATGATCCATAATATCAATTAAACGACAAGGTCGGGCTCATGTGAAATATTTCTCCTTATATACCTTGGGTGAACCATTATCTGGGTTAAAATACAATGGATGGACTCAAGAGGTTAATTATGTAAAGGTTGTGAGTGATCCACATATAGGGTGGTCAGGCTCATTGAGGATTGTTTAAAATACCAAGCATACCTAGGATCCACTGATAGATACCAAGGATGGGATCTAATAAAAAATGATTAAATGATTAGTTATACCAGAGGGTGAGGATTGTTTATGCCTGTGGGTGAGGATATGTTATGCATGAAGGTGATTATTAGTTATGTCTATGGGGGAGGTATTGAATTGAATATTGAATGGAGTGACTTATAACGTGTCTAACAATCCAAATCACAATTTCATATTCGATCTTCACTTTACATGTTTAGATATCCTTCAGAGATATTTTTTGTGCATCCTTAAATGGGGGATTGACGGTCTTAGGCTGGATCTCAATATTTATATATTTCAATGTAATTGTATCATTAAACATAACATAATGAATGAAAATTTAAACTAGTTCATGTTGGGTTGTTTACTTTTGAGTACTTCCTTGTTTCTTCTTGCACTATTTTACATTGTGGTTGTATATACTCATTGATTGTTAGACACATATCTTGGATGATTTCGTACGGGGATTTATTTCTCATACCCTATTTGGGTCATGCTTTTGGGCCTAAAAATATTATATTGTTTCATGTGTCCATAAGGACAAGTGCCCTTCTATGGGTACTTGATTGTTGTTCGAAGCAGGATAATATGGGCTCAATCTAAGGATTGTGATGCTTCGGAGTTTTCCTTTTTATTTTTGTACCTTCATATGGTATCTTTAACCAGACTGTAGTGTATCCTATTTTGGATGATTTCCTAGAACATGTGACATGCTGCATCATCTTTTGTATGTAATGATGCTAGATTATTTATCTTATCTGTCTTCCATTGTTTATTTCAGTTGTATGGTATTTACTATTTCCACTATTATATTGTTATTTATGTTGTTGTGTTACACTTTTTGAATAAGGGAATAGTTTCCCCACTATCACACCATAGGTCCTAACTTCTAGTCAACAACCTCTATCATTTTGTGAAATTCACTTGAGGCCATGTGGCCAACCGGGTATGGGGCACCAGTTGACTGGAATCTGGATTCGGTACATTACAAAGTGGTATCAGAGGGTGGTTTTTTCTATGTTGCTAATTTTTTAGTGAAATTAGATAGGTATAAGAAGTAAGTGGAGTTTGGTACTGAAATATTCCTAGAATTTGCTACCTCAAGTACATTTAAAAGACAAATTTCTTCGAATTAAATTGTGTTTTTTGGATTTTGATTTAATGAAGTTGATTCGATTTCACCAATAGGGGACACACTAGTTTCGTGCTGTTATTATTAGTATCATTGTGGTTTTATTTTGTTGCAACCCAATGAGATAAGGGTATGCCTTCTCATGCATCATATAGGAACTTGTTAAAATTCACATGCCATGCATTCTTTCTATGCCACTTAGGATCATTAATCATTTCATGTTGTTTTGATAGATATCATGATAGATATTCATATTTTTATGATAGGTACCATAATAGATATACCTCCTATTGTGATAGGTGTATTGGTACGTATTATGTTAAGATTGTATGGATGCTAAACTTTGGTCCCTGAAGAGTATTGGCCCTCTTAGATCAGAATTTGGTGGATCATTTTTCAGACATGGAATATAGATTGTGTTGTTATGTGCTATATGTGGATGTAAATCCTTGATTCGTGGGGAGTATAAGCCCTCAAGGATCGAAATTTGGGAAGTTATTTCTTTATTTTTCAAAAATAGGGGTTTTGGGAAATTTTATGAGGCTTACTATCCGAAAACCCAGAAAACACGGCATGTGATTCTATGAAAACACGCCATGTGGTCTTCTATTTGTGAAGAGTAAATATTTCTTAAGTACACTCCATATACTAGGAGTACATGTTGTGTTGTTTTTGATTGTGTGTCCAGCTGAGTGAGAGATAACACGGTTTGTCGGTTTTTGGTTATTTCATGTCATGTATGTTAGATACACACCATGTATTTTTACTTTGGTTGATCCTATGTGGCATTGACCATATGGAAGTACATGGACAGAATTGAGAACTTACAAACACACCATGTGTCAGACTGACACACTGTGTACCTGGTTTATTTACATTCCTAGGTCAGTGAGAGTATGTTCTAATGTAATATCTTGAAGGTACACATTGTGTATTGTTTCTACATGTCGTGTACTTCTTTTTTGGTACCATTTAAGGGTATTTTCCTATTTTATCCCCCCTTGTCAATTTTTGACCTAATTGTAGTCTTTTATAAGTAGTTTTTTACATAGATCTCGATGGTGAAGCCCTTGGAAAATTTTGAGGACTCTTAATGGGTGTTTTGGGGATTCTTTTTAAATGGATAGGTTTTTCCTCTAATTACCCTTTTTAGTTATCACCTGAGAGTGAACGTAGTGTTAATGACTGATTGGGTGTCCGAACCAACCTAGTTAAGACATGTGATATGAGATGATCTATAATCTCTCTCTCATGAAATATTATTTGAGGAATTCTACCTTATGAGATGTGTCCTTATAGACTAGGAGGTATTGATACGAGTTAAGATCAAGGATTACATGTATTATTCCTATTCTTATGTTTTGAAATAGAGAATCCTCTGTTGGATGCCTTCGGTCATGTTACCTGGAGGATCTGGTGTAGAATGCCTCTTAATGTTATGATGCTTATTCTTCATAAAGGGGTATCCAGTGGTAGATCTTTCCAATGTTGGTACTGCTTAGGTGTCATTGTATCTAGTAGAATGATTGAGTCTTTAAAGAGGTAACCCTTGTTCGGAAGTGTGATTTCTGTATCTTAACCCTTGATATGGGAATGATAATTGGGGATTGATCGGTTCAGTGTGTTAGACATTCCTCGAGCATGGTCAGCTGCTCAAGAGGTCATGTAAACCTCTCATTCCATAAGTTATGGGTGACATGGTACATCGTCATCCATGTAAATGGTTGTGTTGATGAAGTTATTTGATCCAAGTTCTTATGTGAGCCATATGGTACTAGGATTCTTAGGTTGGACAACCTATGAATACTACCCAAAATGTGTCATTTTTTTATAAAATTGGGGTAGTATAGGTTGACATATTCAGTACCCATCAAGTGTTAAATTTTATAAATGATTCATCGAGTTCAGTAAAATCATTGATCTTTGATTTGTTGTGTCTATTCTCAATTATCTCTGGAGTATAGTGACTTGAATGCTTTAGAACCAAGTTTAACCCACTACTAAGGAGGACTTTTTGGGACACTGGTGTTTTTACACGTCAGTCAGTTTAATTTTTAATTTTATGCTAAGTGATTTTACATGGTGATCGGGATTGGTGGATTGACACTCATGTGTTTAAGTTGGTACTGAACTCATAATTTTGAGAGTTTTTGTTCTTTATTCTTAACATTTAAGACACTTCTAGTTGCGGAGCATCATGTTGGTTCTATTTAAATGTTTCCTACCATATATAAGGGACATAATCAAGGACCATTTGGAAATGGTTGTTCTACTTGACTAACTTTGAGGCTTACGATTCTTGTTTCTTGTTTATGATTTCTTGACAGCATGAACGTTGTTGCAGTTGGTTGTGTTTGAAACCCTTATAAGGAATTGATGATCAATGATGGACCTCATTGGTTAAGTGTAATCTATCATAGAGATTCCTTGTGATAAAGGCATTGTGGTCGGTTGAATAATGATGTTTCGGCAAGAGAGGCCATGTTTCTTTTAGGAGGTCAGATACTAGTGGTCCAGCTATCCTTTTTCTTGTAATCCTTGAAATCATAATAGTGTGCTCTTACTTAAGAGACGTGCATGCCCCCTATCTTGATGTCATCCTGGATGCACTAAGAGAGTGTCGGTTATGCATTGAGCTGTATTTGAAAGTCATTAGTCTAGTTCATGGTCTCCTTCTATGTTGTTAATTGGATGTGTAGTTTTTAATGAGGCTTGGTTAATCCTGATTGATACTTGGGTTCCCTTGTAGATAAGCCTTGGACAGACTTAGGGATGCCTAATGTTTTCTTCTATGTGACCTCCAGGCATATGATACTCTGGGTTCAATCAGTGTTCTTATGTGGAATTTTGGCCTAGTACTAAAGACTCGCTTGTAATGGGAAGAAAATACCACCTTGTTGAGTTCCTTAGACTCTAAGTTGTTAAATATGAGGTTATCTTTGACTTATAGATGGGATCAGATGTGAGGGTTTAAAAATAGGTGATTGTTCCCATGGGATGGATCTGGAATTACGCTTTTACTCATGTTTTTTTATGACCTATTAATTGATCAAGGGATGGATTGAAAAAGGAGAATCACTGAGAGAGAGGTGTGAGATTTGGTGAACAATATCGTTGTGGGAGTATGGTGCCTTGGAAGTAGGCATTGTGTTCTGTTGTAATATGTTGTATTTTTAAGATGGGCATTTCAATGATTAGTCATCTAGTGAGCGTTTAACTCATTATCCTTCTTTTTCTTCATGTTTGGTTCCAGTGGACCAGTTTAAAAACTCCTCCAGTTTAAGGTGGGTGTGGTATAAAAGTCTGTAATGTCTTTTTAGGAAATATTATGTGACCTTTTTTGATGATGTGTATCAGGGTTCAACAATTATTTGTTGCGAGGTAGCTGTAATGACCCTAGTTATGTTCAAGTTTTCCTAGTTAAAGGAAAATTATATTAATATCATCAATAGAATTATCAAGTTCATGCTTTTTTGGGTCTTCCAATGGGGGTGTTTTGGTAAGGATGTCATGGGGTTTTTTGTTGAAAGGATCATGAAGTTTTCACTTTTCCTTCCAATCAAGGAAATTTTCAATGTTGATGAGCTTTTAAGGTTGTATATCCATGAGGCTGTATGAATTAGTGGGTTCTAAATTGTATCGTTTTATATAGGGATGAGAATTTTACTTCTCATTTATAGAAAGGAATAAATAGGGAGTTGGGTACACAGGTACTTCTGAGCACAGTGTACCATCGCCAGATGGATAGCCATTCATTGTGCACGATTTAGGTGTTAGAGGAAATGCTTTCAGAATGCTTCCTAAATTTTTTAGGGTTCTTTGAAAAAACACATATCCTTGGTTGAGTTCTCCAATAATGATAGATTTAAGGATACTTTATAAATGGCTATATATGAGACTTTTTACGGTAGGCCATGTTTATCACCACGGTTTTGGCTGGAGGCAGGAGAGGTAGCTATGCTTGGACATCGTCTTGTCTAGGAGACCACTTAACCTGTTCAGGTGATTCGGAAGTGGTTGTCTACTACACAGTCTCTTCATAAATATTATGTTGATCGTTGCAGATGACCTCTATAGTTTGAGGTTGGGGATCTATTTTTTCTATGTGTTTCATAGAGGTTGGGGCACAAGAAGATTCAGAGATAGGGTAACCTTTAGTTAAGATAAATCGGGCCTTTCATGATTTTTGAAAAAGTCTAGATAGTTGCCAATTTGTTGAAATTACCTTAGAGACACAAGAATATGAACGCAAGCTTCCATGTTTCTCAGTTGTGATGTTTATTTTTAGACATGTCTCTTACCTTTCAGTCCAAGGAGGTTTAGTTATAGGTTGATTCAACCTTTTAGGTGCATCCTATAAAAATTGTGTATAGTAGCATGAAGGTTCGCTGAGGTCGGTCAGTTCCTCTAGTATGGGTTCTATGGTAGCATGGTCAAGTACAGGATGAGACCTAGGGAAGGATTCCAATGTACATACTCAGTCTCTAGAGTTATTCTTAGATATTTTTCACCACCCTTGGAAGGGAAATTCTGGGACAAATTTCTTTATGGGTGGAAGTTTGTTAGAACCTAATTCTTTTTTTGATGTACGAATGTCTTATTTTTGGTTCATATAAGAGGAAAAATAGTTAAAGGGGTTAAATGATTGGTTTATGACTTACACGGCCAAACATGGTGGTTACACCCCATATACATATTAGTACACATCGTGTAACACAACCATGTATGGTTGAACATGGCGTGTAAGGGGAGTCGGTAGAGGAGGGACAGTTTTAGTATGGACATTGTGTGTACTTTCTATAAAATTCAATGTACTTTTATTTTTTGGGCTATAATGGGAAGTAGCCTTGTGTTTCTTTATAAGGATAGAGGGCTCAACCCATTACGTGGACCATAGTGCCAGAAAGGATTTTTCCTCCCGAATCTCTATCTGAACTCTGAATCAAATGCCAACATATGTGTTTAAATCCCATCAGTTAGCTCTCGCTTACACTTGATCCATTATTCAGGATTTTTTCTCTTGACTCTATTATTAGACCTTGATTCTTTTACCTTATTTTGTATATCTACTTCACTCTTTATTGAATTAGAGATTGACGTTGGACGACGAGAGTTATACGAGTACGAGGTATGTGGTCTTGTGCCTTTCACAAATTGTTATGGTGTTTATATATTCTGAAGTGTCCTGCATCAACATTTAGGGTGTTTATTGATTTATAATTTTTCCTTTTTATTTCATATTGGTGTTTAGGTAATCGAATAAATGTTTAAATTTATTAATTAGGTTGATTGACATGATTAAGTGCCACCCCATGGGTGTTTTTCCCTTATAATGGCCATTTATGGCCATTTGGCCAACGTTGCCTATGAGGCATGCCTTGATTACATTATTGGGTTGTCAAGAATGAATAAAATTTTAATGGAATTGAAATCATGATATATGTTTTTGAATTAATTAAGTTTTTTGGATTAGTGTTTTCCCCTTTTCCCCTTGTTATGCATATGCCTGTTTAAGCATGTTTGTAATGTTTTTCTCCAACTGTGAACCTGCCTACTTGAGTTAGGTTTTGATAAGGCCTTGTAATGGTTTAGATTAATAAATAGGATTGATATGTAAATTATGAACATCTGAGTGATTTATTTATGTTAAACTATGTTATAGTATAATTATCATGTGTTACTTGTTATATTATTTGTACCCACATGAGTTAATATGTTAAATCCATGTAATAGTTTATTTCACATGTGTTACCTATTATATGAGATGTTACCATGTGATTTAATATGTTAATTTTTTTTAATATTTTAATTTACATGTGTATATTTATATGAAATGATTTATAATGGGTAATTAGCAATGGGAGAGCTATAGAATTAGTTAAATAAATAGGTCATGCTCATTTGACTAATTGCACCTTATATACCTTGGGTGAACCATTATCTCGGTTAAAATACAATGGATGGGGTCAAGAGGTAAATTATGTAAAGGTTGTAACTGATCCACGGATAGGGTGGTCGAGCTCATTATGGATTATTTAAAATGTCAAGAAAACCTAGGATCCATTGATGGATACCAAGGCCAGACTCTATTACAAAATGATTAAAGGATTGGTTATGCCTCTGTATGGGGATTGGTTATTCCTTTGAGTGAGGATTTTTTATACCTGTCGGAGAGGATTGGTTATGCCTGCAAGTGAGATTTCGAATTAAATATTGAATGGAATGAATTATTATGTGGTTGTCAAGTCAAATCGCATGCTTGGATTTGGACTTCGCTTTACTTTTTTAGATTTCCTTCTGAGGTATCTGTTGTGAATCATTTATACTGGGGGTTTATGGGATTAAGATGGATCTCAAAACTTATATAATAAAATGTAATTGTATGGTTGAACTAAACAAAATGAATGAAAATGGAAACCCATTCATGTAGAATTGTTTACTTTTGAATACTTCATAGTTACGGCTTTCACTATTGTACATTATTGTTGCATACACTTCCTGATAGTTAGGAACAAATCTTGGGTGGTTGCCTACCAGGATTTATTTCTCACACCCTGTTTGGGACATGCTTTTGGGCCCAAATAGATTATATTATTTCAGGTTTCAATAAGGGAAAGCACCCTTCTACAGATACTTGATTGTTATTAAGAGTAGGAGAGCATGGGACTAAGCTAAGGCTTACGATTCTTCTAAGTTTTCCTTTTTATTTTTGTACCTTGGTATTGGATCTTGTATATTACTGTAGTGAATCCAATTTTGGTTGATTTCCTAAAACATGTGACATATTTCATCATCTTTGGTATTGAATGATGCCTGATTATTTATCTTATCAGTATTCCAACATTTATTTTTTTTATGATATTTACTCTTTATACTGTTGTAATATTATTTATTACAATGTGTTACACTCTTCCAATGAGGTTATAGTTTCCACATTATCACATCCTAGGACCTTTCTGGTAGTCAGTAGCCTCTGGCATTTGGGGAAATGTGCTTGAGTCTATGTGGCCAATTGGTATGGGGCACCAGTTGAGTAGCATCCGGATCCAGGACGATACAATTCAGTACATTTCACAAACACCTGCTTGAGGATCATAATAGTTTAGTTTATTTGAAATCCGGTTATGTAGTTTTCTAATTTGGTTAATTTATCTCATAAAAATCATCCCATTAACTACTCTTCATATACAAACACTACATAAAACGTTTCTTCATAACCTGGGGAAAGGAAACATAAGAAATGGGGAGCTCATTATTCATTAAGGGTAAATAAAGAGGGTAGGTAAATAAAACATGAATATGAAGGTGTAATAACATGAGAAAAACAATTGAAAATTATATTATCCATAAAAAATACTGTAATATTGATTCATGGTATAAATAATGAAATTTCATATGATATTAATCATAAATAAATCAAAAAACGTGATCTATGAGAGCATAATATTTGAAAAAGATAGAAATTTGTTCCATAAAAAAAGTGTAGAAAATCATTTCCTCAGTAGTCAAGGATCATTTCCGAAACATATCATTGCACTCCATGGGAATCTATACTAACTTGGTTGGACACACCACTATCCCTAGTGTAATTCCCTTCCTCATAGTGGAATGGGTTCACTCCAAAAATCATCATAGTATTCAAGGTTCACTCCCAAGACAATCATAGAAAACATAGTCCCTTACTAAATATGGTTAACTCCCCATTATAGTCTTATATATCTCAGGATATATTAATATTTTCCCTAATTCATCGGAGGAAGATATTGGTCCCACCCTTGTTTGGTGATAACATAACCACCTTCCTTGGTTAAAATGTAACCATTGTCCTTAGTTATAACTTAACCACCATCACATAATTGAAATCATATATCTATGCCACAAACATGATGTCATCATAAACGTAATCGATTTTGATAAATAATAATAACAGTATAATTGGATCATATCCCCATTAAATCATATGTAACCTCAAAGGATTCCTCCTTAGAGAGAAAATTATTTTGAAAGAAAATTCACTTGGAATGTTTCTTAAGGAAAATAATCATTCATTAAAAATAAAATTTTAAATCTAAAACATCAAAAAATATTTTTAAATCCTTCTCTTTGAAAATAAACTTTTAAAACATCTAAAATAATCTTTAAAATCATTTAAATCAATTCTTAAGTAAAATATCTTTTTTACTTAAAAAATAATTTTTAAAACCTATGAAATTTTGAAAACCCCCTTCATTCGAAAATAACCTTCAAAACATATAAATGAATATTAAAATAAAATAACTACCATTAGTATGGGAATTTTGTTTCATATAGTAGACATTAAAACATACATTCTATTCAAATTTTTGATAAAACCCATATGGGAATTATATTTTTAAAAATGATAAGAAGATTCATTTTAAAACGTTTCTAAAAAATTAAAACATGGGTAAAAATATTTTAATAAATTATTTTAAAAAATATTAAGATAATTTTAAATAAAATTAAAAAAAATTTGGGAAAAAAATTTGAAAACACAGTTTTAGAAAGAAAAATGGTTTTCGACTGAAAAGTTGATTTTTCTAAAAAATATAATTTTTAAAATCTAGAGTACATAAAGAGAGATAAATTGATGAAAAATAATTATTGTAATTATATAAATATAGGAGATTAAAATTCATGAGTTTATTGATAGATGAATAATAATATTTTACCATCAGAAACCTAATCCTAAATAATCCAAATAAATAATGAGATTGTAACATAAAATCTTTACCACATATGAAACTTTGAAACATTATCCCTATGAAGGAATATCATTAAATTTATATTAAATTATAATTATTATAAATAAATTAATGATATTACATTCCAAATGGGTAGTATAAACACCATGTATAAGAAGATAGGTGCATATCATAATCATATATCTTAGAAAAGGAAAATTGAGACAAAAATCCCTTAGTGATTTTTTTACATTTAAACCATAAGCACCATTAAAGGGAGATACTAAAATTGACATGCAAACCCCAATAATTTTAAGTAAAATAATAATTATATATTTTCATGGGAATTATATACACCATATAAAAGAAATAGGTGGTGAATATGGCATGTGTCACACATAAGTAAAAACATTAGATGGAAATCACTTACCTAAAGTCTTGACTTTTTTCGGACACATTTACAAATCCTGTATATAAAATATAATTTTATTATACATAATTTAAATAAAAATATTTATATATTCTATATCATATATTATTTTCTTATGAACCTTTATTACCCTTCTATTTATAATTTCACATTAATGTTATGTTTTGGGAAATAACAGCTTTGTTTTTCGTGTATGTTTTTACTTTTTATTTATGGTCCACTTAATTAAATAATAATTTCATAATATCCATAATTTTAAACTTTATATAAATATCATATAAATTCACTATATAAGGTTTTATAGTAATCTAAACTATAAATATATACAAAATGAAATGTACCATTCATGGAGACGATTGGCCATATAAACGCAAAAATGTTTTTCCATTTTCTTATCGGATTGAAAGAAAGGTATGTATATGATATATTATAATTAAAGAATCATTTTAATTTTATATATATCACATATTTTTATTAAAACCATCTTTTTTACCTTCCATGTAAAGTGTTAATTAATCGTATCGCTTCGCGAGGAGGTAGTATGTCGTACACACGAGCGATGTTATTGTATTCCCACAAAATATAGTGTGAACATACGTGTGATATAATTATTATATAAGTATATAATATAAAAAATATCATATATAAATTATAAATAAATCATTATATTCATCCTATTGAGGTTTTAATGGAAAAAATAATGACATTGGGTCACAAGGTGGTATTTTGTCGTACATACAAACAATGATTTCATAACCCGTTTGATTAAAGTGGAGATGATTTTAGGTCATACCCATAACATAGAAAAGTATCTGTATATAAAAATATTTATTTAATTATATAATCATTTTATAATAATAATCTAATGATTTTATGGAAGAAATAAAACAAAAACACTTGTTGATGAATGTTACCTCTTCTTTGCATGTCATCCTTAGGTTTGCACCAAAATCATTCCTAGGTTGGATTTCTGACCAAAATAAGTCATATAATATGATATTAGTGAATTGGGGAAGTTATTTGGGTGGTTTTGTTTCAAGAAAAAGGTCTTGATATGTGTTATTAAGTGAGGGGACTGAGTGCCCATTTATAATCGAGGAGGACTTACATTCTTGTAAATACCAAAAAGTATTCACTATTGGGGGGTCACTCTTAACTCTTGTGCCTTACAAATAGATATAAAACAAGTTGGATGTATTATTAGGTTGAGTAATACCTCCTACAAACAAAATAAATACATTTTTCATTTTATTCCTTAGATTCTTATTTTACTCAATTTTACACTTTTAGTTTTTTTTACCACGGTAACTACTATCTTTTAATTTTCCAATGTGATTTATCATTTAATAATACAATTAAAATATACAGAATAATTCTAAATATTAAATAAAGTTTATCAAATAAAAATCTATTTGTGTGTTAAATTTATTTTAATAAAAATGCATGTAATGTGCAAAACACTTTTTTAACCTTAAGAACGGTACTTAATGTAAATTAATTTCACTAATCATTGTGGTCAAAAATTAAGTTCAAATTATTTTATAATATTAATTATTATAATTAAAAAAATGGAATCCGTTTTTTAAAATTTAATTCATAGAATTTCAAGAATTTAATTTAAAACATATCCTACGGATGTGAGAAAAAAAACGTTTTTAAAGAGAAAATGTGCAAAAGTTTACAAAGTTTTTATATAAAAATTCAATATAAAATTTTATAAAATTACATAAACTATACTAATTGAAATATAATTGAAATAATTTTAGTTTAAAACTAGTTTCAAATATAATTTATCTTTATAAATAAATTAAATAAAATTTTCATTTTCATTTTTAATTAAAATTTAGTATTTTCACTATTCATCAAAAAAATAATACTTTTCAGAAAAATCACGAAAATTCACTGAAATATAATTTTTACCTGATGATTTGAAAAATGTACTTTATTTTTTCAAATAAATTTTCGAAAAGTGTGAAAAATTATATTTATACTAAGTTCCCAAAATTTGAGTTAACAACTATAAACAAAAATGTACTTTTAAGCATAAAATTGGATTTATTCATCTCTCTTGTCTAGAAAAAATATAAGATGATTTTTAAACATTTAATTGAATAGATAATATATAAATTTTCTTAAAACCATTCAAATAATGTGGTATTTATAATTTATTAAGGTAAAACTCATTTGGGAGCATAAAAATACTTTTTTGAAAAATGATTTCCTTATTTTTCAAATGGTTCTTATTTTCATTTATAATTAATTAGTCACTAAATAATTAATTTTATAAACTTATTTAAAGAATTTATTTTAATAATTTAGTTAATATTATTCATACCTACCATTCAAATGGCTCTGTGATAACTATCATAAAAATATTGTAATAGTATTTATCATTTAATTTAAATTTGGTGTGGTGTGAAACCCAAGATAAAATCAGTGTTTCATGTAATTAAAGATTAACTTGGTGTTTCATGTAACACAAACTAAAATTGGTGTTGCATGTAACATAAAATATCAAAAATATTAAATTCATTTGAAAAAATATATTTCACAAAATATCGGGGTGTTATACTAAAAGGCTAAAATTTTATGATTAAGATGGGAGAAGAGGTTCCCTTTTATATGTTAGGGGAGGGAAAACATGGACTTAATTTAAAATATTTTAACAATACAAAGTCACAATCATGATAAAGTGGAAAAAATTTAAAATAATTAGATATAAGGATAAGAAAAAGTTGATATAACTTCAAACATTAATAATTATACTAGTTTATGTGGCATTACTAAACTTATATCTTAGTTTAACCACAACCCCTGCCAATAAACTAATTTTAATCTTAATCATTGAAGAAAAATTTTCACATTTTTACTATTCATTAGAAATAAAAAATAACTAAACCCTGTTAAATTTCATTAATTATACTGATTAAAAACATTGATTCCATTTTACCAGATTTAATTTATATAAGCGATATAATTTCATTTAAAATAATCATGTAGAACAAAATGAAAACACATTTTTAGAAAAATTAATTTTAAAGCATAAAATAAAATTTACTTCTATTTCTCACTAGGTAAAAAAAATCAAAAGAATGATAGAATATTTTATTTATTATATAATATATATATTTTCTTAAAAACATTAATCAATATATATTATTTTAATTTATTAAAATAATAACACATTTCATTCATAAAAAAAATTTAGGAAAAAGTGCTTTTTAATCCTAAAAATGAACTTATACTAAAATCAATTGTAATATTGATTCCAATATAATTAATTAGATTATTTATAATTAAAGGAGTCTTGGATTAATTTAATATCAATTTGAAAACATAATTTTACTTTCAAACAAGTTCATTTAATTAAAATAATATAAATATTTACAAAAAATGTATTTTTCACTATTCACAAAAAATATATCTTTTTAAAAAGATCATAAAAATTAACCTTGAGATAATATTGACTTGTTTATTTTAAAAATGATTTTAATTCCATCAAATAAATTTATACAAATCATATAAATTATTTATAAGTTTAATTGGAAAAATACAATAAAAATAATTCTTAGAGAAAAAATATTTTTAATGCAAAAAATGTATTTTATAAAAAAATGAGAAATTATTTTTCATGAACTAATAAATACATTTGAATTATTTAAAACAATTATAAATATTTTTTATAATGAAGTTATTACTATTAATACCTACCAATTT
The DNA here is from genome assembly GCA_963277665.1 of Viscum album. Taxonomy (NCBI): domain Eukaryota; kingdom Viridiplantae; phylum Streptophyta; class Magnoliopsida; order Santalales; family Viscaceae; genus Viscum; species Viscum album. The sequence goes on from OY728159.1 coordinate 100,334,920, forward strand.
AATGGATAAGTTATAAAGGAATACTTTATCTCAATTCATTCAGACTCGAGTTTGCATATAAAGATAGATATTGAATACATAGAGTTAATTTAAAAGGAAATATATATAAAATCTTATTGTTTTACACTCAAAGTCATATTAATAATTATTATGTTGAAAGTGGTTTTCATTTTTTAAATTGGGTGCATAAATATCTCTCAAGTTTTGATTCAATTGATCTAGATTTTCTTCTATGGTTTTTCTTACAGGGGTCACTGTTGTGGAAGGAGCATATGTGGAGGGAGATTCAGTAAAAAAAATTGGGAAAAAAAATCTCCACTTATTTAGTAGTTCTTAAATTCTTAATTATTTCCAGTACATTTTTTCAACATATGGATTAAAAGCAATAATGTTGGAAGAACTAGATCTGATCATGTATTGAATTCATTTTCAAAATAAATAAAACTAAACATTTTTCTCCCTAGTAATGGAGATAGTTTGATGAAAGGAATTTCATGGATCTCATGGAAAATAAAATTTTATACCAAAATTAATTTATTTGTAGTGGAAACTTGTTGTCTCCAGGGAGGATAGTGTTTTGTGTGTTTTCATTTATTGTTTAATTGGGGAAGTGCATAAAAAATAATTGAATTGGATCGGAATTTAAATTTACATTAATGGTAGTTTCCAAACCTTGGATGTCCCCTCACTTCCTATTAAATCATTATTCCATTATTTTACTCTTATTTTTTCTCTAACCAAGTAAAACCTCAATTTGTTACCATTTCCTGGATGTTTTGGTTTATTCATTTGGAAGAAGTAATCATTGAAACCTAAGATCTAAACTAACCTAGTAACTATTAATCTCAAATAACACTAAAATCATCACAATACTCCAAATTTTAGGTATTGGATATAACCTAAGTGGCAGGTGTGTGCAATACACTAAAAGAGTGAAGCTAAATTTAAAATGTTTATAAATAAGTAAATACAATAATCATACGTGCAATTAAAAAAATACAAAGTTTAACATGAGAAAGATTCATTTAAAATGATGAAATCAATAAAAGTTTAAGGAGAATATACTTTTCTCATACACAAATATTTTATTGTTCCATTATTAGGTAATTACAAAAAAAAGAAATGGAAATAAAGTATTAAAATAGCAATAGCTCAACTATCGATTGATTAATCATAGAATTAAACCCTCTTCAATAAACCATTATTATTTAAATAAATATTCATAGGTAATTTATTTTATCAACATTATTCCCCATGTGTGTAGTATGATTTTCTTCATCATTCCCAAATGATTTCAGTTCCTTATAGAAAAATATCATAATTTCATTTTTGAACCCCTTTTTCTATGAGTGTATTAATGTGTAAATCATAGGGTGTGGATTATTATAGATGGGAATATTCTCAATTCTCCTATTAAAACACTCATTTTCTTTTATTTAATTCATTATACCTTAAAAATAATCACTAGTGAAATTATTTAATTCTTTTGTGAATTTAGTGGAAATCTATGCAACTCAAGGATTTTCATGGGGTTGAGTTGGTGGATTTATGTGTATAGGTCCTTTAAATGGGCCTTGATAGTAGGTTTGGGATTCAACCTAAACATTAGATAAATTGATCAATAAAGACTTATTCCTTTGATTTTTTTAATTATAATTTAGGGATCTACATTTTTTTTCATTTCATTTATGTTGACCTTCAAGTAACATTGAATTGGACACAGGTTGAGGTTACCCCCCATTAAACCATAAAAATAAACTTCCACAGTATTTTTATACCCTTACCTTGATTAGAGTATGTTTCTGCCTCTATGTATCATTTTCTACATCAATCTATCTCAACTTACCCTCATTTTGAATATCATCTTTAATGGATTGGAAAGACTCTCTTTAATTTAACTCCAACCAAACTCCATAAATTTAATTTTACTTATATTTCCACCAATATCATATTTATTTTTCTTGATACCCTGACAATTAACATCAATACTTATACAAGAGACCCAAATTCTATACTATGGTTCAACTCAACCTTAATCCTTTGATCAAGAACTTAGCTAGTTTTAAGAAAATGGTCGACAACCTGGGTGAATTCGGCCCCCAACATTAAGCAAAACCATTGGAGAACAGAATGGAAATTTCATCTTCCGCATTTTAACATAAAAAAAATCATGAAATTATTAGAATTTATATCATTTATATTGGTTCCTATTCTTAGAATCATAATTTTTGTGGCCCATTGGATGTCTTTAGTTTATAGTTGGCATAAATCAAATGTTCAACAATTATCATCAGCCTCAGCAACTGAATCATCTTCATGATTGATTCCATACTACACTTTATTTAATTTTAATATTAGAGTAACACTAATAAGATATTAACTCTTAATAGACTTATTATCAATAGGGAAGCTTTTAATTTTGGGTTTAATCATTGTAGGCATAGTATTCTCAATTATTTTTTTGATCATCGATAGATCTTAGCTTCAACCAAATTACATTTTCATTCTGAGCTCAAGATCCCTACTCATAGAAAAAATCTAATATTCATCCTTCATATTCTTAAATCCAATTTCAACTTGATTCAATATCAGGTTATTGAATTTTCTTCATCAACTGACTCATGTTGACTCTTGTGATTCATCAACCTGTGACCCCAGTACCAACTATCCCAATCAAGATTACGGTCACTACTAAGGAGGAGGAGGCACAAAGGAATATAGTATAATATTATAATGCATTAGAGTGAAAGTTTCATTAAATAAAATGATTCATAGGATTTTTTAAGTGAATTTTTCTAAGGTATATTTTTTGAGTCCTTCATGCAGTAGGATGATAAAAGTGAATATGGTAACAAAGCACAACAGGTTGGATTTCAGCACATGGAGGCTATATTTGTATGGTCGCTTGACTGTATTCATGTGATTCATTAGATGATGGAGGAATATTTTCTTTATATATCTATATAAATTAGGTCATCAAACTTGTGGTATCTTCATCGATCGTGCCTTTGCGTCATGGAAACATGAGTAACTTTAACCATTGGAGTCTAGAAACACATGCATTTATATTTTTTCATTTATACAAATTGAGAACAAAAAATCAATATAGATGATTTTCAGATTTAAATATATATTTAATAAATTCAATTATAATACAATATTATCATATACTCAAAAAATCATAGAATAAAAACGAATTTCTATAAATTTAAAAACAAATAAAATTCAAGATTAAAACCATTTAATTATAGATATGATTTAAACAATTAAAATTAAAAAACAAACACATTTAAATAAATAAATTACAAATGTCAAAAATTTAATTCTTGGATTTTAATTAATTCAAAAAAATGAATGAAATATGTAAAAAAATTAAATATTTAATCTATTTCATAATTTAATTCTGTATCCAAAAAGTTATCAAAAATAAGTTAATCACCAAAGATTGAAAGAAAATATGGGGTTAATTTCAAATAAAACATGTAAAAATTGGATAATTTGGATCCAGTTGAAATCTATTATTGATAGAATTCATATTGCCCAAAATTCACCTTTTATAAAGTAGTATCTTATATGGAACTTTGTTAACTCTCAACAACTTTAAGAGACCAGGTAAATTGACATACTACTAAGGGAGGGTTAAATTGGTTGTATATGTTTTTATAATTTCATTAATAAATTATCTTCTATTACTGTTTAAGGTTATGATTCACTCTTATTCTATATCTTCTTTATATATACAACTATAATGAAAAAAATAATGATGCACCTAAATTTTGAAAGGCTTAGCTCAAATGATTAACCAAAACCTTGATGAGTTCATTGTGTTACTAAGACACAGACTATATCACTATTTAATTTTCCAAGTTATTAAATTTTCTCTTTAATCACACATAAGGGTTAAGAAGGTATAATTCACTTCTCAGTGTAATTATCATCCACCTCCCAAATTTAATATGGTGTTGTTTATATTGAAATAACTAGTATCCATGATTGTATCTTATTTACCTTGGTTGTGAACAAGGTATTCAGTACTCTTTAAAATTTCTCTTCTTTATAAAATAATATCTTATTCATTAGGAAAGTACTTTGAATCCCTAAATAATATCATCTATGTAATATTCAAGTCAACCTCCCTTCTCAATCTTTCAAAATAATCAAACTGTGGAAGATAGTGTAAACAAATTCATAAATCTTCTTCCTCCACAAAATAAATCCACTACATTATCAATAACTACATTGTTTTACTTGACCCAAATTATTCAAGAAATTAAATAACTTTTCAATATTCTCTTCTACATCTTCAACGCAGTAGTTTTATAATCTTATACAGAATCGGATTCCCTAATAATCAATCCTTTCTTCTTCTATTTTTTCAAAATATATTTTTATTCAATAACACATATAAATTATTTATATAATTAAATATAGAAACCCTCCTTGAATTTTCGTTATATGATATTCTCATAATTATTTTTATTCAAATCGGTTAATAGATTCCCAAAATCAACTCTATCTTTGACTACAATACATAATTTCAAATATTCCATTTGAAATACCTATAAAAAAATTCTACATTATCTTCCCATTTAATTCTCAATAAATTTTATCTTGAATCAAATTTTGACCAATAACCCATGATATTTGAATATTTTAATTCTATCACATTATCCCCAAAGTTATGTGTCACTATATTTTTTTCTAATTGGGATCCTTATGAAAATATTACATTTCCCTTAAAATGTCTTAAATTTTGACCATGTGTCTCAGTTCCATTAAAATAGCCTTCACTTTTCAAATATGATTCCATTAATGAATCTTATATTTTTTACAAAAATTCATGAAATATTTTCAAGATTATTATGAAAAGTAAATAATTTTTATGAAAAAATCATATTCTTTATTAAATGTACGATGATACTTATACATTATCATTAAATCCTTTTCCAATATTTGGTTTTTTAATGACTCTTACACTCAAGCGGATAAATCTTAATTTTTTCAAAAAAATTACAAACAACTCAAAAAAATATAATAAAATGATCACTTTGTTTATTTTCATCTCGTGTGGACACAAAAACCTTACACATTAAAACACTTAAGAACATTTAAAATATCTTAAAATTCCAAATTATAGAAATATACTTCAGTATCATCAAGTTATATCATGAAAATTAAGGCTAACTAAAAAAATACAAAAAAACTTTAAATTATTTTTACTCAAGATTGAAAAAACTCCAAAAATCATTAACAACTCCATTAGGTTATTCATGTTGAATAGGTTTTGATTAGTTTTCCTATCTCAAGGGATATTGACTAGGTTGGGTATGTGACCCCTAAACTTATTTACATTTTTTATACTATGTTGGTCTGCATTCATGTGTTTGTATTTAGAAAAAATGGGTGTTGGTATCATGTAGTGAAAGTCATAATTCTAAGATAATTACAAAACTATTGGAGCTACTTACTATCATCATAAGGAACATTCCATTAGAGGAGAATTTATTTTAAAAAATAGATATGATTTATAGTATTATGTATAAAATATTTAAATTTTGAAAAATAGAATAAATACTTATATTATAATTTAAATGAACATACCATTATATTAAAATATTAAATTAATTTTTGGTTCAATATATGTGTAATGGATTGATTATTTCATTATAAATATATAATATAAATATTTTCATTATAAGAATATAGTAATTGAGGATGATGTAAAACATTTATGTCAAAGATTTATTATGTTCATATTATTCATTAGTGATCTTGATATATGAAATGGGATTTAAATAGGATTATGATAAAGTTATTGAGAAATGAGATTATCTTACCTATAGATAAGTGGGGTAATGATTTTGTAAATGGTTTTGGATGTGTTATTTTTATGGTTAGTCCCTCTTTGATTTTACATTTCTATTAGAACCTCATTTATATATCATTTTGGTTGGGAACTATTTGATTACCCAGTTGGGTTTAAATCTTTTTTATTCTTATTTTTATTGGAAATCCTTTAATTTTTTAACTTATTTGGTCTCTCTTTGATTTCCCATTTAGTTCTTTTATATTTATTTTTTATTTTTTATGGTTGTGTATTATTTGATTTCCCATGTTTATATTCAATAATTAAAAAATGTTTCTTCATTATTTTGTGTTTCCATACAGGTTGGGATAGTACTAAAGGGATGGCCCATGAGTTGGGAAGGTTTATAATAATATATCCTCTAACTAGTGAATTAAGACCCAAAATAAAAAATGGAATATTTATATATGCATCAATATATCCTATAAGGTGTATGACTTGGTTATTCACAACAAGATTATTTAATATATGACATGTAGAGTGGAATATAAATTTAATATGGGATATTAAAAGAGATGACAATATTTGATATGGTGGGCCCATAGTGACCTTGATATTTAATACACAGTTTCTGGTATGGAATTGACATATAATTTTAGATTTATATTGTGGAATATATACAATATACATGGATGATATTACTTTCCAAAAATATTATAATCCTCTTGATTGTTTTGAGTACAACTTAATGCATGTATAGTTGGGTTTCCATGGTGGTATAGTAAGCACATAGGCTCAACATTTTATATGTTCCCATTTTTATATTATAATTATCATTTATATGTGTTTCTTATAAATATTATCTCTTCTAGTATGGAATTTTAGGTTCATTGAAAAAGATATATGATCTTCTAACATAGTACACACTCCTATATTTATGGTTATATATTAGTTAATATTTAGGGTCATATAGTAATATCCTACAAAGTTATTTGTATTTACACCCCACATGTTCACTTCATATGTGTATGAAAATTTTACTTCTTGAGATTTAGGATATGAATGAATTCATTCATAAAATTCTATTTAGTAATTGAGTCACTAAGATAGTATAGACTAGTAGATGGAGTTTCAGATTACCTTCTCCCTTATACTTTTAATATCACGTGAATATTTCCATGATATATGGTTTGTTTTATATTGGTTATGTCATTAATCACAATATATTTTTGAATTTAATATTTTTATGTACATTTTATATAGAGGTTAGTGGTGTATAATTGATAGGATATTTTAGGGGTCTAATAAATCTTATCAGAATAGGTGGAAGTGAACAAAATTTAATGTGCATGGTCCTGATGCACGAATAAGTGAAAACAACATAAAAATTGGAAATAGAGAACTTGTGACGAATGTGTAACTTTCACTAATTATTCCTATACAAAATTTAGATTGTCTTTCGATATTGTTTTATTAAGATCTCTATATTGGTAGAAAAAATCCTCCCACATCTGGAGGTATCCATGAGCTACATAGAATCGCTTGAAATTCGAATAAGATTCTCCTTCATCCATGATGTGCAAGAAATTAATGTTCTAAAAAAGAATATAAGGAGAGATATGTAATTGAAGGAGGATTTTACAAATGTAAAAAATTATGAAATATATCCACTTCAATCACTTGGTATATTTCTATAGGTTTTTGAAGATTCCCCTTAAGGTATTTCAATTATTCATGCATTAAAATGCATGAATAATTGATATGGCCAGTGTTTTCGTTCATTATATGAATTATTCACCTTCTATATGATTCATATTCTAAAATGGTTTCCTTAAATGATGGATTTTGTGGGTGGATAACTCAAGTGTGTATCATAGGCTCAAACTTCATGAAATGATGTACCCATGCATGAAAATCAAAATTTCCATTATATAACTAATATATATCATATACATATAAATATCTAGGGAATATCTCCTTCAATATCACACTTAAACTAAATCCTAATATTATTTATTAAATTTCACCATATAATGAATTATATATTATAACAAGTGAAATAATATCCAAAACACCTTTCGGATGTCTTCCAAAACACTTTTGTAAAGAAATCATTAACATTACCTTATATAACATCATTTGTAATACCTTGTTAATACCAATCCAAAACACCTTTTAGATTAACTCAAAACAATATCATATAATATATTAAATTAAAACTTAATCCCCATTCAATCAAACACAATTTGTGACCCCGCGATAATTTATAATGTAGACAACAAAAATAAATCACCAAATTCTTAAATATAAGAAAAAAGTGGCCTATAGAAAAGTGTTAATGTGACTCGTGCTATAAAGTAATGTGGTGTGAAATCATTCAAACATATACATATTTATACATGGGTTCACTAGTGTTCATCATATAAAAAAATTGTTCCCTTATTTTCTATTTATCCATGATATCGACTGATCGTGGCACACAAAGCATGTTAATCCCATAAATCCTAATCATTTGTTATTAATTATCAAAGTATAAAATAATGAGTTTAATGAATACATTTTATGTCATTAACCTACATGTATAATCACATCATATTTCACCCATTTGAATATATATAAAATATATAGGAGTGGTAATACACTCCCACAGTCTGCCTCAATCGATATCCCTGATTCCAAACTCATTATATGAGAGGAAAAATCACTTCCTTCTTAAGCTACTATTAATCACATGATTAGAAACATACCCAAAAACCCTTTATTATCAAAGTAAACAAATATAATTTTATAAGTAGGGAATCAAAGTATTAATATTCTACTTTTAGGTATCTTTCCAACCATAGGTAATGGGAACTAAAATATGATCCATGCACCACAAGTATACTAAATATATATGTATGAAACTCTATGTGGAATACATAGTGTGTTATCCAATGCACAAAAAAACTTTTCTATGCCACATGAGTAAGTTTTTTATCTCTATATAAGAATCTTACTAACTCTAACCTTTAAATTTCATCAAAACCTATAATACTCCATGATGAATATCGGTTATGGATAACTGAAATTCCCACTTTAAGAGTTGAATTATAAACACAATTCAAAAAATTTATATCTATTTGTATATTTATTCATCCCACATAAAAGAATAATAAAATCTAATTTAACTCAAATATTTTTAATTTTATATCATTAAAACTACTTTAAGAATGTTTAATAAACCCATCTTGAGATCCCACTTATAATATCATATATGATAAACTATTATTGACCTTATGTATTCTATACTTTCAGAGGGTTTTCAATCTCATTACATGATATATAACACTCATCACATCACTATATGACAATATCAAAAAACCCTCCAGATAAACACTTTTAGTCAGTTTCACCTATGAAGTAAGATGGTTCGAATAATGGTGAGTTTTAGGAATCATATTCCTAACATTAAACTCCTTGTATATATTCAACCTCCATAACTTTATAAAATCAAATTTTATAATGAAATATTCTGTTTTATACTTAGAAATATTTTTATATTTATCATCATTATCCTTGGAACCATTTCCGTCAAAAATGATACTTGAAATCTATCTTAAATAATGTAACTATTCACATTACTTATTTATCGCAATACCCTAATATACATAAGGACATCATGTGAAATATCTCCTTAATCTAGGACTGGTGTTATCAGTTATTCATTAACCATGAATTTTTGTAAGTTCAAACATAATATCACTAGTCCCTTATAAATTATATTATTTAATTAATATCTTACTAAGATACAAAATTTTATTTTAGTTTACAAAAATAAACCATTATTTCCTTTTATTGGGGATATTTTAAAAATAAAATACAGTTACTATATGTTATTATATGTGCTCATAACATTTTATTTTGGAAATAAGTTTTTATTAAAATTTACAATAGATGGATGGAATGAACAAATTCTCTAATATTTTATCAAGCATCGGGATAATCACTTTATTCTCGATAAAAAAAATTAACCCTGGGTCCTTTTTAGAATATGTTATAGAATTTGATACACCTTGTATATAAAAATTAATCACCACATGTTGTTCATAGAAACTCTTTATTAGTTATAATTTTTAATTATTACAAAAGAAAAATGATATAAGGATACTAATCCTTTAGTAAGATCCATCTAATATAGGTACATTCCTTAATATTGAAATACATTATGTCGTAACTGTAACACCCCAGGTTCTAAAAAAATAAATGAAATTCATAAAAATTTGTTTTAAGTAGATATTTATAACTATCTTTTAAAAAGAATTTTGCATCTTCTTTGTTTTGAATTTCAAAAAACAGTCATCTACAATTGTGTTCAGAATATTATTTGGAGTCTTATTAAACCAACTTGTTTTTTTTAGAAATAGTAATTTACCCTTATGAATAGTACTATGAATATTAATATGACCCTAATTAATAGAAAATTGTAATATTATTTTATTTTCTTAAGGAATTAATATAATGACATCTTTGTTAAGTTTTCAATGTGATATATAAGAAGTTATACAATTAAAATTATAAATTTTTGAGGTACGTATGATTTTATTTAAAACATAAATTAATAATATTTTAGAAAATTATTTTCAAAAAATTGAGTTCATTTTTTAATTCTACATGTTAAAAATGGAAAGGGAATTCTTAACCTAATTTTCATTCTTTGGGTTAACCTTCTTCTTTATTCATTATTTGGTTTTAATATTATTGGTGTGATGAATTTTTGTTTATATAATATTGTATTGTGTGTACTTATAGTGTATACACATATCCAATCCATTATATTAATTCACATTCCAATTATATTTTTAAGGGACTTTACTTTTAAAATCCTTTTACAACTCTCTAATAAATTTCAAAAGGATTGTTTTTTTATGTGTAAGGCATGAGTAGTTTCTCCTGATTTCAAGATACTTTATTACCATGATATGTTCTTTAGACATTATTTATGTTGGGTTGAGCCCATTATAGCTCAAGATATTTTTGGTTTCTCCCTTTATAGATCAATATATATTGGGTTGAGCCAATTATAGCTCATGTTATGACGGTCAAGCTCCATTATAGCTCTCCAGTGCATTGGGTACTCCAGAGATGGAATTTTACCAAAAGGTTACTCTATATGTAAGGGTGAATGTAATATAAATATGATAAATATGTCCTAAAGAAACCAAATGAGTATTCTCTGCATTCGAGTTTTTATGATATGGGTTTTATTGTATTTTTGGTAATCACATGACTAATGATTTCTATCTTTATATCCCTTACTGCTTTTTATACTCATCCCATGTTTTTTTAAAATCATAGGATATAAGTATGGTTAAGATAAAAAATAGATTCATTATGTTTGATATCGAGTGTTGTCAAAGAAATCAGGCTTTATGTTTTAATGTTTTATATTTTGAAAAAAATAAAAACAATTTTTTGTAGTATCCTCTTGTATGATTATGTTATGTTATGTATATAAGGTATACTAATTATCTAAAAATATAAACTCAAAAAGATACTCAACTTTTAATATTGTATTTTCTTGAATAAAATTCAAGATTAAGAAACGTTTTAACGCCAGTTCATTATACATGGTATCAAAGGATGGTTTAGATAACTCTGGGGGTTGTGATGAAATTTAAATAATACCATAATAGATTTTTACACTATGGTAATTTGAAATGTTATAGTATTTAAGGGTCACCATGTTGCTTCACCTAAGATATTTTTGTACAGAATGGATTTCTGCAGAAGAAATAGAGAAGTTGAAGTATGAAGGCACCGAGAGGCTGATGTATTTCTGAATCTGCATCCCGAAATGGTGGAAATCCAAAACGAGTAGTTTTTGAAAGAAATGGATGATTTTAATCAATAAATAAATGTGGGTGGTATCCATGCTAGAGAGGAAAATGATCTACCAAGAATAAACATCTCTTTTGTAGAGAATTTTATGAGGAAAAATCCTCCAGCATTTAGTGGAACTGTAGATCTAGTGATAGTTGAATGATGGATCAATGCTCTATAAAAGATATTTAATGTCATGAGATGTTGGGAACTGTAAGAACCCAGACCTTCTTTTCAAGTATGTTTTTCCTTTTTTGGAGTTTTTGATAAAAGAGGAGTTTCTAAAAAAATTTGAATTACATGTTGTGTACTTCGTTGTCGCGCGAGGACGTGCGCTGGCCGTGTCCGAGACACACACACAGTCGTGTGGGGTGATGTGGAGGCCACTTAAATCAGAGTACAGAAAATCCTATTACACGCCATTTAATCAAAAAAATACATGTCGTGTACTTTCTTTTTTTTCATTAAACAGACCGGGCTCTCATCTGATCGCCATAAACGTCTTCTTTTAGGTCTCTTTCGACCGAGAGAAGCCGTACAACTATAGAACTTCTCTAAGCCCCTGAAACTCTGTCTGTTCTCTGACTCGACCGCTCTTGATTGTGTTGGAACCGTAGTAGTAATCTCTTCCTTCTTCTAGAGCATCATTTTCCAATTCATCCTCTTTTCCAAGTTATCATGGGTTGAATTTTTTGTGTGTTTTCATAGATCTATGAAGTTCTAAGGAGATTCAAGCCTCTTGGTTCAAGTATATCGATCTCCTGACATAAAGGGAGGTGGTTTTTTCCTTTATGTTCAAAGTCTTTGAGTTTTATGTGAAAATTCCACCAATACCCTTGAATGGGGTATTGAGTGTTTACTGTTTTAACCATGTTGTTTTCCCGCCTTGATAGTATGATTATTTAGATGTAATTTGGTTATGTATAGGTATAATTTCTATGCTTGGATGTTTTTCCCATGCTTGTACTGTTTATGATTGTTTAGTCATGTTTAGCCTATTAGCTGTTATACTTGTTTTCAATGCCTTGTGACCATAGGATAGATTTTTGATCCCTGACATGCTTGAAATATTGTAGACTGGTTATCCAAGTAGCTCTGTAGGTTAACTTTGGCTATATAGAATTATTATGCACTGAATAGCATGGGGCCATGAGAACCTGGTGCTATAGACTATAAGGGGATATACTGAGTGAGCTTCCTTAGAGAGTCTTGGACATTATAGACTATAGTGGATAGACCAAGTGAGCTTCCCAGAGAGTCTTGGATATTATAGACTACATGAGGATAGACTGAGTGAGCTTCCATAGAGAGCCTTGGGATTTATAGACTATAAGGGGATATACCGAGTGAGATTCCGCATAGAGTCTTTGTTTTGTTTGAATTTCCTTAAACCACTCCAGGCTATTGGAGGAATTGACCAAGTGAACTTCCTCATAGAGTCTATGAACGACCTAAGGCTATAAGAGGAACTTGACTGAGTGATATTCCTCAGAGAGTCTCTAGACCTTAGGGATATAAGGGTAATTGACCACATGATCTTCCTCAGAGAGTCCCTGACTACCTTAGACTATAAGGGTAATTGACTGAGTGTGCTTCCTCAGAGAGTCCTATAATTTCATATGACCAAACCAGAATGGTTAGGCTGAGTTCACTACACAGAGGGTTGTTGGTACTTCTTGGATAGAACCAGAGGGGAAGGCTATGAGTACTTCCCAGAGAGATTCTTGTTTGTGGTTAGTTGTTTGCTTTACTGTTTCTTGTTAGATTTGCGTGTTATTTACTGCTATGTATTATACTGTTTACTACTTACTGTTTACTGTTTACTATAATTTACCTACCATATACTCACTGACTATTAGGCACAGATCTTCAGGTGGTTGCCTACTGGGATTTAGTATCACACCTTGTCTGGGCCATGCTGTTGGGCCCAAACAGATTATATTGTTTTAGGTATAGACAATGGAAAACACCCTTCGACTTCAGGTACTTCATTGCATTGGAACTAGAGAGCATGGGACCAAGTTGAGGCTTGTGATGCTGAGGAGTTGATTATCTATTTTTCTTTTGTGCTTTGGTGTACTATTGTATTCATTATTGTGACTTGTTTTGTTATTTTCCTAGACCTATATGTACCATGCATCATTTATATATATTTTTCTTCAGTTTTTTCTCTATGAGTCTCCCACTGTTTACTATTGTTGGATAGTTACTGCTTTCGCTATTGTATGTATTGTTTACTTCCGCTGTGTACTCTTCCAATGAGGGCATAGTTTCCCCACTATCACACCCAAGGCCCTTGTTGCTAGTCAGTAGCCCCTAGCGTTCGGGGAAATCCACTTGAGGCCATGTGACCAACTGGGTATGGGGTTCCTCTGGGTGGCTTCCAGAAAAGGGGTGTTACAAAGTGGTATCATAGGAGTACTTTTCTCTTTACTTACTGTTTCTAGCTTATAGCCAGGGATAGGATGGAATAGGTACTTGGTAATGAGTTGTGCTCGGGAGTAGCTAACCCGTGTACATGGAAAATCCAATCTATCTCATTTATTGCAATTACTTCGGGTTTTTCAATTTTTGCAGCTGATGTGATTTCACCTTGACTGACTCACATGATTTGTGTTGTTACTATTAATATTGTTGAGGTTCTATTTCTGTTGTAACCCAATGAGATGAGGGTATTCCATCTCATGCATCATATAGGCACTTTCTTTAAATCACCTGTCATGCATTTTTTCCTTGCCATCTAGGATGCATTAGTGATTTCATGTTGTTGTGATAGATGATGTGTAAAATATTCATGATGTTTTGATAGTTTCCTTGATAGAAATACATGTTGTTTGATAGGCTATTGTTTGTGTAGAGGTTTACTAGAATGAACGCCAAATTTAGATTCTTGAGATGTTATGGGCCCACATGAATCAGAACATGGTGGATCATAGACTTGTTTCACTTTTATATGATATGTATTGGATGTAAAGATTTGATTCGTGAGGAGTATGGGCCCTCACCGATCGAAATTTGACACCTTTACACTTGTTTTCTGTGTTTTCTGGGCTCCAGAGTAGTTTCTGAGGCTACTGGTCGAAAAAACACAGAATACACGATGTGTACTTTATGAATACACTTCATCTAGTTTTTAAACCATGTCACTGACTATATGGGTAGAAACATGGGGTTGTGAAAAATCATTAGGAACATGCCATGTACAGTAAGTACACACCGCGTTGTAGTGACCGTGTGTCAACCCATTTGACTAATGACACAGATGGATGAAACTTTAACTATACACGTCATGTCTTGTTTTCACATGTCGTGCCATGTAACCAAAGTACCCAGTCGTGTCATGAACAACACAGGTCAAGGAAAACTTTCAATTACATGTCATGTTCCCATGCAGCATGTCGGGTAGAGTGAACCGTGTAGCCGTCCACGTAACTAACAACACAAGTCATTGAACTTGTCCAGTACACATCGTGTCCTTCTGGAACATGCCATGTAATCTAGGATTAAGAGGACCGTGTGGGATAGCCATGTAAGGAGACTCAGGCAGGGTAATAGAGTTCAAGTACATGGTGTGTTTGGAGACAACACACCATGTGGTTGGGGCCTTACATGACCAGTTGTGGAAGAAGTACATGCCCATGTGAATGGCTTAAAAGAACACTCTGTGTAGTTTTTATACCCGTGGTGTAGTCATGTTTTGTAAAACTTGAATGTTTCTTCCTCCTGTTCCCCTATTGTACTCTTGTGTTATTAGTATTTTTTAGTCCTGATCTAAGGTTTGCTTTTGACCTTTCAAAGTTATGCCACTGAGACATCCTCCAGTTGTACTTTAGCTGCCAGACGGTGATCAGACACAAGATATGGCCGATCAGGGACCTCCTGGAGATCCTCCTGCTATTCCAGTCTTGGCACAAGCAATTATACCAGTTGCAAGTGTCGATGTGCAATTTAGGGAAGATTTTATGAAGATGATTCGGACCTTCTAGAGAGTGTCTCCTTCCACCCCGTCAATGGAAGAATTGACGCGGGTTTTCCAGTAGTAGCATCCTCCCACTTTCTAAGGGGAAGGAGGACCTTAGGCTGTAGAGTCTTGGCTAGAGGCCACGTTGACAATTTTTGAGCATCTGGAGATACCTCCAGAGAATCGGGTGAGGCTCGCAACCTATATGCTCTGAGACTCCTCCAAAATATGGTGGGAGGTGATCTCAAAGTCAGGACGCCATCAAAGTATGACTTGGGATGAGTTTCGGTTCATCTTCTATGATTACTTCTACCTGGAGACCTTGAGGGCTGATCAAGCCTGGGATTTTATGAGTCTGGAGCAGGGTACTCTTTCTGTTATGGAGTACTTGTCTCGCTTTACTAATCTGTAGTGTTTCACACCTTTTCTAGGAGGAAATGAGATTCTCCTTGTGCGGAAGTTTTAGGATAATCTGAGGGATGACATCCGATCATAGGTGAACATCTTCAGGTTGTCTTCAATATCCTCTATCGTCAACCAGGCGCAGATCACTGAGTGCAATCTGAGGGATTCTAGAGTAGTGAGACAGGGAGGTTTGATATCCTGAGTCAGTGTTCCTCCTACTAATAGCAGTAAGTGCCGCAGGTATTCTTCTCGAGGAGGTCAGAGTAGGTGCGATGTATCTTCGGATAGCCAAGTCGTATGCTACCAATGTGGGAGGATAGGGAATACTAGGCCTCAATGCCATAGAGACCTGATGGAGTGCCGATCTTGTAGAAAGATGGGTCATCTTTAGCGTTTCTGTCATATCTTCTCACCTACAGCTGGTGGTAGGGGTTCTTCTATAACCCTGAGTTCAGGAGAAGCATCGCCAGTTTCTCACCAATCTGGGAACGTGAGTTCTTTGGCCGTTCGGGCTGAGGTGGAGGTCGCGGTCGTGGTGGTCAGTCACCAGGATACCAGCGACAGCAGAGTGGATCAGCTCAGAGTGGTCAGGCAGGGTCACAGGGAAATGGAGCAGGCCAGACCTTTGTAGTGGAGCAGACCCATCAGGCGCAGGATCCCTGCCTCTCTACAGTTCGTGGTATGATCTTAGTACCCTTAGTTTTATCTTCTACTCTTTTCGATACAGGGGCTTCCCATAGTTTTATCTCTAACGCTGTTGTGTAGAGTCTTAGTCTCTACATCATTTCCTCTCTTGATACTTTGACTCTAGACACACTTCTGGGGACTAGAGCAGTAGTTGTATGTTAATGCAGAGAGTGCCCTCTAGAGGTTGCATGGTGTCACTTCTTATGGGACATCTATGTCCTAGAGATGACGAGCTATGGCGTCATTCTCGGAATGGACTGGCTAGTTCCCTTCTAGGAAGTCATCGACTGTTATCGCCACAAGGTGAGTTTCATATCACCAGAGGGTGGATCTTTTCTTCATAAAGGCAAGTGGGATGTCCAGGAGAGTTGAGTAGGACCCGAGCATCATAGGTTATGAAGATTTATATCCCAAATCGCTAGTATTTATCTAAATGACCAGGGGACCTCACAGTTAGACTTTCCTATAATGGTGGATCATTTCAGAGAGTTCTTTCAACAGGACTTTTCAGGGTTGCCTTCATAGCGTGAGGTGGACTTCTTGATTGATCTCGTGCCAGGAGCGGTACCAGTGTTCATTCCTATTTATAGGATGGCTACACCTGAGTTGTAGAAGCTCAAGAAGCAGTTAGAGGAGTTACAAGAAAAGGGTTTCATCGGAACCAATACTTCTCATTGGGGTTCACCTATCCTGTTTGCAAAGAAGGTAGATGGTACACTCGGGATTTGTGTGGAATATCATAAGTTGAACCAGTTTAGGGTCAAGAACCGATATCCCTTTCCAAGGATCGATGATCTCTTTAATCAGCTTCAAGGAGCCTGAGTGTTCTCGAAGATTTATTTGAGATCTGTTTATAATTAGTTGCACGTTACACCATCTGATATACCTATTACAGCTTTCTGGAGCAGGTATGGTCTATACAAGTAGATGGTTATGTCATTTGGTCACACAAACGTGCCTTCAGTTTTCATGGCACTGATGAACCGAGAGTTCCATCCATACTTGTATTCCTTCGTGGTTGTTTTCGTGGATGATATCTTGGTGTATTCTCACACTCGAAACAACCATGCTACCCATCTTGAGATCATTTTTCATACACTAATGGATCATTATTTATATACTAGTCTCTCAAAATTCCACTTTTCGATGGACCAGATTCACTTGTTGGGTCATGTTATCTCAGAGGCAGGAGTATCAGTAGACCCAGAGAAAGTGAGATATGTATTTTCCTGGGAGCAGCCAAAGAACATCTTTGAGGTGCGGAATTTTCTAGGGCTGGCCGGATAATACAAATGTTTCATACATTAATTTTCACGCCTGTCAGTACCACTGACAGGTTGGACCAAGAAAGGGGAGAAGTTCTTATGGTCAGGTTCTTGTGAGTCAGCCTTTCTAGAGCTGAAAGGGAGGTTGAATTCAACACTGATACTAGTCTTTCCCGAGCCAGGCAATATCTATATCATTTACAGTGATCCATCAGGTATCGGGCTGGGAGTTGTGCTTATTCAGTAAGATGGAGTCATCACTTACAGGTCTCGGCAGTTAAGGTCACATGAGAGGAATTACCCGACGCATGATCTTGAGTTGGAAACTGTTGTTCATGCCCTAAGTTGTTGGAGACATTATATTCTGGGAGAGAAATTTTTGGTGTTTACCAACCACAAGAGTCTCAAGTACATCTTCACTTAGCGTGATCTAAATTAGAGATAGCGAGGGTGGGTTGAGTACCTTCAGTCTTTTGACTTTGATCTTGCCTATACACCTGGGAAGGGAAATGTTGTGGCTAATGCACTGAGAAGGAGGACTCAGATACAGGTAGTTCAGGAGGCCACCTATGAGTGGAAGCTTATGGCTCTGTTCTTTGAGAATTATTTGGAGTTTCACGATAGATACGGGAAGACATTTCTATCTTATGTAGTGGTTACCTCCACCCTTCCTGATCGATTACAAATGAGGAAGCTATTAGATTCTGAAGGCCCAGTCCTACAGGAAAGCGTGTTATGAGAGGACCCTATTCCGGGGTGGACCAAAGGTGAGGATGAGGTTTTATGAATCCAGGGATGCGTATGGGAGCCGGTAGACATATGCGAGGATCTGATGCGGGACTTTCATTCATCAGTTTGGGCATTTCATCCTGGAGACACCAAGATGTACCATGATCTACACCGTCAGTATTGGTGGCCATTTATGAAGAGGGACTTTGCAAGTTTTTTCATGAGGGGTTCCACCTGTCAGTAGGTGAAGGCGGATCATCAATGACCAGCATGACTTCTATAGCAGTTACCCATTCCCAAGTGGAAGTGGAATGATGTTGTGATGGACTTAGTGACTGGTTTGTCGAGGTCTCCTCGAGGGAATGACGTAGTATGGGTTATCATTGACAGACTCACGAAGGTTTCTAACTTCTTGTTGATCAAGGAGACCTTCAGTTTTGATGAGCCGAGGCGGTTGTACATCCGAGAGATTGTACGTCTGTATGGAGTTCCGCACTCCATGGTTTCAGACAGGGATGCACGTTTTACTTCTTGGTTCTGGAAGGGGATTCAGAAGGCTTTGGGTACACAGGTAATTCTGAGTACAGCTTACCATCCCCAGACAGATGGCCAATATGAGCGTATTATTCGGGTGCTTGAGGATATACTCCAAGCATCCATTCTAGATTTTGGAGGTTCTTGTGAGAAGCAAATACTTCTTGTGGAGTTTTCCTACAACAACAGTTTTCAAGAAACTATTGAGATGGCACATTATGAGGCTTTGTACGGTAGGCTATGCCGATTAATTAATAATGGATGGAGGTAGGAGAGGTAGATTTTCTCAGATCTTATCTCTTTTAGAAGACCTTAGAGCAAATAGAGTTGATTCGGATGAGGATTTCTACTGCACAGTCTCGACAGAAGTCTTATGCTGATCAGCGGAGGCGACCTCTCAAGTTCGTGGTCGGGGATCAGGTTTTCCTGTGTGTCGCACTGAGGTTGGGACACAAGAGGATTTAGAGATAGGGTAAGCTTTCATCGAGGTACGTCAGGCTGTATGAGGTGTTGGAGAGAGTTGGTTCGGTTGCCTATCGATTGCAGTTACCTCAGAGGTATCGGACTATGCACGACGTCTTCCACGTTTCTCAGCTCCGATGCTACTTTTCAGACTCATCTCATGTCTTTCGACCTGAGGAGGTTGACCTCGAAGCGGATGCATCATTTGAGGATCATCCTATCCAGATTGTCGATTGTAGTATGAAGTTTCTTTGTGGCTGGTATGTTCCTCTGGTACGGGTGCTATGGCATCACGGGTGAGTATAGGATGAGACTAGGGAGAGGGAGGCTGATATACATTCACAATGGTTGAAGCTGTTTGGGGTATCTTTTTCTATGCCTCTCTAGGGAAATTCGGGGATAAATTTCTTTAAGGGGGAAGTCTGTAAGAACCCTGACCTTCTTTTCATGTAAGTTTTTTCTTTTCTGCAGTTTTTGAGAAAAGATGAGTTTTTGGAGATTTTTAAAGTATGTGTTGTGTACTTTATGAGTACACGTCGTTTACTTCATTGTCGAGCGAGGACGTGTGCTGGCTGTGTCTAGGCCACACACATGGTCATGTGGGTTGATGTGGAGGCCGCTTAAAGTAGAGTATGGAAAATCCTAGTACACGTCGTTTACTCTAAAAATACACGTCGTGTACTTTCTTTATTTCATTAAATGGACAGTGCTCCCGTATGATCGCCATAAATGTCTTCCTCTATGTCTCGTTCGACCGAGAGAACTCATACGACCACAGAACTTCTCTGAGCCCTAGAACCTCCATATGTTCTCCAAATCGACCACTGTCAATTGCATTTGAACTCTAGTGATAAGATCTTCCTTCTTCTAGAGCATCCTTTTCCAATTTCTTATATTTTCCAAGTTATCGTGGGTTGAATGTTTTGTGTGTTTTCATAGATCTACGATGTTCTAAGGAGATTAAAGCCTCGTGGTTTAATTCTATCGATCTCCTAGCATAAAGGTAGGTGGTTTTTTCATTTTTGTTCGATGTCTTTGTGTTTTATGTGCAAATTCCACCAATACCCTTGAACGGGGTATTGCATGTTTACTATTTTACCCCTGTTGTTTTCCTACCTTGCTTGTATGATTATATAGAGGTAATTTGGTTATGTATAGGGATAATTGCTATGCTTAGATGTTTTGCCCATGCTTGTTCTGTTTACGACTGTTTGGTCCTGTTTAGCATATTGGTCGTTATACCTATTTTCCATGCCTTGTGACCATAGGATGGAGTGTTGATCCCTGACATGCTTGAAATGGTGTAGACTGGTTAGCCAAGTAGATCTGTAGGTTTACTTTGGCTATGTATCATTATTATGAACTGACTGGCACAGGGCCGTGAGAACCTGGTGCTATAGACTATAAGGGGATTGACCGAGTGAGCATCCTTAGAGAGTCTTGGACATTATACACTATAGGGGATAGACCGAGTGAGCTTCCAATAGATTATTGTATATTATAGACAACATAAATATAGACCTTGTGAGATTCCTCAGAGAGTCTTGAGATTTATAGACTATAAGGGGATAGACTGAGTGAGCTTCCTCAGAGAGTCTTTGTTTTGATTAAATTTCCTTAAACCACTACAGGCTATAGGAGGAATTGACCGAGTGAGATTCCTTAGAGAGTCTATGAATGACCTAAGGCTATAAGAGGAATTTGACCAAGTTATCTTCCTAAGAGAGACTATAGACCTTGGGTCTATAAAGGGAATTGACCGCGTGATCTTCTTCAGAAATTCCCAGACTACCTTAGACTATAAGGGGAATTGACTGAGTGTGCTTCCTCAGAGATTCCTATAATTTTGTATGACCAAACCAGAGGGGTTAGGATGATTTCACTACCCAGAGGGTTGTTGGTACTTCTTGGATAGGACCAGAGGGGATGGTTGTGAGTACTTCCTAGAGAGATTCATGTTTGTGGTTAGTTTTTTGCTCCACTGTTGCTTGTTTGATCTGCAGGTTGTTTACTGTTGTGTATTATCCTATTTACTGCTTACTGTTTACTGTTTATTGTACTTTACCTTCCATATAATCACTGACTATTAGGAACAGATCTTCGGGTGTTTTCCTACTGGGATTCACTCTCACACCCTATTTGGTCCATGCTTTTAGGCCCAAATATATGATATTGTTGTAGGTATAGACAAAGGCAAGTGCCCTTCGACTTTAGGTACTTGATTGGATTAGAGCTAGAGAGCATGGGACCAAGATGAGTCTTGTGATACTGAAGAGTTTCTTATCTTTTTTTCTTTTGTGCTTTGGTGTAGTACTGTATTCAGCATTTGTGACTTGTTTGGTTGTTTTCCTAGATATATATTTACCATGCATCATTTACATATATTTTTCTCCAGTTGTTTCTCTATCAATCTCCCACTGTTTACTATTGTTGGATAGTTACTGCTTCCATTATTGTATGTGTTTTTTACATTCGTTGTGTACTCTTCCAATGAGGGCATAGTTTCCCCACTATCACACCCAAGGACCGTGCTGCTAGTCGACAGCCTCTGGAATTCGGGGAAATATGCTTTAGGACATGTGACCAACCGGGTATAGGGTACCTCTGGATGGCTTCTGGAACTGGGACGTTACAGGAACATTAAAAACAAAATACTATCCATTTATCATTTTGAAGGTGAATATGATCAGTGGTGATATCTGGTTAATAATATGAGAGAAATAGATCATCCTTACAGTTTAGAATGGGATGATTTTAAGAATCTTTTTCTAGAAAAATATTTTCCCAAAATCGTTCGACTCAGAATGGGGAATCAATTCTTGGATATGAAGCAGAAAGATTATGATTCTGTGGTAGAATATGAATCCAATTTTACAAGACTATCTAGGTATGTAAAAAAATTTACCCGGGATTTAGAAAGTAAAATTAATAGATTTTACTCTGGTTTGAAACCGTTTTTGCAAAGATCCTTGGCCTCAAGAGAGTTTAAAAGCTATAAGAAGCTTGTTTATTGTGCAGGAGAAGTTGATATGGAGTTTAATAAAACATACGTGTTGCATGATGAAAAGAATAAGAAGTGGTCAGGTTGGTAGTAAATGGGGAATAACTCATCAACGAAGTCTGGAGGTAAGAAATAAATTTCCCTTCTTGTGAAAATTATGTTAAAAGGCATCCTAGTGAATGTCTTGTAAATTCTAGGAAATAATACCGATGTAGAATGTTTGGACACAAGTCTCATGAGTGAAAGGAAAATTATCCTAAAATTAATGAGAAGTTGATGGTGAGATGATTTAACTGTAAGGAATTGTGTCATTTTGCTAATGTTTGTCTGAAGCTAGTCACTCAAGTAGAGAATCAGCAAGATTTGAAGTAGAAGGGTTTTGTAAATTCATTTGGATCCTCTTCAGTAGATATTGAGATGATAAATTAAGTGGTATCTGGTACATTTCTTGTTTTTGAAAATTTTGAAAATGTTTTGTTTGATTTACGATCTACACATTCCTTCATTTCTGAGAGATTTTCTAAAAAATTTGGTATTCAACCTCGTGAAATGAAACTAGATCTCAAGGTAAAAACACATTGAGTAAATATTGTTGCAAAAAGAAATTATTATAATATTCATATCCTTGTCTGTGGAAAGAGATTACCTACAAACCTTGTAGTTTTTTCTCAAGTAATATTTGATGTTATTCTGTAAATGGACTAGCTTTCTTTTTATCATGCTAAGATAGATTGCAGAGAAAAAAAATTCAGAAATAATTTCAGTTTTTGTACAAGAATAAACCCATACCATTAATAACATATCTTGAATATATGAAACTGATAAAGTATGGAAATTAAAATTATCTTTCTAATATTTTTGTAGGTAAGGGAACTATCCAGATTAATGATGTACCAGTGGTAAATGAATACTTAGATATTTATTCCGATGATTTTTCTGGTGTTATTCCTAATCAATAGGTTAAGGTTTCTATTGACTTAGTTTCTAATGCTAAGACAATTTCTGAACCTCCTTATTCAATCGATCAAATGGAACTTCTAAATTTAAAAAAGTAGTTGCAAGAATTACAATATAAAGGCTTCATCTTACCCATCACTTCATGATGAGGCACACCAATCTTGTTTGTTAAGAAAAAAGATGGTTCAATGAAACTTTGCATCATTTATATATCATTGAATAACATTAGAGTTAAAAATAACTATCATTCTCCATATATCAATTTTTTTTTTGATCATCTCTAGGGAGCGCAGTATTTTTTGAAGGTTGACCTGAGGTCGGGGTACCATCAGTTGAATGAAAAATTCGAAGACATACTGAAGGTTGCGTTCTGTACTAGATATTTTCATTATGAATTTGTAGTTACACCTTTTGGGTTAACTAATGCACCTGTTGTATTCATGGATCTTATGAATAGCATATTTCATGAGTTCTTGGATAAGTTTGTGGTTTTTTTATTGACGAAATTTTGGAATATTCTAGACATAAATAGGAACATGAAAAACATTTAAGGGTTGTTTTGGAAACCTTAAAAGAAAATAAACGAAATGGAAAATTCAGTAAGTGTCATCTTTGTTTGCAAAAAAAATCATATCTTTGGAACATTGTAAATAAAGATGATATAACAGTTGATACTGCCAAAACAAAAGTGTGTAATGAATGGAAAAGACCTAAAAATGTTACATAGATTCATTGTTTTATTTTATTGGAAGGTTATTATCGACGGTTTGTTAAAAAAATTGCACAATTATCTAGCCTGCTAACTAAGTTTACAAGAAAAGGTATTTTTTTGGAAATAAGAATGTGGTGTTTGTTTTTAGGAACTAAAGAAGTGATTGGTGAATGCTCTAGTTTTGTCCTTATCTTCCCAAAATGGTTAGTTTTTCAACTATAGTGATGCTTCATTGAAGGGACTTGGTTTTCTTTTGATGTGGAATGATCTGGTAATTGCTTATTCATCAAGACAACTAAAACATCATGAGTAAAATTATCCAACAAATGATTTGGAATTGTAAGTTGTGGTGTTTTCATTGAAAATTTTGAGGTACCACTTATACGGACTGAAATTTCAAATATATACTGACCATAAAAGTCTTAAGTATATATTCACACAGAAGGAATTAAACATGAGGTAGAGAAGATGGATAGAACTGATAAAAGATTATGATTACACGATCAATTATCATCCCGAGAAAACAAACAAAGTTGCAGATCCCTTGAGTCGAAAACATCATTCATTATTAACCATGTCACGTTTGGAACATGATCACTTGATTAATTATTTGATGAATTTTGGCTTATAAGTTGTTGTTGTATGGAATACAACTATTTTTTTCTAGGTTTCAGTATAGTCATCATTACCAGACAGGATTAAGGAAGTGCAGAAGGAAGACTATGAGCTACAGAAAAACGAAGAATTGGATAAAATGGATAAGTTTCCAGAATTTAACCTTGATAAAGATTCTATTTTATGATTTGTAAAAAGGTTTTGTGTGCCTTGGTATTCTTAGTTAAAGAGATATTTGTTGTGTAAATCTCATAGTTCTCTATTTTCAGTTTATCTTGGAAGTACTAAGATGTACAGAGACCTTTGGGAGTATTACTCTTAGGATGGAATAAAAACAGATATTTTTTATTTTATTGTGAAATGTTTGACATGTAAATAGGTTAAATCAGAGCGGTACTTACCAAAGGGGATACTTCATCCTTTTCTAGTTCTAGAGTGGAAATGGGATAATATATCCCTGGACTTCATGGTGGGACTACCAAAGACTTCTTGAGGTAACAATGTGATTTTGTTTATTGTTGATCAACTAAAAAAATCAGCACATTTCTTTTCTATTAGAGATACAATGTCATTGTATTGGATTTCTCGAATGTACCTCAAAGATATTGTCATATTACAGGGAGTTCCTATTTCCATTGTATCTGATCGGGATCTCAGGTTCACTTCTAACTTTTGGAATGGGTGTCAGAAGTCATTTGGCACAGAATTGAGTTTCAGTACAGCTTTTCATCCTCAATTAAAGGGGCAGTCCGAATGAATGATTCAAACTTCATAGGATATTCTTCGAGCTTGTTCAACAAACTACCAAGGATGTTGGTACCAACATCTTTTTCTTATTGTGTTCTCTTATTATAACAGTTTTCAATCTAGTATTCAGATGGCACTTTTTGAGGTATTCTATTAGAAGCTGTGTCGGACTCCAGCATTTTGGGATGAAGTTAGTGAGAGAAAGTTGATGGGGGCAGAATTAGTAAAATAAGTGACTGATAAAGTGAAGATTATCTAGAAACACATGGGGACAGCTCAAAGTAGGTAGAAAATATATGTATATAACAAAAATAACGACTTCTCATTCGAGGTAGGTGACCTTATTTTATAAAATATCTCCTTGGAAAAGTGTGATGTGTTTTTGTAAGGGAAGCTAAGACCACGGTTCATCGCTTCTTTTGAAATCATGGAGAAATTTGGACTAGTTTCATACCGAGTAGCTTTGCCTCTGAGTTTGTCTCAGGTACACAATTTTTTCCATGTTTTGATGTTGAGAAATTATATGCCAGATTCAACTCATGTCTTGAGTCCAGAAGAAGTTCAGCTGAAAAAGAACCTTTCTTATGAGGAGAAACTAGTTCAGATTATTGATTCAAGGGAACAAGTATTTCAAAATAAGTTAATCCACCATGTAAATTTTTTTTGGAGAAACGACATTGTTGAAGAAGTAACATGGGAATCTGAAAATCCTATGATAGAAAGTTATATCACTTGATTAATGGGTAAATAAAATTGTGAGGATGAAATTTCTAGAAGATGGGGATAATGTAACAGCCCAAGTTTTATAAAAAAATAAATGAAATTCATGAAACTTTGTTTTATGTATATATTTATAACTATATTTTAAACAAAATATTGCATCTTCTGTGTTTTGAATTTTGAAAAAATAGTCATCTGCAATTGTGTTCAGTGAGTTCATTAGAGTCTATTGGTCCGAGTAGCTCACTCAAGAGGGGAGGGGTGAATTGAGTTCCTATAAAAATTTCTATCACATAGATGTTATTTTAAAAGAAATGGTTTTCCCCAAATTCAAATAAAGCCCAGTTAATCAAGGTTATACTGTTATAAGAGTTTGACTGTTTAAACAACTTCTTAGAAGATTGATTAATTCTCAGTAATCTTAGTATGTATTATTAATATTACTTTTGAATTTATCCTACTAAGAAAAATCAGTTATAACTTCTTTCCAAGACTAACTATCAAAGTGAAATTAGAGTTTTTTGGATTATGAAGTAAAGCAATAAAATAGATAAGACTAAATTACATAGCACAACGGATATAAAACAAGTGGTTCAATCTCAACCTGAGACCTAATCCACTCCACTTAGTGATCACCTACCACCAAGAATTTTATATAAATAAACTTTTATCCACACCCTGGATCAAGGTTAACAACAGTATATAGACTGTCCAGGTCACATAGGGACATCTTCCACAGTTTTTGTGGGTAGACAAAAATAATAACCAGGCCATACAGGGACCTCTTCCACAGTTGTTGTGGGTAAACAGAAGTAGAGAGTTTGGTGTAAGGATTTAGAAATCCTTCAGTTTAGAATAGAAGTCAGTTTATGTGTGGAATATACAGAGTACACCCACTACTCGAAAGAAAAGTAAAATAATCACTAGGAGAGAGTAGATTTGAGTTTAGAATTCTCTTGTGATCTTAATTACAACTCTAGACTCCTTTGTTTGAGCAGAAATTCTTATGAGTCCTTCTCTTGTTTTTGTCTTGAAAAACAGAGTGTGGTGATTCAACTTTTGTTCTCCATGAGCTTTGATAATGTAAGGATGTTCTCTGGATTTTAGTGTACATCATGTGTTCTCCATCAAGGTCAAATTACATGCATGTGAAATTGATTTCTTTGGAAAACTTGCAAAGTGTTCTTCATGTTCGTGCTGATACTTTCTTTCTTCGTTCAGTATCGCCACCTTTTGTCGTTGGGCACTCTCTACTTTTTATCTTCGAATGCATGGGTTTTGGCCGACAGGATCCATGTGCTCTATACCTCGTACATCATACTATGTATAAAAGGAAACATTAATTATGTTAGTGAATTAAATGCATCTAATATGACCATTAAACATTAAATTGAAAGACGAAAAAACAGTTTAAGAAACGGTGTCACAGTAAGTTGAGAAAACGGTGTCTCCTTCACGGTGTCTGAGTGTCACGGTCTGAGTGTCATGGTGTGAGTGTCACGGTGTCTAATCATCATGGTGTCTTGTCTTAATGGTGTCTTGGATTGCGATGTCTTGGTCACGTTGTTTTGGCTTATGGTGTCTTGGTCATGGTGTCTTGGTCACGGTGTCTTGTCTTCACGGTGTCTTGGTCACGGTGTCTGGCTAACTGTGTATTACTAACTGTGTCTGGCTTCACAGTGTCTGGTCTTCATAGCATCTTATAATTAGGTAAATAATTGTATTCAGACTTAACAGTAATATGCATGAAATGGATTGAGGTTAACCATTATAAAGCATGATAGAACTTGAAACAAAAAGACACATGATTGGATATAATTTATAGGATTGAACTAGGTTGAATGATATTTTTTGTTATTAATAATATTTATGATAATTAAAGAGATTTTTTATCATTAAAACATGAGTAATACATGAGATGTCCAACAATATCTCCCTTATTAATGATCACAAATCATGTACAGTAAGAGTGTAAATTAGATGCAACTATAGAGAATATAACATAGAATATAACTTCTCCCCATTTTGGGATTATCAAAAAATTAAAATAAGAGAGGGTAATCAGTTCACATTCCATTAAAAGTAATTAGAGTGTAGTACAATGTAAAGTAGAAATACAAAAATCAATGACATTCCCATTAAATAGTAGTAAGCACTAGTCTTCTTCAAGGATTGGCCTTCTCTTTTCCTTTATAAGAAGCAGAAGAGGAAGCCATAATTGTAGTGGATGATGTGGAAGAAGGAAGAGATGTGGTGGAGAGAGAGGGTAAAGGGAGACCTTCAAAGGCTGGGGGAGCCAATGTTGGAGCAGTAGAAGATCGAGGCTGTTGCTGGTCAAGGATGACAGGACTGATCTGACTAAGATCCTGGACAACAGACATGGTTATTGAAGTTAAGCCATAAGTGAAAGTAGGTAATCCTGGTCTGAGAGAAGCAGTCGATGGAGCAACAATTGTTATACTTTGAACATGAAGATATGGTCTCAAACGTTAAATGAAGTCTGCAATAATCCATGCTCCATACTTCATGGCCTTTTCAAAATCATCTTTGTTTTCCATGAACTTTTCCAACAATCTGGTAAACTTGGTAAGCTTCTGGACATGGTTTTTGAAGGGTTGGGTTACATGAGGAATTCTCTGATTCTCTACAAGGTATTTGAAGTGGTTGGTCATATCAGTATTGGAGAAAATACAGTTGAAATAGAAGTCCACTTTCTTAGAGATCTTCTGTTGGGAATCATTGGCTATCTTGGAATGAATCTGCACAAGATCAAGAACTCTATCACTGTTCTTGATAACTTCAGATAAAGAAGTCACATTGAAGCCACTTAAAGCATTCTGAAGCTCTTCTTGGACTATCAATCTGAGGAAAGAACTGTACAAGGTAGGTGTAGAGGATTCACCAGAGGTATGAGAAGCTTTGATGGCTGTGGTTAGAGACTTAAAATGGTTCAGCACATTTTGAATACAGCCAGTGTATTCATCAGTGAGTTTATTTAAGTTCACCACAAGCTCTCTAATTTATTTCAATAACTATCTGTGCCTTTCTGCAATATTTTCATCAATGGATAATAGGTGAGGGTGAATCTGAGACACAACATCTCGAGAAATTTGAGACACAAAAGGTTCTAGAGAGGCATCAATAGGATCTAATCTGGAATACAGCTGTTTTTGCATATCTTCCACCATGCTTCTCAGGGTTGATACTTCACCACTGAGCAACCGATTTTCAACTTGAACTTCTTGAATTTCATGGAGCATTTTGGGTTGGATATACCAGATAATTTTCTCCAAAAGCAGTGAGGCATCTCTCTCACTCGTATTTTTCACAGCACGAGGTTGGGATTTCAATAGATTCTCAACTCCAACCAAGATAGTGTCTCCAAAATCCTTCAAATCATCCTGGTTGACAAAGGACACCTGTTCAGGTAGAGGTTCAGGTGCAGGAGTTGGTATAGGGGTAGGTTCTGGTTCTGGTTCTTTCTCAGATGCAAAGCTAGAAACTGACTTCAACTAAAACAGTGAGGAAAGATCAAGCCCAGTGGTAGTAACTTGTTGGGACTCTCTCACATCATAAAATCTAGGGAATTAATACTGAGTGTCCACAGGACTAGACTCAACCAGATGGTATGCTTTATCTATCTCAAGATTTTGGGTTTCCTCCCCCTTAACAGATTCTTCCCTTTCAGGATCTAGAGGCTCAGGAACTAGTTCTAAATTCATAGATTCATCTCTTAATTCCTAATTTATCTCTTGTCTAGGCAACTGAAAGGCTATATCCATCCTCTCTTTAGTAGAGGGTATTATCTCAGGAACAGGTTGTTCCTCTTGGAGTTCCTCTAGATTTTCTTCTTCCGTAATAGGGAGTTATACTGGATTTGTTTCTTGTATAGTAGGGAGTTCTTCTACTACAGCCTCTTCCATAACAGGGAGTTATTCTAGATTTTTTTTCTTGCATAACAGGGAGTTATTCTACTATAGCCTTTTCAATAATAGGGAGCCCTTCCAGAATAGGTTCTTCCATGACTTTCTACTCAAATTCTATCACACATGATTCTTTTTTAGCCTCAGGTTGGATTTCTAGATTGATATCAAATCTAGGGACATGAGGTTCTTCTTCAAAAACAACAGGAGGAATAATAGGTCTTTCTTCCTCAACAACAACTTCTTCTATTTGAGGTACTTTAACTTCTTCTTCCTCTTCTTCAAAATACTCAGCAACTTCATCTAGTTCCAAACTAGGATCAGAAATGTCCTTCGTCCTTGAAAGATAATCCACAGGATTAAACTTCTCCTAAATTTTATCGTTTTATTCCACCCATTCCTTTTTCCAAGGTTTTCAGTTAATCTTAATTATCCTGATTATGGGTTTAAAGATACAGTACTCACAATCCATAAACACTTCTTCATTGGGGCCAACTACTCCTTTTGCAACAAGTATGGCTGAAACCAGCCGAGAGTAGAACAGAGAGGTGGATTTGGATGTGACCTTGATCAACTCACACATATGGTGAATGATGTACTTGCACAGGTTGATTTTGTATCCCTTCTTCATAAGATGAATCAGAAACACATCTTGATACTTTAATACAGCAAAGTCACATTTCCTCAGGCTAACCAGATTTTGAACAAATTTAAACAACTGCCTTGTTTCTCTATCAAGTTCAGCAGTTATGGCCCTTCTCTTGGTGCCATTCCCGGTTAGGGTTTTCAAAGCATCTTCAAGGTAAAAGAAATCAGTTGTAGGTGGGGTTTCTCTTTGATAATAATCACAAATTCATTTATGATGTATCCTAAGGCAAGACTCCCATATCCTCGATGAGAAAGAGAATATTTGGCCATTAATCCAACTCCTCACCACAAATATTTCACCAGATTCAAAAGAAAATTGTGCGTACTAGTAGAACTAAGCAACTAACCTCAGATAAATGGGTCTATTTTCCCTTGAGAACCATTCTGAACAGCCTTTTTCTCTTAACAATTTCAGGACTAGAGATTTTCAAGATAAAATCCATTCAGCGAAGATTTCTTTTTCAGGTACGACACTGCGATTTACCAGGTTCGGATTTAGAGGCCCTTTGGGTTTCATCTTGGGTGTTATCTTCTTATTCTTCAGTCGGTGCTTCTTAGTTGTGGATGAAGATGGTCACTTCACTCTTAGCATCCACTGAAGGTCACGAGAGAGAAATAGGGTTGCAAGGTTGGAAGGGTTTGAAACCAGTGAGTAGGAGAAAGTCCGGGTGAAGAACTGAGTGAAAACACTTTGTTTTATCATTTGGGAATGTCAAACGTCACAAAAACAAAAACACAGGAAAGTTAAATAGGTGAAATACAAATTACCACGATACAGATTTAAAGAAAATCATAAATAATTTTCACAGTGAGACAGTGACCGGTTGTCACGATGAGACAGCAAGTGGTTATTACAGCGAGACAGCAAGTGGTCATCACGGTGAGACAGCAAGTGGTCGTCACCGTGAGACAGTGAGAGAACATCATGGTGAGACAGTAAACATGAGAGAGAGTGACTGAGAAACCATAATCATGAAACATTAAAGTAAAACATAGTAAAATATTGAACAGTAAGGCAAGTAAGATATCTATTTGAGATTTATCATGCCATGATCATGTATGATGTAGTCTATTCTCTCAGAATTTAATGGTTTAGTGAATATATCAGCAAGTTGATATTCAG
Organism: Viscum album; assembly: GCA_963277665.1. Lineage (NCBI taxonomy): Eukaryota > Viridiplantae > Streptophyta > Magnoliopsida > Santalales > Viscaceae > Viscum > Viscum album. Next base: position 100,367,074 of record OY728159.1, read on the forward strand.
TGTCAATGAATTCCAAGGTGATATCACCCTTTTGATAATGATTTCTCATAAAGTGATGTCTTACATTAATATTTTTTTCCTAGAATGTGAAATAGGATTTTTTGAGATGTTAATAGCACTTGTGTTGTCACAATTTATTGGTATATGTCTAAATTTATATCCATAGTCTAGTAATGTGTGTTTCATCCACAAAATTTGTGCACAACAACTGCCAGCAGCTATGTATTCAGCTTCTACAGTAGATAATGCAACAGAGTTTTGTTTCTTACTACACCATGATACCAGTGACTTGCCTAAAAGGTGACATGTTCTAGAGTTTCTCTTTCTATCTAACTTATAGCCACTGAAGTAAGCATCAGAATAACTAACTAGTTCAAAAAATTGTCCTTTAGTATAGAACAATCCTAGATTGGGTGTATACTTGAGGTATTTGAAAATTCTCTTTATGTCATTTAAATGAGATTCTTTAGTATTTTCTTGAAAATGAGCACACATACATACACTAAACATAATATTTGTATGGCTTGAAGTTAAGTAAAGTAAACTTTCAATAATTCCTCTATAAGTTGTTTGACCAACAGATTTTCTATCTTCATCAAGATCCAACTTACAGGTGGTACTCATGGGAGTGTCACTACTTTTACTGCTATCCAATCCAAAACGTTTTAGAAGATCTCTAGTGTATTTACTTTGATTTAAAACAACTCCATCATTATTTTGAAAGATTTAAAATCCAATAAAGAATTTTAGTTCACCCATTAAGCTCATTTAAAATTCATTTTGCATCATTTTAGAAAAATCAATACATAATGAATTTTCTAAAGATCCAAAAATAATATCATCTACATAGATTTGAACAAATAAAACATCATTAGAAATTCATTTTATAAAGAGGGTAGGATCAGCTATTCCTTTTGTAAAACCTTTGGAAATAAGATAAGTACTTAATCTGTCATACAAAGCTCTTGGAGCTTATTTTAAACCATATAAAGCTTTTGACATTTTGAAAATATTATTGGGAAAATGAGGATTTGTAAATACAGGGGGTTGTTCAACAAAGACATCCTCAGCAGTATACCCATTTAAGAATGCACTCTTAACATCCATTTTATATAGTTTGAAATTCAGATGTGTAGCATAAGCAAGTTGGATTCTGATGGCTTCAAGTCTGGTTAATGGAGCAAAGGTCTCCTAATAGTCAATTCCATCTTCTTGACTATAACCTTGTGCAACTAATCTTGCCTTTTTCCTAACTATGTCTCTATCTTCATATACTTTATTTCTAAACACTCATTTAGTGCCTTTGATGACGGTTTCCTTGGGTCTTTCAACAAATTTCCAAGGTTTATTTCTTTCAAATTGATTAAGTTCTTCTTGCATAGCCATTACCCAAAATTCATCGTTGATGGCATGATCAATGTTTTTAGGTTCAAGTTGTAACAAGAAGGCTTGGTGTTCAACCTGATTTCTATGACAATCTCTAGTTTGTGTTCCTTTCTCTAAGTCTCCTACAACATCATCTAAGGGATGGTTTCTAAGGGTTCTAACCTTTATAGAATAAGAGGGACTAGAGATTTCAGGTTCATCAAAAGACTCTGGTTCATTATGACTCGATTGAAGAGAATTTCCACAATTGGAAGTTTTCACAGATTCTTTTACAAAGGAATTTGAGTAATTTGAGTTGATATTCAAATTTTATACATAATCCTCTAGATTTTCTAGGATGGTTCTAGGCTCATGTGGATCTGTTTCATCAAAATTGATATGAACTGATTCTTCCACACATTTAGTTCTTTTATTGAATACTCTATAAGCTTTACTTAATATTGAGTAACCTAGGAAAATTCCTTCATCACTTTTGGATGCAAATTTGTCAATATTATCCTTAATGTTGGGAATAAAGACATGTCAATCAGAAACTCTAAAGTAATTAACCTTAGGCTTCCTATTGTTCCAGAGTTCATAGGGGGTCTTTTTGAGAATTGGTCTAATCAATACTCTATTGATTATATAGCATATTGTATTAATAGCATCATCCCAAAAGTAAATAGGTAAGTCATATTCACTAAGCATTGTTCTAGTAATTTCTTGCAAGGTTCTATTTCTTTTTTCTACAACACCATTCTGCTGAGGTGTTCTAGGAGCATAGAAATTGTGAGTATAGCCATTCTATGAGAAAAGGGATTCAAACTCTTGATTTTCAAACTCACGGCCATGATCACTTCTTAAAGATTTAATTTTAAGTCCACTAATATTTTCTACAGACTTGGCATACTTAGTAAAATAAGAGAAGGATTCACTTTTGTGAGCCATGAAAAAGGTCCAAGTATATCTAGATAAATCATCTACTAGAATATAAACATAGTGTTTCCAATTTAAACTAGAAACTCTAGATGGTCCAAAAAAATCCATGTGAACCAACTCGAGAGGTTGAGAAGTAGAGACTTATTTCTTTGATTTTAAAGATATTTTGTGTTGTCTACCCTTTTGACAAGGATTACACACTTTTTCATTTGGAAACTCAAGTTTGGGTAAGTCTTTAACTACGCCTTTTCTAGTTAGCTTTCTAAGGGAGTGAACATTACAGTGTCCTAGTCTCCTATGCCAGAGCCAAGATTCTTTATGAAATACACTTAAACATGAAACATTTTGAGAATTTAAGGAATCTAAATTAACATAATAAACATTATAATTCCTTGATGCAGAAAATACTAATTCATATTTATAATTAAAGACATTACAGGCATCATTTTTAAATTTAACATTATATCCATCATCACATAATTGTGAGATACTAATCAAATTATATTTTAATCCATTAACAAATAGGACTTTAGGAATTAATATTGAATCAGAGTTACTAATATGGCCTAATCCAATGATCTTCCCTTTGGCATTGTCACCAAATGTGACATGTCCTCCATCTACTTTTATCAGATTCTTGAAGAATGAATAGTCTCATGTCATGTGCCTTGAACACCCACTCTCCATGTACCATAGATTTTTGTAGGATCTCTTCAATCATCTTTTCTATAACATGATCAAGCGAAGACATATTTTGGTACCCATACTTTTTTGGGTTCAGTAATATTAGTAATAAGTGCTTTAGGAACCCATATTTGTCTCATAGGTTTACTATAAGCAGTATGTAAAGTGTTTTAAAAATAAACTTTATTTGGTCCACAAAAACTTGAAATAGTAGAGTATGTGTCATGACTCGAGCTAGATGAGTTGTGTCCAGAACTGGGAACAAAACTATATGTCCTAGATTTGGAAATAAAATTTGTTCTACCAAGGTTTCTTTAACAAGGTTGATAACCAATGAAAGTATTGTATTTAGGGGCAATTTGTTTTCCTAGCATTTGAGTAAGGGTATTTTTCCCATTAGTAAACTTTTCTAAGTCACTTTTTAATTGCTCATTAGACTTTTTTAATTCATTGTTTTCTTTGAGCAGTTGAGAATTTTTTTGTCCTTTTTAGTAGTAAGTTCAGATTTAACATTTAAAGTGAGAGCATGTTGTTTCTTCAATGATTTATATTTATCTTTTAATTAATTTCATGTCTCCTCAAGCATGTATAAATATTCAAAAATTTCTTCATTAGTCATATTTTTAGAGTCACTTTCCTCTTCAGAATAGTACAAATTATGTATAGAAGAGTTTAGTGTTACCCCAGATGTGTTTGTCATAAAACACATATTGGCTTTGTTAGTCTGTTCATTATGTGATGTATCTCAGTTTCTTGAACTATCCTCAAAGGCCCTCCAGGTTTCCTTAATTTCCTTTTTTTACTTCTGGTCCTTATCCTCATACTTATTCTTATACTTATGTTTTGGACAATCAACCTTTATATGTCCATTTCACTTACATTCATAGCATACAATTTCATCAGTTTTGTCACTTCTTTTCCAGTCCTTTTTCCAGTTTCCTTTTTATCATACTTTCCCTTGAAGTTAGGTTTTCTGAAAATGTTTTTCTTCTTGTAAAATCATTTGAATCTTTTGGAAAATTGAGCCATCTCCTCATCATTTTCAGGTGATGATTGTTCAGTGGTGGAACTTTCTACAGAAGCTTCTAGTTTCCCTTTGTCTTTGTGCTTTGAGAAGGTGGTCTTGAATGCTATAGATTTCCTTTTTGGTTCATCCTCCTCTTCTTTGTTGACTTTCATATCTTCCTCATACATCATCAGTTTCCCAATGAGTTCTTTTACAGGTAGCTTACTGATGTCGCATGATTCTCTGATAGAGACAGAGGTTCCCCTCTATCTATCAGGTAAACACCTAAGGATTCTCATGATCTGTTCTTTGGTAGTGACTTCTCTTCCAAGAGATATCATTGTGTTGAAAATCTCATTAAACTTGAGATACATGTTATAAATAGGCTCATCGGGTTTTATTTTAAAATTATCATATTTTATAGTATAAGTATTAAGTCACATTTCCTTTACACTAGATGTGCCTTCATGTGAGACAAACAAGGTATCCCAAATTTCATGGGTAGTTTTACAAGCAGAAATCCTATTAAATTATTCATCTCCTAAGGAATAGTATAAAGCATTCATGGATTTTAATTTTTTATTATAAGAATGTTTTGTAGGTTCATCCCATGTCATTCTATCAGTCACAGGAAGTCTGTATTCATCTATAATTGATGACCAGATTTCAAATATCATAATCTCTAAATGAATTTTCATTTTAATTTTCCATTGATCATAATTGGTTCCATTAATGAATGGTGGTCTGTTGGTTGCAACACCTTCCAATCTATTATCAATACTAACAAATTACTTTAAAAGAGCTAGAAATTTAGAATTGACATAAATTTATAGATCTTTAAAGTACAATTATAATCATAGTTGAGTAAGATTACACAAAGTCCTAATAAAGCATCATCTGATACCAAATGTTTTTCAGAGTAGTTCACTCAAGAGGGGAGGGGTGAATTGAGTGACTATAAAAATTTATGTCAGAAAAATGTTACTTTAAAAGAAATGGTTTTTCCCAAATTCAAGTACAACCTAGTTAATCAAGTTTATACTATTATAAGAGTTTTAATATTTAAAAAACTTCTTAGAATATTGAATAATTCTTTGTAATCTTAATATGTATTATTAATATTACTTTTGAAGTCATCCTACTAAGAAAAATCAGTTATAACTTATTTCCAAGACTAAATATCAAAGTGAAATTAGAGTTTTCTGAATTTTGAAGTAAAGCAGTAAAACAGAGTAGACTAAATTAAACAGAACAACAGATATAAAACAAGTGGTTCAGTCTTAGGCCAAGACCTAATACACTCCACTTGGTGATCACCTTCCACCAAGAATTTTATATAAATAAACATTGATCCACACCCTGTATCGGGGTTAACAACAGTATACAGAATATCCAAGTCACACAAGGACCTCTTACACAGTTTTCAGGGGTAGAAAAAAACAATAAATAGCCCACACAGACCCATCTTCCACAGTTTTTGTGTGTAAACAGAAGTAGAGAGTTTGGTGTAAGGATTTAAAAATCCTTCAGTTTAGTAGAGGATTCAGTGTGTGTGTGGAATATACATAGTACATTCACTGCTCGAAAGGAAAGTAAAATAATCACTGAGAGATATTAGATTTGACTTTATAATGCTCTAGTGATTTTAAGTATGGCTTTATACTCCTTTGTTTGAGCAGAAATTCTTCTAAGTCCTTCTCTAGTTTTTTTCTTGAAAAACTGAGGGTTGTGATTCATCTTTTTTTCTCCACGAGCTTTGATAATGTAAGGATGTTCTCTAGATTCCAGTGTACTTCGTGTTTTCTTTTGGAAAATGATATTTCATGCATGTGAAAGTGATTTCTTTGAAAAACTTGCAAAGTGTTCTTCGTGGTAGTGCTCATACACGCTTTCTTCATTCAGTATCGCCGCCTTTTGTCGTTGGGAACTCTCTACTTTTTATCTTCGAATGCATGGTTTTTGGCCGATAGGTTCCATGTGCTTCATACCTCGTACATCGTACTATGTATAAAAAGAAACATTAATTATGTCAGTGCATTAAAGGCATCAAATATGACCGTTCAACATTAAATTGAAATACGAAAAAATAGTTTAATAAATGGTGTCACAGTAAGTTGAGAAAACATTTTCTCCTTCACGGGGTCTGAGTGTCATGGTCTGAGTGTCACGGTCTGAGTGTCATGGTGCTTGATCTTCATGGAGTATTTTATTCACGGTGTCTTGTCTTACGGTGTTTTGGTCATGGTGTCTTGGCTTACGGTGTCTTGGTCACGGTGTCTTGTTCACGGTGTCTTGTCTTCACGGTGTCTTAGCTTACGGTGTCTTGGTCACGGTGTCTTGTCTTCACGGTGTCTTGGTCATAGTGTCTGGATAACTGTGTCTCACTAACTGTGTCTAGCTTCATGGTGTCTGGTCTTCATGGTGTCTTATACTTAGGAAAATAACTGTATTCAGACTTAACAATAATATGCATGAAATATATTGAGCTTAACCATTATAAAGCATGATAGAAATTGAAACAAAAATACACATGATTAGATATAATTTATAGGATTGAATTAGGTTGAATGAGATTTGTGGTCATTAATAAGATATGTGATAATTAAAGATATTTTTTATCATTAAAAGTTGATTAATACATGAGGAGTCCAACAAAGTCTGATGGGACCAACTTGTTTTTTGGTGAATAGTAATATACCCTTATAAATAGTAATATTAATAGTAATATGACCCTAATGAATTGTAAATTGTATTATTATTTTATTTTCATAAGGAATTAAGATAATGACATCTTGGTTATTTTTTCAAAGTGATATAAAAGCAGTTATATATTTAAAATTGTTAATTTTTGAATTAATTGTGATTTTACATAAAAAATAATTTAATAATATTTAGAAAATTATTTTCAAAAAATGGATTTCATTTTTGAATTCTAAACATTGAAAAATTGTAAGGGAATTCTTAACCAAATTTCAATTCTTTGGGTTAACCTTCTTCTTTATTCATTATGTTGTATTAAGAATACTGGTGAGATCAAATTTTTGTTTATATTATGATTTATTATGTTTATATACAGTGTATATACATATCTAATCCATTCTATTAATTCGCATTCCAATTATATTTTTAAGGGACTTTCCTTTTAAAATCCTTTTACAACTCTCTTTAATAAATTTTAAAAGGATTGTTTTTTATGTGTATGGAATGAGTAGTTTATCTAAATTTCAAGATACTTTATTACCATGATATGTTCCTTGGAAATTATTTAGGTTGGTTTGAGCCCATTATAGCTCAAGATTTGTTTGGTCGAGCCCTTTATAGCTCAAAATTTGTTGGGTTGAGCCCATTATAGCTCAAGTTATGACGGGTGAGACCCATTATAGCTCTCCAATTCATTGGGTACTCCAAAGATGGAATTTGACCAAAATTTTATTCCATGTGTAAGGGTGAATTTATAAGTTATATGGTAAATATGTTTTATGTAAAAAAAATGAGTATTCTATGTATTTGAGTTTTTATGATATGGGTTTTATTGTATTTTATGTTATCACTTGACTAACACTTTCTATATTTATATCCCATAATGAGTTTTACACTCATCCCATGTTTTTTTAAATTTTTTTCACAGGATATAAAGATGGGTAAGAGAAAGGAAGGATTCACGATGTTTGATATCGAGTGTGTTCAAAGAAATCATGCTTTATGTTTTAATGTTTTATATTTTGAAAAAAATGAAAACTATTTTTAGTAGTATCCTCTTGTATGATTGTGGTATGTTATGTTTGTAAGGTATCTTAATTCTCTAAAACTATAAACTAAAAAAGATCCTCAATGTGTAATAATTTTTGTTCTTGACTAAAATTGAATATTAAGTTACGTTTTAAGGTTGGGTCCTTATAGTTGGTATCAAAGGATGGTTTAGATAACTTTAGGGGTTGGGATGATATTTAAATAATACCATAACTGATTTTCACACTATGGTAATTTTAAATGATATTGAATTTAAGGGTTTCCATGTTTAATAATCTAAGATATGTTTGTATATAATGATTTTCCGTAGAATAAATAAGGAAGTTGAAGTAGGAAGGAACCAAGAGGCTGATGACTTTCCGAATCTACAGCCCAAAATGGTACGAATTAGAACTGAGAATTTTGTGACAATAATGGATTAGTTGACTGAAGCAATAAATAGGGGTGGTATACATACTAGAGAAGAAAATGTTCTACCACAAGGAAACATGTCTTTTGTAGTGCATTTTATGAGGCAATATCCTCTAGCATTCAGTAGAACCGTGGTTCCAGTGAAAGATGAAGGATGGATCAATGATCAAAAAATTATATTTAATGTCATGGGATGTTCGAAACATCGAAATCTAATACTATCCATTTATTATTTTGAAGTTGAAATTGATCGATGTTGGTCTCTGGTTAAGAATGCGATAGAAATAGATGATCTTGAAAGTTTGGAATGAGATGATTTTAAGAGTCTTTTTTTGGAAAAATATTTTCCCAAAACTATTCAACTCAGAATGGAGAAACTATTCTTGGAACTGAATCAGAAAGATGATGATTTTGTGGCATCATATGAATCAAATTATAAAATATAGGCTAGGTATGTATCATATTTTACCTGGGATTTTTAAAATAAAATTATTATATTTTTCTCTGGTTTGAAACCATTTTTGTGAAGATCCTTGGCCTCATGAGAGTTTAAAAGCTATGATAAGCTTCTTAGTTTTGCGGAAAAAGTTGATATATCATTTGTAGAAACATACGTGCCTTGTAATGAAAACAATAAGAAGTGTTCTGGTTGGCAGGCAATGGGGAAGAACTCTTCAAAGAAGTCTGGTGGTAATAAAATGAATTTTTGTTCTTATGAAAAGTGTGGTAAAAGACATCCTGGTGAATTTCTTATAAATTCTGAGAAATTCTACCAATGTGGAAAGTATGGAAACAATTCTTGTGAGTGAAAAGAAAATGAATCTAAAATTAATGTACAGTTGATGGTGAGATTCTTTAATAGTAATTAATTTTGTCATTTTGATAATGTTTGTCCGAATCTAGTTACTCAAGCAGGGAATTAGCAAGATTTGAAGAATAAGGGTTTGGTAAAATCATTTTCAACCACTTTAATAGATGTTGAGATGTTAAATTATGTGGTATCAGGTACATTGCTTATTTTTTAAAATTTTTCAAATGTGTTGTTTGATTCATGGTATACACATTCCTTCATTTCTGATAAATTTTTAGAAAAAAAATCAACTAAACCTCATGAAATGAAGTCCAGTCTCATGGTAAAAACACCTGGAGAATATATTGTGGCAAAAATAAATTATAATAATCTACCTATCCTTTTTTGTGGAAACAGAATACCTTTAAACCTTGTTTTTATGCCTCTAGTAAAGTTTGATGTTATTCTAGTTATGGAATCTCTTTCTTTTTATCATGATAAGATAGATTGTAGAGAAAAGGATGTTGTTTTCATAAAGAATTTCAGTTTATGTAAAATAATGAACCCATACCATTAATAACATATCAGGAATCTAAGAAACTGATAAAGGTTGGAAATAAAAGTTATCTTACTCATATTTTTTAATATAAATAAACTATCAAGATTAATGATGTACCGGTGGTAAATGAATACTTGGATGTTTTTTCCAAATATTTGTTTGGTGTTATTCCTAATTGAGAGGTTGAGTTTAATATTTACTATGTTCTTGATGCTAAGCCAATTTCTAAACATCCTTATCAAATGGCCCAAAAGGAACTTCTGGAATTAAAAAAGCAGCTGCAAGAATTATTAGATAAAGGCTTTATTTGACCCAGCACTTCACCATGGGGTACTTCTATCCTATTTTTTAAGAAAAAAGATGGTTCAATGAGACTTTTCATCAATTATATATCCTTGAATAGAATTATTGTTAAAATAAAGTATCATTTTCCTCATATAGATGATTTGTTTGATCATCTCTAGGGAGTGCAGTATTTTTCAAAGGTTGTCCTGAGCTCAGGGTACAATCAGTTGAAATTAAAAGATAAAGACATCCTGAAGGCTGAGTTCCATACTAGATATAGCCATTATGAATTTTTAGTTATGACTTTTGGGTTAACTAATGCACCTTCTATATTCATGGATCTTATGAATAAAATTTTTCATGAGATCTTGGATAAGTTTGTGGTTTTATTTATTGATGACATTATGGTATATTTTAGACGTAAATAAGAGCATGAAAAAAATATAAGGTTTGTTTTAAAAACCTTAAAAGAAAATAAACATTATGGAAAATTCAGTAAGTGTCATCTTTGGTTGCAATAGATTTCTTTTCTTGGGAAATTTGTAAAGAAATATGGAATATCAGTTGATCTTACAAAAATAAAATTTGTTGATGAATGGCCAAGTCATACAAATTTTACAGAGATTCAAACTTTTCTTGGATTAGAAATCTATTACTAACAGTTTTTTAAAAACATTTCACTATTTTATAGCCTACTAACTAATTTGACACAATAAGGGGTTAAATTTTTTTGGACAAGAGAATGTGATTTTTTATGTAGTCGATGGAGAAGAAATTGGTGAATTCTCCATTTTTGGCATTTCTTTCCCTAAATGGTGAGTTTTTCATCTATAGTGATGCTTCACTGAAGGTAATTGGTTTTCTTCTGATGCAGAATTATCAGTTAATCACTATTTATTCTAGAGAACAAAAACCTCATGAGTTAAATTTTCCCACACATGATTTAGAATTGGCAGCTATGGTTTTTTCTTTTAAAAATTGGAAGTACCATATATACTGGGTCAATTGTCAAATATATACTGACCATAAAATCCTAAAGCAAATATTCACTTAGAGGGAATTAAACTAGAGGAAGAGAAGATGGATTGAGCTTATAAAGGATTATGATTTCACGATCGATTATCATCCAAGAAATTAAAGCGAAGTGGCAGATGTCTTGAGTTGAAAACATCATTCATCATTAAGCATTTTATATATAAAACATGATACCTTGATTAATTATTTGATGAATTTTGGCTTAGAAGTTGTTGTTTCTAAGAATACATCTGTTTCGTTCCAGGTTTCTGTGTAGTCATTATTGTCAGAAAGGATTAAGCAAGCATAGAAGGAAGATGGTGACCTACAAAAAATGGTAGAATTGGTTAAAATGGGTAAGTTTCTAGAATTTAACCTTGATAAAGATTTCATTTTAAGATTTAGAAAAAGGTTGTGTGTGCCTTGTGATTCTTAGTTAAAGATATATTTGTAGTGTGATGCTTATAATTTTCTATTTTCAATTCATCCTGGAAGTACTAATTTGTACATAGACCTTCAGAAGTATTACTGGTGGGATAGAATGAAAAGGGATATTCTTGATTTTACTTTGAAATGTTTGACATTTCAAGAGGTTAAAGAAGAGTGGAAGTTTTCGTAGGGGATTTTTTAGCCTTTTTTATTGCCAGAGTGGAAATGAGAGAATATATCCATGGACATCGTTGTGGGACTACCTAAGACTTCTCGAGGTAACAATGTGATTTGGGTTATTGTTGATCGGATGAAAAAATCTACACATTTTCTTTCTCTTCAAGATAAAATTTCATTGGATCATCTTTCTCAACTGTACCACAAAGAGATTGGTAGGTTACATGGAGTTCCTATTACTATTGTATTTGATCGGGATCTCAGATTCACTTTTAACTTTTGGAAGGGGCTTCAGATGTCATTGGGAACACAATTAAATTTCAGTAAATCTTTTCGTCCTCAATCATATGGATAGTCATAATGAACAATTCAAACTTTGGAGGATATGCTTCGAGATTGTTCAATGGACTACCAGGGAAGTTGGGATCAACATCTTTCTTTAGTTGTGTTTTCTTAAAATAATAGTTTTCATTGCATTATTTAAATGCACCTTTTGAATCATTTTATGGGAAGTGGTGACGAACTCTATAGTTTTGAGATAAATTCAGGGAAAGAATGTTGGTGTGGCTGGAATTAGTAGAAGAAGTGGTTGATAAAATGAAGATGATCCAACAGCACATGGGGATAGCTCAGAGCAGGCATAAAATCTTTGCAGATAACAAAAGGAAAGATTTCTCATTTGAGGTAGGTGGCCATGTTTTCCCTAAAATACCTCATCAGAAAAGTGTGATAAATTTTGTTAAGAAAGGTAAGCTAAGCCTACGGTTCATCAGTCCTTTTGGAATCATGTAAAAAGTTGGAAAAGTTTCATACCAAGTACCTTTTCCCCTAAGTTTGTCCCACGTACGCAATTTTTTCATGTTTCGATGTTGAGAAAGTATATGCCAGATACAAATCATTTCTTGAGTCCAGAAGTAGTTCAGCTATAAAAGAACCTTTCTTATGAAGAGAAACCAATTTAGATTCTTAATAGAAGGGAACAATTATTGTAGAATAAGTTAATCCAATAGGTAAAGGTTTTGTGGAGAAACCACATGGTTGAATAGGCAATATGGGAATCTGAAAATATTATGAGGGAAATTTACCCTCACTTGTTTAATGAGTAAATAGAATTTTGAAGACATAATTTCTAAAATTTGGGGATAATTTAACACCCCAGGTTTTAAAAAAATAAATGAAATTCAAGAAATTTTGTTTTAAGTGGATATTTATAACTGTCTTTTAAACATAATTTTTCATCTTCTATCTTTGAATTTCGAAAATATTCATCTAAAATTGTGTTAAGTAATTTATTTAGAGTCTGATGGAACCACCTTGTTTTTTTTTGTGAATAATAATATACCCTTATGAATAGTAATATGACCCTAATGAATAGTAAATTGTATTACTATTTTATTTTCGTAAGGCATTAAGATAATGACATTTTGGTTAATTTTTAAATGTGATATAAAGTAGTTAGAGAATTAAAATATATAATTTTTGAATTAACTATTATTTTATTAAAATATTAAATTAATAATATTAAGAAAATTATTTTCAAAAAATGGAGTTCATTTTTTAATTTTACACATTAAAAAATGGTAATGGAATTCTTAACCCAACTTCCATTCTTTGGGTTAAGCTTTTTCTTTATTCATTAAGTGGTATTAATATTATTACTGTGATGAATTTTTTTATATTATGTTGTATTATGTGTATTTACAGTGTATTAACTTATCCAATCCATTTTATTAATTCACATTCCAATTATACTTTTAAGGGACATTCCTTTTAAAATCCTTTTATAACTCTCTTTAATAAATATCAAAAAGGTTGTTTTTTTATGTTTATGGCATGAGTAGTTTCTTCCAATTTCAAGATACTTTATTCCCATGATATGTTCCTTAGACATTATTTATGTTGGGTTGAGCCCATTATAGCTCAAGATATGTTTGGTTGATCCCTTTATAGCTCAAGATATGTTGGGTTGAGCCCATAATAGCCCAAGTTATGACTGGTGATCCCCATTATAGCTCTCCAATGCATTGGGTACTCTGGAGATAGAATTTGACCAAACGATTATTTCATATGTAAGGGTGAATATAAGATTAATATTGTAAATATTTCCTAATCCAACAACATGATTATTCTTTACATTCGAGTTTTTATGATATAGGTTTTATTAGATTTTATGTTATCACCTGACTAACGCTTTCTATCTTTATATCCCTTACTGATTTTTACACTCATCCCATGTTTTTTTTAAAATAAATCCTAGGATATAAGGATGGGTAAGAGAAATAAGGGATTCACGATGTTTGATATTGAGTGTTGTTAGAGAAATCATGCTTTACGTTTTAATGTTTTAAATATTGAAAAAAAAATGTTTCTAGTAGTATCCTCCTGTATGATTATGGTATCTTATGTATATAAGGTATCCTAATTATCTGAAACTCTAAACTCAAAAAGATTCTCAATGTGTAATATAGTATTTTCTTGACTAAAATTAAATATTAAGTAACATTTTAAGGTTGGTTATTTATAGTTGGTATCAAAGGATGGTTTTTGATAACTTTAGGGGTTGGGATGACATTTAAATAATACCATAACTTATTTTTACACTATGGTAATTTGAAATGTTACAGGATTTAAGAGTTACCATGTTGATTCATCTACTATATGTTTGTATAGAATGGTTTTCTGTATAAGATATAGGGAAGTTGAAGTAGGAAGGCACCAAGAGGTTGATGCCTTTCTGAATCTACAGCCTGAAATGATGGGAATCGAGATCGATCAGTTTTTGATAGCAATGTATCAGTTGAATCAAGTAATAAACTGGGGTGGTATCCATTCTAGATAGTAAAATGATCTACTATAAATAAACATGTCTTTTGTGGAGCATTTTATGAAGTAACATCCTCCATCATTCAGTGGAACCATATATATAGTGATAGCTGAAGGATGGATCAATGCACTACAAAAGATATTTAATGTCATGGTATGTTTAGATCGTTAAAAGTTAATACTATCCATTTATCGTTTTTAAGGTTAAGTTGAACAATGGTGGTATTTGGTTAATAATACAAGAGAAATAGATGATCTTGACAGTTTGGAATGGGATGATTTTAAGAGTCTTTTTCTAGAAAAATATTTTCCCAAAACTATTCGACTGAGAATGGAGAAACAATTCTTCGAACATAAATAGAAAGATGATGATTTTGTGTCAGTATATGAATCCATTTTTATAAGACTAGATAGGTATGTACAATATTTTAACTAGGATTTAGAAAGTAAAATTAATAGGTTTTAATCTGGATTGAAACTGTTTTTGCGAAGAGCCTTGGCCTCACAAGAGTTTAAAAGATATGAGAAGCCTGTTCATTATGTGGAAAAATTTGAGATAACATTTGCTGAAACATATGTGCCTCATGATGAAAAAAAAATAAGTTTTAAGGTTGGTAGGAAATGGGTAAGAGCTTGTCAAATATGTTTGGAGGTAATAAAATGAATTCTCCTTCTTGTGAAAAGTGTGGTAAAAGGCATCCTGGTGAATGTCTCAAAATTCTGGGAAATGCAACCAGTGTTTAAAGTTTGGAAACATGTCTCATGAGTTCAAATAAAATGATCCTAAAATTAATGAGAAGTCAACGGGGAGATTCTTTAACTATAAGGAATTGTTTCATTTTTCTAGTGTTTGTATGAAGCTAGTTACTCAAGTAGAGAAACACAAAGATTTGAAGTAGAAGGATTTGGTAAAATCTTTGAAACCACTTCAGTAGATTTTGAGCCCTTAAATAAGGTGGTATCAAGTATATTTCTTGTTTTTACAAATTTTTCAAATGTTTTTTTGGATTTAGGGTCTACACATTCCTTCATTTCAGAGAAATTTTCATAAAAAATGGGAATTCAAACCCATGAAATGAAATCAGTTCTCATGGTAAAAACACCTAGAAAAAATATTGTGGAAAAAAGAAATTATAATAATATGCCTATCCTTTTCTGTAGAAAGATAATACCTTCAAACATTTTTTTCCCTCTAGTAAATTTTGATGATATTATGAATATGGACTGGATTTCATTTTATCATGCTAAGATAGATTGCAGAGAAAAAGTTGTTTTTCACAAATAATTTGAGTTTTTTTACAATAATGAACTCATACCATTAATAACATATCAAGAATCTAATAAACTGATAAAGGATGGAAATGAAATTTATCTTGCTCATATTTTTGAATATAAGAGAACTATCCATATTAATGATGTACTAGTGGTAAATGAATACTTAGATGTTTTTTCCAAATATTTTCTGGGTGTTATTCCTAATCAAAGGGTTGAGTTTACTATTGACTTAGTTCTTGATGCTAAGAAAATTTTTAAACCTCCTTATCGAATGTCCCAAATAGAGATTTTGGATTAAAAAAATCAGCAGCAAGAATTATAAGATAAAGGCTTTATCCGACTCAGCACTTCACTAAGGGGAACTCCTGTCTTGTTTGTTAAGAAAAAATATGGTTTAATGAGAATTTGCATCGATTATAGATCCTTTAATAACATTAATATTAAAAACATGTATCATTTTCCACATATTAATGATTTGTTTGATCATCTATAGGGATCGTATTATTTTCTGAAGGTAGACCTAAGGTCAGGGTACCATTATTTGGATGTAAAGGATGAAGATATCCTGAAGGCTACATTCTGTACTAGATATGGCCTTATGAATTTGTAGTTATGCCTTTTGGGTTAACTAATTCACCTGTTTTATTCATGAATCTTATGAATATAATATTTCATGAGTTATTGGATAATTTTTTGGTTGTATTTATTGATGAAGTTTTGATATATTCTACATGTAAATAGGATCATGAAAAATATCTAAGTGTGGTTTTGAAAGCCTTAAAATAAAATAAACTACATGGAAAATTCAATAAGTGTCATCTTTTTTTGTAAAATATTTGTTTCCTTAGGAACATAGTAAATAATGATGGAATAAAATTTGATCCTACCAAAACAGAAGTGTTTGATGAATGGACAAGAGGTAAAAATGTTACAGAGATTCATAGTTTTATTTTATTAGTAGGTTATTACTGATGGTTTGTTAAAAACATTTCTTAGTTATTGTTGGTTTTCCGGGGCCCATAGAAAAAGCTGGTGGGCCGGGGATTTTAAATTTTTCATCAGTGGGATGACGAAAACTTGTCATCGCCGACGATCCGAGCCCCGGAGAGGTCTGAGGATCTCGTGTAAATTGTAAGGATCACAAACATAAATAGAAAACTTAACTATTTCAGATCCAAAGATGTGGTTGACTGCAAATTTTCTCCGGTGATCATTTCATGAAGGATCCATAGTAGGATCCCTCTAGATCATCCACATGCGCTTTAGAAATTCACTAGAACGTCGATCATCGAACTCCAGGTGATAGCGCAGTGATCCGACGATATATCTGACGTCCCGATGATCACTATATCGTCGATCTTATTATGCGTGAGATGAAACTCAATCCAAGCACGGATCGACAGCTTCTCTCTCCAGAGAGTGGGAGTATAAAGGAGCCCTGACCAAATGACATGAATAGTTGTTGCGCTTGATCCCCTCTCCTCTATTTATAGCAGATTGTGGAAATTATCCGGATGGGTTCCCCTGGCCCCGTTAATTCCATGTCCACTAAATAAATAACTATGACGACTTAAAACTGCGTCAATATTATTTATTTATTTTATCCTATACTTTTAATATATAAAAATCTATTATGTGATAAAATCCGAGCTATTTAACTCAACCCATTGTCCCGCTTAATATTAAGCGAACCTTAAATATTAAAATAATATTCGTTCGATTAATATTTTCTCTTATTTACTGAACTCATAAATACATTAAATAAATTAAATCCCAAATGAATTTATTTAATTCTTTTGGTGATCGACAACATGGACAACGCTCGGACCCCATAGTGGGGCCCACTATGTCCATATACATATTCAACTTAATAGGGTGGATTCTTGAATACACTATTGTGTGTGATCCTCTAGGCCCTTATTTCAAAAGTAGTGAATAAAATTCACAGACCAAGATTGGGGTCTAGAAACCCGCCATGGCCCCTAAAGAGATAAGAATATTCATTGAAACAACTACCAACCTATGAACACTGACTGTGTATTGTAGTCTCTTTGTCATTAAATATCTCATAAAGCATGATGCACTCTTGTGTCATCATCCTTATCTTGCTTTATTATTTTTTGATCTATCTGGATGTATTTTCCTTTCTACTAATTTGGCCAAAGACTTATGAAGGTGGCACCATCTTGATCAACCAGGCCTGAGATATACAACTTCCCAAACTTGGAAGCGACAAATCCTTTCTTGACCATTCAACCAAAACCATACCACCAACGACGCACCCAACACAAACTGCCTCGCCATGACATTACTACCATGGTTTTCTCCTTGCATCACAGTATGTAATTAAATGATATACATTGGTAATGGTCTCAATTCAGGAGACAAATACACATGTCCGTAGATAGGAACAACCAGTGACACCCAAAACATGTGGTGTTCCTATTGACAGGTTTGTCCTCATGATCTCACTACTAGATATCACCACGTGCGAACTTCATGAGAAGAAGTCTCAATGATTATGAGCCTCCATCACCTGATAGTCAGACATCTACTGTGTCCAGTCGGTAATATGTATCTAGACTATAAAACATATATTTAAGATAAATTTTTTTGTATCTCGAGGTTCTCATTATAGCCTTGGATCTTCTCTAACCTCTTGACACGACAATTAACCATTGGACATTACTATTATTATAGTGGATGCAGAAAATTCTGCTCTATAATGGTAAGATATCATCAGGCATATCTAATTGTACACATGATTCAATAATCAAAAGTACTACATAGTTGGGTCTAGGGAACCCACTATTTCAACAGTTATCTAGAATGCTAGCTAAGTTAACACAAAAAGGGGTTAAATTTTTTTGGACATCAGAATGTGATGTTTGTTTTCAGGAACTGAAGAAGAGATTGGTGAATGATCTAGTTTTGGACTTGTCTTCCCAAAATGGTGAGTTTTTCAACTACAGTGATGCTTCATTGAAGAGACTTGTTTTTGTTCTGATGCTGAATGATAAAGTAATCACTTATTCTTCAATACATATAATAACCCATGAGCTAAATTATCCCACACATGATTTGGAAATGGAATCTATGGTTTTTTTCTTGAAAAATTGGAGGTACCATTTATACAGAGTCAAATGTAAAATATATACTGACCATAAAAGTATAAAGTATATATTCACTCAGAAGAAATTAAAAATGAGGTAGAGAATATGGATTGAACTAATAAAGTATTATGATTACATGATTAATTATCATCCAGGAAAATGAAACAAGGTGGAGGATTCCTTGAGTTGAAAACATCATTCATCATTAACCATGTTCTATTTAGAACATGATCCCTTAATTAATGATTTGATGAATTTTGTCTTAGAAGTTGTTTTTATAGGGAATACATCCATTTTTTCCAGGTTCCAGTGCAGTCATTATTATCAGATAGGATTAAGCAAGCACAGAAGGAAGACTGTGAGCTATAGAAAAAGGTAGAATTGGTTAAAATGGGTAAGTTTCCATAATTTAATCTTGATAAAAATTGTGTTTTAAGATTTGGAAAATGGTTGTGTGTGCCTTGTGATTATTAGTTAAAGATAGATTTGTTGTGTGAAGCTCATAGTTCTACATTTTTAGTTCAACTTAGAAGTACTAAGATGTACAATGACCTTCGAGTGTATTACTGGTTGGATGGAATGAAAAGGGTTATTGTTGACTTTACTATAAAATGTTTAACATGTCAACAGGTTAAAGCGGAGTGGCAGTTACCGAAGGGGATTCTTCATCCCTTTCCAGTTCCAGAGTGTAAAAGGGAGAATATACTCATGGATTTCATGGTGGGACCACATATGACTTCTCAAGGTAACAGTTTCATTTGTGTTATTGTTGATCGGCAGACAAAATCTGCACATTTTCTTTCAATTCGAGGTACAATGTCATTGCATCAGCTTTCTTGAATGTACCTCAAAGAGATTGTTAGGTTACATGGAGTTCCTATTTCTATTATATCTTATCGATATCTCAGGTTCACTTCTAACTTTTGGAAGGGGCTTCAGAAGTCATTGGGCACAAAATAAAATTTCAGTACAACATTTCATCCTTAATCAGATTGGCAGTCAAAATATATGATTTAGACTTTGGAGGATATGATTCAAGCTTGTTCAATGGACTATCAGGGAAGTTAGGATCAACATCTTTGTTTAGTTGTGCTTTCTTATAATAATAGTTTTTATTCCAGTATTCATATGGTACCATTTGAGGCATTGTAATGGAAGTAGTATTGGACTCCAGTGTTTTGGGATGAAGTTCGTGAAAGAAAGTTTATGGAACCAGAATTAGTATAAGAAGTTGCTGATAAAGAGAATCTGATCCAATATCACATGAGGACAACTCAGAGAAGGCAAAAAAAGCAATGAAAATAACCAAAGGAAAGAATTCTCACTTGAGGTAGGTGACCATGTCTTCCTTAAAATATCTCCTTAGAAAAGTGTAATGTGTTTTGGTAAGAAAGGGAAACTAAGTCCGCAGTTCATCGGTCCTTTTGAAATCCTAGATAAAGTTAGACTATTTGTATACCGAGTATATTTGCCTACAAGTTTTTCTTAGTTACAAAATGTTATTCATGTTTCGATGTTGAGAAAGTATGTGCCAGATTCAACTCATGTCTTGAGTCCAGAAGTAGTTCAGCTGGAAAAAAACTTTCTTATGAAGAGAAACCAGTTCATATTTCTTATCAAAGCGAACTAGTATTGTAGAATAAGGTAATCCACCAGGTGAAGGTTTTGTGGAGAAACCACATGGTTGAAAAAGAAACATGAGAATCTAAACTTCTTTAAGGTTAGGTTATCCTCACTTGTTTAATGAGTAAATAAAATTGTGAGGGTGAAATTTCTAGAAGGTGAGGATAATGTAACACCCCAGGTTTTAAAAAAAATAAATGAAATTCTTGAAACTTTATTTTAAGTAGATATTTATAACTATCTTTTAAATATGATTTTTCATCTTCTATGTTTTGAATTTTGAAAAATAGTCATCTAAAATTGTGTTCATTAAGTTATTTATATTCTGATGGAACCAAATTGTTTTTTAGTGAATAGTAATATACCCTTCTGAATAGTAATATGAATAGTACTATGACCCTAATGAATAGTAAATTATATTATTTTTTTATTTTCTTAAGGAAGTAAGATAATGACATCTTGGATAATTTTTTAATTTGATATAAAAGTAGTTATAGAATTCAAATTGTTAATTTTTTAATTAAGTATTATTTTATATAAAAAATAAATTAATAATATTTAGAAAATTACTTCCAAAAAATGGAGTTCATTTTTAAATTCTATATATTGAAAAATGGTAAGGAAATTCTTAACCCAATTATCATTCTTTGGGTTAAACTTATTCTTTATTCATTATTTGGAATTAAGATTATTGGTGTGATTAATTTTTGTATATATTATATTTTGTTATGTGTATTTACAGTGTATACACATATCCAATCCATTCTATGAATTCAAATTCCAATAATATTTTTAAGGTAATTTCCTTTTAGAATCATTTTATAACTCTCTGAAATAAATTTCAAAAGGATTGTTTTTATGTGTATGACATGAGTAGTTTCTCCTGATTTTAAGATACTTTATTACCATGATATGTTCCTTGGACATTATTTTTGTTAGTTTGAGCCCATTATAGCTTAAGATATGATGGGTGAGCCCCATTATAGTTCTCCAATGCATTGGGTACTCTGGAGTTGGAAGTTGACCAAAAGGTTATTCCATATGTAAGGGTGAATGTAAGACTAATATGGTGAATATGTCCCAAGGAAACAACATGAGTATTCTTTGCATTCGAGTTTTTATGATGTGGGTTTTTTGGGTTTTTATGTTATCACTTGAATAATGCTTTCTATCTTTATATATGATACTGATTTTTATACTCAACCATTTTTTTAACATGTTTTTCACAGGATATAAGGTTGGGTAAGATAAATAATGGATTCTTGATGTTTGATATGGAGAGTTTTCCTTGAAATAATGCATTATGTATTAATGTTTTATATTTTGAAAAAAAATGAAAACTATTTTTGTAGTGTCCTGTAGTATGATTGTGGTATGTTATCTGTGTACGGTATCCTAATTATCTAAAACTCTAAACTAAAAAATATCCACAATGTGTAATAATGTATATTCTAGACTAAAATTCAATATTAAGTAACGTTTTAAGGTTGGGTCCTTATAGTAATTTTTTTACTTCATCACATGAATATAAAATACAAGAATATTCAATTTTCATTTTATTAAGAACTTATGTATATTTATAGCACATATAAAATATACTATTAGTTTCACACACCCTTCAAAATTATTGTATTATATTCTATAACTACTAAACTTAACATGGACATTCCATGGAGTATCCAAAACCCCTTTATGTGTTCTATATAATCCCATCATATATAATTATTATTTCTTCTTTCATAAGAACTATTTAATTAAATTTCCTTAAAAATCTTCTTAAAGAAACATTTTCTTAAATTTCAACTAAATTCTCTTCATCAGATTTTAACTTCTACCAACTTGTACTATTTATACAGCATCTAAATCTATACATCATATGCCCTTTTCACTTATCCTCAAAACTTTTAGAATATTTAGTAAAATTTTCATAAAATCATTCGTATCATTACAATATTTCCAAAAATAAAAATATGATGAATTTCTTATCTATAATAATCCATTTTAATCCTCCCATAAAGAATAATATATAATTAAACAAATCATAACTATGTGAATAAAAAACATTCTAATTTTTTCAAAGAAAAAATGTTTACATGCTCTACTCTAGAGCTAAATGGGAACAAAAATACCCATCCTATGAAAAGTTTATTTAATACTGAATCATCCAAATAATCAATTCAGTAACTCCTTTTCTCTATTCACTAGTGCAGAAAACATTTTTTACGTCGGTTATTTTTCATTATTTACGTCGGTTTTTAGGCAACGTTAATACGGACAACGTTATAAATAACGTTTTTTACGTCGGTTATTTAAAACCTGACGTGATAAAATGCCTGGGATATCGTTTATCACGTCGGTTATGACATAACCGACATGATTAACCCTTCCCCGGGCCTATTATCACGTCGGTTTCTTAAATAACCGACGTGATAAAAAGGCCTGGGAAAGGTTTTAGCACGTCGGTTATCCAATAACCGACGTGGTAAATCGATTCCCAGGCCTTTTAGCACGTCGGTTATATTAAGAACCGACGTGATAAAAGGCCCGGGAACAGTTTATCATGGCGGTTCTTGAAAAAACCGACGTGATAAACCCCTACCGATTTATTTACCACGTCGGTTATAAAATAACCGACGTGAAAGCGATATTTTTTTTTTAAATAATTGCACTGCTCTCACCAAAAAGCAACCAGAAACCAAACAACAAAAATAACCATGCCAGCCCTCCCCCAAGCCCCAACTGGACCCCACCCTCATCTATAAACACCTAACAACCTGGTCAGCCCTCCCCCACCACATTGGAGCCCCACCACAAACCCTTGGACACCCCCCACCCCTTGGACAGCCCCCCCCCCAAACCCTCATTTACACCCCCATGACCCCTAGTACAGCCTCAAACACCCATTGGACACCCCTCCCATATCTCTTGGACACCCCCACCCCTTGGACACCCCCCCCCCCCCACCCTCATTTACACCCCCAAGACCCCTAGTACAGCCTCAAACACCCATTGGACACCCCCCCCCCCACACCTTGACAGCCCTCCCAGACCCCTTGGACACCCCCCCCCCCTTGACCCCTGGACACCCCCCCCCCCCGAGCCCTTGGACAGCCCCAAACACCCCTTGGACACCCCTCCCATATCCCTTGGACACCCCCCACCCCTTGGACACCCCCCACCCCTTGGACAGCCCCCCCTCCCTCATTTACACCCAACCGGCCCCTTGGACAGAACTCCCAGACACCTTGGACACCACTCCCATATCCCTTGGACACCCCCTCCCACCCCTTGGACACCCCCCCACCCCTTCGACAGCCCCCCCCCCACCCTCATTTACACCCCCCGAACAATAGGACAGCCCCAAACACCCCTTGGACACCCCTCCCATATCCCTTGGACACCCCCCACCCCTTGGACAGCCCCCCCCCCCCCACCCTCATTTACACCAAACTGGCCCCTTGGACAGAACTCCCAGACACCTTGGACACCACTCCCATATCCCTTGGACACCCCCCCACCCCTTCGACAGCCCCCCCACCCTCATTTACACCCCCTGAACACTAGGACAACCCCAAACACCCCTTGGACACCCCTCCCATATCCCTTGGACACCCCCACCCCTTGGACACCCCCCCACCCCTTGGACAGCCCCCCCACCCTCATTTACACCCAACCGGCCCCTTGGACAGAACTCCCAGACACCTTGGTCACCACTCCCATATCCCTTGGACACCCCCCCACCCCTTGGACACCCCCCACCCTCATTTACACCCCCCGAACACTAGGACAGCCCCAAACACCCCTTGGACACCCCTCCCATATCCCTTGGACACCCCCCCCCCCACCCCTTGGACACCCCCCCCCCCACCCCTTGGACAGCCCCCCCACCCCCTGGACACCCCCCCAACCCCTTGGAACCCCCCCCCCCACCCCGACCCCTTGGAAACCCCCCCCCCCCATCCCCTTGGACAGCCCCAAACACCCCTTGGACACCCCTCCTATATCCCTTGGACACCGGCCCACCACTTGGACACCCCCCACCCCTTGGACAGCCCCCCCCCCCCCCCCCACCCTCATTTACACCCAACCGACCCCTTGGACAGCCCCAAACACACCTTGGACACCCCTCCCATATCCCTTGGACACCCCCCACCCCTTGGACACCCCCCCCCCCACCCTCATTTACACCCCCCTCGACCCCTAGGACAGCCCCAAACACACCTTGGACACCCCTCCCATATCCCTTGGACACCCCCCAAACACCCACCCACCCCCTTGGAACCTCTCCCCCCATACCAAAATCCAGACCAGAAAAACCATCAACAGTAGACCAAAACAATAAGTAGAGAAAAATTAAACATTCACTTATATAACATTCAAAACTTACACTGTCAACTTCAAAAAAAACTAAATCCAACCTAAACGACTACGAAATACACAATTACATTGACAATATTCAAAATTACATTTTACATTACAAACAACTAAAAGTCAATCAAACCTGTAAAATAATTTGACCACTCCACTTATAAGTGTTTGATATCTTCAGCAGTAAAGGGTTGAGGGTCATCAAAAAGCTACAAAGGAAAAGGATAGTAGTCAACGTGTATAATGAATAAATCAAATTGAAATATTATGAGAAAGAGGAAATCTTACCAGGTCAAAACTCAGAACTGTCCCAGTTGTTATTATTTCATACATAAATCTTAACATGTAATATCCGCATTCGATGATGCCTTGTTGCTCATGACATTTCTGTTTGAATGAGTGTAAATTCAATATATTATTTTTATGTAATAAATCAAAATGTACAAATTATAAATGGATATTTACCTTCACATGTACATATTTGATCTTGAAATTCCTTTTCTTTGCGCTTTTTCGAAAGTGGACCCATGCCCTGTTAGAAAATAATACGAATGGGGTAAATTTAAAAATCATTATAATATATAAAACTATTGTGAAATTGAAACTTACGTTTCCAATATATTCTTAAAACTTTCTCGCACATCATCATGGAGAGAGCATATCCAATAAAGTGCTTTCTCCCTAGGGCAAAAAACCCCTAACATCCAATGATCCCTGATAAAAGGAAATCTAACGTTAGTGGTTTTTTATGTTAAAAGATAATTAACTCTTTGAGAGGGATGTGTTTCATACCTCTCACAAAAAGGCATCATCCAAAACTGTGTGATTACATTCTTTTCAAATCTATCAGCAATATAAATCATTCTTTGTTCCTCATCCAATGCACATGATTCAGGGGAAATCAATTGTGGGTCCACGAATCCATATACATCTGTCAGCTCATTCCTCTCACAAATTTTATACAGATACCTAATACAAAGAAGACATAAGTATACATTTTTAATAAATATAACGCAAGGAAAAGGTGTTAAGACTTACATGATAAAAATTTGCACCACATTGATGCCCAACTTATCTCCAGTGACAAACTCCATGATATCAGTTTTCATAATCCCCACACTTAGTTCACGTCCACAGACATGAGCTTCCATTGTAAAGTCATAATGATCCCCCAACAAATTTGAATATCTTGAAAATTTTTCAAGACTTCTAGTATCTGCATCTGATGTCATAGCTATCTGTCTTTGTTGTTGTCTATACAGTATTTCTTTACCTTTGAAGTATTCCTGTAAAAATAAATTGAAAAATATATTAGTTTTCAAATGATAAAACATTAATAAAAATATAAAATAAAGGATATAACATCCATACCTCTATGGTAATGAGTCGAAGAAGTCTGGATGGCCAAAGTAAAAAATGGCCAATACTATGTCCAACTGTCGTCACCTCATCTATAGGTAATGGTATCCGAGCTGATCTATCTACAATATCCTGTACAGTGACCCTCTGATTCTCTACCTCTAACTGTTGATGATGAACTGTATCTCCTATAGAATATACCATCCCATATGAAACTATATGATGTTGAGGATCATCAACATACAACTCACAATAAGTAGGTAGCTGCGGCGGAGGAGGAGGATCAAAAATGGGGTCTGCAGGCTGAGGTGGGGGAGTGGGAGCTACTGGGAGAGGTGGAGTGGGAGCTGCACCCTGAAATTGTCTTTGCAAGTCTGCAAACATTAACTGCACCGATGCTCTAATCTTGTCCTCCATTGTCGCATTAATATTATGGACTTCAGCCTCCAAGGATTCTATTTTTTTTATAAACTCCCTCAACGTTAGAAGTTGAGGAACGTGGCAACACTTTTCTTACCGATACACCTGCCGGATATCCTCTTACACGGCCAGGATGTTCGGGCTTTCCCAATGCCACAGATAAAATATCTTCCCTCCCAGATGGTGTAAATGTCCCCTGTGAACTCTTCTCCTCAAGAGAGTCCTGTAATAATTAATTGAACATTTCTATAATGATTGGAAATATATGACGAAAATAGTAAACTTAAATAAATAAAATAGATATCTTACAATCCTCTCAACTACGAGTCTCGATTCTTCCAAAAGATATTGTCCTTTTTTGCCCTTCCGAGCTCTTTTCCATTTCTCATGTCTAGATGGAGGGGATGGAGGGGCCACCTCTCCAGAGCTTGAAGACTCAGCTCTTAGTTGTTGAAATTTTTCTGCCATCATTTGTTCTTCCAATAATGCATACCCTCCCCGAGATAAACTATGAGGGTATACATTTTTAGATTGGATCTATTGATGAGCTTTCCTTGTTTGCTGTAAATTAAGAATAAGTAATCATTAACAAAACAATAATAAGATCATTTATATAAGAAAGCTTATAAAAGTTTACATTGCCCTTACCAAAAATGATTCTTTTCTTCTACTTTCAAAAAATTGTCTCCATGTGTCTTCATCTATAAAAGGATATATACGACATGGATTCTCACGACTCCTATGACCATAAATGAAATCAGATGAGAGGGTTGATTTGAAATCCCTCCATCTCCTAGCAGCCAATGATAAGCATTTCTTCCTGACTCCTCCAGTGTCAGGAATATCAAATGTCATCTGATAAAAAAGAGGTTACAAATATTATATATACTAGAAACATTTAAAGAACAGTCAAACAATAGCAAAAGATCTTACCAAAATGGTCTCCCACAGCTGATAAATTATCTCCCTATCCACACTTCTCCAATCATCATAGAGAATGCATACTTTTCTCTTAGCCTGAGTTGCTACAAAACCCTTAAAATCTTCAGCATTTGGACCTCTAGGAAGATCATCATCATCAAACTCCACGACTATCCTCTCCTCCTTCGTATGGGCAAGTGATAATTTTGGTAAACGTGTGAACCCATGCTTACCAACCTTTGAACTCTTTTTCGTAATAGGTGCATGTGAATGTTCCTCCCCAGATGTATGACCAATATGCTCATCTCCAGAATCATGTGGCTGATCAACTGATTGATCTGTCATTTTCCTTCAAATCAAAAAAACAAACATTAGTTCACAAATATAAAAATTCAAATATTGTAATACTACTTAATTAGAAAATAGAAAAGTGTACTAAATTACATAATAGTAAACATTGGTAATATGGTAAGCATGTTAAACAATGATAAACATGGTAAACACAGTCTATTGTACCCCTCTCTCTTGTATTTTAATGATCACAATCACTCTTATTATGTTCTAACTTGTTTTAAAGTGTTTTTGTTGATAGGCAAAAGGTTTCCAAGGAGTTGGCCCAAGAAAGCTGAAAAGTGGACTCACTGAGTCCACCAGTCAGCCGGTGTGAGCTCACCGGCCAGCCGGAGGACCCAGGCAGTAGACTTGCCCACTGCCTGGTGTCACCGGGCGGCCGCTGGATCACCACCGGCCGGCCAGTGGACCAGACAGAGATCCTTCCACTGTCTGGACCACCGGCCGGCCGCTGGATCACCATCGGCCGGCCGGTAGACCAGACAGAGCTTTGCTCTGGACCACCGGCCAACCGGTGATCCACCACCGGCCAGCCCCCCACACCCATCCAACCCCTTGGACACCCCCCTGGACACCCCACCGACCCCTCTGGACAGGCCGCCACCCCCTTGGACAGCCCCCCACACCCACCCATCCCCTTGGACACCACCCTGGACACCCCCCGACCCCTCTAGAAAGCACCCCCACCCCTCTTGGACACAACCCCCCACCCCCGACCTGCTTGGACACCCCCCTGGACACCCCCCAACCCTCTGGACATCCCCCCACCCCTCCTAAACACCACCCCCCACCCCCTACCCCCTTGGACACCCCCCTGGACACCCCCCAACACCCACCCACACCCTTGGACAGCCCCCCACACCCACCCACCCCCTTGTAAACCCCCCTGGACACCCCCCGACCCCTCTGGACAGCCCCCCACCCCTCCTGGACACAACCCCCCACACCCTACCCCCTTGGACACCCCCCAACCCTCTTGATAGCCCTCCCACCCCCCTGGAATCACTGAAAATTTACCATAACAAGAAGTTGGGCCATTCAAAGAATGTTTTTATGTGTGGAAGAAGAACTGAGTTTCAATAGATAGAGAAGGAACTCGACATTAGGTTGTCTATTCCAGGTGTGGATTTGAAGGAGTTAATGTTTGTTCAGTGACCCAAGAGATTGAATCATAAATTCAGATGTTGTGCCATTTTCTCATGATGAGGATGAATAATTGGTGGGGTTTGACTTTTAAATGGAGAGCTTAGCAGACCATCATATTTTCTATAGATCAGTAAAGGATGTTAGCATCGAACATAAGGCTTAAGGGATGCTTTCAGATCCAAATATGAATGTTGATGGATGCAATGGATCTAGTAGAGGTTCTAGAAAGAATGGTGGTTTTATTTGTTTAGGATAAGTAGTGAAGAAAAAACTAGTTAATTTTTTACTTGCTGAAAAGAGGGTATCTAAAATTTTTAACATGCCGAGGGGAAATCTGGCGAGTCCTCCTCGTGGAACTTTGTTTTCAGGGGGTGAAAATGGTGATGTGATCCCAAATCCATGCACCTATGCCATGGTTGTGTGTGAATAAAGTAGTAACAACTGTAAAAGGGCAACCCATCCAAATGGACACGCCCCAACCCACTCGGGGATTTATAGAAAACGATGAAAAATTAGTGAAATCATAAAATTAGTCAATATTGCAAGTCGAACTAATAGATCTAGGGATGATAAATAAGATTATGGTGCCAAAACGAGTTAAAAGGGTTCGCAGTCGAAGAATCTTAGCTAGTTTCAACAAAAAAATCACAACACATATATATATACTATCCGCGAAAAAAAACAAACGAGTGGGAGGATTACCTGAGTGCGGCGAGTTTATATGATTGATCTGAGGAGATTAAATATGAGAAACGATGATCGCAAAACAAATCTAAACCAACGAAATGGACGAGGCGATTCGGGTTTACGCGCGAGAGAGACGAGTCGCGACTGTCGAAGGTAAACTCGTGAATGACAATCCACGGGTCTGGGTAAATTTTTAAATGAGTTATCACGTCGGTTATTCAATAACCGACGTTATACGTTTTTTAAAAACATTTATAACGTCGGTTATTCAATAACCGACGTAAAAACCTTCCTCCGATTCTTTATTTACGTCGGTTATTTTATAACCGACGTTATAAAGGGCTCAAAATCTGCGTTTTTTTACGTCGGTTATTCCATAACCGACGTCAAAAACATCTGCGGATTCTTTTTTTACGTCGGTTCTTTGATAACCGACGTAAAAAGGCCTTCAAAAACCGCGTGTTTTACGTCGGTTATTGAATAACTGACGTAATAACTCGTACATATGTCGATTTGTTACGTTAGTTATTGAATAACCGACGTAACAAACACCCCCCGCTTCTGTTTTTTACGGCGGTTAATGTATAACCGACGTAAAAAACGAAGCCGCGCGATTAATAACGTCGGTTATTTTTATAACTGACGTTAAAGGTCTACTAAACACAGGTTTTTACGTCGGTTATTAAATAACCGACGTAAAAACCCTCGTTTTACATATTATGACGTCGGTTTTATATAACAGACGTAAAAAATGGTGACCTAAAAAATGTTTTCTGCACTAGTGATTAGTGGAAATAAAACTAAAAATCTCTAATATTAAGTTCTTTTTAATCTTCTAAAATCCTATATATTTAAAACTTTTGTAAAATATATAGTTGAAATCATATATCTATAAAATTAATGGATTTTAATTCAATAACATTAATACGAGATGTATACTCTTCATTTGGATACCATAAATCATTCAGCTAGTTGAGAAAATTTCTTCTTCAATGGACAAATTTTTCAAAATGAAAGAATCATCCCAATTTTTTATTTTTGACTTAGCTAGAAGTGTAGAATCTCCATTACCTATTTTCTTAACCTTCTATAAATAACCTTTACCTTTATATTTTTATACCATAAACAAAGTTCTTCCCCTTTAACTACCCATGTAGTAATTTATAATCCTCAAACTTTTTAAGAAATTCGATTTAGGTTTGTAGAATTCATTCATATTATAATTCACAATAAACTATCAAAAACTTTTCGATAATCATTTTTCAATGAAATAGAAGTCCAATTAAAACTTAAAAGGTAAACCTAGCCACTTTAAGTCATTTATGTACACAATAAAATTAATAAAATGAGTATATATTGAGGTTATTTCTAGTGTTTTTAACCAAAAAAGATAATTCAATACATCATACCATTCATT
This sequence comes from Viscum album, assembly GCA_963277665.1. Classification (NCBI taxonomy): domain Eukaryota; kingdom Viridiplantae; phylum Streptophyta; class Magnoliopsida; order Santalales; family Viscaceae; genus Viscum; species Viscum album. The sequence continues at coordinate 100,397,986 of OY728159.1, forward strand.
TATAACTTTATCCTAATAAATCCTTTTTAGGTTATCTATCATTTGATAGGCATCCAGGGTCTTATTACTCCCTGGTAAATAGCATGAGTTTGGAGAACTCATATTCATATTTTAGATTCTTATCCTAGGCTTCTAAATGCATTTATTAAGAAGATTCACTAGTTGGTTTCTTAAGATGATTTGTTCCCAACACATAGAACACTACTACTTGTTCAAGAACTATTCTGAAATTCTATAATTATTTGTGGAAGTAAATAAAACATAGTTTATCCTTTTTCATGAGTGATCTCGAGGTAAATCTAGATAATGATGATTCTATTTATCTCCAATAGAAGATTATATCATATTAGTATCACTATTTATTGAATATTTAATAATTATTTCCATTAAATAGGCTTCAACTAAAATGATGACCCCTTCTAAATCACATCATATTCATTAGTGTTCTAAGATCCATCTTTCATTGGGAAATGAATTTGTTATGTTGTTCTTCTCACAACTTATGTGACACCCGATATTCAATTATAGTATGTGAACATTATATTTTAATAAAATTATAACACAATAAAAATTTAAAATTTCATGGAATAAAAATTATAATTCGATTGCATAAATATCGATTTTGAACTTACTTTGTCAAAATAAGCTGGGAATGAGTTTTTAAAATTTTTCCTTACAAATATGATTTTATGAAAAATTTAAAATGTAGAATTTATATATTACTAATTTTATTTATAATAATATGTAACATTATATATAATTATCAATTTATTTAATATGAATTTTATATAATTAAATATAAGATCATTTTGAGGTAAAAAGGGATATTTTTTAAAAAACACAATTTTTTAAATTATAAAATCTTTCCATTTTAATTAATTGAAATGATATTTAATGATGAATTATTTAAATAAAATTTATGGATTATAAATCAAACTATATAAATTTTTATCTGTATAATATTTATGACTTGTAATATAGTTAATGTAATATCATCTTATGCTTGAAGAAATAAATTTCTTGAAAAAACTGTTTTTCAATGCATTTTGTGGTTTATTTTTAAATTAAATTCTTCCAATTATGTGTATTTAATTAAAAAAATATTCCACATTTTAAATCATCATAATTAATATTATTTAATATTTTCAACTTAAAATTTTATCATAATAAATTGTAATAATAGTAAAAATAAATTACTATGGTTAAGGTTGTAACTAGTTTACCAAGGGTTAATCTAAAAAGATATGGAATTAAATGACAAAAACACATTTTAAACCCATATTTTTGGGTTTTATTTCATCCTTACCCTTATCCCCTTTGAAAATTATTTATTATGGAGCCATATTTCTAAGAAAGTGACTTGTCATTATTGAAAATATTAAAACAATTACAAGTGTGCCACTCAAATAAATTATAAAAGAGTACCAACATACCACTCTTATTAACACCTCTCAAGAAATTTATCTTGATCAAATCATACAAAAATATCTCCTTAAAATCATTATAAACTTCATAGAGGTTATTTTCTTCCCAAAATACCAACACCATTGTTCTTAATAAGAGATCCAATGCAGGTTTTTCTAATCAAAGGTAACTAGCTTCACCAAGCACTTTATTTTTTACAATGAATTTTTCAACCATAAATTGTTCCTTAAAAATTACAATATAATAAAACCAATATATTAAAAATAATAATATTTTATTATATTTGTGTCATAACATTTATCCATCTCCTTCTCTATTAAAAGGGAAACAAAATCATCACTTATGTGTATGAGGGACTACCACCAATGCGAACCGGTGTAATTTGTTTCCATTACTGACTCACATGGATATACATAATGATGGATATAATAAATATATATGATACGGATGAAATAATATTGGTTCTTAAAATTTAATAAATCACAGAAATCATTACCCTTTCAATTATTAAGGAAATGATATCATCGCTTATGTGTATGTATGGTCTTCCATCTCTACGAAAATATGTGACTCATTTTACTTTTCTACATTTAAATAATGATTATGAAAATGTATCTAAGGAATAAATATAAAATTTATAACATTAATATAATTCAATATATCTTAAAAAAATATCATATTTTCATGAACTGGAATATCTAAGATGAAACATGCATGAGAAAACAAAGTAGTTAACAAAAAAACAATGTTATTATTGAATAATGGTCAAGAAATGGAAGATAAGATGTTATAAGAGGATCAGATATGAGGTTATATATATATATATGAATATGATTCATATATAAATCAGTAACACATTTAAACACATTATACGGTATGTTAAATCTTTTTCAACTAAGAAGAATCATGAGGTAATGGATTTCATCTCAATTTTTATTCCATTAATACATGTTAGGTAGTATACAATTATTTACTTTTATATAGTGTATATACTAACCTTTTTATATATTTAAATGTAATACCTATTTATTAATTATGATTAATTTTTCAACTAACTTTTATTATTTTCAATTGTAATATTTAAAAATTTACCAAATAGGTAATGATTTATGTTAAAATCTCATTTTTTTATTTCCTTAATTTTTGTTAAAGTAATATTATAATCAATACTTAGAAAATCCATAAATTTTCTTATTATATATATATATTTAGGTATTTTTCATATTTTCATATGATTTTTCTTCTCTTTCCCACTTTAATCAATAAAATAAATTTTTAAAATTCAAACCAAATATATTTCTCTTTTATTCAAATTTATTTTTCTTCTAAGGCCATATTTTTCAAAAAAAAATTACATAAGTACATTTTATTATGAAAATTATTTATTAAATAAATTTTAAGTTATCCTAAAATCTAAAAAAATGATTGGAATATTTCTGTTATTTTATAAAAGTGTATTTTTGAAATTACTATATGAAAATTCAAAAAGAATGTATTAAATTTGTATGGTGTTAACAGAATCCCCACCCCCACCCCTGTTTTATCCATTTTATTATATTTATCTTCTTATACAGGTTTTCAATGGATTTAAAAAAAACTTTATTTTAATATTTTTCTTCCATTTTCATTATTTCTACAAGGAAAATGATTTTATTTCAAACCCTATATTTCTGTTGAATTTACGGTCATCTATTATCACTTATTAATTTTACGGCTATTAAATTTCTCATGAAACATTCACTTTCTTATGATCATTAGAAATTATATTTATCCTAAATTCAAATATTATTTGTATCACTAATATGATTATTTCCTAAACTATTTACCATTTATATATAATATGTATTACATTGAAATTTATTTGATTTACTGGCTAAAACATTGATAAATCGATATTCTTTATTAAATATGGATATTTATGAAAAAGGAAAACTATTTATGAATTGAATTGATCATTAAATATATGAGTAATTCATTGGATACACAGTGACGGGTGGGGGACAACTATAGATAATACCATGATGCATCAAAGAGACTCATGAGATAAATTTATTGGCCAAATTAAATGGCATTCTAGTTTATACCTACCCATTAATTAAACTATCTTAGGTTGAGGTTTGATGGTATAGATATCATGATTTTTGAGATCATTAAGTCCAATATTATTCATTTCTTCATTGATAATTAAGTAATTATTATATATTAGATTTTTTCTTTGATATTATCCATGGATGTATTTCTTGTTCAAGTATTGATTAAATTGCATGTGTTTTCATTTATTTACCTTTCTGTGTTTATTATGACTTATTTACATTTTATAGATTCAATTTTAAGTAGCCCTTATGAAGCATTTTAGATCACCTTTATTTTTTTTCATTTCTCCATGATATGAAGAAAAATTCTTTGAATGAGTTTCAAGGATGTCAATAATTTTATTCTTTATGTTTTATATTTTATTATAAATGTAAAATCAGTATCACATATGTATCTAATTCTTTTATACTTCTATAATGATTTATCCCTTATCATGTAATATCTTGTATTTTATTCCAATGTAATAAAGTAAACAAGGGCTATGGGTTATTGAAGTTTGGGTGGTTGTAGTTGGTATCAAAGAGAGTTTAGTATAATCCTTGGGAACTATATTTTGTAAAACATAGATTAGGGAATATAACCCTATGAGAGTCATTGAAGATAAATATAAATATAGAATAACATCTTAATGTTTTGTTATAGTGGATATTATGTGGTTTTCTTAGAAATACATCTATGTCTAGATACTAAAAGTGGATTTGGTTTTGGAATTGATTTATTTAGGGGTAGAAACCCTAAAAATAGTTTTTCGAGTATATTTTATTGATCATTTTGGTGCATGGTGAGTGTTATCATACCACACATCTGGTTTGACACTCCTAATAGATATTCTTTGGTTAATTCACATTTTCTATACAAACCATTATGAAGGATTGGAAAATATTATTATGGTTTAATGTTATTCCTAAAGAAACTAAATTTATTATTATGAGATTAATAATGCATAAATTTTCAATTTATGTTAATTGTTACATAAAATCTAGATTTATATATTATGATTTAAAATTCATAATGTTATGAACTAATTTAGTATATTCATTGTTTAGAAATGGTTCCTTGTTGTAGAATGGTATCAATACTCATGGGTGATGTATAATTTTTTATATTGAGCAAGAAAATATTACTACTATTGGGTCTGAGTAAAGCATGGTTATATTATGGTAGATGAACCTGGTTATGACTAATATCATTAAACATATGGTGAAACATTATGTTCCATTTTGTGATACACCAATATTGGGTCATTTCATGTGACTGAAACCTCCATCTATTAGTGGACCTACTAATCCAATGGTAGTTTATCAATGGATTTTGTCCCTCAAAAATATATTATTGGCCTCAGAATGTAATGGAATTGAAATTTTTGTACTATAAGTATATTATATAAAAGTTTATCTTGATCAATGGTGGTCATTAATCAAGAATACAAATGAAGAATATAAAATAGAACAGATATAATGAAGAAATTTTAAGACAAATTCATTGATAAAAATTTCCCTTATGAGAAAAGAACTGAAATAGAGAAAAATATTATAATTCTAAAGAAAAAGGAAGAGTAAATTTTTATATAGTCTGAGGATAACTTTACAAGACTTTCTAGGTATGATATGGATTATATATTTCATACAAAAAAATAATAACAATTTATATGATGGGATTAATCCAAGTCTTCCAAGGGAATTGGTTTCTCAAACTTTTCATTATATGTTGAAATCGTTTTCTACTCCAAAAAAATAGTGTAATTTTTAATATCATATATATTAAATGGAAATCAAGAGAATAAGTGGTCGTATGAATACTAATAAAAAGGTAATGAGGTAATAAATAATATGATGATGATAAAATTTCTATCATATAAAAATTGTGGAAATAAAAATCATGTAAAATTCTTGAAGGGCATGGGAGCTTGTTATTAGTACATAGATAAAGTTATCCTGTGTAACATATATAATATAAATAACGACACCACTAATTTATAATGCTTAAAATTTAATGGAATTAGTTATTAATTAAAATAATGTCCCATGAATCAAGGGAACATACTGTAGAATATGTTAACAGGAGAAGTCCAATCTTATATGATCACTATGCCTGAAGTTAATATTCCTAAGAATGTAGTGGTAGGTGATTTAATGATATATTGAAATTTAGTTAATTCTTTATTTGATAATAGATCATTTAAATCTTTTATATCCTCTATTTTTTAATGAAAACTAGATACTTCTTTAGAACCTTAATAAGAGAGTTTTTAGTAAAAAATCATTGTGTAAGTTTTACTAAAACTAGGATGTATCAAGAATTTCCCATTATTACACAAAAACATTCCATATTTAGTGAATTTATTATTATACATATGGCTAACTTTGAGATATTCCTTGGTATGGACTGGAAATAAAAATATGAGGAAAGAGTTTATTGTAAAGAGAGGGAAATTATTATTCACAATAAAGATGTTGAATTTCTTTTCTTTAGAGGGGAGACTTCATCATCTGTGTCAGGTCTAGATCCACCCATAGTAGCTCTTTTGAATGAAATTATTTGGTAATAAGAGCAGGAAAAAACTACATATGGAAAATTTAATCTTAAAATTGTTTATGTAAATATTTTATAGGAATATATTTTTTGTATTTACTAAGGTGTTTCTTAAATATCCACCATAGACTGAAGATGAATTTTCCATTGATTTAATCCTTGATTCAAGACATATATCAGAGTCTCCCTATATAATGGTCACTTGGGAATTAGTGGATTTGTATAAATGTCTAGAGTATTTGTATGATAAGAATTTTATAAGCTCTATTGTTTCACCTTGGGGATCCCCTATTCTTTTCATTAAGAACAAAGATTAATCTGTGAGTTTTTTTCATTGACTATAGGGAAATAAATGCTATTATGTAAAAGAACTAGTATCCTCTACCCTATATTGATATCTTATTTGATAAACTTCAAGGAGCTTGATATTTTACAAATATTTTTGTTCACTATGGGTATCATCAATTGTTAGTAATGAAGGGAGATTTTATTAAGATAGTATTTTGAATAAGGTATGTACATTATGAGTTTATAGTAATTCCATTTTCATTGACTAATGAATGCTCTATTTTTATGTATCTAATAAATAGAGTATTCAAGGAATATTTTTATAACATTTTTTTTGGTATTTATTAATAATATCTTGGTGTATTATAAAACATTATGTGGACCCTAGGAATTATGTGTGGGTCATTATTTAGACTCTTAGAATAAAAGGGTTATATGATAAATTTAGCAACTGTGAATTATAGTTTCATAACGTTTCTTTTCATGGATACATTGTCTATAAGGATGGAATCTCAGTTGATAATATGATGATAATGGCATCAAAGGAATAGTCAAAACCAGTTAACATAAGTGAGGTATATAGTTTCATTGGTTCGACAGGTTACTATCAGTGATATGATTAAAAAAATCCTGATTGGATAACCTGTTAACCAATCATACAGATAAATTTTTAAGTTTTTTTGGATAAAGAAATGTGAAAATGTTTTGATGAATTAAAGTGGAGATTGGTCAATTCTATGATTTTTAATCTACTAATAGAAAATGATGTATTATTGGTATGTAATGATGCATCAAAGAAGATACTTGGTTGTATACTTATATAGAATGATAAATTTATTTAATATTCATTATGGATGTTTAAGACACATGAACAAAACTATCCAACTCATGATCTTGAGTTGGTATTTATAATATATACTTTAAAGATATGTATAAATTATCTCTAAAACGAAATATATGATATATAAACAGACCATAAGAGCCTAAAATACATCTTTCATATAATGAGATCAATATAATTCCAATTAAATGGATCACGATACTAAAGGATTATGATTTATCAATACATTACCATCTAAGGGAGGAAAATAAGTTGGTGGATGCATTGATCAGGAAATATCCTCAAGATCTGACCAAAATAATGATTCATAAGGATCCTATGTTCGTGGATCTAGTAAACATTGCTATGGTAATTATTAAGTGAGAACATAAATACTTTTTCAAAATATTAAAAAACCATATTTATTGGAAAATATAAATTTTATCATCCTAATGATGAGAATTTTAAAAAGAAAATTAAATCCATGAATGATGGATAATTTGAATAATTAATTTGTGAAAATGGAAATCTGAATTTTTGAAAGATATTATATATTCCATCTATACCTGATCTGAATTATTTATTACTTGCTGAATATCATAGATTGTACTTCTCTATACACCCATATAGCACTAAGATATATTGAAATTTGAAGGAATATTTATGGTGGGATAATATGATATGGTAAATTACTGATTATATATTAAGATGCATGGTTTATAAATAGGTGAAGGCTGAGAGACATCACCCTATAGGATTCATGAAACATATACATATTCCTATGTGTAAATGGAATTAAATTACTCTGTAATTTTTATATAGATAACTAAATAATTCAATAAATTATATTTCCTTATGGTTAATTGTAGATTATCTAGCCAAATATTCACATTTCCTTACCATACGAGAAAATTTAACTATGGATCTCCTTTCATAGATCTATATTAATGAAGTTATAATACATCATGTTATACATTTTCAATTGTGTCTAATCATAATCCAAGATTTTTTACACCTTGTTTTTAAAGTTTTGTTTATGTTCCAGTTTGTTAGGAATCTTAGTCTTTTCGTAGGTTTCAGGTGTGATGGGTGTTGATTTTGAAGTGTTTTATTTTTTTTAGTCCTTCCCTTGTGGTTGAGACTTGGTTAATTTGGGAGTTTTTTTATAAAACATGGATGTTTGTCTTGAAAATACCTTGTGCACATTTTGTCACATGGTTTGATAAATCGTGTAGCAAAACTCAGGTAACCATGCGGCCGGTATAAAACCTATCGTACGGTTGGCTCATTGTCATGCAGATGATTAGGGGTGACCATACATTTGGTCCCCATGGATTCCACATGGTTTTCACAAATTTTAAAAAATCGTGGGGCCAAACTGTGCGTCACATCCCAGATTTAAAAAAATGAATTTTTCCTAAACTACCCCTTGCAATTTTAAGACCCAAATCCACAAAAAAAATACTTCCCCAGCCTTTTCCAAACCTAGGGAGGCATCTACCTTTCTTCTCAATCTCGTCCTCCTCCTCCCATGGTGTATATCTAAGAAACCCTTGGGGTTGGGCTTAATTCCCAAGGTGATTTCCTTATCCTTTCTCTCCCCTCTTCCTTTTTCATCCATTTTTCTTGGTTTTCTCTTCTCCCCTAGTTATGGTCAACCTAGGGTTCAGTGTTTTAATTATTTTGATGTGAATTTTGGTTTTTTGGGGTTTTTTGTAATGAATTTAGTGGTTTTAAACCCCCGTGGAGTGATTTCGGGTGTTTATTTCCATTCTTCCATGGATTTGAGATATGTGATCCCAAGAATAACCATTTTTAACAAATTAATTATTCTTTACTGTAATTTTCTATGTTCTATATTTTTTTCTGGGATTTGGGAGTGCTTTTTGGAAATTTTTTATGTGTATTTGGTTGGAAAATGATTTTTCCTTGTTAAATTGAACATAGTTTTTGCCCAAAGTTTTTTGTGCTATTTAAAAGTGTTTTATTAATTTTTTAATTAATTTTTTTAATTATATAAATGGTGAGAATTATTTTTTTCATATTTTTGATGTGCGGTTGATTTTAAAGTGGTGTTTTTATATGAAATTGGGTGTGTTTTTGATATAAACATTTGTTGTGACATTTTTGAATGCTTTATAAATATTTCAAATTTTTATTAAATTATTTTTGCGGTGAGAAAGTGGTATTTGGTATGATTGAGTATGAGTTTAATTTTTAAAGTGGAAGTATTATGAGAAATTGGGTATTTTTTGTGTGAAAACCCTTAGGGTCTATTTTATGTCATTTTTTAAAGCATGAAATTGGATTATTAAACTATGTGTGGGATGAAAATTGTATTTTTATATAGTATTAATGTGTGGTTTATTTTTAAATAGGGTTTCAAGTGCACCATTGGTGTAAAAGAATTTGGGATGTTTATTGAAATTTATTTATAAAATGTTATAATGGTTTATTAAATTATATAAAAGGTGTGAATCATTTTTGGGAAAAATTTTGGCATTAGTATGTTTGGAAAAATTAATTTTTATGTGCAAGTGGTGGATTGTGATATGTAATTCTTAGTTTTGTTGATGAATTTTGTTGGTGGTATTATGTGATGTGGTAAAATTGAATGACCAAAAAAATGGAATCTAAGGAATCCAGTTGGATGGACTAAGGCTAGTATTCTAGTGATTCAAAAGTGGATTTGTCCTAGTTTCACCTAGCCATATTGATGATCAAAATACTAACTAAATATGAATGATGATTTGTGACCACTAGAATTTTTTATGTTGATCCTGTATATTGGATTTTGCACAACAAAGTTGTTGGTCATGGTTTCTATACCACACACCACCGAGATACAAGGTACCTAGGGACACACTGTTTCTAGTTCATATGGGTATTTCTTATGACTAATGTTTATTTTCTAAATCTCACTTACCATTGGTATGTAGTATGGATAGTTGGGAATTTCAAAAGCAATTTTTTTTTCTTTAATGTTGCTTTCATTAAAACAACTTTCTATTTAAAGTTTCATTTATTTAATGTTTTCTTGCTTTAAATTTGTTTTCATTAACAACTTTCCATCAATTATTTCATTATAAAACATGTAGGTTTATTTTTCATTTAATTTTTTGTTCATGTAATATTTTGTCTGGTTAGAATCCTACTAGGCTCTGGCTCACACCCTATATACACCTTTGGGTGTATGATGAACTTTTTATATATTTGTTTTAGGTTAAGGAAAGACATATTGTGTTGTTAGATTGGGTTTATAATGGCTCTTATGGTGGATCTTAGTGGTGGAATCTTGAGTATGTGCTCCTCTTACTGCACGGAGGTTTGGGGTAATGTCTTAGTTTTCTCTTCTTATTGTTTTCCCTTTTTGGTTTGTTTTAGTTTGTAAAATTAAAATCTCAGAACTATTAATGGTGAATTTATTTTAAATTTAATATCTTAATTATGAGTTTTTTTTGTGATTTTAATGTCATAAATTCGAGTAAATCATTCCCTCTTATTTTATTTGATATTCAGGCACTTTTGTCAGCCCATGGGGATCAAGTATTCCATTTGGTCCTTGCCGCGAACTGGGTTGGGAACTGGGTTGGATGGAAACCCATCTTAGTTCATGACATGATTTACATAAAAAATCTTGAAAAAACTTTTTAAGGCTCTTGATACTGATCTTAATTTGATCACTTCATATAATCCTTATACTGATGGACATTTCGAAAGGATTATTCAAACATTATAATACATGTTGAGATCATGCTTACTAAAATTTCAATGTATATGGATTTAGTATTTACCTTTTGTAGAGTTTTCTAATAATAATAGGATCCATCCTTGTATTCAAATGGTATTGTTTTATGCATTATATTGTAAGATATGTAATACTCCAACATGTTGGGATGAAGTTAGTGAAAAGGATGGTGTAGTCCCTAAACATGTTAAGGAGACAAAAATGATGGTAAAAACCATTAAGACCGATATTAAAATAGATAAAAGAAGGAAAATTTTTATTCTTATTACTGATGAAAAAAAAATTAATTTCTTGTGGGTGTTCACATTTTCTTGAAATTAACACCATGAATGCATGTTATAAGTTTCAGTAAGAGAGGTAAACTGAGACATAGGTACATCAGACCTTTTTAAATTCAGGAAAGAATTGGAGTAGTGTCTTTCCATTTAGAAATTCCACCAAGCCTCTCCAAAGTACATAATTTGTTCCATATATCATTTCTAAGGAAGTATATTCCATACCCAAAACATGTTATCACCAATAAAGAAACCAAATTGGAACCCAATAGATCTTACAATTAAGAATCTATCGATTTTCTTGAAACTAGAGAGCAAGTGTTGAAAAATTGGATGAATATCCTAGTAAAGGTACATTAGAGAAATCATAAAAGGCAAGAAGAAATTTGGGAACTAAAGGATGTTATAAATAATAACTATCCTATAAGAATGAACTAAAACATCTATAATGAAACATACATGAGAAAATAATGTAGTTAACACCCAAAACAATGGTAATATGGAAGGATTGTCAACAAATGACTTATAAAATGTTTTAAAAAGATTATATATGGTATTATAATTACAAATATGGTTCTGAAATAAATCAATAACATGTTTAAAATCATTATAAATGACTAAAAATCAGGTTCAACTAAGAAGAAAAGTGAGGTAAATATTTTATCTCAATTTCAATTCCACTAAGACATATATGATGTAATTCAGATATTTTCTTTTATGTGGGGAAAATACTGACCATTTTATATATTTTAAAAAAAACTATTTATTCATGATGATTAATTTTTCATTTCTTGTTTATTATTTTAAGGGGTTATAATTTAAAAGATACCAAATAGGTAAGGATATATTTTATAATCCCATATTTAGTTTATTGCTTCAATTTCCATTAAAGGAGTCTTATAATCCATCCTTTATAAAATCAATCAGTTTTCTTATCCTATGGATATTTAAGGATTTTCCAAATTTTCTTCCAAACTTTCCTCTCTTTAGCACATGAATAGAGAAAATAAAATTTTAAAAGAAAATTAAAATTTATTTATCTTTTATTTGGATATGTTTTTCTTCCATGTCCATATTTTTAAAAATTATTTTATTTTATTTTATTTTATTACTTAAATGATTTATTAATGAAATTTAAAGTTATACCTTACCTTTAAAAAGTTTTAAAAGGAATTTTTCTATTGATTTCTGAAGGGGTGTTTTTTGACTTTATATATAAAAAGTCAAAAGTAATGTTTTTAATTTGTATGGTGTCAACAAAATTCACCACCATCATAATCATTTTAAGATATTTATCTTCCTCTATATGTTCTCAATGGTTTTACAAAGTAAAGTCTTAAATGAAATCTTATATTAATATTTCACTTACATTTTCTTCATTCTCTAAAGAAAGTGATTTTATTTCAAAAAATATATTTTTGAGGAATTTATAGTCATCTCTTATCTCTTATTAATTTCTTGGTCATTAAATTTCTAATGAATCATTAACTTACTTATGATCATTAGATATTATAATTATCTTAAATATCTAGATTCTTTTAATCGGGGATATTATTATTTCCAAAATTATATACCTTTTCTATATATAGTGTATTTCATAGATATTTATTTGATTTAGTGGGGAAAACCTTGAAAAATGTGTATTTTTTATTGAATATAGATATTTATTAATAAGGAATATTATTTATGAATTTAATTGTTCATTAAACATTTGAGGAGTTATTTAGACATGAAGTGAAGGTTATGTCCCGGTTATAGATAGCCCCTTGATGCATTGACAAGTTTCATGAGACAAATTAGTTTTCAAAATTAAATGGGTTTCTGGTGTATATATACACACTGATTAAACCATCTTATCATAATGCTGGAAGGTATAGATATCATGATGTCTAATATCATGACTTCCAATATTTTGCATTTCCTTTATTGAGAATTCGGTTATTATTATCTAATATATTTTTGCATTTATATTATCCACAAATGAATTTTTTAATCAAGTTATTAATTAAATGGAATGAGTTTTCAATTATTTAACTTTCCATATTGATTATTTCTTATTTACTTATGATATATTATAATTTACATAGCCCTTAATCTGAATTTGAGATCACCCTTATTTTTCTTTATCTCTCCAGGATATAAATAAGATTCATTTTAATGGGTTTTAAGAATACCAAGCATTTTTATTTTTAATGTTCTATATTTTATTTCCAATTTAAAATTCTAACCATGTATGTATCTTATTCTTAAATACAACTCAACTAATCAATCCTTTATGATGTGATCCCCTGTATCTTATTCCAATGTAATTAAGAAACCATTGAATCTAGCATACTAGAGTCAAGGTTGATACAACATAGCTATTTATATTAGAAATTATCCCAAATATTTCATATATGAATCTTGTATAGATAAGGGGATAACCCTTTGTCCAATATATCATATGGATACACCAAAATCTATTCTTATAGTAACTTAATCCTATCAAGGTATCTCGGCTAGTGTAACCCAAAGAAAATTCCAAGAATAATCTAAAAAATGAGAATCCATGGTCACCCATATTTGGCATGACCTACCCATTAATATTCTAGTTTCACCCATCACATGATTTCATTATAAAAATTAATCAATGGGAATCCATATTTGTAATGGCCTACCTGGTTGGATGATTGGTGTCTTGGAAATTTTCTCTTTGTAAGGAATCTAACACATAGTGTTTGAAGGGGTTTTAATCTCACCATTTTATCTCATGTTTATTCCCTTGTGTGTGTGTGTTTCTAGTGATTTAGTTTGGAATATTATTCCCTCTACAAAATCAATATTTCCAATCCATATTTATTTGTAATTCGTTACAGTAACTATATGTTTTTTTATACTCACAAATATAGGATCCAATCATATTCATACATATCCAAATGCATCATATGCATAATCCACATGAACACTTCATGTAAATGTTTAGAGTTATATAAGATTAATAATCTCCACATGAGTAATCCCAAAGAAAAATATAGCCAACCCCATTCACATTTTTAGATATGGAGTAATAATTCATCCTAGTAGCTAGTCCAACCCTAATTCCCTCTCCCTAGGGATAATTTACTCAACATAGGATTAAATTCTTAATAAATCTAATATCTAATGTGCATAAAATATATTTAGAAACTAAATTTGAGGTCATAACATCAATTACAAACTAATGTCATGATAAATGAAAACTAAATTCATTATTGTTCCAAGAAAGTAATGAAAGTCTCTATTTCTTAGAAGTAGTTTTACATTTAAAATAAATCATACAACATTCATAATAAAAATATTTTATAATTATTAATAAAATATGGAATAATCATTAAATAAATTAAAAATTAGAATATTTAAACATGAGATAACCATATATGAACTATTCATGAAATAGAAAACTAAAAAAAACATTTCATATTTTTTTGACATAATATAGACATCCTATAATTATAAATATAATAATTTTATAGTTATTAAATATAAACATTTAATTATATAGAATTAGTTTTTAAATATATGATATTATAATAGATTATAAACAATTTTATAATTCATGTTTATATTATGTAAATACTTTAATATAATTTATATAACATAAAACTAGTATTACTTAACACTTTGATCACATTATTTCATCAAAAAAATTGATAAAGGGAAAATAAAATCCAAAGTAAGTTTTTTTAATTTGAATTATTTCAAATTAGTTAATTATGAACGATTCATAATTAAAAATATAGTGAATCTTATATTTTAACCTTAATTTTATAATTTATATAATATTTATAAATTAATCTTATAAATTTTCACATAAATATTTTATAAAAATTATAAGACTTTCGATATAATTTGAAATATATATTTATAATGTTAACACCTCATATCAATGGAATATTTATAATAAATGACTCTCAAAAAATAATTGATTAATCATAAAAACTTTATTATCAAATAATTTATAAAACACTTTTATAAATAAATAAATAAACCAAATATCCTTTTTCCATTATTTATAAATATTTTATTAATAATTATAATTAAAAATTGAAAGACCAGTTTTTAAGCACTTTAAGGTGCCCCAAAATTATTGTTATGTAATAGTGTAAATATGGAAGTCATTTTGAAAGTAAATGAGAGGCAGTACAATGTGGATAAATCCATAGTTCAAGGTTAAATTACTAAAAAAAACTTCTATAAAAATTACATCCATATCAACCATGTATTTTCGATGGTTTCATGTTTCACATGCGTTAAATATTAATGCATAAATAGTCTTAAAAAACTCCACGGCGTTGTAAACATCCATAGGGTGATGCAAAAATAGTCATCTCATTTTCATCTGGGAATAGAATCATATTATTTTGGTTCTTAAAGGGTCCACTGCAACTTGGTCACACATGGGATTTCAACATAATGACAATAAACCCGATGATCTTTTTTTAAGGTGTAATGTAGGTATTAAATATTATTTTAATAATATTAAAATATTAAGTGGATATGATACCACTCATTGGATTTACTAGGGTACTAATAATGATTATTATAATAATAAAAAGTGAACTATATCTAATTCCCATGATCTCCATGTAAGAATAAGTGAAAATTAGAAAAAAAAATAAATTTTAAAACTAAAAAAAAGATTACCTTTAATAGATGATGCATCTAAAATTTTTTTATGTTCTTCAGATATTCTTGATGAATATCAGTGTAATGGAAGAAAAAATCCTCCCACCTCTAGAGTTATCCCTAGGCTAAACTGAATCACTCTATGTTCTAATATGATTCTCCTTCAACCATGCTGTGTTAGAACCTCGATGTTCTAAGGAGGAAGAATATGAAGTGATGAGTTACAAGGAGGTTTCTAAAAAATTGAAAGTGATTACATATATCCACTTCCATCACAAAGTATATTTTTATATATTATTGAAGATGCTCTTAAATTACTTGAATATATTCACGCATTAAAATGAATTCATAAATATTATGGCATATATATGAATTCATTACATGAGTGCTTTTCCTTGTATATGTTTACTCTTATTAAATAGTGTCTTTAAATTATATCTTATGTTGGTGAATAAAGATGGTATCTACAATAGGCTCAAACTACATGAAATGACACACCCATGCATAAAAATCACAATTTTCATTATATAACTTATAAATGTATCATATACATTTAAGGATTTGGAGTATACGTCCTTTAATAATTTCTTATAAAAACATTTATTTTATTATGTAAAGTCATGAGAAGTTTTTTAATATAATATCCTTTTATATGTATTAATGTTTATATTTTTTATCATATATTGGATTGTTTTGTTAATACTAAATTTTATGAAATTTTAAAGAATAATTGGGAGAATGTTTCTTTTTTCCATGTGTATTGAGAATATAAGATATATGTATACCTCATTTTAAATTTTTAGTAGAATCTGTGGAATGAATAAGTATACGATGTAATGTAAAATCATCACTTAATAGTTATTATTAAACGCTCGGTGCTTGTTATAAATCTTTAATAATCAAAGGAGAGGCTTGAATCCCAATAGAGACTCACCTAGAAATATTCAAGTTGTCCCCTAGTTATTTTATTACACCATTTATGTTCCACATAGACTATTTTTTTACAAAATAATTATATAATTTGTTCAATAAAAATTGAAATTTGTTAAATCAATCTTATTTTTACTCAAAGTATAAAAATATTTTAAATTTTTTCAAATTAAACACAAATGTGTGAATTAAATTCATTACTCTTGTTCAATCGATTTTATTTTTATATTAAAAAATTATTTTTTTACTTTATGTAATTTCTACATCACTAATTGTTATACCTTGTGCAATAAAAATATCCAATATATTTTTATAAATTTTAAAAATAAATTCAATTTATTTTAATTATATTAATCATTGTTATAAACAAATACAAAATATATACATTGTGATCAATTTTATTATATAGGTTGCGGCCAAGGACCCTTTCTATTAAAAAAAATCTCCCCTACTAACTAAATTAATAGTAAACCCTTATATCACCTAAAGGCCCTTGTGGCTAATAGGCTCAATGCTACACAGCTCAAAGGCCCAGCGGCCCGAAGGTCTAAATAGGGCCCAAAGGACCTAATATAGTAGTATGTAAAATGCAATGTAAAATACTTTATTGTAAATTTTTTAAGCCGAAGGATGGTAACAATCAATATTACCACCTAAGGTTGATAATCATTATAATAAATGGAAAAATTTTCCAAATACATAAAAATATATTTGAGTATATTATGGATAATGTATCACATGAAATGGAATATGATATTTTAACTCTGATATGATTTGCATTTCTTTAATATTTTATTATTCTTCTAGATCACTTACTTTATTACTTTTATTTTATTCTAACTATTTTTACTCAACACAAGTTATAATTAAAATCTTGGATCTTTTTCTTCTTCTTCTCTAAAAATGAACACAAGTCATTGGATCACTCTATGCATCCCACTTTCATCCTCAAAATTCAGAACACATACTTTATATCAAAATATAATTATATGGGATATAATATCACATAGGTACTCACGCCCATGATAATTATAATCCTTTTTACAAGACCATTATAACTGTTATATAGAAACACAATACCTAAATGTGGACCAAATATTCTATTATATTAAATTTCTTTTATGGGTACTACTTCTTTTCCATGTACATTAATATTATCTCATTTTTATGGATTATTCTTGCAGCATTAGGATATTAGTTGAAGATTTAGCATAACTTATATAAAATATGTCCTTAACTACAAGGTTTTTACAAGCCCTATGATATCATAATCAGCTGATTTGATATAAGGTGTATATTATGGAAATCTCATTAAAATGATATTTCACCTAGTCCAATATGATGTATCATTGTATTTAATAGCCTTTGTTGGATAACTGTGTCTATAGATTACTGTTATCACCTATAAAAACTTCATTAAATCTATACAATATAAACATATATCCTTCTAATATACACAACATATCTATCAATATCTTATAACAACATTGGAATGTTAATAGTGACTATTGAAATATTTGTCTCATGGACTATGATTTCCCTCAACTAACACTACTACCTTGTGATATCATAGGTTTTTCCTATGAATCCATCATGACAGTTTTGTCTATTTTTTATGGTTTGTGATTTGTGAGACAATTTTTTCACCAAAATAGATCACCTAAGTGAAAAAGTGTAATATTCCAAAGCAAATAAAATGAATACACATTTCGAAAGTAAAATCCTATTTCACAATTTATGGCATGGTATATCATGAATTGTTTAAATCAGAATCAATTAAACGTTTGATATTACCTAATTTATGACCAAAAAATGATCCACACAAGAAATATAAGCCCAATTCCTCTCTAATTATAATAAATCAAGAAATCACCTAATGTAGAGATTTCATATCCTTACCATTTTAAGTCTAATACACATGGTGAATTATTATTCCATCATTAAACTAAGTAGTTAAATCCAAAAGTGGTTGAAATAACTGTGGGAATGTGGAGAACCAATCCGTAAAATTAATTATTTATTGAAGAAGAAATGCTAATTTTAACTAATAATTTTGGATTTGTAAATGATGAACTTTTTTTCCATTTAAAAAGGGGTTGGGAGAAAAACAAGAGCTCTAGTGGTGATCTAATAGAAAACAAGTGCTCTAATAGACTCTTAGTGCTCCACCAAAATCTCAATGAAAAACATTGGGATCTTAGTGGGATTATAAAGGAAAAACACACTTTACCTAACCCACCAAAGTCCCAATGTTACACACTAGAGTTTCAAGGTCCTCCTTCTATGAACTAAAAGTTTAAATAGCTAAAAATATGAAAATTCTGCCTCTCCCTTCCCAATAATTTCAAATATTTAATCAAAATTGTTTAAATAAATGAAAAATTGCTTAAATTAAATTAGAAACATACTCAAGATGTATAAATTTTTCAAAAAATTCCCAATATAGGTCTTTTCATCCCCAAAAAGCGTCATTGGGTATCTTTGGTGAATAACTTTAACCGCTATGACCTCATCTCTTCTTTTCATTACCAAGTTTCCTCTTAAATATGACTATTATTTCATAATAACCACATTAGAAGATTGTATGCCCCCCATAGGATATTATCAATTAAGATAAAAAACATGAATGAAGCTCAATAAATTACATAATTAACTTAAAATACATTTTATTACAATGAACCACATGAGATGATATTGATTCATACTTGCTTATCTATGATACATGAAACAAAATATACATTCCACTATATAGAAAAAAATAAAGGAAAATGGTAGGAAATATTCTCAACCAAATTAGTGAACTAAAATTCCCTAAAAAACAATGCAATAATTATATATACATTCACAAACCCTTCTTTCCCAACTCAGGTGAAACTAGAATGAACAAACAATATCCCACACTAAACTCCAAATGTCATAGTCTCCTATCTCAATAGTAATTATCTCTACTTTGAGTTGTAGATTGATATTTATTGGTCAATATAACTATATCGGTAGTAAATTAAAAACTTATAATACCACTTATAGATGAGTCACTAAATAAAATCCAACATAAGGGTGATTAATATATCCTCAAATGAATATCCGTAAATGGAACTGTTTGAATAAATTCTTGGAAACTATTATTATAAGAAAAATCTACCAAAGAAAGATGATCCTACCAACCATTTATAAAATCAAGAATAAAATTATATAATATATCCTCTATAATTAAGATATTGAACTAAGATTCCTCATTATTTTGATGATGATACATTGTACTCAACTTCACTTGTATATCCAAAGATTATTATAAACCCTAATAGATATAATAATTGAATCTTGAATCTCAATATAAAATGATACTATGATAAACTCAATAAATTTTTATGATTTAATAAATATAAAGATACCCCATATCATCAAATATCTATGTCTCCCGAATCAACAATAAATTATCCACTTTCATTAGTCAATCCACTGTCACACAAATTATATCTCTCTCTTTGGAAAATCCGGGAAAAATTTCATGAAATCCATCATGTCTATAATCTATTTCCACATTATAAAAAATAATTATTATATAATACTAATTTTTATTTCATATTATACCCTTACTTAAAAATAGGAAAGGAATATCAAAACTAACATTGTAATATCTCTCTTCATATTTTTCCATAAGAAGTTCTACTGAACACAGTGATTCTTAATAGTTAGACTATGATGAATAGTCGAATGAGATATAATAAAATCACTCATAACCAATTCTAAAATTTTTAATGGAAAAATAATTTTTTTATACTCATATAACAGATATTTTTATTTATTGACTAGTTAGGTTCCTTGTAACACCCTAAGACTTTACTATATATTTCCTTCCAAATATATCCCATCAATTCAATAGCTTGTGATACATATAACCCTGAGCCTCTATTATAGTAAGTGAATGAAATATTTTAATAACCCCATAATAAATCTAAAATTATAATATTTAATAGCCCAAAATTATAATTTTATAAGATGGAAATTTATTTTTAACTTGTTCAAAATAATCCAAGAATGAATTTCTGAAAATTTCCCTTAGAAATAAATTTTTTTGAATAATAGAAAATATAGTTTTTAACTATTTATAATTTTATTTAGAATAATTTATTATAATATTTTTAATTAAATATTTATTAACTATATATTTATTATAAATAATTATAATATCATTTGGAGGTAAAAAATGGATTTTTTTTAGAAAATTGTTTTTATTTAAAATGGCATAATGTCTATTCATTTTAAATATTTAAAAAAATATTTAATAATGATTTATTTCAATTAAATATACAGATTATATATTAAAATATATTAATTTAATTCCATCAATTTATAATTACTATTCATATAGTTAATATAAGATCATCTAAGAAAATTGTATTTCTTAAAAAATCATTTTTCAACACGTTTTACGGGTTTATTTTACATAAATGTTTCTCACTAATGTGATTTTAATTTGATAAAATGGATTCTATATTTTAAGTCATACTAATTGATATTAATTTGTAATTTAAACTTAATTTTTTCATAATATTTAGTAAAAATGATAATAAATTAATTAACACTCTTAAGGTTAAAATAAAATTTTCACGTTACATGCACCAACTTCAAAAATTAATTACGCACACTAATAAAATTTTATTTAATATATTTTATTTAATATTTATAATCATTATTTCCAATTTATCTCATAATTAGATTCTTATTTTATGATTAATGGATAAATTTCCTAGGTTAAAATAACTAGTTACGGTGGTGAAAACTAAAATGGTAAATGTAAGTAATCTTATATGATAAATTAATAAAATGTTTAAAAAAAGTTTATTTTTATGTGGTCGAGGATTTTCTAGTCCTTAACCTACATACAATACATTATTTAATTATTTTTTGGGCACTAGGGGTTATTGTCACTTCCCATTGTTGAATAGTTCTAAGTATTTATAAAAATACCACTTATCCTCAATTATAAGCGGGAACTCCATCCCCTCACTTATTCACACAAATAAATCACTTTTTATCAACCATACCCTACTAAAATATCTCCTTAAAAACCATATCCACATTATATAGGTTATATTATTCCCAAAGTACCAAACCAAGGGTCTTTAAGTTGATATCTAAAGGAGGTTTCCCTAATAAAAATTAATCATCTTAATGAAAATCGTTTTTTCTTTCTTATTTTGAAACCATAAATTATTTATTAACACACACAATAAAATAACACTAGTATCTAACATATCATCATATTTAATTATCTTAATGTAATAACCTATATCCATCTCTTCTTCCACCAAATGGGAAACAAAATCATCAATCATGTGTACGGTGTTTGACCTCCTCATGAACTGATATAACACATTTTCCATAAACACTTTTCATTGATGGATATAATGATTTATTTAATATATATAAATAATATTTATGATATAATTATATTTATTTATTTATAGTATCATGTAATCCTTCTTACTTTTCATTCCTTTTAAAATACGATATCGTCACTCATGTGTACGACGGACAAATATAGTGACCCAGCCATTTATTTGATTACTATTACATCATTTTAGAGATAAATAAAAAAAATAGTATTACACATATAGGATACAAAGGTTTAGTGTCTTAGGTAAACTAGGACCATACATAATAATTATAACATCGAGCATAAACATTTATTCAATTTCTTCTTTTCTAGCTTCTTACTGGAACTTGGCCTCTCCTTAGTACATGTAGCCACCTGAGGATATACATCAAAAGGGGTGAGTTGGAATCCCATTAAGGGGACATATAAGAACAATATATCATGGGGTGAAGATAATCATAACATAGGAAAATAATCATGAACAAGAGGGAATCATTAATAAAATACTTGAAATGTGGCAATGCATAAAAATGAAACAACATGTCTTAGTGGTTAACTACCACACATACTTGTGAAAAAAGATAGAATCTTGTTCACACATAATTTCACAATTACTCATGATATTCATCACTTTATCCAATTCATTGGATTACTGTATAATTTCGGGCACACATGTCACATTGAAACATTCATATTGCGCTGTATAGTTCCGGTTGCACCCATCACATCATAACATTATCATTTATCATGCATGCCAAAATGAACATATAAAAAAATGAACATAACTAAACCATGAGAACTAATGGGTTTCATATCATAAGAACACATTCATAAGCATTGGGTTCCCAAAAGAAAGAGGGAATAACATACATGTTACAAGAACTATCAATCTTGAATGAGAAGTAAAAGGCGTGTTCTTTAAAGAAGAGTTATTTTGGAAAAAAAATTGAAATAAATAAAAGTGAAAAAAATTTGTATCCCAGAAAAGAAAATTCAATGATGAACAAAATATTTTTAAGGAGTAACCATATCAAAAAGGAATGAAATAGGGAGAACCTGAAGGATAAAGTTGGGTTTGAGAATTTCCCCTTACCTTTTATTTGAACGCTTCCTTAACTATAATGTTCTATATAATGACATTATATTAATTAATTAGAAATTAAAGAACCTTATATACATGAATAAGGGTCATTTTTGTTTCATTATGTTATCTTTTGGGCCTTTTGATAAGTTATATAGTTTAGAAACATTGTTCAGGAATGTTCATTTTTATGGTTTTCTTGAGCGTTTCACATGTATTCATGAATTGAAGTTCATGTAGAACATGGATAAACATAAAGAACATATATTTAATGTTACTAATGATATTGAAGAATTTAAAAATATCTTATAATGAATTAAATTGTTTTCCATGTGGATGAATCATTAGATAACAATTAAATGGTGATTGTTTGAGTTAATTTGTGCAGTTTTTCGACCACAACAAACTTGTTTTGATTAATCATTTAGTAATATGTACATATGTTAGTTCCAGAACATTGAATAGGAATTAATTCACATAAAATATTCTGGTTCAACCATAAAAATGGTTTTAGGACGACATCTGATGGTAAAAATGAAAAAAGAAAACATGTCATTCTTAAAGGTGATAGATAAACACCTCACGAACAGTGTATTATTTTATAAAATAAAAGTAAGTGGATAAGGGGGTTGGATAGTATAATATCCCATTATTATAATAAAATTACATTATATATATGATACTAGAGTTACCATACCATTTTTAAAAAGATAGTTGGGGAGAGAATAAGAAAATAACATGAATTTGAAAGGGGATTAAAGGAGAAGAGGGACAGAAATTACCTCTTGAATCCTCCTCTTGAGATCCGCCTTAAGGGGCCTAGGTTTGGTATTTTTATAAGACCAGAAGCTCTTGGAAGTGGTGGAGGTGATAGGGAAGATTCTTTTTCAAAGTTTATACAAGTATAGAAGCTTGATAGGTGTGAACAAATGAGGGTGTGAAGGGTGGTATTTATAGTGGAGGGGAGAGGGGTTTTCTCAATATAGAATTTATTAATTTATTATTTCCCCACAAGAAAATTAATAGTGAGCCTTCCATGACCAAGAATAGTAATTTTATAATTTGATCCCGAACCAAGTGGGCTTACATCAGTATAACATCATACATGACCCTATAATTAGCTTATTTAGCTTATTTCGTTAATTATGGTATTACACTATTCATCAAAAAATCAAGTATTTCAGAAAAAACCCAAAATTTCACCCCTACCATTTCACGACGTGTAGAATAAAAAAATTATTTCCATTTTTCAAAAATAAATTTCTAAATATGATTAATTTAATATTTAATTAAAATCACAATTTACCTGGAAAAAACAGATTTTAAAATTATAACAGATTTTATAATGCTTTCCAAAATTACTTAAGGTCTTGTAAAATTATCTTAAATATAGAATACATAGATTTTTTAATTTATGAACATATTTTATGTAAATAAATTTTCATTATAATTAATTAATTATAATTATTAATTTATTACTTACAAAAATACCATTACTTTTACTATGGTCAAATTGTCACTTATAAGATGCCTTAATTTTATTTAATTATTTATAGGTAAGGTAACTATTATTTTGGACGATTTTATATTCATAAGGATCATATTACTATTCATAAGGGTAGGTTACTATTCATAAGGTTAGGTTACTATTCACCAAAAATTATTTTTGTTTTATTATACTCAAAAAAATCATCTTGAACACAAAAGTGTATGTTGGATTTTTGAAATTTAAAACATAGAAGTGGAAAAACTATGTTTAATGGTCACATGGTATTTAGTATCATGATATTTCATTGTTCTTCCAAATTTTATTATACTATAGGGCATAATTATAAGAAGGTAATTCCATTAATAAAACTTTAGTCATTACAACAACCGCCACATGAACTATGTGATTATTTTTTCACCTACGATTCATATGGAAGGTAATAAGGACATATTTAAAAAAATATGTGTCATATATAAGATATGATATTGATTATTTAGAATTAATATATCACCCGCTTCCTTACCCTTCTACCCATTACGAAATGATATCATCACGTGTGTGTACGTATGGCTTACCATATCCATGAAGCGATGTGCATAATTTTATATATCCAATTTTCTAGAATGGTTCTAAAGATTAATCTAATATAAAATAATTAATATTATCACATTATTATTATACTAGATATGATGGAAATATATACTATGTTCAATATATGTAACTTTTATGACAAAACATTCATGGTAAAACTAGGAAATTAACACTAGAAATAATATTGATAATAGAAAATTGTTAATGAATGGGTGATAATGTGTGATAAAAGGATCGTAAATGATATTATATATATTAATATTGTTATATTGTAATTTATTAACATTTTTTGAACCACTATATTGGAGTTTAATAATAACTCAACCAAAAGTAAGTGTGTGGTAACGTATTTCATCTCAATTTCCACTCCATTTGGACTTATTTGAAATTACACACCTATTTATTTGTATGTGGTGTAGATACTTCCCATTTGAGATCATTTTCAATTGTAATTTACATCTCTCTTAAATATACATTTTCTTAGTAACAAGAATATGATTATTTTATAAATTTTAAACTATTTTTATATGCAGTGTTTACTTTGAATGTTATTCGATTAATTGGGGAGATATTGATAAATTCATATTCTTTACATAATAAAGGTATTTGTGGATGAGGAATATTATTCGTGAATAAAATTGATTATTTTATATTTGATGAATTATTTGGACATGGAATGATGGGGGTGGACCTAAATTAGATATCCCCTTGTTTCATCAAATGGTCTCATGAGACAAATTAGTTGGCCAAATTAAATGAGTATTTACCTGTATTTTTAAATTGTAATTTGAAATGTCATGATAGTAGAGTTATCAAGATTCCTAATATCACGACATCCAATAATTAAAAATTTCCTTCCTTTACAATTTAGTTATTTTTATTATCTATGATATTTTACCAATGACATTATCTCTAGATTCATTTCATTCTATTTTTATTGATTAAATGACAAATTGATATATTTATTTACCTTTCCATATTTATTATGACTTATTTCATTCTGAATTTATTGATTAAATGGAAAAAAATTAGTTATTTACCCTGTCATACTGATTATACTTTATTTACTCATTAGAAATTTCACTTTATTTAAATCTTACTAAGAATTATAGATCATCCTTATTTTGTTGAATTTGCATGGGATATGAAGAATAATTCTTTGAATTAGTTAAAAGATGATAAATTTTTTCCATTTACTTATTTTTTTATTTTATCCCCAATGTAAAATGGGCATCATGATTGTATCAAGCTCTACAAGACTACTAAATAGATTATTCTTTTGGGATTTGTCCCCTTGTATCTATGCCAATCTAATAAACTAACCACCGCGTCTGAGTGATTGGGGTTGGGGTCATTTAATTTGGTATTAGAGGAAGTTTTATAAAAAACATGAATACTGTTTTAAGTAAAACATAGATTAGGGAACATAACCAAAATATATAATTTGAGGATGAGTGTAGAATAACATCCTAAAGTTTTAGTAAGAAAGATATCATGTGGTTTTTCCTAAAAATACATAAATATCTTGATACCATAAGTTGGCATGGTTCTACAATATTTGTACCTAGTAGTAATAACTCCAAAAAGGGTGCATTAGGATTTGAATCAATCAACACCTGGTGCATGAAAATGGTCCTTTTTATGTATCTAGTTTTTCAGTCTTGAGGAATATTCTTAGGAAATGTCACATTTTCATTACAAAACATTATGAAGGATTTGAAATTAATTATATCCCCAAAGAAACCATGTTTAAGATTCAAAAATTCAAAAAATGAATAATTTTTAATTTTTTTTAAGTATTATAATTATACGTTATGATTTAAAATTAATAATTTCATGAGATAACATAGTATATTCCATTGTTTAGAAATGGTTCCTTAAGAAAGAAGGGTATCAATACTCATGGCCAATGTAGATATTTCACCACTTATTAGTCTAATACATCTAGTATAAGAATAGAGAAGATTGGGGATATATTAGGGAATCATATTTAGGTTATGAAAAATAAACATTCCCTAATAGAGAAGCTTATTCTTTCACAATGTGATTCTCCTATGTTGGATCACTTCATACGATAGAATCCCCAATCATTTAGTTGTACTACTAATCTTATGGTAGTTGAGAAATAGATTAAGTCCCTTGAATCAATATGTATTTCCTTTGGATTACATGAAATAGAAAAGTTTGTATGTATACTCTCTCAAGGATGATATTGATCAATGGTATCCCTCGATCTAGAATACTAAGGAGGAAAAATAAATAGAACATATGGAATAGATATATTTTAAGGATACATTCTTTGATAAATATTTACCCTGATTGGGTGAGTAACACTCAACCACCACAAAATTTTACAAGTCTCGTGTTCTCAATATTTGATGGCTTAAGTGACCTGAAAAATCATCATATGCACTATTCATCCTATTGTGATACCATGATAGGAACCCCAGAGCAATAAGAAGCATTGAAACTCATATGCTTCATGAAAACTCTATAAGGGTCATCCTTTATGTGGTACACCAGTTTACTAGCTCGGTCGATAATAGGATGGGAAGATTTCATGTGGTAGTTCCTTTTCCTGTTCAACTTAATGCTACCAATGACAATAGTCAGCGACCTCCTAAATAGAAAATAGTGGGAAAATTAGAGAGTCTCATACTTCTTTTCCAGGTGGAAAGGGATGACATACACTTTGAATAGGCCACTCCCATAAGACGAGATTATTTCTAGGTTAATCAATAACCTCTACAATAATTTGTAGATTCTGGTTATCCCAGTGAAATATACAAGTGGATTCAGGGATTTCTCCTCCATTTCCCAAATAATATAAGACGTAATACAACGAATGAATCTTACGTCCCGGTTAGCCCCACCAGTCCTTGGAAAAAGATTGGGGAGAAATGAAGTGTCATCTGTCATGATTAAGATATCCTCTACACCTACTCTAGCTCTAAGTCCTACACTGAATCGTGCGATTCCTGCTAGAAATCGACAATAGACCCTACCTTCACACGGTGAACAAAAGAGATCCAAGAGAAATCAATTCAAGGAACATAAGAATGATGTTTACTCATTTCGAGATGATAAAGTCCATGGAAATTTTATATCTTCCATGAACTAAAATTTTCTCCATATACTAGATCCAAAAAGATCCACAGAGGTGAATCTTGAAGATATGACAAATTATTTTCCCTTTCATTAGATAATAAGAAACACCATTCAGGAATGTTTCATCTTCAAATACCTCCTGAAAATAATGATATATTCTGGGAAATTCAAAATGGGAAAACAGCTAGAACTAGTGTCATATATATCCACTACTACCCCTGATGTAGTAGATGAGTGGACAGATGTTGTTAGAAATAGACCACAAAATTTTTTGAGAGGGATTAGTTGAAATATAATCAATCAAACACATGGTTTTCTCTAAGAATATATAAAACAACCAACTGTGCCCCCATATGATCCTACTGAAACAAATCCAACACCCTTAGCCCCACAACCCTCCAAAATTAAACCACCCAAAAAAAGTTTGACCAGAACGGAAGAGATAAAGTGCAATAGGATAAAATCATATTAAGGCCAAAGTCAGCTTTGACCCTATCAGACATTATTCCATCAGACCTGAAACAAAGTCTACAACCACGCCAAAATTCACCAACAAAAGTAGTCATTTTGGAATAGTAATTGTCATATGAGGAGTTAATCTTTAGCTCCATTAATGTCATTCACTTAATGGATCCCTTCTCCAATGAAGAGTATGGCTATGAACTTGAGCTCCCTACATCTGATCAATTAATTGTATGAAGAGGCCGCAAAATCTAGAGATACCAAGGAAGATTCAGCCATGGTAGAAACCAAACTTATGGATTCACCCCTTGTCAAACCATAAATGTTGTAAAAACGTGTGGAAGATCCCTTTAGTAGACCCAACAAGAACATGAAATCACCCATGCACCTAACAGAAGCCACTACATCCTGATCATCCTGAAATATTCATTTTAAGAAGAACAGGTGTCTAATCTCCCTTGGTGTGTAGGTAGACATAATCATCCCAAACCACAAATAAGGGAAGACCCTCTAACTTTTATCCCAAGGTCTAATGCATCTTCATCTAATACTCAAGCCCCCAAATCACCTGTCAAATAGCATCCCATCATGGGGAAGCACTGGACTTTAGATCAGAAGTATGACATCCTAAAATAGTTATCCTTGGTACCCAAAAAGCTATCAGTCTTGGATGACCTAATTTTGTCAAAATATCACATGGAATCACTCATAGTGGCTCTTCTAAGCCCCCAAGAGTTTGAAGCCGAAGTGAACGATGCCAAATTCTATCAGAAAAATACTGATTCAATAGACTTTCACAAAGTTATCTTCTTCATAGATCAAGATGAATATTCCATTATCTAGGGACACATCATACCCTTTTATGTGTTCAAAAATATAAATGGTGTTGATATCTAAAAATTCTTCATTGAAAATGGATATGGATTCAATCTCATCCCTGTGCGAACACTTAATTGGTTGGGCCACAACAAGGATAACCTAACACCATCTTCCACAACCCTATTGGGATTATAAAAAAGTGAGCATAAGTCTTTATTCCAAATCAATCTGAAAACTTGGTTTGGAGACCTCATAGCCAACTAATAATTTCTAGAGATTCGAAAAAACACAACCTTTAACATTCTACGATGAAGGCCTTGGTTGCATCAGCACACAACGATTTTCGCATCGTACCATCAGTGCGTCAAATATTTCATCAATAGATAAAATGGGATGTTTTACATTGATAAATACTCATTAAAATGTTGTTATTCACACTATATTGGTGTAGGATTATATGAGAAAAATGGGATGCAACCCTATGTTGATGGTATTGATTCGGTAACCACACCAAATGGTTTGGAAATGGTCTCAACTAACCCCTCCAAAAAGTTATAAGAAGAATATGAAATTCCCATCAACTAGTTTTTGTGTCTGAGTCCAAGTTCGGATCATATTCAATAGTCCTCATGATTTAGGTTATAGCCACCAAGTCTAAAACTGTTGAAAATTACACTGACCCTCCAAGAAATGGTAAATGATTGAATGAAAATATCCTCAATCAATCCTCAGAGCTCTAGAAACCCCATTCCTTACTCACAAAGGATGAAGAGGATGAATACTCTCTTCCATCCCTCATTCCATCCTCTCTATAAAATATTCCACTATCAACCAGGTTAGAAGAACCTTCTTCATCTTCTAAATACATAGATATTGACTCCTCTCCCAATTTTTAAGATCTCATATCAATAATTGTTTCCACATCAGAATAATAATAATAATATAGAGAAGATATAGAATAAAGAGAGGAGGAAGAACTTAGGTATGCACGTCCATCATTTAAGGAAGGTGTCTCTACCATAATTGATGAACTCAGGGAAATAAATTTGGGAATGGAAGAAGATCCATGACCCACCTTGATTAGTGCAGCCATGTATTTTGAAGAGAAAGATTTATACACCTCCTTCCTAAGTAATAATCAGGGTTTTTTTGCCTATAAATACATAGAAATTATTGGCCTTGATCCTAAAGTGTCTAATCACCACCTGGTCCTGCTAGAAGATCATCCGGGCTATAAACAAGCACCCATAACGAAGAACCTGACACATATATCCAAGATAGAGGCTAAGGATGAAAAACTCATCATATCAAAAATCATTTGGGATGTCCATTATCCAATCTGGCTAGCCAATATCAACCCCATAAAAATAAGAATAGAAAAAATAAATGTTTTCAATGATTTTAGGGATCTCAACTAGCACTACAAGAAAAGATGGTTTCTGGATCCCAATTATGGAACTACTAATCGATGCAACTACCAGATATCAAGCTCTCTTCTTCATGGAATGATATTCAAGATACAATAAAATTTGAATGGACAGAGAAGATGAAGAATCTACCACCTTCAGGTCCCCCCATGGAGTATTTTTCTATCGGTCGATTCCCTTTGGCCTAAAGAATGATGGTGCTACATATCAACGTGTCTTGTATCACATCTTGAAACCCTTCCTAGGAATGTTCGTAAAATACTATATTGAAGACCTTGTGGTTAAATCTCGACAATGCTCGGACCACCTAGAAGATCTTGAAACTATCTTCAAAAAATTGAGACAACACATTCTAAAAATAAACCCATCACAATGTGATTTTGGTGTTACTTCAGAGAAATTCCTCACCTTCATCGTATTCCATCATAGCATCAAAGTTAACCCTAAGAAAAAAATGGCTATCATTGGCATGTCACCTCTTCATAACCTCATATATTTGAGTGGAATCCAAGGAAATTAATCTTCCATTCTATGATTCATATCCAAACTTGAAAGAAAATGTTTTCCCTTTACCATGTTAATGAAAATAGTGGTTTCATATCAATGGACTGATGATTTTCATGGAGCATTCAACAATATCAATAAATATCTACGAATCCCGCTAGTGATAATTCCTCCTATCAAAGGAAGGTAATTAATTTGGTATGTGACTACCCTATAGTGATCCGAAAGTGCCATACTTGCACAGAAGAATGATATTGGTAGTAAAAATAGCCTTTATAATCTCAGTTAAAGAATCATCGATGCTGAGACTCATTACTTAAGTATCGAGAAAATCTTTCTGGTGAAAATATTTTTTTTCCTGAATCTGAGGCACTATCTACAACACCACATGGTCCACTTGGTCTCACATGATAACCCACTTAAGTACATTATCAACCATTAATTGTTGACTAGATGTCTGTCATGGTGGGAAGTCATCCTATAGTATTTTGACATCCGATTCATTCCTCAAAAATCCTTTAAATTCTAGAGGTTAGCCGATTTTCTAGTAGATCACCCCTCAATGGAAATGACCTCATTAGAAATTGAACTGGATGATGAAAAGGTTTTTTCTATTCAATAAGACCCCCAAATATGGTAGATTCATTTTTAAAATTCATCTAGAATCCTGTTAGGGGAAAGGATTGAATACCCCAATCTCAAAAAAGTGAGTTTGAAAGTCAAACTCATATCTCTAGAAAAGGAAGTCTTGCCTTACTCATTCATTTCTTTAAAAGGGTGTACAAATAATGAAGTAGAATATCAGGATTTCATTCTAGGGATACAACTTTCACTTTAGGTACAAGTAAAAAACTTGAACATAAAAGGAGATCTAGAACAGGTCATCAAATAGGTTAATGGTGACTATGTCATCAAAAAAAGAACTAATCCCATTTTTAGACCATGTACAATGAATAATGGTGGAATTTACTCCATATTCGACATTAACTCATGTCCCCAATTGCAAAATGCATAGGATGATGCATTTGAAAATGCAGCCACAGCCCTAGCCAATCAACATCGGAATAAAATTGTCATCATCATTGCACAGCACAAAATCGACATGCCATTAGTTCAAACCAACATGGAAGAGATTGATGAGATTAGCCTAGTCCTTGAGTTGTATGGTCCCACCACTGTCTAGATGACACCCATTGTAGACTAACATCAAAGGGGAGAGTTATCACCAGATGGGGCCGAAAGGGATAAAATCTGGAGGCAATCAGTTGATTTTGTTTTGCATGATGGCACAAACCAACAAATGGTTGTATACAAGAGGATCCCTGATGGGGTCCTTCTCAGGTGCATTGATGGAGAAGAAAAAATAACTCCCATTAAAGAATTACACAATAGAGCTTGTGGCTCCCACCAATCAGGATCCAATATTTACAATCAAATTCAAATGCTTGGATACTGATCATCCATTATAACACATGATTGCACAAAATTTACTAGGAAGTTTCATTCCTACCAAGTTCCTTCCAATTTCATCCACCAACCCCCAGAGCTACTTGACACAACCAAGTACTCTCATCCCTTATCTATATGGGGAATGGGTGTCATTGGACCATATTCTCCCCATACATCCAAGAAATTCAAGTATATTCCCACATCAACCGACCTCTTTTCTAAATGGGTAGGATTTGTACCCTTTAAAGAGCTCGGGGAAAGGAACATTGTCAACTTTTTGAAAGCCAAAATCATTACCATATTTTATGTCCTTCATATGAAATACTAAAGTACAATTACACCAATTTCTATTATATAAAATTGGAGAAACTATGTCAGGAGTATGGTATCCAGAATAACGATTAATCCCACTACCTGTAGTGGATAATAGACAGATAGAGGACTTTAATAAGAACATATATAATATACTCTAAAATATGGTTGATTAGGACAAGAAATAATATCCAAACTAACTCCTCCACGATTTGTGGACCTACCGGACCACGACCCGCACTGCCACTCAAGAAACCCCATACTCATTAGTATACGGGACAAAGTCGGTCCTACCCATCAAAGATCAATTTCCCTCACTCCGTGTTACTATCTATGATCAAATATATACATATGAGATATCCTTAAAATGGTTGGATGAATTGGAGTGACTGAATGAGTATATATTTCATACCTTTCATCATTTGTAGATTCACCAAAACTAGATTTCATGAGCCTTTAAAGAAAGTTTTTTGAAAGTCTTTTCTCAAAGTATAGATGGTGTTGGTCCTCAAAACTCTAACGATACCAGAAAATAATCCTCTGAAGCTAGATCTAAATGGGAGAGACCTTACACCATACTTAAGTTCTACTCTAATGAAGATTATTACTTTATTTAAATGGATAGGAATCTCACTACGACCCCCACCAAATCAAGGATTATAAAGAAATATTTCTTGTAGACAAAAGGAGTTCACATCCTGATCACATGACATTAAACTGCAATGTACATGTCTTTTTTTCATGAAACTAAACTGAAAAAATCCTATCTCTTGATCACATGATGTTAAATTTCATGATAAAAGTCCTCAATGTATGACATTGAATTTTGAAACACCACAGTGTTCTTACCCAAGAGGAAATTGTACTCGAAATTGGTCACCTACCATTCCATATAGAAACTACATATGGATTGATTCCTATCCACATAGGAAATCTAGATATGCCTAGATTTTACATCCTGGTCTATCCATCCCAAAATAATGGTTAAAAATGCCTCTTTATCTCTGTTCATGGGTTAGACATGCATGTATAATTCTTGTTAAGAACTACGTGTGTCTTGATTCTCATTTCTATGAGATACGTAGTGATTCATAGACTTCTCATGATGGTCTCAGCCATGAATTTTCCCTCATACAGGGGATTATTTTCTTTCCATCCTTTGGCCTTAGGGTCTCTTTTCATGTCAGGATTGTGTTTCACACCAGTTTATAATATTATCATTTCAACATCTATCACATGTTGTCTTTGTTATGTGATGTTAAATTGTACCATCTCAACCTCACCTCATGACATAAATCTAAACATATCTATAATCTTTCATGTTTGGTGATCCACGTCCGTACCGTATGATGTTAAACTACACGGTTCTTCAATAACTATGTACGGCTTGATTCCTCTACATATAAGATACGTAGATATGCCTAGATCCTATATTTTAGTCCATCCACCCCAAATAAAAATCTTCATTTTCCCCCTTCATGTGCATGGATCAGACCAGTGAAGGGATTTCTTGATTAGAACTATGTGTGGCTTGATTATCACCCTGACAACACAAGTAGTGATTCCCAGATTCTATATCCTGGTCCATCCGCCACCAAAAAAAATTACCCTTCCCTGTGTATGGGTCAGACCTATAAAATGAACTTCAAGGAACTACGTCCAGCTTGACTCTCATAACAATGATATACGTATCAATTCCCAGACCCCATTCATGAGTCTAGCTATGAAATATAAAAAATTATCCCTCCCCTGCATAAAAAAAATTGATACATTGGACTCAATAGTAGACCCTACCCATAAGGCCATCTCAAACAAGGAACCCTCTTCATGCGTGTGAACTAGATCTGTGAAAGGAAGATAGAATAGAAATATGTATGGATTGATTCCAACCCTTAAAGGATATGTAGTGACACTCGGATATCAAAACTAGGTCCAACTTCAACAAAGGATCAAAATACCCACATGTGTATGAAATTGATCTCCATAGGGAGGTTTCTAAGAACTATGTGTGGCTTGATTCTCATTTTTTATGAGATATATAGTGATGCCTATGCCTTTAATCCTAGTTCCATAAATAGAGAAAATCAAAATAAAAATGTCCCCATCTTCTATACGTAAATACAAATCATTCCAGTAGGTTTAAATTCTAAATCCCACATCATGGATTGGTTAAGGAGTAAAAATTCCCCATACATATGAATTAGATCTATGTATGTAAATTCATAATTCATGTCCAATAATGGTATGGATTTTTCTAACATTTCCATATAAATATCTTCCATTCATCAGACTATGTGCCCTGGGTAATTTCATATCTTCACAATCTTCCAACAATCATCAGAAATGGAGGTTTATTGTCCTAAGACCAAGTTTATTTGACTATCCACAATATGCCCTAGTGGATCTGCATAAGTTTCCCACAAAAACTTCCTATCAACCAAAGAAAAATTCATCCTCAAGAGAGTCATTTCCTTCCTTCATACTCCCCAATGACTTTTATGCTTTGTATCATTCCTTGCGATCTAATAAACCCTAGAATCATGGTTTACACATTCTTCTCCACTTGATATTTAGGTCATGTGAGGACATCCTGGCCAGATTAGCCTCCATTTTATTCACGGTTTCTGTGACAAGTCATCCTAACCACATGATGATAAATTGCATGAAATCCTCATCCTTTTCGTACGATGCTAAATTTTATTAGAATTTTCCTAATCTCATGACATTAAACTAAATGATAAATGTCCTTATTTCATGATGTTAAACTACACAACATGCTAGTGTTATCATCAAAGAGAACATTTCCCTTGGAATCAGTCATCCAACATGTCGTATTTAAGTACAATGTATGTATTTATTCCTATTATTATAGGGTACGTCAGATTCAACAACCTGTCCCAGCCACCACTAATTTAAAAATTCCCATATCCCTGCATATGGTCCAAACCTATACAAGGATTTCTCATATCGAGAACTATATATGTCTTGATTCCCATCCACAAGGGATACATACCAACGTACCCATCCTCACAACAAAACATTGAAATAGGTTGCTGACATACCAGCCATACAATGATAATCTACATAGCCTCATAACGATGCCCTCACTAAGAAGGACATCTCCCCCGACATCGGTCATCCACCATGTCATGTTAAAAAATTACCTCCTCCATGTGTACGAGTCATATATATACAAGGATCCTGTTTCTCTATAACTATATGTGGCTTGATTATTATATATTCAAGATACATAGTGACACCTGGGACTTGTGTCCTATTCGCAGCCATGTAGCAAGGAAGAAAAAATGTCCATGTCTCCTACATATAGAGTTATGATGGATATTTCAAATTTATGTCCCTCATTCAAATATCTATCAAAGAAAAGGATACCCCCCCCCCTCACCAATGTATGAGTCGGATATATGTTGGGATTTTCTAAATCCATGGTTAATCATGGTTTGAATGTCTCTAATATTCCCAAACACATCCATTAAATATATAAAACTCGATACCTCAGGAAATTTTGGATTTTTATAAACCTTCATAACCATCAGAATTGGAAGGTCAGTATTCTAAGGATACCTTTGTTTGACTATGATCAATATTCCTTCATCACTCTTTATAATTTTCCCATAAAAAATGAATTTCAACCAGAGGAAAATTCATCCTCATGAGAGGATTTTCCTACCATCGTACACCCCAATGGATTTCATGCCCTGTATCATTACTCCTGGTCCAATAATCTTTGTGATCATGGTTTACACCTTCCTTCCTCCTCGTAACTGAGGCATGGAATAACATCCCAACCCATTTATTTTTCAGTTAATCATGGATTTTATAAAAATTTCCTTATAATGTGACATTAAAATTAAGGATAATTGAAGCCCAATGTTAATCCTTGGGTCTAGCTGTAGCAATGATTTTAAATTCTTCTTCCCGGTGTATGGTTCAGACCTATACAAGAAATTTTCAGACATAAAATAGAATATTTTCCCCCATGTTCTAATTCTTGAAAAAAATCTACATTGTAAATTCCAATATTATCACCTCCCCATTGGTGATCACATACATAAGACAAGAAATTTCCCACTCCTATGCATATGTCCTTATCGCAATATGTTAAACTACACAGATAATGTCCCTTCCCTATGAATGGGTCATATCTGTGTAGAGAACCTCCTCACACCTACATAGGGAGAATTTCTTAACCTATTCCTGATAAATTTTGACTAGAAATTCCCATTTCATGTTTAGGAACCCTCCTTTTACAAACCATCAATTGTGTGTAGAAAGGTATGAATCCCTACAACCATCCCTGACTATTGTAGATGGAAGGCCTATGTCCTGGGGACACATCTATTTGACTATGAACAATATACATTAGTGGCTCTTCATAAGCTTCCCAGAAAAGGCATATTAATCATAAGAAAATTATTCCTTAGAAGATGATTTTCCCACCTCTATACTCCATATGACACTTATATCTCATATTACTTCTTAGATTCAAAAAAATCCCCCAAATTACAATTTACATACTTCCCCCATTCAAGCATTAAGATGATAAAACATTCCAATTCATAATAAAATGAATAGGAAAAATAATTTACCCCTTGGTTTTCATTTAAATACTAAATGTCCTGGATGTAAGACATTAAACTTCACCACCCATGTCTTAGTAGCATGATGCTAAATTATACCATACTACAACCCTCCTTTACACAATCTAAAGTCATGTGGGATAAGTATCCCATCCAAAGTAGATATGGATTCCATCATATTAATTCAGACATCTCCCCTTGATTTATGTTTCTATCCATATTTACAAAGGTCACAAAATTTTTAAGAATCAAATCTAAGCACTAGTAGATCCTTAACAAATATTTTCTTTGGCAGTTTGCATAAGACCCTAAGATTACAGTGTCCTAACCTTCTGTGCCATAACCAAGAATGATCTTTCATTGCACTAAGGCAAGGTAGATCTTGGATCCTAAGGTCTTCTAAGTTTAGTGTGTAAACATTCTCTTTTCTATCGGCAGAAATAATGAACTCTTCCTTGGAATTGTGTACTAAACACTTGTCATTCCTAAAATTCACAAGGTAACCTTCATCACATAAATGGATTATGCTAATGAGGTTGTTCTTGAGACCCTTAACAAACAAAACATTTGAAATAAAAGTTTTTCCAAGAAGAAAAATGTTACCTATGCCAATAATTTCTCCCTGATCATTATCTCCGAAAGTTACTTTTCTTCCTTTCGTCTTGATAATATTTTAAAAGTATTTTTGTTACCAGTCATATGCCAAGAACATCCACTATCCATGTACCATCTATTGTTGTTGGTACCTTCTCTATTTTCCTGAAAATAAGAAAAAGTTAGGTTTTCGGAATCCAAACTTGCTTAGATCCAAAATTCTCAGAAAGAAAAATCTTAGGTACCCACATTTTCTTAGAAAAATAGGCTTTATGAAATCCTAAACACTGGGTTTTGTTTAAAGAACAAGTTTTTACCAGTGTCCACCACACTA
This sequence comes from Viscum album, assembly GCA_963277665.1. Lineage (NCBI taxonomy): Eukaryota > Viridiplantae > Streptophyta > Magnoliopsida > Santalales > Viscaceae > Viscum > Viscum album. The sequence goes on from OY728159.1 coordinate 100,436,890, forward strand.
ACACTTTGTACAGAATAGAGAACTTTGAGGAACAAAATAATTATTGCTAAAAACCGGTTTAGAACTAGTATAACCAAAACCAGAACTATTCCTTAGAGGTCGGATTTGAGAATACATTTTATCAAAATCTTCCTTACCTAAGGTAAAGTTTGAAAAACACTTCCTCAAGGAAAAAATTTCGGATTTCAGTTTGATAACCAAGTTCTTATCTTCCAAAATATTATCTTTAGATCTATAGATGGGCTCGAAAACATTTTTCATAGAAATTATGTTTTCTAGATCTTTAAAAAGTTTATTCTTCTCATAATTTACTTCCTCAATATTTTTTGAAATATTTTCAAAATCAAAATTTTTCTTATCAAGATCTTTAGAAAGATATGATATTTCTTTAGTAAGAATAATATTCCTAGAATTTTTCTTATCAAGTATTTTTATGAGTTTTGAGTTCTCAATCTCAAGAAGTTTGGAAAACCTAGAAAATTCTTCATAGAAAGGTAAAGTATTATCTTCATCAAAATTAGATTCTTCATCTGAAGAGTTATAATATTTATAATTAATATAATTTGAATTTAAAGAAGCATTGGTCATTAATTCATCATTGTGTAGCTTAGCCATTAAACAATGATTTTCAATAGGTAGTCTGGCTATTAGACCAAGATTCTTCTATCTATAAGATTCATAATCTGAAGATTCATCTGAAAAGTCTCTACCACTAGCACTCCAGGTGTCATTAGCTTTCAAGACTTTCTTAGATTTATCCTTGTAATACTTCTTTATATTTCTCTCAGAATGATTTTCCTTTCTTTCTTTTCTCTTTAGCATAGGACAATCAGGTCTTATATGTCCAACTCTCTTGCATTCATAACATGTGACTTCTAAATATTTCTAGTCTTTCCTTTCCTTTTTCTTATATCTATATTGAAAGTTATTTTTTCCAATAATCTTGTTTATCCTTCGAGCAAGATTTTCTAGTTTATTTTCTGAAGATTCACTTCCAGTAGATTTATATTGAATAATAATCTTCTTAGATTTGGATCTAGTAACTCTCTCAGGAGACTTGGATTTCATATGATTAGAAGTTGTAGTAAAAGTAACACTTTCATTCCCATTATTCTTATTAACATTATCAACATCTCTCTTAATTCTAGTCTCATGTTGAAAAAGAGTACCAAACAACTCATCTAAGGCAATCTGAGTAACCTTTATGTTCTCATCTATAGCTGTCATCTTGGATTCCCATTCATTAGGCATGATGTCTATGATCTTATCAACAAGAGCTTCATCATCTAATATTTTCTCACCCATAGATTGTAAACTATTCACAATTTTCATGAACCTTTGTTGCACCTTACATATGGGTTCTCCATAAAAAAATCAGAAACCATGATATTCAGCTCTGATTTATTTCAATGACTTTGGAAGTTCCAAAGTGAGTAACTTCAAGTTTCTTACAAATACAATTTTTTTCTTCACAAGATGAAATTTGGCAATATATATTTCTAGTCATGGATCAAAGAAAAGTATTTCATACCTCATAACTCAGTTGATATTCATGATTTTTTTGATTGGTGAAGGTACTAACTTATTTGTCAGGGATTTTATATCCTCTAGTAAGCATAACAAAATTATCAACTCTAGTGTTGATAATGAAAGTCTTCATACAATCTCTCCAATATTCGTAATCATTTCCATCAAAGATAGGTGGTCTAGTTGGGTTTTTATTGTCTATTGGACCAACATTCATTCCTACCATCTTAAAGAAAATTAGTTCCAAAAAAACATGTTAATAGAAAAAGTTTGGATTCAAGAAAAAGATTCCTAGGCAAGGAAAATATAGAACAATGAAAACTAAGCAAGGAGAACTTATATGTGAGTATAAGTATTTAAGAGACCTCCTCTAATATCAATTGTTGGATAGAATAATGAATGAAGACACTAATTGCAATATCTAATGATGCTTAATATAAAAGAGGGGGGTGAATTCTATACTTTAAAAATTCTTTAGGAAATTTTAAATATGGTTATGTTTAACAAGGTTAAACAAGATAATTCACAAAATCTCTAGTTCTACAAACTTTCTTGATTCAGGAAATATGATTCTGAGAATGCAATTTTGGAAAAGTGATTCCAAAAATGAAACTTAATGAAAGTTTACAACAACAAAGATTGTACCTTAAAGCGTATAGAATCTTACTAAATTAGAGTACAAGTATAAGGAAGTATAAGATAGTTATAATTTCCTCAAAAATATCAATGCGGCGGAAAACTTGTAATAAAAAAAGTAATAAGTAGTAAATATTTTAACCCAAAGAGAATGGTATCCAACAACCTTGGATAAAGGTCTCTTGATTTACACTTTCAAGAAAGGATATCTTACCCACACAATGGTAAGCCCTTGATATGAAGATCGGATTTTATCTTGTTATCCCTGCAAGCCCTCAAATTCAAGGTAGTCGGCACCTCTATCTTCCTCGGCAAGGAAGCCCTCAACTTCAAGGTAGTCAGCACATCTGTCGTCATATCCCCGGAATCCCTCGATTGTACACAACAACAATCGGAGTTGCACAAAGTAAATCTGAACAAGAAGTTCAGTACGCACAAAGAAATAGAGCCTCTCTCTCTAGAAATCACTTTAGTAACATGTAATCTCTATATTGATCAAATTTTTTAAGCTCTTTCAAATGAGCTACTATTTATAGGCACAACTCCAACGGTCGGCTCCCTCATCCAACAGTCATATTTTTCCTTGAATTTTGGAGGGACCTATACACCTGTAACTAAAACAATGGTTAGTGAGTAACTAAAATCACAACATCATTTTATAACCAAACCATGAGTAAGTAGAAATATGGTTACATAACCAAAATCCGATATTCTGAATATATGCAAATAAATGTTTAGAGTCTAACCAAAAAATAATTTGAAGCCTATAATACAAGGATATTCAGATTCTGTTTTATAAGGAATTCAGAACCTGAACTCTAAAGAATTCTGGAGTCTGAATTTTAAGTAAATTTGAAATTTGGATTCATAAGAATTCAGAATATGGATTAAAAAGAATTCAGAACTTGGATTCACAAGAATTCAGAACCTGAACTTACAAAGTTTGGAGTCAGAGTTCATGAGAATTCGGAGTCAGAACTCATAGGAATTTCTAATCTGAATTTAGTGTCAGAACTCAGAGGAATTTGTAACAAGGATTTAGAGTCAGTATTCATAAGAGTTCATACTCAGAATTTGTATTCAAAATTCAGAGTCAGAACTCAGAAGAATTCATAATCAGAATTCTGAGAATTCAGATCCTAAAACAGAATTCTTCATATCTAGGTAATTATAGGATTCTGAGGTTTTGGTTATAAAACGGATTTTACACTTATAGAAATTATGATATGAACAATGAAAACATGGTAAGGATAAATTTCCTTGGGGAAGGAAATTTATCCTTATAGAAGTAAAACACAAGGTAAAAAGAGATTTTCCTTTAGATAAGTGTTTTTGATTTTCAAAACAAGAAGGAATTGAAAAGTCGTAAGGAAACTATATTGACTAAACAATCTCACCCAAGTATGAAGGAATATAAAATTCATAAGGAAAACCTTATTGACTCAACAATTATAATATTTTTTTATGGATTTTAATCTATGTATATTGTATACTCTCTTTCCCTCTCATTTGACATGTCTCAATAATGGCTGGTTTCATCCACCTACGAGGACATTAAAAATACTTTACATATAACTTTACAAATTAATGGTGAGTGTATATTAAGTAATATATATTTATTTTAATTTAATATATGGTTCTATAAAAAAATTTAAAAATGTTAAATTAGGAATAATCAAAATCATGAAATTGAAACTTTGTAAGGTATTTTAAAAGAAAACTTGTCTCTATTCCAACATATCTTCAAAAAAAATAAAAAAAATTCCAGTGATTATAACTCATAAAGAAAAAAAAGAAATATAATTCACTTATATGTTCATTTTTAAATAAACCTAATTTTATTCTATAGGAATCTTGAACATCCTGAAATAAAACATGACATAAGGTAAGGTTCCTTCATCTCAATTTTAATTCCTTGAGATATGTTTCTTATTATGCTAAATTTACTTCTATATGTCATAAATACTAACCTATTAACTATTTATATCTTTAAAAAAATATTCTTTTGAGTTTATCTTTCGTTTAATCTCTAAGTTTTCCTTGTCCTTCGATTCATACATTACAAAATTCATAAGGGTTATTTTTTACTTAATATAAATTTATTGGTATATAAATTTTATTCTTAAACTTCATGATTTTAAGTTTAGATTATTCCACCATATTATTTTATTATATTTTATTCCCTATTTATTTCCCATTAATTTAAATTTCTTTCTCATAAATATCTTTTTAAACTATTCTTACTTCAAAAATTATTATGTGCATAAGGGATTTCCCATCTCAAATTTCCTTCTTTGAGATATTTTTTGTAATTGGCATGTAATTTTTTTATATGGTGTATATATATCCCCTTTTACATATCATATCATTATTATATATTTATTCATAGTATTTAAATTTTGATTTCATGTTATCTTTTAAATGGGCCTTTTATCCAAATATTACAAAAGTCGTAAGATTTTATTTTCAAATTCATTCTATTTTCAAGATAGTTTATATTTGAGTTCCTATTTGATGGAATTACATGTTATTTTTATATAAAAATAATTTATTTAATTAGACTCTAGTTTTTTTGTTTATCTAAGCCTAATTATAATTTTGTTTCCCTTAGGTTTGAAATTTGACTAAAAGGTTTCCTATAAGAAAAACTAACTTTTCCTTTGATTTACGATCAGATAACTTTGTCTTTTATACCCGTTTTCATTATATAGTTTCAATAATATCATTATTTATACATCAAAAAGCATTAAATTCATTTACCTCTATATTTTAATTTCATTATAAATTTATAAATGGGTTTCATATGTGGAGAATTATATGGGAGATTTTGAAGAAATATTGTTAAATAACGAGTCTAGAGTCTAAAATTATAAACGTATAAGGTATTGGCTCTGCAAGTGGCACAATATTTTTTGTTGATATTTTAATTATACATGGTTAAGTTTATTCTACTTAGTCTCTTTCAAACCCAGTTTATAAAGAATATGTTTATAGCCTGAAATCTAGGAGTGTGGGTCCATATCATCTCAATTGGTATTAATAAATGTTTTATATAACATTAGTGGATTGTAAGTATTAAAATGAGTATAATTTATGGCTATCACCATGGGTTAACAATTATAATGATTATCATAATTTTAAAGGCATCAATAACCCTTTGTATCTCTTATTACATTATATTTAAAGGTGATTAATGGTATTTTAGGATATTTTTTTTATTAGGTTTTATGAAGAATACATGAGCAAGGTATATATAGACATTAAGGTTGGTATGTAATTTAATTTCAATGAAATTTAGGTTATTTCATAAAAATATTAACATATTGTTGATATTATGTATGATTAAAGTATATATTGATAAATATATTATTTTGTATTATTTCTGGATTAAAGGGTAATTCGATTTTAAGGATTCCAGGATTACATGGATTTTTTTATAGGAATGTAGTAAAAAATATCGTCACAAATTTAGGTTTAATTATTATTTATTATGAATTAAATACATTAGTGTAAATGATAAGGATAAATCTAAATATAGGAAAATGTCCAAAAATTTTGGAAAACTAAAGAGTGTGTGGTTTTATAGCAATAAAATCCTTATCTCGATACTAAAAGTTGTTTAAGTCACTAGATATAATTTTTATAAGGGTAATATCCTTGTAAAATATTGGATTGGTGTTAACTCAATCATCACTCAGTGTACAAAAAGAGGGTCTACCTGTACACCTAGTTTAACTCTCCCAAGGGTTATGTTTTGGATGTTTCATAAGCTCTATACAAACTATTATGAAGGATTTGAATACATTTTTATATCATGATCCATTGCTATATTAATAATTACCCCATATATTTTCATTGGTGTGATAAATTAAAATTATAAGAATGAAATTTATTTAAGTGGTAGAATGCGACACCCAGAGATTTTAGTATGTGTTTTCCTTTAAATAGATACTATATTGAATAACATATATCACATAAAGTGTTATATCAAAATTAACCTATAAATATTTTATAATTAAATATGATTATTAATGAATCATGAGAATAAAATTTTTAATATTGTCAAAAAAATTACAAGAAGAGTAAAACCTCTAGTAAAGAAAATGATAGTTAAAATTTTTTATTTTAATTCCTTAAATATTATTTTTATTATTTTAAAAAATAAATAAATGAATAATAACACCAATAAATTTAATAAATTTAATATCAATAAGATAATAATTATATTCATTGGGATATGATTAAAATCAATTTGTGTTAAATGGGTCGATTTTTCCAAGAATTGTATTTTTCAATCTATTATGTGTTTTAACTTAATAAATAAAATTGAAAATATTTAAATTATTATTGTAATTATATGTTTCAATGTATAAAAAAAATATTAACATACATTTAATTATGAATTGGTATGAAATAATATTAATAACACTTAATGTTTATAAAGATATTTTCTTTAATAAAAACAGTTTTTTCATTATATTAAATATTTTTGTTTAAAAGTTAAATTCTAATATTTAAAAATTATAATTTGATAAAAATTAACTCATTCTATGAATCAAAATTTTAAAATTATCTTATGGTTAATTTTGGTATTTTTTTGGAAGAATTTGATTCTATAGTGAAGATTAAAAACTCAATTTTTTTGAATATTACAACTTTTATGACATTATACTAATGTAAGAATGAATTTAAAAGTTGTAAAACATTTTTAATAAAAAAATAAATTATTTAATGAGTGAAATATTGAATTTAAAATTTTTAAGTTGAATTTATAAACTTATATTTTTATTTTGGAACTTAAATTATATTTTATCCTTATAAAAACTATTATTGGTTATTTGCATTTAATTGGCTGGTTAGAAGGTTCTATTCGGTTCAGGATTGTTTTAATTTTTATTTAAACCTCATTTTTTAGTAATAATCAATATAATTTCATAATAATAGTTACCATTCAAAATTATTTGGCCTAAATGACAAAATAATCAATATTTTAACCCAAAATAACCCTCTACTCAAGTTTAAATACCCCTCCCCATTCACTAGAAAAAACACTTCTCATTCACCTATTTAAGACCAAAATATTCCAATTTAACATATATTATGTATCTTATAAACCTTAGGGGCATTATTTAGTTATAAAACCCCAAGACTTCAATGGTTTGGCAAAGGATTAAATCTTTAATAAAGAGGTTACCTTGATTTTGATTCATTGAATTTTTTTCTATCTTCTTCTTTTTTACCTCTAAATAAACTTTTTTATTTATACCTTTATAAAGAATTTAATATATTATTACAAATAATATAAATTTTATTATGATACTGGTAAAACTATTTTATTCTTTTTATAGTATATACTCTCCCCCCCCCCCCCCTCATTTGATACGTCCCGATAATGGTCGATTTCATCCACTTAAGAGAACATTATCAATGAATTAATTATTATTGTATACATTTCTGTATAGTGTATAAAATTCAATATAAATTTATTTTAATTTATTATAATATTATTTAAAAATTACAAAATAATAAATTAAAAATAATCAAAATCGTGGAATTGTAACAAAATAGGATAATTTAAAATAAAACATGTCTTCAATCCATTATCTATTCAAATGAAATAGGGATAAATAAATTGCAATAATTACAGATAGTGAATATTGAAATAAACGGATAAAATTCATTTTTGGAATCTGGTTTTAATAAACATGAGTTTATTTTAAAGGAGGTCAAACATGACAAAATAAAACATGACATAAGGTAAGATTTCTTTGTCATTATTTCCATTCCTTGATATGTATTTATTTTTATACACAAATTTACCTATATATGGTGTAAAGATTACTTAATTAACTTCTTATATCTTAAAAAAATTATTATTGTGGTTTTCACTTTTATTTATGCTCTACCTTTTCCTTTTCCTATGATCCAAACCTTACCAAATTCTTAAAGGTTGTTGTTAACTTAATTTACTTTAATTTAATAATATCATTTATTAATTAACTGTATCCTTATAATTTTGTTAATTAAAACCTATTATTGAATTATAATGTATTCCCTCTTTCATTTCTATGAATTTATATTTCTTTCTCACAAACTCCTTTGTAAAGGATTCTTACTTCAAAAATTATGATGTATGTAAACATTTTCTCATCTCAAATTTAATTCTTTAAGAAATGTGTTGTAATATAAACCAACTTTATTTATATATTGTATATATAGAATCTTTGACATATCATATCATAATTATCTATATATTCATTGAATTTAAATTTTTATTTCTTTTTCTCTCTTCCATGGCCCTTTGATCTAAATGTTATAAAATTCTCAAGTGTTTCTTTTCCAATATAACTTTGTTTTAATGATTTTTTATGTTAAAAATACAATCTTGGGGTATTTCATTTGTTTATAAAAATACCTATTTATTTATATCTTATCTAGTTATTTTTTATTTTGTCATGTGTTCTTATTGTTAATGTTACCTATGGTTCACAATTCAACTAAAAGGTTACTCGTAAGTGAAATTGACATTGTCTTTTCCTGTTAGGGAACATTCTCCTACATGTCCATTTTAATTATATTATTTAAATAATGTTATTATGTATAATTCAATAACTATTTAAGGTAATTTTACTGTAACACCCCGAGCTTCCACGATACGCTTCTCATTCGATAATGCAATGGCTTGCATTGTACGCAACTTCGAATTCTAAAACATCGCGACTAATCAAGGTAGCCGTTATGAATAGTAATAACCACTTTTTAAAATTATAGAAATTTTATATTTCAAAATGGACTTCATTTTTGGATTCCGAATATCGAAATTAGCCTATGTTGAAATTTTGGAATTTTTCTGAGAACTTCTAATTTTTTATGAATAGTGAAAAATACTTAAAAACAACTTTTTTAATCAAAATAATTTATAGTGAAAAATTATCATATTTAGTGTTTTTAAAGTATAATTAGAATATATTTTTACCATTTTATCCAATGGTGGTCATTAGAATTAATTTAACATTGAAATTGGACATAAACAATTGCCAATCTTTTGATATAAATTGTTTCTTAAAAACACGCTATTTGTTGTAACAGCGGGAATTAATTATAAAATTAATTAATACAACTTATATATTTGGAATTTTGTAAAATAGACATCATTTTTGAATTTGGAATATCAATTATAGCTTAGGGTGAAATTTTGGCCTTATTCTGAAAAACTTCAATTTTTGATGAATAGTGAAACCACTAAGTGGTTGTTAAAAACTGATTTTTCGTTAAAATAAAATATTACCACTTCTGTGATTTGATTTTCAAAAATCCGACATACATGGTTGTCATTAAGAAGTAAAATGTGGTTCAATGAGATTAAAATAATTTTTTGGTGAAAAGTAACTTTTAAGTTCTTAATCGCGATTAGAGGTAATTAGTGTAGTTTAAGGTAAAAATAATGTTTTAATAATATAAGATGAGCTTGACACTTGTCCTACTCCTATTGGATGAGTCATGGCCGACCAATACAACCCATGGGTCATCTTGGGGACCCCATGGAGCCACTTTGGTTGGAAAATGACATTATTATATATTTATTTAATGTTAAAATTAAATTAACACAAACATGAGTTGTTTTACTAAAACAGTTTTTAAGTGGGGTTACACAAGTCCAAATTTTGACTATAAATATTCATTAGAAATCTAAAACGATTTTCTACATCATAGTATTTTTTTTATAATTTTTAGACATTAAATAAATTAAATTATTTATGACATCATTATGATGCAGCGATGACCTCATTATTTGACGATTTAAATAAAATGAGAAGATAATGCAAAATCCAAGGCTTACACTTGTCCAAAGCCTATTAGATGAATCTATTTCGAACCCTTATCACCTTAGCCACGAATTATATAAGTGTGGGACCTTTAGAATCCGAAAAGCATTGTATAATAATGTAACATTTCAATCTTTCCAAAAGAGCCCCTCCTCTCCACTTATAAAAGGCCCCCACCTCTCCCACCTCATTTACACTTTCAAGCCATTTGGCTCGGCCAACCTCTACCCAAATACTCTCCCAACTTCCCTCTATTACTCCTAGAAGCCTCACTTTGGGCAGAACTCTTCCCAAGGAAGCCTTTGGCTCAAATCAAAAAGAGTTACCCGATTTTGAGGTAATGTCTTCTCTAATGTTGTTTTGTTTTATTTATCTTCTCCAACCCCCTAAAATCTTTTCATTCATTTCTTTTGTAACAACACCAGTATCCTCAATATACTAGGATTTTTTTATAAGAAGGATTCGAGCTACACTTACACACACCTACATCTAATGGTTAAAGAACATACGGTTTCTGTGGATGGCGAATTTCTGCCTCACGAAACGATGATTGTTCAACACTCATATAACACCTCCAAAGGTGGCCATTAAGTTGTCACTATTTTTATATATGATATATAATATGTTTATGTTTTACTTATGCTTCTGTATTTCTCATTTATGGCATACTTTATGATTTCCATTACGGGTAAAACGCGATAATTTCATTTTAGGAAGTGCGGACTACCGCCCCCTCAAAGTGATTTGAATCGTTAATGCCATATGTGGGATGTATAAAGGATGGATTAAATGTTATTATACACTATATTATACTGGAATTATATTATACATTTATATCATTATGATTTCATTCCATTAAATATGAAATTGAAATGAAAGTAGCGTTCATGCGTACGTACGGCTTACCGTCTCCATGAACGGTGCATTTCATTTCTTACCTCTAAATGTTACGTAATATTACAAATGAATGTATATACTAGATATATGAGATATATATGACATCTAAATCATGAATATAATTCTAGAGATAATGGATATTCTACCACATAAACAACTTGTAATTATAAGAATTTTATTGTTGACTCAAGTACCAAAGATCGACAAAACGACCGTTATTAACTTAAATAATTACATAATGTTCATATCATTGTAATAAGTGATATAAAAAGGATAATGAAATTGAAAATGGTTCTTAATAAGGTATATATTAACTCTAGTTTATTATTCAGGAGGTTAAATAACGGTTGAGTCAAGTCAGACACGAGGTAAGGGAATTTCTTAACCCAACTTCCATTTTTTGGGTTAATCTCCTACTTTCAAGTTATGTCATGATATTATTATATCCTATTTTGTATTTTTACTTTCTTTATGTGTACCTATAGTTAATACACATAATAGATCTATTTTATTTTAAAAATTATCTTTTTAAGGACTTCGTCTCAATCCCCTTTCATTGAGGCATATTTGGTTTTATACACAACTTTCTTTTATACGGTGTATAAACCCCTTTGACTTTTACATTTATACAAAAGGAATCTTTTTTATACGAAGCGTTTTGCTAAACGACAAAAGGGGATGTTTTTCTTTCCATACTTATGCGGCGACAATGACTTCTCCGCCGCCGTAACCATTATTTGAGTTTCGGCTTCCTCTACAAGCCATCATTTTTTTTAATGAAAAATAAATACAAAGTTTTAACTTTCTTTTATTTTGGTATTGAAAATGGTTTTGAAAGCGTTTTTATTATATAAATGTGTTGTATTGATATCTTTTGATTGAAATGTGGAAATGTTATGTTTCCTTTATGCATGTTTTATGTGATACGATTATGTTATGGTTTATGATATGTTTAAACCTATTCATATGAGGAATGTATTGGACTTAATAAGTGACGGGTGGAGCCCGCTATAGCTCCTCGATGCATCGGTAGGTCTCATGAGACAACTAGACGTGGAATTGGCCGAGGCCCTTTCCCAATTTGATTTATGGTTTTGGCCGAGGCCTTAATCATTTTAGACGTCTTGTCCGAGGCTTTGACAAAATGTTTCAGAATGTCTGGCATTATACATTCCCTCATTATGAAAGTGGTTATTGATTTTGCATGTGATTTTTCGACCAGTAGAATATCCATGTGAATAAGTTAATGGCATTATCTCATTTTACTTTTGCCATATTATGTTGAAGTTCAAGTTTAAAAGGCTTTTGTTTTAGTTATACATTGCCTTAAATGTTAATGTTTATTTATGAAAGCTTCCGCTATATTGTTAACCTTACTGAGCATCTGAGCTCACCCCTTTCAATGTTTTAATATTTTTCCAGGATGTGAAGAAGTATTTTATGAATGACCTGCAGGGATAGTCAGAAGAGGATATGAGTGTGGACTATGGAGACTTTGTTATTGTAGTTTTTCACTTTATGATGTAATGTAACGTTTACGAATGTATCTAGTGTTTCCAAGGCTACTAAACTAATCGGTCTTTCGAGACTTGATCTTTTGTGATCATGCCAATGTTACGAAGTAACGCACCGACTCTGGGTAGCTGGGTTCGGGGCGTTACAGTTGGTATCAGAGGCAGTTTAGTACTAAACTTGGAAGCTATATTTAGATAAACTCTGATTAGAGCACATATCCCGAAGATAGACTTTGAGGATTAGTATAGAAGAACTTCCTAGAATTTTGGTATTGTAGAGATGTTGTGAGTTTTCCGAGCAATACATCCCTGTCTGGATACGAGCAGGTAGAGGCGGCTCTGGCACAGATGTACCTAGGGTTAAAACCCGAAAACACCGCTTTGAGCTAGACTCGAACGGGAACTGGTGCACGACAACGGGCCTTGCTGCACTCTTGGTTACGACACTCCCAGGGGATATGATTTGGATAATTCTCATTTTCTTTACAAACCACTATGAAGGGTTATGAGTATATACTTCCTAAAAGGAAACATTTCTTTTTATGATTATGGATTATATCCATAAATAGTTCAATTTATGTAAAGTATTTTACAAATATGGAATTATGTATTTTATTTCATAAACTAATCTAGTTTATGACATTTTTTAGAAATGGCACCTAGTGGAAGGAATGGAAACCATATCAATGCACGCACTCCATGTAGGGATTGCCCTCCTGCTCAAGATAATTATGGTGGAGCTAGTGATACAACTGGTGTTGATCAGCTTCTCACCGTACTGGGACAACTCACGTAGGTTATGAATAATAACCTTACTCGTATGGAGCACCCTGATCCGCAACGTGGAGGATCAATGCTAGACCGTTTCATGAGGCAACAACCACCAACCTTAAATGGGAGTACAAATCCTATAGTAGCTGAGCAATGGAAAAATTCCTTAGAGAAAATATTCCATGCCTTGGGGAGTAGTGAAAGGGAGAAAGTTGTCATGGCAGTTTACCGCCTCACTGGAGATGCCGGTCAGTGGTGGTCGCTGATTCAAAACACAAAGGAAGATGATGACGTATCGAATATGGAATGGAGGGAGTTCAAAGAGCTTTTCTTAGAAAAATACTTTCCTCGTGACCATCGAGCAGATATGGAAAGGCAATTTCTGAGTCTGAGGCAGAAGGAGGATGAGAATGTCGCAAAGTATGAGGCTAACTTTACAAGGTTAGCGAGGCATATTTCCGATTATATACGTAACCCAAGAAGTAAGATTGATCGTTTCTTTGATGGGTTAAAACCATTTCTCCGTCGAGCTTTAGTATCACAAACCTTCTCATCATACGAAGATATTGTCTCGTGTGCTATCAAGACAGAAAAGGAATTCTCTAAGTCTTATGAGAATAAAGTAAAGCAAGAGAAGAAGAGAATGGTGGAACAAGAGACAGATAAAGGGAAAAGGGGAAAAAAGTATTTTCCATTATGTGATAATTATGGGAAGAATCACCCTGGTACTTGCCTAAAAGGAATGGGAGTTTGTTATAAATGTGGAGAAAAGGGTCACCAGGCTCGTGATTGCAAGGGAAAGAAAGAGGCTATCAAAGTTGAATGCTATAATTGTAGAGAAATGGGTCATTATGCAAATGAATGTCCTAAGCATCAGGGAAACTTACCTCAGAAAAGGCCAAGGGATCAAGGACAATCTTATGTTGTTACTACAGTTGAAGCAGAATAACTAATGTATTGGTGCTTCTGGACTGATGGATTATATTTCGGTTATTAGAATAATGTGATATATATATAGGGATTGTACTGTAGTACTTGTTGATTTCAGTAAGGTTTTAATATGATGAAGGTAATCATATTTTTAGTATGTGACAATAAGAGAAACTTTACTTTGTTTGGGGAATCTGATAAATTGATTTTGGAATTAAGAGACCTTTTAGAGAAAGTCTGGACAGAGGTATTTTGGATAACTATAAAGGTTGGAGTGGATTAAGTTGATCTTTGGATAGTATTGTTTAAGGTTAAAACATTTATGAAGATTATTTTTGGAATATTATAGTACTATATTTTTAGGAAAATCACAACCTGCAGGGTGGGGCATAACCGTCGCATCGGACAAAGCTGCAGCAATTGAACCCACAACCATAGTGCGACAGGCCTTTATTTCCTACCACTAGCCTACAGGAAGTCCCTGGTTATTACAAAATAATTTTACTAATCTAAATGGTATGTGTTAACATTTGGAACCTTATACAATTAGGATAAGTATAATATTTTCGAGTTCTATTATCTTTTTGAGTGAAAGATGAGTTTGAGGTTAAAACTCTAATTGTCAAGCATAAATATATACCTATCTCTTATTCAATGAATAAATTAATTCTTAAACTTTATTAAATGGATATTAAAACAAAAAAATGTGTTATCCTAATACATTATGTCTTGTTGAACTGATGATATTTTAAATCAACATAGATTGAAGACTTTGAGGCCCTCAATTTGACAGTTGATTGTGATTGATGACCTCAATCACTCCCTACGAATATTTACGTTTTTCCTCCAATTATATGTCTCTAATTGCCACCAATGTTCTCCTAATCGAGATCATAATTGGGTGGTGACATTTTCATTTCCCTTTCCCTCTTATTAAGGCTAAATTTTATTAATCTTATTTCCGATGTGGGTTTTCCACAAAGGTATTTTCTCTTTTCAACCTTTTATTTTCAAAGAAAAAAATTTTCAAATTGCGAGGACGCAATTTATTGAAGGAGGGGAGAATGTAACACCACGAGCTTCCACGATACGCTTCTCATTCGATAATGCAATGGCTTGCATTGTACGCAACTTCGAATTCTAAAACACCGCGACTAATCAAGGTAGCCGTTATGAATAGTAATAACCACTTTTTAAAATTATAGAAATTTTATATTTCAAAATGGACTTCATTTTTGGATTCGGAATATCGAAATTAGCCAATGTTGAAATTTTGGTATTTTTCTGAGAACTTCTATTTTTTTATGAATAGTGAAAAATACTTAAAAACAACTTTTTTAATCAAAATAATTTATAGTGATACATTATAATATTTAGTGGTTTTAAAGTATAATTAGAATATATTTTTACCATTTTATCCAATGGTGGTCATTATAATTAATTTAACATTGAAATTGGACATAAACAATTGCCAAACTTTTGATATAAATTGTTTCTTAAAAACACGTTATTTGTTGTAACAGCGGGAATTAATTATAAAATTAATTAATACAACTTATATGTTTGGAATTTTGTAAAATATACATCATTTTTGAATTCGGAATATCAATTATATCTTAGGGTGAAATTTTGGCCTTATTCTGAAAAACTTCAATTTTTGATGAATAGTGAAACCACTAAGTGGTTGTTAAAAACTGATTTTTCGTTAAAATAAAATATTACCACTTCTGTGATTTGATTTTCAAAAATATGACATACATGGTTGTCATTAAGAAGTAAAATGTGGTTCAATGAGATTAAAATAATTTTTTGGTGAATAGTAACTTTTAAGTTCTTAATCGCGATTAGAGGTAATTAGTGTAGTTTAAGGTAAAAATAATGTTTTAATAATATAAGATGAGCTTGACACTTGTCCTACTCATATTGGATGAGTCATGGCCGACCAAGACAACCCATGGGTCAACTTGGGGACCCCATGGAGCCACTTTGGTTGGAAAATGACATTAATATATATTTATTTAATGTTAAAATTAAATTGACACAAACATGAGTTGTTTTACTAAAACAGTTTTTAAGTTGGGTTACACAAGTCCACATTTTGACTATAAATATTCATTAGAAATATAAAAAGATTTCCTACATCATAGTATTTTTTTTATAATTTTTAGACATTAACTAAATTAAATTATTTATGACATCATTATGATGCAGCGATGACCTCATTATTTGACGATTTAAATAAAATGAGAAGATAATGAAATATCTAAGGCTTACACTTGTCCAAAGCCTATTGGATGAAGATATTTTGAACCCTTATCACCTTATCCACGAATTATATAAGTTTGGGACCTTTATAATCCGAAAAGAATTGTATAATAATGTAACATTTCAATCGTTCCAAAAGAGCCCCTCCTCTCCACTTATAAAAGGCCCCCACCTCTCCCACCTCATTTACACTTTCAAGCCATTTGGCTCGGCCAACCTCTGCCCAAATACTCTCCCAACTTCCCTCTCTTACTCCTAGAAGCATCACTTTGGGCAGAACTCTTCCCAAGGAAGCCTTTGGCTCAAATCAAAAAGAGTTACCCGATTTTGAGGTAATGTCTTCTCTGATGTTGTTTTGTTTTATTTATCTTCTCCAACCCCCTAAAATCTTTTTATTCATTTCTTTTGTAACAACACCAGTATCATCAATATACTAGGATGTTGTTATAATAAGGATTCGAGCTACACTTACACACACCTACATCTAATGGTTAAAGAACATACGGTTTCTGTGGATGGCGAATTTCTGCCTCACGAAACGATGATTGTTCAACACTCATATAACACCTCCAAAGGTGGCCATTAAGATGTCACTATTTTTATATATGATATATAATATGTTTATGTTTTACTTATGCTTCTGTATTTATCATTTATGTCATACTTTATGATTTCCATTATGGGTAAAACGCGATAATTTCATTTTAGGAAGTGCGGACTACCGCCCCCTCAAAGTGATTTGAATCGTTAATGCCATATGTGGGATGTATAAAGGATGGAGTAAATGGTATTATACACTATATTATACTGGAATTATATTATACATTTATATCATTATGATTTCGTTCCATTAAATATGAAATTGAAATGGAAGTAGCGTTCATGCGTACGTACGGCTTACCGTCTCCATGAACGGTGCATTTCATTTCTTACCTCTAAATGTTACGTAATATTACAAATGAATGTATATACTCGATATATGAGATATATATGACATCTAAATCATGAATATAATTCTGGAGATAATGGATATTCTACCACATAAACAACTTGTAATTATAAGAATTTTATTGTTGACTCAAGTACCAATGATCGACAAAACGACCGTTATTAACTTAAATAATTACATAATGTTCATATCATTGTAATAAGTGATATAAAAAGGATAATGAAATTGAAAATGGTTCTTAATAAGCTATATATTAACTCTAGTTTATTATTCAAGAGTTTAAAGAACGGTTGAGTCAAGTCAGACACGAGGTAAGGGAATTTCTTAACCCAACTTCCATTTTTTGGGTTAATCTCCTACTTTCAAGTTATGTCATGATATTATTATATCCTATTTTGTATTTTTACTTTCTTTATGTGTACCTATAGTTAATACACCTAATAGATCTATTTTATTTTGAAAATTATCTTTTTAAGGACTTCGTCTCAATCCCCTTTCATTGAGGCATATTTGGTTTTATACACAACTTTCTTTTATACGGTGTATAAACCCCTATGACTTTTACATTTATTCAAAAGGAATCTTTTTTATACAAAGCGTTTTGCTAAACGACAAAAGGGAATGTTTTTCTTTCCGTACTTATGCGGCGACAACGACTTCTCCATCGCCGTGACCATTATTTGAGTTTCGGCTTCCTCTACAAGCCATCATTTTTTTTAATGAAAAATAAATACAAAGTTTTAACTTTCTTTTATTTTGGTATTGAAAATGGTTTTGAAATCGTTTTTATTATATCAATGTGTTGTATTGATATCTTGTGATTGAAATGTGGAAATGTTATGTTTCCTTTATGCATGTTTTATGTGATACGATTATGTTATGGTTTATGATATGTTTAAACCTATTCATATGAGGAATGTATTGGACTTAATAAGTGACGGGTGGAGCCCGCTATAGCTCCTCGATGCATCGGTAGGTCTCATGAGACAACTAGACGTAGAATTGGCCGAGGTCCTTTCCCAATTTGATTTATGGTTTTGGCCGAGGCCTTAATCATTTTAGACGTCTTGGCCGAGGCCTTGACAAAATGTTTCAGAATGTCTGGCATTATACATTCCCTCATTATGAAAGTGGTTATTGATTTTGCATGTGATTATTCGACCAGTAGAATATCCATGTGAAGAAGTGAATGGCATTATCTCATTTTACTTTTTCCATATTATGTTGAAGTTCAAGTTTAAAAGGCTTTTGTTTTAGTTATACATTGCCTTAAATGTTAATGTTTATTTATGAAAGCTTCCGCTATATTGTTAACCTTACTGAGCATCTGAGCTCACCCCTTTCAATGTTTTAATATTTTTCCAGGATGTGAAGAAGTATTTTATGAATGACCTGCAGGGATAGTCATAAGAGGATATGAGTGTGGACTATGGAGACTTTGTTATTGTAGTTTTTCACTTTATGATGTAATGTAACGTTTACGAATGTATCTAGTGTTTCCAAGGCTACTAAACTAATCGGTCTTTCGAGACTTGATCTTTTGTGATCATGCCAATGTTACGAAGTAACGCACCGACTCTGGGTAGCTGGGGTCGGGGCGTTACAGTTGGTATCAGAGGCAGTTTAGTACTAACCTTGGAAGCTAGATTTAGATAAACTATGATTAGAGCACATATCCCGAAGATAGACTTTGAGGATTAGTATAGAAGAACTTCCTAGAATTTTGGTATTGTAGAGATGTTGCGAGTTTTCCGAGCAATACATCCCTATCTGGATACGAGCAGGTAGAGGCGGCTCTGGCACAGATGTACCTAGGGGTAAAACCTGAAAACACCGCTTTGAGCTAGACTCGAACGGGAACTGGTGCACGACAACGGGCCTTGTTGCACTCTTGGTTACGACACTCCCGGGGGATATGCTTTGGATAATTCTCATTTTCTTTATAAACCACTATGAAGGGTTATGAGTATATACTTCCTCAAAGGAAACATTTCTTTTTATGATTATGGATTATATCCATAAATAGTTCAATTTATGTAAAGTATTTTACAAATATGGAATTATGTATTTTATTTCATAAACTAATCTAGTTTATGACATTGTTTAGAAATGGAACCTAGTGGAAGGAATGGAAACCGTATCAATGCATGCACTCCATGTAGGGATTGCCCTCCTGCTCAAGATAATTATGGTGGAGCTAGTGATACAACTGGTGCTGATCAGCTTCTCACCGTACTGGGACAACTCACGTAGGTTATGAATAATAACCTTACTCGTATGGAGCACCCTGATTCGCAACGTGGAGGATCAATGCTAGACCGTTTCATGAGGAAACAACCTCCAACCTTCAATGGGAGTACAAATCCTATAGTAGCTGAGCAATGGATAAATTCCTTAGAGAAAATATTCCATGCCTTGGGGAGTAGTGAAAGGGAGAAAGTTGTCATGGCAGTTTACCGCCTCACTGGAGATGCCGATCAGTGGTGGTCGCTGATTCAAAAAACAAAGGAAGATGATGACGTATCGAATATGGAATGGAGGGAGTTCAAAGAGCTTTTCTTAGAAAAATACTTTCCTCGTGACCATCGAGCAGATATGGAAAGGCAATTTCTGAGTCTGAGGCAGAAGGAGGATGAGAATGTCGCAAAGTATGAGGCTAACTTTACAAGGTTAGCGAGGCATGCTTCCGATTATATACGTAACCCAAGAAGTAAGATTGATCGTTTCTTTGATGGGTTAAAACCATTTCTCCGTCGAGCTTTAGTATCACAAACCTTCTCATCATACGAAGATATTGTCTCGTGTGCTATCAAGACAGAAAAGGAATTCTCTAAGTCTTATGACAACAAAGTAAAGCAAGAGAAGAAGAGAACGGTGGAACAAGAGACAGATAAAGGGAAAATGGGAAAGAAGGATTTTCCATTATGTGATAATTGTGGGAAGAATCGCCCTGATACTTGCATAAAAGGAATGGGAGTTTGTTATAAATGTGGAGAAAAGGGTCACCAGGCTCGTGATTGCAAGGGAAAGAAAGAGGCTATCAAAGTTGAATGCTATAATTGTAGAGAAATGGGTCATTATGCAAATGAATGTCCTAAGCATCAGGGAAACTTACCTCAGAAAAGGCCAAGGGATCAAGGACAATCTTATGCTGTTACTACAGTTGAAGCAGAATAACTAATGTATTGGTGCTTCTGGACTGATGGATTATATTTCGGTTATTAGAATAATGTGATATATATATATATAAGGATTGTACTGCAGTACTTGTTGATTTCAGTAAGGTTTTAATATGATGAAGGTAATCATATTTTTAGTATGTGACAATAAGAGAAACTTTACTTTGTTTGGGGAATCTGATAAATTGATTTTGGAATTAAGAGACCTTTTAGAGAAAGTCTGGACAGAGGTATTTTGGATAACTATAAAGGTTGGAGTGGATTAAGTTGATCTTTGGATAGTATTGTTTAAGGTTAAAACATTTATGAAGATTATTTTTGGAATAGTATAGTACTATATTTTTAGGAAAAGGACAACCTACAGGGTGGGGCATAACCGTCGCATCGGACAAAGCTGCAGGAATCGAACCCACAACCATAGTGCGACAGGCCTTTATTTCCTACCACTAGCCTACAGGAAGTCCCTGGTTATTACAAAATAATTTTACTAATCTAAATGGTATGTGTTAACATTTGGAACCTTATACAATTAGGATAAGTATAATATTTTTGAGTTCTATTATGTTTTTGAGTGAAAGATGAGTTGAAGGTTGAAACTCTAATTGTCAAGCATAAATATATACCTATCTCTTATTCAATGAATAAATTAATTCTTAAACTTTATTAAAGGGATATTAAAACAAAAAAATGTGTTATCCTAATACATTATGTCTTGTTGAACTGATGATATTTTAAATCAACATATATTGAAGACTTTGAGACCCTCAATTTGATAGTTGATTGTGATTGATGACCTCAATCACTCCCTACGAATATTTACGTTTTTCCTCCTATTATATGTCTCTAATTTCCACCAATGTTCTCCTAATCGAGATCATAATTGGGTGGTTACATTTTCATTTCCCTTTCCCTCTTATTAAGGCTAAATTTTATTAATCTTATTTCCGATGTGGGTTTTCCACAAAGGTATTTTCTCTTTTCAACCTTTTATTTTCAAAGAAAAAAATTTTCAAATTGCGAGGACGCAATTTATTGAAGGAGGGGAGAACGTAACACCTCGAGCTTCCACGATACGCTTCTCATTCGATAATGCAATGGCTTGCATTGTACGCAACTTCGAATTCTAAAACACCGCGACTAATCAAGGTAGTCGTTATGAATAGTAATAACCACTTTTTAAAATTATAGAAATTTTATATTTCAAAATGGACTTCATTTTTGGATTAGGAATATCGAAATTATCCTATGTTGAAATTTTGGTATTTTTCTGAGAACTTCTAATTTTTTATGAATAGTGAAAAATACTTAAAAACAAATTTTTTAATCAAAATAATTTATAGTGATACATTATAATATTTAGTGGTTTTAAAGAATAATTAGAATATATTTTTACCATTTTATCCAATGGTGGTCATTAGAATTAATTTAACATTGAAATTGGACATAAACAATTGCCAATCTTTTGATATAAATTGTTTCTTAAAAACACGCTATTTGTTGTAACAGCGGGAATTAATTATAAAATTAATTAATACAACTTATATGTTTGAAATTTTGTAAAATATACATCATTTTTGAATTCGGAATATCAATTATATCTTAGGGTGAAATTTTGGCCTTATTCTGAAAAACTTCAATTTTTGATGAATAGTGAAACCACTTAGTGGATGTTAAAAACTGATTTTTCGTTAAAATAAAATATTACCACTTCTGTGATTTGATTTTCTAAAATCCGACATACATGGTTGTCATTAAGAAGTAAAATGTGGTTCAATGAGATTAAAATAATTTTTTGGTGAATAGTAACTTTTAAGTTCTTAATCGCGATTAGAGGTAATTAGTGTAGTTTAAGGTAAAAATAATGTTTTAATAATATAAGATGAGCTTGACACTTGTCCTACTCCTATTGGATGAGTCATTGCCGACCAAGACAACCCATGGGTCAACTTGGGGATCCCATGGAGCCACTTCGGTTGGAAAATGACATTAATATATATTTATTTAATGTTAAAATTAAATTGACACAAACATGAGTTGTTTTACTAAAACAGTTTTTAAGTGGGGTTACACATGTCCAAATTTTGACTATAAATATTCATTAGAAATCTAAGAAGATTTCCTACATCATAGTATTTTGTTTATAATTTTTAGACATTAACTAAATTAAATTATTTATGACATCATTATGATGCAGCGATGACCTCATTATTTGACGATTTAAATAAAATGAGAAGATAATGAAAAATCCAAGGCTTACACTTGTCCAAAGCCTATTGGATGAAGATATTTTGAACCCTTATCACCTTATCCACGAATTATATAAGTGTGGGACCTTTTGAATCCGAAAATCATTGTATAATAATGTAACATTTCAATCTTTCCAAAAGAGCCCCTCCTCTCCACTTATAAAAGGACCCCACCTCTCCCACCTCATTTACACTTTCAAGCCATTTGGCTCGGACAAACTCTGCCCAAATACTCTCCCAACGTCCCTCTATTACTCCTGGAAGCCTCACTTTGGGAAGAACTCTTCCCAAGAAAGCCTTTGGCTCAAATCAAAAAGAGTTACCCGATTTTGAGGTAATGTCTTCTCTGATGTTGTTTTGTTTTATTTATCTTCTCCAACCCCCTAAAATCTTTTTATTAATTTCTTTTGTAACAAAACCAGTATCCTAAATATACTAGGATGTTGTTATAAGAAGTATTCGAGCTACACTTACACACACCTACATCTAATGGTTAAAGAACATACGGTTTCTGTGGATGGCGAATTTCTGCCTCACGAAACGATGATTGTTCAACACTCATATAACACCTCCAAAGGTGGCCATTAAGATGTCACTATTTTTATATATGATATATAATATGTTTATGTTTTACTTATGCTTCTTTATTTCTCATTTATGGCATACTTTATGATTTCCATTATGGGTAAAACACGATAATTTCATTTTAGGAAGTGCGGACTATCGCCCCCTCAAAGTGATTTGAATCGTTAATGCCATATGTGGGGTGTATAAAGGATGGAGTAAATGGTATTATACACTATATTATACTGGAATTATATTATACATTTATATCATTATGATTTCGTTCCATTAAATATGAAATTGAAATGAAAGTAGCGTTCATGCGTACGTACGGCTTACCGTCTCCATGAACTGTGCATTTCATTTCTTACCTCTAAATGTTACGTAATATTACAAATGAATGTATATAATGGATATATGAGATATATATGACATATAAATCATGAATATAATTCTGGAGATAATGGATATTCTACCACATAAACAACTTGTAATTATAAGAATTTTATTGTTGACTCAAGTACCAAAGATCGACAAAACGACCGTTATTAACTTAAATAATTACATAATGTTCATATCATTGTAATAAGTGATATAAAAAGGATAATGAAATTGAAAATGGTTCTTAATAAGGTATATATTAACTCTAGTTTATTATTCAGTAGGTTAAAGAACGGTTGAGTCAAGTCAGACACGAGGTAAGGGAATTTCTTAACCCAACTTCCATTTTTTGGGTTAATCTCCTACTTTCAAGTTATGTCATGATATTATTATATCCTATTTTGTATTTTTACTTTCTTTATGTGTACCTATAGTTAATACACATAATAGATCTATTTTATTTTAAAAATGATCTTTTTAAGGACTTCGTCTCAATCCCCTTTCATTGAGGCATATTTGGTTTTATACACAACTTTCTTTTATACGGTGTATAAACCCCTTTGACTTTTACATTTATTCAAAAGGAATCTTTTTTATACGAAGCGTTTGGCTAAACGACAAAAGGGAATGTTTTTCTTTCCGTACTTATGCGGCGACAACGACTTCTCCGCCGCCGTGACCATTATTTGAGTTTCGGCTTCCTCTACAAGCCATCATTTTTTTTAATGAAAAATAAATATAAAGTTTTAAATTTCTTTTATTTTGGTATTGAAAATGGTTTTGAAAGCGTTTTTATTATATCAATGTGTTGTATTGATATCTTGTGATTGAAATGTGGAAATGTTATGATTCCTTTATGCATGTTTTATGTGATACGATTATGTTATGGTTTATGATATGTTTAAACCTATTCATATGAGGAATGTATTGGACTTAATAAGTGACGGGTGGAGCCCGCTATAGCTCCTTGATGCATCAGTAGGTCTTATGAGACAACAAGACGTGGAATTGGCCGAGGCCCTTTCCCAATTTGATTTATGGTTTTGGCCGAGGCCTTAATCATTTTAGACGTCTTGGCCGAGGCCTTGACAAAATGTTTCAGAATGTCTGGCATTATACATTCCCTCATTATGAAAGTGGTTATTGATTTTGCATGTGATTATTCGACCAGTAGAATATCCATGTGAAGAAGTGAATGGCATTATCTCATTTTACTTTTGCCATATTATGTTGAAGTTCAAGTTTAAAAGGCTTTTGTTTTAGTTATACATTGCCTTAAATGTTAATGTTTATTTATGAAAGCTTCCGCTATATTGTTAACCTTACTGAGCATATGAGCTCACCCCTTTCAATGTTTTAATATTTTTCCAGGACGTGAAGAAGTATTTTATGAATGACCTGCAGGGATAGTCAGAATAGGATATGAGCGTGGACTATGGAGACTTTGTTATTGTAGTTTTTCACTTTATGATGTAATGTAACGTTTACGAATGTATCTAGTGTTTCCAAGGCTACTAAACTAATCAGTCTTTCGAGACTTGATCTTTTGTGATCATGCCAATGTTACGAAGTAACGCACCGACTCTGGGTAGCTGGGGTCGGGGCGTTACAGTTGGTATCAGAGGCAGTTTAGTACTAACCTTGGAAGCTAGATTTAGATAAACTCTGATTAGAGCACATATCCCGAAGATAGACTTTGAGGATTAGTATAGAAGAACTTCCTAGAATTTTGGTATTGTAGAGATGTTGTGAGTTTTCCGAGCAATACATCCCTGTCTGGATACGAGCAGGTAGAGACGGCTCTGGAACAGATGTACCTAGGGGTAAAACCCGAAAACACCGCTTTGATCTAGACTCGAACGGGAACTGGTGCACGACAACGGGCATTGCTGCACTCTTGGTTATGACACTCCCAGGGGATATGATTTGGATAATTCTCATTTTCTTTACAAACCACTATGAAGGGTTATGAGTATATACTTCCTCAAAGGAAACATTTCTTTTTATGATTATGGATTATATCCATAAATAGTTCAATTTATGTAAAGTATTTTACAAATATGGAATTATGTATTTTATTTCATAAACTAATCTAGTTTATGACATTGTTTAGAAATGGCACCTAGTAGAAGGAATGGAAACTGTATCAATGCACGCACTCCATGTAGGTATTTCCCTCCTGCTCAAGATAATTATGGTGGAGCTAGTGATACAACTGGTGCTGATCAGCTTCTCACCGTACTGGGACAACTCACGTAGGTTATGAATAATAACCTTACTCGTATCGAGCACCCTGATCCGCAATGTGGAGGATCAATGCTAGACCGTTTCATGAGGCAACAACCACCAACCTTCAGTGGGAGTACAAATCCTATAGTAGCTTAGAAATGGATAAATTCCTTATAGAAAATATTTCATGCCTTGGGGAGTAGTGAAAGGGAGAAAGTTGTCATGGCAGTTTACTGCCTCACTGGAGATGCCGATCAGTGGTGGTCGCTGATTCAAAACACAAAGGAAGATGATGACGTATCAAATATGGAATGGATGGAGTTCAAAGAGCTTTTCTTAGAAAAAAACTTTCCTCGTGACCATCGAGCAGATATGGAAAGGCAATTTCTGAGTCTGAGGCAGAAGGAGGATGAGAATGTCGCAAAGTATGAGGCTAACTTTACAAGGTTAGCGAGGCATGCTTCCGATTATATACGTAACCCAAGAAGTAAGATTGATCGTTTCTTTGATGGGTTAAAACCATTTCTCCGTCGAGCTTTAGTATCACAAACCTTCTCATCATACGAATATATTGTCTCGTTTGCTATCAAGACAGAAAAGGAATTCTCTAAGTCTTATGACAACAAAGTAAAGCAAGAGAAAAGAGAATGTTGGAACAAGAGACAGATAAAGGGAAAAGGGGAAAGAAGGATTTTCCATTATGTGATAATTGTGGGAAGAATCACCCTGGTACTTGCCTAAAAGGAATGGGAGTTTGTTATAAATGTGGAGAAAAGGGTCACCAGGCTCGTGATTGCAAGGGAAAGAAAGAGGCTATAAAAGTTGAATGCTATAATTGTAGAGAAATGGGTCATTATGAAAATGAATGTCCTAAGCATCAGGGAAACTTACCTCAGAAAAGGCTAAGGGATCAAGGACAGTCTTATGCTGTTACTACAGTTGAAGCAGAATAACTAATGTATTGGTGCTTCTGGACTGATGGATTATATTTCGGTTATTAGAATAATGTGATATATATATATAAGGATTCTACTGTAGTACTTGTTGATTTCAGTAAGTTTTTAATATGATGAAGGTAATCATATTTTTAGTATGTGACAATAAGAGAAACTTTACTTTGTTTGGGGAATCTGATAAATTGATTTTGGAATTAAGAGACCTTTTAGAGAAAGTCTGGACAGAGGTATTTTGGATAACTATAAAGGTTGGAGTGGATTAAGTTGATCTTTGGATAGTATTGTTTAAGGTTAAAACATTTATGAAGATTATTTTTGGAATAGTATAGTACTATATTTTTAGGAAAAGGAAAACCTGCAGGGTGGGGCATAACCGTCGCATCGGACAAAGCTGCAGGAATCGAACCCACAACCGTAGTGTGACAGGCCTTTATTTCCTACCACTAGCCTACAGGAAGTCCCTGGTTATTTCAAAATAATTTTACTAATCTAAATGGTATGTGTTAACATTTGGAACCTTATACAATTAGGATAAGTATAATATTTTTGGGTTCTATTATCTTTTTGAGTGAAAGATGAGTTGAAGGTTGAAACTCTAATTGTCAAGCATAAATATATACCTATCTCTTATTCAATGAATAAATTAATTCTTAAACTTTATTAAAGGGATATTAAAACAAAAAAATGTGTTATCCTAATACATTATGTCTTGTTGAACTGATGATATTTTAAATCAACATAGATTGAAGACTTTGAGGCCCTCAATTTGACAGTTGATTGTGATTGATGACCTCAATCACTCCCTATGAATATTTACGTTTTTCCTCCAATTATATGTCTCTAATTGCCACCAATGTTCTCCTAATCGAGATCATAATTGGGTGGTGACATTTTCATTTGCCTTTCCCTCTTATTAAGGCTAAATTTTATTAATCTTATTTCCGATGTGGGTTTTCCACAAAGGTATTTTCTCTTTTCAACCTTTTATTTTCAAATAAAAAAATTTTCAAATTGCGAGGACGCAATTTATTGAAGGAGGGGAGAATGTAACACCCCGAGCTTCCACGATACGCTTCTCATTCGATAATTCAATGGCTTGCATTGTACGCAACTTCGAATTCTAAAACACCGCGACTAATCAAGGTAGCCGTTATGAATAGTAATAACCACTTTTTAAAATTATAGAAATTTTATATTTCAAAATGGACTTCATTTTTGGATTCGGAATATCGAAATTATCCTATGTTGAAATTTTGGTATTTTTCTGAGAAATTCTAATTTTTTATTAATAGTGAAAAATATTTAAAAACAACTTTTTTAATCAAAATAATTTATAGTGATAAATTATAATATTTAGTGGTTTTAAAGTATAATTAGAATATATTTTTACCATTTTATCCAATGGTGGTCATTAGAATTAATTTAACATTGAAATTGGACATAAACAATTGCCAATCTTTTGATATAAATTGTTTCTTAAAAACACGCTATTTGTTGTAACAGCGGGAATTAATTATAAAATTAATTAATACAACTTATATGTTTGGAATTTTGTAAAATATACATCATTTTTTAATTCAGAATATCAATTATATCTTAGGGTGAAATTTTGGCCTTATTCTGAAAAACTTCAATTTTTGATGAATAGTGAAACCACTAAGTGGTTGTTAAAAACTGATTTTTCGTTAAAATAAAATATTACCACTTCTGTGATTTGATTTTCAAAAATCCGACATACATGGTTGTCATTAATAAGTAAAATGTGGTGTAATGAGATTAAAATAATTTTTTGGTGAATAGTAACTTTTAAGTTCTTAATCGCGATTAGACGTAATTAGTGTAGTTTAAGGTAAAAATAATGTTTTAATAATATAAGATGTGCTTGACACTTGTCCTACTCCTATTGGATGAGTCATGGCCGACCAAGACAACCCATGGGTCAACTTGGGGACCCCATGGAGCCACTTTGGTTGGAAAATGACATTAATATATATTTATTTAATGTTAAAATTAAATTGACACAAACATGAGTTGTTTTACTAAAACAGTTTTTAAGTGGGGTTACACAAGTCCTAATTTTGACTATAAATATTCATTATAAATCTAAAAATATTTCCTACATCATAGTATTTTTTTATAATTTTTAGACATTAACTAAATTAAATTATTTATGACATCATTATGATGCAGCGATGACCTCATTATTTGACGATTTAAATAAAATGAGAAGATAATGAAAAATACAAGGCTTACACTTGTCCAAAGCCTATTGGATGAAGATAATTTGAACCCTTATCACCTTAGCCACGAATTATATAAGTGTGGGACCTTTAGAATCCGAAAAGCATTGTATAATAATGTAACATTTCAATCTTTCCAAAAGAGCCCCTCCTCTCCACTTATAAAAGGCCCCCACCTCTCCCACCTCATTTACACTTTCAAGCCATTTGGCTCGTCCAACCTCTGCCCAAATACTCTCCCAACTTCCCTCTCTTACTCCTAGAAGCCTCACTTTGGGCAGAACTCTTCCCAAGGAAGCCTTTGGCTCAAATCAAAAAGAGTTACCCGATTTTGAGGTAATGTCTTCTCTAATGTTGTTTTGTTTTATTTATCTTCTCCAACCCCCTAAAATCTTTTTATTCATTTATTTTGTAACAACACCAGTATCCTCAATATACTAGGATGTTGTTATAAGAAGGATTCGAGCTACACTTACACACACCTACATCTAATGGTTAAAGAACATACGGTTTCTGTGGATGGCGAATTTCTGCCTCACGAAACGATGATTGTTCAACACTCATATAACACATCCAAAGGTGGCCATTAAGATGTCACTATTTTTATATATGATATATAATATGTTTATGTTTTACTTATTCTTATGTATTTCTCATTTATGGCATACTTTATGATTTCCATTATGGGTAAAACGCGATAATTTCATTTTAGGAAGTGCGGACTACCGCCCCCTCAAAGTGATTTGAATCGTTAATGCCATATGTGGGATGTATAAAGGATGGATTAAATGGTATTATACACTATATTATACTAGAATTATATTATACATTTATATCATTATTATTTCATTCCATTAAATATGAAATTTAAATGAAAGTAGCGTTATGCGTACGTACGGCTTACCGTCTCCATGAACGGTGCATTTCATTTCTTACCTCTAAATGTTACGTAATATTACAAATGAATGTATATACTGGATATATGAGATATATATGACATCTAAATCATGAATATAATTTTGCAGATAATGGATATTCTACCACATAAACAACTTGTAATTATAAGAATTTTATTATTGACTCAAGTACCAAAGATCGACAAAACGACCGTTATTAACTTAAATAATTACATAATGTTCATATCATTGTAATAAGTGATATAAAAAGGATAATGAAATTGAAAATGGTTCTTAATAAGGTATATATTAACTCTAGTTTATTATTCAGGAGGTTAAATAACGGTTGATTCAAGTCAGACACGAGGTAAGGGAATTTCTTAACCCAACTTCCATTTTTTGGGTTAATCTCCTACTTTCAAGTTATGTCATGATATTATTATATCCTATTTTGTATTTTTACTTTCTTTATGTGTACTTATAGTTAATACACATAATAGATCTATTTTATTTTAAAAATTATCTTTTTAAGGACTTCGTCTCAATCCCCTTTCATTGAGGCATATTTGGTTTTATACACAACTTTCTTTTATACGGTGTATAAACCGCTTTGACTTTTACATTTATTCAAAAAGAATCTTTTTTATATGAAGCGTTTTGCTAAACGACAAAAGGTAATGTTTTTCTTTCCGTACTTATGCGGCGACAACGAATTTTCCGCCGCCGTGACCATTATTTGAGTTTCGGCTTCCTCTACAAGCCATCATTTTTTTTAATGAAAAATAAATACAAAGTTTTAACTTTCTTTTATTTTGGTATTGAAAATGGTTTTGAAAGCATTTTTATTATATCAATGTGTTTTATTGATATCTTGTGATTGAAATGTGGAAATGTTATGTTTCCTTTATGCATGTTTTATGTGATACGATTATGTTATGGTTTATGATATGTTTAAACCTATTCATATGAGGAATGTATTGGACTTAATAAGTGACGGGTGGAGCCCGCTATAGCTCCTAGATGCATCGGTAGGTCTCATGAGACAACTAGATGTGGAATTGGCCGAGGCCCTTTCCCAATTTGATTTATGGTTTTGGCCGAGGCCTTAATCATTTTAGACGTCTTGGCCGAGGCCTTGACAAAATGTTTCAGAATGTCTGGCATTATACATTCCCTCATTATGAAAGTGGTTATTGATTTTGCATGTGATTATTCGACCAGTAGAATATCCATGTGAAGAAGTGAATGGCATTATCTCATTTTACTTTTGCCATATTATGTTGAAGTTCAAGTTTAAAAGGCTTTTGTTTTAGTTATACATTGCCTTAAATGTTAATGTTTATTTATGAAAGCTTACGCTATATTGTTAACCTTACAAAGCATCTGAGCTCACCCCTTTCAATGTTTTAATATTTTTCCAGGATGTGAAGAAGTATTTTATGAATGACCTGCAGGGATAGTCATAAGAGGATATGAGTGTGGACTATGGAGACTTTGTTATTGTAGTTTTTCACTTTATGATGTAATGTAACGTTTACGAATGTATCTAGTGTTTCCAAGGCTACTAAACTAATCAGTCTTTCGAGACTTGATCTTTTGTGATCATGCCAATGTTACGAAGTAACGCACCGACTCTGGGTAGCTGGGGTCGGGGCGTTACATTTAAACCACCATTTACATTCTTTTTAAAGGTTTAAAATAAATCTTTTTAATATTTTCTATACAAGTCATTTTTTACTTTCTTTACGAAAGTGTGAAAAGAATATCATTTTAAACATTTACCACATGGATTAATTTCTAGTTCTTATACCCATTTTTTCTAATTTGTATTCCTATTCAAGTTTTCATTATTTTAAAATGTAATTTATACACTCTTTTAGTTTTGAAGTTTTCATTTAAAAAATAAAGGTTAATGATTTAGAGCAATAAATAAAGTGATTTCATTACACTTCTATATATTTTTATTTTATATTCCACATTTATTATATTTAAATTCATTTATTTTCAAGGTTTAAATATTCATAATTCTTCTAAATTTATGTTTTTTAATATCCTCTTTTCATACCCCTTTAAAATGGTTTTTTGAAGTTCTATAAAAGTTTGTTTTTATAACTATGTTATAAAAGATTTATGAAAACTCTTTCAATTCCTTTTTCCTCTCAAATAATAAAATCTCTATATAATTTGGAGTTATGTTTCATTTATTAAACTATAAATACTCTTATGAATTTATATTTTATACCTATCCATATTCATAATGGTTATATTATCTATTACTCTCTATCTCTCTATTGATTATATTTTTCTTCTTCATGTCCATATTATTTATTTTCATAGATATATTCTATATAAATTCCACTATTTATATATTTTATTTTACAATATTGGCTTCACTGTATACTAATTACTATTTATGATTTCATTTTGAAGGGTTCTTACCAAAATATATATTCCATTTATTGATTGGTAAAATATTGAAAATTTTTATAATTGTATTCTAATATGGAGGTTTACTGATTACTAAGGAATATTGATGACACATAGTATTATTTATTAATTCCATCAAATGATGAGTGCATTAGACATAATTAGTGATCTATATGGATATGAATTATATATCTCCTCAATTAATTTATGGGTCTCATGAGATAAATCTTAGGTATTTTATTTAAACCTTTTAATTTTTCATATAATTTCTTGGAAAGGGGCATTGATGATTTGTTTATAATTTTTGTTATTATACCTTCCGTTACTTTGAAATCAGTTATTTATATCCATTTGATTATTCAGATTCTTATATAATAAATTGATATATTTTATTATTGTGTTTTCGGTTATATATAATTTTTTTATTTATTATCTATTCCTTTCATATTATTCATAAATTTTTTATTCCATGAAAGTTTTAATTGTACGCCATCC
Organism: Viscum album; assembly: GCA_963277665.1. NCBI lineage: Eukaryota > Viridiplantae > Streptophyta > Magnoliopsida > Santalales > Viscaceae > Viscum > Viscum album. The sequence goes on from OY728159.1 coordinate 100,469,818, forward strand.
TTTACAGATAATTTGAGTTCACCCTTATTATGTTCATATTTCCCCATGTCTTTAAGAATAGTCTTATATATAAAATTTCTATATGGGTTTCATGTGTAGATAATGTTTTGAGAGATTTTGAAGACTTATTTCTAAATAAGTAGTTCTTGGTTTAATGGAAAAAATTCCCATTTTATGGGAAAGATATGAGATTTATTTGTCAAAAGTTTTTCATAACCCTCTAAATCTCTAAACCTAAAAATTATTTTGTATGTAAGTGACTCAATATTTTTTAGTGATACTTTAATTATGGATGGTTAATTCTGGGACACTTATTCAATTTCAATACAAGTTTATAAAGAATATGTTTTTAGCATCAGATCTGGGAGTGTGGGTCGGAAGAATCACATATATGATTTCATTTAGCCTTATTTTGTCTATAAATTATGTCCTATAGGTTTTATGTGATTTATATCATGCATGTTTGGCCAAATTTTAATATTTTTCTTGATTCAAATCCATTTATATATTTTTAAAATATAGACTTCTACTCTAAATATAAATATGTGAATTGTGATTCAATGGTTTATGATTGGTGTTGGATATATTTACCCAAGCTTTTTATAATTATTCTTGATCATGTAGAGAGTTTTATGGTTATTGTACAAATTAATTGACTAGGTAAACTGTACTGATAGACTACTTCATAAAATAGGATAGGCTCTTGAAACCCTGACTTTACTATACCTCTTTCTCCTTTCCCAATGGGATGGGTTGTAATATTTCATTGACTATTATATAAATCATTAATTTTCTATAATGGAACTATTGACTCAACCTAACTCTATTATATTTTATTTCCTCTAATTCTGATCTAGGCCTGAATTAGGAAACACTAGTTTGGATCATCCCAATTTAGTAAACTTTTTGTTTTTCTTATTTTTTTAAATGAACAAGTAGTATCAATGAATTCTAGTGTCAATGTGTTGAAGAATAATCCAAGTAAATAATAATAGATTTTGTAACATCACATATTTCCAATGAATATTTTTATGAATTTTATCCCTAAATTTAATATGTAAATATTAAATTAATTTTTTTAATAACATTAACCAAAAAAATTCACATATTTTCACTTAATTGTTTTCAATATACGTTTTTCCAGTTTAATTTAAGTTTTATTATTAAAATAGTTTAATTAATATGGAAATTCTATAGGTCGGGCAATACCATGTCTCATCTAGTGAGGTTACAGGGCATTAACCAACAATTAAAGGGTGACAAGGGTGAAAAGACTACCATTTTTCTCCATATTGTACTACTCTCATTGAAAATCATTTTAATATTAATAATTATATATATTTTACAATATTCCAAAAAAATTACCAATATTTTTTTACTTCTTTTAAATTTATTTTATTTTACTATAAACTTTTTGTCATTATAATATAATGGTTAACATAGTAAGATACACATTTTCAAGTCACAAATTTGTTAAATATTGAAAGTAATGTCATATAAAATTTTATTAGAAATGTATGGTGAATTTTTTAATATCATTGTTACACTAAAGGAATTCCATATAATTCCTTTTTAGTTTCATTAGGGTTCATTTAATTTTTTTAATATTCTATAATCATATTTTATTAGTTGAAAATTTACTTATAAAATAGTATGAAATATTTATTTAAAAACGTAACTCATCTTATGAATAATGTTTTATTATCAAAAAATGGTTTTAAAATTTTTATAAAGTAGTTTTTGGAAAATTAAAAATATCATTAACAGAGAATTGTGACCATGATTTATAAAGATTGATGCACTATAATTGTTATCCCGACTAGAAATTTAAAATCTAAATTCCACTTTTTTGGAAGAAGAATTTTATATAATATTAATATTTTAAAATTATAAATAATTAATTAAAAATTATATGATAATCAAGAGATAATAAAAAATATTACTTAAATGACTTGTAATAAAATAAATAGTCTTTATTCTAAATAAATTGATTCTCCATGTATTATATGATTATATTTTAATAATAAATTAATAAATATTAGAAATTCAATTTTATAAAAAGTATTTAATTTTTATATTTATCGGATTGAAATTATATTAGGGTGAATTTTTGGGAATATTCTAAAGAAGTTATTTTTTGGTAAAAATTAAAACTTTTAGATTTTACAAATACTGCAATTTTTATAACATCATTAGGATGAAATACTAAATTTAAACATTTGAAACATTTTATTTGAAAAAATATAAATTTAAGGAGTAAAATAATAAATTTAAATATTTTAATTTTGTATGTAACAAACCAGGGTTGGCCTAACATATCACCCAAGTCAGCTTTCCATAAAGCCCGAAGCACGTTCTTGATCACCACAGGCTGGTGATAAGCACTAGGTATAACCAACTAGAACTTTGAAATGGTTTTACCACAGTTAAACGAGCATCATACATCCATAAAATGGGATATCCACACTGATATCATCATAGTCAATAGAAAAAAAAATAAGAAGATTCCAATAACAATAATATATATCAAATTCAAATAATTCCATAAGAATACATATACAAAGTGTCTAAAAATATACAACCCAAACTCAAAAGAAAGGGTACAAAGATAATAAATTCCCAAGTAAAACCCAATGGGTACAAAAAAACTGACTCCACATGAGTCCATCCCTGTGAGACCATGTCTCCTCTATAAAACACGGAATATTAGTAATCAAGAAGATCCATCCGAGAACATGGTTCCCTTGCCATTACCAATGTCTTATAAAATGAAATATGGAAATACCTAAAAATGTACTAAGAATTGTGTGATGCATGAATCCCAGTAGTCAACCACCATGAATCTATTTAATGATTTTATCCATGAAAATGAATAAAATAGTTTCAAAACAATTTCAAAAATAAAACACTTAGCAACAAACCAAATTTATGTAAAAATTTTAAATTCCATTGGTTGTTCTTTTTCAAATAAAATGTAACATCATGTTACTATTTAAAGGTATTCCTTAACCCCTCATTTGGTTAAAAATTTGGTTGGGGTTCATCTCAGGTTTTTTTGGTAAATAAGTTAGATTTTTTTGAATGTTTCTAGGCTATGGACGGTTAGCACATGGTTTTCCCAAACCGTGCACCATCTCAGTGGAAACCGTGAAAACCCAAACAATGGGTTTTTTCATGTCTGGTGTATGTTTTCAAAAATTGTGCACCCACCTAGAAGAAACCATGAACCTTTTCAAAAAGGGGAGCATGACTATGGCTCATGGTTTATCTAATCATGCAACCCTACCTAGGAAACCATGTGTGGGGATTTTAATTATTCTAAAATTTAACTTAAAAATCAACAACAGCCTTTTATACACCCCTTTAATCCTAAAATAGGATTTTAAGAAATCCTAGGCTATTTGAGCTACCAATAACCAATCTTGTCCCTTATCCACCCCTCTAGAAGTGAATTGAAGCTAGGGGAATGACACTCGATCTCTTCAGGGTAAGTTTCCACTTATTATTCTCTATCTCACACTATCTCTCCTCTATCCTCCCTATGTTTTATTAAATCCCTGTGTTGTTGGAGTATCAAATCCCCATTGTATCATATCTTGAATCTAGGTTTTATTCTTGGATCCTTATTACTGGCATTCTTCATTGTTGTTTCCCTTTATAGAAGTTTTATTTAGAGATATCATGTTCTATGGGGGTGGTTTTATTTATGATAGAAAATTTGATTAACCCTAAATTGTTTGATTTAAATGTAATTTATTTCCATTAGTTTAATTAAAATCCCAATTCCAGTGAATAGGGTATTTTTATTTTATTTGGAATAAAATATGGGGAAAACCCCAATTTCACTGAATTAGGTATTTATTGTGAAATTGGATGGAAATTTTTTAATTCAAATTGCTCAATTGAAATTGTGAAATTTATTTCGAAATATTTTTTGAGAAAAAAATTTCGTAAACTATTTTGACAAAAAAAACCCTGTTGGTTTTATCCTATAAAAAGGCATGATTTGATTAAAAACCTATTTTGTATTTTAAAAGGAAATCGGCATATAAAAATGGGAATAATGGGTTGAATTGTTTTTTAACAGTTTTGAAATAAATTTTACACCAATGGTTGTTATTAGAGAACATGAAAGTATAGGTAGTTAGTGATTTATTAGGGAAAAACATGTTAGGATGGAAATTCCCTAATAATTTATTTATACTTTAAAACTATAACATAAATGTATAGGTAGATCTTAACACTAATAGAATGTTTGTTAGTATTATTTGGCCAGTGTCAAAGGGACATGGGTGCACATTTACATTTTTCATTATATTAGTGTGTAGGATCCCATAACCTAGAACTATCGTAGCCCTTGGTAGATGACCCTATTACTTGATGTTATTGCTTTGATATATATTCCATTGTTTGTAAACTATTTTAAAAATGATTTATTAATTTATATAAACTATTTTACATAAATTTATTATTAGTCTATTTGTATAAAGTATTTTCATTAATTGAAATAATGATTTTTTTAAAATATTAATTTGAACTGCCACATCGGTTTATTTAAAATTGGAAGTTTTATTTGGATAATTTATTGTGGAATCATATTATGGAATCCTTGGTGAGACCCTACTAGGATTTTAGTTCACACCCTACCTGCGCCTTTGGTAATTTGTAGATTTCCTCCTCCCAGGTTTGAGTAAGGGGAAAGAACCAATTAGATGTGGTAATAATTATTGATCTTTGGGTATGAGTTGTTATGTATACTAGGACATTTACTTTTTCCTATTTTTTTGGTACTTTGTGGTATCACTTTGGGTTATTTACCTTTTTACATCTGTTACAGTTCTCCCTGTGGATTTTTTCTTTGTGCATACTGATTTGTATCTCTTAATTCCACTGTGTTTATGGAAAATTATTTCCCACTTTCATATTGTATGATTTCAAGTGTTAGTCACCAACTCATGGGAATCGAGAAGGTCCTTCAGTACATGTTAGTGCCGACTTGGGTATCAGGTTACCCGGGTGTTCAGTCCAGTTCATGAAAAAGTTGTATCAGAGGTAAAGTTTGAGCATATTTTCTTGATGTTGGTATGTATTTGTGTAATATTTTTGGGACTTATGATGTTGTTTATAATGAGAGCTTATCCGTCTCTCACCACAATGATCCTAAAGTCCCTAGGGGTGGTTTGGGAAAGTATTATTGAGGATTAGTTCCAGTATTTTCGCTGATTGTTATTTGGATTGGATGAAATCTAAATATTTTCCATCTATCTATCAGGATTAATTTCCCTTATCACTCTATTTGAGTGTTAATCTGATGTCTTTGATATTGTCTGATGATGTTTTTTAGCATCATTCCTCTGAGAAGATTTATGAATCGTATCCAGGAGGAAGCTGCTGATGAACCATAGTGAGTGAATCCTACTGTGGTCCAAAATCTAATTGAGGTTGTCATGTGTGATGTTCAAGCTCGGGGAAAGGCACCTACACCCATTCCCATTCAGGATCTAGTTGTGGAACCTCAAATGGATTCTTTATATAATTATGCTCATGAGTTCCTTCACAAGAATTCATACAAATTAAAAGTCTCCAATTATCATCAAGACATTGAGGATTGGTTTAGTAGTATTGAGCATTTTTTTAGTTCTTCGAGACATGAGATGAAATCAAGGTGAGGTGTGACACCTTCATGTGTGAGGGGCTGAGCAGGAGATGGTGGGAGATGATAGTGACAGAAATGAATCATGAGATATTAGAGTGGAAAGAATTTAAATTTATTTTCACCTAATAGTTTTATATAGTGTTGATGGTGTTGGACATGGCTATAGATTTTTTCAAACTCGAGTAGCTTGAGAGGACCATGACCGAATATAAAAATTGTTTTGGTTATCTTGTATCGTTTTCACCTGAGATGGTATTGAATGAGAATATGAAGGCTTGATGGTTCGAGATAAGAGTTTGATCTAACATTAATTCTTAGGTTTTCTTTCTAAATATGACTTCTTATGTTTATGTTCTAGTTAGATCATTGATGCTTGAAATGGACTTGGATGGAAAGTCATGGTTGACGATATTTCATTTTTCTCCCAAAGGTACTGTGAGATCCTTAAAAGGAAAAAAACATGATTATTCTCATAGTGGTTCTCGATAGTAGTTTTTTTCTAGACCTCCCACACTACCTAGAAGATGCCCTTTGATTTGTTACCAGTGTGGCAAGATAGAGCATTCAAAATGGATTTTTACTGAGGCACCAAAGATAGTGGTTCCTATAGACAATAATGACACTTTAAAAAGTTCTTATATGTATAATCCACTCCACTTAGTGGCATAGGATCAACATAACCTACTAAAACTAATATCCAATCACACCCTTCAAGAACAAAGGTATTCCATCCACAATCATCCTAAATTAAGGTTATTCATGCAGTTAAAGAGTCTTCATATGAAGTAGATATGGGTCCAATGAATTTGATAGGTACGATCACTATAGCTTCATCATTATTGGATAATTTATTTAATATCGATGCATCTAATTTTTTATATCAACTCATATTTTCAATCTACTTAATCTTATTAAGGATATTTTTTCTTATATAATGGATATTGATACACCCCTTAGAATGAAGAGAGATGAGGGTCTTTGTAGACCTTCTTAAGTTTCCTCATTATCAAATATTGAGCTTTATTATAGTTTTTTGGTTCTTAACATGAAACCACTTGACGTCATTTTTTGGATGGATTGGATAGTTTTCTATAAAGATCATATTGATTGTTATATTCATAGTATCTTCTTCACTAGACCTGATGGGGTGTTCCATATCTTTCAAGGAGAGTGGGACCCAAGGTTGATTAGGGTTTTACCATACTCTCTAGAGTTGGGGAAAGTCAAATCAAGTTTTTATTTTTATCTGGAGTGGGAATCCATGAGAGATGGAATCCCTCCAGCTTTCATTGAGTTTTTCAATGTTCTTCCTTCTACCTTATCTAGTTTTCCAATAGTAAGGTGGTAGAGTTTTCTATAAATTTTGTACCTAGTACTTAGCCAGTATATATTTCTTCTTAAAACAGTAAACTTTCTGAAATTAAAAAGTTTAAGACTTAGTTAGATGGTCTTAAAGATAAAGTCTTCACACACCTGAGTGTGTCACCTTGGGAGGATCTTATTCTCCATACAAATAAAGTTGATGGGTCACTTTTCCATTGGGTTGACTACTGAGAACTCAATACAGTTATATTAAAGAACAAATTTTGGTTTCCATGGATTGATGATCTTTTTTACCATTTTAAGTGGGAGAAATAGTTCTCTAAGATTGATTTTTGATATGGTTACCATCAGTTAAGGATAAAAGAATCTAAGCACATGAGACTTAGCCCGGTTGGTGAGGGCTCCTTAAGTGCATCCATGTGACCCGGGATCAAATCCAAGTCAAGGCATATTTCTGGGGGGGTACTGTAGTAGGTACTATAGCAGTACTATAGTAGGTACTGAAGCGGGACCTATAGAAGGCACTGTTTGGAACTATAGTAGCTGAGACAATTCCCCTGTATGGGCCTTCGGGCTACTAATTTGATCCCTGAGTCCTTTAAGGTTTTCGGGCTACCCAGGCCTTCGGGTCAGTAAGGCCTTCGGGCTACCTCAAGGCCTTTGGGACACCTTAAGTGCAGATTCAAACCAGATAACATATAAGAAAAAAGCTTTAAAAGGAGGATGAGCAATGAGATTTCACTGTAACAGAAGCTAAATGGATTTCAATAATGATAGGGTATAGCACCTTTCATCATGAAAATACTGTTCATGTACGGGAAATCGTAGACAAACAGCCATACGAAGGTGGAGAACTGATTTCACGATGAAGATGCTAGGGAGGAGTTGTTTCGAGTAGTTAGTATGGGTTGTATGTAATGTTTGAATCCTGTGGGCAATGAATTCCTCTAAGGCCTATGGTCTATGTAATACTTATGCCTACAGGCCTTTTAAGGGTTCCACCCCACCCTTTGAAAGTTGGATTATCAAAATCAATAAAAAAATGAAGGCCTTCGGGCCATTAGAGGAGGATTGAAGAATCTGACATTTAGAAAACCGCCTTTCGGAGTAGGTATGGCCATTAGTACTTTTTTTTGCCATTTGGTCTAAACAATGTTCATTTGATCTTTATAAATTTAATGAACATTATTTTCCTTTAGTATCTTGATACCTTCACGGAATTATTTTTGGATGGCATCCTTGTTTACTCTAAGTCTGAGGAGGATCATATTTTTCATTTGAGATCACTTATAGAATTATTGAGAAATAACCAACATTATGCCAATATTTTGAAATGTAATTTTTGGATTTGAGAATTGAAGTTATTGGGGAACAAGGTTTCGGAACATGGTAAATGAGTTGATCCTTCGAAGATAAAGGTTGTTATTAAATGGGAACAACAACAAAATGTTTCCAAGATTCATAGCTTATTGGTTTTAGCTGGGTATTATCATTGGTTCATAAAGGACTTCTCAAAGTTTGATTTTTTAATGAATGATATAACTTGGAAGGGAGTAAATTATCCTTGGGATGAGAAATTTCGGAGTTATTTGTTTTAGATAAAGTGTCTTTCAACTACTGCTTTAGTGTTGACTCTTCCAGAGGTCGGGCGGGGCTATGTGTTATTCTGTAATGCACCGGTTTTGGGTTTGGGTTGTGTCCTTATATAAGTTGATCATATTGTTTCCTATGGATCTCATTAGATTTGGTAACATGAGAAGAATTAACTGACCCATGAACTTGAACTCTATGCAATGATTCATGCACTTAAGATTTATTGGTATTACCTTTTTGGATAAAGGTTTACCAAATATTCTGACCATAAGATCTTGAGTTATATCTTCTATCAAAAATATCCAAATCTCTACCATATTTTTTGGGTGGAACATCTAAAATCTTTTGAATTTTACATTTCTTATACCCCAGGGAAAGTTACAGTGATTGTAGATGCTTTGTGTAGGAAACTTTTGACCCAAGAGATGAAGGAATCTTCAAAATAGTGGAACTTGATGGATCATTTTGAATAGTTTCATATTAGATTCATGGAATCAAGGGTTGAGGTTTTCTTGGAAAGGTTTAAGTTCTCCTATTCTATACTCGATTTGATTATTTAAAAACAGCATCTAGATGATGATTTTTGAAGCATTAGAGTCTATCTTTATGGCAGGGAGACCGTTGTTGAATGGTCATTCTCCACATAGGGCATTCTATATTATAAAAATCATTTGTGGTACTATTATCAATCAGGAAATTAATGATGTGGAATTTTAATAACTCCTTTGGGGAAGTGAACATAGGAACCATGATGATGCTCTATGACATGAGATGTAAATTCTATTATCTAGGTATATGACATGGAATTAAAAAAAATCTCTTATTTTTAACATGTCAATAGGTTAAGCCTGAGCACCAAAGACCTTCAGATTTGCTTCAGCCACTTCCAGTGCCAACTTGGAAGTGGGATAATATCTGTTTGTAATTTATGTTTGAGTTTCCAAATACCCAGAGAAAAATACCTTGATATGGGTTTTGATTAATAGGCTGACAAAATTGGATCAATTTATACCCATTCATCATACAACCAAGGTTGAGGAGATAGGAAATCTATACATGAAAGAGATAATTCATTTTAATATATTTATATCTTCTATAGTATCTAATAGATATCCTTGGTTCATGTCTTGTTTTTGGAGATCCCTTCAAGAAGAATAGGGATCTCAAGTCCGTTTTAGTACGACATACCATCCGCAGATGGATGGACAGAAATAAAGAGCTATACAGATTCTTGATGATTTGATTTTCCTCTATTTTATCAAATTTTGTGAGGATTAGGAAGACCATTAAGGGATGTTTAAGTTTTTTTATAACAATAGTTACCATTCCATGATCATAATGGACCCTTTTGAGGCCTTGTATGGATGGACTTGTAAATCTCCATTGTGTTGGTCATAGAATGGTGAAAGTTTCTTTGGTTGGACTGGGCTTGGTCCAAGATACAATAGAAGATATTCAATTGATTCATCAGAGAATATTCATGGCATAGATCTTGTATAATTCTTATATTGATCTTTTTTGTGGACCGTTTTAATTTTCATATGGTGATCATGTGTTCATCAAATTTTCACCTCGGTTGGGTCATCAACGGCTTGGATGTAAAGGGAAACTTTCTCCTCATATTGTGGTACCTTTTGAGGTTGTGGAATATTTGTTGAGAGTTTATTACCATTTATCACCTCCTATGAATTTGGCATCGATACATAACGTGTCCCATGTGTCCTATCCATGAAAGTATATTTCTGATCCATCTCTTATTTTAAGCTGGAGTGATATTAATATTGAGCCTAACGTATTTTTGACTAAGCATCAAGATAGGATAATTGATTTTAAAACCAAGGTACTTCATGGGAGGATAATACCTTTTGTTTGAGTGATATGGAATCACGGTTCTGATACTCATGGTACGTGGGAGAGGGAGGCATTGATAAGTGAGCAGTGGCCTCATCCTTTTGACATGGAAACTCTTTAACAGGACTTTTGGGGATAGAAAGTTTCTATGGTGGGGAGGTTCTAAAATATTGTTATTTTTTTTAGGTATTCATTGACCCCTTATTTTGTTTAAGCTTTGTTTGGGGTTCATCTTGGGTTGTTTTGGGAAAGAAGACATATTTTTTTGAAAGTTTCCAGGTTGTGCATGGTTGGCGTAAGGTTTTCCTAAACCATGTGCCCTATCAGTGGAAACCTTGAAAACCCAAATGGTGGTGGTTTTCATGGTTGAAGAATAGTGTGAAAAATTATTCACCCACTTATTATATACCTTGTACCTTGGTAAAAAGGGGTTCATGGACAGGGCACGCGGTTTGTCAAACCATGAAGCCCATCCCAAGAAACCACGAGTGTGATTTTTAATTATTCCAAAAAATTAACTTAAAAATTTATAAACCCCCTTTTACACACCCACTTAGTCCTAAATCTGGATTTGATAAAATCCTTGGTCCTTTGAGCTTCCAAGAACCAATTTGGGCCCTTCTCTACCCCTAAAAAGAAAATCTAAACTATGTGAATGATATTCGATCTCTTTCCAGTAAGTTACCTCTTCGCATTCTCTATCTTCCTCTCTCTCCTCTATCCTTGCTAGGGTTTATTAGATGTCCATGTTTTTGGAGGATCTAATCCCTATTGTTTCATATCTTGAATCTTGGTTTGATTATCATATCCTTATTTTTGATGTTCTTTGTAGGAGTTTCCCATTGTGGATTTCTGTTTTGTGATCTCGTGATCTACGATAGGTGGTTCTATTTATGATGGAAATTTTGATTAACCCTAAATTGTTTTATTTAAATTTAATTTCTTTAAATTTATTTATTTAAAAACCTAATTCCAATGAATTTCTGATTTGTATTTTATTGGGAATAAAATTGGGAAAAACCCCCCAATTGCATTGAATCGGAGATTTATCATGAAATTGGATGGAAATTTTTTAATTTAAATTATCTATTTTAAATTGTGAAATTGAATTGTGAAATTTTTTTCAAATTTATATTTGAGAAAAAAATGGCTTAAACTGTTTTGATAGAAACCCATTGGTTTTATCCTGAAAAAAATGCATGATTAGATTAAAAACAAATTTTCTTTCTTAAATGGAAATTGGCATATTAAAATGATAATAATGGATTGAATTGTATATTGAACAGTTTTGAAATAAATTTTCCACTCTTGATTTTTATTAAAGAACATTCAAGGATACATAGTTAGTGAGTCATTTGGGATAAACATGCTAGGATAGTAATTCACTAGAAATGTATTGACGGTTTACAACTATAACATAAATGTATAGGCAGATCTTATCCCTAGTGGGTTGTTGGTTAGTATTCTTTGCACAGTATCAAAGGGATTTGTGTGAAAATTACTATTTTTCATTATATCATTTTGTGAGGATCCCATAACATAGAAAAAACATACATATTAATAGATGATTGTGTTGATCGTTGTTAATGGTTTGATATATATTCCATTGTTTGTAAACTATTTTATGAATTCCTTATGAATTTATATAAATAGTTTTATATGAAAGGTTTATTTAGCTATTTATTTAAATTATTTCCATCAATTGAAATATAAAGCATGATTTTTTAAATATTCCTTTAAAGTGGCATGTATGTTAATTTAAAAATTAATGTTTTATTTTGTTAATTAATTATATCATTTTATTTTGGAATCCTTGGTGATACCCTACAAGGATTTTAGTTCACACCCTACCTATGCGTTTAGTATTTTTATATTTCCTCCTACCAGGTTAGAGCATGGGGAAATCACCACTTAGAGGTGGTAGTTGATGTTGATCATTATTATTGGGTTTATATGTCCTTTAAGACTTGGGTTGTTTCTTATTTTATAAATACTTTGAGGTTTCACTTTGGTTTGTTTACCTATTGGACTTCTAGTACAGTTATCCCTGTGATTTTTTTCTTTGTTCATACTGCCTTTTATCTCTTTCTTTTTTTGTTTTTGTGGAAAATTCATTCCCTCTTTCATATTTTATGATTCTATGTAGAATTATCCAACCTATGGGGATCAGGATTTCCGTTTGGTCCATGTTAATGTTATCTCGGGTATTAGGGTACCAAGTCAGGGATGGTTTTTGATAGAGAAACATTGTTTTCTAAATAATTTCAAAACATGGCTCAAGAACATAAAACAAAATCCACAAGACAAAACATTCCCAAACATAACTAAGAGGCATAATAAGGGTGATCATAAAATTAACATCATATAACCATATAAATGGAAAATGAACAAATGGTCATAATACATATCATCATATCAAATGGATCTAATCAAATGCATAAATTATATAGAACAATCTAGCATGATTATGGTGTAACTTGGGGATCTAATAATAAACCATGTCATGATTGATTAAATAATTATGATATCCAGTTAAGTAGTGGGAGCTCTCACGATCCTCCTTGGTCCCAACTCTTAGAGGTCACATGGTCTCTAGGAAACCAACATGGAAGCTCACATGATCTTCCTTCCCAAAGGTTGACTCAGTCCCTTGAAAAAACATGGAGGCTCACACGGTCCTCCCTATGAAGGATCACTTGGTCCCGTGAAAAATATACTTGCTTACACCATAGTTAACCCATGTGATACTCCATGCCAACACATCACAAGAAAGTTCCCACATAAATAAAGTGATAACATAAGACATTTCATAAACCAAACATTCCCAATTTAACAAAACACCCTTTCAAGTATAAAACTATTTCTAAGACCACTTTATAAATCCATTTAAAATGAAAAAATCCACTTTGATCAATTTTATCAAATACTTTGTGGGCATACATGCCAAACCCATTTGTAAAACCCCACTTAAAAAATTAAATTTCCAAACAAATCCATGAAATTCATCAAACATGGAATATGCACCAAGAATAAATCATTTTAATGGAATTTTAAACAAAATTAACTAAAGGAGATAAGAATCTTAAAGGTATTCCATGTAAAACACCCTTTAATAGAGACACCTAACTCTAATTTGCTCCAAATATCACTACCTTCATTGAGAATGAGTTTCACAAATCACCACTACCAAGTACATGGCCTCCCTTTTCCATTTTAGGCATGCTTGTGTTGTACAAAAGCACTCACCACACACCACAGCGAAGGCCATGACCTCCCTTGGGTGTTTTGTTGGTCGTGGTGTGCTGAGAGAATTCCCACCATACCCAAGTCTCCAAGTTACACACCAGAGCTCCCCTATCCTAGATAAAATCATAAAAAACATTAAAATGGGAAAACTATAAGGATATACATCAAATAGGGGGTTTCTACATTCTACCCACCATTGGTATTTTTATCCTTTAAAATATTGAATAGGTTTGGCCACTACTCCTACCTAAACTTCTCTCATTCCCAAGTTTCATATTGAATACAAACATGATCCCATAGTATCCATACTTAATTTAAACATTCTCCCCATAGGATCTTCTCTTTTCTATCAATAATCTAACTAGTACATGGATAAACATTTCATCTAGTTCAAGAGTAACATGGTCCAAACTAATCAGTTGATTGGGATCTGGGTGGTGGATATTCAATTGAGAAACATAGAAGACGTTATGAACATCACTAAATATCAATGATAAGGATAACCGATACACAATAATTCCAATACATTCAAAAATATCAAAAATACAATCATACCATGTGTAACAACTATGATTTTTTCTATGTATTACTTTAGAATATTATATGAATTATTTTCATTGTCGTTCACTAAGACGGTGTGAGAATTAATGGTCCGGTGAGCCCAGAATTAATTTTTGAATTATATTAATAACATGTGAATGAATTTTTCCATAAAAAGTGTAATAAATCCTAAACACAGGGTTAGATTAGAAATCGGAGGCCTCCTTTGACTTCAAAGCATGGGTTTTACCTCAGGCATGACATAATATATGTCAGTGTGTTGGGCTTGAGTGACTTAGTGGGAGGATAACTAAATAAATTTAATTATATTTATTTTATTATTAAACTAAAAATTATAACCTAATAATCTCTTATATATAAGTTTCTAGGTCCAGATTTTAGGGTTATCTCCATAACCCAAAAAATTGAGAGGATCTGTTGGAGAGAAATGTTGAAGAATATCATAGAAGAAAACATCATATCGGATCATGATTGAGGATAGTTACATCATCAAAGTTCATGTATCTCACTGGAAATAAAAACATAGGACCATTATTCATCAATGATCTATCCAATATCCACGAAGAATGTTTGATTTTTTGTGATTTGATCCCTTATTTATCTCAATCCAACATGGATCAGTTCCATGTACTATAATTGATTCACATATCGATGGTAGATTTTATTTATGGTTGATTAAGTATTCATTGGTTTATTCCCTCTTCATTCATATATTTATTTGACAATGGATCAAATATGAAAATGAAAAAAGGTTAAGGTTTGTTCCTTACATATTTTGGTTTATGGATTTCTCCTCCATTTCTTTACAAATTCATCACGGGAAATTTATTTGGCCAACAGTTCAACAAAATGCTCGATATTATCTCATTGTGTGACCATTAATTGGTGAAAAAAAATTTATTCCACAGATACATTTCACCATTGAGGGTGTGATCAAGATGTGGTGATGGAGGACAATCGGAGGCATAATGAATTGGACCAAGGTTTCTTGTTCCTTCGGTTTTTGACATGCAGTGGTTAGAGATAGATCGATGGTGACATTTTCAAGTATATCTAAACAGATATTCCATTGAGAAATGATGGAAGTGTTCCACCAACCCTAGATTCTTGATTTACAGTTAGGATAGTGGAGAAGGTTATGTTGAGGACTACAGGAAGAAGAACCATCATGATATGGAAAATCATGGGTTTCACGATGTGTAATTCGAAATTACACGCCATGAGGAACCCCCTATGTGGTTATAGGGTTTCCATAAAGATAAAAATATCACATGTGTTGTGAACTATTTCACATTTTTTGTGACTCTTGTTGGTGGATTATCATGTATCCTGGAGGATACACATGCATAGGTAGGTTAGGATACAAGGACACAACCAATGTATACTGGCAGATTTTTGTACTCCAACACAGACAAATGACACAAGTAGGGTATCGTCAAACCTCTATACACCATGTATATATACTTATAAACCATATATTTTGAGGTTTACATGTTGTGTGAGGCAGCACCACATGGGTAGACTAGGGGTTAGACAGATATATAGTGTACCCCCAGTATGCACCATGTACCCACTTTGAGGGTGTTTTGAGCCATTTGATTCTTCAATTTAGACCAATATCGATTGAGGGTGTTCCCTTGGTCCATCCCTTTTAGTTTTTACTGATTCATTACTTTCACATATCAGTATTGTGATCCCTTCTGGAGGATGAATCTCAAATAGGGTGTGTGGTGTCACTCTATGAGACTAGAGTGTGATCCTCTATCATTTCTTCTCATAACTGAGGTGGTTTTGTGGTTTTCAGAGTGACCTCCATGTGAAGGGCATTGATCCTCCATTTAAAATTCTATAGTAGGGTTCATGGTATCATTTTCATATGATCCCCTACATAGCGGTTTGATCTAGATTGGGATTTTGGTGTCCCCCTGTGGTCCTGGGTGTGATCCCCTATCTGAGTATCAAGGTCTCCAGAGACTAGTGAGTTTTATTAGGCAGGTCCAAATTATCATGAACTCTTGGATGAGTATATTTGATGATAGATTGTCTCATGGAGTGGGTTCTCCAAAAATGATCTTTGTGTGGAAGCTTCAACCATAATCATGTGGATGGCAGTTTGGTTGTGAATGTCTGGAGGTGCAGTGTCCTTCCTGATTATATCTAGTTTTTATTCAAAAATTGATTAATATATCCTTGTTATGAGATGAATATAGTTTATTCTTCGTGTTTAGTGTTGTGGGGTGTCCTATTTATTATTATTATACTCACCCTTGTATAGGATATGCTCGCACATGTTGTCTTATGGAGATGATGGCCCATTTGATGGCGTCGGGGAAGCACAATGAGCTAATGGAGTATAAATTGAGCTGGATAGACTGAGGTGTTTTCATAGTGATTACATTTTATATTATTCCCCACCTTTTGAGAAGTTTTAACTCTTTGTGGTTTTTTTGTCTTGTATTTGGACACTTTTATCACTTTTATCACCATATTGTGATACTCTAACTATGGGATTATAGATGTCTATATGCATTGATTTCTATAGGTTTACATTTAAGCATTTTATGGTCTTAGATATGTGTGCGTCTATATAAGTACATTATTCTAATGCCACCCATGTGTGTGATATGCCTATTCGGTGCTGGTCACCAGCCCTTGGCCAATTAAAGGTAGACTTTGGGTAGTTGTAGTTCAAGCCCCATTTAGTTGGGCCATGATAGAGTGGTATTAGAGGAGTGGGTTATACCTTAGGATTGAAGTATGTGATATTGTATTGGGATTTATAGATATAGTGTTATGTTTTTCGAGTTCGAATTTAAGGTGAGGAAATCTAGTGTTGGTGTGGTTCCTGATGAATCTATACACCAAGACTCGGATCACCTTCCTTTCAAATCAGTACATGTAGACATAAGATACATGGAAAACATTGATAAATTCATTATATAGGAATGCGTTGTGTTTTCCATGTCCTTATTAAGTCATTTTCCTAGATATACTCTTTGACTGTGGAAAATATTGTTTATTTTAGGATGCATCTATGAAGACTGCCAGCTAGGATTCTATTGCATGACCATGAGGATGATCCACCAAGTGATGAGGCTTTAGTACATGGGTTTGTACTGGACATAGTAACTCTGGGTGGTTTAACATGTATACCACCACCCGTTGAGTAGCAGTTAGTGTTGGCAGTTTCAACTAAGGATACACATAGGCTAAGTGCACTGCATGAGTTCTTGAAGTAGCGACCACCCAGGTTTTAAGGTAAGATAGATCTCTAGGTGGATGAGGACTTTATAGAGTTTCTCACTTGAGTATTTCATCTTGAAAGGATGCATGAAAATCATATATCAATCCATGTAGTGATTCTTCTTCACAGATCCTCTTGGTAATGGTGTATTTTAGTAACTGAGTCAAATGAAAAGACAACTCTCTACTGGTTATAATTCATTTATCTCTTTATGGAGGAGTTTTATTGGTCCATGTTGTGATCAGTGGACATCTTGGAGCTTCTGCATCTACCGTAGGGCAGTGTGGCCATGGAAGAGTATTTCAAAAGGTTTACTAATCTCTAATGATACTATATAGATATAGTGTAGGATATTTTTTCAGTTAATGTAACTTAGAGCAAGGATTATGATGAGATATTTGGGTTTTAGTGATATCTCTTTGCATTTCCACAAATTTTAGGGTGATAGGGAGAGCCTTAATGGTGGAGAGTTTCCCGATAGATTAGGCACTGATAGTGGGTGTTGGTAATGGGAACCCAGAAGATGTGACTTTGGCAGCAGGTGGTCGATGACATTCACAATGATACAGGAATTTCAAATGCATTAGGAGACAATCCTAGGATATAGAATTAGGGGTTCAGGCCTATCAAAATTGCTCAAGTCAGAAAAGGGAGGGGTGGTGTTTCTCAAGCAATGGTCAGGGAAATCCTACAAGGGATTTTCTAACCCATCATACAACTGACTGTGAGATATTTGAGGTACCAATGAAGAAGAGCTAGTGGTATGATCAAAGTGTTCTTTAGGGTGGAAAATATGTAAGAGGGGCTAATAGAGTAGTAGGAGGTGGTCATATGTTTGACCTAAGAAAACCACTACTCGTAGGTGGTCCACACCATACTCATGGATATGGTTTTCAAGGATAAGGATAGTAGTAAACTATAAGTTCTTTTGAACCCAAGGCTTTAGGGATGATACAAGGTATGACGGACAGAAAGGTTGCATTTTTATTGATTTCCCAAAGGGCCCTTACAATAAACACCAAGAAATAAACCTCATGGAGGGTGAAAATAATGTAAACC
The DNA here is from genome assembly GCA_963277665.1 of Viscum album. Lineage (NCBI taxonomy): Eukaryota > Viridiplantae > Streptophyta > Magnoliopsida > Santalales > Viscaceae > Viscum > Viscum album. Next base: position 100,488,351 of record OY728159.1, read on the forward strand.
AAGAGCATCATTAACTACAAATCTCATCCCGTAATTTGGAAAAGACACCAAGGAAAATAAAGAAGACATATCTTGATTAGATGGATCCATAGAAGCCATAAAATCTGCTACCATATTCACCTCCCTCCAAGTATGAGAAACCTCCATATGCCTACCAATAATTGCTCTGAATCTTCTGATAATATAAGCAATATTCCAGGGAATATTGCCTTATCCTGTCAAAGCATTTTACAAAACCAAAGAGTCAGATTCCACTATGCTTAGTTGCTGTATTTATAGACACAGTTTTGAGTCATTCCTTTCTGCACACTTCTCATGTTTGAGACATGTATATTCTGGTTGATCCTTTGGATCAACCCTTGCACTTGGAGACTCCAATAGAAGTTGACTCAGTGATTGTGAACTTCTAAAGATAGTGTGATCTAACACATATAGGTGAGATCTCTTTATTATATATCTTTATAGTAGCAAAAAAGGACTTATGATTTCATATTAGGTATGGACTATCTATCTATAGTTTTCTCCCATATTGACTATTTTAGGCAGAGAATACAGTGTGTCCATTGTGATGGGATGAGGTTTTCCTTTTTTAGTGAACAAGAAACCATAATGGATAAGGATAATATTAAACATAATATATTGGAGCTGATTACTCACTAGTTGTATAGCATGACTCTTGGAGAAGTTGAAGTTATAGGCTACTAGTTCCCTATGGTGGTAAATGAGTACAAGGATATATTACCAGAAGACATTCCAAGATTACCTCCCTACTGAGAGCTATACTTATAAATTAACTTACTCATTAGGATGACCCTAAAATATTCACTAGTATATCATTTGGATATTGAAGATATTTGTGAAAGGAGGGTGTAGTTAGAGGATTTGCAGGAGAAGGTATTTGTGAGACACTGTGTTTCCCCTTAGGAAGCCATAATGTTGTTTACGAAGAAGTTAGAGAGGATCTTGAGGTTTTTTGCAGATCACCATATTCTAAACTAGGTGACCATGAAAAAAAGTATCCACTACCAAGGATCGATGACATCTTCTATTAGTTGAGAGGGGAATGATTGGTTCTAGAATATTGACTCCATATCAAGCTATCACCAACTACTAGTATGGGATGAGGATATACCAAAATTACATTCAGATGTCTCTACAGTCAAAATGAGTACTTGGTGATTACCTTAATCATGAAAAACTACCTAGAAATTTTCAAGGGACTCATGAACCAGATATTTTATCCTTTCTTAGACTAGTTATTTTTTGGTTTCATCGATGATATCCTAGTGTACTCAGTGTCCAAGGAGGAGCAAGTGAGACACTTGATAATGCTTCTGCACACACTTTGAGGGCACCAAACTGATGGAAATATCTTAAAGATTATATTTCAGATTCAATAGGTCTACTTCTTAGGGAAATTTCATCTCATAGGAAGGAGTGGTAGTGGAACCAGTGAATTTTTAGGTCGTGCTATCTTACGAACCACCCAATATTTTTACTATGGTGAAGATTTTCCTTAGGTTAGAAGGTTACTATTAAATGTTTGTACCCAATTTCTTTAGAGTGGAATCACCCTTCAAAACTTTGAGCTGAAAGGGGTGCCTTTTATATGGATATAAAGGTACCACTAGTGTTTTCAAGAGTGGAGGTAGAGGATGAAGAGCACCCCCATAATGAGATTATTGGAGGAGGGTGTTGAGTATATAGTATTCGGTGATGCCTCTGGTATGATACTTGTTTGTGTTCTGATGAAAAGGAAGGCAGTTATTGGATATGGTTCCAAGTAGATGAGATCACATGAGCAAAACTACATGACCCACAATCATTAGGTAGTAGTGGTAGTCTTCTCTCTGAAGATATGGAAACACTACTTGATGGTCAAGAGGTTTATCATCTACTCTAACAACAATATTCACAAGTATATATTTTAAAATAAGGAACTTAAAAGGAGGCATGGAAGATGGCTATATTTCCTCTAAGATTATGACTTCAAGATATTCCATACTTTGGTAAGGGTAATGTGGTGGAAGACACTCTCAGTAGGAGATCTTGTTCTCATTTTTTGTTGAAGAATCAGAGCAGTTAGCCTCATCATATTTTCCCTTAGTGGAAAAGGATGGTTATTCATATCTTCAATTGATGGTTGTTACCCCCAATGCAATTATATCATGTTAGGGAATCTCAGTATGGAGATATTGAATATGAGATATTACTTAGATATCCACTAGATGTGTTCTTGATGGATATTCAGATGTTGGGGAGCATGTTATATTTTTCAGAGGATGGATAATGGTACCAGTGACATTGTGGGGGGAGTTGATGATGGAGTTTCATACATCCCCTTTAACAGTACATATAGATGTGGAAAATATGTACTAGTACCTCTAATGATAGTTTTTGTGGCCAGTCATAAAGTGTTTTATTTTAGAGTTTATTTCTCAATGCCTCACTTGTCATCAATTGAAGGCTAAGCACCAGGTTCTAGTGGGATTGGATCAACCCCTTGAGGTTTCAGAGTGTAAGTGGGATAGGATAACCATGGAATTCATGAAAATATTTCCATGAATGTCTAGGGGACATGGTTGCATGTGTGTGATTTTATACTAACTCACAAAGTCATCCAATTTCCTAAGAATTAGAGAGCATATTTCAGAAGAGAGATTAAGACTCTTTTATATACAGGAAATATTCTTGATCCATAGATTCACCTCAACTATAGTTTTATACCATGATTATCACGTCACATCATGACTTTGGAGAGCATTTAATGAGGTATTTGGGACTCAGTTGTGATTGAGCATGAAATTTCACCCCCAGACTGATGGAAAGACTAAGCAGACCATTCAAGTTTATGAGGACATGTTACAGTCTTTCAAGCCAGATTTTGGAAATAGTTTGTAGGATCACCTACCCTTGGTAGAGTTTTCATACAACAAAAACTACCATTCCACCATCTGTATGGAAACATTAAAGGCCTTGTATGGGAGACCCTATAGGTCACCACTTTATTGGTATTATCCAAGTGATTCAGCACGTATGTTCCCAAAATTGGTACGATATATGATAGAGAAGGTGTAGATCATTCAGGAGTAGATGAGGATGGAATAGTCCCATGATAAGTTTTATATGGACAGATGATATAGGCCTATTGAATTTGAGGAGGAAGAATATGTGTTCTTGAGGGTTTGAACTTGATGTGGATTATGAAGATTTGGTCAAGGCGGTAAGCTATCTCTAATATTTATAGGCCCTTTCCAAATACTACGTAAATTTGGTGAGGTGGCGTACCACTTAGCTCTACCATCACAGTTAGACCAAGTATATGAAAACTTCCACATGTCCCAACTAAGGTGGTACGTGCATGACCTATCACAGGTTATCAATTATAGAGAGATAGAAATCTAGGATAGATACTGCTTTTCTAAGAACCCAGTGGAGATCAAGGATTGGCAACAGAGGATACTTATTGGGAGATCGATTCCCCTAGTGCATTTCTAGTGGATGTATTATAATCTTTAGGAGAGAACCTAAGAGTATATACTCAGATGAGAGCCGAGTACCCACATATTTTTTAATAGGTTTTTCTCTTTTCAGGATGAAAATAACTAAGGTAGGAGAATTTAATGACTCTTTTTTTACATATATTACTTTATAATTTTATATTGATTATTTTTAGAGCTAGGTGATGAGAAAGCATAAGAATATGAGGCTTCGTGAGCCCGTAATTAATTTATGAAATATATTAATTGAACCTCAGCACATTCTTCTTAAAAAGTGGAATAACTTTAGAAAGGATACTCAGATTGGAAATATAAGGCTATTATTCAGTTCATATAGTGGGTTTTACCCTAGGCACTACATAATCTATTTCAGAGTTAGGCATTGGGATTGAGCACCTTCAGGGATGGATAATTAAATTAATTTAATTATGTTTGTTTAATTATTCAACTAAAAACACTAACCTAATAATCACTTATATATTCTACCATGGAAAATTTTCATTGTTAGCCACATAACCCTACAAATTGAGAGGATATTTTTGAGATAAACCTTAGAGGATATCATGGAAGACAACATTGGAGTGGATTGAGATCAAGGATCATTTTTTCATTAGAGTTCATGGATCTCGACAATGACGGAAACACAAGACTATTATTCATCAAGGATTGATCCAAAATATAGGTAGTATGTTTGATATATGTGATTTAATACCATTATTTCTATTGTTTGAACATAGATAAATTCCATGAAAAATAATTGATTCATGAATAGATAGTTGGTTTTATTTACAGTTGATTAATTTTTTGTTGGTTCACTCCATCTTCATTTGTCTATTTCTTCAATAATGGATCAACTCAAAAAACTAAAAAAAGGTTGAGGTTTATTCCTCAAATATTTTTTTCTATGGTTTTATACCCCATTTATATGAACATTCATCATAGGAAATTCCATTGTCTCATGGTTCTATGAAATACCTAACATTTGATCTTTGTGTGACCGTTCTTTGGTGCAACAGATTGATATTGTAGGTGTGGTTCATGATTGAGGGTGAGATCAAGGTGCGGTGATAGAGGATGATCAGAGTTGGATTGAATCAGACCAATTTTTCTTGTTCTTCCTATTTTTTGATGTGTGGAAGTAATGGATGGCTTGAAGGTGATGTTTTCAGATAAGATCTAAACCTAGAACCTAGTGAACAGTGATAGTAAGGGTCTTCTGACCTCATATTGTAGATTTTTGATGAGTATGGAGGTATCAATGATGTGGATGAAAATGTGGAGTATAACCAATAAGATTTGTCAAATCTAGGGTTACATGGTGTGTAATCAGAAATTACACATAGTGGGGGACTCCGATATAAAGATATGGTTTTTTAGAGTGAGAAAATTCACATGCAGTGTGACCCCTATCACACTTTATGTGTCCCATATTTGCATCTCAAAATGTATCACATATGATACATGATAATGGTCAGGCCGGGGTACATGGACACAACCAAAGTACATGGGCAGATCCATGTACTCAGACAAGACCAAATGGAACGGTTAGGGTGCCAGCATACCTATACATGCCATGTATACCAACTTGCATCCAGTTGAATTTTAGGATTGCATGTTGTGTGTCGTAGCACATCACGAGAAGACCATGGGTTGGCTGGATACACCATATACCCCTATTACCCACCTTGTACCCCATTTGATGGTATTTGGAACTCTTCATTTCATTAGTTCAGATCATTATCAGTCGAGTGTGTTCCCTTAGTACATCCCCTAAAGGGTACAATGTGTCATTACCTTCAAATCTATGGATTGTGTTCCCCTCTAGAGGATGAATCTCAGATAGAGTTTATGGCATCCAACCGTGAGACCGAAGTGTGATCCTATATCATTTATTCTTATACCCTGGGTGGGGTTTGTAGAATAGGAATGACCTCTATATGTGGGGTGTTGATCCTCCATCTAGTAGGATGTTTTATTATGGTTCATGGTATATTTGGTATATAATTATCTACATAGTGGTTAATCCAAATTTGGTTTGTGGTGTTATCCAATGGTCATAGGTGTTATCCCCTATCAAGGTATTGAGGTCTTCAGAGACCAGTGAGTTTTATTGGGAAGGTCCCAATGATCATGACCACTTGGATGAGTTTCTCTAATGATAGCATGGATTATGCATTGGGTTCTCCCAGAATGAGTATTTCATGAAAGCATAAAGTAGAGTCCTATGGCTAGCAGTTTTTTTGTGACCACCTAGAGGTATAGTGTCCTTCCTACGTATATCTAGGTTCTGTTTATGCATTGATTGTTATATCCTTGTCATGACATAACTATTTTTCAGGATTTTTGTTTTTTATTTTTTTGGTGTCTTACTGAGTATTTTTTTACTCACCCCAACATGGGATCTTATTACACATATCATGTCAGGTATTATGCATATGACGACCCATTTTATGGGGTCCTGATAGTATAGGGATATGGTGGAGTAAATCTTGAGCCAAAAAAACTGAGGTGTTTTTTGGGTGGTCAATTTTGATAGTATTCCTCACCTTTTGATCAGTTTTGACTCTTTGTATTTTTATTTGTGCTTTTATTTGTCCCATTTTATCTCTTTTAGTACCTTACTGTTGTACTCTAATTGTGAGATTATAAATGTATACATTAATTGGTTTTAGTTGTCTTAAATTTTATCATTATGTGGGCTTAGATATGTGTGCAAGTTTACAGTAACATTAGGATAATTCCTCCCATGTTTGTGACATACCTACTTGGTGTTAGTCTCCAGCCCCTAGCATATTAGAGACGGGCTTGGTGTAGTCATAGTTCGGGCCCCATTGGGTCGGGTCGTGATACCATAGAGCTAGCTTCCCTTACTTACCCAAGTGTCGAAGGTCAAGACTTGGTGACACTTTCAATAAATAATTATCACTCACAAAAAAATAAAGTTTCATGATGATATATATACAATTTATTTCATCTCAAATTCATATCCATTTACTTCTGGATCCTTTGAATTCTTTCCATAGTCTCATCAACTATACTAGGTCTCATTAGTGATGTCTCTCCAATTCCCACTAATCATAGTGTAGAATGAAAAAAGGCTATATAATACCTTTAATGAGACCATATGTGACATCTCCCATTAGTTATTATTATAAGAGAACTCCACAAAAGACATATGATCTTTCCATGAGTTGTTAAAGTCCAAGAAACAAACTTGGAGGATATCCTCTAATGCTTGAGTTTTCTGTTCTAACTACCTGTCCTTCTAAGGATGAAATTTCATGCCCATATTCAATTAAATTATGAGATCATGTGGTGGTGATTTCCATAGTCGAGAAGTGAATCTAGGATCTCTGTCGAAGATGGTCAAAATTGGAACTTGAGAAAATTTCTCCACTTATTGAATATACAACTTTTCTAAATCTTTTGCATTATTGGACTCTCTAATTGTGAGAAAGTGTTCCAAATTGATTATTTGATCCATGATAATCCAAATAGAATATTTATTTTGAAGTTTACTTAATATAACTATTAAAAATACATGGAAATATTCTCCCACTTTTATACTGGAATAGGCATAGATTACAACATATTAGCCAGTCATTAATGCTCAAATATTACCTGCTAAAATATTTGACATTTCATAATATAATTGGAAATATTGTGTCTCATACCTGACCACTAGAAATGAACTTTCATGACCATGTTCATTTTTTGAATACATGGATGAATAGACCATTTTGAATGGGTGTATGCCAAAATTATTCATTCATGGAATGACTGAGGGACCATAATTAGGCTCTAAAAGCATAAAAAAGAGTTTTCATTCTCTATACATACATCAAAATTCTCCCCACCATTTATGTTTTACTGAATAGTGATAAAATAAGGATATAATCCTTGAGATACTTGGATAAAATCCACCATGTCTGGAAAAATATTAACTGGAAAGAAATTTCCATTATCATTCTTCTTCGTATAGTCCATATGCATGTCAACAATCATGATCATTAGAATCCATTGGTCATAAGATTACCTAACCAATTCATTTTATAACTTATAACTCAATTCATTTACCACATAATTCCATTTATTGGGTGTGTATACTAAGTTTAAGTCAAACATATAAAGGTAATCAATTCATATCATTGCCTCAGGTTCAAGTCTCATTCAAAAAATTTGTATTTTAAAATAATATGATCAGTGAAGACTATGAACTTTTCTCCAAAGAGGTAGTGATTCTAGGTCTTTAATGCATAGACATTAGTAACTAATTCTAGTTCATGTGTCAGATAGTTCTTATCACACACTCAAAAATTCCTTGAAACATAGGCTAACACATGATCTCCCTATATGAGTACATAACCATGACTAGATACAGATGCATCACAATATACAACATATCCCTAACCAGGTTCTAAAAAGTATTTCTATCAGTCATCATTCCATGTGAATAGACCACCCTTTCTCATCAGAACTATCATAGGATAAGTAATCCTTGAGAAATCATGAACAAAACGATGATAATATCCTATTAATCACAAAAGGCTGCATATCTTGAAAACATTATTTGGTGGATACCAAGAGATGACTTCTTCAATATTTACTGGAACAAAGGATATTCCCTTATTGGGAATGAAATTATACAGGAAATTGACTTCATATATCAAGAATTTTCACTTAGAAAATTTATCATACAATTGGTAATCATGAAATGTCCTCAATATAATTTCCAACAGCTCTTCATGGTCATTCCTGCTTCAAGAGTAATTCAAAATATTATCAAAAAATACCACAAGAAAAGAATCAAGTAAACTATGGTATATGTGGTTAATCAAGGAAATTAAGACTACTAATGATTTTTTCAAAACAATAGGCATGGGGATATATTTATAATATTCAAAATGGATCTGTAATGCTTTCTTTGGAGTATCCAATTTTTTGAAACAGATCTTATGATATCCTAATCAGAGATCAATTTACAGAATCACTTAGATCCCTTTAATTGATCAACTAGATCCCCAATTCTAGGATGATAATAAATATTTTTAATTGAAACTTGAATAAATTTATGGTAATAAACATTTAAATATTTGGAATATTCTATATTCGTTACAAATAAAATAGTTACATCCCAAGGTGATATACTAGGTTTGGGGAATCCTTTACTGTACCAACTCTTCTAGATGGACCTTTAATTCATGAAACTCTATGAAATACATTATGTAAGAAGAAAATAAAATAGGTATTTTAACCAGAGTAAATAAATAGATAATTTGATTTCTTTCTTGGGTGGTAACCTATAGATATTGTTAAGAATGACATTCAGGTATTGATAAACTATGGTATGGAGAATCATATTTCCAATTTAATATGTGTCACCCAATTTCATTGATATTAACTAAAAAAATAGTTACATCCACTAAAAATAAATTTCTTACTCATATTATATTTATATATCAATTCCCCTTAAATAAAAAAAGATCTCCATCTTGGGAAGTGAATAGAACTTATTGAGCATAGAAGTTAATACAAGATTCAAATTTCACTATATAGTCTATTCCAAATATTATATCAAAATCAACCATTGCTAGGACCATAAAATCCTAGTTAAATTGCATTATGTCAATGGTAATGGAACATATTGGGAACTTGAATCCTTTTTTATCCTTCTATCCTGGGATTGTATTGATACTCGTGATGTGAGGAATAATTTTCATGTGTAAACATTATTTATTAACCATTCAATAAGCAAGAAAATATTGTGATGCACTGGTATCAAAGAATACATTCAAAATATTTGAGTTCAAAAGGATAGTTCACTGCACTATTGAGGAACCTAATTTCTCATTTGAGATAGCCTACTATACTCCATATAATTATTGATAAACTATCATAGGTTAGCTCTTGTTTCCATACTTATGTGTTTACTCAATAATGGAATTGTTTCTAAAGGTATCCTAGTTCACATGGGTCTATGGATGATAATTTTTCTGATGGTACTGTTCAACCCTAACATATGACTCTCGAGGATAATTTCAACCAGGTCCACCTACTGATTTTGTAATTTTATGAAAATATTTCATAATATTTATTGTCCTCCCACAGTGGTGTTAATTTCTTAATGGTTTCATGAATTCATTCTTTTTATGCATAAGTGATCCACACTGTAAATAGATTAGTTCATTAATGTGATGTGTTGGATAAGAGACTAATCTGATGGATTGATTTTATATTACCTTATTACCCTGGGAGTAACTCTCCCTATTATGCTTATTCCCTAAAGTGAAACTTCAACCAGCAAAAGTATTCAAGAAGGTTTCCCCACCACATAGATTTACTATAATATCGCTTTCTCCAACCAACATCATATTTACCATCTCTATATAATCAGTAATATATAACACTACCACCTTTGGGAAAACCATAGTTAAAATACCTACCCCAAAGATCCATGCCTTCAAACTTTTTCAAGCGGAAAACTCCAATGCAAATCCAACCAAGTGATTTAATTTTGATGAAAATCCAGTCATCGACATGTTACCTTATTCTAGTTGAAATAATTATATTGTATTTTTTATTTGGAATGTTTTTGGAAATATTTTTTTATTGAAACATTCCTAAAATATTTCCAAGAGATTTATCAATCCAACTTAGCTTGAACATCAATGTTATACCTTGTAAGAATTAATTCATCAACCATATGCATTGATATCCTAGGAATCACTTCATCTGATGTCACTAAGAAGTTAGAAATCCTATAAATATTTATTATCCATACCTATGTTAGATCAGGTCAAAAATCACCATGAAACAATGGCAGGTTTTCTTTAAAAAATATACTGAGCGATTCACTTAAAGAGGTTCCTCAGTACTAGGTCTCTTATCAATGTATTCAAAGGCTTGCATGATACTATAAAATAATTCTTGGTTCCCTTATGGTTTAGGTGTAATCATGTTATCAACTATTCCCTCGTGTTGATTTCTTTTTCTCCTTACTAGTGTTTTTTTGTTCTATAAACCTATTCAAAATTAAACAATTTAGTACCTATAAGATTCATATTTTAATGGTTATACTTTAGATATCATCAAAAAAACATTATGAAAACACAATTCCAAAATAAAATAATCATATTCCAAATAAATCCAAGTGGAATATCTTTACTAATTCATGATACATATCACTCACTAGTTTAACCCATGATAATTAGTTAACAACACACCTAGAAGTTCTTAACTACACTTTTTTTACCAGAACTACCCTAGTAACTTTAAGTTTAGAAAAAAGGTTATATTTGTGATTTTATGCTATAAAATTTATGTATTAACATGACCTTTCTCATTTCTACTATACTAACTCAAGGACCAAAAAAATGATACCATTTATAACATCCCACCCCAAATCATTATCTTGAGAGGAGTCAGAGGTGTTGATGAAATTTGGTGACAACCCCTAGACACCAAAGGTTGGGAATAAATACCAAGGTCTTACCTAAACATTAATGAAAAAAATTTACATTTTAAAAAATGTTTTTTAAAAATAAATAATAATGACAACCAAATATATGATGCATGATAAATCAATAATATAACTCAATAAAATACCTAAAATGAAACAATTCAAGAGTAACCATGGAAAAAAATATAAAAGAACACTAAAACTCTATAATGATACATGGTTTAGTAACCAAGGTGGCACCACACCAAGGAAATAAACAAAAAACTCTAGGCTATATCTCCACCAACCATGATAGAAATGTCAAGGAGTGCCACTAGAGAAGTAAGAAATTTCCTCTTTCCTATATCCTAATAAATAGTATCTACAAACAAACCAAAGTTTCCAAGATTAGGGTGAGTACAATAATCATTAGGTAATCCATAGAGACTTCCAAACACATTCCACTTAGATAAGAACAAGTTAAAAAAATTCAAAACATAATAGAAGAGTATAATCAGTTTATACAATACCTTGAACGATTTTGGTGTATGAAAACATAAATTAAAGTGTACTATCATTCCTTAAAATTTGGAATAAATTTCTTATATCCATACTCACCCATACACATGTGCATTACATAGACCTCTATATTCTAATGAGTGGTGAGTCATCATATCCCCAAGTCATTTCTTGGTGAACCAATCAGATTATGGTACTTCTAAACATGATCCTTATAATGCTTTCAATTATTTTATAGTGGTAATTTCATCCATGATCTCCCCAAAGTTTTCTATTATTTGATCGTAGTACTTATGACCATGATCCATCACACATGAACATAAACACACACCAAAAAAACTAATCTAATATACTAATGCAATCATTATTTTAAAACATATATTTTAACAATGATCCTTATAAAAAATTCTTTGTTTCTATATTTTTAAAAAAATCATTTTGAAATCAATCAGCAATAGAGATTTTAATGTTTTATTTCTCAAATAATTCCCCATAAAAATAAAAAAAATGATATAGGTAGAATGATTCCATAAAAATCCAAAACAATATAGTGGGAGAGAATCCACCTAACCCACATGAGTCAATTCCACAATAAAAAATTGATAGAGAAGTAATCCTCTAGCACTATAAATCAACCTCCAAAAAATATTTATGAATGAACCACAAAAATTCATTAAAGGTTCACTATAAAACACCATATTCGAAGAAACCTATACAATATATAATTTTTAAGTTTAAAATAGGTGATTTCAAGTCAAAATCGGAATTAAATCTACCCTGTGAAGATCTCACATTGATCCAAATAAGTAATCCCAAGATAAGAATAAATATCAGATGTTTCAAATGTAGTTTTGACCGACACCACACCTAGATGGATCCTAAATATAATATGGTCACTCCAAGATGGTGAGTCATATAAGGAGAAACACATCCATCCAACATACCTTAGTATATAGGGCATGGGAGCTTTAGGCTCACCATGCCCTGGGCTACGATGTGATGAGGCCTCTATGTCCATTTCACATAAGGATTTCCCTAACACACCATGCCCAAGGCCATAGCCTCCCATGGCTATTTTGAACCTATCCTTATTGAACATGAGCACTCTGTGCACATCAGGCCGAAGGTCACAACCTCCATTGACTGTTTTTGTGGTTGTGGTGGGATAAGAGAAGGCCAACCACTCCTGACACTTAGAAAGACTCACCGAGGCTCCTTGATCCTGACTAAAACCCTAAAAACATTAAAATATGAGTATAATAATATAAATTAAATAGATTTTGAAACAAGAGATGTTTTAGGAATTAATTGATGAAGTATGTATGAATTTGGATTTGACTATAACGCATTATCGAAGATATTTAATTTTTAATACCAAGTTGTCTAGGGATTTTAAGTTTCTATATTTTTAGCAGGGTAGTAAGTTCAAGTGTATATATTAAAAAAATTGAGCTTATAAAATATGTGCCAGAATTGGTAATTAATAAGAACATAGAAACTTGAAGGATTGAGATATTGTTGTGGAAGGAGACATGTTTGTAACACCCAACTATTTTTTGATATATTTATTTTCAAAGTAATTTTTTTCTCAATAGATTGTGATACATGCAACTTTGAATCTAAAAGAACCAAAATATAGTATACCATTATTTCCTAGCCATTAAATTGGAAGTAATGAATAATACTAGATAAATTATGAAAATTAAAAGTTTTATACATATATAAAGAAACTCATTGGTTTTAAATTTATTAGAAAATTAAAATCATTTGAATTCAAAATATTTTCAAAAAAATGTTTTTTTCCCAATGTATTTTCATCTTCATAAAATAAATTAATCATTATTATTGGGTAATTTTAAAAAATATTATATAAATTATATTAACATAAATGTTTTAACTTTTATAAAATATTGTTTCTACCATGGGATAGCAATAAATCCAGTTTTATTCTTAGAAAAATATTTTTCTAAAAACCGATTATTGTGACATTTTGTGCACTTGTTTTAAAAATAAATTTCTACATATTATAGAAATTAAATTGTAAAAAATGGATTTTATATTTGGAATGTGAAGGTATAAATTTGGTAAATATATACCTTTTATTTTTAGGTATTATGAATACTAACAATAGTACATTTATGTAACCTCTATAAGGGTCAAATGGGTAAAATTTAGTTAAAACATTGGGATAAGGCTTTAAATTTTATCTAAAACATTAATTTATCCTATTAGATGAATTTATTTCAGATATTTACATCTATTTATAGAATTTATATCCACTTGGTGCTGTATTAATTTGGTGATGACCTTTATGTTAATTTAAGAAAAGAATAAATACAAAAAGTCACTCTCTTAAATTTAATATCTATAAAAATTTTACATAAAGATAAAATGAGGATAAGTTTACAAAAAAATATTTATTTGAAATATATATTATTTATATTTATCATATTAATTTATTTCTAATTTTTAGTGATTTAAAAATTACTTTTAATTTTTACGCAACAACAACAAAGTATTTATTTAATTAATAGAAAAATAAAATAAAATATTTTAAAAATATTTAAATTTATAAAATTTAAGTGAATTATTGTGTTCGATGAATTTTTTAGATACATATAACATATTAGGTATGTGTTAAAATATTTTATTTTATTTCCATTTTTGTCTTGGTTTCTTTAAAGTAAAATAAAATTAATAGTTCTAAAATTGACGTTAATGAAATTTAATAATAAATAATATATTATTAAATGATTTAAAATTCATAAAAATATTATATTCATAATATTTAATGGAAAATGGTTGAAATTATTAACCATTTCCATTTATTATTCATTTTTCTATTTATGGTAACATTATTAACCCTTTAATATTTAAATTGAAGTTATTGTGGTTAAGGTTAAAATAAGTTATCTAACAGGTTAAACCGAAAGGTAAGGTTTTAAATACCACATAAACTTATAAATATTTTTATTGGTTAATGTTATTTCAACCAAATACTACCTTAAATTCTCATATATATACATTTCGATTCATTTGGATAGATAATGGTCTTTTTATATTTCAATCTTTTGAGAAATTATAAGAGTACCCATTCCCTCACATATAAAAGGGCACCCATCCTTTCTCATCTTTATGCTACTTTCAGCCTTTAAACATGATCACAACCTAACAAAATATCTTATAAATATACTTATTAATATTTTATATTTTATTTTATTCCCAAAAAACAACCCAAGGATCCTTAAGATGTGATATAAAGGAGTTCTTTCAAAGAAGAGGTAATCACCTCAATCGATCACTTTTTTTTTACTTATTATTTTAACTTATCTAAATCAATAGTATTTATCATAAAATAAAAATTCAGTATTATAAATGTACTAAGATTTTATTATGATCATGATACAACCATTATCCACCCTCTTTACCATCAAATGGGAAGTGAATGTATCGCTCACATGTACGTATGACTTACCGTCTCCACGTAGTAATATAATTCATTTTTCATCGCTATATTTTGTGGACGGGTATTATAATGTTTTTAATGTTTGTATATTAAATTTATAAAATTATTATAGTTCTTTAATTATAATATCATTTCTAACTTCTTACATTCTAATCCATTGGAAAATGATAATGTCGCCAGTGCATACATGTGGACTACCACCTCCATGAAACGATGTGATTTGTTTTTCATTTCTATTTTACATAGATTGTAATAAAGATAGATTTTTTTAATATATATGATATATATGATAAAATAATGTTTTTTAAGTTTAATTTGTATTTACATTTCATTCTTTCTTTGGTTGAAAAATGAAAAGAACGTTCATGCAAACGTGTGGCCTACCGTCTCCATCAACAGTGTAATTCATTTTTTTACCTCCAACTTTTATAGATTACTTTTAAATATATATATATATATATAATAAAAATATATGATACATATATTGTAGAGACCCGTAGCCTGACGTACATGGACATTACATTACATTTGCGGAATACTTAGTACATAACAAAAACACACACTAAAGGATCGTAATAGTTTAGTGTCTTTGGAAACTCAGAACGTAATCTTCTAATCGTGGTGAAAGTTCTTCAATATCTCCCATAAAGGTCATCCCTTTTTTTTCCTAAAACCTTTCTTTATATCCTAGGGAAAAGAAATCATAAAAGGGTGAGATCAAATGCTCAGTAAGGGTAAACAAAAGAAATATAAATCACATAATTTTCATAAGAACATAACTTTTTTGGAAATCTTAACCTGCAAAAGAGAGCATAATTTCATAACATGGGATAAATCATAGTAGTGAAATGAAATCATAACTTAAAACATTACTCATTGTGGCATACACACATAATCATAGAGAATCATTTCTTGTTAGTCAAGACTCATTGCCAAGACTATCTTAGTGGACAAAGTCCCTTTCTGAATCGAGTAATCCTCGTTTCAGTCCTGTTTCACTGAACCGGTATAACCTACCATTCCAGCCATGTCTATCTCATGAGATATAAAATCTTTACCCAATGCATTGGAGGGAGATATAGGTCCCACCCATCTCATAATGAAACCATTCTTATGTGTGCCACAAAATCATAAATCATACATCATTGCATAACCCATGTAATAAAAATGGGATTCTTAAACAACATGACATCATAAAACCATTCATATAAGATAAAGGAATTCATAAACATAATTCCATCACAACATAGTCAAATCAATGTAAAAATATGGATAGAAACAGAACCCTTTATTATCTTAGATGGAAAATAATTTTGATAAAACACTTGAAATGAATTCTTGAGGAAAATATCCTTTCTTCTTCAAAATCAATTTCTTTTCACAAAACATCATACAATTTTAAAAGAAAGAGATTTTATTAAAAATAGTCATGAAATATTTTGGAGGAAGGTTCATGAAAATAAGGCTTTATAAAACCGTAAAAATCCGTTCGTGTCGTATAAGTTAAAAAAAACATTCTTCTCGTACTTTTGTCGGAAAAGTCAAAAAGTACCTCGTATAAAAAAAACGACAAAAGATTCCTTTCATATCTTTTACTAAAAACTCACCGAAGGGTAAAATTGGATTTAAACAATTGTAGGTGGGTGGAAATAATATTACATATTCAAGAAACTTGGATTTGGATGATAAAATACACCCCAGTAAATACCAAAGTATAAACAATCTCGGATAAAAATGAGATTGTGATATTTCCCTTACCTTAGGTCCGATTTGCTTCGTATGTGTCCGAACCTCCTGTATAATGATTTAAATAATGTCATTGACTTATTACAGAATCATATTCATTGTTATGATATCATATATGGTTCACTTATGACATTATATTACCCGTTCTTTTGTAAATTCCATGTTAAAGAAGCGTTTTGGGTAAAATCATTTCATTTATCGTAGGTGTTTTGACTTGTTGTTCTTGACATCATTATTACTTATATCATGATTTAATTACTTCCAGAATATAAAATATGATTTATATATCATATATATTCAGTATATATATATATAATAGGTAGATAAATAAAATGAAAAACACCGTTCATGGAGACGGTAGTCCGTACGTACGCATGAACGTTGTTTTCCTTTCCTTATTGTCTTGAAATGGAAGTAAGTAGATGACATACATATGTATATATATACATAAATCCAGTAGCTTTATAATGTCATATATTTCATTATTATTTCTTATATATACTTTATAATCATTCTTAAATGGTTAATATGGAGAATGAATCTCATCGCGTCGTGGAGACGGTAGTCCGTACGTACGCACGAGCGATGATATCATTTCTATAAGTATTGAATTGAATTGGAGTGAATTATACAATATATCAGAATCAATATGATGTTGTAATAACTATGTATAGTTATTCTTTACACCATTATACCCATCCATGTAAGGTGGTGGTGGAAAATAGATTACACCACGGCGTGGAGACGGTATTCCGTACGTACGCACGCGCGGTGATTTCTTTTTCCGTAGGATGGATAGATGGTGAAATAGGGTTGTTTCATACTTATAATAACATATCAGTATATGAGTGATACTTATGTTATTACTTCATAATGAAACAACCTAAGAAGAAGAAGTGGAAGAAGAAATAAAGATGAAAGAATTGGTAACGGTAATTACCTCTTCTTTGAAGTGCCTCTTTGAGACCTCCTCTTAGGGCACTAGAATTGGTCTTTGAGGAAGACCAGAACCTCTAGGATGTTGCTAGGGAAGTGGAGAAGAGATTTTGGCAGGGGTTGGCCGAGCTTGAGTGCTCAAATTGGTGTGAGGAGGAGGGGAGGAGGTGTCCTTTTATAAGGGAGGAGAGGGGCACCTTAGGAATACCTCAAAATATTATTTTATATTAAAGTCAAAATCGGTTTATAATGGTTCCAAAGGGTCTTATTTCTAAGATAAAGTGGGGATGGGTCGAAATACTATCAACCAATAGGATTTAGACAAGTTTGGGGTATTATTTTAACCTTATCAATTAGATTTAACTCTAAGTTAATTAATTTAACTTTTACCGTGTCTTTTTGTTTTTCTTTCACTATATGGTTAATACACTTACTATAACATGCCAAACGAACCCCAAATTGTTTATTATTAATATATATATCCTTATCTAAGTCATTTGGCCGAACCTTAGATTTTTAAGAATAAAATAACAATTAATAATATAATATTTGATTTAAAAACTATTTTGTGTCAATTTTGACACTATTTGATATATGATTTTTGTGAAAGTCATATCAGAATTATATGTTCGAACCAAGTTGATTAAATCAACCCTAATATATCATAGTAACCTAGAAAATTAGTGGAATTCATAAAAAGTCTTAAATTACATTTATTTTGGTATTTATATTATCAATTATGTGAATATTTCATTAATAAGATAATTACTGCATCATCTTTGTGTCATAAATAAATTAAATTATTTGATGTCTTAAAAATTACAAATAAAATACCATCATGTAGGAAATCTTTTTAGCTTTCTAATGAATATTTACAATCTAATTTATCTTATGTATAACCCCATATTACAAATGATTTACTTATTAAACTTTGATTTTAACTATTTTAACCCTTCTTTAAATAAATTAATAATAAATGTCCTAATCTAATCCAAGTGGGCCTAAATGGTCATATTTTATTCCTAAGTTTGTTTTTGGTCGAATTACACTTGTCCAATAGAATTAGGACATGTGTTAGGGTAATATTAATATCATATTTACCCTTAGTTACCCTATTTACTATTAACCGTGGTAAAAAAAAGTAAAAAGTTACTATTCACCAAAAAATTATTTTCATCTCATTGAACCACATTTTAGTCCTTGATATTAACCGTGTCTCTCGGATTTTCGAAATTCCATTCACAGAAGCGGTAAAATTAAGTTTTATGCAAAATTCAGTTTTTAACCTACCACTTAGTAGTTTCACTATTCATCAAAAATTGATGTTTTTCAGAAAAATGCCAAAATTTCATCCCAAGCTATATTTCATATTCCGAATTCAAAAATGAAGTCTATTTTACCAAATTCATAACATAAAAGTTGCATTAATTAATTTTATAATTAAATCCCGCTGTTAAAACAAATAGCGTGTTTTTTAAGAAACAATATCTATCAAAAGATTGACACTTGTTTATGTCTAGTTTAAATGTGAAATTACATCCAATGACCAACATTGTATTAAATTGTAAAAATATATTCTAAATATACTTTAAAACCACTCAAATTAATGATTTATCACTATTAATTATTTCGATTAAAAAATTTGTTTTTAATTATAATTTAGTAATTTTCACTATTCATCAAAATATGAAAGTTATCCGAAAATCACCAAAATTTCAACCTAAGCTAATTTCGATATTCCGAATCCAAAAATGAAGTTCATTTTGAAAAATAAGATTTATAGAATTTTAAAAAGTGGTTATTACTATTCATAACGGGTAGTTTTAATAATATTTTAATAGCATATCGTTGTTTAGTGAAACTCGGTATTGCGTATTACACACGCTATCGAGGAAGGTCACGATTGCGTGTAATGCAAGGCAAGTCAAGGATGCGTGTTGTGCAAGCTCCTTTTGGTGTAGCGTACAACACAAGACATTAGTGAAATAAAAAAGAATATTTTTCATAAAATCTCGGGCTGTTACATTCTACCCCCCTTAAAATGAATTTCGCCCTCAAAATTCGTCGGGGTTATAAATGTTTTACTATTCGAAAGTTTCTTTAATAGAAACCCACATCGTAAAAGGGAATACCAAAACTTGGCTTTAAAAACTAAAGTATGAAATGTAACGATTACCCAAATAAACTAATCACTGGGTTTCCACATAGGTGAAAATATGGATATGGAAGAGAAATCTAACCATCATGTTCTGATGGAGAGTGGTAGAGAACATGGCTATGGAAAAGGCAGTAATCACAAATCCATAGATTTGTGATGATATAAGGTACCATCTTATTCATCAGGTATAAGATCACTAGGACGACATTTTTGGTTTTCAAGATCATTTCCCTAAAGTTGAAAATTTGAATTAGAATAAATACTTACTTTATTTTGGTACAATCTCACTGTTGTTCGTGCCTTGAACAATTTCCACTTCATCTCTTAAATAAATGAAGTTGAATTTGTCATTCATGAAGTGTTAGCAGATCATGTGATAGAATGACGGGTCATTCCATCTGTCTCAAACAAAAGATTAGCAAAAATTATATGCATAAGTCGATCTATAGTGAGATTAATCAGATATGGTTCCTAAAATGGACTTATACTTCATATATCATACTGCTTAATATAATAAAACTAGTTTCTACTAAACAGGGACTTCCTGTAGGTCAGTGGTAGGCGATAAAGGCCAGTCGCACTTCGGTTGTGGGTTCGATTCCTACAGCCTTGTCCGAAGCGATGGGCTGTCGCCCGTCCTGCAGGTTGTCCCTTTTTCTAAAACTACGTTACTA
Organism: Viscum album; assembly: GCA_963277665.1. Classification (NCBI taxonomy): domain Eukaryota; kingdom Viridiplantae; phylum Streptophyta; class Magnoliopsida; order Santalales; family Viscaceae; genus Viscum; species Viscum album. The sequence goes on from OY728159.1 coordinate 100,508,788, forward strand.
TAACATCCCATCAATAATATCGAAAATCTTATATCCTTAAACAATACTAACTTATGTCCAACATAATCCAGTCTAATCTTTAGGCTTATACATAATACTGCAGTCCACTCTCATAATATAGTGACATCGATTACCAGAGATTTAATACTGTCGTTGATCCCCACATATCATAAGATATGTCTTGTTGGTCACATTCCAAACATTCAAAGTCCTTAATCGTGTATTCTCTTGAATACCTTAGTGAAAACATGAGTGCAGTTAAAAGTTAACACTTTCCACATACCAAAATCCTCAAAATTATTTATACTCAAACCATGATATCACTTAGTCCTTATATCAATCATGAGCTCATGAATACTATCAAACATTTAATTTTCTCCTTATCCCTTTATTATGCGCATATCATCTAAATTCCAAAAATATCTGAATAACCTTTCATGGATACTAGTAACATTAATCATACACTTTCAAAACACAAGGAAAGACAACAGTGTAACAATCCATAGATGTCTCTTTATTCCAAAATTACACATGATAAACATGTAATCATTCCACTACATTCTCAAACCATTGACCGAGCTTCAAAAATTCTTTCATCTCACATATCATTTGTAGTCTCTTCATCATCATCCACATAAATACTACCCATATGACCATACTGATTCTCTTCATGAGTCTTTCCCTTAGGGAATTTGTTTGCATAATGCCCATACATTCCACATTTAAAACACTTAACCATTTTTGATGTCGTAGCAATACCATTATCCTCATCCATGGTGTTAATCGACCCTTTTCCTTTGCACTTACTTGCTTTGTGTCCTTCTTTTCCACACCCAAAGCATCTTCCAGTTCCCTTGAAACATTCTCCTTGATGCCTCTTCCCACATGATTTACATAGGGGAAATTGAACTTTCTTTCCTCTATGATCATCATGGAACTCCATCTTTCTCTTATTAGTCGAGTCAGGAAACTTACCAAATTTTACTTTATTGATCATGTTGTGAGATTGCTGATTCGGCATAATAATGATGTTTGGACATCCAAATCCCATTTCATTTGGTTGCTCATGAAGAATATCATTCCATTGTCCATCATATCCTCCATAATTGTGAATCATCTTGTTTCCAGCCATTTTCTAAAACCCAAACAGAATAGTGTTAGATGCAAAAATCGTAATAAAGGGGGAGTAACTTAAATATCTATCATCTTTGGTTTAATCTAATATCGTTACCATAGTTCTAGAACTATATCCTATACGTATACTTATCCTTAGGGGCATCCCTAGACATACCTTAGAAATATCTCTAGGGATCTCATTAACGTTTTCGCATCCTAGTTTCCAAAGGTTGACTAAACCTTTCCTCTGATACCAACTGTAGAGACCCGTAGCCTGACGTACATGGACATTACATTACATTTGCGGAATACTTAGTACATAACAAAAACACACACTAAAGGATCGTAATAGTTTAGTGTCTTTGGAAACTCGGAACGTAATCTTCTAATCGTGGTGAAAGTTCTTCAATATCTCCCATAAAGGTCATCCCTTTTTTTTCCTAAAACCTTTCTTTATATCCTGGGGAAAAGAAAACATAAAAGGGTGAGCTCAAATGCTCAGTAAGGGTAAACAAAAGAAATATAAATCACATAATTTTCATAAGAACATAACTTTTTTGGAAATCTTAACCTGCAAAAGAGAGCATAATTTCATAACATGGGATAAATCATAGTAGTGAAATGAAATCATAACTTAAAACATTACTCATTGTGGCATACACACATAATCATAGAGAATCATTTCTTGTTAGTCAAGACTCATTGCCAAGACTATCTTAGTGGACAAAGTCCCTTTCTGAATCGAGTAATCCTCGTTTCAGTCCTGTTTCACTGAACCGGTATAACCTACCATTCCAGCCATGTCTATCTCATGAGATATAAAATCTTTACCCAATGCATTGGAGGGAGATATAGGTCCCACCCATATCATAATGAAACCATTCTTATGTGTGCCACAAAATCATAAATCATACATCATTGCATAACCCATGTAATAAAAATGGGATTCTTAAACAACATGACATCATAAAACCATTCATATAAGATAAAGGAATTCATAAACATAATTCCATCACAACATAGTCAAATCAATGTAAAAATATGGATAGAAACAGAACCCTTTATTATCTTAGATGGAAAATAATTTTGATAAAACACTTGAAATGAATTCTTGAGGAAAATATCCTTTCTTCTTCAAAATCAATTTCTTTTCACAAAACATCATACAATTTTAAAAGAAAGAGATTTTATTAAAAATAGTCATGAAATATTTTGGAGGAAGGTTCATGAAAATAAGGCTTTATAAAACCGTAAAAATCTGTTTGTGCCGTATAAGTTAAAAAAAACATTCTTCTCGTACTTTTGTCGGAAAAGTCAAAAAGTACCTCGTATAAACAAAACGACAAAAGATTCCTTTCATATCTTTTACTAAAAACTCACCGAAGGGTAAAATTGGATTTAAAAAATTGTAGGTGGGTGGAAATAATATTACATATTTAAGAAACTTGGATTTGGATGATAAAATACACCCCAGTAAATACCAAAGTATAAACCATCTCGGATAAAAATGAGATTGTGATATTTCCCTTACCTTAGGTCCGATTTGCTTCGTATGTGTCCGAACCTCCTGTATAATGATTTAAATAATGTCATTGACTTATTACAGAATCATATTCATTGTTATGATATCATATATGGTTCACTTATGACATTATATTACCCGTTCTTTTGTAAATTCCATGTTAAAGAAGCGTTTTGGGTAAAATCATTTCATTTATCGTAGGTGTTTTGACTTGTTGTTCTTGACATCATTATTACTTATATAATGATTTACTTACTTCCAGAATATAAAATATGATTTATATATCATATATATTCAGTATATATATATATATAATAGGTAGATAAATAAAATGAAAAACACCGTTCATGGAGACGGTAGTCCGTACGTACGCATGAACGTTGTTTTCCTTTCCTTATTGTCTTGAAATGGAAGTAAGTAGATGACATACATATGTATATATATACATAAATCCAGTAGCTTTATAATGTCATATATTTCATTATTATTTCTTATATATACTTTATAATCATTCTTAAATGGTTAATATGGAGAATGAATCTCATCGCGTCGTGGAGACGGTAGTCCGTACGTACGCACGAGCGATGATATCATTTCTATAAGTATTGAATTGAATTGGAGTGAATTATACAATATATCAGAATCAATATGATGTTGTAATAACTATGTATAGTTATTCTTTACACCATTATACCCATCCATGTAAGGTGGTGGTGGAAAATAGATTACACCACGACGTGGAGACGGTATTCCGTACGTACGCACGCGCGGTGATTTCTTTTTCCGTAGGATGGATAGATGGTGAAATAGGGTTGTTTCATACTTATAATAACATATCAGTATATGAGTGATACTGATGTTATTACTTCATAATGAAACAACCTAAGAAGAAGAAGTGGAAGAAGAAATAAAGATGAAAGAATTGGTAACGGTAATTACCTCTTCTTTGAAGTGCCTCTTTGAGACCTCCTCTTAGGGCACTAGAATTGGTCTTTGAGGAAGACCAGAACCTCTAGGATGTTGCTAGGGAAGTGGAGAAGAGATTTTGGCAGGGGTTGGCCGAGCTTGAGTGCTCAAATTGGTGTGAGGAGGAGGGGGAGGAGGTGTCCTTTTATAAGGGAGGAGAGGGGCACCTTAGGAATACCTCAAAATATTATTTTATATTAAAGTCAAAATCGGTTTATAATGGTTCCAAAGGGTCTTATTTCTAAGATAAAGTGGGGATGGGTCGAAATCCTATCAACCAATAGGATTTAGACAAGTTTGGGGTATTATTTTAACCTTATCAATTAGATTTAACTCTAAGTTAATTAATTTAACTTTTACCGTGTCTTTTTGTTTTTCTTTCACTATATGGTTAATACACTTACTATAACATGCCAAACGAACCCCAAATTGTTTATTATTAATATATATATCCTTATCTAAGTCATTTGGCCGAACCTTAGATTTTTAGGAATAAAATAACAATTAATAATATAATATTTGATTTAAAAACTATTTTGTGTCAATTTTGACACTATTTGATATATGATTTTTGTGAAAGTCATATCAGAATTATATGTTTGAACCAAGTTGATTAAATCAACCCTAATATATCATAGTAACCTAGAAAATTAGTGGAATTCATAAAAAGTCTTAAATTACATTTATTTTGGTATTTATATTATCAATTATGTGAATATTTCATTAATAAGATAATTACTGCATCATCTTTGTGTCATAAATAAATTAAATTATTTGATGTCTTAAAAATTACAAATAAAATACCATCATGTAGGAAATCTTTTTAGCTTTCTAATGAATATTTACAATCTAATTTATCTTATGTATAACCCCATATTACAAATGATTTACTTATTAAACTTTGATTTTAACTATTTTAACCCTTCTTTAAATAAATTAATAATAAATGTCCTAATCTAATCCAAGTGGGCCTAAATGGTCATATTTTATTCCTAAGTTTGTTTTTGGTCGAATTACACTTGTCCAATAGAATTAGGACATGTGTTAGGGTAATATTAATATCATATTTACCCTTAGTTACCCTATTTACTATTAACCGTGGTAAAAAAAAAGTAAAAAGTTACTATTCACCAAAAAATTATTTTCATCTCATTGAACCACATTTTAGTCCTTGATATTAACCGTGTCTCTCGGATTTTCGAAATTCCATTCACAGAAGCGGTAAAATTAAGTTTTATGCAAAATTCAGTTTTTAACCTACCACTTAGTAGTTTCACTATTCATCAAAAATTGATGTTTTTCAGAAAAATGCCAAAATTTCATCCCAAGCTATATTTCATATTCCGAATTCAAAAATGAAGTCTATTTTACCAAATTCATAACATAAAAGTTGCATTAATTAATTTTATAATTAAATCCCGCTGTTAAAACAAATAGCGTGTTTTTTAAGAAACAATATCTATCAAAAGATTGACACTTGTTTATGTCTAGTTTAAATGTGAAATTACATCCAATGACCAACATTGTATTAAATTGTAAAAATATATTCTAAATATACTTTAAAACCACTCAAATTAATGATTTATCACTATTAATTATTTCGATTAAAAAATTTTTTTTTAATTATAATTTAGTAATTTTCACTATTCATCAAAATATGAAAGTTATCCGAAAATCACCAAAATTTCAACCTAAGCTAATTTCGATATTCCGAATCCAAAAATGAAGTTCATTTTGAAAAATAAGATTTATAGAATTTTAAAAAGTGGTTATTACTATTCATAACGGGTAGTTTTAATAATATTTTAATAGCATATCGTTGTTTAGTGAAACTCGGTATTGCGTATTACACACGCTATCGAGGAAGGTCACGATTGCGTGTAATGCAAGGCAAGTCAAGGATGCGTGTTGTGCAAGCTCCTTTTGGTGTAGCGTACAACACAAGACATTAGTGAAATAAAAAAGAATATTTTTCATAAAATCTCGGGCTGTTACATATATCATTATAAAAATTAAATATATTATTCAATAATGAGAAATATAGAAATATTGGAACTTTCGAACGTAAATTCTTATGAAAAAATGAAAGATTTAACAACAGGAAACAACAATTTTAAAAAGAAATTATTGAGAAATGGGTGTTAAAATGTTATAAAAGGATATTATGTGATATTATAATTATTTAAATGAATTTTTTATATTAAATATATAAATTTAATATTATTATACAAGATTTTATATATTTTTTGAAGCAAGTCAATCTCGGGGTAAGGGTTTTATGTTACAATCTCATTGTTTATTGGGATTGTTTATGTATGATTTTATGATGATGAAATATTATGATATACCTATTAATAAACTCCTGAATTTTCTTATCCAATACTTATTTCTAGATATTACTTGTTTTCCTCTCATTTTCCTCTCTTTAAGAACTTAATCGGCTGAAATAATATTTCTTAAGGAAATATGGATTTATTTATTTCTTCAGTCGAAAAACATTTTTCTTACATATTAATGTTTATTAAAATGTTTTCAAGAATTTTCTTTAAAATTATTATATTTTTTTTAAAATTTATTTTTTTCTTAGGATTGAATTTAAAAAATATATATATTAAAATTAATTTTCTTTTTTTTTCAAATGACATGCTTTTTTGAATTTTTTACAAAAATATGAAAGGAATGTTTTATTTTAACTTATATGGAATGAATGGAATTTATCATCATCATTGCCACTCAATAATATAAATATTACGTTAAAATTTTCTAAGTTTATTTTCAAGGAAAATGTTTTCATTTAAATATATGGAATTTTTAGATTTAAAATAAGTGATTTCAAAGTGAAAAGTGTATTTTCCAAAAAAATGTTCTATTTGATCTTTAAAATGAAGTTTTTATCTAAGATGGCATCATTTAAATTTTTTAAAATCATTAATGTGGATATTATGCAATGATATCAACCTTTTTCTTTCTCTTTATGTTTTAGGATTATGATGACAAAAATATTTATGAAACAGATTCTTTTCCACAGGTTATTCCATAATAAAATAATTAAAAGTTTATGAAACACATTTATTTTCAATGGGTTATGACATGATGAAATATTCATGGAAATCATTTATCTTTTGTAGATTGTGTTATTATGAGTGTTTTATAATCTTATGCAAGACATATGTATTATTTTCATTATTTAATAGGTGGGACTGAAATTATATATCCCTCTCATGCATTTGGTAAGGATGTATATCTCATGGAATAAATATGACTTGAATGGGGAGTGAACCCAATTTAGTAAGGGATTATTTCCATTAAGATAGTCTTGGGAGGTAAACTTGACTACTAATATGGTTTGGGGAGTGAACCCATTTCATTATCAAAGTCTTGTAAATGAGACTTCACTACTAAGTAAATGATTTTATATTATTTCTATATTATAAAAATCTATTTATTATGACAATGTTATGATCTCATTGCCTATGTTCTTTGATTTATTTATGATTTATTTCTTATGAACTGACAAGATTTATCCCACGAATTATATTATGATTTATGATATATAGGGTATGGTTTTAAAATTTTATACTTTTGTTTTCATACCCTTAAGTTCATGTTATGATTAAATGATCATTGATATCTACCTTGTTTACCCATACTAAGCATCATAGTTCACTCTTTCTTATTTTTCCTTTCCCCATGTTATGAAGAAATCTATTCACTATAATATTTAAAATAAGGGAGATAATTATGATGAACTTATTAGGTGATTATGTGTTTTACTGATGAACCAATTTTTTTTATATCCAAGTTTCCAAAGATACTTGACCTATATGATTCTAGCATGGATTATTATATTATTTAATTTATATTTATCTTATAAGATTTAATATCAATGCATGAAATATATGTGTCACTATAATGTTCATGGATTATATAGTTGAAGTTACCTACTTATATAGTTTTGATTAATAGTGCTTCTATAGAGGAGGAAAATATAGTGGATACACAAAAGGTTGGAACTTTTCTTCCTCAAACAAGTGTAGGAATAAATTATTTTAGTGGTTGGTGTAGGAAGTGAAAGGAATTTTTTAAGAAATACAAAAACTCATCTTTTAATATTTTCCAATGAAACAAATTATCAAATTTTTTTTAGTAGGTCTAGGTGGGACACCCAAAATTAATATATTTGGCTACTCCTATATAATTTCAGTGTTGGAATGTGGGTGTCCTGAGGAAGTATTGCGATTGGTTTACATGAATGACTAGATATAGTCCATTCAACCAAGATTAAGGGTTCAGGACATGGGTTGATGGATCAAAATAGATTAATTTTGGGTCCAATGTATGAGAAAGGATACCTCATCAGGAGGAGAATTTTTTATCATTAGAAACTCAGGGAAATCTATTTGAATCTGAGTATGCATCAGAGGAGGTTGATAATTATACATGACCTTTTATAGTTCAAGGTACTATTATAATTGTTTATATTCCATGATTATATTATTATTTGGAAATAAATATAGATTTGATGTTAAATTCTATGATAATAGATAATTCAATAAACTAAATGAATGGGAAAGTGATTAAATGTTCATCTCATTCAATTATGATAAGAAATGTGGAAATTTCTTGGGAAAAATTAGTTATTCTAATGAAAAAAAATATTATTTGATTTTTATAATGGGTTGTTTAATTCAAATTATAGATCCAATAAAGTTATAGTCATAGATTTTCCTCCATAAAACTATGTTCAATTATTTACTCTTTAAAGGGAAAGTGATATTTCTATTTGAGTATGGTGGGTATAATATAAAGGTAATTTAGATCCATATATTGCTTATTGGTAGGTATAGTTCTTTTATTTATGGAATAAAGGAGGAAACCTCTACTAAAAAAGGAGTTGGACTGGTATTATGATTTTATCTAGAGTATTTTTCTATATTACCACTAGATATAGGAGTTAACTTTTCCAATGAAAATATTCTTAGAATGGGACATATTTTTCTACCATATTATCTCATTAAACCAATGGAATTATAAAAATTAAAATCATAGTTATATGGGCTTAGGAATAAGTGGTTCATTCAACCAAGTGATTCACCATGAGTGCCAATGGTTTTATTTTACAAGAATATCAATGTTAGTTTAAGTTAATTTACTAAATATCAAAAAATGAACCACATAATGGAGAAAAAAAGTATCAGATACCATGAATTAATGATTTATTTTTCATAATTGGAAGGGATCACTTTGGTTTTCCAAGATTGTATTCTCATTTGGTTAATATCAATTATACGTAAAAGAAGAGGATATTTCCAAAAATTCTTTCTAATATCTAAATAGCCATTATAAATTTATGGTCATGTATTTTATAATTTTAAATACACTTATATTTTTTATGGAATTAATGAACTGGATGTAGATACCATCATAGTGTTATTTATGGATGACATCATTATAAACACGGTAATAGATGAAGATAATTGGAAAATCATGAAGATAATTTTAGATAATTTTTATGAGGAAAAATTATATATTTAATTATTTAAATATAATTTTTAGATTTAGGTGGTGAATTTACCTAGACATGTTGTTTCACATAAAGTAAAATTAATAGTTCCTTAAAATGTAAAGGTGGTGATTTCTTAAGGTATAGCCAAGAATATATTTGAAATATGAAGTTTTCCAGGTTTAGATATATATTAACGGAGATTCGTTCAAGGGTATTTAAAATTAGTGTTGGTCTAAGTGGACAACTCAAGAGAGAGGTGAATTTAGTTTCAAATTAAATTTTTTGATAAAATGATTTATAACTTAAATCCCCTAATTTATAAAATATAGTCAAGTTATCCAAAAAAACATAAGTATATAATTTAATATTTCAAAATTATTCTTAGAAGTTTGATCACAACAAAGTTAAAACCAATTTAAAACCCTTTTAACTTTTAAAATATATTTACTAGTAACAAACAAGGTACATAAATCATAAATTAAATTTAACTATCAAAGTATTGTTTTTCTATTGAGTTTTAAAAATAGATACATATTTGTTTTAAGAATAGAGTAAAATAAAATAATAAAAACACATGGTGGAATAAAATAATAGGTTCATTATCAAGTTGATACCTAGTCATATCCACATGGATATTACTGAATTTCAAGTAATTTATTATAAATAAAATTATCCATAGCCTCGATTGGGATTTCAAAAAATAGTGCACAATTTTTTTTATGCTATACAGATCCTTATATATTTTTCTATGATGAACAATAAAAATAAAACAACTACACACAGTAAGTCTAGGATACACATACTCTTCTATAATTCTTCTTGGGAGAATATATAAAATAGAATAAGAGAGGGTGTCTCTCACTTTTTAATACAGTACAAGGGATTGTAGAAAAAGATATATAGTGTAATGCACACAAAATATAAAAGTAAGAAAAACATAGTAATAGAAGGGAAAAAATTCAGTCTATTAGAGTATGTAGTTCTGTTATTTTATGGGATATTATTCTCTTCCCATTGTCATCATTTTTATTTTCAATTTATGTGTGAAGACATTCAGATATTCTTCGATGTGTTGTTGAAGTTCCAGAAAGAACAAAGAGCCAAAATAATTTGAATTATATCATATGATCATCATTTTTTGTCATGAAAATTATGATATCCTTATGTCACACTAATATATAATATATATTTTTAAGTCTTCTTTAATACTTTTAAAAATAATATTTCTCTAAAAAATTTCATGAAAAATCATCATTGAAGATATTTCCACTTTATTATGAAATTTAGGCTCAATAAATTATTATTTCCATCATCTAATTCATCATAGAAAATTGGTTAGATTAACATATTTAATAATATAATAATATAATACTTAACTTTATATATTGTCACATTAAATGTTTTTCGCATTAGTATCCATCGTCACTTCAATATATTGCAGGATTTATGGTTAGATTCCTTGATAAGTTATATAGTCAATCACATATACCTATGGTTGATCATTTGAACTTATTATTAACCACCATACACTTATGGTCAATCAAATTACACTTATAATTAATCCAATACATTTTAAACTTCATTCCACTAACCACAGTCACTTCATTTGGTCATCAAGTTGATTCTTTACTTTATTAAAGGTCTACATTTCAGAAATGGTTGCTTTCATTTGTCCTTATGGTCAAATAGTTTCTTCTGCAGTCAATCAAACTAGACTTGTGGTTGATCTAATAGTTTTTTTAAGACAATTATGGTCGATCTATAAGGATTGTGGTCAATCCACTTACCATACGGTTGATCCATGCCTTTGAAAAAAAATATCGATCATGGCGGCTGCCCAGTTTGCCTTTTAGTTGCTTGTGTCTTCTATATATTCACTATGATAGATCTGGTGGTTTTTTAGTCCTTGCATATTCTATGCAGTTGATCCCAAACTTATCAAAATTTCCATTCTTTTCCAAAAAATTATTTTACTTTTATAAAACATAAAATGGATTAGAAATAACATAAATAAGATTTTTTATTATTAAAATAAGTAATTATTGGACTAATCAAACAATAACCCTTTTTATGATCACAAATCATGTCATAAATATCCATACAAAAATATTAAATCTTAATAATTAAACAATGCAATTTTATATAACAAGAAATTGGAAGTAATCAATAATGACTACAAGTTTGGTAAAAAATATTCTAATCATACGAAATAATTTATTCCCCCTTTCTTTATGCCATATGTTTAACTCCTCTATGGGATTATCAAAAATAATTCATAAATGGTGAAAGGGTGAATATAGAATAAATTGAAAATAAATCATATATAAAAATCAAAGGAAAAAAATAAGAATAAAGATATATTTCATTAATTTTTAAAAAATTATACATAAGCCCTGTCATAATCTAAACAGAATCGGAGTCCTCTAAAAGAGATGGGTCCTTCCATTTTCTAGCAATTAGAAGGGGAGTAAGATCAGTGTATGGGATTTTAGGAGGTCCTGGAATATAAATTCCGTTGAAAATTGGTCAGATTTGTCAAATGGCCTATGAAATAGTGGGACCAAAGGGTCTTGTAAGAGGATTATGTGAAGTAGAGATTGCAATAGATGAAGTTGTGTTTGAATCTTAGTAGGAGATATATATATTCATGGAATTGGAATAGTTGAAGGTGTGAGAAGAGGATCTTTATAAACCTACATATAAGCTCTAAAATCTTAGTGATATCAACCACAACCATTGTCCAAAATTCCATAACCTTAAGGAACTCATCTTTCTATAATATGATCTGATTAAGTATAGGGTTCATAAACAATAAATTATCTACAATTTCTTTGATGTATGGTATTATATGAGGCATCTTTAAATCTTTGTAAAACAAAAGGAAAATATTTTTAAGGGCATCCTTGGTGTAAATCCTTCTAAGATAGTACTTTATTACACTGATGATTACACATTTCTCTTTGGATATCTTGATTGATTCTTCCTTAATAAAATCGTACTATTTTGATCCATAGGAAGTAATATCAATTTGAAATTTATTTCGAATATACTTCACACTCTCCAAGGTATTCTAAATCTCTTAATAAATTAAACATATAATCAGATCCTTATTAATAGAGACTAGAGTATGAGGAGGTGTTTATGTAAAAGTAGAAGGTTTGGATGGTTTTGTCATCACCAAGAGATTGTGTATGCCCATGGTGTCCATATATCTAAAAAATTGGGTTGTGAGGCTCCAATTTTACTTCTAAAACTTTCCATTTATCTTCTAAATGACGGAATCTTGTGGTTAATATTGTCTATTTTCAGGAAAAAATAGGCAGGATGTGTGAAACAACACTTTCAATAGTGTTTAAAGTATCCTCGTCTCTATCGTGATTATTATCCCAAAAAAATAGTCAAAAAACTTCCTTCAACACTTCTAAAAGGTCTTTATTGAATTGAATGAAGTCTGAAAAAGTGATTACTAAAGGATGTATAAAATAAGGTCCAACTTTTTGAGATGAAGCAACTTGATCTTGACTAATAGTGGCTTCAGGATGAAAATCATCATTAATATTAGAAGAATGATCACTAAATTCAGGGGTCTTTTTCCATGATTCTTATTTAAGAGACAAAAGACTTGGATGTATCTCAATATCTATATGAGATGCAATGGATTATTCTTCATATTCCTCCAAAGAAACCACTTAGGTTTAGGGAGAAGTGTCATAAATAGGTTCATATTGAGAAATATTTTTAGGAAAAACATTGGGAGAAGGGGGAGTATCCAAAATCTTTAATAGATCCTAATAAGACCTAGGTCTAACTGATCATTCAGGAATAGGGGTATAAGGAAGATTTGCCTCAATAGATTCTTCTAACCTTAAAATAATAGTTGGGGCATGTCATTATGTATTTGGAGGATTATTATTGTAATGCCCCGACCCCAGTTACCCAGATTCGGTGCATTATTACATAACATTGGAATGATCACAAAAGATCAAGTCTCGAAAGACCGATTAGTTTAGTAGCCTTGGAATCACTAGATACATTCATAAATGTTACATTACATTATAAAGTGAAAAATACAACAACATATTGTCTCCACACTCATATCCCCTTATACTATCCCTACAGTTCATTCATAAAATACTTCTTCACATCCTGGGAAAAAATAAAACATTGAAAGGGGTGAGCTCAAATGCCCAGTAAGGATAACAATATAGCAAAAACTTTCATAAATAAGCATAAACATTTAAGGAAATGTATAACTAAAACGAAAGCCTTCTTAAAATTGAAATTCAGCATAATATGGAAAATATAAAATGAAATAATTCCATTTACTTATTCACATGGATATTCTACTTGTCGAATAATCACCTGCAATATCAATAACCACATTTATAATGATGGAATGCATAATGTCAGACTATCATAACCACATAGTCCAAGGCCTTGTGCCAAGACTACAAATAAGATTTTGTTAAGGCCTTGTTCCAAGACACTAGTTTGTTTCATGAGACCTAATGATGCATCGAGGAGTTATAGCGGGCTCCACCTATTACAAATTAAGTCCAATGCATTCCTTGTATGAACAGGTTCAAACATAACATAAACATTCGTATTAAAACTAGAATATGAAATGTCAATACTTTCTCCATAAACCATGAATGGTATAAAAATAACACATCCACATTCAAACATAACACAAAACCTTCAATATAATATGGAAGTTTTGTATCACAATAAATAAACTTCAAATAAGCTTAAAATCCATCAAAGGATGTTGACATAGATGAAATCAAAACTATTTAAGAGAAATATCTCTTTTTTTGAAATCATCTAAAAGTCAGATAATTATAAAATAAAACATTTACTTTTAAAATATTCTTATAAGATTTTAAGGGAATCTTTGACGATTTTATAACGGCAGAAAATAGCTACACCCACCGTATAAGTTAAAAAAGACGTTCTTACCTTAATTCTGTCGAAAAGGTTAAAAAGGACCTTGTTTGGAAAATGAGAGAAAGATTATTTTATAAACCTCTTATAAAAAGTCAACAAGGTTATAAATGACTTTATCCCATAGTATTTAAAATATTAATAATGATTTGAAATACATTTTTAAGAAACATGGATGTGGATGATAAAGAGGTCCCAGTAGATAATCACGTATAAACAACCTCGGATAATGAAGTGATTATGAAATAAACCCTTACCTTGTACTTTTCCTTGGTTAAGGGTAGGTTAACCTCCTGTATAATGGTGAAATAATTTTTATTAAATTATTCAATAATCATATACATTAATATGATATCATATATGATCTTTTAACATTGCTTTGTTAATAATATCTTAGTATTATCGTCATTTTGGGTGTTAACTTACTCATTTTCTTTTATATGTTTTGTAACATAAGCCATGTTTATTACAGATAGTTTGAATATTATTCATATTCATAATGATATAAAGTCCTTAAACATTATTTTTAATCATCAAATGATAATTATACTTGAATGGATACGATGGGGAAATGAATCTCATCACGTTCGTGGAGACGGTAGTCCGTACGTACACACGAGCGACAATATCATTATTTTGATATTAAAATAATATATAATTGGATGGTATATCATATATACAGAATAATTATCATGTTATATTTATTATTTAAATGAATTATACATCATTATTATACCCATATAAATAATAATATATTGAATAACAATTACACCATGATGTGGAGACGGTAGGCCGTACGTACGCACGTATGGTGACATATCATTCAAGTGATGGATAGAATAATGAATTTGGTTGTTCCAAATTTATAATAACATCATAGTATATAGAATATACTGGAGTTATTATTTTATAATGTAAATAACAAGGAAATAATAAGTTGAAGAAGAAAGGAACTTGAAAAAGGGTGGTGAAATCATTACCTCTTCTTCGGGTTCTTACTTTTGATTTGATCAAAATGGCCCCTTATATTGGATTTATGACTAAAGTAAGGCCTCTAGGAATAAGGGAGGAAAGTTTATAGAGTATATGGGCAGGTTTTGGCCGAGCCAAAAGGCTTTGAATGTGTGAAATTGAGAGAAGGGGGAGTGCCCTTTTATAAGAGGGGTGAGGGGCACCTTTGGAAAAGCTAGAAATATTATTTTCTAATAAATCCATATTTGGTTTATAATGGCTCCAAAGTGGATTATTTAAAGGTTAAGGTGGGTATGGGTCTAGAATCACTCAACCAATAGGTTTTAGACAGGTTTGGGTCACTTTATTAACCTTATCTTTTAGTTTTAACTCTTAGTTAATTAGTTTGACACTTACCATGACTCTTTGTATTTTTATATTATATAGTCAATAAACTTACTATAAACTTACGAGAGACCCCCAAGTGGTACATTAATGATACACATATCATTATATAAGTCCTTTTTTTGAACCATAGATTTTTAGGAATATAATATCAATTAATAATATAATATTTGTTTTAAAAACTCATTTATGTCAATTTTGACACTATTCAATAATTGGTTTTTGTTAAAGTCTTAACAACTTTATTAATTCAAATAAAATTCATTTATGAAATCCAATCATGTCATATTAACCAATAAAATTCATTTATGTCATCAAAACGTTCAAATTATATTTATTTTGACATTTATAATACCAATTATTTGATTTTTTCATAATAAGGAAAATAGTGCATCATTATTGTGTCATAAATAAATTTGATTTTTAAATGTCTAAAAATTATAAATAAAATAAAATTATTTAGGAAATCTTTTTATATTTATAATGAATATTTATAGTTTAAAATATAACATATATAACACTATGTAAAAAAAATTTCTAAAAGATATATGCTTATGCCATTTTTTGTATTTACTTTAACTTAATTAATATAAAGTGTCCTTATCACCTACAAGTGGCTCCATGGGGTTCCAAAATCAACCCAAAGATGCACATGGTTAACCATGACTCATAAAATAGGGTTAGTACATGTGTTACGGTAATTTAGTATTATTATAATATTATTATTTTTACCCTTATTTACCGGATTTACCCTTTAACCATGGTAAATAAAATATTTAACGAAATAATTATTCAAAATGTCTAAAAAAAAAAGTTACCTATTTACACAATTTGGAAATCCTGATTCCAAATATGGAATCCATTTTTCCAAATTCAAAACACAAAATTGGCCGAAATTAATTTAAAATCAATTCCCTTTGTTAAAACAAAAAGCGTGTTTTTAAGAGATAATAACTATCAAAAGATTGACACTTGTTTATGTCTGGTTTAATTGTGAAATTATGTCCAATGACCAACATTGTAATAAATGGTAAAAATATATTCTAAATATACTTTAAAACCACTGAAATTCTTAATTTATCACTGTTAATTATTTCGATTAAAAAAGTTTTTTTAATTAAAATTTAGTAATTTTCACTATTCATCAAAATATAAAAGTTATCCGAAAGGTACCAAAATTTTACCCTAGGATAATTTCGATATTCCAAATCCAAAAATAAGTCCATTTTGAGAGATAAAATTTATAAAATTTCAAAAAGTGGGTATTACTATTCATAACGGCTACTTTGATTGGTCGCGGTGTGTTAGAATCCCAAAGTTGCGTATAACTCATGCTCCTATATTATTAAAAGAGAATAGTACCATGGAAGCTTGGGGTGTTATATTCTACCCACCTTAAAATAATTTTTTCCTTGAAATTTCTAGAATACTACCGCATGAAAAGACTCGGGTGGTTCTTCATCATAAGTTACTCGGGTTCCCATGTTGCCTCTTCAATCTTATGGTTTCTCCATAGAACTTTTACCAGACGAGTCATCCAGTTTCTCAGAACTTGTTCTCTTGTATCAAGAATCTCGATGGGCTCTTCGCAATAAGACAGATCGGGTTCCAGTTCTAATTCCTCGTAAGTGAGTATATGTGTTGGGTCAGACGTGTATTTTCTTAACAATGATACGTGGAACACATCATGAAATTTGGAGAGACTAGGCGGTATTTCCAAACGGTATGCTACAACCCCAATTAGTTATATAATTTAGAAAGGTCCTATGTACTTGGGACTCAATTTACCTTTCTTTCTGAAACTTATAACTCCCTTCCATTGAGATACCTTCAAGAAAACATGATCTCCTACCTGAAATTCCAAATCCTTCCTTTGGTTGTCAGCAAAGCTCTTCTGTCTACTTTGAGGGGCTTTGATGTGGTTTTGGATTACCTTCACCTTCTCCATCATTTCCTCCACCAGTTCTGGGCTTACAAGTTTTCTTTCACCAATGTCATCCCAACAGTTTGGTGTGAAACATCTCTTTCCATATAACGCTTCATATGGTGTAATCTGAATACTCGAATGGAAGCTATTGTTATAGAAAAATTCTACCAGAGGTAAATATTGATCCCACATACCCTGAAAGTCAAGTGATCAGGATCTCAACATGTCTTATAAGGTTTGAATAGTCTGTTCTGATTGTCCATCTGTTTGAGGGTGATAGGCAGTGCTCAAACGAAGTTCAGTATCCAAGGCCTTTTGAAGGTTTTTCCAGAATCTTGAAGCAAAATGGGGATCACGATCAGAAATAATCGATAGGGGTACTCCATGAAGTCTCACAAATTCATTAATATATAGTCTTTCTAGACGTTTAAGAGGTAGATCTTCTCTTATAGCAAAAAAATGCACTGAATTGGTAAGACGATCAACAATGACCCATATTGCATCGTTCTTTCTAGGAGTCTTTGGTAGTCCCATGACAAAGTCTGTTTTGATATTATCCCATTTCCACTCTGGTATGGGAAGAGGTTTCATGACTCCTCCAGGCTATTGCCTTCCATCTTTCACTAATTGACAAACCATACATCTTGACACAAAATCAGCAATCTCCCTCTTCATGTTGTCCCACCAAAAATGTTCCTTCAAATCTGTATAAATTTTGGTGCTCCCAGGGTGTAGAGAAAAATTCAAACTATGAGCATCATCCAACAGTTCCCTTTTTAGATAAGGTATATCAGGAACACAAAGTCTCTTTCCAAATTTCAAAATCCCGTCTTCATAAACAAAGTCTCTCAATCTCCCATCATTCACAGCTTTAATCTTCTTTTGAAACTCTTCATCACCAGTTTGAGAACTCTTTATCCTTTCTAGTAAAGATGGTTTGGAAACCATTTGAAAAAGTATTGATGTTTCACCTTCCATGGTAATTCCCATATCCATTTTCACTAGATCAATGAAAATAGGATCCCTTTAAATTATCATCATGTTGAAAACTCCATGATCTTTTCTACTCAAAGCATTTGCTACCTTATTTTCCTTCCCTGTGTGGTAGTCTATCATGCAATCATAATCCTTGAGTAGTTCAAGCCATCGTCTTTGCCTCATGTTGAGTTCTTTCTGTGAGAAAATGTACTTCAAACTATTGTGATCAGTATAAATCTCACATTTTTCACCATAGAGATAATGTCTCCATATCGTCAAAGAAAATATTAAAGCATCTAACGCAAGATCATGAGTAGGATAGTTTTGCTCATGAATTTTTAGTTGTCGTGATGCATAGGCAATAACCCTATCATTCTGCATAAGGACACAACCAAGTCCTTTCTTCGATGCATCACTATAAATAACGAACCCATCATTCCCCGATGGTAGAGTAAAAATAGGGGCATTAACTAATCTTCTCTTCTATTCTTCAAAACATTATTCACACTCTTTTGTCCAAAATAAATTTAACCCCTTTACGTGTGATCTTAGTTAATGGGTTAGCCAATCGGGAAAAATTTTAGACGAAACGCCGATAATAACCTGCTAAACCAATAAAATTGTGTACCTCAGTTATAATCATTGGTGTTGGCCATTCTTAGATTGCCTTGGTCTTAGAAGGATCAATAGAGATTCCATACTTAGAGACAATATGTCCAAGAAAATAAATCTCTGGTATCCAGAATTCACACTTGCTAAACTTCCCATATAATTCATGTCTTCAAAGAGTCTTCAAGATAATGCGCAAGTGATTTTCATGATCCTCATAGATTTTGGAGTATATCAAGATATAA
The DNA here is from genome assembly GCA_963277665.1 of Viscum album. Classification (NCBI taxonomy): domain Eukaryota; kingdom Viridiplantae; phylum Streptophyta; class Magnoliopsida; order Santalales; family Viscaceae; genus Viscum; species Viscum album. The sequence continues at coordinate 100,527,957 of OY728159.1, forward strand.
TAAATAAATACCACTACAAAATCATCGAGATATTCCTTGAAAACTCTGTTCATTAGATCCATGAACACAGAGGGAGCATTAGTCAGCCCAAAAGGCATTACTGTAAACTCGTAATTCTTGTACCTGGTTAGAAATACTATCTTCATAATGTCTTCCTTCTTCACACACAACTGATGGTATCCAAATCAAAGGTTAATCTTTGAAAAGTATTGAGATCCATGCAGTTGGTCAAATAAATCATCAATACGAGGTAGGGGATACTTGTTCATTATTGTTATAGCATTGATCTCCCTATAGTTGATACATAACCTCATAGATCCATCTTTCTTTTTAACAAAAAGAATAGGGGATCCCCATGGAGAAACACGAAGGAGAATAAATCCTTTATTACTCAATTCCTCTAGTTTTTTCTTTAGTTCAACTAATTCCACAGTGTCCATTCTATAAGGGGTCTTCGATATAGGCCTTGATCCAAGAATTAAATCAATGGAAAACTCAACTTCTCGTTCTCGAGGATGTCCATGTAAATCTTCCAGAAACACATATATATATTATTTTACAATAGGTACATCCTCTATTTGAACATTCCTTTCCTCACCCACAGTCATTTCATTCTCTTCCTCCCCAATAATTGAATTTAGTTGAGCTACTGGGGGTGGGTCTAGGTAAGAATTAGGTGGTGATGATTTTTCTCTAAAGATAAGGTGTTCCTTATCATCATCATCAAAAATAGTAACCTCCTTCTTCTTACAATAAATTTTTGCATCATGGTCTGAAAGCCAATCCATACTGAGGATTATATCAAATTCAATCATAGGTATAACGATGAGATCAGTGAATAAAGAACATTTATGTGCTCTAATGGGGACTGATTCACAAAACATTGTTGCAATGATACTTCCCTTCAGAGTTTTAACTGACAACTCCCTTGTTAAATCAAATTGAAAATATCTAATTTTCTTAGCAAACAGAAAAGATATGAAACAATGTGATGATCCAGAATCAAATAATACATTTGCTAAACTTTAGGAAACCATTAAATTACATGCCACCACGTCTTTCAGAGCTTGTACCTCAGCAGTAGTAATAGCATAATCTTGGCATTGATCCCTTGGCCTTTTCTGAGGTAAGTTCCCCTGATGCTTAGGACATTCATTTTCATATTGTCCCATCTCCCTAAAGTTGTAGCATTGAACATCGGTAGCTTCTTTATTCCCCTTGAAATCACGAGCTTGGTGGCCTTTTTTACCACACTTGTAACAGACTCCCATTCCTTTCAAGAAAGTACCAGGGTGTTTCTTCCCACATTTACTATAGGATGGATATTAAAATTTTCCATTCTTACCCTTATTTCCATTCCCAGATTGATCAATATATCTCTTATTCTCTTTCTTTTCTTTAAAGTCGTAAGACTCTGAGAATTCTTTTTCTGTCTTGATAGTGCATGAGACAATATCTTCGTACAAAGAGAAGGTTTGTGAAACTAATGCTTGATGGAGAAAAGGTTTTAAACCATCAAAGAAACGATCAATCTTCCTTTTTGGGTTACGTATATAATCGGCAACATACCTCGTTAAACTTATAAAGTTAGCCTCATACTTTGTGATATTCTCATCCTCCTTTTGGCTCAGACTCAGAAATTGTCTTTTCATATCTGCTCGATGGTCACGAGGAAAGCATTTTTCTAAGAAAAGCTCCTTGAACTCTCTCCATTCCATATTTTATACTTCATCGTCTTCCTTTGTGTTTTGAATCAATGACCACCAATGATCATCATCTCCAATGAGGGGATAAACTTCTAGGACAACTTTCTCCCTTTCACTAATCCCCAAATCCTGAAATATTTTATCTAGGGAACTTATCCATTGCTTAGATACTAATTTATTTGTACTCCCATTGAATTTTGGTGGTTGCTGCCTCATGAATCGATCTAACATTGATCCTCTACGTTGCGGATCTGGGTGCTTCATAAGGGTAAGGTTATTATTCATAACCTGAGTGAGTTGTCCCAGTATGGTGATTAGCTGATCAGCACCAGATGCATCACCAGCTCCACTATAATTATCTATAGCAGGAGGGTAATCCCTACATGGAGTGCATGAATTGATACAGTTTCCATTTCTTCCACTAGGCACCATTTCTAAACAATGGCATAAACCGGATTAGTTTATAAATCGAAATACATAAATCCAAACTTGTAAAACACTTAACATAAATTGAACAATTTATGGATATAATCCATAATCATAAAAATATTTTCTTTGAGGAAGTATATACTCATAAACCATTCATAATGGTTTGTAAAAAAATGAAAATTATCCTAAGAATATCCCCCGGGAGTGTCTTAACCAAGAGTGCAGCAAGGCCCGTTGTCGTACACCAATTCCCGTTCGATTCTAGCTCAAAGTGGTGTTTTTGGGTTTTACCCCAAGGTACATCTATGCCAGAGCTGCCTCTACCTGCTTGTATCCAGACAGGGATGTATTCCTTGGAAAACTCACAAAATCTCTACAATACCAAAATTCTAGGAAGTTCTTCTATACTAATCCTCAAAGTCTATCTTAGGTTTATGTGCTCTAATCAGAGTTTATCTAAATATATCTTCCAAGGTTTGTACTAAACTTCCTCTGATACCAACTATAATTACCCGAAACTAGTTACCCAGAGTTGGTGCATTATTACATAACATTGTCATGATCACAAAAGATCAAGTCTCGAAAGACCGATTAGTTTAGTAGCCTTGGAATCACTAGATACATTCATAAATGTTACATTACATCATAAAATAAAAAATACAACAACATCTTGTCTCCACACTCATATCCCCTTATACTATCCATGCATGTCATTTATAAAATACTTCTTCACATCCTGGGAAAAAAATAAAACATTGAAAGGGGTGAGCTCAAATGCCCAGTAAGGATAATAATATAGTGGAAACTTTCATAAATAAGCATAAATATTTACAGCAATGTATAACTAAAACAAAAGCCTTTTTAAACGTGAACTTCAGCATAATATAGAAAAGATAAAATGAAATAATTCCATTTACTTATTCAAATGGATATTCTACTAGTCGAATAATCACATGCAATATCAATAACCACATTCATAATGATGGAAAGCATAATACCGGACTATCATAACCACATAGTCAAGGCCTTGTGCCAAGACTACAAATAATATTTTTTCACGGCCTTGTTCCAAGACACTAGTCTGTCTCATGAGACCTATAGATGCATCGAGGAGCTATAGCGGGCTCCACCCATCACATATTAATTCCAATGCATTCCTCATATGAACAGGTTTAAACATAAAATAAACATTCGTATTAAACCTAGCATATGAAATGTCAATACTTTCTCCATAAACCATGAATGGTATAAAAATAACACATCCATAGTCAAACATATCACAAAACCTTCAATATAATATGGAAGTTTTGTATCATAATAAATAAACTTCAAATAAGCTTAAAATCCAACAAAAGATGTTGACATAGATGAAATCAAAACTATTTAAGAGAAATATCTCTTTTATTGAAATCATATAAAAGTAACATAATTATAAAATAAAAAATTTACTTTGAAAATATTCTTATAATATTGTAAGGGAAGATTTGATGATTTTATAATGGCAGAAAATAGCCGCACCCCTCTTATAAGTTAAAAAATACATTCTTACCTTAATTCTGTCGAAAAGGTTAAAAAGGACCTTATTTGGAAAATGACAGAAATATTCCTTTATAAACCTCTTATAAAAAGTCAACAAGGGTATAAATTACTTTATCCCATAGTCTTTAAAATATTAATAATTATTTTAAATACATTTTTAAGAAACATGGATGTGGATGATAAAGAGGTCCCAGTAGATAGTCATGTATAAACAACCTCAGATAATGAAGAGATTTTGAAATAAACCATTACCTTGTACTTTTCCTTGGTTGAGGGTAGGTTAAACTCTTGTATAATGGTGAAATAATTGTTATTAAATTAAAAAAGAATCATATACATTAATATGATATCATATATGATCTTTTAACATTGCTTTGTTAATAATATCTTAGTATTATCGTCGTTTCGGGTGTTAACTTACTTGTTTTCTTTTACATATTTTGTTACATAAGCCATGTTTTTTATGGATAGGTTGAATATTATTCATATTCAGAATGATATCAAGTCCTTAAACATTATTTTTAATCATCAAATTAGAATTAGACTTGAATGGATACGATGGGGAATGGATCTCATTGCGTTCGTGGAGACGGTTGTCCGTAGGTACGCACGAGCGGCAATATCATTATTTTGATATTAAAATAATATATAATTGGATGGTATATCATGTATACATAATCATTATCATGTTATATTTATTATTTACATGAATTAGACGTCATTATTATACCCATATAAATAATAATATATTGAATAACAATTACACCACGACGTGGAGATGGTAGGTCGTACGTACGCATGTATGGTGACATGTCATTCAAGGGATGGATAGAATAATGAATTTGTTTTTTACATATTTATAATAACATCATAGTATATATAATATACTGGATTTATTATTTTATAATGGAAATAACAAGGAAATAAGAAGTTGAAGAAGAAAGGAACATGAAAAAGGGTGGTGAAATCATTACCTCTTCTTCGGGTTCTTCCTTTTGATTTGATCAAAAGGGATCCTTAGGTTGGCTTTATGACTAAAGTAAGGCCTCTAGGATGAAGGGAGGAAAGTTGAGAGAGTATTTTGGTAGGGTTTGGCCGAGCCAAAAGACTTTGAATGTGTGAAATTGAGAGAAGGGGGAGTGCCCTTTTATAAGAGGGGTGAGGAGCACCTTTGGAATAGCTAGAAATATTATTTTATAATAAATCTATATTCGGTTCCAAATGTCTCCAAAGTGGATTATTTAAATTTTCAGGTGGGTATGGGTCTAAAACCACTCAAACAATAGGTTTTAGACAGGTTTGGGTCACTTTATTAACCTTATCTTTTAGTTTTAACTCTTAGTTAATTAGTTTGACACTTACCATGACTCTTTTTATTTTTATATTATATAGTCAATAAACTTACTATAAACTTCCAAGAGACCCATAAGTGGTCCATTAATGATACACTTATCATTATATAAGTCCTTTGGCCGAACCTTATATTTTTAGGAATATAATATCAATTAATAATAAAATATTTTTTAAAAAAACTCATTTATGTCAATTTTGACACTATTCAACAATTGATTTTTGTTAAAGTCTTGAAAACTTTATTAATTAAAACCAAATTCATTTATGAAATACTATCATGTCATATTAACCAATAAAATTCATTTATGTCATCAAAACTTTCAAATTATATTTATTTTAACATTTATAATACCAATTATTTGATTCTTTCATTAATAAAGAAAACAGTGCATCATTATTGTGTCATAAATAAATCTAATTATTAAATGTCTAAAAATTATAAATAAAATATCATTATGTAGGAAATCCTTTTATATTTCTAATGAATATTTACAGTCGAAAATACAACATATATAACCCTATGTAAAAATTGTTTTGCTTAAAGATATATGCTTATGCCATTTTTGTATTTACTTTAACTTAATTAATATAAAGTGTCCTTATCACCTACAAGTGGCTCCATGGGGTCCCAAAATCGACCCAAAGATTCCCATGGTTGGCCATGACTCATAAAATAGGTTTAGAACATGTGTTAGAGTGATTTAGTATTATTATAATATTATTTTTTTTACCATTATTTACCGGATCTACCCTTTAACAATGGTAAATAAAATATTTACCGAACTAATTATTCAAAATTTATAAAAATAAAAGTTACCTATTTACACAATTTATAAATCCTGATTCCAAATAGGGAATACATTTTTCCAAATTCAAAACACAGAAGTGGCAGAAATTAATTTAAAATTAATTCCCGTTGTTAAAACAAAAAGCGTGTTTTTAAGAGATAATAACTATCAAAAGATTGACACTTGTTTATGTCTGGTTTAATTGTGAAATTATGTCCAATGACCAAAATTGTAATAAATGGTAAAAATATATTCTAAATATAATTTAAAACCACTTGAATTCATAATTTATCACTTTCAATTATTTTGATTAAAAAAGTTGTTTTTAATTAAAATTTAGTAATTTTCACTATTCATCAAAATATAAAAGTTATCCGAAAAGTACCAAAATTTCACCCTAGGCTAATTTCGATATTAAAAATCCAAAAATGAAGTCCATTTTGAGAGATAAAATTTATAAAATTTCAAAAATTGGGTATTACTATTCATAACGGCTACTTTGATTTGTCGTGGTGTGTTAGAATCTTGAAGTTGCGTATAACTCACGCTACTGTATTATTCAAAGAGAATCCTACCATGGAAGCTTGGGGTGTTACAATTATCATCATCATCCCTATCATCCTCATTATCCTTATCATCCTTATCATCCAATTTGTCATCCTTACCATAAATATCTATGGGAGTAGAGACATCCATATCAAATAATGAATTATCTTGAGGGTATTCTTCCCTGGAGGGTGAGGAATTCAGGATGGGAGGTCCCCCTATCTCAAACATATATGGACTCTCCAACACTTGATCTATATTCATATCACTTTCTTAATCAAAGAGAGATGGTCCAAAAAACATAGATCATGGAACTCTCTCCCCCTTGAAAGTTACATCTCCTACTAATACTATTCCAACTAGTAATTTTATTTTAGGATCATTTTATACTTCAAATAGAATCTTTCAAATCAAGGGAACTGTCACAAACCAACCTGGGTTGACCCTGAACCGGTCACCTGATCCAGTCTGTGACATGGCCCGAGAGGTGTTTTGGATCCTCCTAGGCTACTGACTAGAGACAGGGCATCAATAGAGGACAAATGGGAACAATTTCACCCAGTGAAAATAAATAAATTAGTGAAAAAAGTAGAATAACACAGAGTAAATAAACAACAACAAAAAAATAATGATCAACAAAAACCAACTAACCTAACCATGACCAAAACTCCTCATGACTCCGAGAGTCTCTCACCAGTCCATAACCAACTCTTTCCCACGGAGAGGAAGCTCGATTCAAACATGCAACAAAACAAAAAAAAAATAGGAAAGCACTATAGGAGTGAGTATTAAAACTCAATAGGTGTTCTAAATAAACAATCCTTAATGCACTGCCTTTAAATAAGAATTTACTAATTCTAGGTTTGAACTAAATTATATAAAATATGGGTTTCCACACACACACTTTCATTTCTAAAAACAAGTAATAGTCCATTGCCCTTTTTAAATTAAAAACATGTTTAATATTTGAAAGGAACATGTGCATTTCATTTTAAAACATTTTTGTGAACTATTTAGAAATCCAAAATTTTTTTGTTAATCAAAAGGAAAACAACACAAAAAGAACAACACACACTAAGGGAAATGTAAAAAAGTGGCACACAGGGGCCAAAAACTGAATTAGACCTCTCAATCATCCCCTACATACAAATAAGCACTAAAGAAAAGAGGGGACAAACCTAGGATCTCGTGAACAATCTATAACATACCATACATGTGACTCATCCTGAAGGCATGCCTACTTTTGATGATTTCATAACGCCCTAATGCCCGACCATCGCCCTACTTGGCCTGGTTGAGGGGCCCAATCCCATAGAAATAATAACAAAACACCTCTCTACTATGGTCCACTATCCAGTGCGTAATCTAAACTAGTGCAGCAATCGTTATCAGAAGATTCGCTCACTATGCCAGTTTGTCATTTCAACACGTGTAATAAAAAGTAAAGGGGTGAGTCAACAATGTAAATCAAGTAACTAGTCAAGATTCCCAAACATCACACGCAACTCACACAATCTAGGTACACAATAAGACCACCCCTGGGTCACCCCAAAGAGAGTTTTCAAAAATATCTCATTTCTTTAAAGTTCCAAATGGGCCTTATCTAACCACTCAACACCAACCTATTTTCAGAAAAACCAACACACGCCAACTCATTTCCAAATAATCAAAGGAACGCCACTTTCAATCTCAAAACCATTTGAAACCTCATTTAAAAAATCCATTTTAGACATCTGAACACATATTCAACCCCAGACTTTCTTTAAAGGAAACACAATTTACTTATAAAGTCCAACCAGGCATTTTATCAATACTAATGATGCACATTTAAACTAAAACACTTTCAGGTAATTCAAAAAAAGAGAGAACCACTATCCTTCACAATGAACATTTATTCTAAAACTAATTATTTAATATTATACCACATTAATCTAAAATTTAATGAAATAACAAGAAATTACTAAATTCTAAATATAAAGGAAAGTGTAGTGGGGACCTACCTCAACTCGCAGTCCAAACACAATGGCGTGTCACGCCTCTCACAAACGCACAAACACATGTAAGTTGACGATCATGGTATCATAGGTTTTCCTCGCTGACACACTGCAATAACTGCATAACTAAAACTCATAAACATGAACTTAAAGCAATTCAAATGAAAAAAACAGCACAAACACCACCTCAAAATGTTTTCAAAACACAACTCGCACCATCTACATTATTTACCAAACCTATTTAAAATTTATAAAGAAATTTTCAAAGAGAAACCCATGGATTTACACACCCAAAAAACCCCCACTCAAAACCCATTTTAAATCCAAATCACGACAAAAACAAATTTAAAATACCTTTCATACCATTCACACAATTTATAAAATCACATACACAATTTATAAAATACCCTCAGAGGGAATAATAAATGAATACACTTAAATTCAACCCATTTATTTTTAGAAAACCAACTTTTAAGCCACACACACACCACAAATCCATTTCAAATCATTCTCCACATTACTCAAATCTTTTATCAAACACCTTTCACCCCTTTAAGACATAGTTTAAGAGACCCATCATGGGTTCCCACATGATACACAACCCATATTGAAAAAAACACATTTCAACACGTGCTCACCTTACACCCCTTTCAAAAACACATCTTTCACCTCATATAAAACCCCTAGAATGTAAACAAGAAGAAAAACTAGCATACTAAAATCATTAAACAATGTCATGGGTAACTACTTAATCCTCAAAAACAAGCAACCACAAGAGATCAATGAAGTTATAAATTTAGAGGGAAAGGAAAAGTGATATTGACTCAACCGATGAAGAATGCCTGAAAAAGGGTGCAAAACCCCATGCACACCTCAAACCCATCTGCGAGAAGCTGAATTTGACCCAACACACCGAAATTGGTAACACCATTTAAGAATTTGCGCACAAAAATTAAACCCAAACCACAAAATAACCTTATATCAAAGGAAGGAGGAAAAAAATACTAAAGATGGGAGGCTTCCAGAGACGTGAAATCGGATGGGAGTTTAGCGGTCTCCTTGTAGAGGGAGTGACCCGGCTGGGAGAGCATATGGTGACCGAACAGCGCAGGCAGAGGACTCGACCAGATGGTAGGTGGTGCGTGGGCAGGTCAGACAGCACTGGTGAGGGCTCGGCCTAATGGAAGGTGGTGCGTAGGCAGGTCAGACAGTGTTGATGAGGGATGGGTTTCGAGGAGGTCGGAGCGCAGAGCGAGGGCCTGGGCACGGTGACCTACGAGAGTGCAGAATGAGGGTCATAGGCAGGCTGGGTCATAGGCAGGCTGACCGAGAGCTGGAGGTGAGCACAGAGGGGGATATGGGTCTGGTCAGCAGGCAAGTGGCGCAGAAGGAGGTCGGAGGGCGAGATCAGATGGTGGTCGAGAGGTGAGGCACCTGGGGTGAGCGTGGAGGGCCGAAGCAGGAGAAGGCGATGGCGATAGGGGAGAAGTATAGCATTGCTGCGCAAGGGTAGTTCGGCAACTTGAACATCGGGTAAGGGGAAAGTCAGGAGGGGCCTGCAGTGCGGAACAATGGGCGACAGGTTTATGGTACATTTAGTTTTGTTTTTATTATTTTATTAAATATGATAATAATAATAATAATATTAATAAAATTAATATAAAAAATAACAACAATAATAATAATAATACACATAATAATAATAATACAAATAATAAAAATAATGATAATAATATAAAGATTAATAGTTATATTTACAATAACAAAAAGGATAATAATAATAATAATAAACTAATAATAATAATAATAATATAATAATAAAAACAATAATAATAATAATAACATTATTATTATTATTAATACTCTTAATAATAATCATAATAAAAAAAAATAACAACGTAAAATTATTATTATTATTATCGAACATTCTTTTTAAATTTTACTCCATTTATTTATCTTTCTCTGAAAACTGGATCACCGCGCGCTCGTTGCATGGCTAAAAAAATCGTGCACAAGTTACGCGCCTCAACTCATACCAATAGGGAATTTGCACAAGCACCTGGGGCGATCACGTGGCTACCTCCCACCATGCGGTGACCACACACAGGCCCGAAACCAATTAAAAATATTAAACGACAAAAATTTTAATCCAGGACCTAGCCCGGACCTTGGCGTGAGAACCCAGAACCAAGAATTAATATAATAAAAATTAATTCAAAAAGGAGGGTGTGATAATTCTCCCCACCACAGACACTTTATTCCCCCAGAAAGTCACCCAGCTGAACAATATACAAAACATGAATCCATGCCCGATTGAAATCAAAATAAATCACAACACAATAGAATGGGAGAACATGAGAGGGTTCTCCCCAACATAAGAAATCAACTAGTGAGGAAATCTAACACCCAAAAATACCACCCCAGGAAGGGGGGTGACGTGGGAACGCCCAACCGATCCAAACTAAGTTCTTATCTTGAGTAAAAAACATCTCCACTAAAACCTGAAACTCTCGACCCAGAACAAATACTCCCAACACTAGGGGAAAACCTCTGAGTAAAACTTACCCCAAGTAGTGAACCCGAGCATAACCACAAACATCCGCTCTTTCATAGTCACTTACATCTCCAAACGAACATAGCTAAACCAAAATCAATCCATACATGGGCCAAACAAACTTTTAAGAAAATCGCATGATTCAGAAAACCATGATCAGACAAACAAAACAGTTTGGATTTACAATAGAAAATGTTTGTCATAACTCCAAGATAAATCAATTAACTTACAACAACTTCAAAACTTTAACAACATAGGAACAAGAATGGAGATACTTTAAATGTTCTACTACCAACATGGAACACAAAACCCGAATTGGGGGGTCCACACCCCCAACAAATCCAAACTGTATGCGAGCTTCACCCCAAGGCATGTGGCTAGGGCTCTGATGGCTGAAGCATCTCCTACCTCACAGTCAGGCACTGGAATCCTTCAGTCACAGTGTCTTTTTTAGGCGACGCTCCTTACAAAACTACTCTAGATGACCCAGACACCCATAAAGATGACACGGATTCGGAGGGATGTGACATGATGTTTTCACATGCCCAAATCGTCCACAGTAGTGGAACACCACTGAATAGTCCGAAAAACTGGAATCCTGAACCACTACAGATAACTCCTTACAAACAGGTTCCTCTGGCACACCCTTCTCGCCATATGGGGAACCTTTTCCAGTAACTGGATACCCTGGATTTCCAACCATCTGTGCTCTGGAGACTAACTCAGCAAAAAATGCCTCATCCACCAACTTCTCAAAACGATGATCCCTAGAAGGGAGCACCTGCTCCTTGATATATGGAAGAAGACCCTTGATAAATAGGGGAGTCTTTATCGATTCTTGTGATGCTACTTCTAGAGAAAATGACAGAAGATCCTTGAAATGGTCAACCTATGCCTTCACCGTCTACTGGCCTTGTTGAATATGTATGATCTCTTCCATTTACTTTGTCTTCACTTCTTCAGGTATAAAACATCGGACGAAGACGGATTTAAAGACAACCCACATCATCCTAAATTTCATTGACAGTGGTGCGAGAAACTCCCATTCACCCAAATTTGAACCCTCAAACAATCCCAAGACAGCTCGAACTCTAATAGACTGGAGTTCCCAACATCCTAAAAGTGTACTCTACCTCTTAAAACCACATAACTACCTTTAGAGGACCCCAATCACTGTTAAGTACAGAAAATGTCCGAGAAGGACCAAAAACTTGGCATGACATATCAGAAACCTTGGGGACTTTTCTTGGTGGCATTGTCTAAACAGCATATGAAACACAAATCCAAAACCAATATCAAACCGAAGAAACATCAATTAGAGCGCTTTCATCTAAAAACAGCCAGATCAAAAACAAAAAAATACAAACACAACACAAAATTCCCTTTTCCATTTTAGATTTTAAAACCGCCTTCTTTCAAGGCCACTTTCCAAATACAAAACCCACTTTTCAAACCATATTTAAATTTCCAAAATTCATTTCCCATTGTCATTTTCAAAACAATATTACATCAATCAAAACCTAAAAAATGCAACTTACAACAAACCATCAGGATAAGGAACTAGCATTTATGCTTAACTTGGAGACATGGTAGTGATCCATGCCCCAACCAAGTGTAAATGAATAGGAGGCACTAAACTGTGCAATCAGACTCCACGTGGGTCACTACTCCTTGTGAGGTCATGAAGTAACATCATCTTGCCTCTATTTTCATCCCTCAATCCAAAACAAAAACAGAAGACTCAAAACCTGTACTACCCCTGGCAACTCAAGGTTCGAAATGAACAAGGGTTCATGAAGTCCTTCTCATACGTACATCTCGAGTCCCGACAGTCTTAATCTCTATCTACCAGACACCCCAAATAACAAGGGCCTCCTCTGATACCATTTTTTCATGAAACAACCTGGGTTGACCCTGAACCTCTCACTCGAGCCGGTCCGTGACATAGCCCAAGAGGCGTTCTTGATCCCCCCTCGCTGGCGACAAGTGCCAGGGCATCAATAGAGGACAAATGGGAATGATTTCTCCCAGTGAAAATAAATAAAGCAGGTTAATAAGTAGAATAATGCAAAGTAAATAAATTACACAAAAAGAAAGAATGATAAATAACAACCAACTAACCTGGCCATGACCAAAACTCCTTGCGACTCCGAGACTTTATCACCAGTCCATAACCAACTCTCTCCCATGGCGAGCAAGCTCAATTCAAACCTATAACAAAACTAAAAAAAATAGGAAAACACTATAGGCTTGAGTATTAAAACTCAGTAAGCATGCCCAGCAAACTATTCCCAATGCACTAACTTTAAATAAAGAATTTACTAATTCCAGGTTTGAACTAAATTATATAAAATATGGGTTTCCACACACACACTTTCATTTCTAAAACAAGTAATAGTCCATTTCCCTTTTTAAATTAAAAACAAGTTTAATGTTTGAAAGGAACGGGTGCATTTCATTTTAAAAGCTTTTGTGAACAATTTAGAAAACCATTTTTTTTTTGTTAGTCAAAAGGAAAACCACACACAAAACACACTAATGGTAATGGAAAAAAGTGGCACACAGGGGCCAACAACCAAACTAGACCTCTCAATCATCTGCCACTTAAAAATAAGAACTAAAGAAAACATGGGTCGAACCTAGGATCACATGAACAATTCAGAACATACCATACATGTGACTCATCCTGAAGGCATGCCTACTCTTGATGACATAATAACGCCCAAACGTACGATCGTCACCCTACCTGGCCTAGTCAAGGGGCCCAATCCAATGGCAATAATAACAAAACACCTCTCTACTATGGGACACTAGCCAGTGCATAATCTAAACTAGTATAGAAATCTTTCTTAGAAGATTCACTCACTATGTTAGGTTCCCATGTCAACACATATAATAAAAAAGGAAAGGGGTGGGTCAAAAATTTAAATCAAGTAACCAGTCACGATGCGCAAACATCACACACAACTCACACAATCGAGGTACACAATAAGACCACCCCTGGGTCACCCCAAAGTGAGTTTTCAAAATATCTTGTTTCTTTAAAGTGCTAAACAGGCCTTAACTAACCACTTAACACCAACCTATTTTCAGAAAAACAAACACACGCCAACTCATTTCCAAAGAATCAAAGGAACGCCACTTTGAATCTCACAACCATTTGAAAACTCATTTAAGAAATCCATTTTAGAAAGCCGAACATATTTTCAACCCAAGACGTTCTTTAAAAGAAACACAATTTACTTATAAAGGCCAAATGGGAATTTTATCAATACTAATGATAAGTATTTAAAAGAAAACACTTTAAACCAAGATAGAACCACTATCCTTCACAATGAACATTTATTCTAAAACTTATTATTCTATATTATTTACCATTAATCAAAAATTTAATGAAATTAAAATAAATTACTAAATTCTAAATATAAAGGCAAGTGCATTGGGGACCTACCTCGGCTCACTGTCCAAACACAATGGAGAGTCATGCCTCACACAGACGCACAAACACGTGCAATTCGATGACTGCAGTATCACTGGTTTTCCTTTCCAACACACTGCAATAACCGCACAACTAAAACGCATAAACGTGAACTTAAACAATTAAAACGAATAAACAGTGAAAACACCACCTCGATATGTTTTCAAAACACAACTCACACCATCTACATTATTTACCAAACCACATTAAAATTTATAAAGAAATTTTCAAAGAGAACCCCACGGCTTTACACACCCAAAAAAACCCTCTCAAAACCCATTTTAAATCCAAAGCACGACAAGAAATAATTTAAAACACCTTTTACCATTAACACAATTTATTAAATCACATAAAAATTTTATAAAATACCCTCAAAGGGAATAATAAACAGGTACACTTAAAATCCAACCCATTTCTTCTTAGAAAACTAACTTTTAATCCACACACACACCAAAAATACATTTAAAATCATTCTCCACATTACTCGCGTCTTTTATCAAACACCTTGCACCCCTTTATAAGACATAGTTTAAGAGACCTGTCATGGGTTCACACATGATACACAACCCATTTCCAAAAAAACACTTTTCAACATGAGGTCACCTTACACCCCTTTCAAAAACACATCTTGCACCTCATATACAACCCCTAGCATGTAAACAAGAAGAAAAACCAGCATAAAAAAATAATTAAACAATTTCGTGGGTAATTAATTAATCCTCTAGAAACAAGAAACCACAATAGATCAATGCGGTTCTAAATTTAAAGGTAAAGGTAAAGGGATATTACCTCAAATGATGAAGAATTCCTGAAAAATGGTGAAAACCCCCATGAGCACCTCAAACGCATCCGTGAGAAGCTGAATTTAACCCGACACACTGAAATTGGTAACAACATTTAAGGATTTGTGGAAAAAAATAAACCTTAACCACGAAATAATCTTACATCAAAGGAAGTAGGAAAAAAATACTGAAGAGGGGAGGCTACTGGAGAGGTGAAACTGGATGGGAGTTTGGAGGTCCACCGGTAGAGGGCGCCACCTGGCTAGGAGATCATGTAGCGACTGAATAGCACTGGTAATAAACTCGAACAGTTGGGAGGTTGTGCGTGGGAAGGTCAGATAGCGCTGGTGAGGGCTCGGACTGACGGAAGGTGGTACGCGGGAAGGTCAGACGGTGCTGGCAAGGGTTGGGGTTCGAGGAGGCCGAAGCTCGGAGCAAAGGCCTAGGCGCGGTGACCTACGAGAGTGCGGAATGAGGGTCGGAGGCGGCCTGTTCGGGAGATGAGGTGATCATGAAGGGGGCTAGGGGTCTAGTTGGCAGGTAGGTGGTGCAGCAGGAGGGTGGAGGGCGAGATCAGATGGTGGTTGAGAGGTGAGGCGTATGGGGTGAGCACGGAGGGCAGAAGTAGGAGAAGGCAGTGGTGGCAGGGGTGAAGTGTAGCGTCGTTGCGCAAGGGGGGGTTCAGTGGCTGGAACATTAGGTAAGGGGGAATCCAGGAGGGGCCTATAGTGCGGAAAGGGGGGCGACAGGTTTAGGGTTCCTTTAGTTTTTTTTCATTTTATTAAATGTGATAATAATAATAATAACAATATAAAGAAGAATAATAATCATAATAGTAATACACATAATAATAATAATAGAAATAATACAAATAATAATAATAATTTAAATATTAACAATTATATTTACAATAACATAAAGGATAATAATAACAATAAACTAACAATAATAATAACAATAATATTATTATTATTATTATTAATATTAATAATATTAATACTCTTAATAATAATCTTAATAAAAAAATAACAACGTAAAATTATTTTTATTATCAAACATTCTTTTTAAATTTTAATCAATTTATTTATCTTTCTCTGAAAACCGGATCAGCGCGCGCTCGTCATACGGATAAAAAACCGTATGCAAGTCACGCGGCTCAACTCAGACCACTTGGGCATTTCTACAAGCACTTGGGGCAATCGCGTGACTACCATCCACCACACGGTGACCACACAAGGGCCCAAAACCTATTTGAAATATTAAACAACAAAAATTTTAATCCATGACTTATCCCGGACCTTGGTGTGAGAACCCGAAACCAAGAATTAATAGAATAAAAATTAATTTAAAAATGAGGGTGTGATAGGAACTTCATGACCATGAGATGCATCAATTATCTGTTAAACATTTTTTATAGCTTCCTCATCCATATCAATAGGATCTTGAGATTCATCATTATCAAAGGAGAAATCATCATGAACAATCTCAACTTGTTCCAGACCAAGATCAATGATATCTCTTGGCCTAGAAGGATGTGATTTTACATTTAATCTGTCATAAATTCTCTCCTCGTTAGAGATTTATATCCTTTTACAAGGATTCTATATGATCTTCATCCATTTTTAGGCTTCCTAATTGAAAGAGACACAACTCATAAACATTGTTCTTTCAACTCCCATATGGACCAATATTTTTTATTCTAGAAAAAAAATAAACATTAGGTGAGGAAGAGTGTTGAATCTCAATGTTGGTTTGGTTACCTCTTCCATATTCCACATTAAGAATTAAGTCTAGATTATACAAACTCTATAAACCATTAGGTATAGAAAAAAATATTGATATGTTATTGGGAATAAGTATCCCTTCCTAGAGAAAATCATGTGTTATATGAACTTTTAAAAAATCATACACTCTTCACTTAGCTCATTTTTAATAGGTCTACAGTAGGTTATGTCATTCATTAGTTCCTCCAGGGAATCCCCAATCATGAAATAGGGATATTTCATAGGTTATGACCTCTAGTAGTCATTAAACACAATAATATTAAAGACTCTGACAAAATCATCCCAAATGTTTTATGTGAACTCACACTCTTGATCATTGATAAATTTTCTAATCACATCCTTACGATATCCATCTTCAAACACCATATTTAGGTAAAACCATTTTACAATGCGTAGAGAGTATATGTTCATCCAAGAACCAAATAGTGAAATTTTGATGAACAGTGGATCTAAATTCCAAGGAGTTAATGGTTCTAAACCACTAAACATCGAATTCTCTCTTAGACACTACTTCATGAGAAAAAAGATAAGGATTGGAAAGTTTTATATATTTTCTTAAATTGGCCTTTTCACTTTTAGAAGATTCTAGAGCATCATCTTAAAAAATAACTTTATTTAAACTAATAAAACTAAGATTCACAATTTTGGAAGCTTGGTGTTGGAAGAAGGGTTTAAGAAATAGGATTTGAAAACATGTTTTTGTTTGGGTTGGAAAGAAGTGTGGTGATTGGATTTCTGAATCATCATCTATATCATTTAGGGATTTAATTTTAAAGTAACATGTGGAAAAATAATAATAAGTATTTAATATATTTTTAAACCCATATGATATATCTAAAATGAAACAACTAAGAAAACACTCAATTAAATAAAAACTTATATATATCTATAAAAATATTTAAAATAATATAAAAATATTATTAAAATATTTTAAAAACATTTTAAACAAAATCTATCATACATAATTAGTATTTCATATAATTTATTCTCTTAATATTCAATGGCTTGGTAAATATGTCAAAAATGTAATGTTTGGTACTAAAGAGTTCAAGAGTAATATTACCCTTTTGAAAATTCTCTCTCAAAAAGTGATGTTTTATACCAATATGTTTTGTCCCTGAATGAGATACAGGATTTTTAGAAATGTTTATAGCACATTAATTTTCACAATTTAGAGGAACATGTCTGAATTGATATCCACAGTCCAATAATGTGTATTTCATTAACGGAATTTATGCAGAAAAAAAACCTTCAACTATTTACTTATCTTCTGCAGTAGATAATTCAATATAATTCTATCTCTTACTATATCATGAGACTAAATACATTCCCAAAATATGATATGTTTGATAGGTGTTGTTTCTATTTAATTTAAAACCACCAACATCATCTTATGAATAACTAACTAATTCGAATTCATGTCATTTAGGAAAAAATCCAAAATTGGTTGTATTCTTTAGGTATTTAGAAATAAATTTAATATTATTTAAATGATATTATTTAGGTCTTTCTTGAAAACATTCACACATGCACACACTAAACATAACATTAGGTCGACTAGAAATTAATTATAATAAACTTTCGATCAAACCATTGTATGTAGTTTGACCTAATGACATTCTAAGTTTTATTATAATCTAGATTGCATATTTTACTCATTGGAGTATCACTAATTTTGGTATTATCCAAGTTAAAATGTTTTAAAAGATCCTTTTTTTATTTTATTTGATTTAAGAAAATTCCTTCTTTGTTTTGAAAATTTTGAAATTCAAGAAATTATTTTAACTCACCCATTAAAATCATTTTGAATTCATATTGCATCATTTTGGAAAATTCAATGCACAAGGAGTTTTTTGGATGATCCCAAAATAATATCATCAATATTTATTTGAACTAGTAAAACATCCTTTTAAATTATTTTTATAAATAAATTAGGGTCAATAACAAATTTTGTAAAACCATTTGAAATAATAAAAGTGTTGATTCAATCATTCCAAGCTCTAAGATCTTGTTTTAAACCATACAAAGCTTTAGTTAGTCTAAAAACATGACTTGTAAAATGAGGGATTGAAGTATATTGTTGTTTTTCAACAAATAAATTCTCAATAATTTATCAATTTAGGAATAAGATCTTGATTTCAATTTGATATAATTTGAAATTATGATGTACGGAATGTGAAATAAATATTTTAGTAGCCTCAAATATAGATAATGGGGAAAAGGTTTCTTTATAGTCAATATCATCTTCTTGACTATATCCATATGCAACCAATCTTGCATTTTCTATAATGATTGTTTGAAACTCATCAACCTTCTTGCTATATACCATCTTAGTGCAAATAGTTATATAGTATCTAGTTTTATATACTAATTCCAAGAGTATATTCCTTTCAAATAGGTTCAATTATTCTTCCATATTTATTAAACAATGTTTATTATTGATTTATACATTGATGTTCGTAGGTTCATTTTGTGACAAGAAAACTTGATGTTCATCCTCATTTATTAGTGAAGATCAAGTTTGAGTTCCACTATTTAGATCTCTAACTGTATCATCTAAATTATGGTGTTTAAGGGTTATAATAGTTCTAGGGAAATAATTACTTGGTACTTCATTTTCTTCTTTGGGTTTAGGAAGATTTTTATGATCTCTTCCAAGTTATTTATCATATGGATCTTAATATTTAGAGGTATTATTGATATTTAAATTTGAAATATAATCCTCAATGTTTTATACAATAGGTTTGTGTTAATGTTGATTTATCTCATAAAAAGTGACATGAACAATTTATTCCACAACTATATATTTATTTTTAAATTCCCTATAAGATTTACTAGTGGTTGAATAACTTAGGAAAATACATTTATGGATTTTTGGTTAAAAAATCAAGATTATCTTTTGTGTTTAGAATAAAAACTTTACTTCCAAACACTATAAAGTAATTAACTTTCAGTTGTCTACCATTCCATAATTCATGTGGTTTATTTTTCAAGATAGGTGCTATAATAAACATATTAATTACATAGAAAGTTGTGAGAATAGTTTCATACCATAAATAAATAGGAATGTCATATTCAATGAGCATTATTATAGAGATACAACCCCATTTTCAAATTAGTTGTCTCTTTTCTACAACCCCATTTTGTTTAGGTGCCTGAGGAGTGGATAAATTATGAGTATATCCCTTTGGTGAGTAGTGAGATTAAAACTATTGATTCTCAAACTATTAGCCATAATCACTTCTCATGATCTTTATGGTAAATCCACTAAGTTTTCTTATAAATTTTACATACTCATAAAAATAAGAAGGTTCTTCACTTTTATGAACAAGGAAAAACACTCATGTATATCTTGAATAATCATCAACTATAACATAAGAATAATGTTTTCCTATTAAATTAGAAACTTTATATGGTCCAAATAAATCCATATGAATCAATTCTATTAGTTAATAGGTAAAGACCTCATTCTTTTGTTTCAAATATATTTTGTGTTTCTTTCCCTTTTGATAGGGATTACACACTTTATACTTAGAAAATTATATATTAGTTCAATATTTGACTAAACATTTATTATCCAGTTTTCTAAGTAAGTATATATTTAAATGTACTTGTATCTCATTCCATAGCCAATATACTCTATGAAAATCACTCAAACAATAAAAAATTTGAGAAAATAAATAATCTAAATTAATAGTAAAAGCATTATCATTTCTAAAAGTATTAAATAACAAATCATGCTTAGAATCATAAATTTTTCAAGTACTTTTTTCAAATTTGATATGATAACCATCATCATACAATTTTGAAATTCTAAGTATATTATATTTTAACCTATAAATAAATAAAACTTTATAAAAATGATGGGTTTAGATATACTAATTTTTTCAAGTCTAATTATTTTTCCCCTTGAATCTTCACCAAAATTGACATGACCACCATCCACCTTTATAAGGTTTTCAAATATTGAATATTCTCCAGTCATATGTTTGGAACATCTACTATCTATAAACAACAAATTATTACTGAAGCTCTTTAATAATTTTTCCTATATGAAATTAAATACACAATTTATTTTGGTACCCAGATCTACTTGGTTCTACATAGGATAGCAATAAAATATTTAAGAATACAACATTTTTGTGTAGGATTATTAAAAATATATTTAACAGATTTAGAAATGAAATAATATTTAGGTCCAAAACTATTAGAATCTAATAGAATTATTAGAAACTAAAGAACTATATTTGCAACGATTAATAAAATCATTTTTTAACAAATTTGTTCTGTCTCGGTTGATAATCAAAACCATATATTATTCTAGGTATTTCCTAACTTCCCAAAAATAATTAAGGATTTTATTATTCTATAGAAACCCTCAATTTCACTTTTTTACTTTTCATTTACTATTTTCAAATTAGTTGTCTCTTTTAACAGATTAGAATTATTTTCTTTTTCAATAATAAGAGAATATTTTTCTATAACACATATCAGCTGAGCCATTTTCATATTTTTATATTTTTCTTTTAGAACATTCATGGAATCTTCCAAAATAGAATATTATTATTCTAATTATTCTTTTGAAATTTTATATTCATTGGTAATATGAGAAGAAATATAAAGAACCTCAAAAGAAGTAGCTATAAATCAAAAATTGGCTTTGTTATTAATATCTTCTTAGTTTTAATTTAAGTCACCGGAACTATCCTTAGATGCACTCCAAGTATCTTTCACTGATTTTTTTGGTGTTTTCTTCTTATCAACATATTTCTTTTTGTTTTTTAAGATTCAATATCTATCCTTTATGTGTCCTCTTTTTTAATTTATAACAGGTGATCTTATTAGATGAGTCATTCTTTTCCAAAACTTATTCCAATTTAATCTCTTGTCATATTTTCCATCATTGTTATACATTCTAAAAATTTATTCCTTTTTTATTACTTGGTAAACCTTCAAGATATATAATCAATTAATTCATCACTTTTAGTATCACCTTAAGTTCCACGTGTAACATCATATTTAACTTATTTTGCTTTAAAATTTAATGCTTTAAATGGAAAAAAAAATCTTTGGTTCATCGTATTCCTTTCTTAGCATCATATCTCCTTTTTACATCATGATATTTACAAAAATATATTTTGCTAGTAGTTTTTTGATGTCGTATTATTCTTGTAAAGAGATCGCATGCCTCTCCATTGATCTGGTAGATATCTTAGGATTATCTTTTCTTGATCTTTGTCTATCATTGTTTTTTCAAAGCTGATCATAGTATTTATGATCACATTGAACCTAATATTCGTGTATGAAAAAGATTTATCTGGTTTCATTTTGAATGTATAGTATTTAATATTATGTGTATTTCATCATGTTACCTTCACATTAAAACTGTCTTCATGAGATATAGAGTGGTTATACCCTATCTCAAAAGAATTTACTCATGAAGATATTCTGTTAAATTTTCCTTCACCTAAGTCACTGAATAAATAATTAATAGCTTTTTTGTTTCAATCATAAGAAACATTAATGTTAGAATCCCATTATTTTCAAGCCGTTTTGGGTTAATCATATTTTTCTCCCATAGATCCCTATATATCAAAAACCATACTCTCAAGATAGTTTTCTATTTTGATTTTCCATTGAGCATAATTTCTTCCATTAATATAAGGAGGTTGGTTATTTGCACAACCTTTAGACATAGCCTCCATAATAGAATATTATAAAGTAAATATAAATTAAATAGATTTTTTTAAAACAACTTGATTAATGTAAATAGTAAGAAAATAGATATAACTTCCTATGATATCAAATATTGTTCATAATGGACAAATCAGGAGGGGGATGGATTGAGTTTCCAATTAAAATTTCAATTAAAATTTATTTAAAATTTTAATCCATCAATTTATAAAATACTACCTAGTTAAAAAAAGTAGAAGAATATAATTTGGTTTTTCAAAAAACATAATCAAAGTTTAATTGAAACTAAGTTAAAACTAGTTCAAAACTCTTTTACCTTTTGAAAAAAAATTACTAGTATCAAACAAGTTATAGAAAACAAAAATTAAAGTTGACTATCAATGAAATGTTTTCCAATTGAGTATTAAAATAGATATACATTCATTTTAAAAACAGAGTAAAATAATACAATAAAAACATAGAGTCAAATAAAACAAGTGGTTCGGTCTCAACCTAAGACCTCATTCTCTCCACCTAGAAATCACATGTTTTAAATTATTATATTCTAAATAAAATAATAAGAAACCTTGATTGGGTTCTATAGAAAAAATCACACAAATATTTACAATCTATAAAGAGCCTCTTCAATAGTTCTATATAGGAGAATAAAAGATAACAACTGCACATAGGCAGTCCAGGACACAAAACCTATTCAAAAATTATTTATGGTAAAATAGATGAAAAATAATAAGAGAGAGTGTCTTTAACTCTCTAATATAGTATAGTATCTAGTGTTAAAATATATAGATCATAAAGTAAACATAGCTAAAAAAATAAACAAAGAGAGTAAGAGATGGGATAGAATTCAGTGCGGCATACTATATAGTTCATTTATTCTGTAGAATATTCTTCTCTTATAATTGTTGTATTATTATTTTGAATTGATTAATGAATATTTTCATATATTCTGGGATGTTTCTTTAATGTTTATGTGAGAATAAAGAGTCAGATATGTTTGAAACAGAACATATAATCATTATTTTCATTTAAGAAACATTATTATATCATTATGTTATGTGCATCTATAGTATATATATATATTTCTATTTAGTTGTATTTTAAAAAATAATATTTCACTAGAAATATCATTTTAAAAATAATCATTTAAGATCCTCATACTTTTTTCAAAAGTTGAGGGTTAATAAATGCTTTTGACCGAAATTTAATTCTGCAAAGAAAAGTGGTTTGATTAATATATTTAATAATATAATAATATAATACTTAAATTTTCATACAATCCATTTAAATCTTTTTTAGGACAAAATCCTTGGTTTCTTCAATACATAATTATAATTTTGGTTGTATTCCTAGATAGGTTATGTGGTTGATAACTTGTACCTACGGTTGATCAACTAATATTACAATTGATCACCTGCACTTATGGTTGATCACCTTACACTTACGGTCTATCCAAAACTTTTTCAAATTGATACTACTATCCATAGCCCCTTAATTTGGTCATATGTTCAATTTTTTACTTTTCTAAAAGTAAACATATCACAAATGGTTTCTTTCATTTAACTTTTTGGTTTCATGGTTGCTCGTGCGATCAATCCAACAAGCCTTGTGGTCAATCCAACTATTTATATTAAGACAACTATGGTCAGTTAATTAATTGTGTTATCAATACACTTGTCACATGGTCAATCCATACCTTTCTAAAAAAATATTTATCATGTAGGTCTCTCGGATTGTCTTGTTGTCTCTTCAGTTTTCCATATATTCATCGCAATCAAGTTGGTGTTCATGTGATCTATGAATATGTCATACGATTGGTCTTAAACTGTGCGAAATTTCCAATCTTTTCCAGAAAATGATTTTACTCTCACAAAACAAAAAATGGATTGAAAATAAAATAAACATGATTTGTGATTGTTAAAAATTTTAATTCCTAGACTAAACCAAAATTAATTTCTCCTATGATATCTATTAATAGAAAGCATTAAAGTTTTACTATAATGTATGTGTTAAGATGAATTTTAGTAATTAAATAAGAGAAATAATTTTTCTCTAGTTTTCATCATCAATGAGATGATATTTGGTTATGAAATATATTTTTATGTATCCAAATTAGATTAATATGTGTTCGGGTAAAATGGAGTAAGGATTTCACATACGGGTTTAATCAGACAGGAACCCTGGGGAAGAAATAACCTATCCACAACCTAGAATTATTGTTAAATATTTATAATAATTACCTTTCCAAAAAATTAATTAATCATTCATACTTTCCATAAGAGTTTTAAATACATCATCTAGTAGTGTAATATCAACTTGGGACAATATAGGTAGGTAGAGTGCCTCCAATGTTTTTATTTTCATCTTATATAAATCCCAAGGAAATCAAATTAGGTGGTTGATTATTTGAATAGAAGTTATCTAAATTGGGTGGTAAAGGATCCTAAAGAGTAATTAGAGTTTATAGGATTATTTGTAGGCTTTCATATAAAGGTGTTGAAGATAATGGAACATTATTTTTAGAACCACTGTGATGTTCATGTTGATAGACCAAGTAAGGTAAAAATAATTATTTTATGAAGAATATAGAAGGATATGGGGTTCCCATATTATAGGGAGATTATAAATGGATATACTATTATGCTATATAAAATAATTTTTTTAGATGTTGAATAAAATTTATTGTAATTATAAGGAATAATTATGTTGAACATTTTAATTATTCTAGTTTGGAAGGGTATCCTAGAGCTACCAAGATGTATCATGACATCATATACCTATTTTAGAGTTCAATAATAAAGAGGGATTCTTTTGAATTTGTTTCAGAATTTATAATCTTTCAATAAGTAAATTTATAGAATCAAGTAATGATAGAATTATTGCAACCTTTGACTATTATAATATGGAAATAAAATAATAGTTTTAACAAGTTTTTTTTTGGGTGGATGTGATCACTATATAATAATGATGGATTTGGATTAGTGTTGGGTAAACTAAAAAAACGACGCATTTATTTACTATATGAAAAAAAAATTCAATTATGATATAAGTAATATTTACATGAAGAAGATTGTTAGAATTCATGGGGTTTTGAATGAGGTTGTTTGAATTTATGGGGTTTTTTATAAGGCACTACAGAATTCCATGGTTCATAGTTGAAGATGAGTAAATCATACCAAACTCAAATGGTGGTTTGATAGGGTTTGTTATTCAAATTTTGGTGGAAATTACTCTAGAATCTATGGTTGATTTAAAAATATATTTGGAATATAACCTTCTATTTATGGAGTTTATTTATAACAATAATTACTAATCATCAATTTGTGTGGTGTCGTTTGAAACATTTTATACTTAGTCATGTCATTCATAGTGGACACTAGTGAGAGAAATATTATTAGACCTATATTGGTATAAGATAATATATTTCAAGCTTTATTATTTGTAAAAACATGATCTCAACTAAAATTTTATAAAATTATTATGCAAATTGTCAACAATAAACATTGATATTTGATGTTAGAGATTATGTGTTCTTGAATGTAACTACTAGGTTGGGACATCATAGGTTTAAAAAGTAAAGGAAATTATTATCATGATATATTATGACTTTTTAAATCATAGAGTAGGTCAGTTAAGTGACTTATTGGTGGAGTACAAAAACATTACAAAGCGATTCATATTTTTTTAATATTTCTAAATTGAAGAAATATAACTGAACCTAAATCATGTTGTATGTTAGCATACGGTTGAGTTGGATCTTGTTTCATCTTATTTTGAGAGACCAATTTAGATATTTTATCATGGTTATAAGACCCTCAGTGGGTGGAGTATTCCTTTTCTATAGATTTTTTGGGAGCACAAAATAACATAAGAAGAGACTTGGGAGAGGAATTTTAGATATAGTAGTAATAGATAACATTTTTTGATGTTGTCATTACTTACTAAATTTTCATGGATGAAAATTATTTTGGTGGGGAAAATTCTAGTAATTCATTTTTTGATATTTGTTTTGGTCTTTCTATTTTTTTTGTGAATATTAGATATACATTGAAGTTTTAAGGTTTTGTTCGTGGTTTATGGTTACTAAATTTATAAAATGGGTGGTTAAGTGATCTTAAAATAGATTTTTTTCATCGTTGGATCCACAACTGGATGTTTACCTTTAGATTCATCATTTATAGAAATCCAAATTTCATAGTGAAGCTAAGATAGGTTTTACTAAGAATTTATGTTTTACTGAAATTTTTTGAAGATGGTTCTTTCTAACCATATATTGTGGTTTTGGGGGAGTAGGTTTTTCATAGTAACCTATATGGTCTTGTAGAATGTGAATTTTACCTATACATTATGGGCTTTAAGTTAGATATAAATTTATAGTTTTTTACATGATCTCATTGACCATGTAACTAAACCATATAATCAAGATTATCTTATGTGGAATTACTTTCAACTACTAAAAACTCCTTTAAACCACCTTTTTTCTATCCCAAAACATCTTTGATAATTATTCAAGATTTCTAAGGTGATTTTTGAGGTCTCTATATATTTCTATGATGGATCATTTGTGTGGATAAAAGATTTGACATATAATCTCAAGTAAGATATAGATTTCATGCCTCTCTTTTAAAAATATCATTTTATCTCACATATTTTATCTTGGGAATGTAATATATATAAATATTGTTAGTTCAGAATAATAAAAATATAAATAAGATGGGGTGAATTGTTTCTTTTAAATAATCTTCATAGATTATGGATTTTGACTCTCTTTCTGATTTATGTAGATATACCGTGTTTTCTTATATATTTAATATGAGTTTTAGATAAATAGAAAAAATAAACACAACAATTTTATAGTGTTTTAGGGCACAGAGATCCCCTATTCCACTACAATAAGGCTCTATCTGTGATCTTAATTAATTTCACTATAAATATCATCTCATCAAAAGACCTTAAATTCTAAAGTTGAGTGTAATCAATTGACACCTTTAAAACAAGGCTAAAATAAAGCCTTCTGGTTCTTTTATAGGGGACCAGTTATCCATAGCTTAGTAATAGGATCCGATACTTCACCACAACTAAGTACAAGCAGTTGAAACTCTAATAAATCAAAAGAGTTTGATTTGATGATGGTCTGGGTTGAACTTCACAATTACTGAAACAACTATTAGTATATGGATATTCTTCTTCAAAAATGAACATATTCAAGAAATAATAACTCTAAAGATATCCTAGTTTCAAATGATCTTCAATAAAAGTAACAACAAACAAGCAGTAGTTTCACAGTAGTTCGAGGTAAAAAATGTATATCATCAGAGTGTAGCCTCTTTCCAAAATAGAATACTTGATAATTATCTACAGCAGATCTATATTAAAAACTTATTCATAGGTATACAATCATATATATTTCAAAAAGAAATTGATATAGAATAAATAGAGAGAATATAACTTTCTATGGTATTCTAGATCCAAGAAAGTTTCCTCACAGATTAGTGAAATTAAAATATGAATCGACCAGGGTAGTTATAACGTTTCATAAGAATAGGAGTGATTTTATCCTATTAAAACAAGTCTTTGAATCAATCATAAATGATATTAAAATTGATCTTTGTTTCTGTCAAGACCATTGCAGAAATATTGGATAAAATCACATATTTAAATTTTCATTGTTGAATAGTCAAACATAGGGTTCCTTCATAAAATGATTAAATACCAAACTTAGGGTTCAACCACATAGCTTTTATTTTCTGAATGAAAGGTTGAAAACTTAGGTATGATCATAAACATAAATTTGATTTACTATAAGTTTTTTTAACCAAATGTAGGGTTCCTTACATATATAGGGTTATTTAACAATACTTTACCTTCTTACAAACATAAGGATTCATCCAAACAAAGGGTTCCTTAAAGATACTTTTCTGATAATGTAGTATTCATTCCTTAAACTATGTTTACCAATTTGGGGTTTATTCCTTACACTACACTTATTAATTTCTGTTTCATTCCTTATGCTACACTTATCAATGTAGGTTTCATTTCTTATTACATTCTTATCAATGTAGAGTATGAAAAATGTTTCTAGAAAACATAAAAATGCAATCCAAATGATTTGGATAATATTCCTTATAGATTAAAAACATGAATATAATTTGAGAATGAATATTGCAGTGAATATTAATTTTCTGAAATACACCTAAATTAATATCATCAGGAAAACCAACAAGGGTATTTGTGTGCATCAAAATAAAAAAAAATTAATAGAGTATTTTTTAGACAATAAATTCTCAACAATCTACCCCTTTTGATGATTGTAAAACCCATAAAATAATTTATAGAAAATACAAGATTTGGTAAACACTAAGGGAATAATTTTAAAAAAAATACTTGAACTTTTTGGAAATTAATTTTTTCGATTTTAAAGTATTATTCTGATTAAAAATTGGATTATTTTGATTAAAAAACTTTTAAATTGAGAATCTTATGTTTACCTAATTTTCTCCCTCTTTTTTGAAAAAAAAATAAAGTATAAGAAAAATAAATAAAACGCATTTGGTTTTTCACATAAAAAAAATGATTGTTATGGTGTACTGGTTAGAAAAATGAGACACGGGTTCTGGAAGTTGAGGTAAACATATAATAAACTATAGAAATAAAGTAAAGAATATAAAAAAACATTTGAGGTTTTATTATAAGAATTGTACAAATACACAAGTGGTTTTGGATTAAGGAAGAATTTTAAACAATAGATATGGTAGATGGTGAAAGGTTTGGGTCAGGAGCAGTTTCTAGTACTAGTGAAGCCTGATTAGTAGGAAACTTTTTTTTCAATTCTGACATATGAACTTGTAACCATGTTGAAAGATTGTATACGAGTTATCTTATCAAAATTCTTGATTCTTGACTCACTTTAAAATTTTAAACCAATTTGACTTTGAGAAAGTCAAGCAGATTTTCCTCTATTTTTATAAATTGAGAAATCCTATCGCTGAACTGATTAAACAGTAGCCTGATGTTGGGTTCAGTTTAAGTTAACTTCTCAAAAATATTTTTCTAATTATCCAACAGAACAGACAAAGGTTCACTATTACACTAAATATATTTAAGTATCTCATTCATATCAGTCATTACTAATGTGATTTCTTGAAATATTCTAATCAGATCTAGAGATGTTGGAGGTGCAGAGGAGGAATCTAGGGACCGATTGATACACCCCTTCTTCTATTCAAATTAACTTCTCAAATACCATTTCAAATATAAAAAATATTTTTTTGGAAATAGGTTCTAATTTTAGTTTCCCAAACGGATCCAACAAATCTCTCTTAAACGCATAAAAATAAATTTTTGAAACAAAATTTTATCTGAAATCTTGAAGCTGAGTCTAAACAGAATCTAATTACATCCTTGGAATAGATGAGTTTCTTAAATCATATAATTGTTTTCTTATAGCTTCTAGTTCTTGTTAAAGTATAGATTTTTCATCTTATACCTTATTAAACTTAATTGTAAGATCTTAAATAAAATTTCAAATAGAATCATATGTTCCTTCCTCATGTTTCTCTAAATAAGGATCCTTTTCCAAAATAGCTAAGTATTTAGCCAAAAACTTCTCACTTTAAAAAGATAAACCATCAAGGACTTTTTTATTGTCTCCATAAATAGATGATTTTTTTACATGGATTGACCAATGGAAGAGATGACCAAATTTTAAAAAAAATAGTTATTTTAGTTACTAATTTTTGAGCTTGATCTTCTTCTTCAGTAGTTTCTTTCTGATGATCTGGTTGAAGAAAAACAATAAATTCTTCAGCTTTACTTTCTATCAGTTGATCTATAAAAAAATTAGGTTCTTCTAAATCCAATGAACGATCTGAATATGCATATCTTTATATTGGATCTTCATTATGGTGTTCTTCTCTAATCCTTGGTTTTAAGACATTTTTCTCTCAGTTTTCTTCTTTTGAACCTTTTTCATCAAGATTCGTATCATCATATCTGAGCTTTCTTTCGGTCCATTGAGTAACACCTTTTGTACAGAATTCTCTAACTTCTTCATTTCTCAAATGAAATGAACTTTCATACTTGATATTTTATTTCTCCCCCTGAGAAAAAGATAAAAAAATTGGTCATCCACACCAACAAATAGAAGTTTACCTTTAACTATACTCCAAAAGAAACCAAAATTTCTTAGAGTATCATCATTCAAAACATTTTTTCTGGTGACATCTAGCTTGAGAATCAATATGACATATCTTATTCATTCTAAACATAACAAGATAAAAGATTAATATATAGGGATAGAATGACATCCTTTCCTTTGGTTGAAAATATTAAATCGAATATCCTAGAAAATATTTGGGAAAGTTTAACTTGATATCACTAATTAACAGAAACATAATATACATGTATAGGTACAAAATATTTTCCATCTTAGAAGCCCTAATAATTATAATAGTTTGAATAAACATTACCAAACTTTCAAGTTAGCCTTGAGGTCCTTTAAAAACTTTTTCTATATTTTGTTTGAATCAAAAAGAAATGACATAATATCTTCTTACTTTTGATCCTTATTTCCAATTGACCGGATATCAAAATAAAAAACTCCATCATGGGGGGATTTTAAAATATGATAAATTTCAACTAAGGATATTGAAAAATCCTTATTATCTACTTGAGAAGATATTATATCCTATGTTTCCCCAAAACTAAACTAAACATTATTGTAAAAATTATTCAGTTCTATCTCATAAATAAAATATTTTTTTCCTCATTAAATAGAAATTACAAACCTTGAAATTCAAAA
Organism: Viscum album; assembly: GCA_963277665.1. Taxonomy (NCBI): domain Eukaryota; kingdom Viridiplantae; phylum Streptophyta; class Magnoliopsida; order Santalales; family Viscaceae; genus Viscum; species Viscum album. The sequence goes on from OY728159.1 coordinate 100,559,401, forward strand.
TCTTTATTGAGAAGATGATTTTTCTCATACAACCTTTCAAAATATGTGAATTTTCCTTAAAGAGCCTTCATAAAGGGGATACACTGGTGCTTTAGATCACTTGGTTCTCCTTCATCTGTTTTCTTGGTATTCATCATTTCTAGGAATTTGAGGGTTGAAGCTTTTCTGAATCTAGGGTTTGGAAAAAAGATAAGGGATTTGGAAGATGAAATAGTTTAAAAACAAAGGGTAAGGAAAGTTTAAGGGTTTTATGATATATGGTGATGTGGTTTGGTTTCTGGTGTTGATTACATATGGTAATCATTAAATTTCTAGTTTTTGGAAAAATGCAGTTTAAAACCCAAAACGAGACAATTATTTAAACAAATAATTATTAAATAATAATAATAAACATAAATAATTGACAAAGAAATTAACAAACTAAATTCAAATAAAAAAATAAATTTTAGTTATAATTAAATATTCCTAAACAACCTTAATAAAATTAAAACTTATAGTGGGAAGTGGTTTAGTAAAAATATCAGCTAATTATTATTCAGTATTTAAAAACTCTAAAGATATTTCATTTTTAAGAACATGATATCTCAGAAAATGTTTCATTATATCAATATGATTAGTCCTAGAATGACTTACAGAATTTTTTGAAATATTGATAGCACTTCTATTATTAGATAAAATAGGTATATTATTAAAATTTAGACCAAAATCTAGTAGAGTGTGTTTTAACCACAATACTTGTACACAACAACTACCAGTATTTATATATTCTACCAAGACTGTTGATAGGGAAACTGAGTGTCGTTTCTTACTCGATGATGATACTAAATATTTTTCTAAAACGTGATAGGTTCCAAAGGTGATTTTTCTATCTAATATAAATCCTCTAAAATCAACTTCTATGTATGAAATTAAATTGAAATCATAACTTTTGGGGTAAATAAGAGATTTAAAAAGAATTCATTTTAAATGTAAAAAAAATTTCTTTAATAGTAGTAAGATGGGATTATTTTGAATTTGACTTACATCTAGCACATAAACATAAAGAAAAAATTATTTCTCATATACTAACATTAATATATAATAAACTACCAATAATACCTCTATATAACTTGTTTTCTACTGGTTTTCTAGATTCATCTTTATATTGGTACACATAGGAGCTGTATAATTCTTACTATTTTCTAGTCCAAATTCTTTTGATAAATTGAAAATATATTTACTTAGATTTAAAATATTTCCATAATATTTCTGATAAATCTGAAATCGTAAAAAAGAAATTCAATTTTCTCAGCATACTCATTTCAAATTATTTTTGCATTATATTTGAAAAATCATTTCAAATCTTTTTATTTGTTGAGTCGAAAATAACATCATCAACATAAATTGGTACTAATAAAATATTGTAGAAAACGGTTTTCTTAAAAGTAGTAGGATATAATAATCATATAGAAAATCCATATTCTAATAAAAAGGATCTTAATCCTTCATACTAAGCTATAGGTTCTAATTATGGCCATAGAGTGCTTTAGTAAGTTTAAAAATAGAATTTGGTTTGTGTGGATTTCTAAAAACTAGGGTTGTTAAACATTAAATTCCTCCATTAAATATCCATTTAAAAATGTGGATTTTCCAACGAGTTTGTACCCAAGTGGTATAGGCTCCTGCTTGGCATCCAAAACACCCAGGATCAAATCTAGGCAGGGACGAATTTTTGGTACAGTATCAGCACTATAGCAGGGCACTATAGCAGTACTGTAGCAGCGGCGGAACTCTAGCAGCGACAGCACTTTAGCGGCGGTAGAACTATATAAGGTACTATAGCGGTGGTGGTACTATAATAGGTACTATAGCAGTGCGGGTAATATAGCAGTACTGTTCACTGAGAGGTCCTTTGGGCCAAAAAATGGTCTTTAAAGCCTTGTATTCAGGCCACTTGGCCTTGGGCCTTTGGGTTATGTAATGGGTCTCCCTCTACCCAATATTAAAGAGGTCTTTACTTTAAATAATAAATTGAGGCTTCGGCCCCAACCTTTTAAAAAATGTGGATTTGACATTCATATGATATAATTTAAAATTCATATAAGATGAATAAGATAAAAGTATTCTAATTTCTTCTAATCTAGACACATGTATAGAGGTTTTATCAAAATCTATTCCTTCTTCCTTATTATATCCTTTAGATACTAATATAGATTTTTTTCTGGTTATGATCCCTTGATCATATTATTTATTTCTAAAAATACATTTATTTCCTATTACTGGATAATCTAATGGTCTTTCCACTAAATCTCAAAATTCATTCATTTTTAATTATTTTAGTTCTTCTTTGATGGATGACAACCAAATATCATCTTCTTAAGCATCTTCAATAAATGTTTTTTCTAACTAAGTTAGAAAGGCCGATAATTCAACTAGGTTTCTTATATTTCTTCTATTTCTAATTCATTTGTATAGGTATCCTATAACTATTTCCAAAGTATGTTTCTTTAAAATTCAAGACTATCTAGATAAGATACTTTTAGGTTCTTTATTTTCATATTCTTATGAACTGGTTTTAATTTCATTTATATCATTTTCAAATTCATATTTTGGAGAGAAAATTATCACATTGTCTAAAGAGTCAACAATCTCATCTATTTGATCTTCCTTTTTATTGGAAGGTTCGGTTTCATCAAACTTCACATGAACTGATTCTTTAATAATCCTCAACTTTTTATTAAATACTCAAAGGGATTTAGAAGTAGTAGAATAACATAGAAATATTCCTTCATCGTCTTTTGGATCAAATTTACTAGGGTTGTCCTTAGTATTCAAGGTATATACCTTGTATCCAAAAACATTAAAGTATTTTACTTTAGGTTTTTTGTTATTCTAGAGTTCATAGGTTTCTTTTTTAATAATTGGTCTTATTAAAACTCTATTCATGATATAATAGGTTGTTCTTACAGATTTTCACAAAAATAGGTAGGAAAACTCTATTCATTCAACATATTCCTTTATATTTCTTGAATAATTATGTTTCTTCTTTCAATAATTCAATTTTTTTAGGTGTTCTTGGTGTAGAGAATGGGTGTTTAATAGCTATATTTGAGAAAAAAGAATTAAATTATTGATTCTAAAATTTTCCTCCATGATCACTTCTCAATGAAATTATTTTAAAATATTTCTCACTTTGAATAATTTTTTAAAAGCTTTCAAAAATAGTGAATACTTCACTTTTTAGTTTTAGAAAGTAAACCCAAGTAAATATTGAAAAATCATCAACTAAAATTTAACCATATAATTTACCAGCCAAAATTATTACTCTAGATAGTCTAAAAAATCACATGGATAAGATCTAATAGTTAAAATGTAGTGATTTTATTAAGTGATTTGAAAGAAGATTTATATATTTTTTCAATTTGGCATGCATCAAAAAACCTATCATTTTCAAATTTAATACAAAGGAAAATGAGAAACTAATTGTTTATTAGCTAATTTATATAAAGCATATATATTGAAATATCCATGTCTCCTATTCCAGATCTATGAATCATTATTATTAGTAGTTAAACAATTCTCTTTTTTTACATAAGGAATTAATATCCAAATTATAAACATTCTCAATTCTAGGTGGTCTAAATTTAAGAAATTTATCTTTGAAAATTGAGCAGGAATTGTTAGAAAAATTAGCATAAAATCCATCATCATAATAGTAATAAATACTTACCAGGTTGTTCTTTAGCCCTTATAAATGCAACCATTTATTAATTGAAATCATATTTGGATCTCCAACATTTCCAACTCCGATAATCTTTCTTTTTGCATTGTCAGTTAAAGTGACTAGACCTCCATTCATTTGAGTCAATGTATAGAAATTAGATGAGTCTCCACTCATGATTCTAGAACAAATAGTTTCATATACTATATAGATTTTCTTTTCCGGTGGCCCTTTTACTATAAAATAATTTAAACATATGTTTGTTTTGGTACCCATATTTTTTTAGGACCAGTTGTTCCAGCAAGCAAAGATCTTATAATCCAAATATGCCTTATTTTTCTATAATTTATATCACCTACTTTAGATATATTTTTAGAACTAAAATCTCTTTTAATACCACTAATTTGATGATTTCTAAAGTAACATTTGTTTGTGTATTGACCTTTTATTCCACAATAACAACTGGTAGCATTTTTTGAATTGCACACACAATTATTTTTGTATAATTTTAATTTTTCACCCTTCCTTCTTATTTCAAACTTTTACTTTTAATAAAATTATTTCCAAGAATCTCATTAAGAGTATTTTCTACCTTTGTTAAAATGCTAGTATCACTTTTGTAAGATTCTACTTCATCCTATAATTTTTCAATCCTTTATTCATGATCAATACATTTTGATTTAGATGAATTGAATTTTTCAATTAGATCTTCATTTTCTTTAGCATGTATCTCTTTCACCTAAAACAACATTATGTATATTTTTAAATGATTTTTATTTCTTTATTAAAGAATCATATTTTTCTTGTATAATAAAAAATTAAGTATCTAATTTATCATTAGAATAGCTATTAGAGTTGGAGGTAGAAGAATAATAAGTTTGTACCTCTTCTTCTTTCTTAGACATAAAGAAAACATTTGATTTTTGATTTTGTGGCTCTTTTAAAGATCAGATTTTGAAGAGCTGATGGAGTCTTTATATACACACCACATAGCTTTCATTGATACTTTTCCTTTATGATCATAATATTATTTTTTCTAGTATTTATTTTCTATCCTTCTTATTTCATATTTCAACTGGGGGTAGCCAGGTCTGATGTAACCTAAATTTTTTCATTCTTAACATCTAAATTATTTAGGCTCTATTTTACCCTTCTTAAAGGATTTTTTAAGCCTATTTTCTTTTTGTATAATTTGTTAATGTTTCTGGATATCTAATCCATTTCCATTTCAGAGTCATCAAAATATGAATTTTTGTATGTTTTAACTACTTATTTTGATTTTCTATCATGATTCATAGATGTTACCTTAAGGGAAGTGTTATCCATTTTTATAACTATCTTGTGATTTTTAGCTTCATATGTTATTTATGCTTCGTACATAATCAATGTTCCAATAATTTCCTTCATAGTCTAATTCTTGATAGGGAATTATTTTCAAATGGATGTGGATATGCCATTCCATTTAGAGGGATGTACTCTTAGTACATCCAACACTTGATCATATTGACTAATGGGATCTACCAAGGCATAAATTTTCATGACAATAACTGTTAATAGTCCATTTATTTGAATAATTTTTTCACCATAAAACATTATAAATGTGTCAAAATTTAGTTTTTCAGTAATATAACTCATCTTTTGTATATTATTTTTTGCTTCATATGCGATAGTTTTTGTCTACCACATTTCATAGGTAGTAGGGAATTTTTGTACATAATTAAATTCATCCGGACCAAGTCTAAAGATGATAGCATTCATTTCCTTTCAGTTGAAATCATATTTAGATTTGTTATTACATCCCATGTCTATGGTTTCTCAGAAAACAAATAATGAGTAATGATCTTTAAATAGACTTTGAATACAAGATTCTTCTGATAGATGATCATTCAGGATTTTCAATATTCATAGTTGTCACCAGTAAAATACAGAGATCAGATTATAAAAATACCTTCCTTTAGATCAGTCATTACCATATGCTTTTTATATACCTTATTCTTTTAATATTACAATATCTTTGTAAAAAAATCTCACCTTTGATCCGAATTGTTAGGTCAGAATAATACAAATATACATAAGAGGGTTTAAATTGTGTCTTTTCAATAATCTTCAGAGATTCTGGATTTTGAATCTCTTTGTCATTTAGGTAGATATGCAGTATTTTATTTTATATGTAATATGAACATCATATAAACCAAAAGAATACACACATTAATTTTATAGTGGTCCGGGGCACAAAGATCCCCTAGGCTTTCTCTTTGAGCTTGGTGAATTTAAATAGAAATTTCCTCTAATCAAAAGACCTTAAAATCCATAACTGAGTGAATGAAGTTTACACCATTATAAAAATACTAAAATAGAGCCTTATGGTTATTTTATAGGGAACCAATTATCCATAGCTTAGTATAGGAAGATGGCACTTCACCATAATTAAGTATGATCATTCGAAACTCTAATAAATAAAAAGAGTTTGATTTGATGATGGTTTAGGTTGAACTTCACAGTTTCAGTAGCAACTGACAGTATATGGATCTTCTTATTCATAAATAAATGTCTTCAATAAATAATAACACTGAATTGATCCTAGTTTCAAATGATCTTCAATGAAAGTAACAACAAACAAGCAGTAGTTTCATAGCAGTTTGAGGTAGAAAATGTATATCTCCAAAGTGTATCATCTTTTGAAAATATCAAAGTTGATCATTCTCTATAGTAGATATATATTCGAAAATTATTAATGGGTATAAAATCATATATATTTCAAAAATAAATTTTTATATAATATATAGAGAGAAGACAGCTTTCTTTGGTATTTTAGATCCAAGAAATTTGCCTGACAGATCGTAGAAATTCAAATACAAATCGATCAATGGATTCATAACTTCCCTTAAGAATATGAGGGATTCATCATGCCCAATAAATATTTGATATTTTATTGAGATTCATACTTCATATTTATAATTATTTTAGACATTTATCATGCTATGACAACTTGGACATCGGGTTCTAGGGAATATTGGAATGACGCAATAAGTCTAGTGGATTTGATTCCTTCGATGGGATTATAAAATATTGTTATTATTTTTTATTAATTATTATTAAATAATAGATTTTAATTTCATTTTCTATTTTCGAATCATGATTTTATACAAAATTATGATCTTTGTATAAAAAGTAATTTTTTGTATTTGGATTTTTTTCATATCCAAAAATATTTTTGGAAAATAATAAAGCGGTATTTTTAATAGAATTGATCAAAAGACTATGAGATTTTCCTAAGTTTCATTATTTATACTTGTGAATGATTATATAAGGAGGAACCTGGAGAGTGATAGCTCAATTTTAGCCAAACAAATGGAAATTTATGCTAGGTAGCTAGATAACATTTGACTTAGATCACACATTATATATCCCATAGTATCATGGATTTTTTAAGGAAATAAGGAGTCTCCATCAGTTTTATAGAAATAGGTATTAACATTAGTATTGTGAAAACAGGGATATTCCATTGATTTTGAAAAAATATGAATTTTCTTGTATTTTGAAAAAACTGAAGGATTTTGAAAATTATGTTTTTGAAAATAAAACATTTTTATGTAAATTAATTCAAATCATAGGTTGGATTTTTATTTTTTAGAAAAAAAAATATAGATTTTGAATTTATTGAGAATGGTTGGATTTGGTGTCTATTATTTGGAATTGTTTCGATAAATACTTTTTTTTGATTAAAAATGTACTTGACTTATTATTGTTGACTCTCATCGCATTATTATATTTTCTCATGAATTTAACCTTATTAGAGTCATTAGGAATATCTTATTTAGTTTATACTCACCCCTTATACATGAAATTCAGTTGACATATATAAATTATTATTCTTGAAATAATAAAAGGGAAATCTCCATTCATAATTAGTGTTGATTCCTAGATCCACGTTATAAATATTCCATAATGGATACCCATATATATTATCAAATATATAAAGAGATATGGGGGAGGTTTGGGAGATATATTTATTCATAGTTATTTTTTATTATATATATAATTATAATTGTATATATATATTATAAAATATATATATATATATAAATACATGGAATATACATCATATTTAAATTTATATATTTTTTATACTATATAATTTATAATAAATAGATATAATTATAATTATATGTATGTATGTTCATATATACATAATTTATATATATTTTAAAATCATTTTTTACTCAAGTGCTAAAAACAGTACAAAGAGAATAGCCAAACGACACCCAAGAATCAAAAAAAATCAACACAAAAGTGAAAACATGGAAAAAAAATATATCCAATAAGAAATATTTACACCAATAAAACATAGCATAAATCAAAAACAATATATAATTAGATGCATTAGTAGGAGGTTAAAAGGAAACTGCAAGAAAATAATCCCCATAACATCAAACAAGATCCAATTGGGAACACATCAACCAACACATAAGGTTACACACATTATAAATAAAAATAATCATAGAATATAAAGAATTAGTGGGATGGAAAAATATAAATGATAAATCCCCACATCAATAGAAAGAAATAAAAAAGAACGACATCTCCACCATGGAATAGACCTAATTGCATCAACATTATCTATGAACCAAGAAACCAAAATCCATAAAAAAACCAATAACCAAAAAAAAGACATAAACCAACCAAAAAAATTAAAAGATCTCCCAAATAACTAGAATAATAAAAAAATAAACATAACACCACCAAAGAAAAAAAGATTCATACAATAAAACATATAAAACACTAAGAACCACCATCCCAAAATGTCAAAATTTTCAAGATGGTTTTTTAGCCCATGGTAACCTCTATTTCAATATTCCTTAAATCAAAGATAGTAAATGTAACCTACTAAACAATTCCATCTCCCACAAATAAAATAAACAACTTATAAAATGGTCTTTCAAAACCCTTTTCCATACCTAGGAAAGACAAAAAACTCCACAAAAAAGTGAATCATTGGTTCTATAAGTTAGTCTAAGAACAAATAATGAAGAAAAATACATTATATATATTAATAAACATATAAGTTAATATTTTTAAAAAAATATACTAATATATATACACACACACATATTTATATTTAAAGGCATGTGGTGGTCTGACTGTGTGGTGTGAATTACTTAACTGAAGGCACATAGCAACCATGGACTATCCCTAGGGATGGTGGTTGTGCTCAGAAATAATTTAAAATATTTTGAAACTTTATCATTGATATAAATTAGAATTGATAAATTGTGATTTAAATAATGTTTGATTATTTGTATATTTAAATATATATATATATATATATATCCACAAATATTTTTTACTAATTAAAATAAATTATATGTTTTTATATGTTTTATTATGGATAATTTAATATTTATATTACACTTGATGATAAATTAAAAATTAATAATTTGGGGGAAACTTAGAATTAATATTGACATTACATGGAATCAACTTTAACCAATGATATATATAAAAAATATATTATATAAATTAAATAAATATCATAAAATTAATTTTCCACTTAAAATTTAGGGAAATGAAAATGAAAAAGAATAATATAAAAAATAGATTTTATTAAATGACTTATAATTAAAAAAATATCAGAAAAGTATTCGACTTAGAAATTAATTATGTTAAATGCTTTAAATGAAAATTGATAATTAGTGTAGGGTAATATAGCTCATATTTTTTTATATTTAGTATTCATTTCAATAAATTAATCCCCATAATTTTTTTATTTTGAGGGAAATTGCATGATTTCTAGTTTTTTAGATATTTTTTGATTTATTTTGAAAATGGATCAATTTTCAAGAGTTTTTATGCATTTCTTGAATTATTTGGAAAAACCCATTTTTATTTAATTTTTTAAAATTTTTGTGAAAATGGTCATTTTGAACTTAAGTGGGAAGAATTTGGATCAAGGTTCTTCTCATTTGTCCTTGATATGTAATATACTTTTTGGGATGTGAAATATGGAAATTCCACTAGCATAGAAGAAGATATATAATATAATTTTCAAAATAAGTTGAAATCTAACACTGTCATATATCTTAAGTATTGGATCAAAAATTAATCAAGGGATCAAATGTAATTTTGATAAATACAAAATATTATGTATGAATTATTTTCCTTATGTATAAAAAATTTATCTTATGTATTGTGTAAGATGTTTATTTTTCATATGTATTGAAAATATTTTTACATATTATCTAAACCAGGATTTTAGAAAAGTTGAAAATATTCTCTATTTGCTGAAGTGAAAATTATTTATTACGTATGATTTGAATTTATTATATAATATCTCAATAAAAATATTTTCAAAGGGAAATACCTTATGTATCACATAATATTTTCATTTTTCTTATATATGAATTTTTTTATATCAAGCGAGTATATAAGTTTTTTTACTTGTTGTATTTTGAATATATCTACTCATGTGAAATTTTATACATTTCAGAAATCATATAAAACTAGTTTTGTGTCAAGGAACTTGAGGTTACACCAAAATAGTAGAAACTAAAATAGAATAGGATAAATCTCCATGCTATATGGAATTGAGTCATGTAGTGAAGGTAATTTTTTGAATTCGAGTGCCACTTCCATATTGGTGGTTCCTACACCTCAAAGAATGATTTATTCGAAATAGATTGAAGAGAGTTGAGATAGTTGTAACTAATGACTTCACAAATTAAAATGGTGGATATGGAATGACTAAATTGGAGGAGTATTTCAAGGACTAATAAAAACACTTCCACCTTGAAGGAAATAAAAAGAATTTCATGGAATTTATGGAACCTATTCCCCTAGGTAAATTTCAAGTCTATTGAAGGGGGGAAAATTTTAATTGGATGATAGGGAATTTAAAAATGAGGATCAATAACAACAATAATAGGGTGTGACATTGCATAGTAAAAAAAGGAGAACATGATTATAATTGGGAAAAGGTAGTAAGGATGGATTTATTGTCATGTTTAAACATGTGTGGATAAAACAACTTAGAATTTGTGAGTATTAGAGTCCCGCAGACCCCCCCCCCCCATGTCTCAAACTTCATTACATGTATACTTTTGAATTTATTTTGAATTTTTATTATTAACTAAAATAAGTAACTTTTGTTCTAGATTAATACTTATTTTAATTATTTTTTGAATGGTTATTTAATATATGAAGTAAACCGATTCAGTTTATTATCTAAATTTCTTTAAAAAAAAATTGAAAAGTGAATTTAATTAGGTTTAATTTCTTGGAGGTCTTTGAGAAATTAAATCACTTCTATAGGAGGAAAAATAACTATAATAAAACCTTGTCATATTTTTAAGAAAAATTAAATGTTGATTCTAAGGTGTTATGGAGGGTATTTGTAACACCCCGAGATTTTATGATAAGTATTATTTTTAATTTTTTTGATGTTATGTGTTTTATGATACACCAAGATTATCTTGTGCTACACAAACAGCGTATTAGCTTGCAGTATACGCAACACAATTCTTGGATCGTGCTATACACAATTTCAAGTTCATTTGATAGAAGTTATTCTACGTAACGTTGAGTGTATATATATATATATTCAATTTATAAATGAAATATGGCTGGATTTTTTTATACGCAACAACAAAGGAGTCTTTCACTACACGCAACCCTGACTTGGCTTTCATTACATGCAATCGTGACCTTCCTCGATAGCGTGTGTTGTACGCAATACCGGGTTTCACTAAACAATGATATATGGTTATAATATTATCACAAACTAGCCATTATGAATAGTATTAACCACATTTTTAATTTTATAACATTATTATTCATCTTATAAATTTTCTAAAACATTTTATGTGAACAAAATAAATTTTTCGGGTAAAATAAGTATTTTTCAAAAAATGCAGTTTTGCCACCTTTTGATGGTGCACCCACTTTAAATATAGTTTTTGACATGTTTATAAGTTAAATTTTACAAAATAAAATTATTCTTTGTAATGAGGATATAAAATTTTACCTTGGATAAAATTTTCATATTATTCTGATAACTTTCATATTTTAATGAATAGTAAAAACACGCTATATTTTAATTAAAAAAAAAACTTTTTTCATCGTAATAATTTATGTGGTTAAATTATAATATTGAATGGTTTTAAAGTATAAATAGAATATATTTTTACCATTTAATATAATTTATGTCATTATCATTGATTTTACCTTGAGTTCGTAGGTTAAATCAATTCAATCTTTTGCATTGTTTTAAACAAAAACCTGTTATCTTTCGACAACGGGATTAATTTTAAATTAATTTCTGCAGATTTTGTGTATTGAATTTGAAAAAATGGATTCCGTATTTGGAATCAGTGGTTCCAAATTATGTTAATAAGCTACTTTTAATTTTTAGGCATGATGAATAGTAACTACGGTAAATTTTATTTACCATAGTTAAAGGTAAATTGGGTAATTAAGGGTAAATATAAGATTATAAAATTACCCTAACACCTGCCAAAATTCTATTAGATGACTAAAAGTAGACCCATATCACCTAAGGGTAGGATTAGATTCATTTAATGGACTTTTGTCCATGAAAATAATTTAATTATTATTAAAACCAAAGAAAGTGACAACATGTCACTTTCTTAAATCTTATATGTATAATAATTTTAGTTTAGTGATAAACTTCATGAAACTTCAGATATAACTAGTATCCAGAAAGCTAATAAAATTATCTACATCATATGAATTTATTTATAATTTTTAGGGATTAAATAATTATCATTAAAGGTGACATAATAGTGATGTTGAAATTATTTTATTAAGAGAAATATCAAATAAATGGTTTTAAAAATATTAAAATAAATATTATATGAACTATTTAATGTTATCCACTAATTTTATAGATACATATGACATGTTATTAATCTATTAAATCTTTTATTTCGAACATATCTTCTGTATATTGTTTATTTAAATTCAAATTAATAAATAGTGTCAAAATTGACACTATTGTTATTTTATAAAAATAACATATTATAAAATTGTTCAAAAATTAAAAATAATATTTAAAAAATATAAATTTAAATTTATATAGTCTAAAATTTCATAAAGTGTCAAATTATGGAAAATTAAAAACACATATGTAATTACTTATACCAATTTAAAATTTAGAATCTTATTACCACAAATAAAATTAAATAGATTAAATAATGATAAATCAAGTTGATAATGTTTAAAATAAATTAAAAACATGTCCAAATTTTATTGGTTTATGATATTACAACCCTATATAATCTAATATTCGGATATGAGTCATTTTGAAAGTTTTTAAGAGGGTTTGGGATTTAATATAAACTAATATTTCTTATATTTCCAAATGTGCCCCTCTCCTCCCTTATAAAAGGGCACCTCCTCCCTCTCCTCCTCACACCAATTTGAGCCTTCAATATCGGCAAAACCCCGGCCCATTTCACTTTACCACTTCCCTAGAAACATTCTAGAGGTCCTATTCTTCTTCAAAGACGAATTTTTGTGCCCTAATAGGAGGTCTCAAAGAGGCGCTTCAAAGAAGAGGTAATGTTCATTAACAATTATTTCAAATTTATTTCTTCTTCTACTTCTTCTTCTTTAGTTGTTTCATTATGAAGTAATAACATAAGTATCACTCATATACTGATATGTTATTATAAAAATGAATCAACCCCATTTCACCTTCTATCCATCCTACAGAAAATGAAATCTCTGCGTGTGCGTACGTACGGAATACCGTATGCACGCCGTGGTGTAATCTGTTTTTGCACCAACACCTTACATGGATGGGTATAATGGTGTAAATAATTACAATATATGGTTATTATAACATCATACGGATTCTTATATATTATACCATCCACCCCAATTCTATTCAACAATTATGGGAACGATATCATCGCTCGTGCGTACGTACGGATTACCGTCTCCACGACGCAATGAGATTCATTCTCCATGTTAACCATACATGAATGATTATAAAGTTTATATAATGAATAATAATGAAATATATGACTAATAATGCTACTTGATTTATGTATATATATATGTATTTCATCTATTTAGTTTCATTCAATTCAATAAGGAAACGAAAACAGCGTTCATGCGTACGTACGGCCTACCGTCTCCGTGAATAGTGTATTTCATTCCTTTTATCGATCTATAATATATATGTATATGATGAATATATATTATATATAAATCATTTTTTACATTCTGGGATTATGTAAATCAGGATATAAATAATAATATAAAGAACTGCAAGTCGAAACACATAGGATAAATGAAATGATTTTACCCAAAACGCTGCTTTAACATGGAATTTACAAAAGAACTGGAAATATAAAGTCATAAGTGAAACATATATGATATCATAAAAATGAATATGATTATTTAATAATTCAATGACATTATTTAAATCATTATACAGGATTTTCAGATCCATATGAAGCATATCGGACCTAAGGTAAGGGATAATTTTTGAAATCTCATTTTTATCCGAGAATGCTTATTTGTAAGTATTTACTGGGGTTATTGATACCATCCATCTCCATGTTTTATAAAAGTGTTTTCATGTATGTTTAAATTCCTTTTTATCCATTTTTTAATTTTACCACATTTTATGAAAAGAATCTTATTTTTTTTACCATACGATGTACTTTTTGAATTTTCTGACAAAAGTATGAGGAGATTGTTATTTTTAACTTATACGGCGTGAACGGATATTTACGGTTTTATAAAGCCTTATTTTCATGAAGATTACTCAAATAATATCTCATGACTATTTTCAAAAAAATCCTTTTCTTTTAAAATTTCATGAAATTTTTTGAAAAGAAAATGATTTTGAAGAAGAAAGGATATTTTCCTCAATAATTCATTTCAAGTGTTTTATCAAAACCATTTTTCATCTAAGATGACATTATTTCATATGTGTATGTTTCAAGTATAATGTCTTTATGATTTACAAGGTTTCACTTTTCTTATTATGAAATGATATCCATTTCTTTTATATGGATTATGTGATGATGGGATGATGTTTATGAAACCCATTTTATTTATTGTGTTATTATGAATGATGTATGTTTATTTTGTGGAACAAGTAAGAATGATTTCATTATGAGATGGGTGGGACCTATATCTCCCTCCAATGCATTGGGTAAAGATTTATATCTTATGAGATAGAAATGGATAGAATGGTAAGTTAATCTAGTTCAGTGTTACAGGAGTGAACTCGATTCAGAAAGGGACTTTGTCCCCTAAGATGGTCTTGGAAGCAATGTCTTGGCTACTATGGAAATCATAACATGTGCTGAATGGTTTCCACAATTACATGTTTTATTCCCATTATATTTTATCATGGTTGATGTTCCATTATGATATATGCCTTACGTACTTCTACGATTTATGTCTTTTCTCAAGATTTTGATGTTAAAATTTCATGTTCAAGTTTTTGCTTTCAAATGCTTATGGATTGTTTTATGTTCTCTATGTTTTCCCTTAATAAGTATTTGAGCTCACCCTTTTTATGTTTTATTTTCCCCAAGAAATAAAGAAATGTTTTAGGTAAGGAAACAAAAAGGGCAATATCTTTATGGGAGATGTTGAAGATCTTTCACCACGATTAGAAGATTACATTCCAAGTTTCCAAAGACACTAAACTATTACGGTCCTCATGTGTCTGTTTTTGTTATGTACTAAGTATTCCGCAAAAGTAATTTAATGTCCATGTACGTCAAGATTCGGGTCTCTACAGTATTGATAAATTGAATTAGGATAAACTTATTGACAATAAAGAAGGTTATATCAAAAAGTTAAAACTTGTTCATAACTATTGTTATTATTTTTTTTACACAAATATTTTTAATTAAATCATATTTTTCTAAAAATATTCAATTCTGATATCTTTTAATGAATTTTTTTAGTTTGATTAAAATCTTTTAAAATTCCAAAAATATCTATTTTTATCTTAAACTTTTAAAAAAAGAATATTTTTGAACTGAGATTAAATATCCTAAAGAAATAAACTTGGGGACTAATATACTACATTTCTTTGGGATACAATATTGATCGAAAACTTTTAACAATCCTCTATTATCAATCTGGATAGATTTTTTGGGTGATTGGTTAAGTTAATTTAATTTCTTTATTATGTACATACGTTTAAACCCTAAGTTACTACCTTCATATCATGAAATGAATAGGAATTATCAACACAGATATAGAGTATTTAGGAATGAGGAAGAACAAAACTCATTTTTTGACCTTTTTAGTGATGAATATTAAGAGAACCCACTTGAAATATCTATAGCTTATTATGTATCCACCAAATCACCAAAAATAGACCCTATTAAACCTAAAAAAGAAATGTATGATCAAAGAACACTTAAATAATTGGCTTCTTCTTATGATGATAACTGAAAAAATCATATAGAATACCGAGAGGCACTTTTTGGTTTTGAAATCATGTCAAGATTAATTCATCAATTTATTAAATTCAATGGAATTATAGGGGAGGATCCAAAAAAATATCTTCAATAATTTAGTTACCTTTTTATTAATTTAAAACCACCAATAGTAAATAGTTATCAAATAAAATTATATATTTCACCTTATCTTTAGATGGAGTGGTTCTTCTACTCCCACTCCACTCGAATTAGGGTTTGGATTAAGTTGAAGAAAATTTTCTTGAAGATTTTTTCATTTATTATAGGTATATTTCAATTAAATATGAAATATGAGGAATTAGAATAAATCAATGTGAAACTCTATATGATTATTAGGAGAAATTGAAAATATTATGTTTTAGTTTCCTCGACCACTAGATTAGTGAAAAATTGTTCATTAAATATTTTTATGAGGGACTTTGGATCGCTAATAGATGCATGATATAAGTTTCTACTAGAGAGGCCTAAGATGATAAAACCACAATTTTTGTTATAACCCCTATTTAAAAAAAGGCACATAATGATCAAAAATTTGGAATAAGAAGCATTCTTCATATTAAAATAGCCCAAGTAGTTCTCACTTATGATTCTAAAAGTTTCATGACTCTAAGTCAATTCTGTGATATTACTATTATGGTAAGGTCTATAAGATTTTCCAAAACTTCACCAAAACAACCCAAAATTGAAATAAATTTTCAAATTCATGTTTATTTTGGTATTTTTTACTCAACTAAAAACTTTAGTGACTAATTCCCACAAATTAAAAAATATTTTAAAGCTTGTAATATTTTTTTTATGAAAAATGTTCCAAAAAAACTAACCAAAACATTTTCAGCCCAACCAAAATTTCAAATGTGGCTAGAATAATCAATTTAATTATTGAGTTAGAAAACCTAAAAAATAAGGAATATTTTTCAAACATAAATTAATAAATTTCCAACCTGGGTACTTAAAATATAAATATAATGCCCAACCAGAAAGCAATTTCAATCCTATAAAACCCACTCGAAATTATGATAACAACATTGAAGAAACTATGAAATAAAAAAATTATATAGGTAGCCTTAATTATTCAAATGGTCCAAATGGAAACTAATATTGGTAGTATAAGGAAATAAATGAGCGGGTTGATTTCTTCACAACCAAAAAAATCCAAAATGGAAGGATAATGTGAGTTTTATATAACTTTAAAGTGGAATTAAGTTGAAAACCACCCAAGTTGTAAATTCTGAACTTAAACATGTTCAAGATATTTTAAAAACATGTTCAACGGAAATAATTTTTTTTGAATAAAGTACAAATACTATTGGGTCTACAAAAAATTCATAAACTTATATGAAAGATAAATTAATAAAAAATAGGAAGATTTTATTGAAAGAACCAAGATAGATTATAGGAGAATGATAAGACCTTATAGTTCTCATAATAGTATTCAAAATGATTAGGAAATGGAAAAACATACATTACTTTATCCTAGAGGTGGTCTACTAGTGAAGAATAGTGTTGAGAGTGATGTGGATAAAGAAATTTTAGTCACTTTTATGAAATTCAAAGTTAAAATTCCTTTTCCTGGTGGAGTGAAATAGATTCCTAAGTATGCTATGTTTTTTAAGGATATGTTCTATTATAAGTGGAAACTCAATGGAGGAGAGAAATTAAACCTTGGGATGAATATTTCCACCATGATTTAATATTCCCTACCTATCAAATTCAAAGATTGAGGGACTTCCACCATTATATTCATAATAGGGGTGTGTAAATTTAAAGATTTTCTATTTTATTTTAGAGCTTAAATAAATGTGATTCCTCAATCTATTTACTCTCCATTACAGGTTTGAGAGATAAAACCTATTGGGGTTATCATATAATTATCCAATATAAGTACAAAAAATGTGTTGGTTTCATTGTGTATGTTTTGGTAAAATTAAGTGATTTTATTTTCCTTTCTAACTTTCACATTTTAAAAAAGGATAATGATATATTTATCATATATAAAAATTTTACTATTAGAATTTATATTCTAAAAACTAATAAGAAAACCAAAAATATTCATGAGAGAACATTTTCACTTTAATTTCGAGGATAATTGTTTCACTTTAATATTTTTTTAATCCATGAAATATCAAATAAAGGATAATTTATCCCACCAAGTAATCATGATTGATTGGTGTTACAATAAGTTATTTCCTGATTTCACATGTAAATATCCATTAATTAGTGTTTTTGAGAATGTCCTATTACTAAGAACAGAAAATGATTTACATGAATATAAAAAAAATTTATTTGAAGATAATTTTGATGTTGAAAATGTTTTATGCAAGGATACTAAAATTTTTTATTCTTATATTGATATTATTAAAGATTTATAAAATCTAATTTTTAATAAACCTATCTATTTTTTCTTAAAGATCCAGAAAAATTTTCATGTCAATTATATTTTGGGTGTTTGAAAGTTATTGAAATTAATACTCATACTTTAGATCTTAAATTTTTTATTGAATCTAAAATTTCTTCTTAAAATGAAACTTGTGCACAACCTATTAACCATCATTCTTCTACTACTAAAATTTCAAAACCTACATTTTTTGGAAAAAAATTAAGAGATGAATTAAATTTTATTGAATAAATAAAACCATATTTTCTAAATTAAAATATTCCACTTGAGTTATAAATAAAACCCTAACATGAATACCACATATATACCTTCTTATATGAGAATTATAAATTTTCTATGATAATCTCTAAATGGTTTTCAATAAAATATAAAAAATAACTTTTATGGGTCTTTAGAGAAAATATGATAGTTTTTTGATAGGCCATGTTTGGTTTGAATGGAATTTTTCCTTTAATTTTCATCCATATAATCTTATTTGAGGATGATACCAGACATATGAGAAAATTCCAAGGATTTTATACCTAATACATTTAAAATTAGTTAAATTTAAAGTGAACACATTGATGGATAATAGAATAATTTTTCCAATTTTTCATAGTCAATGTGTGAGTCCTGTCCAATTTTTTCCTAAAAATAGTTTTATTTACCATTTCAAATAATTAATTTATAGAACTCATTCCTATAATACTTCCCAACAAATAAAGAGTGTATATTGATTATAGAAAACTCAACCCAGGTTCTAGGAAAGACCACTTTCCTCTATCATTTTAGTACTATATTAATGATATACTTATAGGAAAATCCCATTTGTTATTTCTTAATTTTTTTTAGGTTACTTTATAATTCACATTACACCTTAAGATAAAGATAAAATACCTTTACTTGTCCCTTTGGTATTTTTTTATATATAACAATGTCATTTGGTTTGTGTAATGATCTAGGAACCTTCCATATTTGTATTATTAGTATTTTTAATGAAATTTTTTGAGTGTATGGAGTTTTTCATGGATGATTTCATAGTCTATGGATCATATTTTGAGATTTTTTTAAATATTCTTCTTATTTTCTTCAAAACATGCATTAATAATAACATTGTTCTTAATCATGAAAAAACTTCATTTTTAGGTACCGAATGGAATTGTGTTGTGATATATAGTGTCTAAGGATAGTATATAAGTTTATCAATCCAAGTTTAACGTCTTTTACTCACTACCATACCCAAAATCAATGAGGTATGTAAAAATATTTATTATCCTTGTTGGTTTCTATAGAATATTCACAAAATATTTTAGAAAGATAAAATTAAATTTTTTATATTACTTCAAAATGTGTCTTAATTTATTTTTTATGAGAGCTATAAAAAAATTTAGGGAGATTAAATGGAAGCTAGTATCCCCACATACTACTCTTCCACTAAGATGGGATTTTTATTTTGAATTAATTATTGATGCATCATAATTTTCCCTAGGGATTTTTGTGTGTGAAAAAGTTGAAAAGAAGACTTATTCCATAGATTATGAATATTGGAATCTCGATTTAACATAAGATAACTATGCAACCATTGAGAAACAATTTCTTTATATTGTTTTTTCTTTAAAAAAAATTAGGTGTTACATGCTAGGTTCCAAGGTAATTGTTTTAACTAACCTTTATATAATCATATTTTTTATTAATTATAATTAAAAAACAAGAATTTTAAGGTTTATTTTATTATTAATATTATTTGATATGGAAATTAGGGATAAGAAGGGTGGGGGAATCTAGTAGTTGACCATTAAAGTAAATTACCCAATATTTTAAGCGAGAAACTTTAAATTTATCAAAAAATCTAGGAAAACATTCCTAATAATTAAATTCATGTTATTAATAGTTTGAGACCATGTTTTACAAAACATGTTAATTATTTGGATATTAATGAAGTTCCCAACTAATTTTATAAGAAAAAAATCTCCAAACTATGGAGTGAAACATAGAAGTACATTTGGGGTGACCCTTATTTATAGTATCTTAGATGTGACTAAATAATTTGGAGATGCATCTCAGAATCTTAGCATTAATCAGTGATAAATTTTTGTTACACATTGTGTTATGGTGGTCTCTTTGGACCCTAAATAATAGTTAGAAAGTGATGTATTTAGTCTTATTTTGGTAAAACTTTTCTATTTTTCTTTTTAATTTTATAGAGAATGTAAAACCTACCAATTTCAAGAGAATATCCCAAAAATTTTAAAATTCCACAATAACACCTCATATATTACAATTTATTTGATATTTGGGTTATGGACTCCACAATAATATTTCACCATAATTTTAGGTACCTTTAAATTTTATTTGTTTTTAACAATGTTCCCATGTGGGTGGAAGTTATTCCCATTAGTATTAATGATGAAAAAATAGCTTCAAATTTCGTAAGAGAAAACTTGATTTATAGATTTGGACTACCATTGTTTATTATCACTTAATAAGACACCATATTTTAGAATAGAATGTTAGAATCTATATCAAGGAAGTATTTTTTCATAATAGTATTTCTACACCCTTCCATTATTAAAAAAAGTGAATTGTTTTGTTTTCAAATAAAGAGATTAAAAAAATTAGAGAAAATTCATCACCCAAATATAAAATATTATATTTTCATATTAGATGATGTGATTTGGGATTATAGTTCTATTTTTAAAACACTAATATGAATGTTAACTTTTAGAATAGTAGTTCTGTCCAGAGTGGACCTACTCTATACTTACACCTCTCTATATAGTGAGAGATACATTTTAACTTCTTGGTTTTTGAGTGGAATCATAACTTGTTACCATGTATTCTTTTTCTAGTGTAGTTATAAATATAAAGATGCACTAACTTTTGTATGGGGATTTACAACCCTTAAAAACTTTTTAAGGAAGCTCAAACATATCTTAAATTTTAGAATCTGAGAGTCACAACCTGAATGACCTAACTTCGTAATCTTGGAGTTGCAACCTGAAGAGAGAGAATAATTTTTTATATTAAAATTATAATCCAAAGTTATAACAAAGATGAGAATAAATAAAGGATTAGAGTAGAAATAATTACAAACTTAAGAAACCAAGAGAAAGTTGATGAAAAAATTTAATCCACCACTTTAGGTTCTTGAGTAGTGACACATATCAAATCTTTAATGTATAATTAGTTTTCGAATAATGTTTAGTTCATCACTTGAAATTTTTTCAAATAGATGAAAACTTGTTCACATAGGATTTGGTTTGTACAGAACATAAAACTTCAAAGTAAAGAATTTTTTATTCTGAAAGGTTTGTGTTCTCATAATTTGTGTCCTTTTAATTTGTATCAAAATATTTATATTAGATCAATAAAACTAACAATTCAATCTCCAATTGGGTAAAATAATTTCAATTCCAATAATAAAAAACTATTGGAGAGAGAAAAAATTATTATTCCAAAATTATCATAAAAATAATAATTATTAACCTTAAAGTATAATTCAAACTAATTTTAATTCATCATTAAAAAGACAATAATTACTTTATAACAATAGGTCAAAGATATAATTTAAAAATTTTCATATAATATAACTATAAAATTAAAATTTCAAAATATTATCTAGTTTCATAAAAATGTAATTATTCAAAATTTAATGACAATACATTGAATAATGTAAAACAAGTTTGAATAATTTTTTAATAACTAATAAATAATTTATAAATTTTAAAATAACTCAAAATATATACATTTAAATATTTTACATATATGTTGTTTGTATAAGCATGAAATGAATAAAAAAATTAAAATATATTTAAATATATTTAAAAAATACTAAAAAATATTCACATGGATTCCATATAACATATATTTATTTTATAAATAAATAAAATATATAAAATAAGTAACATAATAATTTATTAAATGAAATTATAAAAAATAACGAAAAAAAGAGTATCCTTGAAATTTTTAGATTTTAGAAAAATAATTAAAGTAATTATCTTACTTTGGGTGTTGAGTTACCATGAGGCATATGATTTATGGTCAATTTAATTATTGTTTCATTCTAATTTGTGGAATATTTAATTTTTCATTCATTTGGTTGATGTAATGTGTTTTCATTTGACTAACCATGTGAAAAAACTTGTCCTATATTGTGGTCAATGTTGTATTATAACTTTACTTACCATGAGGTTATGTGCGTGGTAGCTTCAATGTGGGTTGAATATTTCATTTTCATTATGCCAACCATATGTATCCATGTTGAAGTAAATAAATGAGTTTGAAAATTTATAATTATAATTTTATGTGTAATGTATAGGTCATACATCTCTGAGATCAGTTCCAGTTACTTGCAAACTACATAAGCTTCAATGAACTATATGTGTAGGATTTTTATATAGAATGAGAATAAGATCCTCTAATATCCCACTACTAGAAACTATATTCATATTTAAAGTATATAATGTGAGTATTATATTCCTTTCATTTCATGTTTTAGCAACTCACAAATTACATGAGGTCGATGCCAATTAAAACTAAAAACCAAGTACTATAAATCATGTAATGTAACTCACTTTTATACTTCATGGAATGATTCTAAATAGATTAAAGTCGGGAAAGATGAGTGTTCTCAATTTTTTATGATCATAGTCAATTCATATGATTACATAGTAGGATAATCTAACTTTTAGTCATGTAAAGTATTCATGGTATCTTTCATACTTGAGGTAAGAAGAATTATATTCCCTTATGGTACGTTGAGTAACCACAAAAATTACTCATGTGGTAGGTTCAGGCTTCACACATGTTGCAACATTTTATCTATTGATATCTTTAGTATACCATGTGTTCATTACACTCTCATGTTGTAAGTTCGAAGCTAAATCATGTGGTAGGGTGAAAATTAACTCATGTGGTTCCTATAACTGAAATCATGTCTAATCATGTCATCATAAGTTCCCTTGAATTTTTAGATCCTTTTAATAGAAGATCCATCTTCTACTCATATGGAATTATATTTAATTGATTTCAATATCTTTAGAATGGATCAATGAACTCCTCATTATAAATTCTATAGCATTAAATGTCATCAAAAAACACTTAAAAATTTTATATAACATCTTCAAAAAATATAACTGAAATATTAAAAATAATTCTATCGGTTTTCAGTGAAAACAAATTTCCATTTCATCCTTCTTATAAGTTTAATTAAATATATATTAATATCTTATATTTCCAACTTAATAATAGGGGATAAATTCCAAGGTCTCTAACTAGATTTATCATTGAAAAATAGTAGTTATGATATTCTGAAAATTGTAAAATTCTAGAAATATTACAAAGGATTTAGTCATTTGTTAGAGAACTCAAATGACTATTTTAGGCTTCCAAGTAGTTGAATTAAATTTATCTAAATCTAGTTTTTATCCTACAGAACAAGTTATGTGCAATTTTTATCTATGTAAATCAAGTTATCATTAAATAAAAATAGCTAAATGTAAATTAAAAATTGTTGTATAACCAAAAACATGTGTAAAATTTAGGAAAAAAGTTAACATTTAGAGTCTGATTCAAACATCATCATAATTTAATTAATTATAGAAAATGTTATTATCATTCATATGAAATAGCTGTTATAATATTCAATATACTTTACCTCATAATGCAATAAAAATACAGTGAACTAGTAAAATTGATTTTAAAAAAATATTATTAATAAGAAATAAATAAAATATTATGTGGAATTGAAATACTCAAAACCTAAAATATAAAAAAAGAGTAAAAAACTCATACTTTTTGAAAATTGTAAAATTAAAACAAGATATAATAAAATCCCCCTGAATTTTTTCAAAAAGAAATTGTTAAAAAAATATAAAAACAAGATATTGAAAATAGATATGAAAATTTACAATTTAAAATCATAAAAACTCCCCCATAAAAAATTAATATTAAATTAAGAAAAAATAATAATCTTTTAAAACTAAATTTATAACATACCAAGATTAACCATTATTTTCTCAAACTTTGAAAAATCCAATAGTTTGGTAAAAATATCCTCCAGTTTATTTTTAGTTAGAATATATTAAATAATAATATCACCTTTATTAATATAATATCTAATAAAACTAAAAATCCTGTAAATATTCCTAGTTTAAGAATATTGTAAAGGGTTTTTTTAAATTAAAATTATAGATGAACTATCACAATAAATAGGAATATTTTTTAATTAAAACCATAGTTATATAAAGTTTATTTAATCCAAAATTATTGAGAAAAACATGAAGTACTAGGTATATGTTCACTTTTAGTAGTAGATAAAGAAATAGAATTTTACTTTCTTGAATGCAAAGAAAATCAGATTTTACTAAGAAAATGACACATATCTTAGGTACTTTTACTATCAAATATCTATCCTCTAAAATCAAAATTAGAATATCAAATTAAATAAAAAATTATAGTTTAAAATAATCCACAATTAATAGTTTTTTAACAAATCTAATAATTCTCTAATTATCTTTTTAGTGAGATTCATTAATATTAGATTGTAATCTTTTATATAAACAAACAATAAAAATAATTACAGGCCTAAAAGTATTCATATACAAAAAACTTCCAATCATGCCTCCAAAAATTATAGAATCAATAGTTTTACTAGAATTATCTAAACATAATTTACAATCAGTACTCATTGGGGTTTTATAAGTTTTATAAGAATCTAAACCATTATGCTTAACTAAATATTTAGAATGTTTTTATTGATTCAAGAAGATACCATTATTTCTTTGATTAGTTTTAAGAACTAAAATAAATTTAAGTTCACCCGCTAAGATCATATCAAATTCAATATCCATCATTTTAGAAAATTATTTACAAATTAATTCACTTTAACAGCCAAAAACAATATCATCAATATAAATTTAAAAAATTGAATTATAATTTGAAATTTTTTAAATAAACAAAGTAGGATCTAATTTAAATTTATTAAAATCATTTTTTAAAAAAAATTAATTCCAACATACCAATCATGAGGTTCTTTTTTAAGACTACATAAATGTTTAGATAACCTAAAATATGAATTGTAAATTTTTCTTTTTCAAAACTTTGTGGTTGAGAAATATAAACTTCTTTATAAATAAAACCATTTTAAAAATAACTATTAAAAAAAATTAAATAACTTAAAGCTTTGAAAAGATAAAAAAGCTAATAAAATTCTAAGATATTCAATCCTATCAATAGGAAACAATTTTCATCAAAATCTATAATTTCTTCTAGAAAATAACCTTATTTAATAAGCTTATCTCTATTTTTAAAAATTTGACCAGATTCATCCATTTTATTTCTAAAAATACATTTAGTTCCAATAACATGCCTGTCTATATTAGGTTTAACTAAATTAAAAACATTATTTCTAGAAAATTGGTTAAGTTTAACTTTTATATAAATAATCCAATTAGCATCATTAAAAACATCAAAAACGTCATTAGGCACATATTCAGAAACAAAATTAGAATTCATATAAAAATTAAAAATAGAATTTATAATTTTAATACCAGAATAAAAATTACCAATAACATTATTGATATGGTGGTCTTTATGAACCTTCCAAAACATAGGAATAGAATAAGAAGGGGTAATCTCCCCCTCAACAGTTTCATCTTCTTGAGGTTTGTCTTCATCAACATTTAAATCATTTAAACCATATCTAAAACCTTATAAAACATTATCCTTCTCCAAATCTTCAAAAAATTAACATGAATATATTCTTCTATAAACATATTCATTTTTTTATAAACAAAAAGTCATTAATTTTATTATAATAACCAAGAAAAATTCCTTCATAACTTTTATAATAAAATATATTTAAGATATCCTTAGTATTTAAAATAAAATCTTTACACCTAAAAACATTAAAATTACCAACATTAAGTTAATTTAACTTTAGAAAATTCAATGAGGGTTTTATTTAAAAGTAGTCTAATTAAAAATATATTTAAAATATATCAAGTTATGAAAAAAATCATCCAAAAAATATTTAGGTGAACTATATTGAGTTAATATAGATCTATTCATTTTAATAATAGCTCTATTTTCCCATTCTATAAAAACAATTTATTGTGGTGTTCTATGAGTAAAAAAATTATAAAAATAACCATTTTATTTAATAAATTATTCAAAATAAAAATTAACAAAATCACCTACTTTATCACTTCTAATATAAGTAGTTAAATAACCTTTTTTTAATTAAATTATAAAAATTAGTAAATCTATATAATGTTTCACTTTTATGATAAATAAAATAAGTCCAAATAAATCTACAAAAATTCTTAATAATCAAAAAAACATATTTCTTACCTTCTGAACTATCAACATCCTTAGGACCAAATAAATATAAATAATTAAGTTCTAATAGTTTAAAATTTTTAACTTCTTTAATAGATATAGATCTAAACTTGTGTTTTTTACCATTTAAACAAGAATAAAAAGTAAAATTATGACCAATTTTTATGTTGGGTATCTTTTGTATGTGTACTTTCTTTGATGGTTTATGTAATAGTCAAAAGATCACATGTGTAAGTCTTTAATCCCAAAATATAACATCTTTTTTTATAGAAATAATACACTTGGCATTTTGGTTATTTAATTCCAAGAAATAAATAGAATAAAAATTCTCTTTTATATTAGCATAAAATAAAACATTTTTATTTTTGAAAACTAAAAATTTATTACCTTCAAATTTAACACCCATTCCATCGTTTCATAATTGTGAAATAATAATCATGTTGTGTTTTAAAATTTTAATATATAAAAAAGTAGAAATTAAAACAATATTATAAATATCTACATCACCGAATAAATTAACCTTTCCTTTTTATTTTTTACTAAATATCACAGAGCCACCATCACATTGATTATATGATAAAAACATCAATGAATCTCATATCATGTGTCTGAATCACCAACTTTCCATGTACTATGTATCTTTTACACTCATAAATAATTTTTCCTAAAATATTATCTAAGTAGAAAAAAAATTTGTGCTCATGCTATCTTGGGTCCAATTGGGTTAGTGTAAGAATTATTTGGTACCCATATAGATTTTAAAAAAGTATTCATGGGTAATATATAAGAAAAAATATTTTAAATAAAATAATTAGTATAACCAGGATATTGAGGAAACCTTAATAAACACTAATTATCATAATTGCCTTGCATAAAATATTTAAAGAAAATAAAATTGAATATATTTCCTACATAAATTTTAACAAAATAAGTCGTAAATATCTTAGGTATTTGTTTATTACATCAAAATTGGCTTTTATATTTATTTTCTTTCATCATTAACATCATTTTATCATAATTCTACTTTCCTAGAAAAAAATTATATAAATTTTATTTTAAACTAATAATTTATTTATTTAAATTTTAATCATATTTTTTGTGAAAAAACTACAAGACTGGAGAAAATTTTATTTGAAGAAGAAGTTTTATTTTTAAAAACATAATATTCTTGAGCTGATTTCTTATTTTTATGAGAGGCTCCACATATTCTGATTTTAATTTTTCTACAAATAAACAATGACTAAGACATCCATATTAAATTTTAAATTTATCTCAATAAATTATTAGATATTAGGTTTTTTGGATTTATAATAATAATAACTAAAATAAAAATAATTATTAACCTCATTGTTGCTTAGATCCATTAAGCAAAAGTTAGTTCTTTCTTTTTCACTTCTGATTTCATCACTTGAATTAAATTCTTTTTTATAACTACATCTAGCAGGAAATGATCTTTTTTCATTTTTATTATATATATTATCTTTTCTAAAATTATTTAACTTTAAAAAAATTGGATTTATGTGTCCCTTATTTCTACACTCATATCTTGTGACTTTATAAACATCATTATAATCAATTTTACCTTTCTTCTATAGATAATATTTGTGATTATCCTTCTTAAATCATTACTTGATCCTTCAATTCTTTCCATCATTTTATAAACTCATTTGTTGAAATTTTATATCTATTTATTTATTAACTATAGTTAAAAATCATAAGAGTCTGTGAAAAAAGTTATATTTTATTTAAAAGAAACAACTTTCTTCTTTCAAGTCTCCTCTTCTGAAATTTTCTTCAACTTGAGTTCATATTTAAGTAATGAATTAATGAGTTCATCCAATGTTTATTCCTTAAAATTTTTTCTTTCATTTTTTTCTAATTAATTTTCTTGCCACTTCTAGGGTAGTTTAATTGTTACTTGTTCAACAAGAATCGAGTTCTATAACTTTTCACTAAGGGAATTCATTCCATTCAAGATGCTTGTGAATTAGTGGAACATTTGGTTGAAACTTTCAACATTACTCATCATGAAATATTGGTACTCAGCACAGAGAATTCCATGTTTCCTTCAAATAGATTATCTAACCCAAGGTGAGTAAGTTTTAGAATCCTTTAGATCTCATGAGTTTTCTAACACACACACACATTTATAAACACACTTATATTAATATCATAATATAATATATTTATTAATTTAGAATTCAAAACATATTTAGTGGTATAGTTTCCTGGAAGATTGTTTGGTTCATATTTTACTATTTTGTATGGTTTTACCATTATTTACCAGTGTTATATTCTTAAATTTTTCAGTTATGCCTCTATTTTTGATTTCTAGTAGATATAGTCATTGTCATCAAAGTGAGGTGGATTCTAAGGAATCCATACATCTTTTACATCCATTAATTCAATATTATAGTTATATTTTTCCTTAAATTATTAGTTCTAGGATAAAAATTTCATTATAATAAAATATAAATAGAACAATCTATATCCAATAAGAATATTTTTAAGATATTAAGTGTTTGATATGTAAAAATAAATAATAGAGCTAATATATCCTTAACAATTTATAAATTCTGATAATAATTGTTCATTCAGAGATGGTAATGAAAATAGTATAAAGGGGGTGAATATACCAGTTTAGAATTTTAAATAGATGGATTAATTATCAAATTTAATTAACATGGTTAATATTAAGTAGCAAATAAAATAATAAATACAGGGAATTTTTATAATAGTTTAGTCCAAAGTGGACTTACTTTACTATTAAACTTCTCTACTCAGTGAGATATGTGTTTTAACTACCTATTTTTTTAAGGGAATCAAAACATGATACAATGCGTACCTTTTCTTGTGTAGGTATAACTAAAAAGACACACTACCTTTCTTATGGAGTGTCACAACCCTTAAAAAAATTAAGGAATCTTTAACATATCCTTACTTTTAGAATCCAGGAGTCACAACCTGAATGACCTAACTTGACAATCCCGAAGTCACAACTGAAGAGAGAGAATAATTTTGTATGTGAAAATAATAAGAAAAAGATACATAACAGATGAGAAGATATAAATAATTATCATAGAATTAATTATAAACCTAATAATCAGAAGAAATTTAATGAATTAAGTTTATGAACAACTTGAAAACTTGAATGTTTTTCCAGCACATGTAAACTTTTTCACATGAGAATTGGTTTACACCACACTTGAAAGTTAATAGTATCACCTTTTTTATAATTAATTTTTTTGTGTTATCATAATAGTTTCCTTTGAATGTGCCTCAAATCCTTTAAATAATTTTTTCAAAATTATTAATCCAGTCTCAAAACAGGTAAAATAATTCAAAATAAAATAATACAAAATTATCAGTGAGAGAGAAAATTATCATTCCAAAAGAATCATAACAAGAAACATTTGAAATCAAAATAATAAATAATAATTCAAACTAATTTTAATTCATAGTTGAACTATCTATAATAACTCCATAATAATAATTCAAAGATATCTTCTAAAAATTATAAGATAATATAACTATAAAATTCAAATTTCATAATATTTTATAATTTCATGTGTTTCATAATTATTCAAAATTTAATAACACTTCCTTAAATAATGTAAAAAAACTTAGAATAATATTTTTTATCTCGAATTTTTAATTTAGAAAAAAAATAACAATTAATACATAAACTTAAATATTTAATATATATGTTGTATGTATAAGCAAGAAATGATGAAAAAAATTAAAGACGATTTAAATATATTTAAATTACAATAAAAATTAGTCACATGAATTATATATAATATATATGTATTTTAGAAATCAATAAAATACATTAAATAATTAACATAAAAATTCAGTAAATATAAGTATCAGAAATACTGAAAAACAGATCATTTTTTTAACTTCTAGAATTTAGAAAAATAAATAAAGTAATGATTTGACTATGAGTGTAGAGTGTCCATGAGTTATATTCCTTTTGGTTGGAAGAATTAATGTTACATCATAATATGCATTCAGTTTAAGTATTCATGCAGTTGGTTGATATAACAAGCAATCAGTTGACTGGTCATGTGAACAAACTCAGACTACCATGTGATTAATTTTGTATAGTAACTTTACTTGTCATGAGAGTATGTGTGTTGTAGCTTCAATGTAAGTAATGTATCTGATTTTAATGCTAATTTTAATTTGTATCTACATTTAAATTCTAAAATTATTTTCAAAATGAATAATTTTAATTTCATGTGGGTTATACTTACCATGAATCTCTGAAATGAGTTCCAATTACATGTAGACTACATAAGCTTCATTATACTATATGTGAAAGATTCATGTATATAATGAGTTTAAGATCCTAAAATATCCCATTTTTAGAAACACAATTTAGTTCAAAACTATAGAACCTGAGCCTGAATTACCTTTTATCTCATTTTTTATCCACTCATGGATTTCCTGAGGGCGATGATAAATGAAACTGAAAACCAAGTTATGTAAATCGCATACTGCAACTCACTTTCATACTACTTAGAAAGATTTTATATAATTAAATTATGAGGAAGTTAAGTGCTCATTATTTGTTTCAATTTCTCACAGTCATTTTATATGATCACAGGATCGGATAATTCATATTCTGGTTGGAATAATGTTTCACAGTAGATTTCATACTTACAGTAGGAAGAAATATATGTTCTTACTGTAGGTTGAGTAACCATGGAAATGAGTCATCCAGTAGGTTGAGGGTTCACACATGCATAATATTTCTATCTCGTGATATCTTCAGTATATCATGTGATCAGTATACTGAGATGTATAAGTTGTAATTTAACTCATACGATAGGTTCGAAGTTAACTCATTCAGTTCTTGCAACTCAAATCCTTTATCATACTTTCATCACAATATTATGTGAATTTTTTGTGCCTCTAAATAGAAGATTCAACTTATAATTATATTGAATTATATTTATATAATTTAAATATATTTTCAATGGAACAAATAAAACCTCAATCTAACTTCGATGTCATGAGATATCATCAAACAATTATAACAAATATTATTTAAAATCAAATTAAAATCTAACTGTAATATTTTAGAGATATAGAACAATTTTTAGTATATCCAAATAGTCATTTCAGCCTTTATTTTAAATTAAATAAATATAGATTAATATCATATATATTCAACTCAATAAGTGGAGGAACATTTGGGGTCTGTATCTAGAATTATCATTGACAAACAACAGCAATGATATTATGAAAACTGAATAATTCTGCAAATATTGCAGATTATTTGGTCATTTGTTTGAGCACTCAAATGACTATTTAAAACTTCTAAGTTATTTAATGAAATATAGATAAATTTATTTTCAATATAAAAAAATTTTGTACAATTTCAAGATATATAACTCATGTTATCATTTAATAACAAAAGATAACTATAAAATGGATTTTGATGTATAACCAAAAACATGTAGCAGCTTCACACAAAAAAACAAAAATAATAGAGACTAATTGAGACATCATCATAGTTGAATGAATTATAGAAAATTTCTTATCTTTATTATGAAATGGGAGTTATAAAATTAAAGTATTATAGATCAATATATAATAAAAATAAAGTGAGCTCATAAAACTTATTTCTAGGAATTATGATTAACGTGTAATAAATAAAAAATAATAAGAAATTAAAAGATTCAAAAATTAAAATATAAACAAATAATTACAAACTCCCAGTATACATTACACAAAATAAGTATCAAGTAGGAACATAATTTTCTAGATTATAATTTTTTGTATGTTTTATTTTTCATTTTTTTTTCTTTCACTTCTGTGTGTTTATTTTTTAATGTTATTTTTTATATTTTTGAAACTTGTGAGATAAAACTGAATGCCTTTGTAATTTTTGAAACCTATTCCCATGAGTGAATTAATTTTACCAATGAAACTCAGCTTAAATGAATATTTAAATAGACTTTGTTTCATATTCAACATTTTGGAAAATTTATGAAAAGACCAACATTTTTTGAATATCATGCCATAAATTGTTGTCTAAATTTTGAAATTAATTAACTAAGAGGACTCTAAAACCATTTTAAATCTTCTCCACAATAACCTCACTACTTGAGTGGACTATAAATTATTGATTAACCAAAACTTGCTGTGTTTTTATAAAAAAATTAGATTTAAGCTACTCTTGTTAAATATGATCGAGGAAATCCATTTGGTTTTAAATGATAATTTTTATATGATTAACTCTTATTATGGACTACCATTACATTTTACCCTTGTAATCCCTTATTATATATAAAAAACCTAGTTAGGAAACCACATTACAAACCTAAAATCCCTTTTATCTAGAATTAAATTGTATGACCTTAGTTGAACTCAAGTGTGGAGGAGGATTCCCTTTTATCAATGTTACATTAATTGAGACTTCTTTGGGAAGATAATATAATATAAGAAGTTCTTCTTGAAACTACAATAACTAAATTTATGTGTGATTGGATTTAAGAATTTGAAATTATCTCAAAGAGGTGTAGTGTGAGGGAGTATAAAAAAATAAATAAAAACATCAAGAATAGGTATATGGAAGGAAAAAAATATCCAAAAAAAGTTGTTGTATGAAGTTACCACCATTTTTTGACATTTATAGAATCTATCTATACCTTTAAAATACAATTCTATATATAATATGAAAACAAAAATATAAGTAATAAGTTATTTAATTTAGAGTGATGAAAAAGAAATGTGTTTTTGTTTATGTGTTTCAGGTTTAATTCTTCTATTAAAATTAAGTTTTTGGGAGATAGATCATTTTTATAATAGTATGGAAGATTACATTCTCAATTATAAAACTAGAATCATGCATTTTTCTTAAAATAGAGCCAAAAATATACATTCTAACATAGAAATTTTTTTAACATCTGAAATATTCAAACCCTCAACCATTAAATAGCCTCGGGAAGTCCTCATGATTAACACCATTCCTTGACTCATTTAGTCAATATTTTGGAATAAATCAAACCTGTTGTTAAACTTAAAAGTTTTTTGATGTAATTTTTTTCTAAAATTAATATTTATGTGACAAGAAAAATTATTCTAGTAAGGTAAGTGATTATGTGAATATGAGGATGGAAGAAGTGGTAATGGATTGAATGAGCCTAATGGAGAATTTTTAATTAAGGTGATTGAATTGTAATTATTAATTTAGTTTACTTGGTCATTAAATTTGGTGACTCACTTTGGAATGTGTTTTGCAATTTAATTTGGTAATATTTTTTATTCTTACTTGTCCATGAGTCTAATTATTAAGTGTGGGTGAATTTATAAATCTCACGTTTTCATCACTTTTATTTTTCATTTTAATAAATTAATACCATTTATTTTTTTCATATTGAGGGAATTTTCATCATTTATATTTTGTGGGGGTATTTTGAAATTTATTATATAAATTGATCAATTATTAATTTTTAAGTGTTTTTATGTATTTTTTTAATATTTTTACTAGAAATGCATTTATTTATTTATTTTAAGTTTTTGAGAAAATGGTCATTTTAAACTAAAGTGGACAGAATTTTGCTAAGTGTTGAACTCCCCTATCCTGGATATATACTATATTTGGTGAACAAAGAAATCTAGATAAATCACAGGCATAGTGGATGATATGTAATATATTGTGTAAAAGAAGTTGAAATCTTGAAAATTCATATATTTTCATATCATCTAGAAAAATATTACTCATGGATTGAAATTTAATTTCTATAAGTATAAATTATTAAGTATAAAGTATTTTTATTATGTATGAAAAAAATTATCATATGTATTATGTAAGATATTTATTTTTCTTAAATATTGAAATTATTTCCTATGTATCCTTCAAAGAAGAATATTAGAAAAGTTAAAATTGTTATATATCGGCTAAAGTAAAATATATTTCTTACGTATTAATTAAATTTATTACTTATTATCTCAATCCAAATAGTTTCATAGGGAAATATCTTGCTTATAATATATTATTTTCATTTTTTATTACTTATGAATTTGTTTTTACATAGATCAGGTGCATAAGTTTTTATGTTTTGTGAAATTAAAACTAATATTCTCACATGAAGTTTTATACTTTGAATAAATTATAAAAATCAATTTTATCATCATAAAACTTGTAGTCACACTACAATTGTGATGAATCAGCCCCGCACTCCTAGATATGGTTCCATAAACACAAACTTTACATATTAATTTCAAGACCAACTATGGATTATCATATATAAATATCTCATAATTACATGACTTGAAGAAAATATTTCATTATATACATTCCCAATACCTTTTAGGTTTTGAGATTTATAGAATTAAGAAAAACAATAACTAACAAATCTCATGTTATTTGTATCAAACTGACATTTTTCCCATTGTATATGAAACTTCTTAATCCATAATGAGTCTTCAACATCTCTCAAAAATTCTTTCACACATTATATCTTTCTAAACATGTTATGTGTATTACATTTCTTCATAACCTAGGTAATAAAAACATAAAAAAGGGGTGATATCAAATGCTTAGTAAGAAAAACATATAACTGATGCTATCAAAAATATAATCATTTTATACATAATATGGTGAGAATAAATAATCTAAATAATTTCATAATCAAATGAATCTGATAAAATTATATATCCATGATAATAAGTTAAAACATGGATATCAATAACACTGATATTATACTGATGGGATACATAATTTCGGACATCATAACATGTTGAAAATTCCTTATAAAAAGATGTTATACTGATATGGGGAGAGGTATATACCAAAATATAATTTTTTTGTCTCATGAGACATGAAAATTCATCAAGGGGATATATAATTTTGGGCCCCACCTATCACATTATTAAGTCCAATGCATTCACTATAAGATTCAATAAGACATTTCATATCATTCCTTGAGGAAATTTTGGATAAATAAAAACATGGATATCCATATAATAAAAAATATAAAATTTAAATATATAATAAAACTTCATTAGAAGTCAATAATAATCAATAATTTATATAATTTCCCATCTAATAAATAAATTTTATTTCTAGATGAACATCCTCCAATCTGAATTCTGTAAATTGATATGTTCACACCATATAGAGTAATGAGTATACAGTTAAGTCAATATAGGAATAACATGACAATAAGGAATAAAAATTAAGTAGGTGGATGGTTATAAAATAATATATTCCAATTTTAATAAATGAAACTTAGAAGTATTTTGAAATAAATGAAAATTACCTCCATAAAAAGAATACTTCAAACAATATCACAAAGGAAGGGATTAAGAATCGAATTGTTTGATACCATGAGTTCAATACCCTAAATAAGAAATATATATTAGAGTATAAATCATAAAGAATAAATCCCATGAAGTAAAATAATTTTTAATATGAAAAGGATATTATAATTTAAAACATAAAAGATATTTTAGAAAAAAAAAATTTAACATTGACGTAAAATAAAAACATACTTGTTTCTATAAAAAGTAATTTTTAAAAAGGTGAAGTAAAATATTTTGAAAATTTTTATTTTTAAACAAAATATCTAAGAATGGATCCTTTAAAATAGTATAGTTTTTTCTATATTAAATTTGTAACTAATTATTAGATATTTGATAATGAAATGATAACAACCATTTTAATACTTTGAAAAATACCTCTATTGAAACCCCGAAAAGTAAAAGAGAAATAAAACCATATTTTTATAAAAAAATATTTTTCCAAAATAGGATCATAAAATACCATAAAATAAAATATTAGGGTGGAATAACCCAATCATTTAAGATTAAAATTCATGAGGAAACAATATAACTCAAGGAAATGAGAGTTGAGTTATCAATATCCCTTACGAGTAATATAATCTTGAAGTAAGAAATAATTCAAGAAGGGGTTTTTTGAGGTAGAAATGAGAATAATAAAATGAAACATAATATAATAAAAGGATAGAACATTACCATATTATGTGAAATAATTAAAATATAAATGATCATAACTCAATGAATGAAAATTGAGTTACTAAAAAGCCTCATAATCGGGGTAACAACTGAATCAAAATACATTTGATGAAAAGGAAATGATTTAGATTAGTATTTACCATGAATAAAAAATATATATGATAAAGATAAATCCATGGTAAGTGAATACACAAATCAAAGGAAAACATGGTGCACAATATAAATATGTCTCATGGAATTAATTCTTGAGAAAAAGAACCCTTACAGATCGAGTAAAATTTTAATCAAAACCCCTTGAAAGGGAGAGATTGTGATTGAAAATAAAATATCATTATTAAAATATAATTTGTGATATGATATATCAACTACGTAATATATTTTCTACATAAATTAAATCAAGTGCATAATACCAAACATGTCTCAAAGAGAGTAATTTGAGATGAAAACCCTTACCTTGTTCCTGTTTCATTCCATGCATGCACCTCACATACTTAATAATAAAAACAATTATAAGATACATTCTATGTAACATTATTCATAAATATTTAATTTTATATATACCATTTATTATCATGTTATATTTATTTATTATATATTTTTTACTTA
Organism: Viscum album; assembly: GCA_963277665.1. NCBI lineage: Eukaryota > Viridiplantae > Streptophyta > Magnoliopsida > Santalales > Viscaceae > Viscum > Viscum album. The sequence goes on from OY728159.1 coordinate 100,596,887, forward strand.
TTTTTTCATGAAAATTGAATCAATGTCGGTAAATTTTAGTGATTTTAGTGGATGAATATGATATTTTAATAATAAGTAAAATACTTAAAATAACATTTTTAAAACCATAAATAAATAATTATTTACTTATTATATTTTAATAAAATTATTATTTAAGTTCCCATAGTCTTCCATGATGGAGTTTTATAGTATTGTTCAAGTGGGTGGTTAAACTAACCCAAGCATGAACACGCTATATCTCGATGGGTGGGTATGGTTATGGAAGTTTATAACATAATTATTAAATAATAATAATTATATTATTAAGATTTTTTTAATTATTTGAATCATATTTTAAGTTTCCAAGATATGGAAATAAAATCAAGATGAAAACCAAAAAATATTACTTCATAGAGGTAGTAGTCTTCACAACACACAGTTAACATTATTTTGTTTTTATAAGAGGATGGAAAGGAGTAAATAATGTTTTTTACATCAATATAATAAAAATTTAGTATAATAATGATGTTGAGGTCATTATATTACTATTTTTTGGATGGTTTTTGAAGATAAATATTAAGAAGAAATTGTAAGGACTAAGTTGTACTCACTTTGGTACCATGAGCTTTCTCTTGAAATTCTCCATTGAAATGAAGTAAATAGGATAAATAATTGAGACAAGAGACTTATAAAAATTATAGCTTTATAGGATGAGAAAAAATTAATATTTTTAGGAAGAAACTTTAAGGAATTCATATTTCGTGAAAGGGTGGAAGTGTCCCTTTTTATAAGTGAAGAAAAGGATGCTTTTGAGAACACTCATTAATTTTCAATGATTTCATTACACTATTCAAGGTACAATGGATCAAAAATAAAAAAAATAATATATTTTTGGGTTATTTTGGGTTCAAAATACCCATCCAAGTATTTTAAAACATTTTTTAAACATGTTCTAAGTCATTTGTTTTTATATTTTTACGTTTTCCCTTTTTTTACTAGACAAACTAGTTTTTACCCAAGTAACATATGTTTTAATAAACATATAAAATAACCACTATTACCAAATTTGGTTGTAATAAAAATAAATTGAATCTATATTTAATCAAATTAAATTTTTGATTAATAAAAAATTAACTTTTAAATTAAAACATTTTATATATAAAAAACTATTTTGTAGGAAAACTGATGTTTTAATCATTATGTGTTATTAATATTATTTAAAGTTGGTTACCAATTAAATTATTATTTATATAATGATATATGTGTTTAAAAATAATAGTATATTTATAATTTAAAATATATTAATTTAATTCATCATAAAAAAATTACACAGTATTAATAAAACATTTTTTTGAAAATAATAGTTTTATCAATATCATGGTCATTAACCTTAATCTTAGTAATCATAATTTTATGCCCAAAAATTTAAATTTACATTATTTAAAAATATTATAATGTTGATATATAATATTAAATACATTTTTATAAATTTAATTTAAACAATTGATGGGAAATAATTTTTAATATAAGTGAATAAAAACTGTTTTTAGAGTAAAATATTTCATAAGTATTCAAAATGATATACTTGGGTTTTATAAAAAACATAGTAATTTTAAATGATCTATTTTACATATAGATATATATTATAAAAGGGATTAAAAAAATTATTCCATTATTGTAATATGATAATTTCATGAAAGTGGTAGTTTTTTTCAAAAACAGTATTTTTTCACTATTAACCTAAAAACAAATTATTTCAAAAAAATCACAAAAAATAATTTTAAGATAATATTGTTATTTTAATTCTAAAAAAATATATTAATTTTTAAAAATTCAAAACCTACAATTTATAAATTCAATTTTTGAATAAAATCATAAAATATAATGAAAAACTATTTTTATAGGAAAATAGTTTTTTTATAATATTAACTATTCTCATTCATGTTTCCTATCATTTAGAAACTAAATTGGTTTTAACCAGATATTAATATCAAATATAACTTATCATCATTAATCATAAATTTCTTTAAATATAAATTTATAAAAAATAAAAAATACTTTTTTGAAAAATACTTTTTAAAATAACAAATTATCTTATTAGTCACTTTAGGAAAACTAATTGAATTTCATTAATATTAAAAGTAGTATTTATTTTATGTATTCATAAATTTCATAAATTGGTTACTCATATTCATTAATTTTAATTCAATGGATAGATTTTAATGGCCATACTTAATAGTTATATTTTTATCTAAATATAACACGGTTTCATTTAAGTTCAGTGTTTCATATAGAGAAATTTATCAAACATGTTTACATATTTAAAGGAAGTCAAATATTAAAACCTTGAGGTGGTAAATTATACCCTCCTTAAATAAATTATTTCCTTGTAATTTTAATTATTAGTCATTAAAGAAATTATGTGAGGGTATTCTTAATATATTCATCATCTGGGGTATAACCTCTAATATAGAATTTACCATACTGTCTTAGGTTATATCAAGTTTTTTATCATTCTTCAAATAAAAATTATACATTCATACAATAATATAACAAATTATATATATTATTTAATCATATATTCCCTATAACAAACCTTTCCCAAAACTATTTAAATCTTCAGTTCAATAAACCATAATGATGTAATATATTCCTCCAAAAATTAATTCTATATTTAACACTCAAATGGTATTAACCACTAATTTATAAGATCAAACATTAGTAAATATATATCATAATCCCAAAAATGTTATGAACTTAACTAAGAATATCATGAATCAATTATTAATCCTAAGGTTACCAATACTATATGAATTAATTATACAAAATCAAACCACACTTTATTATCTCAACATCAAGTGTATTTTAAACCTAAGAGTTATCCATACCTCAAACATGTATTCTCTAATAGGTATCCCCAAAAATAACATGTTTTAATAAAATCACTTTTCAACGTTATTAATACCATTTATTATATGTTTCCATGCCTTTAAAGTAAAATAACAGATGAAAAATCCTTAGATATTTCACATAATCCCCATAACTTTTAGGAAATACCAAAATTTCATTGATAAATATCACTCACTAATGAGAATAGATAAGATTATCAAGATTTAATTTCCATTAAAATATAAATCTCACTATCTTAGGTAAGACTATGAAACTCACATTTTCCACCGTAATAGAAAAATAATAAGATTCCCAAAAACTTATGTATGCTCCCTTATTTGATTATAAGACCTAATGGTTTCTAAGTATAAAACTTTCTCAACTTCATTTATATGATCATTTTTCAACCCAATACTAAAACTCAAAATGGTTATCAATAAAATAATATTGAACTATAATGTAAATATGAAAAATTGATCTTAATATGTCTTCTCTAGAGACGCCTTCAATTAATCCTTTGATACATTAAGTTCAATCTACTTTAATTTATAGTAGGTCCACCTATACTTCTTAACCTAATCCCCTAACATACTAAATACTTCATAATAAAATGAAAATAAAATATTATTAACCAAAAAAATACCCTAAGAGTCTTAAACTAGGTGGCAGTTAGGCACTCTTTGTCCTGCACTAGGTGGAAATTGAGTTAATACTCAATCTGTCCTTTTGGGGTTATTACCCCTTAGTATATTTGTTCCTGGTCCCACATCCACATTTATTGTCCAAATAGGAATTTAATTTATAGGATAACCACATGATCTTTACTTTACCAAAATTTTAGGATTATATCCTATACTTAGAATTCATCAGTATATTTTTTCTTAGGATTTTCATTAAATTTCTCTCTCTTAATCCCCAAATAAAATGTGCATTATTTCCTTAATATTGAATCATATACTATATAAAACGGTTATATATACATTTGAAATTGTGATAAACCATAACTTATCAAAACTTAAATTATCCTTAACAAACATATTAATTTCCAAATTTATTTAAACTTAGCTCTATTACAAATTATAGCACCCTGGACTTACAGTCTCAAATATGGTACCATAAACACATACTTTACATATTTGATTCGATACCAACTAGATATTTCTAGACATTACAACCCTATAATTACTTTAATAAAATAAAATATTACAATTCATATATTCCTAAGACCTTTTCAGTTTATAGATTTATAAAATTAGGAAAAAATAATAAATAACAAATCCCATGTTCTTTGTTTCAAATAAATATTTTTTCATTATATATGAAAATAATTAATCCATAATGATTCTTTAACATATCTTACAAATTCATTCACATGTTTTATCATTCTAAACATGACATTTTTATTACATTTCTTTATAACCTAGGTAATAATAACATAAAAATGGTTTGAGCTCAAAGGCTCGGTGAGGGAAACTTAAAACTAAATCTATTAAAAATATAATCATAATATACATAATATGATAGTAATAAATAATCTAAATAACATTATAATAAACTAAAAAAGATATCACATTATATCCCTGACTATAAATAAAATAATGGATGTCAATAATACTGATCTCATATTGATGTAAGGCATAATGTTGGATATCATAACATGATGTCAAGTCCTTATGTCAAGACACTAATTATTTGGGGAAAGTGATACACTAAAACCCAAGTTATTCATCGAGGGGCTATATAATTTTAGGTCACACCCATACTAAATTTAGTATAATGAATTCACTATAATATTCAACAAGACATTTCATACCATACCCTAAGTGATATTTAACTGAATAAAAACACGAAAATCTGTATATTGAAAAATATGATATTTCAATACATAATCAATTTTTATCAGTTGTTAATAATCATTAAGAATTTCAATACATCCCTAGATAAGAAATAAACTTTCTTTATAGGTTAAAATCCACAAATATAAATTTTATAAAATGATATTTCCATGTTGTAAAAGGTAATGAGTATATGATTAAGTCGATACTGGGATAACATGATCATAATTCATCTAGAGAAAGAAGGTGGATGGGTGAAAAAAACATATCCCTAGTGTAATAATGGGAAATTATAAGGATGTTAACATACACTACTAGAAATGTGCCCAATACCAATGGTTCTAAATTATTGGTATAGTGTGGAGAGCTATTATTATAGTATATACCAACAGTTCTCCAAACCATTGGCTATATAGGTATAGGTATTGAACTATACCATTGGTTTCCTCTAAACCATTGGTATAAGTGACATGGATTTACCATATACCAATAGTCTCATTAAACCATCGTATAGCCTACCTTAACCTAGGAATCTTGCAACACATCTCATCTTGACCTAGAACCAGCACACACTCCAAACACATACACCCACACCCCCAAACAAATTTCATCTAATGTAGAAAAATTGGGAAACAAATTAATACATTCAAAAAATTGAATTACACATTGAAAATAGCACAAATATGAATTCACATTCAATCATTAAACATCATTTGTCATAAATATCAGTTATAAATATGGAGGATCAATCTCCCTCTAATCACAACCAATATCATTGCCACCATTATCATCATCACCATCATCGTCATAATCATCCTCATCACCATCATCCTCACCATCACCATCATCATCTCCATCATCACCATCATTATATCCATCATCATCATTGACATCAACACCATTACCAATACCATCGCCTAGAAATTCATCATCTTAACAACCACTAGGTCTATCATCACCATCACCTGGTGCATCAGATAATGAAATCATCATCTGCATGCATGTATCAAGAATTGTGGTGTATCTGGTGGAATTGGTGGACATAATGCTTCCATAACATTCATAAATTTCTCATTTTTCTTTTTACTTCAATCATGCTCCAGCATGGCTATTTTTTTGACAACTACTACCTCTATAAAATCTTGCATTGCCTATGTGTGAGATGTTTCCAACTCAATGTTACTAGAACTATCACCTGAAGTGGTCCAATATCTACTGGGGACAATAATCTTCCATGGTCAAAATCATACTCTCTCATGGTATTGATCTCTTAATACATAATAAAAATGGTTGTTTGGCCCAAATTTGTTAGCTTCCCACTCATAAAGGGCCTCCAAAGCACACTATTTCAAATATAAATGAACTATTTATTTATAAAGTATATATTAAAATTTAAAATTAGCAAAGTATAACTTATAATATTTTTTTAATTTTGTTCATTTATCAAACTTCAATATTTTTTTCTACTCAAGAAAAAAACATTATCGAGGAACACTCCCTTTAATGTTCAATATTACCCTCTATAATGACATTGAATATAGAAAACAATTATTCAATAATACTATATTTTTAAACAAAATTAACTCATTATAACCAATATTTAATTCGAAATAACCAAAACCAATTGAATTAATTTCATAGAAATGTAACATATTATCCTCAACTATGTGAAACTATAATCAATAAAATTTTGAAATGAATAAATTAAATTAAATCGATGAACTTTAATTTTTCTACAACTCATCAGTTTTTCTGAATATATGTGCCTCTGTTTTTTAATGATAAATCTAACTATATATCTCAGAAATGCACACTACTTGTTGAATTGTAAATATTATAAGTTTATAAACATTTAATTAATCTAAAAATAATTATGAATCAAATTTTTGTATTCTCTAAAAATTAACTAAAGTTTTTAAATTTTTATCCTATAACAGTTTTCTAGATTAAGTGTGCTTTTGTTATTTAGTGATATCATGTGATAAATAAGTCATATTAAAGTGTTTATTGGTCTATAATAAATTTTAAGAAATAACATAAATATAAGTAGACATGATCAAAAGATAAATCTACTAATTATAGGGTTTAAAAATTCATTGAAACTTAAGATGACACGCATTATTGATTTTCAGAATTTTTACCAAATTAAACAAAAGTGTTGAAGAGAAATACATGCTTCCTATCTTGTTTCAGAATCATCATCTGCCCCAAAGTATAGAGATAATTCTTAATATCCATTTTTTATTTCTTTATAACACTTACTAAAAAATAATATTGAATAATACAAAACATCATATTAATGGATATCATTGTATTTCTCAATCAAAAATATCAAATTTTATTAATACCATAAAATCATGTCTCTTATAATGAAAATTAATTTCCTAATAATGTGTTGTTGTACACTCATTAATGATAGGTATAGCCTCTAAATCTGTTCTAACTTTAATAACCCAACCATTACACAACTCTTGATTATACGTTCTTTATAGCTCACCTAATTCCATTAGCCGTGTAGTCCTTATAACCTCATCATCGGGAAACTTATAACGAAGATACTAACAAAATATTAATTAATATAAATATAGTAATAAAAAATATTAAATCTAATGAATTTTCATACCCATTTTTGCGCCCAAAAATTATCCTTAACTTTATTTTCAAGGTTTCTTTGGGAGACTAGATTAATAGGAATGTAGTCCATATACTTGGAAATCATCACCAAAAAACTCATGCATTCTCTACTTATTTTACCAATCATTTTACTACTATCATTTTAATAAACCAATATGTATGTGTGGTGGTTCCACACTTTACACATGTGTATACGCCCATGTCACCTTATAGTAGTAGATCCAACTCTAAATGAATAAAAGAAAAATATTATATTAATATATCTTATAATGAAAATAAATAGTGGTTAAAATATTTTATTGGGGTTCTATACATATACCAAGACTAGAATTATTAGTGGGCACTAATGAATCCCTATGATATAAAGAATCATATACCTATATAGATCCAGTGGTTTCTAATGTCTTCTCCTACTATTCATAATGTTTCGGGGGAAAAGTAGAAGGAGCATGAACATAAAAGCTTAGAGAGAGAAAATTACCAGGAAAATAAGCTAGCATAGACATCTATGGAAAAGGATAATATGGATGGGGAGTGAGATTCCTCACGGGATAATGAAAATAAATATTATGAGGATCAAACATGAATGGCATAAAAATAATAGGTGTTCTAAATATCCATGGTGTCTCTAATGGAATTGTGGAATAAGAAAGTGTGTTATATGGTATATCATAAGAAGGGGTAGGGTGTGATCGGGTATAAAAATGGGGTGAGTATCTCTAGTAGCACCCCTCCCCCTAAAAATTGTCAGGTTCAGCACTGTTGTGACTAGGTTGGTTAGAGAATAATTTTCTCAGGGGTTTTGGTTACTGGTTAAAATTAAAAAAAAAATTACAAAATGAAATTATATGTTATTGATATATATATATATATGAAATAAAATACATTTAACAAGAACTAATGGAGGAATGACCATCTCTCTCATGTGGTTATTATTATTAGACATCCTTTTCCTTTGTAACTCTTTAATGTTTTTCATTTTTTGAATTTGAAAATAAATATGCATTTAATTAGAAATCTGTAACTCATGTGCGATACAAATAAGAAAGAAGAGGTGATATGAATTAATTAAGGGATACCAATTTTCAAGTAAAATAAATTATATGTAGTGACATAACATAATCATATTATATTTAGATACGAGAATACCAAAACATAAAATTCATGTTATCGAAAAATCAATACATTCTAATTAGAATGTTAAACATGTGTATGATATAGTTTTCTTCTTCTATTTTAAATTTTATACAATTCAATATTGGTTAGGTCATTGATTTATTTTGTTAAATTGATTAGGTCATTTTATATTATTTTGGGTTAGGTAATTTGGTTCATATTTTGGGTTAGTTCATTTTTTTATTTTTTGGTTAGGTCTTCATTTCATTGTTTTTTTCATTCTAATTAGTTTAATATATTTTAGTTTAATTCATATTATTTTTTATTTTAATTACATTGTTTGATTTTTTGGTTTTTTAGGTTCTAATACAGTTCAATTCAATATAAAAAAATGAAAATCAAACAAAATTTCAACCAGATTATATTGAAAATGTATATGAAGGTCTAGTTGGATACAAAATATTTGAAACCAACATTAGAGAAATTTGAATAGTACTAACGTTGACAACCCAAGTTGAGCTAAACCAATAGAACTAAGAACACATATGGATGATTCTATATATTACCCACTATAATATTAGGTTCATAATAAACTCTAAAAATTAGACTATTTGAGTCATCATAAGTAGTAAATTGATTGAGGCCAATGGGGGTAGCAACAGTGTCCATTTTATCCCCACCATCATCAAACATATGCCTTATATTACTTCAATAATGACACAAAATTTAGGTATTGGGTGATATTTCACATAAAAAACTTTTTTCACCAATGATGCCAATAAATATAGCTCATCATTAGTAAGAATTTGATTCATGTTAATAACTCAAAATCAACAGTCATCAATAAATGTTCCATATCTCATCATTGAATTAAACAACTTACATTTCATCATATAAAATCAAATATGAGAGTAATAATCCAATATTATAATTTTCTCAACAACTAAATAATAATATAAAATTCCATGTCGAGGTCAACTATCTAATGAAATGGCATGACAGTCTATTATTGAAGTAACCATAACACCATCATGTTGTGTTCTCATGTTCATTACTCATTCAGTGATAAAAAATTTGTACCCATTGATCGTAATTGATTTTCATTCATGAATCATATAATTAGGACCAAAATACAAAGATTTTATTTCTTTAAAGATAGTTTCAGTAGGTAAAATAAATACCTGAAATATACATGAATATAAAACTTAACTGAATATTAATTTTTTTTTATTTTAGTAATACTTCTACCATTAATTTCAACCATGAAAAAAACTATTTCCTATGGAAAGTCTCTATCCTTCTCAAAGGTAATGAATAATTATTTCAATTTAAATTTTTTATGTCCCATGTATAAAAATATAGAAATAGTTTAACACATATGTACTATTACATGGGATGAGATAACAAATATAAGTTCAATTTAATTACTTGATGTAGTCATTAATCAAATCACAGTTAAACAAGACGGTTTGAGGTTTCATATCTCGCTCTTTAATGATTAATGTTGTCAATGTATATGATCTAGGAGTTCCCCCTATTTTGGTAAGTGATGGAAAACTGATTTCAATTTGATCATACTACTGTTCATCATTTTTCATTATTAGGTTATGTCTCATGGTCACTTCAAAGAAATACATTAATTAGAAATCCAAACATTCTTAATCCAAGTTACCTTTTATAATGGAACCTTCATTATGATTCATATTTCATATATAAGACTTAAATTTTCACATATTTATTTTATTTTGATACTTCCAATGAAAATAAAAAGGTCCCTCGAGAATTATTTTAGTTGGAAGATGGTTAGTTAGATGCAGTATGCATATGAAAAAAGATGGAGGAAAATTTTTCAATAACTCTCATAAAATTAATGGTGTGTCTTCCTACATTTTTTCAATAAATAATTAGAAAAAGTTTTAGAATAAAGATCTCTATAAAAATGGAAAAATATAATAACTACCACCCCTGTATTATTAGACAGTAGATGAAATATTTTTATTCTAATTAACTCATGAAAAAGGATGTGATAATCATGATCCTACAAAGATTTCAGTTTTAAATCTCTTTTGCTAACCTGTTTTAATATTTTTCTTGAATATCCATTAAAATCCTTAATAGTTTCAAGTAACTACTTAAATTTATTTTTTTCGAAGGTTTCATCACGTAAGAAGAATACAAAATTTCCATGTATTTTCACTATTATACACATGAAGTAATTTTGGTCGGATACCCTAATCCACCAAGTCATACTGATATCATAAATCATCTTTTTTAGTCACTTTTAAATTTAGTGTAATTGAAAGAAAAATTTTACATATATTTTTTTTAAATTTTCACTACGATTAAATAATGACATGAAAAATTGGTTTTCTAATGAGGCAACTCAAAGAATATACTTTTATTCTTCCAATTGTAGTTGGATTCAGTGAAATCATTTTTTCCTATTAAAATATTTCATTTGACCTTTCATTAATTAAAAACTAACATCTTGAAATTCATTAATCACATTAATTATAGACATATTCTAAGGTGGATTTTTATTCTCCATAGTGTTTTAAAACCTTTGATGATTATTCTTATATGGATGATCCATTGGTAAGAATCATAGAGTTCCCATAAAACTAAAACTATGATGAAATTTAAGTATTCTATATCATGTATTATTCTTAAAAATAGTACCTAAAACTTTTCCCTTTGATCTCCATCCAAACTTTATTGCATAAAATGGAAAATCTTTTATCATCCACAAAATCACAGCATGCATATGAAATTTATCTTTTGAACAAGCATCATATGTGTGCACACCCACATTATAAAGATACTTCAACTCTTTTATTAAAGGATTCATGTATACATCTATATAATTGTGAGGATCATAATATATATATATGAGTAAACTCAATAAAGTGAATGGTTTTTTCATACTCATCCATGGAGGAAGGTTATCAATGTGTATGAAAACTAGCCATGATTTGTGTGAAGTAAGCATCTGACCAAATAGATTAAAACTATCACATGGGAGACACAACCTCACATTACATAAGTTATCTTCAAAATTTATATATAGAGCATCAAATATCTTCCATGTTAATCCATTTTCTAGATAAAAAAACTCATCGTTATCCTTATTTCTCTCAATATAATTTCATCTCATATTTCTTAATATTTCATTATTCATGCAAAGATTTTGAAGTTTGGAAATCAATAAAATGTGCCACATTACATTATATGGAACATGATATGGTGTTCCATAAATATTTGGATTCCATTGATATGTGTAAAATTTTATACAATAATTTATTTTAGTGGTTTCCTCCCAAAATAAGTAACAATCTTTCAGGAAATCATGAATTTGTTTTCAGAAAATCCAAGTTGGTCAATTAGCTTCTATGCCATATAATGGTTAGAGGAAATATATATATAATCTAGAATTAATTCCTTAAAAAAGGTAATAATATAATTGATGTAAGTATTGTAAATTCCATACATGGTTTTTCCATGAAATATTCATATTAAAAATTCTTGTTATTTATTTTACCAGATTGTCGATATATGGAAGTCATGGTAGAATCATTCAATTTTTTACGCTATCAACATCATCATTTTTATAAAATAAATCATGTGAACTTGTATCATTGCCTTCTTTAATTTTCATCATTTATTTATTGTAATGATGAATAAATAGAAACCAGTTGTATAATAAATTATTTAATCCAGTCTAATCATTCAAATCATGAATATTTTGAAATTGTCTTTTCTATCCCATTTTGATACCATACATAATAGTTTGTTTGAAAACCAAATTTATTTAAATGGTAGCTAACTTCTCCATGAATTAACCAAGGTATTCCAACACAATTATATAATTGGAAATGTATAATACCTCTATATAAAGAACTCATAAATGAAAAGTCTAAAAACTATCTAATATTTTTTTAAAATAAATTGAGATCTAATCAATTTCATACATCCAATTTCTATCCATTTATTTAAAAAGGTTATATGTCTTTTCAAAAAAAATAGAAAAATAGAATTGAATTCTAAACCAAAATATATTTAAGAAAACAATACATGTTCACTTTATTTCAATCACTTTGAAAAACATTGATCTAATAATGAAATCAAGACCATTTTAAATCACTCTTCATATTTGTTAATAAATAAAACATTTAACGTACATGAATACATAATTATAAAAAACAACATAGTTTATCATCAAAATGGAAATTTTATAATGGAAAATATTATTTGTAATAATTAAAATATTATATTTCCCACTCATATCCTTAATTTCATAAATCAATCCCATGAGAAAACAAAATACTATATATAAAAAACTATAAATTTGAATTTCATTATATCAATGAGTAATAACTATACATAATACCACACAATAAGTTATATGTATTTCATAACTAAAAGACTAGTCCATATTTTAATTATAATATAAAAGATAAAAATTTATATCAAACACAAACAATACTATATATTAGGGATTAAAGCTCACTAGTTACAAATAAAACATGGAAGTATTTGAGGTTGATAAATAACTAAATTATATAATTAGTAATCTAAGTAAGTGTTTAGTATAGAATAGGTTATAAAAAGTCCTTACTCAAGACAACTCACACAAGGAATAATTCATAACAAAAATATCTATTTAGACATATCAAAAGGAAAGAAATTCTCTTTTAGATAAATATGTTTTACACATAATTAACATAATTTAAGAAATGTGATCATGTAAAAAAAGTCAAACCATATTCAACCTTTTATGACAACAAGGAAAATTTATATATTTGAACCATATATTAAATTTTTAATCCAAACATGTTTAAAACCTGAAATGAATAATTTAAATTATTAAAATAAAACATTGAAAAGAATAATTTCATAACCCTATAATATATTGACAAAACGAGAAAAGTATTAAAATAAATAATTACATATTTACCTCATATATCAAAACAAATAATAGGTTTGTATTATATTTATATAGAAATAGTGAGTAACTAAATTAAAAAAATGCATCATCTAAAATCAAATTTATTATGGAATACAATCAAAAAAAATACAATCAAAAAAAACCCCCATTCAATGAATAAGGGAGAATCCTGACATAAAATAACATAGTTTAGTGCTTTATACCTAGAAAAAAAATAAAAAAATGGTTCACAGAAGATATGGATGGTTTGAAACCCACCAATTTTATGTTCGAGAGTAATGGAATTAAAACTGGAAGTGAGGAGAGATGGACATGATTGGAGAAGAAAACTAAAGGCCCAGTCATACATTTCAATCTATATGGGAGTGAGATGGGTGGAGGGGTGGCTGAAAGGCTGGTTTATATGGGGAAGGATATTCCAATGATATTTTAAACCTTTTTTATAGCCTTCCCATAAATAGGACACACTAATTGTTTTTAAAAACCATTGGTATTAGGGGACCTATACCAATGGTTTTTTAAAACCACTGGTATAAGTCCATTGGTATAGCTCCCCTATCTAGTAGTGGTAAATTAAATCCACCCTCATAAAAATAATGGTTTGAATGGTATCACAATAAAGGGATCAATAATAAAATTATTTAATATAGTGAGTTTAATCCCCAAAATTATAAATATATATTAGATTATAAAGCATGAAACATAAATCCCATGAGGGAATATTCTTTTAATTATAAAAATGAAGGATGAATTTAAGACATAAAATATTTTTGAGAAAAAATTTTTAACATTTACATAAAACACAAAAAAAACATGACACTTTAAAAAGTAAATTTTGAAATGGTGAAGTGGAAGATTTTGAAAACATTCACTTTTAAAAATAATATCCAATAATGGATCCCTAAAAATGACATAAATTTTTCTATAGGAAGTGTAGATCCAAAGATATAACATTAAATAATGAAAGGAAATAAACCTTTTTAATATTTGAAAATACCTTTGTTGAAAACCCACATAGTAAAAAAGAGTAATAATACATTCTTCATGTTAAAACATTATTTTCTCAAATAGGATCATAAAATACCATATAACAAAATATTATTGTGGAATAACCCAAGAATATAAGAAATAATCTCATGAAAAAAAATAATATAATTCAAGGAAAGGAGTAGTTGGGGTGGGAGCTGAGTTGTTAACACATCCTATAATCTTACAAGAAAAAACCTAGGATAAAATCCAGGTGGAGGGATATTGCTAGGTTACTATAGTAGTATTTCAGGAGGTACTATAGTGGTATTGTAATTTCTAGAACTATTATTATGATTTGGGCATTAGGTCCACCAGTTTGGGCCAATGGGTCACAGGTCCTTTAGGACACCATTAGACTTCAAGTCGTAGGGCCTCTGGGCCACCTCAGACCTCTAGAAAATGGGATTTTAATCTGTATGACCCAGAAGTAGTCCAAGTAGAATACATAACACTAGGCCACAAAATATTATTCAAAGCATGTGGTGCCCCCCAAACCAGACCTAACCAGATTGGAAGAACTACAGGGTAAGTCAATAGACATTAGTATCAGGCACCCTATTACTCTACACAGGGAAATTATACCTAATCATCTATACAATGCGGGAATCTATGCACCTTCAATGATGTTGATACTAGGGATAGGTAGTTCTAGTCTAATCGGGTCCTTGTGCTTTCAGGTCTTGTATTGAGCCTTGTTCCTCTAGGCCTATGGGTCATGTAATAGGCCTTTTTCCTTTGGACCTATAGGTCACATAAAGTTTCCTTCCCAACATAGTTTAAAAGGTTATTATTTAAAAATAAATAAAAATCTTGAAGTTCATTGGGTCAGGTTGACCATATAACTCAAGTAAAGGGTACTTGAGTTATCAATATCCCTTGTAAGAAACATAATCTTAAAGGGATAAATATTTAAACAAATTATTTTATGTGGTATAATGTAAATAAATAAAATAACACATAATATAGTCAAAGGGTATAATGTTACCAACCTATATGAAATAAGTATAAGAGAAATGATCATAACTTAATGATTGAAAATTAAGTTACCAAAAATACTTACAATTAGGGTAAAAACTAATTCAGATGACATTTTATGAAAATGAAATGATTTGATTACTATTTCCCATGAATAAAAATATGTATAATAAATTTATATTCATTTTATTTTAATACACCATTAAAATGAAAACATGGTGTATAACATGAACATGTATCAAAGAATTAAAATTTGATACAAAGAATATTTACGGCTTGAGTAACATTTTAGTTAAAACATCTTGAAATAGAGGAATTATAACTGAAATTTAAATTACATGATCAAGATATATTTCATGATATTATATCTCAAATTTGAATTATATACACCACATAAACAAAATTAGTTCTATAATTCCAAACATGTCTCAAAGAGAGGAATTTGATAAAAAACCTCTACCTTGTTCAAAATTCATTTTGCGCATGCACGTACCTTCCTTAGTAATCAAATTATATTTATTATATACATTTTTATAAACATTATTCATCTATATTTAATTTAATATACACTATTTATTATCTTATTCTATTTAATTATTATATATTTTTTGCTTATGTTTTCATGAAAATTGAATCAGTGTCAGCTTATTTGGGTAATTTTAGTGATCAAATATGACACTTTAATAATAATATAAATAATTAATATAACCTTTAAAGAACTATAAAACAATAATTTTTTAATTATTATCTAATAATAACATTGGTATTTAAGTTTTAATTGTAATCTATGATAGAGTTTTATAGTATTGTTCAAGAAGGTGCTTAAACCAACCCAAACACGAACACACTAAATCTTGATGGGTGGGTATGGTTAAAGAGGTGTATAATATAATTATAAAAAAATTATATTTTTTATGTTTTTTAAGTTATTGAATCATATTTTATGTTTTTTATAGATAAATAAAATCAAGATGAAAAATGAAAAACATTACTTCATAGAGGCGGTTGTCCACACAACGCATGCTTAATGTTTTTTTGTTTTTCTATATGGATGGAAAGGTGAAAATAATCGTTTCTTCATTAATATAATAAAAATTAATTATATTAATGACACTGATTTCATTATATCATTGTGTTTAGGGTAGTTTAGGATGATAAATATTCAGAAAAAATGGTAAAGAATAAGTAATGGTCACTTTGGTACCTTGACCTTTCCCTTAAAATTATCCTTGGAAATGAAGGGATCAAATAACTAATTAAGAAAAGAGGCCTATAAAATGATTTGATTTTATGAGGATAAAAATGTTAGATTTTAATGGATAAAATTTAAGTAATGGGTGTAACATTAAGGGGTGAAAGTGTCCCCATTTATAAATGAATAAAAGGGAACTTTTGAGAACACCCATTAATTTTCAACGATATAATTACACTATTCAAGATTAAATGGCTAAAAAGTGAAAAATAATGGATTATGGGGAGATATTTGGACGATAAATAATCAACCAAATATTTCCCCACATATTTCAAAACATGTTCAAAGTCATTTCTTCTTATATTTTTACTTTTACCCTTTTTTCTACCGGGGTATCTAGTTTTTAACCAAGTAACATATGTTTTACTAAACATATAAAATAACCCATATTTCTAAATTTGGGTGTCATAAACATAAATTTATTCTCTATATAATATTATTAAAATTTTAATTGATATAAAATTAACTTCAAAATTAAAACATTTTATATATAGAAAAGTTATTTTGTAGAAAAATAGTGTTTTAACCATTATGTGTTCTTAATCTTAGTTAGCATTGGTTACTAATTAAATGTGTGTTTATATAATTATATATTTGTTTAAAATAATATTATATTCATAATTTAAAATATATTAATTTAATTGATTATATAAAAACTATAAAATATTAAAAAACAATTCTTTGAAAATAAGAGTTTTACTATTATCATGGTCGTTAAATTTAATATTATTTTTCATAATTTTATTACCAAAATTAAAATTAACATTATTAAATAATTTGATAATTTAGATCTAAAGTATGAAATCCCTTTTGATATATTTAATTTCTATACATGATGGAAATGTATTTTTCATATAAGTGAATAAAAATAGTTTTTAGGGTAAAATATTACTTCTGTTTTCAAAATGATATACATAGGTTTTATAAAAAAACTAGTAATGTTAAATGATTTATTTTACTTATAAATATATATATATATATATATATTATAAAATATTTTCATGAACATTTATTTCATTTCTGTATTATGATAATGTCGTAAAAGTGATGTATTTTAGTAAAATTAGTATTTTTCACTATTCACATTAGAATCAATTATTTCATAAAAATACCAAACATTTATCTTAAGATAATATTGTTATTATAAATAAAAAATGTTAATTTCTTCAAATTCAAACTCAATAATTTATAATTTCAATTTTTTAATAAAATCATAAAATATAATGAAAAACTATTTTAATTGGAAAATATTTTTTCGAATATTAACAATTATCATTCATATTTCCTATAATTTACTAACTAAATTTTTTTTAACCAATTATTAATATAAATCATAATTTATCCTCATTATTAACGTGTTTCTTGATATAAAAATGTATATCACATAAAAAGGTGATTTCTAGAGAAATGCTTTTCAAACCAACAGATGATCTTATTACTCATTTTTGGTAAACTAGTTTAATTTCATTAATATTAATGTAATAATTATTTTTTTTATACATATATTTCATAAGTTATTTACTCCTATTTATTTCTTCTAATTCAACTACTAGGTTTCAATGTTCATACTTAATATTTATATTTGTATCAAAATATATCATGGATTTGTTTAAATTTATTGTTTTTTGTGGAGAAAGCTATTGAACACGTTAAATTATTTAAAGGAATCCGTATATTAAAATTTTTTGTGTTATATAAATGGTAAAAATAGAACAAAAATAAAAATAAGATTCATAATATAAGGAATGGATTAGAATCACATAGAGCCTTTGGTGAATTTGAGTGCCAATTCTAGATTGGAAGTTACCATGTCCAAAATAATTAGTTACGCTATAAATATTTAATAGAGTTAAAAAATTTGTAACAAATGAATTCACAAATTAATTTAGTGAACACTGAAAAAATAAAGTATAGGAGGATTTCAAGGAATAATAAAAGCACTGCCACCTATAATGTAATGAAGGAAATATCACTATAAGCATGACACGTACGACCCATGTGTGATTAAAAGTCTACTATAAGGGTTTATTTTTTATAGGTTTCTAGGGATTTTGAAAAGGATGATCAAGAATAGCTTGAAGACATTTTGAGATCATGCAATGAGTAAAGGAGTGCATGTATGGACCTAAGTATAAAGAAAAGTGGTTAGGGTTATAATTTTTTTTCCAGGTGTGGCTAAACTCGATTAGCAGTTATGAGTAGTGGAGGCTAGGTTGTTGATCCAAGTAAATATATAAATAGAAGGTGAAATTCATTTTAAAAACATATTATAAATTAAAACTAAATGATACTTAATTAAAATAATTAAAGTAATAATCTAAAGATTTAAAGTTCAAGAATAATAATTATGATCATAATCAATTAAAATATATAATAGAGTTAGTTTTATTGAAATAAAGATAAATATAAGGAATAATTTATAAAGGAGGTCAAAATAATCCCTAAAGATATCCATACATCTCCTCCCCTCAAGTAACCTTGATTAGTTTTGTGTTAAACCTTTTTTATTAATGGTTGTATCAAGAAATGGGCACCCATGATTTTTAGTGATTGTATTAAATAAACCCATTAAAAGAATTAAAACACTTTTTTTAGTGGTTGGTACCAATAAACCCAAATCATTGATATTTTTTTAATACTTGTGTCTAGAAACCCAAATCCCCTCGCTTTAAAGGTAGTGATCACCTATCTCCCGCACACTCAACGTCGTAAGTTCTTGAGAAAAGAAAAAAAATAAAAGGATTGATTATAACAACACCTCTAAATCACAGTCTCTACCCCGTATTAAGAAAACAACAAGAGAAGAGTGGTAAAAATAGAGACAAATGTAATAGAGCATAAGAAAGGGAGCAAAGTTACATAATGTGACTCTATAACAAATCTCAAAGGTAACCATTGTTTCCAAGAACCCTTTGGGGTGTATTTATATTCTAATTTGGATTTAATATTATTCTATAAGTCTTTTTGGTCTAATAGAGTCATTATAAGGTGAATTAAGGCATGTAGGGGCCACCATTAATGTCTAGAATTTGAGTCTATCTTGGTGTCGCAAGCCATTCAGTGGAACCTATACTAAAATGGTGTTATTTCCAAGTATCACTAGGTAGCTACTAAAACCTAAATCTAGGGGATCCAAAAATGTTCCCCATTCTCCTAATGAGCCCTCTATTTGGTCTTTAGCTTCCATAAATAAATATATAAAATTAAAAAATGGAAATCCATGAAAAGAAATAATTAAAAACACACATGTTTTTGTATCATTCAAAACTACCTAAGAAAGTGAGATGTGCAACATTCTCCCCATTTTGATGATCATAAATACTTGATCGATTTAAACAATAAATATATGCATGATAAAATTAAAATTTTAATTTTAATATTTATAATGAAATTCAACCAATTATTTTAAATACTATAAAAATTAGTTTCATGGACTTTCAATAAATATTTCAAAAATAATTTCATCAATCATTTAATATCAAAATTTATACCCCTTTATGATTAACAAAAACTAAAAATTAAAAAGTATTAAAAATTCCCAATTTCAAAGAGTATGACCATTTTCTTATAATATTAAGAAGTAAAAATTATCTCCCTCTTTGAAATTATAAAAATATAACTATAAAAAATATTAAGATAAATCAAAAAAATCACTAATTTCATTTCCCCAATTGCTATTATCAATAATCTCATAGACATGGGTTATAAAAACATGTATGGTTTATTCATGGTTGAATAAACTAAATATGAGAAACAAAACATTTCTGAATTTTATTAACACTGTCATTAATGTTATTTTAAGATAAAAAATATCTAAATTTCATTAGAAATATAAAACCAAGATTTACATAAAATCAAATTTTCAAAACTTAAATATTATTAAGATTTCAGAAATGGTTTTTAAAAAGAAAAACAACATTAAATATATGCTTTTACTTAAGTTTGGCGCTTTCAATTTTAGAAATATAAAAACATAATTTTAAATTAAGTCGCTCTCTTGAAATATTTTATATTTAAAAATGGTGGATCCCACTCAAATGATACATACTTTTAAAAGTATAAAGGGCACACAAAAAGTATATAAATCAAGATCTAAATAAACAAAACCAAAATACACCTAAGAGAGAGAGAAAATTCAATCAATCAATTCAAGATTTAAATAGATGAGATGTATGAATCAATGATATAAATATTTAAGTAAATTATATCAATAAAACATAAATAAATACATTATTTAATAAATCTAAAGGTGAATATAAAGAAAACACCTTATTCTTTCCAAACTCAAATGAATGAATCACAAGAATGTCATTTCTTACTCCCCCATAATAAAATAAGAATGATCAAACACGTGGTTTTTTTTAAAGATATCATTCAATTGAAGATTAGTGTGAAAAAAATATAGCAAAATACCTCCTTTTGGAAATTTTCACTAAGAAAACAGTGTCTAAGGTCAATGTTATATATGTTATAGTGTTGAATTAGATTTTTAGAAATAGATATCACACATTTTATGTCACACTTAATTGTAATATGATCTTAATTTCAGTTGTAATCAAGAAGAGTATGTTTCATCCAAATTATTTGGGAGAAACAACTCCCCATGGAAATATATTATGTTTGTTCTATGGAATAAAAAACTAAATTATTCTTCTTACTACTCCATGAAACAAGGTAATTTCCATGTAGGTGTAAGGCCCCCTTGTACTCTTCCTATCTAGTTGGAACCCACCAAAATCAACATTAGAAAAACTTATATATTAAAAATAAGTTTCTTTTGGGTAAAATAAATCATAATTTTGGGTTTCTTTAAAATACTTGAAAATTATCTTCAGATAATTTAAATGGTATTCCTTTGTATTATCTTTAAAAAAGGCACAAATTAATACACTAAACATGATGTCTAGTCTGGTCACAGTAAGATAGAGAAGACTCCCAATCATACCTCTATAAAAATTATTGTTCACTGATTTACCATATTAATCCAAAGTAAGATTACAAAAAGTTCCCATTAGATTATTAATCACATTAACTTGATCCATTCCAAAACTCTTTAAAAACTCATTAGTGTATTTGTTTTGGATAAGAAAAGTGTAATCCAGATTTTTCTAAATATGAAAACTAAGGAAAAATTTGAGTTTTCACATAAAAATAATTTTATATTCATTAATAATTAAATAATTAAATACATTTCAAAAATATTCTCTAGTTTAACCAAAAAATATATCATTAATATAAATTTTAATAATAAAAATATATTTTGAAATTTGTAATAAAAATAAAGCTGAGTCAGCCTTTCCCATTTCAAAAAAAATTCTAAAATAAATTTATTTAACCTACCATACCAAGTCCATAGGTGTTTGTTTCAATCCATAAAGTGATTTTGTTAACATGAAAACATTATCCATATATTTTTAATCCTCAAACTAGGTGGTTATTCCATAAAAACATTTTCAAAAATAAAACCATTTAAAAATACACTTTTCACATCCATTTGAAAAAATATAAATTTTAAATGAGATGTTAATGATTACAAGATCCTTATAGATTATATCCTAATGACCAAGGAAAATGTATCACTTTAAAAAATTCAATTTCTTTGGTTATATACTTTAGTAAAAATTTGGGCTTCATTACAGGTGATATTACCTTGCTTATCTGATTTATTTCTAATAACCCATTTTATACCAAAAATGGTATAATCATTTGTCCTATCCAAACGAGTACAAAAATTATTTCAGGTAAATTTATTTAATTAATCCTATATGTAAATAACCTAATTTTACTCATTAATGTAATTATCAAGCTTATAGGGCTCTATGTGTGGCACAAAATCATGATGTTCTACTTCATTTAAAACATCCCACCTAGTTCGAGTACCGGATTTTAAATCACTGATAAAATTGTCATGATGATGATCTTTATATTTAACACATTCCTTAGGAAAATGGATATTCTATTTTCCAACTTCAATCTCCTTGATAGTTTGAGGAAAATTTAAGGTATATTTTTTAATTTGTACCTCAAAATCATCAATTTGAGGATAATTCTTGGGAAAATTCTCATCAAATTTGATGTCAATTTATTCTTTAATAGTTTTTTCCCTTTTATTGAAAACCTGGTAAGAATTACTTGAGTTGGAATACTGAATAAATATACCATCATCCGATTTAGTTTCAAACTTACCAATATTATTTTTGGTGTTAAGAATAAAACATTTACAAATAAATACCTTAAAATAACTTAATTTTGGTAATTTATCTGTCCAAATATCATAAGATGTATTTTTAATAATAGGACTTATGAGTACACGGTTAATGGTATAGCATGTGGTATTTACCACCTCATCCCAAAAAAATTTAGAGAGCTTGAATTCATTAAGGGGGGTTTAATAAACTTATTGTAAAGTTTGATTTTGTCTCTCAAGAAACTCATTTTTTTGGAGTTTAGGGAGGAGAAAGATATTGGTGATTACCTTATGTAACAAAAAAATAATAATAATACTTATTTTCAAACTCTCCCCCATTATCACTCTAAAGGGATATGATCTTATACCATTTTTCATTTTATGCCTTCTTGGCATATTTAATGAATACTTTACAAGCCTCACTTTTACGAGCCAAGAAATAAACCCAAGTAAGATTTATAAATGAGTAAGATTTACCTCCTATAATAGCCACTTGGGTTAGTCTAAAAAGATCTGGGTGTATAAGTTTAATATATTTAGAGTTTAATACTTACTTTTTATATTTAAATGATGTCTTTTTCTTACTAAGTTGGAATGGTTCACACACAATGTCATTTTTGAAATTCAATTTTGGTAAATCTCATACTAGACGTTTCCGATTATGTTTTACGAGTGAGTGTGAACTATAATGAACAAGGCATTATTCCATATCCATGATTCACTATCTTTTTCACTCCATCATTTAAAATTTTGGTTTTTAAGGGATTTATAATCAATGACGTAAACATTTTTAAATCTAGAAATTGAAAATAAAATCTTTTCATGGGAATCAAAAACACTAAAAATGTTATTTTCAAATGATACCTTAAAACCACTATCACATAATAGAATAATTATAAGTAAATTATTCTTAGAACCTTTAACATATAAAAAATCATTTAAAAAAATAAGAGTTTAAAAATCCAATGGTATCTATACCGATGATCTTACTCATTGAGTTATCTCTAAAAGTGGCATGCCCACCATCAATATCATCAAGTTGGTTGAATTCGGTGTAGTCACCACACATATTCGTTGATAAAATACTATCCATATACCATGTATCACCTTCGTAATTTAACTTGAGACATTTTCTTCTACAAAACAATTTAGGATACTAAATATTTTGGTACTCAACATTTGGGTCCACAAATGTTATCCAAACTAGATTTTGGAACCCATAAATGTTTTGATTCTTTTTCTAGAATAAACATTTGAAGAGAAATGAATGGATTTGGGCCTCCCATATCAAGAAATTTTGTAATTTCATTCATAAATAAAAATTTTAGTCATTCTAAAATAATTCAAAAACTTATATTGATAATTACCTTTAACAAAAGTGGTATTTTTGTAATTTATCGAGGTGCTTCCTTGATTAGAATAACCAAGACTAAAAGTAACTTTCCTATGATTTTTGGAGCTCAAAAGTATATTCAAATTATGCTCACCTTGGGTAAATCTTTCAATGGAATTTTTAAGCTATTTGATGGGATTTTTAAAATTTTCAATGTTTGGTTGATCCTATAGAAAAATCCCTTTTCATTTAACATTATCTAAATCATTTTTTAGAAATTAATTTTCTTTTATTGGCACTTAAAATATTCTATTTTGATATTAATTGTTTTTTAAGATAAAATAATTATTCATTCTACTTTCTTCTCTTATTTTATCATTTTCATTGAAAATATGATATTTTTCACTAACAAAAGTATTGCATTTATTTTTAATATCTTTGAACTTTGAGGTAATTTTACAAAATCTCTCTGGAAATTGATCCCTAGAATATCTTATATCTTTATCATTTAAATGGATAGATGAGTAATTAACTCAATATCATCCATGGGGAAATGATTATTTGATTCAGATGAAAAAATGGATTTATAACTTGCACCCAAAGTTGACACTTCTAATGTATTATTATTTTCTTTCTTTTACTTTGAATTATTTTTTAGATTGGGATACTCTGAATTTATCTGACCCTTTTATTTAACTCATAGTATCTTACCTCTAATTTTTGTTTCTTCTCCTTGTCACATTGGTATACCTTCTTCTTCTTCTTGAAGAAATTATTTATCTTCATGGAATAATGATAAATATTCTCTTCGATTCCAAAAGATTCATCATTATTGTATTTGAAAACAATGGTATCCTTCTCCTTGACCTATTTTGATTCCTTATTCTCTTTCCTTTTGTTGAAATCCTATAGGTCATGAAAGATCCTCTTATCTCTTCAAAAGAAATATTTTTGATGTCCTTAACTTCTTGAAATTTCGTCTCTTTCAAATCCCAATAACTAGGAAATACCCAAAGGATATTACTATCAAGAATGTATGTTTAAGGTTCATCACCTTAATATTTCCTTCCATTACAAATATTAGTGAAACAAGTAAACATTTAGGTTATAGACTCACTAGGATTCATACTAAATCTTTATAAATCTTGATGATACATATCAATCCTAGTATCCTTTAATTTATTTTTACCTTCATGTGTAGATTCTAATAATTTCCAAATTTCATGAGCCATTTTACACAAGGATACTCTATTATATAAATTTTTATTTAACCTTAAATGTAGAGCATCTATTTCATTTTCATAAATATCAAATGTTGTTGTATCATTGGGGGTCCATTTTTCTTCCGACTCTTTACTGGGGGTATGTCCTTGAATTATTATTTTCAAAACTAGATATCATATTCTTCTAAGATAAGTATACATTCTTGTTTTCCAATAACTGTAATAGATTACATAAAAATAAAGGTCACTTCCCATAGAGTTTCCTTCTAGAGAACATTGGGCATTAGAGGTAGATTCCATCCTTAATTGATTGTTCCTTGTAATCGGATAAGGTTTTAAAATCAAGGTTGGAACTGATACCAATTGTTATTCCAAGTAAAGATGGCACGAAGTGGTTTGAATTTCCCCCTAAAAAATTTTATAAATTAAAACTAAATGAGTTGTAATTAAAACAATGAAATTAATGAACTAAAATTATAAAATTTAAAGAACAACATTAATAATTATGAGTAGAAAAAATTAAAATAAATAAGATATTTTATGGAATAGAAATAAAAATAAATATAATGCACAATTTATAAAGTAGTTCGAGAATAATCCCCAAAGGGATCCTTATATCTCCTCCCCTCAACTAACCTTGAGAGGTTTTGGTTTAAACTTCACTTTTTAATAGTTGTAGAAAGAAACTTACACCCTTTATTTTTAGATATTATATCAAATAAACCTATTAAAATAATTAAAACACTTGGTTTTTAGTGTTTGGTTCCAAGAAACCCAAGTCATGGATACTCATTTAATGGTTGTCGCTAGAAACCCAAATACTCTCACTTTAAAGGTAGTAATCACCTATCCCCCTCACACTCAATGTTAGTGAGAATATGAGAAAATAAAAAAGAAGATTATTTCTTAGAATAATCCCATTTAATCACACTCTCTCTCTCACAATAAGAATACAACAAGAGAAAATGCTAGCAGGAGATACAAATGTAAAAGAGAACAAGAATGGGAAAAAAGTGAAACAATATGACTCTAGAATGAACCACCAAAGTAATCATAGCTTTCAAGAACCCTTGGGGTTGTATTGATATCCTACCATGGAATTAATATCATTATATAAATATTTTGGGTCTATTGGAGCCGTTACGAGGCAAATTAATGCATGTGGGTGCCACCGCCAATAGCTAGAATTTGAGTATGTTTAGGTACCATCGGCCATTCGATTAGAAAATCACACCTACATGTGGGGGGATCAAAAAATGATCTTCATGCTCTTATTTATCCCTACTTTTGGTCCTGAAAGAACATGAAAAAATGTCAAAAATTAAAACACTAAACTTTATGAAAAAAAAATGTTAGAAACAAAAATGTGTGTTTGTGAACATTCAAAACTACATAAGAGACTGAGATGTACAACACTATAGACACCCCTTTTCTGAATCTCAAAATTCATTAATTTATATTATTGAATTTATATAGAATTATTTTTCTTAAATTAAATTAATTACTTTTTTATAGATTAATTATTCTTATAAAAATGTTTTGAATACTTTTTTAATATATGAAGTTAATTAATTGATTTATTTATTTAAATTTCTTAATAAATTTATTGTTTAGGAGCATAAATAATTAATTTGGTTTAATTTTTTAGAGATAATTGATAAATTAAATCATTTATAAAGGAGTAACAACACTCATATTAGGATATTGGTATGGTTTTTAGGT
Organism: Viscum album; assembly: GCA_963277665.1. Classification (NCBI taxonomy): domain Eukaryota; kingdom Viridiplantae; phylum Streptophyta; class Magnoliopsida; order Santalales; family Viscaceae; genus Viscum; species Viscum album. Next base: position 100,624,006 of record OY728159.1, read on the forward strand.
AGAATTTGGTGTTTATTATATGGTCTTAGAGTGGGAATTCAGAAATTGAATTAGGAGAATCATGTTGACACTGAAGAAGGGTGTGTCCAATAGTTAAAACTTGTTAATTTTTTTCTTAATATATTTACACACTTATATTCAATTCAATCATTTTTCTTAGTATTCACTCTCATTTTATTTTAATAAGTTTTCTTTATTTTATTTTAAATCTTGAACAACTCACCAAATCCTAATTTGTCACTTCTTCTTTTCAAAAATGTAAAAAACAAAAGTGGAAGTTTTGAAATTAATTTCAACCACCATGAAACTTACTGATATACTCCATTATTTTGGGATAAAATATTGATTATAGGTTCTCAATAAACCTATATTATCAAAGGAGTTGTGAAATTAAAAAAACGCTTCGACCTCAAATTTAAAAAATCATACATGAATACATCATTATAAAAAAAACTTATTTTATCATGAAAATAGAAATTTGATAAGGTAAAAGATAGTTTGGAAATAATTAAAACAATATATTTATCACTCATATTCTTAATTTTATAACTCAATACCATGAGATAAAAAAATAATATATATATAATAAATAATATTTAATTCCATTATATCAATGAGTAATAACTATACATAATACCACATTATAAAGTATATTTATGGTATAACTGATAAACCAGTACATATTAGAATTATAATATAAAGGAAAACAATGTATATCAAACACAAACCATGGTATATATTATGGTTTAAATCTCATTATTTACAACCCAAATATGGAAGTAGTTTAGGTTGGTCAACAACTAGATTATATAAGTAGTAATATAAGTAAGTGTTTAGTGTGGAATAGGTCATAATAAATTCTTATTCAAAATAACTCACACAAGGTATAAGGCATAAAATCATATCTTTAGACATATCAAAATAAAGGAAATTCTCCTTTATGTTAATATGTTTTCCACATAATTTAATAAAGATGTCCATGTAACAAAAATAATCCCATCCATATTCAAGCTTTTATAAAAACAAGTCCAATATATATATTAAAATCATATATTAAATTTTAAATCCAAACATGTTTTAAGATATAAAATGAATAATTTAAATTATTAACATAAAACATTGAAATAAATAATTTCATAACCCCCTAATATAATCTCAAAAAACAACCAAATTACTATAATAAAAAATTACATATTTTCCTAATATATCACACGTAATAATAAGTTAATATTAGATTCATATAGATATAGTGAGTAACTAAATTAAAAAAATACATCACCTATAGTCATATTTATTATTCAATACAATAACAAATATAATCAAAGCTAACCCTCATTCAATGAATCAGAAAGAATCCTGACATAAAATAATCTAGGTTAGTGTTTTATACATAAAAAATAATAAAAATAATGTTTGAAAGAATATATGAAGGATTTGGAACTCACAAATTTGATGATCATGAAGAATATAATTAAAACAAGAAGTGATAAGAGATTGTCACGGTTGGGGAATAAAACCAAAGGCCCACTCATATGGTTTAATTTGAATGGGAGTGAGATGGGAGGAGGGGAGATCGTACAAATGAGTTATGTGGGGAAAGATATACCAATAGTTTTTAAAAACCATTGGTATAGCCTTAAATTATACCAATGGTTTTCAAACCTGTTGATATAGCATGATCTATACCAATGGTTTAAGGAAACCATTATTATGTACATCCCATAAATAATCTATACTAATAGTTTTCAAAAACCATCGGTATAGGGGGATATATACCAATGGTTTTCAAAAACCATTTGTATGAGTCCATTGGTATATCCCCCATATCCGATAGTAACAAATGAAATCCATACACATAAAAATAACGCTTTGAATGGTATCATGAAAAAGGGATTAAGAATCAAATTATTTAATAAAATGAGTATAATCTTCCAAATGATAAATATATATTAGGGTATAAAACATGAAACATAAATCCCTTGAGGTAAAATACTTTTTATTAAGGAAAATTGAAGTTAAAACATAAAATATAATTTATAAAACATTTTTAACATTGAAGTAAAACACAAACCTACCTGTCACTTTCAAAAGTAACTTTTGAAAAGGTGAATTGAATGATTTTGAAAAAAATTACTTTTATAAAGAATATCTAATAATGGATCTCTAAAAATGACATAAATTTTCTATAGGAAGTGTTGATCCAAATATGCGACATTTTATAATGAAAGGAAATAAACCTTTTTAATACTTTGAAATTTCCATTGTTGAAAACCAAAATAGTAAAAAAGAGTAATAAATCATTATTTGTATTAAATCTTTATTTTCCCAAATAGGATCAAAAAATAATTTATAATAAAATATTATGGTGGAATAACCCAAGAATGTAAGAAATAATCTCATGAAAAAACAATATAACTCAATCAAAGGAGTAGTTGGGTTAGTAACTGAGTGGTTAAAACTCCCCGAAATCTTTCAAGAAAAACCCTAGGATAAAATCCTGGTGGAGGGATATTTTTGGGGTACTATAGCAAGTACTACTAAATTAATATAGCATCCAATACTATTCATCTGATTTGGGTTTGGGCCTATGGGCCATAGGGCCTTCATGACATCATTGGCCTTCGAGCCATAGGGCCTCCATGACACCTCAGTCCTCGGGTACATGGGCTTTTAAGACATAGGACCAAGAAGCAATCCAAGCGAACCACATAGTACCAGGCCCCAGAAGAGTATTTAGATCGAGTAGCAACCACCAGAGAAAAGATAACTGGATTGGAAGAATGATAGTGTATGGTAATATCCATTGATAAAAGACATCCTACAGCTTTATACAGAGAAATTATTATTGATCAGTTATTCTAGATCAGAAGCTAGGAACCTATAAAGATGCAGATACAAAGGAGGTGTAGTTCTAGTGTAGTCAGATATTTGGGCCTTTGGTTTATGTATTTTTCCTTATGCCTATGGGCCTACGGGTCATGTATTGGTCCATATTCCTATAGGCCTGCAATTCATGTAATGGTTCATTTTCAACCCAACATAAAGAGATATTATCTATAAATAAATAAAAATCTTGAAGGCCTTCAAGTTGGGATGACCATCTAACTCAAGGAAAGGATACTTGAGTTGTTAATATCCCTTACAAGAAACCTACTCTTGAAGTAAGAAATATTTCAAGAAATAGTTTTATGTGGTATAAATCTGAATAAATAAAATAACATATAATATAATAAAAGGATATAATTTACCCAACTCATGTGAAATAAGTATAGGTGAAATAATCATAACTCAATGAATGAAAATTAAGTTACCAAAAATCCTTAAAACTGGGGTCACAACTGATAAAAAGAAAATTTGATGAAAAGGAACTGATTTGGATTAGTGGTTCCCATGAATAAAAATAATATATAATAAATTTACATCTATTTTAAGTGAATAAATAATTCAAAGGAAATAATGGTTCATAACATAAACATTTCTCCATGAATTAAAGTTTGAGACAAAGAACCTTTGCTGCTTGAGTAACATTTTAATAAAAACCTCTTAAAAGAGTGGGATTTTAGTTGAACTTAAAATTCCATGATTAAAATATATTTCAGGATATGATACCCCACATAAATTAAATTATGTTCATAATTACAAACATTTATCAAAGAGAGGAATTTGAGACGAAGCCCTGTAGCTTATTTTAGATTTGTTTTATGCATGCGCCTAACTTACTAAATAATAAAATTATTTGTATTAGATAAATTTTTATAACAAATATTCATATATATTTCATTAAATAAATATCATTTATTATCCTATTCTATTTATTTATTTATTTATTTTTATTATGTTTATGTGAAAAATTAATTGTTGTTGGCTTATTTCAGTAATTTTAGCGATCAAATATGGAATTTTAATAATAAGTTAAATACAAAATATAAACTTTCCAGAACCATAAAACAATAATTATTTACTTATTATATTATTATAACATTATTATCTAAGTTCTTATTTTTATATGTGGTATATTTTTATAGTATTGTTCAAGAATTTGGTTAAACCAACCCAAACATGAACATGTTATCTCTTGATGGGTGAGTATGGTTAAGAAAGTGTGTAATATAATTATAACTGAATAATAATTATATTATTTAATTGTTATTAAGTTATTTAATAATATTATAATTGGTTTTTATCAAGAAATAAAATCAATATAAAAAATGAAAAATGTTATTTTTTGGAGGTGGTAGTCCGCACAACACACAGTTAACATTTTTTTGTTTTTCTAAACTGATGAAAACGTATAAATAATGGTTTTTTAATAAATATAATAAAAATTAGGTATTATAATGATATTTATGTCATTATATTAAATTTTTTAGGGTGGTTTAGGAATATAAATATTAAGAATAAATTGTAATGGCTAAGTAATACTCACTTTGGTACCTTGACATTTCTCTTAAAAGTCTCCTTGGAAATGAAGAGATAATGATACCTAATTGAGAATAGAGTATTATAAAAAGTATAGGTTTTTAGTATGAGAAAAATTTAATAGTTTTAATAATAAACATGAAGTAATGGGTGTGGCAAGAAGGGGTGGAAGTGTCCCCTTTTATAAGTGAAAAAAAGGGAACTTTTGGGAATACCCATTAATTTTCAATGATATTATTACACTATTCAAGTGTCAATGGATCAAAAGTGACAAATAATTGAGTATGGAGTGATATTGGGTTGATAAATCCTCACCCAAATTTTTCTAATCATGTTTTAAACTTTTTTTAAGTAATTTCTTCTTATATTTTTACTTTTACCCCTTTTTTATTTTTACCGAGGTTACTAGTTTTTACCCAACTAACATATTTTTTAATAAACATATAAAATAAATCATCTTACCAAATTTTTATGTGATAAACCTAAATTTAATATATATTTAATATAATTAAATTTTTAATAAATATTATATCAACTTATAATTTGATACATTTTATATATAGAAAAAAAAATAACCACTATGTGTTCTTAATCTTAGTTAGAATTAGATACTAATTAAATTTATGTTATTATAATGATATATTTTTTAAAAAAAATTATTATATTAATAATTTAAAATATATTAATTTAATTTATTAGATAAAAATTTCACAATATTAATAAAATAATTCTTTGAAAATAACACTTTTACCATTATCATGGTCATTAACTTTAATCTTTATAATCATAATTTTATGAACTAAATTTAAATTGAAATTATTAAATAATATGATCATTTGGATCTAAAATATGAAATAAATTTTGATATATTTAATTTCTGTAATTGATATAATGTAATTCTTAACATAAGTGAATAAAAATAGTTTTTAGAGTAAAATATTACTTATATTTTCAAAATGATATACATAGGTTTTATAAAAAAAACATAGTAATGATAAATGATTTATTTAATTTATATATAAATATATTTATTATTTAAAATGGTTTTAAAAACATTTATGTCATTATTTTATTATGATAATGTCATAAAATTGGTAGTTTTTAGCAAAATCAGTATTTTTTCACTACCCGCATAAAAAACTATTTTTTCAAAAAAAATACAAAAAATAATATCAAGATAATATTATTATTCAAAATAAAAAACAATTTTCATTTTTTCAAATTAAAACCCCATAATTTATAATTCAAATTTTTTTAAAAAATCATAAAATATAATGAAATTTTTTTTATAGGAAATTTGTTTTTTATAATATTAACCATTCTCATTCATATTTCCTATCATTTAAAATCTAAATTGGTGTTAACCAATTATTAATATCAAACATAATTTATCATCGTTAATCATTAATTTATTTAAATACAAATTCATATCACATAAAAAGGTAATTTTTAGAATAAAAATTTTCTAAACAATAAATGATCTTATCAGTAATTTTAGTTAAACTAGTTGAATTTCATTCATATTAAAAGTAGTCTTTATTTTTTCATACATATATTTCACAAAGTGGTTAGTCTTATTTATTTCTGCTAATTCAATAGCTAGGTTTTAACAATTATACTTAATATTTATATTTTTTTTCTAAATATATCATGGTTTTGTAAGTTCGGTGTTGCGTGTGGGGAAAGCTATCAAACACATTAACTTATTTAAAATAATTCATATATTAAAATCATAGTGTCACACCCCGACCACAGTTTTCATTTTTTTTATATTTTTCTTGATGTTGGATCTTTTGGTTGAGGTTTTCATTGAGTGTCCCATAATAGTCTTTGTGGTTTGGTGGGTTTTTTTGCTTTTATCCCTATGATTGGTTATTTTTAATGGTATTTGGAGAAAGTGGCATGGTGGGGACTTTATGTCACCCATGGTGTCACTAAATTATGTTCAAATCATTCATGGATCCTTGGGTGGACAATCATAGTGTTTGGGGTTTCATTTTAGGGTTTTTTGCCAATTTTTTAGGTCACAAGGTTTTATCATGGTTTTCCCAAGCTGTTCAACCTAAACCTACAAAATGAAGACCTTTTCAAGATTCATTCACACCGTTTGTGCATGGTTTAAAAAACCATGCAGCAAAACCGTGCAGCACATTATGGCCTAAATAACTTTTATTTTAAAAATATGATTTAAGTGATTCCACCTTCTATTTGAATCCCTACCTATTAGGTATTGACCAAAGGGATCCCCCTTCATTATACTTCATTTTGGGCCACTTTTTGGGCAATTTATCACCAAATTTTAGTGGTTCTTCATGGTTTCTCCATTAAATCTTCCCCATTCCTCTTCTCCTCTTCCCCTTCTCTCATTTCATGGTTCTCTCTTGGTTTAGTTCTTATTTGTATGAACCCTAGATATTAGGGTTGATGTGTGGGTTTTTTTCTTTAGATTCTAGTGTGTGTGGTTGGTTTGTGAGGCTTTTTTCTTCCTCCTTTTGATTTTTCGTTGCATCTGCACTCCATTGAGGTAGGTATTTAAATTATTTTCCTTTCTAGAATATGCCATTGATAATTGATCTTTCCCAGTTGCATTCAAATAATTTATAAATTTTTTTTGCATACTTTTGATATGTTGGTGTGATTTATTTTAGTGGTTTAATGTTGATAGAATTTTGTAAAAATGGTTTTTTAAGGGTTTCTTTTATTATGATTACAAAATTATCCACACAATGTTTTCGATGAAATGTAAATTGATTTTAAAAAGGGTTTTCCTATGTATACCTATATGTATATTTATGAAAAGTGTTAGATAAAATGCCAAATGTTCTTTTAAAGTGAAATATGGGTGATTTTGGTCATTTTTTCCCTTGGTTGTGTTTGGTAATGGGATTGGGTTGTGATTTGATCATTGTATAGGAAAATTGGTCGCTTTTATAGTGTGATGCATATGTATGGTTTGTTGTGTTAGTGTTTTTAAGAATGGAGACATTTCTAAAATGGTTCTTGTGTACTTTTTTGGTTTCCAATGAAGGTTCCATTGGATGTTAGCATATCCATAAGTTCACGAGTGCAGACATGGATGAGCACGCAAATGACAATGGCCTTACTTAACTCAAAACTCAGATTTCAAAACACTTAACCCTACTCCTTATCTCCCTCTTTCAACTCTTAGTATTTGACTAAATACTTCTTTGTCTCAAGTGAATATAACATGGTTTTAAGTACTATGTTCAAAAATAAATCATGTTTTGAATTTTTAAGTATATTGTCTGCTTTCACCTTATTTTGAAAGAAATTGATCTTGGAAGGTGAAGCTTGTTTGGTATTTTATATTTAAAAATGGATTTTTATGTCATTTTGGAATTTTTTTAGAAATACCTTGACAGTGTATTTGAAATAAACTCAATGTAAGTCCTAGTTGTAACTTTATATTATTTTGTGAAAGAATTTTTATTTTGAAGGTACAAATTCCTGATTTGTATTTAATCATGTTTTTATGAAAATGTTGAACGTTTTAATACCATGATGTCCTGATTATGACCTTTTTCAATGTAATGTTTATTGGTCAACTTTATTGGGGATTTCCCTACATGGTTTATCATATAGGTGGTGTTTTTTTTGGGTTAGGCAAGTGTGGTGATGGTAGTTAAGGAGGATCATGCGTGCGAGGGCCTCCTACTTACACAACGTAATTTTACTATGGGTTTCTTGGGAATCTTTTATAGGGTTGTGTGATAGTTGTTGATCAACCCTGATTAGATGAGTTGGTACCCCTTGGATGATTTAGAGGCCAATTGGGTTGTGCCACTACTGAGGCTAGATGATGGCAACCAGTTCATTATTGACTATGGAGTTTTACCATTTTCCAGCATATGGTTCTGAACCGAATACATATAGGGATCTCTATAGGGATGTTTAGGAAATGACCATGGTTGTTGTATATAATTTCTTGTTTACTTTCTATTGAAATTGGTTTCTTTTACTATTTCTCTATTTACTTTTAACTTTTCTTGGCATCGCCTTGTTGGATTTTAGTTTTGGGATTTAGTTTCTAAAATGGTGAGACTGCTTTGAAAATGGGAATGTGGGATATGTTGTTTGGAAAATGGAAAGATATGGTTAAGTTTTTAAAATGTTAAAAACCTATTTTTATATCTTTATTTCAAATTAGTGTTTATGGACTATTTTAGGGAAAGGAAATGTATGGATTCTTTGGTGGTTGCCTACTGAACTGTTAAGCTCACACCATACTTGTGCCACTCGGCGTCAGTAGAACCAAGTTGTTTTCCATGTTCAGGTTTCTCTAGTTCGTATGCTTGTTTTTGGAGTAATTTTTTCTTGTGGTTAGAGGTGACTAAGTGGTCACATAGAGATCTTATTGTAGTAGTCTAGTTTTCGTTTTGTATTCTGTTTTCAGTTTTTTTGTCTAGTTTTATTTGTGTCTGGATTCATTTGTATATTTATTTATGTTTAATTGTTGGTTATTTTTTCATGATCAATTTGATTAGTTTATTTATTTTATATTGTTTATTGGGATGAAATAATTCCCTCTCTATTTATATTTTATTTCTAACACAAGTTACCAATATGTGGGGATCAGTAATGTCATTCGAGTGATGTCACAGATCGGGTCGGGTGTCGGGTTGGATGGCATCCCAGCCTGGTTTGTGAAAAAATGGTATCATAGGAGGCCCTATTATTTTGGGTGTTTGTTATATTGGATATTAGGTTTTTTGGGACTTGATAGGTAGGTATTGGAATATTTTTTAGAACTCTTTCTCATTTGGATCCTTGAGTTTCCAAGGGCAGTTCAGGATTGAGTCCTTTTTCTTTGATTTAGATTGAGGAATAACAATAGAGGTGATCTAATTTCATATTGTGATATCACATGGAGTATTGAACTATGTGGAGTCATATTTCATGGTTCAAGGTCCTCTTATTGTAGTTTCTTACTTGGGGTGTGACCCACTACCATGTTGTTGAGTTAGGCACAGATACTAGTTCTTCATTCTGATAGTTTTGTGTGAGATGTGTTTTCCCTTGGTTCTGGTGGGTGTAAGTGAGCTTTCAAAATGAAAATATATTTTTAAGAGGAAACGAATTTTTGAAAATGGTTTTGGGTTGATAAATAAAAGTGGGTTTTAAAAAGTAAATTGAATTGAGAATTTGGTAAAGCATTGGGTTTGATAATAAAATGGCATGTGTGACCCTTAGTATTCCTTATGAACATTCACATATGTGTGGTTTATATGGAAAGTGCACATTGGAACATGTGTATAGATGATATAAGAGAAATTTTAAGAACACATATGTGACGGTTCATAGGATTCCACGGGTGGGAATTTTAAATCAAAAGTATGGATCGATTTTTCTAATAAGATTTTTGTGTAAGTTGATTTTGGGATTGGGGTTTTCTTTTAAATGTGGGTTATTATTTTTTGAATATGGACTTAGAAGAAGTAAGTTTTGAAATTTTAATGAAAATAGTGATTATTTTAAAAGAGTTTGTTGATTTTTTTATGATTTTTATCCTATGAGAAAGTTATTTTGATTAAGTTATTTGTTTTTATTGAGTTTTGAGTTTAGTTTGATCTCTACTTTGTGCTTGATATTGGTCAAAATATGCCTCCCAGAAAGGTCCCCAAGTTTTCTAGTGGGTATCATCATGTTTTGGGTTCTTCTCAGTTGTTACCTATTCTTTGTGGTGATCAAAGCCCATTAGAGGAAGTGAAGTGGCTTGAGTAAGTTAAGAGTGTCTTCAGATCATTAGGAACTCCTAAAGTTGTTAGAGTTTGTGATGTTCTGAGTTTATTTTAGGGACCACCTTTAGAGTAATGGGAGTTATTTTCCCCACCATTGATGAAAGTTTGGATGATGTTGTAAGTGTTCAAGTACATTTTTTTATAATGGTTTATACCTGAAGAGGTGGAGATGAAGAAAAAGTAAGATCTCATGAATATTCAGCAAGGCTAGCAGACTATGAAGGATTATGTTGAACACTTTAAGGAAATGTATTACATTTCTCCATAGGTACCATCATAGGATCTGTTAAAGACTTATCTTTTCATTGAGTTTATTCTTCAAGAGATCAAGGAGAAGGTCCTCTCCTATAGGGACCTTTATTTCAAGAATCTAGTGGATGAAGCATTCCAAGATGAGTTGGTTTCCAGAGCACAAGTTGGGAATCTGATGTCTCTTATCACTTGTGCAGGTTCCCCATAAAGAGAGAAGGGTATTCCAGAGTAACAGGTCTTTGAAAAGTCACCTTCATTGAATCTGAATCCCAATTCATTGGATTATTCTCTTGTGTTCCACCAGTGTGGCTGGTTTGGGCATTTGAAGTTGTCATGTCGCAATCCTCTAAAAACATGTCATCTTTATTATTATATGGGTCATCTAGAGAAGTTTTGTAGGAACTATCACCTAAAGAAGATGTTGTGATTAGAGGATTTAAACATCTGACTGTGAGGCATGAGATGCTTCAGTCATTATGGATCCATCCACAGGCCCTGGAGTGAAGCTCCTGCATAGCGAGGAATCATTGGGGTGTGGGGAACCTTGGCCTAGTTTTTTTTCCCAGTATTGAAATAGAAACGTTTTAAGTTTTTGTGTTTCAGTTTTTTTATTATTATAAGTCTGTCATTTCATTGTAAAAGTGTGATGGACTTGTTTTATCATAATCTGAGTAGTTGTATTTATATGAATGTGGCTCTTTGAATCATTGGTTCTTCTTTGAATGTGTTTATCCCTTATGTGGGCTGGTTTGGGTTCCTTACTATACTAATTTTAGAGATTTTTATGCCTGTGGAAATGATGAATTATAGTTTTGTTTTCTGTTTATTTTTTATATCTTCCATGGGTTTTCCCCTTACTGTGAGAGGTTTTTAGTTCATGTGAAAATTTCATATGTTATTTGTTCCATAGTGTAATTGTTGAAATTTCTAGTTTTAATTTTTGAGTTTTTGTTAAAAAATGTAATTTTTGGTCTTAGTAGCATGTGAAGCAAGGGTAGTGCATGTTTGGGGAAACCATGTGGATTTACCTAGGTAACAATGAAACTTGAGGTTTTGTGTATAGGTATTGGTACACGACCTATGTATGGTTAAAGAAACTGTGTGGAAATCATGTGGTATGGTTCTTGAATTGGGAAGTGGCCTTTATCATAGTTATCACAAAGCTGGGAAACTATGTGACCAAACCGGATGGGGTGTCCCTTTTTTCTAGTAGAGGGGGTATGGTTGGTGCACATTTTGACAAACCATGTGAGTGTCCCAGTCAAAAAAATGGAAATTTCCTTTTCACCTCTAGTTTTTTAACACTAATTTGGATTTTCTATTATGTTGGGGGTGATATTGGTTTTTGTTGTTAGTATCCACATTATTTCAATCTGAAGTAGTGCCTTGGTGTTATTCAAGTTCTTACGTTGGGGAGAATCCTCTTATTTTCGCCATTTTTTCATTGTGTTATAGCATCTCTTAGAGTCGGTCGAGTGTGAAACATGGAGTGAAATGTCACCGTGAAGTTTATGGCTTCATTTGGATTATTTTGAATTTGGGATTGAGTTTTGTTTACCATTTATCTAGGTAACTTTCTAGGGGCATAAAGTGTTTGTGGTGGGGAGAATTATCACACCCTGACCATTGTTTTAATTCTTTTTATTTATTTCTCGATGTTGGATATTTTGGTTGAGGTTCGATTTGAGTGTCCTACAAAATTATTTGTGGTTTGGTGTTTTCGGTTTTCTTCTAGATATATTATTGTTTATTATTAATGGTATTGGGAGAAAGTGACATGGTGGGGAGTTTGTGACACCCACGGTGTCACTACATTGTGTTTAAATCATTCAAGTATCTTTGGGTGGACTCTCCTAGTGTTTGGGGTGTCATTTGAGTGTTTTTTTCAATTTTTCAGTTCACATAATTTGAGAATGGTTTTCCAAAACTATGAAACCTAAACCTACAAGTTTTAAAAAATTTCCAATAGCATTCCCATGGTTTTCACATGGTTTACAAAACCATGTATAAAAACTGTGCATCACATTATGGCCTAAATAAATTTTATTTTTAAAATCTGGTTTAATTGATTCCACCTCCCATTTAAAGACCTGCCTATTGGGTATCTACCATAGGTCCCCCCCCCTTATTTATACTTCATGTTGGGACACTTTTTGGTTGATTTCTCACCAAATTTTAGTGGTTCTTCATGGTTTCTTCATCAAATATTCCACATTCATATTCTCCACTTCCCCCTCTCTCATTTAATAGTTCTCACTTAGCTTGGTTCTTATTTAGATGAACCCTGGATGTTAGGTTTGATGTGTGGGTTTTGTTTCTTTGGACTCTAGGGTGTGTGGTTGGTCTGTGAGGATTTTTTATTTCTCCCCTTGATGTTTCATTCCATCTGCACTCCACTGAGGCAGGTGTTTCCATTGTTTTCCTTTCCAGAATATGCCATTAATGTTTGATCTTTCTTAGTTGAATTCAAATAATTTATAAATTTGTTTTTCATACTTGTGATATATTTTTTTTGATTAATTTTAGTGGTTTAATGTCGATATAATTTGGTAAAAATAGTTTTCCAAGGGTTTCTCTTATTATAATTATAGAATTATACACACAATGTGTTTGAGGAAATGTAAATTAGTTTTAAAAAGGGTTTTCTTGAGTATACATATATGTATATGCATGCAAGGTGTTTGATAGAAATGAAAAATTTTCTTTTAAAGTGAAATATGGGTGATTTGGGTGGTGTTTTCCCTTGATTGTGTTTGGTAATGGGATTGGGTTGTGATTTGAACATTGTATGGGAAAATTGGAAGCTTTTATAATGTGATGTATATGTATGGTTTGTTATGTTTGTGTTTTTAAGAACGGATAATTTTCTAAAATGAGTATTTTGTACTCTTTTGGTTTCCAAATAATGTTCCATTAGATGTTATCATATCCATATGTTCACGAGGGCATACATGGATAGGCATGAAAATCACAATAGCCTTGCTTAACTCAAAAATCTAGATTTCAAAACACTTACCCCCCATCCTTCTCTCCCTCTTTCAACTCTTTGTCTTTGACTATATATTTATTTTTCTTAATTGAATTTAATGTGGTTTTAAATACTATGTTCAAAATTAAATCATGTTTATAATTTTTAAGTATATTGTGTGCTTTCACCTTGTTTTAAAATAAATTGATCTTGGAATGTGAAGGCTCGTTTGGCATTGCATATTTAAAAATGGTTTTTTATATCATTTTAGAAATGGTTTAGAAATAACTTTAAAGTGTATTTGAAATATACTCGACATAAGTCCTGATTGTAACTTTATATTGTTTTGTGAAATAATTGTGTTTTCTAAGGTACAATTTCCCGATTTGTGTTTAAGTATGTTTTTAAGAAAATGTTGAAGGTTTGAATGTCGTGATGGCCCAGTTGGAACCTTTTTCAATGTGATGTTTAGTGGCCACATATATTATGGATTTCCCTACATGGGTTATCATATAGGTGGTGTCCATGTTTGGGGTAGGCAAGTGTGGTGATGATAGGTAAGGTGAGTCACACGTGCGAGGACCTCTTACTTACACAGTGTAATTTTACTATGGGTTTCATGGGTGTCTTTTAGAGGGTTGAGTGATGGTTGCTGATCAACCCTAATTACACGGGTTGGTACCCATTGGGTGATTTAGAGTCCAACTGGGTTATTCCACTAGTGAGGATAGATGAGGGAAACCATCTATGGAGTTTCACCATTCATCAGAAGGTGGTTCTGAACTGAGTATGTCTAGGGATCACTGTAGGGATGTTTAAGAAATTCCCATGGTTACTATCTGCAAAAATTTTTTACTTTTTGTTTCCCTTGGTTTCTTGTACTGTTTATCTATTTACATTTATCTTTTCTTAGCATCTCCTTATTGGATTTTAGTTTTGGTATTTGGTTTCTAAAATGGTGAGGTTGCTTTGAAAATGGGAATGTGGAGTGTGTTTTTTGGGAAAGGGAAAATTGTTTTAAATTTTTTAAATGTTAAAACCCTATTTTTATATTTGTCTTTCAAACTAGTGTTTATGTATTATTTTGGGTAAAGGAAATGTATGGATTATTTGGTGGTTTCCTACTAATTTTTTAATCTCACACCAAACTTGTGTCACTCAGAATCGGTAGACCTGATCTCTTTTGTAGGTTTAGGTTTGTCTGGTTTGTGTGCTCATTATTGGAGTAGTTTTGTCTTGTGGTTGGAGGCGGCCAAGAGGTCACATGGAGAAATTTTTGGCATAGCCCAGTTTTAGTTTTGTATTCATTTTTCAGTTTTTTCTCCAGTTTTATTTGTGTCTGGATTCATTTTTATAATTATTTATGTTCAGTTGTTGGTTATTTTTTCATGATTTATTTGATTAGTTTATTAATTTGATCCTGTTTATTGGGATGAAATCATTCCCAATTAATTTATATTTGATTCTCAGCACTAGTTTCTAGCCCGTGGGGATTGAGAACGCCCTTCGAGTCATGTCTCGGACCAGTTCAGGTGTCAGGTTGGATGGAATACCAGTCTGGTTTATGACATATAGGGTGTTATAGAAATCATATAAATTGAAAAAAAAATAACAAAAATCTTTGCAACATAAGGAATATATTCATGTCATAGAGAGACTTTGGTAAATTAGAGTGCCAATTCTAGATTGGTGGTTACCATTCCATAAAGAATGAGTTGTGCTACAAAGATTTATGTGAGTTAAGAGAGTTGTAATTGATGAATTCTCAAATCAAAAATGGTGAAGACAGAAAGACTAAAGTAGAGGTGGATTTTAATGAATAATAAAAGTACTACCACTTGAAAGGTAATAAAGGGGATATCAATGTAATCCTGACACTTACTCCCCATGTGTGATTTCAAGTCTACTATAAGGGGTAATTTTTTATAGACTTTTAGGTGTTACATCTTGGATTTTTAAAAAAGGAAATACTATGTTAGATAGCATACAAAATATGTTACCTCAAGCTTAAACGAATAATTGAATGTTGTTATTTAAATGTTACCATTATAACCTATCCATTAGAATGGTGGATATTAATACGATTAGCATAATTATGAAAATATTTCTTACACATGTATATATAATTAATTCTTTAATGAATTAATTATAAATAAAAAATAAAACACTTTTTAAAAGGAAATGTTTTTCTGAAAAATTATTTAAATGTGAACAAGTGTGTTTTATACCAATAAATTAAAAAATAACACTTGTTAGATTATATTAATGAAATTTATATAAAATATATTCAATCTAATATTTAACATTCATATAATGTGTTTTATAAACATGATATAAGAATAAATCCAATTTTATGAATAATATATGTATTTTTCTAAAATGTTGGGTTTTCCACCTTTCGATGGAGCACTTTTTTTAAATCTAGTTTTTAAAAAATTTATAAATTATATTTGAAAAAATAAAATTCTTCTTTGAAATATTAATATCAAAAATTATGTTGGTTGAATTTTTGGCATTTTTCAGATAAGTTTCATGTTTTAATGAATAGTGAAAAATAATGGATTTTTATTGAGAACTAATATTTCATCTAAATAGTTTATAGTGTAAAATTATATATTTTATTGGTTTAAAAGTATAATTAGATCAATTTTATATCATTTAATACAATTTAGGTCATTGTAATAAATTTCTCATTGAATTTGGATATAAAAATATTTCAATCTTTTGAACGTTTTCACTTTAATAATCCATTTTCTCACCCCATCAATGGAATTAATTTTAAATTAATTTTATCTAATTATGTATTCTTAATTTTAAAAAATGGATTCCATATTTGGAATCATTGGGTAAAAATTATGTAAATAGTTCCCCTTTATTTTTTTTTTTTTTGCATTATGAATAGTTACTTTAGTAATTTTTATTACCACGGTTAAGGGTAAATCGAGCAATTATGGGTTAAAATAATATTATAAATATTAAAAACTTGCTTGAAAACTTGTCCTAATTTTATTGGATGATTTATTTTCAACTAAAATCATAATTGGGAAGATTTTAGGACATCTTGCATCCACTTGGATGACTTTAATCCATTTATAGTATTTTATTCAAAGAAAATTCAATTTTGTCATATTTTTGTTTTTAACAGGTGAAATATTTTGAATATGGGATATATATGGGATTTATTCAACAATAAATTGTTTTCTTAAATATAAAATGTTTATCTTCATCATGTTAATTTATTTTTAATTTTTAGGAGAGAAATAATTACCTTAAAGGCTTAAACAATAACGGTGTATTAAATATTTAATTAAAGGAAATATCAAATAAATGGAATTGAAAATATTAAAATAAATATAATTTGAGAGATGTTGTAACAAAACACCCCTCCTAATTGTCTAGAGTCAAGGTGGAATTTTTAATTCACCTTATACGACATCCACAAGGTGACAAAGGCTGGCAATAAATGCTAAGGGCTTCAATACATTTGGGGGAAGATTTAACCTTTGAGAAATAAAATAACCCAACCAAACACAACATAACAAAACAACCACTAAAATTATGCATGATAACAATTTAATAAAACTCAAATTAATACCATTAATATCAAAACCAAACTACAACAGAGTATTACAGCGGAAGACTACTAACATCAAAGTAAAAAAGATGAAGACAAAACCAACAAGACTCAAAGACTCCAAACATAACTCCATGATCCAACTCCAACTCCAAGCTAAAGTATCACAAAGAACCACTAAAGAAGTTTAATTCTTTACCTTTACCTATATCTTGATAAAAAATATCTACAAAATCACTAATGTTCCAAAGTAGGGGTGAGTAATAAAACTCAGTAGGTTTCCCCCAAGTGAGTTCCCTACTCATTCCACTAGGATAGAACATGTTAGAACATTTACATAAAACAATTTATATAAAAAAAATTATATAAAACAATTTAAAATAGTTTATCACAAAACCAAAACTATTTATAAGAAAAATATTTTTCCAAACCAAAACTATTTTACATGGAAAAGAAACCAACAAAGTTTTCCAAACCATTTCACAATCCATTTTGGCATAACCCATTCCAATCTACACATCCACACATGTATGCCTAGGTGATAGTTCCATACTCATGAGTGGTATATCATTGATCTACCAAGTCATCACAAGGTAACAAATATCCCATGTTCCATTACACCTTTGGCACTGATCACTAACCCATATTTCAACTAGTCCCCGTATGCAATATGAACACGCACCACCAAGTATTACAAAAAACATGCCCACATAGTTATGCCAAAACCATTTCAAAAAAAATTATTGAAAACCTTTTCACAAAACCTTTTCCCATGAATCAAACCAAGAAACTATTTTAAAATCAATGCTTTAAAATCAACATTTTAAAATCATTTATCAAAGCACTTTGCAGAACAATTCCACAATTCCACAAACCATCACTAAAGAAGGTTTCCACAAAGATTTGAATAAAAATATCACAATAAATTTTAATTAAAACAATAAATTTGAAATAAATCCTTCAAGTTATAATAAGTGGAGTCAAGACTTAATCTAGATACCTTAGTAATTGCGGTGAAAATGAAGATTGGTACTAAAAATTCAACAAAACCTGATTGAATCTCCAAAAATCTACCTTAGATCTCTTTACCTAAAATGAACATAGCCATAAATCATCATTATTGGAATAAAAAGCCTTATATATATCCACATAATACTAGATCTAAGAATCCAATAGAGGGAAGATAAGTAAATCTATGTAAAACTACCAAAAACAAAAACTTACCATAGGAATCGGGTTCCAAAGAACCAAGATTTGCCTCTGGATCACTTCCAGTTCAAAGGGGGGAGGCTCCACATCCTTTGGGTGGAAGAAAACCAGAATTAGGGCCACAAATTGTGAAAAAAATAAGACCCTTAGAGTTGAAAATGAGTGACATCCACAATTTTATGATCTCACTTTTAAATCACTCACAGTTAGTCACAAAGTAAGGAAAATTGTGCACTAACCATGCTCCAACCTCTACCTCAAGGAGAACCTCACACAATTTTACCACACGGTTAGAAAAACTATGCACCAGCTATATAGAACCCCTCTATTCCATGTTTCATAGTTACTCTTGAGTAGATGCACATTTTGGCAAAACTATGCACCTAATCATGCACCTACCCTAAATCCCTTGTTTCACCTTGCATGGTTTCCTATAGGAGTTGCACGGTTTCCAAAAACTGTGAACCTTTATAAAATCCCCATAAACATTGAAAAAGTACTCCAAACCCTCCTAAAATTTTCTAAACCACTTTACATACTTAAAAATAATAAAGAAAGGGTTAATTAATTAAAATCATGGGTGCTAAATTCTCCTAACCATTATCCTTTTCATCCCCAGAAATTATAAAACCACTACCTTCCTGAAAAATTTTGAACCATTTCTTGACCATTTATTTCTCCTATTCCCAAGTTTCTTCCTAGATCGGATCATGTTTCCATAAAACTCATACTAGACTGATGCTTTTCCCATGTAAGAATTTATCTTTCTAATCCAAAATCCATACTGTAACATGCACCAATGAATCATCTGGATCTAGGTCAATGTGATATCATCAAATCAAATGGTTGGGATCAGGTTGATATTCAAATAAAACATGTCAAACACATTATTCACTGAATTGAATTATGGGGGGAAACCAAACGATATTCCACCACACCAACCGATTCAAGTATCTCAAAAGGGTCTATGTATTGAGGAGATAACTTTCCCTTATTTCCAAAATGATGATTCCCAAGACTTGGAGAGATTATAAAGAACACATGATCACTCACATCAAATGAAAAAGGTCATCTATGATGATTTTCATATGATTTATGATGAATTTTTGCTTTCTCCATCTGCTTCCTTATTAACTGAATCTTCTCTATTTTCTCTTGGACAAGGCTAAGTCCAACCAATGAAGTATCACTTGTTTCCACCCAAAAAAGTGGAGAATGATAAGTATTCTTATACAATGCTTTAAAATGAGCCATATGTATCGAGGTATTATAACTATTATTATACTATAACTCTACTAACGGTACATACTCTTCCCATGAGCCACCAAAATCCATTACATAAGCCCAAATATTGTCTTAAAACGTTTGTAACATCCTTTCAGATTGTCTATCCATATAAGGATGATACATCATACTCATGGTCAATTGAGTTCTAAGGGATTGTTCTAAGGATTTACAAAAATGATACATAACCTTGGATCTCTATCTGACATTATCGAAACTGGTATGCTATCCCTCTTTACCACTTCTTGGATATAGATTTTTGACAAGTCCTTCACCGTATGAGATTCAAAAATATGGATAAAATGGGACAACTTTGTGAGTCGATCTACTATCAACCATATAGAATCATGTTTCCAAACTTTTCTTGGGATACCTATTATAAAATTCATTATTATCTACTCCCATTTCCAAATAGGAATAGGTAAAGACTACAACATACCTATTACCCACTGAGGCTCTTCCTTAACCTGATAACAAGTTAAGCTTCTTGAAACCAACTTATACACCTTTATTTTCACACCGACAGACCAAAACTATTATTTCAATGCCTTATAAATCTTTTATATTCCAAGATAAACAGCCCATATTGAATGGTGGTGAGCATAAAGAAATTGTTCCTGACAAGTCATAGGAATGACCATCCAATTTCAAAACAAAAAACCTAGACTCCCATCTATCCTATATCACTCAATGGTCTCCCCATCATTGATTTTTGACATCATAGAAACACATTATGAATCTAATGTCTATGCCTCTTTAACTATTTTAACAAAATTTGGAACAAAATAAATTGGAAAGAAAACTACAAATTCACCTCATTATTCACATTCCAAGTGAATGTCAGCTATGACCGACATCAACTGCCATTGGTCTAAAGCCTCTTTTTTCAACTGATATTATGACTTTTTTATTAATGCATCCACCACTAATTTTCCTTTACTTGGTGTATAAATTAATTAAAATTCATACATTTGGAGATACTTTATCCATATTCTTTATCTTGGGTTCAAGTCAATTTGTGAGAACATGTGTTTCAAACTCTTATGATATGTAAACACTATAAATTTCTCACCAAATAGATAATGATGACAAGTATTAAAATCATGGACTATAGTAGCTAACTCCAAATCATATTTTGGGTAGTTATTCTTAGGAAACTTTAACTACCTTGAGCCATAAGCAATAACATGATCTTCCTTCATGAGAACACATCCCAACCCTCATCTCAAAGCATCACAATACACCACGTACACTTATCCAAATTCTAGAAATATCAAGATTAGTGTTAATGTAAGGTGAACTTTAAGTTCTTGAAAAGATTTTTTACATTCATAATTCCATTGAAATAGAACATTTTTCCTTATAAAATCTTTCATTGGTGAAGCTATTTATAAAATATCATGAACAAAGCGTCAGTAACAACTATCCAATCCAAGGAAACTATGTATCTCTAAGGAATTCTTTGGAGGTTTCCATGATATAATAGCCTCTATATTTTATATATCCACATAAACACATATTTCAAAGATTAAATGGCCATGGAAATGTACCTCTTGTATAAAAAAATCAAATTTTGATAATTTGGCATATATACGATGATCCCAAAAAATTCCCAACACTATCACTAAGTGTTTCTCATGATCATACCTTTTCCTTGAATACACCATTATGTTTTCCACAAACACCACCACAAAAGAATCTATATATCTTTGAAATATTTTATTCATCAATGAAATAAATACTATTGGTGCATTTATAAGACCGAAAGGCATAACCACATATTCATAATGGCCATATTTACTTCTGAATTTTTTCTTTGTAATATCCTCCTTCTGAACTTGCAATTGGTGATATCCTGATCAAAAGTCAATTTTTGAGAACCACTGGAATCCCTTAAATTCATCAAATGGGTCACCAATGCATGGAAGTGGATACTGATTATTTATCGTAAGTTGTTTAAACTTACGATAATTGACACACAGCTAAAGAGTTCCATCCATATTTTTGAAGAAAAAAATTGGTGCTACCCACAGAGACATGCTGGGCCGAATGAACCCTTTGATTTATAGCTCTTTCAACTGCATTTTCAGTTCCCTTATTTTTTTGGTACCATCTGATAAGACAAAAGGGAAACAGGACTGGTCCCTAGAAGGAGATCAGTTTTAAACTCCATTTATCTTATGGGTAGAAACCCTAAAATAGTTTTTTGGAAAAACTTCCTGAAACTAATCAACTAACATTGGAAACTGGTATTCCTGATCTCTTTCATAGATTCCAAATTCAATGCTTACAACTTGTATGAGATTTTTCAAATTCTAGTGCCAACAATCTCATTGCACCTACCTTTACATTCTTTCCTCCATTAGAAATATTATCAACGCCATCCTCAGTTGTAAAACCAACCCTTCGTATATAATAGTTGATGTGATTCTTGAACATTGTTAACCAATACATACCCAGTATTATTTCATAGATATCTCAAGCATAGATAAATCCCATATCAACTCTGATCCATCAATAGTTATAGAATATGATTTACACAAAATGGCTTTATGTTCTCTTTGACCAAGAGGAGTTTGTAGTTTTAAAATAAAAGACATCATCTCAACATTTAAACTCAGCAAATCAACAACATGAGAAGAAATAAATGAATGGGATTCACCCATATCAAACAAATATTTCATAATGGTGGAATTGAAAATAATCATACCTTTCACTATTGATGATCCAGATTAATTGTCCACAATAACTTGATCAACTCCATATAATTGCTTACATGCTACAATTTGTTCTTTATTTCCCTATGAGATTGTTATTTTTGAGTGGTTATGATATTCATAAAATCATCATTAATAGATCTGTTCTACTAATAAGTATTATTTTATTATCCTCATCCCATCAAAGCATATGATGTATGTGATACATGAGATGTGTCCCAAACACTCGACCTTGGAGCACTACGACAGTAGCACTGAAGATGCCCCATCTGATTTTAATTATGGCATACTTTAGGTGGTGTCATAAAATCTCACTTGATGTGGTTAAAAGAACCACATGGGAAACATCCAGGCATGTTCTTGGATCTTTGAGGAAGGTTAATTGGTCATGTGGTCTGATTGAAATGTGTTCCACCTCCTTGAGAATAGGTGTCCCTATTCCTCTTACTATTAGGTGTCCCTACATGAGTTTTAGAGTTGTCACCTTCTAGTAGTGAAAATATTGTAAAAAGTGTATCTAGTTTCAGTCATGACTCAATGGTTTGAAAATCCTGAACAATGCTTTGAACCAACTATTGGTCCACCTATGGCTTAGGTGAAACCACATTCTCAATGGTCTCTTCTAATTGGTTCTTATGATGTCTACTCGGTGACATTTTCTATAAACAAAATAAAATGTCATTTAATCTCACTCTTTAGAAACTGAAGGCTTAATAATTAAAATTATCACATCACAATTATCACAATAAGGCTTTCCCAAAATTCAACATTTTCCTCATGCAATAATTTTTGAAAATTTTACCGTGATTTTGAAAATCAAACTATTTTAAAAATATTACAATCATGACCTTTTTTAAAATCTCATGTTTGAAAAAAAAATTAACACTTTTAAAAAATTAATATGTTTTCTCTAAATCATAAATCATTACTCAAAATGAAATATTCACTCCTGGTGGGAATTCATTTCTATAATGCATGTCATGCTCCCCTCATTGGCTAAACCCATGACAATGAGATTACAAATCCTATACATGTCACCAAACTACTTATATACCCAACTCCCTGGTAACTTTAAGATCAGCATAAAATGGTTAACTATGTCTTTTTATGATATACATTTCAATTCCCTACAACCCTACTCCTTTCTATAATCCCAACTCAATAACTAAACCAAAACAAATTTCAAATCCAAGACTGACAAATGATACCATTTGTCCCAAAATGAAAGACAGATTTATCAAGACTAATATCACTTGTAATTCAAGGACTGGACAAGTTGATACCACTTGTAAACATGAGACATGGACCAGGAATGACTGATACCATTTGTAACATCATTCCCCTTTTTATTAGCTTGAGTCTAGGAGGAATTGATACTTGGCCTTAATTGACATCCTCAAGGTTCCAAAGGCTGGAAATAAATGCCAAGGTATTTAATAAATTTGGGAGATGACTTTCTATTTGATAAATAAAACAACCCAACCAAACACAACATAAAAAAATAACCACTAAAATGATGCATGATAACAATGTGGGAAAATTAAAAGTAATACCATTGATATCAAAACCAAACTGCAACAGAGTACCACAGTGGAAGACTACTAACATATAAGTACAAATAGAAAGACAAAAACAACAATACTAAAATAATTCAAACATAACTCCATGATCCAACTCCAACTCCATGCTCAAGTATCATAAAGTATCACTAAAGAAGTTTGATACTTTACCATTACCTGTATCTTGATAAACATTATCTATAAAATCCCAGAAGTTCCAAAGTAGGTGTGAGTAATGAAACTCAATAGGTTTTCTAAAAATGACTTTCCCTCTCACACCACTAGGATAGAACATGTTATCATAGTTACATAAAACAATTTATATAAAACAATTATCAAAAGAAATTAAAATATCTTATCACAAAACCAAAACTATTACTAAGAAAAATAGTTTTTTAAACCAAAACTATTTTATATGAAAAGTATCCAAGAACATTTTCCAAACCATTTCACAATCCATTTTGTATAACCCATTCCAATCCACACATCCACACATGTATTCCTAGGTGAAAGTTTCATACTCATGAGCCGTCACTCATCAATCTACCAATTCATCACAAGGTAACCAATATCCCATGTTCCATTACACCTTTTTCACCAAGTCATATTTCAACTAGGCTTTCTATTCAATATGAACACACACCACAAAGTATGCCAAAAAAACATGCCAATAAAATTATACCAAAACCATTTTTGTAAAACAATTTTTTTATTCAAAACCTCCTCACAAAACCATTTTACATGAATCAAACCAAGAAAATATTTTAAAATCAATTTTAAAACCATTTATCAAAGCAATTTGCACAACAATTCCACAATTCCACAAAACATCACTAAAGAAGGTTTCCACAAAGACTTTCATAATAATTTCACAATAAATTTAAATAAAAATAATCAATTTGAAATAAATCCTTTACGTTTTAATAATAGGATTTAAGATTGAACCCATCTATCTTAGGAATTATGGAAAAATAATAACGACACTAAAACATCAAAAAAAACTAGGTTGAATCTCGAAAACCCCACCTTAGATCTCTTTACCTAACTTCAAAAAAACCATAACTCATAATTATTGGAATCAAAAACCATAGATATATCCACAGTAGACTAGATCTAAGAATCTAAGAGAGGGGAAGAGAAGTATATCTAAATAAAACACCCAAAAACAAAGACTTACCAAGGTAATTGGGTTTCAAAGCACCAAGATTTTCCTCCAGATCGTTCTGGTTCAAAGGGGAGAGACTCCACGACCTCTGGGAGTAATAAAAATAGAATTAGGGCAAAAAATAGTGAAAATGGGTGCCTTATTTGTGAAAATTATTGAGATCCATCGTTTTAGGATCTCACTTTTAAACCAGGCATGGTTAATCACACGGTTAGGAAAACCATGCACTAACCATGCGCCAGCCTCTACCTTAAGGAAAACCTCATGTGGTTTTCCTTCATGGTTATAAAAATCATGCACCAACCATGAATAACCCCTTTATTTCACTTTTTATGTTTATTTCTAGGTGGTTTTATGGTTTGTCCAAATCGTGTGACTAACTATGCGCTTTCCTAGGATCCCATGTTTCACCTTGCACGGTTTCCTATAGGAGTTTCATGGTTTCCAAAAACTGAGATCAAATCATAAACCTTTATAAAATCCCCTAAAACATTCCAAAATTCCTCCAAACCCTCCTAAACTTCACCCAACCACGTTATATAATTAAAAATCATAAAGAAAGAGTTACTTGAAACTGGGGTGATACATACGTAATTCCATCCATGAATTTTCTAGATGACTTTGACATGTTAGAGATGTGTTAAAAGAGTTGGTTCAAATTTATCATGTTGTTATCATATTTTTAAAAAGTCAAGTATTGAATAGTACCAAAATTGACATTAATGATATTTTGAAATATAAAATATTTTATTCAATGGTATAAAATTTTTAAAAACATAAAATTCATCCAACGGATTGGTATAAGGATTAAAATGTCATCAACAGCTAATTTATTTGTCATTTTTAATTTTATAGTAACTATATTAACCCTCAAAATGTAAATTACGTGATATCACATTAAGAGTTAAAAGGGGAAAATAAGAGTTAAAACAAAAAGATAAGGATTAAAAAATAATAAAAACCTATGTGATTTTCACTAGATTAATTTATTTCAACCCATAATCATATAATATTTTAAATAAATCAGTTTTTATCCATTTTTAATAGAAAATTAATTTATATTAATTTAATATTTTGAAGAATTCCAAGAGTTCCCCTCCCCTCTCTTATAAAAGAGAACCCATTCTTATCTTTTATTCACACTTAAAAACCTATTTTTATCGGCCAATATCTACACAAATCCCTTCCTAGAATCCCTCCCCACATTCTAGAGATCTTTTTTTAGGCATCACTCCACCCTTAATGGTCTTAAGTTGTTAAGAAAAGAATATTCTCCAAAGAAAATGTATTTTTTTAATTAAGTGTTTCTATTTTGTTTCTTCTTCCAACTCCTTAAAATCTTCTTCAACCATGGTTAAATAATAACTCCAATATCCTAAATATACTAATATTTTATTATATTAATATCATCACCTAAATCTATTTCACTTCCATCAAATGGGGAAATAATTATCATTCGCGTGTACGGTGAACTACAGCTTCACGAACTGATATAATTTTTTTTCCATAATCATCTCTCAGGACTAGTTATAATGATGGAATTAAAAATTATAAATGATATTTAGGTAATATTTATAATTATGAAAATATAATATATCATTTTCATTCTTACCTTTCTATGCACGGAAAAATGATAACGTCGTTCGTGCGTACATGTGAACTATCACCACCACGAAGGGATGTGATTCATTTTTAATCACCATATAACATGAATTGTATATATAAGTATATTTAAATTAATAATATTATATTAATTATATTAGTATCATTATGTAAAGTTAAAATAATACTTACCTTCTTTCCATAATGATCATTGAAAAATGGAATCGTTACTCATGTGTATGTACTGTTTACCATCTCCATGATTGTAACATAGTTCATTTTTATATCCATATTTAATGAATGGATTTAAAAGTATTATTGAAATATAAATTTGATTATTATTTAGTTAATATTATTTTGAATATTATGGACTAATTACCACTTCGACTATTGACATCTTACCAATTTTATTTTGGACTCAAATACCAAATATCGTCGAAACATCTGACATGAACTTAAATAATTAAGTAATTATTATAACATAGTAATAAGTGATATAAAAAGGAATAATAAAATTGAAAAGGGTTCTCAATTAATTAAATTATTAACATAATTTTATTATTCAGAAAGATAAGGTACATATGTGATGAATCGGACTCGAGGTAAGGGACTTCATTTCAATCTTCTTTCTTTGATGCGTATTTTGATATTATACAGCCATATTACTTCATGAGGTGTAAGAAAATACCCTTTTAATCTGAATTTCATTCAAAAAATTCAAAAAATAAATATTTTTATGTTTACTCTATAGAACATTTGAAATTATTTATAAACAACAAAAGGAATTTTCTTTTTAACATATACGGTGACAACAACTTCTTCATCATTGTGATAATTATTTTCTATTTGGATTCCTCTACAATCATTAATGTTTTTAAGAAAAAGAAACCCATTTTCCCCTTTTTTGGTTTTTTTTCAAAAATGGGTATTGGAAATGGATTGATTATTTCAATAAATTTAAATGTTGTCTTATGTGTGAAAATGAAATTTTATGAGTGACATGTTGAAAATTACAATCTTTTATGTGTTATGATTATATAATGGTACTTAGACATTTGATAGGTGGTTATAAGATAAACCAATGATGGTTGATTCTGTGATAAACCAAGTATGGGTGGTTATGTTATAACCACTAATGCATTGGGTATGGAAGTCGACCGTATGTCTATCCCATTTATAAGAGTGACATGTATGGAAGTCAACCACATGGTTATTCCATTTATATGAATGATAAGTATAATTATGTACCTATATAACTTTATGTGTTATATATGTTTGCTAAGGGTTTATGGTAATTATTATGATTACAAAAAGGGTAAACAGTGTGCTTATTTTAAAAGGAAAGTATTTGTTATTTCTTAAGGGTGAAAATTATTACTTTATGATAAAGTTTTCATGGGTTTTATGTTTTCACAAGACTAACAATTTTCCTTTTTTGTGTATCCCTTACTGAGTTTTTTTTCTCATACCAAGTTTTAAAATATTTTTCACATGATTTAAGGGTGAATAGAGACAAGGATGAGATCATGGGTATAATTTTAAATATTTTTCATACATATAAATCATATTTTATTTTAAAAGTTTTTGTTTTGTGAAAAACTTGGATACTGAGTATAAGTGTACACTTATAATGTATGGATTTACTTTATAAGATTTTTTCTTAAATCTCTAAAACTCTAAACTAAAAAGATCCTCGAATGTGAATTAT
This sequence comes from Viscum album, assembly GCA_963277665.1. Classification (NCBI taxonomy): domain Eukaryota; kingdom Viridiplantae; phylum Streptophyta; class Magnoliopsida; order Santalales; family Viscaceae; genus Viscum; species Viscum album. The sequence continues at coordinate 100,652,222 of OY728159.1, forward strand.
ATATCAAAAACACAAGAATACATAATTTTTAAGGCTAGGTCCTTATAGTTGGTATCAAAGTATGGTTTAGATAACTTTAAATGTTAGGATGTTATTTAATCATAGGTTACAAGTCGTATATAGACAAAATGGTTATCATGGTAGGAAGATTAATAGTTATTTTAGATAAATTGAATGAGTTTGAGATAAAATTAATAAGGATATTTTAGTGTTTATTATCTTCATAAGACAAAATATTATGATTTTATTACTCACACTAACCTTTTTGGTTTTAGAAAATGGCTGGATCCAGAAGAAACCAAAGTAACAATTGATGTGAAAGAAAATATGGTGGTTCTATGAATAAGAACCCGAATGAAATGGGATCTATAATGAGAACTCATGTTTTTATTCTAAACCAACTATCAAGAGTAAGGATTAACCACTTTAACCTTGGTGAGTTTTCTAATATATCATATATGAGAGAAACTAATCCTTGTGGAAGTTCAGGTAACAATGATCATAAAGGTAAATATATTCAATGACATATGTGTAAAGGATGTGGAAATAAACACCTAGGAGAATGTATTAAAGGGATTAGAAGATGTTTTAAATGTGGTAAAGGAGGTCATAAATCAATAATATTCCAAGGAAAAAGGAAGGATTCAGTTGAAACCATGAAAGGGAAATAAGTTCTTCTAAAGTTATCAATTGAAAGTTTTAAATGTAGGGAGTATGGTCACTATGAAAATAGATGTCTTATAAAGAAGGATCATTAATGGGATCAGCATTACCATATAGATATCTATTTAGGAATACCAAATTCCATTACAATTTAATATGAGTAAATTGTAAATGATATATGAAAGGTATGGATTATTTCTTGGTTCATGGTTTAATATTAGTAAATCTTAGAATGTGATAGATGTTTTTGTTTTCAGGAAATGATTATTAAGGAATATGATGGAAAATAATGGTTAAGGGGTTATGAAGAATGTTGAATGATTAATATGTCTATATATAAGGGATTCAAGAGCTATGGTAGATTTAAGGATGATGAAATTTTTAAAATTATTAATACTCTTTTGATTATGTGAGTACTTTGGAATAATTTTATTGAGTTTCTATTATATATAACCCTTAAGTTTGTTATGTAAAAATGTTATTTTAGTAATAATTATATTTTTATTTTTTTTACATAATTACAAAGGTATTGATAATATTTGGTTTTTTATGATCTTTTTTTTTTTGAGGTAATTGTGGGTTATTACATTTTGGGATGCAAAATTAAAGGTATGAGATAACCTAAAACATGTTATGGTTATTTCTTAGGATTTTTCTCACATTTATAGGATTTTTATAAGTATTTTAGAAAAAGCATAACCCGCGGGGTGGATGAAAACCCATCGTGTCCGGTAAGGCTGTGGGGATTGAACCCATAACCGAAGGGCGGAAAGGGTGCATCGCCACTATTTGCCGATGTAAAGTCCTGGTTAGTAAGAATTTTTATTTTTAGTTAAATGATTTTATGGATGAAGAATAAGTTGATTTCGGGTATATATGTTTTATTGAATAGATAACCTTGGTATTGGAAAATGATTTGGAGATTAAGTGATTAATGTTATTTCAGAAGATGTTCACTATTTTTGGAATCCTATAATATTAAGGTAAATAGAATAATATAGGATTTTATTGGAGGAGTAAAGGTTTAATTATATTTTTTAAGAATATATGATTTTATTTTTCACTTATGGTGATGTAGGTTATTTATAGAAATGAGTAACCAATCTTAGAGAATATGTTATTAAGTAAATTACTTTTTGGTATGAGACTTCAAGAGTAATTGATGTTATTTAGAGATAAATGTTAAAATCTATCATCAAAGACTATGTGATCAAATCCTTCTGAATTTTGGGTTTCAATATTATTATAAGAATATTTTTGTGGAATTTTAAGGATAGTTATTTATTTAATGGTCTATCTTGAACTTTGGGTATTACTGTTGAATTTTGGAGATTGAAGTAGTTTTTTTGTCCTCTAACGATTTATTATTTTTGGAGAATTGTCTTATCTTATCCTAACCATTTTGGTTTTGGTTAATCCATAAAGGAAATATTAATAGATAGATACTATTTTGTGTATTTTTTTTATATGTAGAAGTTGATTTTAGTGCTTCAAGTATGAAAATTTCATCTTAAATACTCATCATTTAGAGAAAAATATGAGTTTATGGTGGAAATTGATAATTATACATTTCATGTAAGTATATTTATTTATTTTATTAATCCAGGTGGTAAACTAATTCCTCAACTCTATAAAAAGTATCTTGAAACAAAAAAATTATTTATTTACTTTTATTACTGAGAAATCAATAACCTTTTAACCCATCACAGATTTATGGTTTTCTGATTATTAACTTTCTCATGAAAAATTTATATATCACTCTACATCATAATATAATAGTTATTTTTCTCTTATATTTCTTGTTTTTCCAACATGTAACCCTAGTATGTGTAATCTTGGGTGACCTTCTCACTTCCCTTTCTTTCTTTTAAAGTGGAAGTTTTATTGACCCTTGTTCCGATATGAGATTTCAATAAAGGTATTTTGAATAGTCAAACCTTGGTTACCAAGTTTGAGTTCAAATTTATAGGTTTAAATTTATTAAATGGGGGGGTATGTAACATCCCAATTTTTCAAAAAAAGGAAATATTATGTTATATAACATACAAAATACGCCACATCAAGCTTAAACAAATAATTAAATATTATTATTTAAATGTTAATGTTATAACCTAGCCATTAGAATGGAGGGTATGAATAGGATTAAATGAATTATAAAAATATTTATTACATATGTATATATAATTAATTATTTTACCAATTAATTATAAATGGAAATAATACCCTTTTTAAAAGGACATTTTTTTCTGAAAAACTATTTAAATTTGAATAAGTGTGTTTTATACTAATAAATAAACAAATAACTCTTTTTGTATTATATTAATGAATTTATATATAATATATTAAATATAGTTTTTAATATTCATCCTATGTGTTTTCTAAACATGATGTAAAAATAAATCCCATTTTAAACATAAAAGATGAATTTTTCTAAAAAGTTAGTTCTGTCATCTTTTGATAGCGCACTTGTTTTAAATATAGTTTTTGATAATTTTCAAAATTATATTTGATAAAATAAAAAAATTATTTGAAATATTAAGGTCATAATTTAATTTGTATGAATTTTTGGTATTTTCTGATAGGTTTCTGGTTTTAACGAATAGTGAAGAATACTAGATTTTAATTGAAAAATAATTTTTCATCTAAATAATTTATAGTGTTAAATTATATTACTGATTGGTTTTAAAGTATAATTAGATAAATTTTATATCATTTAATTAAATTTAGGTCATTGGAATCAATTTCACATTTAATTTGAATATAAAAACATTTCAATATTTTGAACGTTTTCACTTTAATAACTTGTTTTCTCAAACCATAAATGGGATTAATTTTAAAATAATTTAATATAATTATGTGTTTTGAATTTTAAAAATTGATTCAATATTTGTAATCTGTGGGTTAAAATTATGTAAATAGGTCCCTTTTATTTTTTGACATTATGAATAGTAACTGTAGTAATTTGTATTACCACAACTACGGGTAAATCTAGTAATTAAGGATAAAAATAATATTATAAATATTAGAAAATTACCCTAAAACACGTACTAAATTTATTTTATAAGTTATTTTAGACCCAAATAATCCTTTCTTTTATTTTAGTACCTCTTTGAGCCACATGGATGACTTTAATCCATTTATAGTATTTTATTCAAAGAAAAATCAATTTTTTCATACTTTTGTTTTTAACAAGTTAAATATTTTTAATATGGGGTTATATAGAATATATATTGGACTATAAATATTATTTTTAAAGATAAAATTTTTATATTCATCATGTTAATTTATTTTTAATTTTTAGGAGAGAAATGATTACCATAAAGTCTTACACAATGATGATGTAGTAGTTATTTAATTAAAGGAAATATCAAATAAATGATATTAAAAATATTAAAATAAATACAATTTGAGATATTTAATGTCATAAATTAATTTTATAGATTACTTTGACATGTTATACATGTTTTAAAATAGTTTTTTTAAATTTATCATGTTGTTATGATATTTTTATAAAGTCAAGTATTGAATAGTGACAAAATTGACATTAATGATATTTTAAAATATAAAATATTTTATTCAACGATATATATTTTTTTAAAAATATAAAATTAGAAAACTGGATTTGGATAATAATTTAAATGTCATAAATGACTAATTTATTGGTTGTTTTAACATTTTATAGTAATTATATTGACCCTCAAAGTGTAAATTACATGATATCACGATAACAGTTAAAAGGGTTAAATAAGGGTTAAAACAAAAAGATAAGGATTAAAAAAATAATAAAAACATGTCTTATTTTCATTGGATATATTAATTTTGACCCATCATAATTCTTTATTTTAAATAAATAAGTTTTGAGTCATTTAGAATAGAAAATTAATTTATATTAATTTAATATTTTGAAGCATTCCAAAAGTGTCACTCTCCTCTCTTATAAAAGGGCACTCCTTCAATTTTCTTCATGCTTAAAAACCTATTTTTATTATAAAATATATGCATGCATACCTTTTTAGAATCCATACCCACATTCTAGATCTCTTATTTTAGGCACAACACCACCCTTAGTGGTCCTAAGGTGTTAAGCAAAGGAGATTCTATGAAGAAAGGCTATTGTTTTTAATTAAGTGTTTCTATTTTGTTTCTTCTTACAAATCCTTAAAATATTCTTCAAACATGATGAAATAATAAATCTAGTGTTCTAAATATACTTATATTTTATTATATTAATATTTTCACCTAAATCCATCTCCACTTCCATCAAATGGGAAAAGAATTATCGTTCGTGTGTACGGAAAACTACCGCTTCGTGGACCGATATAAATTTTTTTCCATAACCATATCTCAAGACTAGTTATAAGGATGGAATTAAAGATCATATATGATATTAATGACATATTAATATTTATGTAAATATAATATATCATTTATGTTGTTACCTTTCCATGCACAGAAAATGATAACATCATTCGTACATACATGTGAACTATCACCTTCATGAAGCGATGTTATTCATTTTTCATCACCACATAACATGGATGATATATATAAGTATATTTAAATTAATAATATTATATTAATTATATTAGTATCATTATTTAAAGATAAAATATTACTTACCTTCTTTTCATAATGATCATTGAAAATGGAATCATTACTCATGCGTATGTATGGCTTACCGTCTCTAGGATTATAACATAGTTCATTTTTCATATCAATATTTAATTAATGTATTTAAAATTATAATTGATATATAAAATTTATTATTATTTCATGAATATTATTCTGAATATGATGCACTACTGAACACTTTTACTATTGGAATTATACCAATTTCATTCTGGACTCAAGTACAAAATATCATCGAAACATATGACGTGAAATTAAACAATTAAGTAATTATCATAACATATTAATAAGTGATATAAAAGGAATAATAAACTTGAAAAGGGTTCTCATTTAAGTAAATTATTAACATAAGTTTATTATTTAGGAAGATCAAGTACATATGTGACAAATCATACTCAGGGTAAGGGACTTCATATCAATCTCCTTTCATTAAGGAATATTTTGATGTTATACACCCACCTTATTTTATGAGGTGTACAGACAGACCCTTTGACTCATAATTTCATTAAAATAAATTTAAAAATAAATTTTTTTATGTTTTCTATACAAAAAAAATTACTTTCTTTAAAAATTAAAAATGTAATTTTCTTTTTAACGTATACAGTGACAAAAACTTCTCCACTATCGTGAAAATTATTTACTATTTTCCTTCCTATACAAGACTTAATTTTTTTAAGAAAAAGAAACACCTTTTACCTTTTTGGGGTTTTTTTTAAATGGATTTTCTAAATTGATTTATTATTTCAATAACTTTAAATTTTTTCTTATGTGTGTAAATGAAATTTTATGAGTTACATGTTGAAAATTGAAAAAATTTATATGATATGATTATATAATGGTACTTGGACATTTTATATATAGTTATGTGATAAACCAATGATGGTTGGTTCCATGGTAAACCAAGGATGGGTTGTTACATTATAAACTCCAATGCATTGGGTATGTAAGTATACAGTATGGTTATTCCATTTGTAAGAGCGTAATGTATGGAAGTTAAATACATGATTATTCCATTTATATATATGAAAGGTATAATTATTTTCCAAGATAAATTTATGTGTTATTTATTCTTGCTAAGGGTTTATGATAATTCTTATGATTAAAAAAAGGGTAATCAATGAGATTATTTTTAAATGAAAGTATTTACTATTTTTTAAGGGTAAAAAGTATTACTTTATGATAAATTATTCATGGGTTTCATGTTTTAACAAGACTAACAGTTTTCCTTCTTTGTGTATCCCTTACAAATATTTTTGAACTCACACTAAGTTTTAAAAAAAATTCACAGAATTTAACAGATAATAGAGATAAGGATGTGATCATATGAATAATAGTAAATATTTATCATACAGAGAAATCATGTTTTATTTTAAAAGTTTTTGTTTTGTGAAAAAAATGGATACTGATTATAAGTGTCCATTTGTAATTTATGGGTTTAATTTGTAAGAGTTTGTCTTAAATCACTAAAAATATAAATTGAAAAGATCCTAGAATATTAATTCTAATTAAAAAACACTAAAATATGTAATTTTTAAGGCCAAATCCTTACATTAGGGATTTTAAAAAAGTCAATCAATCATGGTGGGAAGAGGATATGAGATCACACAATGAGGAAAGGAGTGCATGTCACACCCGTCGTCTCTAATTTTATTTATTTTATTAACTTTATTTGCGTCGGGTAGTTCGGGTCAAAACCTGACTTAAGATTTCGAGTTCTTTATGTTTTGGTCTTGTTTGCGTCCAGCGCAACGCGACCGAAGCTGCGCGGCCTCACCTGGGTCACCGCGCGGCCCCGCCTGTTTCACCGCACGCCCTGCTTGATGGTTAATTAATTAAATGAAATGGATCAGTATAATAAAACAATAATATTAATGGTGTTAAGAATATAATTTGTCTTGTGTCGTCATTAATATTACTCTTAATAATAATAATAATAATAATAATAATAATAATAATAATAATAATAATAATAACAATAATAATAAAACTAATAAGGATTTATAGTTTGTTTTAATGATAGAAATAAATATATTATAATTTGAGGTGTTATTATTATTATTAATAATACTGAATTTAGGTTTTTATTTCCTTTTTATTTTATTTTGTTTTAATTGCTTTTTATTTTATTTTATTTTTATTTTATTTTTCTTTCTTTCTTTCTTTCCCCTTCTTTTCTCTCCTCCCTCCGTTTTTTTTTCCCTCTCCCGTCGATTCCCCTGCTACCCCCCTCCTCGTCGCGGCTTCCCCCCCCTTCCCCTCTAACCCTAACCCCGTCACAGCCCTCTCCCGCTCGCCCCATCGCCAGCCGGCCGCCGCGCCGTCGCCCTACCAGCCGGCCGCCGCGCCGTCGCCCTCCCAGCCGGCCGCCGCGCCGTCACCCTCCCAGCTGGCCGCCGCCCCTGCCCGATCTGACGAACACCCCCCCCCCCTTTCACCAGATCCGCCCTCTGCCCAGCCGACGCCCCCTGCCGCACCCACGATCTCCCCTCACCCGCGCCGTCCGACGGAGCCTCGCCGGACCTCCACTGGCGCAGCACCACCATCCGGAAAAAACCACAATGTTTGTGCTTTTGAGTTTTTCTTTTATTTATTTATCTATTTATTTATTTATTTTATTATTGTTTCATTTCGTTTTGGTTTTCCAGCGGGTTTGGGATCTGATTTTGGGGTTCAATTGTTTGTTTTGAGGTTGTGGTTTGATGTTTTTGGGTTCGAATTCATGTGGTTGAGTTTGCGCTAGGTTGCTTGGGGTGCAAACGTCGCGCGATTGAGGTTTCGCACCAGAATTTGAAGATATCACATCAATTTTTGGGTTTTGACGTCGAGGTAGGTGGTTCCGTGCTATACCATCATTATATGATTTAAATTGCTCCTTAATTAAATTGCAATGTTTTCTAATGATAATTTGTGTGATGTGAAATTTATTTTAGGCATGCTTCGATTTTCAGATTTGATGAATTTGAATTGTTCTTAAGTAAATTCCAATGTATTTCATGTGCGTCTAGTTTTTGATATCTTTATATGTATTTTGGTTAATTGGTTAAGGTGTGAAAATTGTGTTTTCAAGAACGCTTGAGGTGCAAGGGTGATTAAATTGAGTTTTCCTTTTAAAGAAGATAAACAATTTTGACGTGTTAATTTTTATTATGAACCTTGAGTATGTTTTATGGGTGCGAATGATGTTTTAGAAGGGTTGGGATGTGCAATTGATTTTCAAATGGTTTTGGCATCTAAAATTTGTGTGTTTTAAAGTGAGGTATTATGGTATGCATATGTGACGTTTTACTAATTGAGCAATGGTTTAATTAAGTGTCGTTTAAGATGTGTAATATGGTTGGTAAGGTTTTCTGGGTGGTTTGGTAGGTGCGAAAAGTGTTTTCAAGTTTGTTGAGGTGTCCATGTAATAAAATGTAGAATTTCAATGAAAATGAGTCACTTTGGGTGTGTTTGCTGTGTTGCGTACTTTTGGAATTAAACTGAAAATTGGCTGAACAATGGAAAACATGTTTTAGATTGTATGAGCTGCACTTTTGATTTTAAAGTGATGTTAATATATGAAATCAGGTTCGTCGTTGTAGTGCAAACCTTTGCTTTCTAATTTTAAGTGTTTTATAAATTGTTAATTGCACTTATTAAATTATATGTGGAGCGCGGGAGTTGTGTTTGAAAGAATTTTGTGTGTGTTAAGTTTTTAAAGGTATTATTATTTGTGAAATTGGACACGTCTCATGTGAAAACTCTTATTGTGCTATTTTGAAATGTTCTTCTAATTGTTTAAAAAGTTTATCAAGTCACGCAAGTGATCTGGACTATGTGATAAAATGGTTTTGGTGTGCGTGTGTTTTTTTTTTATGATGTTTGGGTATGCAAATGGTGACGTGTATGTGTAATGTTTTGTTTGGTTCGCGATATGTGGAAGCGATATACATTATTTGAATGTGAAACTTGTTTGAGCACATGGGAAAAACCCTGGGTATCTAGGTGGGCAGACTAGAACTAGTGCGCTAGTGAACCGGATGGGTGTCGTCCCTGTTTCACTTAGCTGGATTGACGATTGCAACACTAACTAAACATGATATCTGATGGTCGTGGCCTTCTAAGCCACGTGTTCTGAGGGTCGTGGCCTTCTAAGCCACGTTTTTTCTGAGGGTCGTGGCCTTCTAAGCCACGTTTCACCGAGACACGAGGTTTCTAGGGTCCCACTTGAGCTAGATGAACCTTAGGGGATTTACCCGTAGTGCTCTACCATCTTTGGCGTGGTGCCTTCCGTCGGCATATGGAAGACCACTTGAGTATGTGTGTGTGTGTGTGCATGTGTGTGTGTGTGTGTGAGTATGTGTGTGTGTTCCCATATTGAACATTTCTCTTCCCCTTTAAAAATCGTGTTTGTTAAATGAGTTCTTTTTAATGTTTTTTTTTTCTTTTGGCGTTTAGCTTGTAAATGTTTTCTTTAAAAGAATTTTTAAATTAAAATTTTGAATAAGAACTTTAAATTGTCTTTTGATGTTGTGGCATGGAACCTTTTCTCGGCGGCGTCCTACTGGGCTTTTTGCTCACACCCTGCATACACCCTTGGGTGTATGTAGTTTCTGTTTCTTCTGTCTTCCAGGTTGCGACTTCGTGCTCAGTGATGGTGGTTCAGGTTGCAGCTGGTCTTCTCACGCAGAATGGTGTTGATGTGGTCTCACTTCTGCCGGGAGGTAGGGTATGAGTTTTAGTTTCCACTGTCGTCTTTTCTTTTTAGTTATTTCTTCAAGTTGTATACTTTAAACTTGTTCATAGTTTAAAGGCACGTTTTGTTGTCTATTTCTAAATTTCAGTTTATCTATCTGGTTAGTTGGTTTTTCTGTCTTGTATTTCGGGTAAATCGTTCCCACGTGCTAGTTTTGATACCCAGGCACTTGTGCCAGCCCGTGGGGATCGGGAACGCCCTTCGGGCCTTGCCGCGGACCGGGTCGGGCGCCGGGTCGGATGGCGACCCGGCCTGGTTCGTGACAGTGCACGACTGGACCTAGGTAGAAAGAAACAAGGATGGAGTTATCATATTTTTTATCCTTGTGTGGATAAACTCGCTAAGTGGTTATGAGCAATAATGGATTGTGTTTTGATCCAAGTAGAGATATAAATAGAGGTGAAATTCCTTTTAAAAACATTTAAAAAATTAAACCTAAATGAGATGTAATTATAATAATGAAAGTAACGATCTAAAATTATAAGATTTAAAGAACAAGAATGATAATTATGAGCAGAAAAAATTAAAATAAATAATATATTTAGTATAGTAGAAATAAAAATAAGGATAATGAATAATTGATAAAGGTGGTCATAAATAATCCCTAAATAGATCCCAATGTTTCCTCCCCTAAAGTAACCTTGAGAAGTTTTGGTTTAAGAATTTATTGTTAATGTTAATAGAAATAAACTGATACCCTTTATTTTTAGAAATTATAGCAATTAAACCCATTACAACAAGTAAGACACTTGGTTTTCGGAGGTTGGTATGAATAAACCCATAGTATGGATATCCTTTTAATAGTTCTGGTGACAAACCCAAATCCCCTCACTTTAAATGTAGTGATCACCTATCCCCCTCAAAATCAATGTGGTGAGTATAGCATCCCGCCTTTTGATCACATAAACTTTCATTACATTTTACAAAACCGAGGATCTTTAAGGTTTAGTGTCTTGGAAACCAGGAACATAAAACATGGAAACAACAAAAAACATTCTTCTCAAACACTTTAAAGGCTTCCCCTTAAGTTCATCCTAGGTTCATTATTTCATCTCATAACATGGGGACATATATCAAAAGAAAGGGTGAGCAGAAGGCCCAGTAAGGGAAACAAGAGAAACATTTAACATGTGAACTTGAGATACATCAACTATGTCATGAAAAAGAACTTTAAGGCATGAGAAATAAATCATGTGGCATATCATAATAAAAATAACATTTTTCATAACTTTAAGATGTGGCTACATCATTTAACATAGACAATCATGAACATATCACCAAGGTCCATCCCCAAGGTGTCATTTGAAAATTACCAAGGATATTCACCAAGATATCATGAAAATTGTAATTTCTAGTTGTTATATCATTACCCAATGCATTGGAGCACTATCAGGGCGCACCCTTAAATTTGCCTTTATTATCATGTGATCCACATATATAATCATCAAACATTTCATAAATAACCCATATAGCATAAAATAAATGGGTTTCATTTCATAATCATAACGTTTTAAAAACTGCTTTAAAGACATGATCTTAATGTCACTTTAAACCCACAGAAAGGGAAAGCGGGTCTCATGTATGTAAATCCCAGAATTTAAAATAGAACATTTTGATATATATTTTAATACCCTTTTAGAAATTAGAGCTTTGAGTATTCACTTTATAACATAAAATAATTTTGAGAAAAGAGAGAGGCATTTTGAGACGAAAATTCTGCAGCATAACGGCTATGTTTCGGGGTTTTATAAAACATTTAAAAGAGAGGGAACATGGGTCAAACATTAAAAAATGACCCATAAAACAGTATAGGGTCAGAATAAGAAGGATATATGAACATGGTAATGAAATTTTAAGTACATACCATTTGAAATGAAAAACATGGAAGGAAGACAAAAATTATATTTCTCTTATGAAAGTTCGGCAGCCTAACGGCGTTACTTAAAATTCAACAAAAACGATTTGAAAAGATCAAATAGGGTCTCTCATCATGTGAACATAAGAGTTAAGTATGATATATATAGATATCATGCCCCAACATAATTAAAAAGGAACTTTAAAGACTTGACATGAAAGTAGAACTTGGAAAAGAATGAGAAGGGTGAAAGAATCCCTTTAAAAATTCGGCAGCCTAACGGCGCCACTTAAAACTTCAAAATACTGAATTGAAGAGATCAAATGGGTTCTCTCATAATATGATCATAAAATATCAGTATGATATATATAGATATCATACCCAAACATAATAAAAAGGAACTTTCAATACTTGACATGGAATTAGAACTTTGAAAAAGGAGAAAGGTGAAAGAACCACTTAAAAATTCGGCAGCCTAACAGTGCCACTTAAAACTTCAAAATACTGAATTGAAGAGATCAAATGGGGTCTCTCGTAATATGATAATAAAATATCAGTATGATAGATATATATATCATACCCTAACATAATAAAAAAATAACTTGAAAGACTTGACAAAAAAATAGAACTTGAAAATGAGAAGGGTGAAAGAATCCGTTACAAAAATTTCGGCAGCCTAACGGCGCCACTTAAACTTTCATAAAATGAAATGATGAGAGTAAGAGAGGTTATATCATCATATGAACATAAAAAGGACAGTATAATTAATATAAAATAATATCCACCAACATAAGAACATGGAGCATAAAAGAAATTACATAAAAGAGATCACTTGAAAAGAAAGAGAGGGGTCGGATCCCTTTCCTTAAAAAGTAACTCTTAAAACTCAAAGGTTTGGACCTTGAGGGCTTGGGAGCACCTTGGGAGGACTCCTTGGGAGGTAAGGAGACCCGAACTTCATTGAGAATGATTTTGGAGTCCAAAGGATGAGAGAATGTCTTGGTATTTATAGGGAAAGTGAGGGGACAAGGCATTAATGGCCAAGGGACACCTCATAAGTGGGTTTCTCAAAACCATGTGCTCTCCCAAGATACTTCCCATGAAGTTAGGCCACATGGGGACCCCAATACAATAATTCATCACATTTGGTCTTCCAACCCATAAAATATCTCATGACATCATCATGACACAGTTATGATGTCATTAAACATACCGAAACCCTAAAACTGTATTTTTACTATTCCCTGAAAATTCAACTTTCTCAGAAAAATCCCAAAATTTCACCTTAACCAAATATCAATGGTCTTATTTCAAAAATTTACTCCATTTTATAAAAATAATTTTCTATATAATTTTATTTTATTTTTTAAATAAATACACTATTCACCGAAAATTCATTTTTTTCAGAAAAAACCCCAAAATTTACCTTAACATAATATCGATGCTCTGAGTTCAAAAATGAAATCCATTTTGTAAAAATAATTTTCTAAATATTTTTAATTTACTTTTTAATTAAAAAAACTATTCACCCGAAAAACTAATACTTGAATAATAATTTATGAAACCGTTATTAAACCATTTTATTGAATCACATTACTTAATCAAGGTGCCTAGATTATATTAATACTTTATTAAAGTGAGATTACTAATCTATTTGGTCAAATTACTAATCCTAATCATAAAATCACTATTCATAATTTACTATTCATTAAAAATTAAGTTGATCTTATTAGACTCTAAATTTCATACTGAACATAATTGTAGAAGACCATTTTTTGAAAATCATTACACATTTTTAATTATTTAAGGTTTACATAAACATTTTTTTTAAATATCCTTTCTCTAAAATTCACAAAAAATATGCATACTATATTTATCCGGATATTTGAAAAGTCATAAACATCATCATAAGAAGAAATCCCAATTTTTATTTAAAACAAAGGATTACACAAGGCAGTTACGGTCTCCTTACATAGCCCCTTATCACACCAGCATAGGACCTAAGTGTAAGGTGTGCTAAGGTGAGAGAATCTGAGGGAGGCTCGGCCAACATCGCACAAGTAGTAATTTCTATCAGTTTGAACTTCTCACGAAGGCGATCTCGTTCTAGCTTCACACAATGAAGTTCAGCTTGGGTTTGGTCCAGAGCAAAGACCAGTGGTTCTACCTCCTTCCCAAGTTCTCTTAAATGGGCTTTGATCGGTCCAAGACTACTGGGTGAGGCCATCGAATCTTCTTTCTATATTAATTAACCAAGATTACTTGTATTTAGAGACAATAATCAAAACGTTTAGTTTCCAGTAGTCATATTGACCAATGGTCATATAACAGTCAAAACCCAATGGTCTCATTTTAATTATACTCATGTTATCAAATGAAACATTTTTGTTGAGTATAAAAATAAAATAAAATAAACACACAAATTTAGGAAACAATATTTATTCAAAATTTCGGGTCATTACAATCTTCCCCCCTTAAGAAATTGCGTCCTCACAATTTTTAAAATTGGTTTTTGAAATTTCATTGAAATTCCCGCATTAGAAAAGGAGTCAGTAACACTATTACTTTAAAAGAAAGAAAGGGAAGTACAAAGGTCACCTGAGTTAACCCATACTAGGATTCCATGGAGGAAAACATGGATGTGGAAGAAAAACAAAGGTTCAAGTTCTGGGGGAGAGTGATAGAAAACATGATTAGGAGAAAGTTGACCAGGAGAAAATCCCCAACTTATGATGTGTGTAAACGGTCTTTGATTACCTAGTAGGAAACATAAACCAAAAACATTTTTGTTTTATGTTTATTTTCATAATTTTGAGGAATTCGTTTACTACATAGAACAAAAATATAAGGAAATATATCTACCTTCATGTAGAGTTTCATCCTTTAATAAGTTTCTACCAAAACTAATCTTTTCTCCAAACGATGAGCATTCAAAACTACTTGGTCTCATAAAAACACAAGAATAATATTCTAGAGAATCACATGATCCACAAAAGATTAACTATCTATTTCTTCTATCTTTAAACATTATCCCAAAAACAGAAAGGTTAAGGTAAAACAACTCTTCAAAAAGAAAGAATCCCATAGGAATGGAAACTACTTTTAAATCATCAAAGTTCCATGGTACTACTCAAAGTTCATCATATACCATTCCATAAATAACGGTCCTTAAAATTCCTTAAAATAAACCAAACTAAGATTGAAACCCAAATACAAGAAGGATTTGATAACATAGTCATCCAAAATAAACATCATTGTTCATCTCCAAACAACATCAACCATTCCTAACATCTTATAAAAAAAGTAGCTAACCTAAACATATTTTACCCAAGATAGGTTAATCATTCCCATAAGTAACCTAAATTACTATAAGTCCACCTTAAATTCATCGATTCTTCAAAATATAAGTCAACCTTACTCCTCAATGAAAATACCATAGTAATCTATTTACCTCGATCATATAGGGTCCCCAAAATAGTAAACGTCTTCCAAAATAATAATCATCTTTTAATCCCATAATCATCTATGTCATATTAATATGGAAATCATCGCATTTCCTATCACATTAGTTGTTGGGACATGTTCTTCTATTTCCCACCAATAACTAAGAATAGAAAGTATAATTAGGGGCTTAAATACTTAGCCAATAATCATGAAAAGGAACTTAAAGCATATAAGGATAACTTGTAGAAGAATAGTATACCCTAACTTGTGATCCCCTAGGTTCCCATCTAGGTTATCCATGATCATATATTCTTATTCGAATATTTATTTTATTTTATCTTTGTTCCATTAACAATGGTTCATACTAAGCTTATGAATTTACCAAAGCATATCCCCCGGGTGTGTCGTAACCAAGAGTGCAGCAAGGCCCATTGTCGTGTACTAGTTCCCGTTTGAGCCTATCTCAAAGCAGTGTTTTCGGGTTTTACCCCTATGTACATCTGTGCTAGAGCCACCTCTACCTGCTCATATCCAGATAGGGATGTATTTTCTTGGCAACCCATTACTAAATACTCACCAAAATACCAGGAATATTTCCTATATATAAACTTTTATATAGGCTTCTTCCTAAAGTTTTCATATCCTAATTTCCACAAATAACTAAACCTACCTTTGATACCAACTATAGCATCCCGCATTTTTATCACATAAACTTTCATTACATTTTACAAAACCGAGGATCTTTAAGGTTTAGTGTCTTGGAAACCAGGAACTTAAAACATGGAAACAACATAAAACATTCTTCTCAAACAATTTAAAGGCTTCTAATTAAGTTCATCCTAGGTTCATTACTGCATCTCATAACCTGGAGAAATACATCAAAAGAAAGGGTGAGCAGAAGGCCCAGTAAGGGAAACAAGAGAAACATTTAACATGTGAACTTGAGATACATCAACTATGTCATGAAAAAGAACTTTAAGGAATGAGAAAGAAATCATGTGGCATATCATAATAAAAATAACATTTTTCATAACTTTAAGATGTGGCTACATAATTTAACATAGACAATCATGAACATATCACCAAGGTCCATCCCCAAGTTGTCATTTAAAAATTACCAAGGTTGTTCACCAAGATATCGTGAAAATTGTAATCTCTAGTGGTTACATCATTACCCAATGCATTGGAGCGCTATGAGGGAGCACCCTTAAATTTTCATTTATTATCATGTGATCCACATATATAATCATCAAACATTTCATAAATAACCTATATAGCATAAAATAAATGGGTTTCATTACATAATCATAATGTTTTAAAAACTGCTTTAAAGACATGATCTTAATGTCACTTTAAACCCACAGAAAGGAAAAGCGGGTCTCATGTATGTAAATCCCATAATTTAAAACAGAACATTTTGATATATATGTGAATACCCTTTTATAAATTAGAGCTTTTATTATTCACTTTATAACATAAAATAATTTTGAGAAAAGAGATAGGCATTTTGAGAAGAAAATTCTGAAGCATAACGGCTATGTTTCTGCGTTTTAGAAAACATTGAAAAGAGAGGGGACATGGGTCAAACATTAATAAATGACCCATAAAATAGTAGAGGGTCAGAATAAGAAGGATATATGAACATTGTAATGAAATTTTAAGTAAATACCATTTTAAATGAAAAAACATGTAAGGAAGACAAAAATTAGATTTCTCTTATGAAAGTTCGGCAGCCTAACAGCGTTACTTAATCTTCAACAAAAATGATTTGAAAAGATCAAATAGGGTCTCTCATCATGTGAACATAAGAGTTAAGTATGATAGATATATATATAATTCCCCAACATAATTAAAAAGTAACTTTAATGACTTGACATGAAAGTAGAACTTTGAAAAGAATGAGAAGGGTGAAAGAATCCCCTTAAAAATTCGGCAGCCTAACGGCGCCACTTAAAACTTCAAAATACTGAATTGAAGAGATAAAATGGGGTATCTCATAATATGATAATAAAATATCATTATGATAGATATAGATATCATACCCCAAAATAATAAAAAATAACTTTCAATACTTGACATGGAATTAGAACTTTGAAAAAGGAGAAAGTTGAAAGAACCACTTAAAAATTCGGCAGCCTAACAGCGCCACTTAAAACTTCAAAATACTGAATTGAAGAGATCAAATGGGGTCTCTAATCATATGATCATAAAAGATCAGTATGATATATATAGACATCATACCCCAACATAATAAAAAAATAACTTGAAAGACTTGACAAAAAAATAGAACTTGAAAATGAGAAGGGTGAAAGAATCCATTACAAAAATTTCGGCAGCCTAACGGCGCCACTTAAACTTTCATAAAATGAAATGATGAGAGTAAGAGGGGGTATCTCATCATATGAACATAAAAATTACAGTATAATTAATATAAAATAACATCCACCAACATAAGAACATTGAGCATAAAATAAATTACATAAAAGAGATCACTTGAAAAGAAAGAGAGGGGTCGGATCCCTTACCTTAAAACGTAACTCTTAAAACTCAAAGGTTTGGACATTGGGGGCTTGGGGGCACCTTGGGAGGACTTATTGGGAGTTAAGGATACCAGAAATTCGTTTAGAATGATTTTGGAGTCCAAAGGATGAGATAATGGCTTGGTATTTATAGGGAAAGTGAGGTGACAAGGCATTAATGGCCAAGGGACACCTCATAAGTGGGTTTCTCAAAACCATGTGCTCTCCCAAGATATTTCCCATGAAGTTAGGCCACATGGGGCCCCCAATACAATAATTCATCACCTTTGGTCATCCAACCCATAAAATATCTCATGACATCATCATGACATAGTTATGATGTCATTAAACATACCGAAACCCTAAAACTGTATTTGTACTATTCACTGAAAATTCAACTTTCTCAGAAAAATCCCAAAATTTCACCTTAACCAAATATCAATGCTCTGATTTCAAAAATGAACTCCATTTTATAAAAATAATTTTCTAAATAATTTTAATTTATTTTTTAAATAAATACACTATTCACGGAAAATTCATTTTTTTCGGAAAAAACCCCAAAATTTACCTTAACATAATATCGATTCTCTGAGTTCAAAAATGAAATCCATTTTATAAAAATAATTTTCTAAATATTTTTAATTTAATTTTTAATTAAAAACACTATTCACCCGAAAAACTAATACTTGAATAATAATTTATGAAACCGTTATTAAACCATTTTATTGAATCACGTTACTTAATCAAGGTGCCTAGATTATATTAATACTTTCTTTAAGTGAGATTACTAATCCATTTGGTCACATTACTAATCCTAATCATAAAATCACTATTCATAATTTACTATTCATCAAAAATTAAGTTGATCTTATTAGACTCTAAATTTCATGCTGAACATAATTGTAGAAGACCATTTTTCAAAAATCATTACACATTTTTAATTATTTAAGGTTTACATAAACATTTTTTTAAAATATCCATTCTCTAAAATTCACCAAAAATATGCATACTATATTTATCCGGATATTTGAAAAGTCATAAACACCATCATAAAAAGAAATCCCAATTTTTATTTAAAACAAATTATTACACAAGGCAGTTACAGTCTCCTTATATAGCCCCTTATCACACCAGCATAGGACCTAAGTGTAAGGTGTGCTAAGGTGAGAGAATCTGAGGGAGGCTCGGCCAACATCGCACGAGTAGTAATTTCTATCAGTTTGAACTTCTCGCGAAGGCGATCCCGTTATAGCTTTACACGATGAAGTTTAGCTTGGGTTTGGTCCAGAGCAAAGCCCAGTGGTGCTACCTCCTTTCCAAGTTCTGTTAGATGGGCTTCGATCGGTCCAAGACTACTGGGTGAGGCCATCGAATCTTCCTTCTATATTAATTAACCGATATTACTTGTATTTAGAGACAATAATCAAAACGTTTAGTTTTCATCGGTCATATTGACCAATGGTCATATAACAGTCAAAACCCAACGGTCTCATTTTAATTATACTCATGTTATCAAATGAAACATTTTTGTCGAGTATAAAAATAAAATAAAATAAAAACACACAAAATTAGGAAACAAGATTTATTCAAAACTTCGGGTCGTTACAATCTTCCCCCCTTAAGAAATTGCATCCTCGCAATTTTTAAAATTGGTTTTTGAAATTTCATGGAAAGTCCCACATCAGAAAAGGAGTCAGTAACACTATTACTTTAAAGGAAAGAAAGGGAAGTACAAAGGTCACCTGAGTTAACCCATACTAGGATTCCATGGAGGAAAACATGGATATGGAAGAAAAACAAAGGGTCAAGTTCTGGGGGAGAGTGATAGAAAACATGATTAGGAGAAATTTGACCACAAGAAAATCCCAAACTTATGATTTGTGTAAACAGTCTTTGATTACCTAGTAGGAAACATAAACCAACAGCATTTTTGTTTTACGTTTCTTTTCATAATTTTGAGGAATTCTTTTACTACATAGGACAAAAATATAAGTAAATATACCGACCTTTATGTAGAGTTTCATCCTTTAATAAGTTTCCACCAAAACTAATATTTTCTCCAAAAGATGAGCATTCAAAACTACTTGGTCTCATAAAAACACAAGAATCATCTTCTAGAGAATCACATAATCCACAAAAGATTAACTATCTATTTCTTCTATCTTTAAACATTATCCCAAAAACAGAAAGGTTAAGGTAAAAAAACTCTTCAAAAAGAAAGAATCCCATAGGAATGGAAACTACTTTTAAATCTTCAAAGTTCCATGGTACTACTCAAAGTTCATCATAGACCATTCCATAAATAACAGTCCTTAAAATTCATCAAAATAAACCAAACTAAGATTGAAACCCAAATACAAGAAGGATTTGATAACATAGTCTTCCAAAATAAACTTCATTGTTCATCTCCAAACAACATCAACCACTCCTAACATCTTATAACAAAAGTAGATAACCTAAACATATTTTACCCAATATAGGTTAATTATTCCCATAAGTAACCTAAATTATTATAAGTCCACCTTAAATTCATCGATTCTTCAAAATATAAGTCAACCTTAATCCTTAATGAAAATATCGTAGTAATCTATTTACCTCGATCATATAGGGTCCCAAAAATAGTGAACGTCTTCCAAAATAATAATCATATTTTAATCCCATAATCATCTCTGTCATATTAATACATCAATCGTCGCATTTCCTATCACATTGGTTGTTGGGACATGTTCTTCCATTTCCCACCATTAACTAAGAAGAGAAAGTATAATTAGGGGCTTAAATACTTAGCCAATAATCATGAAAAGGAACTTAAAGCATATAAGGATAACTTGTAGAAGAATAGTATACCCTAACTTGTGATCCCCTAGGTTTCCATCAAGGTTATCCATGATCATATATTCTTATGTAAATCTTTATTTTATTTTATCTTTGTTCCTTTAACAATGGTTCATACTAAGCTTATGAATTTACCAAAGCATATCCCCCGGGTGTGTTGTAACCAAGAGTTAAGCAAGTCCCGTTGTCGTGTACCAGTTACCATTTGAGTCTAGCTCAAAGTAATGTTTTCAGGTTTTACCCCTATATACATCTTTACCAGAGCCACCTCTACCTGCTCGTATCCATATAGGGATGTATTTGCTTGGAAACCCAGTACTCAATACTCACCAAAATACCAGGAAGATTTCCTATATATAAACTTTTATATAGGATTCTTCCTAAATTTTCATATCCTAATTTCCACAAATAACTAAACCTCCCTTTATTACCAACTATAGCATCCCGCATTTTTATCACATAAACTTTCATTACATTTTACAAAACTGAGGATCTTTAAGGTTTAGTGTCTTGGAAACCAGGAACTTAAAACATGGAAACAACATAAAACATTATTCTCAAACACTTGAAAGGATTCTATTTAAGTTTATCCTAGTTTCATTACTGCATATCATAACCTGGGGACATACATCAAAAGAAAGGGTGAGCAGAAGGCCCATTAAGGGAAACAAGAGAAACATTTAACATGTGAACTTGAGATGCATCAACTATGTCATGAAAAAGAACTTTAAGGCATGAGAAAGAAATCGTGTGGAATATCATAATAAAAATAACATTTTTCATAACTTTCAGATGTGGATATATAATTTAACATAGAAAATAATGAACATATCACCAAGGTCCATCCCCAAGGTGTCATTTGAAAATTACCAAGGTTATTCACCAAGATATCGTGAAAATTGTAATCTCTAGTGGTTACATCATTACCCAATGCATTGGAGCGCTATCAGGGCGCACCCTTAAATTTTCCTTTATTATCATGTGATCCACATATATAATCATCAAAAATTTCATAAATAACTCATATAGCATAAAATAAATGGGTTTCATTTCATAATCATAACGTTTTAAAAACTGCTTTAAAGACATGATCTTCATGTCACTTTAAACCCACAGAAAGGGAAAGAGGGTCTCATGTATATAAATCCCAGAATTTAAAATAGAACATTTTGATATATATGTGAATACCCTTGTAGAAATTAGATCTTTGATTATTCAATTTATAACATAAAATAATTTTGAGAAAAGAGAGAGGCATTTTGAGACGAAAATTATGCAGCATAACGGCTATGTTTCGGGGTTTTAGAAAACATTGAAAAGAGAGGGGACATGGGTAAAACATTCATAAATGACCCATAAAACAGTAGAGGGTCAGAATAAGAAGGATATATGAACATGGTAATTAAATTTGAAGGACATACCATTTGAAATGAAAAACATGGAAGGAAGACAAAAATTAGATTTCTCTTATGAAAGTTCAGCAGCCTAACGGCGTTACTTAAACATCAACAAAAATGATTTGAAAAGATCAAATAGGGTCCCTCATCAAGTGAACATAAGATTTCATTATGATAGATATAGAGATCATGAGCCAACATAATTAAAAATGAACTTGAAAGACTTGACAGGAAATTATAACTTTGAAAAGAATGAGAAGGGTGAAAGAATCCCCTTAATAATTCGGCAGCCTAACGGCGCCACTTAAAACTTCAAAATACTGAATTGAAGAGATCAAATGGGGTCTATCATAATATGATCATAAAATATCAGTATGATAGATATAGAGATCATACCCCAACATAATAAAAAGTAACTTGCAATACTTGACATGGAATTAGAACTTTGAAAAAGGAGAAAGGTGAAAGAACCACTTAAAAATTCGGCAGCCTAACGGCGCCACTTAAAACTTCAAAATACTGAATTGAAGAGATCAAATGGGGTATCTCATAATATGATCATAAAAGATCAGTATGATACATATAGAGATAATACCCCAAAATAATAAAAAAATAACTTGAAAGACTTGACAAAAAAATAGAACTTGAAAATGAGAAGGGTGAAAGAATATGTTACAAAAATTTCGGCAGCCTAACGGCGCCACTTAAACTTTCATAAAATGAAATGATGAGAATAAGAGGGGGTATATCATCATATGAACATAAAAAGGAAAGTATAATTAATATAAAATAACATCCACCAACATAAGAACATGGAGCATAAAAGAAATTACATAAAAGGGATCACTTGAAAAGAAAGAGAGGGGTCGGATCCCTTACCTTAAAACATAACTCTTAAAACTCAATGGTTTGGACCTTGAGGGCTTGGGGGTACCTTGGGAGGACTCCTTGGGAGGTAAGGAGACCATAAATTTGTTGAGAATGATTTTGGAGTCCAAATGATGACAGAATGGCTTGGTATTTATAGGGAAAGTGAGGGGACAAGGCATTAATGGCCAAGGGACACCTCATAAGTGGGTTTCTCAAAACCATGTGCTCTCCCAAGATATTTCCTATGAAGTTAGGCCACATGGGGCCCCCAATACAATAATTTATCACCTTTGGCCGGACGACCCATAAAATATCTCATGACATCATCATGACACAGTTATGATGTCATTAAACATACCGAAACCCTAAAACTGTATTTTTACTATTCACCGAAAATTCAACTTTCTCAGAAAAATCCCAAAATTTCACCTTAACCAAATATCAATGCTCTTATTTCAAAAATTAACTCCATTTTATAAAAAAAATTCTAAAAAATTTTAATTTATTTTTTAAATAAATACACTATTCACTGAAAATTCATTTTTTTCAGAAAAAACCCCAAAATTTACCTTAACATAATATCGATGCTCTGAGTTCAAAAATGAAATCCATTTTATAAAAATAATTTTCTAAATATTTTTAATTTAATTTTTAATTAAAAACACTATTTACCTGAAAAACTAATACTTAAATAATAATTTATGAAACCGTTATTAAACCATTTTATTGAATCACGTTACTTAATCAAGGTGCCTAGATTGTATTAATACTTTCTTTAAGTGAGATTACTAATCCATTTGGTCACATTACTAATCCTAATCATAAAATCACTATTCAAAATTTACTATTCATCAAAAATTAAGTTGATCTTATTAGACTCTAAATTTCGTACTGAACATAATTGTAGAAGACCGTTTTTTGAAAATCATTACACATTTTTAATTATTTAAGGTTTACATTTTTAAAATATCCTTTCTCTAAAATTCAAATATGCATACTATATTTATCCGAATATTTGAAAATTCATAAACATCATCATAAGAAGAAATCCCAATTTTTATTTAAAACAAATTATTACACAAGGCAGTTATGGTCTCCTTACATAGCCCCTTATCACACCAACATAGGACCTAAGTGTAAGGTGTGCTAAGGTGAGAGAATCTGAGGGAGGCTCGGCCAACATCGCACGAGTAGTAATTTCTATCAGTTTGAACTTCTCGCAAAGGAGATCCCGTTCTAGCTTCACACGATGAAGTTCAGCTTGGGTTTGGTCCAGAGTAAAGCCCAGTGGTGCTACCTCCTTCCCAAGTTCTGTTAGATGGGCTTCGATCGGTCCAAGACTACTGGGTGAGGCCATCGAATCTTCTTTCTATATTAATTAACCAAGATTACTTGTATTTATAGACAATAATCAAAATGTTTAATTTCCAGCGGTCATATTGACCAATGGTCATATAGCAGTCAAAACCCAACAGTCTCATTTTAATTATACTCATGTTATCAAATGAAACATTTTTGTTGAGTATAAAAGTAAAATAAAAAAACACAAAAAATTAGGAAACAAGATTTATTCAAAATTTCAGCTCGTTACAATCTTCCCCCCTTAAGAAATTGCGTCCTCGCGATTTTTAAAATTGGTTTTTGAAATTTCATTGAAATTCCCACATCGGAAAAGGAGTCAGTAACACTATTAACTTAAAGGAAAGAAAGGGAAGTACAAAGGTCACCCGAGTTAACCCATACTAGGATTCCATGGAGGAAAACATGGATATGGAAGAAAAACAAAGGGTCAAGTTCTGGGGGAGAGTGATAGAAAACATGATTAGGAGAAAGTTGACCACGAGAAAATCCCAAACTTATGATCTGTGTAAACGGTCTTTGATTACCTAGTAGGAAACGTAAACCAACAACATTTTTTTTTTACATTTATTTTCATAATTTTGAGGAATTCATTTACTACATAGAACAAAAATATAAGGAAATATACCTACCTTCATGTAGAGTTTCATCCTTTAATATGTTTATACCAAAACTAATCTTTTCTCCAAACAATGAGCATTCAAAACTACTTGGTCTCATCAAAACACAAGAATCATCTTCTAGAGAATCACATTATCCACAAAAGATTAACTATCTATTTCTTCTATCTTTAAACATTATCCCGAAAACAGAAAGGTTAAGGTAAAACAACTCTTCAAAAAGAAAGAATCCCATGGGAATGGAAACTACTTTTAAATCTTCAAAGTTCCATGGTAATACTCAAAGTACATCATAGACCATTCCATAAATAACGGTCCTTAAAATTCCTCAAAATAAACCAAACTAAGATTGAAACCCAAATACAAGAAGTATTTGATAACATATTCTTTCAAAATAAACTTCATTGTTCATCTTAAAACAAAATCAACCACTCCTAACATCTTATAACAAAAGTAGCTACCCTAAACATATTTTACCCAAGATAGGTTAATCATTCCCATAAGTAACCTAAATTACTATAAGTCCACCTTAAATTCATCGATTCTTCAAAATATATGTAAACCTTACTCCTCAATGAAAATACCGTAGTAATCTATTTACCTCGATCATATAGGGTCCCCAAAATAGTGAACTTCTTCCAAAATAATAATCATCTTTTAATCCCCTAATCATCTCTATCATATTAATACGGCAATCATCGCATTTCCTATCACATTGGTTTTTGGGACATGTTCTTCCATTTCCCACCATTAACTAAGAAGAGAAAGTATAATTAGGGGCTTAAATACTTAGCCAATAATCATGAAAAGGAACTTAAAGCATATAAGGATAACTTGTAGAAGAATAGTATACCCTAACTTGTGATCCCCTAGGTTCCCATATAGGTTATCCATGATCATATATTCTTATGTGAATCTTTATTTTATTTTATCTTTGTTCCTTTAACAATGGTTTATACTAAGCTTATGAATTTACCAAAGCATATCCCACGGGTGTGTCGTAACCAAGAGTGCAGCAAGGCCCGTTGTCGTGTACCAGTTCCCGTTTGAGTCTAGCTCAAAACAGTGTTTTCGGGTTTTACCCCAATGTACATCTGTGCTAGAGCCACCTCTACCTGCTCGTATCCAGACAGGGATGTATTTTCTTGGAAACCCATTACTCAATACTCACCGAAATACCAGGAATATTTCCTATATATAAACTTTTCTATAGGATTCTTCCTAAAGTTTTAATATCCTAATTTCCACAAATAACTAAATATACCTTTGATACCAACTATAGAATCCCTCCTTTTTTCACATGATCTTTCATTACATTTTACAAAACCGAGGATCTTTAAGGTTTAGTGTCTTGGAAACCAGGAACTTAAAAAATGGAAACAACATAAAACATTCTTCTCAAACACTTGAAAGGCTTCTACTTAAGTTAATCTTAGGTTCATTACTACATCTCATAACCTGGGGACATACATCAAAATAAAGGGTGAGCACAAGGCCCAGTAAGAGAAACAAGAGAAACATTTAACATGTGAACTTGAGATACATCAACGATGTCATGAAAAAGAACTTTAAGGCATGAGAAAGAAATCATGTGGCATATCATAATAAAAATAAAATTTTTCATAACTTTAAGATGTGGATACATCCTTTAACATAGACAATCATGAACATATCACCAATGTCCATCCCCAAGGTATCATTTGAAAATTACCAAGGTTATTCACCAAGATATCGTAAAAATTGTAATCTCTAGTGGTTGCATCATTACCCAATGCATTGGAGCGCTATCAGGGTGCACCCTTAAATTTGCCTTTATTATCATGTGAGCCACATATATCATCATCAAAAATTTCATAAATAACCCATATAGCATAAAATAAATGGCTTTCATTTCATAATCATAACGTTTTAAAAAACTGTTTTAAAGACATGATCTTAATGTCACTTTAAACCCACAGAAAGGGTAAGCGGGTCTCATGTATGTAAATCCCAGAATTTAAAATATAACATTTTGATATATGTGTGAATAACCTTGTATAAATTATAGCTTTGAGTATTCACTTTATAACATAAAATAATTTTGAGAAAAGAGAGAGGCATTTTGAGACGAAAATTCTGCAGCATAACGGCTATGTTTCGGGGTTTTAGAAAATATTGAAAAGAGAGGGGACATGGGTCAAACATTCATAAATGAAACATAAAACAGTATAGGGTCACAATAATAAGGATATATGAACATGGTAATGAAATTTTAAGGACATACCATTTGAAATGAAAAACATGGAAGGAAGACAAAAATTAGATTTCTCTTATGAAAGTTCGGCAGCCTAACGGCTTTACTTAAACTTCAACAAAAATGATTTGAAAAGATCAAATAGGGTCTCTCATCATGTGAAAATAAGATTTCAGTATGATAGATATAGAGATCATGCCCCAACATAATTAAAAAGTAACTTGAAAGACTTTACATGAAAGTATAACTTTGAAAAGAATGAGAAGGGTGAAAGAATCCTCTTAAAAATTCAGCAGCCTAACGGCGCCACTTAAAACTTAAAAATATTGAATTGAAGAGATCAAATGGGGTCTCTCATAATATTATCTTAAAATATCAGTATGATAGATATAGAGATCATACCCCAACATAATAAAAAGGAACTTGCAATACTTGACATGGAACACTACTGGAAAAAAAGGCTATACCCACGGTTCAAAACCGTGGGTATAGCCCCCAAAACCGTGGGTATAGGCTATACCCACGGTTCTGGGAACCGTGCGGCTGAATGGCGTCGGGATAGGGGTCTTGACCTATACCCACGGTTTAACCAAACCGTGGGTATAGGTGTATTTACAATGTGTCATTGAGTGGTACACATGGCACACACGTATACCCACGGTTCTTAAACCGTGGGATTATTGAATTAAAATTCAAAAATCCCGCAGGATTTGGGGATCGAACCCACGCCTGCTATGAAGGAAGCTGGGCGCTGCCCAACTGGGCCAAGTTTCATTTTAGTATATATATTAACACTCTATTAAATATATTAATATTTACACGGCACGATTAAAAATCCCGTGTGCGGGGGGACTCGAACACCGGATGCGTTACGGAGGAGGCTGTGCGCTGCCCAACTGGGCCAAGTTTCGTTTTACTATATATATTAACAGTCTATTAAATATATTAATACTTACACGGCTCGATTAAAAATCCTGTGTGAGGGGGGACTCGAACACCGGATCTGCTACCGGTATACAAAGGCGGCTAACCAACCGGGCTAGTCGAATTTTCTTATTTTGTTATTGCATCTATTCTTATATATTGATACTTATAATATATTATAAAAAAAATGCTTTTACCGTGATTTGATCAGGCGACCTAAGGCGTAGGATGGAACTCAATTACCAACGAACGTAACAGGAATTCATTATAATATATTTATATCTTTATACATATATTAAAACAAAACGTGAATTTTTTTATCCCGCCAATTTTTTTCCATTTCCCGCCCAATTGTTTTTTCCCGCTTTAACCCGGGAAAGCTATACCCACGGTTTTACAAACCGTGGGTATAGGCCTTAAAAAAAATTATCCAATGCCCACGGTTTTTAAAAACCGTGGGTATAGATCTTCAAAAAATAACCTATACCCACGGTTTTGGCCAAAACCGTGGGTATAGGTCTTCAAAAAAAATACACCTATACCCACGGTTTTGAAAAACCGTGGGTATAGGTGTTAATGAAAAACTATACCCACGGTTTTGGGGAAAACCGTGGGTATAGGGTCCCATACTAGCCCTATACCCACGGTTGTGAGAAACCGTGGGTATAGGGTACCCTATACCCACGGTTGTGAGAAACCGTGGGTATAGGGTACCCTATACCCACGGTTTTTTCCAGAACCGTGGGTATAGACCCATTTTCCAGTAGTGGAATTAAAACTTTGAAAAAGGAGAAAGGTGAAAGAACCACTTAAAAATTCGGCAGCCTAACGGCGCCACTTAAAACTTCAAAATACTGAATTGAAGAGATCAAATGGGGTCTCTCATCATATGATCATAAAAGATCAGTATAATTGATATAGATATCATACCCCAATATAATAAAAAAAGAACTTGAAAGACTTGACAAAAAAATAGAACTTGAAAATGAGAAGGGTGAAAGAATCCGTTACAAAAAATTTGGCAGCCTAACGGCGCCACTTAAACTTTCATAAAATGAAATGATGAGAGTAAGAGGGGGTCTCTCATAATATGAACATAAAAAGGAAAGTATAATGAATATAAAAGAACATACACCAACATAAGAACATGTATCATAAAAGAAATTACATAAAAGAGATCACTTGAAAAGAAAGAGAGGGGTCGGATCCCTTACCTTAAAACGTAACTCTTAAAACTCAAAGGTTTGGACCTTGAGGGCTTGGGGGAACCTTGAGAGGACTCCTTGGGAGGTAAGGAGACCAAAAATTTGTTGATAGTGATTTTGGAGTCCAAAGTATGAGAGAATGGCTTGGTATTTATAGGGAAAGTGAGGGGACAAGGCATTAATGGCCAAGGGACACCTCATAAGTGGGTTTCTCAAAACCATGTGCTCTCCCAAGATATTTCCCATGAAGTTAGGCCACATGGGGCCCCCAATACAATAATTCATCATCTTTGGTTGTCCAACCCATAAAATATCTCATGACATCATCATGACACAGTTATGATGTCATTAAACATACTGAAACCCTAAAACTGTATTTTTACTATTCACTGAAAATTCAACTTTCTCAGAAAAATCCCAAAATATCACCTTAACCAAATATCAATGCTCTGATTTCAAAAATGAACTCCATTTTATAAAAATAATTTTCTAAATAATTTTAATTTATTTTTTAAATAAATACACTATTCACCGAAAATTCATTTTTTTCAGAAAAACCCCCAAATTTTACCTTAACATAATATCGATACTCTGAGTTCAAAAATGAAATCCATTTTGTAAAAATAATTTTCTAAATATTTTTAATTTAATTTTTAGTTAAAAACACTATTTACCCAAAAAACTAATACTTGAATAATAATTTATGAAACCGTTATTAAACCATTTTATTGAATCACGTTACTTAATCAAGGTGCCTAGATTATATTAATACTTTCTTTAAGTGAGATTACTAATCCATTTGGTCACATTGCTAATCCTAATCATAAAATCACTATTCATAATTTACTATTCATCAAAAATTAAGTTGATCTTATTAGACTCTAAATTTCGTACGGAACATAATTGTAGAAGACCATTTTTCGAAAATCATTACACATTTTTAATTATTTAAGGTTTACATAAACATTTTTTTAAAATATCCTTTCTCTAAAATTCACCAAAAATATGCATACTATATTTATCCGGATATTTGAAAAGTCATAAACATCATCATAAGAAGAAATCTCAATTTTTATTTAAAACAAAGGATTACACAAGGCAGTTATGGTCTCCTTACATAGCCCCTTATCACACCAGCATAGGACCTAAGTGTAAGGTGTTCTAAGGTGAGAGAATCTGAGGGAGGCTCGGCCAACATCGCACGAGTAGTAATTTCTATCAGTTTGAACTTCTCGAGAAGGTGATCCCGTTCTAGCTTCACACGATGAAGTTCAGCTTGGGTTTGGTCCAGAGTAAAGCCCAGTGGTGCTACCTTCTTCCCAAGTTCTATTAGATGGGCTTCGATCGGTCCAAGACTACTAGGTGAGGCCATCGAATCTTCTTTCTATATTAATTAAACAATATTACTTGTATTTAGAGACAATAATCAAAATGTTTAGTTTCCAGCGGTCATATTGACCAATGGTCATATAAAAGTCAAAACCCAATGGTCTTATTTTAATTATACTCATGTTATCAATTGAAACATTTTTGTTGAGTATAAAAATAAAATAAAATAAACACACAAAATTAGGAAACAGGATTTATTCAAAATTTCGAGTCGTTACAGTGAGTACCTGAAAAAAAATAGGATTTCTTAGCATAAGACCTTTGAAGCACACTCTCTACCTCATAATAAAAAAACAATAAGAAAAAATTGGGATAAAGAGAGACAAATGTAAGTGAGCACAATAATGGGAGAAAAGTGACACAATATGACTCTAGATTGAATCTCCAATGTAACCATAGATTCTAAGAACCCTTCGGTACTATTGTGGATTTAAGATTATTCTATAAATATTTTTGGTCAAATAGATTAATTACAAGGTGAATTAAGTCATGTGGGGGGCCACCACCAATGATTATAATTTGAGTATATTTGGGTGCCACATGCCAGCCAGTGGAACCTGGACAGAACTGGTGATCTTTCTAAGTATCATTAGGTATCTACTAACACCTTCATGTGGCTGGATACAAAAAATCTCCCCATTCTCCTCTTTATCCCTCTATTTGGTCTTTAAGTTCCATGAAAAAATATATAAAATGAAAAAATTGAAATCTCTGAAAAGAAAGCATTAGAAACACAAATGTGTGTTTCTTATCATTCTAAACTACCTATTATAATGAGGTGTGCAACATTCTCCCCCTTTTTATGATCACAAACACTTGAATAATTTAAACAATAAATATTGGTATGATGAAATTCATAATTTAATTTTAATATTTCATAATGAAATTCAACCAATTGTTTTAAATACTTCATGAAGTAATTGTTGAATTTGGTCTCATAGGACCAACTATTTTACTTTGATTAAATGTATATTCAATGTATTGAATATTAATAAAACTTCTTATTGCATATTGATCATTGTTCTACATGACTCTAATGTAATAATGTCCTAGAATATACATCACATTGATGTGGTCATAGAAGTTCCCCGTTATTATGAGAACCTTGATGTACTATGAAGATATTATTAAATAATGTTTTACGGTTGGATAATGTACTACGATGGGACACATATTACATATAATATCAGTTGAGAGTACTCTTAGGAAGATGAGGATTCTTCTCATAAAGTTCTCACTTGGTAATCTTCAATATGGAAGATTTTGAGAATAGACCCGCTAATAGGAATTCCACATGTTTTGGTGTCAATGAATATTTTTATCTGTGAGCATGTGTGGTGGTCCTTAGACATTAAGATTGTTATTAATTTATATTAAAACTCACATACTTAGATGTATTTCTTAAACCATGATGATAATAGTTCATGGTGAAGTTGGATATGTTGGGTTTGTCACAAGTGACATGTCATTAATGGAAAAGTTAGGGAAGGATTTGTCCCTTCCATATTTATAAAAGATAATATCTTGGTCCTTTGATTTGAATGGAACTATCACCCTAAATTCCATAAATATGGCATACTGACTTGTTTATTTCAGATATTCAAAGAAATACGTATTGATTATATAGTTTGGTGACATATATGTGAACCTTATTGATGAGATATTGAGACAAATGGGTTATATTACATAGTGAGTGTTCGTATGTGGTTTTTATCATTGTTACATTAAGATTTTTATCTTGGATGCCTTCACCTATTACTAGATAGTAATCTTAGGCTTTAGTTAATCCTACCTAATGCCAATGAGAAAGAATCCTAGAGGGTCATATAGTAAGAGTTTCTGTTGATCTCGATTAAATTATATTTGAATTTAATTATTGGAATAAATATTATTCTCAAGACAAAGGAATAGTTTTATCCAAGTTTTATTGATCTCCAATATTCACAAGGTAATAAATAATTATTTGTTTATTAATAAATAATTTATTTAACTATGTGAATATATGTAAAATATTTATTCACTATATTATGAATAAAATATTTATTTTATTTATTTAATATTTTAATAAATATTGATTCGCTAGATTGTGAATAAAATTTTTATTTATGAATAAAATATTTATTCGATTGTTCAATAAATGCTAGAGGAGTTCGAATGGACCAAGACTGAGTAGAGTTAAAAATATTAATTAACATGACCATCGTATAATATTTGTTATTTCACAACTTGGAACATGCCAAAAATAATAATAATGATAATATTATTATGTGGTATGTGTTTTATGAATGGTTTTAAATGTTATTTAATGGATGAAATTAAATTAAATAATATTTTAACCTAAATTGTAACTCTATTAATAGATGGTTATTTCTATTGTATATTTTATCCAAAAATTGAGGATAGAGAATTATTGTTCATAGAAAATTATCACTTGAATTATCCTTCTCTCTCCCTCTCAAGAACAAGAATCACAAGAGATATTTCTTCAAGACTGAAGAAGGAGTGATCAAGAACGAATAGCACAATAAATTTGATTCCCCACACAAGCACCCGGTGATCAAGTGGTGTTTCTCAAAGATCATTAGAGCATGTGTGGATCACTGTTAGAGGGATTCTATCCTTGGATCTACACAGCACAATGAAGGAAATCTGAAAGGGACTTTTCTGATGATAAACGATCATTAATAGAGAAATTTCTTAAGCCTGAGTATTTATCTCTTCATATATAAAATAAATAAATTATAAATTTTATGTGAAATATCCTCACTCGTGGTTTCAGTAAATGATTATTAAAATAAATTTTAATATATCACCCACCATTTCACGCTTTCACTACACCCAAAACCATCAACTAGTATCAAATCGGTCATGTTTAAATTTATAATTATTTTTTTGATTGTTGATTTATATGAAATCTTGGATCAATTTTCATTTCTTATTATTTTTTCTTTAATATTATTTGAATTAACATGCTTCAAAATATTAATCATATTCATTCAATGCTTGATTTTCTTAAAGGTTTAATAATAGATTAATAATGACTACAGATTCAATTGGGAAGTACCAAATCTTTGGCTGGTAAAAATGGGTTACACAGCATGTATTCTGAGTAAATTCCATATACCCATGTGCATTGTACCTAGATGCACTGATCATTTAATTTCACATGATGCATTTGTTACATACTGCATGTTGACTGGGCCAACCTATCACATAGAAAGTGGATACATGGTGTTTATTCTAGCTGAGTTAACATGCCAAAGCCCCAAGCATGTGAAATGAATACATGGTAACCAAGGTACATGGCATGTAGCTGAACTGTACATGTTGTGTAGCATCCCATTAAAGGAAAGAACTAAAAATTATATTAAATTGAAAATTATAGCATTAAAACTTATTGAATTGATTGGAACACCAATTTTTTTGATAATTAATAATGGTTTTAAATAATATTAAATGATCAATTAATTTATTTTAATTAATATGTCATTATTGGTTCTGTGGTTTATTTTTCATGAATTCCATAAATGATGGGTATCTCCAATTAAGATCAGATGATCATTAAGATGAAAGGGAATTAATTAATTAATTAATTAATTAATTCAAGCATGTTTATCTTAATAATAAAGAACAAATAAAGAAATGAATGTTATCTAGTTACTTTTTCATATTCTTTTCATGTATGACTGATCATGAGCTTGACCAAGACCTATGTATATGTTGGAATTTATTTAATTTAATTTATTTCATGGGTTTTTAATTATTTAATATTAAATTAAATGATGGAATGTGATTCATCACTCTCCATTATTATGTAGGACTTTTGTATCCAAGGATATTTATGTAATCCCATTTAACTAATCCTTTGGTTCCCCTTACCTGCATGTGAGTAATAAATCCTTGTAATTAATAGAGAATCCCAAGGCATGTGGAGGCGGTTCAAGACAGACCCATGATGATTCCAACTTGATGACACACAAATATACAGGTGGAATATTGTAACTCATTCCATGACTGAAAAATAGAGTTATTCCCCTAAGTCATAGGTTGATTTAATGTATGCTCATTAAATAAACCATTAGATAAGCTCATGATCAAATCATTTTATTTATTTATCTATTTATTTATATCAATGCATTATTTATTTTATGTATGAAATACCACAATCACATAAATGAATGAATTAATATTCAAATATTGAAATTAAATAAATGAATTATTCATAAATGTTTTATCCAGCATTATTAATTAATTAAGTAATGCCCACTTAATATTAAAAAGAAATGTAAAGGATAAAACAATATAAAATTTATGTATAAATTAATTAAAATCCCTCAACCTAATATCAAGTCAGACTAAGACTTCTATTAATTGATTGGAAATTAAACCATATAACTAAGTATAGTACATGTCCAAATTTTGGATGCTTACATTTATTAGGGATTTCTCATGAGATTTTTGGGTTGACTTAACCAAACTTGTATTGAGTTTAACTACTAAAGTATGTTCAATACAAATTTCGAGGAAAATGTTGAGTAAATTCAATTCAGGATTTCAGGATACGGGAATAAACTCAATGGATCGAGGAGCTGAAAGCCAGTAGTTGGCAAGACCGCCTACCTAAATTACTTTCTTATGGTTTTCATGTCCAAAATCTAGATCATTAAGAAAAGTAATGGGGATCATTTCCACTATAATGTAATAGAAACTAGACATTCTGGGTTTAATAGTGATGGATATTGGGACTTGATAAAATGGTAGTAAATTTAATAATATTTATTAATTTATTTATTATTTCTTATATAATTTGTAAGCAAGAAAAGTACTAATAATATACTATTTTAATTATAGAATAAACTAGAAAGTGCATAATCCACACTAAGAATATTGGATAAAGAAAACAACCTAACTAAAAGTAACTTCCGGGAGTGGTTTAGATGCCTTTGGGTTGTGCTACGCCATGAACAAAAATCTTATGTGCTAGAATCCTAATTGCCTAATATACCTGCTAAAGAGGTGAGTAATAAATACTTCCTTGTATAAAAAAAATTAGTGAATAATTCTATGTTTAATGTTTTATGCTTTTATGGATATCTATTGAATTAATGAAGTCTCACAAAAACATGGATGTGTATATCATACTTGAGAACCTCCATGGTCTATACCAGGATAGAGATATATAGGAATGGTTTGTGATTTCCAAGGTGTTTTCCAAAGAAAACTTGGAGAGGGTGCCTTGGATGGGCCTCACATAGTCAAACTCATTAGCTACATTGAGAACCTAGAGTCTTTAGGGTTTAAAATACCCAAATAATTGGGCACTGATCTAATTTTGGAATCACTCCCTCAAAGCTTCTCTAGCTTTGTTGTGAATTTTAATATGAAAAAAATCGACAAGTCTCTACCAGATCTTCTCACTCCTATTCTCCATGTTGATAAGGATACGAAGAATGAAAATCCTTTCATCCTTATGGTGAACAAATGGAAAGGTAAAGTGAGGAGGTATAAGTCTAAAGCTTCTTCAAAGACTTCTAAGTAGATAAAGATCAAGGGGTGAGTAAGGGAATAAGATTCTATCTGTTTCACATATGGTAAGAAGGACCATTAGAGAAAAACTTCACCTGGCTAAAGAATCAAGGGGAAGATTTAGGTGCATTTGTTATTGAGTTCAGTTTATCTATTTATACAAATTTGGTATTAGATATAGATTTCAATGCTTAAATATGTAATCAAATATATTAACCTAGTAGATTCATATATATTGATCGAGGGGAGGTGGATCTATGAGTATCCAACAGAGCTAAACTTGTTGTTGTAGATATTAGGTACTACCACCTCACATTGACAACCGGAATGATCTTAGTTTTAAAGGGTTGTTATTATGTGACTTCAGTTACCAAAAACATTTTTTCTATATCTGTACTAGATATAGATGTATTTTTTCAAATTTAAGAATATATATTTCTTCTTTTATAAATATAGAATTATGGTAAGGCACATTTAAATAACAGTCTTTATGTGTTGGATAACACAAACCAAGTAATAGAAATTTATAACGAAGTTACTTCATATAACTTATACCTCACCAAACCTTGGCATCACTAGCTAGATCATGTAAATGATAAGTGATTGAATAAATTACAAAAAAGATGGATATTTATATTCTTTTGAACTAAAAACACTTGGTTTATATCATGCATATTTATAAGGAAAAATGACCAAAGCCTCATTTAGTGGGAAAGGTGAAAGGGATAAAGAGATTCTTGAATTAGTTCATATTGATGTGTGTTGACCATTTCCTATTGAGGAAAGGGGTGGGTACTCATACTTTATAAATTTTACTGATGATTTTAGTAGATATATATATGTCTACTTAATGAGGTATAAGTCATATTCTTTTGATAAATTCAATAAATACAAGAATTAAGTTGAGAACCAGTTTGGTAATAAAATTAATAAACTCCACTCATACTATGGTGGAGAATATCTTAATCAAGGCATTGTTGATTATTTTTTTGAGTTTGGAATATTATCCCAAATCACTCCTCCTTATACACCTCGGTGGAATGTTGTAAGAAAAAGGAGGAACCACACCTTATTGGATATGGTGAGATCAATGATGAGTCATCACATTGTCCTTTTGGGGATACACATTACAAATAGTATCATGCGTACTAAACTAAGTTCAAACTAAAGTAATAGATAGTATACCATACCAATTATGGAATGGAAAGAAACATGTGTTGTCTTACTTACATGTGTGGAGTTTTGAAGTGTTTGTTAAGGACTATTTAGGTAATAAGCTTCCACCCCAAGGCATAAAGTGTATCTTTATAGGATATCACAATGAAACAAAGGGATACTAACTATACAATACTTTAGATAAAAAGGTTGTGGTTGATAGACGTTCTACATTTCTTAAGGAGCATATTATCTCTAAAAGATATATTGTGAGATATATACTTTGATGAAGTCTGGGATCAAGATACAAAAGAGTTGGGACATGAAAAAATTCCACAAAGTCCCGTTGAAGAAGAATTAATTCCAAATACATAATTACTACATAGTAGTGATATATAGGCTAGAGAAGCAGAACGATATGGTTTTCTAGTCACTAAGGATGGTGAATCATTATTAGTTTATAATAATGATCCTCTAACCTACAAGAAAGTAGTAAGTGGCATAGATTTTTCCAAGTGGAAAGAGGCCATGAATTTTGAAATAGACTTTATATACCAAAATCAAGTCTGGATTTTGATAAACCCTCGATTAGATGTAAATCCTATTGGTTGTAAATAGGTATTCAAGAAGAAAATGGACATGGAAAAAAAATTCATCACCTATAAGGTGTGACTAGTTGCAAAAGGGTTTAATCGGTGTCAAGTCGTTGACTATGATGAAACCTTTTCACCATTTGAAATGATGAAATCCATCATAATTCTACTTTCCATTGTGAATTTCCATGATTATTATATTTGGAAAATGGATTTCAAAACAATATTCCTGAACGGGAACCTTCGGGAATTTTTCTCTATACACAACCCAGATGGATTGTGACTTGAAAGGATGCCAACGTGGTATAAAAGTTGAAAAGATCCATTTATTGATTAAATTAATAATTCAAGTCATGGAATATTCATTTTGTTGAATCCATAATAGAATTTTGTTTCATAAAGAATGAATGTGATCTGTGTGTATATAACCAGTTTAGTGGGAGTGCAGTCATTTTCTTGATAGTATATGTTGATGAAATATTACTTATTGGAGATTTAATTCCAATCTTACAATATGTTAAGGTGTGGTTGAATAAATGATTCTCTATAAAGTACTTGGGTGAGGCAGCTTATATTATTGGGATCAGGATTCATTATGATAGATCCAAGAGGTTTCTTGACCTAAGTCAAAGTACATACATTGACAAGATACTGAATATATTTAGTATAGAACAATCCAAGAGGGTATTTTTTCTAGTGTCGCATGGAATTCATATTTCCAATAAAATGTTTCCTTAAATAGATGAGGAAAGAAACAGAATGGAAATAATTCCATACACATCAGTGATTGGTTCGGTCATGTATTTTATGTTATATATTTGGCAAGATGCCGCATATGCATTAAGTGTGATAGGAAGATATCAAGCTGGTCCAAGTGACCATCATTCAATGACAATCAAGACTATCCTTAAGTATCTGAGACATACTAAGGATATTTTCCTAGTTTATGGAGGAGATGAAGAACTAGTCATCAGAGGATATACAGATACTAGTTTCCAAACTAATCAAGATGGCATGAATTCATAAACAGAATACATCTTCATTTTGAATTAGGTGTTGTGATATGGAAGAGATCAAAGTAGATTGTGGTCATAGTTTCACCCACAGATTCTGGTTATAATATGGCTTCTGAGGTAGCTAAAGAAGTGGTATGGATGTACAACTTCATCCAAGAGTTTGATGTGGTTCCTAGTGGTAAAGATCCTATCACACTCTATTATGATAATACTGCACTGGTGGATCTTGCAAAAGAGTCAAGGTCACATTATTGGATGAATCACATACATTAAAAGTATTTTATCATGAGGGATTTTTCTTATAGAGGTGAAGTTGTAGTGATTATTATTTCCATATAAGACAACATTTGGGGCCCCTTGACTAAAGCCTTTACTCAGTAGAAACATAACTATCATGTGAGTTCTAGTGTACTGAAGATCGTAGGAAGTTATCTCTAGTCCAAGTGGGAGTTTGTTGGAGTTGGTGTCCTAGGACCAACTATTTTTACTTTTATTATATGTATATTTGATGTATTGAATATTAATAAAACTTCTTATTACATATTGATCATTGTTCTGCATGAATCTAATGTAATAATTTCTTAGAGTATATATCACATTGATAAGGTCATAGCAATTCCCCACTATGATGAGAACCTTGAAATTTTATGATGATATTCTTAAATAATGTTCTGCGGTTGGATAACGTCCTATGATGGGACACATAGTATATATATTGTCATGTGTGAATACTCATAAGCAGATGAGGCTTCTTATCACGAAGTTCACACTTGGTAATCTCTAAGATGAGAGATTATAATAACAAAACCGCCAGTAGGAATTCTTCATGTTTTGGTATCATCTAATATTTTTATCTATGAGCATGTGTGATGGTACTTAGAATTTAATATTAT
Source organism: Viscum album (assembly GCA_963277665.1). Lineage (NCBI taxonomy): Eukaryota > Viridiplantae > Streptophyta > Magnoliopsida > Santalales > Viscaceae > Viscum > Viscum album. The sequence goes on from OY728159.1 coordinate 100,692,079, forward strand.
TGTTAATGAATGTTACAACTCGCGTACTTAGATATATTTTTTAAACAATGATGATAACAGTTCATGGCGAAGTTGGATACATTGGGTGCGTTATGAGTGACATGTCATTAATGGATAAGTTAAGTAAGGATTTATCCCTTCCATGCTTATAGAAGTTGATATCTCAGCCTTTTGATTGGAATGGAACCATTGCCCTAAATTCCATGGTCATGGTGTAACGTCGTGTTTATTTCAGATATTCAAAGAAAGGTGTATCGAGCATATAGGTTGGTGACACTGATGTACAGCCTTATTGATGAGATATTGAGATAAAGGAATTATATTATATAGTGAGTGTTTTTATGTGGTTTTCATAATTGTGACATTAATTTCTTTCTCTTGGGTGCCTTGACCCATTGTTAGATAGTAATCTTGGACTTTAGGCAAGCCCGCCTAATGCCAATGAGAAAGAATCCTAGAGGGTCACACACTTAGTGGTTTCATTGATCTTGATTAAATTCTATTTGAATTTAATTATTATAATAAATATTATTCTCAAGATCTAGGAATAATTTTATTCAAGTTTTATTGATCTCTAATATTCACAAGGTAATAAATAATTATTTTTTATTAATAAATAATTTATTTGATTACATGAATATATATAAAATATTTATTCAATGGATTGTGAATAAAATATTTATTTTATTTATTGAATATTTTAATTAATATTTATTCACTATATTATGAATAAAATATTTATTTATAAATAAAATATTTATTCTATTGTTTAATAAATGCTAGAGGAGTTCAAACGGACCAAGACCGAGTCTAGTGACAAATGTTAATTAACAAGACCATTATATAATATTTTTATTGGGAAAGTTAGTGCACACTATGAAATAATAATGATGATGTTATTGTTATGTTTTATGGTGTTTATTAAAGGTTTTAAATGTTATTTAATGGTTGAAATGTAATTAAATAATATTTTAACCTAAACCCTAACTCTATAAATAGACAGTTATGTCTATTGTATATTGAATCCAAAAATTAAGAATAGAGAATTGTTGCACACATCAAATTATATCTTGAATCCTCTCTACCTATCATAAATGAGAAGTGCAATAGGGATTTCATCAAGACCAAAGAATGAGTGATCAAGAACGAATAACGCATGACATTCAATTTGTTGCGCTATCACCCGGTGATCAAGTGGTATTGCTCGAAGATCATTAGAGCTTGTGTGAATCACCACTAGAGAGATTCTATCCTTGGATCTTCACGGCACAATGAATGCAATCAGAAATGGTCTTTTAGGGTGATCAAAAATCATCAACAAATGAAATTTCCTAAGCACAAGTATTTATTTATTTAGATATTAAATAAATTAATTATAAATTTGGCGTGTAATATCCTAGCTCATGGTTTCGGTAAATGATTATTAAAAGAAATTTTAATCTATCGCCCACCACTGAACACTTCCGTTGCACCCAGAACCATCAATAGTTTTCGGAATTACTTTCAATAAATATTTCAAAAATTATTTCATCAATAATTTAACATCAAAACTTCTACCCCTTTATGATTATCAAAAATTCTAAATTACAAAGTTTTTAAAATTCCCAATTTCAAAGAGTATGACCTTTTTCTCATAATATCAAGAATTAAAAACTATCCCCCCTTTTGAAATTATGAAAACATGACTATAAAAATTATTGATAGCAATCATACCTTCTTTCACAAAATTCCTTTCCCCTATTAAGATTATCAATAATTTCATGGACATGGGTTAGAAAAACATGGATAATACATTAATGGTTGAAGAAACCAAATATTAGAAATAAAATATTTTTAAATTTTATTAACCCCATTATTAATGTACTTTTAAGATATAAAAACTCATCATTTCTTTAGAAATATAAAATCAATATTTCCATAAAAGCGTATTTTCAAAACTTAAAATTTTTGAACATTTCATAACTGATTTTGAAAAACAAAAAATGCACACAATATATGATTTTACATAAGGATCGAGATTTTAATTTCAAAAATCTAAAAACTTAATTTTAAAATAATTCACTCTCTTGGAACATTTCATATTTATAAATGGTGTATCCCCCTAAAATTATGCACACTTTTAAAAGTATAAGGGGGGTACAAAAATCATATAAATAAAGAGTTAAATAAAAAAATAAAAATACACCTAAGAGATAGAATAAAATCAATCAATCAATTCAATATTTTAATTGATTAGATATATGAATGAATGATCTCAAGATTTAAATAAATTATATAAATAAAACTTAAATAAATCACATAATTTAATAAAGATCAAGCTGAAAATAAAGGTAAAACCTTATGTCTTACAAGTTCAAATGAATGATTCACAAGAATGTCATTCCTTACTCATCCTTAAAAATTCAAAATGTTAAACCACAAGGGGTTTTTGTGAAGATATCATCTAATTGAATATTAGTTCTTACAAATCTATCACATTATCTCTTTTTTGTAAATAGTCACTAAGAAAATGGTGTCTAATGTCAATATGATTTGTGTGAGGGTGTGTTGAATTGGAGTTTTAGAAATAGAAATTGAACTTGTGTTATCACATGTAATTGTAACATGATCATAATTTAATCATTAATCAAGAAGAGTATTTTTTATCCAAATGATTTAGGAGTAAAAACTTCCCATGAAAATATATTTTTTCTTCAGCCATAGAATGATAAACTACATTTTTCTTCTTACTACTCCATAAAACAAGGTATTTTATAATTAGGTGGAAAGTCCCCCTTGTATTCTTCCTATATAGTTGGGCACCCACCAAAATTCACATTAAAAAAATTATATGATTAAAAATAGGTTTTTTTTAATAAAATAAACCATGATTTTGGGCTCCTTTTCGATACTTAAAAATTATATTAGGGGGTTTTTAAATGGGATTTCCTTTGGATTATCATGAAAATGGAAAAAAAATTCATAAAATAAACATGATGTTTGGATGGCTCTTTGTAAGATATAAAAATATCCCAATCATACCTCTATAACAATTATTCTCCACTGGTTTACTAGCTTCATCCAAAGTAAAATTATAATAAGTACTCATTGGAGTACTAATATCCTTAACTTGATCTATGCCAAACTTATTTAAAATCTCATTATAATATTTTCTTTGGTGAAGAAAAAGTGTCATTCAAATATTTCAAAATTTTAAAACCAAGGAAAAATTTTAATTTTCCCATAAGACTCATTTCAAATTATTTACTCATTAAATCAAAAAATTCCATTGCAAATAGATTCTCTAGTTGAAAAAAATGGCATTATCAATATAAATTTGAACAATCAAAATATATCTTGAAATTTTTTATAAAAATAAATTTGATTCAACCTTTCCCATTTCAAAATCATTTTCTAAACGAAATTTAATTAACCTCCCATACCAAGATCGGGGGGGTTTCAACCCATAAAGCTCTTTGGTTAACTTGAAAACATGATCCAAAAATTTTGAATCTCAAAACTAGGTGGTTATTCCACAAAAACATTTTCAAAAATAAAACCATTTAAAAATTCACATTTAATAACCATTTGAAAAAGAATAAAATTTAAGTGAGATGTAAATGTCAAAAAAGATCCTTATGGATTCTATCCTAGTGAACAAGTAAAATGTATTATCATAATAAAATCCTTCTTATTTGTTATATCCTTTAGCTATAATTCAGGCTTTGTTATGGGTGATATTACCTTGCTCATTAGATTTATTTCTAAAGACTCATTTCATTCCAATAATAGGATGATCATTGTACCTTTACAAAAATATTTTTTGGGGTAAATTGATTTAATTACTATTTCATATAAATAACCTAATTTTTATCATTAATGGAATGATATAGATTTTTGAGCTCTATCCAAAAGGTTGTGGGAAAACCCCTTTATTAAAAAATGTAAAAAGAGAAAACCCCTTTATTAAAAAATGTAAAAAGAAAACCAAAAACCATTTTGAATTGGTTAAGGGAAACCCATTACATGATCATAGTCTATAGGCACAAAGTATCAAAGTTTAGTGGCCTGAAGGCACAAAGGGACAAAACCCAATATAAAATGAAATCCCAAAGCTCCACAGAATCAATGTGGCATCTCGTCACAACCAAGACCACTCTGTCATTGAGGCCATCGATGGCTAAAGCCTCACACCACTGTCCAAACTCACCATCTCAAGCCATCATCCACCACCACATCTCATGCATAGACCACTGTCTCATTATCTGTTTTCTACTATGGAAGGCCACCGAAGCCCAAGGATCGAACCTCATCCACGATGACATCGCCGCCTGAACAACCTCCTCTGCACCCCTGTGATTTTAGAGCTCTATGTGTGGCACAAAATCATGATGTTCTGGCTCATTTAAAATAAACCTCCTAGTATGAGTACCATCTTGAAAATAATCTATAACATTTTCAAGAGGATGATCATTAGATTTAACCCATTCCTTAGGTAAAGGGATAGGTTCTTTTTCAATTTAAATCTCCTTAAGAGGCTCAGGATCATTTAACATAAAATTATCTAAGTCTACCTCAACATCATCAATTTGAGGATGAGGTTTGGGAAAATTCTCATAAAATTTGATGTGAATTGATTCTTAAATAGTTTTGGTCCTTTTATTGAGAACCTGATAAGCTTTACATGAGTTGGAATACCCAATAATGATACCTTCATCTAATTTAGGTTCAAATTTACCTATATTATTTTTGGTGTTAATAATGAAACATCTACAACCAAACACCTTAACATAACTAAACTTTGGTGACTTACCTTTATAAATATCATAAGGGTTTTTTAAGAATGGATCTTATAAGTACACGGTTAATTGTATAGCATGTGGTATTGACCACCTCATCCCAAAAATATTGAGGGATCTGGAATTAATTTAGGAGAGTTTAATAAATTTCTTGTAAAGTTTTATTTTTTCTTTCTACAGCCTCATTTTTTTGGGGAGTTATAGTAGCAAAAAATAATGGTGATTACCTTGTGTAATAGAAAAATCATCAAAATACTTATTTTAAAACTCTCCCCCATGATAACTCTAAAGGGAGATAATCTTATATCTTTTTTCATTTTGACCTTCTTGGTGTATTTAATGAATAATTTTCAAGACTCACTTTATATTCCAAGAAATAAACCCAGGTAAGATTTATAGATGAGTAAGATTTACCTCTTATACTAGCCACTTGGGTTGGTATACACTAGTGCAAAAAACGTTTAACACATCGGCATTTTTCACGTCGGTTCTATATAATCAATGTGAAAAGCTGGAAAAATTGATTTATCACGTCGACTATTTTATAACCGATGTGAAAGATCAAATCTGGGTGCTTTATCACGTCGGTTATAAAATAAATGAAGTGATAAATCAAATCTCAGCAATTTATCACGTCGGTTATAAAATAACTGATGTTATAAACCTAAAAAATAGTTTATCACATCGGTTATTGAATAACTGATGTGATAAATCTTTTAAATGATTAATCTCACCCTGTATTCAGTCATTTTTTTTTCTTTGATCAGGTGACCTATGACTTGTCTCTCTCATGTGGAAAACCTAGAAAGGATTCTTCGAAGTTGTGCCCTCCAACCTCATTTTGCCAACATCATTCATCATCTTTATTATCACCAGATCTATCAAGTCGACACGCAACACTAAAGTAATCCTCAGACACCTCGGTTTCATTTTTTATTTTTCATGATGCCCTAAACTTATGTTTTGAGATGTTATTTTTCTATCTTTGTTCTTGTTATCATGGTAAGTGTCATAGTGTTATTTTATACCATGCTAAATTCTTTTCTATTAAAATAAACCATGGAAGTGATATCATGAAAGTTTACATTTTTTGTGTGTTCTATCATGTGTGTGTGTATGTACTTTCATGTGTGTGGGGGGTGGGGGTTTCCAGGGGTGGGGGTGTCTAGGGGTGGGGGGTTATCCAAGTGGGTGGGGGTCTGTCCAAGTGGGTGGGGGTGTCTAGGGGTGTCCAAGGGGGTGGGGGTGGTGTCCAGGGGTGAGGGGTTGTCCAAGGGGGTAGGTGTGTCCAGGGAATGGGGGTGGTGCCCAGGGGGTTGAGGGGGTTTTCCAAGGGTGTAGGGTGTCCAGGGGTGGGGGTGATGTTCAGGGGTGAGGGGTCTGTCTAAGGGGGTCGGGGGTGTCCAGGGGGGTGCGGTGTTCAGGGGGTGTCCAGGGGCTGGGGGTTGTCTAGGGGATGGGGGCTGTCCAATGGGTTGGTGGTGTGCAAGGGGTGTCCAAGGGTGTAGGGGTGGTGTCCAGGGGGTGAGGGGGCTTTCCGAGTGGGTGGGGGTGGTGTCTAGGGGTGAGGGGGCTTTCCAAGGGGGTAGGGGTGTCCAGGGGGTGGGGGTGGTCTCATGGGGGGTGAGGGGTTGTCCAAGGGGGTAGAGGGTGTCCAGGGGGTGGGGTTGTCTAGGGGGTGGGGCTGTTCAGGGGGTTGGGGGGTTTTCCAGGGGGTGGGGTGTCCAGCGGGGTGGGGGGTGGTGTCCAGGGGGGGTGAGGGTCTGTCTAAGGGGGTCGAGGTGTCCAGGGGATGGGGGTGTCCAGGGGGGGTTTCCAGGGGGGTGGTGGGTTGTCCAGGGGTGGGGGGTTGTCCAAGGGGGTGGTGGTGTCTAGGGGGTGTCCAAGGAGGTGGGGGTGGTGTCCAGGGGGTGAGGGGGATTTCCAAGGGGGTGGGGGTGTATAGGGGGTGGGGGGTTGTCCAAGGGGGGTGGTGTGTATAGGGGTGTCTAATGGGGTGGGGATGGTGTCCAGTGGGGTGGGGGTTGTTCAGGGGGTGGGGGTGTCCAGGGGGTGGGGGTGTCTAGGGGGTGGGGGTTTCCAAGGGGTGGGGGTTCCAGGGGTGGGAGAGTGTACAGGGGGTGGGGGTGTCCAGTGGGGTGGGTTGGTGTCTAGGGGTGGGAGGGTGTCCAGGGGGGTCTATCCAGTGGAGTGGAGTGGTGTCTAGGGGGTGGGGCTATTCGAGGGGGTGGGAGGGAGGTCCAGGGGGTCGGGGTTGTCCAGGGGGGTGGGAGGGTTTCCAGAGGTGGGGTCTGTCCAGGGGGTGGGGTGTTCAAGGGGTGGGGGTGTCTAGGGGGTTGGGAGGATGTCCAAGGGGGTGGGGGCCTATCCAGGGGGTGGTAGGTTGTCCAGGGGTGGGGGGTGTCTAGGGGGTTGGGGTTGTCCAGTGGGGTGGGGTGGTGTCTAGGTGGTGGGGTTGTCCATGGGGGTGGGAGGGAGGTCCAAGGGGTGGGGGCTGTCTAGGGGGGGTGGGAGGGTGACCAGGGGGTGGGGTGTCCCGGGGGTGGGGGTGTCCAGGGGGTGGGTGGATGTACAGGGGTGGGGCCTATCCAGAGGGGGTGAGGCTGTCTAGGGGGTGGGAGGGTGTCCAGGGGTGGGGGTGTCCAGGGGGGGTGGGCGGGTGTCCAGGGGGTGGGGGTGTCCAGTGGGGTGGGGTGGTGTCTAGGGGGTGGGAGGGTGTCCAGGGGGTGGGGGTTTTCTAGTGGGGTGGAGTGGTGTTGAGGGGGTGGGGGATGTCCATGGGTGGGAGGGAGGTCCAGGGGTAGGGGCTATCTAGGGGTGGGAGGGTGTCCAGGGGGTGTCTAGTGTCTAGGGGGTGGGGGTTGTCCAGGGGGTGGGGGTGTCTCGGGGTGTGGGGGTGTCCAGGGGGGTGGGAGGGTGCCCAGGGGGTGGGGGTTGTCTAGTGTGGTGGGGGCTGTCTAGGGGGTGGGAGGGAGGTCCAGGGGGTGGGGGTTGTCCAGGGGTGGGAGGGTGACCAGGGTGGTGGGGGTGTCCAGGGGGTGGACGGGTGTCCAGGGGGCTATCTAGTGGGGTGGGGTGGTTTCTAAGGGGGTGGGGGTTGTCTAAGGGTGAGAGGGTGTCTAGTGGTGGGGGTGTCTAGGGGGTGGGGTGTCTAGGGGGTGGGGACTATCCAGGGGGTGGGGTGTCCAGGGGGTGGGGGTGTCCAGGGGATGGGGGGCTGTCCAGGGGGTGGGGGGTTTTCAAGGTTGGGGGTGTCCAGGGGTGGGGGATTTTCTAGGGGGTGGGGGTTGTCCAGGGGGTGGGAGGGTGTCTATGGGGGTGGGGGTGTCCATGGGGGGTGGGAGGTTTTCCAGGGGTGGGGGTTGTCCAGTGGGGTGGGGTAGTGTATAGGGGGTGGGGGGCTGTCCAGGGGGGTGGGAGAGAGGTCCACGGGGCGGGTGACCAGGGGGTGGGCTGGTGTCCAGGGGGTGTAGGTGTCCCAGGGGTGGGAGTATTTCCAAGGTATGGGGGCCTGTCCAGGGGGTGGGGGTTGTCCAGGGGGTGGGACGGTGTCTAGGGGGTGGGGGTGTCCAGGGGTGGGGGTGTCCAGTGGGGTGGGGTGGTGTCTAGGGGGTGGGGGTGTCCAGATGTGTGGGGGGATATCCAGTGGGGTGGAGTGGTGTCTAGGGTGTGGGGGATGTCCAGGGGTGGTGGGAGGGAGGTCCAGGTGTGGGGGTGTCCAGGGGGTGGGGGTTGTCCAGGGGGTGGGGTGTCCAGGGTGTGGGGGTGTCCAGGGGGTGGGAGGATATCCAAGGGGGTGGGGGCCTGTTCAGGGGGTGGGGGTTGTCCAGGGGGTGAGATGGTGACTAGGGGTGGGGGTGTCCAGGGGGTGGGAGGGTGTCCAGGGGGTGGGGGGATTTCCAGTGGGGTGGGGTGGTGTCTAGGGGGTGGGGGCTGTCCCGGGGGTGGTAAGGAGGTCCAGGGGGTGGGGGCTGTCTAGGGGTGGGAGGGTGACCAGGGTGGTGGGGTGTCCAGGGGGTGGGTGGGTGTCCATGGGGTTGTCCAGTGGGGAGGGGTGGTGTCCATTGGGTGGGAGGGTGTTCAGGGGGGGTGGAAGCTGTCGAGGGGGTGGGAGGGTGTCCAGGGGGGTAGGGGTGTCTAGGGGGTGGGTGATGTCCAAGGGTGGGGGTTGTCCAGGGGGTGGGGGTGTCTAGGGGGTAGGGGATGTCCAAGGGGTTTTAGGTTTTTTTTAGTTGACATTTTAATTTTTGAATGTTATGTATGTGAATGTTTAATTTTTATTTAGTCTATCTTTTTTTTGTCTAATTCTGATGATTTTCGGGTATGTATTCTAGTCTAGTTTTTTGTATGGTTTTGGTTTGTTTTCTGCTTGTTTCAGGTCTTCTTTGGTAGAGCATGGTAATGTTTGAATGGTTTTATTAAAAAAAATTGGTTTTTATGTCTGTTATTTTATAACTGACGTAATAAATGCATGGGAATGGTTTTTTACATCGGTTATTTAATAACTGACGTAGTATATATGTTTTCACATTGGTTAAAAAATAACCGATGTGAAAAAACACTTCACATCTTAGTTTATAAAGTCGGTTATCAAAATAACTGACGTTATAAACTTGTTTTTCACATTAGTTTTTTAATAACTGACGCGAAAAAATGCTTCAGAGTCACAGTTTATTACATCAGTTATGTAATAACCGATGTAATAAATGATATACCACGCCGATTATTTTAAAACCGACATAATAAATCATGACTCTGAAGCATTTTCCACATCTGTTTTTTAGGAACTGGCATGTAAAACTCTTCAGATTTATGTTTTTTATAGCAGTTTTAAAATAACTGATGTAAAAAAAATATTTATAACATTTCCTGTAATAACATCGGACAAAAACTGACGTAAAAAAAATAACCGATGTAAAAAACATTTTATGCGCTAGTGTTAAAAATATATAGGTGTATAAGTTCAAGGGACTTAGAGGTTGACACTTTCTTTTTAGATTTAAATTATGACATTTGTTTACCAAAATGTCACAGTTCACACACAATGTCATTTTTGAAATTCGATTTCAATAAATCTCATACAAGATGTTTTCAATTAAGTTTTACTAGTGAGTGTGTTCTATAATGATTAAGGCATTTATGTCATGTCAATGATTCAATATCTTGTGCACTCAAGCATTAAACATTTTGGTTTTTAAGGGATTTCAAATCAATGACATAATAATTTTGAAATTTAGAAGATGAAAATAAAATCTTTTCATGAGAATCAAAAACATTGCAAACATAATTTTCAAGTGAGACCTTAAAACTATTATCACATAATTGAATAATGATAAGTAAATTATGCTTCAAACCTTTAACATATAAAACATCTTTAATAAAATAAGAGTTTAAAAATCCAATGGTACTAATATCGCCGATCTTACTCCTTGAATTATTCCCAAAAGTGACATTCCCACCATCAAGATTATCAAGGTGGTTGAATTTGGTGTAGTTACCACACATATGCCTTGAGAACCTACTGTCTATATACCATGTAGCTCCTTGGGAATTTATCTTGAGTAATTTTTCCTAAAAAACAATTTAAGAGACTAAAGAATTTGGTACCCAAAATTTGGGTCCACAAATGTTATCCAAAAGAGATTTTGGAATCCATGAATATTTTGAAAAAAATCAAGAATAAACATTTGAAGAGAGTTGAATGAATTTGGACCTTCCATATTAGGTAGTTTTTCAATTTCATAAATAAATCAAGTGTTCATTCTTTATATAATAATTCCAAAATTTATATTGATAACTAAATTTAACAAAAGTAGTATTTTTAGAATTTATCAAGGTGCTTTATTGATTTGAATAACCAAGCTTAAAATTGAATTTCCTATGATGTTGGGAACCCAAAATTAGATTCAAATTCTACTCACCTTGGGTAAATTTTTAAAGGTAATTTTTGAGATCTTTGATGGTATTTATTTAATTTTTCAATGTTCAGTCTATCATGTAGATAGGCCCTTTTTCCTTTAATATTATATAAATCATTTTTAGACATTAATTTTATTTTATCATCACTTCAAATCTTCTATTTTTATCCTCATAATTTTTTGGTAGAAAATGTTTAGCCTTTCTACTTTCTTATTTTAATTTCTCATTTTCATTGAAAATATGAACTTCTTCACTAACAACAAGAATGTATTTCTTTTTAAGCTCTTTTAAATTTGAGTTATGATCACAAAATTCATCTTCCAATTGATCCCTAGTATATATTAGATCTTCATAATTTAAATGGATAGATGATTAATTACCTAAATATCATCCATGAGGCACTTGGGGCTACCATCACATGATTCAGATGAATAAATGGAGTTGTCACTTGTAATCCAAATTAACACTTTTAATTAATTATTATTTTCCTTCTTTTCCTTTTAATTATTTTTGAGATTGGTACACTCTTGATTTATCTGGACCTTCTTGTTTCACTCATAGAATCTTACCTCCATTTTTTGTTGCTTCTTATTCTTATCACAGTGGTATGCCTTCTTCTTCTTTAATAACTTATTCATATTCATGGATAGATGGTAAATATCCTCTTTACTTAAAGAAGATTCATTATTATTGGCTTTTAATGCAATGGTATTCTTCTCCTTGACCTCTTTGGGTTCTTTATTCACTTTCCTTTTATTGTAATGTCATAGGTCATAAGAGACCCTATGAGCTCTTCAAGAAACATATTTTTGATGTCCTTATTTTCTTGAATTGTTGCCACTTTCAATGGCCAAGAACTAGGAAAGACTTAAAGGATATTCTTCCCAAGCATATCTATTGAAATCTCATCACTTAAATACTTCTATTATAAATATTAGTGAAATGAGTAAAATTTTTGTTTATAGACTTGTTAGGATGCATACTAAAGCTTTCAAAATATTGATGATGCAGATCAAACCTAGTATCCTTTACTTTATTGGTACCTTCATGTGTAACTTCTAATAATTTCCAAATTTCATTATCCATTTTACACATGGATACTCTATTAAATTCATTTATATCTAATCTGAAATGTAGAGCATCCATTTGTTTTTCATCAAGATCAAATGTTTCTATGTCATTGGGGTCCATTTGTCTTTTGACTCTTTGGTGGGGGTATGTCCTTGCATTACTATTTTTCAAACCAGATATCCAATTATTCTAAGAATAGTAGACATTCTTGTTTTCCAATAATCTTAATTGGTTCCATCAAAATAAGGGTATCCTCCCATAGAGTTTCCTTTAATAGAACCTTGGGCATTGGGGGTGGAGGTCATTCTTAATTGATCATTCCTTATAAACAGTTATGGTTTTAAAATCAAGGTTGGATCTAATACCAATTATTTTTCCAAGTAATAAATATGGAAAGAGGTGGGAATGAATTTCCTTTTAAAAACTTTTTAGGAATTAAAACTAAATTAGATGTAATTAAAAAAATGAAATTAATGAACTAAAATTATAAAATTTAAAGCACAAGAATAAGAATTATGAGAAAAATCAATTAAAATAAATAATAGTTAGTGCGGTGGAAATAAAAATAAATACAAGGCACAATAGATAAAGTAGTTCAATAATAATCCCCAAAGGGATTCATACATCCCCCCCTCAAGTAACCTTGATAGGTTTTGGTTTAAACCTTGTTTTTTAATGGTTATATCAAGAAACCCATGCCCTTTTTTAGTGATTGTAGCAAGGAAACCTATTACAATAATTAAAACACTTGGTTTTTCAGTGGTTGGTACCAAGAAACCCAAAGCACAACTAGTCATTTAATGGTTGTGGCTAGAAACCCAAATCCTATCACTTTAAAGGTAGTGATCATCTATCCCCCTCACACTCAATAGTAGTGAGCACCCGAGAAAAGAAAAAAGAAGTGGATTTCTTAGAATAAGTATGTTAAATAAAACTCTCTACCCCACAACAAGAATAAAACAAGTGAATGATGGGAGAAATAGAGACAAATGTAAGAGGGCATAAGAATGGGAGTAAAGTGACACAATATGACTCTAGAATGAATCTCCAAGGAAACCATAGCTTCCATGAACCCTTGGGGTGTATTTATAGCCTCTCATGGATTTATGATCATTATGGAAATATTTTAGGTCAAATGGAGCTATTATAATGCGAATTAAGGCTTGTGTGGCCACCACCAATGGCTAGAATTTGAATCTTCCCAAGTACCACCAGCCATCTGGGTAGATGTTGGAACCAACATGTGGGGGACTTCAAAAATTATCATCATGCTCCTCTTGAGCCCTTCTTTTGGTCTGGAACATCCATGAAAAAATGTCTAAAATGAAAACACTAAAATTCACAAAAAGAAAATGTCAAAAACACAAATGTTTGTTTGTGATCATTCAAAACTACATAAGATAGTGAGATATACAACACTGTGGACACCCCCTTTCTGAATCTCAAACTTCATTACTTGTATCATGCTGAATTTCTTTAGAATTATTATTCTTGAATGAAATTAATTGCTTTTGTTCTGGATTAATTGTTCTTCTAATTATGTTTTGAATGGTTGTTTATTATATGAAGTAAAGTAATTGAGTTTTTTGTTTAAATTTCTTAAGCAATGTTTTGTTTAGAAGCACAACAAATTTAATTAGGTTTAATTTTTTGGAGGACTTTTAGAAATTAAATCACTTCTATAGGAGGAACAATAGTCATATTAAGATCTTGGTATGGTTTTCAAGTAGAATTAGGTGTTCATTTTAAGGTCTTACACTACAACAAAATGGGGCATGGGAAGCGCGTCGTTTTATCATCACTAAGAAGAATACACCGATAAAGGAGGGCCTTTATCAGCACTAGTCTTAGCACTGATAAAAGTTTTTAATAATAATTTATATACAATTATTATATTTATATTCAAAAATAATTTTTATTTGTATATATTAAATAAAAAACACATGTTTATAATTAATATTTTTTTTTAATAATTCAAAAATATATATATAATGTATTAAAAAATTATAAGATTGTAATTAAATATATGTGTTTTCAATGAATTTGGTCAATTAATATATTGATCATGCATTCGTATATGTTATGTATCATCATGAATGTTCATTTATACATTACACTCTTCTTATTATTCATGTTGTCCATTGATAGTTGGTTTTTTATTATGTATATTTTACTAGGTGTATATGATTAATTCATGTTACCCATAATACTATATTATGTTCTCAATACTTATAAAATTACATTAAATATATTTAAAGAATAAATATATTTATTATATTTATAATTATTAAATTTTAAGTATATATAAATACTCTTTAAATATATTTATTTGTAATTATAATTATAATTATATATATATATATAATTATAAAATTACAATAAATACATATATTATAATTTTATAAATATATTTATTTATTTATTTATTTATAAGTATATACAAAAATTTATAAATATATTTATTTATAGTTATAATTATAACTATATATATGTGTGTGTAAAAATTTATAAAATTATAATAAATATATTTATTATACTACTTATAAATTTATAAATATATAATTAAATAAATATATTTATAAATATATACAAATATTTATAAATAAATACAAATATTTATAATTATAATTCTTAAATAAATATAGATATATTTAAATAATTAAAAAATTATAATAAATATATTAATTATATATATTTATATAAAAATATCTATAAATAAATACAAATAGTTATAAATATAATTCTAAATAAATGTATATATATTTAAATAATTAAATAATTATAATAAATATATTATTTATATATATTTATAAAATTATAAATATATTTGTTATAATTTTATAATTATTTATATATATATTTATTTATTTATTTATAATTACAACTATAAATAATTTATTTATTATAATTTTTAATTAAAAATAAATATATATTTATTTATTAGTTATAAATATAAATAATTATTTATTTATTTAAATAATTATTAATTTATAAAAAATATATTTATTATTTTCATATATAATGTTATATATAATTAAATATATATATAGAAATATTGAGAAATAATTAAAAATATTTATATTTATAGTTATAAATAAATATGGATATATTTAAATAATTATAAAATTATAGTAAATATATTAAATATAAATATTATTAAAATTATAAATATTAGAAATATTAATTTATTATAATTTTATAATTATTTAAATAAGTAAATATATATATATAATATCATATAAATAATTATAAAATTAGAAGAAATATAGTTATATGCATCTATAATCTTATAAATATATATAATTGGTATATTTATTATATATATTTCTAAGATTATAAATATAATAAGTATATTTCTTATAATTTTATAATTATTTAAATTATAATTTTATAAATATAAATATATATTTATCATGTATATAATTGTATAAATATATATAATAATATAAATAAATTATTAACATTATATCTTTATCAGTGTTTTTTTTGCGCTGATAAATGCATGTTTTATTAACGCTTTCTATTTTAGTGCTGATAAAACATACCTTTATCAGCGCTTTTTAGCTAGTGCTAATAAAATGTTCACCAGGTTTTATAAAAAAACTCTGACTTCCTCCTCTTTCCTCGCACCCCTCAAGCTCTTGCGGAAGCTGATTGCTGACATCGTGCCTCCTTCCCCTCCTCCCCCACCTCCTCCTCCTCTCCTGCCGCCTCTCCTCTATTGGTAACCACACCTCTGTCATGCGCCTCTCCTTCGTCGTGTGCCACACCTTTGTCGTGCGCGAACCAGACCGCCGTCCACCTCTCCTATGTCGTGCACCACACCTCCGCCACGCACCACACCTCTACCGTGTACCTCTCCTCCGCCAGAGGACTCCGCCGCTACACACCTCTCCTCCACCATGAACACACCTTCGTTGCGCACTGAATCACACCTCAGTAGTGAGTTTTCTCCTCTTTCTATTTGTTTGATGGTGATGTTGTGAATTATACGGGCTAAACGCCCCGTTGAAAATCATGGTCATTGGTGGTCCTTATTTGCGCACTAAATGAATTGCATGTTGGTTGGTTTTTGAAAAGAAATTGGTGGTCCCTATTTGTACATTAAATGAATTGCATGTTGGTTGGTTTTTGAAGGGGATTTGATTATTATTTAACTTTGGTGTTCTTTTTTATCATTTTATGAATCTTATATATTAATCTGATTTAGTAATATGTAATGATATCTTATATGATTTTCAGACACCCCGTTATGTATGTTTGGTATATTTATGATAGAATTTAATTCATTTATTATTTAAAAGAGTTTTTAATTAAGTTTTGAATCGTGTTTGGTCTCCAAAAAGGATTTTATGTGTTCAACTTGGGTGAAATATTTAAGGATCATTTGGAAAATTATTAAAAATAATTTCATGTTTTGGTTATCAATTAATTCTCAAAGGCATGGTTGGAACTTTATAAAAAGCATTTTTGATTTGGGAACATTTTTTCTATATTATATTTGGATTTTGATGGTTATATAAAGTGAGTTTATTTTCTTTTGGAATGTGTTATACATGGGTAAAAAGAGGTTATTTCAGTGAAGGGTGTTTAGAGGTGAGATCAATAGTTTTTTATGTCATTCAGATTTTATGTAATTGGCTTCATAATTGATTTTGATCTCCTCCATTTCATTTATCATGAGAACCCTGGTTACTTAGGTGGGACCTAGGACATATACTTGTTAGACATTTATTTTCTCTCCCTAGTATGGGATTACATCCCCACACTTACTAGGAATCAATATGCTCTCCCTAGATATGGATCAAAACGATTCACTTTCTAAGCATTTATACATTCTCACTGAGAACCATTGTTGCACCAAAACCTCAACCAATCATACTCCTTGATCCCTCCCTCTACTAAACATCCACCTTTAATGCTCAACATCATTGAGGCATGTCCTTCTTCCCTCTTGTATTGATATTCTCTTAGACACACCTTTTAAAAAAAATATTGATGCTTTCATCTCATGGTTTCCCATTCTACTAAACACCTTGCTTCTAACTAATTCAAAATCAATGTAACTTTTGAACTCTCCAAGAGTAGGAAGGCCATTTTCTCCCAAGGTCTGAATCCCCCACATTGAATATCAATAAAAATCTTACCCATTTCAATGGCACCACCACTTTGTTACTAGATAAATTCCACTAAATCATAGAAAACCACTTCACTAGAGGAAACCCAGTAGTCTTAAAACTAATACATTCTATCGAGTCTTGATAAAATAATCACCATATGTTATATAACCAAAAATTAATACCACTTTTTGGTAACTGATAATAGAATAAGTAAAATATTTGATACCACTAGTTGGATTTGGTACAAATAAAAAATCCTAATATTAAACCCCCAAAACATAAATTAAACCCATAAAACTTACAGATAGCAGAAGAAATTCCAGAACATACTTGAATTGAAACAAATCCCCAAACCTGATATACCATAACATAGAAGTAAATCCACAGCTAAGTCACTATATCAGATCTCTACCTTCTAGTTCCAGTAACCTCATGGTTTTAAAAATACCACCCCTGGAGGAAAATAAGCAATAAAGGATAAACACATGTCATAAATGGAATAAGCACACCACATGAAATTTATGTTATTTGGATGAAAATCCTACTTTATAGGGGAATACAATGATATTTTTATTAAGGGATAAATTGAGTTATAAGGGAAACATATATTTTGTTAGCCCTACCTATCTAAAGCAACATGAGACACTTTTGGACACCCTAGTCAAATAACCATAATAACTCATGTAATTAATCCTTCCACCCACAAACACTTTATATTGAATCCCCTCAAAGGGTCAAATGATATGATTCAAGTGATTATCAAATCATATTTCCTTCTTAGCATAATTTTATATCTAAATATATAAATTATTATTTTATTACAACTTTAACAAATTATATGAATTAATTATTAACTATTGATATTCAATGTTATGAAGTGGTTGTGGAATTTAGATTGATGCATCCATCAAAGCTACCAAACCTAGATTTTATTTATGAAATTTTCTTTAAAATGTTCTAGACTATTTTGGGACTTGATGTTGTTAACCTCGTGAATGAGTTTTGTAGAGTTAAGAATTATCTTGAGACTTATAATGATACTCTCATCACTTTGATTCTATAGGTTACTGATATGATTTCAGTTAAGAATTTTAGAATGACTAGTCCTTGTAATGTCATTTATAAAGTCTTTTTGACGATTTTAGAAAACAGACTATGGAAAATCATACCATCTATTAGTTTAGTGCCATAGTTATTTTCTTATTTTTACTTGAGACATGATGTACTTAAAAGGATCAGGAAAACAACATAGTTTTTTTAGTGATGAGTGGAATAGGGAAATTCTTTGTGTGAAAGTAATTACACTTGAGAAATTTTTTATTATTTAATGGGTTCATGCTTATATATTTTCTTATGTGTATTTATAAAGGAATGAACCAATAGTACTTCATGTGAGAGACATATACATTTTTCTTGGGGTGTACACCCAATTGATTTTGTGTGATTCAAGGATCATTGGGATAATACAGTGTTTGTAGTAAACTGGAATACGAGTGTATCATGGTTGCGAGAGTGGTCACTAACTATGGAACATATCTGTTGGGAATCTGGTGTTGTGGTAAAGGATAATTGATATAACTGGACAATGTAAGCATGGATAAGGGATATTCAATGGTGGGAGCACAATATCAAATTCTTATGTAAATTATTATTATTACACCTACCTTTGGAATAATGTGATGGAGTCATACAACACTAATTGATTTGGGATGAATCGAGGTGTTTTATATGTATATTTTATAAAGTGTCTCTATTGGGATCTATGTCTTTGTGAAAATGCCTAAGTGGATATTTTAAAATGATTCAAATGTTTTGAAATGTTTCTTATAGGGATGTCACTCATTTTAATTGATTAATATTGTTGGTTCATGAAGTTGTATTGAATGATTTAAAAAAAGAATTGTGGTTTTATAAAAGAGTGTTTAGAACTGATTGATTAATTTTAAAAAGGGTGTGTTATTTTAAATAGTAATTTGTGTAAATGGTTGGTTTTTTTAATGGGATTTCAAGTGTGATTTTGTAAATAGTTTTCAAATGACATTTGAGCTGTAGTTTTTTCACAAACTTTTTAAGTTTATAATTTTATATAATTAGTAAAACCATTAAATTATATCAATATTTTTTGTATTTATTTTGTTAAATATTAATATCACCGAATCAAATATGATGGATATGAATAAAGACTGTATGGATGCCAATCGTTTGATAAGAGATTGTAAAGATGGAGTGGAAGAGTTCATCAAGTTTTCAAATGATCATGCATATGAACCTTATCAAATCCTTTGTCCATATTTACATTGTTGTTATTCAAGAAAAGTTAGTCTAGGGGAGTTGAAAGAACACTTGATCTATCATAGAATAGATCGAAGTTATAAATGTTGGAATAAACATGGGGAAAAGTTAATGTAGCTAGTGGCTGGGATAACAATGCATTTTATGGATCATCTGATTTGATTACAAGTGTGGACATTAAAGAAGACTATATCGATGATGTGATTATATATGTAAATGATGATAAAGATCATATTGAGAAAATGACAAGGATAGTTGATGATGAACTTCGTGATTGCCCAAAATTGTTTGAGTAGTTAAAGAGTTATGAAAAGACGCCTTTGTATGGTGGTTTCACTAAATGTACATAATTTTTAGTTGTACTGAAGCTGTATAATTTAAAAGCGGGCAATAGATAGAGTGATTCCAGTTTTATAGAATTACTTTCTCTCTTGAATGACATGCTCCCAGAAGATAATGAGCTCCTGAGCCGAACATATGATGCCAAACGAATGCTACGTTCAATGGGTATGATCTCTGAATGGATACACGCCTGCCCGAATGATTGTATATTGTTTCGCAAGGACTAAAAATCACTTAGAGAATTCCCAAAGTGTGGTGATTCTCAATACAAGAAAGATGAATCTGGTCCTATGAAAGTTTTATGGTACTTTCTAATAATTCCAAGTTTTAGGCGTCTATATGGAAGTTAGGAGACCGCAGGGCAATTGACGTGGCATGCAGATAGATAAAATAAATATGGGAAACTACATCACCTAGCAGACTCTCCTCAGTGGAAGAGAATCGATCATGAGTATCTGGATTTTGAAAATGAGTCGAGAAACCTTTGTCTTGTGTTATCTACAGATGGAGTGAATCCTTTTGATTTTCAAAGTAGCACTCACAATACATGGCTAGTTATGTTGGTAAATTATAACTTGTCATCATGGTTATGCATGAAACGAAAACACATCATGTTATCTATGCTTATATCAGGGCTGAAATAACTAGGTAATGATATTTATGTTTATTTAGCTCCATTGATTGAGGATTTCAAATTATTGTAGGATTTAGGTGTTATGTTGTATGATTCTTATAGAAATGAAGATTTCATATTAAGAGTCATGTTGTACTGGATGATAAATGACTTTCCTACTTATGAAAATTTTTCAAGATGTAGCATTAAAGGAATTCATGGGTGTCTCATCTACGAACAAGGTACACAGTCAATTAGGTTGAAACATTCATCGAAAACCATGTTTCTAGGGCATCACAGATTTCTACCCCTATAACATAAGTACTGATCTTGGATGACATCGTTCGATGGAAGTTTAGAAGAATGTATAGCACTGTCTCCAATAATAGGTGAACAACTATTTGAGAAAGTAAAATATGTGGACACTTCTTTTGGTAAATTGTTTTTAAAAAATCTTATGAAAACCAGTTGGAAGAAGAGATCAGTTGTTTTTGAATTACCATACTGTAATTGTATGTACGTCAGACACTTTATTGATGTTATTCATGTTAAAAAAATATATGTGAAAGTGTTATCCTCATGTTGCTAAATGCACCCAGAAAAAAAAGGATGGAATTAAGGCTAGGTTGGACATGGTTAACATGAGAATACGAGAAGAATTGGCACCAGTGAAGGGTGAAAAATGAACTTTTCTTTCTCCAGGTGCTTACATTCTTTCCAGGTAGAAGATATATCAGTTTTGCAACTTCTTTAATGATGTAAAGGTTTTATAAGGGTATTCATCAAATATCAAGAACATCTTGTCAATGATCGATTTAAAGTTAAAGGGTCTGAAATCACATGACTACCACGTTTTGATACAAACATCTAATTCCTAGAGCTTTACATTGAATTTTGCCCAAGAATTTCCATTATAAATTAACAAAGCTTTGTTTCTTCTTCAAAGAAATATGCATAAAAGTTATAGACCCGATGAAATTGTCAAGTATGGAAAGAGAAATTGTAGTCATATTATGTGAATTGGAAATGTTCTTCCTATTGACATTCTTTGATATGATGGTTCATTTGATGGTTCACTTGGTGAGATAGATTCGACTATGTGGTCTTATACACTATATATGGATGTACCCCATTGAATAGTATATGAATATTTTGAAAGGGTATGTCAAAAATCGAAGTCGTCGAGAGGGTTGTATTGTAGAGTGATATATTTTTGAGGAAATCATTGAATTCTGTACTGAATACCTGTCCGGTGTGGAAAACATTGGTCTACCAAAATCTCGTCACACTGGGCAGCTTGCGGGTGAAAAAAAAATATGGAAGAGAGGTTGTCACGATCAATATTACAGATTGGGAGAAGGTCCACCTTTATTTTTTGCATAACAGTTTGGAGGTTGACCCATATGTCGAAGCCTATAAAGAAATTCTTAGGCATTTGAATCCATCAATGGATGAAAAATGGATATCAGATACACATAATCAACAATTTATAGGATGGTTTCAGGACTATATATTTAAGGAGTCACACGAAAATACAAACTCAATTTCAGAATGAATTTGATGGCTAGCTGGAGGACCAAGTGTGTATGTATTATCTTATAATACTTATGTAATTAATTATTATACATTATATACTAATGAACATGATGAAGACAATACAATGCAGAATAGTGGAGTTACACTTGTGGCTGAAGTGATGCATGTTTTCAGTGCTAAAAATAGAAATCTAATTTATGCGAATATGTCATATTTTGGAATCATCAATCAAATATGGGGGTTTGATTATACGAACTTCTAAGTGCCAATTTTTCAATGCAAGTGGGTTGATAATAGGAGTGTTATTAAAATAGATGAGTTGGGATTCGTGAAAATTGATTTTAGTAAGGAAGGGTACAAAGAAGAACCGTTTATAATGGCATCATAGGTTGTACAAGTATTTTATGTTATAGATCCCACAAACTGAAAGTGGTCAACTGTTTTGTTATCAAAAAAACCACTAAAGGGTCAGATGAAAATTCAATGGATAATGACCCTTTCATTGGAATGTCGCAATCATTTCATAACAGTCCCAATATAGACGATGTTTTGTATGTCAGAGGAGACTACAATGAAGGTATTTGGATAGTCGATAGAGGGGAAAAATCCCTTCAGCCTTTAAAAATAGAGAGTTCAATAATCAGGTTATATTTTTTTGTAATATAAATCATGTTACCTTATGTTATTATTTGTCCGCTGCTGCTTTTATGTAATCTAAATTAAATGTTAAACCACTTTTGCAAATAATGACTTCTACACGTGATGATGCTCTTAATCCCGAGGCACAGCAAGTCTCTTAACTAGCTGCTGCTCGCAATGTAGAGGACCAATAGGTTTCTCAACCTGTTGCTGCTAATTCTCCTAGTGCAGAGGTATAACCACCATCTACACATGTCGATGCTAGTGCTCTAGAGCAACATATTTATGATACTGAAATCAAGGAAATGGTAGGTAATGAAACACTGGTGGCGCAGAAAAAATAGGAGCACCTTAGTTTGATGGTGTTAGCAAAAATACTTATGGAAAAAGCGAAAGGCATCAAATACAAGGTTGGATGGAATAAGTGGGGCTAGCACGTTAACCCTAAAAAATCAATGTTCAGTAGTTACATTAGAATCATCACTTGGAAATGTGTGCCAATTGATGTACAGTCATGGAACCATGTTGTCACCAGGCTTAAGACATTGATGTGGGAAGATATTATAGTAACATTATGATATCATTTCTTTAATTTACTAAAAAATAAAATAATGAAACATTGAATTACTCTTCATCATACCTTGTAGATTTCATTTATATTGGATGACTCGTACAAGAACTAAATATTAAGGGTTGCTGGAAGGATTCACATAGTCTTTTTCACATTTTTAATGAGTTGTTATCTTAAAGATGCTGAAGGGAAAATAAACTCACACCCACCTTTTATTTATACACACCTGATAACCCAAGGAGTGTGGGATGCATTTACTAGCCGTCGTGTGGAGCAATCTTTTCAGGTACATTGTGTTTGGTAATACGTTTTTTGATGATATGTGTATTCATCGCTTTGATTGAAAGTTTTTTATTTATGAAATAGAAACTGAGTGCTGGAAATAAGAAACAAGCAGCAAAACCAGCGTACCTCTACCATAAAGCAAGAATAGGGTACACTTCACTTGAAAAAAAAATTGGTACGTATTTTAAATCTATCATAATACTTTTATGTAACATAAAAAACACCATAAAAATTTTCCTCTATTTATATACATATTGATGAATCCAAATCCAAAGTCACTTCCATCCCACGGCATGTGCTATGGAAGGCGGCGCATGTAAATAAAGATGAGATACTAATAGATAAAAACACACAAAAAGTGTGGGAGACATGTGTAAGTATGACATAATAAATATTGTTTTGCTTTAAATCTATATTACATAACAATGATTACTTATTTTTCTATATTTTCTATCTGATATAGTCATTGTAATCAGCAACATCCAAACCGGATGCATACATACTTTCGGTGGCCTTGAAGCTGGCAGAAAAGTATGGTCGCGTCAGAGGTGCGGGTTTTGGGGTGACACCCTGAACCTTTTTTGAGAAAAAAACAAGAGGAGGATCAAAGTGAAGAAATAAAAATGATGATAAAAAGAATAGTTATACCAGAAGAATATATGCAATTACAGAGAGAGTTCATGTCAAATATAATGGAGGGGGGAAAAGAGAAGAAACAACTCAAGAACAACTGGCGCGTGAAGATCCCGCCCCACCCCCCACTAGCTTTGAGGTGATCCATTCCCCTCAAAAACCTATCTTAGCTGAGGTAATCAATGTTCTAATAATTGTTTCTATGAATTGTGAATAATATAGAAATTGATACCATTCCTGTAATGATATTGTACAGGATGAAAATGATTGTGATTTATATATATCAACACTCACCAATCTCCTTGTAGTGAGGGCTACGATGTTCAATATCCAGAACGTCATGTTACACAATAGACCACTTCTAAAATTTCATATCAAAGTATTTATTAACATATCCCATGAGCCGAGCGCTGACCTACTTGTTCCAATTGATGATGAAGATATTCATAAGTTCGAACAAGCTCTTGGAACATTCATTGCATGGCCATCACAGCTTGTAAAAAAACATGTCGACAAAGAGGTATTCCTTTCTAATTTATTTTTCAAGATAAACCTTTAACATTTAATGAAAAAATGTCTGAACCGATGAATGTTATTATAAACGGACATAGGGAATGGGGTGAAAAGAAAGAACGGCTCAAAACCATCTCAAGGATCAACCAACTAATCAAAACGATCTACCAAAAGCACCTTAAACCCGACCATTCTATATTTGCATTTATTATCATTATACGCTCATGTGATTACGAATTTTAAGACGATGGGGTTCATACAATTCTTTTTGTGGAAAATATGTACAGCGGGGAAGATCCATATTTCACTAGTATTGACAATGTAAGTGAAATGTTGAAGTATGATTAACTAGGTAGCTCAGTTGTAAATATATATATGAGGTATGTTTTCATGATTTTATTTTCCAAAAGCTAATATACTATGATAATTATTACTAAATACAATTCAAATTCTGATGTACCACTCATCTTTTCGGGTCACTCGGTGTCTCACTGGGCGGGTAGAATGGGCACACTTCACCTGGCTGACGGATTGCTATGTTGAACCATCGTTGATCGAGGTGTTACCCCGTGGGATGCTCTGTCATCTTAGCTGGCAATGGCTCCTTCCCGGCTGGGGCATTATGACCTCTTCGTGGGGGGGGTTCCTTGGAGTGGAGGGTTTGAAAAGGCCACTTCCAGGGGATTCCCTTTCTTATTTTTTCTATTACTAAATACATTTCATATTTTTCATGGGTGTATATATGAAAAACAATTGAAGGTATTTCCCCATGAACAAAAATTTGGACTTGTTAGTCCTCATGTCACCTCTACAGAACAAAAAGAAATAGAATCCGAGAAAGATAGTGAAATAGGGGCAAGCCTGCTCAAATCATTTAACAGCAAAATTACAGATGACATACTCTTCATAATACCAACGATGCATGGGTAAAACTCTAAAATTTAATTATATCTAATATATTTTAATTTCTTTCATTACTTATTCATTTTTTGTGTTTTTAGGTAGCATTGGATGCTCATTGTAGTCAATTTAGATACTCCAAAGATTTATTTATTGGATTTAATGTGTGGATATCCAACAAACCAACCACACATGATGGAATTTGTCAATTTGTAATACACTACATCCAACATTTTAGAACTAAACTTCTAGTTATATAGTTTATATTATATATTAATGAGGATTCTGTTATGATAGGGCGGTGCGTGAATATCGTCTACATCATGGAATGAGGCCAAGGGAAAAGGACAAGGAACATCACAAGCACTACGACTGGATACAAATCAAGGTATATATAATAAGATTTCACTATCCAAATACATATAAAAAAATTACTTATTTTTTCAATGTTTTTGCGGTGTCTAAAACAAACAAACAAAAAAGGCTGTGGTTATTATGTTTGTAAATTTATGAAAGAGATCGCATTCCATGAACAAACCAGCATCCCTAAAGAGGTATTTTCAAAGATAATTACTTTTTCGTTTAAAATATTTATTAATCCCTTGTGTTTTTATATTTTTCAGTACAACCATGATTGTCGAAAAGAATCATATTCACGAGATGATATAGATTTGTTTATAAATGAATGGGCAACATACCTAATGGAAGAATGTACACAAATAGCATGAAGATGTGACCGGTATGACTCGAAGTGTCTATTTTTATTTAAAATTGTTATCATTTTTAGTAAAAAGAATAAGTGACATACTAAAAACTGAGAAAATGCATTATGATTGATTTGATACTTTAGGACAACGATCAATAAGTCATTTGTGATGTATAGGAATCAACTGCACCTAAATCTGACACATGGTGTGACCTTTATGAATTTAAGTGTGTATTTGTATATGAAATTAATAATAAATAATAATTGGCATACTGAAAACCGAGCAAACGCATTCAGATTGTTTTGATACTTTAGAGCAATGATCCATCAGTCATTTGTGATGTGTAAGAATCAACCACACCTCAATCTGACGAATGGTGTGATAGATATGACTAAAAGTGTCTGTTATCAGTTTAAAATTGACATTTTAGCACAAAACGTGTCACTTATTGAAAACCAAGAAAACTCATTCTGATTATCTTCATAATTTAGGTCAATAATTCATAAGTTCTTTGTGACTTGTATGAATAAATCTCATATCAAACCGACATATTATGCGACTGGTACGACTCAAAATGTGTGTTTCTGGTTTGAAATGATATTTTAGTAAAAAACACAACTGACATACTAAAAACTGAGCAAATGCATTCAGATTGTTTTGATAATTTAGGACAATGATCTATAAGTCATTTGTGACATGTAGGAATCAACCTAACCTCAATCTGATGCACGGTGGGACTAGTATGACTCAAAGTGTATCTTTTTATTTAAAATTAAAATTAATATTAGTAAAAAACACAATTGGCATACTGAAAACCGAGCAAACGCATTCAGGTTGTTTTGATAATTTAGTAAAATGATCCATGAGTCATTTGTGACGTGTATGAATCAACCTCATCTCAATACAATGCATGATGTGACCGGTATAAATCCAAATGTGTCTTTTTATTTAAAATTGACATTAATTTAAGTAAAAAAGAACAACTAACAAACTGAAAACTGAGCAAACGCATTCGGATTGTTTTGATACTTTAGGAAAATGATACATGAGTCATTTGTGACGTGTAAGAATTAATCGCACCTCAATCTAATGCATGGTGTGACCGATATGACTAAAAGTGTCTATTATTAGTTTAAAATTTACATTTTAGCTCAAAACGTGTCACTTACTAAAAATCAAGCAAATGCTTTCTGATTATCTTCATAATTTAGGATAATGATTCTTAAGTCCTTTCTGATGTGTATGAAGTAGTCTCACATCAAATTAATACACGATGTGACTGGTATGACTCAAAAAGCGTGTTTCCAGTTTGAAATGATATTTTAGTAAAAACACACAATTGACATACTGAAAACTGAGTAAACACATTTGGATTGTTTTTATACCTTAGAACAATGATTCATGAGTCATTTGTGATGTGTAGAAATCAACCACACCTCAATCTAACGAACAATGAGACTGGTATAAATCCAAATGTGTTTTTATTTAAAATTGACATTAATTTAAGTAAAAAAGAACAAGTGACATACTAAAAACTGAGCAAACACATTCGGATTGTTTTGATACTTTAAGACAATGATCCATGAGTCATTTGTGATGTGTATAAATCAACCACACCTCAATCTGACGCACAATGTGACCAGTATGACTAAAAGTGTTTGTTATCAGTTTAAAATTGACATTTTAGTTCAAATCATTTTACTTGAAACCAAGCAAATGCCCTCTGGTTGTCTTCATAATTTAGAAGAGCGATTCATAAGTCCTTTGTGACGTGTATGAAGCAATATCACCTCAAACCGACGCACGATGCAACCGGTATGACTCAAAATGGGTGTTTCCAGTTTGAAATGATATTTTAGTAAAAAAACACAATTGTCATACTGAAAACCGAGCAAACTCATTTGGATTGTTTTGATACTTTAGAACAACGATCCAAAAGTCATTTGTGACGTGTAGGAATCAATCACAGCTCAATCCGACGAACGATGTGGGCAATATAAATTCAAATATATCATTTAAATTTGATATTAATTTTAGTAAAAAAACAAGGGACATACTCAAAACCAAGAAAACTCATTCAGATTGTTTTGATATTTTAGGACAACGATCCATAACTCATTTGTGACATTTAAGAATCAACCCTACCTCAATACGACGCACGGTGTGACCTGTATAACTCCAAATGTGTCTTTTTTATTAAAAATTGACATTTTATTAATGCATTCTTTCATATTAATGTTTAATTTATTTCTTTATAGTATCACTAACATAATATTTATTTTCTTATATAGGTGGAATCTTTTGCTTGAGTTGGAATGATTTGTTCGGCAACTAATACCATGGGCGGACATTTTTGAGAGGGGATCACGGATGTCAAATGATAAAACATTAATGTTTTTAACTGTTTGTTGGATAATTGTAAATACAATTATATAAAACATTGTTTGAAATATATATAGCATTGTTTGTCAAACCCTTGTGTGTGTTGCTTTGTTCTTGTGTGCGTTGTTGTGTGCACTGCTTTGTTCTTGTGTGTGTTGCTTTGTTCTTGTGTGCGCTGTGCAGGTGATGTTTTGTATAGGTGGTGTGTGTGTTGTGCAAGTGTTGTTGGTGGGTGTGTTGTTTATATGTGCAGGTGCTGCTGGTAGATGTGATGTTATATAAACATCACATCACAGGCAGTTAGGCCATTATCAGTGCTATTTCGAGTGCTGATAAAGAGCCCCTTTATCAGTAATAATTAAAGCGTTGATAAAATGATCCTTTACCAACGCTACAAATAACGCTGATAAAAGTGTCATTTATCCACGTTGATAAAAGGGGAATTTATCATCGTTTTTTAGTGTAGATAAATGACACTCTTTATCAGAGATTTTTAACGTTGTTAAAGGGGACTCTCCTTATCTTCGTTGAGATTAACAACGCTTTTCTAGCGCTGTTAAAAGCGTTTTCTAGAGCTGATAAAAGCACTATATGTAGTAGTGTTAGAGTGAGCATTGAGAAATTCAATTAGGATAATCTTGTTGACAATTAAGAAAGGTTTGTCCAAAACTTCAAACTTGTTGGTTGTTGTTCTCAATCTATTTACACACTTCTTCTCAATTCCATCTACTTTGTTTTCCAAATATTCACTCTCATTTTATTCTAAACAATTTGCTTTAGTTTACTTTAAATCTTGCACAACCCAACAAATCCCCATTTTCTTCTTCTTCTTTTCAAATATATAAAAAACAAGTGACAATTTTGAAATTAGTTGCAAATCTCATGAAACATAGCAATATACTCTATCCTTTAGGGGTAAAATATTGATTAGAGGCTCGCAACAAGCCTTGCTTATCAAAGGAGTCGTGAAATTGATGGAAATTAATGACTTGTGCTAATTTATAAAATTAAAACTAATTTTCTTTAAATATAATTTCAGTTGTAAAATCTATTGAGATGCGTATGTGAATGATTTAAGAGTTTGTAAATGAATTTATAAATGTGGGACAACAATACTTCATTGTATTTAAAACTTCTCCAAAATAATTTGTGATAATAATTATATTTACGATTTATTCTTAGCATCCCCTCTGTGAGGGATGCGGGGTCAGACTGTCCCTTTTGGAGCAATGATTTCTTTGGATCTTATACGGTGAAGTCAGGGTACAGGCTTGCTCTCGATACTCAAATCGAGGAAAGGGGAGGGCTCTGGAAAACCCTTTAGCACCTTAAGGTCCCCCCAAAAATCCGTTTTTTCTGGTGGCAGGTTTGCACTGGTATCCTTCCCACTATGGACTTCTTCGCCTTCCAACATGTCACGAACGATAAGCAATGTCCCATCTGCTCGGGTGTTCTCGAATCTCCTCTGTATGCGATCACCCAGTGCCCGGGGGTGGAAGAGATCTGGACATTTTGGGGCTCTGATTTAGAACTTATGTTGGATACGGCGTCGGACCTTCCGACAATGTTGATGTTGCGGTCGTCTTCTTTTACTGCAGACAAAGTTGCTTCATTATGCATCGCGGCATGGATCGTCTGGGCGCGACACAACGACTTCATCTTTAACCACACAACAAAGCCCCCCAGATTCGGGATTGAACGGGCTACATCCTGGATTGAGGGGTGGAACCGGGACTCTGACCGTCATGGGCTCTCTGGCACTCACACAACTGCTTCAAGATGGTTCCCTCCCCCAGAAGGGTTCCTCAAGATTAACGTGGATGCATATCTTGTTGGGGAGAATCCCGAATCCGGGCCGAAAATTGGTTTCCAAAAAATATCGTGAGAAACCCGAAGCGATATGAGCAGAATGAAGAAATCAACAAGCAGGATTTTTTTAACGTGGAAAAACCCTCCCATGCGGAGGATTTAAAAACCACGGGACAATTCCCAAATATCCACTATGAATCAAAGAGTACAAAGAATCCAAGTAATGCCCGAACTTGAATTACAAATAAGAGAGCGTAGAAAACCTATGTGAAAACCACACCCTAATACGCCTCTGTCATTTCTCTGATAAACATCCCGCTGACGCTATGTATCGGAAGATCAATCTGTGACAAAACGTCACCCTTCTGTCGACGAAACGTCACTACCTCGGATATCTTCACCCGAACATGCGTCAGTCTCGCACCAGCTTGCGACACCTGAATGATCTCGTCATCATAATGTACCACCGATCTCCAATCGAGACACGCCACCTGATCACCGCTATCAGGAAAGACTTTCGATACGTGGTCTCTATCATCAATTGTGTTGACGCTGCTCTGCACCTGTCAAACGTCGACGCATCATCGTCGTCGTGCCACACGAACCACCGCAAACGTGGCAACCCCTTCCCGGGTCTCCCTTGCCGGCAACATCTTGCTGGCACACCTTTTTTTTCAAAATATGTTTCTGCATCCTCCTTATATAGACACCAAGTCCATAATAGTCAATTAATGCAGTCAACATCCATTATTTCATCCATTAATATTGAGTATTAAATATCCATTAATGTTGGGAGAAAATCCTCAATTAATGGTGATATAAATCTCCCCATTAATAATTTCCTTCTCTCATCAATAAATGTGATGAATCCCAACAATCTCTCCCTTCATCACATTAATGAATGAAACCATCCAACAAACCCTATTGAAAAAATAGGTCGGTATCACACCAACCATCATCAATTGCAGAAAATATGACGACGTCCTTTTGCACTTCTGATAAAAAAAATCAGCTCCCCCTGCAAAAAGAAAACCAAACGCCGAAATCTTCGGCACATTTGTATCCGCACCATCCTGCTGAACAAGACCAGAACCAGAAACATCTGGTTCCCCCATAATAGTGATTACCAGATAATCTGGAGCACCTGCAGGAATAAACTGATCCCACTGCTCAACATCCTATGAGCGGACATGTGTATCAACTCTCTTAACCTGCTTTAATTTCCAAACTTTATTCTGCTTCACGCACGCATCTGCGATCCTCTTCGAAGCTTCCAAAATCCTCACGTTAAACTGCAAGCACAAACCAACCTCCTCTGATACCACTTGTTGGGGAGAATCCCGAATCCGGGTCGAAAATTGCTTTCCAAAAAATATCGTGAGAAACCCGAAGCGATATGAGCAGAATGAAGAAATCAACAAACAGGATTTTTTTAACGTGGAAAAACCCTCACATGCGGAGGATTAAAAAACCACGGGGCAATTCCCAAATATCCACTATGAATCAGAGAGTACAAAGAATCCAAATAATATCCGAACTTGAATTACAAATAAGAGAGTGTAGAAAACCTGTGTGAAAACCACACCCCGATACGCCTCTGTCATTTCTCTGATAAACATCCCGCTGACACCATGTATCGGAAGATCAATCTGTGACAAAACGTCACTCTTCTGTCGACGAAACGTCATTACCTCAAATATCTTCACCCGAATATGCATCAGTCTCGCACCAGCTTGCGATGCCCGAATGATCTCGCCATCATAATGTACCGCCGATCTCCAATCGGGACACGTCATATGATCACCGCTATCAGGAATACTTTCGATACATGACCTCTATCATCAATTGTGTCGACGCTGCTCTGCACCTGTCAAACGCCGACGCGTCATCGTCGTCGTGCCACACGGGCCACCGCAAACGCGACAACCCCTTCCCGGGTCTCCCTTGCTGACTACATCCTGCTGGCACACCTTTTTTTTCAAAATATGTTTCTGCCTCCTCCTTATATAGACACCAAGTCCATAATAATCAATTAATGCAGTCAACATCCATTATTCCATCCATTAATATTGAGTATTAAATATCCATTAATGTTGGGAGAAAATCCTTAATTAATGGTGATATAAATCTCCCCATTAATAATTTCCCTCTCTCATCAATAAATGTGATGAATCCCAACATATCTCTCCATGGATGGAATTGTCGGAATTGGGCTTGTGACATGAGATTTTCATGGTCAAATCATTGGTGCCAAACGTGAATCACACCACGCTCTCTGGAAGCTCGTTGTTGCTGAAGCCTTCACTATCCTTGCTGGACTGACGTTTGCAAAAGAGCGCGGATGAGAAGCTATTCACATTGAAGCTGACTGTCTCACCATCATCAACGCTATCGGGCTTTATGATGGCGGCCTTCAGTCCTTTGGCCCCGTTATCAGGAACATCCAGTCTCTCAATCAAAGTTTCACAACCTGCTCCTTCTCTTTCATTAAAAGGAACGGAAATGAAGCAGCCCATCACCTGACTTCTTTCAGCACGTCCGACGTGAATCATCTCTGGCTTGATCACTTTTTTTCTTGGTTGTATGACTTTGTAACTGCTGACCTTCGTGATTAATATATCATCTTTCATTTGTCAAAAAAAAAAGATCATTAAATGACATTAATTTCATATTCAAGTCTTTTATTGATATTTTAGAAACCTAAAAATGAATTAATTTTAAAAACAGGTGTTTTTTAATATATTATTTAAATCTAAGGTTATTAGATAAAATTAATTTGGTTATGTGGTCAATAAATATCGATTTCCCTTAAATTTATGAAAAACTATGAAGTATGCAAACTGGAATTGGCATTTTCTGTGAATGTATTATCCAATTTAAAAATAAAAAATCGGGGTGAGATGAGACGATACCGGAGTCAGACAAAGGCAGCGCCACCTGGTACATCACGGTCCAAACGGACGGATCACGTCGCGCCACGTATCGATGATCAGCGGCACCCCGGATTTCCCGATCGTGCGATCGTCTCACAGACCGCCGACACGCACACTACGGGACATTCTGTAATTTTTAAATAAATATCTATAATAATTTGAAACCTTTTTGTATTTATTTATTATATCTATTTATGCATGTTGCTTTCCGTGATAGTTGGGAAGGGAGTGGCTGCGCGAAGACGACAGCCGATGCGAAGAAAGTCACCGGATTAGAAGGGCACGTGGCAGATCCAGAGAGGGTGATTTATTGAGGCGACAACTGAGGACAGCGGATGACAGTCCCCAAAAATGAATATTTCAGTTGATAGTGGAAATTAATTTGACAATGAAGATAAATGTAGTCTCACATTTCATTGCCATGTTATGTCATATGTATAGATTTATACAATTCAGGGCATTTTAGACACCCCAACATGTTAACCACACCCCTACATGTTAGTCAATTCATATAAATTCATATCTTATTAATCATATTCATCAATATTTCATGTTTCTTTCTCATCCTTTCTCTTTTTTTTACTCAGTCAATTATGGATCAATCATTTTCTTTTTTGTTGTTTCTTTTTTCTTCTCCCAATGACTTTATTTTTTTTATCCCCTCTTATTTTTTTGACTTGCGTTTTGATGTTGTTGTTATTAGATTTATAAATAAAAAAAATAAAAAAAAAAGATAGTAGAAACTTTAATTTTTTTATCCTTTTGTTACTGAACAATTATTTTCTCTCAGAATCAAAAGCATTTGATCTGATGTTATTTGAAAATTAAAATTAAAATCCATAAGTGCTTTATTTGTTGATGGACTGAACACGATCTGTTGAGTGTTTCATAGCTTTATGATGAAGGAAATGAGGTTATCTTCAAAAAAAGACGGTTTTATTGTAAAAAGACATGAAGATGAGGAAGTCATGACAAGAAGACACCAAATCAAAAGAAATTTGTTTCGGGTTGGAGAAGCTTAGAATTCATGTTTTTGAGTATGAAGGAAGAAAATTAATTATGACACAGAAGGTTTGGAAATATGTTCTAGAAAAACATGAACTAGTTAAGTGTTTGAGATGTGCGTGATATGGTAAGAGGTAGAGATTTGTGTTATTTCAAATGCCAAAAATGAAAAGTTACAAATTCTTCACACAATAGTGTTGAGATACATACATCTCATCCCTTCGAACTTATTCATTATGTCATATGTGGGTCCATGAGAAATCAATCAACAAAAGGAGATAATTATTTTATTTCATTTATTGATGGTTTCACTTGTATTGCACGTATTATGTTTTTAAAACAAAAATCGAAGGCTCTCAAGATGTTCAAAAGTCTCAAGAGAAGTTCTGAAAATGAGTGTGGTTGCCCTATAAAGAGGATTCGAACATATAACAGAGCTAAATACACAAATAGAAAGTTTCAAGGTTATCTTGTGAAGCATGGTATTCATCATGAGTTTAGTACACCATATACACCACAATGCTAAATGAAAGAATATAAGCTTGGTTTAGATGACTCGAACCATGTTAATCGAACATGATACTTCTCGGTTCTTCTGGAGACAAGCTATTGGTGTAACAATTCATATTCAAAATCGTTGCTTCTACAAATCAAATTCAAACATGTCTCTATATGAGATGTATTATAATAAGGCCCCAACTTTGAAGTACTTAAGGGTCTTTGCCAACCCATGCATTATCAAAGTCAAAGGTGAAAATCTTTGGAAGTTTGACCAAAGAGGTGTTAGATTGTATTTTCCATGGCTATTCGCCAAATGGCAGGGGGTACATATTCTATAACAAGAAAACCAGAAGACTTGTTGATTCTGTTGATATGAAAGTGCTAGAATATTCTAATAGAAAGGTTTCACAGTTGGTTGAAAATATAAGAGGAAGTGAAGATGAAGTTGTTTATGTTAAACAATGTGATAAAGTTTTTGATATAAATGATGATATAAAAGTTGTACAGGATGAATATATTGATTCATCCATTTCAAGTGATGAGGGACAATTGCATTCATCTCATCCAAGGCTGAGGAAGCAAGTGGAGGTCGAAAATAACATTGGAGATCAAGGACAACATGTTCAAGCTTGAAGAACATTGAGGACCACACATATCTCTTTGTTTTCATAGGTTGTTCCAAGAGATGTTGAAAAATCATTGGAGCATTAAGAGTGGATTGATGCCATGAATGAGAAATTAGAACAGATTGAGAAAAATGAAACATGAGAGCTGGTACCCAAACCTAAAGATAAAAATGTGATTGAAACGAAATGGGTTTTACAAAAAAATTTGAATGAAAGATGTGCAGAAGTAAAAAACAAGGCAAGACTGGTTTATAAGGGTTGTTCACAGGATGAAGCATTGATTTTGATGAGACATTTTCTCTAGTTCCAATACTTGAAACCATCCAAATCTTTCTTTTTATTGCTACTCAAAGGAAAAATAAGATCTTCCAAATGGATATCAAGTCTTCTTTTCTCAATTGAGTGATGGAAAAAGAAGTTTATAATGAGTAGCAAAGCGGTTTCTTGCTAGGAAAGGAAGATAATTAGGTATGTAAATTGAAAAAGGCTTTATATGGGATGGAGCAAGCCTCGATAGCTTGGTATTCCAAGATGGATTCTTATTTAAAAAAGCTTCACATCAAGAAGGGAAGAGTGGAAAACAACCTCTATATAAAAGAAAATCAAGAGGTTTCCCTCGTTGTTATTGTTTATGTTGATGATATCTTATTTGTTGGGAGCAATGAAGAAGATTGCGAAAAGTTTTTCCAAAGAGATAAAGATGTTGTTTGAAATGACTATGCTAGGAGAAATGATACACTTTCTTGGATTGGAAATTTCTTAAAAGAGGTATTATATTTTCCCATCACAAGAAAAATATGCCAAGGAATTATTTTAAAAAATTGGCATGGAAGATTCAAAACCTGTTTCCACACCTATCCTAGTGGGAACAAAAATTTTAAGGTTGATGTTGGATAAGATGTTGATCCTAAGGAATTTCCCAATTTGATTGGAATCCTACTATATTTGACTGTCACAAACCAGCCCGATTACCCCAGTACACTGATAGCCGAGCTAGTCCTGACATGGCCTGAAGGGCATTCCTGATCTTCACAGGTTGACGACTAGCACCTGAAAACATATTAAACATTAAGGGAACAATTTTCCCACAAGAACAAACCATTGATACATAACAGTGGAAGATAAAATGATAACCAGTCAGTATGCCAAATACTTCTCAAGGAGAAAAGTTCCCCAAGTAGATAAATAAACATCCCAAGTTAAAACACAAACCAAAGGATAACACAACATCCATCAAGACACAGTCTCACAATCCATGTGCAATAATTGGACCACAGCTCCATCAGTCACCACTATCACTCCAGAGTCCCATGGATCAAGTACACCCACCACCTCCAAGTGGTGTTTTCCCTTTCCCTAGACCTGGCATAACAAAATCTAAAAACTCCTGAAGTAAAAGGTAGGGTGTGAGCTAAATAGCCCAACATAGTCTCACAAACTGTTCCATAATCAATTCCATAACATTGAAACCGTTAATGTTTTCAATTTAAATAAAATAAGGAATGACATAACATTTACATATTTTAAATCAAAAAATGATTTCAATTAAAATAGACAAAAGATATATCAAAATAGGCTTAAATGGACATTTTCTATAAAACATTCATATAAATTTTTTTTCATGAATACCAGTTCTCTAAATAATGGAATGTATAATCAAATCAACCAAAACAAAGAACCATAGTCATATGCATTGAGTTACGTTAGTTCCAAGCTCTTAGATCCTTATATTACTCAATCACTAATAAAAACTCAAGTATGTGTACACACATCCCTAAGGCTCAAGCCACATGACTAATCAATCAACATCCCATCGGGGAAAATCATATCAAACTAGATTTAGTAAGATTTATCATCGTTAATCTATTTATAGGGAGTTAGAGTCCTAACATGCTTTTCTTAATCACCCACTAACTACTTAGGCTCACATGTGCTTTAATCAATCAATCATGAAAAAATTAGTCATTTCAAATCAATTCATAATTCATAATTCAAATACCCAATTTCAAGTTCAACATGCCTTTCCAATTTCAAAACCAAATCAAGGGTTTTCATCAAAAGCATTACTTTCAAAATTATCTTTAATTTAAAGCCAATTTTCTTAAGAATCAACATCAAATCATTTCTATTTTCAATCCATCATTATTCTCAAAATCTACCCCATAATTTCAATGCCATTGACATCGGGATTTTTCCCAATTTTCATTCCCTTTTTAAATAAAACATCAAATCATCTCAAATAAAAGTTTAATAAATCAATTGAAAGCTCATTTCAATTCAATCATAGAATTTAGGGTTTCAATTGTAGGGTAAAGTCTTATGGAATCACCTACCTTTAATCACATGATCAATCAAATCAACACCCACAATGAGAAACACCAATGGAGAGATAAAGGTGAAGAGGATATAAGAATAATACCTAAAACTAAAAACTATAAAAAATGATATCTAATCCATAAAAAATGTGTGGAATCACCACTTTTAAAATGGAGAGAGAAACCCCAAATCCATAGAGAAACAACATACCAGAGAGGGATCATGATCTTCAACTAGCACTTCAATTCGTAAGAGATGAGGTTTGAGGAGTCAATAAATCCTCTAAAGAGCTTCCAAAAGCCAAATAATTTAGTTAGGGTTGAACGGGAGTGATTATAGGTTAAACTGCACATGAGCCTCATCTCTGTTGGTGAGTACTCGACAAGTGCATCCAAGAGACCCGAGATCAAATCTAGGTGGAGACATATTTCTGGGGTACTGTAGTAGACACTATAGCAGATACTGTTTTGTACTGTAACATTTGGAAGTATTCATCAATCTGTGCCTCTAGGCCATCAGTTTGGTCCTCAGGTCCTACAAGGCTTTCAGGCCACCCAAGGCCTTCGGACCAGTTGTTTCTCAAGGCATTTGGGCCACCTCAAGGCCTTCGGTCCACCCCAAGGCCTTCGAGCCGCATGAATATGCAGATGTACCAGTCAGACTACAAGGGACAAGGCTCCAAATGAGGATTCAGGGCATGCGCATTCACCAGAAGCAGAGCTAACTAGAATTGGAAGAATGAGAGGGTATGACATTGCCATTGGTACCGAGCTTGTGCAAATCTGCGCAGGACAACTGACCGCGCTGTCGTGACGTGGAAAATTGATTATAATTTTAAGTTTTATTTATAGTCTAGGGAAGACCCTAGGTCGTCTCTCAAGGAGCGTTGGTGGATTATAGTGTGTATTATTAATAAAGATTACTAAAATAGGGGGGTGATTTTGAAAACAGTTTTAAGAAAATAACTTAACTTAAAGAGTTTAATAGTTGCTAGAATAAGGCGGGGGTTTAAGAATTATGAGATAAGGAGATCACTTAAAGTTCAATACACATCTTGGATAGTTCATTGTTCTAAAAATTTCACATTGTTTTGTTTAATTCTTTGGTTGAGGGTTGTCAAGACCTTGATTCCCCTCTCGCCTCTCTAAACGTTACACAAAGTACCAACCCTTGACAAAAAAATCTTGTTGTCAAGGTTTGAACTTCAAGAACAGATTAAAGGCTACCAAAGCATACTAATATATTTTTTATGTGTGAGAGAAAGAGTATCCTTGTGTTTCCCAATCGAAACAACTCAAGTTTCCCACTTGAAATTTCAACCCAATCGGTATTGAAATGAAAAGTAGTTCACTTAATTAAACCCAAGAAATGAACTCAGAGGAGAAAAATGTTTAGATAAAACATAAGTGAAATAATCCACACACAAATTACACAAAACCAGTAGAGTATCAAGTGCCAGAACCCCCTCCTAAGTATGTGTAGCTCCCTCGAAATGATCATCCACCGTTTAGCTCACCATCGAGAGGAGGAGAAGGCTCGGGTAGAACCCCTTCTTCATTGTTGACCACCCTATGATGATAGGGGCCTCTAGAACTTCAAGCATGAGGAGAGAAATCCTTTGGGTCTCCAAAATACCAGATCTTTTCCTCCTGGTCGAACTTGAAAATGAGGAGCCCAGGGTGCCATTTTATAGGAAAATGGGATGGTGGTATTGAGCACATAGAATTCTTGAAACCACTTGTCATAGGTGTTTCAACCTCCAGACAATGTTATCTAGATTTGGAGAAAATAAAAAAGTTGTATCCCCACCTCTTAGATGTCTCCACCAAATGTTTTACATAAATTGGACACCTATAGCCCGAGATATGGACAGATCACAGCACACAAATTTTGACATCGTGCAGATTCGGTGTGCTGGACAGATCAGGTCGGTTGGGCCCCTATATGGACGAATGAGTCTTGGGTTCCTTCATAAGAAATGTATCCCAATAAAATTTGGACCATCCCACAAAATATCATCCTAATTGAATTTGTGTTATAGTATAAGTGTGTGGATTAATCCACTGGTGTGCTTGGATCCTGCGCAGTTTGGCCCATTTTTCTTAGACATCATCATAGGCCCTCCAAATTACCTCCTCCTTCAGTGGAATCATCAAAAAAAGTATCATTTCCCTTTTTAACAGTGATAAACACAAAATAAATGATTCAAAAATGGAATGCAACTTGTCATTATTTTTATAATTTTCAATATAAAACAAGTTCAACACAGTGGTGTAAAGGTGAAAATTACACAGTGAATCGTGGTACGATCACACCCCCACACCTAAACATTTGCACTCCTGGGAAAATTCACATATCTAAATAAAATTAGGCATATAAATATTCCCAACATCATGAAGATTTAACATCTGAGGAAATTTTAATTCATTAAATTAATGAGATCAATGCACGAACCACACCAAGGAGTTTTTCCTATGGAAAAAGACGTCTCATAAATCATATCACAATGAAATTCAAAGAGATTCAGGACACCAACATGAGAAAGGAATTCAAAAGTCAAACATTCCACTAACTCTCCATGTATGTGTGTGAAAAACATTCCATGCTATTCTTTCCACTTTCTATCTAATTAATATATGTTATTTTAAAATTATTCAGCTTTAAATTAATTTTCACCGAACCTACCCTACATCCTTTGCAATCATATTTGAAGACCCACTCACTTAAGAATTCTCAGAAGTCAAACTGTAAGATCCTGACCTAGATATCCCCATATGTTGTACATTTCATCACTCCCCTCATTTATTATTTTTTTAGAAGTTACATTTGGAACAAATCTCACACTCATCTCTCAAACCTTGTTTGATCTCCTCACGACACTAATTGAAATAGTTATAACAAGATCAAAGGTTGAGGAGGAGTGGTTTTTGACCTGCCCAAGAATCAAACTTTTTTTGAGGGCGTACAATAGTCGGACATTAGGTACACACGCATAGGTCAATCTGGTACAGTGATGAAATAGATCGGATAAGTAACAAATGTATGAAAATATCATTTAAAGCTGAAAAATATTAACCTAACATATATTTACCTTATATTAAGTAAGAAATATTCACACTTCGTGGTTTGTTGCAAAAATGTATGGAGATATTAGTGACACAGTTTTCCCAAAAACTACTCATAAAAGGGGCATCAATCATCTCAAATGTTTCACAGTGATACAACCATTTAAATCATTGTCAGAAAAAAAAATTCACTAAAAATCACTCCCTAATGTTAACTTCATACAAATATTATTTTTCACCATTATTTATGGTATTTTTACTTCCCCTCCTTTATGGTCACCGAATCACGGAACTTTGAAATTTTTGATGGGGGAAAAATGAAAATACCATAAATAAGGAGAAAAAGAGAAGAAAGAAGAAAGACATTGGAAAGCCTAATGAACTCAACATGACAGGGAAAAGTGAAAATACCATAAAGAAGGTGAAAAAGAGAAAAAAGAAAGAAAAAAAAATGATGAAAATTCCTATCTAACCCAGGAATGTACCCATCCCCCCACACCTAGAATGTGTAGTGTCCTCACTTTAATAATTGAGAAGGTGAGAAGGAAGGATAAAACCTGGTGTGTTTCACTGGTATGTTGCTTCTTGAACATGGAGTTCCTCCATTGGGAACTCCGAAAGGGCTTCATGGAAGTGCTTCAGCCGCTGCCCATTGACAGTGAAGGTTTGCTTGGTTTCTTCATTTTGAACCTGGAAAACACCAAATGGAGATACATTAATAATAGTGTATGGGCCAAACCAGCGGGAAAAAAGCTTACCTGGATGCAAATTCAGCCTTGTATTATAAAGGAGGACCTTCTGCCCAATGTGGAACTGATGATGAAGGATAAGATGGTCGTGGGCAGCCTTGGTTCGCTCCTTATAAATCCTGGAGTTTTCATATGCATCTCTTCTCATTTCCTCCAACTCCTGAATCTACAGCTTTCTTTGGTAACCCACACCAAAAAGATAGAATTGCATTGTTTGATGGCCCAGTAGGCCTGGTACTCAATCTCAATAGGTAGGTGACAACTCTTTCCAAATACAAGACAATAAGGTGACATTCCAATGGGAGTTTCGAAAGTAGTATGGTAGGCCCACAATGAATCATCAAGTCGAAGACTCTAATCTTTTCTATTGGGTTGAACCATTTTTTAAAGAATCTGTTTTACCTCTCTATTTGACACCTCAGCTTGACCATTGGTCTGTGGATGATATGTAGTAGACACTCTATGACCGACCCCATATTGACGCAAAAGTGATTACATTGTTCAGTTGCAGAAATGAGAACCCTAGTCACTGATGATGAACCTAGGTAAGCCAAACCTATAGAAGATTTGGGTTCTAAAAAATTCTACAACTACCTTAGAATCATCAATCCTTGTAGCTCATGCCTCTACCCATTTTTGAAACGTAATCAACTTCCAGAAGAATGTACAAGTTACCAAAGGAATTAGGAAATGGACCCATAAAGTCAATGCCCCAAACATAAAAAATATCATGAAAGAGCAATGGTTGTTGTGGTATTTCATTTCTTTTAGAGACATTCCCCATTCTTTGACAACGAGGACAATATTTTCAAAAATCATGGGCATCCCAAAAAAGTGTTGGCCAAAAGAGACCAGAATCAAGGACCTTGCGAGCAGTCCATTGGGGACCAAAGTTCCCCCCACAAGCAAGAGTGTGGCAAAATCTAAGGATAGACTAGAACTCTCTATCGGGAACACAACGCCTAAGGACTTGATCACTACATGTACGACAAAGATAGGGGTCATCCCAAATGTACCAACAAGACTCATGTTTTAGACGACTGACTTGGTTTTTATTGAAATCAGTAGAAATGCAAGATGCTACCAAATAATTTACAATTTCAGCATACCAAGGAATAACATCTTGCACTCGGTACAATTTCTCATCAGGAAACATGTCATTAATGGGAATACATGGGGATGAGTCAATTACCGAGGATGGGGGATTCCTACTGATATGGTCCGACACAACATTCTTTGCTCCTTTTTTATCTCTAATTTCTAGATTAAATTCCTGAAGGAGGAGCATCCGTGAATGAGATGTGGCTTGGCTTCCGGTTTCTTAAGGAGATACTGGAGGGCTGCATATTCTGAGAACACAATGACTTTGGACCCCAAAAGGTATGATATGAATTTATCCAAGGAAAACACAATGGAAAGGAACTCTTTTTCAGTTGTCATGTAGTTTTCTTGGGCAGGGTCCAAAGTATGTGAGGCATAGGCAATGACATGTGGAGCTCGATCGACCCTTTGTGACAAGACTGCCCCAACTGCATAGTTAGAGGCATCACACATGAGCTCAAACGGTAAATCCAACCGAGCTGGTTGGATTACTGGGGGTGACGTGAGACTCCATTTTAACTTA
Source organism: Viscum album (assembly GCA_963277665.1). Lineage (NCBI taxonomy): Eukaryota > Viridiplantae > Streptophyta > Magnoliopsida > Santalales > Viscaceae > Viscum > Viscum album. The sequence goes on from OY728159.1 coordinate 100,735,008, forward strand.
TTAAAATCTTCCTCACATTATTTACCAAAAACAAATTCTTTTTATTTTTGGAGTAATCAGGATAGGGGGAGTGCAATTTTACTAAATTCACGAATGAAATGACAGTAAAATCCAGCATGACCTAGGAAAGAACGCACATCCCATACATTTTTGGGGAATGGTAAGGAATAAATGACATCCAATTTTTATTTATCTAGTTGGATTACATCCCCAGAAATGAAATTCCCCAAAACTATACCTTGTCGCACAATGAAATGACATTTCTCATAATTTAATACAAGATTCTTTTCAATACTGTGACATAGGACTGAACCAAGACTACTCAAACATTCATCAAAAGAAGATCCATAAACAGTGAAATCATCCATGAATACTTCCATACAATTCTATAAGTAATCAGAAAAATACTAATCATGCAACATTGGAAAGTACCCGGAGTATTGCATAGACCAAATGACATCCTTCTATAGGCAAATGTGCCAAAGGGGAAAGTGAAGGTTGTCTTTTCCTGATCCTTGGGGGAAATATGGATCTGAAAGTATCCATAATACCCATCAAGGAAACAGTAGTGGGACTTACCCACTATACTCTCTAGAATTTTTCAATGAATGGAAAAGGGAAATGGTCCTTCTTAGTGTGTTGGTTTAGTTGGCGATAGTCTATACAGACACGCCAACTATTCTGCACATGAGTTGGAACCAATTCATTGTTTTCATTTTTGATTACTGTAAGGCTGGTCTTTTTAGGAACTTCTTGAATGAGACTGATCCATTGGCTGTCAGTGATGGGGAAAATTATTCCAGTAGCCAATAATTTTATTACCTCATTTTTCACAACTTCTAGGAGGTTTGGGTTTAGTCGACATTGTGGCTTCCTCACTGGGTTAGCCTCATCATTTAATAAAATATGATGTGTACAAATTGATGGGATAATACCAGGAATGTCAACAAGTGTCCATCCCAAATCTTGTTTATACTCCCTCAAAAGTTCAAGCAATCGCAATTCATGCTCAGGAGGGAGTGAACTAGAAATGATGACATGCAACTTGTTTCCATTATCAAGATATGAATATTTTAAATCTTGAGGCAATTGTTTCAGTTCCAATTCAGGTGGATTTTGGATTGATGGGAGTGTGTGTGAAATTGAGAGGTCACTGATCTCATCTAACTGCTCAATGGTATCATCCTCGAATGAGGAATGAGCTTTTACAAGCTTAGCATTATCATTGAAGGTCAGTGGATCCTCAGTGTTCAAGAAATCATTAATCAATGAAAAAGCATGACACTTTTCTAGACTACTACAACAATCAATGCATGAGTCATTTCCTATCATTTCTATTAGTGAAGAAAACTCATGAAAGGGGATTAGGGGAAAGAAATGTTGTTTTTTCAGGGGAAGGGAGTGCATCTATAGAATTAATAGAGAGATGAATGTTCTTCTGAGGGGTGATTCATGGCATCAAGGATATTGAAGTGGAAAATGTCACCACCAAAATCTATAGATAATATACATTTGTGGACATTAATTATGGTTTTGGTGGTTTTCAAGAAGGGTCTCCCCAATATAATTGGGGCATGTCATTTATCCTATCATCCATTTTAAGCACATAAAAGGCAACATGAAAAATTAAATTTTGAACCCTCACAAGAACATCCTCTAACACACCAGAGGGGTGTGCGGTACTCCAGTTAGCTATTTGAACAATAATTATAGTGGGATTTAGTCCCCCAACCTGTAATGTAGAGTAAATAGAGTGAGACGTCACATTTATAGAAGCACCTAAATCAAGCATAACATTAGAAAAAGAATACTCCCCTATGGTGCACGGAATTGAAAATGTTCCAGGATCACTGAAATTGGTGGGAAGTGATGGCTCTATCAATGCTGAAACATTCCTCCCCAAACTCACCTTCTCATCTCCACAAATTCACCTTCGGTGTGTACACATCTCCTTTAGAAACATGGCATACCGTGGAATTTGCTTCACAGCATCAATCAATGGGATGTTAACCTGCACTTTCTTGAAAATATCCAATATTTCCTTATCAAGTTCAGTTTTCTTTTGTTTTCTTGGTTGGGTGGACCTTTGAGGAAATGGAAGAGGAATGGTTGGGCTAGGTGACTCATCAATGTACACACTCTTTCTTTTGGAAGGGTTTCTCTCAGGACAAGGTTCTTCAACATTTGGAACATTTTTAATGGTTGGGATGGAGGTTTCCTCAGAAGGGGATGACTCTAATTGAGGATTCATCTTAATTTATAGTTGTTTTCCACTCCTAAGGGTGATGACACTAACATTTCCTTTATCCCTAGGGTTAACTATTGGTTGAGAGGGAAGTTTACCTGATCCGTGACTTTGAATTTCACCCACCGAGTTAGCTAGTTATCCTAATTGGTTTTTTAGGTCTTGTATGGATGCTTGAGTGGTTTGTTGAAATTGAATATTATTGGCAGCCATTTGTTTCATCATATCTTCTAGGATATGCTCGTGTTTTAGAGGGGTTTGTTGGAAAGGCCTTTGGGGTGGTTGAGGATTTATGGGTGGTGGTGGTGGATGACTACTCTGTCCCGATTAGTTCCATTGTTGTTGAGGTTGGTTTAAATACCCCCCTTGCCTATAGGCTTGGTTCTCCTTCCACCCAGGGTTGGATGGATAGTAAGGTTCTTACCTAAAGGGTTGGTTATAGGGGCAGACTGGAAATATTTCCTCACAACTCTCAAATGTTTCCCTCAATTGAGGACATTGGTCAGATTAGTGGGTGTCAGAAGAACATATACCACAATGGATGGGAGGAGGAGATTGGGATTTCCCTTAGGAAATAGCAAGTTGTCGAAGAAGGGTACTTACCTCTTCGAACTTTCTGTCCACCTTCTTCTCGAATTTAGTACTTTGTACCTCATGAACACCTCGAATGGGTATGCTAGACCTTGTAATGAATTGTTGAGTGTTTTGTGAGATGTTCTCGATTAAGGTCCTTACAGCAATTTGGGTCTTATCTACCAGTGCACCACCTGCAGAAGCGTCAATCATATTTCTATCAATAGGGATTAAACCTTCATAAAAATATTGTATTAAAAGTTGGCCACTTATTTGGTGGTGTGGGAAACTTGAACATAACCTTTTAAAGCGTTCCCAATATTCATGAAGTGTTTCCCCTTGATATTGTATTATACCACATATTTCTTTCCTTATTGTTGCAGTTCGAGAGGTTGGGAAATATTTTTCAAGAAAAAGGCGTTTCATGTCTGCCCAACCTCTTATTGGTGAATTAACATAGTACAACCAATCTTTCGCGGTGTCTTCTAAAGAAAATGGGAATGATCTAAGCTTTAGTTGTTCCTTATCCACATTATAAGGTTTTAATGTTAAACAAACAGTATGAAATTATTTTAAGTGCTTGTGTGGATCTTCTTCAGGAAGTCCATGGAATCTTGGTAATAGATGAATTAAACCAGATTTTAGTTCAAAATTGGGTGCGTCTCCTTGTAATTGAATATTGGTGGGTTGGATATCAACATCAGGCGAGGTTAGTTATTTTAGTGTTAGATTGTTTTCATCCATGTTATTCACGTTAATTTCAGTTTTGATGTTAGTTCTAGAAGAAGATTAAGGGTGAAGAAGAGTTTCAATATGTGGTGTGCCCTCCTTCAAAGTGTTGTCTTGTGTGTCTCGGTGTCATTGACGTAGGGTCCTCTCCAGTTTGGGTTCAAAAGGTGCTAAATCTCCTAATGTAGAAAAAGTCATGCACCAAACCTACACAAAAAATAGATCATAACAAAAAGGTATTCAAAAGGTATAATAGAAAACAAATAAATATTCACAAAAATTACAAAAACCTTATAAAAAACACGCACTAAAAACCAAAGCGCTCCCCGGAAACGGCGCCAAAATTTGACCGCATTATTGAGACGTGGCAAATTGATTATGATTTTAAGGTTGTTTTATAGTCTAGGGTAGACCCTAGGTCATCTCTCAAGGAGCGTTGGTGGCTTATAGTGTGTATTATTAATAAAGATTACTAAAAGAGGGGGTGATTTTGAAAACAGTTTTAAGAAAATAAATTAACTTAAAGAGTTTAATAGTTGATAGAATAAGTTGAGGGTTTAAGAATTATGAGATAAGAAGATCACTTAAAGTTCACTACACATCTTGGATAGTTCATTGTTCTGAAAATTTCACATGGTTTTGTTTAATTCTTTGGTTGAGGGTTGTTAAGATCTTGATTCCCCTCTTGCCTCTATAAATGTTGCACAAAGTACAAACCCTTGACACAACAATCATGTTGTCAAGGTTTGGAATTCAAGAACCGATTAAAGGATACCAAATCATACTAATATCTTTTATATGTGCGAGATAAAGAGGATCCTTGTGTTTCACAATCGGAACAACTCAAGTTTCCCACTTGAAATTTCAACCCAATCGGTGTTGAAATGAAAAGCAGTTCACTTAATTAAACACAAGAAATGAACTCAGAGGAGAAACATGTTTAGATAAAACATAAGTGAAATAATCCACACATAAATTAAACAAAAACAGTAGAGTATCAAGTGCCAGAACTCCCTCCCAAGTATGTGTAGCTCACTCAAAATGATCGTCCACCGTTTAGCTCACCATCGAGAGGAGGAGAAGGCTCGGGTAAAACTCCTTCTTCATCGTTGATCCCCCTATGATGATAGGGGCATCCAGAACTTCAAGTATGAGGAGAGAACTCATTTTAGTCTCCAAAATACCAAATCTTTGCCTTCTGGTCTAACTTGTAAATGAGGAGCCCAAGGTTCCATTTTATAGGAAAATGGGAAGGCGGTTTTGAACACACAGAATTATTAAAACCACTTGTCACAGGTGTTTCGACCTCTAGAAATCCTTATCTCAATTTGGAGAAAATAAAAAATTTGTAGACCCACCTCTTGGATATCTCAACCGAAAGTGTGGAATAAATTGGACACCTATATCCCGAGATATGAACAGATTACATCACACAACTTTTGACATCGTGCAGATTCAGTATGCCGAACAAATCAGGTCGGTTGGGCCCCTATATGGATGAATGAGTCTTGGGTTCCTTCATATGAAATGTAGCCCAATAAAATCTGGACCAGTCCACAAAATATCAACCCAATTGAATGCATGTTATAGTATAAGTGTGCGTATTAATCCACTGGTGTTCTTGGATCCTGCACAGTTTGGCCCATTTTTCTTGGACATCATCATGGGCCCTCCAAATCACCTCCTCCTTCAGTGGAATCATAAAAAAGTATCATTTCCCGTTTTAACAGTGATAAAAAAAAATAAATGATTCAAAAATGGAATGAAAATTTTTATTATTTTTATAATTTTTAATATAAAACAAGTTCAACACAGTGGTGTAAAGGTGAAAATTACACAGATAATCGTGGTACGATCAACAGCTAGCCGACCAACCCGGTGAAGGTGGAGTGCTGATATCATAACATGTGTTGGGGAGGAGAAATTACTATTTTTCTTGTCTAGGTGTTTCCCTCTAAGACTTATGGGTCATGTAATTGTCTCTACGCCTTCAGGCCTTATAAGGGTTCCACCTCACCCCTTGAAAGGTCGATTATCAAAAATAATAAAAAAATGAAGGCCTTCAGGCCATTCAGTTGATTATAGGTTAAACTGGGGGTCTTGGGATTTTAATTAAATTTTTCAAGGGATTAAAAATCCACGTGCATGGTTTCCTAGTTGTGCCACATGGTTATTATTAATTGTGCACCCTTACTGGGATTATGGAAAGGGTTCATGGTTTGGCCACATGGTTTTTTAACAGTGAACCAACCATGTAACCCCCACTATCCATGGACACATGGTTTGGGGGAAGGCCGCATGGTTTGAAACTAACCATGATCCCCCTAAAATGGATCACATCAGGGCACATGGTCTGCTGGTCTAAACTGTATGGTTTTCCTTAACGACGCGACAACTGTGCACAGCCCCATGAGCTTCTAAAATTTTCAAATAGCTCCTAAAACAACCCTAAAAAAGGCCCAAATAATAAAGATCAAAACAAGGGTAAAGAAGTACCTGAATATAGGTAAGGGGTGTTACACCCTCCCAATGATTTTTTTCTATACCCAGAAATATTGTCAATAAGAATCCATGTTAAAGAGATGAGGCCAATGCATTATCATCAGTGCCTAATGCTCCCAAGTCCCATGAAAATTAGAACCATGCTGCCTAGCATACAAACCAAAGGTGTATACTTCCCATGAATAACCTTTTTCTTAGAATTAACAATCCTGACTGGATGCTCAGTCATGGACAAATCATGTTCCACATCAAGGCTTTCCCAGCTCAAGATGGGAGAAGGGTTAGAAATATACTTCATGAGTTGTGATACATGAAACACATTGTGGATGTAAAGACCCCAACCCCAGTAGTCTGGAGTCGGTGCCTTACTTAATTATATTGGTATAATAAATAAGGAAGTCACATCCCAAAGGACAAAAAAGTTTAGTAGCTTTGGAAAACTAGATACTGTAACACCCCAATAATTTACAAATAGATTTAATACAGAATGCATGAAACACTGAGTCTCTACAAAACACTACTTTGTTATAACCTAGCCAAGTAAACATAATTTTTCCACCTCTATGATTTAAATTTCGAAAAACTGACATACACAGTTGCGTTTAATAAGATATTTAGAGTCTGATAAGACAAACTTATATTTTTGTGAATAGTAACATACCCTTATGAATAGTAATGAATAGTAAATCATCCAAAGAAATAGAAACTTCACCCATGAATGTATAAAAACAATTTTGACATCTTAAAAGTGAAAAAACGATCATAGTATAAGTATTGGTATTTTTGTATGTCATAAATATTTTAATTACAATTTTATGATTAATTTAATAATTTAAAATGGAAATTTATTTTCATAAAATTTAATCATAAATTTTTTACTTTATTATCTTATGGTTATAAGATAATTTTATGGGACCTTGATTAATTTATCAATGTGTTATAAAGTGAGTTATAGTTTTAAAGTTGTTTTTTTGGAATAAATTATGATTTTATTTAAAAATTAAATTAAAAATATTTAGAAAATTAATTTCAAAAAATATATTTCATTTTTTAATTCTACACGTTGAAAAATGGTTAGGGTGAATTTTTGGGATTTTTCTAAAATTCTTGAATTTTTGACGAATAGTGAAATACAGTAAAATACTGTATATACAAATTATCAGTTAAATACACTATTTATGACATCATAAGTGATGTAAGGACACTTGGTTCGAACTCACATGAACTTATTACTATTAGGGGTCACATGAAACAACACTATTTTTTGTCTTGAGGGAAATAATAAAATAATGAATAAAATATTAAAAAAGCACTCCTCTCCTCCACTATAAAACCCCCTCTCACTTCCTATTTTCTTCACTCCTCAAGCCTTGAAGCTCCTCAAATTTCTACCCAAATACCCTCCCATAGTTACTCCCCACGTACAAGAATCTCTTGGTCTTTCCAAAAGACTAAAACCCCTTCCCTTTAAGATATTCTCAAGGAGGTGGATTCAAGAGGTAAATTCTTCTTTTCATTTCTTCTATTTCAAGTTCTCTTTTATGTGGTATGTATTTAAAGTTTTCATAACATGTTATTATTTCCATTTTATTCTATTAAACTAATAATTTATTATTATTCTATGAATGTGTGACCCCTTTCTCCTCTCTTTTTAATGTTTTCTAAAACCATGTTGCATAGCCGTTATGCTGTAGAATTTTCGTCTCAAAATCTCTCTTTTTTTCAAGCACTCTTATTATGTTATCATATTTTAATTTCAATTTTATTATGTTAGGATATGAAATTACATATCCCCATTACTGTATATATTATGTAATAATGATGATATACCCTTTTTCTCTCATCAATATATTTTATGAATTTTTAAGTAATGTCGTTAGGCTGCCAGATTTTCATAAGGGATTTCTCAACTTTTCTTTTTATTTTGAGTTCCTTTCTTTTTCTTTCTTCTCCTAATTTCTTTAAAATGTTGTGATTAATATAGTATCTTAAATTTACTAGAATTTTTTCATGATAAATGAATAATTTTTCATCATCTCTCCTTTCCCATTATTTTATACTAAAAATGAAAATACCACCCGATGTGCTAATCTACCACATTCAAGGACGATGGGTTTTCAATTTCTATTACTATCTTCAATTATGGTTATGAAACCATTATTATGGTTGAACCAGAATATAATATATGAATTATGTCTCATCTATGGGTTTGAAATCTTTTTTTACACATGGTTTTGATTTATAAAGCGAAATGAGTTCGTTGTGTTCGAAAACTGCAAATTAACCCAAACAGTTTTCATTAAATGATTTAAATAATGATTCATCTTCACTCCAAGTAACCAAATGAAATTTACAACCATGTAAACTTCCATATGTTCACTAATAACATATAACTTTAATTCTAGACAAAAATTCTCATTTTACATGATTCTCTATTCATGTATATAAGTATACCGATCATGAAACAAACGAAACTGAACAATGAAATTGAACCTCTTAACCCATAAAAAAGGACATGAATGAACTTAATAAGGTTATAATAAATAAATTATATGTATAAGATATTGTGAAAATCTTAATTAATGAATTTAATTTGGTTATCCAGGACACTAAGACCAAGTAAAGAACACCATCAGACTTAAGGTAAGGGTTTCTTCATCTCACTTCCATTTTTGTGAGATTTTCCATATTCACAACTAATACTTGTGTATGGTGTATGTATACAACCCATTGATGTAAAATATAATTAATATATTTATTTTAATTTTATTCAAGGTATCATTTGAATATTATTAATTTTGGGGCATACGAATCAATTGATTACAAAGTGATAAAGGTTTTCCACCCGAACCTCCATTTCATTCAGGTTACTTTTATTGTCTAATTACCTCAATGAAATTATTATGTATTATTAGTTACTCCTTATAAATTATGAATGAGTGTTATATATATGTTTACCAACCATAATTCTTCCTTATTTTAGGGGTATATACACATTTTAAAAGGAACTTTCAAAATTATTTCTAAAATACAAACCCGATTCAAGGGATCTTTTTGAATCCTTACCCATTTTCAAGTGTACACCAAAATATGTATTAATACACCATTATTTTTATAAAAACACTAATTTTATCATGAAAAAATACCTTGGATAATTTCTGGATTTAATATAACAAACATGCCTTATCACTTTAAAATTATCTTTAATACTTTCCTTAAAATGCTCTAAAATGATTTATTTCTAAAGAATCTTAAGAAATATTTTTACATGATTTTAATTTAGTGGGACATCATTTATGCCTAAAATATAATTTCAATATCCTGGTCTTTTATTTTTTGGGGTATTAATTTTTACAATATGATTTCATGTAAAATATTAATGATTTTCCAAAAGAAATCTTCTTTCAAAAGTAAAAAGGAATTTTCTCATCTCAAATTAACTTTTATGAGATATATTCATTGTTAACCACTTATTTATTTCTTGTGGTGTATGTACTTCCCTCTGGAATATCATATAAAGAGTCTCCTTATTCTCATGATATTCTAAGGGATTATGATTTGAATGTTTCAAGGTGGTATGAGACACTTTGGAATGTTTAAGGATTATTTCCTAAAATATTTTTCAATGGTCTCATTTAGAAGTATCCTCATCTATGTCAACATAATTTTTTGGATATTTTACTTCATTGAGGATTATCTCATATGATATAATCCACTATTTTTTTATTTAATGGTTTATTATTAGTTTGACTCTGTATGTGCTATCTTGAAACGATTTACCATATTACGCTAAATGGTTAGTGTTTATGATTAATGATTGGGGAAAGTTATTTATATTTCATATGTTAGTTTCAATATGAATGTGTATGTTGTTTATGTTTATCCCTATTCATAATAGGAATTCATTGGACATAGTAAGTGTTAGGTGGGGCCCTCTATAGCCCCTCGATGCATCGGTAGGTCTCATGAGACAAACTACAGTCTTGGCATAAGGCATTGACAAAATGATTATTTATGGTCTTAGCACGAGGCCTTGATAGTATGATTATGATGTCCCTCATTATGTATTCCCTCATTATGAAAAAATTATTGATGGTTCATGTGGTTATTCGACTAGTATAATACCCATGATTATGTTTTATTATGGAATTATTTACTCAGCTCATATTCCCACCATAAAGTGTTCGAGTTTATTATTTGTAAAGGCATGTGTTTTCAATTATTCACCATGCCTAATGTTTATGTTATCTTCCACTGTATTTCTTACTCTTACTGAGAGTTTGAGATCACCCCTTTCTTATGTTTCATTTTCTCAGGACATGAAGAATTTTATTATGAATGAAATACTGAAATAACCTAGGAGTTATGGATATGGTCAAAGAAATTTCTATGTTTTTTTCATTTCAAGTTGTAATGTTGAACTTATGTATGTATCTTGTTTCCAATTCTACCAAAATACTCAGTCCTTTGGGATGTATATTCCTTGTTTATATGCCAATGCAATCAAATAAGGAACTGACTCTGGGAAACTGGGGTCAGGTCCTTACAGATACAAACATAAGTTTTACATTACAACTTGAAAAGAAAAAAAATATAGAAACTCCATTGGAAACATACATAAACTCCTAGATTATCCCCACAAGTCATTCATAATATACATCTTCACATCTCGGAAAAAAAATAAAACATAAGAAAAGGGTGATCTCAGATGCTCAGTAAGGTTAAACAATACAATAAAAGCTATCAGAAAATAAAAATAAACAATAAGGCATGATGAATAACTAAAAATACATTCCATTAAAACATAATCTTGAGAATAATATGGAAAGAATAAAATTTGAATAAATAATTCCATATAATTAATCACATGAGAATGAAACTTAACCATGAATATTCTACTAGTCGAATAGTCACATGGGCTATCAATTAATAATATCATAATGAGGGAATACATAATGTCAAAAATCATAAACATACCATCAAGGCCTCAAATAAGAAGTCTACATAAATGGGTAAGGCCTTGGCTAAAACCTGGTCTAGTTTGTCTCATGAGACCTACCGATGCATTGATGGGCTTTAACAGGCCCCACCCGTCACTTACTAAGCCCAATGAATTCCTCATATGTTAAATAAAAAATATCTTTAAATCAAAGTTTCCCATAACACTTTGAAATATTTGAATCATAATCATAGATGAAAATACTCTAATAAAATTATTGATAGATTCCTAATAAATACCATTTTATTTTGGAAAGAAGATCTCTTTTTGAAAATCATTTGTATTTTTCATAAAATCATATTGTAAAAATGAATATCCCAAAAAATAAAAGGGAATGACAATGAAATTATGTTTGAGGTGTAAATGATTTCCAACTGAAGTGAAAATATGTAAAAAGAGTTTTTAAGAAACTTTAGATATGAAACATTTTATTATGGTTTAAGGAAAATAATCCGCAGTAAAACATTTCATCTCTAAAGTTTCTTAAAGAGAATTTAAATGCCACTTCAGTGGTGGTGCGGTGGTGAAGGTGAGGGGTATAAACATGCCATTATTTGGGAGGTTCAAGTTTTTAATCCTTGGAGTTCACTTTTGGGATGAGCCTCTCCCTCGGGATCCACCCACCTTGTTGGGTCTCTCGGTTTTCACCAGGCGGGCAAAATGAGGCGTGGCCTAATGGCAGATGGATCGCTGTGACGGATCATCACTGACCAGGCCGTTAACCTCTGGGATGATCTTCCATCTTGGCTAGAAACATATCCTTCCATGGTTGGGGCTCTACCTCAGGGAAGTGACCTCTTTATGGGAGAGGGGGGTTTCCATGTGTGGAGGGTTTGGAAAGGCCACACAGGAGAATTCCCTCTTTAAAGAAGGAAAATAAAAGAATTTAAATCCAAAAGGAAAAATATTTTATATAAAACCATAAATGAACCAAGATAGTTTTTCATGATAAGAAATTGATGTTAGAAAAATAATGGAGGCTTAAAACAGATTATGTAGTTCTCTTGAAAACAAGTAAGAAATCGGGAAGTTCCCTTTAATCGGGCTTGCTTATTGGGAGGAATTGAAAAGAGAAACCTTATAAAACATGTATTTACCCATCAAAGAAATATTAAATGATCTAGATACATGAGTTTGGATCATAAAAACATAATTTATAATAAGTATATAAAAAATAAATAATAATTACATTGGTGTAAAAAGAGAGAAATCGTAACCTGAAGGAAAAAATGGGGGTTTGGGGAGAATCTCTTACCACTTTGCAAAAAGTCAAATCATGTGCCCCATATAATTAATGATCATCAAATAAAAAACTGAGTACCATTAATATAATGATATTCATGATATTATACATCAATGAGAAATATAGATACACCACACATAATAAATATTGGTGAATAAGGCATATCTCACATAAATAAAAGTGAGATGAGAAAACCGTTAACTTATGTCCAAAAGAATTCTGCACTTGCACTTAACATCCTAGGTAATCAAATTAAATACATCAATTAATTAATTCAGAACCTTTTCTACATGTATTTTATTTGGTATAATTTTATTAAGTTAATTTATGTCATTTTTTATGAGTTTTAAGATTCAATTTCCTCATTCGAAAGTGTTCGTTTCCTTGATTTTCACGATTAGTTCACTTGTATACATATATGAAAGATTATGTGACATAGAAATAAATATATAGAATTGAAGTTATATGTAATTAATTAATTTACATAAGATTAAATGGTTATATAATTTTTTTTTATTTTGGGTGAGGATGAATCATTAGACAAGACGTTAGTGATAATCATTTAGATTATTTTGATGGGTTTTCAATCATCACAAACTAGTTTTGTTTTATCAATTAGTATTATGTATATATACTATTTCTAGAACATTATATAAGATGTAATATATATATTATAATCTGGTTTAACCATAAAAATGGTTTTATGACCATCCTTTAAGGAGGAATTGAAAAATTAAAATACGTCGTCCATAAAAGCGGTAAATTGGCACCTCACAGACGATGTTTTCATCTTTAAAATAAAAAGAAAAAGAAAATATACTTTATGGTGGATTTTGTCTTGACCCGTCCCCCGGGGCCCGTGCCGTGACTACACCAAGCCCGCCTTCGATAGGCCAGGGGCTGGAGACTAGCACCAAAGGCGTAATTCCCTGAAACTGGGAAGGCATTTCCTTTATAATCTGTAAACACACACACAACAAGAACACAACTGGATACAAAACACCAAGTAAAACTGTATAACAAAAGAGTGCTGAAAGTAAAAGGGGGTCGGAATACAAGCCCAACAGTAAAGTACAAGAAACTAAAAGTACAAGTACAACTGAAGAAAAAGGAAAACAGCAATTGGGTCGTCCTCCGAGGTTCCTACCTAAAGGGTAGGTACAGATCGCCTCCTCAACACTCCTCGTTCGTTCGTCTCCTCCGTGTACCGACTCGTCGTAAGGTCCACCTCTGGGTACCATCCAGTCCTGGTACTCTTGGCCTTAGTCAGCGCTGTCCGTCGTCTGAAACCAACACAACAAGGTGCAGGCATAGCCCGTGCAAGGGTGAGTATAACGATACTCAATAGGGACCCCGAGACCCTCTAGGTCTCACCAAATCCAACAAGGATAAAACACAAAGTATGAAATCAACAGATATACTTACTTAGGTATATACCCATACATATACCTAAGTTATCAAGTAATCCATCTTAATCATGAGGAAAACATAGAGGTTCTGACTCAGCTCACACCAGGTATATCTTTAGGTACAGTAGTAGAGATAATTATATATAACTACTAAATCATCTTACTCTGTTAAGAGGCTCTGCTAAAAACCTATACAGAATCGTTAGGAGCTGACCCACACATGATCACTGGAGCTGACCCACACAGGATCTCTAGGAGCTGACTCACACAGGATCTCTAGGAGCTGACCCGCATAGGATCGCTAAGAGCTGACCCGCACAAGGTAGCTAGGAGCACTCTTCTCATCACAACCAGCTACTGTGTTTCCACACTAGGCTTGCTCATCTCTGGGAGAGTCCGCTCCCAAATCCACTAGTTGATTCTCCAACTGCCACGATATCCCATGAAGAAGTATCTCAAAGGACCGCCACGTCATAGGGGTCTCAATGCAATAGACGACGCGTCATTCGGACGCTCGCTCTGTGATTTATTAGCCTTTTACTCCCGAGGGCCCAGTTGGATTCGTGATAGATCCAACCCGATCGTTCCCTAACTTTATCCAGAACTTCATTGGGGTATACCAAAGGGACCGTCTCGCTCCAAGATTTCCAGCACCACTGACAGTTTTTCAAACGGATGCCCGTAGCTCAAGATATGGTTGAAAGAGTGAAAATGGGTCAAAGTTGGTCTTGGTCCGGTCTCACCTGGTCGGTCTGACCCGGACCGACCCAGCCTGGGCCGACATGACCCGGTTTAGGTCGACCCAGCCCGCTGGCCCTCTAGGCTCGTGGTGCGGTGGCCCGCTACGGCTGGCCGGACGACCTGCCGCCTTCTCCGCACGGCGCGTCGTGCGCCGGGCCTTCATCGGTGGCCGGCTCGGCCGAGCGCCCTCAATTTTCTACCATGGCACAAAGCCGCGGATCTCGCTTTCTGAGCGGCGTGGACATGCGCCGCTGTCCCCTTCATGTGGTCGGGCTCCGCCGGCCGCCGCCCTTGCTCCACTGTGGCCGACGGGCCACGGCCATTCTCCGGCGGCGCAGTCGCACTGCTGCCTTCGTCACGGCCGGCTGTGGTGCCGACCGCTTTTCCCGAGCCCCACCGGTGTCAGTAACCATCCTCCTCCATCGCAAAGAACACATCAAGAATCACAAGGAATTGCAAAGTGGTCAGACCATGTTCGTTTGGCCCGCACCCTCCGAGTTAGGGCGGTAGCAAGCGACTCAATAATTCTTGAATCAAGAACGATAAACTCTTTACTTTAATATAAATCATGGATTAAATCGTTTTGGTTGATACATGTTTTCCATGCTTTCCAAGAATGAGGAAATTAAACGAGAGATTTTAAGAATTTAATAATAACCCCCTACCTTGGATTGTTCGTTGACGTAGGTCGCAAGGGAAGTACAGAAGTCGATTCGTCGTAGATGAAGACGTCCCACATCGGAAGAATTCCCAAGGAAGAAGGTCCAATTTGAGGTCGGTGTTCTTCGTCGGTAGAGCATTCTTCGTTGGAGAGATTTCTCCCAAGTTCTTCCTCTCCCAAATTCCACCAAAAATATTTCATAGCCCAAAATAATAGATTAAGTGTTCTATTATGTTTGTTGGTATAAATTCAAATAGTTTAATTAATTATTTGATGTGTTGGATCAATTAATTAAAGGGGAGGGTTGGAACAATTAATTTAGGAGGGTTGGCACAATTAATGTGGAGGAAGCCTAATAGGCTCCTCCACATTAATGAGGGAGTTGAAGAGGTTTAGACCTTGGGTGGTCCCCACCACCATAACCTCTCATGGGAGGTTAAGGTCTGGCGGTCCCCACTTCCCAACTTCCATATAGAGGTTTTAACAAATAAAATAAAAATAAAATGTTGTACAATTTTATTTTTATTCTATTCTTTCAAGAAAAACCCAAAAACTAACTTCCACCATGGACCAACTACCATCGAGGTGAAAGTCTCTTTAAGTGAATACTGGTGCTACGAGTTCAACGGTGCCCTCAGATTTCAATTCTGAGCACTGTTTCAAAATTTAGAAAAACCCGCTCGCACATTTACTTAACGTACCCGAACAAAAGTTCAGAAATTCATTTCGGGCACTCCGGGCTTTGGAATCACACGCCGTCAAAATTTGCGGACTCTTAAAATTCTCATTTAATTAAAAAATAAATTTACATGGAAATTTCCAGGTCTTTACATTCTCCCCACCTCAGGTATTTACGTCCCTATAAGCCACAACTCATAACTAGGGAAACAAGTGGGGGGTATTGAGCATGCATCTGAGCCTCCCGCTCCCATGTTCTCTCCTGGAGGTTCCCGTGCTTCTAGTGAACACGCACCAGAGGTATCGACCGTCCACAAAGGACCAGCTCCTTTCGATCCTCAATCTCTACTGGAACCTCCGTAAAAGTCGCCCCATCATCGATGTCCATCTTTCCATGGTCGATGATGTGAGAAGAGTCATGCACGTATCTCCTCAGTTGGGATACATGGAAGACATCGTGCACCCAGTGCAACTAAGGTGGAAGAGCTAAGTGGTAAGCCACCTTGCCAACTCTGCTGAGGACCTGAAAAGGTCCGACGAATCTCAGAGATAACTTGCCGCCTCGGCCAAATATTTGTAATCCTCGTCAAGGTGAGACCCGTAGAAAGACGTGGTCTCCATCCTCGAACTCTAGAGGTCTCCGTCTCTTGTAGGAATTTGACTTCTACCTGCTCTGTGCAGTCTTCATCTGCTCCTGGATGATCTGCACCTTCTCTGTAATAGCCCGAACCATCTCTGGTCCCATGAGTGCTAACTCCCCTAGGTCAGTCCAGTATAAAGGTGATCTACAAGGTCGCCCGTATAATGCCTCTAAAGGTGCTATCCCTATGGTGGAGTGATGGATATTGTTTTATTCAAACTCCACCAAAGGTAAGTGATCCTCCCAGTTATGACCAAAGTTGAGGACACAAGAACAGAGCATGTCCTCGAGGGTTTGAATAGTCCGCTCAGTCTGACCATCCGTCTGCGGGTGGAAGACAGTGCTCAAACGAAGCTGCATCCTGAAAGCCTCCTACAACCCCTTCCATAGCTGGGAAGTAAAATGTGCATCACGATCAGAGACAATAGTCGTGGGTACTCCATGTATCCACACAATATCCTGCACATAGAGGCGTCCCAAGCTCTCTACTGAACCCTACTCTCTGATCAATAGGAAGTGGGCCGACTTGGTGAGTCGGTCGACGATCACCCAGATTGAGTCATGACCTATGGATGTACGTGGAAGTCCTGTCACAAAGTCCATGGATATCTCATCTCACTTCCACTCTGGAACCTCTAAAGGATGTACCAAGCCTGCTGGTACCTGATGCTCTGCCTTCACTTGTTGGCAAGTGAGGCACTAAGAGACAAACTCTGCTACTGCTTTCTTCATTCCCAGCCACCAGTGCTATCGTCGGAGGTCCTGATACATCTTCGCTACTCATGGATGTACCTCTATAGGGGATGTGTGGAACTCCCTCAAAACTTCCTCGTGAAGTGACACTAGTAACATAGTACGTCCTCTGAAGAGGATAACGTGCTTCCTACCTTCAGAAAATCCATCAGGTGCCTGTCCTGTGGATATATGAGCACGTCGTGTCTCGCAGTCAGTGTCCCCATGCCGCGCCTCCATGACTCGCTGAAGAAGTGAGGGAGTGACTATAAGAGATTGAAGGAAAGCTGCTCTATCACGTTCCACGAAAGATATCTGCAAAGCGGCCAGCTGCTCCATCACCTCGCCTAGAAGCTGTATACCAGACCTCCTGCTAAGTGCATCTGCTAAAACGTTCCCCTTCCCAGGAGTATAGACTATCTAGAAGTCATAGTCCTAGAGGAACTCAATCCAACATCGCTGTCTCAGGTTCAGGTTCTCCTGGGAGAAGATATACCTGAGAATCTTGTGATAAGAGTACACGGTAAAATGCTCGCCCATCAGATAGTGTCGCCACATCTTCAAGGTGAAGACCACTACTGCTAACTCTAGGTCATGGGTAGCGTAGTTATGCTCATGCTATCTCAACTACCGAGAACCATATGCGATCACTACTCTCTCCTGCATCAGAACACATCTGAGCCTGGTCCCTGATGCGTCACAGTAAACTACGTACCCTATGCCCTCCTCTAGAAGCCTCAAGATGGGGGCACTAGTCAACCTCTACCTCAGATCCTAAAAACTCTGATGACATCTCTCCAACCACATGAAGGGTTTCCCCTTATTACTCAAGGATGATAGTGGTGCTGCAACTCTGGAGAAATCTGGCACAAATCTCCAGTATTATTTGGCCGAACCCAGGAAACTCCGTGCCTCCATCACACTCCTGGGTGGCTCCCAAGCAAGTACCGCCTCAATATTTATTGAATATACTGCAACTCTATCCTCTGATATGACATTTCCTAGAAATTGAACCTCTCAGATCCAGAACTGGAACTTCGAGAGCTTACCATAAAGCTGGTGCTCTCAGAGTGTGTCCAGTACTACCTGAAAATGATAGGTATGCTTCTACTCAGTTGTCGAGTAGATCAGAATTTCGTTAATGAAGACCACTACAAAGTGATCAAGGTATGGCTGAAAGATACTATTCATGAGTCCCATTAACACCGTTGGAGCATTGGTCATCCCAAATGGAATAACCAAGAACTCATAATGGCCGTACCGACACCTGAAGGCCGTCTTCTGCACATCCTCGTCTCGTACTCTGAGCTGGTGATAACTATATCTGAGGTCTATCTTTGAGAACCACCATGCTCCCTTTAGCTGATCAAAGAGGTCATCAATCCTCAGGAGTGGTTACTTTTTCTTAACGGTCACCTGGTTTAGGTGTCTATATTCAACACCAAGCCTCAAGCTCCCATCCGCCTTCTTGGCAAACATAATCGGGGCTGCCCAAGGAGAAACACTGGGCCAGATGAATCCCTTCCCCTGCAAGTCCTCTAGCTGTACCCGCAGCTCACGAAGCACCGCGGGATCCATCCAATATGTTGGAGTAGATATTGGTGCCATCTCGGGGTATAAGTTAATGTAAAATTACACCTCTCTATGAGGAGGTAGACCCGAAACATCACCAAGGAAAACATCCGCGTACTGGTCCACTACTACAGGATAGCTCGAACTCTCCACATCAACAAATCTGAGGGTAAGGCTAGCCAACTGATGAGTGATTGGATGCACTCTCCTCTGGGTAAGTCCATCCTATGCTACAAAGGATCCCTTATCACCAGTGAAGGTAAAACTGGTCCCATCCGTGCGGACACATCAAGAATCACAAAGAATTGCAGATAGGTCGGGCCATGTTTGTTTGGCCCGCACCCTCCGAGTTAGGGCGGTAGCAAGCGACTCAATAAATCTTGAATCAAGAATGATAAACTCTTCAATTTAATATGAATCATGGATCAACTCATTTTGGTTGATCCATGTTCTCCATTCTTTCCAAGAATGAGGAAATTAAATGAGAGATTTCAAGAATTTAATAATAACCCCTACCTTGGATTGTTCATTGATAGAGGTTGTGAGGGAAGTACGGAAGTCGATTCGTCATAGATGAAGACGTCCCACATCGGAAGAAGTCCCAAGGAAGAAGGTCGAAGTTGAGGTCGACGTTCTTCATCAGTGGAGCATTATTCGTTGGAGAGATTTCTCCCAAGTTTCTCCTCTCCCCAATTCCACCAAAAAGAATTTGTAGCAAAAAATAATAGATTAAGTGTTCTATTATGTTTGTTGGCATAAATTCAAATAGTTTAATTAATTAATTGATGTGTTGGCTCAATTAATTAAAGCAGAGGGTTGGAACAATTAATTAAGGAGGTTTGGCATAATTAATTTGGAGGAAGATCAAGAGGATCCTCCACATTAATGAGGGAGTTGAAGAGGTTTAGGCCTCGGGTGGTCCCCACCACCATAACCTCTCATGGGAGGTTAAGGTCTGGCAGTCCCCACTTCCCAACTTCCACATGGAGGTTTTGACAAATAAAATAAAAATAAAATGTTGCAAAATTTTATTTTTATTCTATTATTTCAATAAAAACCCAAAACTAACTTCCATCCTGGACAAACTGTCATCGAGGTGAAAGTCTCTTTAAGAAAATATCAGCACTGTGAGTTCAACGGTGCCATCAGATTTCAATTCCGATTACTGGTTCAAAAGTTAGAAAACCCTCTTGCACTTTTACTGAACGTACCCAAACAAAAGTTTAGAAATTCATTCCGGGCACTCTGGGCCTCGAAATCACGCACCGTCAAAATTCAAGGACTTGTAAAATTCCCATTTAATTAAAAAAAATTTCTATGGAAATTTCCAGGTCTTTACAGATTTTCCATTGACATAATAAAATTCTATTATATAAAAGATATTGTAGTTATCATGTCAATTTTGATATTTTAGGTGAGGGAAGGATAATAAAAGAAAATAAATTGAAAAGAAAAGAACAGAAAATAAAGAGGATTTTTACCTCTTGAAGTCTCCTCCTTGAGAACCTCTTTAAGGGGACTGGTTTTGGTCTTTTGTTGAGACCAAAGGATCTTGGAAATGGGGGAGGGTCTTGGTAAGAGTATTTGGAAGAAATTGGACAAGTCTCAAATCTTGGGATGTGTGGGGAGAAGAGGTGGTGAGAAGTGATATTTATAGTGGAGGAGAGGGGTGTCTTCTCATTATTGTATTCATTAGTTTATTATTTTGGAACAAGAATATGAATACTTTGAGAATTATCACAAAATATATTAAAAAATTAATGGGAGTTAGATATTATAGTGATTACATCATCCATGACTCAAGGAATAGTGTATTTAACTTATAATGTATATATACCGTAAATTACCATATTTTACTATTCACAAAAATTCAAGTATTTTAGAAAAATCTAAAAAATTCACCCTAACCATTTTTCAATGTATAAAATTCAATAATAAACTCTATTTTATAAAAATAATTTTCTAAATATGAAAAATTTAATTTTTAAATAAAATCATCATTTATTTGTAAAATACTGATTTTAAAATTATAACTGATTTTATAACACTTTGAAAAATTAATTAAGGTATCATAAAATTATATTATAATCATAGGAAAAAAATATTAATTTATGAATCTATTTTATGAAAATAAATTTTATTTTAAATTATTAAATTAATTATAAAATTATAAATAAACATTTTATGTTTTACAAAAATACCAACACTTAATTTATTATTTTTAAAATATTTATTTACTTATACTATAATATAATTATATTGTTTTAACACTTATAAGATGTACAAATTTTACTTATACTTCTATAGGTGTGGTTATTTTTCTAATGGACACATTACTATTCTTAACGGTCACATTATTATTTTAACAACCACATTACTATTCATCAAAAATGAAACTTATCAAAAAAATACCAAAAAATTAACTAAAGTAAATTTTGATATTATTCTTTAAAAAATATTTTTTATTTTTTCAAATATAATTTATATTGAAAACAAGTTATCTATAAAAAGGCGGTAAAAAATGTGTTTAGAAAAATATAACCTTTTTATGTGTATAATTGGATTTATTCTTATCTTATGCCTCTAAAAATACGATGAATGTAAAAATATTTGATTGAATATATAAATTTAATTAATATATTTCTTTAATAGTGTTTAATTTAATTTATTAATATAAAATTTCATTGTGGGAATAAAAATAGTTTTTATAAAAATACATCCTTTATGTTAAGTTGGTTTTCATTTCTAATTAATTAGTAACCAATAAATTAATTTTATAAACATGTGTAATCCATAATTTTCATAATTTACTTAATTTCATTCATTCTCTCTATTCCTAACATCTAGGAGATAACTATAATAATTACATAATAATATTTTATCATTTGTTAAGCTCATAGGATATCAATGAAGTTAAATTTAAAAAGATGCATATCGTAAAATCTTGGGGTGTTACATTCTCCCCTCCTACAATAAATTACGTCCTTGCAATTTAAAATTTTAATTAAAAAAAATCAAAGGTTGATACTTCAAAATTCCTTTGTGGGAAATCCACATCGAAAATAGTGTTAATAAAACATCCTCTTAATAAGAGGAAAAGGGAATTGCGACGGTCACCACAAAACTAGGATTTCAGGTAGGAAAATAATAGTATGAAGTAAAAATATGGACATGAAAGAATAATATAACCATAATTTTATGATGGATAGTGATATAGAACATGGTCATTAGAAATTTAACCATTAAAAATCCAAAAATTTATGATCGGTTAAAAGACCATTGATTTCTCAAAAAAAATTAAACAGATAACGTTTTTGTTCCAAAATCATTTTTCTAGAGTTGAGGAATTCTTTTAATAATCAGATAAACTTACTTGATTACTTTCCATGTCATAAGAATAATATCATCCTTTTATTGTGCTTCGATCTATTTTCACTTCATTCCTTACATCTGGAAATGAATGTTCATGATGAATTTTTCACGCCTCAAGAATTCAAATCAACTTCTATAGATCACAAAATCCACAAAAGTATAATTATCTATTATCTTGTATCTATACATTGACCGAAGCCAAAATTATTAGGATAAGTTAATATAATTTCCCAAAATAAAAAAAATTTAATATCCAAAATTCAAAAGTAAAACTCAAAGTTCAACATAGATCATTTAGAGAATTACTATCATTCCTAAAAAATATTCTAGACTATGACCCCAAAATCAGAAGGATTTGTTTATATAGTCTTCCAAATAACATCGATCACTCTTAATATCTTATACCAAAAATTTAATTACCCATATAATGTAATATCCAAGATATTGTATCCATTTACATAATTAACCTGAATCATTTTAAGTCCACAATAAAATCATATTTGACTCCAAAATAAAAATAAATATTTATTCCTCAAAATATTATATTTACCATAATCATACAGGAATCCAAAAATAGTGAATGTCTTACGAAATAACATTAATAAATTAATAACCAAATCATTTTCCAATCCCAAAGTTATCTTTTTGATAAAAAAAATGTACATAAAATCAAAATATCCTTTATCCATTAGATATTTTAACTAAAAAGCTCATGATAACTAGGACTTCATGTAGGCTAGTGGTAGGTGTTTCACCCTTGAAGCCCTTTGGTTGTGGGTTCAAACCCTACGACCTTTCCGGATATGACGGGTTGTCACCCAACCTATGGGTTGTCCTTTTTCTAAAACTATATTAATATAACTTCAAAAATAAATATAATAGACATCATTGAAATATGGTTAATCACTAAATATACTTTTAACTAAGGTTTTTAATACAACCCAATTATATAAATACTTCATCCATTTATTTCAACATAGGTTCTTACTTAGTCAAGAGTTCATCCTACAAAAGAGGGCATTAACTTGGGTAATTTCCAAGTTCCCCACATTTTAGCTAATGAAATACAAACTGATTCTTCACATGAGTTTTATTTCCTTCCATCATACTCTTCATTTTTCCTCAATAATTATTTTCTTTATATCCATATTTCCTACACATAAATCATTTCTCTATTCTGTTGAGACACTTTCCTGGGTGTCACCTTCTATATTTCTTGCATAATGGAAATAAATACTTATTTTCTCCATGATCTCTACCACTGGAGATCTTAGAAAACTTCATTATTCTCTTATTTGGTGTTTTTGAGAGTTGGTTAAGGTATATGTTGTTAATAATATTTTAGGAAAATTGATTAGGAATGAACACAATATCTTTCACTCCTATCAATATCCCATTTTTTTGCTCATTTCCACAACCTTTTCGATCAGGTTCAATGTTAACATAACTCCCTCAAGTTCCTTCCATTGACTAAAACTAGAAATCACAGTGTGAGTAAAAATATCCATATTGAAAAAAATGAATAATAATTTATAGAATATAATGACACACTATTTTCAATCTAAAACACCTTAGGTTTAACCTAGGTTATATATTCAAATCCTTTATAATGGTTTGTAAAGAAAATGTGAATTATCTTAAGAATATTCCCCAGGAGTGTCAAACCAGGTGCACAATAAGCCCTGTTGTTGTGTACTAGGTTATGAAGAGTCAGGCTTGACGCAACTTGTTGGAGTTTTTATCCCTAAATATAGCTATTCCATAATCATGCCCACTTGTAGTATCTAAATAGTGATATATTTCTATAAAGACCCACAAAATATCTACCTTACCAAAATTATAATATGTTCTTCCATGCTTATCCTCAAATTATATCTTAGGGTTATTTTCCCTAATATATGTTTTCTAAATCTATTCTCCAAGGTTTCTACTAAACTTCATCTGATACCAACAGTAAATACCCCAAAATCAGTAGCCTAGAGCCAATACCTTACTTAATTACATTGGTATAACAAATAATGAATTGGTATCCCAAAGGACTAAAAATCTTAGTATATTTGGAAAACTAGATACAAACATAAGTTTTACATTACAACTTAAAAATAAAAACAATATAGAAACTCCTTTGGAAACATCCATAAACTCCTAGATTATCCTTACAAGTCATTCATAATATACATCTTTACATCCAAGGTAAAAATAAAACATTATAAAGTGGTGATATTAGATTCCCATTAAGGGTAAACAATACAACATAAGCTATAAAAAATAAACATAAATAATAAGGCATAATGAATAGCTAAAAACACACTCCATTAAAACATAATCTTGATCATAATATGGAAGTGATAAAAGATAAATAAATAATTCAATATAAATAATCACATAAGAATGAAACTTAACCATTGATATTATACTATTTGAATAATCACATGGTCTATTAATTACTAATATCATAATGAGGTAATGCATAATATTGGGAATCACAAACATATCATCAAGTCCTCAGCCAAGAAGTCCACATAAAAGATATTTGAATCATAAAATAAAGATTAAATGATATGTATACATGTGTTTGGATCATATAAATATAATTTAGAAGAAGAATATAAAAAATAAAGAAGAATTACATTGGGGTAAAAAGAGAGAAAGCGTAACCCGAAGGAAAAATGGCGGTTCGAGGAGAATCACTAATGACTCTGCAAAAAGTCAAACCATGTGCCCCATAGAATTAATGATCATAAAATGAAACATTAAATACAATGAATATAATGATATTAATTATATTATACATCAATGGGAAGTATACATAAGACACTTATAAGAAATAGTGGTGAATAAGTCATATCTCACAGAAATAAAAGTGAGATGAAAAAACCCTTACCTTATGTCTGAAAGCATTCTGCACTTTCACTTAACATCCTGGGTAATCAAATTAAATATATTAATTAATTAATTAATAACCTTTTATACATTTATTTTATTTGTTATAATTTTATTAAGTTCATTTATGGATTTTTTGATGAGTTTTAAGATTCAATTTCATCGTTCAGAAGTTTTCGTTTCCTTGGTTTTCACGATTGGTTCACTTGTATACATGTACAGAAGATCACGTGAATTGGAAATAAATATACATAATTTAATTTATATGTTATTAATAAACTTTCAAGATATTAAATGGTTATATAATTCATTTGGTTATTTGGGTGAGGATGAATCATTAGATAAGATGTTAGTGATAATCGTTTAGATTATTTTGGCGATTTTTTGATCATCACAAACTAGTTTTGTTTCATTAATTAGTATTATATATATACTAGTTCCAAAACATTATATAAGATGTAATATATATATTATAATCTGGTTTAACCATAAAAATAGTTTTATGACTAGACTTGAAGGATGAATTGAAAAACAAAAATGCATCATCCACGAAGGCGGTAAATCGGCACCTCGTGAATGACGTTTTCATCTTTAAAATAAAAGGAAAAGGAGAAGAGACTTGATGGTGGATTTTACATTGACACAATAAAATTCTAGTATATAAAATATATTGAAGTTATAATTTCACTTTGTATAGGGGAGTTGAGGTAAGGATAATAAAATAAAATAAATTGAAAAGAAAAGAAAAGAAAAGAAAATAAATATAATTTTTACCTCTTGAAGTCTCCTCCTTGAGAACCTCTTTAAAGGGATTGGTTTTGGTATTTTGTTGAGACCAAAGGATACTATACATGGGGGAGGGTCTTTTGAAGTGGATTGGGTATAAATTTTACAAGGATCAAATCTTGGAAGGTTTTAGGAGAAGAGGTGGCGAGGGGTGGTATTTATAGTGGAAGAGATGAGTGTTTTCTCATTATTTTATTCATTAGTTTATTATTTTAGACCAAAAATATGAATAGTTTGAGAATTATCACCAAATATATTAAAATAATGAAGGGTAGTTTGAGATTATGGTTCTTACATCTTCCATGACTCAAGTAATAGTGTATTTAACTTATAATGCACATATACCGTAAATTACAGTATTTTACTATTCATAAAAATTCAAGTATTTTAGAAAAATATCAAAAATTCACCCTAACCATTATATGACATGTAGAATTAAAAAATGAAATCCATTTTATGAAAATAATTTTCTAGATATGAAAACTTTATTTTTTAAATAAAATCATCATTTATTTGAAAAATACTGATTTTAAAATTATAAATGATTTTATAACACTTTGAAAAATTAATTAAGGTATCATAAAATTATATTATAATCATAAGAAAAAAAATATTAATTAATGAATATATTTTATGAAACTAAATTTCTTTTGAATTATTATATTAATTATAAAATTGTAAATAAACATTTATATTTTACAAAACTACCAACACTTAATTTATTATTTTTAAAATATTTATTTACTTATAATATCATATAATTATATCCAATTAAAACTTATAATATGCCTAAATTTTACTTATACTTTCATAGGTGAGTTTATTGTTCTAAAAGAAACCTTACTATTCTTAACGATCACATTATTACTCCAACAGTTACATTACTAATCATCAAAAATAAAACTTATCAGAAAAATACCAAAAATTTAACCAAAGTAAATTTTGATATTTCAATTTTAAAAATAATGTTTATTTTATCAAATATAATTTATAAAAGTTTCAAAATTTATATTTAAAACAAGTTTTCCATTAAAAGGTGGTAAAAATCACATTTAGAAAAATATAGCATTTTTATGTGTAAAATTGGATTTATTCTTATCTTATGACTCTGAAAATATGATGAATGTAAAAATATTTGATTGAATATATAAATTTCATTAATATCTTTCATTAATAGTGTTTAATTTAATTTATTAATATAAAATTTCATTATGGGCATAAAAATAGTTTTTATAAAAATGCATCCTTTATGTTAAATTGGTTTTCATTTTTAATCAATTAGTAACCAATGAATTAATTTTATAAACATACGAAATCCATATTTTTCATAATTTAGTTAATTTAATTCATTATCTCCATTCTAGACATCTAAGAGATAAAAATAACAATTAAATAGTAATATTTAATCATTTTTTATGCTCGTAATCTATCAAAGAAGTTAAATTTAAAAAGAGGTATATGGTAAAATATTGGGGTGTTACAATGGATTGATGTTAACTATGGTGGTAAAGATAAATAGTAATCCAAATTTCCCACCCACTCAATAATATCAAATGGAACCACAAACCTTGGTGCAAGCTTTTCCTACTTTCCATGTCATTAGTGACCCAACTAAGGTAAAAGTCTCAAAAAAAAACCCGGTCACCAACTAAAAACTCCAAAGGGTATCTACAGTGATTAGCATGAGATTTATACTGGATCTGACCCATCACCATTATTTGATGAATCATATATATCTTAGTCATCGTCTCTTGGAAAAAACTATGTCCAACAAAGGATTCTTCACCAATCTCCAACTAACATAATAGAAATTTACATAAAAAACCATACAAAGCCTCAAAAGGTTCCATTTGAATCATAAATTGGTAGCTAATGTTGTAGGAAAACCCAATCAACCTAAAATAAACATCCCAAGATCCACCAAAGTCGATAACACAAGCACACAACATGTCCTCATGAATCAATATAGATCATCCTATATGGCCATCCATTTGTAGATGATATGTTGTGCTCAATCTAACATGGGATCTTATCGACTCTTAGAGGCCTCTCAAAAAATGAGAAGTGAACTGAGAATCCCTATTAGAAACTATAACAGATGGAACTCCATGAAATGGGAAAATCTCCTTCACATGGATACTTCCAAAATACTCAACTTTGGTTATATCTCAAATAGGGATAAAGTGAGCCGATTTGGTCAGAAAATAAATCAAAAACCATATCACATTCTTCTCTAGAGGGGTATGTGGAATCCTAACCATAATGTCCATACAAATCCCATCCCACTTCTAAGTCAGCACAGGAAGGAGATGAAGTAAACCTAAGGGTTTTAGGTACTCAGCTTTGACCTTCTGATAGGTATAATAAAGATAAACAAAGTCAAAAATGAATCATCTCATACCTGGCCTCCATAATCATCACCGCATATCATAGAACATCTTCATTATACTAGGGTGAAACACCCACTAGGAATTATGGAAATCTCCTATCATTCCCTTTCTCATTAGAAAATATACAATGTACTTGTTCTAAAAGAATATGACACCCTTAGAGGATAACGTCCACTCACCAATGGTCTCCCCACCATAGAGTCTCTAATTTCATAGAATTCATCATCAAATTGCTGCTTCTGAACAATTATCTTGAGATAAGAGGAAGTCAACTAAATGTCTATTAGAATAATCTCAACCACATCCTCTCTAAATCCCAAATGAAACTGATCAAATAGATCTATCATATTTCACTCTTACGATGATTCTTCTATAGACTCGGTCAAAATTTTCCCAGTTAAAGTATCAACAATGACATTCTCCTTACTAAGGGTGTAGTAAATTTCAAAATTAAAATATTTTAGGCACTCCACCCATCTTCTATGTTGAAGGTTCAAATATTTTTGTGAGAAGATATAACTTAAGGTATTATGGTTGAAATAGATAGAAAACCTTTCTATGAAAGGGTAATGTTATCTACTCTTAAGATCATGCATCATAATAGTGAGCTCAAGATCATGGGTCGATGTTTATTGTCATGTGGCCTAAGCTGTATTGAACCATAGGCCACTATGTGATCACCCTGCATGAGAAAACAACCCAAAACCGAATTGAATCTGTCAAAAAATACCATATAGCCCTACCTAGACTAAGAAAGAGTAAAAATTGGAAAAAAGTAAAAATAAACTTCAACACATCAAAATAATTCATACATTTAGAGTACCAAACAAAATTCACTCCTTTGAGAGTGAGAGTGGTCATTGAAGAAGCCATCTTCTAGAAATCTTTAACGAACCTATGGTAATAACCTACCAATCCCAAGATGCTCCAAATCCTGAAAACATTATATGGTTTCCCCCATGTCATGAAAGCCTTCACCTTATTAGGATCAATTGAAATACCATGTTTCGAGACCACATATCACAATAAAATCACTTCACGAATCTAGAAATTACATTTCTAAAGATTTACATAGATTTGAAGATCTCTCAAGATTTCTAGAACATATATTAAATGAAACACATAGACTTCCTTGGTTTTGGAGTAAATCAAAATGTTATCCCCAAAAACCACCAAGAAAAAATCAAGATACTCATGGAATATCCTATTCATCAATGCCATAAATTTTTTAAGAGTATTGGTAAAACCAAAATTAATAACATGTAATGACCCTAACCCTAGTAGCCTAGAGCCAGTGCCTTATCTTATTGTATTGACATAGATAAAATGGGTTGAAACCCAAAGGACCGATAATTTTAGTAGTTTTGTAGAATCAGATACATACATGATATCCATTTTACATTGGTAAAATAAAATAAAACATAATTCATAACACAAGAAAATAAACCACACCCTTGAAAAATCATTCAATGAACTCTTCTTCATACCCTAGGGAAATAAAAAAAATAAGGGTGAGGTCAAATACTCAGTAAATGTTAAGTAAAATGGAAGATATCATGAATCAATAAATAATAATTAATATGTGAAGGAAAATAACTAAACACACATTCTATTTAAATAACTCTAATACATGAATAGATAAGGCATAATCAATATAACAAGGTAAATAACTGAAAACTCATTCCATTTAATCAATAAACTAAGAATGAAATGAATTCAGAGATAATATCATTGTGAAAATATCGTGGATAATAATAAATAAATTCTTAATTAAGGAAATTCTTAATCATTGGACATCATGTCTCAGGAACATGATACCTTTACTTTTAAGACATTTCAAAATACATTTTAAACTATAGGTATAAACCTATTTAATTTGGCCAACTAATTTGTCTCATGAGACGTACTGATGCATTGAGGGGATATATAATGTGATGGATCGGATCCCTCGGCCCAGCAATATTGTCCGCTCTGGCCCAGTTGTTATCCCAGGCCTCACGGCTTTAAAACGCGTTGCTGAGGGGAAGGTAGGCACGGGAATTTCAAGCACCCACCAATCTCCCTCCACAACCGATGTGGGATTGGTTACCGGGGCACAGGCGCCAACAATCCTGGCGGGGGCTCACAGGCCCAGGACACAACATCCCCCCCCCAAGCCCACACCGGTCCCGAGACCAACCACCCTTTGATACCAATTGATGGATCGGATCCCTCGGCCCAGCAATATTGTCCGCTCTGGCCCAGTTGCTATCCCAGGCCTCACGGCTTTAAAACGCGTTACTGAGGGGAAGGTAGGCACGGGAATTTCAAGCACCCACCAATCTCCCTCCACAACCGATGTGGGATTGGTTACCGGGGCACAGGCGCCAACAATCCTGGCGGGGGCTCACAGGCCCAGGACACAACATCCCCCCCCCAAGCCCACACCGGTCCCGAGACCAACCACCCTCTGATACCAATTGATGGATCGGATCCCTCGGCGCCAGCCGGTGGAGATGTACCGGTCGACCGGTGGCCCCTGGACCAGACTTCTCCTCCACTGCCAAGGCACCGGCCAGCCGGTGGAGCTGTACCGGCCAGCCGGTAGCACTGGTCAAACTAGCCGTTGGCTTTGACCAGTCAACTCCAAAAGCCTCGCAACGGCTCCGAGGCCTTTTCCAACGGCTCCAAAGCCCTCCAACGGATACTTGAAGGTTCCTAGCCTATAAATAAAGGCCTAGGAAGCCCCGGAACAACATACAAGCCACCGGACACATTGTTGATCTTTTTGGCGAAGCTCCGGCGGATTGTTCCAAGAGAACCCCAAGTGCTCCACCCATTTCCACATCCAAGAGCACCACTCAAGAAGCTTGGGAAAGCACGCTACATCAACTCCATCATCCAATTGGCGCCCAAGTCTTCCCAATCACGGTTTTTCGTGTTTTATTTATTTTGAGCTTCAATTTGAGTTTGTGCCTACAAACTCCCAATTTTCTCATCCCCTCTCTTCTTTGGGTTCTCACACCACCACTAAGGTGTGAAGAGGTTTTCTCAAGCTTTTCCTTTAAAAGGCTTGTGTCTCGGTGAGCTAGTCTTCACCCGTAAAAAGACTAGTGGGTTCTTGCTTAACCATTAAAAGCAAGTGGGTTCTTGCTAAACCAATAAAAGCAAGCTGTAATAGGTCCTAGTGCTACCTCAAAGCCTAGTGGGTTTCTTGCTAAAACCATTGAAAAGCAAGCGGTAGGAATCTCTCAACGGTTGAGTTGGGAGCGGAGACGTAGGCCGGGTTTTGGCCGAACTCCGTTATCAATTTCTTGTGTGATTGCCTCTTTATTTCCGCTGCACTTTACTTTGAATTTTAATTGTCTATCATTATTTTTAAAAAGGCAATTCACCCCCCTCTTGCCATCATTCCTCGCTATTCTTCCGACCCAACATAATGTTGGGAACCACTCATCACTACAGGTTCAAAGTATTAATCATATATCTAAGAATTTATTTAATTCATGAATCAATATGCCTTATCATCAAATATCCTTATTGAGTAAAAGATATAGATTTATCAATATTTCTTCAGTTAATCAAATAACTTTCAAAGTAAACACCATATATAAAAATGGTATACAGTTTAACAAATAATCATATAAATCATGAAAAAATATATATATTTAATATAAATTCAATTTTTAATTAAAAAATGATTACATGAAAGTTATTTTATTAAGTGAAAGTTAAAAATCACAAAAGAAAGTGAGATTATTCAATAAATTTTTCTAGTTGGTAATTTTCAAGTCAAATCCCTTGAGATAAAATAATTCAAATTGAAACTTAAAATACCATGAAGTATGAATGGATCATTATATTATATTTCAAATTGTTATTATATACACTAAATAAAATTAAATTTGTGTATAATAACAAATAAGTCTCAATGGAATGTAAATTGAGTTGAAATCCCTTACCTCACACTTCCTTTTATTGAAAATTCTGTAACCTCATGTATAGAGGTTTTAAAAATTTTATTAACTTAAAATATTACCATATTACTATTTATAATATCAAATTTGATCCTTTTAAAACATACTATTACCCATTCATTAATAATCATTCATTATTTAATTATTTAGATTGTTAATTGCATTCTTTTTTATACTTGTTTTGTCATTAAAGATCTAGTTATTGAATATATTACATAGTTTCATAATCTCCAAAATAGTAATAATGAAATAATTATCATATTTTTACATCAATTTTACTTTTAAAACTGACCATGAATGATATTTATGAAAAATTATGCACGTTAAGATCATGGAGACGGTAGGCTGTGCGCACGCATGAGTAACATTTCCATTTTCCAATGATCATTATGGAAAGATGGTATGTAATATATAATATTTATATAATGATAATATTATAATAAATAAAATATTATATACTTATATATATTATCCATGTGGTGTGATGATTAAAAGTGAGTCACGTAGCTTTGTGAAGGCGGCAATCCACACGCACACAAACGATGTTATCATCTTTAAGTGAGTGGAAAGGTGAGAAATAAAATGATATAATATCTTTACATAATGATAAATATTTCATTAATATCATAATTATTTCGTTAATATCACATATAATCATTAAATATATCCTTATCACCTTCCATGTGAAGAATTAGTGAAGACGAATCACATTACTTCATGAGGCGGTAGGGTACACATAAGTGACGTTATCGTATCTTGTACAGAATGGAAGGTAAAAAAGATATATATGATATAATGACTAAAAAGGTGTAAAATGTTATAAATATCATATTTATACTTTATATCCATCATAATTCTCAACCGTTAAATGTGGAAATGGAAGAACGAATGACATCAGTTCGCGAGGCCGTATTCCGCCGTACACACAAATGATGATTTTGTAACCCATTTGATGTAAGTGGAGATGTTTATAGGTTATTAAATTATTATAACAACATCCTAGTATATTTATGATACTGAGGTTATTATATCAGCATGTTTTAATAATAATTTAAGGATGCAGAGATAGAAACAAAATAAAAACACTTGTTAAAGAACATTACTTCTTCTTCGGGTATCCTCCTTAGGATTTCAATAAAGTCATACTAGGTTGCCTTTATACCCTATCTAAGTATTATGGGATGAGTTTAGGTAAATTTTTAAGTTATTTGAGCAGTTTTTGGATGAAACAAATATTTTTTAAGGTGTGAATAAGAGAGGGGAGTGAGTGCCCTTTTGTAGTTGAAGAGGAGTGACATTTTTGTAAATACCCAAAAATATTCCCTATCGGGAGGTATCTCTTACCCCAAGTGGCTCAAATAATAATAATTAATGGTGTATAGGGTTAATATGGTCTAGAAAAACCTTCAAAACACAATTAAACACATGTTTTTAAACATTTCAAAGTTTCCTTACTTTTACCATTTTGTTTTTTCACTACGGTAACTAGTATTTTTAACCTAGGTAATTTATAATTTAAGTCTAAAATAAAATGATATATATTAGATAATTTAGACCCCATGATTATAAATATGATATATAATTTATAAAATATAAATCCTATTTGTTTCGGAAATTAATTTTTACACAAGCGCATGTAACATGCAAAAACACCGCTTTAACCTTAACTAGACTCATATAGTTTTTACAATTTAAGGGTAAATATATTCATTATAAAAGAAAAATTGGTCCATAATGGACCATAGTTGATATTTTTTAATGTTTACAAATAACTTGGTAGAATAATTTTTTTAGTAATTTTAAAACATTTAATAAAATATTATTTATTATCAAATAACAATAATGTTAATTTTAAATTTTTTTGGAGGCCAAAGCCCCTTTATTAAAAAGAAAACACACAACCCCTTTTGTGGGAAAAGAAAGAACCCCACAGAAACTGAACACACCAAGACACAAAGGCCTTAAAAAAACAATGACCTAAAGGTCATAACAGTGTCCCGAAAGCCCAGAGGGACAAGCCCAATACAAAAAAGTTTCCAAAGAGAATAATGTTAATTTTAATGTTATTTATTTAATTTTAATTTAAAAAATATCAAGAAAATGATGGAATTAAAATATATATTTTTGAAAACCTATGTAAAATTATATATTAATCTAAATAATTAATGGAACACAATAATTCGTTCAATTTAGTTAACTTTTAATATTTTTAATATCATTTATTTTATTTAATTATTAATTAAATAATTACTGCGTTGACGTTTCTTAAGCATTTAAAGTAATTATTTGATCTCTAAAAAAATTAAAATAAATTATCCTGATAAAAAAAATACATTTATCTTCTAAAATAATATTTATAACCAGACACATGTTATTTTTGTACCTATCCCAAATCTGTATAAATATTAAAAGCAAGGAATGCCTTTTTTTGTCTTTTTCTTTACTTAACTAATTATATAGGTCACATTCATGGAAAAGTGTACCAAAAACTAATAAAAATAGATTATAAGGTCATAATGGTAGAAATATGTCTAGCCAATGGGTTTTGGATAAATTGGTAGGTCATTTTAACCCTTATCTTCTTAGTTTAACCCTCAATAAACCCATTTTTACCTTAACCATGATAATTAATTTTTAGTGTGTTCACTATTAATTTTGGTGAAAAATTAAGTTGAACTTATTATAAATTA
This sequence comes from Viscum album, assembly GCA_963277665.1. Classification (NCBI taxonomy): domain Eukaryota; kingdom Viridiplantae; phylum Streptophyta; class Magnoliopsida; order Santalales; family Viscaceae; genus Viscum; species Viscum album. The sequence continues at coordinate 100,769,809 of OY728159.1, forward strand.
TAAATAATGATGATTCCATATATTTAATACATTTTTCCAAATTCAACTCATAGAAGTATCAAAATTTAATTTAAAAATAATCCCATAGAAGTGATGAGAAAGTGAGTTTTTAAACAGAAAATGTTCCAAAGATTACAATGTTTTTATATCAAAATTCAATATGAAAATGATTCCAATGATATAAATTTGATTAATTTATTTTTAATTTAACTAATTTTACTTTAAAACTAATTAAAAATATAATTTAACATTATAAATTATTTAAATGAAAAGTCCGTTTTCAGTTAAAATTTAGAATATTTCACTATTTATCAAAAAATAAAATTTTTCAAAATAATACAAAAAATTCACCTTAATATAATTTTGATATAATTATTTTAAAAATGAATTTTATTTTTTCAAATAAATTTTCTAAAATTTTTAAAAATTAATTTTAAATTGAGTGCACAAAGCATGACTAAATAGTGTTTTTTTAAACCCAATGTTGCTTGCATCACAAGCTATTGATGAAATTAAATTTATTCTAAAATAAATATATTATAATTTATTGGGGTGTTATGTTATCTCCACCTTAATTAAATTTATTCCTCACAATTTAAACTTGATCTTAGTAATCAAGGGTTTGAAATTTGGAAATACTATTGTTGGAAAATCCACATCATAAAAAGGCTTAATAAAATATCCTTTTAATAAGAGAGAAAGGGAAGTATGAAGGTCATCTAGAATAATCACATAACTAGGTTTCCAAGTAGGATAAAATAGGTGATAAATGAAAATTTGGACATGGAAGATAAAACTAACAACCAAATACTGATGGAGAGTGATAGAGAACATGGATCAAAAGAAATTGGGTGATCTAGATAAGGTTAATGAACAAAAATAAATAAACTAAATAGGCATTAAAAGTTCATTAATATCATAAAAAATGATGATAATTGGATTTTTTTTGTTTCTAGATCCTTTTCATAAATTTTAGGAATTATTTCACTCTTTAAGAATATAAGAAAATATAATCACTGGATATATTTTTATTCCATAGGCATTATTTCACCCTTTGGTTTGGATTCAATCAATTTCAACTTCATCTCTTACTAAAATAAATGAATATCCAAAAATGATTTTTTTACTGAATCCCTGAATTTAACTTATAATGGATCATAAGATCCATTAAAGAGCAACAAGATATCCCTCTTTCCTTTACAAAAACAAAAATGCTTAGAAAAATTTATCCAAAAAACATCCAAAGTTCAACTTAATCCATTTCATATATAATTAACCTTAAGACTCTTCTAAAATATGTCTATCCAAATTCAATGTCCAAATATTTTTAAGGAAGGTCACCAAATTAATATTATATTCCCTAGAAAATATAAAGTGGATCTTAATGTCACATTCCAAATATGTGAATACCTTGACCAAGTATTCTCTTGAAACATGTTCATAACCTAATTTACTATAAAACCTTAATGAAAACATGCATACTTCCTTATTCCTTAAATAAAACATATATTATTTGATATATTAATTAAATTAAAAAAATGTTTTTAACTCCATCAATGATATAATAAACCAATTTTTCAATAAACTATTAATCAGTTCTAAGGTATTCAACACTATCCAATTTACTTTATTCATATTAATCATCTATTTATATCAACATCATTATCTTAACATCAGGAACATATTAAGGGTTATATTTACCTCAATCATGTGTTTTCCAAGAATTTCAACTTACCACTAAATCACTTTTATTGGTACCATTCAATACATGATTTCAAATCCTTTAAGAAATAGTATTGTAGTGCAATCCTTATACATTTCATAATTCTTATAATGAGAATATGACCAATAAAATAATTTCTAAAAGATCTAAATACTCAATAAATTTAATCATTCCTCTTTGGTTGTATCAATAACATAAGTTTGACCATGATCCCTTAGCTTCTTCTGAGGTATATTCCCTTGACACTTGGGGAATTAATTTACATAGTTCCCCATATCCTTATAGTGGAAGCATTGCACATTGATTTTTTTCTTGCACTTGAAATCATGTGTATATTGGAATGTCTCTCCATACTTATAGAAAACTCCCATTCCCTTTAAGCATGTATCAAGGTGTTTCTTTCCACAATTATCACAAGTGGGAAAATCCTTCTTCCCCTTTTTCCCTTTATACATTTTTTGATCTCCCATCCTTTTATTCTCCTGACTCCTTTTGGATCCATAAGACTAGGATAATTATTTCTCTATCTTTATAGCACATAAAACTATTTCATTATATGAATAAAAAGTTGGAGATACCAAAGACCTTCAGAGACATGGCTTAATCTCTTCAAATAAATGGTCAATCTTGCACTCTGTTTTGCATATACAATCCATAACATACCTAGTCAACCTTATAAAGGTAGATTCATACTCTATAACACTTTTTATTCCCTCTTTTTTCTTTAAGCTAAGGAAATTTATATTCATTCCAGTATATTTCTCATGAGAGAAATATTTATCAAAGAATGTCTCCTTAAAATATTTACATTCTATGAGTTCTGTTTCCTCTTCTTCCCTAGTATTTTTGATCAACGACCATCATTGATCAACATTGACTTTGAGACAATACAATGAAAGTATATCATTTTACTTTTCCACACATCCCATGTCCATAAATATATTTTCTAGATACATAATTCATTATTCGACTACTATTGGATTATTAGTCCCACTAAATGATGGGGTTTTTTGTCACATAAAGCGATCTAATATAGTAGAATATTACTAGGGAATAGGTTTTTCCATCCAGAAAAGGTTATTTTTAATAACCTAATTAAGCTTCCCTAATATAGCCATGATTTTCTCAGTTCCAATACCAGTTGTAATTGATTCCTTAGTAAGGAAATATCTATATTAGCCATAAGTATTGATAACCTTCTTCCTTCTATACACCATTTATAAATAATGTCATATATTGGATTAGATCATAAAATTATGAATTTTAAATCATAATGTATTATTCTAAATATGGTTTAATAATTATCATAAATTAAAAAATTTATCCATCATAACTTGGTTTCTTTAAATCCTTCACAATGGTTTGTATAGAAAATATGAAATATCCTAAGCATATCCACTAGGATTAGAAAACTAGGTGCGTAGTAAGTCCCATTTTCATTCACCTAGTGATGATTATGTCTAGACTAATGTTCAATTTTTGGAGTTATTAACCCTAGGGACCTCTATTACAGAACCATGTCCACTTGTAGTATCTAGATAGAGATGTATTGCTAGGAAAAACCACATAATATCTACTTTACCAAAACTTTAGGATGTTCTTATATACTTATCATCAAATTCCATCATAGGGTTATGTTCCCTACTCTATGTTTTCATAAATCTAATTCCCAAGGTTTCTATTAAGCTTCCTTTGATACCAACTATAATGACCTTGACCCCAGTTATCCAGAGCTGGTGCCTTACCATATTATATTGGCATAGATACAATGGGTTGAATCCCAAAGGACTGATAAGTTTAATAGTTTTTGAGAACCAAATACATACATGATACCCATTTTATATTATTAAAAAAATAAAACATAATATATAAAAACAAAAAATAAATTACATCCTTGAAAACTCATTCAATGATATCCTCTTCATATCATGGGGAAAGGAAAAAAGGGGTGAGCTCAAATGAACAGTAATGGTTAAGTAAAATGGAAGCTATCATGAATAAATATATAATAATTAATATGTATAGTAAAATAACTTAACACACATTCAATTTAAATAACTCAGTTTCATGAAAAAATAAGTCATAATCAATATGGAAAGGTAAATAACTAAAAACTCATGCCATTTAATCAATAAACCAAGAATGGAATGAATCCATAGATAATTTCATTGTAAAAATATCATGAATAATAATAAATAAATTCTAAATTAAGGAAATTATTAATTATTGGATGTCATGTCTCATGCACGTGATACATATACTTTCAATACCTTTCACTAGAAAGTTTAAACTACAGATAGAAACCCATTTAATTTATCCAACTAATTTGTCTCATGAGACCTATCGATGCATCAAGGAGATATATAATTATGGACCCCACCCATTACTTTAGTTCCAAATCATTCATCATATATAGAATAATCTATTTAATTTATGAATCAATATTCATTATCATCAAATATCTGTATTGAGTAAAGGATACAAATTTATCAATATTTTCCCAGTTAATCAAATAACTTTCAAAGTAAACACTATATATAAAAAAGGTATATAGTTTAAGAAATAATCATATCCATCATGAATGAATATGTATATTTAGGTGAAATTAAATTTCCAATAAAAAATGATTACAAGAAAGTGATTGTCTCAAGAGAAAGTTAATAATCACAAAAATAAAGTGAGATTGTTCAATAACATTTACCACTTGGTAATTTTCAAGTCAAATCCCATTGAATGAAATAATTAAAATTGAAACTTAAAATAGCATTAATTATTAATTAATCATGATATTACATGTCAAATATGTAGTATATACACCACAAAAAAGTGAATTAGTTCATAATAACAAATAAGTCTCAATGGAATGTAAATTGAGATGAAATCTCTTACCTCATGCTTCCTTTTGACTACACATTCTTTAAAATACCATATAGTGGTTTTAATCATGTTATTTAATTAAAAAAGAACCATATTACTATTTATAATATCATATGTTATCCTTTTATAACATCTTATCACCCATTCATTAATGGTCTTTCACTATTTTCATAGTTTCGGGTGTTAATTGCCTTGTTTTCTTATGTGTGTTTTGTCATTAAAGATATAATTATTTCACATATAACATAGATTAATCATCTATAGAATTATAATAATTAGATAATAATAATATTTTTATATCAATTTTTCTTTTAAAACCAATCATTAAATATGGTTATGAAAATAAAGTATGTTACAATCATGGAGACAGTAAGTTGTACGTATGCATGAATAACATTTCCATTTTCCAATGATCATTATAGAAAGAAGTTAAGTAATATATAATATTTCTATAATGATAATAATATCATATATACCATATTATATAATTATATATATATATATATATATCATCCATGTGGTGTGGTGATGAAAATTGAGTCACATCACTTTATAAATACGGTAGTTCACACGTAGACGAACGATGTTATCATCTTTAAGTGAGTGGAAAGGTGAGAAATAAAATGATATAATATATTTAATAACTGATAAATATTTCATTAATATCATAATTATATCATTTATGTCACATGTAATCATTAACATTATCCTTATCACCTTCCATGTGAAGTGTTAGTGAAAGACGACTCACATCGTTTCGCGAGGCGGTAGTCCGCCTTAAACATGAGCGACATTATCTTATCTCCCATGGAATGGAAGGATATATATATATATATATGATATAATTTATAAATAGGTGTAATTATGTTATAAATATCATATATATTCTTTATATCTATTATCATTCCCAACCATGAAAGGTGGTAATGGAATAACGAATGCCATCGGTTCACAAGGCGGTAGTCCACCATACATACAAACGATGATTTCATAACCAATTTGATAGAAGTGGAGATAGTTTTAGGTCATTAAATTATTACAAAAAGACCTTAGTATATGTAATATACTTATATTATTATATTAGTATGGTTTAATAATAATTTAAGGATGTGTAGAAAGAAATAAAATAAAAACGCTCATTGAAGAACACTACCTCTTCTTTGGGTATCCTCCTTAGGTTTGAAAAAAAGCCTTCATAGGTTGATTTTATTCCCAATATAAGGCTTCTAGGATGAGGGAAGGCATGTTGGTAAGTTATTTGGATAGGTCTTGGCTAAACATAATAGGTTTGAAGGTATGAACAAAAGAGGGGAGTGAGTGCCCTTTTATAGTTGAGAAGGAGTGACATTTTTGTAAATACCCAAAAGTATTCACTATTGGGAGGTATTTCTTACCCCAAGTGTCTAAAAAATTGATAATTAATGGTGTGGATGTATTATATGGTTGATAAAAACCTCCAAAACATATCCAAACACATTCTTGATACATTTTTTCCTTAAATTTTAAGTTTTCTTACTTTTAGCATTTTGGTTTTCCACTATAGTAACTAACATTTTTAACCAAAGTAATTTATACTTTAAGACTAAAATAAAATGAGACCTATTAAATAATTTAGACCCCATGATTATAAATATTATATATAATTTATAAAATATAAATCCTATGTGTTCTAGAAATTAATTTTAACATAAGTGCATGTAACATGCAAAAACACCGTTTTAACCTTAATTGCACTAATATAGTCTTTACTATTTAGGGATTAATATATTCATTATAAAAGAAAAATTGGTCCATGAATGTACCATAGTTTATATTTATTAATATTTAAAAATAAAATGGAATAAGATAATATTTTTAGTAATTTTAAATCATTTAACAAAATATCATTTAATATAAAATAACATTAATGTCAATTTTGACGTTATTAATCTAATTTGATTTTAAAAAATATCAATACAATGATGGGATTCAAATATATTATGTTCAAACCTATGGTACATGATATATTCATTTAAAAATTTAATGGAACACAATAATTCATTAAATTTACTTCACTTTAAATATCTTTAGTATCATTTATTTTATTTAATTATTATCTAAATAATTATTGTGTTGGCATTTCTTAAACATTTATTGTAATTATTTGATCTCCAAAAAATTAAAATAAATTTTAATGATAAGAAAACTCATTTATATTTTAAAATAATATTTATAACCAAACATATGTTGTTTTCCCCTATCTCAAATCTTTATAGATATTAAAATCAAGGAAGGTTCCTTTTTTGTCTTCTTCTTTACTTAACTTATTATATAGGTAAATTTCATGGAAAAGTTCCCCAAAAACTCATAAAAAATTAGTCAAATTCATAAAAATTGATCCTAAGTTCATAAGGGTCAAAATATGACCATATAATGAGTTTTGGAAAAATTGGTAGGTCATTTTAACCATTGTCTTCTTAGTTTAATCCATTGGTAAGTCCATTTTTACCTTAATCGTGATAATTAATTTTTACTATTTTCACTATTCATTTTGGTCAAAAATTGAGTTTAATTTATTATAAATTATAAATTATGATAATTCCAAATATAGAATCCATTTTTTCAAATTAAATTTATATAAGTGGATTTTTTTTAAAATTAATCCCGCAGACATGACGAGAAAGATGGTTTTTAAAGAGAAAATGTTCAAAAGATTACAATATTTTTATATGAAAATTCAATATTTAAATTATTATAATGAAATAAATTGGATTAATTTATATATAGTTTAACTAATTTTAATTCAAAAATAATTCAAAATATAAATTAGCATTATAAATTATTTAAATGAAAAGTCCGTTTTTAGTTAAAATTCAATATTTTTCACTATTCATCAAAAAACAATTTTTTCTTCTTCTGAAAAATACCAAAAAACCATCCTAAGATAATTTTGATATTATGATTTCAAAAATTATGTTTTTTTTCAAATAAATTTTCTAAAATTTTCAAAAATTAATTTTAAATTGAATGTATAAAGAATGACTAAACCATGTTTTGTTTAAACCCGGTGTTGCGTGCATTGCAATCTATCGAAAAAATTAAATTTATTCTAAAATAAATATTTTTTAAATTATTAGGGTGTTACATAAAAAGATAATAATAATGGAATTACCTTATTCTAAAGGAGGTCTTCGGGATGTTAGATTCTTTAATTCACAATTGGTGGTAACCTGACCGAAGATCAATCTTCAAGAACTACTTTTCCCCTTTAAAAAGATTAAACGGATCATGAATTCCTGGCAATGAATAATTTTTATTTACTGTAACCTGATTAAGTTTTTTGTAATCAATAAAAATTTGAAGTTTTCTATCATATTTCTTTGCAAAAAGCATAGGCACCACCCAAAGCGACACACTTAGGAGTATAAATCCTTTTTACATCAAATCATACAATTGAGTTTTCAACTCTATCAATTCATATGGTGCTATATAGTAGGAAGGAATAAACATGGTTTGAGTACTATGTTTCCAATAAATGGTAAAATCCACCTCCTATACTGATGGAAAACTAAAAAAAATCATATGGAAACATATCAAGAAACTCAATGAAATCTGGAGGGATATATCCATGCAAAGATTCCCACTCCAAGTCAAAAGAAAACACCGATATCACCCTAATCAACTTTAGAAAAGGAGTTCCATATCTATTCGACCTTTAGTCCCACTATACCTAAAAAATATAGAACACCTCATTAGTAATAATAAAGGCGAACCACTAAAGATAATAGTCAATCTGCGCCTTATGAGAAATCATCCAATCCATCCCAAGAATTAAATCAAGAGGTTTCATGTAAAGAACCAAAAATTTCAAAGTGAACTCAATATATGATAGAGAGAAAATGAAAAAGGGACATCATAGAACCTTATCTCTCTTAATTCTAAGGGAATAAAAATTTCCATCTCATAAGGTATAATCTCTATAGTAAGGTTTAAAAAACTCACAACATGTGTCGATATGAAAAAATGAAATTCACTAGTATCAAATAAAGCAGTCACTAAAGATGAACTTATAGTGATGGTACCTATCACCATTGATAAATCCACATTAGATTCATCTAAAGACTCTTCCACTACATGAAGAATCTTCTTTTAGATGCATAAGTTTGGAACACCTTATTTCCTAAAGTATTTGATTTGACCATAATGCTTTTAGGTGTCGATGAGCCTATTCCATTACGTGGGGAACAAAAGATATGTAAGAACTTATACAAGTGTCATGCATGCCCACAAAAATTATAGATATTTAGTGCCTCATTACAAATTCACCTTGAATATCAAACTTTTCCACACTAAAATAAAGTTAAAAGTCTTATACCAGGAACTTCATAAGGTTTTTATAAAGTCTGCTATTAAACACCACCAAGAGACTCATCATGCTTTTTTTTCCTTCAAAGCCTTTTGGCTCAGCCAAACCCTACCCAAATATTCTCTCAACTTACCTCACTTCAACCTAGAGTCCTTAGTTTGATCATAAATCCAACCTAAGGAGCCCTTTTGATCAAATCAAAAGGAAGAACCCGAAGAAGAGGTAATGTTTTCACCACCCTCAATCAAGTTCCTTTCTTCTTCAACTTCTTCTTTCTTTGTTATTCCCATTCTAAAATAATAAATCCACTATCTTCTATATAATGTGATTTTATTATAAATATGGTACAACCATATTCATTATTCTATCCATCCTTTGAATGACATGTCACCATACGTGCGTACGTACGACTTACCGTCTCCACGCTGTGGTGTAATTGTTATTCAAAACATTATTATTTGGATGGGTATAATAATGATGTTTAATTCATGTAAATAATAAATATAACATGATAATGATTCTGTATATATGATATACTATCCAATTATATATTATTTTAATATCAAAAGAATGATATTATCGCTCGTGCGTACGTACGGACTACCGTCTCCACGAACGCGATGAGATTCATTCCCCATCGTATCCATTCAAGTATAATTCTCATTTGATGATTAAAAATAATTTTTAAGGACTTGATATAATTCTTTATATGAATAATATACAACCTATCCTTAACAAACACAGCTTATGTAACAAAACATATAAAAGAAAACGAGTAAGTTAACACCCAAAACGACGATAATACTAAAATATTATTAACAAAGCATTATTAGAAGATCATATATGATATCATAATTATGTATATGGTTATTATATAATTTAATAACAATGTTTTAACTATTATACAGGAGGTTAACATACCATCGACTAAGGAAAATTACAAGGTAAGGGTTTATTTCACAATCTCTTCATTATCCGAGGTTGATTATACGTAATTATCTACTGGGACCTCTTTATCATCCACATCTATGTTTCTTTAAAATGTATTTTAAATCATTATTACTATTTTACATACTATGGGTTAAAGTCATTTATACCCATGTTTTACTTTTTATATGATGTTTATAAAGGAATCTTTCCGTCGTTTTCAAAACAATGTCCTTTTTAACCTTTTCGACAGAATTAAGGTAAGAATGTATTTTTAACTTATACGGAGTGTGCGGATATTTTACACCATTATAAAATCGTCAAAGCTTCCCTTACAAGCTTATAAGAATATTTTCAAAGTAAATGTTTTCTTTTATAATTATGTGACTTTTAAATGATTTCAAAAAAGAGATATTTCTCTCAAATAGTTTTGATTTCATCTATGTCAACATCTTTTGATGGATTTTAAGCTTATTTGAAGTTTGTTTATTATGATAAAAAACTTCCATATTGTATTGAAGGTTTTGTGATATGTTTGACTATGGATGTGTTATTTTTATACCATTCATGGTTTATGGATAAAGTATTGACATTTCATATGCTAGTTTTAATACGAATGTTTATGTTATGTTTAAACCTGTTCATATGAGGAATGCATTGAACTTAATAAGTGACGGGTGGAGCCCGCTATAGCTACTCGATGCATCGGTAGGTCTCATGATACAAACTAGTGTCTTGGCACAAGGCCTTGAAAAAATCTTATTTGTAGTCTTGGCACAAGGCCTTTAATATGTGGTTATGATAGTATGAAATTATGCATTCCATCATTATGAAAGTGTTTATTGATATTGCATGTGATCATTCTACTAGTAGAATATCCATGTGAATAATTAAATGGAATTATTTCATTTTATCTTTTCCATATTATGCTGAAGCTCAAGTTTAAAAGGCTTTTTTTTAGTTAAACATTTCCTTAAATGTTTATGATTATTTATGAATGTTTTTGCTATATTGTTATCCTTACTGAGCATCTGACCTCACCCCTTTCAATGTTTTATTTTTCCCAGGATGTGAAGAAGTATTTTATGAATGACCTGCAAGGATAGTATAATGGGATATGACTTTGGAGACAAGATGTTGTTTTAGTTTTCACTTTATGATGTAATGTAACTTTTATGAATGTATCTAGTGATTTCAAGGCTACTAAACTAATCAGTCTTTCAAGACATGATCTTTTGTGATCATGCCAATGTTATGTAATAATGCACCAACTCCAGGTAACTGGGTTCGGGGCATTACAATTGGTATCAGAGGAAGTATAGTACAAACCTTGGAATCTAGATTTAGATAAACGCTGATTAGAGCACATATCCCTAAGATAGACTTTGATGATTACTATAGAAGAACTTCCTAGAATTTTGGTATTGTAGAGATTTTGTGAGTTTTCCAAGCAATACATCCTTGTCTAGATACGAGGAGGTAGAGGTGGCTCTAGCATAGATGTACCTAGGGGTAAAACCCGAAAACACCGCTTTGAGCTAGACTTGAACGGGAACTGGTGCACAACAACAGGCCTTGCTGCACTCTTGGTTACGACACTCCCGGGGGATATGATTAGGATAATTCTTATTTTCTTTAAAAACCATTATGAAGGGTTTATGAGTATATACTTCCTCAATGAAAACATTTTTATTATTATGGATTATATCTATAAATAGTTCAATTTATGTTGAGTGTTTTACAAGTTTGGAATTATGTATTTCGATTCATAAACTAACATAGTTTATTCCATTGTTTAGAAATGGAACCTAGTGGAATAAATGGAAACCATATCAATGCATGTACTCCATGGAGGGATTGACCTCCAGCTCAAGATAATTATAGTGGAGATGGTGATGCAACTGGTGCTGATCAGCTAATCACCATACTGGGACAACTCACTCAAGTTATGAATAATAACCTTACCCGTATGAAGCACCCTGATACGCAGTGTGGAGGATCAATGTTAGATCACTTCATGAGGCACCAAACACAAAAATTCAATGGGATTACAAATCCATTAGTAGCTGAGCAATGGATAAGTTCCCTAGAGAAAATATTTCAGGCTTTGGGGAGTAGTGAATGGGAAAAAGTTATCATGGCAGTTTACCGCCTCACTGGAGATGTGGATCAATGGTGTTCATTGATTCAAAACACAAAGGAAGATGATGAAGTATCAAATATGGAATGGAGGGAGTTCTAAGATCTATTTTTAGAAAAATAATTTCCTCATGACCATCGAGCAGATATAGAAAGGCAATTTCTAAGTCTGAGACAAAAGGAGGATGAGAATGTCGCAAAGTATGAGGCTAACTTTACAAAGTTAGCAAGGTATGCTACAGATTATATACGTAACCCAAGAAGTAAGATTGATTATTTATTTGATAGGTAAAAACCATTTATCTGTCGAGCATTAGTCTCACAAACCTTCTCGTTGTACGAAGATATTGTCTCATGTGCTATCAAGACAGAAAACGAATTCTCTAAGTTTTATGACTTTAAAGAAAAGAAAGAGAATAAGAGATCTGTTGATCAATCTAGGAATATAAATAAGTGGAAGAAGGGAAAAATTGAATATCCATCCTGCAGTAAATGTAGGAAGAAACACCCTGGAACTTTCTTGAAGGGAATGGGAGTCTGTTACAAGTGTGGTGAAAAAGGCCACCAAGCTCGTGATTGTAAGGGGAAGAAAGAAGCTACCGATGTTCAATGATATAACTACAGGGAGATGGGACATTATGCAAATGAATGTCCTAAGCGTCAGGGGAACTTCCCTCAGAAAAGGCCAAGGGATCAATTCCAAGCTTATGCTATCACTACTGTTGAGGTAGAAGCTCTGAAAGACATGGTGGCAGGTAATTTAATGGTTTCCTCAAGTTTAGCAAATGCATTATGTGATTCTAGATCATCGCATTGTTTCATATCTTCCCAGTTTGCTAAGAAAATTAGATATTTTCAATTTGATTTAACAAGGGATTTTTTAGTTAAAACTCCTAAGGGAAGTATCATTGCAACAAAGTTTTGTGAATCAGTCCCCATTAGAGCACATAAATGTTATTTATCTGCAGATCTCATCGTCATACCTATGATTGAATTTGATATAATCCTCTGTATGGATTGGATTTCGGATCATGATACAAAAATTTATTCTAAGAAGAAGGAGGTTACTATTTTTGATGATGATGATAAGAAACACCTTATCTTTAGAGCAGAATCATCACCACCTGATTCTTACCTAGATCCACCCCCAGTAGCTCAACTAAATTCAATTATTAGGGAGGAAGAGAATTAAATAACTGTGGTTAAGGAAATAAATGTTCTAATAGAGTTTGTTCCTATTGTGAGAGAATATGTTGATGTGTTTCCAGAAGATTCACCTGGGCATCCTCCAGAAGGAGAAATTGAGTTTTCCATTGATTTAATTCCTGGTTCAAGCCCTATATTGAAGACCCCTTATAGAATGGACACTGTGGAATTAGTTAAACTAAAGAAACAATGAGAGGAATTGAGTAATAAGGGATTTATTCACCCTAGTGTTTCTCTATGGGGATCCCTTGTCCTTTTTGTTAAAAAGAAAGATGGATCTATGAGGTTATGTATCGACTACAGGGAGATCAATGCTATAACAATAAAGAACAAGTATCGCCTACCTCTCATTGATGATTTATTTGACCAACTACATGGATCTCAATACTTTTCAAATATTGACCTTCGATCTGGATACCATCAACTGTGTGTGAATAAGGAAGACATTCTAAAAACAACATTTCAAACCAGGTACGGGCATTACGAGTTTACAGTAATGCCTTTTGGACTACTAATGCACCCTCTATATTCATGGATCTAATGAATAGAGTTTTCAAGGAATATCTCGATGATTTTGTGGTGGTATTTATTGATGATATCTTGGTATACTTCAAAATCTATGAATATTGTAACGTCCCGGCCCCGGGTGCCACGCAACGGGTGCCCCGAGCCCGGTTCGCCACGTGACCTCAAGCACATTTCCCCAAACGCCAGAGGCTGCCGACTAGCAGCGAGGGCCCAGGTCTAATAGTGGGGAAACTATGCCCTCATTTGTCAAAGTGTAGCGCAGCGGAATACCAAAATAAACATATAACAAACAGCAGAAGCAGTAAACCATACATAATTGAAATACACTGCAGTAGTGGATATAACCAACAGTATATAAATGATGATGCTACATGTCTCAATTTCTAAGAAAACAGCCAGAACATGTTATACATCAATACGATACAACCAAAAGCAGAGTACAACAAAGCATAGAAAAACAGCTGGCAGCGGCATCGCGAGCCTAGGCTTGGTCCCATGCCCTTCTACTCCACAGCAACAATCAAGTACCTGTATAGGGACTCTTGCGCCTATCTACACCTGCAGAAATGTAATCTGTTTGGGCCGAAAAATGTGACCCAAACAGGGTGTGAGAAATATATCTCAGTAGGCACCCACCAAAGGCCCGTGCCCAACTGTGTGTAAGAATGCAATCAACAGTGTGCAATAGTAAAATTCAATAAAGTAACCATTACTGAAAAGTAACATACTTAAAAATTTAATTATCATTTTATTATTCATTTAATCCATTTAATTTAGTATCATTTCGTGCTCAACAGCACCACACCCTCAGGATAATATAGTCACGCCCTCAGGCTAATATAATCACGCCCTCAGGCTAATATAGTCACGCCCTCAGGCTAATATAGTCACACCCTCAGGCTAATATAATCACGCCCTCAGGCTATATAATCATGCCCTCAGGCTAATATAATCACGCCCTCAGGATAATATAATCACGCCCTCAGGCTAATATAATCACGCCCTCAGGCTAATATAAGTAACCGGGCCATGCCCAACAGGTAAACAAGCAGTAACAAGCAAAACCTCTCAAGGCAATTCTACCATTACTACTTTAAAGGAATACCCTCGGGTATCCTGGCCAAATGGCTAAACAGTGAAACACACCCCGGGGGTGGTTCCAGATCCAAGCAATGATCCCAACCAGCATTTTACTATCACAATTTAATCACCTATGCAATTATAGGCATTAAGTATAGCAATGGCCACAGCCACACGATACCCCAACATGGGTTCGTGGCACAATAACGCATGATAGTTGGAAAATAACACAAAGCCACCTACCTTATATGCCAATGAACACTATACCCGAATGCCGGCTCTAGAAACGCCCAAGAACGGCATAGATCTGACAAAGAACAAAACCCATTCAAATGTAAATAACTTACGTTGGGAGAAGAATTGTCAAGAACGGTACCAGGAGAGGAGAGGGATTACCCGTGCGGTTCCAACGAGATCATCTGAAGCCAAAACGGATTCCAGACGAACGCCCGGTGGATCTTTAAAGATCCTGCCTCCTCCTTTGGCTCCAAAACGGCTCAAACGCCTCCTCTGCCAAATGAGGAGGCTACTGCCTGTTTTAAGCTGAAAAAAAAGTACACGGCGTGTACTCCCTTCATTTAACTGTTCATTTGGCGGCACCGACACTGTTCACCTGCCAACAAGGGTACACGACATGTACTCCTGAGTACATGACGTGTACTGCCACCTAGCTGGCGGCGACTCCACCGCCTTACTATTCAAGCCTATCGACTTACTACACGGCGTGTAGGTACCACTACACGGCGTGTAGTCGGTTCCTACACCCCTCGTCACCGACAAGGCTACACGCCCCGTGTACTCATCCCAACACGGCCAAAAGTACACGGCGTGTGGATAAAGTACACGGCGTGTAGTTCCAAAATTTAGGATTTTTCCCCATTTTCCATATTTTCTCAAAATCACTTAAGGAAAAGGAAAAAGGAAGAAGCCCGTACCTCAAAAATAAGAACCGGGTTCTTAAAAACTTCCCCCCTTATAGCAATTCGTCCCCGAGTTTCCCTTTCAAGGGTGGCGAAGATAAAGCTCAGAACTGCTCTGGCCACTAAGCACGTACATCGGCCTCCTGCCCCCAGGTCTCGTTCTGCACTTGGACATGCTTCCATAGCACCCGTACGAGAGGAACTGACCGGCCTCGGAGAACCTTCGTGCTCCTGTCAACAATACGGATCGGATGCTCCTCAAAGGACGCATCATGCTGTAGCTCAACCTCCTCTGGATGAAAGGTGTGAGACGGGTCTGAATGGTAGCGATGCAACTGAGACACGTGGAAGATATTGTGCATGGATCGGTACCGCTGTGGTAACTACAACCGATATGCAACTAGCCCGACTCTCTCCAGAATCTCAAATGGTCCCACATATCTCGGAGAAAGCTTACCCTGTCTCCTGATCCGTTTGTGTCCCAACCTCGGTGAAACACGCAAGAAAACCTGATCCCCAACCACGAACTCCAAAGGTCGTCTGCGGTGATCAGCATAAGACTTCTGATGAGACTGTGCAGTAGCCATCCGCTTCCGAATCAACTGGACCTGCTCAGATGTCTCTTGCACGAGCTGTGGCCCCAGTAAATCTGCCTCACCTTCCACTAACCAGCACAAAGGTGATCGGCATGGCCTACCATATAAAGCCTCGTATGGTGCCATCTCAATAGTTTCCTGAAAACTATTATTATAGGAAAACTCAACTAAGGGTATATGCTTCTCCCAAGAGCCCCCAAAGTCTAGGACACATGCGCGCAGCATGTCCTCTAGCACCTGTATCGTCCGCTATGACTGGCCATCAGTCTGAGGGTGGTACGCTGTGCTCAGAAGCACCTGTGTACCCAGCGCCCTCTGAAAAATCTGCCAGAAACGAGACGTAAAGTGGGCATCTCTATCTGAAATGATAGAACGAGGGACCCCATGAAGACGTACGATTTATCGGATATACAGCCTTCTGAGCTCGTCCACACCGAAGGTCTCCTTGATCGGCAAAAAGTGAGCTACCTTTGTGAGTCTGTCCACAAAAACCCATACGGCGTCATTGCCTCGAGGTGACCTCGGCAATCCCGTCACGAAATCCATCGCGACATCATCCCATTTCCACTCTGGAATGGGCAACTACTGTAACAGACCAGCTGGTCTCTGATGCTCTGCCTTCACCTACTGACAGGTGGAACACCTCGTAACAAAACCAGCTATCTCTCTCTTTATACCCGGCCACTAGTACTGACGTCTCAAGTCTCGGTACATCTTGGTAACCCCGGGATGAACTACCCAAGCTGAAGCATGAAACTCCCTCATCAGCTCCTCGCGTATATCCCCTGGAACCCATACACGTCCATGGAAACGCAAAACCTAGTCATCGCCTATCGTCCAACCGGGAGGAGGGTCCTCACTTGCCACTGACTCCCGTAGAACTAGGCCTTCTGAAACCGATAGCTGCCTCATCCTCACTCTGTCCAGGAGGGTAGAAGTCATAGCTAATGAGGAAAGATAATTCTGTCCCTGACTTCCATGCACCTCTAGATGCATCTCAGAGAACAAAGCCATAAGCTGCCACTCACCACTAGCCTCCTGCACTGCCTTTATCTGAGTCTTCCTGCTCAGTGCATCGGCTACTGCATTACCTTTACCAGGTGTATAGGCAAGCTCAAAATCGAAGGACTGTAGGTACTCAACCCACCTTCTCTACCTCAGATTCAGGTCACGCTGAGTAAAGATATACTTGAGGCTTTTGTGGTCGGTGAAAACCAAAAAATGCTCTCCCAACAGGTAATGTCTCCAACAGCGCAACGCATGCACAACTGCAGCCAACTCGAGATCATGCGTCGGGTAATTCCTCTCATGTGGCCTCAACTGCCGAGACCCGTATGCCACAACTCGGTCGCCCTGCATCAAAACGGCTCCCAGCGCAATCCCTGACGCATCACATTAAACTGTATAGATCTTCCCCTGCTCTGGGAGTATCAGGATCGATGCTGATGTCAGCCTTCCCTTTAGGTCCTGAAAAGCTGTCTCACAAGCTTCTGACCAAACGAACTTCACACCCTTCTTAGTCAGACCTGTCAATGGTGCTGCTAAGCGGGAGAAGTCCTGTATGAAACGTCTGTAGTAACCAGCCAACCCTAAGAAACTCCGTATCTCAAACAAGTTCTTGGGATGCTCCCAGGAAACTACTGCTCTCACCTTCTCTGGGTCCACTGCAACTCCTGCCTCTGAGATGATATGACCCAGGAAGTGAATCTGGTCCATCCAAAAGTGTCACTTCGAGAGATTTTCATATAGCCGATGCTCTCTTAGTGTACTCATACGATCTCAAGATGGGTGGCATGGTCGTGTCGAGTGTGGGAGTACACCAAGATTTCGTCCACGAATACTACCACAAAAGAATCAAGATACAGATGGAACACACGATTCATCAGAGCCATGAAAACTGCTGGCGCGTTCGTGAGTCCTAACGGCATAACCGTATACTCATATAGACCATATCTTCTCCTGAAAGCTGTGATAGGTATATCAGATGGTCTAACGCGCAGCTGATGATATCCGGATCTCAAGTCAATCTTCGAGAACACTCGTGCTCCACAAAGCTAATCAAACAGATCATCTATCCTCAGCAAGGGATATCGGTTCTTAACCGTCAACTGGTTCAGCTTCCGATAATCCACACAAAGTATGAGGGTACCATCTGCCTTCTTCGCAAAAAGGACCGGAGGACCCCAGGGAGATGTACTGGGTCGGATAAAACCCTTTTCTTACAACTCCTCTAACTTTCTCTTGAGCTCCTACAACTCAGGCATGGCCATCCTATAAAGAGGAATGGACACCGGTGCTGCTCCTGGCACAAGCTCGATAGAGAAATCCACCTCACACACCAGAGGTAGACCTGAAAAGTCGTCCGGGAAGACATCCCTGAAACGATTGATCCAGATATAAGCTCGCAATTTGGGCTGTGACTCCACCTTGCCCACGATGCTCTGGTCCAGCCCGACTCGCCTGAACATCCCACTCACCCTTGTATAGAAACTCCCCGCCCTCTGGTGATGTGAAACGCACCCTGCGACGATAGCAGTCTACAAAGGCTCGAAAGGGAACCAACCAGTCCATCCCGAGAATGACGTCATATCTCGTCATCTCCAGGACATAGAGGTCCCAAAGGAAGTGACACCCACCAACCTCAAGGGGGAACTCCTTGCACTGATGCACACCAACCGTACTAGTCCCCAACGGAGTGTCTAGCATCAAGATAACAGAAGAAGTAGAAACACCGAGCCCAAGACTCTACACAACGGGTACAGATATAAAACTATGTGTATCACCCGTATCAAAAAGTACTGAAGACAAGACAAAAGCTACTAGAATAGTACCTCTGACTTTCGAAGGTCCGAGATCCTGCTCCTGCTGGGTCTGTTGCACTGCATATGCCTGTCCAGTGCCGCGACCCTGCGACACAGCTTGGCTACCCTGAGCTGTCCCACCCTGTTGCCTATGAGATCCTGGTGTCTGGATACCACGTCCACGACCACCATCTCTGCCTGCACGCCCTGACGTATTCCAATTCCAAGACTGGTAAGAATCCACTGGTCCTGCTCCCGCACGCGGAGTCTGCACAGAACCCCTCTCACTAGACACTGGTAGAAACGTCCTGCAAAAGCGCTGTAGATGACCCATCTTGCCACAAGCTCGACACTCCACTGGGTCTCTTGGACACTGCGACCTCTTGTGCCCCTCTCTGCCACACTGGTAGCACCTGATCGGGCCACCTAAAGAAGCTTCCTGGCTAGTACTGCCGCCCTGAGAGAAGTCCATCTGTCTCTTCCTCTTGCCGACAGAAATAGTACTAGTAACTGGTGCTGAACCGCCCTGTACCACACCACTAGCTTCTCGTAGGTTCCTCTCTGTAATCAACGCCTGGTTCACAATCGCGTGTACAGTAGGTAACCTGAAAACATTCACCAGCACTCGGATGTCATACTGAAGACCATACTCAAAATGTCTGGCTCTCAGCGTCTCATCACCCACCAGCACGGGTGCAAAGTGCTGAAGCTCCGTAAAACGAGCAGAATAGTCCATCACTGACATAGCGCCCTGCTGCAGATTCATGAACTCTCAAGCTCTATCTTCCCTCAGTGTCTCGGGAAAGAAGAAGTCATAGGATACTGTCTGAAAATCCTCCCACACCATGTCCCTGTGATGCTCTGACTGTGTGGTAACATCCCACCACCTCTTAGCAGAATCACGCAGCATGTAAGTCGCAAGCTTGACCCTCCACCCTGGAGGCGTCTCAAGATGCTCAAAAATAGTCTGCATCGATCCAAGCCAAGACTCTGCAGCTTGTGGTCTGCCATCCCCTGAAAACTTAGGCGTATGCTGCTGCTGAAAGATACGTGTCAGCTCGGCCATAGATGTGGCAGCCTGCGGTGCTCCCTGAAAGGTCTGCATGAACCGCAATAAGCCTTCACGGAACTGCGCCTCTGCGCCCGTGTCCGGTATAACAGCTGGTGCCGCATCTAGCTCTGCTGGTGGATCAACTGGTATCCCATGGCCCACCATCTCCGGAGTATAATCGTCGCCGCTCTCTTGGCGAACAACTCGCGTCCGTCTAGGCGGCATGACTCTACAAGGTCAAAATCACACCTCAGATTCAAAATTATTAAGACCGAAAAGCGAAGGAACCACAAAGGGAAAAGAGGGAGAAGGAATTCAAAATTGGAAAAACAAGACTACATGGCATGTACAATGACTACACGACATGTACTTGACTTCCCTTCCCCTTCCCGGGTCCTTTTACACGGATAAGCCACACGGCTTCCGTTCAACAAAACTACACGGCGTGTATAATACCTACACGACGTGTTTGGTGTTATTTTCAAACTATCTGTGTCATCTGTGACATGTCCGACTAATCAGCTTTACACTACACGGCGTGTTACACCCGAACACGGTGTGTACACCATCCCGTTTCCCAGCCACACGGCTAACTCCACACGGTCTGTCCTCGGACAAGACTACACGGCATGTCCCAAAGGTACATGACGTGTTCTGGAAGAGGTGACACCGGCCCATGTTGTTAGTTACACGGCCGAGTCCCCAGGTCACACTACAAGACGTGTCCAAAATTACACGGCGTGGTTTACCCAAGGCCTTTCTTACCTCGTGTCGCCGCCCACACGGTTTGTGACACGGGAAGAGACTACACGGCGTGTACTCTGGGTACATGGCGTGTTCTAAAAAAGTTCATTTTTCTTCCCGAACAGAAGAACATACACTGAGTGTAAAAAAAATACTACACGGCGTGTATACTGGGTTTCTGGACAGTATGCCTCAGAAACTTCTCCGGAACCCAGAAAATACTGAAAAACAACACCTAAGTGTCAAATTCCGACCCGTGGGGGCCCATACACCCCACGAATCAAAGTTTGACATCTTATTTGTGTTATAACCAACAATCAGTCAATGACCCACCA
This sequence comes from Viscum album, assembly GCA_963277665.1. Taxonomy (NCBI): domain Eukaryota; kingdom Viridiplantae; phylum Streptophyta; class Magnoliopsida; order Santalales; family Viscaceae; genus Viscum; species Viscum album. Next base: position 100,791,081 of record OY728159.1, read on the forward strand.
AATTTCAGTCAATGGGGGCCCATACTCCCCAAAAACCAAAGTTTGGCGTCCACTCTATAAACAAGATCAAACAAAAATACCATATCACAAGGCATGTATTTATCAAGCAGCTATCACAACAGCATGATTTTCTAGCACAACAACTATCACAACAACATGCGAATTTCTAATGCACCTACATGGCATGGGAACTATGAATGGCATGTGATATCTAGCATGTGACTATATGATGCATGAGACGGCATACCCTCATCTCATCGGGTTGCAACTAAATAGAACCCACAGATAGAATATAAACAGCACAATCCAAGTGCGTCACCCGATGGTGAAAACATATCAACCGTAAAATTGCAAATTAAATAATGAAAAATACGAGGTAGACTGGATTTTCCCTGTACACGGGTTAGCTACGCCCGGGCACAGCTTATTACCAACTACCGTTCTGTCCTATCCCTGACCACGGCTCCAAATAGTAAGTCAAAGAAGAGAAACTACCTCTGATACCACTTTGTAACGTCCCGGCCCCGGGTACCACGCAACGGGTTCCCCGAGCCCGGTTCGCCACGTGACCTCAAGCGCATTTCCCCAAACGCCAGAGGTTGCCGACTAGCAGTGAGGGCCCAGGTCTGATAGTGGGGAAACTATGCCCTCATTTGTCAAAGTGTAGCTCAGCGGAATACCAAAATAAACATATAACAAATAGTGGAAGCAGTAAACCATACATAATTGAAATACACTGCAGCAGTGGATATAACCAACAGTATATAAATGATGATGCTACATGTCTCAAGTTCTAAGAAAATAGCCAGAACATGTTATACATCAATACAATACAACCAAAAGCAGAGTACAACAAAGCATAGCAAAACAGCTGGCAGCGGCATCGCGAGCCTAGGCTCGGTCCCATGCCCTCCTACTCCACAGCAATAGTCAAGTACCTGTATAGGGAGTCTTTCCCCTATCTACACCTGTAGAAATGTAATCTGTTTGGGCCGAAAAATGTGACCCAAACAGGGTGTGAGAAATATATCTCAGTAGGCACCCACCAAAGGCCCGTGCCCAACTGCGTGTAAGCATGAAATCAACAGTGTGCAATAGTAAAATGCAATAAAGTAAGCAGTACTGAAAAGCAACATACTTAACAATTTAATTGTCATTTTATTATTCATTTAATACATTTAATTTAGTATCTTTTCGTGCTCAACAACACCACGCCCTCAGGCTAATATAGTCACGCCCTCAGGCTAATATAGTCACGCCCTCAGGCTAATATAGTCACGCCCTCAGGCTAATATAGTCACGCCCTCAGGCTAATATAGTCACGCCCTCAGGCTAATATAATCACGCCCTCAGGCTATATAATCACGCCCTCAGGCTAATATAATCATGCCCTCAGGCTAATATAATCACGCCCTCAGGCTAATATAATCACGCCCTCAGGCTAATATAAGTAACCGGGCCATGCCCAATAGGTAAACAAGCAGTAACAAGAAAAACCTCTCAAGGAAATTCTACCATTACTACTTTAAAGGAATACCCTTGGGTATCTTAGCCAAATGGCTAAATAGTGAAACAAACCCCGGGGGTGGTTTCAGATCCAAGCAACGATCCCAACCGTCAATTTAGTATCATAATTTAATCACCTATGCAATTCTAGGCATTAAGTATAGCAACGACCTCAGCCACATGATACCCCAACATGGGTTCGTGGCACAATAATGCACGACAGTTGGAAAATAACACAAAGCCACCTATCTTATATGCCAACGAACACTATACCCGAACGCCGATTCCAGAAACGCCCAAGAACGACATAGATCTAACGAAGAACAAAACCCATTCAAATGTAAATAACTTACGTTGGGAGAATAATTGGCAAGAATGGTACTAGGAGAGGAGAGGGCTTACCCATGCGGTTCCAACGAGATCGTCCGAAGCCGAAACGGATTCCAGATGAACGCCCGGTGGATCTTCAAAGATCCTGCCTCCTCCTTTGGATCCAAAACAGCTCAAACGCCTCCTCTGCCAAATGAGGAGGCTACTGCCTGTTTTAAGCCAAAAAACAAAGTACACGACGTGTACTTTAAAGTATACGGCGTGTACTCCCTTTATTTAACTGTTCATTTGGTGGCACCGGCACTGTTCACCTGCCGACAAGGGTACACGACATGTACTCCTGAGTACACGGCATATACTCCCGCCCAGCTGGTAGAGACTCCACCGCCTTACTATTAAATCCTGTCGACTTACTACATGGCGTGTAGGTACCACTACACGGCATGTAGTCGGTTCCTACACCCCTCGTCGCCGACAAGGCTACACGCCCCGTGTACTCATCCCAATATGGCCAAAAGTACACGACGTGTGGATAAAGTACACGGCGTGTAGTTCCAAAAGTTAAGATTTTTCCCCATTTTCCATATTTTCTCAAAATCACTTAAGGAAAAGGAAAAATGAAGAATCCCGTACCTCAAAAATAAGAACCGGGTTCTTACAAAGATCATGAAAATCACTTGCACATTATCCTGAAGACTCTGAGAAGACATGAATTATATGGGAAGTTTAGCAAGTGTGAATTCTGGCTTCATGATATTTTTTTTCTTGGCCATATTGTCTCTAAATATGGAATCTCTATTGATCCTTCTAAGACCAAGGAAATCCAAGAATGGCCTAAACCGATGAGTATAACTGAGGTACATAGTTTTATTGTCTTAGCAGGTTATTATCGGCATTTCTTCCAGAACTTTTCCCGATTGGCTAACCCATTAACAAAGCTCACACGTAAAGGGGTTAAATTTGTTTGGACAAAAGAGTGTGAATAATGTTTTTAAGAACTTAAGATAAGATTAGTCAATGCTCCTATATTGACTCTACCATCGGGGAATGATGGGTTTGTTATTTATAGTGATTCTTCAAAGAAAGGACTTGGTTGCGTCCTTGTGCAGAATGATAGGGTTATTGCCTATACATCACGACAACTGAAAATTCATGAGAAAAACTATTCTACTCATGATATTGAGTTAGTTGCTGTAATTTTTGCTTTGAAGATATGGATACATTATCTATATGGTAAAAAATGTGAGATTTATACTGATCACAAGAGTTTGAAGTATATTTTCTCACAGAAAGAACTTAACATGAGGCAAAGGAGATGTCTTGAACTACTCAAGGATTATGATTGCACGATACACTACCACTTGGGGAAGGCAAATAAGGTGGAAAATGATTTGAGAAGAAAGGATCCTGGAGTTTTAAACAAGATGAGAGTTGAGAGGGATCCTATTTTCATGGATCTAGTGAAGATGGATATGGGAATTACCATGGAAGGTGAAACATCGATACTTTTTCAAATGGTTGCCAAACCTTCTTTACTATAAAGGATAAAGAGTTCTCAGACCGATGATGAAGAGTTTCAAAAGAAGATTAAAGCTGTGAATGATGGGAGATTGAGTGACTTTGTGTATGAAGATGGAATTTTGAAATTTGGGAAGAGACTTTGTGTTCCCAATATACCTGATCTAAAAAGGGAATTGTTGGACGATGCTCATAGTTCCAATTTCTCTATACACCATGGGAGCACCAAAATGTAGAGGGATTTGAAGGAACATTTTCGGTGGGACAACATGAAGAGGGAGATTGCTGATTTGTGTCAAGATGTATGGTTTGTCAACAAGTGAAAGATGGAAGGCAACAACCTGGAGGAGTCATGCAACCTCTTCCCATACCTGAGTGGAAATGGGATAATATCTCGATGGACTTTGTCGTGGGACTACCAAAGGCTCATAGAAGGAATAATGAAATATGGGTCATTGTTGATCGTCTTACCAAATCAGCACATTTTATTTCTATAAGAGAAGATCTACCACTTGAATGTCTAGAAAGACTATATATTAATTAAGTTGTGAGACTTCATGGAGTACCCCTATCGATTGTTTCTGATCGTGATCCCCATTTTACATCAAGATTATGGAAGAGTCTTCAGAAGGCCTTGGATACTGAACTTCGTTTGAGCACTGCATACCACCCTCAAACAGATGGAAAATCAGAACGGACTATTCATACCTTAAAAGACATGTTGAGATCATGCTCACTTGACTTTCAGGGTATGTGGGATCAATATTTACCTCTGGTGGAATTTTCATATAACAATAACTTCTATTGAAGTATTCGGATGGCCCCATATGAAGCGTTGTACAGAAAGAGATGTCACACACCAACCTATTGGGATGACGTTGGTGAAATAATTCTCGTAGGCCTATAACTGGTGGAGTAAATGATGGAAAAGGTGAAGGTAATCCAAAACCACATCAAAGCAACTCAAAGTAGGTAGAAGAGCTATGCTGATAATCGAAGGAGGGATTTGGAATTTCAGGTAAGAGATCATGTTTTTTTGAAGGTATCTCCATGGAAGGGAGTTATACATTTCAGTAAGAAAGGTAAATTGAGTCCCAGGTACATCAGACCTTTTGAAATTCTAGAACGAATTGGTGCTGTAGCTTACCGTTTGGCAATGCCGCCAAATCTCTCCAAAGTTCACGATGTGTTCCACGTATCACTGTTGAGAAAATATATGCCTGACCCAATGCATTTACTCACCTATGAGGAACTAGAACTGGAACCTGATCTGTCTTATTGCGAAGATCCCATCAGGATTCTTGATACCAGAGAACAAGTGCTGAGAAACCGGATGACTCGTCTGGTAAAAGTTCTATGGAGAAACCATAAGATGGAAGAGGAAACGTGGGAACCCTGAGGAACTTATGATAAAGAATCACCCGAGTCTTTTCATCAGTAGTATTCTAGAAATTTCGAGGACGAAATTATTTGAAGTAGGGGAGAATGTAACACCCCAAGCTTCCACGATACGCTTCTCTTTGAATAATATAGTAGCGTGTGTTGTACGCAACTTCGAGTTCTAACACACACCACAACCAATCAAACTAGCCATTATGAATAGTAATACCCACTTTATAAAATTTTATAAATTTTATCTTTTAAAATGGACTTTATTTTTGGATTCATAATATCAAAATTAGCTTAGGGTGAATTTTTGGTATTTTTTTGAAAACATTCAATTTTTGATGAATAGTGAAAAAACAGTGAGTTATAGTTTAAAACTGAATTTTTTATTTAAATAATTGTTTATTTTATTTAGATTTAATCAAGGTCAAAATGGATACATTATACCTATATAAGTTCAGTGTAATTCATTGGAGTTAGTTTAGAATAATTTTAGATATATAAAAATTTTATTGAACTTTTCACCGTCTTTTACCCACCTCCTAGGAGAATTTGGAAATTCACATAAAACTTAATTTTACCGCTTCTGTGAGTGGAATTTCAAAAATCCGAGCGACACAGTTAATATCAAGGAGTAAAATGTGGTTCAATAAGATAAAAATAATTTTTTGTGAGTAATAACTTTTTACTTTTATTTACCACGGTTAAAAGTAAATAGGGTAATTAAGGGTAAAAATGATATTAATATTACCCTAACACGTGTCCTAATTCTATTGGACAAGTTTATCTCGACCAAAAACAAACTTAGTAATAAAATATTATCATTTAGGTCCACTTGGATTAGATTAGGACATTTATTATTATTTAATTCAAAGAAGAGTTAAAAGAGTTAAAATCAAAGTTTAATAACTAAAACATTTTTAATATAGGGTTATACATAAGATAAATTCGATTATAAATATTCATTCGAAAGATAGAAATATTCCCTACATAATTGTATTTTATTTATAATTTTTAGACATTAAATAATTTAATTTATTTATGACACAATGATGATGCAGTAATTACCATATTAATGAAAGATTAAGATAATTGATATTATAAATACCCAAATAAATGTAATTTGAGACTTTTTATAAATTACAATAATTTTATAAATTTTTTCAAAGTAATAATGCTGTTATGAATTTATCAAAAACAAAATATCCAATAGCGTCAAAATTGACATAAAAGAGTTTTTAAAACAAATATTATATTATTAATTGATATTCTGTTACTAAAAATCTAAGGTTTGGCCAAAGGACTTATATAATGATACTTGTATCATTAATGGACCACTTGGGGGTCTCTTGGAGGTATATAGTATGTTTATTAAGTATATAATATAAAAATTCAAAGAGACATGGTAAATGTCAAACTATTTAACTAAGAGTTAAATATAAATGATAAGGTTAATATAGTGACCCAAACCTATATAAAATCTATTGGTTGAAAGGATTTTGAACCATCACCATATTAAACTATAAATAATTCACTTTTGAGCCATTATAAACCGAATATGAATTTATTATAAAATATTATTTCTAGCTTTTCCTAAGGTGCCCCTCACCGTTCTTATAAAAGGGCACTCCCCCTTCTCTCAAATTCATACCTTCAAAGCCTTTTGGATCAGCCAAACCCTGCCCAAATATTCTCTCAACTTCCCTCACTTCAACCCAGAGGCCTTAGTTTGATCATAAATCCAACCTAAGGATCCCTTTTGATCAAATCAAAAGGAAGAACCCGAAGAAGAGGTAATGTTTTCACCACCCTCTTTCAAGTTCCTTTCTTCTTCAACTTATTATTTCTTTGTTATTCCAATTATAAAATAATAACTCCAGTATTTTCTATATACTTTGATGTTACTATAAATATGGTACAACCATATTCAGTATTCTATCCATCCTTTGAATGACATGTCACCATATGTGCGTACGTACGACTTACCATCTCCACGTCGTGGTGTAATTGTTATTCAAAACATTATTATTTGGATGGGTATAATAATGATGTGTAATTCATGAAAATAATAAATATAAAATGATAATGATTCTGTATATATGATATACTATCCAATTATATATTATTTTAATATCAAAAGAATGATATTGTCGCTCATGCGTACGTACGGACTACCGTCTCCACGAACGCGATGAGATTCATTCCCCATCATATCCATTCAAGTCTAATTCTCATTTGATGATTAAAAATAATGTTTAAGGACTTGATATCATTATGGATATGAATAAGATACAACCTATCCATAACAAAAATGACTTATGTGACAAAATATATAAAAGAAAACGAGTAAGTTAATACCTGAAACAACAATAATACTAAAATATTATTAACAAAGCATTATTATAAGATCATATATGATATAATAATTATGTATATGGTTCTTATATAATTTAATAAAAATGTTTTAACTATTATACATGAGGTTAAAATACCATCGACTAAGGAAAAGTACAAGGTAAGGGTTTATTTCACAATCTCTTCATTATCCGAGGTTGATTATACGTAATTATCTACTGGGACCTCTTTTTCATCCACATCCATGTTTCTTAAAAATTCATTTCAAATCATTCTTACTATTTTATAGACTATGGGTTAATGTCATTTATACCCATGTTTGACTTTTTATATGATGTTTATAAAGGAATCTTTCTGTCGTTTTCCAAACAAGTTCCTTTTAAACCTTTTAAACAGAATTAAGGTAAGAATGGCTTTTTAACTTATACGGCGTGTGTGGCTATTTTCCGCCGTTATAAAATTGTCTAAGATTACCTGACAAGCTTATAATAATATTTTCAAATTAAATGTTTTCTTTTATAAAAATGTGACTTTTAAATGATTTCAAAAAAGAGATATTTCTCTCAAATAGTTTTGATTTCATCTATGTCAATATCCTTTGATGGATTTTAAGCTTATTTGAAGTTGGTTTATTATGATACAAAACATCCATATTGTATTGAAGGATTTTTAATATGTTTGACTGTGGATGTGTTATTTTTATAACATTCATGGTTTATGGAGAAAGTATTGACATTTTGTATGCTAGTTTTAATACGAATGTTTATGTTATGTTTAAACCTATTCATATGAGGAATGCATTGGACTTAATAAGTGACGGGTGGAGCCCGATATAGCTCCTCGATGATTCGGTAGGTCTCATGAGACAAACTAGTGTCTTGGCACAAGGCCTTGACAAAATCTTATTTATAGTCTTGGAACAAGGCCTTGACTATGTGGTTATGATAGTCTGGCATTATGCATTCCATCATTATGAAAGTGGTTATTGATATTGCATGTGATTATTAGACTAGTAGAATATCCATGTGAATAAGTAAATGACATTATTTCATTTTATCTTTTCCATATTATGCTGAAGCTCAAGTTTAAATGGCTTTTGTTTTAGTTAAACATTGCCTTAAATGTTTATGCTTATTTATAAAAGTTTCCGCTATATTGTTATCCTTACTGACCATCTGAGCTCACCCCTTTCCATGTTTTATTTTTACCAGGATGTGAAGAAGTATTTTATGAATAACCTGGAGGGATAATATAAGGGGATATGACTATGGAGACAAGATGTTGTTGTAGTTTTCAATTTATTATGTAATGTAAACTTTATGAATGTATATAGTGATTCTATGGCTACTAAACTAATCGGTCTTTCGAGACTTGATATTTTGTGATCATGCCAATGTTATGTAATAATGCACCGACTCTGGGTAACTGGGGTCGGGGCGTTACACCCTATTTTTAGGGTGTTGGAATGTTCTCTGTTTTTCTTTCATTATAATTCAAACCTGAACCCAATATTGGATGAGGATTCATCTACAAACCTAAGGTAGGTGGTATAGTTTTTCCCCTAAAATCCATGATGTTTTGATAGATTCATATTTATGCCATGCGCTATCCATTTCCACGCGTTTCCCTTAAATGTGTTCTTTCCTTATAAATAAATTCTAGCATGTTGTTATACTCCCATAGACCCTTGATAAGTGATTAGTGGATGCCAAACTCTTTATTTCCACCCCTTTGGGTGTTATTAATGAAATTAGCTCCTTATATATAATTTTTTAAATGACCAAACACCGCCTATTTGTTTGGATTGACTTGGAAATCAAATTTCCCTCCTTTATATCATTGTTAAGTTGACCAAAGCATCTTCTAAGTGTTTATATTTACCATGGAATTAAATTTACTTACCTTGATAGATTAAATGGATTATTTAATTAAATGGAAATGGGTGGTAAGACCATGCCTCATGTTTTATAATTACGAACTTGACTTATATAAATTGTGACTCCCTTGGTTGTATTGGTATTGATGATTATGATGCTTGAGAGTTGATCCCTTATTATTATCTACATATTCCATTTCCTACATAGAAAAATATGTATAAGTGAACATGTTGTAGTGTAAGGGAATATCCATGTACATGTCTTCCTATGTAATGGAATCTACATATATAAATGCATTACTGTATACACTAATTGGTCAAAAAAATTCATTTTGTAGTTAGAAAAATTGTTTGCGTAGACGAATCTATATACTCTAATGAATCGTGTATGTGAATTGGTCATAGAGGAAAATTGGTTATGCACATAAGAAAACTGATTATGTGTGGGAAGGGACTATGTAGGTGAATGGTTCATGTATGGGTTTTTAATGGATGTGAATTGGATGAGTTGGCAGTGACGTTCACATATCACAGTAAGCCTTATGATGCGTATGAAGGATGACACATCAGATTTAATACTTACATATATGCATGATAACTTCATTTGGTGGACTATGAAATTAACATGGAATGGAGTAGGTTCAGATTTGATGGTATTTAAGTGTAAGAATTCCATGATTGAAGTTGGTGAGATCCCATCACTATATGGTGAATGTATTGATAAATATTTGAAGATTTTATGTGGAGAAAATGAAAGTTTAATTGATATTGAAGAAACTTCATTATTTATATATATTTTTATGTAGATACAATCAGTTATGGAATTAGTTTATTATAGAAGTTATGGTGAAGACTAGATCTAAGAATTCTATTAATTTGAATTTGAAGGTTTTTACATGGGGTCATAAATATTTGAATAAAGAAGAAAGTGAATAAGTAACTGATGCTGCAGTATATATAATTTATAGTTGTTTTATATTAGAATCTTTATGGAAAAAGATGAGAAGAATATATTTAGAAGAATATGAGGTGTGGTTCTTTGTCACTACTATGAAATAAATTAAAGAAGAATAATATCTGAATTACAAAAGGGTATGTGTGTAGAATTAAAGTAGAACAATGATAACGTGTTGAAGCCTATTAGTGATGGTTTATTTTGTTTTCATAAAATATATTTATCATATTATATGTTCAAGGAACACATGAATTTTTAATGGACTATAGTGAAATAAATTTTATGGATATACCCCACTTTCTTTAAACCACAAAGGTTTGTTCTCTAGTAGAAGTGTGATATCTAATTGTTTATAGATAATGATAAGGACTAGATACTCTTATTGAGCAGTGAAAGTTGTAAATTCCTATGTTCCTATAGATATGATTGTGTGTTATGTTTTAGAAAAGTCATTAATCTCTAACCAGATGTGAATTTTGTTTTAAAATAATAAAATATAAAAATAAAAGGCATACCACTGATTCAACCCCCCTCGGTGGTCACATAGATCCTAACAGGTCATCTTAATGATGTCGATGCCCATGTGGGTGGGGTGGTCAGGGTGATTTTCACCATATGAGTACCCAATCTCAGATAAGTATATAATAAATGTAGGATCAAGTTGGTGTCATAGGATAGGTGCATGCTACAATGGAATAGACTAAGTTCTCTACAACTCTAATTGTTAGGGTAGACTTTAGTTATGCCATAAACATGACATATCTATCATCTGTGAAACTTATATGAGGTAAATGTGAAACAAAGCTATTGTAATGAAACCATTATTCTCATAAAGGTATGAATCATTTATTTTTCACTTTAATCCATTTTTTACTCTTGGAAAACATTCCCTAGACCTAAGGAAGGTTTTAGGAGCATATGGGGATTGTTCAGAGCCTAGAGCTCTGAGAATTGGACAAACAGAGTGGGATTAATAGTTATCACATAGTTAGTACTGACCATGAGACTTAACAATGTTGGGAACTCAGTGGGAAGGGGGAAGCCACATAGTTTTTCTGAAACCATGTGATACTTTGGCGACAGTGGGTTTTCACACAACTTGCACATGGTTAGGAAAATTGTGCACCTAGCTCATGTCGGGTCCCTCCTTAGGTAAAAACTATCACAAGATTGGTGAACATTTTGACCAGATGTGTGGCTGAACTATGCTACCATGTGTTAGAGATTGATTTTATGGTTTTTCCATTAGTGAACATAAAACCTTTAATTCCTATTCCTCCCAATTTTTCTAGTGGGTGTGAGCTCTCCCATGGGTTATTCCTCCTCCCAAGTTAAGTATTTTGATTACTCCCTTATCCAAACTCCAAAAAAACCATCATTGGAAGAATTAGATCAAAATTAGTAAGCTACTCAATCCTCTTATGTTCGTTCTAATTTTCTCTTCTCGTCTGTTGTGCTATTTTAGTGCAAGATCATTCACCATATTTTGAGGGCAATGGAACATTATTTGTTTTTATTACATTCTACTTCAAAACTAAACTCAATATTGTATGGGGAGTCATTCATAACCCTAAGTTAGGTGTTATAGTTTTTTTCCCTAAAATCCATGATGTTTTCATAGATTTATCATTATTCCGCATGCTGGTTATTTCCACGCATTTCCCTTAAATGTGTTATTTCCTTATAAATAAATTCTATCATGTTATTATATTATCATGGACCCTTGATAAATGATTATAGAATGAAGACCTCTTTATTTCTACCACTTTTAGTGTTCTAAATGAAATTACCTCCTTATATATAATTTTTTAAATGACCAAACACCGCATATGTGTTCAGATTGCCTTGAAAATGAAATTTCCTTTCTTTATATCATTGTTTAGTTGACCAAAGCATCTTCTCCTCCTCCAATGGCCCGAAGGCCTTAATTTTTTATTGATTTTGATAATACACCTTTCAAGGGATGAGGTGGAACCCTTACAAGGCTCGTAGGCGTAAGTATTACATGGCCCATAGGCCTTAGAGGAATTAATTGCCTGTAGGCTTCAAACATTACATACAACCCAGATTAACTACTTGGAACTGCTCCTCCCTAGCATCTTCATTGTGAAATCATCTCTCCATCTTTGCATGGATGTTCAGCTAGGCTTTCTCATGCATGCACAGGCTTGTCCCGATGGCAGGTGCCATACCCTCTCATTCTTTCAATCCATTTAGTTTCTTCTATGGTGAAAGCTTCTTTCTCCTCCTCCTTATGAAGTTTTTTCCTTGTAGGATGTCTGGTTTGCATCTGCATTTAAGGTGGCCTAAAGGCCTTGAGGTGGCCCAAAGGACTTACTGACCTGAAGGCCTTAAAGGACTTGGGGACCAAATCGGTGGCCCGAAGGCCCAAACGGGGGAATATTCCTGGCTGCTACAGTGCCAAACAGCGCCTACTATAGTTCTGCTATAGTGCCTGCTACAGTTCTGCACAGAACCTGCTATAGTATCTGCTATAGTGCCTACTATAGTACCCCCAGAAATTAGCCTCAATTTGGATTTGATCTCAAGTCTCTTGGATGCATTTAAGGAGTCCTCACCAACTGGGCGGAGGCTCATGTGCTCTAAAGCATCTTCTAAGTGTTTGGATTAACCATGGAATTTAATTTACTTGCCTTCATAGATTAAATAGACTATTTAATTGAATGGAAATGGGTGGTAATACCACACCTCATGTTTTATAATTATGAACTTGACTTATATAAATTGTGATTCCCTTAGTTGTACTGTGATAGATGATTATGATGCTTGATAGGTGATCCATAATTTTTATTATTTTTATTATTACATAATTGAAATTGGATGTGGAATGATGGATAAGGGAATTATTGGGCATGATGTTTCACTCTACCTTATATCAGGTGTTGAGTATGATTCCCCGCACCATTATAATTTTATTAGGAATATGGTAATGGCGCACCATGTTCTTTTTTTTCAGGTGTTGGGCATGACGTATCACCCCACCATCTAGAATGATGGTCATGATGTCTCACAGTCATGACGAGATTTAGGGAATGTACAATTTCTTTATCCTATATCTTGTTAGACTAGTCATGGATTCTTGATTATTCCCTAGGTACAAATAACACCAAGTTTTTATATATATGCCTACTTATGTACTCATGTACTTAGTGAATATATTATCATACATTATATAACTATATATATATGGTTATGGATCAGACTCTTACACCGGCCTATGCCGAAGTAGGTAGAGACATCCAGGTGTCCTATAAGAACCTGAGCCTTCTTATATTTATTTATTCAGTTTTTTATTATTCATTTACCAAAACACTATTATTACTATGTATACTAGCTAGATTATTTCTAGACACCATTGGTGGTGGTCTACTAAGTTTATCTCACACCCTAATCATGCCACATTTGGTACCCAAGTAGACTTCTTATCTCAGGTATGGATAAGGTCAAGCACCTTGCTATAGATTCTTGATATGTTTTACTTATAGTTTGGAGAATGGGAGAAGAGGACCGAGCGTATGTTCGTGATTCTAGTGGATTAGTGTTTTGGACTTTTATTTTTATTTTTGTATAGAATGTTTTATTTTACCTTCCCTTGAATTCCTTGTTTCCTTTTTTTTATATCAACATGCTATTGCATCATCATGTGTATGACTCAACTTATGAGATTTTGATTACTATTACAGTTTCTTGATTATTTATGCTTCCACATTTGATTATCATTTTTTCACTATTCCACTCTAATATGAGGGTATAGTCTCCCAGCATACCACATTAGACCCTCTCTTCTAGTCGATAACCTTTGGCATACGGGGAGGTGCACTTGAGTCTATATGACCCACTGGCTCAAGGCACTGGTTTAGTGGATCCCAAGTTAGGACGTTACAAAGTGGTATCAGAGCATTTTATTTTCCTTTTTTCTTACTATTTGGGTGTTAGAAAGGAGACTAGGATGAAATGGAATTTGGTAATGAAATTTTTCTTGGGATTTTCTAATCCACATATAAGGGAAACCCAAATTACCTGGGATGGGTTATTGCTGTTCTAATTTCTCACCTGTAAGAGTTCATATGATTACACCGATGGGTGACACACATGTTTTGTGATGTTATTAATATTTATATTGATATTTTTATGCATTAAATTTCCCCTTTGAATATTTGTAAAAGGAATTAGCATCTCATACATCATTATAGGCACCTTAAGACTAATATTCCATCCATTTTTCCATGCCACATCTACTTTCTATGTGCATTTTCTTGCTACTTATTGTTAGTGACTTGATTATTATATATTTAAATGTGGTAAAATTTCTTGTAGGAATAATATAATTGGATTAATTAAAGTGTATACATCAATCTAAATAGTGTTTTCCCATATAGATTTTCTATTAAACATTAATTGGAAAATTATATCACGTTCTGGGTTATGGACCTATAGGTTCCATGGACCAGAACAATTTATTATGACCTATTAAATCTTGATGCCAAATATAAAGGTTAGGGTGTAGTCAGATGATTATCCAATTAAAATTTATAAAGACTATGAATTTTATAAATTGGTAATGGAGACACATCTAATTAGAACATGATACATCTATATATTTATGAAAAAGAATATAAAATCAATCAAACTTAAACTATTAAATAAAAAGGTTATCACTAAATGGGATGCCAATTATAAAGTAAAGGGTGTTTTCCCCTATACCTTGCAATTCAAACTCCACATACCAAAACCCTTATCATGTGATATGAACATATACCCAAGCCCAAACTTAGTAGTGGGTAGATGGGGTGTCTCTTATAGTTATTATGGCATGTTGTGGTCTTAATCACCTAGACCTAGCTTTTGAAGCAGGAAGATAGGTGAAATATTTTCTTTAGGAAGGCTATGTACCTATCCTATTATCTATATGTTATCCTTTTAACTAGTAATTTTTCTTATGAGGTGTTCATTTGGTATTGTAGAACCGTTCCACCATGACAACCTCATGTCGTATGCTAAGAAGGCGGTGATCACCATGCACTAGAGGTGGTGGGCCCTGAGCCACCAGTGATTCCTCTTGTAGTGACACCTATGGAACCATATATTGTTCTTGATATGGGAACTGATTCCCATTTTCAAGATGGATTTTTTATGATATAGAATATGAAAGGTGTTGATCAACCTACCCTAACTATAGAAGTGTTGAATCAGAAGTTACAGCAGCAACATCCTCCCACCTTCTTGGTGGATGGAGGGCCACATGCTGTTGAGTCATGGATAGAGGCTATGTTTTTCTATTTTCAATCATATGTAGATGCCTCTATATTAGAGGGTAAAACTCTCTACTTACATTCTATGCGATTCTGTAAAGTGATGGTGGGAACCAGGGTGATTCAGCACCCAAATCTGTCAGTGGGACTTCTTGTTTAAGGAAGCGGTGTTTTGAGGTTTCTCATGGGGGTAGCAGTAGTCAAGAATCTCACACTGATAGTTTCCTCATATGTCACCAGTGTAGGAATTCAGGACACAAAAAACCACAATGTATATAGGATCCAATTGAATACATAGGTTTCAGAAGGATGGGGTACATCCAACACTTCTGTAAGAATTTTCCATTAGTACCTAGAAAGCAGGGATCTATACCTACCCCACATTTCAGAGTGGGTCCAATAGTACCTCACTAGGAAGTCATCTGGAATACCACTAGCTGCTCAGGCTAAGGTGGTGGTTGAGGTAGAGGGAACCAAACTCAATACTTGTAGCGCCAATATAGTGGTCTCTCTCAGGGTAGTCAGGTTGTAAAATCAGGGCCATGGTACAAGTCAGTTACATGTAGTGAAACCTATGATGGAGGAGAAGAGTGTGAGACCTTCTACTATTTGAGGTACTATTCTAGTATTCTCTACATTAGTGTCTGCTTTATTTGACATAGGGGCATTGTACTCCTTTATATCAGATGCAATTATGGAGAGTCTGGGCCTTGAGATAGAGTTTCACTATGGTGTTATGACACTTTACACCCCATTGGGTATCCAATCGGGGATCCTTTATGTCGTAAGTATTTTCCCCTTGAGATAGGTAGATATCTCTTAGAGTGGAATATTTTCATCCTCAACATGATAGATTTTGATGTAATCATCGAGATGGATTGGTTAGTTCCCTATTGATCCCATATAGACAGTTATCTATAGAGGGTGACATTTACATCACTAGAGGGTAGTATACATGTGCACAAGGGAGAATGATATTTCCATGCATCTCGAGTTGGACATGAGCATCAGGGGATGGGTAAAGTGACATCCCATATTTCTAGTCTTTTCTTGGATGATTAGGGGTTAAAACCTACTTTTTTCCCTCTTGTAGTGGATTGTTACATGGATGTATTACCTGATGAATTTTCTGGGCTACCTCCAGTGAGAGAAGTAGAATTCACCATCAATTCAATTATAGTAGTCCCACCAATTTCCATTCCTACTTTGAGTATGGAACCTATGGAGCTTATAGAGCATAATAAATAGTTATAAGATTTGGATGCTAAAGGATTTATCTAACCTAGAACTTCTCCTTAGGGATCATAGATCCTTTTTTCCAAAAAAGTCAGAAAACACCCTCAGGATTTTTGTTTATTATTGATGGTTGAACCAACTTACAGTAGAGAACTAGTATCTACTGCATTAAATAGAATACCTCTTCTATCAACTTCGATGATAGATGGTATTCTCAAAGATTTATTTGAGTTAGAGGTATCATTAGGTACATATCATATTTTCAGACATATCTTATAAAACTTTTTAGAGTAGGTATGGTCTTTACGAGTACCTAGTAATGTTATTCGGTCTTACAAACACATCATATATTTTTATGGATCTGATGAATCGAGTTTTCCACCCATATTTGGATTCAATTGTGGTAGTATTTATGGAAGAAATCTTACTGTATTATCATTCTAGATATGACATGCCCAATATCTGGAGATCATGATGAATACATTGAGAGAGAACCAAATTTATGAAAAGCTCACTAAGTGCCACTTTTGGATCGAAAAAGTCAAATTCTTAGGTCACATCATCTCAGAGTAAAGAGTGTCAGTAGACCCAGATAAACTGAGAGCTATATTTTTCTAGGAGCATCCCAAGAATATTTTTTATATAAAAAGTTTCTTTGGGATATCTAGGTATTGTAGAACCTTTATCCAAGATTTATTATGCATAGCTACATCTATTATGGGATTGTCTAAAAAGGGTGTGAAATTTGTATGGTCGGAATATTATGAAGAAACCTTTCAGGAATTAAAGGGAATATTGAATCATGTTCCAATCTTGATTTTTTGGATCCAGTTAGGAGTTATAATATTTATTGTGATGCATCAGGTATCAGGCTGGGAGTTATTTTGATGCAGGACGAGTGAGTCATTTCATATTGGTCTCATCAGTTGAGGCCTCACAAGAAAAATCACCTGACACACAACCTCTATATACTAACTATTTTTCATGATTTAACTTGTTGGAAACATTATTTAGTTGGATATAATTTTTTGGTATTCATGAACCATAAAATCCACAAGTATATCTTTACACAACATGATCTCAATCTCAGGCAGCACAGATGGGTTGAATACTATAAATATTTTGATTTAAAGCATTCTTATATTCTTGTAAAAGGAATTTCATAGCTGATACTCTAAGATGGATGAATCAAACAAAAGAAGTTTAGGATTCCAGTGGTGAGTGGAAGCTCATGGACTTATTTTCAGAGATGCACATTATGGTTTAGAAGGATCATGTTCATACTATCCTCTCAGCCTTAGCGGTGACATATACCCTTCTATAATGGGTGAGAATAGGGAATATTTTAGATCCAAAAAGGCTTAGTACCAAGGGAAATTATTTTAGATTAAGATTCATCTTTTGGTTGGATCATGGATGAGGATAAGACCTTATGCTTTCATGGGTGTGTCTGGGTCCTAGAAGACATCAAAGAGGAGTTGATGCTAGAATTTCATGACTCAATTTTGTCAGTATATCCTGGTGTCACCAAGATGTATCAATAATTACTCTCAATTGTTGGTTTCCTAGTATGAAAAAGAAGATAAACAACTTTATCACTCGGTATTCCACCCGTCAACAGGTGAAGGAAGAATATCAGTGACCAGTAGGACTTTTACATCAGTTTTCTCAATAGATGAGATAGGAAATCTATATGTTAAGAAGGACGCACATCTTCATGAATATCCTCATATGCTCATATCTAACAGGGGAACTCACTTCATGTCTTCGTTGTAGTGATGCTTTCATAAGGCCTTGGGTACACATATTCTTTTGAGTATGGCCTATCACACTCAGAATGACAGAAATATTGAGCGCATGATTCAAGTGTTAGAGTAAATGCTCTATGCATGTGTCCTTAACTTCGAGAGTTCTTAGAAGAAACACATACTCCCTATCAATTTCTCTTATAATAAAATATTTAAAACTACCATCTAGATGGATCCTTATGTATCCTTATATGGTAGGACTTTCCAATCACTTATGTGCTAGTTAGAGGCAGAGAAGGCAGCTTTTCTTAGACTATGTCTCATCCAGGAGACTATAGAGTATGTCTAGTTAATTAGGAAGTGCATGTTGATAAATCAGTGCAGAAAAAATTCATATTCCAGTCAATGCTGATGACCTCTGGAGTTTGAGGTTAGGGATCAAGTTTTCTTGCAAGTATCGCCCAGGTTGGGCCATCGATGAATTCAGAGGCAACATAATATTTTCCCTCAATTCATTAGACCCTTTGAGGTTCTGGAGTGAATTGGTCTAGTGGCTTACAGATATAACTTCCCCAGATATACTAATATATTCATGATGACTTTCACATATCTCAGATTCACTGATATTATCTAGACCCATCACATGTTCTACAACTTGATGAGGTTGAGTTAGATGTGGATGATTCTATCGAGGAGTATCCAATGCATATTGTGGATCAGAGTGTGAAGACACTCATAGGAAGGTTAATTCCTTTAGTACATGTGATATATTAGTACTATCGAGTATAGGATGAGACATGGGAGTAAGAATATGATATACAATACCAATGTATAGAACCTATCTAAGACAATTCCTCTTTAACCTCTAAAGGAAAACTTGGGGATGAATTTATTTAAGTAGGATAGGTTGTAATGACCTAGTTTTTCTCATGAAGGAAAGGTTCATATTTTGTTTTCATATAAATGCCTTGATTAATATTGTTAAACATGACCTATGGACTAAGTAAGTTTTTTGGAGAATATGAGGCTTGTTTAGAGCCTGAAGCAATGACAATTAGAAAAATAGAGTGGGCCACGTGGTTAGCACATTATTAGTACTAACCACGAAACTTAATCGTCAGGGATACTCAGTGGGAAGAAGGAGTCCACATAGTTTTTTTGTGTTAAGAAATAACCCTAACCGGGGCTCCAGCTGCAACTACCCCAAAGACCGCCTCCATAAGCCAGCGGTAGCAACAAGAACCAAAAGGAATATATTAAATGGGAATCCTTTTCCTAATTTACCTACATTAACACACACAACTATATCAATGAAAAAGTTCATATGAATAATAATAAAAATATTCAACAACTAGAATATAAAACAAGTATGAAAAACCTCTAAGGTGTACAAGAGTATGACAATGAAAGCTGAAAAGTAAAGGGTAAAAATAAACACCCAACCAGAAAGATATCCCGACCTGACAAAACTAGAAAGTAAAAGTGCTGAGAGATCCCAGATCCCAATCTTCAAGTTTAGACCACAAAACATGGTTTAATGCATTAAGTATCCCTAATATCCTCTGTAGTCACCGCTGACCTATCCATTATCTGCATAAGACACAACACGTGTGGGAAAATCCTATGCATGGGTGAATATATACATACCCAATAGGATTCCCTAAAAGCTAAAGGGGGAGAAGTAAGAGAAATGATAGGAATGGACAGTAAAAAGACATATCAAACTCAAAAAAATAGATTAAAAAAATCCAACAACATGAATACAGATATGTATATATATTCTCAAACCAAAGAAACCCAATGAGAGTTAAAGGGATCTACATCTCATAACCTAGCCCCGGGAAGAGTGACAATAGTTCTAAAAGTCCATCAATGATGCCAAACATCTCACATGTCTACCTAGCATAAATATCAAAGTCAAGCCACACATCACCAATATGCTGCACAGTCGAGGATCATTATCTCAAAGTAGAGGAACCATACCCTGATACAACAAGATGATGCTACTCAAGTAGTCGAGGACCCATGCCTAGCCTAACTGGAGGGTGCCACTCTAATCATCGAGGACCCATACCTTGATACTATAGGATGATGACACTCAAAAAGATGATAGAGGACCCATGCCCTGCCCAATAGGAGGGTCCACTCCAATAGTCAAGAATCCATGCCTAGCCCAGCTGGAGGGTGCCACTTTAATCTTTGAGGACCCATACCTTGATACCGAATGAGAGTGCCACATAGAAATCAGATAGAGGATCCATGCCCTGACCAGCCAGGGGGTTCCACTCTAAATAATTGAGGACCCATTACTATACCATCTGGAGGGTTCCACTTGGTGGATAGGTAGAGGACCCATGATCGACCCAGTTGGATATTTCCACTCTAGTAGTCGAGGACCCATACCCAACTCAACTGGAGGGTGTCACTCTAATCGCTGAGGACCCATGCCCATACCAGTTCAAGGTTTCAACTTGGAAAATCTCTTATTGCATATAAAAATCCACTATGATGTCCAGTATCACATTCTACATGAAAAAATACTCATTATAGGATACTCATGGGGAAAAATCCGAGTCAAAACGAAGGAGATACAAGAGGTTGAAGTTTCCTCAAAAGGAGTCAAGGGGTACATGATGTGTGAGGGGAACCACATGGTGTGTGGTCCTACTCTGTCACCTATCCGTGTCCCTAAAAGTACATGACATTATTACCATGTAACCATACATGGTGAACACGGCGTGTCTGAGCCACCCGTGATCCCACCCATGCTCTCTAGTCGTGTCCGTGAACTTTAACCATGTCCGTGTACTTTGACACACAATGTGTGCCTGACCATGACCATAACCATGTACTCCCATAGAATATTATGAGACCACTGACATAAGTTAACATGGAATTTGGGGGTCCCACATAGTGTGAGACACTTATCTGAACCGAAAACCCTAGCCGCCACAGTATATGGGTCACACACTATGTGCTCTTTCGAACTACACTTTGTATAGTCAGGATTTTCATAGAAGTTTAGATCCAGTCTCCACTTTACATATATGGTGTTTCTGAATTTGTATCTTTCCTCCTTTCTTCCCAAATTTTAGGGGTCTCACCCTTTTTCATCGTTTTTGGCCATCCGGTGACCAGAAAACAAATCTGTTTGATCCATCACTTCCCACACGCACCACACGCATAACCCATGCCACACCTCCTTTGGTTTAGATTAATATCATCACATTGGTCACCCAAAACTCATAATACCCCCAAATTCATTTTTAATTTGTCAATACATCCCTCTCACGTGACTCTTTCATGAATCTGGGGGTCCGATTGGGCACGGTCCCTCCCAGTAATGTCGAACTGATACCCCGCAGGCTGATTGACAAAGAACGTGAATAATTTGTGGGAGAAAGTCACAAAAAAAGTTCAACAATTTCCATCCAAGGTATATTGGCCAATGAATACAGTTGTGAGATCCGAGGTGAGAAAAAATGAATAATCAATTTAATTTCAATACTTGGGTGCATGAAATTGTCCGCAATTTTCATAGATCAAAGAAAGGGATTGATATTTCTCAATAATTTAATAAAATGAAGTAGTATTCAACAAATTATGAATAATATATGGATATTGGATCAATTTTCTTTTAAGAACATGATTACTAATGATTGAGAGGGGTCATTGCGTTCACTATTCTTCGATCTTCTTCTATCAAGAGATTCATTGTCATCTGATTTGATTCACTAATAGAAGGGGAGGAAGAATGCTCTCAATCCTCCTAGGGTTTATGTGGCTATCTCTAGAGAATTATCTATAGAGGTGTATTTATAAGAATTATATTAGGTTAATTTAATTAAAATAAATAAATAAATATATTTATTTTAACTAAATGCACCTACCAATGGTCGCTATTTTTGAATGCCCCACACTGAACCATTTTGGTCATGCCTAGGATAAACCTTGCATTCCAGACTCAATCACGGTCTAATATTTTTTATATGAGATTACATTTGAAATTCATCCCATTTTATTTAATAAACTATGCATTCATAATATAAAATATATTTAATAAAATTAATTTTGGGCATGCTGGGCCCAAAATCACATGTCGTCTTAGCGTCTGGCTCTAAAAATATATGTAAAAATATTTCAAAGTCATAAAGGGAAAAAACTAGGTCTCTAAATCATTCCCTTATTTAATATTTTCATCCCTAAAAATAAAAAACTGAGCAAAATTATCTAGATACTGAGCCAACATTTGGATATCCCACTCCTAGGAGCTCTCCTTAATGTTCCCATGTTTCCATAACATGCTAACTAAGGGGATGGACCATCCACATAGGGTCCTCTCCTATAGATCCTTGATCATCATCGGGTGCTCCACAAAAGTGGCTCCATCATCGATGTCAAACTCTCCCTAGTCAATAACATATGTCAGGTCATGGATGTATATACTTAGCTACAAAACATGGAATATGGCATGAAACCACTCCAACTGTGGGGTTAGGGTGAGGCGGTAAGAAACCTCACCCACCCTTTGTAAGATCTTGAATGACCTGATGAACCTCAAGGATAGCTTGCCTCCCCGATAGAATCTCCACAATACTCATCATGGGAATACTCTTAGAAAAATGTGGTCTCCCTAATCAAACTACAAGTGACTAAAATGATGATCTACATAAGATTTTTGCATGCTCTAAGCTAGAATCATCCACCCACAAATGACCTGGACCTTCTCCATCATCGCTTGTACCAACTCTGGACCCATAAGAGATGTCTCTGGGATCTCTTTCCTGCATAAGGGTGACCTAAGGGTCTCCTATATAGGGCCTATACAAGTTCCATATTGATAGTAGAGCGGTATCTATTGTTGTACACAAACTCTATAAAGGGCAGGTGATCCTCCCAGCTTTGGATGAAGTCTAACACATAAGCCTACAACACAACCTCCAACACCTAGATAGTGCTCTTGGTCTTCCCATCTATATGGGGATGAAAGGATATACTCCTCCTCATATGGGTCTCGAATTCCTCCTATAGTCCTCTCTAAATCCATGTTGTGAATAGTGCATCATGATCAGAGACAATAGTAGAGGGAACCCCATGGAGGTGAATAATATCTCGTATGTACATATTTATCAAAATCTCCACCAAACTTTGCTCCCTGATAGAAAGAAAGTTTTCCAACTTGGTGAGTCGGTAAATTATCACCTACATGGAATCATGGCCCTTCACTATCCATGGAATACCTATCACAAAGTTCATGGATATGTCATCCCACTTACACTCTAGGATCTCAAGGGGCTGCAACAAACCTGCCAGAACCTAGTGCTCAGCCTTCACCTACTAACAGGCGAGACACTGTGAGACAAACTCAGCCACACTTCATATCATGTTGGACCACCAAAACTTCTACCGATGGTCTATGTACACATTTCCAACACTGGTATATATAGCTAGGGGATAGGTGTGGAACTCTCGCATCACCTCCTCCCACATCATGTATAATGACCCATAATTTACATACATTGTCATTACTTTAGAATTTAAGCACACTTATTACAACATATAACAAAACCAGGAAAGGACCGTATAGGTATAGAGTCTTTAGAAACTGGGAAACATAAACAACTGGTTGATAAATCATCTACTTTGCCTCCCATTTATTTCATCATATCTAGAGTCCCTTTTTGTCATATCCTACTTAATAACCTTCTTCCTTACCTGGGGAAATAAAACATAAAAAAGGGTGAGCTCAAATTCTCAGTAAGGGTAAACAAAAGAAATATCAATCACATCATATACATAAGAACATAACTTTTGGAAATCTTAACCTGCAAAAGAAATCATAATTTCATAACATGGAATAAATCATAGTAGTGAAATGTAATCCCAATAATCATAACTTAAAACATGAAACTTTGTGGCATACACACATAATCATAGAGAATCATTTCTTGTTAGTCAAGACTCATTTCCAAGACTATCTTAGTGGACAAAGTCCATTTTTGAACTGAGTTCACTCCTCGTTTCAGTCCTGTTTTACTAAACCGGTTTAACCTGCCGTTCCAGCCATGTCTATCTAATGAGATATAAAATATTTTCCCAATGCATTGGAGGGAGATATAGGTCCCACCCATCTCATAATGATACCATTCTTATGTGTGCCACAAAATCAGAAACCATACATCATAGCATAACCCATGTAATAAAAATGGGAATCTTAAACATCGTGACATCATAAAACAATTCATATAAGATAAAGGAATTCATAAAAATATAATTCCATCACAAAATAATCAAATCAATGTAATAATAGGGATAGAAACAGAACCCTTTATTATCTTAGATGTAAAATAATTTTGATAAAACACTTGAACTCCATTCTTGAGGAAAATATCCTTTCTGCTTCAAAAACACTTTTTCTTTCTTAACATGTCGTACAATTCTAAACTAAAAAAAGTTGATTAAAAATAAACTTGAAAACTTTTAAAGAAATATTCTTGGAAATAATGTTTTAAAAATCCATTCATTCCGTATAAGTTAAAAAAAAACATTCTTCGTACTTTTGTCGGAAAAGTCAAAAAGTACCTCGTATGAAAAACGACAAAAGATTCCTTTCATATCATTTACTAAAAACTCACCGAAGGGTAAAATTGGATTTAAAAAATTGTAGGTGGATGGAAATAATATTAAATATTGAGGAAAAATGGATGTGGATGATAAAATACACCCCAGTAAATACCAAAGTATAAACAATCTCGGATAAAAATGAGATTGTGATATTTCCCTTACCTTAGGTCTGATTTGCCTCGTAAATGTCCGAACCTACTGTATAATGATTTAAATAATGTTATTTACTTATTACAGAATCATAATTATTGTTATGATATCATATATGGTCATATTCTTAGCTTCTTAGTAGTAATATTTCATTGCTACTTGTTATTCGGGTGTTTATAAATTTTTGTTCTTATGCGTGTTTTGTCGAATAAATTCTTATTCTTCTCTTTAGGTTATAGATACATCATTTCAAGAATGGTATTAATGTAATATATATATCATATTTATTCATTAAATTCATTTATATAATCATTATTCAATTAAGATCATGTAGAACGAATCGCATCACATCGTGGAGACGGTATTCCGTATGTACGCACGAGCGATGATATCGTTCCCATGATCGTGGAATTGTATTGGAGTGTACGTATATTATTTAAGAATCAATATAACTTTACAATAATCATATATAGTAATTATTTACACCATTATACCCATCCAAGTAAGGTGGTGGGGGAAAATAGATTACACCACGGAGTGGAGACGGTATTCCGTACGTACGCACGCGCGGTGATTTCGTTTTCCATAGGATGGATAGATGTTGAAATAGGGTTGTTTCATAATTATAATAACATATAAGTATATGAGTGATACTTATGTTATTACTTCATAATGAAACAACTAAATAAGAAGAAGTTGAAGAAGAAAGAATTTGGAAAGGATCGGTAATGGATATTACCTCTTTTTGACGCGCCTCTTCTTAACCTCCTCTTAGGGCACTAGGGTTGGTCTTTGAAGAAGACCAGAACCTCTAGGATGATTCTAGGGAAGTGGGGAAGTGAAATGGGTAGGGTTTGGACGATCTTGAAGGCTCAAATTGGTGTGAGGAGGAGAGGGAGGAGGTGCCCTTTTATAAGGGAGGAGAGGGGCACCTTTGGAAATATAAGAAATATTTGTTTATATTAAATCGCAAAACCACTTAAAAACTTCCAAAATGAATCATATACGAAGCTTAGATGAGATAGTGTTGTAATATAATCAACCAATAAAATTTAGACATGTTAGGAATTTATTTTAAACATTATCAACTTGATTTATCCTTATTTATCAATTTAATTTTATTTGTGGTAATAATATTCTAAATTTTAAATTATTA
The DNA here is from genome assembly GCA_963277665.1 of Viscum album. Taxonomy (NCBI): domain Eukaryota; kingdom Viridiplantae; phylum Streptophyta; class Magnoliopsida; order Santalales; family Viscaceae; genus Viscum; species Viscum album. The sequence continues at coordinate 100,817,194 of OY728159.1, forward strand.
TTAATAATTACATATGTGTTGTTAATTTTCCATAATTTGACACTTTATGACATTGTCGACCATAAAAATTTTAATTTATAATTTTTAAATATTTTTGTGATTTTTAAACAATTTTATAATATGTTATTTTTATAAAATAACAATAGTGTCAATTTTGACACTATTCATTTATTTGAATTTAAATAAAATATATACAGAGGATATGTTCGAAATAAAAGCTTTAATAGATTAATAAAATGTCATATGTATCTAGAAAATTAGTGGAGCACATTAAATAGTGCATATAATAATTATTTTAATATTTTAAAACCATTTATTTGATATTTTAATTAATAAAATAATTTCAACATCACTATTGTGTCATAATTAATGATAATTATTTAATCCCTAAAAATTCTAAATAAATTCCTATGATGTAGATAATTGTATTATATTTCTGAAGACTATTAATTTTCTAAGTTTCATTAAGTTTATCACCAAATTAAAATTATTATACTTATAAGATTTAAGAAAGTGACATGTTGTCACATTCTTTGGTTTTAATAATAATTAAATTATTTTCATGGACAAAAGTCTATTAAATGAATCTAATCCAACCCTTAGGTGATATGGGTCGACTTTTAGTCATCCAATAGGATTTTGGCAGGTGTTAGGGTAATTTTATAATCTTATATTTACCCTTAATTACCCGATTTACCTTCAACTATGGTAAATAAAATTTACCGTAGTTACTATTCATAATACCCAAAAATAAAAAGTAGCCTATTAACATAATTTTGACCCACTTATTCTGAATATGGAATCCATTTTTCAAAATTCAAAACATATAAGTTTCTGTAATTAATTTCAAATAAATCCCGTTGTTAAGAAAACGTGTTTTAGAAGTTAAAACATTGCCAAAGATTGAAATGTTTTTACCTATGAATTCAATGTGAAATTAATGCTAATGACATACATTATATTAAATGGTAAAAATATATTCTATCTATACTTTAAATCCATTCAATATTATAATTTAACCATATAAAATATCTCAATGAAAAAAGTTGTTTTTAATTAAAAATTAGTGTATTTTTACTATTAATCAAAATATGAAAGTTATCCGAAAAATATCAAAAATTTATCCAAAGTAAATTTTTATATCCTGATTCAAAAGAAGAATTTTATTTTTTCAAATTGAACTTATAAATGTGTCAAAAACTATATTTAATGTGGGTGTGCCATCAAAAGGCGACAAAACTGCATTTTTTGATAAATACTTATTTTAAACAAAAAAAATTATTTTGTTCTCTTACCATGTTCTAGAAAATGTGTAAGATGAATAATAATGTTGTAAAATTTAAAATTCAGTTAATACTATTCGTAACGGCTAGTTTATAATATTATAATAATATATCGTTGTTTAGTGGAACTCGGTATTGCGTACTACACACGCTATCGAGGAAGGTCGCGATTGCGTGCAGCGAAAGATTCCTTTGATGATTTATATAACATAAAAACAAAATATTTCTCATAAAAGTCTCAGGTGTTACATTCTACCCCCCTTAAAATGAATTTTAACCTCGAAATTCGTCACTTTGTAAATAACAGATGAGGATACCTCTCCCTCATCATATCCTCAAGCTCCCATGTAGCTTCTTCTAATTAGTGGTTCCTCTATAAAACTTTCACCAAGCGAGTGGTCTTGTTTCGTAGTAATTTTTCACTACGATCCAGAATCTCTATCGGTTGTTCTTCATAAGAAAGATCTTGCTCCAGCGGTACAACTTCTGAGCTAAGTACATGTGAAGGATCAGGTATGTACTTTCTCAGGAGAGATACATGGAACACATCGTGAACTTGAGAGAGATTCGGTGGAAGTGCCAATCAGTAAGAAACCTTCCCAACATGATCCAGTATTTCGAAAGGACCGATATATCTAGGGCTCAACTTCCCCTTCTTTTCAAATCTCATGACCCTCTTCCCGGGAGATATTTGTAAGAACACTTTATCACCCACTTCAAACTCTAGGTCTTTTCTTCGGTTATCGGCATAACTTTTCTGTCGACTCTGAGCTGCTCTTATGTGTTGTTGAATAGATCGGACCTTTTCTACCATCTCTTCAACAATATCAGGTCCTAATAGCTTTCTTTCCCTAACTTCATCCCAGCAAGTTGGAGTCCTGCATTTCTTTCCATAGAGAGCTTCATAAGGAGCCATCTGAATACTGGAGTGAAAGCTATTATTATAAGAAAATTCCACCAAAGTTAGGTGTTGATCCCTACCACATTTGAAATCCATAGAGAAAGCTCTCAACATATCTTCTAGAGTTTGAATTGTTCTCTCAGACTGACCGTCTGTCTGAGGATGATAAGCAGTGTTGAAACTCAACTCTGTATCTAGAGTATGCTGAAGATTTCGCCAAAACTTTGAGGTAAACCTCGGATCCCGATCAGATATAATAGAAAGTGGTAATCCATGCAATCTTACCACTTCCTTCACATATATCCTGGCAAGCTGATCTAGAGAGAAATCCTCTCTAATAGCGATGAAGTGTGCAGACTTTGTAAGACGATCAACTATGACCCAGATAACATTATTGCCTTTGGATGTTTTAGGAAGTCCTGTGACAAAGTCCATAGTGATGTTTTCCCATTTCCATTCGGGTATGGGTAATGGTTGTAACTTCCCCTTAGACTTCTGTCTCTCATCTTTAACTTGCTGACAAACCAAGCATCGAAAGACATATTCAACAACATCTCTTTTCATGCCATCCCTCCAGAAGTACTCTTTCAGGTCCCTATACATCTTCGTGCTTCCAGGATGAATAAAGAATGAAGAACTATGAGCCTCATCCAGCAGCTCCTTTAATTCGGGGATGGGAGGAACACAAACCCGATTCCTGAACTTTATTATCCCATCACAATCAAGGTTGAATTCAGGAACATTTCTCACCTTCTTTTGTAACTCGACATCTTCTTTCTGTTCCTCTTTAATCTTCACATGTATAGATGGTTGAACATTCATTTGAGAAAGATAAGATTTTCCCCCTTTCATTATAATTCCAAGATCCATCCTTTGTAAATCCATAAATATTGGATCTTTTGTGATCCTCATCATGGATAAACTGGCATGGTCTTGTCGACTTAATGCATCTGCCACCTTGTTTGCTTTCCCAGGGTGGTAATGAATTGAGTAGTCGTAATCCTTAATCAGCTCCAACCATCTTCGTTGGCGCATATTCAGCTCCTTTTGTGTGAAAATATACTTTAAACTTTTATGATCAGTATAAATATCACACCTTTCACCATAAAGGTAATGCATCCAAATCTTTAATGCAAAGATTACCGCAGCTAACTCCAAATCATGAGTTGGGTAATTTTGCTCATGTATTTTCAACTATCGTGAGGCATAAGCTATCACCATATCATTTTTCATCAGAACACACCCCAAACCCTTCTTGGATGCATCACTATAGATCACAAACCTTTCTCCACTACAAGGCAGTGTGAGCACAGGTGCACTGGATAACCTTCTTTTCAACTCCTTGAAATTCTCTTCACATTCCTCCGTCCAAACAAACTTAACTCCTTTCCGAGTCAACTTCGTGAGTGGATTAGATAATCGTGAAAAATCTTTCACAAAACGTCGATAATATCCAGCCAAACCAAGAAAACTTCGGATCTCAGTCACTGTTGTTGGTCTCGACCATCTTTCGATAACCTCTGTTTTTGCTGGATCCACAGATATCCCCTCTTTTAAGATTATGTGACCCAAAAATGAAACTCTTTGAAGCCAAAATTCACAGTTGGTAAATTTAGCATAAAGATTCTCCTTTCTCAGGGTCTTCAATATAATTCTCAAGTGATCTTCATGTTCTTCCTTTCTCTTTGAATATACAAGAATATCGTCTATAAAGACTACCACAAACTGATCAAGATAGTCTCTAAAGACTCTATTCATCAGATCCATGAAGATATCATGGGCATTAGTAAGACCAAATGGCATCACTATAAATTCATAGTGTCCATACCTTGTACGGAAATCCGTCTTTGGTATATCCTCCCTTTTGACCCTTAATTGGTGATAACCTGAACGAAGATCAATATTGGAAAAGTATTGAGCTCCTCGTAGTTGGTCAAATGAGTCATCAATGCGTGGGAGAGGATATTTGTTCTTGATAGTGACCTTGTTAAGTTCTCAATAATCAATGCAGAGTCTCATTGATCCATCTTTCTTCTTAACAAATAGAATAGGTGCTCCCCAAGGTGATGCACTAGGGCGTATGAACGCCTTATCAAGATTCTCTTGGAGTTGCTTCTTCAATTCCTGCAACTCAATTGGGGCCATTCTATAAGGTGTCTTTGAAATAGGCAAAGGACCTGGTATGAGTTCTATTGAAAACTCAACTTCACGATTTGGTGGGAGACCCGGTAATTCCTCCGGAAAGACATCATCAAACTCCCGTACAATGGGAATATTCTTAATCATGAGTTTCTCACCAACCATTTGAGATAAATAAACTTCATTTAGTGGAATCAATACCCATAAAATGGAAGAAATTTCCACTGGAAGGTTATGTTCATCCTTTCATCGATAGAAGATCATAGATTGACCTGGAATATGAAATGTGACTTCCCTTCTTTGGCAATTGATATGAGCTCCATGTAGAGAAAGCCGATCCATGCCAAGAATCACATCAAATTCCACTATAGGAAGGATAAAAAGATTTGCAGGAAGCACTTTCCCACAAACTTCAATATGAGAAGAATTATAAACTTTTGATGCGACTGTTGTGCATTAGGGGTTGTCACAGCTAACTCAACATCTAACTGTTGAGGTAATACAGTGATATCATTAGAAAATGCTTCAGAAATAAAGGAGTGGGTGGATCCAGAATCAAATAAAACATTTTCTACATTAGAGTGGATGGTAAGTGTACCTTTCACCACATCGTTATTGTACTCCACATCGCTGATAGAAATTGCATGTGACTTTCCTTTGTCTTTAGCCTTAAGAGTTTGTTGATGTCAACCATCATCATCAACCCTTGGATTTGGGTATTGATTGGCATAATGCCCCATCTCCTTGCACTTGAAACATTGAAGTGTAGTAGGTTCATTCTGTGTGTCTCTTCCTTTGTTTGCATCATTAGACATCTTCTTCCCATCATTGTGGCATTCAAATTCCCGATGACCTTCCTTTCCACATTTGAAACATTTACTTGTCCCTTTAAGAAAACTCCCCCCATGTTTCTTTCCACAATTTGAGCATAAGGGAAAGCTCATCTTCTTTTCAGTGTGCTCTTTAGATTTTCCTTTGAATTTCATTTTCCTCTTCTTATCAAACCCATATGACTGATGGGTTACTCTAATATCCATCTCGACTTTAAGAGCACATCGAACGATTTCCTCGTAGCTATTGAAGTCCCTTATGGATAACGCCCTTCGAAGACTTGGTTTTAAGCCACTAAAGAATTGATAGATCTTACTCTCAGGTTGGATAATAATACCAGAAGCATACCTTGAAAGTCTTGTAAAATTTTCTTCATAAGTACCAACAGATTCATCATCCTTTTTCTTCAGTTCAAGAAACTCTTTCTCTATCTTTGTTCGGAGAATACGAGGGAAGTACTTATTGAAAAATAAGTTCTTGAACTCGTCCCATTCCATGGACTCAATTTCATCCCTTTGACTCGTATTCTTAATAAGATTCCACCATTGATTAGCATCTCCTTCCAAACGATACACTGCTAGGATGACTTTGTCATGTTCAGAACATTGAAGAACTGAAAATATCTTTTCAGTAGTACTAATCCATTGTTCAGCAACTAATGGATCAGTAGACCTGCTGAAAGAAGGTGGACGCTGCCTCATGAAGGATTCAATAGAATATTGCTCCTTCCTTTTCTCATTTGGAAGTCCTGCATGATTCATAGCTTGAGAAAGTTGTGTGATCATGGATACAAGATTTTTCATTCCAGCTCCCATAACGTTTGGTTGCTCAGGGGGACAATCATTGCATTTCCCATCGCATTCCGCATTAACACGGTTCCTTCGGGTTCCAGCCATTGACTAAAACCAAGAAGAATATTGTGAGCAACACTAATTATAATAGGAAAACCACATAATCAAGAATAAAATTTCACACTTAAGGTCTTATCATAGGTTGTTCATGGCCATTTCTAAAACACTAAGATTGTGTTCTATGCTTAGACTTATCCTTAGGATTCTTACTAAGGCTTTCACATCCTAGCTTCCAAAGGTTGACTATACCTTTCCTCTGATACCAACTATAACGACCCATAATTTACATACATTGTCATTACTTCATAATTTAAGCACACTTATTACAACATATAACAAAACCAGGAAAGGACCGTATAGGTATAGAGTCTTTAGAAACTGGGAAACATAAACAACTGGTTCATAAAGCATCTACTTTGCCTCCCATTTATTTCATCATATCTAGAGTCCCTTTTTGGAATATCCTACTTAATAACCTTCTTCCTGACCTGGGGAAATAAAACATACAAAAGGGTGAGCTCAAATGCTCAGTAAGGGTAAACAAAAGAAATATCAATCACATCATATACATAAGAACATAACTTCTGGAAATCTTAACCTGCAAAAGAAATCATAATTTCATAACATGGGATAAATCATAGTAGTGAAATGTAATCCCAATAATCATAACTTAAAACATGAAACTTTGTGGCATACACACATAATCATAAAGAATCATTTCTTGTTAGTCAAGACTCATTGCCAAGACTATCTTAGTGGACAAAGTCCATTTCTGAACCGAGTTCACTCCTCGTTTCAGTCCTGTTTCACTAAACCAGTTTAACCTGCCGTTGCAGCCATGTCTATCTCATGAGATATAAAATCTTTACCCAATGAATTGGAGGGAGATATAGGTCCCACCCATCTCATAATGATACCATTCTTATGTGTGCCACAAAATCAGAAACCATACATCATAGCATAACCCATGTAATAGAAATGGGAATCTTAAACATCGTGACATCATAAAACAATTCATATAAGATAAAGGAATTCATAAAAATATAATTCCATCACAACATAATCAAATCAATGTAATAATAGGGATAGAAACATAACCCTTTATTATCTTATATGGAAAATAATTTTGATAAAACACTTGAACTCCATTCTTGAGGAAAATATCCTTTCTGCTTCAAAAACACTTTTCCTTTCTTAACATGTCGTACAATTCTAAACTAAAAGAAGTTGATTAAAAATAAACTTGAAAAATTTTAAAGGAAGCTTCTTGGAAATAATGTTTTAAAAATCCATTCATGCCGTATAAGTTAAAAAAAAACATTCTTTGTACTTTTGTCGGAAAAGTCAAAAAGTACCTCGTACGAAAAATGACAAAAGATTCCTTTCATATCCTTTAATAAAAAATGACCAAAGGGTAAAATTAGATTTAAACAATTATAGGTGGATGGAAATAATATTACATATTGAGGAAACATGGATGTGGATGATAAAATACACCCCAGTAAATACCAAAGTATAAACAATCTCGGATAAAAATGAGATTGTGATATTTCCCTTACCTTAGGTCTGATTTGCCTCGTAAGTGTACGAACCTCCTGTATAATGATTTAAATAATGTTATTGACTTATTCCAGAATCATAATTATTGTTATGATATCATATATGGTCATATTCTTAGCTTCTTAGTAGTAATATTTCATTGCTACTTGTTATTCGGGTGTTTATAACTTTTTGTTCTTATGCGTGTTTTGTCGAATAAATTCTTATTCTTCTCTTTTGGTTATAGATAAATCATTTACAGAATGGTATTAATGCACTATATATCATATTTATTCATTAAATTCATTTATATAATCATTATGCAATGAAGATCATGTAGAACGAATCGCATCACATCGTGGAGACGATATTCCGTACGTACGCATGAGCGATGATATCGTTCCCATGATCGTGGAATTGTATTGGAGTGTATGTATATTATTTCAGAATCAATATCACTTTACAATAATCATATATAGTAATTATTTACACCATTATACCCATCCAAGTAAGGTGGTGGGGGAAAATAGATTACACCACGGCGTGGAGACGGTATTCCGTACGTACGCACGCGCGGTGATTTCGTTTTCCATAGGATGGATAGATGTTGAAATAGGGTTGTTTCATACTTATAATTACATATCAGTATATGAGTGATACTGATGTTATTAATTCATAATGAAACAACTAAAGAAGAAGAATTTGAAGAAGAAATAATTTGGAAAGGATCGGTAATGGATATTACCTCTTTTTGACGCGCCTCTTCTTAACCTCCTCTTAGGGCACTAGGGTTGGTCTTTGAAGAAGACCAGAACCTCTAGGATGATTCTAGGGAAGTGGGGAAGTGAAATGGTCAGGTTTTGGCCGATATTGAAGGCTCAAATTGGTGTGAGGAGTAGAGGGAGGAGGTGCCCTTTTATAAGGGAGGAGAGGGGCCCCTTTGGAAATATAAGAAATATTAGTTTATATTAAATCCCAACCCCACTTAAAAACTTCCAAAATGACTCATATACGAAGATTAGATGAGATAGGGTTGTAATATCATCAAAAAATAAAATTTAGACATGTTAGGAATTTATTTTAAACATTATCAACTTGATTTATCCTTATTTATCAATTTAATTTTATTTGTGGTAATAATATTCTAAATTTTAAATTATTATTAATAATTACATATGTGTTGTGAATTTTACATAATTTGACACTTTATGACATTATAGACCATATAAATTTTAATTTATAATTTATAAATATTTTTGTGATTTTTAAACAATTTTATAATATGTTATATTTATAAAATAACAATAGTGTCAATTTTGACACTATTCATTTATTTGAATTTAAATAAAATATATACAGAGGATATGTTCAAAATAAAAGCTTTAATAGATTAATAAAATGTCATATGTATCTAGAAAATTAGTGTAGAACATTAAGTAGTGCATATAATAATTATTTTAATATTTTAAAACCATTTATTTGATATTTTAATTAATAAAATAATTTCAACATTACTATTGTGTCATAATTAATGATAATTATTTAATCCCTAAAAATTCTAAATAAATTCCTATGATGTAGATAATTGTATTATCTTTTTAGATACTATTCATGTTTGAAGTTTCATTAATTTTATCACCAAATTAAAATTATTATACTTATAAGATTTAAGAAAGTGACATGTTGTCATATTCTTTGGTTTTAATAATAATTAAATTATTTTCATAGAAAAAAGTCTATTAAATGAATATAATCCGACCCTTAGGTGATATGGGTCGACTTTTAGTCATCCAATAGGATTTTGGCAGGTGTTAGTGTAATTTTATAATCTTATATTTACCCTTAATTACCCGATTTACCTTCAACTATGGTAAATAAAATTTACCGTAGTTACTATTCATAATGCCCAAAAATAAAAAGTAGCCTATTAACATAATTTGGACCCACTGATTCTGAATATGGAATCCATTTTTCAAAATTCAAAACATATAAGTTTTAGTAATTAATTTCAAATAAATCCCGTTGTTAAGAAAACAGGTTTTAGAAGTTAAAACATTGCCAAAGATTGAAATGTTTTTACCTATGAATTCAATGTGAAATTAATGCTAATGACATACATTATATTAAATGGTAAAAATATATTCTATCTATTCTTTAAAACCATTCAATATTATAATTTAACCATATAAATTATCTCAATGAAAAAAGTTGTTTTTAATTAAAAATTAGCGTATTTTTACTATTCATCAAAATATGAAAGTTATCAGAAAAATATCAAAAATTTATCCAAAGTAAATTTTTATATCCTGATTCAAAAGAAGAATTTTATTTTGTAAAATTGAACTTATAAATGTGTCAAAAACTAGATTTAATGTGGGTGCACCATCAAAAGGCGGCAAAACTGCATTTTTTGATAAATACTTATTTTACCCAAAAACAATTATTTTGTTCTCTTACCATGTTCTAGAAAATGTGTAAGATGAATAATAATGTTGTAAAATTTAAAATTCAGTTAATACTATTCGTAACAGCTAGTTTATAATATTATAATAATATATCATTGTTTAGTGGAACTCGGTGTTGCATACTACACACGCTATCGAGGAAGGTCGCGATTGCGTGCAGCGAAAGATTCCTTTGATGATTTATATAACATAAAAACAAAATATTTCTCATAAAAGTCTCGGGTGTTACATTCTACCCCCCTTAAAATGAATTTCGCCCTCGAAATTCGTCACTTTGTAACAAACAGATGAGGATACCTCTCCCTCATCATATCCTCAAGCTCCCATGTAGCTTCTTTTAATTGGTGGTTCCTCTATAAAACTTTCACCAAGCGAGTGGTCTTGTTTCGTAGGAATTTTTCAATACGATCCAGAATCTCTATCAGTTGTTCTTCATAAGAAAGATCTTGCTCCAGCGGTACAACTTCTGAGCTGAGTACATGCGAAGGATCAGGTATGTACTTTCTCAGGAGAGATACATGGAACACATCATGAACTTGAGAGAGATTCGGTGGAACCGCCAATCGGTAAGCTACCTTTCCAACACGATCCAGTATTTCGAAAGGACCGATATATCTAGGGCTCAACTTCCCCTTCTTTCCAAATCTCATGACCCTCTTCCAGGGAGATATTCGTAAGAACACTTTATCACCCACTTCAAACTCTAGGTCTTTTCTTCGGTTGTCAGCATAACTTTTCTGTCGAATCTGAGCTGCTCTTATGTGTTGTTGAATAGATCAGACCTTTTCTACCATCTATTCAACAATATCAGGTCCTAATAGATTTCTTTCCCCAACTTCATCCCATCAAGTTGGAGTCCTGCATTTCTTTCCATAGAGAGCTTCATAAGGAGCCATCTGAATACTGGAGTGAAAGATATTATTATAAGAAAATTCCACCAAAGGTAGGTGTTGATCCCAACCACCTTTGAAATCCATAGAGAAAGCTCTCAACATATCTTCTAGAGTTTGAATTGTTCTCTCAGACTAACCGTCTGTCTGAGGATGATAAGCAGTGTTGAATCTCATGAATCCAGAACTAACACTTCAAGATCTTACCATAAAGATGGTGCTCCTGAAGAAAAACTAGGATCATCCTAAAGTTCTCTTTATACTCCTCCTCTAACATAGAGTATATGAGTATTTCATCAATGAATAAAACCAATAACTGGTCCAAGTATAGCTGGAAAATATGGTTCATCAAGGCCATAAACACATTAGGGGAATTCTTCACACCAAAGTGCATCATCAGGAACTCATAGTACTCATAGAGGCATCAGAATTCCAGATTCAGAATCTCAACCTTGAAAACCCTTAATTGGTGGTAGCTAGAGCTAAGATCGATCTTTAAGAACCATATTGCACCTCACAACTAGTCAAAGAGGTCATAAATCCTTGAAAAGTGGTACTTGTTCTTTTTTGTGTCCTATTTTAGGTGATGATACTCTATGCAAAGCCACAAGCTCCCATATGCCTTTTTTACGAACAACACTCGAGCTGCCCAGAGGGTGTAATGACCCAATGTTTTATCGATGGAAATTTTCTTCTTATAATTATGTCATATAATCACATGAAATCACAACATAATGAACCACTAAGTACTATGTGACCTTTAAACATAATATTGTCACTTTTATGATTTTAATTTCAAAAATATGACATACACAGTTGCGATCAGTAAGATTTTTGGAGTCTAATTGAACAAAATTATTTTTTTGGTGAATAGTAACCTACCCTTACGAATAGTAATATACCCTTATGAATAGTATTATGACCCTTATAAATAGTAAATCATCCAAAAGAACAGTAAACTCACCCATGAATGTATACATAAAATTAAGACATCTTATAAGTGATAATATAACTATAGTAAAAGTATTGGTATTTTTGTAAGTCATAAATAAATAATTAAAATTAATTAATTAATTTAAAATAAAATTTATTTTCCTATTTTTTTATAAATTATCAATTTTTTTTATTTTTATATTAATATAATTTTATAAGACCATATGTAATTTTTGAAAGCATTAGAAAATCAGTTATAGTTTTAAAATCTGTATTTTTCAAGTAAATTGTGATTTTAATTAAAAATTAAATTAATCATATTTAGAAAATTATTTTTGAAAAATGGATTTTATTTTTTGATTCTACACATCAAAAATAGTTAGGGTGAATTTTTGGTATTTTTCTAAAATACTTGAATTTTTAATGAATAGTACAATACGATAATTCACAATAAATGCTAAAACCTGAATTTCTACATCATGCATGGGTCATGGATGATGTAAATGGACTTTGGTTAGAACTAAAATTAACATATTGCTATTTTTTGTCACAATAATCATTACTATTTCTTGTCTTGTGGAAAAATAATAAACTAATGATTAAAATATTAAGAAAACCCTCCTCCCCTCCACTATAAAAACCACCCACACTCACTTCTTATCTTCACTCCTCTCAAGACTTTTTCCTTCCATAAATTATGAACAAATATCTGACCAATATCCTACCCTATGACCAAAATCCCTTGGTCTCCTAAAAATACCAAATCCTCTCCCCTTAAGAGGATCTCATAAGAGATAAACTCAAGAGGTAAATTTCTCTTTCTGATTCTTTTATTTTAATTCAAGTTCTTTTCTTTTATTTTTTTCATTCCTCACCCCCTTCACCCAAATGGAATGATAAATATAGTAAAATACATGTACTGGAATTATATTATTATAATCAGATAGTTTATCGTAATCTCCCCTTCCCTCTACTTTTATACTATAAATGAAAAACACCATCTGAGATGTATTGATTTATCACATTCAAGGACGATGTGTTTTCAATTTTTATTACCATATTCTAGACTAGTCATGAAACCATTTTAATAGTTGAAACAGATCATAATATATTTATTTTATCTTATTTAATGTTCTGTAATACTTATAAATTCATGATGTAGAATATTAATACAAAACAAATTAATTTTGAGCAAAATCGCCAAATTAATCCAAGCGTTTATCATTAATGTTTTATATAATGATTCACCTTCACTCCAAATAAACAAATGAATTTCAAAACCATATAAAATTCTGTATGTTCAATAATAAAATATAAATTCAATTTTGGACAACCAATCTCATCATACATGTGTATCCGAACATGAATATAAGTGAACTAATCATTAAAACCAAGGAAACAAACAGACCCGAACAATGAAATTGAACCTCATAACCAATTAAAAAGGTTATTAATTAACTAAAAAAAGGTTATAATAAATAATTTAAATTTAAAATAGGTTCTTTAATTATTAATTAATGAACCTAATTTTATTATTCAGGTCATTAATATCAAGTGGAGAACACCGTCAGACGCAAGGTAAGGGATCCTCTCTATTTCACTTTTATTCAAGAATGTCCTCTATGTTATGCCATTTTATGTGTAATACATAATGATGGGGTATGATTTATCACCTCCCCCATACTACCCTCATAATTTATAAGTGAGGAGAAACCGTTTTTTCTATCATTAATCCCTCTTAATTACATCTGATACCATGCTGATAATCTGTAAGGGATTCTACCCAAACCTCCTTTGTTCCTTCGGGTTGTCTTATCATCCTCTTACCAAAATGAAGTTACATTATCCTTTTATTTACATCCTATAAATGATTTATACACATAAAAAATTCATTTATCAAGACCCTTTCATCATTCTCTTTTGGGTATATACATGTTTTTAAGTGATTCTCTCCTCAATACTTCCTGATAAGAAAACCTATTTTGAGGGAACTTTCCAAATTCTTACCCGATTTCATGTGCACTCTATCTTTTGTTTTAAGTCACCATTGTATTTATAAAATTAGACTTTTTATTATGAAAAAATTCTTGTTTCACTTCTTATTTTATATAAAAGATTATTCCCTTTTTGATTTTAAATCCCCTTTAGTATTTTCCTTAAAACCACACTAAAATGTTTTAATGCTAAGAATTTCCTAAATACTCTTCTTACATGTTGTAACTTCCATTTTACATCACTTAACATGATAAATTTATAGTTTACCTTATTAATGTTCATTTATTTTTTTAATTACATTCTCTCATGGAAACTTTTATGATACACCCATTTATTATGCTTTATGACATTAATGTGATACTCGTTTCTCTCCATGGGTTTCCTTATGTTTATGTATGATTGATTATGTATGATTATTTATATAGAAAGAATATTCATAAACATGTTAATATGGGTATTCCCAAATAGTGATCTAATTCATTGGGTAAAGTTTAGTCTCATGAGACGTTATGTGCAACTGTCTTGGTGGTTAGCCTTAACTCGTGCTACCATATGCAGTAGACCCTCAACTCATTCTAAAGTCATGATTTATGATGCTTCCAGATTAATATGAATTCATTTTTATATGTTATGATTATATATTCCATTTTATATCATTATGTTATGATCTCTAACCCTTTTTCTAAAGCCTTATTTTTATGTTTAATCCCTTAATAGGCTTTTATCTCATCCCTTTTTTCATGTGATCCCCAGGGTATCCTATGAAGATGTAAGGTCTCAAAGTAAGTTAAGAGATATTTATGAAGATTAAATAAAGAAGTGTTTTTTTGTCCCATGTTTTAATTTTTATTTACCTAGTCTTCAAAGAAACTAGACTTCATGATCCTTGACTTGTACTCTATTGTTTAATTATGCTTAAAATCATCTAATGTTATGTGTAAAAGGATAGGGTCACTATAGTTGGTATTAGAGGATGGTTTAGTTATTTTTTGATATTAGTAATAGAACACTTTAGTAAAAACATTAATAATGAGACTAAGTATAAGAAAACACCCCTAAATTTTGGAAAGTATAGAGTAAGTGGTTTATCAAGAAAATACATACCTGTCTGGAAAAAAATTGGTAGAGATTGCTCTGGCATAGATTTATCTAGGTATAAAACCCAAAAACACTGCTTTGAGATAGACTTTAATGAGAACTGGTGCACGAAAACAGGCCT
Organism: Viscum album; assembly: GCA_963277665.1. Taxonomy (NCBI): domain Eukaryota; kingdom Viridiplantae; phylum Streptophyta; class Magnoliopsida; order Santalales; family Viscaceae; genus Viscum; species Viscum album. The sequence continues at coordinate 100,832,240 of OY728159.1, forward strand.
TGCTACACTCTTGGTTTGACACTCCTGGGGGATATGCTTTGGTAAATTCATGAGCTTGGTACAAACCATTACTAAGGGAATGAAAAAACCCATAAGAATATATGTTAAGAAATAGATCAAGGATAAAATAGATTGAAACATAGAGAATCACAAGTTAGGATATACTTCTCCTTTACAAGTTTATACTCTTATATTCAAAGTTTCCTTTCTATGATCAATAGATAAGTATTCAATCCCTCTAATTGTACATTTTTTTCTTAGATAATGGGAGGAAATAGAAGAACACATGCCAATAATAAATGTGATCAGAAATGTGAATATTTCCCTAATGATATGCCTGATATTTTGGGAATGGGTTCTCAAAACTTCATGAAAGTACTTAATCAGCTAGCTCAAGTTATGAATAATAACTTGAATTATGTGGAACACCCTCCTCCTCCAAGGAAAGAGAAAGTTTCCATTGAATACTTCATGCGGTAAAGGTATCCCATGTTTAGTGGATATTTTGATCCCCTCATCATGGAACAGTGGATTAAATCCCTTGAAAATATTTTCTCTATCCTCTAGTGATCATAAGAATAGAAATTCATACTCTAGGTCTATCATTTTGATAGGTAGGAAGATCAATGGTTGAAACTGATCAATAATATGAAGACCGAGGAGGAAATTGATTCCATGGATTGGGAGGAATTAAAGAGAATGTTTTTCAATAGATATTTTACCTGAAACCTCCATATCAAGATAGAAAGAGAGTTCCTTAGACTCAAGAAGAAGGAATATGAGTCCATTGAGGAGTATAAAGAAAACTTTACAAGGCTTAAAATGTACGCCTCTAGGTTTTTCACAAACACTGAAAGCAAGGTGGATTGATTCTTTAGAAGACTAAAGCTGAGTCTATGAAAAGTGCTGGAGATTTGAGACTTCAACAGCTATGAGGATATTGTCTGTTGTTCCCTTAAGGTTGAATTGGAGATCAGAGACTCTCAGTGGTATCGTGGGACCGATGAAAAAAAGTGGAAAATGGATTCTAATGTTGGTGGCCCTGTAAATAAATTACATAATGTAAAGTAGCTTGATCATCCCACATGTAAAAATTGTGGGAAGAAGAATCCTGGGAACTATCTAAAGGGAACCAAGAATTGCTTCAAATGTGGAAATTTGGGACATCTGAATAAAAACTGTTGACAGGATATGAAGAATCCTACAAATGTGGAAGAATAAAGGAAGGTTCAGATCAACACTCATCCTATAGTTCAGTGTTACAACTACAAGGAGTATGGGCATTTTGAAAACAATTTCTCTAAGCTCAGGGTTGTTGGAGGCAATCAACAATAAACTCCAAGAAAAATAGGAAGGGATTATGCTATCACTACTGGTGAGGTGGATCTGGACAACAATTTAGTGATAGGTATGCAAGTTATTCATTCAAGAATAACAAAAATACTATTTGATTTTGGTTCTAGACATTATTTCATATCTTGAAATTTTAGTACAAATATTCAAACACCACCTCAAAATTTGGAAGATAAGTTATCTATGAGAATAATGAATGAGAAAATTATTACATAAATGGTTTATAACTCCTCCCAGTTAACGTTTGTGGACTGAACCTCCCAGTAAATATCATCATACTTTAGTGGATTTTAATTCTATCTTGGGCATGGATTTACTATCTTTATGCAAAGACAACATCAACTATCAGGAAAGGGAGATCACTCTTCACATCTCAAAGAATACACCAATTCTTTACAAGTGTAAGCAGGATGTTGAATTTCTATTAGAATCATCATTTCAAGTGTGGATATTGATTCCTTATGAGAAAGCATATCTAGATCAAATGATTTAGAAAAAGGAGAGAATCATGCTTAAAGACATGCCCATTGTGAGGGATTACAATGATGTATTTCCCAAAGAGTTTTGTGGTATTCCTCCTTACTGAGAGGTTGAGTTTTCAATTGAAATTATTCCTGGATCTCTGCCTATATCAAAGACACCTTATAGAATGACCACCGTAGTGATGGAAGAGCTAAAGAAGCAGTTACAGGAGAATATGAAGAATGGTTTTATATGCTTGAGGTCTTCACCATGGGGTACGCCAGTACTCTTGGTAAAGAAGAAGGATGGATCAATGTGCCTCTGTATAGATTATCATTAGCTCAATAAAATCATGATAAAGAACAAGTATCCCCTACCATAGATAGATGACATGTTCTATTAACTTCATGGGACCAGTTATTTCTCTAAGGTGGACCTTCAGTCGGGATATCACCAATTAAAGGTGAGGAAGGAAGATATTCCCAATACTACATTTCGAATGAGGTATGGACACTATGATTTCATAGTGATACCCTTCATACTCACTAATACTGCAGTAATTTTCTTGGATTTAATTAATAGAGTGTTTAGATATTACCTCGATAAATTTGTGGTAGTCTTTATCGATGATATTATGATATACTCCCATAGTAAGAAGGAACATGAGAAGCATTTGAATACTATGTTGAAGACTTTGTGAAGGTAGAAGATGTATGAAAATTACAGTAAATGTGAGTTTTGGATGGAGGAAGTATCATTCTTGGGGAATTTTATCACCAACAAAGGTATATCTATGGACCCTTCCAAGACAAAGGCGATTGAAGAGTGGCCCATGCCAACATCTGTAATAGAGATCTTTAGAATTTTGTGTCTACCCAGGTATTATCGATGATTTCTGAATAAATTTTCATGATTTTCAAACCCAATGACCAAGATGACACAAAAGGGATTGAAGTTTGTCTGGACTCAAGAATGTGAAGACTATTTTAAGGATTTGAAAAATAGGATTATCACTGCGCTAGTACTCACACTCCGAACAAGTGGAGAACTCTTTGTGGTGTACAACGATGCTTCAAAGAAAGGATTAGCCTATGTGATGATTCAAAATGATAAACTAATAGCCTACACCTCAAGGAATCTAAAAATACTTAGGCAAAACTATCCTACGCATGATCTAGAGTTGGCGGCTGTGATCTCTGCGTTAAAAATATGGCGGAATTATCTCTATGGAGAGAAGTGTGAGATATATAATGATCACTATAGTCTCAAATATATATTCACACAAAAATATCCTGATATTCACTAGTAAAGATGTATAGAGATCATCAAGGATTATGACTACTCAATCCACTACCATCCCAGTAAGGCAAACAAGGTGGAAAATCCTCTAAGTAGAAAGGATCCTAAATCTTTATCAATAATGAGAATTGAAAAGAATCCAATATTCATAGATTTGAAGAGGATGGAAATGAGAATAATTAATGGAGGAAAATAATAAATCCTTTCTCAAATGATTGCTCAACCATCCCTCATGGAGAAAATAAAGGATTCTCAAAGAAAAGATGTGGAAATTCAGAAAAGGGTGGAAGCTATTAAAAATAGTAAATCCTCAGAGTTCCTAATTAATGAGGAAGGAGTTGTAATATTTGGGTCATGATTATATATACCATATGATCCAGTGATAAAGAAGGATATTTTGAATGATTATCATAGCTCAACCTTCTCTATTCACCCAAGGAGCACAAAGATGTATCGAGATCTCTGAGAGAACTTTTGGTGGGATAATATGAAGAAGGTGATTGCTGAATATACATCAAAGTGCTTGGTATGTCAAAAATTGAAGGATGAAAGAAAAAAGTATAAGGGCATGATGAAACCACTACCCATACCAACATGGAAGTGGGAGAACATCACCATGGACTTTTTCACTGGACTTCCAAGGAAATCTAGAGGAAACAATTCTATATGGGTCATTGTGGATCATCCTACAAAGATAGCTCACTTTATCTCAATTTGAGAGGATTTCTCATTGGATCAACTTTCATGGATATATATCAAAGAGGTTGTATGGATTCATGGAGTACCACTATCTATTGTATTCGATTGAGATCCGAGATTCACCTAGAAGTTTTGGAAAAGTCTCTAACATGCTCTAATCACTAAACTGAACTCTAGTACGGCCTATCATCCTCAAACTGATGGCCAATATGACTGAACTATTAATACATTGGAATATATGTTGAGATAATGTTCTATGGATTTCAAAGGATGATGGTACCAACATCTTCCACTGGTTTAATTCTCCTACAACAATAGTTTCCACTCGATCATCCAAATGGCATCGTATGAAGCCCTTTATGGGAAAAGGTGAAGAATACTGGTGTGTTGGAATGAAGTTGGTGAGCGTAAGATACTAGGACGTAAAATTCTCAAAGAAATGGTGGAGAAGGTGAAAACTATTCACTGACACATCAAGGAAGCCCAAAGTCGAAAAAAGTGTTATGAAGACAATCGTCGATGAGACCTTGAGTTCAAAGTTGGAGATTTGGTATTTCTATGCATATATCCATGGAAGAAGGTCACATGGTTTAAGAATAAAGGAAATATAAGTCCCTGGTACATTGAAACCTTTGAGATTCTTGATCATGTTGGGGATGTGGTCCATCGACTGGAACTTCCACCTACCATGTCCAAAGTACACGGTGTCTTTCATGAATACCTCTTAAGGAACTACATACCAGAACCTTTACATGTACTCTCTTCAGATGTGGTACAGTTAGAGAATGATCTTTCTTATGAGGAGTAGCCAATGAAGATTTTAGATAGTAGATATAAAGTTCTATGTAACAAGACTAATCACCTAGTCAAAGTACTGTGGTGGAACCATAAGTATGAAGAGGAAACATGGGAACTGGACGGGGAATGAAGGAAAAATACTCGCATCTTTTTATGGATTAGAATGTAAAATGAAAATTTGAGGGTGAAATATCATAAGGTGAGAATAATGTAACGACCCAATGTTTTATCGATGGAAATTTTCTTCTTATAATTATATCATATAATCACATGAGATCACAACATAATGAACTACTAAGTACTATATGAACTTTAAACATAATATTGTCACTTCTATGATTTAAATTTCAAAAATCTGACATACACGGTTGTGATCAATAAGATGTTTTCAGTCTAATGGAACAAACATAATTTTTTGGTGAATACTAACCTACCCTTATGAATAGTAACTTACCCTTATGAATAGTAATATGACCCTTATGAATAGTAAATCATCCAAAAGAATAGTAACCTCACCCAAGAATGTATAAATAAAATAAAGGCATCTTATAAGTGATAATATGACCATAGTAAAAGTATTGGTATTTTTGTAAGTCATAAATAATTAATTAAATTTAATTAATTAATTTAAAATAAAATGTGTTTTCCTAAAAATTGTTCATAATTATCAATTTTATGTATTTTTTTAATATAATTTTATAAGGCATTATGTAATTTTTGATAGCATTATAAAATCGGTCATAGTTTTAAAATCTGTATTTTTCAAGTAAATTATGATTTTAATTAAAAATTAAATTAATCATATTTATAAAATTATTTTTGAAACATTGAGTTCATTTTTTAATTGTACATGTTGAAAAATTGTTAGGGTGAATTTTTAGGTTTTTTCTAAAATACTTGAATTTTTTATGAATAGTACAATACGATAATTCACAATAAATGCTAAATCCTGAATTTTTGCATCATGCTTTGAGTCATGGATGATGTAAATGACCTTTGGTTAGAACTCAAAAACACATATTACTTTTTTTTGTCACAAGAATCATTACTATTGCTTGTCTCATGTAAAAAATAATAAACTAATGATTAAAATATTAAGAAAACCCTCCCCCTCCAATATAAAAACCACCCACACTCCCCTCTTCTCTTCACTTCTATCAATACTTGTTCCTTCCCTAAATTCTGCCCAAATATTTCCCCAAGATCCTTCACCATGTCCATCATCCCTTGGTATTCTCAAAAGACCAAATCCTATCCCCTTAAGAGGCTCTCAAAAGAGATAAACTCAAGAGGTAAATTCCTCTTTCTGATTCTTTTATTTTCTTTCAAGTTCTTTTCTTTTCGTTTTTCTTTCCTCACCTCACTTCACCAAAATGATATGATAACTCTAGTAACATAAATTTACAGGAATTATATTACTCTAAGGGTATATTTTATCATAATCTCTCCTTCCCTCTCCTTTTATACTATAAATGAAAACACCGTCTGAGATGAGTTGATTTATCACATTCAAGGATGAAGGGTTTTCAATTTGCATTACCATCTTATATACTGGTCATGAAACCATTTTAATAGTTGAAACAGATCATAATATATGTATTTTATCTTATTTAATGTTCTATAATCCTTATAAATTCATGATGTAAAATAATAATACAAAACAAGTTAATTATGAGCAAAATCACCAAATTAATCTAAGCGTTTATCATTAATGTTTTATATAATGATTAACCTTCACTCAAAATAAAAAAATTAATTTTAAAACCATTTAACCTTCTGTATTTTCAATAATAAAATATAACTTCAATTCTGGACAACTACTCTCATCATACATGTGTATCCGAACATGAATATAAGTGAACCGATCATTAAAACCAAGGAAACAAACAAACCCGAACAACGAAATTGAACCTCATAACCAATATAAAGGGTTGTGAATGAACTAAAAAAATAATAAATCATTTACATGTAAAATAGGTTCTGTAATTATTAATTAATGAGCATAATTTGATTATTCAGGTCATTAATATCAAGTGGAGAACACCATCAGACTTAAGATAAGAGATCCTCTCTATTTCACTTTTATTCAAGAATGTCCTCTATGGTATGACCTTTTATGTGTAATACCTAATGATAGGGTATTATTTAGAACCTACCCATACTTTCCTCATGATTTATAAGTGATTATAAACCCCTTTCTCTCTCATTAATCCCTCTTAAGTACACCCAATACCATGTCGATAATTCGTAAGGGATTCTACCCGAACCTCCTTTATTCCTTTGGGTTGCCTTATCATTCTCTTACCAAAATGAAGTTATATTATCTTTTTATTTGAATATTATAAATTATTTATACATAAACCAAATTTATTTATCAAACCCTTTCATCATTCTCTTTTGGAGATATACATGTTTTTAAGTGATTCCCTCCTCAATACTTCTCCATAAGGAAACCTATTTTGAGGGAACTTCTTGAATTCTTACCCGATTTCAAGTGAACTCTATATTATTTTTTAAGCCCACATTTTCTTTATAAAATAAGAATTTTTTTTATAAAAAATTTCTTGTTTCACTTCTGGTTTTATATAAAAGAGTATTCCCTTTTCAATTTTAAATGCTCTTTAGTATTTTCCTTAAAATCGCACTAAAATGTTTTAATTCTAAGAATGTCCTAAATACTCTTCTTACATGTTGTAACTTCTATTTGAAATCACTTACCATGATATATTCATATTTTACCTTATTAATTTACATGTATGTTTTAATTCCATTCTCTCATGGACACTTTTATGATATTCCCATTCATTATGCTTTATGACTTGAATGTGATACCCATTTCTCTCCATGGGTTCCTTTATGTTTATCTATGATTGATTATGTATGATTATTTATGTGGAAAGAATATTAACGAACATGTTAAGATGGGTGTGCCTATATAGTGCTGCAATTCATTGGGTAAATTTTAGTCTCATGATACGTTATGTGCAATGGTCTTGGCCTTTAGCCTTAACTCATGCTACCATGTGCAACAGTCATGGTGGTTAACCTTGACTTGTACTCCTCCATGTGAAATGAGCCTTGAATCATGCTAAATCCATGATTTATGTTGCTTCCACATTACTATCAATTCATGTTTATATAATCCCATGTTTATATATTATGATTCTATATTCCATTTTATATCATTATGTCATAATCTCTAACCCTTGTGCTAAATCCTTATTCTTATGTTTAATCCCTTACTGGGATTTTAGATCATACATTAGTTCATGTGATCCCTTGGGTAACCTATGCAGATGTAAGGGCTCAAAGGAAGTTAGGATCTCTTTATGAAGATTAAACAAAGAAGTGTTTTTTGTCCCATGTTTTAAGTTTTATGTACCTAGTCTTCAAAGACACTAGACTTCATGATCCTTGTCTTGTACTTTGATGTTTAATTATGCTTAAAATCATGTAATGTTATGTGTAAAAGGATAGGGTCACTATAGGGGACACACTGGGCATGATGAAACACTTCTCACAAAGTTCCTCTAAATTCAACCACAACTCTCAGAGCTCGGTATGGGCCATCCAATATGCTGCAGGTGATATTTGAGCGGTCTTGGGAAGAAAGTTGATACAAAACTCCATCTCTCACCTCTGAGATAGTCCCAGAATTTCCTCAGGGAAGATAACCATAAATTCTTCAATGATTGAATGAATCCAATTCTTTAAGAGCCTAAAACACCAAGGGATACACTTTCCAACTAATGGGTGATGGGATGTAGCCTCCTACTTTCTAAACCTAATCATTCCACCATGAGATATCTCTTACTCGTAAAGGAGAATATCGTCCCATCAATGAAAAGAAATCTGACTCATCTATGGCGACCATCTATCTGGGCTCGGAATATAGACAACCAATACATACCCAAGATGGAATCAGAGGGTTCCATCATGATGAAAAAATAGTCCCACATGAACCTATCTCCACCAAGCGATATCTCACACTACTAGTATATAAAAGATATAGAAGAATAATTCCATATAGAAATATCAAGTAATAGATAATGGCCTAGTGACTCAATTGGGACCTCCATCTCTCACACAATAAGTAAATATATGAATGAATTACTTTCACCTATGTCTAATAGTACTAAAGAAAGCATATAATAAACACATATTGCACCTCTGATCATCTTGTGTGTTTTGGGGTCATAAGCCTTCATAGTCTGCAGCTATCAGTGGACCCGGACATCATATCCCTAAGTCTGACATGGGTCACCTAGTGGTGGTGGTGGAAGGATCTCATTGCGTCATTTACCACCCATTTCTCCTTCTCCTAGAGCTCCAACTGCTCCTCTTTCAGCTCTGCCTCCTTGGGAGCCACCCTGCCATCTTCTAGTAAATCCCTGATCATAGTGCTACCTCTACCATGATAGTACATCAGCTATATTCTTGTGATCCTCATAAAGTTTGGTCTAGAAATCACATTTCATGTGACCTCTCCCATCACAAGAATATAACCTCCCCTATCTGGAATGACTTGTTCATTTGTGATACCCCTGACCATGAACCCGAGCCTGATCCTAGTAATTTCTCCTGCGCTGAGATCCTATTGAATGTCATATGATAGAATATGTATATTACTCATCCCTATGACTCCCACTGCTATCTCAGGCCACCTGAAATTTATAAAATAAAAATATCTCTATCACCAATGCTCTCTCCAATACTGCAGCATAAGTGGGAATGCACAAGGGTACCAAACTATCACAAATCTCTCTACGGAGTCCCTATTCAAACTTACATGCTCAGAAGTAGCCATCCAAAATCATGTCAAGGGAGTACCTCATAAGGTATATGAACCTAACTGCATACTCAACCACTATAATACCTCCCCACTAGAGCTCCAGAAGAACCTAAATATGAACTGAGTGAAAATGGGAGGGCTGGTACTCCTCATAAAACAGACGATGGAAGTTAGACCATGATAGTGTTGAATAATTTTGTATTTGTATAATAAGACTCCACCAGTGAAAAAATACTTTATTGAAAAGGATATCTACCAGTGAAATCACCTGATCCATCAGTGTTTGGATAGGACTGAAGACATAGACCATAAACACTAGGCAATACTATACTGCTTGGGGATTTGGCTCGCCGCAGAGCCTCAGTGGCCTCTAGCGCTGTAACTCATAGAGTTCACTAAGCCCACATGAATCCTTAACTAGATCTTCTAGTATGATCTATTTCTCAATAGGTGGGGGTTATTCTACTTGTCCACCTGGAGGAAGGATCTCATGGGATGGACCCTGAACGGAGGCCTTATCACTCATCAAATCATCATCATGATCCATAACTGGTATCATGGCTGGCTGTTGTCACGAAGGCATCTTGAAAATCTAATAAAGACATACCATGGATGGATGAGAATATATATATATATAGGGATATTACTCAATAAGGATAGTAAAAGACTCAATCCTATATGATTCATGTACCATTGATCCCTGCAACCAATGTCTCAGTATACTGAGTCAACAAGATGGTAGTAAAGGTCATAGTGAATGGATACATTGTCCATTAGTACTATCACTGGGTTCCCTATCCTGAGATCCAACCTCAAGACACTTTTACACTATTTACCTTAATCCAAACAAAATCCTCATAATAGGACTACTCGAAACATCATCCTAAGGAATGAAATGCACCGATATCAATCTGTCACGACCCGACCCTAACTAGGGCTCAATCCACAACTACCCCAAGCCCACCTCCATAGGCCATGGGGTGGTGACAAGTGCTGAAATGAATATCCCAAATGGGAGGCCTTTTCCTAATATACATGTGTGAACACACCCAACCATATCAATACAGAAGTGCAGAGGAATAATAATAAATAGATGTAATAGATAGAATATAAACCAAGTATGAAAAACCTCTAGGGTGTACAATAGTACAAAAATGAAAACTAGAAAGTAAACGGAAAAAATACACGCCCAACCAGAAATATATCCCAACCTAACAGAAATAGAAAGTAAAAGTGATGAGATAGCTCATCTCCTAATCTCTAAGCTTCGATCACCGAACACAGTCCAATTCACCAAGTATCCCTAATCTACTCTATAGTCACTGATAACCTGTCCATCATCATCATAAGTCATGACATGTGTGGGAAAATCCATGAATTGCTGAGTATATACATAGCTAGTAGGATTCCTTGAAATATGAAGGGGGAGAAGTAATAGATATGATATGAATAGATAGTAAACAGATATCTCAAACCCAAATCAAGAGAGTAAACAAAATCCAACAACATGGATGTATATATATATATATGTGTGTGTGTGTGTGTGTGATCAAACCAAAGAAACCCAATGAGAGTGTAAGGGATATCCATATCATAGACCAACCTAGTAAATAGTGCCAATAGCTCCAGAATTCCATCAATGATACCCAACATCTCACATGTCTTCCAAGCAGAAATATCTTAGTCAAGCTATACCTAACCACTGTTCCACATTGTCGAGGGGAAAAATCTCAAAGTATAGGACCGATGACATGGTATTATAGGAGGGTTCCACTCAATTAGTCGAGGACCCATTCCTATCCTAGAAAAAGGGTTCCAATTTAATCATTGGGGTCCCATACCTAGATACCGCAGGAGGGTGCCACTCAGAAAGTAGATAGAGGACCCACACCCTACCCAACAGGAGGTTACCACTCTAATAGTCGAGGACCCTTGCCCATATCAGTTGGAGGGTGCCACTATAATCATCTAGGATCCATACCCAGATATCATAGGAGGGTGCCACTCAAAATGCAGATAGAGGACCCTTTCCCTTCCTAGTAGAAGAGTGCCACTCTAAATAGTTGAGGACTCATGCCCAGCCCAATAGGAGGGTTCCACTCTAATCATCAAGTACCGATGGTCAGTACAACTAGAGGGTTCCTCTTAATGGATAGGTAGAGGACCTATGCCTATCTCAGGTGGAGGGTTCCACTCTAGTAGTTGAGGACCCATTCCTAGCCCAGCTGGAGGGTGCCACTCGGTGGATAGGTAGAGGACCCATGCCTAGCTGAGCTGGAGGGTTCTACTTTGAACATCTTGCATCATATATCAAAATCCATCACAGAGGCCACCATCAAATTTTACATGAAAATAATAATCAGGATTGGCTACTTGCGGGCCAAAATACAAGTCTAAACAAAGGAGATACAAGATGTTGAAGTTTTCTCAAATGGATTCAAGGGGTACACAATGTCTGAGGGGACTGACATGATGTGTGGTCTTACTCCATCCCATGGAAGTGTCCCTATAGGTACAAAAATATCTACCCATGTAACCATACATAGTGTGTAGAGGGTCTATACAGTGTGTCTGAGACACTTGGGGTACCACCCATGCTCTCTGACCATGTCTGTGTTCTTTCCCCATGTTCGTGTACTTTGTAACACAGAGTATTCCTCCCCATGATCATTCCAATGTACTCCTAGAGTACATGTTAAGTCATCTATAACATGGTTACATGGCGTGTGGGGGCCCCACATGGTGTGTGATACATATCTCAATCGAAAACCCTAGCCTCCATAATATAGGGGTCACAGATTGTGTGTTCTTCTGAACTACATAGCATGTAGTCAAGATTTTCACAGAAGTTTAGATCTATTCTCGGTGCACTATATCCATTGTTTTCAACCTAGGATCTACCCTCATTTATTCCCAAAATCAAGGGACCTCATCTTATTTCATCATTATCAACCATTTGGTGCCCATAAAAGAAATCCATTTGATTTGTCGCTTCTCAAACACACTGTGTGCGTAACCCATGCCATGCCTCCTTCAGTTCATATTCTGATCATCACATTGACCACTCAAAAATCATAATCACCCCAAAATTATGCCTAATTTGTCGATCTATCCCTCGCATGCTAACCTTTTGAGAATTTTTGGGTATGATCGAGCTTGGTCCAGCACGACAACATCGAACTAATACCACATAGGTTGACCAGTGAAGAACATGAAGAATTTATGAGAGAAAAGTATAAAAAAAGTTTAACATTTTTTTATAGGTGCTCTTGGAAAAATAATACTATTGTGAGATCCAGGGTGAGAAACAATGAATAATCAATTTAATTTCAATACTTGGGCACATGCAATTTTCTACAATTGAAACAGATCAAAGAAAGGGATTTACCTTTCTCAACAATTTAATCAAATGAAGAAGAATTACAAAAATGATAAGTCATACCTGGATATTGGATTGGTTTTTTTGATGAATTTACTCTCTAATGATTGAGAGGTGTTGTTGTATTAACTAAATTTCGATCCAGAGATTTGTTTTCATCTGATTTGATTCGAAAATGGAAGGAGAGGAAGAATGATATCCATCCTCCTAGGGTTTATATAGTTAAACCTAGAGTATTATCTATAACGGTGGATTTATAGGAATTATATTAGGTTAATTTAATTAAACTAAATAAATTTAACTATTTATTTTAACTAAACACACACAACAGTGGTATCTATTTCCGAACACCTAGTGCCGACCCATTTTATGTCATGCCTAAGGTAAACATCAAATTCTAATCTCAACTATAGTATCATATTTTTGATATGATATTCTGTCTATGATTTATCCCATTTTTCTTTAAGAAATTGCATGTGTATAAGATAAAATATATTTAATATTTTTATAAAATTAATTTCAAGCACACCGGGCCTTGAAATCTCACACCACCTTAGTTTCTGACTCTAAAAATATATTTATAAATATTTAAAAGTATTACAAGAAAAAAAGTTGGTCTCTAGATTTTGTAATCATGTGATCTAGAGTGCACACCTGTGCAAGATTTCAAACTTTAGTGACAATGGTTTTTTTCATGGCTTGTGCATGGTTAGGAAAACCATGTGCCTAGCCCGTGTGGGGTCCCTCCTTAGGTAGAACTTAGTGCATAGTTCGCACATAGTTTGGCCAACCATGCAGCCAAATTGTGCGACCCAATGTTGGAGGGTGATTTTATGGGTTTTACCTTAATAAAATTTAAACCTTAAATCCCTCTTCCACCCTTTTTTTCTAGTGGACGTGATCTCTCCCTTTGGTTCTTACTCCTCCCAGGCTAGGGATTTTGATTTCTCCCTCATCCAGACTCCAAACAGACCACCATTAGAAGCATTGGATCCTCATCAGTAAGCTCCTAAATCCTATTACTTATATTATAAGTATAAAATCCTGCATTTTATTATCACATAAATTTTCATTACATTATACAAAACCGAGGATCTTTAAGGTTTAGTGTCTTGGAAACCAGGAACTCAAAACATGAAAACATAAAATATTCTTCTTAAAAACTTGAAAGGCTTATACTTATGTTCATCCTAGGTTAATTACTGCATCTCATAACCTGGGGACATACATCAAAAGAAAGGGTGAGCAGAAGGCCCAGTAAGGGAAACAAGGGAAACATTTAACATGTGAACTTGAGATACATCAATAAAGTCATGAAAAAGAACTTTAAGGCATGAGAAAGAAATCATGAGGCATATCATTATAAAAATAAAATTTTTCATAACTTGAAGATGTGGATAAATTTTTTTACAAATACAATCATTTACATTTCACCAAGATCCATCCCCAAGGTGTCAATAAAAATTACCAAGGTTATTAACCAAGGTATCAGTCTAAATGGTCATCTCTAGAGATTAATTCTTTACCCAATGCATTGGAGCGCTATCAGGGCGCACCATTAATTTGTCTTTATTATCATGTGAGACACATATATCATCATCAATCATTTCATAAAAAACCCATATAGCATAAAAGAAATGGGTTTCATTTCATAATCATAACTTTTTAAAAATTGCTTTAAAGACATGATCTTTATGTCACTTTAAACCCACGGAAAAGGAAAGCGGGTCTCATGTATGTAAATTCCAGAATTTAAAATAGAACATTTTGGTATATATGTGAATACCCATTTAGAAGAAAGATATTTGAGTATTCAGTTAATAAAATAAATGAATTTGAGGGTAAGAGAGAGACATTTTGAGACGGAAATTCTGCAGTATAACGGCTATGTTTCGGTGTTTTAGAAAACATTGAAAAGAGAGGGGAAATGGGTCACCCACTCAAAAATGATACATAAAAAATTAGGGGGACAAAATATAAGGGATTTAAGAATATGTTATTCAAATTTGAAAGATATACCATATGAAATTAAGAACATGAAACGAATAAAAAAATAAGATTTCTCTTATGAAAATTCGGCAGCCTAACGACGTCACTTAAACTTCAAAAAAATGAATTGATGAGATCAAATAGGGTATCTCATCATATGAACATAAAAGATCAGTATGATAGATATAGAGATCATACCCCAACATAATAAAAAGGAACTTTAAATACTTGACATGAAAGTAGAACTTTAAAAAAATGAGAAAGGTGAAAGAATCCCTTAAAAATTCGGCAGCCTAACGACACCATTTAAACTTCAACAAAAATGATTTGATAAGATAAAATAGGGTATATAATAATATGAACATAAAAGATCAGTATGATAGATATAGATATCATAACCCAAAATAATAAAAAAGAACTTGAAAGATGTGACATGAAAGTAGAACTTTGAAAAAATGAGAAAGGTGAAAGAATCCCTTAAAAATTCGTCAGCCTAACGACGTCACTTAAACATTCTTAAAAATAATTGATTAGAGAAAGAGGGGGTATCTAATCATATGAAAATGAAAAGGGCAGTAAGGTGAATATAAAATAAAATCCTCCAACATAAGAACATGGATCATAAAAGAAATGACATAAAAGAGATTACTTGAAAAGAAAGAGAGAGGTCAGATCCCTTACCTTAAAACGTAACTCTTAAAACTCAAAGGTTGGGACCTTGAGGGCTTGGGGGCACCTTGAGAGAACTCCTTGGGAGGTAATGAGACCAGAGATTTGTTGGGGGAGAGTTGGGAGTGAAAACTAATGGAGGAAAGGGTGGGTATTTATAGGGAATGTGAGGGGACAAGGCATTAATGGCCAAGGGACACCTCACAAGTGGTTTTCTCAAAACCATGGGCTCTCCCATGGTATTTCCCATGGAGTTAGGCCACATGGGGCCCCCATACAATAATTCATCACCTTTTGTCGGCCAACAATTAAAATATTTCATGACATCATCATGACACAGTTATGATGTCATTAAACATACCAAAACCCTAAAACTGTATTTTTACTATTCACTGAAAATTCAACTTTCTCAGAAAAATCCCAAAATTTCATCTTAACCAAATATCAATGCTCCGATTTCAAAAATGAACTCAATTTTATAAAAATAATTTTCTAAATATTTTTAATTTAATTTTTAAATAAATACACTATTCACTGAAAATTCATTTTTTTCAGAAAAATCCCCAAAAATTACCTTAACATCGTATCGATGATCTGAGTTCAAAAATGAAATCCATTTTATAAAAATAATTTTCTAAATATTTTTAATTAAAAAACACTATTAACCTGAAAAAACTAATACTTGAATAATAATTTCTGGAACAGTTATTTACCTATTTTATTGAATCACATTACTTAATCAAGGTGCCTAGATTATATTAATACTTTCTTTTAGTGAGATTACTAATCCATTTGGTCACATTACTAATCCTAAGCATAAAATCACTATTCATAATTTACTATTCATGAAAAATCAAGTTGATCTTATTAGACTCTAAATTTCATACTGAACATAATTGTAGAAGACCATTTTTTGAAAATCATTACAAATTTTTAATTATTTAAGGTTTACATAAATATTTTTAAAATATCCTTTTTCTAAAATTCATCAAAAATATGCATACTATATTTATCCGGTCATTTGAAAATTCATAAACTTCATCATAAGAAGTAATTGAAATTTTTATTTAAAACAAAGGATTACACAAGGCAGTTACGGTATCCTTACATAGCCCCTTATCACACCAGCATAGGACCTAAGTGTAAGGTGTGCTAAGGTGAGAGAATCCGAGGGAGGCTCAACCAACATCGCACGAGTAGTAATTTCTATCAATTTGAACTTCTCACGAATGCGATTCCGTTCTATCTTCACCCGATGAAGTTCAGCTTGGGTTTGGTCCAGAGCAAAGCCCAGTGGTGCTACCTCCTTCCCAAGTTCTGTTAGATGGGCTTCGATCGGTCCAAGACTATTGGGTGAGGCCATAGAATCTCCTTTCTATATTAATTAATCAAGATCACTTGTATTTAGAGACAATAATCAAAATGTTTAGTTTCCAGCGGTTATATTGACCAACGATCATATAACAGTCAAAACCCAACAGTATCATTTTAATTATACTCATGTTATCAAATGAAACAGTTTTGTTGAGTATAAAATAACACAAAAAATTAGGAAACAATATTTATTCAAAATTTTAGGTCGTTACAATCTTCCCCCCTTAAGAAATTGCGTCCTCGTAATTTTTAAAATCAGGATTGGAAATTTCATTGAAATTCCCACATCAGAAAATAGTCAGTAACACTATTACTTTAAAAGAAAGAAAGAGAAGTAAAAAGGTCACCCGAGTTAACCCATTCTAGGATTTCATGTAGGAAAACATGGACATGGAGGAGAAAACAAAGGGTCATGTTCTAAGGGAGAGTGATAGAAAACATGATTAGGATAAATTTAACCACAAGAAAATCACAAACTTATGATGTGTGTAAATAGTCTTTGACTACCTTGTAGGAAACGTAAACCAACAACATTTTTGTTTTACGTTCCATTTCATAATTTTGAGGAATTCATTTACTACATAGAACAAAAACATAAGAAAATATACCTACCTTCAAGTATAGTTTCATCCTTTAATAAGTTTCTACCAAAAATAATCTTTTCTCCAAACGATGAGTATTTAAAAACACTTGGTCTCAGCAAAACACAAGAATCATCTTCTTGAGAGTCACGTAATCCACAAAAGATTGACTATCAACTTATTATATCTTTAAACATTATCCCAAAAACAGAAAGGGTAATATTAACGAACTCTTTAAAAAGAAAGAATCCCATAGGAAGGGAAACTACTTTTAAATCTTCAAAGTTCCATGGTACTACCCAAAGTTCATCATAGACCATTCCATAAATAACAGTCCTTAAAATTCCTCAAAATAAACCAAACTAAGATTGAAACCCAATTATAAGAACGATCTCATAACATAGTCTTCCAAGATAGACTGTATCGTTCATCTTCAAACAACATCAACCACTCTTATCATCTTATAACAAAAGTAACTAACCTTATCACATTTTCCCCAAGATAGGTTAATAATTTCCATATGTAACCTGAATTACTATAAGTCCACCTTAAATTAATCGATTCTTAAAAATATAAGTCAACCTTTACACCTCAAAGAAAATACTGTAGTAATCTATTTACCACGATCAAATAGGGTTCCTAAAATAGTGAATGTCTTCCAAAATAATAATCATCTTTTAATCCCCTAATCACCCATTTTTTAAGAAGGACAACTTCACTACATCAACATGTGGTACATAAAAATAGATGTTTTCCTTAATGATATAAAATCATCTTAGGTAGTGACTCGATGATCTTAAAAAACATAAAAGATATTCTCATAGAGCACGAACTAAAATACAACATGACATAGACAATTATTGCGAAGAAGTTACATGTACTTTAGTCATCATGATCCATCTCAGCATAGGACTTTCATTGTTCCCTTGTCCTTGAAGATTGTTGATGCTCATCATGCTTCTCATCCATTCCAAGAGAGCATTTACTTGGATAATGTCTAACTTCTTCACATTTACGACATCAAAATGTATAAGGTACATTAGATCGAACCTTATCTCCATTCATCACATTATCCATTTTTTTAAAGAAATTGGCTATTTTATGCCCTATCTTCCCACACTTAAAACATCTCCCAGTTCCTTTGTGACATTATCCTTGGTGCCTCTTCCCACACTTTTTGAAAAAAAGAAATTGGGTCTTCTTTCCCTTATCAACTTTATCAAAAGAACATCCTTGAGACTTTGTCTTCTTCTTCCTTGATGAATTTGGGCATTCAACTAGGTACCAATTATTAATTGTGATTTTTGATAGCGGGTTTGGCATAATCACAATATGTTCAACTTGATCTTTCTTCATCTCTATCACATTAATGGGGAAATCGTCACATTTCCTATCACATTGGTTGTTAGGACATGCTCTTCCATTTCCCACCATTAACTAAGAAAAGAACGTATAATTAGGGGGATTAAATACTTAGCCAATAATCATGAAAAGGAAACTTAAAGCATAGAAGGATAAACCCATAGAAGAAAAGTATACCCTAACTTGTGATCCCCTAGGTCCCAATCTAGGTTATCCATGATCATATATTCTTATGTGAATCTTTATTTTATTTTATCTTTGTTCCTTTAATAATGGTTCATATTAAGCTTATGAATTTACCAAAGCATATCCCCTGGGAGTGTCGTAACCAAGAGTGCAGCAAGGCCCGTTGTCGTGTACCAGTTCCCATTCGAGTCTAGCTCAAAGAGGTGTTTTCTGGTTTTAACCCTATGTACATCTGTGCCAGATCCATCTCAACCTGCTTGTATCCAGACAGGGATGTATTTTCTTGGAAACCCCTTACTCAATACTCACCAAAATACCAAGAAGATTTACTATATTTAAACTTTTCTATAGGGTTCTTCCTAAAGTTTTCATATCCTAATTTCCACAAATAACTAAACTATCCTTTGATACCAACTATATCATCCCACCTTTTTATCACATAAACATTCAGTACATTATACAAAACCGAGGATCTTTAAGGTTTAGTGTCTTAGAAACCAGGAACTCAAAACATGAAAACATAAAACATTATTCTTAAACACTTGAAAGGATTCTACTTATGTTCATCCAAAGTTAAATACTACATCTCATAACCTAGGGACATACATCAAAAGAAAGGGTGAGCAGAAGGCCCAGTAAGGGAAACAAGGGAAACATTTAACATGTGAACTTGAGATACATCAATAAAGTCATGAAAAAGAACTTTAAGGCATGAGAAAGAAATCATGAGGCATATCATAATAAAAATAACTTTTTTTCATAACTTGAAGATGTGGATAAAAAAATTTACAAAGACAATCATTTCTGTTTCACCAAGGTCCATCCCCAAGGTGTTAATAAAAATTACCAAGGTTATTCACCAAGGTATCAGTCTAAATGGTCATCTCTAGAGATTAAGTCTTTACCCAATGCATTGGAGCGCTATCAGGGAGAACCCTTAATTTTTCTTTATTATCATGTGAGCCACATATATCATCATCAATAATTTCATAAACAACTCATATATCATAAAAGAAATGGGTTTCATTTCATAATCGTAACGTTTTAAAAACTACTTTAAAGACATGATCTTTATGTCACTTTAAACCCACGGAAAAGGAAAGCGGGTCTCATGTATGTAAATTTCAGAATTTAAAATAGAAAATTTTGGTATATATGTGAATACCCCTTTAGAAGAAAGATATTTCAGTATTCACTTAATAAAATAAATGAATTTGAGGGTAAGAGAGAGACATTTTTGAGACGGAAATTCTACAGCATAACGACTATGTTTCGGTATTTTAGAAAACATTGAAAAGAGAGGGGACATGGGTCAAACACTCATAAATGATACATAAAACAGTAGGGGGACAGAATATAAGGGATTTAAGAACATGGTATTGAAATTTGAAAGATATACCATATGAAATTAAGAACATGAAAGGTAGACAAAAATAAGATTTCTCTTATGAAAATTCGGCAGCCTAATGGTGTCACTTAAACTTCAACAAAAATGAATTGATGAGATCAAATAGGGTATATCATCATATAAAAATAAAAGATTAGTATGATAGATATTGAGAACATACCCCAACATTATAAAAAGGAACTTGAAATACTTGACATGAAAGTAGAACTTTAAAAAAATGAGAAAGGTGAAAGAATCCCTTAAAAATTCGGCAGCCTAACAACACCATTTAAACTTCAACAAAAATGAATTGATGAGATCAAATAGGGTATCTCATCATATGAACATAAAAGATCAGTATTATAGATATATAGATCATACCCCAACATAATAAAAAGGAACTTGAAATACTTGAAATGAAAGTAGAACTTTGAAAAAATGAGAAAGGTGAAAGAATCCCTTAAAAATTCGACAGCCTAACGACGTCACTTAAACATTCTTAAAACGAATTGATGAGAGAAATAGGGGGTATCTAATCATATGAACATGAAAAGGGCAGTAATATGAATATAAAAGAACATCCTACAACATAAGAACATGGATCATAAAAGAAATGACATAAAAGAGATTACTTGAAAAGAAAGAGAGAGGTCAGATCCCTTACCTTAAAATGTAACTCTTAAAACTCAAAGGTTGGGACCTTGAGGGCTTGAGGGAACCTTGAGAGGACTCCTTGGGAGGTAATGAGACCAAAGATTAGTTGGGGGAGAGTTTGGAGTGAAAAATAAAGGAGTAAAGGGTGGTTATTTATAGGGAATATGAGGGGACAAGGCATTAATGGCCAAGGGACACCTCACAAGTGGTTTTCTCAAAACCATGGGCTCTCCCATGGTATTTACCATGGAGTTAGGCCACATGGGGCCCCCATACAACACTAAATCACCTTTGGTCGTCCAACCATTAAAATATTTCATGAAATCATCATGAAACAGTTATGACGTCATTAAACATACCAAAACCCTAAAACTGTATTTTTACTATTCACTGAAAATTCAACTTTCTCAGAAAAATCCCAAAATTTCACCTTAACCAAATATCAATGCTCTGATTTCAAAAATGAAGTCCATTTTATAAAAATAATTTTCTAAATATTTTTAGTTTAATTTTTAAATAAATACACTATTCACCGAAAATTCATTTTTTTCAGAAAAATCCCCAATAATTACCTTAACATAATATCGTTGTTCTGAGTTCAAAAATGAAATCCATTTTATAAAAATAATTTTCAAAATAATTCTAATTTAATTGTTAATTAAAAAACACTATTAACCTGAAAAAACTAATACTTGACTAATAATTTCTGAAACAGTTATTTACCTATTTTATTGAATCACATTACTTAATCATGGTGCCTAGATTATATTAATACTTTCTTTTAGTGAGATTACTAATCCATTTGGTCACATTACTAATCCTAAGCATAAAATCACTATTCATAATTTACTATTCATCAAAAATCAAGTTGATCTTATTAGACTCTAAATTTCATACTGAACATAATTATAGAAGACCATTTTTTGAAAATCATTACACATTTTTAATTATTTAAGGTTTACATAAACATTTTTAAAATATCCTTTTTCTAAAATTCATCAAAAATATGCATACTATATTTATCCGTTCATTTGAAAATTCATAAACTTCATCATAAGAAATAATTGAAATTTTTATTTAAAACAAAGGATTATACAAGGCAGTTACGGTCTCCTTACATAACCCCTTATCACACCAGCATAGGACCTAAGTGTAAGGTGTGCTAAGGTGAGAGAATTCGAGGGAGGATCGACCAACATCGCACGAGTAGTAATTTCTATCAGTTTGAACTTCTCATGAATGCGATTCCGTTCTAGATTCACACGATGAAGTTTAGCTTGGGTTTGGTCCAGAGCAAAGCCCAGTGGTGCTACCTCCTTCCCAAGTTCTGTTAGATGGGCTTCGATCGGTCCAAGACTATTGGGTGAGGCCATCGAATCTTCTTTCTATATTAATTAACCATGATCACTTGTATTTAGAGACAATAATCAAAACATTTAGTTTCCAGCGGTCATATTGACCATCGATCATATAACAGTCAAAACCCAACAGTCTCATTTTAATTATACTCATTTTATCAAATGAAATAGTTTTGTTGAGTATAAAATAACACACAAAATTAGGAAACAATATTTATTCAAAATTTCAGGTCGTTACAATAAGTTTCTCTTCTCATCTATTATGCTATTTGGGTGAAATCTCATTCTCCCTATTATTAGGTCATTGGACCGTTATTTGTTTTTATTCCATTACACTTCAAACCTAAATCCAATATTGGATTAAGAGTCATCTATAACCCTAACATTGGTGGTCTAGTTTTTCCCTTAAAAGTTGTGAATTTTTCATAGCTTCTCTGTTGTGTTGCATGCTGTCCATTTCCACACATTTCACTTAAATTTGTTATTTCCTTATAAATAGATTCTACCATGTTGTTATACTCTTTTGGACCATTGATAAGTGATTAGTGGATTTAGAAATTTTTATTTCCATTCTTTTGGGCGTGCTGAATGAAATTACCTCCTTGTATATAAATGACGCATATGTGTTCGTATTTCCTTGGAAATGAAATTCTATCCTTTATATCATTGTATAGTTAACCAAAAAACCTTTTACTTGTTTGGATTTACCATGAGACTAAATTTAATTTCCTTGATAGATTAAATGGATTGTTTAATTGAATATAAATGGGTAGTAAGACGATTCCTCATGTTTTATAATTATGAACTTGAATTATATAAATTGTAACACCCTTGGTTGTATTTGTCTCTATGAGTATGATTCTTGAGAGGTGATCCCTTATTATTATTCAATTGATATTGGCTATGGAACGATAGATAAGAGACTTTTTGGGAACTAAGTTTCACTCTCCCTTATATAGGGTGTTGGGAATGACGTCTCACACCACTATAATTTTATTAAGATGATGAGCATGGCGCACCACATCCCTGTGTTTTGAATGCTGGGCATGAAGTCTCACCTCACCATCACGAATTATGGGAATGATGTCTTGCATTCATCATGAGATTCATGGAATGCACCCTTTTATGATCATATATCTCATTAGACTAGTCAAGGATGCCTGATTTACACCCTAAGGCTAGCTAGCACCCACTACCCATGTATATGCCTGTATATTTACTCACGTACTTAGTGCATATACGTTTATACAATATATAATGATATATATATATATGGTTAAATATAATAATCTTTCATCAGCCTATTCCAAAGTAGGTAGATCAAGCCAGGTGTCCTATAGGAACCTGAGTCAAATGGTATTTATTTATTCAATTTTTTTATTTATTTACCTGCACACTTCTATTGCTATATAAACTAGTTGGATTATTTCTAGACACTATTAGTGGTGTCCTACTGAGTCTATATCACACCCTAATTAGTCCACCTTTGGTACCTAATTAGACTTCATGTTCATAGGTATGGATAAGGGAAATCAACCTTCTATAGATGTTTGATATGTTTTAATTATATTTTAGAGCATGTGAGCAGAGGACCGAGCATATGCTCATAATTCTAGTGGAGAGGTCTTATGGATTTTTTTTGTTTTTGTATAGAATTTTGTATAGGCCTATCCCATGTATTCCCTATTTCCTTTTTCTAAAATAGAATTCCATAACATCATCATGTATATAAATCAACCTATGGGATTTTGATTACTATTACAGTTTCTTGGTTACTTACTCTTCCATATTTTATTATGATTTTGACTCTGTTGTGCCACTCTGATACGGGGGTATAGTCTCCCCACTTTACCAACTTGGACCCTCACAACTATTTAGAAGGCTATGGCTTATGGGGAGTCACACATGAGTCCATGTGAACCACTAGCTTGGGTCATAGGTTTAGTGGATCCCAGGCCGAGATATTACAACTACTATAGGAGTGGTTCCCATTTCTTTCACCCGCACTTAAAGGGACTCTTAGATTCATCCTTCACAAATGGTGAAAATTTAGATATGAGGATAAAATATAAGTGGTTGGTAAGTTCAAGAAGCAGAACACAATATAATCCTTTACTCTGAGGCTAAGTATTTGGAAATGTTGGGGATTTCATGAATAATTTTTTTGGGGTTTTTGTTCACATGGGTATTTACACTCATTCCACTTTCTTTTAATGCTTGAACCATCCTCATATTATCCTTGTTTTTTTTAATAAAGTGGCTTTGAATCCAACTTTTTTTGATATATATGACCATTTATTCACATATAAATGTGTGTGTGTGAGAGAGAGAGCACATGTTCGAAGAACCCAAGGACACGTGCGCGTGTGTGTGTGTATCCAGCTATAAACCTATACACATACACAAATAAATACACATACATAGACACATACACATGCACACATACATATACATACACGCACAAGTACACACACACACGGTGCACTCATTTTTCATGAGATTTTTTTAACATTTTTAATGATATTTAATGGTTGTTAATAAAATATTCAATGAAACTCATTTTTTTATTTAAATATGGTTCAATTAAAATTAATGTATTAATATGGAAAAAAATAAAAATGTTTTAGTTTGGAATTTTTCTTTTATTTATGAGCTTTATGGTTTAATTTCACTAAGTGTTTGATTTTACATGGGTAAAAAAGTGGCCAACTAGGACATCCCTCAACCAAAGGGCCTAAAAGCCTCTTAAATTTCTTAATAAGGGCTATCTGGCCAAGAAAAACAAATGGGAGAGCCCAACGAGTGGTAGTAGGAGAGCATGACGCACACCAGAGCATGCGTAGAGAGTGGGACAAGTCCCACAGAGGGCCATGCATATTAGTGTGACCCATTTGAGTATGTGAGTGTGTTTTAATAGAATATCCCCAAAGCAGGCTTCTATAAAACCCAAGGAATTAGATCTAATATATATGAGATCTCACCTGTATGAAATTTTTTTTGGGATAGATTCTCTATGGTTTTCTATTCCTCACTTATCCAAACTCCATTATTCCATGCTTAGCTCCACACCCCACCACTCGGAAATTTCCCTCTGCTAACTTACTCCAAATTTTATGATCAATGTTGCTAGAACAATATCTAAAACTCGCTAGAAACACTATTAATGCCACCGAGAAATCTTGGGATCTAGTAAAGAATCACCACTAAAGCTTGGGATCTCTATAGATATTTTCCAGAACCTCATATTACCTCGGAGAAGACCTTTATGAAGAGTAATGAATACATACATAGAATAAGAGCTCCATCTGGCTACTATCATGGTCATATGGTTTAAGGAGGAAACCTATGCCATTTCCACTACCACTATGCCATGGATTACCAAAAAATACTCAACTTCACCATGGAGGTTCTGAATATGGAAGAGTTGAGTTTTTACATAAAAAATGGCCTACATGGAACTATGACGTAATGTTTTTCATGCATCATAGAGGTATGGATTTAGGTAGTATAAAATATTTTAATAAATAAGGGGAATGAGAGCTGCGATCATGGAAGTGTAGATGCATCGATGCCACGAAAATCCATGTACAAGTGAAGAATATGCTGTATTGAAAATAATATCTCCACGCTACAGTATTGATCTACACTGAAATATTAGAAATATAAACATCTTAAGAGATATACATGGGTCAATATCTAAATATCAAGTTAAAAAAATATGTGACCAAATATAAGAAAATATATGGAAGATTCAAATGAGATTAAAGAGGGGATTCCGCCCTCTATAAATAAGAGGGTATTTCACCACTGGAAAAGGATCTAGAGCTAAATTGGGGGAGCTGTTTCTGCTATGTTTTTCTTATGTTCTAGATTAGTTTTCTTTTTTCCTTTGTAATACATGTATATTTTTAAAGTGATATATCCTATTTATTCTTATTTTAATCTCTCTCTCTCTCTCTCATTCTCTTTACTTTATCATTATTTTCACTATGAAATATTACACTCTATTATGAGTGACTGACCCGAGGCTTGTCCTTGGGAAAGGATGTTGATGTTCTTGAATTCTACTTTTAATTCATAATGTTTTATTCTATTTGGGGTGAATGAGGATTAAGTACCGGAGTGAGATAATTTTCCACCATGACATGGACCTAAAATTCACTTTTATTATTTAATTTATATATTTTCCCCTTCCATTGAACAAAAAATTTTCACACAATGGATTTGAGTTTTCCAATGGATGAAATGGCATACAATGGAGTTAGGTCCTGTAAGATTCAACACTCTAGATTGAGGTGTATCATCAACCTTGATTATAGGAGGAGGTGAAGCTAAGTGCACCAAATATTTTTTTCTAGGCATGAAGGACTTCATACTAAATAAATTAAAAGATAATAATTCAAGAGTGATTTTTCATAATTGAATTATCAAACTAAATTAAAAAAATAAGAATAATGAAGAAACCCAAAACCAAACCCTTGGTCCAAGTTCTTTCTTATCTAACCTCATTTTGTCTTTCATTGCATGATATTATAGTTTATAATTTCATCCTCATTCAATTCTTTCCATCTCTTTAATTTTTTTTCATAAAATAATAAAAACACAAAAAGATGTATTATAGGTGAATTAGAATTAATGAATGAGAAACTGTGAAGTTCCTCACATGAGATGACCCTAGTTAACCATTGTGCTGCACTAGAAAAAAAATTAATAGTGGCTTTTGTATGCATCGTACGATAGATGCATTTCGAATCACACATATACACATAAAAATAAATTAAAATACAAATACATTAAAATACATATATATACACATACATACACATACACATATATACACATTCATGCACATATATACATACATACACATATATACATATATACGCATACATACATACACATACACATACATGCACTCACACACACACACACACATACAAATACATATACACATACACACACATACACATACAGAAACACATAAAAAAACATACATACATACACATACATAGACACACATACAACTACATACACATACATACACATACATAAAAGTACATACACATACATACAAAATCATTCACATTTACACACACACACATATACACATCCAAACACATTCAAACACATACATACAATTTTATAAACACATATGCATATACATATGGATACATATACACATAGATACACTTACACACACACACACACTCATAAATACACAGACACACACATACACACACATTCACATAAATACACATACACACATACATACACATACTAACATATATGTACATGCATACAGGCACATATACATTCATACATACACACATATATTTATTTTATTCAAATATATTATTTATAAATATAATTAAAAAATATTTTTTCATTTATATATTTATATAATTATTTAAATAAAATTTCAATATATTAAATTTACATTTACATTTTAAATGTATTTATATAATTTATTAAAATTTCCAAGACTGAAGAAATATGAAGATGATTATAAAGGAGAAGGAAGCCTAAGAAGTCCTCTGAAGAAGAAGGTAGAAAAATCAATATCTTATTTAAAAGGAAATAATAATAATTTATCTAAATATTAAAAGATAAATTGAAACACCCTGTTACCTTACAATGTATGCCTTTCCCTTTGTTTTGGATTCCTTAATTTTTGTTTGGGGATTTTTTGTATGGAACTGGTCTAAGTACTATCTTTTGGAAATTTACACGTCATGTAATGTGATTACACGTCATGTAATTTTCTCAAGGTATATTTTGAGAATTTATTTCATGACATGAAATAGTTAAATTGTTTTTTAAACAAAAGGTAACACGTTTTTTGGTATCAGTTCACCTCATGGGATTACACGACGTAAAAGGAATACACATCATGTATTCCCTTGAACCTACATTTTAATCCAGGGGTGTTGGATAATTTCATTTTTCTTGACCTAAAACCTTTACCTCTCAACCTAAATCCATCCTTAGATGATTTTAGAGTTCTCTAATCCATCTAGATCATCAGTTCGGTGATTTATCATTATGTTGGTTGCGGTGCGTCTCTTCAGGTAAGCGGTCTTCCTATATCTTATGTTCTCTCACTCTTTACTAATTATAGTTTGATAGATCATCATGGGACTGATGGATATAAATTTTGTGTTTTTGAATCTTATTTCTTGGTTTAGTTACTAGAACTTCTTTGACTTCGTTTTCCATTGGCATTCTCTGTTATGAGTGCTATTTTCCATGATAAAAGGTTGGTGTTTCTGTTTAAGATTGGAAAATTGATTAAACCTTGAATTTGTTGTTTTTGAAATTTCTTTCAGTTAATATCTAAAAAACTAATTTTATGTGTATTAGAAT
Organism: Viscum album; assembly: GCA_963277665.1. Taxonomy (NCBI): domain Eukaryota; kingdom Viridiplantae; phylum Streptophyta; class Magnoliopsida; order Santalales; family Viscaceae; genus Viscum; species Viscum album. Next base: position 100,860,945 of record OY728159.1, read on the forward strand.
TCGTCTTTTATTTTGAAAGGATTTTTTTTGGTAAAAACCTTAATCTCAATGCAATTTGAAATTGGGGAATAATTTGAAATTGATGGAATTTGTGAATTGATTTGGGAATTGTTTTTGTAAGAACTTCCTTAAATTTAATTGATAAGAACATATGATTGGATTTTTTAAAAGGCATGAATTGATAAAAATTCCATGTTTTGGTTTTGAAATTTAATTGGCATTTTGAAAATAAAAATTGGGAAATTGGAACTATGAATGATGATTGGTTTGAAATGAAATGATTTTCCATTTTTTTATTGATTGATTGAGCACATGAGAGCTTGAGTAATTAGTGGGTTATTTGGGACCATAACACTAGTATGGTAATTCCATAACAATGTATTGATGAATAAAACTCTAACAATAACCTATTTAGGAAGATCTTATCCCTGATGAGATGTTGATGAGACCTATTTTTCCTGAGCTTAAGGGATGTGTATAAACATATTTCCATGATAATTGATATGATACATGTGAGGATACTATTACTAGATACTATCATACTATAGATAATAAGACCATGGTTCTTATTGTGAATGTTTTGATTTTAAATTCCATTGATTTTGAAACTTATTTACTCATAACTAGTGATTTATATAAACTATTCTATATAAATATTTATTTAATCCATGTTTGAAATGTTTTCTATCACTTTAAATGAAAACCTGTTTTGTTTTAAATATAAAAATGTAATTCCATTCTTGTTTTATTTAAAATTTAAAGCATGATTTTGTTTATTATTATAACATCCTTTTCTAGAAAACTTGGTGAGACCCTACTAGGATTTATAGTTCACACCCTACCTTTTCCTACAAGCATTTAAAGATCTTCTTCTACCCAGTATGACTAAAGGGAAAGCACCTATTGGAGGAGGTGGATGTTCTTGGTCCTTTGGTCTTATAGTGATGTGTCCTTTGGGAAGTTGAGTTTATCTTTTCTTCTTTTGAGTACTTTGATGATGTACTATTATTGAAACTCTATTTTTTCACGTGTATGAAAAGGTATTAAAGGGAAATATCTTAAGTCGAATAAAGGAAGAAGATTGAAGAATAAAAAAGGATGAATCCTTCACCAAAGGAACCTTCATGCAGGTACCCCAAAGTAGCATCGACATGTAGGGTACCTGCACACCCAATGGTACTACATAGGCCTAGATTTCTGGGTCACCCAACGTCACCACAAAGGGTACTTGCACATTTTCTTGTGTTACAAACTTTCATGACCCAACACCCTCATCCAAGTCCCATATTTTACTATAAATAGGACCATAGGGATCCTCATTTAGAATATTGGAAAATCTTAAAGAAATATAGATGCTTTACTCTCTATATTCCTTCTCCCAGGACCTAAAATACCTTACAGGTAGCTCTGCAAAACCTTAGAGAGGAAGGAATTAAGGGGGGTAGTGGATCCAAAGTACTCTTAGGTTATGAAATACATAACACCTATGCGATAAACCCCTGACCCCATGGTTAATGAACACTAGTGAGAGGTCCCATTCCCTAACCAGATAGATGCATAGGATACTTATGGGAACATATATGGAGGCCCTTGAAGACTTGAGAAAATCCATGCCTAAGTTTTTTTTATCAGGTGTTTTATCTCAAAAAGTACCTTCAGCTCAAATAGGACTACCTAGGTTATGTAATCCCAGGTCACACAAGCATACCCTGCATGATACCCCCTTGGCCCGCCCAACCTATACCCTATGAAAACAACCTCCCAATACCTATTTCAATACACCAATGGAAGTGAAATTATTTTTTGGGTACCTCATATGAGATAGAACAAATCGAAACATCTATCAAAGCCTTTGGACCTAAAAAACTCATTGAAGAGGAACAACAACATGTCTCTCATTTGGGTATGAATTCCTTCAATAAGAGGTATCCTATGCCTAACTTACTTGATGAGTAGAGTCCTCAGAGTGCATGTGATTATGCATCCCATCGGTCATGGGAACCCCAACCCTAGGGGAAGTTTTAGGGATCCCCTAGTCTTGGACATGAGGTCTATGTCCTTTCCCCTCCCTAATTATCTCGGAGACCAGGGATCTCTAGTTCAAGGAGGGGAGACACGGAATGGGATCTTCCTATCTTACCACAAAAACAATTTTTAGGAATCCTTCTTGGAGTAAGCCACTATAATTTCTTGTAGGACCTGTTCCAATTTATTCCTTCCTCCATCTCTATACCCATGGGCTGTATCCAGATAGATCACCAAATGTGACTATCCCGGTAACCAAAATAAGAGGGGGGATGAGCACTTAAAATTCCTTTCTCTATCCCTTTGGGCCTAGGGTATAATGATGAGAGGGAATCACAATCACCTTGGACTCTTTCACTAATGGAAGGATGAATGTTTTATTTTATAGATATTTCATTCCCTCTTTCTAACATTCAAGCATAACTCACATGAGCTTCAATGTTGGCTATGATCATGACATCTGCACAGTCTAATGCATGTTTTGGAAAAGATTATTTTCTCAAATCTTCTTCTCATATTCCTTCCTAGGGACACCATAGGCATGGTTCCTCAAGGCCATGTATCCAAAATTATGGTAAATTAGATGGTGTGGTTTCTCAGATCCAACACCTACTCTTATTTCACACATCGAGCATGACTCATGTGGCCTTAGAGGTTGGTGGTGATCATTACATCTGAATGATCCAAAACCTTTGGGAATCATTCAAAGTATAAGACCCAACCATCCAAAGGGTATCCTCATTAGGAGTATTCCACAACCAAATTTCTCAAATCTCCAAGGAATCCTCCTTAAAAGTAAGCCCCAACCATATCACTATACTCACCCAAAGGGAATTCTCTTTAAGAGTAAGCACCATCCATATCTATCAAATCACCAGTGCATCCTCTTTAGAATTAATCCCTAATACAATCCTCTCAAAGGGATATACTCCCTTGTGAGAAAAATATTTAGAGGGCCTCCATAGGCATGGGTCCTCAAAAACGAACTATGTGGGTTCTGATTCCTTTCACAAGTATATGTAGGAATCCTATATTATGGGTCCAATAATGACATTAAAACAACTCCCATATCCCTAGATAATGATTAACTCTAGAGATCCCCACTATATGGAACAAAAAAAGTGTTTTAATAAAAAACGACAAAAGAATCTATGATTAGTAGATAAGAGGGTACTAGTGATGGAGAACCTCAAATATATACATATATCTCCATTCATGAAGAAAATCAGATATATACATATGATTCTAACAATTTATTGTTAATATAAGGGTGACCCATATCATACTTGGAATATAATGAATAATTCACAAACATATCTTAAATCTATAATAGATTCTTGGATTAGGAAACAATTCCCCCCAAAAGGGTGTGATGAGCCCAAACTCTCATCCTCTCGACCAATGTTAGTTCTTAAGTATCATTAGACAATATTCCCAATGAGCACCTACCTTTTTAAATAAGGTCCCTCATGGTTATATAACCCTTTGGTGTTTCAAACTCCATGAACACATCCCATTGGAAGATGTTTGAAAATTGTGATACCGATGTGAGTGATTTCAAAAACCTCAACCCCATAAGATCAATCATAGATCTTCAACCACATTTTCATCAGAAAAAATGGTGAACCCAACATGAGTCCTTAACCAAGATGATGGTGTTAACCATATATTTGGCCCCTTTAGCTCCCCAAATGAAAGGGAACCAAATAAGAAAATCAATCATATATGTGTTCATTTAATGAGATGATACTTTGAAAGGGTTTTATTATTTTTGTTTGTCAGCCAACTTATAGGAACTTCCAAAAGGATCTGCCTTTAATCCAAATGGAATCATACCAACTCTCACTGATGCATTCCCTAAATACTATTAATACCGGGTCTTAATCCAGGTAGAGGATGCTTTCACCAACCTAGGGTCTTAAATTTAGGGTCTCGAATGAAATGATCTAGGAGTATCACCAGAACAATACAGTCCCGACCCTAGAAGATGATCGACATACTCTACAGCTTTAAAATCCCCAGCATTCATCCAATCAACAATGATAGGTGGTCCAAAAGTAGATGGCACTGACTTCCGTCTTCAACCATTATGGTAGATTATCATTAGAATGTAACAAACACTCCCTCCATTATCTTTGGGAGGTGGATCAAGAGGCCACATAATAACTCATCCATAAGACACATGGGTCCTTCAAATTGGATCCTACCAGTAGTCGCTGCTTTCAATACTATGTAGTATTGAACTATCATCATGATGAGGGTTCCATCCTCAGCAGTTCAGCACAGGTCATTCAGAATTGGGCATGAAAGATGGCCCATCAGGGGTAGAAATTGGTGAATAGAGAGTAGGGCCACACCTTTGTACACCCAGAGAATCCCACTAATCAAATTTGGTGTAAAACTATGAGAAATAACATACACCCACCCGATCTAATTCAGATAGCTAGAAGACTGACATGGAAGCATCCTAGGAAGCCCTTCATTAAAATCTGGTGACACACAGTGAGAAAGAACATAAAACTACCCGCACCAATCAATCCTACTTGTAGAATCATCTGGTAGTGTATTAAGAATCATGTTAGTCAAATTCTATGGAAAACTTTGAGTAGGCACACACACCTGTCCACAATTATCAATCATACCAGTAGCCTCATCTGGTTGCACCTGAAGAAGTCAGTCAAAATTTTCCAATGAAGAATAGGGGAGAAAACCAACTCTCTAACCAAAACCATGTGTTTTTTAGTATTCACTGGCTAGAAATGGAAGAAAGGATGCGACACATACCCCTTGTCTAGATATAGAATGGTCATATATCCCAATTTTAGTCATTTAAGTCTCCAAGAATATCCTGAAAATGGTGAAAGTGTATATGAAAATCCCTTCCCACATCCTACAGACCTAAGAGGACGTCATAGAGGTTAAGAAAGTAATGAAAGAGGGATAAACACATATCTCCATCCCCACAAATGGGGTGGCTCATCATCATGTCACCCCAAAGCAGACACATACCTATGCTCCCATCCAAGAGGGTCTTGGGAAAAAATCCCCCACAATATAATGAAAACCGGATCAGGAACATATGCTCATTCTAAGAGGAGGTAATAAACCTATTCCAATGGCCACTCTAAGGCTGGCACAAACCCCTACCAAATTCCTAGGAGATTGTCAGCAAGTCTCAAAAGCAACATGGGAGCTAGTTAGTAGGCTTCCATACATGAAAACCCCTTTTCCTAGCAAGTGTTCCCAGTCACTTGAAAGAAGGCACCCCAAAAGAAGCCTCGCCAAAGACAACTAGAAAATGAAGAGATGATTTATCATCCATCTCTACTTAATGTTGGAGTTCTTGAAGCCCTCAGACATTTATCTTTGGAAGATCAGGATCCTAATCTCCTACTACCAAATTATAGGAGTAATATCAGTAATTTTGAAGGTCCTCCCTGAACACTTCAACATGAAGGCATGCTTTATATCCATAATCTGATTGATATCAAGAGCACATCTGTTGATGAGAGTGATGATAGACCTAAATATGGCCATAATATCAAAGAGAAATATGGACTTCCCCTTACTATAGTCCACCATGATGGTCCTCCCCATGATGGAATTCACTGTGAAAGTTATCTTCGTAGTAGTGCTTCACTTCATCAAGAGGGTCCTCCCCTTGGTGATATAGTGATGAGAAAGCCCTCCTACCATGAGGCACTTGGGAAAATAGGGCTAGTCATGTATAATGACTTATCATTGAAAAGTGTAATTATTTCTCATTTGGAAGACAACCCAAGGTGAAAATCACTCTCCAAACCACCCTTGGTTTTCATATCTTCCAATTTAATAGAGGAAATACCCACCACTCTCACTTCTTATGATAAACTGCCAGGAAAGTTTCCACTCTGGTCAGACCAGGTTGAGGAACCTCTAGAAAAAGATGAAAAGAAATTTTAAACAGGAGGAAAAAGCTGGCTAAAGATGATATACCAGTCATGTTTTGGCCTTTATCCACCCCACAATACATCATTCCATAGGTTTTGTTGGAAGAATGTGTGCACGAAATACACCTCAATATATGGAACACTCTTAATCACTTAAGAGAAAAAGTATTACCCTATGGAAAGTTAAAAAGTCACATTAATAAAATGGAAGGGATGAAATTCCAAATTGACTTTGCAGCTCTCCTGGTTACATGACATCCAAAGATTAAGAAATAGTAAGGATCCCTTCAACATGATTAACTTAATTCATTAAAAAGATTGCAACAACTGATTGTATATGCTCTATCTAGTGTTCATATTAGAGGATAAGGTGAAAATGGAGAGTTTAATTTCACTATGTTCCCCAACTAGTAAATCCCACCAACATTGGGTCATAACTTTAGAATAACTTCATCAAATAGACACTGTTCATGACCGATGGTATTCTCAACAAAAATAGGCCCTGAATGACTCTCACCAACATTGGGCCAAAAGAGAGCAGGATATTGAGATACATTTGCATCAAGCATATGAAAATATCAAGAAATAATTTTTCTTATGGGATTTCAGTCATTAAATAATACAAATATCAGAAATATCACAATGATCTTTGGAAGTGGGTGATTCAGGTGCATAATAAATGATGAAACCAACCCATGCTTGAAAAAACTCTATAAAATTAGAATAAAATCCATGGAAATAACATCCAAAACAATCCAAGAGAAACCCCATCCCACAGGGTTGGGGGATTTTTTAACACAACCATTAAGTTTAGAAAACCAGGCCTGAAGAGTTCTGAAAGTGGAATGAGAATAGACCCAACCCTCAGGGATGGGGGATTTTCACCTAGAAACCTCCTCCATAGTAGAAGTCAGTTTTCTACTGATTAGGGGGAATGAATCAGAATGAATCCTCCCAATTTTTCCCATAACATGGTTTGATACCCTTATTGGGAACATGCATAAATAAACTATCCGATGATTCCTTTTGGATTACCATTCACCAAATGGCTCCCAGAGAATTAGTGAATGAAAGAAAAAGGCCTCATTGTGGGTGTAGAAAAATGAAGTCTCACAAGGACATTTATAAAATGAAAACAATACATTATGTATCAGTGAATTTAATTTTTCACTACCCCTATAGACCCTACAAAACATGAGGCTAATTCATAGGAGGACCTAGAAGAGGAATTTTCATTTCAAAATACAGCACACACTGAAATGATTGAAGGGTGTGTGCATACCCAAAACCAAAGAATCTCCCTGAATCTAGATGTCCCTTCAATCACTCTACCACAACCTCTTCAAATAAAATTTAATAAAAAAAAGGGAAAAGGTAAATTTGTGCCTCACCTACTCCCTAAAAAAGTTGTACCGCTCACACTTGAGGAAAAATTTTCTCAACAATAGGAAGAGATGAAATAATCGAAGAGACTCAATGCATAACTACTATGAGGAATCCTTATTACTGGATATTTTTTTAAGAAGATCCTCAACTCACAATCACAACCAACATACCTCAACAAAGAGGGTTCTCTATGTCTATCAAAGTGGAGAAAAAACATCCTCTCAACATGGGGTACCAATAACCAATATACCTAGATCTCACAACAGTAGATCAAGTGTTCCCTCCATTGGGTATACAGCTGGGGCTGGGCCTGAAATATCCTTATAGGCCTACCCCTATAGGATACCCATGAAAGATAATATAAGAATACTATTGAGTCTCTAATGTATCGATTGGAATCCATAGAGGAATGGCATGTGCTGGTACAACTAGAGAATAAGCCTTACCCTGAATGGGTTGATCAAAATCTTGAACTGCAAAACTTTGGGAATCCTACATTTCCAATTTTTGATGTATTTGGAGACCAAAATTAGCACTTGAAACATTTCATATCCCGATGAGATCCCATGATGGGTACCCCTAAATAATAAAAAGCAATGAAACTCAGTTTCTTTGTGCAATCACTGCTGGGACTAACCTTTATATGTAACACCGGCTTGCTAGATCAGTCAATTACAGGTTGGGAGTATCAACATCGGATGTTTCTCTTCCAATTAATCACAATATTATAGAAACAAAAATTCCTCAACCTCTCAAACTAAAAAAAACTGGAGAATGAGAGGGTCTCATATTTCATTAATTGATGGAAAGGGATGACATACTCTTTAAACATATAGCTTCCTCAAGAAGACTTTTTGCCCATCTATATAGAGAACCTTTGTGATGATTTTAACATGCCACTCATCCCTGTGAAATTTACAAGAGTGTTTCATAATGTAATTGATATTTCTCAAAGTGTGGAAGACTCTATCCCATAGACCAAGGCTAAGTCCTGAGTAATTTCATCAAGCCTGGGAAAGATAACGAGGAAATAAGAGGCCACCACTATTACACTTAAGTAGGCCCATGCACCCTCTCCCACTTCAAAGACTACACCATATCTTGTGGATCCACCTCCTGAACATCAAAAAAAAAAAAAAAATCCCACCTCATCAAGATGATCAAAGGGAGCATATGAAAAATAGTTTGAGGAGATTAAAAACAAGTTCTGTTCTTTTCAAAGTGACCAAGTCCCTAACTACTTCATCTCGGCATTAGAGAACAACATGATTAAGTTTCCAAATCCTAAGAAGCCCATTCAGGATGGTGATGGAGATCTACCAAACTATTTCCCCTTCCCTTGATCATTATGGAATTACATCCATGAATGTTTTATTTTCAAAGACATCTAGTAAAAAATGGTGGACGCCAGGAAAGTAAAGCTGGAAAGCCACCTATGCAAGTGCCATGTGTTTCTACTTCTAATTTAAAGGATTAGAATTAATGGAAGGAAGTTAAAAGAAATGGAATGCATAAGTTTAGTGATTAGATGGTTAGAAAAATGATAAAATGGACTCATGCTATTCTACAAGCATAGTTGTAACAACGGACTATACCCCATCCACTTCCATTACCAAATGGTTGAATATAATGGAAACCTAGTCCTATAAAATACAATATTCTAAAAAAAACATGGATAGAATAGAAAGAAGAAAACATAGGAAATTAATCTTGTTATAAGGACAAAATTGGCTTTGAATTTAGTGTACTTTCTGTCTATAGTCCTAGAAGTATGGGCACCATCGCATCAAATGGTACAACAAGAGTCAAACTTCCAGACAGAATCACCATTAGATAAGGGGTTGATCTTCAGTTCCATTAATGTTATTCATTTAACGGATCACTTATTAGATGATTATGGTGATTATGAACCCTAATTACCTATTCTTTATTGTGGAACTGAGGGAATAAGACATTAGAGTCAAGGGTATAGGGGAAGACGCGGTCATACCAGGAGTCTCTACTCTAACCATGTCCCTGCTCGAACCATCCACTTAGCCAAAAATCTTTGGAAAGCTCTCTAGTGAGCTCAGAAAGAGCAAGGAAGTTCCCCCACACATTACATGATATTCCCTAAAATAGACATCCTAGAAGACAAATTGGATGATAAGTCATCACTTAATCTACCTTGGAATGTAGATAAATCCAGTGGACCTAATCCACCAAGAGAAAAAGCACCTTAAACTTCTATTCCAAGGGATAATCCATCCACATAAAGTAATTTAGTTCCAAAATAACCTATAAAAGAGAGTCCCCAAGATAGAAAGTGTAGATATTTAGACTAAAATTATGATATTTTGGAACAATTAGACCTAGTTCCATCCAAGTTTTCAATCTTGGATGCCTTGAGCCTATTAAAAGACCTCTAAGAAGCACTCATAGAGGCCTTGTCAATCTCTCCAAAATTTGAAGTTGAGTTCACTGCTGATGAATTATATCGTGAAGAGAATGATCTTGTGGAATGAAACATGATTATTTCTTTCATAGACCAGGATGAGGATTCAATTATATTGGGACATGTCATACCCTTGTATATATATGGTAGGAAAAATTAAATTGATATCCTATGAGCCTTCATTGAAAATGGAGAAAAAGTAAACCTTATTCCGATATGAAAACTTTATCAACTTGGTTTTGAAAAATACCGCATGTCCCCCTACACTTTAATGTTACAAGGTTATGAAAGGAACGAGTAAAATCCTATTGGTGAAATAAAACTCAAGACTCAGTTCGAGAATCTTGTGTCTGACTTGTAATTCATGGGTTTTCAAAAATATGCGGCCTTCAACATTCTTTTGGGAAGACCTTGTATATGAAATCATATGATTATCCCCACATCATACCACTAATTCATCAAATATTGAATCAATGGTAAAATTATGAAATTTCATGGTGACAAAATCCCATTTAAATCCCGTGAATCACAGTACATTGATGTAAGATTCTACTATTGGGAAGGGAAATAGTCCGCAACTAAAAAAGTCACTCAATTCAATGCCCAAAAATTTATATAGATGATTTTGGATAACCCTTTCAAATAGATCAACATAGAGTACATGATTCCCATAAACCAAATCAAAGAGGTGGGTCCAAATTTGAGCACACATCAAACAACTTCCATGATGTCATTCATGACTAGTGAACTCGAATACACTAGAGAAGTTTTTAACTAGCAATGAAAGATCATATGAAAATTTATTTATTCCATCCCCTACGATTCAACAAATTCTTATTCTATCAGCTAGGCTGGAAGAATCTTTCATGAAAAAGGGAGAATACAAATGTAAAAATATCGACTCCTCCTTTAACTGTGAGAAACTTTATTCATCACCTACTTCTCAAGTAGAGGTTTAATAGGTAAATCATGAGAGAGAGGAAGAGGAGGAAAAACTTACGGAAACCCCTATAACATTTGAGGAAGGTGCCTACACTGCTGTTGGTGATCTAAAGGAAATAAATTTAGGTAGAGAAGAAGATCCATGACCCACTTTGATCAGTACGACCATGAATTATGAATAAAAAGAGGTATATACCTTCTTTATGAAGAAAAACTTGGATTTGTTCACCTAAAATTACATAAATATACCAGGCCTTGATCACATGGTGGACACCCACCATTTGGGCTTTTCAGAAGTCCACTGAGGATGCAAACATGCATCCAAAAGGACACATCTGACTCATGCCTCCAAAATTAAGTTTGTAGTGTATAAACTCGTCAAGGACAACTTTATCTAGAAAGTCCAATATCCAAAATGGATAGAAAATATCATCCCAATAAAGAATAAAAATGTAAAAATTACGGTCTTTATTAACTTTAGAGATCTCAACCAGCACTATCTAAAAGATGAATTCCGGGTTCCATTCATAGAACTATTGATTAATGTGACAACTAGTTATCAAGACCTCTCTTTCATGGATGGATATTTTGGGTACAAAAAATTCATATAGACCCAGAAGAAGAAGAATCCACCACCTTCAAGGCCCCCCATGGAGTTTTCTACTATTGGGTAATGCCCTTTAGCTTGAAGAACAATGGTTCCATTTACCAATGTGCCATGCACTGCATCTTCAAACTCTTCCTAGGGAAGTTTGTCTAATGCTACATTGATGATCTAGTGGTTAAGTCCCAAAAAAGTCTGACCACCTGGATGATCTTGAGACTGTATTACACAAGCTATGACAACATAGACCGAAGATGGACCCATTTGAATGTGCTTTCAGGGTAACCTCAGGGAATTTTCTTGGCTTCTTCATATGCCATCATGACATTAAAGTAGACCCTGAAAAGAAAAAGGATATAGTTATAATGTCATCTCCTAAAAATATTAAAGATTTGAGAGGAATTAAAGTAAACTTGGATTACATCTAATTCTTTATAGCTAACCTCACAGACAAGTGTTTTACCTACACCAAATTGATGAAGAAAGGGGTCACATATCAACGGACTAATGACTATTAGGAAGTATTCAAAAGTCTCAATAAATATCTCTTAATCATACCAATATTAATTACACCCATTGAGGGAAATCCAGTCATTCTATATGTGATAGCCCTAGAGCTTCCAATAGGTGAATTCCTCATGAAAAATAACGATTTTTGGAATGAAAATAGCCTCTATTATGTCATTCAAACCATGTTCAGTGCTGAGAATCATCACTTGAATATCAAAAAGATATTCCTTGTGTTAATATTTGTGGTTTAGAAACTGAGAAACTACTTGAAGAACCATGAGGTCCATTTGTTCTCTTGCAATAACCTACTTAAATATATCTTTAATTTTCTTATGTTGATAGAGTGTTTGGCATGGTGGGAGGTTATCCAGTAGTAGTTTGATATAAATTTTATGCCTGAGAAAGCAGTTAAAGGCTAGGATTTGATATATTTTCTTAAAGAACACTCGTCTATTGAAAAAAAGTCATTAAATACTAAATTTTAATATGAAGAGTTATTTTCTATTTGAAAGGCCCCCACAAACATGGTAAATGTATTTTGACGGTGCATCCATAAACCCAACAGGGAAGAAAATAGGATACCCTAATTTCAACAAAGTTGGGTTAGGGATTATGCTCATTTCCCTAATGAAGGTATTTTTACCTTAATCCTTAATACTATCAAAGGGATGTAAAAATAATGAGGTAGAATACCAGCCCCTCATTATTGGTTTGGAACTGGTTCTCCAAATACCAATGGACCCCCTAGAGGTGAAAGAAAATTCAGAGTTTGTAATCAAACAGATCAACGGGTATTATACCATTATAAAATAAGAGATAACACCCCTTATTAATTATATATGAGGATTAATGGTCGATTTTCCCCCAAATACAGTTTACTCACATCTCACAATCATAGAATGACCAGGTAGATGTGTTGGAAAATATAGCTATGTCTTTGGAAGAACCAAACCGGTAGGAAACGATCATCAACATTGCACATTTTTGAATTGTCTCCCATTTTTTTCAAGTGAGAATGGAAGAGATCAAATAATTCAATCCTTTACTTGAACCATAGGGTCATAACATTGGGTGGATGATTCCAATCATGGACTACCTTAAAAATAGAGTACTCCCATCAAACAGAGCTATGAAAGAGAAAACCCAATTATGGGTAACCAACTTCACTCTTTATGATGGACCAAATAACTAGAAAGTCCTATATAATTGAAGAATTATTGGAGTACTTCTCATATTTATTGATAGAGAAGATATCATTGATTTTATGGAAGAATTACACCCCAAAGCATGTAATGTGAACCAGTTAAGATATAGTCTTTCCAAAAAAATCTGAAGGCTTGGATACTTCTGGCCTTCGATAATGTTGGATGACACTGAATTCACCAAGAAGTGTCATTCCTTCCAAGTGAATTCTAGCTTCATCCATCAACCCCCGATGTTTCTACATAAAACCAAATGCTCTTGGAAAAAAATTTCACATGTGGAATGGATGATGTGGAGACATACCCTCCAAATATGGCCAAGTAGTTTAAATAAATCTTAACTACTACCAACTTCTTCTCCAAATGGGATGGGGAAATAAACCTCAATGAAGTCAGGACCAAAAACATTTTCAGATTTGGAAAATACAAAATCATTATCATATTTGGTGTCCCTTATACAATACTAATAGATAAAAACACTAATTTTTATTATGCTAAGGTGGAAAACTATATCAGGAGTTCAATGGCAAATCCAACCATTCATCCTACTATCATTCAAGAACTAATGTATAAATAGAGGAATTTAACAAGACCCTGTCCGACAGACTCCAAAATATAGTGGATAAGGATAAGAAGTCTTGGAATAATAATATATTTCATTCTATGTGGGATTATTGAACTACAACCCACACTGTCCCATGGAGGACCCCGTATTCACTAGTATAAAAGATAGAATCAATCCTACCCATCGAGGTTCAATGGACATCACTCCGTATTTCCATCTGTGATTGAATATTCATAGATGAGAAATCCCAAAAATGACTGGACGAATTGGAGTGACTGGATGATAAAAGATTTCATACCTTTCATCACTAAGAGTTCTATCAAAATCGGATAGTGTGAGCTTTTAACAAGAAGGTCTTCCTTAGTTTGTTCCTCCATGAACAATTGGTACTAGTCCATAGGACTATAATGATACTAGGAAAGAAGACTCCAAAGCCTGATTCAAAATGGGAGAGAACTTACTCCATACATAAGGTCCACTCTAACAGAGCTTATTCCTTAATCTCAATGGATGGAGATCTCATTAGAACCCCAACCAATGCAAGGTTCCTAAATAAATATTTCATGTAATCACATGACACATATCCCAGCTGCATGATGTTAAAATACATATTTTGCCTTTGTCACATGACTTTAAAAGGAAATAAAACCATCCTAGATGGAAGATGATAAATGAAAAAAAAACTATATGGAGTCCAATCTATATGAATTTAAATTGCGTAGCATATCCTTTTGACCACATGAAGATAAAATGCATGGTTTACATCCTTGTTTCATGACATAAAGCTAGGTAATATATCGATCTATGTTTGAGCACAACAAAATCTTCGGTGCTGGTAACCCACTACACCTTTATTCAAGAACTATAAGTGACCCGATTCTTATTCCAATGAGATTTTTAGTAACAGATAGGCCTTTGTCCTGGGCCCAACCACCATTCTGGAAAATATCAAAGACCCCTTTTTCCCTACATCAAAAATTGATTGATACAGGGAACTGTTTTCAAGAAATATGTGTGGCCTGATTCTTTATCCAACAAGATATGTAGTGACTCCCCCGTCATATCCCCAGATATAACTTCAATATTCCTTTTTATATTGGGTGACCCACATCCTTACTGCAAGATGTTAAACTGCATGACTAACATCCTCATAGAATGATGATAAACTGCCTGATCTTTTGGAGAACTATACGTGTCTTGATTCTCGTGTTAATGAGATATGTATTGATGCCCATATTTTCAAGACTGGGTCCGACTATAATAAAAAAATGTCCCACTGCCTATGTACGAGTCAGACCAACACAAGGAACCTTTCAAGAACTATGCGTGGATTGACTCATACCTTCATAGGATATGTAGTGACACCTAGATTTCCATTATTGGTCCTAACCACAACATTTTCCCTCTTTCATGTTGGGTATTATTCATAATCACCTCATGACATTAAATTGAATGGGATTAAATAACTACATTTTTCTTGATTCATTCCATCACAGGATACATAGTGATACCCATATTTCCATTCTTGAGCCCAACCACAACATTTCCCTCTTTTACAACGAGTCACCTTCATCCTCACCACATGATGTTAAACTGCATGGGATTCAAGAACTACATATGGTTTTATTCTTATTCTAATGAGATATGTAGTGATGCCTAGATCTCACATCCCGGTCCAGCCACTATAGAACCTAAATGCCCCTATCCTTCACTTGTGATGACTCTGTGTCATGGAAAAAGCTTTTACCACTCTTTGTTTTTCACACTGAGCATAGATCACATGAGATTATGAGTTTTGGTAAAAAATTTCCCTATACGAGTAAGGCATATCAATTTTCATCAGAGTATCATGGTCCAGGCTGTAAGACCTTAAAAGGAAAACCATATTTCTTTACCGCATGACTTTAAACTGCATGGATTCATCAAGAACTATATGTGGTTGGATTTTCATCCCAATGAGGTACTTAGTGACATACATATATCCAATCCTGGTCCTAGATATAACACAATATAGTAATTTCCCCTAGTCTCCCATGTATGATTCCGATATGCATAAGATGATTCAATATGATGCCTCACCCCATGTATGATCTTGTATTAAAAAGAACCTTTTACTCCACACATGAATTCAATAAATCTGGGTAATATTTTCTAGAACTATGTGTGGGTTGATTCTTACTTCAACAAGATACATAGTGACGCCCATGTCTTATACCCCGATCCAACTGCAATGTTCCTTTTTCATGTTGAGTCACTTTTATCCATACTGCATGATGTTAAACTGCACAGTGGATGTCCTTTAAACATGAATTTAAATTGCATGGTTCCATAAGAACTGGGTGTGGATTGATTATCACCCTAATGATATATTTAGTGATTACTATACCTTATGTACAAGTATTATCCATAAGTTAAAGAAAAATCACTCCCTCTCCTACATATAAAAAAAGATCTATACAGAAGCTTTTAATTTGGGTTCCCCCTCATTGAGCAGTCCACCAAGGAAATAGAGATGTCTACCTCATTTATGAAAGGGAATCTACTATTAATGGAAAATATCAGTCCAAACACATCTGTTTTTCTCATACACATCCCTTTCACACATCATACTCCTAATATTGGATACTTTCAGATCTTCATAATCTTTCTCTAGCTACCGACAATAGAATATCTGATACCCGAGGACTCCTTTACCTAACTATGTTATAACACACCCCAGTTGGATTTGCATAAGTCACCCACATAATGGTCTCACTATCCATAGGATTAAATTTTTTGAATATTCTATAACACAACCCAATTAACTTTTCATAAATTCAACCATGAAATAGTTTTTTCAACCAGTGGTAAGTTCACCCTTGGGAGAAGCTTCTTCTGTCTTTGTAAGCTTTGAAGACATTATGTTGGGACCCAAAATCATAATTTGGTATATAGTCACCCCCACATAATTTTCCCATATCATTTTTCTCGATCATGGAACCCCCAAGATCTTGCTTTACAATTTCCTCCCTCATGTCTGAAGTATGTCATAACAACTTTGGTCTAGTAGACCATATATTACCTATCATTTCCATAATACATGGTCCTAGATATATGAAATAAAACTATAAGCACTATTATTTTACACATTTTGTTCAAACCTATGGAGGAAACCTTTTCTCCCATTCTTCAGTAATTTTGACTTGGAATGATCCTCCCATATTCAGGTACTTTCCTTCTACAAACCAAACTATGTGTTTGGGGAAATATGAATCTCCATAGAATTACTTCATAAATCATCAATATAATGTCAAAATTCATTAGAACTCTTTTTCTTGAATATGATGTAACACACCCCAATTGGATTTTCATAAGTTTCCCACAAAGTTTCAGGGTCTATTAGTCAAAGGATGCCACTATTTGATTATTCCATAATACACCCCAATTGTCTAAGCATAAAGTCACCCAAAAAAGTGTTTATCAACTAGAGGTAACTTAGTCCTCAGGAGAGACCTCCTATATCACCATAATAACTTTCCCCATACCACTATTTGGAAATAGAGATCCCCAGATTACAACTTACAACATTCCCCTATTTACACCTGAATATAATAGTACATTACTGAATAAATTACCAATAATGGGAGAATCATTAACCTTTTGGTCAAAGATAAAGACATTAAATTATACCACCCTATAATTTCCTTGATGTATGACATTAAAATTCATAACTTAAAGTCCGATTAATAATAATTTAAACTGTAAAACAACATCCTTTCCATAAGTTGTTAAATTACACGATCAATGTCTTGGTCACGTGATATTAAACTAAAAGATGATTAAACCCTTTTCATAAAGGGTAATTCCCCCCTAACATAGGCCATTTAAAATAATTTACCCTCATTTACACAAGAAAAATTCATGTAGGAGCAATCTCCCATTCCTATCCAATTCTAATATAGGTATTCCCTTCATTCTCAGACATCTTCCCTGGGAAAACCACCCATCATGGTTTTGAGAAATCCAAATCTTCATAAACTTTCCAACCATTAGTAATAGAATGTCAAAATTTTTGGGAATTTCTTTCTCTAACTATGCAGTAACATGCCCTAGTTTGATTTTCATGAGTTTCCCATCAAAATTTAGGTCATGTTATCCATAGGATGCCACCATTTGACTATTGTACAACACAGTCTAGTTGGATATGCATAAAGTTAACCCCAAAAATGGTTTTTCAACTAGAGGCATATTCATCTTTAGGAGAGACCTCCACTATTACCATAGACCTCAACAATGTTGTGTTGGAAACTGCTTTTCAATCTTGGTCTATGGTCATTCCCCACATACTTGTCTTCTATCACATTTT
This sequence comes from Viscum album, assembly GCA_963277665.1. Lineage (NCBI taxonomy): Eukaryota > Viridiplantae > Streptophyta > Magnoliopsida > Santalales > Viscaceae > Viscum > Viscum album. Next base: position 100,878,887 of record OY728159.1, read on the forward strand.
AGATTTGGATATCACAAATTTGTGACTCAAAATTCCCCCTTAGGTATCTAATGAATGTTAGAACATTCTTGGATAACAAATATTATTTGGGTCATCATTATAAAACTTATGGTCAAAATGTTTTGACCTAAAACACCAGTCACATTAGTTTAGCTTGTAAGACTTTAAATTGACCACAAATATAGATACAGTACTCTTCAGGTTGAAAACCCACAAAGGGAACTCTGAAAAAAAATCAAGTCTCATCTCACTAAACCTAAAATAAATGTGGTATAGACATGATTCAAGTAGAGAAAAGATAAAATTCAAAAAACTTGTTAGGCTGAAAACACACAAAGGGTGGACTAATAAAAAGGAAATTCTTTCCCACTAAGTGTCCTTTATATTGGGCTTAAGAAAAAATTATGGCAATGATAGAAAAGATATGAAGTTTATAGGGTTATTTATATGACCCTAGAAATAGTCAAACTATTCTCATTAGGCCCCATGGATTAGGTAAGAATTAGAGCGTCTCCCCATACCTATCACTGTGGTTATGACTAGGTGACACAAAGATGTATTGCTTTGAAAATCAGCTTCAAAGTTATGTTATGATCGTAGAAAAATAATAGGCATGAAGAAATAGATGAATGGAAATAGAATATTTTAATTTATGAGTTAAAAAAAATCATAGAAGCATCCACAAGATAGATTCTCTCCATCACACTTTACAAAAGACCATCAACAAAACTCTCCATTTATTGAATAGCCTCTAGAGCCCCATCAACAGTCCATCAAAGATCAACCAACTAAACAACCTTAGTGTCCTCATACCAATGAAGTTCTTCCTCTACATTCACAATGACCATTTACCCCTCAGTTTGAGATACTTATAGCAATTGATGAAGCTGTACAAGCTCCCCCAAAAGCAACATCAAGTTATTTTTGAAGGAGCGATATTTGAATAGTATTCTCATTAACCTGTTGCCTAAATTCCTCAAATTTCTTATCATGGTTGGAATTAACTAGAGATAATTCAGCCTGAAAGTCATTAGTATTAATAAGAAGCTTTACCTTTATGAGGTTTTTTTGTATCTCATGTTCCCACTCTTGTTTGTGAATTATTTCCTTCACAGTGGCATGAATCATGCGATAATCAAATCCTACATATCCCAGCATACAAAATAGGAATGAAAGTTAATAGAATTTTGAAGGAAGATCTTTAAAAGGAAGCTCAAAGATTATATTTCATATGTCCTTCCACGAAACATGATGTGTGATAGAAAGGAAATTTTGTGTCTCCAAATACGACTCAAATCCATTGTTAGAGGGAGAAATGTATTCATGGATTAGTGTAATCAATGAGGAACTCTACCCAACTCCCTTAAGAATATTAATGACTTCACTTTCTAGTATTGTATGTGTTAGAACGAAGGCTCTGCCCTCATACATGGGCACAAAATTTGGTGGTGTTGGAAAATGGGTAAGACACTTTGTTAGCATAAAAAAGACAATATATGGAAGAAATAGTGGATGGTTAAAGCATTTGGTGACACTAACCCATTTATTTATCAGTGGATTGGGTGGATTCATCCCTAAAATTTCCAACCTCAATGTTTTGTTCCAAAATATCTTTACAAGGGGTATTATCCTGAGTCTACTCAGGACTCTCCATAGGAGGCTCATGGAGAATCCCCATTTCAGGCCCCCTTAAGTTGATGCTGCATTAGCAATGCGAGCAGGAGGGACTTCTACACCTTGTTTGTGCATCACCACTATAACATTTTTAATTTATAGAGTTGTTCAATTCAACAATTCATGATTAAAATATCAAGCATAAAAATTGGTTGCACAAAAAATAAAGACTCACATCCATTGAATTCCTTATTAAATTCCTCAAACTATTCTAAATTGGTGGGAAGATTAATGTGTTCTTGCACTTCTTTAAATGTCATGTCATGATTTATTAGGGAATGTATTAATGCCCCAAACCCTGTGATGGTATCACGCATGGGGACATATGAAGTATTGGGCTCAGTAACCAACACCGTACCCTCCTTTTATGACTCAAGACCCCAAATAGCTTACTTAGAGATAGCTACAGGGTCAATAAAAATCATCACAAGGTCCTCCTATGCATGATATGAACCTATAATATCATAAGGAATAAAATTAAATAGTATACATATGATGAATTATGATGAAAATTTGACATTAACATAATCCTCTTCTCTATCTACAATAGAATGAGCAACGGTAGGATCTGATATGTATTATAAACCCTCAACACTTCTTATGTCAAGGGATCCAATTCGCTAGCAAGATTCCTTGTTTGGTTTGGAGCATCCACCTCAATTCTTAGAGGCTAATTTCCAAGACCCTTGAGAGAGGAGAGATAATGAGATTCTACAACCACAGATAGGGTTAAACATTTGCTTTTGATAAATCCTAGATTAATGATATCATGGAGGATTACAATCATTGGTGAGGCACTTAGCCAAAGATTTTATTCTCTTTCAAACTTTATTTTTCAATGAAGGAAGGATAGAACTAGTATACTCAATGATAGGTATCAGAGTGGGTATTATAGGTTATATTACCATCTTGGACTTCATTTTCTATTGGCCTAGAGGTAGCTATTTTGATTTGGGATATGATTAATTAGTTCTGAGTGGGGTGTCAGTTGGGCCATATTTTAGTGATGGTGTCTCAACTGGTTTCACCCTATTCTACTACAAATCCAGATGAACTGACCCTCAACAACATCACTTTATTCAAAATAAAATAAATTAATAATAAAAGAGGAAACAAGAAAAGGATAACTTACACCCTTGGTATCGACATAGTCAATCCATTCCTCAGAAGACGAGTAGTAAACCCTTTCTACAACACCCCGTATCGACATGTCCTCCACTAATCTCATGGAAAGGATCTGATTTTCAGTTTCATAAATAAGATTCTATAGTTCTTGGATATAAATTCCCACATCATTAGGATCATACTCAAAGAGAATATTGGGCGTGGCCCGATCATCTCCAATTTCTGGAATCCACATCCCAACACAAAGAAGTGATCATTCAATTTCAGCATAAGAAGGCATGCCCTGCGAAAATTGGACTACCTCCATTATCATATATTTAGAGGATGTCCCAGCCTACTGTGAAGATGATTTGAAAACCTTTGGTTTCATGAGATTCCTGACTCTCTCTATCATAGACGAAGGATGGGAAAATAGAACTCGAGTCTCCTCCTGTCGATGATGGCTAGACCACCTAAGCCTAACCTCATTTGTCGCAACCCTTTTGATCCTAAACGGTGGAATGAACCGTGCCTGATTTCATTTGGTAGAACTTAGGAAATCATCATCTATTCCCTCTAAAGGGGAATAAACACCCTCTATGGGAGACAAAACACATTCTGGAGGAAGAGAATCCATTCTACCTCACTTTCCACACCTGAAGGTTGTTAGATACCTGACTTGAGAGATATATTCTACAAACACTCCATCAGGATATGATGAAATCCAAGCCTTTAAATACCAATAGGTCAATACAATGGATTCACTTTCTGGAGGTAGGCTGATTACCACTTGATTTAACTCCATCGATGTAAGAATCTACAACTATAGAGCTACCATTGTGTGTTTTTTTGACTGGACACACATTGAAGGAGATATAGTTATCTATTATAGGCACTTGAATTAGTGTGTGAACCTATATATATCATATTCCTCACATATAACCTCTCCATGTATATGGTTCAACAGCATTCCATCCCTAAAGGAAATCATGTATGATCTTAGCTCATCGCCATCTTTTCCATCATCAGTAAATCTCCCAGTAGGTGGGTCTCCATATGGGAAGAAATTGAACTCCTTGAATAGGTTCAACCTCATCATGGTCATGCTAGGATTTAGGGATAAGGGTTGAATACTAGAAATGGTCTGAACGAATGGTCAAAACCATTCATTGAGAATCAGAACCCCACTTAATATGACATTGGATCTAAAGTGAGCTGCGACCCATCCCCACAGTACTTGGAATGGACCTAAAATCATGAAAGGGGGATTTAATATGTGAATATGTAGTAGGAAACATTGAATATTCACTAGGATAGGGGTTTCCAACCCTATGTGCCTCTTTTATACCAACTTTTCTACAATGAAGAATGTCCATGGCCTCACACCATCGTTATAGTCATGGACATGAAGCATAGAGAAACTTACCCACATGGATAAAAATCCCAAAAGACATGTCTTTGAAGGTATGCTGGACATGGGTATTTACCCCCATTGGTTACACTAACCCTTTTAAAAAGTGGTCCAAAATTTACCAAGAGTTCCCCACTTCACTATCTTGGGACACCCCATAGTATATTTTTAAGTGGGACCTTTCCCCTTTGGATTCAGGAAGGAACTCATCCATGATTCAGGATGGATATCCCCCCTTGATTGGGGGTCTTACTTCTTAATGTACCAAGATATATTCAACCAATAATGCATTGGAATTGGCATCCTTACAGTTTCATCCCACGTATCTCTCAGTGGGATGAAATCATTGTACATATCTCCAAGGATCAGAGCCCCAGAGATCATGCGGACATCCCACAGGCTAATACCAACTTATCCATGTATCAAATAGAAAAAGTTTTTTTTGGGATTCATTATTTTAGAAGCTCAGGGATGAATTAATAATTCTTGTATACATATGTATTGGCCACCCAAATGACTTCATAGATTTCCACTACTTTAAATTCGGTTTTAGAGTCAACAAAAGACTGAAACACCTAGTATGCCCGCAGCCACTCAGGTCTAATACCCCTCCCACATGGAGATCACAATATTCCCTCCAACCCTTCGAATGGTCTATGCTAGAATCATGGAAATGGATTGGTAACTGTGCATATTTAATTTAGGCTTGCGAGACTTCAAATTCGGAGCACATTGGCTGTGATATTTAATATAGGTTTTGGATGATGTCCCAATATTAATGTACAAACCCATGCTTGAGATGTTGGAAGTAGGGAAGTTCCTACATTCTTGAAACCAGGAAAGAGGAGTGTAATTATTCAAATCCAATATGAATACCTCCTTTATATGATCATAAACATTAAGCAGAAGATAGTTACTCTTAGGTTATTCGTGATGATACTTCTTCAGATGCCTTTCTAGATTTGGTAGAGTAGTATCATGCACATCATAATGATCAGGATCTAAATTTTTTACCATATCATCAATTTGGTTACCAAATTTTACATTAGAAACTATCACCTTCTAAGTCACCATTGAACCTATAAAGAAACACCAAGATTTAAAAAAAATAAAAAAAAGTATTGGTTTTGGGGGAAAAATTATAGAAATATAGAAATTTGGAAAAGGCATAATCTCATGTAGGGTATCCGTATAAGTGACCTCACACATGTACCTTTCCTAAGAGACCTTGTGCAGGTACCTCGCCTAAGAGGCCTTTCTCAGTTTACTCACCCAGACATACATGTCACACATGTAGGTGCATACCTTGTCTTCATGAATGGTACTTTTTCCAAATAACCTTGATTATAAGGTCTATGAGGAATACTCTTGTGGAGAGACCAGAGGTACGGAAGAGTGAGGATCATATGATCAGACTAGAAGCTCTATTTATAGATAAGGAGGACCCTATGCATAGCCCGCATGCATACCCTTCCTACATGACTGATCTACATGGATGACTAATACGAATGACCTGTGCATATGAAATTCGTGATCTACATGCACTTTTCATTCCTTTACCTCAGGATCATACCCTATTCTTTCTATCGGATCCAATCCTGATGGGGGGGGGATTTTATTGACACTCCATTTTGTTACATGGATGAAAAGGTTTTAAAGGAAAATACCTTAGGGAGAATAAAGGAAGTAGAATGAATAATACTAAAGGCTGTATCCTTGACCAAAGGCACCTTCATGCAATTACCCCCAATCAGCATCGACGTACATGGTACTTGCACTCCCAGTGGCACTGTGAAGGCCCAAAAAATTGGTTCAACCAGTGGCATCACTCAAGGTACCTATGAATTTGAATGCATGAGAAAGAACCGTTTACCAGGGTCCCATATTTTCCAATAAATAGATCCATGGGTCTCCTCATTTAGAATGATGGAAAATCCCAAATAACTCTTGACACTCTGATTACCCTGGTACTTTTCCTAGGTCCTCATAAACCTTATCAGTATCTCTCCAAAACCCAAGATAGGAAGTAATTAAGTGGGGTAGTAGAACCAAATTACTCCCAGGGTTTGAAAGACAGAACAGTCGTGCGAGAAACCCTTTCCCCCGCGGTTAACAAACACTAGCATGAGGCCCCCTTCCCTAACTCGAGACCTGTGCAAGATACTTTTGGAAACATCTATAGAGACCCTTGAGGCCTTGAGAAAATCCTATCCCATGTGTTGTTTTCTAGGTGGTCCATCCACCAAGGTACCTTCATCTCACTCATGCCTACCTGCATGAAGCACTCCCAGGCCATGCAGGATACCCTATGTGAGACCCCCTTGGCTCTCCCAACCTTTACCCTATATGATCAACTTATCGAGCCCTATTCTAGGTCACCAATGGAAGGGACCTTCTTTATTTGTGTCCCTAATATTAAAGAGACCAAATTTAAGCCTCCACAGAAGTTTGTAGACCTTCAAAACTTGGGAAAGAGGCACACCAAAATGTCTCACATTTGGGTATGTATTACTTCAGTCAGAGGTATCCCAAACTTGTCCTACATAATGGGTAGGGTCCTCAGGGTACATGTGAGTATGAATCCCTTTGGTAATGAGGACCCTGACCCTGGGGGAAGTGTTATAGATACCCCTATCTTAGACATTAGGTCTAGGAACCTTCCCTTCCCTCATCATCACTAAGACCAGTGACCTCTGGTTCCAGGTAGGGTGACATGGAATGATATCCTCATATCTTCCCTCAGAACCAATTTTAAGGAATCCCTACTGGAGTAAGCCCCTAGTCTTTCTTACATTTCCTCTCTCACTCCATTCCTTCCTCCTTCTCCATACAAATGGTACGTATCCAAATTGATCACAAAATGTGACAATCCAGGTTACCAAAATTATAGGGGAGATAGATACTTCAAATCCATTTCTCTCTCCCTTTGGGACTCAGGTGAAATAACGGGAGGGAAGTGCCGTCACCCTGTCCTATTCCACCAGTGGAAGGAGGATCATGTGGTTTGTTGGATATTTATCTTACTCTTTCTCACATCCAATCATGAATCACATGGGATTAGAGGTTGGCTATGATCATTACATCCACATAGTCTGATGCATGTTTTGATAGAGAATATTTTCTCATATCTTTCACTCACCTTAATTAAAAGGGACAACAGAGGCATTGGTACTCAAGGAAATTTATCCTATATTAGGGAAAAGAAGATGGTGTGGTTTATTGGATCCACCACTTACTATTATTTCTCACACCAAGCATGACTCACGTGGCCTTAGAGGCTGGTGGTGATCATGACATCCACACGATCCTAAATCTTTTGGAATCATTCCAAGTGTAAGCCACAACCATCCTAAGGGGATCCCCATTAGGAGTAAATTCCAACCAAATATCTCAAATCACAAGAGCATCCTCCTTTGAATTAATCCCCAACCGTATCATCATAGTCATCCAAAGAGGATCCTCCTTAGGAGTAAGCCCCAAACAAATATATCAAATCACCAGGGAATCATCCTTAGAAGTAAGGCTCAATCAAATCCTCTCAAAGGGACAAACTAACCTATGATACAAACCTTTATAAGGATCTATAGGCATGGGTCCTCACAACAAAACTATGGAGGTTTTGATTCCTTTCATAAGGATACATATGAATCCCATCTTACGGGTCTGATCCCGAAATAAAAAAACTCCCATCTCCCTAGATGATGATTCAATATAGAGAGACATACTATGTGGATAAAAACCAGATTTATAATAATAAATTACAATAGAATCTATGATCAATACATAAGAGGTTACAATTGATGGAGAACCTCAGATACATATAGATATCTCCATTGATGAAGAACCTCAGATACATACAGATGATTCTAAATTCTATACACGCTAATAATTGAATCTTAATACAAGGGTGAACCACATAATACTTGTGATTTAATAAATTATTCATGAACATATCTTAAATAAATAAGATATTCCAAGATTATGAAACAATTCCCCCCAAAAGCATGTGATGACCCTGACCTCCCATCCTCTCGACCAATGTGAGTTCTTACGTATCATTGACCAAACCTCCTAATGAGAACCTACCTTTGGAAAGAAGGTCCCTTATAGATATAAATCTGTTGGGTTTTTTTGGATCTATGAATAAATATTGTTGGAAGTCATTTGAAAATAGTGATCCCGACATGAATGATTAAACAAAACTCAACCCCCTACAATTGATCATCTATCGTCAACCACGTTTTCATTGGAAATAACTATATTAGGTTTTTGGTATACCTGTTTGGTTTTTGATACCATATCCATTTTGATTTTTGAGTATAATGATATGTATCCTTATATTCCTCTATTTTTTTGTAAAATTAATTCCCGCTTTTATCTTGTATGATGCTAGGTGCTAGTTGCTAACCCTTAGAGATTAGGAACGCCCTTCGGGCTTTGTCAATGTCAGCTTAGGTATTAGGGTACCAGGGTATCCATGATGGTTCATGAAAAAATGGTATCAAATTGAAGGTTAATCATCTTTACTTGATGTTAATATGTGGTTTGGAATATATTTTTAGGACTTAGAAGGTTGTTGAGAGAGATTTCCTGGCCATATCTCATCATATTGAGCCTTAAGTCACCATGGGTGGTTTGGGAAAGGTTTAATGAGGAATAATTATAGTCTTTTCCCTAATTTGGATTTGGATAGTTGAAATCCAAGTCTTTTTTTTTTCATATCTGATGAGATTAATTTACTTGTTTCTCTTGTTTGAGAGTTTATCTGGGTATTCTTCTGATATCTTCAATGTTTTTTTTTTGATGTTGTGTAGCATTATGCATCCATGAAGACATGTGAATAAGATACAGGAAGAATATGTTGGTAGGAAATAACAAGAAACTCCTCCCATAGACCATAATCTCATTAAGGTTATTGTGTGTGCTATCAAAGATATGGGAAAAGCACCTACACTTGTTCCCATTTAGGATTCAACTGTGGAACCTAAAATAGATAAATCTCAGAATTGTGCTCAGGAGTTCATTTTACAAAATCCACCAGTGTTCTAAGTCTCAAATAACCCTCAAGAGGCTGATGATTTTTTTGAGAAAGATCGATCATTTGTTTGAGTTCTTAGAAACTCCTAATTCAATTAAGGTAAAATGTGCAACCTTCAAGATGGAAGAAACTAATAGGATATGGTGGGACTCAATAGATATGGAGAAGAAGAATGAGGTTTTGGAGAGGAATTAATTTAATTTTCTCTTTACTAGCCAGTTTTATCCAGAGTATACAATGTTGTCTAAGGCTATGGAGTTTTTTAAACTTGAGTAGGTTGACAGGACCATGAAAAAATATGTGGACTAATTCATTGATCCTGTTCAGTTTTCACCTGATATTATATCAAATGAGAAGGTGAATAATAAATGGTTTAATATGGGTATTTGATTTGATATTAGTTCTTCAGTTTTCTCACTAAATATCACCTCTTATGCTGACATGTTGGATAGGGTATTGATGTTTAAACTTGATCTGGTAGGTAAGTCAGGGTTGACATGAGTTCCTTTTTCTTCTAGGGGTAGTTCTATGAGTTCCCATAAAGGGATAAGGAATAATGATGAATGTCATAGTGGATCTTGATATCAATATTCTTCTAGACCTCCTATAGTTTCTAAAATAGGCCCTTTGACTTGATTACACTATGGAAAGGTTGGGAATTTGAAACGAGTTTCCACTGAGGCACCCAATATATGAAGGTCATGTGGACGTTCAAGAAACTTGTGAAATTTTTTTCACATCTTTCCTACTCCACATAGTGGAATAGGCTCATCATATCCTAAAAATACTATGGTTCAATTATATGCTTCAATATATAAGGGGTTCCATCCATAATCATCCAAAATGAAGCTTCTTCACACAGTGGAAGAGTCTCTAAAAGAATATGATATAGGTACAATGATTGTGGAGGTACCATTACTATAGAATCATCTTTAGTGAATACTTTATTTTATATTGATGAATCTCCTCTATTTATATCAACCTGTATTATGAACCTTCTAAATATTCTAGTATATCTTTTATCTTATGTGATGTAAATTACCATTACCCTTAAAATGAAGAGACAGATAAGGATTTGGGTGTTCGTTGTCCTTCTTGTGTTTTCTCATTATCATATATTGAGATTACCTATTATTTTCTTGTTCTTGACATGAAAAATATAGATATCATTTTTGGAACAGATTGGATCATTGTTAATAAATCCCAAATTGATTTTTATCTTAGACATGTATTCTTTACTGTGCCCGATGGGGTGTTCCGTATCTTTCAGGGAGAATGGGACCCGAGGTTGAGTATATTCTGACCTTCTTATCCTGAGTTGGGGAAATTAATATTGTGTTTTATTTTGATATTGAGAAGGAATATTTAACTGATGATCTCCCTCTAGTTTTCATTGAGTTTACTCATGTGTTTCCTTCTAATTTCTTTAGTTTTACACTAGTAATAAAGATAGATTTATCTATTGATTTAGTACCTGGAACTCAGCCGATATCTATTCCTTCTTACTTCATGGAAAAATATGAAATGAAAGAGATAAAGACTTAGTTGGATGATCTGTTAGAGAAATAATTTACATAACCGAGTGTTTCACCTTGAGCGGTGATTATTATCTTTACTAAGAAAGTTTATGGAACACTTCCCCTACACATTGATTAATAAAAACTCAACCAAGTTACAATAAAGAAAAAGTATCCATTTCCATGTATTAAGGATATGTTTGACTAGTTGAATGGGGAAAAGTGGGTTTTTAAGATTTATCTTTGATCTAGTTATCACTAGTTGAGAACAAAAGAATCTAAAATTAAAAAAACTGCCTTTTGGAGAAGGTATAGACAATTTGAATATATTGTCATTCCATTTGTTCTAACCAATAATCCAGAAATATTTATGTCTTTGATGAATATGATCTTCCATGAGTATCTTAATATATTCATGGTGGTCTTTAGGGATGAAATCCTAATTTAGTCTTTGTCCAAGGAGAATCATGTGTGTCATTTGCGAGAAGTTATATAATTGTTGATAAATCACTGAATTTATGCCAAAATATTGAAATGTGATTTATAGATTCAGAAAGTGAAGTTATTGAGACATGTGGTATCAAAACATGGTATCTCAGTTGGTCCTAAAAAGGTGAAATCTATTATGACATGGGAGAAACCACAAAATCTTTTTGATATTCAAATATTCTTTGGTTTAGCAAGGTATTATCACTGGTTTGTAAAGGATTTATCAAAGTTGGATTATCCGATGGCCTCTCTCACTCATAAAGGTGTGAAGTTTTCTTAAGATGAGAAATTTTAGAATTATTTTGTTGAGTTGAAAGGTTTTTTGACTTCTGCACCGATGTTGACTATTCCATAGGTCAAGAAGGGCTATGTGGTCTTATGTGTTTCATTAGGTTCAGGTTTGGGAGGTGTTATTATGTAGGGTGACCACATGGTAGCCTATGGCATGAGAAAACGTAGGCTATGAAATAATAATTACCTGACCAATGAACTTGAAATTGCAGTTGTGATGAATTCATTTAAGAGTTTGTGGCATTAAATTTTTGGAGAAAGGTTTAATTTGTTTGATGAACACAAGAGATTGAGTTATATCTTAACTAAAAAAGATTTGAATATTTACTAGAGGAATTGGATGAACACCTAAAATATTTTTATTTCAACAATACCTATACCTTTGTGAAAGAGAATGTCATTTTAGAAGATTTAGCTAGGAAAATTCCAACCCAAGCCATGAAAGAATCATTAGAAGAGTGGAACTTGATGTATCTTTTTTCACAATTGCATATTGGAGTTCAAGAAACAAAGGCTAATGTTATCTTCACTAGTGTTCATTTGTCCTCTACTCTTCTCGAGATGTTTTTTCAGGAACAAAAACTTGATGATAATTTTTGTGGCATTAGAGACTTTTTTATTCTGGGGATACTATTTTTTAGTGGTAATTCTCCATAGAGGGTATTCTATGTTTTTATAGTCTATTTATTATACCATTACCCATGAGAAATTATGTGATGTGGGATTTACATAACAACCAGTGGGATGTGAACCCAGGAAAAACAAAGATGTTCTATGAAATGGGATGACAATTTTGGTGGAAGGCTATGAGATGAGACACCACTAAAATTTTTTTGTGCTGTTATACTTTCCAACAAGTTAAGGACAAGCACCCGTTACCTTTAGGTTTTCTTCATCCAATTCTAGTGCTGACTTGGAAGTGGGATTATATTTTATGGACTTTTTGGTTGGGTTGTTGTATACCTATAAAATTAATAATGAAATATGGGTTGTGATCGATAAGATGACCAAATTAGCTCAATTTATACCCATTCATGATACAACCAATATTGAGGAGCTGAGAAATATCTATGTGATAGAGATTGTTTTTTTGAATGGAGTTCCATCTACTTTAGTATCTAATAGGGATCCCTATCTTACTTATCTCTTTTGGAGAGGCCTCTTGGAGGCATTGGGATATCAGGTTCATTTGAGTATGACATACCATCAATATATGAGTGATGTGATAGATAGATCTATACAGATTCTTGAGGATATGATTTCTTCCTACATCATCAATTTTGGTGGATCTTGGGATGATCATTTGGGACTGGTTGAGTTTTCTTATAACAACAATTACCAGTCCACAATCAGAATGGAACCTTTTGAGGCCTTGTATGGAAGCCCATGTAAATCTCCATTATATTGGTTAGAGATCGGTGAAACTTCCTTGGTTGGGATGATCTTAGTCTAAGATACAACAACAGATATTCAGTTGATTTGTTAGAGAATGTTAATGGTACAGAGCCAATATAAATCTTATATTGAATGCCATCGTAGACCATTTGAGTTTTCAATTAGTGATCAAGAGTTCTTGAAAGTTTCACCATATTTGGGTAATTAATGACTTGGTAGGAAATGGAAGCTTGCTTCTAATTTTTGGGGATCTTTTTAGGTTTTTGAGCAGGTGGGGAAAGTGGCTTTCCATTTAGAACTTCCACCATAGTTGATGTGTATACATAATGTGTTCCATGTATCACAACTACAAAATTATATTTCTGAATCATCACATGTTTTGAGATGGAGTGATCTTAATGTTGAGCTTGATTTATCTGTGACTAAGCATCAATTTAGGATTTTTTATTCAGAGACAAAGGTACTTCATGGTAGGATGTTACCTTTTGTCCTAGATCTATAGAAGCATGGTTCTGATTCACATGATACATGGGAGATTGATTCACTGATTAAAGAGTTGTGGACTCACATTTTTAATGAATAAACTTATTGATATGATTTATGGGGACATAATGTTTTTATGGTGGGGAGGTTGTAACATGATGTTATCTTCTAATATTATCCTTTCCCTTTGTTTTGGATTACTTTTTTTTGTTTGGGGATTTTGTATAGGGAACTGGGTGAAGCACTGTCTACTAGAAATTTACATGCCATCTAATGTGATTACACATCATGTAATTTTCTCAAGGTAGGTATCATGAATTTGTTTCATGACTTTAAATGGTTAAATCATATTTTTAAACAAAAGGTTTTGCATTTTTTGGAGTCAGTTTACTTCATGGGATTACACTATATGAAATGAATACACATCATGTATTCCCTCTAATCCGTAGGAGGATTGGTTGATTTCCTTTTTCTTTCAATCTAAATCCTTTACCTCTAAACCTAGATCCATCCTTAGGATATTTTTAAGTTCTCCAATCCCTCTGGATCATCTGTTTAGTAATTAATCATCGTGTTGGTTGCATTGTATCTCTTTGGGTAAGAGGTATTTATGTATCTTACATTCTCTCTTTATTTATTTCTTGGATTTTGATATATCGTCTTGGGATTTATGGATCTAAAATCCTTGAATGTGGTTTAAATTGATTTTAATTTATTTTTTGAGTAACCAATTTGATGTGAATTGGAATTTGGAATGGATTTTTTTTCAAAAAATCCAAATTCTAATGGACTTGGATATCTGGGTGTAATATGAAATTGATGGAATTTATGAATTGACTTGAAAATTGATTTTGTAAAAAATAGGTTAAATTGAATTGATAAGAACCTATGATTGGTTTTGTTTTTAAAAGGAATGAATTAATGAAAAACCCATGTTTTTTTGAAAGTGAATTGACATTTTGAAAAGTAAAATTGGGAAAATTGAATTGAGAATGATGATTTATTTCAAATGAAATTATTTTTTACTTTTTCTATTGAGTGATTGAACACATGTAATCCTGTTTAGTTAGTGGGTTATTTGGGACAAGAATTATTGGATGATAATTACCTAGAAATGGACTGACTATTACAACTCTAACAAAAACTTATTTAGGAAGATCTTATCCCCAATGGGTTATTGACGAGTCCTATTTGTCCTAATCCTGAGGGACGTGTGTACAAATATTTCCATGATTATTTATATGAGACATGTGAGAATCCTATAACTAGAAACTATTTTACTATAGGTAAGATGACCATGGTGCTTATTATGAATGTTTTGATTATAAATTACATTTATTTTGAAACCGATTTACTCATGCCTAGTGATTTATATAAAATATTTTATATAAAATGTTTATTTAATCCATTTTGGAATGTTTTACATCACTTGAAATGAAGGCATGTTTTGCTTTAAATATAAAAATGAACTTTTATGTCTATTTTATTTAAAATTGGAAGAATGATTTGGTTTATTACTATGGAATATTTATATGGAAAATTTGGTTAGAACCTAATGTGATTTATATCTCAGACCATGCCTTTTCCTTCATGAATTTGTATATTTTCTTCTACCTAGTCTGAGCAAAGGGAAAGTGCCTCTTTGTGGAGGTGGATGTATTTGGTCCTTTGGGATTGGTGTGATGTGTCCTTTGGGATTTTGGGTTTATCTTGTCTTATTTTGAATACTCTTATTATATAATGTATTGGGTTTTTAATATGACAATTTTGTTTTTGGTACTATCTCCCTTTAGTGTTTTGAGAATACTAATATGCATCCTTATCTTCTGGTATTTTTATGGAAAATTCATTCTCAATTTTATCTTGTATGATCCCAATTTCTAGTCACCAATTTGTTGGGTTCGAGAACTCCCTTCGGGCCATGTTAGTGATGGATCAAGTGTCAGGGTACTTGGGTATAAGGGCACAAGGGTATCTGTGATTGTTTGTGATAGAAATATTTTCCCCAAATGTGAGTAAGATGATGATAGAGAAAAAAAAGTGGAAGTTAAAAGTTATAGTGATGAAGGTGCTGATAAATTACTTATTATGAAGGTGAATAATGAGATATTTTATTATGATGAAATAAACAACACTGAAGAAGAATAATAGGAAACTCAGATGAAGTTCCTGCTAAAAATATAATTGAAATAATTTCTCATAAAAATTAAAAATCTTGAGAAAGAGAGAAAGAAGATTAAGAAAATTAGTCAACCTGTTTACAATTAAGAAATAATTCATGAAGACGAAAACTTCATATTTTTAAAATAGATTGAAAACCTAAAGAATTTACTTGATTAATATTAAAATCTCAACATTAATCTCGAAGAAAAAGTTAGATCCAGTTCATGTTGTGAAGATGTAAAGATGTGATAAATAAAGAAGTTTAGAATGATTATTGATAACCACTTTATAGACAACATGGTTTAATTTTTCAATGATTATTGTTTCCTACATTGATATTTTCCACATCATCATAGAATTATTTGATAGTGATATATAGTTTGAGTTTCAAATATTTAGTGATTTCTATTCCCTGGTTGAAATTAAAATTCAAGGGGGAATATTTTTGAGGCCAAGATGTTTTAGATTGTTGATTTTTTTGATGAATAAAGTGAAGAACTAGGTTAATGGAAAGTGTAAAAGATTATGATATTGTATTTTTTTAAACACATAAGTTTGTAAGCTATGATAAGAGTACATCAGAAGCCTTTTGTGAGATAAAGGAACGAGACCATGTGTTTGATGGTAGATGAAGCTACTGTGAACTAAAATTTAGAGATGAAATGTAAGGTGTTATGGTCACGACCCGTCCCAGGGGGGCCCGAGCCGCAACTCCCCAAGCCCGCCTCCAATAGGCCAGGGGCTGGTGACTAGCACCGAGTAGGCATGATACTAACATGGGATGCATTTCCTATAAATCTATACACACGCACACCCATATCCAAGCCCTCAAAGCTGAAAAGTAAAAACTAATAAAAGGAAAATATGCATGCATACACTAAAACCCAACCAATAGAGTACGATAGGATGGTAAAGTACAGTAATGTAAAACCCCAGGCCAAAAGTACAAGCCCACCAAAAGAGAGTCCGTAACAAAGTCCAACCTGTAAATAAAGATGCTGGAACTGAAATCCATAGCCGTAGGAACACACCTCAGCCTGTCTGATCTCACTGAGTACCATCCAGTCCTAGTCCGCCTAGAATCCTATCAAAGGCTCGCTCGTCTACACAATACATGACACGTGTGGGCAAAGCCCGTGTAGGGGTGAGTATAACAATACCTAGTAGGACACCCTGAAACCACAAAGGAATACAATAAGGGAAATACCACAAAATAAAGGTACAGTCATCTCTACACAGTATATGTTTACGGAACATATAACATGAATATCTAGATATACTCATACACAAACGACCATTGCGAAACCACCACTAAGATCTAGCTCGAAGATTCCACTATGCATGCAACCGGGAGAACACACTCCTTGGTCTGAAGAGTGAGATATGAAGTACTCGTTTCGGTAGAACACACTCCAAAAGTACTTTGAGAACATGATGCTCAGATAAGGATCAAAACCAGGTCATGAGGTGATTCCAACAACTCAGTCTGAGCTAATCCGCTAAGCAGAGGATCGGTGCCCGGGTAAAGTTGGTCACGTCAATACCAAGAACTCTACCTAGGGTTCTAGGAATGAATAGAGGATTTGGCTCCAAGTCTCACAGAGGGGATTCCAAAAACTCTATTCAGGAAGTACTGCTGAAGGGATCATACTCTTGTATATAGGAAATGATACCATAACCTTCAGGGGAAAGACCAAGGGTACGAACCCTAAGAAAGCTAGTCCAAGTCACAGAAGACAAGTGGATCAAGCCATTTAAGATATGTTACATGGCATGTAGTATGGTTACACGTCGTGTTCCTTGACCCCAGGTACTACCCGTGTAAATGGTTTATGTCATCTGTCCAAGATGTGTAAAACCCAACTACACGGCGTGTAGAAGGATCACACGTCGTGTTCCTTGACTCCGGGTACTGCCTGTGTAAACGGCCAGTGTCATTCGACTTGTCGGATAGAAAGTAACTACACATAGTGTAGAAGAATCACACGTTGTGTCCGAGCACCTGGGGCTTGCTCCGTGTATGCTGGCCATGTTCCCGTACATGGTCTCTATCCGTGTCACCTGCTCGTGTACCAGCACACGGGGTATCCTGTGTATCTGGCCGGGTCTGGTCGGGGTGGGGTATACACGCCGTGTCCTTGGCCGTGTACCCAACCTATGTCCATGTACTCCCGGAGTACACGCCAGGTGGTCCACCGACGAACACACACCGTGTAGCCCATACTACACGCCATGTAGTCAGGATTTTTCCAGAAATGCCATCTTCTTTCTCGCACCACGGCTGATCCTCCGGATCCACGGTTTCTCGTCCGTTCATCCCGATACTCCAGGGGTTGGTTTGTTTCATCATACGAACACTGTAATAGGTGTTTTCAGTCCTTAAATCAGATCATAAACCTTAAATGATCCATCCGAAGAAAAAATTCCTGAAAACTCATATCTCTCGATCCGCTCTAAATTGTCCACTAAAACCGTCGTCGCACCTCCCTGACATCGCTCTGGGGTAGGATCTACAATCTCGGATCGTTGCGCCAACAAACGAATGCGCAATGATCAATTTCCTCCAAGAACGCATATAACGCAACGAAGAACGCAAGGGAGAAAAATACAAAGAATCGAACAAGAGGGACGAACCTCAATCGTTGTTCATGATGATCTGGGTGCGTCGCCATTAGATCAAAACCACAACAATCAACAGATTATAAATCTCGATTATTTTATCTCCCAATAAAAACCCAAATCACACCCGCCCGCAAAACAATTGATCTATGGGCTAATCGGTTCGCAAATTAGTCCGCGTTCATAGTAGGAATCAAGAACGGGGAAAGGAATAAAGATCAAACATCCTACCTGAATCCGCAACATTTTTTGGTGAAGTTCCAGTCTCCACGCCGTCATCTCCATTGAAAATCATCAAGAACATTGCCGCTGTGTTGGGAGGTTTTCTCCAGAGCCTCCAGAGCCGCCAAGGGTTTCAGGGTTATGAGTGTTGTAACCCTGGACCCCTGTGATTGCCTTTATTTAAAAAGGATAAAAGATATATGTTGTAATAGATTTAAAAAGATTTCGTTGCAGAATAAAATATTTTCATTAAATATTTTATTATTGTTACGTCCGAAAACTAGATTTCACCACCGACCTGCGCCGGTCGATGTTAGGCCTCGCCTAAGGTAAAATCGTTGTTCTGAATGCAACGATACCCTCGTATTTCTGATCTGCGCACCCGTTCGGGAGTTATGCCACTTTTTTAGGAAAACTGAACGCACATGTAATTTGATTATTTAATTAAATTCAAACATTTTTTCTGGGCTCACCGGGCCCCAGAACTGAATGTCGTCCCGAAGACTGGTCTCAAAATAATTCCCACATATTTTTTTAAAAATAAAGTATGAAAAAATCTGATACATTACAGTTATTTTAATGTTTAAATATCATGATAATGACTATCATGATTCTTTAAAATAAGTTTCTTATAGGAAGATAAAAATAAGAAATGTAGAATAGGTAAAAATATAAAGTTTATGAGCAGATTGAAGAAGTGAAGATCTATGTATGTGAATCTTCATACATTCTCCATGTATAGAAATATCTATGTATGTTATTTCCTATGTAGATAAATCTACATACCCATATAGGCTACTGTGTAAGGGAATTTCAACATTTTAGGATTCCTATGTAATGGAATCTACAAATATAAATGAACTATTATGTATGCAAATTGGCCAGAGAGGAAAAATTGTTATACACATAGATGAATTGGTTGCATAGGTGAATTTGCATACCAAAATGACTAATGTATAAAACATTTTCATAGAGGAAATTTGTTTATAGATGTTGGTGAATTAATTACATATTTGAATGGACCATGTAGGTGAATGACTCATGTCTGAGTTTGTTCTATGGGTGGGAATTGGATGTGCAGTTCACATATCATGGAAATCATTATGCCTTGTATGATGGATGAAAAATTATATTGTATTCATGCATATACACATAATAATTGAATGTGGTGGATTTTATAGTTAACATGGAAAGAAGGAGGTTCAGTTTCAATGGTATTTAATAGGAAGAATTCCCAGATTGAAGTTCATAAGATCCCTTCATTATAAAATAAATGTATTGATACATATTGGAGGATTCTATTGTGAGTAAATATAGGTATAAAATAGATTTTAGAGGCCATATTATTTCTAAATATTTTTATGCAGTTATAATCAGTTGTGGAAGTGTTTTTTTATGGAAGTTATGGAGAATACCATATCCAAGAACTCTGGTGATTTGAATTCAATATTATTTATACAGTGTTGTAAATATTTGAATAAATAAGAAAGAGAAGAAGTGATAGATGATTCATGATATATAATTTATAGTTCTTGAAGACATATATCGTGGGTGGATGGATTCAGTGAATGGTTTTATTTTCTGGATAGCTCCCCACTCCCTGGGTCTCCTGATTTTCCTCATGCTAGGGTTCCTTACTAGCGCGACCGCTCCCTCCCTCTCATCATTTCCATCACTATGAGTGGTTTCTCTTTGAAGTTCTACACCTTTTCTCAGATTCACCCCTTATTTTCCTCTTTTCATGATTAGTCTCCTTCTTCGGCTTCTTCATTCTCTTGATTAGCAATTCTAACTGCTACTTTTTGGTCCTTGATCGCTATAAATTTTCTATTTTACTAGACCGATCATGAATAAACCCCATCTTGGTTTTACTCAATCAAACTCTGACATTTTTTGGAGTTTTAGTGGCAGAAGACATGGTTCTTTTATGCTGGATCTCGAGTCTCACAACCTAGTATTTCTTGTCACTGCTCCTCCTCTAGCCTTATTTCTCTAACCAGCCATGGAAGACCCCATTTTTAGGAAAAAATTATAGAGTTTTAGGGTTTTTGGGATGGTAATAGTGGACTTCCTGAAGGAGTTTACTCTATATTTTTCTATGCCATCTTATTTTCCCCCTTGTTTCACCTTCCCCCTTTTATGGTTTCAGTCTTTTTGTGGTTTGTTTTATTTCTATGGCTATCGATTTCAACTCAGCACAATTTTGGGTTTATGGTTGTGTGGCCAACATTTTGTGGTTTTATATTCGGTGGTTTCTTTTTGTTTTTGGTTCAATTTTGAATTGTCTGGTTGTTGGCTCTGTTCGATGATTCTTCATGATGATGGTGATGATTTCCTATGGTGGTTCAGTGGATGCTCTCTTGGTGGTGGTTCTGAAATGGCAGTGTCGATGGTGTATCAATGATGGCGATGGATTATTCTGGTGGATGGTTCTCACTGGCGATTTGAATCTCTTAGTGGTGGCGTTTCGATGTGTTTTCATTTCAATGATATTTTTTATTTGGTGATGGTGGTTCTTGTATGGTGATCGATGGATCCAAATTAATGGATGTTTGTTGCCGAAGGGATTGATTTTGGTTCTACAATGGATGTTCGACAATGATGATGCAGTGATGCAGCCTTGGGAAGGTGGTACTCCATGTCAAGGTGAACGGGTCTAGTGGGTTGTAGCTCGAGGCATTTATGTCTTCCTTACTATAAATTTAAACTGCATGCTTTTGAAATTTGAATTAATGGTGTTTCTTGAAAGTCATTGATGAGTGATTTTGTTTGAATTTTTAACCAAGTGCTTTGATATTCGTGAGGTTCTCACTCAATAAAAGTGATTATTTGGAAATATAAAAATATGGAATTGGGATTATGTCATGGGTGAAAAAAGGTGAGAAGAAGATAAAGAGAAGAAGATGAGGTGAGGTTCTTACTCGCTGATATGTAATAAATCAAAGAAGTAGAAGATTTGAGTTGCAGAAGGGTAAGTGTGAAGAATTCAAGTAGCATAGTGAGAACGTGTTGAATCCTATAGGTGAAGTTTCATTCCATTGTTGAAAATTTTATTTTATAACATTATCTGTGAAAGGAGAACATAAATTTTCAATCTACTATAGTGAAATGATGTTTATGACTATAACTTTCTTTCTGTAAACCACAATGTATTTTTTTTATCGTGGATAAGTGATCTCAGATTGTTTCTAGATCATGTTAAGGACTATCTACTCTTATTGAGTAGCGAACATTGTAAATTCCTTGTTTTCTATGGGTGTTCTTGCTTGTTGTGTTTCAGCAGATTCATTACTCTCTAACTTGAGGTGAAATTTGTTTTAAAAGAACACATAAAAAGAAAATGTAGAACACTAATTCACCCCCTCTCAATGGTCACCCAGATCCTGACTGAATCTCTCAATGAGGTCGATGACCACACTGGTGGGGTGGTTTGTGTGTTTATCACTATATGAGTACCCAATATCATACAAGTTTATAGGAAATTTAGGATTAGGTTGGCCTCATAGGATAGGGTCATGTTTTAATGGAATAGGTCAAGTTCTCTATAGCTTTACTTGTTGAGGTGGACTTTAGTGATGCCACAATACAAGATATATATGTTCTTTGTGAAACTTCTATAATGTAAATTGGAAACAAAGCTATTGTAGAGGAGGATGCCCTTTCTGTCTCCCACACTGAATGGGACTCTAAGAATTGGACTTCGTAAATGGTGAAAACATGGAGATGAGGACAACATCTCTATGGGCAGGGATCTCAATCTTCATAACAAAATATGAACCTTCACCCTAAGGCTGAGTATTTGGAAAAGTTGGGTCTTGTATGAATAACATTGCTTTTATTTTTGTTCACATGTTTCATTATGCTTGTGCTATTTTTTTTGAAATACTTGACCCATCCACCTTTTTTCACTGTTTTCTTTTATTAATAATGGGGCTTCAACCCCAACATGTTTTGATATATATGACCATTTATTCACATATAAATGTGTGTGTGTGAGAGAGAGAGGGAGAGAGAGGGCGTGTGTTTGAAGAAATGTGTGTGTGTGTGTGTGATATAGTTGAACCTAACACATAACTATGTGTATCCAGATATAAAACTATACACATACACATACAAATACACACAACGATACAGAAACAGATATACAGACACATACACACACATACAGACACATACACATACACATCCACATCCACATACACACAGCGATACAGAAACAGATAGACATACACATACAAACACATACAGACACATACACATACACATGCACATACACATACACATACACATCCACATCCACATACACATACACATACACATACACATACACATACACATACACATCCACATCCACATCCACATACACATACACATCCACATACACATACACACACATACACAGACACAGACACATACACATACACATACACATACACATACACATACACATACACATACACATACACATACACATACACATACACATACACATACACATACACATACACATACACATACACATACACATACACATACACATACACATACACATACACATGCACATACACATACACATGCACATACACATGCACATACACATACACATCCACATACACATACACATGCACATCCACATACACATACACATCCACATACACATGCACATGCACATCCACATACACATACACATACACATACACATCCACATCCACATACACATACACATCCGCATACACATACACACACACACACACACACACACACAAACACATACATACACATAAACACACATACACATACACATACACATACACATCCACATACACATACACATCCACATACACATACACATACACAAACACATACACATACACATACACATACACATACACACACACATACACACACACACACACACAAACAAATACACATACACATACACATACATAAACACACACACACACAGACAAATACACATACACATACACATACACAAACACATACACATACACATACTCATACACATACACGTACACATACACGTACACATACACATACACATACACATACACCTACACATACACATACATAGACACATACACATACACCTACACATACACATACACATACACATACACATACACATACACAGACACATACACAGACACATACACATACACATACACATACACAGACACATACACATGCACATACACAGACACAAACATAGACACATACACATAAACATACACACACACTCACACACACACAAACACATAAATACACATAGACACACATACACATACACATACACATACACATACACATACACATACACATACACATACACATACACATACACATACACATACACATACACATACACATACACATAAACACACACACACACACACAAACACAGACAGACACACACACACACAAACACAGACACATACATACACATACACATACACATACACATACACATACACATACACATACACATACACATACACATACGCATACACATACACATATGCATACACATACACATACACATACACATACACATACACATACACATACACATACACATACACATACACATACACATACACATACACATACACATACACATACACATACACATACACATACACAGACACATACACATACACATACACATACACAGAAACATACACATACGCATACACATACACATACACATACACATACACATACACATACACATACACAGACACAGACACAGACACATACACAGAGACACACACACACACACACACACTCACACACACACAAACACAGACATACACAGATACTCACATACACATACACATACACATACACAAACACATACACAAACACATACACATACACATACACATACACATACACATACACATACACATACACATACACATACACATACACATACACATACACATACACATACACATACACATACACATACACATACACATACACATACACATACACATACACATACACATACACATACACATACACATACACATACACATACACATACACATACACATACACATACACATACACATACACATACACATACACATACACATACACATACACATACACATACACATACACATACACATACACATACACATACACATACACATACACATACACATACACATACACATACACATACACATACACATACACATACACATACACAGAAACATACACAGACACATAAACACACACACACACTCACACACACACAAACACATACATACACATATACACACATACATACACATAGACATACATATACGTACTTGCACATACATAAACATACATAAACATACATAAACATACATACACATACACATACATACACATTCATTCACACACACACACACATATACATACACATACATACATACACATACACATACACATACACTTACATGCACATAAACATAAACATACTTACACATGCATGTACATACATACACATACATACATAAACATACACATACACATACACATACATATACACATACAGACACACACACACACACACACACACACACATACACATACACATACATTCATATATAAAGATACATACACATACATAAACATGCATACAAATTCATACACATACATACACATTCATACACACATATACAAACATATACACATACATACACATAAATAAACATATATACACATACACGTTCACATACACATACACATCCATATACATACATAAACATTTACACACATCCATACACATCCATACACATAAATACACATTTACACACACATATACACATATATACACATACATACACATACATACACCTACATGCACATACATGTACACATAGATACACATACATACATACATACTTATGCATACACATATACAAACATACACACACATACACATACACACACACACACATACATACACATACATACACATACATACCTAAAAATACATAAATTCACAAATACATTCACACACACACACATTTAAATAAATTATATATAAATACAATTAAATAAATATATTCTCATTTCTATAGTTATATAAATATTTAAATAAAATTTCAATATATTACATTTACATATAAAATTTTAACGTATTTAAATAAATTATTAAATATTTTCATTCATTAATATAAATTTGATCAGTTAATATATATAAATTAATAAAATAATATTGATACTAATTTTTCTATATTAATATGAATAATATTTTTAAATATAAAATTTATATGTATATTTATATTTTAATAAAATCATACATGCACACAAACATATGAAAACACACACATAACTCTAAATATATGTATATTATAAATTATATAATATAAATTTAAATATAAATAAATTTATATATAAACTATATATTCATTTTATTTATATTTATATTTATATTTTTATATATGTGTGTTAATATATATAAATATATGTAGACGTACACACATACACACATGCAAGTGCCGAGTGAGGCCCGATTATACATAGCCCTTCGATGCATCGATCTGTCTCATGAGACAAAAAAGGTGGCCACATAAGTTAGGTAATTGGTGTATACCTACCCATGCAATGAAAGTTTCTTGGCCAAGGACTTAATGGTAAGATTTGTGATAAATTGACTGAGGTCTAGATGGAAAGATCATAAATGTCAAAATTTATGAATTTCCTTTATTGATAATCCAGTTTTCATTATCTATGTGATTTCTATGTTGATATTAGCCATGGTTATATTTTGAACTCAAGTTTTTAATTGAAATACATGTGTTTTGATTATTCACCCTACTATATTGAGTATGCTTTATTTAATCATGATAAATTACACTATATATAATCTTTACTGAGCATCTGAGCTCATGCTTTATTTGTTTTCTTTTCCCTAGGATATGAAGAAAAATATTTTAATGATTTTTAAGGATGTAAAGAAGTTTATCATGCTATGTTTTATTTTTATAATGTAATATAAAAATCATGTATGTATCTAGTTTACCAACAGATCGATCCATCATAGTGAGATCCATTGTATCATGTACCAATATAATACGTAAGCACTCGTTCTGGGTTTTTAGAGTCATGGATACTAAATTATTGATTAAAGAAATGTTGAAAAAAATTCCCATCATTTTTGAAGTGTTTTTGGTTCTAAAGTTTTTAAATATCCATGAAATTCATTGTTTAATTCAATTTAATGTAAAAATATATTTTTGGAACATTTGAGGATTTTTATGAAAACTTTAGAACATTTTTAAGAATGATTGGAATCTAATAATAATTTTGACCATTATTGAAACACAAAGAACATTTTATTATATTATTTGTGGTTCAAGGATTTAATTGTGAATTTTTGATATTTTTATAGGATCAAAATTGAAGTCATTATTGCTACAATTGTTTGGTTTTAATATAAAGATATGTATATATAAAAATAATAATATTAAATAAATAAATATATATTTTGTTTTTGTTTTTTGCATATATTTATAATTTACACCCTTTTTATATAAAACTTTTATACATTTTTTTAATTTTATTTTTTTGGATAAGTATATATTTTTTAGTTTTATTATTTTTAATAATTTTTATTCAATTAATATAATGTATCTGTTAGTTTTAATATTTTTAAATTTATATTACGTATCTATTAGATATTATATATACATATTATAAAAATTTAATTTTATTGATCAATCCAAATATACATATTAATTTTATTGTTTTTAGATATTATATTTATAAATATATATTTCACATATACATATATTTATTATGTTTTTTATTTAATTTAAATGTTTATGAAAATTTATAAATTATTTATAGTTTTAAATAATTTTAAATATATATATATATAGATTTTGTAAATAAAATAAATAAATTTATAAAAAAACATATAAAAATTTCCTCACATTAGTATATATATATATATATTTGAATACACACACACATTTTATCATAATAATATTAGTTAAATATTAGAATAAATATTATAACTTAGTTTTTACATTTTTAATATTATATATATATGTGCATGTGTAATACATAATTTTTTGTTCTTACATATAAAATATAATAATAATAATAATAATAATAAATATATAATAAAAACCTATTAGACAAATATTTCTGTATTTCATTTTTTTGAATTTTGTGTTTTACACTATATATTAAATTTTAATTTATTTATATATTAGATTTTAATTTTAAATATATATAAGTATTTA
Organism: Viscum album; assembly: GCA_963277665.1. NCBI lineage: Eukaryota > Viridiplantae > Streptophyta > Magnoliopsida > Santalales > Viscaceae > Viscum > Viscum album. The sequence continues at coordinate 100,906,568 of OY728159.1, forward strand.
TTTAATATATTAAATAAAAAAGATTAAATAATTAAGAAACAAAAATGTTTACACCTATGTAGCCCCCTAGGTAAGTGTAAATTCTTCTTATTTATATTATATATATATATATCTACATATGTTTTTATATATAACATTACACGCACATAGACACACACACACTTACAATATATATATATATATATGTGTGTGTGTGTGTGTGTGTTTATATATATAAATATTTTTATCTATTTTTATACTTTAAAAAAATAAATAAAAAAACAAAAAAATATAAAATTTACACTTATGTATCCCATGCTGGGTTTTGAAGTGTTCAAAAAACACTTGTTAAACCATTGGAAGCGATATAGAAACCTAAACCAAGAGATAAACATACTAAAATAAATGAAATCATGCATACTGAAAATATAAAAAATTTTAAAAATGAACACCTTAAAACCAAAGTAATCACTTCTTCTTCATCATCCATAGTAAAAAGAGTTTCATAATGACCACCATGGAATAATTGAAAGATTCTTTCCTCATGGTGTATCCGTAGGTTGAATCTGAATCACCCATCACATGAGAGGGATCATCCTTCATCTAAAATATTCTAGTACCTCATTATATAGAAGATGAAGAATGAAGAGAGCTTTGGGATATGGGAGTTTCAGCCGATAGATTGGGTAGTCTCGCATGTAAACACACATTCCAATAAAATGGGCATTACCTCCTCTATATAATTTCTTTTTAGATTCTCCTTTAGCGATGTTACATTTATTCATGGTTTATAAAGCTTGAGTAAATTCTTCATCCAACTCATGCATCTCATGCATGAATATATTTCACTCCCTTGCATTATATATTATGTAATTTCTCTCTAATGATAGATAATATGGAATATATTCTTAAATGATAAAAATTATCACATGGCTTCAAAATTATTGATGGAAATCGAATATGGTATACTATAAATTTATTGTAATATTCCTTATAATATGGTCTCAACCATACCCCATGTTTGACCAAAATTAATTATATAAAAATAATGCATTACGATATTTTTTAATCATACTTTATGATTGAGAAGGAAGTGACATGGTTTCTAATTCTTTATGATATCCCTAGTCATCAAATATGTGATAGAAATCTGTATCACATGTATAAATTTCTCTTGCTCATATCTCCTCCAATATTAGTTTTCCACTAAATCCTAATACTTCCATTTCCCCTTATATTGTATCCTATAAAATTTCATGTGAAATTATATCCAAAACTCATTTGGATATCTTTAAAAACACTTTTGGATGGATTTCATTTACTTTAACTTGTATCACATCATATTAAATAGCTTATAAAAACCAATTCAACACTCTTTTGGATTAGCTATAAAACACTTTTAGAGTAGATATATGTGTTAAAATAAAAACCCATCTAGTCAACTACAAAGTGTAACCCCATGGGCCGTTATAGAATTGATAGAAAATATAAATCTCTAAATCCATAAATTTATAAAAAGAGTGACCTCTAGAAAAATATCAATGATACTTAAGATACCATGGGATATAATGTGATCTCTATCAAACACATGTATCTCAATACCTATGTCCACCAGTCACATCACATGTATGGGAATTATCATACATTCCCTTTATCCAAAAAATCAAGTGACCACGGGACACAGGGTATGTTAATTTCATATATCCAACTAATATGTTCTCAATTCTATGAGTATATACTGACCAGATCAAAAAATCCATTACATTTTAGTCACCTTTATGGATAATCAAATCACATATTTCTTTCTTGAATAGATAAGCACATCATGTGTAATATATAGGTGCAACCACACACTCCTCACTATATCTCAATTGAGGGTCCAAATGTCATTCTTATCATACGAGAGGAATGTTTTTATCTTTGTTGAGCTCCAATCGATGACATGATCAATAACATAACTAATCAAAACCAGATTAGCTAAGCCTCAAAGATTTCAAAATAAAGGAATAAAAGTATAAAAGTTCTCATGCTATACATCTCACTAACCTCATGATGTTGTGAATCCAAATATAATCCATACCACCCTAGTATACCAGAAACATAGTGTATGAAACTCTTTGTGGTATACTTTTCAAGTCATTCATTACATAACAACACTTATTTTTTCTCATGAGTATATTATATATTTATATTCAATAATCCCACTCACTTTAATCTTTAAATTTCGTCATAAACTATAATACTACATAATGAACATCAGTGTGGGATAACTCAAAGTAATACTTTGACAGGTTAATTATCATTACATTTTAAAAAATTTAAATCAATATATATTTTTTATAGTTATAATCAAAAAATGATAAAATGAAGATTTCCTTTTATATAGTACATTTTCTATTCTTAAAATTATTTTAAGAATACACAATAAAAACCTATATAAGTATCTTTTTACGATATCATATATGATAAAATACTATATCATCTTTAAGTATTCAATGTTTATGGGGTTTTGTTAGATTATTCCATATATATGAATTTCTTTCCACATCTCTAGGTGACAATCTAGTAAAAACCTCATACTAAAATCTTTAGTGAGTAACTTCCATGAAGAAAACAAGTTTGATTAATAGCATATATGATTCTTAGATAGTTGTGTGGATAAAACTATTTTGTAATCCATAATTTTCATAAATGAAACTTGATCCTAAATCTCAATGTTTACCTACTATGTTTAGCCCAAATAAAAAACTTTATTTAGTTACTAAACTCTTAGGTTTATCCATTTTCAAAATGACTAACAAAAGATAATTCATGAGAAAATTTCTTTGGAAGAACCTACATAGTTGAATGATCATGGTCTTGACATGTGTTGATTTATAAAGAATATATAACATAATATTTAAAAGTAAATTCAATATCACTAATCTCATGTTATTCCTTTTATGTATGCATGATTCTAGTAATTTAGTTTGAAATAATTTTCCTTCCACTAAAGGAATATGTTCAAAATGTATAACTCTTTACAAAACCCACAATTTGTGATACTCACCAAAAAATAGAAGAAAAATATATTTACACATATCCTAATTCATCTCATGCACATGGTATATAAAAGATTCATTCAAATATTTAAGAAATATATAAAATTAATAATGTCCACATGAGTAAACCTGGAGCCACAAATAACCAACCCCACCTTTTTAGAACAAGGCATAAACCTCTAGGCTAGTGGGAAGTCTAACTCAAAGTCTCTATATCAAGGGAATATTTACTCAAGATATATTTTAATTCATCCTAACTCTCACACCTAATATGTATAAACAATACTCAACAACTAAATTCAACCTAATAAATTTAGTTATAAACCAAATACAAGGTAGATAGAAAATGAATCAATTACCATACCAATCGTTTAACTCCTTTGATGCATGCATAAAAATATTTAAAATTAGTTTAATAATTAAATTAAATTATACACATATTAAAAAAAAAATTTATATCTATGGATAATAAATACAGAATAACTTTTAAATAAATTAACATTTTACATATTTAAACATGATAAAAATATTTAGGAAAAATTCATAAATGAAATATAATTATAAACGATTTATAATTTTAGCCAACTGTTATAGATAATCTATCATCTTTAAAATTAATAGTTTATATTCATTTCATATTATTAACTCCTTTATATTATTCATTATATGGAATTTCATTTAAATACATAACTTTTTATGAATTTTAAACATTTTTTAATCTAATTTATATTATGTATGCATTTTACACAATCTAAATATCACATACTACACATTACTTAAACCTATTAATTTTAATATTCAAAACACTTTTGATGTAGTTTAAACAATACCTCAAAATAATGCTTTAATTTTCAAAAATTCAAATTTAGTGTTATGTACAATTCATAATACTAAAATATAAACACTTTATTTTTTCCCTTATTCTGAAATTTATAAACACTTTATAAATTAACCTTATGAATTATAAATAAACACTTTATTTTTGAGTAATAAGACATTCCATTTAACTTTCTAATAGGTATTTTTAATATTAATATTTAATATTGTAGGAATATTTAACAACTATTTTATAAACATTTATTTTTAATTAGAAACTTTTTATAATTAATTAATTTATAAACACTTTATAAATTAATAAATTTCCATAAAATAAATTTTATAATTATTTATACACAATTTACAAATAATAAAATCCAATTAATAATTCAATTTTATGAAAAATAATTTTTTATACCAATTATTTTATAATTTAGTCCTAATCATAGAATATGTTACAAGTTTAACATTATTATCCATGATGAGTCATAGGCCATAATAAATAGTCCACATCTTTATTCAATGTCAAAAAAACTATACGAGTGATATACCAATCACCAAATATGATAAGTAATCTCATTTTTTGATTAATATCTCTTTAATCACCTATAATATAATATCATATTTTATAATATCAATTGATATATCCTTAGCAATTCGATGCACTATTTTTGGATAATATGGTATGTGAAAATGAAACATATGAAATCTCGATATAGCATGATAGGATGAGTATAAATCCATAGGATTTTTATTGTTTCATATTTTGTTATTACAATATAAAAGGGAATGTGATATCGATAATATGAATCTCCTGTAAGATTTTATGAATCTAAAAACACGGTGAGCTCTAATGTCACTATTAGTTTTCATAAGGATCTAACAATACCTTTTAAACTAGTTAAAGTGATATGGAAATCCCAACCATGATTAAATCATGCTAGAATAAATGAAATCATGTGCATTAGAAATGAAGAAAATCATAAACATGTATACCTTACACTAAAGAAGATGATTCTTCTTCTCTATATATAATTGAATGAGTTTGATGAAGAACATTAGGGAATAATAGAAATATTCTTCCCTCCATGCTGTATCCATGGGTTGAATCTGTAGCACTCATCACATGAGTGGGATCTTCCTTTGTATACAATATTCTAGCACCTAACTATGTATAATATGAAAGATGAAGAGAACTTTGAGATGAGGGAGTTTCAGCTAAGATATTGGGTAATATCGTATACAAAAACACATTACCATTGAATGTGCAGAACATACTTTATATAAATCCACTTAGTAAGCTTTTTGATTGTGGTCACATTTACTCATACCTTATAGAACATGAGTAAATGCTTTATAAAACCCATGCATCTCATATTATTATCCCATGAATTATATATAATGTTACACCATATTATTTATAACCAATGTGAAATACATTCTTTAATGATAATAGTAAACATTCATCCACCAAATTATAAAATTTAGTGGCATGTCACATAATATGAATGCATGGTAGTGTCTCTTATGATATGTACCCAATCATACCCTATGATTGGTCATAGGTAGTAGCATAAAATTAGTGGACTATGATATGATTCAATCATAATTTTTGATTGATAAGGTAGTGGCATAGTTTCTCATTCTTTACTATATCACCAATTGTTAAATACTATATAGCCATATGTATATAATGAGTGGGGGGTGGCTTTATTAGCATGCATAATAAGGTCCATGTAAGTGTAAAATTTATGTTTTTTTAATTTTATTTATTTATTTTGTTTATAAAAGTTATATATGTAAATATATATAAAAATAATTATATATATGTGTGTATGTGTTTTTAAAAAACAAACAATAATAATAATGTTAATAAAAAAGATACAAATTTATTCTTGTTTGTTTTTCATCTTGTTAACTATGTTATCATATCAATGTTTTTTATGACTTATATATATAAACATCCCTATGATATCATCATAATATTGGAGAAGTATATTGGAAACATCTTTTATACACTATCAATTTATGTGAAGAAGTTGATTATAGTGACTTAGAACAAATGTTTCAAACAACTCGATTTAGGTGGACCTGGCATAAAAAATACAAGAATGGTTAATGATTCCTTGATTGTTATTTTCATTTGAAATATGGTATGGAAATATGAATATTAAAATTTCTTAATACAATATAGAATCATTTTTAGATTGACTAATGGGAATAAATTTAATCTCAGCTTCACAGTATGGCATGTTATGAACGAAGCCTTCAAGGATGTTTACTGGTATTCTCCATAGAAACTTTCAAGACACTTGAATTAGAGACATTCCCCATGGTCTATCTAATATATCTATTTTTTTATTCTTTAGATAGATGCAATATGTATTATTCTTACATTCCAATATAAATTATCTCAAATATTAAATTTTTTTAATCTACTAAACATTATTTAAAAGTATGGATCACTTTCAAAATGGGAAATTTAAATATATCATGATTTACTATTGGTATCAGTTTGGTGTAACTAAATACCCCATGATATGGATAAAATATTTTTTGAAGAATAACTTTAATATAAGACAAAGGATTTTTATTTGAAGAATCTGGTGAAATATGCTTGCTACAGATGACAAGTTTATGTTTCAAGTATAAAATTGTTTCAAAATTTTCTTTCCTCCTAGATCATTCTGAATGTTTCATATGCATTTTCTTAGAGTGAAACTTTTCAATATGAATTTTTGTAAACCTACTTCTTTAGTTTTAAATTTATAAATCATATTTTAATAATCTGGGATGTATTTTTCATTATATCCATGTTATACTTCTTAGAAGATAGATATGAAACCGACCGATGATTGAAAACATTGTGTGATTTTATTATATTTGGGATATATGTAAAATGATCAAATTTGAAGGAATTTCAACTTATTAAATGTGATCATTATAGGAATTATCATATATATATATATATAAATTTCTAAAAAATTAAAAATTGGATCCCTGAATAATTTCCACACAAATTTGTCTTCACAAAAAAATTAGGAGTTGGTTGGACTCTAAGAATGACCATCAAATATTCATACTTGAAATGGATCCTATATTGGCCTAATAGGATCAAGTTCATCATATATGGGGAATATTGGGGAGATTCAGGCCTTTATGTATGTATATGTACTTTTATAATCTATCATGGCTTCATTAATATTTCGTTCATATAATATGTTGAGATATTCATTTCACTTGAAGCTAAGATGCTGAAAAGTTTAGATGATATTGACTATTAAAATAATTATAATTGGAAATAAATTTGGATTGTGAGTGACTCTATGGAAATATTTGGAGAATTATAATCATGTACTCTTTCCATCCCATGGAAAATTTTTATAGAATGTAATAAATGTTTAAAAATGAACATCAAAATAAAACACATTTATAGGGAAGGTAACATGGTTGTTAATTCTCTTTCGAAAAAGGAAATTTAGGAGTGAGTTTAATTTTGATCCTTCTCTATTCTTAAAAAGGGGATTATAAAAAAATGAATAAAAATTAAGGCCTCTAATCCATTCAGGTCATTTATTGGATATGGGTCTTCTAACCTCAATTATATCATTCTTGATTATTATTATAAGGATAAGCTGACTTTTTAATATTACACAATAAATACTACATCAATATAAAATTTAGGTTTTTTTGTATTTAATTTTTTTAACTAGAAAATTTTAATGTTTAGAAAAAAAAATAAATATATTTGTATATATATATATACATGTAATCACATATATAAAACAACAACAATAATATTAATATAAAATAAAAAAATTATATTCTTTTGTTATTTTTTTATTTTATTACAAATGTTATATATAAATATATTATTATTATTATTATTATTATTATTATAAGGTGGGGGAGACCTTTTTATCTCCTATATAAAGGGTCACATAATTGTAATGGATAGTCATCATTCTCCTATTTTCTTCTATCTTCCCTTTTATATTGTAATCTTCCTATTGGATGGCTTTGCTATCTTGTTTTTAGGGTTTCCTATTTCTCTTGTTTTCTTTGTTTTTTCTATGTGTGGTCATTACTAGTGTTGAGGAATACATTTTCCCACTATCGACTCCATTTTTATTAGACCTGTTATGTGATACCCTAAATCTGGGTGATGATGATATTGTTTTAGTGATTTGAGTCTATATCAATGGTAGTGTTCGAAGATAGTCCTTTTTAATCATCCTTACTTCTGAAATTATATTTTATTGTTCCCCTTAATTCTGTGTCATGTTTATTCTTATGAAATTTGTGGTTGTTTGGTACAATTTGTGTGTGTGGTGTAAGACTTTTTCACCCTCCTCCTCTGTTATTTTTTCACAACACATCATGATAGAACCCATCTTTGGTTAGATGTGATAATGCCTGTGGTGGTTTGGGATCATGATGGGTAAGGTGTTTGATAATAGTTATCAGATTTTACTTTGGTGTTTTGGTTATCCCTTATAGTTTATTTTTAATTTTTCTGTCTCCCATTTCTCTTTACGATCTCTTGATATTGGTGGTTACCATATATTCTTATTCCCTAATACCCCTTTTATATTTATTTGATTTTATGGATTTATAATCTAATTATAGGGAAGTTTTGAGACTGGGTAAATGAGGGTGTTTTCTTGGTTTAAGTAACACAAATAATGTGGTTATAACTTCTAATGAGGTGACATTGAATGACTATGGGGCTAAGATATAAGGGAAGCTGAAGCTTTGATAATTAGCGTATTTGTTTCAGGTAGTATTATTATGAGAATTTTTAGTGGTATGAAATTACTAATGCTCAATTAATATTTTTAGTGGTGGTTTCATAGTAATGGTAGTTTTTCTTATTGATGGTTTTGATGTTATTAAGGTTTTTGATGGGAAGTTTCACATGCCAGTAATGGTGTTACATCATAATCGAAATGATGAGTCGGTGCATGGGTGATGTGTTGAACAAGATAAAAAACTATATGGAAATATCAAGAGTGGGGAGGGGGAGTTAATTGACATTGAAATAATAACTTAAAATATTCTCCCACTCTAGAAGTTAGTTTTCTAAAAGATGTTATTTTCTAATAACTAGAGAAAAACAAAATAAAAGAGTACTCATTGTGTAAAATACAACTTTTAATAGATAAACACATAACTAATAAAATAAATATAGATGGCATTTAAATAAATTAAACTAAAATACAAAACATGGACTATTGTATAATAATCCAAATAATTCTTTAAGGGATATTTATTACCAAATATTTCACATCAAAGGAACTTTTATCTTTTACTCTAATGCATCACGAGGTTTGATTATTAGAACCAAAGTATCCAAGTTCCACTCCAAGAATTTTTTTAAATAGTCTATCATAAGGTACTAGTTCCACACAAGGAACTTATTTGACCATACATCGATAGTAGGAAACTCTATCTCATAGCTCCTCTTTGATCAGCATGATTGATGTTAAATCCTATCCTCACACTTTATTAAAAAAATGTTTTGAATCAAATAGATTCCATAAGTATAATTTTATTGATCATGAATATCAGAAGAAAAAGTTACAAAAATAAAGTCTTATATAGTTTACAATATACCTCACATAATAAAAAGATCTAAGGAAAAAACTAAAACTAAAATACAATCATAATAACTTAAAGTAGTGATATAAAACACAACATTACAATTTCATGATTTCTAGATTTTTTTGTCTATATAATATATTCCTCAAATATTGTTTAAACTTATAGAAAAAAGTATAACAATATTCCAATGATAAAGTTTGAGTTATTTGGGTTTAGTTGTGAAAACATAAAAAATAACAGCATCTTCCACTAAAATAAATTTTTCACAATTTCTCATAGTTCACTGTATATTTAAAAAGTTTCAGAAGTTATTACTAATACATATAATTATAAGTTATAAAATACACAAGAAAACTTAAAAAAACCTTTAAGTTAGATCAAATTAAAATGAATGTGTATTTCAATTTTCAAAATAAGGATATAAAAGTATTAATTTGACACCAAAATACCCATTTATTTGACAATAAAAAAAATATGCAAGAAAGGTATGTCTGAATATGTTTTTTAAAGAAAAAATTCTGATATCTTCTAATGAAACTCAATATGAGTTTAACATATGAAAGAATTACAATCATCAATCTCTTCAATATCACTTCCCTTTATTCTTCATGACCCAACTCAACAAACACATTAATATAGTAAAATATACCCTTTAATCAAAGTAAAACATAATCTTCTCAAATATCCTAAAATATTGATATAAAAATTACACTTTTCAAATTTCTCCCTCTTTGTAATTTTAAAAATTAATAGAGCAAATAATATTCATAGAGAGTAAGTAAAATTCACAAAGTATAAATTCAAGAAAAAAATCAAAATTTTAATGTAACATTTGTAGATTTTATTGCTCATTAAGATATGTAATGATTATATAAGATTAATTTTAACACCCTAATCCTAACCCATTATATTGGGAAGAGGTAGAGGTGATACTGACTTTTAGGTGATATCTCTACACTACTAGAAACTTAATCTTTACCAATGGTTTTAAACCGTTGGTAAAGGATGGACAACCGTTGGTATAAACTATACCAACGGTTGTCCAAACCATTAGCTATGGAGTCGTCGAGATAGACATATCCTAATGGTTCTTTGATAACCATTGGTATATGTCTTCAAAATTAATTATATACCAATGATTACAAGAAAATGTTGGTATAAATGTTTACCAATAGTTTCAAACCGGTGGAAAATATGAAAGTTCAGGTCTATTCCAACAGGTTACAAACCGTTGGAATATACTTTTATCAATGGTTAGTTTGAAGCCGTTGGTAAAATTTAATTTTAGGATCTATACCAATGGTTTAAAAACCATTGGTATTTCCTTTTACCAATGGTTTGTGTGAAACCACTATTAAAAATTATGGTTTTCACACATATGACTACAGTTGTAAACTACTAGCATATGCTTTATGCATTTATAATAGTAGGCCTGCCTCCCCCCTGTGCAATTACCTACAGTAATTACCTGCAATACATAATTATGAATTCAATAACTTCAAGTATGTATTTAATTACCTAGTATACAAAAACAAAACTAAAACATAATTCATAAGGTAATTAAATACATACAACAAGTATACACATACAGAATTAACACACAATTAATAAGTTAATTAAATACCTAGAGAATTCAATTCAGAATTCAGAAGGAAATTACGCTATGAAATACATAATTCTAAATTTAATAAATACAGAATTGAATTCTGAATTTTGAAGGTAATGAAACCTATATAAGGAAATCATGTTTCAAGTTTTGAATATGGCATTGTTGTTCATTGGCATGGTTGAATTGAGATGTGTTTTGAATTTTTGGATAATGTGGTATTTTATGCTACAGTAAGGGGTAATGTGACATAGGGTAGAGGCTCTAATAGTTAATGCTACAGGTAATATTTTAATGGTTATAACAAGATTTTAAATGAACTGGGTTACAAGAGGACTATACACCATCTGATTTTGTGGAATGAACTGGGTTATAAGAGGACATAAAAAAATATCTTAGGTCTAGGCACAAAACATTATGGGTGAGCTTTTTAACCAGTCGATATGCATCAATGTAATTGAGTGAGCCAGTTATGAGATTAACATCTAGGACTCATCCACATGGATGCAAAAAATGAATCCAAAACCTAGAGTTTGGCTTTTCAATCCCAACAAACCAATGGAGGGTTGTCCTTAGCTAGAGGAAAGGAAAATCAGCTTTGAGGGGGACACTTTTTTCTATGCGGGGATGAATTTTAATCTACCATATCATTCAAACACCTTTTAATGAGGGAAAAGTGAACACATATAAAATAGTGGAGAAAACAATGAATATCTCAGAAAATAAAGTGTAACCACAAAGGAGTTTCAATCTTCTTAACAAAAGTAGAGTGTAAAACCTCGACATCCAACTCCATGATGATATTCTGCCATCCTTTCTCCTTGGAAAGAGACAATGCATCAAGAACACCCTGAGCTTCTGTAACCCCCATGAAATTAGCAATTAATAGTCTCAATCAACCTCCACACACAAGAGAGTTAGAGTCTCTTGAAATGACTCTCCAAGAAGAATCCCTAGACAAGGGACATAAAGAAGAATCATAATTTAGTTTAATGAAGAGGGACTGGTGGTTTTCAATGAGTGACCGTCGATGAATACTATCTTGGGAGTACTGAAATGCACCACTATTATCAGAAAAATGGGTGTCATAAGGCAGGTCATGTTAGGGGACAATTGCATATTTGACATCTGGTTGAGAAGAGCCAGCTCAGCTACATTAATAGCTATAAAACATCAAGATTTCCCTTATTAAAGACATCCTTACACCTATATTTAATAATGTACCATAAGACTATTCTAATGAGATTGAAAATATCAGACACTACCCTTCCATGCTTCAAAACTTCAAAATAAGGTTCTATCCGAACATCCAAATAAGAAGAATTCTTCAAAAAATCCTAATCACCAAAGTGGAAAACAGAACCATTTTATTCCAAGAAAAATAGAGCCTCAAGTGATCCACTTATTCTTCTACTGAATAGAAAAAACAACAAGTATATGAAACAAACTTCCTTATGGAAAAGTTACTTTGATAATGAAAAAGATTGTTGAGAGCTCTCCATAAGGAATACTTAACTTTTGGATGGAAGGGGCAATGATACACTTGCTTTTAGATTTACTTCCCAATGTAGTGTAGACTTGAGGCTTGTGAATTGGTTTGAAAGTAAGTAGTACTAATAAAATTGTATCTAGATTGAACACTAACTTATTATTCTTCCCAAAAGGATAAATTGGTCTATCTTCAACTACACTCCTTGGAAGAGGGATCTTTTAAATATCCATGCTCATCTCAGCATCAAAATACATGTGGAGCATATGAATATTCCACCTACTAGATTACTGATAGATGAAATCTATAAATTTGAATCACAGTGAGGACCTACAAGTTTAATCTTTGGTCAAAAATTCTCTAAGCATGGAATCCATCTATTATTTAGTGCATTAATGGAATGACCATCTCCTCATTTCCAAAGAGAACCTTTAAGGGGAAAAATTTATCTTGCAAAATACTAGACTATCCCCATGAATCTCTCAAAACTCTAGTATCCTACAAAAATGAAGTGAAAGGAAAATAAATTCCCTTCAGAACACATACAAAAAAAAACACAGGATTTGAAATAATTCTCCAAGCTAGTTTTGTGATCAAGTAAAAATTAAAATCTTAAATATCCTTGAAACCCATCCCACCTCAAGATTTTGGGAGGGTAATTTTCGCCCAACTTTTCTAATGAATCCTTCTTTCCTCTTTAGTTTGACCCAGCCAAAATTGGGGAAGAATAGTCATTTTAGGTTCAGACTCTCCCATTTTTCATGTAGGAGTGGAACAAAGAGAGTCAATTTTTAGTATGATAATTCCCTCACTTATTTCTTTTATAGTCCCCTTTGGATATTGATTTTTGTGGGAGGGTTTTGATTTCTAAAATCTATAGTAATCCCTTCCATCCCCATTCCCCTATTCATTCCATTATTCATTTTTTACTTGATATTTGTTTGAATAAATATTAGTGACATGATTTCATCATAGAATATTGGAATCACTTTGATTCAATGTCGATTTCATATATATTGTATAAAGAAGACTTGGATGGTTTAGAGTATGGTCATTTCATGATGTTCATATTAAGGTATGTCACCTATTTTTTAATTTTTAATTTCAAAATATTTATATGAATATAGTTTTTCAATTGTATTTTTTAATTGGTGGGTTTTATTACATTAGGCACTATAGTGATTTGTTGCTACTACAAATCATGGAATTTAGATAATTCCATTATAAATACTATTATTCATGATAACACTGTGAATATATATATATATATATAAATGAAGAGGTGTGATTGGGAGAATTAAGAATTTGAGATCCTAATACAATGTAGTATTGAGGAGTGAAAGAAGAGATTGAAGTCAATATTCATTTAAGAAAGAGGATATCTATATTTATGAGTCTTCAAGGGTTTGAGAGACCCAAATAGTTGAAGATATGATGGGATTATTTGAGAAAAGTAGATCTAATCATTACTATCAGCTAATAATGATCTTTAATATTGTGTTCATGAGTATACTATTTTATCCAGTGTGTTCATGTTGGGATATCTACATCAAGTGGTGTTGAAGAAACTTAGAGATTTGAGAGATCTTATTTTATTTTAATCGTACATTTTTATTGGTTTGTGGGAAGATTCATTAATTGGTGGTACTCTATAGTAGGAGTATAGTGGGTCTCTATTCTTATAGGATTGAGAGGTCCTTAGTGTAACCACTTGGGTTTATAGTGGAGAATCCGTAATTGGGGTGACTAAACAATCATGGAAAGGAGCATTCATTTGAGTCTGAGCCTTTTAAAACCTTGGTCTGTGATGGAAACCATAATGAGTAATTCAAGCAGAAACACTGACCAGGTCTTTGAAAACATTAAATCAATTATATAGAATTAGGAACTTCATCGAAAGGAGGCATCTTATGGAAGTGCATATAGTGTGGAAGGAGACATCTTCTGGAAATCTATATAGTGGTGGTCTAGTAATTGAAATAATGATGACACTACCTCATTTGTGTGAGATTTTTTGTCTATATAGACCAAAATATTCTATGGTATATCATCCCACTGTGTGACCTAAATACTATTCATTTTTATTGGGTAGAGTATATAAAAACTCTCAAAATCTACCCCCTCACACAGTGATATGTCTCCTACCATAAGTATCAATTCGTCACACGCAAGAAACAAATAAAATTGCTGAATGTTTTATGAATCTTAAATGTTGTTTTGAATGTTTTTGGTTCAAAATGGCCTACACTACACCTTAGTATAAGATATTTTGTACCAGGTGTGATTCAAGGTAAAATAAGATAGGTGGAAAATAGTCATGGCCCTGGAGTGGTGCTTGGGGTAAGTAACTATGGGACTTAACTTGGTAAAACTCACCACACCCATTTCATAGGTAATTGAATAGTAAAATTACCATGGATAAGGTGTCCCACTATATGGTTGGTTGTTTCAGGCTGGTGTGTTGATGAGAACCAAAACCAAGGCTAAGCCATAGGGGATGTTGTGTTGGTGGTTGTGTGGAAAAGGAAATGACCCTCCATTCTTAGGATTTATTCTCATACATCAACAATTATTTTTTTGAAATCTATCCAAAAATTCCAGGTATACTGGAAATAATAGATTTGCTGCTAAATTCTCAAATTTTCTCCCCATAAGGGGATGTCATATTATTCTTCTATTCCATGGTAGTTACCAATCTATATGAAATATATTCTCTCCAAATCATCCATAATTTATATCCTCAAGAAACTTCTTTACATTATAGTATTAAAATCACTCAACACACTCTTTCAATTCTCTACATGATACATCAAAAATAAAAATAATAGGTAATGAGGAGGTTACACTTATTTATATAAAAAAATCATTCTAGAAGAGTTCTTCAAGTCATCCTGAGCCATTCTATTCTTCCAATTACTTCATATTAAGTTCTATTTTGATTATTCCTTTACAATTATTTTTATACGAAATAATTTTTTCCACATTAGACTTCTAAATCATCAAGTTTCCAATTTTTGATGACCTCTCATAAATTTTGAAATTACCTTCTAAATCTCCTCACTTTCATGTATCATTAAAGCATCAAGTTTTATCTAAGATTTTTTCCTTATATTCTTGTCTAAACTCCATCTTATTTCTTTCTTATTTCCTAGTAGTGACATATTGAAAAAATGTGAATAAGTTTTATGTCCATTTATTCCACAACCCCCCCACCCCCCCAAATATTGAAACATTTTTCTTCTATATTTTTCAAAGATCTGTCCATATTTTTGTTGATTATATCTAGTTTGATACTAAGCCTCACATTTCATAGGGGTTGTGGCCTCTATGGAATAATATACCAATCCCTTGATATGGATACTTTCCTCTAAATTTACATTGAGAAACCTTGTATAGGTTTTTTAACACATACACTATTAATTATAATTGATCTATCTTGATAATAAAAATTATAAGATTTTACATAATATTTTAAACCCTTTACTTTACTAGATCGAGAAGAATATCCATTAACCTGTACTGATTTATTGAAGTATTTATTGTATTTTTTGAACTCATGTTGGATTATGAAACATATGTATTGTATTTAAGTTAGATATTATTCGTTTGCAGTAAATGTATCTTCAAATCATATTTTATGCCTCTTAAACATATGACCTTCATCCCATATTCTCTGAAATATATAAACATCCCTAATAAAAGTAATTCATCAAATATTTATACATTTTAATACCAAATTGGTTCTTGAAATATAACAAAAAACATAGAGATATTATCCCTTAAATTGAACTTAATCTCCTACGTAAATACAATACGTGGCTAAAATTGGCTATGTCACAACACTTGTGAAAATTTTTCTACATCACCAGATCAGCTACATAGAATGTTATACTATGTGGTATGTTCAGATACATGGTTTTTCCAAACCACCTATGTAAATGATTCACCTACACGATGAATCTATATTTATTTTATCTTGGATATGCATTAAATTTTTTCTAAATTATTTGGATCTGGGGATATACACTTGGCTACATTCCATATTCCTCTTCTAAGTACATTTATTTATTTAGATTTGGAAATGTTCTCGAAATTATCTCATGGGACTAGGATATTAAAATTTTATCTTAAACTAACTATGTTACTCTTTATCCAACATCCAACCATTATTAAACAGATCAAGTGAGAATATTATTTATATTCTTTGAAGAATAAAATTTATAACTAAATAGTTAAATCATTATAATAGGACGGTCCATACCTATCATACCTAATTCGATATCAACCCATATCTGAGATAAACCAAGGGGACTAATTTGTAATATAAACCACATACATAGGGGAAGGGTGAATCAGTCACACATATATCCAGGCACAAAAAAGTCATCAAGTCAAGTTTTATTATTTATAGATAATGAAATTAAGATAATATGACCCATTTTATCACCCATATATTTAGGCACAATAAATCATCAAAAATAAAATGTTAGTAAAATCAGTCAAAAATGTAATGGATCAATATATTCCTCATCACCATCACTATCATCACCATCATCATCAGCCTCATCCTCCTGCTCATCTTTGTCCCCATCATCATCCCCGCCCTCCTCCACACCCTCATCCCGACCCCCGTACTTTGCTTCTACCACCGCCTTGACCTCCCCCTCACTCTCCTCCTCTACCTCACCCTCCTCCTCTCCATCATCATTTCCTAGAATGATATCATCTCTATTACCACTAGAACTGCCACTTGGTGCACCATATATAGAATTCATTGACGACATATATTCATCACAAGCTGTGATTGCCTCTAGTGGAAGTGTTGGACATAAAACTTCCATCAGTTTCATAAATGCAGTGTTTTCCCTAGCAGACTGTTCTGCTGTCTCTGTGACTCTTTTTTAGCCTTTTCATCCTATACTTTAACCTGATAGAACTCAATGGTACTATAACTTGTACCTGAAGAGGTACAATACCTTTTTGGGACTATACACTTCCCAGGTCGACATCATACTCTTCCAGGGTGCTCATCTCCCAACACCTAATGTAAGTGATCAGTTGGCCCAAAATTGTCAGGTTTTTGGGCATCAAGGGCCTCTAAAGAATCCTATTTCAAATATAAATAGATTATTAAGTTAAAAAATGGATAATTAATTTTTATTTCAACAAAGTAAAACTTAAAATCTGCTGCTGAGTTGGTTTATTAACTGTACTTCCATCATTTTTCCTTCTACTCAAGCAAAACAATTTCTCTCAAGGCACATGCCCTTCAATATTAAATTTTTGCCTCTATAATGACATTGAATGTAAGAAAAAATAATTAAAAATAGGTTACAAAAAAGTAATTTCATAACTAAAATTATATGAAAACTTTATAAATTGAATAAATTATGGAGGAAACAATATAAAGTGAAAGTTATAAAGAAAAATTATAAACAACCTTCATACTTGCTTCCTCTATTGATCTGACATCATAGTACATCCCAATGTGTGGATGTATTTTTTAGCATAAATGTTTTTTATATTTCTTCCGAATGATTCATAAATAAAATTCTATAATAGAAAATATAGTATTAATGAAAAACATGAAAATTTTCATTTAAATACCTCAAATGTGATTAATACCTTAAAACAGATATTCTTCCAATGAGTAATCATCTGCCGATACTATTCTAGCGGAAAATCATCCATGATAGGTATCACCTCTAACTCTATGACAACTCTAGAATGCTAACCAATATAAAAACCGTTATTATAGGCTCTCCAAAGCTCACCTAACTCTTTTAGACATGTTGTCTGTGCACCCTCACCATCGGGAAAATTAAACCGAAGATGAAACCAAAATATTAATTCATATAAATACAAAAATAATATATTTCATTAAATACAACATATTTTTTACCCATATCTATACCCAAGAATTATCCTTGACTTCATTTAGAAACTATCTCTATGAGACCGGGCTGATGGGAATGATGTCAGTGTATTTGGCAAGTGTCACTAAAAAACTCTGACATTGATACCCTATTTTTTCAATCATTTGATTATTTTCATTGTAGTCCACCATAAACTGCGTGTGGTGGTTCCATACCTCACACATGCGTGTACTCCCCCACCCCACCTCCTATCAGTAGATGTATCTGTTATGAAAAACAAATATTTTATCAATACATGTTATAATGAAAATAAATAATGGTATAAAAATTTGTTAGGGATCTATAAATATACCTATGGTAGTTTGATCAATGGGAACCACTGGATCTGCAGAAACTAAAGGAACACCTTGTACATGTGGAGTGGGTTCTAGTGTATGCTCTACAAGGATAGAATGTGGTGGAGCAGGAGTCAAAGAAGATGGAATATAGAAGCTTAGAGAGAAGGAAGTAGAAGTAAAAGAAGATGGCATGAATGGCTGTTTGAATGCATGATATGAATAGGGAGTGGGAATCATCATCAGATATGGTAAAGATGGGTGAGGAGACTTAGATGTAAAGGGCAGAGAAAACATGGGAGGCCTAAATATCCTGTGTGTTTCTAATGACACACTGAGATCAGAATGTTAGATATATGGTATGTTAGTGGGAAGATTATGGTCTAATTTGGTACGCCGACCAGATCACCTAGCTCTCGTACGATCCCCCCTCAAACCACCGACCTGAGTACTAGGACCACTACTAGGATTCTCATCAAATAATTTTTGTATAAGTGGTGGAACATACAAAAATGTTTAAAATAAAATTAATCACATGACATCATATATTATTTAAATATATATATTTGAAATAAAATACTCACTACTGGCACTAGTGGTGGAACGCCCATTTCAGCCATGCGAGGATTGTTGTCCATCATCTTTTTCTGTCACCTATCTTAAATTGGTTTCATTTACTACATTTGAAAAAAAATATGGTAGTAATTAGAAAATCATAACTAATGTGTAACCACAAAAACAAAATATATGAGAGGGAATAAGGGGATTCATGGATACTTTAATTATCCATTGTTTTAGGTGATCTTTCATGGATATATAATGAATTAAATAAATCATACAATATGTAATAAAGAAATTTAATTTTGAGTAGGATGGTTAGTTAATAAGTCTCACCAGTCTATTAAAATCATAGAACATTGATTCTGAGGCTTTATTTCACTCAACAACCAAGAGAGAGAGAATACCAAATTATTCCTCTAGAAAATTCAGCAAGGTATATATTATGAATTATTAAACCCTTTATAGTTGGAAATGATGATATAAACATATGAACAAGGATAAGATATCCACCAAATTCATAAGGGGAATATCACTTTTCAAAATTAAGGAAAAATTTAATTTCTTTAGCCCAGGTAGATGATGCAGGTTTCTATAAATGTTTTGCAGAAGAATACTAACCATCATGTTCATTATCTGGTGAAATGTTAAAGAGAGGTATTAGAGTTATACTAATTTTATACATGGTCAATAAAGTATTAAAATGTTAAAAAATTTAGAAATGTTGGTTTCGTAGGTTTGAATACATTTCAACTCCAAATTAGAAAATGCAATTCCAGTAAAATTAAAACCAATAAACATTGAAAATTCACATTAAAGTCAAGTCGGATTAAATATATTTGTAATCAATATTGAATAAATTTGAATAGTAACAACCTTAACAGCCCAAGTCGAGATAAACCAAAAGAATTGAGAACATGGATGGATGATTCTATATATTTCCCACCACAAATTCATGTTGACAGTCAAATTTGAAAATTGATCTATAAGATTCATCAAAAGTAATAAATGGATCAGTTCCAATGGCAGTAGCGAAGGTGTCAATTCCATCATCACCATCGTCAAAAATATGTCTTGAAATTACTTCAATAACGACACAAAATTCATGTCAAATATGGTCTTTGACATAAAAAACTTGTTTCTCCATTAATGCCAATACATATGGTTCATCGGTAGTAAGAGTGTGAGTCATATAAATTACTCGAAATCCAAAATCATCAATAAATGTGCCCTAACTCATCATCGAATCAAACCACTGGAATTTCATCATCTTGACTAGTCCATGAGAGTAATAATCCAATATTATTTTTTTCTTAAATGTATCCATAATAACCTACATTTTCAAATCATGGTCTACTATCTGATGCACTAACATAATAGTTTCTTGTGCCAGTAACCATAACACCATCATACTGTGTTCTCATGTTCTTTACTCATTCAGTGATAATAAATCTATACCCATTGATAACAATTTATTTACAGTCACGAACCACAGTATTAGGACCAAAAGACAAAGATATTATTTCTTCAGAGACAGAGTCAGCAGGAAAACTCAATACCTGAAATATAAATGAATATTAAAATTAATTAAATATTGATTTAAGTATTTTAAATATTAATATTTTTACCATCAATTTTAACCAAGCAGAAAACTATTTTCTATTAAAAGTCTCTCTCCTTCTCAAATATAAAGAACAATTCTTTATATTTATCATTGATTTGTGTTCCTTGTAGATAAAAATATGAATAGTTTAATAGATATGTAAGATATACATATTCAATTTACTTACCTAATGTAGTCATCAAACAAATTATCGTTAAACAAAATTGTGCGATGTTCTATCTCCTCTTCTTCAAGGCTTAATGTCTTCAATGCATATGATCCAGTAATTCCTCCTGTTTAGTGAAGTGATGGAAAACTAGGTTCAGTTTTCTCATACCGTTCTTCTTCATTTATAATTGTTATGTTCATTATTGTAGTAATATCAGACAAATACATAGAGCATAAATCCATAAATTCTTTATCCAAGTAACCGTTCATGATAGAACCTTTAGAATGATTCCTATTTTGAACATAATACTTTAATGTTTACATATTTATTTCAGTTAGATACATCTAAAAAAAAGAAATAAGTCCTCCAATAATTATTTCAGTTGGAATATAGATAGTTAGATGCAACATGCATGTGAAAAATTATGGAGGAAATATTTTCTCTAACTCACACAAAATTAATGGGGCATCTGCAACATTTTTTACAAGAAAGACATGGAAAAAATTCTTAGCACAAAGATCTATAAACAAATGAAACAACTTAATAGAAACCCCCCTTATATTATTGAAAAAAAGATGATAGACTGCTATTGGAATCAACTCATACAGAAGGACATGATAATCACAAGTCTTCAAAGATTTTAGCTTCAACTATCTTCTATTGACCTATTTGGATATGTTTCTTGAATAGCAATCAGGAACTTTAATAGTCTCTAGTACTTATAGAATTTGTTTTCTATAAGTGTCATCACATAAGAATCACATAGAAATTTCCATTTATTTTCACTGATACACACAAGATGTAATTCTGGGTTGATGCCCTAATCCACCAAGTTATGCCAAGACCATAAATCATCTTTTGTATTTACCTTAACATTTAGAATAATCAAAAGAAAAATTTCACATATATTCTTTTCAATGTGAATTACATCTAAGTAATGAAGTAGAAAATTGGTTGACCAATAAGGAAAATCAAAGAAGATACTTCTCTTCTTCCAATTGTAATAGGTTTCAGTGGAAACATTCGTTCTCTTTACAGATTTCATTTGACCTTTCCCAAATGAAAAACTAAAATCTTTCAATTCATTAAGAAAATCAGTTCTATACATATGATGAGATGGATCATTGGTCTCCATGGTATTGTAAAATCTTCAATGTTTATTTCTATATGGATGGTCCATTGGAAAGAATCATTGATGTACTATAAAACTGAAAATATAATGATGTTTTAATCTTCTGGATCATGTATTCTTCATACAAACAGGAAATGATAGTTTTCCCTTCATGCTCCATCCCTACATCATTTCATAAGCAGGAAAATCATTGATCTTCCACATAAGATCAACACACATATGAAATATTTCTTTAGAACATGCATTGTATGTGCACACACCCATATCCCAAAGAACATTCAATTATTTTATTAAAGGTTTCATGTATACATCTATATAATTGCTGGGATCAAAAGGGCTAGATATGAGTATACTCATGAATGTGAAAGGTTTTTTCATACACAACCATGGGAAAAGGTTATAAAAGTGTATAAAAACTGACCATGTGCTGTGTAAAGTAAGAATCTTTCCAAATGGAATAAAATTGTCACATGAAAGACCCAACCCCACATTACACACATCAGCTGCAAAATCAAGATATTGAGCATCAAGTCTCTGCCATTTAGATCCTTATGCAGGGTGAACCAACTCATCATTAGTCTTCTTTCTATTGGTATCATGCCATCGTATTTTTATTGATATTCCATGAGACATAAAAATATTTTGGATTCTGGGGATCAATAAAAAGTGCCACATTACTTTTGGAAGCATGCAAGATGGTGTTCCATCATCTTTTTTCTTCCAGTGGGATATTCCACATTTTATACAATCATTTCATTCAGCATTTTCCTCACATAATAAACTACAATCTTTTGGGAAATAATGAATTTTTTCTTCTTGAAAATCCAAGTTCCTCAACTAACTTCAATGCCATATAATTATTTGAGGGAATATCTACATAATATAAAAGTAAGTCATTTAAGAAGTTAAAAATGTAATCGATGAGAGTATTATAAATCCCATACATAGTTTTCCCATGAAACAATCGGATTAAAAATTCCAGCTTTTTCATTTTACCACATTGTTGATATACAGGAGTTGTGTCAGCATCATTAAAGTTTTTCACCCTAACAACATCATCATTTTCATTAGATGCATAATATGTTCTCGTATAGAAGTATTCTTGGGTCAGAATCCATTCTTTTTCATGATGATGAATAAATAGAAACTGATTATATAATAAATTATCCAACCCAGTCTTCTCATTTGGATCATCAACATTTTGAGATTTCATTTTCTCCCCATTGTGATACCACACATAGTAGTTTGTTAGAAAACCATATTTGGTTATGTGTTAGCTGACTTCTTTATGGATCAAAAAGGTCTTCCAACACAATTGTAACATGGGCAGTGTATGTGACCATTATCTGAAGCATTGTGAAATAATAAATCAAAAGAGATCTCCATTTTTTTTGAATTGTTTTTGATATCTGACCGATTTCATACATCCAACTTCTATCCATTCTGTAAAAAAAATATTAAAGTCATTTCATCAAAATAAATTAAATAAGATTGATGTTTAATCAAAAATATATTTAAGAAAACGAGAATTTTTCAATTTATATGAAACCATAACTAACACACTACTCTATATGAAAATCATAATATAAAAGACAACAAAATACTATATTAATTACAAAATACTATAAATTAATATAAATCCATGAGATTGAATTCAATTATAAATATAATACCATGAAAATTGGTCATATTGAGAGAACATATATAATCTTTGGGTGAATTTTGAGAGTCCTATACATCTTGTGTCAAAAAGAAGGAGAAATTTCGAATCCATGAGACTTTGAAGGAGAAGAATCCCATTATTATCAAGTATTCAATGAACTAAGTAATAACTTGATCACCTGAGATCTAGAGAGTGTTTTGAGACCAAAAAAAATGTTCAAGGAAGGTTTTTAATATCTTTTAAGAACTATACATGAGTGTACAAGATCATGTACACTTGTAGAGGAGAATTATTTAGGAGTTGAGTAAATTTTAGATCGAAGAAATTTTATATTTTGGTAGATTATTTGAGTGATATTCATAATATCTATTCTGAATAAATGGGAAATATAATTTGAAAATTATGGTAAAAATTTACTAAGGGATTGAAAAATCATGGTCATATATGTGAATCATGATCTAAGAAAGATTAAATAGAACTATAAGGATTTTTATGTCATAATATGAAGGTTCCAAAGAGAAAAGAATCATGATTCCATGTACATGGAGATTTCAAATGATGAGATTGAAATTTATTTTCTAAATGGAACAATATATCTATATTTTAGATATCTATAAAGGAAGGTGTTTCTAGTTGATGTAGTGAACTATTCCTGGGTTGATACCTTATTATTTAAACAATGTGAAGATATACTAATTTATCTATGTGTGCCTAATTTTGAGGTGAAATGTGTTTTGAAATTTTTTCATTTATCATATATAGGAGGATAACATAAACCTGATAGAACATTGTTCAAGATATTAAAAAGTGAATTATTTTCATCAAAGATGTAGAATGCATAAATAGAGTTTTTTACATAGGTTATTGATGCTAAAAAATGGAAATATTTTGAAAATTTAGGATATTTCCTAACACCCAATACCCAAAGTTAAAATATTCATTGTGTGGGTAATCAATTAAATAGTAATCTTACATACATCATTTGATATCACATACTTTCTATTGTGTATGTTTGTGTATTATGTATCAGAATGGGTATAATCTTGGGCCAATTTAAAGAAAAAAAACTACATTTGTGATAAATGTTTTGATTAGGAATGTATTTTCATTGTTTGGAATTCATTGTTTACTTATCAGTGATCATGTAATGCACTATAATAATTACTTTTTTTGTAGTACTACATGAGAAATATGAAGCTCAATACAACACCCTAACACATTATTAACCAAAACAATTTAGGTAAGTGACATTATTCAACTAAAAGATCAATTTTTTTTTGAAAAAACAATGAGTTCAACGTCATTAGATTCTATCAATAAGTTTGATGATTTATTATAGTCATACATAAAATAATTTAAAATACTAATTGGTATGACCCCATTTTAAGATTATCTATGGAAATCCATGCCAGTTATTAGTGGATCTAAAACATTATTCATATTAGTCTGTGAGGAAAGTGGATATGGATTTAGAAGTGGCATGACTAATGAATCAATGGGGTCATACCACAAATAAAACCTCACTATATCTCTTTTAAGAGGTAAAAAAGTTGTTTATAATGTGAAAAAATGAATCCCAAAATGATGCTTATAGTGTGTAGATATTTTGGAAAACTTATTTTTACTAGGTTAGCTTCACACTATGAGAAAACCTTGAGATCCATCAATAGTGGGTGATGTTTAGAAGATTTCATCATGATGGAATTTCATATAGTGAAATAACTCTTAATGATAGATATGAAGAATCTTATAATTTTGGAACTGGGAATTTAAAACAATAAAAGATAGGATTTTTCAATGAAGAATTAAAATTCTATAAATATTTTTTGCTAAACCCTAAAACATGTAATTAACTTCCTAATAATCCTTCCAATATCTATCTTGACTGATTCTCCAAACCACCAAATTTATATTTCATCATATTCAATGGGGAAGGTAAACTATCACGGTCCTCTATTGTGTGATTTATACAATATACCATACCCATCTGAACCCAATTCTGCATGAATATCCATATAATACCTTTAAAATTACCTATACCCAATCCAACCAATATCAAAATTCCAATCCATCACCCAACCAACACCAAATTCATCCTCAATATCACTACCCTTACCATTATTCCTTGAACAAAAACTATAAATACAAAATCCAAATCTAATTTTCAACTAAACTAAATTTCATAGAAACTACCATATCACCCCACCAAAAAATGGAAAGAAACCTAAAACACTACCCCAACTATCCCCAATACCTTCACATGGACCATCTTTATATCCATTACCCACCTTGAGACAATATGACTGAACGAACCCTTTACCATCTTTGAGTGGGGATACATCTCAACAACACCTCCATTATTTCATACGGTTCACTAACTATGCATAGAAGGAGTGTCTATGAATACTTAAAATAAAGTTGATTCACATAATCACGACAATTTAAGTGTAGAACAAAAATAGAAAACAAATCGAAGTTCACTTATTTGGTATACCATGCCACAGACTGCACATACCTCTCGTTTAGGCCAAATCAAAATAGAAAAAACAATAGATGCAGAACATTAAAACTAAGGAATCACTTACATATTTGATGTGTAGAACTAAAAAATTTCTTAATTGAATATGGGTCTATCAGGTGGAAAGAGTTTCACAGCCTAGGGTAAAGAGAGATCTTCGGGAGAGCTTCAGTTTACAGATGCAATCTCACAGATGGGGAACTAGATCTATTGTGTATTTAGAGGAAAATATTCCCAACAATTTTAAAAAATTGTTGGGAAATAAAGTATTTAAAAATGGTTTCAAAAAACCATTGGTATATATTAAAAATAGGGAGGCTTTACCAATGGTTTAGTCAAACCATTGGGATAGGTTGTTTGTGAAAATAGTATACCAATGGTTTGAGAAAGCCATTGCTGTAGTCCTCCTATACCAACAATTTTATAAAACCATTGGTATAAAAGTGTTGGTATAGCCCCTATTTCCACCAGTGCTAGGACACGAAGGGTTAGAAATAAATTCTAATTCCTTTACTAAAATGTGGATGGTGTTTTTGTATTAAACAAAAAACGTGTATCCAAAAACAATGATGAGACATGATATGATGCATGAAGGTAACCAAAATAAATAATTATCCAAAATAAATGAACAAGATTAGAGTATAAATAAAAATAGAACAAAATAATAAACCATAAATCCCATGACTTACAAGACGCTGAGAACCAAGGTAGCCCCATTACAGACCCCAAGAATTGACCAACTCCCAATCTACGTCTTCCATCATCTATGACTAAAACATCACATTTCTCCACTAGAGAAATATGAAATTTTCCCCTTATGTTTTTCCTGAAAAAAGATCTACATATGACCCATGGTGCATATACAATGGGTGAGTATATTAAATCAGTATGGAATTCTTTAAAATCTTCCCATGCACACCACTAAGATTGAAACAAGTTAGAAATATTTATATAAAACAAGTATTATTATAAAAAATAGTTATCAGAAGAATTTCAAAAAGAAAGTAAAGTGGGATATCAACACATTTTATATCAAAGAATATTTTATCAATCCTTCCATGAAAAAATAGTTTATAAAAAATAATTTATTAAAAAATATATCCATTATTTCTTCTTGTAATTATCATTCCACATTATCATACATACATGAGTGCATCCAAGATGATAATTCAAATACTTATGAGAAGTAACTCATATTATGTACCAAGTCTTCACTTGGTTGTGCACCATTATGGAACAATTGGTATAGATATCCAAATATGAATCCAATAAGTCCCCTAATAATATGATCATTAACACATGAAAATTTATATATTCCAAAGTATCATTAAAAACAAATTTTCTTTAAATAATTTATTTTTAATCATTTTAACAAACAAGTTGTATGTAGCTTTCTAAAATCAATATTTCTAAACCATACAACAAGTTGGATTTCCAGTAATCTCCCATCAAGGGTTTCTCCAATGAAAAAAACAAGGATATTTTTAGTAATAAAAATACTTCAAGTTGAAAAATATGTATAGAGATATAATCCACTAACCTAAAATGGTTTCTATTTTAGAATAATCACATAATTATCTTGGTATATCTATATTTATTTTTCCATTCCCTTAAAAAATTACCCAAAAAAACCCATCAAAACATGTCCTAACCCATATGTCTAGTAATACTAGTTCTGATCTTGGATTCTCCCCTAGAGTAAATTAAGAGGTCTAGAAGATAAAGTAGAAAAAGACAACATACCTTGGTTATCTATATCTAATTCACCAAAATCCATCATAATCAACTTCATATAAAAAAGAATTTACAAAAACACATAGTAGAGACCTATTGTTCAAGAGCCTAAGAAAATAAACAAATAATGAGGGTTTTATGGGAGTTTTAGGGTTTAAAATTTAATTTTTGGAATCAATTAATCACATATCATGGTTAAGACACATAATTTACTAAACTAACCATTAACTGTGTGGGTTCTATTGTCTCAAAAACTCCCAACTCACACAATTTGGTTATAAAATTTTGAAACATGTGTGTGATCCATGAGAAATGCCTCTATATCATATTTCATGGTTATCTAGGGACTATACATGTTTTCCCCTGACCTTTCACCTCATTTCAGTCTCTCTCAAGATGCCACATGGTTACCTAGGGAATCTGTATGGTTTCCTTTAACTACACACGAACTGTAATACCTCTAAAACATTTCCAAACCCTACCAACATTTCCCAAAAAAATTCCAAGACTAATCCCAACCAAAATATATATCATAAAAACATCAAAGAGTATTCCATACCTCAAACCAAGGATTTTACATTCTCCCCACTATTCAGATTTCTATCCTCATAAAGATAGATATTTGCATTGTTTTAAAATAGATACAACCATTGATCCAATATGAAAACCTCATGTTACCACATATCCTCCTGAACTTGAACATTCTTCCACAATTTATACATAGAATGAGTATATTTACCACAAAATATATTTTATCATTTTTCCATAATACATATCGAGGCATGGATAAATGTATAAAATTACTCCAGATCAATATGATCCCATAAAATTAAATGGTTAGGGTTAGGATATTACTTCTTCATTTGAGTTACATGAAACTCATTATGAATAAAACCAAACCTTAGTGGTAAATCCATCCAATAAGACACATCACTAATCCCTTCAAGTATCTCAAAATATCAAACATACCAAGGATATTACATCCCATGTTTAACCAAATGATGATGCCCCAACCTTGGAGATAACTTTGAGAAAACATATCCCCCACTCCAAATAATGAAAGTTGATGATGATGATCCACATAATATTTATGAAAACATTAGTTTATTACAAATTTTTCCTAATCATATGAATATTTTCTATCATCAAGGCACTGGGCTAGGTCCAATTAGTGAATTTTATCCTATTTCTTACCAATAATGTAGAGAGAGACATAGAATGATATACAATTTCTTGAATAAATCCATATGTATTGTGTATTGATAAATATTGTTTTATGAGAACTCCACTAAAGGAAAATGATCCTACCACAAGCCACAAAAATCAATAACATAATCTCTGAGCATGAATTCTAAAGTATGGATCATACAATATAACTAACCATCTATCTGAGGATGATATTTCATGCTCATGGTTTATTGGGTTCTAATGACTTTCTATACAGATCACCAAAATCAAGCGGCAAACCTTGGGTCTTAGTAATATGATCAAAACTGACATACCATTCAACTTTACTAAATCCTAGATATAAAGATTTTCCAGGTAATCTACCATATTTGATTCATGGATCTAAATGAAGTGGGATGACTTTGTGAGTCGGTCCACAATTACATAGATGGAATCATGCCTCTGAATTAGAGACTTTCTCCCTTTTCTATATAGGTATAAGTAAGGATTGAAGTATAACTAATGGGATTTTATGTTTAACAATGAACTAATAAAATTTGAGTCATTTAAAAACATATTTTATGACTCTACATTTCATACTCGACTAAAAAAATGGTTTCTCATTTCCTTATAAATTATTTGGATTCCTGGATAAATAACTTATTTTGAATGGTGATAAGGTGAAATAAACTATTCAAGATAAGATGGAGGAACTAATATCTGATTTTGAAATCAAAACAACAAGTTCTCATGTTTTGTACATCCATTAATGGTCTCACCACCATTGAGTTTTGACCTTATAGTTAAACAACCAGTTTTAGATTGTTAAGAATCCTTTACTTTCTAAATCAAATAAGGAATAGGTGACACCACAAAAAATGCCAAAACACTATTTTTCTCAGTGTAATATATATGCAAATCAACAATCACTATCATCAAATTCCACTAATCAATAGCTTCTATAGCCAAATAACTATAAATTTTTTGACTTAGATCATCGAACATTGAATTTACTTAACCAATTTTTAACACTATATCAAATTCAAACATTTGAAGATGTTATATCAATCACAATTTCTCGAGATTCAGATATATTTTT
Organism: Viscum album; assembly: GCA_963277665.1. NCBI lineage: Eukaryota > Viridiplantae > Streptophyta > Magnoliopsida > Santalales > Viscaceae > Viscum > Viscum album. The sequence continues at coordinate 100,936,957 of OY728159.1, forward strand.
GAAAAGTTGGGTTTTAAACTTTTATGGTTAGTAAACACAGTGATCTTTTTACAAAAGAGATAATGATGCTATATTTTTTAAGCATGAACTACCATAGATATCTCTAGATCATGTTTTGAGAATGTTTTTTTCATGCACTTATAAATTTTTTTAGTCATAATTTAGGACATGATCTCCTTAAATGAGAACAAAACCGAAACAAAATACTCACGTATCATAATATACCACATAATATTTCCATTGATTTGGTAAAGTAAGATATGTGTTGAAGTGAGTCTGGATTTATTCTCCTTGAGGGATTTATGAGAGTTGATTCTCTATTGGAATGGAATAAATCTCCTCATCCAAGATATCACTGGAGAGGAAAATGTTAAATCCACATACAAAGAGACAATAATAATCTTATAAGCCAAGATAGTTGTATATCTCAAAGAAATTATTGGGTGGCAACCAATATATAATTACTTATATATTTTTAATATCAACTGATACACCTTTCTCAGAAATCACATGGACAAGGAACCATACTTCTAATATCCATAAGTCATGCTTAGAGAATTTAGCATAAATATAGTGTTCTCATAGTGTTCTCAATAATACATACAATTGTTTTTCATGGTCACTCTCAGTCTAATAATTCAAAATGATATCATTAACAAATACCAGAAAAAAATATTCAAGATACCTTTAAACAATATGATTCATCAATGCCATGAAAAATGATGGTATATTCATATGATCAAAGTGCATAAAAAGGTAATCATAAGAACCATAAAAAATTATAAAATATATATTTGGAATAACATATTTTTAAACTTAGATTTGGTGATACCCTAATCATAAATAAATTTTAGAGAACCACTTGAATCCTTTCAATTGTTCAACTAGATCATAGATTCATGGAAGAGGATATCAATTCTTTATTATAACTTTTTTTGCTTATAATAATCAATATAAAGGTGAAGTTATCCATCCAATTTCTTCACAAATAAAACCAGAGTATCCCTAAGTTAGGTACTAGGTCTTATGAAACCTTTAATTTATAAGTATTCTAACTAAAACTTAAATTACATAAATTCTATTGGTTTTATCCTATAAGATAGAAGTGAAATAGGGTTGGTCCCTAATAGTAGATAAATAGAAAATTATTCCTTACTTTTAGGTGGAAAACTAGAGATATTTTTAGTGAGATATCAGGATATCAATCTATGGTGTATAGAAAATATCATTTCTTAATTTCATTAATAGTTTTCAAAGTTACTACTACCATCTAATAAGAGACAATCTCGACTATCAGTACCAAAGGTCATACTCTACCAATATTAAGATCCCTATATCCCTTAAAGAGATTTAATATTCCATCATAGGATGTAAAATGAACTTTCCAGGAATAAAAATCAATTTAGGATTTGAAATCTATCAACCAATTCATTCCCATATTTAGATTAAATATGTAAATCTCTAAAATTAAAAAAATCCCAAACAAACTGAGCCCCATAAATAGTTATATAGCATTCATCACATAAATAATTTTCACTCACATTGCCCAAAAGGTTTAGAAATTTTCATAATGTGAGGTATCACCTCCACATGTAGTCCCATATGATTCATAATATGAGAATTGATAAAAGAATAGGATTCCCTTATATCAAACAAAACATAAATAAGTGCTGAGTTTATATGGATGGTATCTCACACCATTTAAGGGAGATATTGATCATAATTAACAATTTTCTACACACCATAAAACTACTTACCAGGTCCTCCAAAATATTATTTTATTGTCGATTATTGTTGTATCAGTTTCAGTGTCTATGTGTTCCTAGAATCACCTTAGATTTCTTGGTTCTAGGTTTGAGAACTATTCTGAGGACACTGAACCATATGAGAATAAGAGGATTGAGACACATTTGATATATTTCCACCAGTTTTTCTTAGGGTAGTAGTACAATAATATTTGGGGTGCCCTATTTTTTCAAAATTATGACACTCACGAGACAGATTCATACTATACATTTTCTTATGCTCCAACAATCCACATTGAAAACATCTTAGTATAGTGTTACGGTGTGGAGGAAAAGAACCAAATCATACTGATTAGTTCTTTGATGCTATGTTTCCTTGAGAATAAGATTCCCTTTTCTCCTTATTTCTTAAAATGGAGTTCCCACTTGTACCTATATATGTAAAAAGTGTTCCCCCACTATAGGTTTTTGAAATGTTTTTTTCTTCCACCATCACTCTATTGACTATCTTGGTATAACCATGAATATAGAAAATAACTAGTTTAGAGTGAATGTATAGTTATAACCCTACCTCAATGATATGATCTTTTAGGTACTCACTAGTGGATACCTCTTGAGAACAGAGATCTATATTTATGAACTTATCTGTATAATCTATGAAAGACATACTTTCTTTCTTGAGAGTAAATAAATCTATATTCTTTGTGATATTAAAGGTATGTAGAGAGAAATTATTGTTAAACAATTCCTAAAACCATTTACATGCATGGTAATAGTCTTATTTAGTTTTAAAAACGATATCACACCATTTTTTCATGGCCTTTTATCTTGTATACTATTATATTTACCATTATACTGGCCGAGGTTCTTAGAAAATAAAATATTCTCTTAACACAATCAAGCCACGCCTACAAATTTTTTATTCCTTAATTCCCGCAAAAGATTAGTGGATTATGCCCATGAAATTTAAATGATATATTTTCATGGAATTTTTTTATTCCCTTATCAACATCTTGGAAGTCATGAACTATAGTCTGGAAGAGTTATTGATTCACCCATGGTTCAATTTGAGCCACATTTTCAACTGCACCCTTCTATTGATCGTTTTATCTTTATAATGGTTCCATATCTCTATAAACATATATAAGTTACAATTATTCACAAAAGTAAAAATAAACTAAAGGTTTAAGATATTTTAAAATATAAAAACCAAATTTTCATAACAAAACTTCAATAGTCCTTAAATAAAACTGAAGGTTTTGGGTGTTGTGGAAGCACCTTCGATGGGAGTGTAATTAAAAAATTATTTTAATATATAGTTTCCTAAAACCCTGAGAGAGGTTATTTCATATTATATTTATAATTAATTTATTTTGATCTAAAATAAATCATTAATTCATCTTAGGATCATTTCTTTAATGATGTTGTTGATCTTCCAAAAACCATTTCAGATTAACATTGTTGTGTTTTAAGGATTTAGGTGTAGAATCCCTCTAGTAGTGATACGCACATGATCCTTTGATCTTCAAGTAATGATAGTTGATTTATAGGTGCAAGAAAGGTGAATCAAATGTATTTAATTCTTTATCTCGATCACTCCAAGATCCTTTAGGCTTGAAGGAGTTAATCTCATTCTTAATAAGAAGAGAGAAGTAATTCAAGAGAGAAAGAAGTCTGTTGTGCACAATGATTATCTATTCTATATTTTCAATTAACCCAACACAAAAGACACAAACATATATATATAGAGCTTGGGTTTATGTTAAAATATTATTTAATTTCATACTGACCCTTAAATAATAATTTAATATTTAAAAAACCCCATGCCAAAATAATAATAATAATATTGAAATTTTATGGAATGCACATTAACTTGAACAATAATCGATATTATTTTACTGGATTATAAATTAATATTTATCACTGGACAATGCCTTGGTATGTTCAAACTCCTTGGTGTTTATTGAATAATTTAAAAATATTTATTAAAATATTTCATTCATCAAAAAATATTTGTGATCGATAAAATATCAATAAAATTATTCCTCAATATCGAAAATAATATTTATACTGTTGATTGAATTCAAATAGAATTTAATAAGGATTAATAAAAACAATTAGTGTGTGACCCTATAGGATTATTTATCATTAGAATTAGGAGGGATTACCTAATTTCCTAGATTTCTATATAGAAACGAGTCAAGGAACCCAATAGAAAGAACTTAATTTTAGAACATCTATAACTATATGAAAACACTCACTATGTAATATAATCCATTTATATCAATATCTCATCAAGAAGGTTGAACATCCATGTCATCGAAATATATAATCGATATGTCTATCATTTACTATATGAAATAAACACATCATTACACCATGTCCTTGTAAGTTAATGTGACAGTTCTATTTCAATCAAAGGGATGAGATATAAGATTCTATAAATATAGAGGGGATTAATCCTTCCTTGACTTATTCATTAATAACACATCACTCATAACACACCCAACATATCCAAATTCACTATGAAATATTATAATCATGGTTTACGAAATAAATATAAACGCGTGAATTTTAATATGTATTAATAATAATCATAAAGTCTATGGACCATTGCACATGTTCGTAGATTAGATTTTCTGATAACACCAAAACATGCATAACTCCTACTTATGGGTCTGTTCTAATAATACCCCTTCTTGAAGATTACCAAGTGAGAACTTAATTAGAATAAGTCTCATCCGATTATGATTACTCACACTTGATATTCACATTTAATATTTCCCATTATATAATGTTATCCGACGGTAGAACTATATTTAAGACTATCATCATAGCACTTCGAGGTTCTAGGACACAAACTCTAATTAAAACATGGATGTTATGCTTATTGTTTTAATTCTACCTACTAATACATCATACTCTACACTCATTAGTTAAACACATGGATATTTGGTGATAAACTACTAAAAGTGTGCATGAACACCCTTTTGTACCCTAACGACCCTAGTAACTTGAATTTCAACATAAAGTGGTTAGTTATTCCTTTTTATTCTCTATATTTCAAGTTCTGACACATCCTATAACCATAACCACTACCCTGATAGAAAGACCATAATAAATTGATACCATTTGTAATAACATGATCTTAACCCATTGGCTTGGGAAGAGGATGAGGTGCTAAATACATTAGGTGACATTCCTAGGTCACCAAATGTTGATAATAAATTCCAAAGTCATTACAAAAACATGGGGGATGTATTTTACTTTAAAAAAACCTACAATTGATAATAATGATGAGGCATAATATGATGCCTGAAAGTATCCAATACAATCCAATATCTAAAATAAATATAAAATATTAGTTTGAAGAAAAACATAAAATAGGAAACAAAAAATATGAGAACATAAAAATAATTGAGCACTAAGGTGGCACATTCCAGAAATCGAGACTTGGCCAAATCCCAAGATTTGTCTTCCATAAATCATGATTGGAACATTAGGTTCCTCCACTAGAGAAATATGAAATCTTCCCTGACTTGTGTCATGAAAAACAACATCTTAAAATACAATGGGGTTTATATAAAAGGGGTGAGTATATTGATACAGTAGGACATCCACCATAAGATTACTATAAGAAACACTAATAAAATAAAAAGTTAGAACAATTTATGTAAAATAAGTTAAAGCCTAGAGAATATTTATTAGAATAATTTCATAAAAAGCAGGAAAGTGGTATATAAAAACAATTTATATCAAATCATAATTTAGAAATATTTTCATGAATTATTAGTTTATAAAAAAATCACTTATGAAATAACATATCTATTATTTAACCTTATCATACTCATTCCGTTTACCCACACACACATTCAAGCATCCATAATGATAGTTCCAATATGCATGAAAAATAAATTTTATTCAACACCAAGTCATCACTTGTCCATGAACCTATATGACCAAATTTGAACTAGAAACTAAGTCCAAATCCAACCAGGCCCCTCACAATGTAATAATTGACACACACCAACTCATATATTCCAAATTCTCTTTAAATCATACTTAATTTAATTTTACTTTAGGTTTTTTTACAAACATGTTGTGTGCATCCTTCAAAAAAAAATATTTTAAAACCATAAAAATTAATCTTTATGACAATCTTCCATAATTTATTTTTTCAAAAAAACCAAAATCAATATTTTTAGAAATATGAATCCTTCAAGTTCTACTATAAGTAGAGATAGATAAGACACCTACCTCAAATAGTTCCATTCTAGAAGAATTACAGACTGATATTGGTATATCCTGGTTCTTTTTTCCCCATCTTAAAAAATTTCAAACACAAATACCATAAAAACTTGTCTTAACATGTAGATATGAGTATAATAATTCTGATCTAAGGTTCTTCTTGAAAAAAATGAAGAGATCTAGTAGAAGAAGTATAAATTTAAAACACACATTTATTATGTAGACCTAACACACCAATATCCATTGGAATTGGTTCCAGATAGAATAGTATCATAAAAAACACCAAGTGGAGTCCCTTGGATCAAGATCACAGGACAAAAGAGGAAGAATGAGGGTTTTAGGGAAGTTTTCATGTAAAAAAGCCAATTTTTTCAATTAATTAATCATGTCACATGGTTATATCTTACTATTTACAAAACTGTGCACTAACCATGTGGGAGACACTATCTCAAAACTCCCATCTCACATGAGTTGACATGTCATGAGTCAACCAGGTGAAATGGCTCTGTCCCATATCATATAGTTATCAAATAAATCCTTAAGGTTTTTCCTAATTATGCACCAACCATGCACTTCCTCCTAGACTCTCTTAATATGGTTACCAGGGGAATCTACACAGTTTCCCATAACCACCCGCCAATTGTGGGTCATCTAAAACACTTAAAAATCCTATTAAAATATCATAGACATATCTTTATACTAAGATAAACTAAATGAAAACTCAAAAACAAAAAAATAGTGGCACATACCTCTAATTGAGTGTGTTATAATAGTGTTCCCCACTTTTAATTTTTTGTTTGTCCACCCAAGATGTACTTCTCTTTCTCCCCTTTACAAAACTATCATAGATGTTTATAATTTCTACACCTTAACTTACTTTAGTTACAATTTACTAGTAACAACTAGATCTATTCAAAATTTAATTCCAACTCATAGATATTTATTTTAATGAAACAATATAACCCTAAAAACAATTCCCATTTTGGGATAATTTAGAAGATAATGAAATGAAATAATTAAGAGAAAATCTAAGGAGTTAAGTCATAAGGGAAAAAAACCCTCTTGAAGTTATATTTTGATAAATACAAATGATATTCTTATATTGAAAATGATTTCAGTATTTATATTGATTATATCTTCTTAACTTCCATAACTATTCTTGTAATATATGAGTTTTCTTATAAAAGGGTTAGAAAATACCATCTCTCACTTCTTTTAAGGGTTCCCTAAAAAATTTAAAAGGAAAAAAAATAGTATGCCCATATAGTCAATACATTACAAATTCATACATAAGAAAATATTAAGCATCAATAAGTATACATAAATGTAAACTCAAATATTAAAAAAACACATAAAAAATAACATCAAATATAAAAAAGATACACAAGAGTAACTTGAAAGATAAAAAACATACACACCTAAGAGTAACTTCATAGTGAAAACCACACGTAAGAGTATCTTCAAAGATAAAAAAATATTTTTAAGAGTAAATTAAAATATCAAGACACACATGTAAGATTAAATTCAAACCATATAGAGAGGGTATTAAAAATAAACTTTATAAAATAAATAAAGAAAAATGTACCTTCCATAATTGTAATTACCGTTAACTTCATTAATAAAAATGATTCAATAAAGTGTGTCTTTAAGAGATGTTTATGAAATATATTATAATTTTCATTCAAAAAATATTATAGAAAATATAAACTACATATATAAACTATTAACATAATTTTAAAATAATAATGTCATACTCCTTTCTAGAGGTGTATTTTAATGTCAGAAGATAGTAAAATAAGAAGTAAAACTTATGATCACTTAACACTGAGCATATATGTAAAACCCTGACCCATAAATGTTAATTATTTTAATCATTTAATTATTTTTATCCTTGATTTTGAGTTTTGAGCTGAGCTATTTTTTTTAATTTAATTTTTGGAGTTTTCTACCTAGGTGCATGGTTGGCGCACAGTTAGGGGAAACTGTGTGCCATCCCAATGTAAATCATGCGACCAAGATAGTAGGGATTTATGGGGTGAATGTCTAGGATAATGGGTGTGTGAACCTACCTAGGAGACCGTACTATCCCCCCCTTGGGACAAAGGAAACCACATGGTTGGTATATGTTCTGGAAAACTGTGCAACCAAATCGTGCGACCTTCCCTGGGTTGAAAAAAAGAGAAAAGAAAAAAAAACAAAATAAAAAGAGATGTTTTAATAATAATAATAATAATAAAATTATTATTATTATTATTATTATTATTAATATTACTAGTATTATTATTATTAAACCCTTAAAGGGTCTCCCTCTCCCTCCTCTCTTGCTCGCATGACCCAACCCGAAAGGGGCTCTCCCCAACCGTGCACCACCAGCTCCTCCCATATCCTTTTAGAAATGGATTTTTGTGCCTATTTATTGTGTGACCAACTCCAGTGAGTTCCTTATCCTCCCATATTACTTTTTATTCCTTTATTTCTTGATTTTCTATATCTTCTATTTGGTGTGTTCTTGTAGGGTATAGCCTAACTAGATTTTGTGTGTGTTACTTATGTTTCTTCTTGATGTCTAGGGTCCTTGGGTCCCATTGGGTTTAGTTATATGAACAAACATCTAAGGTAGTTAGTTTTAAATCAATTTTGGGTAATGTTTCTTCAGTTTTTATTATTTGGACCAATTTTAATTAATGATTTTGTGATTTTTTGGGTTCCCTATATTTTTAGTGCGTTTTGGACCTTGTTGAGGTGGATTTGAGTTTCTAAAGTTAAAGGTGAATTACATACACACGAATATAAAAGAATATATATATATTTAAGTTCCCCTTTATATGTATTAACTCACGGAGGTATGAATATATATATATATATTTGGGTTTGGTGTTCATATATATATGTGTGAGAAATGCATACGTGTGTAAGTGTAAAGGGGTATATGTATGTTTAAGCATATATGTACGGAACCCCTTATACATATTCATGGCCATGAAAATATGTAAATATGGTCTATGTATACTTATATATATTTGAACATGCATATGTGTGAAAGTGTAAAAAAGGATGTTTCACATTGTCCTCGATAGAAGCATCAAGTGCCGATGTGTTGCATCTTGGTCCTCTTCTCCTTGAGGTTAGTCATCTATGCCTAACCATTTAATTTGAATTCCATAATTAGTTGATTGTTTTAAAAATATTATTTCATTATTATATAGAAATTATATGCAATGATAATTATTTGGGGAACTTATAAATAGTAAATTAATTCGTTTCAAATAATTTACCTAAACTTGAAATCTAATTTTTTGATGTTAATATATTATTTCAACCTTGTATTGGAAAAGGTAAAGTATTTTCAATGTTTAGTTGGTTTTATAAATGATGCTTCATTAAAATTGGTAAGGCCCATTTGGATCCTTTAATTATTTCTTGGAAAATAGTTTTGAACACTCATAATGTGCAGGCTCGACTGGAACCTTTTTTTGTATTCTTGAAAGATAGGTTACCACCATGAATACTCTCCATTTTAGTAGGAATTTACATGGATGGTGTTAGGAGTTCAGATTAGAATGAATGATGAATTCCATGATATAAGTGTTATATTTTCATGGCTTCTTCACCTCTCAATTTTATTATAGCCATGGAATCCTAGGCCTCGTAGTGAATTTTGAGAGACATTTTCAATCTATGTTCGGATTAGACAGACTATATACCCTTGGCAGAGATAGTACTCATGGGTTGTTCCACCGGTTAGGATAGTGTAGAGTAGCTTGGATGATTATTGACTATAGAGTTGCATCACATGACAACATATGGATCTGAACTGAGTAAATCTAGGGTCTCTTTAATTAGGGTCTAGGTATATCCCATGATATCTGATTCACATTTATTATAGTTTCCCTCATTTTTTGATGTTTTTAATAAAAATCATGTTAACTATTATATTTCTACTATAATTTCTTATAATAATACTTGTTTATTTGTACTCTTCTATCCACTACTTTTTTTTCACTGAGGTATCTCTTTCACCACATGTTCTTTGTAAAACAATTTATTGGAAAACTTTCATTCTTTGGAAACCATTTTGAAAAATGGATAGGAAAATAGTTCTTTGGAAATTATTATTATGTTACTTGTTTTGAAAAGGAAATGAAATCCTTGTTTTACATATATGTATTTCAAACTAGCATGATATGGTTTTATTCTTTTAAAGGCAAGGCTTCAGGTTTGGTTCTTATTTTGGAATCCTTACTAAGAACTCAATGCTCTGTTCTATATCATCTTTTTTAGTTTTAGGTTCCACCGGTTTTGGGATCGCTCTCGGAGCTATATTGGTTATGTGATTAGTGGGGACTGATGTGGTAACTTGGAGGCATGTTTAGCCATATAGTTTATTTATTTCCATTTTTAGTTGGTTATTTAATTTTATTCCTATTTATTGATTGATTATTCATGAGTTAAATCATTCATAACTATGTATTATTGATGTCCAGCACCAGTTTCAAGCCTAGGAGGATTGGGAATGCCTCTCAGACCTTGTCATGGGTCAGTTTGGGTGGCCAGTTCAGGGTTGACCCTTGGTGGTTTGTGAAAAATGGTATCATAGTATGATATACCTTGTTATTTAGGGATTTATAGTATTTCATAGTTAGGACTTTTGAAATTCAAGCGGTTAGTCCAGGGAAGTTACTTGATCACCACATATTAAAGAAGACACTTGAATTTACAGGGTGGTCTAGGGTGGTCTTGCCTCAAATTTCGAGGTTGTATCTTAAGTGTTTTCAAGGTCCTTAGCTTTATTTTGAGAATTTATAGTTGGTTTTCAATATTTTTTGGTTATTATGGGTGGTATTAAAAGGGTTCATGGTTTCTGTGTATGTTCTGGTAAACCATCACAGACTATGAAACTTCCTTTGATGAATTTCGATGTGCGCACAGAGTTGGTGCATGGCCTACCAAACTGTGTGGCCAAGACATATATAGATATGGTTCCTTTGAGATTTTGGTATTTTTTATTGATTATTGAGTCACTTAATTTTTTTCTTGGTAGTGGATTGAGTTTGTTTTGTGGTGTTTCCCTTTGGTTCTAAAATTTTAATTGGTTTATTAAAAATTAGATTTCCATAATGAAAACATTGAATATTTTGGAAAATGAAATGGTTTGTTTTGGAAATGGGAATTGTTTTGGAAATTAAATCGTTTTGGAAAATGTTTTGGGTTTTTTTTGAAGGTTTTGTAAAATGTTAAATTGAAGTTTCTTGAAAAAAGTGAATTTTTAAATGCTTTTTTTGGATGATAAAGGAAAACTTCATATTGGCTGGGATTTTGAATTCAGGTTGAATGTTTTGTTTTGGGTATAAAACATTGTTTTTAATTGAAATTTAGTATTATTATATATAATCACATGTATGGATATACACATGTGGTAAAAGGATAGTTTTTGGTTGTGTGGGGGAGTTCTTGAGTACATGTATGTATATATTTTAGGATTCATAGAATACTAATGTCAGGTAGTTAACCTCTAAAGGTTGTTTTGTTTTTTGAAATTGGTTTTCGAAAATGTGGATTTCAATTTTATAAAAAATGTGGGAGTTTTGTAATGCTACCTTTTTTTGGAGTTTTCATTTTTGCGCCTTTTTGGTTTAGATTTTTTGGAAGTGTTGTTGGGGATTTTTTGAGTTGAGTTGTTGATTTGTGCTTGGGATATTTAATTTTGGATTGTGATGCATTTTGATTCGGTTATGTGTTTCTTATATTCGGAGTATGACTCAGAAAAGTATCAATGAGAAGTGGGTGGTTGGTATTTATGGTTTATTCCTTGTTTTCCTAAGTGAAGTCCATTTTGGGAATCATTGCTAGTCGACATTTAGTAGTTTGAGCCTTTCAGATTTGGGGTGGTTAGAGTCTTTGAGAAAATTCAGCTGAAGAGTTTCTCAAGGTATTCCCTTTTATGACTCTATCTAGAATTTTAATTGAGTGTTTGAGCTGAAGCCTCTCCAACCATAGGTTTTAGAGTTGAAACTGTTTACATTTCCCCTTTTTATGGTTTTTTATTTTTGAAACTTCTTTTTGGGAGATCTTCATGCTCTCATTTTCTTGATATTTCGGTAATATTTCCTTGTGGATGTGAACTTGTGAATTGTTGGATTTCTTTTGGAATGATTCTAGTTTTTGAGTAGTACCTATATGAAGATTCTAGAGTCTTACAAAAATTATGAATCTTGGTTTGGTATGGTGTTTAATTCTAGTCTATTTCATTGAGGCCCTCTTTTTTTTGGGGTTCGTCCATGCTATCTTTTTTAAATGGTGTGGAGACTTACTATGGGTCTCTTTGATGTCTTCTCTTAAATTGATCTTGTGTAATTTAGGATGTTAAGAATTCACACCATTTTTAGAGGTTTTTTTGGATTTGTGAGTTGTTTAGATTTAGAAATTAAATGTCTGGACAGAGTCCTAATATGGTGGGGAGACCACCATAGGATTATTTCATTGAAAAATCAGCCTTCAAGGTGTTATTGATGGGAAAATTCCTTATTTCTGCTCTTCCTGACCCCAATTAGGGTAATTGGTTGGCCTAAATAGCGGGATACCAGATGAACGGTCATGCATATCCCGAACATGCCCTAATTATTACTAAGTTTGGGGTTGGGGTGTTCCATGTTGCGTTTGTGTTTGGGGATTTGAGATTCTTCATTTAATCTTTTTTGGGAGGATTAAGTTATTGGGTCTCGTTTGTTCACTCTTCTAGTGTGGGTTCATTTATTTAGAGATAAAAACTATAGTCTCCTTTTGGGATCAGGTTTTTGAGAATACAATAAATTAGTTCTTGGTCTTCAGGTTTCGAGAACTTCATCTTGTATAGTGGTTTTCTTTCATCCAATGTTGTGACCAACTGAATATTTGAGAATTTATACAGATAGAAGGTGTCATTGTGGGAAAAATTGTCACACCATTACCATATCATGTTAATTATTTTTAACCATTTAATTATTTTTATCCATTATTTTATGTTTCAAGCAGACCCAATTTTTTTTTTTGAAAATTTAAATGTTGGAGTTTTCTACCTAGGTGAATGGTTGGCGCACAGTTAGGGGAAACATGCATTAGCCCAGTGAAAACAGTGTGGCCTAGATAGTGGGGTTGACTAGGGAACACAGCTAGGCTCACTAGCATGCACCCTCCCTAGGAGCCCGTGCGGTCCCTCCCCCTTTGGATAGTGGAAACCACACAGTTGGTGCATAGTCTGGAAGACCGTACGACTAAATTGTGCGGCTTGGAAAGGGTTAAAAAAATAAAATAAAAATAAAACAAAATTAAATAAAAAGAAATATTTTAATAATAATAATACTAATATTATAAGTATTTTTATTATTATTGAACCATCAAAGTGTCTACATCTCCACCATATCCTGCTTGAGTGACCCAACCCGAAGGGGTCTCTCCCCAACCGCACACCACCGCCACCTCCTATATCCATCCTTTTAGAGGAATATTTTTGAGCCATTTTCTTGTGTAATCTACTATAGTGATTGTATTCTCCTCTCACATTCCTTATTATTTATTTATTTCTTAGTTTTATTTCTATTTTGTGTGGTGTTCATGCCTAGTGTATACCCTAACAATTTTTTTGGGCGTTTCTTGCGTTTCTTCTTGATGTGTAGGGTTCTTAGGTCCCATTGAGGTAGGTTCTATCCACCACCATCGAAGGAAGTGAGTTTAACATTGGATTTAGGTAAGGTTTATTCCGTTTTTATTATATTTTCCAATTTTAATTAGGGATTTTGAGATTTTTGTGTTCCCTATATTTTTTAGTATGTTTTGGACCTCATTGATGTGGTTTTGATTTTTCAAAGTCGAAGGTGACTTACATGCGTATTCATAGGTTGTCATATATATAAATATATGTTAGTTCCCCTTTTATATATATTCTCTCATGGTGGTATAAAATATATATTATGGTTCTAGGTGTGCATATATATATATATATGTGAGAAATGCATATGTGTGTAAGTGTAAAGTGGTATATGTATGTGCAAGAATATATGTAAGGAATCCCATGTGCATATTCATGGACCTGAGAATATGTACATAGGGTCTAGTTTTACATATAAATATGTGAATGTGCATATGTGTTCAAGTAAGAAAAAGGAAGTTTCGAGTGGTTGTCGATAGAAGTATCGAGTGTCGAGGTGTTTTGGCTTCGTTATCTTAGCCGTGAGGTAGGTTCTCTATTCTTAACACTTTAATTTTAATTCCATAATTGATTGATTATGTTAAAAATATTTTTTCATTGTTTTACAGAAATTATATACTATGCTAATTAGTTATGGCACTTAGAAATGGTAAATTAATTTTTTTCGCATAATTTACATAAACCTGCAATGTGAGTTTTTCATGTTAATATATGATTTAAACCATGTATTGGAAAAAGTATAGTATTTTCAATATTTGGTTGATTTTTTAAATTATTTTTCATTAAATGTGGTAAGGCCCATTTGGCTCCTTTAATTATTTCTTGGAAAATTGTTTTGAACTATCATGATGTGGAGGCTCGATTGGTACCTTTTGTTATTTTCTTGAAAGAGAGGGTGCCTCTATGGATACTCTATATTTTTGGGGAATTTTCATGGATGGTGTTGGGAGGTGGGATTTTCATGAATGATAGATTTCTCTATATAAGTGTCATATTTACATGGCTTTCTCCACTCCCACTTTTATTATGGCCATGGGATCCTAGGATTCATAGTGAGAGTTGAGAGATAGTTTCTATTAATGTCTCAATTAGAAAAACTAAATACCCTTTATAGGGACTGGCCTTATGGAGTATGCCATGTGTGATGCTATTTTAGAGTATTTATATTGGTTATTGACTATAGGGTTGATTCATACACCGACAGATGGATCCTAAATGAGTACATCTAGGGTATCTTTACTCAGTGTCTAAGTGTATCCCAAGATTTTTTATTCAAATTTATTCAACTTTCCCTCATTTGGTGATCTTTTTAATAAAAATAATTTCAATTGTTATATTTGTACTGGAATTTCTTATAACGAAACTTGTTTACTTATACTTCACTTTCCACTACTTGTTTTTCAAAGAAGTATTTACTTCACCACATGTTCTTTGTAAAATGATTTATTGGAAAAATTTCATTATTTAGAAACCATTTTAGAAAAAGGATTAAAAATGGTTCTTTTGAAATTATTAGTTTGTTAATTTTTTTAAAAAAGGAAATGAAAAACTTATTTTAAATATATATATTTTAAACTATCATGAGATGGTTTTATTTTTCTAAAGATAATTTTTGGGGTGTGGTTCTTCTTTTAGAATCCCTACTGATCATCTCAGTGCTCACCCCTATGTCATATTTTTTAGTTTTAGGTTCCTCCAGTTTAGGGATTGCTCTCAAAGTGAGCTTTGTTATGTGATTGGTGGTGACCCACGAGGTCACTTGGAGGCATGTTTTGATGTCTAGTTTATTTATTTTCATTCTCACTTGGTTATTTAATTTTATTACTATTTATTTATATGTTTTTCATGGGCTAAATCATTCCCAACTACTTATTCTTAATGGACGACACTAGTTTCCAGCAAGGGAGGATTAGAAATACCTCTCAAGCCTTGTTGCAGGTTATCTTGGGTGACCTATTTGGGGTTGACCTCAGTTGGTTTGTGATAATACCTATATTATGTTTAACATATTCAAATCTATTAAAATTTAAAGGTTTAATGAAAATATGTATAAGTTGATCTTATATTTTAATAAACATGAAGACAATATCTCATTTGAGTGTGTGGTCCCAAAATAAGTGGTATCTTATAACTATGTGTTTATCTCATTAATGGTGTGATGATTTCATAGAAAATGAAATAGATTTTATGTTATCACAAAGAGTCATAGGTTTAGTAAAACTCAAACCAAAGTTTGTCAGTGTGCATTTCATCCACAAAAACTGAGTGTAAAAACTTCTAATTACCACATATTTAACTTCAATAGTGGAAAGTGAAATTGAATGTTGCCTCTTACCGTACCATGATACAAAAGCTTAAAAAATAAAGTGATAAGTTATGGAATTTACCTCACCCCTATTCTCTTAGAAATATTTGATAATATATCAACATTAAAGTGTCTTAATATCCTATTACCAAGCTAAGAATTATTCTCAACTATACTAAGGAAAGGTAAGTTCCAACAACTAAGTTATTAATTATCAATAGTGTAAAAATTATCATAAATATCAACTAATAAAATAGGAAATCCTTTTTAACTTGTGATGGTTAATTTTTCATTCCCAATATTCAAAAAGTAACCCTAATTACATATTTGATTTATGTTGATAAGGTTGTGATAATGTCCTAAAATATAATGTACATTAAAAATAAGACTCTTAGTAATAATTAAAAAATCCACAATTATGATAATATTTCATAGTATGTTGGATCCAAAAGTAACATGTTCATCCTTCACTTTTTGTAAGTTCTGGTAGTTGTACTTGTTTCCTTTCATGTGCCAAAAACAACCCCTATCTATATATCATTTTTAGTTAAAAGAAATCGTCAATTCTTATTGAAATAATCAAGGATAAAATTTTGGTACACAAAATTTCTTGGATTTGAAAATTTTAGAAACCAATACATTGTGAACCCACATTCATCCAACCATATAGAGTTAAAAAATATCTAGTTATTTAGAAATAAAAACCCTTTTAGTTTTTAAGGTTTGAAACTCATTAAAAGAGAAATATTTTCTACAATAAACTCCTCTCTAACATTTAGTACAAAAAGATTAACTTTTCTGAATGAAGTAGTTTAACTATAAATGAGACTTTCTAGAAGAAAAATATATTCTAGAAGATGTATGAATTTATTTTAACTATTTAAATTTTTTTTCAAAATTATCTATATATGAAGTAAAATTATAAATAATATTTTTATGATGTTCAACCTCAGAATTTAGTTTTACAAAAACGGTATGATCATCATGAGTTAAAAAGTAATATATTTAAAATATAAATCTTATGTAATTTAGAAATACTATCACTTTATTTATCAAGATCCACCTTATCTAAATCATAGTATTTCCTAATTTTTTATTTTTCTTATCTAGGAAAGTAGTATATCTAGTCATTTCTTCAAATGATAGAGAATAATTTTCATCTTTATCATTCAAAGAAAAATAATAATTAGGGTCTAAAGAAATATTAATAAGAGGTTTAATTATTTCCTTTCCCATAAAACACATTCTATTCCATTGGAAATTAGTATAAAATCCGATTATTTTATATATTTTATTACTATAATATGATGTGTTATCAGAAAAAAAGTTTCTTTACTTGCGTCCAAGGTTTCCATAGTTTTCAATACTTTCTTATCTTTATTTTTTGAAGTTGGACTCGAATTTATATCCTTTTTCTTAAGTTTTTTACAATTTGGTTTAATATTACCTATATTTTTTCACTCATAACATATAAATTCCATAGAAATCATATTATTATACTTTTTATATTTTTATTTTCGATGATCTTTATATAATTCATTCTTTCCATAATCCCATTTATCTACTTTGAAAGTTAAGAAAGTTTACCTTCACTAAGTTCTGAACCCCTAGTACCTGGATGATGTTTAGAATTTTTCTTTCTAGTAGTATATATATATATGTGTGTGTGTTAACTTAGAAAGTTAAATCTTAAAACATTGTATAAAATAAAAATATATTTTTCCTCTCCTCCTCCTCTCAACATCTCTATTATAACTATTCTCATATAGCTTGAGGGTTATAATAAGATCAAACAAAGTGAGCTTCATAAGATGTTTAATATCTTCAATCCATGTTTATTTCCATTCCCATTATTTTATAAGAATATCTATGATATTCTACAAAATTTTGATAATAATTTTTCCCTTTGTAATCATGTGACCAAAGGATATTCATGATTTTTATGAACCTCTTGTGCATTTGAGCCATTAACTATCCAGATAGAAAATAAAAATCTTGATATTATGCATAGAGAATATATGTTTATTTATAAATATATTTAAAATATCTAAAATTTGTGATCTACAGTATTCTTAAAATTCTATTCACGGTTTCACATAAAGAATTTAACTATAGATACTTCTCTTCATCATATAGAGTGAAGTGATATGATCTTTGTAATTAACCTGATATTACAATTTCACTTATTGAATAAACTGATAAATTTATTTCTCTAGAATCTTATAACTTCTATTCTTCATTTGATAATGTTCTATTTTAGTGTTAATATCAAACATCTTCATCTGATCAATCCGACACTTGCAGATAACTCGATTAAAAATAGGTGGATGACATAGATTTTAAATTATCTAATGTTTTAATTGGTATTTATTCGACATAAAAATAATTAAACCTTTATTCTACTATATATTAGTATAAGGAAAATATGTAATGAAAATTTGTGATACTAATTATTTTACTAGAAAATAGGTCTATATAAAGTTCAAGAGGAGGTGAATTTAAGAGGAAAAATGACTAATTTTTTCCCACTCATGGATTGAGTTGTATAAAAGAATAATTTTTGAATATTTAGAGTAAAATAGAATATAGGTGTATATACAATGGAAAATAAAACTATCAAAAGATAAAAAACTTAATCAACAAGAGTGATACAATAAGAAATTAAAGTCAAGTGAGAAAACTTGAATTATTATATAATAATTCAAATAATCATTTAAATGATATTTAATAAAAAATAATTTATATTCAGGAAACTCTTTAATTTTACACCAAATATGGTGTAGTTTTGATAACCATAACCAAGGTATCAATGTTAATCACCTGGATCTTTTTTTGATAAACCCATCATAATGTACAAGTTCCCCACTAGTAACTTCTTTGACTGAACATTTGTTGCATGTAGCTCTTCCCTGATCTCATTTTCAATCAACATGATTAAAAAAAATTATATCACTATACTACATTGAAAAATATATTTTGAATAAAATATATTTTAAACTTAAAATATCTTTGAATAAGAATATTATAAGAGTCAATTACAAAGAGAAAGGCTTAAGATTTTATATATTAAATCACAGAATGAGAATTTCTAGGAAAAAAATTGAAAAAAATACAATCATAATCACTCAAAGTAGTGAGGTGATACACAAATTCATGATTGTAAGGTTTATAGATTTTTAATATGTATAATGTTTCCTAAATTATATTTTTTAATTTATGGATAGTTTTGTAATATAATTCAAATAGTATTTTCTAAGTTCATCAAGTTTGGTTGTAATAACATTATAAGTAGTAAGATATTTTGATTAAAAAAATTATAAAAGTTGATCAGAGTTCAATTTATCTTTATAAAGTCCCAAAAGGTAGATAATTCACTTCATTTTACCAGAGTATATAATTGAAGTCTATAAAATTCACAAACAAAGCATAATTTATTTTAGGTAATATCAAATTCAAGTTGAAGTGATCAAATAATTAGTGATTACTAGAACAACATATTTAATGAAATATACCAAGTATGGATGTATAAAATGGGAATTACATGTAATGTGATAAAAAAATCATACTTTTAACTTGTCTTTATGTGATATTTTATTAGATAAATAACCATAATAAACTATAGAATGTTCAGAGTTGAAATAGACATATACCTTATTTTTTAGAGACCTTAATATAAAGTGTGTTTAAAATGAAAAGCATTCAAATAAAAAATCCAGCTAAAACAACACATCATCAAAAAAAGTAACACCCATATAATAGATATTATGATGAAATATCTTAGTTAAAGATCCATTGGTGAGTTTTTATACAACCATAGAGTTTTTCCTAATATGGTCTATATATACCAAGCCACTTTGAACTATTTATTTAATAATGAAAAAATTTATGTTAATGTGAAATAATATACTTATTTGAATTAGAACATTTTCTGACATGATTAAAATTGATTTTATCAACTTCTATCACTCCTATTTCAAACTCATGTTCTCAGAGATAAATGATATAATCATCTAAAATCAAATTTATCTTTTTAATAGGGGATCCCGTTGGTATAATTTTATATTGAGGTTATCAAGTTTTCTATTTAGGACTAACTTCTTGATTTTGGATTGGGAATTCATTATATATATATTTATTTATAATATTTTCTTATTGAATAATTTTAGTGAAAGAAATATGTTCATTATTAATATAAATTATTGGGAGATAAATAAATTCCTCTTTCAGATTAATTTTTCAAATATCTTTCCATCCAAACTCAATATCATCAATGATCCTACAGTTTACCATCTTAAAAAGTGATTTAGATATGGGATCATAAAATTTATAACACCTTGAGCTTTCAGGATATAAAAAAATAGAAACAAATAGTTTTAGAGTCTAGTTTGTTTTCATTTAGTCCAAATGGAATTACCACAGTAGGAAAATGTAAAATGTGTATGTGCCTAATGTAAGCATTGTTTCTTGTATAGAGTTAATAAAGGGTTTTTATAACTTCCTTAATATGAATTCTATTAAGGATATATGTTTCATTATTAATTAAATCAACCTAAAGGTATTATGGTATGGTATAGTGAATAATAAAACTTCTTACCATATCATTAATCATTATGTTATGTCTCTGTAGAAAACCATTCACTCTAGTTTTTTTTGGAATTGTGTATCGTGTAAAAATACTACATTACTTTATGAATTTAGTAAAAGGTCCTAGAAATTTCTTAAAAGATCTGTAATATCTACATCAGTTTTATTTAAATGTAATAAAATTATGTGGACTATTCCAAGAAGTTGTCATAAATTTACTCAAATATTAGTATGTATTATTTCCAAGCTTCTAGAGTATCTATTCGAACCAAATTTCATTATTTTCATCTATTTCTCTTAATACAGTCAATACAAAATTATATTTATAATAACTTGAGTTGATCAAGTATCTCATTGGATGATATAATTTCAATTCTTTTAATAGATATATGAATCAAATTCTTATGTTATAAAGCATTGAAACATTTATTTATTAATTTTCATTCTATACTATTTGAACTAGTATAAATGGTTTCATAGTATGAGGCATATTTTTCTAATGAATATATATTTTATTTCAAATATAAATATCTAGTACTGGATATATTTTAATTTTAAAAAAGTATAACTTTTTTATCTCCAAATGAACAAGTGTAACTAGTTTTTTTCAAAGAATAAATAGAAATAAAACTCTATCTAAATTAAAGTACCACAAAAGTCCCTTTTGAAATCAAATAAAAATAATATCTTTAAAAACAATCCAAAATCCCCTATATATTTAATCGGAATTGATTTTGTGTTTCCTACTAAGATTAATATTTCAACATCACTTCATTTTTGGATCATCATATAGCCCTTGATAGACATACTTGTGTGATTAATAGCAACAGAATTTACCCACCAAGTGTTTTAAGGTATATAAGTCAAACTAACATCAGAATAAGCTAGATTGATAAGTTTAACTTTATTTATTATCCAATTAACATACTTACAACAATATTTATTCATTTTTATAGTTTTTTTGAAAAATTAATAGGTAACTACAGAATCCAATTTATTTTTCTTTTTTACACATTATGTGTTCATATGTTTCTCCTTTTATCTTTATAAGATATTTCCATGTGATCACTTTTAGTATAATATTATTTTATTTAATATTTTTCTTACACACAATGAGAAATTAACTCATTAACTATCCACTTCAAATTTTCAGTGTTGTAGCTCACCTAAAATTAATTTTATTACAAAGGATGTGAAATCAAAACCAAATTTATATGAAAGTGCTCAGAAAGCTCTAGCTTTAGTATATGAAGTTTTAAATAAATATCAAACATTTCCATTTTGTACTCCCTTATGTTTCTATTTCTTTCATACTTTATTGAAATAAATTTTAATAATAGTTTACTTATTTCTAGCTGTTTTAATTTAAAAAAAACATTTTTCAATAGTATTTATAAACTCCTTGGCATCTCAAATATCCAACATAATTATCTTGATTTTTTCTAGAATTTCATGGCTCTTGACCATGACACTCATGCAATAGAATGTTCACATTTCTCTATGAAATTTTTATCTTCAATTGAACATTAATATATAGAAATATGATGAAATTGTATCCTTACTATAAGGTTAAGATATATACAACTATGAACTATTAATAAGTTCTCTCTCCAGTTCTTGAAATTTTTATAATTAAGCACAAATATGGAATTAATGTTTGCAGATATCTTGGTAACATAGGATAAAAAATGAACATTCAAACTATTATCAGTTCTCAAAATTTTTAAGTTTAATAATTCCCAAGTAATGAGGTCAAATATTGGTAATACCTAAAACATGATGCCTAATAAAAATGTAATATTTTATATTTGGATAAAAATATAAATTTCTAGTGGTGCTTTTAACATAGTAATCAAATACTAATAATTAACCCAATCAAATGACTAACACTTTACTGGACTTATTTATTATATTGAAATTTAAAATTTCTACATATTTTTCACCTTATGTGCATTTATTATTTGGAAAAATTGAAAACTTACTTTGGGTGGATTACTATTAATATAAATAATAAATATACACACACATAACATTTTAAATAAATTAATCTATGAAAAGGAGGTAATTTTGGTTTTTTTCTTATTTAATAAATTTAATTTTAAATTATTAGGAATTATCATATAAAATGATAAATACCAGAATTTAAAATTGAACCTTAAAAATAAATTTTCATCCATGCTTTGAAATAAATTATTTACATAAAATTAATTTCAATAAATATTGATATACCATAAGTGTCATGTAGGGATATAACAAACCCATCATCAATATATATTGACTTCATGTCATCATATTAGAAAACTTATCTAATTTTAAAGTTTAATTTATATATTATATCAAGAAAAAATAGAAAAATGATATTTATATCTATAATAAATAATTTATTTCTTGATGGATTTCTTTCAAATGCTTGGAGAAATAATCCTTCATATAAATTGTAAGTAAAATTGCTCACATAAATTGAAATTATACAACCTTATAAACATAAATACAAAATTTTCATGCCTTTTGATTTCAATATAATTACTGAAAATTTTGAAACTTATCAAAGAATATTTTAATCAAAATAATATCTAATAATCTAGACATGATTATATCTAATAGAAATTGATGGTATTTTTTCATATTACAAATTAATTACCAAGACCCATAACCTCATATAAATCATTTGAAAAACTATAGAGGGATTGAAATCAATTATATAAGAGAATACCCGAATCCATGGAAAATCAATGCTTTCTAGGGGAGAGGGTTTCCATGTTTGGAACTGTAATCTCTATCACATTTGATATGATGAGGGGTTTGAAAAAATAGTGACTAAGTTTCCATTTAGGACCATAACTCGTTTTTTTACATTTATATAATAGTTGAAATTTGGGCCTCATAAACCCTATCTAATTTAGTATTTGTATTTTATACATTTATTGCTCATACAAAAAAAATTATTTCAAGGTAGTAAATACAAAAAACTTATTTGAATAAAAAAATGACATCTGTTAATATAATTAATTTAATTTATTATCCCATTATATTTATTAGTTAGGGGATATTACAAACTAAAAATACACATGCACCTAGAAAATACAGTGGGTAAAGCCACATCCCTCCCCACAAAGAATGAAAATAACCCACTAGTCCAATTTTATTATAATTAATAGTACAAAGGCCCAAATTTAACATTGGGCCAAAGGATCTAAAGGATATGGCCTAAAAGCCCAGTGGTCCACAACCATGATTGGTTTATTCACCTTGCTTGTGCATAGACTCATTTCCACCTATGCTGTGATCGATTGTGCTATATGCATGGACCCATGTTCTCACCTCATCCATCATGATTCCCACACCATATTTTTATCCATAAATGATTCATCCCCCCAAAGGTGGCTACTAGGGTTGAACACTAGTTAGATGTAGAATTATCCGAATCCCTTTTTAGTCTTATATACCCCATCTTAATAAGTATGTGTAAAATTTTTCATTGACCTTCCCTCATGATATGCAAATAATTTTTATTTTTATATAAATTATCTTTTTTCTATATTAGGTTATAAAATATATTATATGGATATATTATGTATCCATTAGATATTACATATATATAATCTAACTTTTATTTTACGTAAATATTATTATTTTATTACATTTTATATTATTAATTTATTAATTATATAAGTATATTTATTACATTACAAAGATATTTAAATATTTTTTTATTTATTAGATAAGTTAACAGGAAAGTGAATATGCGGGGATGGCGAGTTTACTCTTATATAACAAAAGGTTATATAGGTATAAGATTTTATGAATTTTATTTATTTTAATTATATTTTATTTATAAAAAATTACGTATACATATATCTACATATATTTAAAATCAAAGTCAAATATATATATATACACAGACACAGATAAACCTGTAAAATAATAATAATCATAAAAAATGTGTATCAAATTTAGACAGTTAATATATAATATTAAATTTGAATATATTATATGTAAAAATGTAAAATTTAAATGTTATTTGTGTATTAAAAAGCATAATATATATATATATATATAAGTAATAAATATTAATTTAATAGATAAAATTAATAAATATTTATTATATAAGATATAAAGTAATAGAATCTTACTTACATAATATTAAAGTAGTATGTATTCTTATGTAATATATAAATAAGTAATAAAAAATATAAAAAAATAACTATTATATATATATATAAATTTAATATACGATTGATATGTTCATGAAAGGGATGATCACAACATGGTGATTTATACCATGTCATTGTTTATCATTATGTGTTCTAGGGCACAATATATGACACTATGACATGGTGTTAGGGCATGATGTTACTACATTTTGTGATAATGTGTTAAACAACCACCTTATTCTTCTCTGTGCTATCATACTTGATCGGTTAATCATTAGATGATGATATTTAGGATTGAGAATGTTATACATGAATTTTTCAAACATTATAAAATTAATTATGCATAAACAATTAGAAATTTAAAGAGTTTCAGAAATTTGAGATGTTTATGAAATGTCTCATAAATATATCTGAATATTTTCTGTTCTTATATGTATATATAAACTAGTTAAATCCCGATATTTTTTCTTCATTCCATAATGTTGAGACACTACATTAAAACTTCTCAAATTGAGACAAATAATTATCTATTATTTCTCTTGAATCATTAACTTAAGGTTCTAGAAAGTTGTGGTCTGAGAGAGATCCTTCTTATGAATCAGAAAATTCATATAAACAATGGGCATTCTTGAATGGACTTAAGGCCTTCAATTTTTATTTATTTTTTATAATAAACCTTTCAAGGGATGAGGGGGGGCCTTACAAGGCCTGAAGGATTAAGTGACACATTATATGACCCATAGGTCTGAGAGGAAATTATCCAAAACAAGGAAACTTGGAACTACCCCTCCCCAGAAAATATCATGATGTTAGCTCTCCACATTCACATGGATAGCCAGCTAGCTATCCTGTGTAGAGCTGTATAGGCCTTGTATTGATGGTAATTCCATACCGTTACAATATTACAAGTCTATTTAGCTATGATCTTTTACCTACTTTGTGTTAACGTCTCAGATTTCTTCTAGTTTTCTTATCTGCGCTCTGATCTTTCATTCCTAAGCTTCTCTCCAGGTCAGTTTTGGAGATCAGGATTCATTGAGGTTTTAGGCATGCAGCTTGGTTGGAAAAATATTTCCTAGCACTTTGGAGTTGGTCTTTCCTCCTAGGGTTTCAATCCCTTTACTTTTTTTTAGGTTTGGTCCCACTTTCTTCTTTCATGTTCACGCGATGATTTCCAGTGTTGGTTTTCGGTGTAAGCAATGGTGTGGGGTTATGTTGGATGATTTTCGATGATTTATTGATGGTATCTATCATATGTGTCTGTTTCAAGTTTTTGGTCCTGGTTTGGGGAATCAAAGATGGTTTTTGGTGGTCATGTTTGTAGGTGTTCTATAGCTGGTGTGTGGTCTGGTGATGGGGGATGACGAAATATTGCTGTTGGGGGGATTCGATGTTCTGGTGTGTTATTGAATACCGATGATAATGGAATGACGAGGGAGGCTCTGTGAGATGACGGTGATGGTGAGAAGGCAATGGTCATCGGTGAAGAGGCCGGTGAGGACAATGAATTTTGTTATGTGATGACAGGATGTGGGTAGCGGTGCTGTGATGATAGACAACGAGGTGATGATGGTGGTTCTCTATGGGGTTTCTTGGGATGCCCGCTGCCCATGTTTCCTATATGAATTTGAATTTTTAATTTTAAATATAACTTTTGGGATAGGTTTTTTTATGTAATGCTTTATGCAGGTGATGTTTGAAATTGTATCCAATTTTTTTGAGGTTCCCACTTACCCAAAAATTGGAATTTGAAAATGACAAAAAAAGGGATTTGGAGGTTAGCTATGATCTAGTGAATATGCCTACTTTGAATCCTCATCTAGATCCTTGTTCCTTTTAATATATCAGGTTGCATCTTAATTTTAATGTGGCCTAAGCTCCTTGAGGTGGAATGAAAGCCTTACTAGCCTGAAGGCCTTGGGTGGTCCAAAGTCCTTGAAGGACTCAATGACTAAATCGATGGCCCATAAACCCGAAAATATGTATACTTTTGGATGCTATAGTACATGCCACAATATTACTACAGTAACCCAGAAATATGACTTTCCCTGGATTTGATCTCGGGTCTCTTGAAAGCGCTTTCTGATTCATCACAAACCAAGATGAAGCTAATGTGCACATCTAGACTACAAAAACCCATAAAAGAAGAAGGTTTTTAGATTCTTCCCTGTAATCATTATCAAAATCATGTGGATGAGCTAAAATGGTAGGGAATTAGTACACCTTTTATTCTTGGTTATTTTATTCAATATGACATATATGGAACATACTATGTTTTTATGTTTTGTTGTATGTTTTTCATTATATTTGGAAAAGAGTTACCCCATCAAAATAAACCATTCAAAAATGAGCATTTGGGTTCTCGATTTTGTAAGAACATGACCCTGTTCAAGAAAAACAATCATTTTAAGCACCAATAGAAAATAAAAAAATATAGAGCATCATAATATGGAGACTATTTTCCATGGTAATCCAATCACTATATGATGGAGGCCTTCATCATGAGGACTAAAATGAAATAGTCAATGGTTCCCAATCCATTTAAGAACTTTCAATATTCTTTATGAATTAGCTTTAGAAAATGGTATATTATATTATGATCTCCATAATAGTATGGTAACTTGAAATGGTTTTCACAAAACATCTAGGCTAGGTGAAAAAAATTAGTCAAAATATCCATCCATAAATTAAATTCTAACCAAGAGAAACTTATAGATATATCATGGTTAATCGAATATAGACTCTGTCCAAAATGGGATGTTTGATGCCCAGGTGAAATCCATTTTGACTATAAATTTAAGGAATATTATACTTTTTTTAAAATCATAAAAAACCTTCACCACTGTGGTATCAGAGATATTACACCAAATCTAGAGTGGGTATTAAAACTAAACTAAAAATATTTTGAAATATTTGATCTAGGTTTAAATTGTATTTACAAGGATGAATAAATTATAATGTGTTTCTAAGTTAAAATAATGCACAATACAACAGTTTTTATATTTTTTACTAATTGTTCATAAATAAGAAAATAAATTATTTATATTGATGAAATCATTTATAATATTATTTAAACCATTCTAATAGGGTGTTTTGTATTATATGATCAAATTTTTAAGTAACATTAATTATGAGATATCTAACTTTTTTAAAATGTTTACTTAATATATGAAACTTTTATATTATTATAAAAAATTTCATCATGTAGATAATATTTTAAAATATAAAGGAATATAAATTCAAACATTTTAAATGATAATATGGTATGTTGATATTTGAAAAAAATTAATTTTTCATGTTTATCCGTGTCTAAATTATAACATGTTTGTAATTCATTTATGAATTGTTCATAATTTTTTTATCACATGTCAAAATGTTTTAATTTTTAATTTATTTAGTTTATTAACTTATTTATTATTAATTAATATAAGAATTATATTATTAATTGTGATGTATTATTTTGTTTAAAGTATTTAAATTTATTCTTTAAATTATCACAAATAAATTTACAGAGTTACATGATAGGTATGATAATTGACTTTGTTTTCTTTTAGATTGAATTTGTTTTTTATTAGATCATGATCTTGAATTTAATGGTTTATTATAGTTTATACATAATATGTGTTATAATTATGATGGAATTGAGGTCTCTCGAGATTAAAGAACAGTGTGTAGGTGGATTTTGTATCAAACTGTACACAAGTATAGAGGTGTATACATTGTCTAAAAAAGTTGGTGTTGGATAAATATTTATCCATACATACTCTTGAGGGGATTGTTAATTTAATATGAATCTAAGAACTTACATAAAAAGGTTTCATAAATTATAAGTTGTGTTAATAGTTTCACAATAATATGTTTTGAAAAAATTTATTAGGTGGGAGGAATATGGATTGCAAGGTAAATCATTATAATCATGTATACATGTAAATGGAATATATGAGATAACATGGTGATATTAAATCCACTTTAAAATACTTAACACCAAATCCCTTAAAAATTAAACATATATTAATACTTCATTCATCCAACTAGGTACGTCACACCAAAGATGGATTCCCTTATATTATATTGTGTAAGGAAAGCAAGTAATGAGAGACCCTAGTAGGATTAAGTTCTAATTTTGGCATTTTATTTGAGTTACACTAAATTTGTAAACCATAATAAGATGAGGATACCAGAGGAATATAATTGAGTTTATCCATATAAAGGATTGGGATAAAGAGTTATCCAAACAAGTATCAAATATTCATATATGATACGATTGACTACATAAATAGCTAAGTGGTGGAAAAATGATAAAGATACTCAAATTTTGGTGAAATG
The DNA here is from genome assembly GCA_963277665.1 of Viscum album. Lineage (NCBI taxonomy): Eukaryota > Viridiplantae > Streptophyta > Magnoliopsida > Santalales > Viscaceae > Viscum > Viscum album. The sequence goes on from OY728159.1 coordinate 100,966,003, forward strand.
TATATCTTTTACCACTAATTGATATGATAGATTTAAAATGGAGTCATCATTTTAGTTAGAGAACATTTAAGGAAATAACTTATTAAGTAATAATAAAACATGATACTCATCTCATAAAAGATTTTAGTATAGATACAATAGAATCATCATATTCGATCATGAATTTGAGATCAAAAATAAAAAAAGAGATGATTAACAAATAAATTTCTTACACTCATACAAAATCATAATAATCTATCTTTAAAAAATTCTTTATTTTAGATAAATACATTCATTAGTAACTAAATGTTTAAGTTGTTCAATAAGTGGATCTGGATGCTTATGAGTATCATGGATTAATTCACATAATATTTTAAAGGCCTTTTATGTGAAATTTGACTAAATTAATTTTAGTTTATTCTCAAGTACTCAATAGGATTTGTTATGCTAATGGATTTGAGAGACTGAAAGTTTCCTCTAAGTCAATTTAAACCTTTGAAATTAATTTTATAAAATTCATTTGAAATATTCGAATAAAAAAATTAATCCAATAAAAGTTTAGTCTATTTAATAAAAGTGTTGAGGATAACTAAACTAGGTATGAAATTTATTGGTTTTGGTACTGTATTGATAATACAAGTTGTATAAAATTTTATTCGAAAAATGAAAAGTTTATTAAAAATTCCAAAAATGTTTCTGAGATTAGATAGTAAAAAGATTTTGAAACCTAAAATTAGTATTAGTAAGGAAGAACATTTTTTTACTAAGGATGGAATCATCCATGAAAATTAAAAGAGGTTTTCATAAAATCCATGGAGGGTTAGTGTTATTTATTAGTGTTATAGAATTAGTTATTTGATTTTTGAAGGGTATACTATAACACCTTGAGATTTTGTGAATTTATTTACAAATTAATTTATCTTTTTGATATTTTTCATTTCACATGTCATTATAAATAGTTATATATATATATATACATATTATTAAAACACTTAGTAAAACATTCATTTCACACAACTCCAACTTGTATTTCCCTACATACAATACCAACTTGGACTGCACTACCCATAACACCAACTTGGCGTATGTGACACACAACACTGAGTTTCTACAAAGCATAGTTATATTATAATTTTTTAAATGATATAATTACAACATATATTTTAAACTCAGTTATATGAATATTAATAAGTACTTTTAAAATACTTTTTATAATGGTTTTTATTGATAACAAAAGATATAATTTTTGGTAAAGTCCTTTTATGTTTAAAACTACTGTTTTCTCGAATGAACCAATTTTAATAATAAAAATAATATTAAACACATTTAGAAATTTAATTTTATAAAATAATATTTATTTTTAAATTTATAAATCTGAAATTAATTTAGGGTGAATTTTGTGAATAACTATTTTTAGGTTAAACACTACCTTTAATTTTAAATAATAATTAATTTTAATTTTTTTTATGAAAAAATTAGACAAATTATACATATATTAATACAATTTAGTTCATTATAATCAATTTCAATTTGAAATTTTATATAAAAACTTAATAATCTTTTGAACTTCTTTCTAATTTAAAGACTCATAATTTCGTCCAATCTACAGGATTAGCATTAATCTTAATTTTTTCGATTATGTGATTTTAATTTATAAAAATTGGAATAAACCATTTTAATCAGCATAATATTTATATTATAATAATATCAACTTAATGTTTTTCAAAAAATATTAGTAAAATTGATTAAAATTAATCACAATGATTGAGGTCAAATTAAACGTAATTAGGGAATAAACCATAATCTTAGGGGCCCAAGTGACCTATACACTTGTCGAAAACCCATTTTATAGAAATATTTAGTCCATTAACATTCCATTATTGATTTATTTTTTTTGGTATGACTTTCTTTAGGTAATAACATGTGTACACCTAACTTATTTTAAAAAATTCTAAGTGAGTCCTTTTCCTTCCCTATAAATGGACACCATGTCTCCCACATCCTCAAACCTATCAAATCTATTAGGGTCAGACAAGAACTACCCAATAAAATTAAAAAAAATACCTTACTTTCTCCTAGAATAATTTTCTTGGGAATAAGGCAATCCAAGGAAGCCTTTTGGCACACACCAAAAGGAGTTACCCAATTAAGAGGTAACATCTTCTCTCAAGTTCTTTCATTTAATTTCCTTATCCATACTCTAAAACTCTATTTATTATATTATTATATAAAATAAACAGTATCCTAAATATACTAGGATTTTTTTATTTAAAAGTTTATACCTACACTTACACACACCTCCATCTAATGGGTAACAAACATACTGTTTCTGTGTACGTTGAACTACTGCCTCATGAAACGATGATTGTAAATTTTTCTGTTAACACATATCATGGTGGAAATTATGATGAAAAATTTATTTATATATTATATATATTATATTTATAATGTGTTTGTTCTTCTGTAATTTATATTTATAACATAATTTTTTTTCTTTCCATATTATGTAAATACGATAATTTTTTTTGAGGAAGTGTAGAATACAACCCCTCATAGTGACATGATTCATTCATACACTACTTGGATTGCGTTAAAGATGGTTTTAGTGAATATATAAGATATATATGATATCATAAATATAATTAAATAATGATATATATATATAAACATATATATATATATATATATATACTTCTTTTACTTTCTTTTTTTTCAACACAAAAATTAAATAGAAATAACATTCATGTGTACATATGACCTACTGTCTCCATGAACACTATATTCCATTTCATAATTATATATCCTATATATTATTATAATAAAAATATACTAGATATATATGATATTTAAATAATATTTTAAATTATAGAGTCATGATATAAGTATAAGGACCAATAATATAACAAATTAAGACACCTATGAAGAACAAAGCGAATATTACCTGAAGTGAAACCTTAACATATGATGGTTAAGAAGAGGTTAATATAAGTTTGTAATAAAAAATATATGGTATTAGATATAATAAAATGGTTCTTTTAAATATTTATAATAAATTTATATTTATTATACAGGTGTTTTGAAAGAGTATGATGAGATTCAAGACACAAGGTAAGGGGATTTCATCTCACTTTTTTTCCATGAGATATGTGCTATGTTTTCCAATATTTCCTTTTGTGTGGTGTATGTAATAACCACGATTGTATTATATGAATATTATAATTAAATATATGGATATTCACATATCCATTTTATGATATTTCTTTCATGTGGTTTAAGTTTCAAAAGTTACATAATCAGTAAAATAGTTTTGTCTCATTTTTCATTCTTTGAGACTGATGTTTTGTTATGCACATAAATTCTTTTTTGAGGTATATATACTTCCATTTTACATGTTATATCATGAAATTAATTATTTTCATGATATTTTTAGATTCATGTAATTTCCATTTCTATCATGGAGAGTATGATCCCAAGTTACCAACTTTTAAGAGTTTATTGAGACAATCTGATCACTTTTCAAGATTTTTTATGTTTATGATTCCTTTGATGAAATAATACAACCAATATCTCAATATGTTCAGAACTATTATTTATCTTTAGTTATTCATGCTCTACTAATGTATTGGTACCATATTGATACTCTTTGGTACATAATATTGTTATGAAAGTTTTTTTAAGAAAGCCCGACTTTACCCTCTCTTCGGTTGGAAAACCATGTTCACTAAAAAGGGTTTCCAAGTATATTCTACTAATATCCTATGTTAATTAAAAGACTTTTTTACCCTTTTTTTCTTTTACGAATCTATTTTAAGGATTATTCTTATCGTTTTTTGAACAAGTAATTTTTCTAACCATTTTTTACCATGAAAAAGGAATGTTCTTTTTTACATCATATGAAATTTATGGATTTACCCACTTTCATTTCTTTGAAGATTCATTTGAATTTTTAAAAGTTTAATTTTTAAGAAAATGATTTAAAAAGTGATTTTCAAGAAAAATTGTATTCAAAATGTTTTCAACCTTATTTTATAATTTTTTAAGGAAACTTGTTTTCAAAATGTTTTCAATATTTATTTATAAGTTTTCAGAGTATTTTCAAATAAATGTTTTTCAAAATGTTTTGAAGATTTATTTATATTTTTCAAATTATTTTCCAAGAAATATTTTTTAAAACGTAATTAGGATTTATTTATAAGTTTTCAATGTATATTAAATTAAATGTTTTTAAAAACATTCTCAAGATTTATTTATAATTTTTCAAAGTGTTTTCAAAGAAGAAGTTTTTTAAATTTTTTTGAATCTTATTTTATAAGTTTTAAAGGAAATAAGTTTTTAAATAATTTCAAGTATTCTTTATAAGTTATAAAGTTATTTTATTTGAAAATAATTTTCAAATGTTTTTATGTATAAAAAATCATTTTTCAAATAATAAGGGGTATTTTCCTAAAGAAACTTTTATGAAAGATATTTCAAAATTATTTTCCATATAAGATGAAATCCATTGATGTTACTCATGACATTTTTGAAAATGATATAAAGGTTCCATTTATATTATTTTTATGAATGGGTTACGCTTAATGTCACGGTCTTTATGAAATCTGTTTCTCTTTCACAGGTTCTATGTTTATGAACTCTGTTTCCTTTTAATGGGTTATATGTTTATAAAACCATTCTCTATTTCATAGGTTATATGATTTTGAAACCTGCTTCTTTTCACAGGTTATGTTTATGATGAAATTATTATGAAACCTATCTTTTTCCACAGGTTATGATATTTTTACATTTTTATAATACCTATTTGATTTCATGATTTATGATGTGATTATTTATGATCTTGTGACACATGTATGTATGATTTCATTATAAGATGGGTGGGACCTATATCCTCCTACAATGCATTGGGTAAAGATTTATATCTAATGAGATAGACTAAGATGTTCTTGGGAATGAACCTTGACTAATAAGATGGACATAGGAGTCAACCATGACTACCAAGATGGTATGAGGGTTGAACGCATGTCACTAAGATGGCCATAGGAGTGAACCATGACTACCCTGATGGTATGAGGAGCGAACTCGTGCAAATAAGATGACCATGTGAGTGAACCATTAATAAAAAGATTGTATGGGGAGTAAACCAATAATACGAAGATGGTATTGGTGGTTTTACCTTGCCTCTTATGGAAATCATATTATATACTTATGTGACTGCCACAATTCCATGTTTTATTCCTATGTTATCCTTTCATGGATTATGTCATTTATTGCCTTATGATTCATGTCTTATGAACTTCCAACCTCTATCATGATCTCTAATATACATGTTATTATCTTTAAATGTTATGCTTAAGTTTCATTCACTTTTTTTTCATGTTTTGATTACGTATTTCCTTTATTTACCTTACTAAGCATCTGAGCTCACCCCTTTCTAATGTTTCCTTTCTCCATGTCATGAAGAAAGGTTTTAGGTAGAAGTACTACATGTGGAGATATTTAAGGTATATATTGAATATATTTCACTAGGATAGAATATTTTGATTCAAAGTTTCCAAAGAAACTAAACTATTACTATCCTTAGGCATGTATATTTGTATTGTGCTGAGTATTCATCTAAAATGATGTAATATCCATATATGTTACGCCTGGGTCGCTATAGTTTGTATCAAAGGAAATTTTTATTTATCATTTGAAAACTAATATGAAAAATCTTAAGTGAGATACCTTGGTATATTTCTAAGGGTATGTCTAGGGATTTTTATAAGGATTAGTATAAGGATGAGTTAAAATTTAGTAAAATGTCCTAGAATTTTGGTAAAGGATAGAGTGAGTGGTTTCCTAGAAATACATACCTGTATGGATAGTACAAGTGGATGTGGATCTGGCACAGATATACCTAGGGGTAAAAAATCTGATAATATGTTTCGTGCTTGACTCATGGTAATTTGGTACATGACCACAGGCCTTGCTGCACACCTAGTTTGGCACTCCAGGGGTATATGCCCTGGGAACTGACAAACTCTTCATGAACCATTATGAAGGATTTAAATATAAGTTGGCTAAGAAAAACATAGGATGAACCTAGGGTGTCATAGAATTAGAAAGGTTTTATGATATATATATATTTTAAGTAATTATTTTCATGACTATGTAGCTTTTTACTATAATAAGTAACACCCACACTATGCTTGTGGTTTTAGTCAATGGCAGGAATAAGAAGGAAATGGATTAACTTTGAATGTCATGGATGATTTGTTGATAAGAAGTCAAGTGGGATTATCACTGAAGTGAAAGATGTTTTGATCATGCCTTATTAGTTCTCACAGAACATGATTAACAACATGTACCTTAAAAAACTCTCAGACTCACCAAGGAAGAGAAATAAGGAGTTCACTGAGAGTTCGGGTAATGAAGACCATGAATGAAAGAATGTTCAGTTTTATTTATGTCAAGAATTTGGAAAGAATCGCCCAAGTGAATGTATTATAGGAACACAAATATGTTTTGAGAGTGGAAAATAAGGACACAAATAAATTGATTGCAATAGAAAACCGATGAGTTCTGTTAATGAAATGGATGAGAATGTTGGCCTACCGTAGAAATCATCGAAGGTTAAGTGTTTTAAGTGTGGATTAAATGGTCATTATGCAACTCAATATCCCAATATTAAAGCTCATGAAGGGAACCAACAAGGTAGTGTGAGTATTGGTTACATTGTGGATGATGAAAAGACTACATATGAAATGTGAAAGGAAAGAGATATTGTGTAATATAATGAGGTATCCTTGTTAATGACAAAATGATGAAGTGGAATAATAAAAGTTTTTTTTGTATTTAGGATTCAAGAATTATGTTATATGAAAGGTCAAATTTATAAGGATTGTCTTTTTTTATGTTTTTTACTAATGATTTACAAGAATATGTTGATTTTTTCTGATGGAATAGAAAGGTGATATAAAACACATGATTAAAGGAAATATAACCCTTAATATATTCCTTATTTTATGATAATATTTTTTTGGATAAAGATACATGGGATACAAATAAGTAAATTGGACAGTACTAACTACCTTTGAACTAAATAAGTACTTGTTGACAAGTGGTTTATGCTATCATGGATGAAGTTTACAACTTATTGGATTTATGTAATATATCTAATAATCTATGGAATAAGGAAGAATTCATTTTTTCCAAAAGTATTTATGGTAATTCAGGTTGTTACCATGTTCCAAGATAATTTACCATGAGGGTATTCACATGTTTGGAATGTGACAAAAAAATATACTTTTTGATATAAGGGGAATCATTATTAATATGATTCCATGAATCTATTTCTAATGTTTTGGATTTTCATCTTTGATAAGTATTATAAGTTTAACCATACATAAAAAGTTTAAGGAAAAATTCAAAGGAAATATTTATGCGTTGAGTATGTTATGAAAACCATGGTTCAAAGGCTATTTAGAGATTAACCTTATTTCAAGGTTGTCTATCATATTTCAGAAATTATATTAGTATAGTTTTAGAAAATAACATCATGTATTTTAGGTGACAACCAATTAAGTCCGAAAAGGCTGTGGGTCTTTAAACCATGAATGATGGATGATAAGGGTATCACACCTACCACTGACATACACAATGTCCAGGTTAATGTATACTTTTTTTGATGAATAACTATTTATGATTAAACAATAGTGTTACTTTTATGTTTAGATATTAATGTATTAATCAAATTGATTATTTATTAATATTTATAGATAAATAGTTATACTCATCATTCTTTTATGGTCCTTAAGATCTTAAAATAGTGTATTTTAGCACTTCTGGAATCATGGTTAATTTCTAGATGTCAATTACACAAAGTAATAGATGAATTAAAAATTGATAAAAAAAAAATAAAGAATGTAATTTTTTATAGAAATATATCAAGTAAGTATATTTTCTTATATTTTTAGTCAATAAAATAATTACTCAATGTTAGGACAATGATCAAAAGAAAATGTGTTGTTCTAATACCTTAATTTTTTTGAACTGATGGCCTTTCAAATCATCATAGATTTTTGAATTTGAGGCCCTTAACTTTTATTTGATTATTCACTTGTTTGTGTCTGATGAACTTAGTAAATCCCTAAAAATATGTACTCTTTTACTCCATGTTTAATCTTCCCTCTCATCCTACGTTCTCATATGTGGAAACTTAGTTACATGTTACTTTGGGTAACCAGTATGGTAAACAATTTCCATTTTTTAGGGAAGTTTTAGTATTAATTTTTACGATGTGGGTTTCTATGAAGGAAACTTTCAAGTATTAAACCTTTGATAACCCAAACAAAATTCAAAGGGTGAAATTAATTTTAAGGGGGGTAGAATGTAACACCTTGCTATTTTTGTGATTTTTTCTTGAATTACTTTATCTTTTTGATATTTTTCATTTCACATGACACTAGAAATAGTCCTTTATATCTATATATATTTTAAAAAACTAAGTTAAACATTCCTTTCACATGGAACCGACATGTATTGTGCTACATGCATTACCAAATTTTTTGGCACTATCCGCAACACCGACTTGGCATACGTTACACAGAACACCAAGTTTCTATGAATAATAATTTTATTATAATTTTTTTAAATGATATATGTTTCTGACGCTTTTTCTGGGGCACACTCATCCGTCCATGGAGGACGATGAGGACGCACTGGCTATTTCCCCGCATTCCTACTTTCTATAGGTGGACATCATTTTTCACTTATTCAGTGATGTTTTCTCCTTGATCGAAACGAGATGATGGGATGTCAGTTCTTCCTTTAGTGGATTCCTCCTTAGAAATCATCATCTAGTCCGTGTATCCCTTATAAACTAAGACTTTGTTCATGAAACTCTTCCCAGTGCCATGCCTTCATGGATGCTGGTTAATTACACTACTTCTTTCGGGACATTCCATGGAGTCTGGTCAGGGCAGAAACCTTCGGTCGGGAGAGTAGTCACGTTGGACATCACTAGCATGTCTGGACTTTGCAATACTAGCACGTATGGGTTTCTTCCCCTTATTATAAGGCTTATCAAGGGCGTGGAAGCCCGAGGCATCCTACATCGAATGTGGGGAATTATGTGCCATAGGCATGTATCTAAGGTTATCCTCAGCTTCCCATGTTTAACACGGGGTATGCCGCAGGTTTAATGTCTAGCAGAGACATATCATATTGATCAGAACACTAATTAGAGTGGATTAGATGGGTGAAACCTCTAAAGGGAACACCGATGTTGAGGCTAATGCGTGTTTAGTTACCCGATTATTGCTAATGGGAAAGGGAAATGAGGTGGCATGGTCCCACCAGGATGTGGCAGCCCGAATAAGAATCAGGATGGATGATGGAGGGTTGAGATTTGATGAAGAATGAAATGGAACCGACGTGAGGATGATGGTGAGGTTGGTCTTGAGTCTCGAAGAGACTTCCTACGTATCCCCATGGCAGGGAATCAAAGTCCGCATAGTTCGTGAAGTAATGGGACACCTAAGAAGGTGACCCATATGAAGGGGACCCAGAGGAAGTGGAACTCCCAGGTTGGGGCATAAAATTGGGGTGCGTATGGAGGACATCGACCTAATGACATGCTGGGGCTTATGGGTGATTAGCAGCCCAAGAGTTGGTCTAACGCCAAAGGGGAAAACCAGAAATGTGGGTCCAAATGGAGAGGACTACAATGTCTTACCACTGGATGGGGTTGACAATGGATTACTGCTGAATGAGGTTGAAAATGCACTACCACAAAAATGGGCAAGACCAGCACCACCCCTTTATCAGCGCTAATGAAAAAGCACTGATAAAGAGGGGTGCCTTTATCAGCTCTAAAAAAGCGCTCATAAAAGTACCCCTTTATCAGTACTTTTTTTAGCGCTGATAAAGGCCCCCCCTTTATCAGCTCTTTTTTTAGCCCTGATAAAGGGACCCCCTTTATCAGTGTTTTTTCTAAGAGCACTAATAAAGGGGCGGCCTTTATCAGTGCTTTTTTTTAAAAGCGTTGATAAAGGGTTCGACTTCAAAAAAAATAATTAAAAAAATTATATTAATATATAAATATATCAATATAGTTATATTGATATAAATATAATATATAATTTTTAAATATATTTTAGATAAGTATAAATATACATTTACACTTATTATACTTAATATATAAGATATTTAGTGAAAATGGCTTATAAAAAAATTTAAAAAATATTTTTAATTAATAATTTAATAATTATTATGGAGTAATAGTAATTTAATAACAATTTGAAGAATAAAAAATTAAAAAAATTAAAAAAAGATCCAAAATATGTTGAAAACGCAACTCAAACTTCAAACGGCCATAACTTTTGATCCGGGTGTCCATTTGAGCTCTACCACATATGAAATCGAAGCTTGCAATGAGATATACATCTCTATGACTTGGGGGGCCACATTCAATGGTTTTTCAAGGCCAAAAGAGGCCCAGAAGGCCTCCAAAACTGAGTTTTTAGTCAAGGTAACCAAAGTTTTTAACATTTTGTGGATTTTCAGCCTCGTTTAAGGGGGTATTGTTGGATTTTTTTGGTAGGGACTGAATTTATTCCAAGGTATTATATTCATATTGATATTCTTCCTTTGAAATTTTATCATTTTTTATAATTCATTGCAATTTATAATCAAATATATAACTATATGTACATATTTTTTATATATTCACACCTAAAAATTAAATTTTTTAAATAAATAATTAAACATATTTACATATAAAATATATTAGCTTTATCTAAATAATAACTAATATCCATTTTATTTAAAATACCAATATATGAATATTTATATAACTACTATATATTAATATAACTATATATATATTAATATAACTATATATATATATTAATATAACTATATATATATTAATATAACTATAAATATATATATTAATATAACTATATATATATATTAATATAACTATATATATTAATATAACTATATATATTAATATAACTATATATATTAATATAAATATATATTACTATATGAATAAATATAACTAAATATATTTATAAATACATAGATATATCATAAATAAGAGAACAAATCAATATAGGGGAGTGACAAAGGCTTTAGGTGCACAAGGGGGAGGTCTCGAGATCAAATCCGGGTGGAGGCAGGGGCGTGAGCGCAAGGGTGATTTAGAGGGCTAGCGCTGATAAAGGGTGTAGGCAGTGCGGGTGGGCACTGGAGGTGCGGGAAAGTGCTGATAAAGGGGGGCTCAAGTGCTATAAAAATCCCCCCCGAGATTGGCAGTATTTTTTTTAATTTTTATCAGCGCTAAAAAGAAAGCGCTGATAAAAGACCCTTTTATCAGCGCTTCGTTTTAGCGCTGATAAAAGACCCCTTTTATCAGCGATTTTTTAGCCCTTATAAAAGGGGCTTTATCAGTGCTTTTTGGAGTGCTGATAAAGGGGACCCCCCCTTTATCTTCATTGGCATTAATAGCGCTTTTTCTAGCGCTGTTAAAGGCCATTTTTAGCACTGATAAAATCCATATTTGTAGTAGTGATGGCTTACCGCTGAATGGGGTTGACAACGACTTACCACTAAATGGGACTGAACCTCGGAGAGGCTTCCTACATACCCTGTCGAAGAGACCGGGATCAAAGCCCACATAGTTCGAATGGGTACAGTTTAACATCTTATAGGATGAAAAGAAGACATACAGTTTAACGTCATGCAGGAAGGGGATGGACCGATGTGAAGTGGTCGAGACCAGATGGATGGTGGGCTTGAACCTCCGGAAGGCTTCCACCATACCTTTCCTTGGTAAGGATCAAAGTCCACATGGCTCAAAAGGAGTGGGAATCAATGTGAAGATGGTTGGGTCCAATGGGTGTTGGGCTTGAACCTCATGGAGGCTTCCTACGTACCTTTCCTTGGAAAGGATCAAATTTTATGTAGTTTAGAAGGAGTGGGAGTCGATGTGAAGATGGTCGGGACCAATGGGTGTTGGGCTCGAACCTTAGGGAGGCTTACTACATACCTTGCCTTGGAAAGGATCAAATTCCAATTAGTTCGGGAGTGGGAACCAACGTGAAGATGGTCGGGACCAATGGGTGTTAGGCTTGAACCTTAGGGAGGCTTCCTACATACCTTGCCTTGGAAACGATCAAAGTCTATGTAGTCTGAGAGTGGTGTTGGGGATTACATGCTAAGGTGGCCCAGAGAGGATTTCATGGTCGATGCTTACTCTAAGCCCACGTGAGTCTTGCACGATGTGAGAAACAAGAGACATCAAAGTCCTGACGATCACGTCGTGAAAGGTGTGTCCATGGGAAGTGAATTGGCGGTTACACGTGGTTAGAAACCCAAAATGGAAACAGGGGCTTACGTGTGGCTAGCAGCCCAAATAGGAAATAGGGGCTTACGCGTAGCTAGCAGCCCAAGGATAAGGAGACAGGGACTTACTCTAGGAGGGAGGCCCAGTGGCGACAAAGCACACAGAGAGAGAGGGATGAGGTAACATATTCTTCTATGCCCCTCTCGCCTATTAGTCTTTGTCAAGGAAGAAGATAGGAGGATCAAGGATTCTACCTCCCACAAGAAAGGCTAGGGGCTTACACCAAGATGGTTTCCCTTTCCCCGTGGACAAACGCCACTCCAATAAAGAGGATCTCAATCCATGTGAGGAATGATCCCACTTTTGTGGAGACCAGTGTGTGTAGAGAATGCCTGAGATAAGGAACCCTTCATGTGACACACATGGTGAGGTCAATATTTAACGTCATGTGCTGAGGAAAACAGTGCTTGGCAGTTTAACATCCTACAGCTCAGATGAGGTGGGTTCACTCCGCACCCCTTAGGACTTACATAATTGATACCCGCCCGCCCTTGGGGAAGGGAAGGCATCAGCAACGCCATGGTGAGGGGGTGTTATGGAGTGGTCCATTGAGGGGTCCACATTAGTGTAGATATGTGAAGAAGCAATAGCTATTATCATGCCTATGTGAAGAAGAATGAGGTGAAATCACTTCATGCAAACCTGTAGGGTCACACGGGGAAAGGAGTTGTAGGAACCTCTTGAAGCTCTGGTGCTCCATGAAGTAGAGGGTCTTTGAAAAGGGGTGTGCTTCACAAACTGAAGTGGCCTAGCCTAGGAATAGGGAATAGGTGCATATGGAATGCGCTTTGCGAAGTGGAAAAGCATTCTTAGAGTAGTTCTTCACGAAACAAGTGTTCCTTGCGAAGCGTACCATTGTGAAGAAATGTGCTTCGTGAATCACAACGAACCTGCCTTAGCATGTGGGTCACATGTGCATCGAGGGTATTTTGCGAATCATAACTACTCTGTGAAGACCCGAGTCCCCTAGGGGATCCCCTTCCTTCGCGGAGGAACATGGGCTCCACAAAGGGCATCCCTATTTGAAGAGGGGATGAATTCATGAAATGGAAGATTCACTTCGTGATGAAAAAGTACCTTGAAAATATCATGGTTCATAGAGTAGAAATTACTTCATGATTTGGGAGAAAAGAAGGTGAAAGTTTGGAGGATATTTCTTTTGGGCTCGAGGGGAGCCCTATATTTATAGGTAAGGGGCACTGTAAATTAGAGTTTTCTCGACACGAAGACACAGAACCACACGGCGGGTATGCGAACATCAAAGGGGTTTACAGAGCTTCCTACCTCCTTTCTCTACAGTGGGTTTGCGAATGTAAAATGTGTTCATGAAGCCTGCCACCTCCTTGCTTCGTGGTGGGTTCACGAATGTCAAATGGGTTCAAGGAGCCTACTACCTCTTTTCTCCATGGTGGCTTTGTGAACATCAAATGGGTTCACAGAGCCTCCTGACTACTTACTCTGCAGTGGGTTTGAAAACATCAAATGGGGTTGCAAAGCCTCCCGCATCATTGCTCTACAGTGGCTTTGTGAAGGGGGAGCTTCACGCTGGCCACGGGGCTACGGGGGATCTGCGAAGAGGCTTCACAAGGCAGCTCCAATGATTTCTGTTTGTTCTTATTCTTCCCGAATTTTGGCACCAACAAATGCCCCCCCAGACTGGGAGCTGAGGATAAAGTGAGGGTCAAAGTTTGAGGGTTAATCTCCAAAATCCCTCGGTCAATCACGAAGCTGACTCGCGAAGGAGGTTTGTGAAGCGGATTAGGGACGTGTAAGCTAAGCGCGCCGTGAATCTCTCCATGGTTGGATGTGTCGAGAAGTTCCAGGGGTCCTCTCATATAAATAGGGGAGATGACCTCTCTTTTTTCCTTTCTCTTTTCCTCGTTTTTGTCCCTTAGTACTCTCAATTCGCGAAGCTCTGCGTACTCTGTGATTACTCTCCACAAATCGGGCCTTCTGCTTCACGGCACATAGTGAGTCTTTGACTTTGCATTAGTCCACTCTATGACTTGTGTATGAAGGTCAAGGTAGGGCACCGTGAAATTCCTTTGAGAATGGGATCTACAAATGGGCTCTGAAAAATAGCTTCACAATCTAGAATAAAAACATGTCCAAATATTGAAAACTAAATGGATCACCAAGAGGCTGCTAGGGGTGTCCTTGTGGATACTGCCTGGAGGGAGAAGATGGTGAATATCTTGGGTCTACAAGAGTCTGTTTAAATCCATTCTGACCACAATTCATTGGTGGTACTACTATCAGAAATCTAAAAGAACTATCCACTGTACAAGAGGCTTCCTCTATATGGATTTGTACCTAGGGATGATGTATTCATCCCTGAAGCGAGCAGGGAAGAACCATCTTACTAGTTTAAGAGTATACCATGTCAGCGCCAGTGGTTTAGGGCGGCTAACGACCATGCTTGGGAGTACTTCACACCCATCAAAGCTGATTTTATGTACAACCATTTGAACAAAGTTGAAGGGAAGGAATTGCAGCTAGATACATTTCCCCCATTGTACTAGACTATCTTGAAGGTAACCCTGAGGAACTTGGGAAAGGGGTGGTCCGATGAGTGGGATATGTGCCAGGGAAGTAACTTCATAGATGACTGGGCCTGGGCCTACTGGGTAGGTGATTCTTGTGAATAATTTGGGGCAGATCTAAGGAGAGTGGGCCTGTATGAGGAGGATTGGGCCTCCCAATTCCATATTTATCAGCCGAAGCAGTTGATGCCGGAGTTGCTGAGAAGATGGTTGTTGAGGACCAATACCTTCCATTAGCTCCATGGAGAGGCTGGCATCAGTTTATGGGACCTGCATTAGATCTTAGGGGTCCCAATATTGGGGGAAATGTATGATGATTTCCTCCCCATTATGAGTACATGGGAAGACCTAGAGGAGATTCCACCACTGGCGATGGTGTTAATGAACCTAGTGCTAGGAGAAGACAAGGAAGCAGTGAGGGACGTCCATTTCAGAAAATGGTTCAAGCATTTCCTAAACATCCCAGAAGATAGGCAGTTTCCAGTGAGGCCCTGAACTTTCCCAAAGGGAGATCAATGAGGCAAGGAGCACTCCTATTGGAGGATCTTGGATGATATCTAGTGGAAGATGTGGGGATTCAGCGTCAGTACCGAGAAACAACTGGTAGTCAGGTTGGCTGCCTTTATTTCAGCACTCATCTGTGGCTGGATCTTGTCGATGAGGGACACAAAAATGGGCATGCAATCGAGTACGTTTATCATGGTGTCTATGCTGGAGATAGGAGGGCATGTCAACCTCGAGATCCCGATGATTTCCAAGCTATAAAATATGTTGTGGCATATCAGCTAGGGGAAGAAGCCACAGAGAATATGTGGGCCATTCCACCTCCTGTATGGGTGGATAACAGTGCATGTCAGGGGGGTCAATGAATATCTAAACCCCATATCCTGTCCGAGATTGAACTTCTATCCATCCATTCTGAATGCCGCAGAGAGCTTTCTGGCCAAGCTGACTATGCAGTGAGTACTGAATCGGGTCTGGAAGGTAGAGGAGTTTAACTTTCACCCATTCCCATTGCCAATGTGTGTATTCACTGATGATGTGTAGGGAAAATAAGAGCATTGGTCCTACCTCCTAGCCTTTCTAGGCGAATTCCTAGTATCATGGGTGGACCGTGAGCTCCTCTGTGAGCCGTACACCCTACACCAATTTGCAAGGCAATTTTGGTGCTTGCAGTGACTGACCTAACAAGTGTATTTAGGGGTGCACCACAAGGAGCTCCTGTGTGTGATGAGACAAATGTGGATCATGTTCACACGATAAGATGAGAAGATGCAGAACAAGATACCTCTACCCACAACTATCTTCGGGTTGGTTAAGAAGTACACCAAAAGCTGGGAGGCGGACTACCCGGGGAAGATGCTGAAGCAGCCAACTGTTCGGGCCAGTGATGGTCTGCTGCCCCAACCTTGAGGCCATGGTCAGAAGGTATTAAGGACCTCCCAAAGTGGTAGGGCTTCCATGGCGGCGAGGCCTATATTGGTTGAGGGGGAGGCAGCTGCAGCGGATCCAGCAGTGGCAGCGAACTTAGTGGTCCTAGAAGAGTAGAGTTATCTGGAGGGGAGGCAACCAAGAGAATTCCGTTGAATATCCACTCAGGATCCGGGGAAGCGGCTGTGCCATATAGAAATGCCATAGAATTCTATCTTCCTGGAGGTGTGGGACATCTGGGATGTCAACAGGAAATTCCTTGTCCCATATGAGATGTGGTAACACTTGAACCACCTCATGATGGATTTTCTTGGAATCGGCCCCGTTAGGGCCAGCTTTGCAGTATCCCAAGTAGAAGCAAAGAAATACTTTCCCAATTTGGAGGACTTCATGCACTCCCGTGGTGCCCCACATCCAATGAAAGACTGGGTGAAGGTGTTTTTGGATTTAACAACCCCTCCATATTTGTCCGCTGCAGAATTGAGGGAGTGCTTCCATTTTCCGGGATAATTGGACGAGTCCTCCTTGGGGGAGGAGGCCGGTAGATGGAGCCCTATGGAGTAGGGATAAGTAGGTGATCAAGGCTTAGATCTTGAAGAATTTGTAGAGGCCCTTAAGGTTACTTCCCAATCCCCTTATTTAGGGTCTACTTCCAGGTCATTTTGAACTCCTTACAAATATTTGAAGTGTGCTGGAGGACCTCATACACAGAACTTGTTCCCGCCCTAAAACAGATGTAGATGCAGGGCCTTTAGGATCTGTGCCCGCTACTATGGTGATTAGTTCGTCTAGTGGGGTCAAGACACCTAAGGTGGATACTATGGAGTTTTCAGACCTTCTGACTATATACGGAGGGTCACGCCTCAGGGTCCCAATGGAAACAACCCAAGAACGAGACTGAGAGTTCAATCTATGTAAGTATCCTATACAAAGTTCATGACAACCACCCATCGATCAGGGTAACTGAAATCTGTGCACTTCTTGGTATTATCAGTTCTTCAAATGGCATGGGATTCCTTGGAGAGGTTTATTGGTAATTTTGGCGGTGCTTTTTCTAGGGGAATGCCAGTGGTTGTGGAGGCAGATATCTAGACTGACCAAGTGGTGGATCTCCCGATCACTGGTGGGACTTTTAGTAGTGATGGGCCTGAAATTATTGAAGTGGGATCTGATGATAAAGATCGATCAGACAGCACAGGTCCCACCATGCCCGATTAGACACTAGATGCGGACCCTGCTGATGAGTTCTTGGGGGCGTTCCCTATGTATGAGCCTGCCAACCCCACGGACTGGGACGAAATGACCTCTGATGAAGAAGATAACAATATAGTCTATCACCGGTCATGGAATTTGATCAAGCGCTTCATCGATGACACCCCTCAAGCACAATGAATAGACAAGATGGAGAGACTTCATTCATGATTACAGGAACTATGTGCTGGGGGGGGGGTAAACACCCAACGTCCCCACATGCTCATCTAAGATCTCATGGCGGAGAATATTCAGGAGTATGACTGTGGATTGGCGTGGGTTGGAAGCGGAGAAAAGCAGTGAACATCAAGAGGCTCCAGGAGCCTAAAAACTAGATTTACCAACTACACATTCGGGCAGATAAACATTCTGCTTCCCTCAACGCATAGTTGGAGATTATAACTCGGCTGAAGGCCCAACTGGCGGAGGCTGAAGAGAGCATGAGGCAAGCCATCGAGGAGATGAACATTATTCGATCCAACTAGGAGTGGGCCCAGATCACAGTTGACAAACTTTTCCCCCTCACTGCTGAAGAGGGGTAGGAACTAAACATGCGATAGCGAGTACTCAACACCACAAGCCAGCGGGTGGAATAGCTAAAACACTCTTTTGATGGGGTTAACCCATCCATGGGAGGGGTCGATCCTTAGGTACTATGATGCATGTAACTTTTGGACACACTTTCATGCTTCGAATATTTATGTTAGATGCATGAATGAGTTTTGTTACTCATTTTTGGTCTATTTTATTTTTGTTATATTCAATTAACATCCAACAATCAGCCCCTAAGCTCACATGGGTCGGGCTCGATGTGAGAAACAAGGGATGACCACCTTATCATTCCACCCGAATATAAGAATGAAAACCAAGCTCCGTGCATCCGGGGTTTGAACAAACAATCAGGATTTCTGAGAATAAAGAGAGAGGCCCGACTGGAGGATGAAGCTCTCACAATAGTCAAATCATCGCTTTCCTAGTCTGATCTAGTGCACGAGGGAGGTAACATTAGGGGCATTGGAGTTAATCCAAACATAGGGGAGTGGAAAGTGTGAATCACGAAACCCAAAATTCAGAACACCATAGGGATGGCATGACAATGATAAATAACTATTGATCGTGTTTGAAACATTATATCCTTATTGTGTTAGCCTGAAATGGGGATAACAAATGGGGGCCGATCGCTGACCATGTTCGAAACATGGGGCCTGACTCGAAATGTCATCCATTAGTCTTCTAGAATATTGGCCCAAGACAGTAGTTGAGCCATAGGTCGAGCATCCATACTATTAGGGGATCTTTTAGATGTAAAATAGGATGAGGGTCTGAATAAAGGGTACACAAAGTGTGGAGTGTGGCCTAATGGGTTGTTCAAATGGATTCCAACACTCTTGAAATTACCCCATAGTGGGGAAGAAACATTAGGTAGACACATTAGTCTAATCATGGATCATACCTACTTCTAAATAGGACCTCTCTAGTAAGGACCTAGAATGACATGTAGTTTTATGTCATACCAATAAGGACGATGGATGTGTAGTTTAAACATTGTATGGTGAGGACGATGCACATTGTTTAAAGGTCATACTGCCTAGACCAAGATCAGGCCCAAGGGGCTAGAAGGGTCAATGAGCCAGGGGCTGGGCCTGAGGTGTAATTCTTGGGCATCACTACGTATCCTATAAAAATGAGAATCAAGCCAAATGTAGTTCTTGAAGCATGATGTGGTCAGAAACCAATGCTGGTAGGGAGAATCCTCTCTGGAGAGGAAACTGAGGCATCCCATGATAGACATAGGGTATCCTGAACTTGTTCAAGGTAGAACCATAGTTTAGTGTCATGTGTTGAGGACATATGGATTCATGAAGTTTAATGTCGTATGATAGGACAAGGAGTAAAAGGGAAGATCCCAGGAAAGGAGCACGTGATGTGGTATCCATAAACCTGATGTGAATGAGGACATAAGGAGTTCACACCACACCACGTATCTGCGAAGGAAGTTATTTAGGTCATGGGACCAAAAGTGATAGTTAGGCTGGGCCCGAGGAAGAGTAGTCGGGCGTTCCAACATATCCCATGAGGATGGGAATCAAGTCGCACGTAGTTATAGAGTGCATTTTAAATTCATGCGAGACGATGAAAGGAATGTGTGGCATGGTTGTGCCAGTACACGACCTACCAAAACTACTAAACCCACATTATTTGTGCTCAATGAGGGAAACAAGTAGTAGTGATGGGACTTTCCTAGCATAAGAAGGCACATGTTAGGGGTGATGGGATACTAGGTGAATGATGTCCCAATAATTCTGACCCATCTACTTGATACACCTAGATGCACAAATGGTTAAAGCTGATTATATTGGAATTCCACTTGGACATAAAGAAGTAAAAATGTTTGAATCATGATGCTCGAAATCTGGATCAGAATGAAGGTGGAGTGACGATAGAGGTTAACTACTGACCATGTTCAAAACACAGTATCCGCTCCATGTTAGACTTTAATGGGGACAAAAAAATGAGGGTCAACTGCTGACCATGTTCGAAACACAGGACCTATCGCAAATGTCGTCTGAGGTCCTTAGAGACGTTGGACCAAGACATTCGGTAAGACAATGTGGCATGATACTAGGCCATAAAAAGTGGGTCCCTTCAGACATGAAAGAGGATGAGGATCCAAATAATGGGCTCACAAATCTTAGACATGGAATGAGGGAATGTCCCTGTAAAAATTACACACTTCAGGCACTACCACAACGCATATGAGTACAACAATAAGATGTATCAGATAGAGGGATTCAAGTCCCCCTCTAAGGACAAGGGTCATGGGGTCACACACTTCCAACTTAAGGTCATAGGGTGGACCATTAAGGGGGGACTTGATTTAATGGACTATGCACATGGCAGCAAAGTAGGCAAATGTGATGTGCAGTTCCCATAGGGAGATCTTAGTTTAGGTTCAGAGAACTCAGACCAGATTGGGAAATGATAGAGGAGGCACATGGAACGACTGTTGCAAAACCCGACATGAATGAGGACCCATGAGGTACTTGCTACACCAAATGTTCCCAAAAGGGTTATGGCCTAGGGGATGAAAGAGAGGGAACATGATTTTAGATTCCTAGGGTTGGACCTGGAGACAATATGTTTGGGCATTTCTACGTATCCCAAGAGGATGGGAATCAAGCCATATGTAGTTCTGGAAGGTGTCGTATAGTTTTATATCTTGCAGCTAGGATGCAGAGTGGTCTTAGTTTATGGTCATAGAGCTCGAACCAGAGATGGTTGGGAATGCAGGAGACACTTGGTGATGTAATTACTAAACCCAACGTGAATGAGGATAGTGGGAGTCCATATCACCATGTGTTCCTTGGGGAGGTTTTAGGTTGAGGGACTGAAAATGAAAGTTGGGCTGGGCCCGAGTCAAAGTGCACGAGCATTCCTACATACCCCATGAGGATGGGAATCAAGTCATAAGTAGTTATGAAGGTGGCCTGGTAAGGTACTAGTTCCATAGATAATAAGGTCATGCAGGTTTGGCCCTTTCACTAAAAGAAATGCAATTTGATATATCTTGTTTGTCCTTTATAATGAATGTGTATTTTGTTTTGTGAAGTGACAGACCTAGGATATAAATTCCAGGCATCAAAATAAGAATCAAGCCATACGCAGGCATTGGAAAATGGTATGGTGTGTGACCAATACTAAACATGATGTCCCCTTGAGTGAGGTCACCACGATGCAATGTCAATTTTCATCATGCGGCTAGGATGAAAATGTCACAATTTTGAGGGAATGTGAATGACGTGATAAAGCACACCCGACGTGAATAAAGATGAGGCCCACATCACACCGCATGTGATTCCAGAAAAGAAACCTTGGGCTGAGGGGCTAGAAAAGGTTAGGGAATATGGGGCAGGAGAGACGAGATCTTAGTTAATATGGGCCCAAAGACGAGGTGTCCGGGCATTATTACGTATCCCATGAGGATGGGAATGAAGCCATATGTAGTTCTAGAAGGTTAAGTTTTATGTCATGTAGGAAAATGTACAGTTTAATGTCATGCAGGATGACATTCAATTTAATTTCATGTGGGACAAGAGGTAGGAGGGACTAGCTCCTTGAAGGGGAGTATGTGATGCGGAAATTCTAAACCCGATGTGAATGAAGGAATAAGCCCACAATGGCCACATCACATGGTCCTATAAGAGATGGGGTCTAAAAGGAAGAAAAAAAAGGCTTTTTCAATACCTGGAATACACAGCAAGGAGAAGTCGGTGCGGATCCCCGAATGACGCCTTACCACGACTTTGTCCTCCTAATGTGAAAATGTGCACTGAGGGATAGTACCGAGAGTGTCTAAATTCCACTTAGACATGATGGGGTGGGAAAATGATGTGAATCATTTAACTAAAATTTAAGGCTTTCTATGGCTGGTGTAATGATAGAGGATGACTGCTGACCATGTTCAAAACACAACATCCATATCGTGTGACCTAAAATGGGAACAACAAATGAGTGTCAACCACTGAATGTATTTTCAACTCGGGACTTATATCAATTTTTTGTTAGAAATCCTAAATGAAATTGTCTTGAAATGGTAGGAGAGCCCTTGGGAGGAGAATCCATGCCATTTAGGGGTCACTTTAGATGTGAAAGATTATGGAAGCCCAAATGAAGGGGAACACAAAGCCTGGAAAATGGGAGAAATCATGTCCAGGTAGAATCCGACACCCCAGGGTCTAAACCAGAGTACTTATGGGAACATTGGAGAATCACCAAATAGGGTCAAGGGATGCGAATTAAGGAAAGATGACTCAAATAGATGAGTGTAGGGAAAGGGAATGAAGGCCCCTTAGGAGAGAGAGTTATGTGGAATGCTTGTTATAAACCCAATGTGAATAAGGTCGTGAGTCCTTACCATACCATATACCCCTCTCCTAGAATAATGCAGTCCAAGGGGAAAAATGATAGGGAGGGTTCAAATAGATGGGTATGGACTTGAAGATTATATGTTCGGGCGGTCCTACGTATCCCATGAGGATGGGAATCAAGCTGTATGTAGTTTTGATTAGGATGTTGTGCAGTTTATCGTCTTGCTATAAGGATGAAAATAAGGTCAAGATACCCAAAAAATGGATGTGTACGGCAGGACGAGTAACCCATATTTAATGAGGACATAATCCCCTACTATACAGTACAATACTAAGTGAGAACTTGGACCTGGGGCCTGAGAAGTCTGAGGGACTTAGTTTTAGGCCATAGAGAGAATGTCACCACCAACTTGAAATTTAATGTCTTGTAGTGAGGACGATGTGGATCTTAGTTTAAGGTCATATATCTCAGGCCGTATATTCCTAGTTTAATGTCATATGCATGATATAGCTGAGCGGAGAGGGTGAATCATCATGCCAAAGGAAGACCACAAAGAGAAATGGTGATAGAGGACAACTATTGACCAGATTCACAACATAGTATCCACCCTTTGTGTGACCAGAGTTTAGGGGCAAGTAATTGAGAATCAACTATTTAATGCATTCAAAATACGAGACTTGTATCAATTTTCACTCATAATCCTTGAGGATATTATCCCATAATGTTAGGAGAGCCATTGGGCTGAGCTTCCATGCCATTCGGGGGTCCTTTTGGATATCGAAAATGATGGGGATCACGAAGTATGGTAGGGACGGTGCCCGTGGGATGGACGATAAATGAAGGTAGGGAGGTATTAAGGGGATATCTGTGGTTTGGTGAAATATCCTTCCATGAATAAGGACGTGAGTCCATACTACACTGCATAATTCCAAATGATAACTTGGGCCAGGGGGCCGAAGGGGTCAAAGGACCTGAGGCTAGGCATCTCATCCAACTGGAACCATATGACCTCTCATGTGGGCATTACCTCACCATAACTCCTAATCCCATGTGTTCAATGCTCAGTGTGGAAAACAAGGAGTAGGACTAGGCTCTCCCCATCACATAAGGGTCCTACAGTTTTAATTACACTCCTGCTCGAGGCAGACCGAGGTTTGGAGAGATGGCGGGGCAGAATGAACCAATACACTCCATGTTTGGGACCTATGGGGGTGATGAAAATGACAAAGGATAGATGTTGACCAGGTTCGAAACATATCATCCACATCATGTAACCTGAAATGGGAACATCAAATGAGCATTGACCATTGACCATATTCACAACACGAGACTTGTATCAATTTTTTGTTCAAAATGCTTGATAGCATTGGCCCAAAAAGATAGAATAGTCCTTAGGTTAGGTATACTTATCATTCGGGGGGCCTTTCGAATGTGAAAGATAATGGAAATTCAAATGATGGGGTGTGTGGAGCATAAATGTGCCCGTGCAATTTCAAATAAAGCTAGACAACAGAAGAGGTGGATATCTTCAGGGGAGAGGGATAGAATGTACAGTCATGATGAACTCGACATGAATGAGGGAAAAAGACTACACCACACTATGTTCTTCAACCCAATGGGAGGTCCCGAAGTTTGGGGATGGGCCTATGGACGAAATGTCTGGGTGGTCCTACGTATTCAATGAGGATGGGAATCAATCCATACGTAGTTCTGAAAGTTCCGTACAGTTTAACTTCATGTGGTATGGACGTGGGAGGATTAGAAGAATGAGGAGGGTCACATGGCGTGACCTTCGTAATCTTACCATGAGTGGGGCCAAATAAGCTTGGGCTATATCACATGAGATCCTCCAAGGGATCTACACCCAGGATGAGTAACCAAAAGAAAAGAGTGCAAGGATGGACTCAGGACAAGGCGTCAAAGCGTTCCTACATATCCCATGGGGATGGGAATCAATCCATACACAGTTCCTAAGATTTAGTTTAACGTCATGTAGGAAGACACATAGTTTAATGTCATGTAGGACATTTCACAGTTTAAGGTCATAAAAGACCGGACAGTTTATGGTCATGTAGGACCCTGATGCAGTTTAGGGTTGTGCTGGAACATTACGCAGTTTGGGATTATGCAGGACCATACAATTTAATGTCGTGTAGGACCGTGGGGACTCAAGAAAAGTATTTCTTGAGGAACTTAGCATTGGTGGGAGGATTTATACACTCACCATCCATGGTAACTAGTGAGTATGTGCCATTATACTAAACCTTGTGAATGATGTAAGGTCCTTCCCATTTGGGCTCCAACTTGTGTGGTTTCCTTCCAGGTATCATTGGTGCCCTTAGGGCCAACAGAAAGTCACCTTGCAAGAAGGAGCGAAGGTGATTTTTTGTTGAAAGCTCTAGCTATCTTGTTATGATGCCTTTCCAAATTGTTCAGGGCACGAATCCTGTTCTCATTGAGCGCTTACAACTCATCCAGAAAGATTTCAGCTACTTTATCTGGTGCTTGATGATCATAGAAAACTGTGCGTAGTGAAGGAAATTTAATCTCGATGGGCAGGACGACCTCCGTCCCATACACCAGGTAATATGGGGTCACCTGGGTGGAATTATGAGTCATCGTCTAATAAGCCCAGAGGGCGTTGGGGAGCTTGTCCGACCGACTCCTCTTATTCTGACCAACCATTTTCTACAGAATGTTAGAGAGGGTTTTGTTGAATGAATCAATATGTCCATTTTATTGCACATGATAGCGAGAGGTATGGTTAGAACAGATGTTGTACTTAGCGTACAATTTCTTCAGCTTAGATTCTTGGAAGTTCAGGACTCTGCCCACTTAAAGAAGAAATATATATCATTCAGGATGAATCTTCACTGGCGAGCTGTCACTAGTGGATATGGTCCCATGACATTGAATCCCTATACTGTAAATGACCAAGAGTACTTGGTGGAGTGGAGAGGATCTGGTGGTCGATGCATGAAGTTAGCATGAATTTGGAATGCATGACACCTTTTGGTGAACTCGATGCAATCATGGATTAGGGAGGGCTAAAAGTACCCCAATATTTGGATCTAGTGAGATAGCTTTGGCTTAGTTTGATGAGCCCCATAGGAACCCACATGAACTTCCTGCATGACTTGTAAAATCTCGACTCCTTGAATGCAATGGAGGATAACCCCATCAAATCCGCACTTGTAAAGGATTTGCTCATAACTAGGATCGTCCTAGAGGGTAAAATATAATGCATGGTGTCAAATTTTCTCTCACTCAGCCCAATCTACCGGGAGATTACTGTTGTGAAGATACACGACAAAGGAGGTTATCCAATCAGGAGTCACTTCAATAAATACATCCGGGGGGCCTAGGGGTCCTGACGTGGAGGCGTCGATAGTAAGGTGGATTATTTGCGGGATGTCATCGTCACCTAAAGTGACAAGATCAATGACCCTCTGGTGTGCCACATGGATAATTAAATCTTCCTATTCAGGCTCTGCAAGTGATGTAGCTAGGATGACCAGTGCGTTAGCTCGACCGTTCTGTGATCGAGGGACATGAGTAACTTCTGGTCGAGATGGGAACTGGGCCATTAGCTGGAGAGTGCGTTAAAAAAATGGTACGAGATCTGGATTTCTGATGACATAGTCTCCATTGATATGCTTGATGACTATTTTGGAGTCTCCTTTAACATGCAAATGGGTCACATCAATATCGAGGGCTATCTCGAGGCCAGTAATGAGGGCCTGATACTCTGCCTCATTGTTGGTGCAGCCTTCTGACAACAGGAATGAATACAGCAGAATGGCTTCTTCCAGGGTAATGAAGACAATACCCAAGACCACTCTATAGAGTCTGGGGTCATTGAGACTTATCCCGATGGGGCTCTGGGAAGTACCATCAAAGTGAATTTTCCAACACAGGATGGCTCGGTCTACCAAGAGGATTGCCTCATCAGGAAAATCAAGATCGAGGGACTATTCTGCAGGAGATGGATGAGCAGTGAGGAAATATGCCAATGCTGGACCTTTAATAGCCTTATGGGGGATAAGCATGATGTCAAAATGCTATAGGATCACTGCCCACTGAGCCAGATGGCCTATCAACATGGGGCGGTTCCGGATGTACTTCAATGAATCTACTTGGGCCACTAGCTGTATCTCATGGTGCTGCAAGTAATGTCTCAATTTCTATACTAGGAATACCAGTGCAAGGCATATTTTCTCAATAGGGGAGTATCTAGTCTCCATATTGAGGAGCATGCAGCTGAGGTAGTAAAGGCTATTCTCTGTTCCCTCGTTGTTCTTCTGGACGAGAAGGGGGGCGAGAGATCACTTCAGTGTGGTCACATAAAGGACCGATAGATTTCTGGAGATGGGTGGCATTAAGACTAGAGGCTAGAGAAGATACTGCTTGATTTCCTCTAAAGTAGTCTGATACTCCCCATCCCACTCATAGATGGTTACTTTCTTTATGAGCTGAGAAAAGGGCTTACACTTGCTGGATAAATTTGCTATGAATCATCATAATGTAGGCTAAGTGGCCTTGGAATCCTTGAATCTCCCGAATTTCGCTCAGAGGAGACATATGGATAATGATATTAATATTCTTTGGGTCGATCTCAATGCCCCTGTATCAAACAAAGAATCCAAGACACTTTCCAGAGGTAACCCTGAAGGCACACTGCAATGGGTTCATCTTCAGGTGACTAGAATAGAGGAAGCTGAACACTTTCTCAAGGTCTTCCAGATGTTCCTGATGCTAGCGAGATTTGACCACCAGGTCATCTATGTAACATTCCACCAACATTATGAGGATCGACTTAAATATGTGATGCATAGCCTACTGATAGGTGGCACCCGCATTCCTTAAACCAAAGGGCATGACTTGGTAATAATAAGTAACTTGTGGTGCCCTGAAGGCTGTAGAATCCTCATTCTCAGGGGCCATTCATATCTGGTTATACCAGGAGTACCCATCCATGAATGAGAGGGCTTGGAATCCATCTGTATCGTCAACCAACAATTCCGTCATAGGAAGGGGAAAACCATCCTTCAGGCAGTGACAATTGAGACCCCAGAAGTTGATGCAGACTCTGATATGTCTGTTCTTCTTCCTGACTGGTAAAATTTTCACAAGAAATTTGGGGTATTAGACCTCTTTAATGAAATTGGATCTGATGGTCTTATCAACTTCTGCGTCAACCATGACACCGTGAGATGGGGGCATCTTTCTGGGAGACTGCTTGAACCCGCAATGATTTACCAGGAGACCAAGGTGGTGGATTGCTGCCTGAGGATCTATTACTAGTATCTCATCATAACTACAGGTAAATACATCATGGTGTTGTTTAAGGAAGTCTATGTACTGATATTTCCTCTCAAAGGGCATAGTGCCACTGATCTGTGTGGGTTTCAGGTCTGCCTTGCTACCGAGGTTCACCTGTACCAATTCATCATCCATGGAAGAGACGCCCTCATCAAAGGTGGGGGGAGCATATTTTAAATCATATTCTTCACTTATAGAGGGGGAATCCTCAGTAGGAGGAGTTTCCTATGAGTTGGCAGCTCCTGATGGGAGGCTGGTACCAGCCTAAGCGGTAGTGGAAACTGCATCAGGGAACTTCTGTGCTACCGCAACCATTACGATCAAGACTGTTGATCCGATCCCATCTGGTCTTCGACCTAAGGGGCCATGCTTGATGATATCAAAGTAATAGTGGTGCGTCAGCTTGATCCAATTAATTCCAGATCGGTAAAACAAGAAAGTATGACGTATTTCTGTTACTATGAGGCATACATCCTGATACCTTGTAGGAGTAGGAGGCTCCGAGATCACCTAAGCCAGGTTTGTGTAGGAGTATACGGTGATCTTACAGGGTTGCTTAGACTTGGGAGTGTCCTCCCCCCTTATTCGAAAAAAAAGAATCATTTTCCCATGTTTGGAGTTGTAGCCTCCAATCGATGGATTGGAATGATCTATGAGTCATCTAAATCTGCCCATGGGTCGGTTGCAGCCGTAGCATGCTCGACCTCATTAGCCTGAATTTGCTTGTCCTTACTCTTGTAATAGTCAGCATTGACCGCGTTTTCATGACACGTCAAATTGATTATATTTTTAAGGTTGATTTAAAGTCTAGGGAAGACCCTAGGTCATCTCTCAAGGAGCATTGGTAGGTTTAGAGTGTGTATTTTTAATAAAAATTACTAAGAGAGGGGGTGGGTTTGAAAATAGTTTAAAACAATGACTTCGTTGAAATAGCTTAAAAGATGAGTGACCAAGTGGATTTTGAGAAATATGAGATAAAAGGGTCGATGTTATTTCACTACATACATATCAAGTTCATTGTTCATAGAGATTCATCTTGGGTTTAGATTAATTCTTTAGTTGGAGTTAATTGGAATCCCGATTAATTCCTAAGTTTTTATTTCAATGCTTTAAGAACCAAACCTTGACGTAACAATCGTATTGTCAAGGTCCAGTACTTATGCATGGAATAAGAGCTTCCAAATCATATTGAAATCTCAATAAGTTGGGTATGAAAATGATTCTTGTGATGTCCAATCGGAACAACACAAGTCACGCACTCAAAACCTCACACCGATCGATTAGAAATTAAGAGCATAACACTCACATGCATCAAATAAAGCATTCAAATCTGAAACAAAATAAGATACATGGAATTAAATTTTTAAACACTCAAATGACTCCAAACCATTAGCTAATTTATGCATCGGAACTCCCTTGACATGTGTGTAGCTCCCTCACAACGAACACCCAACTTTTAGCTCGACATCGGGAGGAGGAGGAAGCTCGGGTGGAACTCCTTCTTCATCCTTGATTAACCTAAGAGGATAGGGGCATCCATAACCTCCAAGGTGATTAGGAGACTCCTCTAGGACTCCAAATTGGCATCACTTCACTCCTTGGACGAACTTTCATACGAGGTTCCCTTGGTGCCCTTTTATAGGAAAATTGGAAGATGGTTTTAGGCACACATATTTCATCAATCCACTTGGACGATGCGTTTAGGCCTTCAGCCAGTCTTATCTCGCTTTGGACAAAATAGAAAAGTTGTATCCCTACCTCTTGACTATCTCAACCGAAATTGTTGCAGAATTTGGACAACTAAAACTCAAGATATTGATAAAATACAGAACACCACATTTGACTTGTTCCAAATTCAGTGTCATGGACATATCAGTCTGTATGGGCCCTATAGAAGCCGAATCAGTATTGGGTTCCTTAATATTAAATGTATCCTAATAAATTTTGGACAGGCCCAAAAAATGTCAGCCCATTTGGATGTACCTATTTTGCGTAATATTCAAAACAGTGGACAGATGTCCATGGATCCATGCAATTTTGGCCCATTTTTCTTCCACTTCATCAAAGGCCCTCCAAATCACCTCCACCTACATTGAAACAATAAAAACAAGTAACATTGCCTATTATAATATTGATTAACATTAATTTATTGATTCAAACATAAAGTGAGATTTATTATTATATTTGGAATATTCATTACAAAACTAGTTTAAAACTGCGGTGTAAGGGTGTAATAAAACAGTGAATCGTGGTACGATCACACCCCCACACCTAAACATTTGCAATCCTGGGCAAAGTCACATATCCAAATACAATGATGAATATATATATATATATATTTACAACATCCTGAAGATTTATCATTTGAGGAAATTTTATTTAAAGTAAAGTGATCAACGCACGAACCACACCAAGGAGTTCTTCTTAGTGAAAATAGAAAAAGATGTCTCATAAATCATATCATAGCGAAATTCAAAAAGATTAATGATACCCAATTGAGAAAGGAATTAAGAAGTAAACCATGACACTAACTCTCCATGTGTGTGTGTGGAAACCATTCCATGCTATTCTTTCCACTTGCTATCCAATAAATATATGTTATTTTAACATTTTTCAGCTTAAATGATTTTGTCACCGAACCTATCCTACATACTTTGCAATAGTATTTCAAGACCCACTCATTTAAGAATTCCTAGAAGTCAAACCATAATCTTCCGACCTATATATCCCCATATATTTCACATTTCGTCACTCCCCTCATTTATTATATATTTTTTTGAAGTTTCAATTGGAACAAATCTCACACGCATCTCTCAACCCTTGTTTGATCTCCTCACGACACTAATTGAAATAGTTATAACAAGATCAAAGGTTGAGGAGGAGTGGTTTTTGACCTTCCTAAGACACAACAATTTTTTTTGAGGGAGTACAACAGTCAGACATTTGGTACACATGCATAGGTCAATCTGGTGCAGTAATGAAACAGATTGGATAAGGAACGAACATATGGAAATATAATTTAAAGCTGAAAAACATTAACCCAACATATATTTACCTTATATTAAGTAATAAATAATCACACTTTGTAGTTTGGTGCAAAAATTTGTGGAGATATTATTGACACAGTTTTCCCAAAAACTACTCACACAATGGGCATCAATCATCTCAAAGGTTTCACATAGATACGACCATTTATATCATTGACAGAAAACCAATTCACTAAAAATCACTCCCTGATGTTAAATTCATATAAATACTACTTTTTAGCCTTCGTTATGGTATTTTTACTTTCCCCACATTATGGTCTCCAAATCATGGAACTTAGAAATTGTTGATGGGGAAAAATGAAAATACCATAAAGAAGGCCAATAAGAGAAAACAAAAGGAGAAAACAATGAAAATTCCTAACTATCCCAGGAATGTATCCACCCCCCACACCTAGAGAATGTAGTGTCCTCACTATAATAAAAGAGACTATGGGAATGAAGGATAAAACCTGGTCAGTGTTATTCATAGACCGCTTCTTGAACATGGAGTTCCTCCATTGGGGACTCTGGAATGGCTTCATGGAAGTGCTTCATTCGCTGCCCATTGACAGTGAAGGTTTGCTTGGTGTCTTCATTTTGAACCTAGACAACACCAAATAGAGAGACATTAGTAACAATGTAAGGTCCAAACCAATGAGAACGAAGCTTACCAGGGTGCAACTTCAGCCTTGCATTGTAGAGGAGGTCCTTCTTCCTGATCTGGAATTGACGATGAAGGATGAGACGGTCGTGGGTAGCCTTGGTTCACTCCTTATAAATTCAGGAGTTCTCATATGAATCTCTTCTCATTTCCTCCAACTCATGAATCTGCAACTTCCTTTGAATACCAGCACCCGAAAGATTAGAATTTCATTGTTTAATATCCTCGTAGGCACAGTGCTCTACCTCAACAGGGAGGTGACAACTCTTCCCAAAAACTAGCCGATATGGTGACATGCCAATTGGAGTTTTGAATGCAGTACGGTAAGCCCATAATGAATCATCGAGTCTAAGACTCCAGTCTTTTCTATTTGGCTGAACCATTTTCTCAAGAATCTATTTTACCTCTCTATTTGATACTTCGGCTTGACCATTTGTTTATGGGTGATAAGTAGTAGAAACTCGATGCCCAACCCCATACCTGCTCAAAAGAGATTTCATTGTGCAGTTGCAGAAATGAGAACCCTGATCACTGATGATGAACCTAGGTAATCCAAACCTATAGAATATTTGGGTTCTCAAAAATTCCACAACTATCTTGGAATCATCTGTCCTCGTGGCTCGTGACTCTACCCACTTTGAAACATAATCCACTGCCAGAAGAATTTAAAGGTTCCCAAATGAATTGGGGAATGGTCCCATAAAGTCAATGCCCCAAACATCAAAAATATCATGGAAGAGTAAGGGTTGTTGGGGAATCTCATTTATTTTAGAGACATTCCCTATTATTTGACAGTGAGGAGAAGATTTACAATATTCGTGGGCATCCCGAAATAATGTGGGCCAAAAGAGACCAGAATCTAAGACCTTGCGAGCAGTCTGTTGGGGACCAAAGTGGCCCCCACAAGCAAGTGTGTGGCAGAACCTAAGGACAGACTGAAACTCACTATCAGGAACACAAGGCCTAATAACTTGATCACTAAATGTGCGCCAGAGGTAGGGGTCATCTCAAATGTACCAAAGAGACTCATGTTTTAGACGGTCGGCCTGGTTTTTGGTGAAATCAGCAGGAATGAAAGACGCTACCAAATAATTTACAATTTCAGCATACCAAGGAATAACATCTTGCACTCGGTACAATTGCTCATCAGGAAACAATTCAGTTATGGGAATACAGGGGTATGAGTCAATGTCCGAGGATGGGATAATCCTACTGATATGGTCCGCAACCACATTCTCTGCTCCTTTTTTATCCCTAATTTCTAGATCAAATTCCTGAAGGAGGAGCATACAGCGAATGAGATGTGGTTTGGATTCTGGTTTCTTTAGGAGATATCGGAGGGCTGCATAGTTTGAGAACACAACGACTTTGGACCCTTGAAGGTATGACCTGAATTTATCCAAGGAAAACACAATGGAAAGAAATTCTTTTTCAGTTGTGCTGTAGTTTCCTTGGGCAGGGTCCAGAGTACTTGAGGCATAAGCTATGACATGTGGAACTCGATCGACCCTTTGTGATAAGACTGCCCCAACTGCATAGTTAGAGGAATCACACATGAGCTCAAATGGTAAATCCCACTGAGGTGGTTGGATTACCGGGGGTGAAGTGAGACTCCATTTTAACTTATTGAAAGCTTCGTCACATTTTTTATCAAAATCAAATTCTGGTTCTTTTTGGAGTAATTGGGAGATGGGGAGTGCAATTTTACTAAAGTCACGAATGAAACGACGATAAAATCTAGCATGACCCAGGAAAGACCGCACATCCCAAACATTTTTAGGGAATGGTAGGGAGGAAATGATATCTACTTTTGATTTTTCCACTTGGATACCTTCCCCAGAAATGACATGTCCCAAAACTATGCCTTGTCGCACCATGAAATGGCATTTCTCATAATTTAATACGATATTCTTTTCAATACAGCGACATAAGACAGAAGCAAGACTACTTAAACATTCATCAAAAGAGGATCCATAAACAGTAAAATCCTCCTTGAAAACTTCCATGCAATTATCAAGGTAATCCAAAAAAATACTAACCATACATCGTTGGAAAGTACCTGGAGCATTGCACATACCAAATGGAATCCTTATATAAGCAAATGTACTAAAGGGGCAAGTAAAGGTTGTCTTTTACTGATCCTCGAGGGCAATATGGATCTGAAAGTATCCAGAATACCCATCAAGGAAACAGTAATGGGACTTCCCTGCTAGCCTCTCTAGCATCTGGTCAATGAATGGAAATGGGAAATGGTCCTTCCTAGTGTGTTGGTTTAGTCAACGATAGTCTATATAGACACACCAACTATTCTGTACACGAGTTGGGACCAATTCCTTGTTTTCATTTTTAATTACAGTAAGGCCGGTTTTTTTAGGAACTACTTGAACGGGACTGACCCATTGGCTGTCAGAGATAGGGTAAATGATTCCAGCAGCCAATAGTTTTGTTACTTCCTTTTTAACAACATCAAGTAGGTTTGGGTTCAATCGACATTGTGACCGCCTCACTGGTTTAGCCTCATCATTTAATAAAATATGATGTGTACAAATTGATGGGCTAATGCCAGGAATATAAGCAAGTGTTCATCCCAAATCTTGTTTATAATCCCTCAAAAGATCAAGAAGTCGCAATTCATGCTCAGGAGGGAGTGAACTAGCAATGATGATGGGAAACTTGTTTCCATTATCAATATATGAGTATTTTAAATCTTGAGGCAGTTTTTTCAGTTCCAATTCTGGGGGATTTTGGATTGATGGAAGTGTGTGTGACAGTGAGAAGTCACTGATCTCATCTAACTGCTCAATGGTAACATCCTCAGATGAGGAATGATCTTTTACAAGCTTAGCAGTATCATCGATGGTCATGTGATCCTCTGTGTTCAATATATCATCAATTAACAAACATGCATGACATTTCTCTAGACCTCTACAACAATCAATTCATGATTCATTACCTAAAATTTCAATCAATGAATAAAACTCAGAAAGGGGATCAGGGGAATGAAAATAAGTTGTTTCAGGGGAAGGGAGAACATCAATTGAATTGACAGAGAGAGAGGTTTGTTCTTCTAAGGGGTGCTTCATGGTATCAAGGATATTGAAGTGGACAGTATTACCACCAAAATCCATAGATAATGTACCATTATGGACATTAATTATGGTTTTGGCGGTTTTCAAGAAAGGTCGCCCCAATATAATTGGGGCATGTCCATTCATCCTATCATCTTCCATTTTAATCACGTAAAAATCAGCAGGAAAAATTAAAATTTTCACCCTCACAAGAACATCCTCTAACACACCAGAGGGGTCTGTTGTACTCCGATTTACTAGCTGAACGACAATACCAGTGGGCTTCAGTTCACCGACCTACAATGAAGAGTAAATAGAGTGAGTCATCACATTAATAGAAGCACCCAAATCAAGCATAACGTTGGAACATGAATACTCCCCTATGGTGCACGGAATCTAGAATTCCCCAGGATCATTGCACTTGGTGGGAAGTGATGTCTCTATCAATGCTGAAGCATTCCTCCCCAGGCTCACCTTCTCATCACCATGAAGCCTCCTTCGGTGTGTACACATCTCCTTCAGAAACTTGGCATATCTTGGAATTTTCTTCACAGCATCAATCAAAGGAATGTTAACCTGTACTTTCTTGAAAGTTTCCAAGATTTCTTTATCAAGTTCATTTTCATTTTTTTCCTAGGTTAGATAGCCCTTTGAGAAAATGGAAGAGGAATGGTTGGGAGAGGTGACTCATCAACAACCACAGTCTTTCCTTTGGAAGGGCTTCTCTCAGGAAAAGGGTTTTCTTCTCTTGGACCATTTTCAGCAGTTGGGATGGTGGTTTCCTTTTGATGGGATGACTCTAATGGAGGGGTCATTTGGCTTTTGAGTTGTGTCCCACTCCTAAGGGTTATGGCACTAACATTTCATTTAACCCTAGGGTTTACTACTATTTGAGATGGTAGTTTACCCGACCCATGACTTTGGATTTCCCCCACTGAGTTGGCAAGTTGGCCTAGTTGGGTCTTTAGGTCTTGTATGTCTCCTTGGGTGGTTTGTTGGAATTGGATATTATTGGCAGCCATTTTCTTCATCATATCTTCTAGTCTAGGCTCAGTTTTTGGAGGGGGTGGTTGGAATGGCCTTTGGGGTGGTGGAGGATTTCTGGGTGGTGGTGGATGACTACTCTGACCCTGTTGGTTCCATTTCTGTTGAGGTTGGTTTGAATACCCCCTTGCCTATAGGCTTGGTTGTCCTTCCACCCTTGGTTGGATGGATAGTATGGTTATTGCCTAAAGGGTTGGTTAAAGGGGTGTCCTGGAAATATTGCCTCACAACTTTCAGAAGTTTCTCTCAATTGAGGACATTGGTCAGAATAGTGGGCGTCAGAAGAGCAGATTCCACAATTGATGGGAGGAGGCGATTGAGATTTTCCTTGGGAGAGATCAAGTTGTCGTAGAAGGGTACTTACCTCTTCGAACTTCATGTCCACCTTCTTCTCAAACTCAGTACTTTCCACCTCATGGACACCTCGAATGGGAACACTGGACCGTGTACCTAATTGTTGAGTGTTTTGTGCCATGTTCTCAATGAGGGTTCTTGTAGCAATTGGGGTCTTATCTACTAGTGCACCACCTACAGCAGCATCAATCATGTTTCGATCAATAGGGATTAAACCTTCATAAAAATACTGAATTAAAAGTTGATCACTTATTTGGTGGTGTGGACAACTTGAACATAATCTTTTAAAGCATTCCCAATATTCATGAAGGGTTTCTCCTTGAGATTGTCTTATCCCACATATTTCTTTCCTTATTGTTGCAGCTCGAGAGGCTGGGAAGTATTTTTCAAGAAAAAGTCATTTCATGTCCGCCCAACCTCTAATAGGTGAATTAACATAATACAACCAATCTTTAGCCGTGTCTTCTAATGAAAATGGAAATGACCTAAGTTTTACTTGTTCTTCATCCACATTAGC
Source organism: Viscum album (assembly GCA_963277665.1). Classification (NCBI taxonomy): domain Eukaryota; kingdom Viridiplantae; phylum Streptophyta; class Magnoliopsida; order Santalales; family Viscaceae; genus Viscum; species Viscum album. Next base: position 101,002,456 of record OY728159.1, read on the forward strand.
AGGTTTTAATGTTGAACACACAGTATGAAATTATTTTAAATGCTTATGTGGATCTTCTCCAGGCAGTCCATGAAATCTTGGAAATAAATGAATTAAACTAGATTTTAGTTCAAAATTGGGTGCCTCGCCTTGTAATTTAATGTATGTGGGTCGGATATCAACATCAGGCGAGGTTAGTTCTTTTAGTGTTCTATTATTTTCATCCATGTTATACAAGTTATGTTTAGTTTTAACTTTGGTTTCAGAAGAAGAAGAAGGATCAAGAATAATTTTAAGATTTGATGTCTCCTCCTTCAAAGTGTGGTCTTGTGTGTCTCGGGTTCGTTGATGTAGGATCCTCTCTGGTTCGGGTTCAAAAGTTTGTAGATCTCCCAGAGTATAACGAATCATACACTGAACCTACAAAATAAATAAATTAGAACAAAAAAATAAATTCAAAGGTAGAAGATAAAACAAACAAATATTCACAAAAATTACAAAAACTTTATCAAAAACACGCACAAAAAACCAAAGCGCTCCCCGACAACGACGCCAAAATTTGACCACGTTGTCGTGACACGTCAAATTTATTATATTTTTAAGGTTTATTTATATTCTAGGGAAGACCCTAGGTCGTCTCTCAAGGAGCTTTGGTAGGTTTAGAGTGTTTATTTTTAATAAAAATGACTAAGAGAGGGGGTGGTTTTGAAAACAGTTTAAAAAAATGACTTAGTTGAAATAGCTTAAAAGATGAGTGACCAAGTGGATTTTGAGAAATATTAGATAAAATGGTAGATCTGATTTCACTACACACATATCAAGTTCATTGTTTATAGAGATTCATCTTGGGTTTAGAGTAATTATTTGGTTGGAGTTAATTGGAATCCCGATTAATTCCTAAGCTTTTATTTCAATGCTTTAAGGACCAAACCTTGACGTAACAATCATATTTTCAAGGTCCAGTACTTATGCATGGAATAAGATCTTCCAAAGAATATTGAAATCTCAATAAGCTGGGTATGAAAAGGATTCTTGTGATGTCCAATCGGAACAACACAAGTCACGCACTCAAAACCTCACACCGATCGGTTAGAAATTAAGAGCATAACACTCACATGCATCAAATCAAGCATTCAAATCTGAAATAAAATAAGATACATGGAATTAAATGTTTAAACACTAAAATAATCTAAACCAGTAGATAATTTATGCATCGTAACTCCCTTGACATGTGTGTATCTCCCTCACAACGAACACCCAACTTTTAGCTCGACATCGGGAGGAGGAGGAAGCTTGGGTGGAACTCCTTCTTCATCCTTGATTCCCCTAAGAGGATAGGGGCCTCCATAAACTCCAAGGTTATTAGGAGACTCCTCTAGGACTCCAAATTGTCAACACTTCACTCCTTGTTCTAACTTGAAAATGAGGTTCCCTTGGTGCCCTTTTATAGGAAAATTGGAAGGTGGTTTTAGGCACACAGATTTCATCAATCCACTTGCACGACGCGTTTCAGCATTCAGAAAGTCTTATCTCACTTTGGAGAAAATAGAAAATTTGTAGCCATACCTCTTGAATGTCTCTAACGAATGTTTGGAAGCATTTGGACAACTATAAATCATGATATTGATAAAATACAGAACACCGCATTTGACTTGGTACAAATTCGGTGTCTTGGACAGATTTGTTCGTATGGGCCCCATATAGGCCGAATCAGGATTTAGTTACTTAATATGAAATGTAGAATATTAAATTTTGGACAGTAAAAAAAAAGTTCAGCCCATTTTGATGCACGGATTTCTCATACTATTCAAAAGAGTGGACAGATGTCCATGGATCCATGCAATTTTGGCCCATTTTGCTTCCACTTCATCAAGGGCCCTCCAAATCACCTCCACCTACATTGAAACAATAAAAACAAGTAACATTTCCCATTATAATATTTATTAACATTAATTTATTGATTCAAACATAAATTAAAATTTATTATTATATTTTGAATATTCACTACAAAACTAGTTTAAAACTGCTGTATAAGGGTGTAATAAAACAGTGAATCGTGGTACGATCAAGCATCCAGATAGAGGGATTCACAAGAGGAAAAGGGGGATGTGTCACCTTGAAGAAAACCCACTCGACCATTAAGGGAGTACTTAAGGTACTAGTGATATGATGAAGGAACTGTCGCATGTAGGTGGAGCCACGGTCTACCCATCAACGCATTGTAGGCGGTGTCTTGGGAGGAAACCATAAACTCAGCGTTGGCAATTAGACCACCTAACTGGGTCTTCAAATGGATCTTTCTGACCAGTGTCTACTCTTTCCTATCATAACCTTGTATTCTTAGGTCATAGGGACTCAGATCATCCTCATACAATCCCAATTTTTGCAATGTCTTATTCGGGATTAGGTTGATCCTAGATCCCGTGTCGACAAGACAGTGGAAAACCTCCACGCCATTGAACTGGCTGGTGATGTACAGTGGGAGAATGTTCCCCTGTATAAAAGAGCCTTCATCTTCTCTATAGAATGAGATGATGTCCTGACATTTAGAATTCTCGACCGCTTCAGCATGAATGGCTTCTGTAGCTGCTACCTTCATCTCAAACTGGAGGGGACTTATTAAAGCCTCGACGAGGGCCTCATGCTTATATGATGATAGGAGAAGGGCCTAAAGGATGGATAGATTTGCTGGAATGATGGTAAGATTTTTGAGAATATCATACTTCCGTGCCAGGCGTGAACTTATGCTTACAAGAGGTCACTCGATGATGGGAGGTATGGTGGGCCCTGCCTAATAGACCGACGACTAACTGGTGATAGGAACATCCATCTGCTCACTAGTTGAAACCTGCGGAGTGACTACCAGATGAGCGCCAGACGACTGAGACAATCCTGTAGCAAAGTGTGGCTCATCATAGCATGGTCTAGGTGGATCTTCCTGATCCAACAACACGAATGGTAGTGAATGAAGACCTGATGTCACCAGGTGAGAAGGTTGTGTATACGGAGCTCTGCGCTAGGCCTGATGCTTGGTTTTAGTTGCGTGCACAACCTGGCTAGAATTTCTGACTGAGGCACTCTGACGGCCCATATTTCTATGAATCTTTCGACACTGACAATGGCTAGGGATTTTGGGAGGATCCTCTTACCACTCCTTATCATTAGAAATCTTATAGGGATTTACCCACTCTATGGTATTAACTGAGGTATACCCTTAACCGTCACTCGAAGAGTCATCCATTACTAGGAGGATTATGGGAGGGATCACCATCTCTGGGGGCATTAATTCACTGAGAGTACAAGATGATTATTACATTGGTGGGGGAATTTGTTTGCCCATGCGCTACAGGTGTTTTATCATCTGGGAAGAGGATGTAAGAAACCGGGTTTTTAGAACGGGTCAAAATCCCAACCCTATTTGAATTTTTGACTTGTCCCTGAGAAAACTGAGAAATATGGGAAGTTCTGGAAATTTTCAGACTACACACCGTGTACCCTAAAGTACATGCCATGTATGGGTTAGGCGAGTACCGACCGTGTGCTCACTGAGTACATGCCATTTGATGACCGTGTATGAAATTATTACTACACGACGCATAGTTATATACACGCATTGTACCCGTGACCATGTGGAGGCCATACACAGCGTGTAGGCCTATTGGCTGGGTAGAATACTTTTAGTAAGTACACGTCGTGTATGATTTGTACACGCCATGTAGAGGGGTCATGTATGGGGATATACATGGCGTGTTGGGGATGTGAGAAAGGTAAAGAGGTACACACTGTGTACCATAGGTACACACCATGTATCCTCCCATCTGTGTACTGGCTGGGATCAAACCATGTGTCAACCTGTGTGGAGAATCCAAGCCATTTGGCTACCTCCAATTTAAGTCAGAGTACAGAAAAGGCCACTACACTGTGTGTAGTTCCTAAATACACACTGTGTATTTTTTTCACTTAAATGATAGAGCATCACGTCATATTTCATAAAACATCTTCTTCCTCCCCAACATTGGGACCTCTTTATTCCGGAAGTCTGAAGAACATACCTAGCCCTAGATTCTTCATCCAGAGTCTGTTCTTCAATCGGTTAGTGGCTTTGTGATTGCAACAGTGGGGCTAAACCTGTTCACCCTGTTTCGTTCCAGTTTCCTTGCCTCACGCATCGCAGTTTCCATCCAAGTGAAATTGCCAGAATTTTACGGAAACATAGATCTATGAAGATCAACTTCGAATTGGATATCGATATAAGACGTGACTACATCTACGAGTCTCAGGTAGGTGGTGAATACCTATTTTTGTGTTTTCGCAAACTTTTGGGTGGCGCGACCAATGGTGCATTTTTAGGTATTTTGATCAAGACCCTAATTTACCTGTTATTGCCTATTTAATTGTTATCTGACCTATGGGATACCTTTGGGTATTCCTTGTTACCTATTCTTCTTGAGCAAGGATGGGTGAGGGGTTGTTTCTCATCAGGGAATTTTGGTTAGTGGATTCCAAAATGGTTATAATATTTTTATTGTTTTAAACTGTTGAGTTTAGTGTATTGAACCTTGATATGAATTATTGGAGACCTTAAAGACCTTTGGGCTGGTATGGGACAACACTTGGTTAACACATACAACTATTTAGATTGTTTTTCCTATTTATTTGTTTTTTTAAATGTAATTGTTTAATTGCATATGTTGGAACCTTTGGGTTGTGTTGGGCATGGCCCAGATATTCTTTAGTGGTGCTGATCATAGGTTGGGCTTGGCTAGGTTACATTGGGTGGTTTTGACCACAAGATTGGGCATCATGGGTGTCAGCTTGAGGCAGGATGATTGTCAGGTTGGGCATGGCCCGGGTTACTGGGATGGTGAGACCATCATACTTGAGTGGCATGGTCACAGGGACATGAGGTGTTAGAGGTTCTGTGGCTAGGGTACTATTTTGGTGATTACTGGTCACCCAGAACTATGAGTAGTGTGCCCACAGAGAGACTCCGTGATGAGGCGGTTTTGACCACTCGTGTGGGTAGAGGCCCCCATTAGTTTTTGTTTAGGTACTATTTGTTTGGGGGTGCTTACTATTGGAAGCCACGTTGAAGGTGAGGAGCCTTCAGGGGATAGCATTGAGGCTATCGGGTTGGAGGAAGATGCTCGCCGTTATTTGAGGGAAGACATCGCTATACCTATGGTTACTTTATTTGAGGGTAGGCATCACTGTCCCTCCGGTTACTTTATTTGAGGGAATACAGCCTTGTCCCTACGGTTACTTTATTTTAAGGGAATACATCGTTTTCCCTCTGGTTACTTATTGAGGAAAAGCATCACTGTTCCTCTGAGTTACTATCTCTCGAGCGTGCCTTCGGGACGTTGATACATGAGACACGCGGTGTCAGGGGGCACATGGTGTTGGGTTACATGATAGAGATTCTAGCATTGGCCGAAGTAGGTGACACTCTATGGTTGTTGCTGAGAACCAGTGGAATTTGTGTTTATTTGTGCATTATACTATTTAATGTTTACCTTATAAATTCATGCATAATTAAACACTTATATTAGGTACGCACTATTGGGTGGTGTCCTAATGAGATTCATCTCACACCCTACACGGGCCCTTCAAGATGCTTGCAGACTTTATTGATTTACATACAGGAAAGAGGCCATCTTCAGGAGATAGGCTACATTAGCTGGTACATGGAGATGGTATGGACCTTGAGGTCCTGCCTAGCTGGAGTTTACCTTGTTTTTCTTTATTTCCTGTATCAGCATGCTTACTTGTTTTGTAGCTACAGTTGGTTATCCATTGGCGACCTTTTTATATATGGATATGTATGACCTTCTTGGGATGCATGTTTTGTTGTTCAGTGGTAGTTACAAGTGTTCAACATGTTGTTGTGTTTACTTTCTGCTGCTATTGTTTATATTTATTGCCACCACTATTTATTGATATTGATTGTGCTTTAGCTTTGCAGGTTTGGTTCCAGTCTGCTTAGTCATTATTCCATTGCATCTTTATTATTATACTCAGACCAATACCATTATTATCCTCCAAGAGGGTATAGACTCCCCACTATACCTATAAAGACCCTTGTTTCTTGTTAGAATTCTTTGGTGTTCGGGGAGGTGTGCCTAATTTAGTAACACCCAACCCGTTTAGCACTATTCAGGTGGCTTCTCGGGTCCGGTTCATTAGAAAGTGGTATCAGAGGAGTTCTTGATAGGGATTTAGTGGTAGTTTTTTTGTCTACTAATGAGATTTAGGCTTCTCTTTTATTTCTTCTAGTTTTAATATTTGTGATATGGTAGACTGGAGATAGGATGTTACTGGAACAGGGTTTCGAGCTTGTGTTTGGGTGCCTGCAGCCCCAGGTATGAGGGATGGACCAAGTTGCCATGGGTGGGATTTTCTATTTTCTTTTTTCTCATATTATAGTTTATATGATTTCCTCCTCGGTGGATCACTTGGTGTGTGATGTTAATGATTGTGATATGTAAAACCTGACCTAGTTCGGTAAGGGAGAATTGGACCTTGTCCCGGTATTGCAAGGCTTGTTTTCTTGGCTTTTTATAGGCACATTTTCTGGGTTTTTCAATTTCATAATTTCACATATTATTTGTGAAGTGATAATGTCATGAGAATGATATAAATTTTCATGCTTTGTATTCTTTGAAATGTGAAAAGGTGAAATTCCTGATAGAATTTATTGTTTGTTGCAATGTGTTATGCCATGTTTAATACTTTTGTAGAATTGCATGTGATAGGAAGGTAATATGGTTGAGGTGATTTTGATCACCAGGATTGGGTGAATAGGTCATCAGTTTGAGGAAACATTGGTTGTTAGGACGACCATGGCCTGAGGTACTTTTGATACTTGGCTTTGTTGGGGGAGGGTATAGAGTCCATGAGGCCATTATGTCATGGGGCATGGTTGCAGTCGGGGAGAGTAAGGGTGGTAGTTGTGTGCTACCTTTTTCTAATTTCCTTATATGAATTGAATATATATCACTATATATATATATATGTGGGTTGTCTTACCATTTATGGTATTTAGTGGGTTAATTTTAGTTGACTCAGATGGTGCGTTAGCCAAGAGATGGAACAGTGCCGCTGGTGCAGGATCATGTTCAGGATCCGGTGCAGGCAGAGCAGGAGTAGCAGGTATAGGCTTAGGGATAGGATGAGGTTCAAGATCCAGTGTAGGAAAGATAGTAGCTGGGTTTGGTAGCATTCGGACCACGGCTCGTCGAGTAGCTCCGAGCTATCCTGGTACGTGTCTTGTAGGGGATCGACAGAGGTGCGCAAGGTATAGAGCTGTCTATGGCATATCTGACGTGGGAGTTCCAGTCACAACACCCACCATTTTATAGGTTAAGGGTGGTCCGCAGGCAGCTGAGAACTGGATAGAGAGTATGCAGATGATCTTTGAGCAGCTCAAGATGCCTCCAGGATGGAGGTTCAAGCTGGCGACGTATATGATGAGAGGACCGAAAAAGAGTTGGTGGGATGTGTAGGTTTAGGCTCACAGGCACGAGGGAATTGCATGGAAAGACTTCGAGGACAGGTTTTTTTGAGCACTTTTACCCATATACACCAAGAGCAGAAAGAGCTCAAGAGTTTTTGAGTCTTCATCAAGGATACATGTCCGTCATGGACTATGCAGATACTTTCACTGTGTCGTCTCACTTTACACCTGGTATGTTAAGCGATGACGCGGCTAGGGTGAGGCGCTTCGAGGATGGATTACATCATGCCATTTGGATCAGGGTGAATATCTTTAGGCTGGGTTATTTTTCAGAGGCAGTGAATCAGGAGGTCATAGCAGAGGGAAACCAGAGGGATAGGCCCTAGGTTGGCCGGATGATGGCTTCAGGTGATGGTTCAGATAGCAAGAAGCAAGGAAGGGATGACTTCCAGTAGGGTAGTCAGGCCATGGACTCAGCTATACCACCTTGTAGAAGCTCTTCAGTGGTTTGATTTTAGTTTAGACATCCAGGACATGTTCGAACTCAGTATGACAGTCCTCCAAAGGAGTGCTGGGCATGTGGATAGGTTGAGCATCTTGAGAGGTTTTGCAGGTAGCCTTCTCAAACAGCTGGCAGGCAGGGACTAGGACAGACGGTGGAATCTGGATTTGGTTCAGGAATGGTACCAGGAGAGGTAAGATGAGGTTCAATTGCATGCGGAGGATGCAACAGAGACAGTGGGATCCAACTGAGGGGTCAGTGGCTGGTGGCTGGAGAAACACCGCATGGAGGTCAGGCATCATGCAGTCATCCTTCTGGCCTAGTTCACACTGTGGAGATGCCAAAGGCTGAGCAGGCTGGTGAGCCGATGATGGTTAGAGGTACACCATGGGTGTGGCCATGATTTCCATGTTTTCTTTTTGGCATGACATGTAGAGATATGTCTGTTTTGAGTACACGTAATGCAGAGGATCTATGTGGACTTACTAGATTCTAGTCAGTAGGATTGGCACCATATCAGGTGCATGATATATTTATATATATGTATGAGATGCGTAACATCAGGGGCATCAAGGATGCGGGTTACTTGAGGTGTCGTGGGCATCAGGGCATCGAGGATGCAGATTACTTGAGGTTCCTTGGGAATTGTTGCAATGAGGATGCATATTACTTGAGGTGCATGGCATCAGGTTTTATTTTGAGCATCCATGGGATGCAGGACCTCGTGGAGGCAAAAACCGATGCGGTGCGATATTTTTTGGGTGTCAGAAATGATGTGGGAGCACCAATGAGGCGTTGGGGTGATGATGCATCATGAGATGACCATGCTTCCAGAAAACAAGTTAGTGAACCTTTACTTTTTTTGAGTTTTGTCGAGTTGAGACCGAGCTAGGAAATTCCTAAGGTGGGGATCCCCTTGAGGTATTTAGCCAGGACCTTGGAGACCAGGGATGTCCGGGTTACTTTGATTGATTTGGTATGTTCAGTACCATCTCCAAGTTTTGTTTGATAGCTCGGGGATGAGCTATATTAAGGTGAGGAGATTCTAAGAACCCGAGTTTTTAGAACGGGTCAAAATCCTGACCCTGTTTTAATATTTGACTTGTCCCTAAGAAAACTTGGAAAATATGGGATGTTCTAGAAATTTCCAGACTACACATCGTGTACCCTAAAGTACATTCCATGTATGGGTTAGGCGAGTACCAACCGTGTGCTCACCGAGTACATGTCGTGTGATGACCGTGTAGGAAATTCATACTACACGACGTGTAGTTATATACATGCCATGTACCCATGACCGTGTGGAGGCCATACATGGTGTGTAGGCCTGTTGGCTGGGTAGAATGATTTTAGCAAGTACATGCTGTGTACAATTTGTAAACACCATGTAGAGGGGTCGTGTATGGGGATATACATGGTGTGTTGGGGATGTTGGAAAGGTAAAGAGGTACACGCCATGTATCCTCCCTTCTGCGTACCGGCTGGGATGAAGCGGTGTGTCAACCTGTGTGGAGCATCCAAGATGTGTGGATATCTCCACTTAAGTTGGATTATAGAAAAGGCCACTACACGGCGTGTAGTTCCTAAATACACATTGTGTTCTTTTTTCCCTAAATGATAGACCATCACATCTTATTTCATAAAATGTCTTCTTATTCCCCAACTTCGAGACCTCTCTGTTCCAGAAGTCCAAAGAACATACCTAGCCCTAGATTCTTCATCTGGATTACATTCTTCAATCCGTCGGTGGTTGCGGGATCACAATAGTGAGGCTAAACCTATGCACCCTGTTTCATTCCAGTTTTCTTGCCTCATGCGTCATAGTTTCCATCTGAGTGGGATTGCTAGAATTTTATGGAAACATAGATCTACGAATATTGGCTTCGAATTGGATCTTGATATTGGACGTGCCTATGTCTACGAGTCTTAGGTAGGTGGTGCATACCTCGTTTTGTGTTTTCACAGACTTTTGGGTGGCGCAGCCTATGGCGTATTTTTGGGTATTTTGGGCGAGACCCTGATTTACCTGATATTGCATGTTTAATTGTTATCTAACCTATGGTATTCCTTTGGGTATTCCCTGTTACCTGTTTTTCTTGAGCAAGGCCGGGTGAGGGGCCATTGCTCATCGGGGAATTTTGGCCGGGGGATGCCAAAATGGTTGAAATTTTTTTGTATTGTTTTAAACTATTAAATGTAGTGTATTGAACCTTAATATGAATTGTTGGAGACCTTAAAGACCCTAGTGCTCGTATGGGACAACAATTGGTTAGCACATACAACTATTTTGATTTTTTTTCCTATTTATGTGTTTTGTTTAAATTTTATTGTTAAATTGCATATGCTGGAACCTTTGGGTTGTGTTGGGCATGGCCCAGATATTCTTTAGTGGTGCTGATAACAGGTTGGGATTGGTCGGGTTACTTTGGGTGGTTTTGACCACGGGATTGGGCATCCTGATTGTTGGCTTGAGGCAGGATGACTATCAGGTTGGGTATGGCATGGGTTACTAGGATGGCGAGACCATCAGACTTGAGTGGCATGGTCATAGGGACATGAGGTTTCAGAGGTGTTGTGGCTTGGGTACTATTTTGGTGATTACCGCTGTCCCAGAACTATGAGTAGTGCACACACAGAGAGACTTCGTGATGAGGTGGTTTTGACCACTCGTGTGGGTAGAGGCCCCCGTTAGTTGCAGTTTAGGTACTATTGGTTTGGGGGTGCTTGTCATAGGAATCCACGTGGAAGGTGAGGGGCCTTCAGGGGATAGCATTGAGGCTACCAGGTTAGGGGCAAAGGCTCTCTGTTATTTGAGGGCAGACATCGTTGTCCCTCTAGTTATTTTATTTGAGGGCAGACATCACTTTCCCTAAAATTACTTTATTTGAGGGCAAAAATCACCATCCCTCTAGTTACTTTATTTTGAGGGAAGACATCACTGTCCCTCTGGTTAATTATTGAGGACAGATCTTGTTTTTCCTCTGAGTTACTATTTCTCGGGCGTGGCTTCAGGACGTCGGTACTTGAGACACGCGGTGTCAGGGGGAACATGGTGATGGGTTACATGACAGAGATTCCGGAATTGTCTAAAGAAGGTGACACACCATGGTTTATTTTGAGCACCAATGTATTTTGTGTTTATTTGTGCATCGTACTGTTTACTATTTAACTTATAAAATCTTGTCTTCTTAAAAAATTATATTAGGTACGCACCATTGGGTGGTGTAATAATGAGATTCATCTCACACCCTACACAGGCCCTTTGGGACGTATGTAGACTTTATGGATTTACGTTCAGGAAAGAGGCTATCTTCAGGAGCTGGGCTACATTAGCTGTTACACTGAGATGGTATGGACCTTGAGGTCCTGCCTAGCTGGAGTTCACCTTGTTTTTCTTTATTTCCTGAATCAGCATTATTACTTGTTTTGTAGATACAGTTGGTTAGGCATTGGAACCCTTTTTATATATGGATATGTATAACCTGCTTTTTATGCATGTTTTTTTGTTCAATGGTAGTTACAAGTGTTCAAAATTCTGTTGTGTTTACTTTCTGCTACTATTGTTTATATTTATTGCTTCTGCTGTTTATTGATATTGATTGTGCTTCTACTCTGCAGGTCTGGTTCAAGTCTCCTGAGTCGTTATTCCACTGCATCTTTATTATTATACTCAGACCAGTACCATTATTATCCTCCAAGATGGTATAGCCTCCCCACTATACCTATAAAGACCCTTGTTTCTAGTTAGCATCCTTTGGCGTTCGGGGAGGTGCGTCTAAGGTAGTAACACCCAACCCATTTAGCACTATTTGGGAGGATACTTGGGTCTGGGTCGTTACAAAGGATGGATGAGATGATGATGTAGAAGTATTTACTGCGGATTCTGAAGGCTCTAGTCGATTTAGGCATGCACGTATAACACAATGTGCACGGGTGACTACTTTATGATCCATCCAATCATCATACTTCTAGGACCTGTAGTTAGAAACATGATTCCACTTGCCTTTTCTATCACTATTGCTATCTGGACTCATGAAGATGCATGCCACCTGTGCCAGAGTAGGGCCTAATCAGAATATGTTGCTATCCACCTGGTATTTAATCCATTATTTAAACACATAGCACTGTTTGAGGGTGTGCCCCAGGATCCGGTGGTAGGGGTAGTAATTAGGGTGATCAGTGAGGTTTTCCTCTTCTAGCCTCCTGCACTTAGGAAAATGTACAATCCCCTACTCAAGGGCACTTTAGAAATAACTAGGGACTTGTGCCTCATTGAATGAGTAGGTTCGGTTCCTCCTATCTGAAAAGGGGTGCCTCAGAGCTTGACCCTGATGAGGAGCCATAGGCACCTATCGAGGAGGTGGAGCTTGGTTATCTCACTTGGGAGGTGGCGGTGCATTGCGCGGGGGCACTTGCCGATTCTGAGGTGGGCACTGCTGGGCCAGAGGCTGTGCTTGAGGTGGAGGGCCTCTGTGAGGCTATGGAGGCAGCTCCACTGGTAGCTAATCTAGTTACCTGGGGACCTCTATTTGAGCCACTGCGGTAGGATCTTCCCTTTTGGCCCTTCTCATAGGGATTGCAAGAGGCAACTGGCATGCCTGCTTATCCTATTATAAGGCTTCCTCTAGGCACTGGGCCTTATCAGAGAAGTTTTAGAATCCCCCGGGGTAGTTTTAAGTGATCAGAGAGGGGTCCAGTTCCATTTTTACATTCCCTATGCACATCTTCATCAATTTATCCTGAGTCAGTGGCATGTAAAGGGAGTACATAAGCCCTTTCCACTGTGTTACAAAGTCTACAATGCGCTCATTAGGTCTCTTCTTACACTTGAATAGGTTCGAGATACTCATCTTTTGAGTGGTAGAACTGAACCGGTAGAGGAATTGCCTATGGAGGTCCTCCTAGCTGGCTACTGATCCGATGAGGAGTTGGCTGTATCAGACAAATGCCAACCCCTCCAATGCTTGTACGAAACACTGGAGTTTGGTGTCTTCCTGTTGCGCTAGAGTTCCCAACATGGTTCTACACCTTGAGATAAAGTGGGCCAGGTGCTGTGGTGGGTCCCCTGTCCCATTGAAGGTGGAAAAGTTGGGATTCCCGAAACTTGGGGGTGCTAGCATATCATCCACCCATACCAGTTATGGCTTTCCATCAGGTTGTATTGCCACCTATCGAGTCTCTAAAGCTTTAAGGCAGGCTATGAGTGTCGAAATTGGATTATCTGGGTGGGGATTCCTATCTTGAAGGGGATCCCTGACCTCCAGCATGTTGGAAAGTTCTTCAACACGATAAGAAGTCCCATCAGCTCGTGGAGTGACTAGTGTAATGGCCAGTGGGGCAGCTGGGGGAACCTGGGCTCTATCCTAGGGATTGTCACACTGCTCGGGTGGATTTGGCAACACATGCTGCGCCCTTTTTCTCTAAGTTCCATCCTCAACCCTGTCTGCATTGGCAGGATGGTCAGGGTCACCTAGGGGTAGTTTTCCAAGGGTAAGTTGTGCCTACTCCTAATGCCCTGGATGAGGATCACCGTATTCTGTCCATCACTCCGCAACACATTTAGCGAGGAGTTCATCAACAATCTTCCTATGTTTGGCGAGTTTCCAATGCAACACAACTTTTTTGGGATCGTTTTCCACCTTCTGCACTGAGCCAAACAGGTCGGAGGGCTTGATGACTCTGAGGTAATCCTTTCCCTTGTTGGGATTCCGACTAAGGACTAGTCCCTCAGTGGGAACATGAAGACCCAGTAGGTTTCTCTACTAGCGAGTGACCCTTCCCATGGATCTAAAAATTGTGGAACTCCCTTAGGGGTTAAGTCCCCATCAAGGAGATCTTTCTCATTCTATCATTTTGATAGGTTATCCATGTTAACTGCAACCCATACTAAAGGAATATCCTCTATGTCACTTGGAAAATAGGGCTAGCGCCAGATAGAAATGAAATGGAGGGCCGCATACTTCTCCCAGCCAAGGATTTTCACATGGGGAGAAGCCTCTTTGATTATCCTGTGGAGAAATTTAAAGCTCTGGACACATCATTATTGGAGGGCCTTCTGGCGGCCTGGTGACTCAGAGTGCTGGGCCACAGGGAGTGCAGCCAAATCAACCAAACAATATAATTGGCCGATATCTTCAAAGTGTGCCTAACTCTTGGGGTAGGTCACTTGTCGATGCCGAAGGCAGAAATGAGTCACCCAGAGGGTCTGGAAAAAGCATCCAATCTCCTCCTAGGTGAGTGCTTCTTATGACCTAAAATTTGGCGCTACAACTCGACAGAACATCTCTGGGAAATGGTCCGCTGTGAGAATATCCCACAAGCTCCTTGGTCCAGATTCAGGGTCTGTCCCTTAATTTACCCACTCATATACTAGAGGTGGCTAAGGAACCGGTATTGGTACTGATGCAAACCACTGATATGGTAGGCCAGTTGGCGGAAAATATGGTGAGCGAGCTGACAAGCTAACGCATCTTGGGCTATCCTCCAAAGAGTGTTTTGACTTAACCACCACATCCCGGTAAGAAGGGATGACAACCGCAGTTTCTGGAATAGGGACTATGGATACCAGTGATGGATCACACTACTTCTCATACACTATTGATCCCTAGAATAGCTCTCTGTGATCTCTGATCGAGGTAGAGAGTGCCTCTGGTGATGATTGTTGAAATTGCATGGCCGTAACCTGTGGAGTTTCCAAACCTTCGTCCTCCTGGATATACCTACGGAGGGAGGCGGGAATCTGATGGAACTAACATTCTATAAGTATGAGGATGATTCTTGTTGTTCCTGTCCCAACCCTCAACATGGAGGATCTAGTCGAGGGTTCCATCATTGAGTCGTATTCCACCTCAAAATCTAAGAAGCAGACTGGTTTGATCTCAGTATAAATCTTCTCAGCATTATTTTTATGGCGGCGAAGACCCTCCCTCCTACCCCAAGATAGTTCTTCGAGACAGAGTAGATTTCTATCATGAGGAGGTCCTTTGGTTGTACTAGTGCTGGGGTGTGGAGGATTTTTTCTTGAGTGAGCTGGGGTGCGAGGAGCACCAAGATAGATATTAAAGGGAACACAGGGAGGACCACCGTGCCCACCGACTAATGTGAAGAGGGAATATCTGTGGGAAATGTTGGAGAGGGTAGGACCTCTACTAGAGCTGATAGGAGCATGGTTGGAACCTCCATGCTTGCTTCCCCTGGCAGTATCAGCGCGAGGAGGGTCCTCGTACTGTTCAAGCCGAACACGGGTAGGACCTCCATGCTGGGTGCTGGTTAAGTGAATCTGGCCTTCACTCCTATGATTTATGAGGCAAGGAGGGCCTTCAATAGCTACTGTAAGGACATGGAGAATACCCCTGTACTAGAGATTCACCGGATGCGTAACATCTCCATATCAGCGGTCCTTGGCAGGAGGAATGACCCCATACCTGATGTAATGATCGCAGGAGAGGCATTCGTACTGAGTGTCACTACCCTGGGGAGGACCCCCATTCGGATTAAAGGTAGAATGGGGTGGGCCTCCATGATGATCTTGGAAGTGGGGTGGACCCGTGTTCTCTATGGTGGCAGTATGGGGAGGACCTCCAAACTGGGAGTCGCTGCCGCGGGTCGGTCCGTGGCAGGTGCTCCCTACGCCGGCGGCTAAGAGAGTTGACCCAACCTACCCATGGGGTAGTTGGGGACTCAATCTGGTCTGGGTATATAAGTTCCCCTACTTAGTGTGCATAGGAGAATGATGATACACATAGGAAGTATCCCGAGCCACAATAGTTGCTGACGTCGATGCCCCTTGGCGGGCATCCTCCTCGGTCGGTGCCCGACGCTAGTGTTAGGTCAAACATACTGGGGTCTGTGTTTCAGGTACATAGATTACCTACTTTTCAGAATGTGGGACTGGGTTGTGACATTGGCGCGGCCTAGGGGGCCCTCCTTGGGGGCGCCTGAATCAAGATCTCGGCAAGGCTGGCCCAAACATCCCCACCTCGTCGTCGTAGGGGAGGGAGTCATCGAGGCGTTCTGGGTATAGGATCCTGAAATGATTGTACGTTGGGGTGGGGAGTAGTGGATCCCTGCGTGGCCCTTAGGGGTGGTGGTGGCGACGAGGTACAGACGCCTCTAAATCCTGTCGGTCCATATCCCGAGTCTGGATAATCTCCTCCTCCTCGTATCAGCATACGAGCTCACTTATCACCCTTCGTTTTATGTATTCACAAGGGGAGATGGGGCATGGGCGCCCAACAACTGTGGGTGTGGAATCTGTCATAGAAACGGTTGAGTCACGTGGTATTTCTGCATTGGAATTGGACCTACCCCTATATTAGTGGGCGGGTGGTGATCAGATTCCTAGTGTAGCTGCTTGGTTCTTGAAATCAGGGAGATTAAACCATTAGTACTAAAATAAAGAAACAGACATCCAGTTCCGTAGCACCATTCCATCTCCCATGGCTAGTAAGAAGGATCCATGCTGACAACGTCGCAGACTGGGATGTCCAACGTTTTGACTGCCCTAACTTTTGGTGAGTTTCACGCCAGGCCCGCTATTTTCTTGACAGGGCCCGACGCCAGATAACTGGATCCGGTGACATGCTAATCCACTAATGTCTCGAAATCTACTAATATACATATTTAGGAGAGTAAGTTCACATCGGGTTCACTATTTCTATTTCTGACGATTTCTCTGGGGTGCATGAATCTATCCGTGGAGGACGATGAGGATGCGCTGACTGTTTCCCCGCATTCCAGCTTTCCAAAGGTGGGTGGAATCTGTCGCTTATTTAAGGAGGTTTTCTCTTTGATCAAAACACAATGATAGGATGTTAGTTCTTCCTTCCATGGATTCCTCCTCATAATTCATCACCTAGTCTGGGCCTCCCTTATAGATTAATATATTTTTCATGAAACTCTTCCCAGTGCCATGTCTTCATGGATGCTGGTTAATTAATCTACTTTTGTCGGAACATTCCAAGGGGTCCAGTCCGGGAAACAACCATCGGTCAGGGAAGTAGTCACGTTAGACATCACTGGCCTGTCTGGATGCTGGAACAGTAGCGCATCTGTGTTTCTTCCCCTTATTATAGGGCTTCTAGAGGGTGCAGAATCCAGAGTCATCTGACATCGAATGCGGGGAACTATATGCCATATGCATGTATCTGAGGTTTTCCTCATCTTCCCATGTTTAACACATGGTATGTCGTAGGTTTAACCTCTAGAAGGGATGAATCAGACTGATTGGAACACTAATTATGGTGGATCAGATGGGTGAAAACCCTGTAGGGAACACTGATGTCGGAGATAACACGTGATTAGTTACCTGATTATTGCTAAAGAGAAAGGGAAATGAGATGGTATGGTCCCACTGGTATGTGGACGCCCAGATAAGAATCAAGATGGATGATGGAGGGTTGAGAGTAGATGAAGAATGAACTTGAACCGACGTGAGGACGACTGTGAGGTTGGGCTTGAGTCTTGATGATGCTCTTCTTGGAAGATGCATTTCCCCCTGGTCCATATCATATATGGTCAGAAAGTGAAAAATTCTTCTTAATAGAAATACACAGGTGGCTCACAAGTAGAGAGAGGGGAAAAAGGTGGCGGACTATCTTGCCTCTATGACAGATTCAGGGTTAAATATATTTCCCAACACACATTCATTCAAGTCCTAGGGAGTGAATTTGATTAGAGGAGATGCTCTGGGTCTCCATTATTTTAGACCCCCATAGGCTTGTTTACGGTTTTCTCTCCCTTCTGCTCTATTCCTCTTATGCACTGTTGGATTATCATTAATAAAACTTTTATGTTAGATGGATTTAAGGGAATCAATTTTGGAATAGTTCGTGAAGTAATGGGACACCTAAAGAGGGGACCCATATGAAGGTGACCCGGAGGAAGTGGAACCTCCAGGTTGGGGCATGAAATGGGGGTGCATACGGAGGACAATGACCTGATGACATGCTGGGGCTTACGCGTGATTAGCGGCCCAAGAGTTGGTTTGATGCCAGAGGGGTAGACCAGAAATGTGGGTCCCAATGGATAGGAATACAACGACTTACCGCTAGATGGGGTTGAAAATGGCTTACCACTATTTGGGGTTGACAATGGTTTACTGCTGAATGGGGTTGACAATGACTTACCAATGAATGGGGATGAACCTCGGAGAGTCTTCCTATGAACCTTGTCTAGAAGATAGGGATCAAATCCCTCGTAGTTCGAATGGGTACAATTTAATGTCTTACATGGAGAAAAGGGGGTGTACAGTTTAACGTCATGCAGGACGGGGGTGGACTGACGTGAAGTGGTCGAGACCAGAAGGATGGTCGGCTTGAACCTCAGGGAGGCTTTCTACGTAACTTTCCTTGGAAATGATCAAAGTCCACATATCTCAGAAGGAGTGGGATCCTACGTGAAGATGGTCGGGACCAGTGGGTGTTGTGCTTGAACCTCGGGGAGGCTTCCTATGTACCTTGCCTTGGAAAGGATCAAAGTCCACGTAGCTCAGAAAGAGTGGGAATTGATGTGAAGATGGTTGGGACCAATGGGTGTTGGGTTTAAACCTTAGGGAGGCTTCCTACATATATTGCCTTGGCAAGGATCAAAGTCCACGTAGTGAGGGAGCTAAGAAGGTTAAAGGTCAGAGGATCCGTCTTTTGGGCTCGAGGGGAGCCCGATATTTATAGGCAAGGGGTGCTGCGAAGCAAAGTTCACTCGACATGAAGACACAGAACTGTGCTACAGGTTCATGAATGTCAATGGGATTTGTGGATCCTTCCATCTCCTTGCTCCGTGGCGGGTTTGTGAATGTCAAATGGGTTCGTAGAGCCTCCCGCCTCCTTACTTCGTGGCGGTTTCACGAACGTCAAATGGGTTTGCAGAGCCTCCCACCTCCTTGATCCGTGGCAGGTTCACAAATGTCAAATGGTTTTGTAGAGCCTCCCACCTCCTATCTCCATGGCAGCTTTGTGAATGGGGAGCTTCGTGTCGGCCGTAGGGCTACAGGGGATCCGTGAATAGGCTTTGCGAGGTAGCTCCAATGGTTTCTGTTTGTTCTTGTTCTACCCAAATTTTGGTTCCAACAATATAATTATAACCTAGAAATTAAAATTAGTTAAATGACTATTAATAACTACATTTCAAATATTTTTTAATTGTTTTTATTTATAATATAAGATATAATTTTTTAAAGTCCTTTTATGGTTAAAAATACTATTTTATCAAATGAACACCTTTTAATAATAAAATTAGTTTTATGCACTTTTAAAAATTGAACTTGATAAAATAAAATTCATTTTTGAATTTATAATTCAGAAATTATATGGTGAATTTTGGATATTTTTATGAGAAACTTCATTTTTTGATAAATAGTGAAAAATACTACTTTTAGGTTAAAAATTTCCCTTTCATTTAAATAATTATTAATGTTAGATTATATTTTAAATTTGTTTCAAGTTCAAACTAGATAAATTATAAATCTATAAATACAATATGTGTCATTGGAATCAATTTCAATTTGAAATTGAATATAGAAACTTAAAAAAATTGAACTTCTTTCTACTTTAAAGACCCGTAATTTCGTCCCATCTGTAGGATTGACCTTTATCTTAATTTTTCTGATTTTCTAAATTGAATTTTGAAAAATAGACATACAAAATTTTAATTAATATAATATTTATATTCCTATAATAAAAAAATAATTTTTTACAAAAAAATATTAGTAAAATTGATTAAAATTAATCACAACAATTAAGGTTAAATTAACATTGATTTGGACTAAACCTAAATATTAGAGGACCGAATGACCTAGAAACTTGTAAAAAACCTATTTTATGGAAATCTTTCATCTATACACATTCCATTATTGACTTAGGTTGTTTTGGTGCACCTTTCTTTAGTTAAGAACATTTTTACACCAAACTTGTTTTAAAAAATTTTAAGTGAGTCCTTTTCCTTCACTCTAAAAAGCCACCACCTCTCCCACACTATCACACCTATTAAACCTATTAGGTTTGGAACATCTCTAACCAATACACTTCTCAACAACCCCCCTTCCTCATAGAATCCTTCCTTTGGGTAGAAGTTAATCCAAGGAATCCTTTTGGCACAAACCAAAAGGATTTACCCGATTAAGAGGTAACGTCTTCTATCATGCCCTTTTATTTATTTTCCTTCTATAACCCATAAATTTTTTTTTATTATATGATTATATAAAAAAATAGTATCCTAAATATACTAGTATGTTTTTATCTAAATGGTTTAACATACACTTACACACACCTCCATCTAATAGATAACGAACATACTATTTCTGTGTATGGTGAACTATATCTTCACGAAAAGACAATTGTTCATTTTTTCATTAACACCTATAATGGTGGAAATTATGACATAAAATATGATTATATATGATATATATGATATTAATAATGTATTTATTCTTATGTAATTTTTATTTAGAACATACCTTTATGCTTTCCATCTTATGTAAATACGATAATTTTGTTTGAGGAAGTGTGGACTACCGCCCCCTCAAAGTGATATGATTCATTAATACACTACATGGATTGTATTAAGGATATTTATAATGAATATATAATATATATATTAAATCATAAATATATTCTAATAACGATATATATATATACATACATATATATACATATATGTCTTTTACTTTCTTTATTTCAAAACTACTGATAAAAAACAATTTTATTGATAATATATGATATAATTTCCTCACATTATGCTAAATATGTTCAATTATGAAATATTTGGGGTTAGATCATTCATTTACAAATTTGATGAAAATTCCAGTTTTACCCTTTTAAAATTTACTGTAGTATTTCAAGCATAAATATTTTTATGTAAATTATTTGGACTTAAAATTTTGTAAATATGTTCCTGACTTAATGGGATACAAAATATATTCAGGACATGTGAGCTTGATAGTGCATTTGTGTGGAGTAAATGGGACATGGAGACAAAGATGGACTAAACTATCTAGATTGGACATCACTTTACCATTTGGGTTGTATCTTATTCATACGGGCTTGGATTGGGCCCAAATTTTGAGGAAAGATCGGGCACATGATGATTCTCAAATTATCCTTCTAGTAGGCCAGACAATTAATGCGTTTTGGAGGTAAAATATGTGGTGTAATTGAGATTAAAATATTTGGTGGAATTTCACTTTCACATTTAATAAAGTTTTCTAACCCTAGCCCTCCAAAACTCTATTTTAAGAATGTTTTCACTCTTATGGAGGTCTGGTGGATGATTTGGGAAGGTGTGTCTGAAAGGGAGTCTCTTGGGAGCCCCTCAAAACTCTTGGAAGAATTAAGTCTTTGTGCAAACATCTCTTCCAAAAAGGCTCTCCTCTCCCACCTTCTCTTTGTAATTATTTTCTTTCATGTTTGAATCTTGAATTTTTCTTCAATTAATCTTCTGTGTTCTTCCATTTTCTTATTATCTTAATCTTCCTAATTGGATTGGAATAAATAGTGGAGAAGATATTGGGTTCTACCCTTTCAATCCGTTTCTTATGCAAAACGTCTCCACGATGACCACACCGCCCATGGAAGAGTAGTTTTTAGTGATTGATCTATCTTATACCCTATTCATTTAATTGTTTTGAATCATTGAGATACTGTAATTCACTTAATATGATTCATGAATTGAGTTTTTAAATTTGAAGAAACTAAGAAAGCAATTGAACAATTGACACAGAAATACACGAGGTCGATATTTTGTGTAAATTGTGAGAGCTTGGATTTAATCGGCAATACAAGACCACACGAGATTAGTTTTTAGAGTTAAAATATAATACCTAAACACAATTCATCCTCATTTAAAAAATGGATATGTGATATAATTAACCACTGACCATAATCTAACCTTAGAACAACAATCAAAGCAGGGTGTTGCGATTGCGTGTTCCGAAGCTAGCCAAGGGTTTTAGTAAATCATCTTTGTGGTTAAGTTAACTATCATATGGTTTGAGGGTTAAAAAATTAGAGGATTATAATTAAGTGGATATTGATTTAAATGATAATGATTAATAAGTAAATGAAGAGGTAGAGTTAGATCGATTACACCTTTTAAAATATTTTCTAAAAAAACATCTTATTGTTGCATCTTTTTAATCAAACCTCATTTCCAAATTAAAAACAAAAAAATGAAATCTTCTTCCAGAAAACTTCTTAAAGTTTTATAAACAATAAAAACTCCCATCCTTTCAAGTATTGTTTTAATTATTTTCTATTTTATTTTTAAAATAACTTTAAGAAGTTATTTTAATTTACTTCCTCCTTTGAGAGACAACCTTGGTCAGCCACTCTACTGCACCAAAGTACCCAAAAACCACTAATCATTTGAGGGAACCCATGACAGCGCCTTTAAAATTGGAGCCATTTCCAGGGGGTCAAGTAATTATTTCAACCAATTAGAGGTATTTATTTAATATTACATTTTATTCACTTCCTCTCTTCTTTCTTCCTTCTTTACCCAATCTGAATTCTTTTTCTTTTTCTTCTTTTATTTTCTTATAATTATTTTTGGACCATCAACTTAAAATTCTTATTTTTATTTTAATATGGTCCACTTTACTAATTTTAATTTATATTTTATTTATGACATGAAATAATACTGAAGATCTCTTAGATCATGACCCTAAGATTGAACGCAACTTTAGGTCTCGAATCAGACATTCTCAGTCTACGAGAAGTTTCAACATTCAAACAGTTAGAGAATTTCTCCACTCCAAGAACATGGAAATTGGGAACACTTTTAATTCGAACATAAAGCCATAAACAATTACAGAAAATAATAGAAATGAACTTAATATAACTATTCAAGAATTTGATGCACTAGATATTAACTATCAACCAAATTGTATTGCATACCCGAATCACGAATCAGACTTTGAACTGAATTCTGGATTAATTCACCTGCTTCCAAAATTTCATGGCCTATCTAGTATGAATCCCAATAAACACCTTAACTAATTTAATGTGGTTTTCTAAACCTTAAAACCAAGAATTTTTTTTGAAGATCAAATCAAACTAAGAGCATTCCCATTCTCACTTGATGGAGCTGCGAAAGAATGGATGTATTATTTACAACCTGAAGATGTAACTTGTTGGAACAATTTGAAACATATTTTCTTGTAGAGATTTTTTCCAGCATCAAGTACCACTTATATTCATAAGGAGATATCAAGGATTAAGAAAACCCAAGGGGAGTCAATGTATGAGTACTGGGAGAGATTCAAGGAGTTGTGTGCAAGCTGCCCACATCACCAAATCATTGAGCGACTTCTCATCCAATACTTCTATGAAGGACTCACACCTATGGAGAGGATCATGGTAGATGTCGTAGCTGGAAGAGGATTGGTGGACAAGACACCAGTAGATGCATGTGTGTTGATCAAAAAATGGCCCAAAACTCTCGAAAATTTGGCGATCGAGGTACACCACATGTTAGAGGAGTACATCAGGTAAACCATTCCTCTCTTGAGAGTCATTTGATTGATACCAAGTTAGAAGAATTGAAAACTATGGTGAGAAAGATTGCTTTGGAACAAAAGACATACCAACCCCCTCCTTCAAGGCATTGTGGCATTTGCACTGAGACAAGCCACCCAACTGACTATTGCCTACAACTACAAGAGACAGAGGATTTCGTAGCAGTATACCCAGGGAGACCGTATCAGCAACGACAACAGACATACCCCCAAAACAAGTTTGATTCATTTGATCCAACATAAAACCAAGGGTGTAAGGATCAATCAGATATGAGGTATGGCTCTGGACAA
Source organism: Viscum album (assembly GCA_963277665.1). Taxonomy (NCBI): domain Eukaryota; kingdom Viridiplantae; phylum Streptophyta; class Magnoliopsida; order Santalales; family Viscaceae; genus Viscum; species Viscum album. Next base: position 101,026,192 of record OY728159.1, read on the forward strand.
CAACAAAGTCACCCTTTTCAAAAAAACTTCCAGCATCCTCCACCTTACCAACAGTGTTTTCAACAACCCCAAAGAATATTTGAAGCCCAAGAATCAACAAGCCAGTAAAAAGGGAATCCCCCACCCAAGGTAGATTATAACACTGATGAAATTTTGAAACAAATTTTTCTTAATCAACAGAATGAGATGAAGAGTCAAGGTTCGGAGCTACGGGAGTTGAAGACTCAAATGAGCCAGATTTCCACTTCCCTCCATGAACTGATAAGTAAGAATTATGGAAATCTACCATCCCAACCTACTCCAAATCCCAATGGGAATGTCGGTGCCATCACATTGAGAAGTGGGAAGCAAACAATAGATACATCTGCACCAATTTTTCCACTAGGATTCACCTCAAATATGGAGAAGTCGCATTCCATACCAACTGATGAGCAATCCAAGGAGATAGATAAAGGTAAGTAAAAGATTGATGATGTTCCTCCTAAACCCCTTCCATTTCCAAATAGGGTTGTACAAACCAAGAAGATGGCTGAGGAGGCGATGCAAAAAGAAGTTTTGGATACATTCAAGCATGTGGAGATCAACATCCCTTTATTTGAAGCCATCAAGAAAATCCCAAGGTATGTGAAATTCTTAAGAGAACTTTGTACCAATAGAATAGGGCTCAAGAGAAATGAGAGGATAAATCTTGGAAGGAATGTTTCAGCACTCATTACACCAACTCTAGCAATGTTGACAAAGTGTAAGGATCTGGGTACATTCACCATCCCATGTACCATAGGGGAGTTTCACTTTTCTAATGCACTTTGTGATTTGGGAGCTTCCATAAATGTGATGCATCACTCTATATTCTCTTCCTTGTAGGTTGGTGAGATGAAACCGACGAGAGTAGTGGTGTAGTTGTAAAATAGAGCTACAACATATCCAATGGGAGTCCTTGAGGATGTACTTGTATGGGTAAGAGACCTGATCTTTCCAATATATTTCTACATTATTAACATGGAGGATGATTAGGTAAGTTCTCATGATCCCATTATCTTAGGTAGACCCTTCCTTAAAACTAAAAAAACTATCATAAATGTCAAAGAGGGTACACTTTCCATAGAGTTTGGGGATGAAGTTGTTATATTTAATGTTATGGATTCCATGAAGTAACCCTCAAATGATCATTCTGCATTTGTTGTCTCCCATTTGAACCACCAAATAAAAACCCCATGTAATTTGATTGTTCTATGCTTAGGGAGATTATGAGTATTGGTTCTAGTTTGATGTCTAAGAGTACTTACAAACCTATTTATAATGCATAATACTCTCTTAGATTTGATTTTGAAATGGAATCATATTCTAATTTTGATCATGTAAACTCTAATTATGACATGGCTATTGAGTATGCGGATGGATTTGATGCTTTATTCTCTGATTTTGATGATTTATATTCTGATACTGATGCTCTTTGTGCACATATTTTTGTTCCTTCTATGTCTCCATCCATACACCACCCCCCTACACTAGAACTGAATCCATTGCCACCAAATATCAAATACTCATACTTGTTAAGTGGTGAGAAATTAACTATTATCATTTCTAACAATCTCCCTTTTTAACATGAAGAAAAACTTTTGAATATTTTGAGGGAGAACATCAGGGAAATTGGGTGGACCTTGGCTGACATATCAGGTATTAGTCCCTCCATTTTCATGCATAGGATTATTTTGGAGGATGGGGATAAACCGGTTAGGTAGCCACAAATGATACTCAATCCAACACTTTTGGAGGTTGTTAAAAAAGAGGTTGAAAAGTTTCTCAAGGCAGGTATAATCTATCTTTTTCTTCTAGAAATGGGGATGACCTTGTTTGTTTAAGGTTCAAACTTTCCAATCGGCTTCTAATGGGTTTATTCATAGAACCAGAAACACCAAATTATTCTATATCCATTTGGACCTACTTTCAAAAGGTAGTTGCTCATTTTTTGTGGACTGATGAGGCTTAAGAATTTGCATTGGTTGAGAGGATGGGAGGTCAGGCTCATCACACCATTTTGGGGGGAATTATTGCCTACTCTAGGACTCTCTTATAGATTTAAGTTATGTTCATTAATCCTTATCAATTAACCAATAATAAAAATGAGTTTTAGACTTAGAAATCAATGATTTATACGTATGGGGTTTAGATAATCTTTAATATATATTTGAGGTTATTCATCTATGGAGAATCATCTGTATGTATTGGAGATTCTTATTCAATGGTATCCTTCATTAAATTATATAGAAATATCTTGGTAATTATGAGGACCATACTGGTTTTAAATCCACTCAGAGGGGCACTTGAAGTTTATTATCATTCATAAAGACATGGATTATTTCAGAGTTGGGATTTTACCCACAGATGGGCTACCTACGTATCCTTATTAAAATAGAATCAGAACCCATGTAGTTCAATTAAAAAGAATATAGTATAACGTCATATGGGAAGGAAAAGAATTAATCAAATATGGGATTGAACCTTGTAAAGGCTTCCTTCATACTCTACTTTTAAGGAAGAGATCAAAGTCCACGTAGTTCAGGTAAATAAATATGAGGTTTATGCATAGTTAATGGCCTAGAAATAGATTTCGTGATTACTTTTACACTCTAAGCCCATGTGAGTCTTGCTCAGTGTGAGAAACAATAGGTATAAGTGAACTTGACAATGGTGGCACGAAAGATGCAGTCATGAGAAATGATGTGGGGCTTACATATGTATGATGACCCGACCCAAGTAAATGAAGACCAGGACTTAGGAAAGAAGCCCAAGAGCAGGGTCCATAAAGGTATTTTTACTTTATGGAGATTTGGAATTTTAACCCGGGACTTACTCTTGAAAAGGAATCCCAAATTAAGTGGGACTTATGATTGGGTTTTATTCCTGAGAAGGAATCTCAAATCAAAAGAAATTAAGATTGGGGCTTACTCCTGAGAAGGAGGCCCAATGTTAAAGGAAATTATGACTAGGGCTTACTCCTGAGAAGGAGGCCCAAGTTAAAGGGACTTGATACTTGGGGATTACTCTTGATAAGGATTCCCAAAGCAATAGATCTTCTCATATCAAAGGATGAGGTTATATAGGAAACCACCCTAACTGTGGTGACATAAAGATTGTAAGTTACGAGGTTTTGGGAGAGGTTCTCACAGAATTCCTTTTAGTTTTGGGAGAGGTTCTCACAGAATTCATTTCAGATAAGAAAACCAACAAAGGAACCGTGCCATAAATGGCTTTGAATAGGGTTTTGAAGGCTATATCTTGAAGAGAGGTGGATTTGAAAAACAGAGGTGACTAGGAAGGAAGCGCACAAGTATTGTTATGGAATGCAAGTCCTGGTTGTGCAAGTATACTTGCGCGACATGAGTCACCTTGGGTGACGAATAATCCAATGGGTAATACTTGGGTGAATTTGAACTCAATCCCTTAGTATCATCCCTAGAGGCTTTCAGAAAGGCGGCACACAAGTTCCCTTGAGTGGGAAAGGCGGTGCGCAAGTGTCTTCATTTCACTTAAGGGATGGAAACTTAGGAGCGCAAGTATTAATGAGTTCTAACACTTAGGCCTTATTCTTCCTCTTTAGAGAATCCATTCTAGGTAAAGAATTACCTTATAAGTGTTTGGAATATGTCAGACAAAGACTTGGGTGACCAGATCTTGAATCTGAGTTTTGTAAAATTTGTCCTCGAAATGGGGGGCCCACAGGGGCTATTTATAGGCCACTGGGCACCTTGGGTGAAAAAATGAGTAGGAAATGCAAGTGACTTGCATGACCCATATGTGGCGTGAAAGTGACTTGTGCGGTGAGGAGAAAAACTTGTTCGGATTCTTCTTAATGAGTTCCTTGTTCATGCCTTGTCAATTTTTGATATTCTTCAAAGGATGACTCTCTTTGTGCTTAAGGTATTCCCCTTTTCCATTCATTGGAATCTATGATGGAAAAGAGTGTTAACAAAAGTCCCCCCCTCAGAGTTGGATCCAAAAAAGGAAAGAGGATTTGACTCTGAGGAAATCAAGAAACCATGGTTCAGCGACATGTAGGTTTTAGTCATGCAGGTTGTGGCATGCAAGTTCCGGCACGTAGGGTTGTGGAATCGCCTTTATATATGGGTGTCATTTTTCACAAACCATCCTGCCTTCAAATCTTATGATCTCTCGTTGTGAAAGTGTCTCTATTTCCTCGGTTGATCACTCTTATTTGTGTCGCGCTTCTCTAGTAAGGATTTTTACTTGCGCGACATTACTTTACGTGGAAAAACTTGCATGACATGAGTTACGTGAAATGTCTTGTGCGACATGACTTGCGTGCCTTATTTCCTTAGCCATTTTTTTGTTTTCTTTACAAATATTTCATAAAAAATAGACTTACTTAAAATTCAACTATTTGATCTTTGTCCAGATTCAATGGCTCTAAAAAGAATTGGATCGGCTGATGAGTTTGCCAGTAAGAGAATATATGATATGATGAACATCGTCGGCCATGACTATTATGATATCTGGGACAAAACTCTCCCGGATTTGGCTAAGTACTTGAAGAAATATCATTCCAATTTCCCACAAAGCATTTACATGCCTTTATATGGCCACAATCATCTGCAAGGAGTCAACGTTCCCGAGGCAAAGAATTATGTTCCTCATTCCTGGTTTCAGACTTACAGCAATTTCTCTTTAGTGAATGTATCAGTTGCAAGATCATTTTTCAATACTGGAATAGTTGAAAAGGAATACATAATGCATCATAGCCCATGTTCTCCAGATCTGAAGCCTCATACGCCTGAGCTACAGCCACATTGCTATCCCTCTATTTTCCGAAATTCTCAGATGGACCAATCTAAGGGATCGAAGAAGAGTTGGGATTTCCATCCTGGAGGAGGTGTGAAGCCGACTTGGATGTGGGCATATTGAGTGCGAAAAACCTATGTAGAGTTTGTTGAGGATATGAAGGGAGCTGAAATATATGAAGCCATCTGGGCTGGGTAGACATATGTCTACAGGAATGATAATTTTGTGCGGGAGCTAATCAGCCACTAGAGCCCAAAAACTAATTATTTCCATCTGACTCATGGAGAATTAGGCATCAGCTTGTGGGATGTCTACAAAATCTAGGGGGATCTAATTCTGTGAGACATTTATGATGAGTTCATCCCTCCGAAGGTGACGTGGAATGATTCTGAGAAGACTCCGGCTCTAGCTCGAAAATTATTGAAAATTTTCCACAAGCTTAAGAATACCAAAACCATGAAATCCCACTCTAGAAAAGATATCCATCCATAGGAGTGGATGGAAATTTTTATCATCAAGAAGAAGGAGAAGGGGCCCACCTATGATTTTCCTACCAGCTACCCCAGAGCAGAGAAGAGGGGTGCTCTTGGCACAATATGGCCAACTCTCGAAGTGGGAGAGTTTGAAAAGTGGGGGTATGAAGTGGATAAAAGAATCCCAGAGAAGACCTATCTGGAGGTCTTCTTAGCCTTGTGGATCAGCGTTTATCTTCTTCCAGTTAGGGATTCAAAGGGAGGCGTCAGGCTAGGGACCTTCATTGTTGCAGCCAAGTTGGATGAGATAAAAATGGTTGGGTTGGCCACCCCGGTTTTGGCGAAGATTCACAGGATCTTACTCCATGTCTATATGGGTAAGTATCCTTTGAGAATAGTGGGACCATTCGAAGTTTTGTGGGGATGGGTAGCCACTCACTTCAGTATATACACTATACAAAGAGGAGTATAGGTTCTTGGAAGTTCTTTTAGGCCATTGGTGTAGGCATTTTCTAGAATCTCTCCATTGTCCCTAAATTCCTATGATTTGAAGGTGAGGCTAAGCATGTTCAAGGAATTTTATTTCTTTCCTTATAGAAACCCGCCAACCAGGCAGTTTTTTGATGATGGAACAACTATCCTGGAATTGAGGTCATATATGATGGCTTGCAAAGATAGTGTATTGGCCACCAGGATTGACAGAGAGATTATATGTGAGGCCTATGCTCCATATAGATTTGCACGCCAATTCAAGTGTCTGTAGAAGATTGTTGTATCCCCTCTTGTGAACATCAAGTCAGAGTAGCATCCAATGGTTGCCTGACAATTATGGTTGTTGACAGCTATGGAGAAGACCGGGGCAGTGTTTGATCTACCAGTTTCTAGAGTGGTGAGTCAATTGACTACGTGGTATGTCGATAAATGGGTAGTATCATACCCGACAGGGGTATTGAATCTTACTATCTATTGGGTGGGGAGTAAAAAGAGAAGTGTTAGGAAAGAAACCTTTCATCTGGAAGGTGACTCTTCCTCACCCAGAGCTGATTCACTGGGATCTTCACTTAGGGCTGATTCACCAGATTCCCAGGATGGGGATGATGAGGCGTGACATGCGTCAAAACGGCCTTGTGCCAGATATAATACTCTTTCCAGAGTCAAGAGACCTACTCCATTGACTCAAGGTGAGTTATATCATTGAGGAAATTTAGTCGCCATTGTTTTATAGAGAAACAAGTTTCATTTTCGTATCCTTTATCTGTGGTTGCAGGAGCTGGGAAGAATTTGAAGTCCCAGATTATAGGACCCTCCTCACGACCTTCTGGTGCACATGCTGAATATTTATGTCCAAAGGCTATCCAGACATGGCTGAGTTTTATATTGTGATGTTGAAACCTCCTGGATGGACTTACGCGAAGGACTACATATCCCTAGAGTGGGGGATCTCCGGGCTTATGCTGATATCCACATCGAGGATAACCCCGATGAAGTGAAGGCTTGCATCAGAGAGTTGGAAATGCTCATATATGCCACTAATTATTCCATTCCTATCACCAAGTGGGTGAAAGAAATGATGAATTGTGGAACCACTGATGGAATTGGTGCTTCAGTAGATGAGGAGTGGCATAATTACGTCACTCCTGAAGATATAAATTTCTTTCCTTATTTTATTTACAACTTGATTTTAGTTAAAGGTATGTTACTCAAGGAAATTAATTTCTTCATCTTGCAGCTTATTAAGGAAGGAACTAATGAGGTCCCTTCACCATGGTATAGCCCTTGTGGCACCGCTCTTGGAGCTACTAAATCTCTTCATGAGCCGGGCGAGGTATCTCCAGGCCAACAAGCCATGGACGAGGATTTAAACAAGGCTTTTCACTCTCAAATACCTGTATTTGGAGGTGACGATGTCAAAACACCCAAAAAATCAAAGAATCAAAGGCATAGAAGGATGAAGTCCATAGCTATACGCTTCTTCAGTAGTGGTAAGTCCTTCGAATAGTCATGAATCCTAACTCATGAAAAGGTTGCTCATACTTCTTGGGATTGCAGGAGCTTCTTCAGTTTACCCTTTGAGGGAGAGGAGTGACCCTCCTTTGAGGACGAAGAAGGGTGCTGGTGAACAGTCGCAAATTCATGCTGACTTGGATGCTCCTAAAGAAACAAGGAGAGAAGAAGAGCCAGCATATATTCCCAGTATTGATCCTGTGGTTGCTTCAAGGAGAGAAGAGCCTGGTTTTGGTAAATTAACAATACTTCATAGAACGTTGAATGAAAACATCAACTAACTTTCATTTTGTGATTCTTTAGGTTCAACACCTACACCATAACATTTGGCGACCACTGCAACTGACTCCACAATTTTCTCTGAGGAAGCTAACTGGGGTCAAAGGTCGCAGGAGGAAGGTCACCAAGAAGATATTTCAAATGATCCCACTGGTGAGACTAATCAGGAATCTGGGATATCATTGAATGAAATGATGAAACATGTAATGCCTTTTGAAGAAATTTTAGATCATGTTAAATTACCAAGGGATTTAGAAGATTTTGGACGTGAGTGTTATCCTTCATCTTGTTATTTTTTTTATTACATCTATGAAAATAATTGATTAAAATGTGTAGTTCCATCTGAGTAAGATGCTGATCTGCCGATGCCTGAAGGGGGGTATAGACAACCCTATAATTGTAGATAAAATAGCTCAAGTGGAGCTTAACCTGGTAGAGCTTCCTGAAACCCGTCCTAAAAATTCTGTTGAATCTAGGAAAGATGGGGAGAAGCCTTCTCATGATGTTGATCTACCATTGGGTAAAAGATGATAATATTTGTGGCTGTACTTAATTTTCAAGACAAAAAATCAACTTTTGTTATCCTATGAAACTAACCAAAGCTTTCAATTGACTATGAAGGTCCGTCAACTTCAGGGGTTAGATCCAGAGGTGAAGCCTCAACCTCAGTCCCAAAGGGAGTAGAAAGTGATGTACCAAGGTTCAGGGGGGAAGGAGCAGAACATGGCACTTCCTTAAGTGCATTAATCACGGACTATATTCCCCCCTGTAATAGCGATACTGAATCATACCCAGAGGTGCAAAAGGTGCTCCAATTCTCATGTCGCAAGGCATGATAGAATATATGGAAGATCATATCTGAAGTGCCTCTTGAAGAGCTATCTTCAAAGATCCCACAACTATCATCCTTGTTCGTCATGTTGGGACTTGGCGATTTTGGATATCAAGAGACCCATACCGTGGTGAAACAAGTCATCTTAAGGAGGGAGCGGGAGCAAAAGTGCCGCCAAGATCTGACCAGAGTGAGGCTGCTAACCAATATCGGGAAATTTGAGGCTGCGGTGTCCCGAGCTAAGGCTGATCATGTTGCAAAGCTGAAGGAGCTAAAGCATAAGATCCAGGAGAACGTTGTCCAGCAGATACACCTTTAGCAACAGTTAGATGCTCTTACTGGGGAACTTGAACATCTTAACAATTCATTGGAAGGAGTCCAAATGAATGGTATGAAAGCCACCACAGATGCCAAGAAAGAACTCCATCAAGCTGAAAAGAGTGAAGCTGGTCGAGTGAATGAACTTCAATTGGCTGCTGATGAAGCTCGGAATGCCGTAAATCAAATGAAAAGTTATTTTGAAAGCCAATTTTAATTATTTAAAAAGAGAAGATACTCAAATCTTTGGATTTTCTTCTAATCTTTTGCATCAATGAAAAAGAAATTTCATCTTCAATCATTTTCACCTGCATTCTTTTCCTAACTACATAATTTTTTTTACCTAAGCCAATGGGCCTAGTAAGAATAGTTTGATTTTTTTGCTAGGATTATACAAACAATCCCACAAACTTTGCATATTTTTGTTGCTCAATATTGCCTAAATCATAAAAAATGTACGTTTAGCGAGTTTGGACTCAACTTTTGTTCAGATTTCCTTATACAGGTTCCCAATTTATTGAGTACCCTGTCTTTTGTTGGAAGTTTAAAGTCATGCATGTCAGAAATAAAAAGGATAATGTTTAAGGTCGAATAGCTTTGAACGAATGGATTAAAATTGACTCAATTCCTTGATAATTTGTTTGGAAACATATTACCACATTCAAGTATGGGGGAGAACATGTAGACTATGGTTTGAGAAATTTTGAATCTGAGGGATGATATGAGAAAAGGGATAAAAGGCATTGGAGGAAGTATTTCCTAAGAGTGAAGTTACCACTATTTGACAAACCCGTTAGGGAGTTGAATTATTCAGGGCCACTTAAGGGCATTGGATGCATAGTCAAATAATACCATCTTTTGGCTAACATGTCTGTTTTGTAGACTACTTATGCAAGGCCACCTAAGGACACGTGCTGCATAGTCAGGAAAAAGAACTATAAAAAATTTTACTTTTCTTTTGATAAAAAGCCAGTGAAAGTTTATGGAGATTCAAATTTTCCAAAGCATAGAGTCTGTTGTATGGAGAGAGGTATTTGAATATGGAGAGGATATTCCCAATAAAGATTTTCAAATAATTGGATGGATATGACTCCTGTGAAGGTCTGACCCAAACGTATGGAAGGGAAATATAAACCATAGACTTGAATACTTTCATATCATAAAAAAGAGTATGGGACAAATATGTTAAGGATGACTATTTTTGCAGATCCCTATATATCTTCGTTAAGACCAATAAGGAAAAAAGAGGTTTTATCCCCAAGAATGAAGTTACCACTATTTGAAAAACCCATTAGGGGGTTTAAATTATGCAGGGACACCTAAGGGCATTGGCTGCATAGTCAAATAATTGTATCTTTTGGCTGAAAGGTCCGTTATGTAGACTATTTATGCAAGGCCGCCTAAGGGCATGTGCTTCATGGGCAGACAAAAGAATTCCTAGGTATCAGAAATTTTGTGACCAAAAGTATAGAAAAGGTTTATGGGGATTTGGAAGTATTTAAGGTTAGGAGTATAACACCTAAAAATGGATTTTTTCCAAAGCATGAAGGAGATACATAGACTAATGATGACCATAATCATGTTGTGGCTGGGTCCTGAATTGAGATGCTGGACTTCACTACATATCTCATTAGGATGAGAATCAATCCATACGTAGTTCTTGAAATACATTTTAATGTCATGTCAGACGAGAGCGCAGGAGATCTTAGTTTAGGGCCATAGAGCTCAGACCATAATGAGAGAGACACATTGTGTGTTTCTTATAAACCTGATGTAAATAAAGACCAGGGTTTTCATACCACATTCATGTGATCGTAGGGGGACCTTTCAGCCAAGGGACTGAAAATAGAGTTTGGGTTTAGGGCCAAAGACTTGGGGCTGAATTCGAGGGATGCTCGAATGTTCCTACATATCCCATGAGTATAGGAATCAATCCATACGTAGTTCTTGAAATACCCTCTGTACAGATTTGGTTCGTACATGTGAAGGGTGAAAGGGGACTTTAGTGCAATGATGATTGGACCCAAGAGTAAAGGTTCAGAAGTTTCCATGTAGACACGTAGTCTTTGGAATATGACATGATTGGAGATCAATGTCAATAATGATTCCCTCTCAGGTGAGGGTATCAGAGACTATTGTAGTTTATTATCATACAAGAAAAAAGTGTGAATAGTTTAAGGTCATATGCATGGACCGGTGCTTCATAGTTTAGTGTCATATAGCTAGGACATATTGTTATGCAGTTTAATGTCTTACAGTGAGGACAATGGGGGACTGTATATTTTAACGTCATATAGCAAGGACGTGGTGCTGTATAGTTTAGTGTCATGTAGCAGGGACAAAAGGGACGTACATAGTTTAACGACATGTAGGACGATGGTGAACCAATGTGAAGATATTGGTTTCAGGTGGGGGGCTTCACGGATCAACATCGTATGAGATGGAGGTGAACTAATGTGAAGATATTGGTTTCAGGCTTGAAACTCGGGAGGTTGCCTATGTAACTAGCCTAGAAGGATGGGATCAAAGTCCGCGTAGTTCGATTGAGAATGAATTGGTGGTCGTGTTGTACTTGAGGACAACGACCCGAAGATGATGTTTGGACTTACGCGTGGTTAGCGGCCCAGAGAGGGTGTTATGGTTGAAGCTTACTCTAAGCTCACGTGAGTCATACTCGGTGTGAGAAACAAGAGATAGAAACAATCTTAATGATGCATAGTTTAACGTCATGTGGGACACAAGGTGCTTTACAGTTTAGCGTCATGTAGCTAGGACGTATTGTTGTGCAGTTTAACGTCTTGCAGGACATGTGCATAGTTTAACATCATGTAAGACGTATTAAGGGACTTTTCCATGGTTTAAACGCCATGTAGGATGAATATGTACAGTTTACCATCATGTAGAACGTATAAGGGATTATTTAAAGTTTAACGTCATGCAGGACGAAAAGGGGGACACAGTTTAACGTCATGTTGGATGATAGAGGGAGCTATGAATTTTAATGTCCTACAGCAAGGAAAAAGAATGTATTTGTGTTACACAAAATACTTCTTCAAGAATCTTGCATTGGTTGGAGTTACAATGAGTTCTCCATCCATTGAGATTAAAGAATAAGCTCCATTGGAGTAGACCTTATGTATTGAGTAAGGTCCTTCCCACTTTAGCTCAAGCTTTGGAGGCTTCTTTCCTGGTATCATTGGAGTTCTGAGGACCACTACCAATTCTCCTTGAATGAATGAACGAAGACGAACTTTTTTATTGAAAGCTCGTGCTATTTGCTTCTGATAGAATTCCAAGTGGTGTAGGGTTCACAATCTTTTTTCATCTAATCATTCCAATTCATCAAATCGCTTCTGAGATTGTTCATTTGTGGATGATTGATCACAAATGGATACTATGAGCGAAGGTAATTGAACCTCAATGGGCAAGACTACTTCTGTTCTATATACCACTCACTACGACAAAATACGAATTTAGCGGCGGTTTTTTGTCTCCGTTTCACGGCGGTTTTCAAAAGCGTCGTAGAACGTTTTGCGGTGGTTTTTTAGCGACGGGTTTTTGAATTTATTTTTTTTATTTCATATTTTATTTATTTATTTCGTATTTTATTTATTTATTTCGTATTTTATTTATTTATCTCATTTAATTTGCAATACTTTATTTACTTTATCCAAGCATTCATGCTCATGCCCATGCACAGGCCCATGCATAATAAAGAAATACTGTGTTTGGTGAGATTTGAACCCCTAACCTCTTGCATATTTTCCAAAAAACTTTACCACTCCAGCAAGCTCGTCATGTAGTTAATAAACAGAATTTAATATACTTATATATACTAATTGAAAAAACAAATAATACATAACTAAAAGATATAAACTCAATAATAATTAAACAATAAGCAATAATCAATAATTAATAACCAATAATTAATAATTAATAATTATTGATTAATTAGTTATTTATTGAGTTATTTATTATTATTTACTTTTTATTATAATAAAAAACAAATAAATTATAATAATATTTACATAAATTATAAAATTATGAAAATAAAATAATAAAATAATAAAACTACGAAATTAAAAGAATAAATTATAAATAATAAATAATAAATAATAAATAATAAATAATAAATAATAAATAATAAATAATAAATAATAAATAATAAATAACAAAAAATAAATAACAAACAATAAACGATAAATAATAAATAATAAATAATAAATAATAATAAATAATAATAAACAAATAATAAATAATAAAAAACATATAATATATAATAAATAATAAATAATAAATAATAAATAATAAATAATAAATAATAAATAATAAACAAGAAAAAATATATAATAATAAATAATAAATAATAATAAATAATAAATAATAAATAAAAAATAACAAATAAAAAATAATAATAAATAATAAATAATAATAAATAATAAATAACAAACTATAAATAATAATAAATAACAAATAACAAATAATAATAAATAATAAATAATAAATAATAATAAATAATAAATAATAAAAATAAATAATAATAAGTAATAAATAATAAAAAATAATAAAAAATAAAAAATAAAAAATAAAAAATAAAAAATAAAAAATAACTAATAAGAAATAAGAAATAAGAAATAAGAAATAAGAAATAATAAGAAATAAGAAATAAGAAATAATAATAAACAAAAAATTAATAATAAATAATAAATAATAATAAATAATAAATAGTAATTAACAAACAATAAATAATAATAAATAACAAATAATGAATAACAAATAACAAATAATAAATAATAAGTAATAAAAAATAATAAATAATAAACAACAAACAATAAACAATAAATAACAAATAATAATAAATAATAAATAATAAATAACAAATAACAAATAATAAATAATAAATAATAAATAATAAATAATAAATAATAAATAATAAATAATAAATAATAAATAATAAATAAAAAATAATAAATAAAAAATAATAAATAATAACTAATAACTAATAAATAATAAATAATAAATAATAATAATAAATAATAATAATAATAATAAATAATAAATAATAAATAATAAATAATAATAATAATAAATAACACATAATTAATAATTATAAATAAATAAATAATAAATAATAAATAGTAAACAATAAAGAATAAATAATAAACAATAAATAATAATAATAATAAATAAATAAATAATAATAAATAAATAATAATATATAATATATAACATATAATATATAATATATAAAATATTATTATTAATAACAATAATAAATAATAAATAATAAATAATAAATAATAAATAATAAATAATAAATAATAAATAATAAATAATAAATAATAAATAATAAATAATAAATAATATATAATAAATAATAAATAACCAGTAACAAATATTATTATTATTAATAATAAATAATAAATAATAAATAATAAATAATAAATAATAAATAATAAATAATAAATAATAAATAATAAATAATAAATAATAAATAAATATAAATAATAAATAGTAAATAACCAGAAAAAAATAACAGATAATAAATAAATTAAAGTATATTATAAATAATAAATAATAAATAATAAATAATAAATGAAACACATGAAAAAGTTCGAAAAGACGTGATAAGGGATGAAAAATTATGAAAACGCATGAAAACAGATGGAGAAGCATGAAGAATGAAGCATTAGAAAGCATGAGAACACATGAAAACTCATGAAAACTTTGGAAAACCCCTTAAGAACTCAACATAGTCATCATAATAAACCACTAAAAACCATTGATAAAGATAACAAGTCATAGAAACCCAAATAAACAGTAATAAATGGAGCAACCGTTAAAACCCGTCAAAACGGTCATAAAGTGACAAAAACATTGGACTCATATTAATGAAGATAACTTATGATCTGAGAGTTCGTTCCAGATCCACGACCTGTCAAATCAAAGATCCTAAAATGATCCTTGAGCTGATAGGTGAAAGAGACCAAATGGACCGGCGGATCAGAAGTTAGGAACTTTTAAAAAAAACTAACAGGGAACGAGTACTAGAAACGAGGCATCGAAAAACATAACAAACCCGATACACACTAAAAAGGCCATAACTTATGATCCAGGAGTCCATATGGGCACCGTGACCAGTCAAACTGAAGCTCATGGAAGGAACTAAGATTTGGAATGTGGAGGAGTCTGAACTGACATGCGGATCAAAAGTTAGGTCCGTTTGATGACAAGTTTGATGAGACACCGGTGATAGAAACAGGGTGTTGGGGGACTTCAGAGTGGGTTTTGGGGTCAAAAAACAAGACAGAAGCATGGTTCTGTTAAATTAGTGCATGGATCTCTTCATTGGCTTCAATTTGATATGTGGTAGAGCCCAAACAGACACCTGTAGCGAAAGTTATTACCGTTTGAAGTTGGAGAACTTTTTTCAACTTTTTTATAACTCTCATACTTTTAACACCTTAGAACGTCTCACAGTTTTGATTATACATGCCTCTAGATCTCTTCATGAGCTTTGATTTGACTGGTCGTGGCGCTCCAACAGACACCTGGATCACAAGTTATGGTTGTTTTAGTGATTTCGGGGTTTTTTATGTTTTTTTTATTTTTTTCCTTTCATTTCGCGGAGGTTTTACCCAAACCGCCGCTGTTTCGTGGAGGTTTTTTAAAAAACCACCGCTAATCCTCAAAAAAATTTAAAAAAAAAATAAAAAACATTTAAGACATTTCGCGGCGGTTTTTAAATCGCCGCGAAAAAACCGACGTGAGATGACTGTTTTCTTGTAGTGAATGAATATGGATTTGACCGCGTAGCAGTGCGGGTGGTGGTCTAATAAGTCCATAAATCATGAAAGAGTTTATTAGGCCACGATTTCTGATATTTATCTACCATATTTTGTAGTATATTTGAAAGAGTCTTATTGAAGGCTTCTATTTGGCCATTGGCTGCTGCATGATATCGAGATGAATGGTTGGATTTGATGTTGTATTCTTGATACAACTTTCTCACCTCGGATGAATAGAAGTTGGTGCCATTGTCTATCAATATGGTATGAGGGACACCAAATCTGGTAATGATGTTAGACTTAATGAATCTAAAAATGCTTTTAGAATTAACTTCTTTGAGAGGTATTGCCTCTGCCTATTTGGAAAAGAAGTCAGTAGCAGTAAGAATATACTTAAACTGCTTGGATGTAGCCAGAGGATAAGGTCTTACTACATCCATTTCTCATGTGGAAAATTTCCATGAGTATTTAGCTGTATTAAGCAACTCTGGGGGTTGATGAATGAAGTTGGAACATACTTGGCAAGAATGAAAATTCTTAGTGAAATCAACACAATCTTGCATCATTGAAGGCCAGAAGTATCCAAGCCTTCGAATTTGACCATAAAGTCTATGTCTAGACTGGTGGGCACCACAAACTCTTGTATGATCTTCACTCATGATATCCATTGTCTCTTCACCATCAATACATCAGAAGAGAATTCCATCAAAACCACGTTTGTAGAGAATTTTTTGGTGATCTGGGCTATCATAAATAGTAAAATTGACCACATGTCACCAGACTTGTTCTTTCCCAGCTCTATCAGGTGGGAGTGTTCCATTTTTAAGGTATTCCCTAATAGGTGTCATCCATCAAGTAGTATGACCATATGGTTCAGAAATGGGGATGATTTCATTGATTTCCTCTGTTCTGATTTGAACAAAAGGTGAAACTACATGACGGTGGGCAATACTGATGATTGTTTCGTCCCGGTTTGGATCTTCTAGGGTTGTGGCTATATTATCCAGTGCATCATCTTGGGAATTTTGTGATCGCAAGACATAAGAAAATTTCGGTTCCAAAGGAAATTCCACCATTAACTCTCTGACGTAATCACACAAAGGGATTAACTCTTCCTTTCTGATGGCATAATATCCATTGACTTGTTTGATTACTAGATTTAAATCACCTTTTACATTCAAGTGATTCACCTGTTCCTGAATTTCCAATTACAAGACTACGATGAGAGCTTGATATTCTACTTCGTTATTTGTACCGTCTTCCAATAATATGAAGGAATAGGGTAGAACTGCCTTTTCTGGGGAAACAAGCATGATTCCTAACCTAACTTTGTTGAATTTAGGATCTTCCATTTTCTTCCCTGTTGGACTTTTGGAGGCACCATCAAAGTACATTTCCCATGTTTGAGGATTATCTTGAATAGAGAAGACTTCCTTATCAGGAAGTTCAATATTTAAAGATGTATGTTCTTCAGATGGGTGTTCAGCAAGGAAATCAGCCAGAGCATGGCCTTTTATTGCCTTTTGAGACACATATTGTGTATCAAACTACTGCAAAATAACTACCCCCTTTCCAGATTTCCTGTAAGCATTGGACAACTAAGGATAAATTTGAGCGGGTTTTTGTGAGATACCAATTAGACCTCATGATGTTGCAAGTTGTGTCTCAACTTATGAAATACAAAGATTAATGCAAGGAAGCACTTTTCAATACTTGAATATCGAGTTTCTGCATCAAGTATAGTCCGACTGAGACAGTAAAGGCTGTTTTCATTCCTAACATAATTCTTTTGTCAAGGAAGGCACACAATGATTTCTCTAAAGCTGTCACATAGAGAATAAGTGGTCTTCCTTCAACAGGTGGCATTAATACCAGTGGACTCAAGAGATATTTCTTGAGAATATCGAATGCTTCTTAACATTCTTCAGTCCACTGGTAGGTGACTCCCTTCTTCATTAATTTGGTGAAGGGTAAACACTTGCCTGCCAAATTGGCAATGAAATGAAGAATATAGGCCAAGTGCCCTTGAAGTCCTCTTAATTATTTCAAATTTCAAGGAGGTGACATACCAAGGATTGATTTTTTTTTCTTAGGACCAACTTCTATACCACGATGGCATATAAAAAAGCCGAGAAATTTTCCCGAGGTTACCCCGAAAGAACATTTCAAGGGGTTCATCTTTAAATTGTGTTGTCAAAGTTTGTTAAATATGATTTCCAGATCGTCCAAGTGATCAAAACATTGTCAGTATTTAATCGCAAAATCATCCACATAACATTCAAAAAATTTACCTAAAAAGGGTTTGAAGATATGGTGCATGGTACATTGATACATTGCACCTGCATTCTTCAGGCCAAAGGGCATTACCCGATAACAAAACACACCTTGAGGAGATCTAAAGGATGTAGACACCTCATCCTCTGGGGCCATTCGTATTTGATTTTACCCAGAATATCCATCCATGAAGGAAAGTGATTCATAGCCAGCCGTTGCATCAATTAGATGTTCTGTAATCGGGACTGGAAAATCATCCTTGGGACAATGCCGATTAAGATCTCTGAAGTCAATGAAAACTCTAATTTGTCCATTATTCAAATATTAGCCATCCATTTGGGATATTTAACTTCTATAATGAAGTTATCCTTGATAATCTTATCAATTTCAGCTTCAATTTTGGAAGCACAAGTTGGGTGTGTTCTTCTTGCTGCTTGCTTGAATCCTTGATGTTCTTCTGGAAAACCAAAATGATGAGTGGAAACATCGGGATCAAGAACTGGAATTTCTATATAATTCCAAGCAAATACATCTCGATTTTTCTTTAAAAATGAAGTATACATTTCTTACTCTTCAAGTGTCATGGTCGCACTAATTAAAGTGGGGCATGGATATTATTTTGTACCCAGATTTATTTCCTTGAGTTCATCCATAGTGGTAGAGATACCCTCTTTAAATGCTAGAGGAGTATTCCTGAGATCTTTCTCTTCTTCTTCAATATGTGTTACTTCTTCTATTTCTACTTGCATAATAGAGGACGAAGCAGAACTTCCATGGTCAGGGGAGAAGTTAAAATTTGATCATCTTGGAGAAGAAGCTTCCATTTCTGACCCTATTGATGATGAATGGTCTTCCTTGGGTAATAAAGAGGAGATGATGGATTGATAATCAACATCATTGTTTTTCCTCTGACATTGCTATAACTTCTTCTGTCCTGGTTAATGAAGTATAGAATTACTGGATTTCAGCGGATGAAATGAAGACATCTTCATTTAAACTTTCATCACTCTTGGCATACCAACAATTTCTCCCATGCTGTCTGGCTCGATTGCCTTAACTGACATTATGGAAGTTTACATAAAAATGTTTGGATTTAGGTCTATCCTATCAATTTGACTGATAGGAAACACATAATCTGTACTCACATGTATGAATGGGTTCACTAGAATCTTTTCCAAACCATTTGGAGAATTAATTTTGGTGACCTTCTTAGCTGTGGATTTTTTCTTTCCCTCCATGTGATAAAATTCTACCTCAATGTATTGAGATTCATAAGTTTTGAATGGGAATTTTTTACCATACAATGTCCCAATTTGACCATTGAAACAATATTTGAGACATTGATGGTATGATGAAGTTACGAATTCATGTTGATGTAGCCAAGGTCTTCCAAGAAAACTGTTGAAAGCTATGTCCTAATGAACAACCATGAAATCTAAATTAGAAATAAGGTCTCCAAACTAAATTTTGAGTGCAATTTCACCCAAAGGTTCTTGTTCATTCTTATCATATCCTTGAAACATCAAAGTATAAGGAGATAAATCATATTCAGTGAGGCCAAATCGACGAAGTGTACGATTAGGAATGAGATTGACTCCTGAGCCATTATCAATGAAAGCTCGTCGAATGTCTATATCATTGACTTTTCTAGATAGATACAAAGGTCAAATATGTCCATGTACAACATCATATTCATCTTCATCTGTAAAATATATCACTACATGGTATTCTACATGATCATTCTCTATATGGTAGACCTCAGCCGCAACAATTTCAGTTTCAAATTCTTGAGGACTTGACAAAGCCTCAATAAGCGCCTCCCGAATAACTTTTGATAGATTCAAGGCATCCAGAGTTGATAACTTTGCTGGTACTTGGGATAAATGTTTCAAGAAATCATACTTTTAGTCCAAAGGTCTGCATTTCCCATTAGAAAAATGTGGGTTTTCAGGTGCCTTGGAAGTTGATGTTTTGGCAGTAGATGCATCCCGTATCAGGGTAGGAGTTAGAAAGACTCCTGGATTAAGTGGACTAGACCGACTAGGTCTATCTATTTACTGAGAGGAAGAAGGTGTGACCTCTAACCAGTCTTCCAAAATAACTGCATCAGGACTGAATCTACCATCTGTGGAAGAACTTTCTTGTTTCTGTTGAGCCTGCTGAAGGGATTTTCCACGAGTTTCTGCCGCATATACAGTTCTATCAGGGGTAGGATGGAAATTGTGGCTTCTAAAATATTAACGTCTTCCCCTATATCCTAGACCTCTGTCTCTTCCACTAATTCCTCTATTAGATATAGGTAACTTAGACTCATCATAATTGAAACTATCATTGGTATAAGGATCTATTAAATGAATCATGTTAACAGAACCAAAGATCAATTCTTCATCTGATAAGGATTTTGACTGATTAGCCAGTTCAGGCTGTGCCATTTGGTGGGACGATGTCCATTATTTTGAAGCAGATGGCATAAAATCTGCCAGAGTCAAAGACAACATAGGATTTGACATGAGCTTGTCTTCTTCTTACTGCTATTTTTTTTTTCAGATTACGCTGCTTATTTAAGGATTTTCCCTCTAATGAAGGGGGTTTTGTTGTTGAATTCATATCATAAGACACAATTTGTTGATTCAATTGTGTTCTTAAAATGGCATGAGTTTGGTTGATCATTTTCCTGACCATCCAATCATTGTATTTCTGCACATTTTTACTTTTGACTTCATGCCACTTGCCTTCTTCCTCTGGATCAGCAGCAGTAACACATGCTACCTGGGCTGAAGAACCTTTCAATTTTACCTATCCAGAGCCAAACATATTTTGTAGGAGGTCTTTTAATACAAAAAACTCTTGAATGGGATGCCCCAACATCTGATGAAATAGGAAATAGTTGGGGAGGTCTTCATCTCCTTCCTTGTTCAGCCTTTTGGGCCTTGGAAACTGAACTAGATTTTTTTCCAGAGTTGAGATGAAGTAGCCAGGAACTTGTTCATTCTGAAAAGAATAAACTTTGTTCTTAAAATCTTCAAACTATTTCTGCCTTTGATCTCTTTGATCATCTTGATGAGGTAGCCGCTGTTGTTGACGCTTAGGAGGTGGATCCCTTCGATATGATGAAGGTTTTGAAGTGGAAGCAGGTACAGGTTCTTGTTTAAGTGTAACTGTAGTAGTATCTGCTTTCCCTATTCTCCTTCCTGGAACTGATGAAATTACATGATTTTTAGCCTTATAATTTTTAAGAGAGTCTTCTATCTACAGAGTGATTGAAGTAAGGTCTCGAAACCCTCCTGTGTATTTCACAGGGATCAACAGTGTGCATAATTCATCACGCACATTTGCCACACAGATTGGCAACAATTCTTCTTGAGGGAGTGCTAAACTTAAGGAGTATGTTAATACCTTCCCATCGAGCAATTAAATCTGAAACGATTTCATTTTTCCTTTTCTTATAATTGTTAAGATTAAATACTGTTTCCTTTGGAAACATTTAGCTAAATTAAAGAAGAAAAATTTGACGTTGATCTTCCCACCCAGTAATTGACCGAGATTGAAAACTTGTATACCAGACAAAAGCAGGTCCTTGTAATGACTTCAAAAAACACCTGTGCTTAATTGCTTCTTGTTGTTGAGGAGTTCCCATCATAGGATCACAAAGAGAAACAAAATGTGTTAAGTGTTGTTCTGGATGTCCCGAACCATTAAAAATTGGGAATGTGGTATTCACAAAATTTGATGGGGGAGGGATTGCATCTACCCATTCAGGGTAAGCTCTCTTTTCTGGTTGAACTTGTGAAAGTTTTCATTCCAAAGATTCCAACCAAGATTTTAATGACTCAATGGTAATAATTAACTTTTGAGAAACATCTGGTTGAGCTTGGTCCTGAGTAGGTGTAATAACTAAAGTTTGGACGGGTGTGGCGACCAGTACTGCCACTGATGGTAGTATTGCCGGTTGATGTTGCATATGACCCATAGGATTGGACCTGTGTGGGTGTACTTCTAAAGGGGGATATTCTTGATCCATCCCAGTAGCTGCAACAAATTCCCTTGATTTATTAATTCCAGCATGCTTAGGAGGAAGTCTACTTTGAAGTAATTCTACATTTAACCTCCTTAAATCTTTCATTTTTTCTGCTTGCTAGGAGAAAATTTCCTCTAATGAGAGTGATTGGCCTTCTCCAGAGGTAGGGTGGAATGTAACCTGACTTTTACCCTTTTCCTTGGCATGTGCCTTTATAGAGTATGGAAGGGAATTAACCAAAGGAATGTCTTTCCCCTGGGCAACCCTTTGTCTTCTGGTACGCACACCACCTTCATTCATTTATGTGTGTATAGCTTCTTGAATAAGAACTTCTTCATCAGATCCCTCTGAGTGATCCTCATGTTTTGGGGGATTAGTGATAATGATATTGATGACATTTATCGATGAATAACGCATTGCAGCCCTTCTGTCAGTGCTTCTGCAATATTTTATTCTTTAATGTCCTTTATGAGACATTACCTTTTGTTTGGTTGATCAGTCAGGAACTTCTTGATGAACCGTAATTTGGAGATAATCTCCTGATAATTCGGCCCTGCGTTCCTCTTGTGTCTTCTTCCCTAATCGAGAGAAGACTGACTTTCTCTGAGGAAGAGATTGAGAATTTGAAAAGGTCCCCTGTCCGGTGGACTGGGGCTATTCTTGTTTTTCTTTCTCAACTCCTCGAATCCTATCTGTTGATTCTGAGGGTTGGATTAAAAGAGTCCCTAGTCTGGCAAGCTGAGGTGGCTCTTGAGCTACTAAATCTGAAACTTTCTTAAAAGCTCTCCTAATTTTGTGGACTTTAGTCCGGAAATTGGACGGATGCATCATCCAATATCCACTCAAGTCACCTGGCTCAAGTGACCGTTGGATTATTTCTGACACTTCTATCACCTGATGATGTGCATGCTCTAAATGAGAAGCCTGTTCGATTTTCTCATTTTCTTGATGCAAGAGTAATTCAACAACTTGTTCTTTATATGCCAGACTTTGGGAAGAACTAGTTTAGGCATCTTCTTGGTAAAGCCTTTGATTATGCACAAAACCAGTTAGATGTGGTCAACCATGGGAAATAACATTGCATGAGACCCCTTTTGGATGGCTTTGTTGACTAGAGAGCACAGTGAAATGCAATTCTCAATGAACACCCCATCCCTTGATATGAATACCAGATGGGGAATTGGTAGTTAACTAGTGCAACCTTTTTAACGTTCCAAGGGATGAATGCTGAAGGGCTCTCTGCTTCTTTTCAACCTTTGGATGTTGGGAAAATGAGAGAGATACCAAGTCAATTTAGCATTGAAACACTTATATTATCTTGACATGATTTTTATATTCATCATAAGATAATATTTTCTCTTTTAAGTGACAAAGAGTTTTCCATATGTTGAGACAAATATCATGAATACAATCTTCTATCAACGTTTCTGGAATATCATACTGAGAGTCAGCCAAGGGCCAAAACATGACTGGTATTTCACTTTCGCTAGTTGTTTTCTCATATTCAGCACTTCCTCTTTGTCATTTGATGAATATTATTCTACTTGATTGGACCAAAGCTGATGATTTTTTTGCTTCATCATATTCAACAAGATTTGTAGATAATTCATTTGTCAAATTATAAGATGAATGACCCAGGGGTGGTTCGGAGAATGACCTACACCCCGGGCTATCTTCTGATTGAGAAATTATTTCACCTTCTAGCGTTGATGCATCAGACATGACTAGATTTTCATTTGCAAGTGCTTCCAGATAAGAGGGCTTTCTAATTACTGCATTTTCAATTGAATAATTTTCCAAGCAATGCGAATTACTACTACAGAGAGGACTTTTACAGCTAAATTCATCATCATGGGGAGGACCACCATGGTGGGTTACAAAAAAAGATGAAACCTCTTACTCCTTGGTCTTCTGGCCACATAGAGGGTTATCATGGCTCTCATCTGAAGATGATACTTCGAGACTGACCAAATTGTCATGAAGAAATCCATCATGAAGAAGTGTCTGATGAAGAACTTCAGAATTATTTTTGTTACTTCCAGAATCTAGAAATGAGGGAATAGAATCTTGAGTTGCAATAGACAATAGTCTGAGGGCTTCAAGAACTAAAACATTGAGAAAGGCCTTATTGCAGATTGGATCTTGATTTTTCAACTGTGCTGGATGGGTATTTTTTTGGACGCCTTTTTACTCACTTTGGAAACCACTTGTTGATGAAAGTGGTTATTATGGGCAGGTGTATGTGCCTGCTCAGGAGAAATTCCCAGGTTAGGCTGATTATTTCCATTTAAATCGAGTGTATGTTCCCGACTTGATTGTCTATATGACATAGGGGAGTATTCCCCACAACCCTCTTGGATTGGAACAGAGGTTTGTATCTACTCCAGAGTGACATGTTGATGAGTCAATCCACTGATAGGGATAGATTTATGTTTCTTTCCTTGTAATGTTGCTGAAGCTATTATAATATTTTGATAGGTATCCAGAATATGGGCAGGGATTTGCTTATGCTCTTCCACCATTCTCAAAATTTTCTTGGTGACTTCAATTATCAGAATGGGAGTATACATCCATTCGGTGTTTGGAGTTGGTGTATGTTCCTACTCTTGTCCTCCTTTTCCTATCAGTGAATTTTGACAGTACTCATGTGTGGGGGAAGAAAGTTGTGTTTGCCTCTTGTTTGTCATTGGAGCTTTCCAATTGACATCTCCAGGTGCTACCAAACGAGACTTTTGGTTAGCTTGATGAATCGCAAGTGTATGTGCCTGCTGATTGTTCTCCACCAAATATTATTGATGAACTTCCTTCAAGACTGGCATATGAGACTGCTGGCATAATTGATGAGTTTAAGCAGGTGTATGTGCCTACTTACAGGTGGTCACCACATTTGATTGTGGATGCATTCAGACGAGCCTACTGACTGGATGATGAATTATAAACAGGTATATGTGCCTGTCTATAGTATTCCACCGGAATTTCCTGGCGGGATTGATGTGTTACTTCCAGACGAGTCTGTTGGGCAGTGAAATCAGGACAGATGGGTGTATATGCCCGCTCGTTGTTTGCCATCAAGTTATATTGATAGACTTCTCTAGAGGGGGCATAGGTAAGAACCTGATCCCTGTTGGCCGAATTTCGCTTTTGACAGTTTGTCTTGCTTGATCGGTTCTGAGGGACCTGATTTGAACATCTAGAGGTGATACCCTCATCATGTTGAGGGTGCACTGCCGCACGAGTCTGTCAGTGATTGTTGGTGGGTGTCCTCAGGAAAGACTCATGTCTTCTTGAACTAAGGCCTTGAGTGACCTCTTCATTCACCTCCCTGTAATATGGGAGGGACTAGTTGTTGCGTTCTGGGGATAACGACCTGAAATTCTTGGATAAGGTGGTTGGCACCACCTACTTCCTGATTACTAGTCATCACTGTATGGACAACCAGGGTGAGTTGTTAACTTGAAGGGCTTGTAGAGCGGCCTCCAGAGTTAGGATGGTACTGTGTTGATGGTATTCCTTCACCAATTCATTCGAGACCCAGCGCTGAAGACACTGAGTAGGTGATTTTGTCCTCAGAGGGGACGAGGATCTAGCAGGAGTAGCGGCCGAGGCATTCACATGTGTGAATTTTAAAGAAGGCATTCTGTGTTGCAGAGAGATCTTGGAAAAGAGTTCCTATTTGATATAGCAGACAAAATCAAGAAAGGTTTGGCCGGACTACATATTTTGGATGAACACATATGTGTTTTATTGCTTTGTTGGCCATCATATTGAGTTTAATAGGGGCCTAACAAATAATTAAAACAACATTTAACTTGGTTAAGGATTCACATCAGGTTCACCATTTTTTGTTTCTTCTGGAAATGGGGATGACCTTGTTTGTTTAAGGTTCAAACTTTCCAATCAGTTTCTAATGGGTTTATTCATAGAACCGGAAACACCCAATGATTCTATATCCATTTGGACCTACTTTCCAAAGGTAGGTTCTCATTAGTTGTGGACTGATGAGGCTTAATAATTTTCATTGGTCGTGAGGATGGGAGGTCAGGCTCATCACACCTTTTTGGGGGGAATTATTGCCTACTCCGAGACTCTCTTATAGATTTAAGTTATGTTCATGAATCCTTATTTATTCACCAAGCATGAAAATGAGTTTTAGACTTAGCAATCAATTATTGATATGTATGTGATTTAGATAATATTTTATATGTATTTGAGGTTCTTCATCGATGGAGAATCATTCATATGTATTGGAGATTCTAGTCAATGGTATCCTTGAATACATTATATAGAAATATCTTGGTCATTATGATGACTATACTGGTTTTAAAGCCACTAAGTGGGGCACTTGAAGTTTATTGTCATTCATAAAGACAAATATTATTTCAGAGTTGGGATCGTACCCACAGATGGGCTACCTACGTATCCTTATTAAAAAGTAATCAGAACCTACATAGTTTTATTAAAAAGAATATAGTTTAACATCATATGGGACAGAAAATAATTAATGAAATATGGGATTGAACCTTGTAAAGGCTTCCTACATAGTCTACTTTTACGGTAGAGATCAAAGTCCACGTAGTTCAGGTAAAGAAATATGGGGTTTATGCATAACTAATGGCCCAAAAAGAGATTTCATGATGAATTTTAAACTCTAATCCCACGTGATTCATGATCGGTGTGAGAAACAAGAGGTACCAGTAAACTTGACAATGGTGCCACGAAAGATGAAGTCATGAGAAATGATGTGGGGCTTACATATGTATGATGACCCAAGTAAATGAAGACCATGACTTAGGAAAGAATCCCAAGAGCAGGGTCCATAAAGGTATTTGTAATTTATGGAGATTTGGAATTTTAACATGGGAATTCCTCCTGAAAAGGAAGACCAAATTAAGAGAGACTTATGATTGGGTTTTATTCCTGAGAAGGAAGCCCCAATCAAAATAAATTAATATTGGGGCTTACTTTTGAGAAGGAGGCCCAATGTTAAAGGAAATTATGACTGGGTCTTACTCCTGAGAAGGAGGCCTAGGTTAAAGGGACTTGAGACTTGGGGCTTACTCCTGAGAAGGAGGCCCAAAGCAAGATATCTTCTCATCTCAAAGGATGAGGTTATATAGGAAACCCCCTAACTGTGGTTACATAAAGCTTGTAAGTGATGATGTTTTGGGAGAGGTCCTCACAAAATTCCTTTCAGTTTTGGGAGAGTTTCTCATAGAATTCCTTTTAGATTAGGAAACCAAGAAAGGAACCATGCCATAAATGTCTTTAAAGAGGGTTTGAAGGCTATATCTTGAAGAGGAGAGGTGGATTTGATGAAAGGAGGTGACTAGGAAGGAGGCGCGCAAGTATTGTTCTGGCACGCAAGTCCTGGTCGTGCAAGTATGCTTGCGCAACATGAGTCACCTTGGGCAATGAAAAATCCATAGGGTAATACTTGGGAGACTTTGAACTCAAGCCCTTAGTTTCATCCCTAGAGGCTTTCAGAAGGGTGGCGCGCAAGTTCCCTTGAGAGGGAAAGGCGGCGCACAAGTGTCTTCATTTACCTTAAGGGATGGACACTTAGGCGCGCAAGTATTAATGAGTTCTAAAACTTAGGCTTATTCTTCCTCTTTAGAGCTTCCCTTCTAGGTAAATAATTACCTTAGAAGTTTTTGGAAGATGTCAGACAAAGACTTGGGCGACCAGATCTTGAATCCGAGTTTTAGAAAATTCATCCTTGAAATGGGGGGCCCACAAGGGCTTTTTATAGGCCACTGGGCACCTTGGGTGAAAACATGAGTAGGGCGCACAAGTGACTTGCGTGAACCATATGTGGCGCACAAGTGACTTGCACGGCGGGGAGAAAAACTTGCACGACTTCTTCTTAATGGGTTCCTTGTTCATGCATTTGTCAAATTTTGATGTTCTTCAAAGGATGAATTTCTTTGTGATTAAGGTATTCCTCTTTTACATTCGTTGGAATCTATGATGGAAAGGAGTGTCAACACTATCCCATTTCAGATTCCTAGTGGGTGAGTCCTATTCAGGTTGTGCTTAAGAAAAGTGGTGTTACAGTTGTAAAAAATGATAAAGAGGAGTTAGTTACGATGAGGGTACAAAATAGTTGGCATGCGTGTATTGATTATAGGAAACTAAACTAGTCCCCTCACAAAGACCATTTCCCCCTCCCATTTATTGATAAGATGCTTGAGAGACTAGCTGGGAAGACACACTATTGTTTCTTGGATGGATTTTCTGGATATTTTCAGGTTCCTATAACTCCATAGGATCAGGAGGAGACTACATTAACCTATCCCTTTGGTACATTTGACTAATTAAGGATTCCATTTAGACTTTTCAACACCCCAGGTACCTTTTAGAGATGCATGGTGAGTATTTTTTCTGATTTTATTGAAACCTGCATAGAGGTATTCATGGATGATTTTACAGTGTATGAGTGTTCATTTGATGAATGTCTATGTAGTGTGGAAAAGGTGTTGAATCATTGTATTGAGAAGAATCTGGTCTTGAACTTTGAAAAGTGTCGTTTCATGGTAGATCATGGCATTGTCTTAGGGCATGTATTGTCAAAACATGGGATAGAGGTTGATAGATCTAAGGTAGATATTATTTCATCCTTACCATATCCTTCATGTGTGTGTGATGTTAGATCTTTCCTAGGGAATGGAGGATTTTATGGGCGCTTCATCAAATATTTTTTAAGATTTCTCTTCCTATGTCACAATTACTTCAAAAGGATTCTGATTTTGTGTTTGATGATTCTTTCAGGACTTCCTTTGATGAGATAAAGAAGTGTATGACCACTCCATCGATCATACAGCCCCCACGGTGGGAGATTCATTTTGAGATTATGTTTGACACCTCCAACTTCATGGTTGGAGCTGTATTATATCAGAGGGTGTATGGACGTTCACATGTGATTTCCTATGCATCGAGGACACTAAATTTAGACCAATCAAACTACAGAACCACAGAAAAAAAGTTTCTTACTATTATATTCACTTTAGATAAATTCCGTTCATATTTATTGGGCTCTAAAGTAGTTCTTTTTTCTGACCATGTAGCTCTGAGGTACCTCTTGAAGAAGCCATACGCAAAGCACGGGCTAATCCGATGGATGATCCTTCTTCAAGAATTTCACATTGAGATAAAGGA
Organism: Viscum album; assembly: GCA_963277665.1. NCBI lineage: Eukaryota > Viridiplantae > Streptophyta > Magnoliopsida > Santalales > Viscaceae > Viscum > Viscum album. Next base: position 101,055,133 of record OY728159.1, read on the forward strand.
AAAAAAGGGGTCGGAAAACCTAGTGGCAGACCACATGAGTAGGATTAGTCACACACTAGAGGATGACACCTTGGACCAGGTACCACTTAGGGAAACTTTCCATGATGATCATCTTTATTCCATTGGTATTCGTATTTAGTGAACTACCTCGTTGCATCTGAAATCCCTGCAAATTTAAAGAAACATAAAGTCCCAAAGTTAAAGAGTGGGTCTAGATTTTTTGTGTGGGATGATCCCTACTTATGACACATGTGTAGTGATCACGTTATTAGGAGGTGTGCTTCTAATCATGAGTTTGAGTTTGTTCTATAATTCTATAATACACTTTCTAGTGGTGGACACTTTGGACCCCAACAGACAGCTAGGAAAGTTTTGGACTCTGGATTATATTGGCCTAGCTTATTTCATGATGCCCATGTGTTTTGTAAGTCATGCTCTCATTTCCAACACACTTGGAACATTTCTAAGAGACATGAGATGCCCCAATAACCCATACTATTCTGTGAGATTTTTGATGTATGGGGAATTGATTTTATGGGTCATTTCCATATTTCCTTTGGTTTTTGTACATTTTGGTTGTTGTTGATTGTGCGAGTAAATGGGTGGAGGATAAGTTCACTAGGACTGATGATTCTCATGTTGTTGTGGACTTTGTCAAAGCAATTTTTTTGTAGTTTTGGAGTACCGAAGGCCATCATAAGTGACCAAGGGACACACTTCTTCAATCAGAATTTGACTCCCCTCCATCAGAATTATGCGGTGACACACAAAACCTCAACAACATACCACCCCGAAACAAATGGCCAGGCTGTGGTTTCAAATCGTGAGTTGAAACAAATTTTAGAGAAAACTGTGTAGCCAAATTGGAAGGATTGGAGCAAGCGCTTGGAAGATACGCTATGGGAATATAGGACAACATACAAAACTCTCATCGGTATGTCCCCATTTCAGATTGTTTTTGGGAAAGCATACCATCTCCCTGTGGAAGTTGAGCATCAGGCTTATTGGGCTATTAAGAAATGCAACATGGATTTGGCCCAAGATGGAATCCAAAGGAAGCTGCAAATTCAAGAGCTTGAGGAGATTATATTGTCTTCATATGAGAAATAAAGGCTCTATAAGGAAATATCCAAAGTAGCTGATGAAAAAATGATCCAACAAAGGGAGTTTCATGTTGGAGAGAATGTCCTTCTCTACAATTCATGACTGAAGCCGATTACTGGTAAGTTGCATTCTAGGTGGTTAGGTATTTATGTTGTGACTAATGTTTTTCCTTATGGTGGAGTGGATATCACATAAGAGGACGCATAAAGGAGCTTTAAAGTCAATGGGAAATTTTTGAAGAGATACATTTAGGGTCTTCATACTGATGTAGTGGATTTTATCACACTGCATGACCCCATCATCACTTGAGCATATCAGGCTGTTCCTATCCCTTTAACTTTTTTATTCTTTGTCCTATTTAAAATTATACATTTAATGTGAATATATAATCTCATGGGTTCACATTAAGGACAATGAAATATTTTAAGTGTGGGAGAGGGAACCTTTTAGTTTAGTAATTTTAATTGTTTTCCTGTTAAAAAAAACAAAAACAAATTGTTTTTCAAATTTTGTTTGTTTATTTTTTAGTTTTTTGTGTGTTTATGAAAATTTTGAGCTGAAATGATTCTCATCACAATTTGAAATCCATATCAATAAGTGAAACAATTTATCCCATGGAACGGAGCTTAAATAAATGCTGAAAATAACTTTGTTTCAAGTTCAAATCTTTAGTAATTTCATGAAAAGTACTCTGAATTTTGAATCCCATGCCACATCTCACCATCTTTATATTTGAAATCACTTTCCTATGAGGCTTCTGAACCATTATTTTCACATTATTTACAATCAAATCACTTCTATAGAGAACCAAACCATGCTTGATTTAACCAGAATTTGATTTATTCCAGTCAAAACTTGAGGGTTTGAGGTACTTATTTTTAAATTATTGAGGCATTTGATTGGTATTAAATCACCTATTTCAAATAATTCTTTTTTATAATGGACTAAATTGAACATTTAATCCTTTTATCCCTTAGAATCCATGAACAACCTGTTAGGTTAGCCACATTACAAGCCAATTTTCCCTATCCAACCAACTCTTGAAGTGAAATTGCATAATTTAGTTGAACTTAAGTATAAGAGAAGCTATATTATGTTGTGCTACGACATTTTGTGATACTTTGGGTGGAAATTTAAATTATGAAGAGAGGTTTTTGTTGCTGAAAAAATCATTCTATTTAAAGCTGTTCCTTTTCTGGAGCTTTCAAGAGAAGTGAAGCTGTGCCTTTCTGGAGCTTCTAAAAAGTAAGAGAGTTGTGCCAATTTGGAGCTTTCACAAAAAACTATTTTGGAGAAGATTGACATTTTTTGTTTCTGAAATGATGAATGGTGTAAAATTTCCATGACTTTTCATGATTATGGAGCTAAATTTATGATAAAGGTATTAATGAGGAGACCATATTTAAGTGAAAATTACATTAATGTAATTTTGCTTCAAAAAGATTCAAGCCCCCCTCATTCAGCCTCAGAGTTTTTTACATCTAAATCCTACCAACCGAAAGCCACAGGAAAACCCTGAAAATTCTTCATGATAAACATATTTCCTTGACTCACATTGGGTGGAGATATAGGAATTTATCAAGCCTATAGTGACCATTGTATGAGTTTGGATGAGAAATACTTTGCTAAAAATTGACATTTGTGTGATAAGAGAAAATTCAAGTGAGGTAAGTGTTTTGTGCATGGGAGGATAAATGAAGTGGAAATATATTGAATGATATAAATTAAGAACTTTAAATAATGGTTTTTTATGAGTAATGATATCTTTTGTTTCTTGGTGTGTAATTGTAGGATCTCAAGGATATGTGTTTTAAAATTTGTTTTGATTTGATATTGATGTTTACTTGATATGAGGTTTTTCCTAGGAGTGAAAAAGGGTAAGTGGAGGGGGGAGTTGATAAAACACAATTTTATTAAATATTTTATTGATAATAGATGATTTAATTTCCTCAAATTATGAAAAATATGTTCAATTATGAAATATTTGGGGTTAGATCATTCATTTGCAAATTTGATTAAAATTCCAGTTTTACCCTTTTAAAACTCACTATAGTATTTCAGGAATAAACATTTTTATTTATATTATTTTGACTTAAAATTTTGTAACTGTGTTACGGACTTAATGGGCTACAAATCATATTCAGGACATGTGAGCTAGATTGTGCATTTGTGTGGAGTAAATGGGCCATGAATACAAAGATGGACTGAACTATCCAGATTGGACATCACTTCACCATTTGGGCCGTATCGTCTTCATCCGGGCTTGGATTGGGCCCAAATTTTGAGGGAATCTCGGGGACATGATTATTCACAAATTATCATGCTAGAAGGCCGGCCAATTTGAGAGTTTTAGAGGTCAAATATTCGGTGAAAGTGGGATTAAAATATTTGGCCTAATTTCCCTTTCACATTTAATAAAGTTTTGTAACCATAGCCCTCCACAACTCTATTTAAAGAATGTTTTCACTCTTTGGGAGATATGTTTGAGGACTTGGGAAGGTTTGTCTGAAAGGGTGTCTCTTGGGAGCCCCTAAAAACTCTTGGAAGAAGTAAGGCTTTGTGCAAACATCTCTTCCAAAAAGGATCTCCTCTCCCTCCTCCTATTTGTAATTGTTTTCATTCATGTTTGTATCTTGAATTTTTATCCAATTAATCTTATGTGTTCTTCCCTTTTATTCTTCTCTTAATCTTCCTAATTGGTTTGGAATCAAGAGTGGAGATGAGATTGGGTTCTACCTTTTCAATCCATTGCTCATGAAAAACGTCTCCCCGATGACCACACCTCTCATGTAAGAGTAGTTTTTTAGTGATCGATCTACCTTCTACCCTATTCATTTAATTGTTTTGAATAATTGAGCTACTGTAATTAACTTAATATGATTCATGAATTGAGTTTTTATATTTGAATAAACTAAGAAAGAAATTGAACAATTGACACAAAAACATACGAGGTCGATATTTTGTGTAAATTGTGGGAGCACGAACTTAATCGGTAATACCAGACCACCCGGGATAAGTTTGTAGAGTTAAAATATAATCCCTAAACACAATTCATCCTCATTTACAGAATGGATATGTGCTATAATTAACCACTGACCATAATCTAACCTTAGAACAACAATCAAAGCAGGGTGATGTGATTGCGTGTTCCAAAGTTAGCCTAGGGTTTAAGTAAATCATCTTTGCGGTTATGTTAACTCTCGTCAGGTTTGAGGGTTAAAAAATTAGAGGATCATAATTAAGCGGATATTGATTTAAATGATAATTATTAATAAGTAAACTAAGCAGTATAGTTAGATCAATTACACCTTTTAAAATATTTTCTAAAAAAACATCTTCTTGTTGCGTCTTTTTAATCGAACTTCATTTAAAAATTAAAAAAATGCAATCTTCTTCCAGCAAACTTATTTAAGTTTTATTAACAATAAACAAACCCCCCATCCTTTAAAGTAGTTTTTTAATTATTTTCTATTTTATTTTTAGAATACCTTTAATAAGTTGTTTTAATTTACTTCATCCTTTGAGAGACGACCTTGGTCAGCCACTCTACTACACATAAGTACCCAAAAACCACTAATAATTTGAGAGCACCCATGATAGCGCCTTTGAATGAAAATTAAATGAAAATAGCATTCATGCATACGTATGGCCTACCGTCTCCATAAATGGTGTTTCCCGTTTCATAATTATATATCCTCTAGATTATTATAATACAAATATATTGGATATATATGATATTTTTATCATGTTTTAAATTTTTGAATCATGATATAAGTATAAGGAACAATAATATAAAAAATTAAGATACATACAAAGAACAAAGAAAATATTACCCATGAGATACATGCTATGTTCACCACTCTTTCCTTTTGTGTGATATATGTACTGAACATTGTTCTATTCTATGTATATTATAATTAAATTTATGCGTATTCAAATATCCATTTATTGATATTTCTTTTATGGGGATTAAGTTTCAAAAGTTACCAAATCGGTAAAATAGTTTTGTTTCTATTTTCCTTCTTTGAGACTCATGTTTTGTTATGAACCTAAATTCTATTTTGAGGTTTATATAATTCTATTATACATGTTATAAAATGAACTAAATTATTTTAATGACATTTTAATATTTATGTAAATTATTTTTATTACATATTGAGTTTGATCCCAGGTTACCAAGTTATAAAATATTATTGTGACAATCTCATTGCTTTTCAAGATTGTTTATGTTTATGCTTCCATTGATGAAATATTTCAAATGATATATCAACAATTTCATGAATATTATTAACCTATGGTTATTAATTCTATACTCATGTATTGGTAACATATTTCTTCTATTTGGTACATAATATAGTTAAGAAAATGTTTTTAAGAAATCCTGACTTTACCCTTCTTTGGTCAGAAAAACATGTTCTCAAAAAATGGTTTTTAAGTGTATTCTAATAATATCCTAAGGTCATTAAAAGATTTTTTTACCCTATTTTTCTTTTACCAATCTATTTGAATTATTATTCTTATCATTTTCCAAACAAGTCATTTTTCTAAACTTTTTTACCGTATAAAAGGAATATTCTTTTTACCTTGTATGGAATGTACAGATTTACCCATTATCATTTCTTTGAAGCATCATTTGAATTTTTAAAAGGATAATTTTTAATAAAATATTTTTAAATGTGATTTTTAGTGAATTTTTTTTTTCAAAATGTTCTCAAACTTCTTTTATATGTTTTCAAGGAAAATTATTTTAAAATTATTTTCAATATTTATTTATAATGTTTCAAAGTATTTTCAAATAAATGGTTCTCAAAACGTTTTCAATATTTATTTATAAGTTTTCAAAGTGTTTTCAAGGAAATGGTTTTCAAATAGTTTTAAAGATTTATTTATATGTTTTGAAATTATTTTCAAAGATTTTTTTTGAAAACGTTTTCAATATTTCTTTTTATGTTTTCAAAGTGTTTAAAAAAGGATTTTAAAACGTTTTGAAGATTATTTTATAATTTTTTAGGGAAAAACGTTTTAAATTTTTTTCAAATATTCCTAATAAGTTTTAAACTTATTTTATAAGAAAATGATTTTCAAATGGTTTTATGTATTAAAAATAATTTTTCAAAGAAGAAAGGATATTTTACTCAAGAAAATTTTTTGAAAGACATTTCAAAACTATTTTCCATGTTAGACGATATCTATTTATGTTACTCATGAAATTTTTGGAAATGATCTAAATTTTCTATTCATATTATTTTTCTGAATGGGTTACGCTTAATGTCATGGTATTTGTGAAATAAATTTCTCTTTCATGGGTAATATGGTTATGAAATCTGTTTCCTTTTCATGGGTTATATGTTTATGAAACATGTTTCTCTTTCACGAGATATATGCTTCTGAAACCCACTTATTTTCATGGCATATATTTATGATGAAATGATTATGAAACCTATATTTTTCTATAGGTTATGATATGATTACATATTTATAATACCCATTTCATTTCATGGGTTATGATATGATTAATTTTGAACTTTTGGCATATGTATGTATGATTTCATTATGAGATGTGGGACCTATATCTCCCTCTAATTCATTGGGTAAATATTTATATCTCTTGAGATAAACTAATATGGTATTGGGAATGAACCTTGACAACTAATATGGCCATTTGAGTGAACCATGACTAACAAGATGATATGAGGAGTGAACTCATGATACTAATTTGGCCATGGAAGTAAACTATGACTACCAAGATGGTATGAGGATTAAAATAATGATACTAAGATGGAAATGGGAGTTAACCATGACTACCAAGATGGTATGGGGATTTAAACCATAACACTAAGATGGTCTTGGAAGTGATTCTGTGGATACTATGGAAATCATATTATATATTTATGTGACTACAAAAATTCCATATTTTATTCCTATGTTATGCTTTAATGGATTATGTTCTTTATTTTCTTATAACTCATGTCTTATGATCTTCCAATCTCTATTATGATCTCCAATGTGCAGGGTATAATCCTCAAGTGTTATGATCAAGATCCATACCCTTTTGTACATGTTATGCTTTTATATTTCCTTTATTTTCTTTACTGAGAATATGACCTCACCCCTTTCTTATTATTTATTTCCCCACGTAATGAATAAATGTTTTAGGTAGAAGTATTAAAGGTGGAGATTTTTAAGGGAGATATTGATGATCTTTCACTAGGATAGAAGATTTTTTCCAAGTATAAGAACCCGGTTTTTCACTCAGGTATGGATCCTTAAATTTTCAGTCGAAATCTTTACATTAGAAATGTTATAGATTCCTAATGGGTTAAAAAAGGTTATGAGGGTGTTCGGGGATTCTTTGGAGCTTGGAATAATTTTTTTGGGAAAATATCCCAAGTCACAGAGTTTTCTGTATGGTTAGCACATGGTTTTCCTAACGATGCAGATTGTGTTTTCCAGATAGTGGCACCTCGCACGGCTTTCACACGGCCTTGCAACCAAACCGTGTGATTGACCCTTTTTCCTAGGTTCAGGCACAATCATCTCACATGGTTTGCGCATGGTTTGAAAAACCACGCGGACAAACCATGCATAGGCTAAAAACCTATGTAAAATGACCAAAACACACTTAATGATCTATTAATCCTTCCCATTCCTCCCTAATCCGAGTTTATGTGGGATTGACATAGTTCAATATCATTTTGGAGTATTTTGAAGATCCAAACATGGAATCAAGAGATCTCCTTCATCCGGTATTTTAATGAGTTTCCGTTTATCACATTGGATGTGCAATGGTAAGTACTTGAGTCCTCTTTTTCCATTATTCCTCTCTTTCACTCTCTAACTAGATATCTCCATGTGAGAATTTTGACCTTTTCTTAGATCTACTCCGATTCAAGGCAAATCAAGGGCCGATACTGGAAGAGAAGGCTCACACAACTCTAATGTGGGTGGTTTGTAACTCATCCCTATAGTTCGTTGTTTTTGGAATGTTTGTATGAGGACCACCGATTTCGTTGGAAACTGTTTCTTAAATTAACATGCCATGATTATACTCATTAGAATCTTATGGTTATGCTCTTTCCAAATATGTGATTAGTTGTTAGTGGTTTCACCAACAACTCAATCCACCTCATGTCGAAGGTTATGTCATAATTGGGTTTTAGTGTTTCAGTAAATTTGAGCCACCATTCGGTTGTGCCTTTTCTTAAACTTTCTAAAGGTGAGACTCCTTATAATAAATGGATTGTTGTTATTGATAATTACATAATGGCCTGTACCATGTATGCTCACCACTTGACCCGCCTAAGGTAAGTTCTTCTAAATGGTTATTAAAAGTGAAATGTGAAATATAAAATGGAAAGTATACTAAGTATATAACTTGTAATTATTTAAAGAGATTGAATAAAGGTTACATGTATGTAGCACCCCTTTCCATTTTTATGGAAGGTAGAAGATTGTACCTCAATAATTGAAGATTCCTTAATGACTAACTAAGACTTGGTTAAATGGTTGCAACGCTACTTGGACTATCCACACTAATGAAGGACAAGGTTTGGACTAATGGTTTCAACTCTACATGACCTATCCAAACTAATGGAAGGAAAAAATTGAAGAAAATGAATTATTAAATGATTAAAATATCAAATTGGAATGGACTAACTCAAGCTCTCCTTGGATTCTGAGAGGAGAATACCTTGGGTCTCGGGAACCCCATTCCGATTGAAGGACAATGTTTTCTTAGTTTGATACCCACCTAGACTCTAGTTCTTGTCAATTCCTTGGATTCCCAGTATACTACCATTTGGTCCTTTTCTTTATTATAGGATTCCTTAGATACAGTCCTTGGATCTAGCATTGACTTGTAGGTGCCTTGGTGAAATCCCATAGGGCCCTATCTTTTCTTAGACCCATTTTACCTTGGTTGATAAACTTGGAATCAGTAGGCACTTTATTGTATAATTAATTGGATTACAATACTTGGATTACACTCTTACCCCTTTCTAGACTCAGATACTACTGAGTTAGCTTTCTGTGAGTTTACATCACCTTGGTTTTTACCCTAGAAATCCCTCACTAGATATAATTGTCTGGTTGCCTTGTTACATCTTGGGACCTTCCCTACTTGTACTATTATGAGGTGATGTCAGTGTTGGCTATGCGTCAGGTGACCTATTAAAATTAAATGGAAATTGATTAATTAATGAACTTGTTACATGTTCGGACACCAGCCGAGGGCTGAAGTAAGTACTTGGTTATTTAGTTTTTTTGTACTGCTTTATTTACTTTATATGTATTTCTACACACTACTATATTACATTACAAAGGATAGATGTTATAGACACCGTTGGTGGTAGCCCACTAATATTTATCACACACCCCCTATAGAATTCATTTGGTACCCTGAGTAGATTACATGGTTGTAGGTATTGACAAAGGGAAGCATACAACTTCCAATACTTGATTGTGTGCTGATAGGATGGAGCTTGATAGCAGATGACCGAGTTAGATCTCATGATGCTTGGAGTAGACTTACTTTTCTTTTACCTTGTGAAACATTTTATTATTATTATCTGGTATCCATTCTTTACAGTTTTCTAGTGACATGACATTATATCACCACCGTTCCAGTTGATACAATTCTTATTATTCTTGTTTATCTATTGCATCAGTTTACTGCCGATATTTATTCACATTACTTTAGCTGTTTACTTTTCATTTATATCTCTTCCACTATGCTACTATATGATAATGAGGGAACAATCTTTCCATGGACACACCCCAGGCCCTCCCTGCTAGTCAGTAGCCTCTGGCGTTCGGGAACATGTGCTTGAGGCCATATGGCCCACTGGGCTTGGGGCACCTGTTAAGTGGCATCCAGGTCCGAGACGTCACAAAGTGGTATCAAAGATGATTTATTCTCTTTATTGACTATTTTGAGGCAATATATTGGAGAATAGGAACTCTTGGGACTTCGTCATAAGTCATGTTTGGGCGTCGCGAACCCATGTTCGGGGTAAAATTCAAGTTACCAATAATGCAATTTTTGTTCAATTTTTCCTATTATAGTTAAAATTATTTCACCATTGGGTGACTCAAATGTTGTGTGGTGTTTTTGATTTTGACTCTTGGGAATATATGTCATCACTTGGACCGATTATATGTGGGAAAGGAGTATTGCAACATGCATCATCATAGGCACCTAGAATTCACATGTCATGCATATTTCCATGCCATATAGGTGCATTTAACTGTTTTGGATTGCTTGATATTCCAATCACTGTTGTGTGATGTTGTGATAGTTGCTTTTACTTTTATTACTTTGGATTTGATTGAGTGATTTCTTGTATCAATTCATGAGTTTTATGGTCCCTCATGGGTTGGAATGAGTAATTTATTGAGTCAATCCATTATGCTATAAGTAAATGACTATCATTTTTGGTGAGAGGTGTATGGGCACTGATTCATCAGAAACGATTATCCATTATAAAGTGAATCATAAAACATAAAATGAATTGGTGGAACATCCTTATTCCATCTTGTCATGTTTATGAAAGGTAAAGGAGTAAACCTAAGAATTAACTTCAAAATAACATAAAACTTATACATGATCACTTACCGATACCTGGCCATCTAAGCGAGCAGTTTGGGTAGTATGAATTAGGTAGTGAGTTTTATTATGATATTTTTATGCTAGAGATTCCATCTAATTGATTATAATCTTGTTCTAAGGTGTGTGCTTGGCATTTGTAGTCCAATTCTGACATGACGTCCTCATGTCATTCGCCAGGAGAGTGGTGACCACCATACTCCAGATATGGTGGGCCCTGAGCTGCCAGTCATTCTTCCAAGAGTTCCACATGAGGAAATTTATGGTGTACCTAATTAGGGCACTGATTCTAAGTCCGTGATAGTTTCTTACTTATGATGCAGTCCATTATTGGTGCTCCATGGGTTACACGTACAATGGTTGATCTGACCCATGAGTTCTAACAACAGTATTCTCCTACTTTTTCAGAGGATGGTGGATCCCAGGCTACTGAGTCTTGGCTAGAGGTCATGTTGTCTATCTTTGAGAATATGGAAATGGCTCTAGATCAGAGAGTCAATCTTGCTACATACAAGCTTCGAGATTTGATCAAGCGTTGGTGGGATGTCATTACCCAGGCTGGACGTCATCGAGTGTGTTATGGGTTGACTTCTAGAATACCTTCTATTATCAATTCTTTCCTCAGTATCTCAGAGCTGACAAAGCCAGATATTTCATGCATATCAAATAGGGTTCTATTTCAGTTATGGAACATTCAGCTTGTTTCCCTGATTTATAGTGCTTTCCACCACTTCTAGCCGGTGATGAGCTTTTGTGTGCTAGATGTTTTGAGGATGGGATCCAGTATGCCATCCGAACTCAGGTTATTGTCTTTCGACTTCCTACCTTCTCTAAAATAGTTGATCAGGCCCTTATAAATGATCATAACCTAAGGTATGGAGTGAGTACAGGGTTTAAATTATTATTGTCGCATCAGGCCGGTAGTTCTTCTAGTGGCAGAAAACATTCCCTTGAGGTTTATCGTCAGGGCAGTGGCAACCAGAGCATCCAGTTTGATAGTTCTATAGTGTTTCATCAGTGTGAAAAAATGGGGCATAAGAATCCCCAGTGTGATAGAGACCCTATGGAGTGATGGGACTTTGGCCTTATGGGTTATCTTTAGCACGTTTGCAGGACCTTTCCACCAGCTTCGATTGGAAAAGGATCAGATTCAGATCCACCTTCAGGAGAGAGTTCTTTTGCACCGTGTCAGGCAGGAAGTTAGAGTAGCACGAGCAGGTCTGGCTGAGGAGGAGATCGTGGCCGTGGTAGTCCGATCCCTGATTACTAGCAGCACCAGCAGATCATTTATGATCATGGTAATCCATCTGTTACATAGGGTCGTTGATCAGGTCATTTTCATTCCTTATAGTAGATACTCAAGGACCAGGCTGTGGGACTATATACAGTACAAGTTACTATTCTAGAATTCTATACTACTCTCTCTTCTTTGTTTGATATAGGTGCTTAAAAATATTTAATTTCTATATTTTGGAAATTCTCAGACTAGAGATGCAAGGTTTGAGATGTCCAGGCTGGGAGAGTGGGACCAAAGCATCATGGTCTTGGTGGAGTGACTACCCATATTGTAAATATTTTCATGGAGGATCAAGGTTTGCTTCAAACTATTTCCCTCTAGTAGTGGATCATTAGAGGGAAGTCTTTCCTAATGATTTGTCTGGATTACCTCCTGAGGGAGAGGTAGAGTTTTCAACAGATCTTGTTCCAAGAGTAGCTCTAGTATTCATTCCTCCACACAGGATGACACCTAGTGATCTTCAGGAGCTCAAGAGATAGAAAGAGGACTTAGAGGCCAAAGGATTTATAAGTCCTAGTACATCCCTTTTGGGTTCACCCGTGTTTTTCGCTAAGAAGTTGGATGGAACTCCACATTTATTCTTCGATTACAGAAGGTTGAACCAACTTACTATTAAGAACCAATATCCACTTTCTCGAATAGATGATCTCTTTGACCAGCTCTGAGGAGTAAAGGTGTTATCTAAGACGACCTGAGATCAGGTTGTCATCTGGTGTGAGTCAAACCCTCAAAAATACCTCATATCTCTTTCCATAGCAGGTATGGTCTATATGAGTATCTTGTTATGCCATTCAGTCTTACAAATGCAACTTCTATTTTCATGGATTTGATGAATATGGTTTTCTATCCCTACTTGGAATCTTTTTTCATGGTCTTTTTGGACGACATCTTGGTCTTTTCGTGCACTCATAACAACTATGCCAAACATCTTGATATTATTTTGAGTACACTGAGAAAATATCAGCTTTATGCCAAGATTTCTAAATGTGACTTAAAGAATTACAAAGTTCACTTATTGGGTCAAATTATTTTAGAATCATAAGAATTTTTTGAACCTAAAAAGGTTCGTGTTGTAGTTTCCTAGGAGCATCCCAAGAATGTGTTTGATATCAAGAGTTTCTTGGGATTTGCTGGATATTACAAGGGTTTCATACAAGACTTTTCCCATCTTTCTGAACCTCTTACTGGTCTTACTAAGAAGGGTGTCAAGTTCACATGGTTAGAAGCATGTGATAAATCCTTTTAGGAGCTGAAAGGGAGGCTTGTCTCAGAACCAATTTTAATTCTTCCAGAACCAGGTAAGGGTTATATCATCTTCTGTAATGCATTAGGAATTTCCTAGGAGCAGTGTTGATGTAGGAAGATAAATTTTTTTCATACAGATATCGGTAATTTAGGCCTCACAAGAGACACATGGTCCCCACCCAAGTGCTTGAATGGGTCATCTAACTAATGATTTTCCCCACCAGACAACACATATCCTTTCAGTGTGTTTTGTCCTCACTCACACACACCCTTGGAAACTTCCAAGATGGTAACTCATCTTGATCACTACTTCAGTTCAAGCATGCTTAACTATGGAGTTCTAATCAGGTAGGCTCCCAAAAAGGAAGATGCACCTTGTTTAAAAGAGTCATATCATTTAGAAATTTAACCCTTTATCATTCTTGGGGTGTTAAAATCACCCCCCCTTTAGAGAAAAATTCCCTCCTTGTGGGCCCTACATCTTAACCCTGGAAGTGCACCACAGTTAAGGCTGGGTACCACATCTGATACCAAATGTTACCACTAGGTCCTGGTGACAGCATGTGGTCCCCACCCAAGGGCTCACCAGATGCACTGAGTCAGAAAAATCAAATGCAGGCCATATTTGAAAACCACCCCACCTTTACATGGCCATCGGGTCATGGCCTTCCAGGTACCACCAATTTCCCTGCAGACATGTGGTCCCCACCCAAGGGCCCACCCACGTGCTTGAACAGGTCATCTAACTAATGATTGTCCCCATCGGCCAACACATGTCCTTTTAGTGTGTTTTGTCTTCACTCACACACACCTTGGGAAACTTCCTAGAAGGTCACCCATCCTGATCACTACTCTAGGTCAAGCACACTTAAGTATAGAGTTCTAATCAGACAGGATCTCGAAAAGGAAGATGCATCTTGTTGAAATGAGTCATATCATTTAGACATTTAACCCTTTATCATTCTGGGGTGTTACAATCACCCCCCTTTAGAGAACAACGTCCTCCTTGTGGGCCCTACATCTCAACCCTGGCAATGCACCACAGTTAAGGCTAGGTACCACATCTGATACCAAATGTAACCACCAGGTCCTGGTGACAGCACGTGGTCCCCACCCAAGGGCCCACCAGATGCACTGAGTCAGAAAAATAAAATGCAGGTCATATTGGACAACCACCCCGCCTTAACAAGGCCGTCGGGTCCTGGCCTTCCAGGTACCACCAGTTGCCCCGTAGACACGTGGTCCCCACCCAAGGGCCCACCCACATTATTGAACGAGTAATCTAAGTAATGATTGTCCCCACCAGCCAATAAATGTCCTTTCAGTGTGTTTTGTTCTCACTCACACACACCCTAGGAAACTTCTTAGAAGGTCACCCATCCTGATCACTACTCTAGGTCAAGAATGCTTAACTGTGGAGTTCTAATCAGGCAGGCTCTTGAAAAGGAAGATACACCTTGTTTAAATGATTCATATACTTTAGAAATTTAACCCTTTATCATTATAGGGTGTTACAATCACTCCCCCTTTAGAGAACAACATTCTCTTTGTGGGCCCAACATCTCAACCTTGGAAGTGCACCATAGTTAAGGTTGGGGACCACATCTGATACCAAACGTAACCACCAGGTCCGGGTGACAGCACGTGGTCCCCACCCAAGGGCCCACCAGATGAACTGAGTCAGAAAAATCAAATGCAAGCCATATAGGAAGCCAGTGATGAATGGAAGTTAATGGAACTCTTTTCTAAGCTTCATTTGGAGTTTCACATCAATCATGACCAGTCTTACCTTTCAGCCTTAACAGTTACCTATTCTGTCCTTGAGAAGGTGAAGAGTATGCGGTTTACAGATCCTGAAGGTTAGGTTCTCCATGAGAGTATATTAGGGGATAATGTGACAACTGGGTCCTGGTGACAGCACAACCATCCCGCCTGGTGATAGCATGTGGTCCCCACCCAAGGGCCCACCAGATGCACTAAGTCAGAAAAATCAAATGCAGGCCGTATAGGAAGCCAGTGATGAATGGAAGTTAATGGAACTCTTTTCTAAACTTCATTTGAAGTTTCACACCAGTCATGACTAGTCTTACCTTTCAGCCTTAACAGTTACCTATTCTGTCCTTGAGAAGGCAAAGAGTATGCAGTTTACAGATCCTGAAGGTTAGGTTCTCCATGAGAGTATATTAGGAGATAATGTGACAACTGGGTCCTAGTGACAGCACAACCACCCCGCCTGGTGACAACATGTAGTCCCCACCCAAGGGCCCACCAGATGCACTGAGTTAGAAAAATAAAATGCAGGCTGTATTGGAAGCCAATGATGAATGGAAGTTAATGGAACTCTTTCCTAAACTTTATTTGGAGTGTCACGTCAGTCATGACCAGTCTTACCTTTCAGCCTTAATATTTACCTATTCTATCCTTGAGAAGGTGAAGAGTATGCAGTTTACAGATCCTGAAGGTTAGGTTCTCCATGTGAGTATATTAGGAGATAATGTGACAACTGGGTCCCGGTTACAGCACAACCACCCCGCCTTAACATGGTCGTTGGGTCCTGGCCTGCCAGGTACCACCAGTTGTCCTGTAGACACATGGTCCCCACCCAAGGTCCCACCCACGTGCTTGAACAAGGTCAAGATGGGTAACCAACAGGTCCTGGTGACAGCACGTGGTCCCCACCCAAGGTCCCACCAGATGCACTAAGCCAGAAAAATCAAATGCAGTCCGTATAGGATGAAAATGATGAATGGAAGTTAATAGAACACTTTTCTAAACATCATTTGGAGTTTCACGACAGTCATGACCAGTCTTACCTTTTAGTGTATTTTTTCCTCACTCACACACAACCTGGGAAACTTCCTAGAAGGTCACCCATCCTGATCACTACTCCAGGTCAAGCACACTTAACTGTGGAGTTCTAATCTGGTAGGCTCCCAAAAAGGAAGATGCACCTTGTTGAAATGAGTCATATCATTTATACATTTAACCCTTTATCATTCTGGGGTGTTACAATCACCCCCCTTTACAGAACAACGTCCTCCTTGTGGGCCCTACATCTCAACCTTGGAAGTGCACTGCAGTTAAGGCTGGGTACCACATCTGATACCAAATGTAACCACCAGGTCCTGGTGACAGCACGTGGTCCCCACCCAAGGGCCCACCAGATGCACTAAGTCAGAAAAATCAAATGAAGGTCATATAGGAAGCCAGTGATGAATGGAAGTTAATGGAACTCTTTTCTAAACATCATTTGGAGTTTCACGACAGTTATGATGAGTCTTACCTTTCAGGCTTAACAGTTACCTATTCTGTCCTTGAGAAGGTGAAGAGTATGCAGTTTACAGATCCTGAAGGGCAGGTTCTCCATGAACAACACAACGACCCTGCCTTAACATGGTCGTCGGGTCCTGACCTTCCAGGTACCACCCGTTGCCCCGCAGACACATGGTACCCACCCTAGGGCCCACCAATATGCTTGTACGGGTCATCTAACTAATTATTATCCCCACTGGCCAGCACATGTACTTTCATTGTGTTTTTTCCTCACTCACACACACTCTGGGAAACTTCCCAGAAGGTCACCCATCCAGATCACTACTCCAGGTCAAGCATGCTTAGCTGTGGAGTTCTAATCAGGTAGGCTCCTGAAAAAAAAGATGCACCTTGTTGAAATGAGTCATATCATTTAGACATTTAACCCTCTCATTCTGGGGTGTTACAATCACCCCCCTTTAGAGAACAACGTCCTCCTTGTGGGACCTATATCTCAACCCTGGCAGTGCACTGCAGTTAAGGCTAGGTACCACATCTGATACCAAATGTAACCACCAGGTCCTGGTGACAACACAACCACCCCACCTTAACATGGCTGTCAGGTCTTGGCCCGCCAGGTACCACCAGTTTCCCCACAGACATGTGGTCCCCACCCACATGCCTGAACGGGTCATCTGACTAATGATTGTCCCCACAGGCCAATAATGTCCTTTTAGTGTGTTTTGTCCTCACTCATACACACCCTGGGAAACTTCCCAGAAGGTCACCAATCCTGATCACTACTCCAAGTAAATCATGATTAACTGTGGAGTTCTAATCAGGTAGGCTCCCAAAAATGAAGGCGCACCTTTTTGAAATGTGTCATATCAATTATTCATGTAACCCTTTCTCATTCTGGGGTGTTACAATCACCCCCCCCCTTTAGAGAAAAACATCCTCGTTGTCGGCCCTATATCTCAAACTAGGCAGTGCACCGCAGTTAAGGCTGGGTACCAGATCTGATACCAAATGTAACCACCGGGTCCTGGTGACAGCACAACCACCCTGCCTTAATGTGGTCGTTGGGTCCTAGCCCTCCATGTACCACCAGTTTCACCGCAGACACGTGGTCCCCACCCAGGGGCCCACCCACATGCCTGAACGGGTTATCTGACTAATGATTGTCCCCACATTCCAACACATGTCCATTCCAATGTGTTTTGTCCTCACTCACACACACCCTGAGAAACTTCCCAGAATGTCACCCATCCTGATCACTACTCCATGTCAAACACGCTTAAATGTGGAGTTCTAATCTAGAAGACTCCCAAAAAGGAAGGTGAAACTTGTTGAAATGAGTCATATCATTTATTCATTTAACCCTTTATCATTCTGGGTTGTTACAGATAACCCACCTTCGGATTGGTTTGTGCACATAGATAATGTCCTGCGTCTATGTGGATGTATCAACGTTCCTAAAGATGTGAGAGAGGAGTTGATAAAAGAGTCCCACACTTCCCAGTGTAAAATTCAACCAGGAATCTCAAAGATGTATCGAGATATGAAATTCTAGTATTGATGGTATGGGATGAAATGTCAGACTGAAAGCATCATCACTAGGTTTTACACCTTTCAGTAGGTGAAGGTGGAGCACCAGAGAGATGCTGGATTATTACAACCACTTCCAGTCCCGGAATGGAAATGGGAATATGTTGATATGGATTTCATATTCAGATTAACTAGGTCTATGAGGGGTATCTTTGCTATCTGGGTAGTCATAGGCTAACTAATTAAATCATTCCACTTCATTCCTATTCGAGATATTTTCTCAGTTGATGAGATGGGAAAACTGTATGTCCGTGAGATCATACAACTACACGAAGTTCCACATAATATCGTTTTATATTGGGATGATCGTTTCACTTCACATTTCTGGTAGGGTTTTCATAATGATATGAAAACTCATGTGCTTTTAAGAATAAATTTTTACCCTCAGACAGATGGGAAAATAGAATGGACATAACAGGTTTCAGAGGATTTGCTCTAAGCATGCATCCTTGATTTCAACGGTTCTTGGGAGAAGCATATCCCTCTCTTTGAGTACACCTATAATAACAATTTATAGGTGACGATTAAAATGGATCCTTTTTAGGCATTATATGGTAGGCCATGTCATTAACCCTTGTGCTGGTTAGAGGTAGGTGAGGCAGCCTTACTAGGTCATCATCTTGTTCAGGAGACTTCAGAATAGATTTTTGAACTGATTAGGAAATGTATGACTACTAAGTCTAAAAAGAAATATTCTGCGGATCTTTATCGACGAACTCTTGAGTTAGAGGTTGGGGATCGTGTTTTTCTTCTGGTATCACCTAGGCTTGGGAATAGGTGGTTATAGAAGTCGGGTAAGATATCAACCCATTACATTGGGTTGTTTTACATTCCAGAGAGAGTTGGGCCGATAGACTATCTATTGCTACTACCTCAGAGGTACCATGCCTTGCATGATGTCTTTCATGTCTCATAGCTTCGCCAATATCATTCTGACTCTTCTCATACCTTTGATTCCAAGGAAGTTCAGTTATATGTTGATGCTACCTTTGAGGAATATCTAGTACACATCATTGAACAAAGCACGAAGGCTCTTTGAGGAAAGTCTGTCCCTCTCGTATGGGTGCTTTGGCAGCATGGCCGATTATAGGATGAGACTTGGGAGGGGGAAGCCGATGTACAAGCTCAGTGGCTATAGTTATTCTCAAATAGTGTTTCCTTACCCTTGGAAGGAGAACTTGGGGGAGAATTCTTTTAAGGGGGGAAGACTATAAGAACCCATATTTTCACTCAGGTATGGATCCTTAAATTTTCGGTCTAAATATTTACTTTGGACTAGTCACAGATGCATAATGGGTTAGAAAATTTTCTGAGGGTGTCTTGGGATTTTTTGGAGCTCAGAACACCTCTTTTTGAAAAAATAGGCTAAGTCACATGGTTTGCGCACAGTTAGCGCACAGTTTTACTAACCATACAGATTGTGTTTTTCCAGATAGTGGCACCTTACATGGATTACGTAGGACCATGCAGCCAAACCGTGAGAACGCCCCTTTTTCCAAGGTTCGGGTAGAACTATCTAGCAAGGTTTATGCATGGTTTAACAAACCATGCGGATGAACCATGCGCATTAAAAACCTTTGTAAAATGGCCAAAACTCCCTTAATGATCTATTAATCCTTCCCCTTCCTCCATAATATGAGTTTATGCAAGATTGACCTAGTTCTCTCTCATTTTGGAGTATTTTGAAGATCCAAACTAGGAATCAAGTAATCTACTTCGTCCTATATCTGATCGAGATTCCATTAGCCACATTGGTGTGCAACGGTAATCACTTGAGTCCTCTTTAGATGTTCTTATTCTCTTTCACTCTCGACCTAGATATCACCATGTGAGCATTTTTCACCTTTTCTTAGATTTAATCCAATCTAAGTAAAATCAAGGGCCAATACCGGAGAATAAGTCTCATACAACCCTAAGGTGGGTGGTCTATAACTCATCCCCAAAGTTCTTTGTTTTTGGAATGTTTGTGTGGGGCCCACTGATTTTGTTGGAAACTATTTCTTAAATTAACATTCTATGATTATACTCATTAGAATCATATGGTTATTCTATTTCCAAATATGTGATTAGTTGTTAGTGGTTTCACCCAAAAATCAATCCACCTCATGTCGAAGGTTATTCCATATTTGGGTTTTAGTGTTTCAGCACGTTTGAGCCACCTTTTTGGTGTGCCTTTTCTTGAAATTTCTAAAAGCAAGACTTCTTATAATAAATGTCTTGTTGTTATTGATAATTTCATAATGGCATGAACCATGTTTTCTCACCACTTGACCTGCCTAAGGTAAGTGATTTTAAATGGTTATTAAAATAGAAATGTGAAATATAAAATGGAAAGTATACTATGTATATAACTTGGCCTTATTTAAATAGGTTGAATAAAGTTTACATGTATGTAGCACCCCTCTCCATGTTGATGGAAGGTAGCGGAGTGAACTTCAATAATTGATGATTCCTTAATGACAAACTAAGACTTGATTAAATGGTTTCAATGCTACTTGGCCTATCCAGACTATTGGAAGACAGGGCTTGGACCAATGTTTTCAACTCTACTTGAACTATCCACACTAATGGAAGGAAAGAATTGAAGCAAATAAATTATTAAATGATTACATTATCAAATAGAAATGGACTGACTCAAGAACGCCTTGGATTATGAGAGAATAATACCTTAGGTCTCTGGAACCCCATTCCAATTCAAGGATATGGTTTGATTAGGTTGATACCCACCTAGAATCTAGTTCTTATCTATTCCTTGGATTCCTGGTATACTACTGTTGGGTCCCTTTTTTTATTATAGGAAACCTCAAATACACTCCTTGGATCCAGCATTGACTAGTAAGGGCCACGGTGAAATCCCATAAGGCCCTGCCTTTGCTTATCCCCATTCTACCTTGGTCGATCACCTTGGACTTGGCAGGTGCATTATTATGGAATTCCTTGGATTACACTCTTCAACCTTTTCTAGACTCAGATACTACTGAGTTATCTTTCTATGAGTTTACGTTACCTTGGGTTTTACCCTAGAACTCCCTCACTAGATATCATTGTCTGGTTTCCTTGTTATATCTTGGGACCTTCAATACTTATACTATCATGTGGTGATGTCAGTGTAGGATATGCCTCATGTGACCTATTAATATTAAATAGTAATTGACTAATTAATGAACTGGTTACATGTTCAGACACCAGCCAGGGGCTGAAGTAGGTACTTGGTTGTCTAGTTTTTTTACTGGTTTCTTTACTTTATATATATGTCTGCACACTACTATGTTCCATTACATGGGCCAGATGTTATAGACACCGTTGGTGGTGGCCCACTGAGATTTATCTCACACCCTCTCTGGGTGTTGTTTGGTACCCTGAGTAGATTACATGGTTGTAGGTATTGACAAAGGGAAGCATGCAGCTTCCAATACTTGATTGTGTGCTGATAGAACGAAGCTTGATAGTAGATGACCGAGTTGGATTTCAAGATGCTTGGTGTAGACTTTGTTTTCTTTTACCTTGTGTAACATGTTATGATTATTGTCTTGTATCCATGATTTCCAGTTTTCTAGTGTCATGAAATTTCATCATCACTGTTCCAGTTGATATAATTATTTTTATTCTTTTTTATGTTTTTCATCAATTTTCTTTAGATATTTATTCATATTGCTTCCATTATTTACTATTCATTTATATCTCTTCCACTGTGCTTGTCTCTGCTAATGAGGGCATAGTCTTCCCACAGACACACCCTAGGCCCTCACTGCTAGTTGGTAGCCTTTGGCATTTGGGAATATGCGTTTGAGGGCATGTGGCCCACCAGGCTTGGGGCTCCCATTAAGTGGCATCCGGGTCTGGCACGTCACACGAAGTTTCCAAAGGCACTGAACTATTATGGTCCTCAGTCATGTATTTTTTGTAATTTAGCAAGTATTCTTCTAAAATGATGTAATATTAATGTATGTTAGGCCTGGGTCTCTATATATACACTACCACATGTATATTTTAAAACTTTTTTAAATATATGGACTTCAATATCAATGTGTGAATTGATGAAGATGGTAGCATTCATTCAAGTGATAGATAAAAATGTTTCTATATAAAGTAGTGGATAGAATAGAATATTTTAACTCTGGTTGAATCATAAGAAAGGATGTGTATTTTAATATTATTTTTCTTATGTGATATGATAAGTTATTGGTTGAAAAATAGATACTATGAACAACCTGAGATTATATTTTTAATACTCATGATTAATGATTCAACAAAATCTATCACATGATTAAAAATAAGTTAAAGATAAATGGATTTTTAACTAGGATTAAAGAGTCTAAATGAGATATTTGATAAAATTCAAGGGAAATAGTTCCCATAAAATTTTGTGGAATATTTTAAAGAATAAAGCCTTATTTTTAGAATAATGAACTAAACTCCTAGAATACCATATATGATATTTATATAATAGTTTATTTGTTAAATATTCTCATTAAGTAAAATAATTTTTTTATAGATGATAATGAAATTTACTGCATCTTGGAATGATATTCTGGTGAGAATATAGTTTTTAAGGGGATAGTGGGAGTATTTTTAAACAAAAAAAAGTTTAACATGTATAAAATAAAAAGTTAAAACTGTAAAAATTCAAAGTGAATGAGACTTAAGGTTCTAAAACAATTCATGGTATATTGGTAAAGAGAAATTTCAAGAGTTGAATTTAGTTACCATAATAAAGTGAATACTACTTTAAATCCTAGAATATTTTAGGATGTGTTAGTAATGAAAGCTATTAATGTAAATAGTTACATTTAGTTACCAATGAGATCTCAAAAAAATATCAAAATGGAAATGTATAAAGAATTATGATGAACTTAAAAGGATTTCTAATTAATAAAAAAAATATTGTCATATTTACATTATATGAGGTGATATGAATAAGTGTTAATTCTATGTTTAATGATTTTAACATTTGTAATATGATTCATAAGTCTCTAAATTACTCACACAAACATTATTTATTGACGCCACTCACTAAAGGAGTTTAGTGTGAGGGTTTTTATTAGAATGTCACATATATATGTGATAATAATTTCATAAATATGTAATGAGATTAACTAAATAATAAAAGTATATAAAACATAAGGCCTCTCTGGTGCTCTATCATTAGGGATAATAAGTATTCTTAAAATATTTTAGGATTATAAAATATGTCATTTTTTTAAAAGGAAGTATCAACTTTATCATTCGTTTAGGTTGAATATACATATTGTTTAAGTAAAATGACAATTAACCTCTCAGTGTATGACTTTTATTTATCCACAATTTATGTTCATCATGTATTATTATAAGTTGCGGTAAAATTTTAGGGTTATAATATCTCATATAGAGATACTAAATTTTCTCATGATCCAAAAAATGAGTTTTTTTGTGCTGGATAACCTACCAAGTATACCACATGGAGTGTCGTATACAGTTTTTTGGTATGACAATGGTGTATTTTTCATATTGAAACCGCATACCTAATTATACATTGAAACATAACATGAGAACCTTTATACTTTGATTCCTTTCTTAGAAAATTTTTAAGGCTTATCAAATCATAGGGTGGTTGGGTATATTGTTGATCATGTCATTAGTTGAGACATAACCATGATAAGATTATTCCCCTCATATAGTTATTATAGAATTCGATCCTTTGATTGAAATCCATATTTAATAAGATACATTGATGTATTTTTCTACCTAGATGATGGGAATGTGATATTTTCATATACATAAATGAATCACAAGTAATTTATTTATCAAACTAGTTAGTTTATACCCAAATAACTGAGAACATATGAGTAAAATATAGGTATTGACATAATCTATGTTATGTAGTAAATTAATGCATTGAAAAAAGGTATTATTTGATTATGCATACTTGTATGCGATATAACCAGTGGATATAATTATAGAGAAACATTTGTTAGATGAAGATCATGATAAATCCCTTTATAGTTTAAGTATAATTAATGATTTCCTAGAGAATGATCTTTACTTATATTTATGGATTTAAGAATTAATAATTCTTATCAATTCTATGAAGTCCCTTGGGGTCACACTTATTTGTTCGGTGAATGTAGATATTTTTTATAAAAATTTTAGTGCTACTCCAAAAATGTTTTATAGGATATCTAGATGAATTTATGGATGGAATTACTTGTGTTGTTATATTATATTTAATATATAGTGAAAATTTATGATATATTTTATTAAATATGTTTTGGAAGATATCCAAAAAACATTTTGGATATAGTTTCACAAGTTATCACATATGATTCTATAATAGGTGAATGTGTATTAAGTATATGAGGCTTTAGTGAAAGTGAGAGATTAATGAATATGTACAATAAAGGGATGACCATGATATGGTGATTTATACCACACCATGGTATATCCTTATATACACCAGAATGTAGTGTAAGAAACTATTTCATGGTGGTTATATATCATATTATCACATTTTTTGATATTTTTTTGGAATAACCACCTTCTTATTCTCCATGAAATGAAACTTGATTAGTTCAACATGAGAAGATGATATAGAGGAGTTAAAATTTTATGCATGAATTGTTTAAATTTTAATCAATTCATTATGATATATTAATCATATTTTTCATGAATTTAAATGGTTGACATGTTTATGAAACATATTATAAATTTGGATAAGAATTTTATGATTTGGTTTTCCTATGTAAATTGGTTTGATCCTTGTATTTCTTTGAATACCATTGTGTTGATTCACTGCATGAGTGATGGGTTTTGAAGGATCATCACATGATCTTTGAAGAAAAATAAACCTATAAAATTTCCAGATCTATCATATAAAAAGGAACATGATATATGGAGAACATGAAATATAAATTAGGATACCTATAATCCTGAAAGCTCCAAATCTATCAAAATCATATGATTTTACTTGATGAATATTTCTAAGAAACAACCATCAAACTATTTCCTCCATAGGGATGAAATCGGCCACATTGTAATGAGAGGACCCCTGAATAGGTGTGATAGAATTGTCTCTATGAATATGAATGGTGAATTGGGATGAAGAGAGTTTTGGATATGTATTGATCATATCAAATTCAATCAACAAGGGGATCATATCTCATTATATAATCTCCCTTCATTTAATAGTGGGAGTTGAGGGTTGGCTACCATTTCATGGAAGCCAACATTCATTACCCATAACACATTCCCATTGGGGTTAATAATCATTTTAATGTTACAAACAATTATTACATCTATATTAATCCTTAAATTAATCAACCCATTTATTTATAACTAAAATAACCATATGGTAGACATGGTTGTGTCCATACACTCAATATCTCATGTCATAATCCCATTATAACCTTTGATAGAGGCATATCACGCCATATATGATATAAATATATCATAATATATGTTATTCATCACATATGTATCATTGGTTATGAATAAAGGTATATTAATCATTATTATATCCTTATTTTATTTCATTTCAAGCAATATACAACTCTCATTAAAACCCTATAATAACTTTGTGCATAACTTCATAATTTTTTTTGAATCCATTTAAAATATTTTGAATAAGTCTTAACAAACTCTATTCATCTTGGAACAAACACTTTGTCCAAAAATTTATCCTCATTATTAGGCCTAACTATTTAACAAGACATTCCCTTGTATCATTGATAAAAAATATCAAATCCTGATTTCATAAATGCAATAAATGAGTAGACTCTAAAAAATAATATGTGATCCTTAATCTATTAAGCGGTCTAATGTGTTCTTGATCAAATAAGATCATATATCTCTACACACATTTATACCACAATATGTATCATATAAATTTTATGTATACCTATATAATATATTTTTCTATGAAAACGAGTGACCATTAGACATGGTACATGTCAATATCCTATGGGATAACTCACATATTCATGATTATTTAAAATAGAATTAACTTGAAAATAAATATATCACATGTAATTCATTTAGTATATGATCACATCATATGTCCCCCATCCATTTATTCAAGAATTTCACATTTAACTAACATAAGAATAAAAATTCACTTCCTTAGTATAATTAAATCAAGGTCCCATATGTATTTTTCTTTAATATGAGTGCAAAAATATCATCTTGGTTGACCTATAACCAATGAAATGATCAAAAACATAACCAACCATGCATGATTATCTAATCCTGAATGATTTCATTAGAAAGTTATGAATGTATGAAGGTTCTCATGCATCTTATCTCACTGACCTCATGTTATTTGGATTTATATTGAGTATACACCCCCAATTATATCAAGGGACATATAACATTACATGTGATATAATTTAGTGGGTTAGTCCATATAATAAGTCTAAAACCAATATCCCATGATTCATTTAATTTTATATAAAATTAAACAATTTTAATCTACTAACATATTCCACTCACTCTAATATCCACATATTATCACAACCCATAATACTCATGATGATAATGGATCAGGAATAACTCAAATTCTTATTTTGAAAGGTTAATTATCATTTAACTCAATGAAATATATATATCCAGCAAGAAAGAATGATAAAGGGTATATTAACTTTTTTATAACATGATACATTTTATATTATTAAACTCATTTTTAACACTTAACAAAACCATAAATAAGCATCTGTCTAACATATCCTATTTGATAAACTATAGAATCAACCTTAAGTTTCATTCATTTTTGTGGGGTTTTAAACACATTAATAATCTATATAATTCCAATCAAATCTATATGTGACCAACTAAAAACCCTCCCAATAAAATATTTATTGAGTAACATTTATAAAGTAAGCTATTTTGAATAATGGTGATATTTTGGAATAATATTTCAAAATTTTAACTCCGTGAACATATACAAACTACTTAAATACACAACATCAAAAATTGATGATGTTTATAACTTATTTTTTCCTATTTAGAACTATATCTAAATTCATCATAATCATTCTTGGAACCCATTCCATCATACTTTTTCTTGAAATATTTTGGTAACTAATATAAATATTTAGATTAATTTTTTTCCAATATACCCTAAACCTTTTATTATATAAAGTTACATTTACTTTTTATTTTGACTAGAATAATATTTTAATCTTTAACTTCTTTAAGTCCAAAATACAATCCCAATAGCCTCTTAGATAGTATATCCTATTAATAATATCATTCTTATATACATAACCTCCTTTATATTATCAAATAACTCTTATTTCCTCTTAATCGATATATTTAACAAATAAATTATTATATCTATATCATATATGGTATTCTATATGTTTATTATATTTTATTTATAAAAAAAGACTTTATTTTTTAAAATATGACACTGATGGGTGGTGTGAATACCTTACCTTATATTTTAACAAACATATAAATAAACACACATATATTGGATACAATATATTTATCCATTTACCCGTTTTAAACATGTTATATAATCCAATAAATCATAAACTATGTGTATTAATCTCATATTTTTCACAACAACTCTTTTGTCTGTAAACTACTTATCTTATCATATAATAGAATGAGATAACTATAGAAATTATTTACTAAGATCTATATGAGCTTGATACATTCCTTTACATTCAAATTAATTATTTTAAAACTCTATGTTTCATCATTTGAATAAAAATTACAAGCTCCCTTTATTATTACCTTGATTTTGAACTCCCTTATATTTTCTACATTTTAAAAGTATATAGTTGGTGTCACGTATCCTTTAATACTAAAGAATAAATTTCAATAACATTGATACCTAACATGGAAATTAAATTGAGTTTCTAAAAACCCTTAAAGTATCTTGAATAATCCTATCATATAAAAAATCACTCATCTTTCTTCAAAACACTTGGTTTTAATGACGTTAGTTCCCTACTTTAATAAACATTGTTGGAATTCCCAAGAAAACTTTCCTTTTAGGGTTTAAAATTTTGCCCACTTTTATTATCTACACTACACTAGAATCTGGACATCAAATTCCTTGTTCAAATATTCTCAAAAATTTAAGAAAAATGTAAATGTAGGGACCAATGAAATCCTGGGGGGGGATGGGGTGGAAAGGATGGTGTATTTTTTTCACTACTTTTTAAATCTACTCTATTTCATCAGGATATTATTCCCTTATTAGAAGGAACATAATTAAGCCTTTAATTAATTTATTATTCAATCCACTTGAGTCACATAGATGCAGAAATATAAATTAAAGGCACACATAATTTTTTTATGGTTTACCTATAAAAGTATACTCCAAGGAGAATACACTCCACATTGTTCGATTGTACCAGGAGCCACTATAAGTCACTATTTAGTAAAAATAATTTTAGGTAAGGTCAATTCTCACCATTGATCACTTATTTTATAAGTTTTTTGGATATAATATCACAAAATCTCAAGGATCATTGCCTGTTGGTGGTTTGGGGATAATACACTGCTTCCCAAGGGTGACTCCCTCTTCCTATCCTATACACACTGATTTAGTTAAGGTATATATTTATATTAATTTAGGTATTATTATTATTTTAATGAAAATAATGTCACTCAATGTTTTATACTTAAAATATGGATCAAAATTTCTTGATTTTAATTATTTAGTGAATTTCATATTTTTCCCCCAAATAACTTTTAGATAGGTATAACTCTTTGTAAGATGAGTTTTAACTTTGATATTCAATAAAACTCCACAAAAAAACAATACTCCAGATATAATAATTCCTTAAATCAAATTATCCTTTAATTTACTCTGTTAATTTCACTTAAAAATCCATATATATCTAGAGAATCCACTAAAAATCCTATTAATTTAATAAACTATTTTTATTATTTACTAAATTATCTAATCTACTTTTCATGTTCTTCAAATATATGTTAAGTAGCTATTAAGTATAGAAATTGATATTCAATGATATTTCTGTTAAGTAGCAACAAATAATTTATAAATTATATATACATTAAAGTACATTTTTTTCTCACAATCTCCTATCCAGGAACACATAATTCCTATTCTCTATTATCCATATTTCCTCTATATATCCTCTATCACGATTCTTTTATTATTAAGAGTATATTACAAAATAACCTAGAATGATTTGAATTTCAAATTTTAAATTGAAATCAAATTTATCTTATGAAATATCTTAATTCAATTTTAGATTTTTGATTTTCTTTCATCATATTTACATCATAGAATCAAAGTGAGTAGTTATTAGTTTTCTTAATATCCACAAATATTCCATGTGAATGCCACATCATTACTTCTATTTTAGTTTTTTAGAATAAACCATTCACTGTGTGGCATGTTACTTCACGACTTGATGTAAATGTGTTTATATAACTTATTTAAACTACTAAATAGGTCACGATATATCCTTTACATTCATCAAATGAAGGATTTTACCTGGTGGGGTGTGATATAATCTTCACAGTGCTAGAAATTCAAATATAAAATCAATTGGATATTTAGATACTCTTTCATTATGTGTATTCTTGTGTCTAAGTGTGTAAAATTATTTTTAGATTTAATATAAATCACCCGATTTTGTTCATGGTGTGATCTAACTTCATGGCTCCAAACATTAGTAGATAGATTTTCTATTAACTTCTCAAAATCCAGTCACAATTTGATAATTATAGGCACAACATGAGAATCACTATTATGAAGTCTATTTTAATATTATATTGAATTCATTTTTTTCATACTTCAATATCATTCATGGTGTGAAAAAGGTTATCATGGAATAACCACTTTA
Organism: Viscum album; assembly: GCA_963277665.1. NCBI lineage: Eukaryota > Viridiplantae > Streptophyta > Magnoliopsida > Santalales > Viscaceae > Viscum > Viscum album. Next base: position 101,085,047 of record OY728159.1, read on the forward strand.
ATTTATAGAATTCTAAAAATTACCTCTATAATTCTCCAACAATAATCAATACAATTCATGAGACTTATAATATCCATTATGGATTGTCCAAATTCACTATATCATAACCAATATTTACCATGGTAAGATGAAGATAAATAATCTAAAAATTTTCAATTTAAAATTAGAAAAAACTATGAAATAGTTCCATTATCCATATTTGAAGATTAATTATAACATACAGATGATACACAACCTCACATTTTTATATATTTTCATTATATTTCCCATCTTCATCAAACCTACTCAAATTCATACACACTCCATACACTGTATTTAGTAATTATCACATCTTATTTGTGAACATCATTCATTAACATTAGTCCTCATCATCATTCATACCATATTTTAAATGCAACAAACACCCTCTACCATTTTCAATAAATGTACCAATGATAATCTATCATCTTCAACCTCAATGATTTTCAATCCCTCTATCAGTCTCAATCTTATGGTAACCCCAAACCACCACCAGTATTGAATAGTGATTATGAAATCAGATTACCCCCACCTGGTTATAGTTATCATACAACATATTCTTGGTTATTGACAAACAATATAGTATAAAACCTATTGGTTGTAACATTAATAATTTTGTGAACTCATTCACATTTTTGTAAAATTTTCATTAATGAAAACGTAATTACTTCCTCAACTAGAACATACCTTAGAGGATACATCTTATTTAACCTAGTTATTTACATACCCAATCATATTGAGTACATGAGAAGATACTAAAGTTACTTGGGTATTTTTTATCTAATGATTTTGAAACCATAATTGAACCACTCTATGCTACCATAATCATCTAGATTCAGATGTTGAATGACTTTATTAGTTGGTTTCTCTAGAAGGGTTTACTCTAGAACATATAATTTATCTTACTTAAGAACCTTTCTTAAGTTATCAGCCTTATAAGTTACATAAATTAAGCTTATTATTTTAGTGGTCGATCTTAAAAAAATGTTGAATGATGATGATATCTATCTACACGAGAAGCTCTTATGAGATGAGTATCATGTTTTAAAAACATTTAATAAGGATTTTTATTAAATTTTATAACATTAAAATGATGAACCTTTTTAAATTTATCATTCCCATTTGTGTTCCAAGATCCATATTTTACTAAGCTTTGTGTTTCTGTATCACTTCTACCACCACGTAGCTATTTTGGTTGGACATCATTCAAATCATATTATATATAAATATTTTATATTTGTGTAGATAAAAATTTATGCAATCCATAACATGGATAAACTCAACTCTTTTCATCTAGTAACCTATTCTTATTAGGGTCTTCCATTTAGTGTCACCAAAAGAAAACATCAATAATAGACATATAATCCTATTAGGGATAACCATGACTTTATTTACTTACATGAGATAATATAAGGGCACCCAACTTTAACTTGACCTACATGATTGGATGATTGAGGTCTTGAAAATTTCCTCTTTTGGATATGACTAACACTTAGAATTTTTAAGGGGTTTTAATCTCACCATCTTATCTCACGTTATTCCCTTTAAATGTATGAATGATTATAGTGATTTATTTTTGAATCCTATTCCATACACTAAACTAATATGTTCAAACTATATTGATGTGTAAATATTTTCAAAACTCTTACTTAAGTTACTAACCCAAATAAAAATATAATAACATTTACACATATCCAAACTCATCCCTTACATAAGGTATATGAAACCTTTTATTGTAATGGTTTAAAATTAGATGAAATAAAAAATATCCACATGAGTAGGCTTGTAGCCATAAATAATCAATGGATACCTTTATGGAACAAGGAATAAACATCTTGGATAGGGGGAATTCTGACCCAAATTCCTTCTACCTAGTGATACTTTACTCAATAAATACCTTAATTCCTTCATAAATCAGACACATTGTTTGTATAAATCATAATTAACTACTTAATTAAAGCTCATAAATAAATACATTCTAAAGTATATATAGAAATAAAATCCATTATCATACCTAGATTTTAACTCATTGGATAATAGTATGAAAATTTGTTTAATAAATTTAACAAATTTAAACTATTTCATATCATAGAGTTCATAATATAATAATTATATATATGAATAAAACAACTAATAAATTTTAATTAAATAAAGAATTCAAAAATTTCCAAATGAGATAAACATTTATGAACAATTCATAAATAGTGATAAAATTATATTCTTTATCATTTAGTTAACCTTATGGACATTCCATAATTTTTACTATAAAAACTTTTTATTCATTCCAGTATTAGCACTTTCATATATTTTCTTATGTGGAATTTACATCAAATATATGATATTATATGAAATATAAACATTTCATATTTAAATTTATATATTTTAAACTATTTACATAATCCAAATATCATATATACCTTATTACTTTAGCTTTAATGAAATGAATCATAAAAACATCTTTTGATGTGGTTTAAATAATTTCCTCAAAAAGGATTTTAATTTGAATGATTCGTATTAATAATTATGAAAAATTCATAATTTAAAACATAAACTTCTTTTATACTTGGCCTTATTTTTTTTAAAATTTATAAACACTTTATAAATCATACTTAATTTCAAATACAAACATAGTCTATCTAAACTACATGTTAGTCTATATAAGTTAATAAAATTTAATGTATATCATATTCTCATTAAATCCAAAACAACTGTATCCTATGAAATCTTTATTGTCTCATGTTTTATCCCTCAATCCATGCTTAACAATATATATTTATTAACTTATCTATTATATTAATCCATGCATAATATTTAAATTATATAGAAAATTTAAATATATAAATACTTAAAAGAAATAAATAAATAAATAAATATACATTTTATTTATTTTCCAAACATGAGATATTAATATAAATAATTACTATTTTTATTTAGGAATTAAAATATTCTATTTGCAGTTCCTAACACAAATCTTTTATAAAAAATTTGTAAACTATAATTTTTTTTATCCATAATATTAATTTTCATTATTTTTGGAATGAATCATATTTTAAGATTGATATGGTCATTATCTATCATACATTATGTCTGGAATTGTTGAGTACCCTTATGTTTTATTTCTATATAAAAGTGATGATTTATACATAACTCTTATGTATCAAGTGACCCATATGTAAGAAATTTTATCCTATAAAGTCAAAAACATTATGTATAGGAAAAATTCTGACATATCAAAAATTTATTATGTATCAAATTTCCTTATGTGTGGATCTTATATATCAAGTAATAGGTGATGATTCATATTGCATCCTTATTATGACATGATAATTTCTTTCCAAAAAACCTATGTTTTAGTCAGATACTACAATATCAATTCACATAACTTACGACACAGAACAAAACCATAGAATTTTGATGTATCATACCTTATAATATAAACTAATCATACCCTAAAACTATTTAAAAATAGAATTTCAATATCCTATATCGTAATTATAAGTGATCCAATGATTGGAATTCTATTGTATCATATCTTACATAATGAGATGGTCTCATGTAGATTACAATACACAAGTTCTTTATAAGAATAATTAAAAACATGTTAATTCATTAATGAATGTTTCTCTGATATCAATTATGGTGGAATAATCAAAATTCCTCATATGAACATGTCCAACATGAAATCCATATGAACCAATCAAATAACTCTATTACCACAAAACTTGAGATATGGAACTCTTTTAATCAATAATGGAGCCCATATGTAGAGAGATATAGTTATTCACCTCTCATGCATGAGATTTATCATGAATTGGATGACACTTTAGCCTTTTCATTGATACCATTGATTTAGTTTGATATATTGTAAAATGATCATAGTAGTAAAAGAAATCCATAAAAGTTCTTGATATATCATCAAGAAAGTAACATGAAATATAAAGAATTTGAAATAAAAATTAGATTACCAGTGATCTTATAATGTCTATCTCTATTGAACTCTTAAAAGTTGCTTGATAGAGACCACTAATCAACAACCATTAGACTCTTTCATCTACATAGATGAAACCGACCAATCTAATCCCCATTAATAATGAAAGGATCCTTGGACACCAAATATATGATAATAAATTCTTCATAAAGATAAATGGTAAAGTAGCCTGAAGAGATATTTGACTTTGGACTCATCGTATCACATAAAACGAACAGATGGATCACATGACTTTATACAGGAACCCTCTATACAATAATGGGATATGAGTGTTGGATTCCATCATATAGCAGCCGACAAGAGTTACCCATAACACATGTCCATTGGGGTTTATAATTATTTGAACTTTTAAGAAAATTATTACATTTTTGTATAGTTATAAAAGAATAAAATTGTTTATTCATAACCAAAAGAATTTGTGTGGTATCTATGGAAATGTCCATTCACTTGATATCTCTTATCGCAATCCTATTATAAGATATAATATAGATATATCATGGATTATATGATATAATGATATTATAATCTATGATATACATCCCATGAATATCATATGTTATGACTAAGGGTAATTGTATAGTATGATATACTTATTGTAGTATATTTCCACAATTAGAACTCCTCAAACTTAAGAAAACACTTAGCTCTCATTTCTCTCTAACCTTGAAATTAAGGTTCTAGAAAGCTGTGGTTTGAGGGAGATATTTCTTGAGAATTAAGAGATTCATCCAGCTAATGAAAACCCTAGTGATTGTTATCAAACTTGTGTGGATGAACAAGATCAATAGAGAAGTGGTACAATATTTGTTCTTTATTCTTTTATTCAGCCCAACTTGTATGAAATATTATGTGCTTTAGTTTTTAGGTATTTTTTTTATATTTTTGGATAAGAGTTATCCCCTCCAAACCAACACACACACACACACACACAGATATATATATAAACTAAAAAACACTTAATTAATATATAAATCATCAATACAATCGTATAAAATATATTTAAAATTTTAAAATATAAAAAAAATTATTTATTAGATTAGTATTTAAATATAATATTATATTAAAAAATATATAAATATATATATATTCTAACATCCCATTTAATTTTATGATAAATAATTTTCATGTCTAATTAACATTCATTAATTATATTTTATATATTTATATTCTTTATAATAATTTTAGGTAAATTTTCAATCAAAAGGGAAAATATTTTTTTCTAACCAAATTAGGGTTTCATTCAATATATGATTTTATTTAAAAGATAAATTTAAAAATTATGGAATTTTAATGTGAAAAAATGAACTTAATTTTTAAATTCAACTTGTAAAAAATTATCTTGGGATAATTTTTTGAGAATTTTCTAAAAAGTTTAATTTTTCAAAAAATAGTGAAAAATAATTATTTTTATTAGAAACTATATTCATCTTCGAATTATTGAAAAATTATAATGAGATTTTTTCTTATTTTTATAATTTATTTATTTTATTTTTATTAAAAAAATTCCAATTATGGTCTTTAGAATTAATTTTATACTTTAATTTGTATAAAAATTTTTTTTACATAAAAGGTATTTTTCTAAAAATCATTTTTCATCACGTTTTATGGGTTTAATATTAAATTAAATGACACCCTCCAAGAAAATGAATATTTAAAAATATATTCAATGTTTTTAATTATGTCTTAAAAATTTGGTAAATAGTTATCTTTAATTTTTGGTCACTATGAATAGTTTCATTAATAAATTTTTACTCACACGGTAATGGTAAAATGAGTTAATTTGGGTTAATAATAATATATTAAGGCTTAAAATTAATTCAAAAACTTTATTTTATTTCATATCATGAGTCTATTTCATCCATAATAATCCAAAATTATACAACATGGATTTTTTATATAAAGTATTTAATTTTATCTTTATATTACTTTAGGTAATATAAAAATAAGTTGTGAACAAATATTAAAGATTAATTTTTGAATAATTAAATGATTTTTAGGATGTTAATTTATTAATACTTATAGTGATTATATAATTAACTCAAATTATTATGTAATGCTTATACAGTGCTTGTGAAAGCAACATAAAAATCAAATAAATGATTATTAAAAACTCTATAAGTAAAATTGTATGGTGATTTAAAGTATCCAAAGAATTTTTATATAAATATGACATATTAGATACTTTTTAAAGGTTTATATTATAATTCCATTGTTATCTTTGTTACTTTAACGTCAAAGTAAATGAATTATTTAAAAACTGTCATTATGATTATTCATTAATAAAAAATATATTAGTAAATGATTTAAAATTCATTAGAATACTATATTAATCCAAAGGAATGTAATATAGTTTTATATATCAAAACTGAACCATTTATGGGTTATTTTACATTTTATAGTAACTTTTTTGACCCCTAAAGAGTAAAATACATTAATATCACCAAAATTTTCAAAATGGTTAATGGGGGTTAAAACCAAGAGATAAGGGTAAAAAAATAATCTAAAATAATCTAAATTTTATGGGATGATAGGATTTATAATAATAATAATCCTATATAAAAATTATATCAATTTTAAAAAACATGAACATGCAAATTAATTTAAATGAATTTAATACTTTAAAAACTCCAAGAATACCCCTCCCCTGACTTATAACAGGGAACCTCTTCTCCACTATTTATCACACAATTTGAAAACTCTACCTTAGCTAATACCTACCAAAACCCATTCCTAGAGTCTCTAAACATGTTATATATTCCTCATTGTTGAATAATTACAACCATATAGGGATTAATGTGTAAAGAAAAGGAGGTTTTCTGAAGAAGACATATATCTTTTAACCATATGTTTTAGTTTTATTTCTTATTTTACCTATTTAAAATATAATTAAAACATGATGAAATAATAATAAAATTATCTTAAATATAGTAATATTTTATTTTGATAACTTTATAACCAATATCTATCTCCTTCTTCCATAAAATTGGAAATGAATCCATTATTATTGTGTATGGAAGACTACCGCCTCACGAACCATTGTAATTGATTTTCCATCATAACCTCTCATAGATGTATATAATTTTGTATTTAATATATATATATTCTATTCATTAAATATTTATAATTATATAAAGATAATATATCACCTACTTTCTTACGTTTCCATCCATTTAAGAATGATAACATCATTCATACATACATGTGGATTACCACCTCCATAGAGTGATGTGATTCATTTTTGATGACCACATCACATGGATGATATATATAAGTGTATTTAAAAAAATAACATGATATTTATTTTATAAAAATAATTATATAGGGATAAGATAATACTTACCATCTTTCCATCAAGTTTTTTGAAAAAAGGAAACATTACTCATGAGTATATACTACCAACCGTCTCTATAATTGTAGCACAATTCATTTTTCATAACCATATTTCATGAATGGTTTTAAAATAATATTTAATATGTAAAAATCATAATTATTTAATTATTATTTTTCCAGATATGATGTAATATTGACCTATTTGACCATTGTCAACCTACTGATGTCATTTTGGACATAAGACCTGGATATAATAAAAAAATTTGATTCAAAATAAATTTATTAAGTAATTAAATATATAATCATAATAAATAAAATAATAATAATAATAAACATGAACAATTTTATTACTAAATTAAATAATTAACATATGTTTGTTATTCTATAATATAAATAACATACATAATGAGTCAGAATCGAGGTAAGGGATGCTTTACCTTAATAGCACATTTTAAATGTTTTTAAAGATCTATTTTTCTAAATATTTTTATTAAATGTAAATATTAGTAAAATTATTTTAAATATGTATTTATATGAAAATAAATTAACAATAAAATACATTGTATCTCTCTTTTTTTAATTTCTTTTAATTATTTACAAAGGGAATATTTTTACATATTTCATACAGAATGATTTAACATTCTCTAAAAAAGGTAAAAATGAATGTTCTATATTAATATATACAATATTAATTTTTTTTAACACATCCAAAAATATTTAGTTCATTTTTTCCTTCCTTTACAATATTCCATATTTTTTTTAACGGAAACCATCCTTCCCCTTGTTTTTAGATTTTTAGTTTTGAAAATTGGAGTTTAAAGGAAAGGGATATATCTATATCTTAAAATGTTTTTCTTATGGATTAAAATGTATTTTAATGAGTTTGATTATGGAAAATAAATATTTTACATGTTTAATGAATTTTATAGTCCTTATATGTTGTTTATGATGATAGGTGATCTCAACATAGCTCACGAAGATGGGTGAGCTTGATAGAGCTCATGATGATGGGTGAACCCGAAATAGCTCTCCAATTCATATGGTAGTGATTATGTTGTTTGGATAATTATGTTAAAATTTGACCATAATGGTTATTTTACCTTAAAGGGTCCATGTGAGGGTTCTACGAAGATGATACTCCAAGGATCCTATATTAATTTTCAATGTTTTCTAATAAATTTTCATAGAAATAGTTTTATTTACAATGGTAATCTAATGGTATTTTGTTTCTAAAGAAGGAATATTCCCTTTTGAGGTAAAAAGGTTATTTTTTAATAAAATATTTCTTGGGTTTATTAGGTTTTCGTAGAAACCCTCATAATAATTATTATTTCCTTTACATTTTCATATAAAGTGTTTTATGGAAAAATTTTGATAGTAAAGATAATTCATTTTTATGAAAATGATTATTTGATCTTAAAATTTATTATGTTAAAGGAAAAATCTCTTTTATGATCTAGTGTTTTAAAAGTGACTAATGGCTTTCATAGGTTTTTAGGATGAGTAGGATCTAAAAATAAGTTATGTTGAAAATCATAATGATTTATCATGAAAAGAAAAACATATGTTATTTTAAAAGTCTTGTACTGTGAAAAAATGGATACTAAGAGGAAATGTATAACTCTTAATTTGAGGGTTTATTCTGTATGTTTTATTACCCAATTCTCTAAAACAATAAACCTAGAAATATTTTTAGGAATTCCATAAAATAAATTATTATTTAAAAATTAATTTTGTATTGAATAAGGATTTATTCCATATATTTGGTATCATATAAAAGGTTTAGATAATTTTATAGGTTAATATAATGAAATTAAATACCCTTAAGAGATTATAATTTATGGTTATAATGGTATAGAATTTTAATATTACCATGTTTATTTATCTAAACTATATATATTAAAAATGGTTTCCCATAGAAAAAATAGGGAATCTAAAGTAGGATGGAACCAAGAGGAAAATATCCTCCCAAATCAGAAACCTAGAATAGTTAGAATTGGAACAGAGTATTTTATTAATCCAATGTATCATTTAACATATGTTATAGATGGGTTTTCTATTCATGTGATATATAAACCATGTTCTTCGCATTAGAACATGTATATGGTGGACAGATTTATGAAACCATACCCTTTAGAATTTAGTGGATCAACTGATCTTGTGATAGCTGAAGGATGGGTTAAGTCCTTGTAGAAGATATTCAAAGTCATGGGTTATTTAGATCATAAAAAAACTCTTTCTATTTACTATTTTAAAGGTGATGTGGATCAATTAAGGTTGATAGTTAAGAATACTAGAGAAATATAAGAGACTAATGCCATGGAATAAGACACATTTAAGTATCATTTCACTGTTAATATTTTCTCAAGGTTGTTTGACTTAGTATGGAATATACATTATTTTAATTGAGGTAGAAGGAATAATATTCAGTGGCAACATATAAAGAAAACACCACCTGATTGGAAAGGTACAAACCATTTTTTATATGAGAACTTTATAGTAAAATTTATTTGTTTTACTCAAGATTTAATCCATGATATTAAATTGCATTTGATTATCAGGAATTGAACAATTATGAGAATTTTTTTGATGTGATGATAAGGTATAAATGGAGTTTTTTTTGATGATCATGAATTCCATGACAATAAGAAGAGGAAAATGTCATGATGAAAGATAATGAGAAAGTATCAATCAAAGAAATATGAAGGTAAGAAAATCAAGTTTCCATATTTTGATAAGTGTGGTAAAATGAATTCTAGATAATGTATTACAAAATCTTGGAAGTGTTTTTGATGTGTGAAGTTTGACATGAATCTCATTACTACATAGAAAATTGTCATCCAAATAATGAATAGATGATGGGAATATGATTTAATTTTAATGAGATGGGTCATTATTCAAATGCTTTTCCAAATATTGGAATTAAGGATATAAATACTAAAGATAAAAAATAGAATGTTTTGGCTAAATACTTTATGACTACTTTGATATATGTTGGACCATATAACAATGTGGTGTTAGGTACATTACTTGTTAATTTATATTTTTCCAATGTTGTGTTTGATTCAGGGTATACACACTCTTTTATTTTATTTTTTTGATAAATTGTGAAATTCACCTCAAGGAATAATGTTAATTTTATTTGTAAAAACACAAGGGGGAAACATTGTTGAAAAAGATTATAAAAATATTATTGTTGTTGTCTGTGTAAAGGCTTTAACAATAATCCTTATTTTACAGCCCCATGTAAAGTTTTTTGTTATTCTGGGTATTTATTAGATTTTTATTTTCCATGCTAGAATATATTTAAGAGATAAATATGTTGTTTTACAGAATGATTTTTTTGTTATATAATAATAAAATCATTCCTTTAATAACATATCAAGAAGATGAGAAATAATAAAAAATGGAAATGAATTTTATCTTGATCATATTGTTTATAATAGGGAGACTATTTATATTATTGATATACCTACAAGGAATATATATATATATATATTTCTTGATGAATTTCCTGGAATTATACCTTATTGGGAAGTTTAATTTATCAATGACTTAATGCCTGATGAAAATCCAATTTGAAAAAACCCCTCATCACATGGCTTATGTTGATCTTTTAGAATTAAAAAAGAATTTGGATGAGTCTCTATATAATGGTTTCAATTATCCAAGAAATTATCAATGGGGTGATCCTATTTTTTTTTAAATAAGGTGGTTCAATGAGACTTTTTCATTGATTATAGAGGCTTGAATAACACCACTATTAAGAACTAGTATTCTTTGAATCATATTGATGATTTATCTGATCCGATACAGGGAGCCCAATATTTTTTGATGTCTGATCCCAAATCAGGATACCATATATTAAAGGATAAGGATTAAGATCTTTTGAAGACAAGATTTTAGACTATATATCAGCATTGTGAGTTTGTTGTTATTCGATTTGGATTGTCTAATGCACCAACTATATTCATGGATCTTATGAATATATTTTTACCTAAATATTTAGATAAGTTCATAGTTTTTTTGATGATATATTTCTATATTTTAAAAGTAATGAGGATCAAGAAATATACCAAAGTATTTTTTTGAAAATCTTTAAAGAAAATATGTTATGTGGAAAATTTAGTAAGTGTGAATTTTGGTTGCAATATATTTATTTCCTCGGGAATATTGTTTCTAAGGATGCATTAACTATTGACCATTCTAAAACTAATTTTTTTTATTAATTCATAAGACCTATATATTCTACAGAGATTCATAATTTTCTTGGATTATTAGGCTATTATCGATGATTTTTTGAAAAATTTACTTAGTTATCTTGCCTACTAGCTAGGTTAACCTGAAAGGGAGTTAGATTCACTTGGATGAAAGCGTGTGATGGTTGTTTCTAGAAATAAGAATGAATATTTGTGAATTCTCTTATTTTTAACCTTCTATCTAGAAATGGTCAATTCATCATCTAAAATGATTATTTATTGAAGAGACTTGGTTTAATTCTGATGAAAAATGATAATCTAATGTCTCATACTTCATTTCAATTTAAACCTCATGAGTTAAATTATACTACACAAGATCTATACTTATATTCTAGGGGTTTTTTATTTATAAAATTGGATTCCTCATTTATATGATTTATAATGTGAAGTATATACTTATCACAAAAGTTTTAATTATATGTTTTTTTCAAATAGTATTTTAAACATGAGGTAGATAAGATGGCTAGAACTGATCATGGATTATGACTACATAATTACTTACCGTCATTGAAAATTTACAAAATTAGGTGATTCTTTGATTCAAAAAGATAACTCTATATTAACCATGTTAAATTTTGAATGCAACCCTTTTGTTAATGATTTGATGAATTTTTTCCTAGAAATTATGCTTCCAGGAACTTACTTTGTTTTGTTTCTGGTGTTAGTACAATCGTCTCTATCAGAAATAATTATGAATGATCATAAGAAGAATAATTTTTTCCCATAAAATATAGAATCTATTAATAAGGGTATGTTTCTAAAGTTTAATTTTAATGAGTAAGGTGTTATCAGATTTGGAAAAATATTATGTGTGCCTTATGATTCATAGCTGAACAGATAATTATTGAGTGATTCTCATAGATCCCAATTTTATCTTCATCATGGAAGTACTAATATGTAAATAGACATTTAGAATTAATGATAATGGGATTTAATGAAAAGATATATTGTTGACTTCACCATGAATTTTTTTAATTTTCAATAGGTTAAATTAGAATGATAATTACCAAAAGGTATACCTCAAACTTTTCTAGTTTTAGAAAAAAATAGACGAATATATTTATGGATTTCAGAGCGTGATTTCCAAATAAATCTCGAGGTAATAATGCGATTTGGGTTGTTGTTGACTGACTAACTAAATGATCACATCTCCTTCCCATTCTAGATACCATGCCTTTAGATCTTCTTTCTTGACTATACCTCTTAGAGATAGTTAAGTTACATGGATTTTCTCTCTCCATTGTATCTTACCATGATCACCTATTTACTTCTAAGTTTTTTAAAGGGATTATTATTATTTGTGAGGTACATAATTAAATTTTATTACTTATTTTGATCCTTAATCTGATGGATAGTTTGATTGAATGAATTAGATCTTGGAAGACATTCTTCAAGCTTGTTTAATAGATTATTACAGAATTTTGGATCAATATAATTTTTTAGTTTAATTTTTTTATAACAATATTCTTCATTATATAATATAGATGATACCTTTTCAGGAATTATATGTAAAGTGGTTTTAGACTACAACTTTTTGGGATGAGTTAGGCCAAATAAAGTTATTAGTAGTAGAATTGGAAATAAAAATGGTTGAGTAGGTGAAGATGATTTAAAAACATATGAGTATGGATCAATGTAAGTAGAAAAATTATGCTGAAAACTAGAAAAATATATTTCATTTGAGGTGGGAGATAATGTTTTTCTTAAAGTATCTCCATGGAAAAGTGTTATGCATTTTGTTGAAAATCTGAAGCTAAGTGCACAGTTCATTGTACCATATGAAATTATAGAAAAATTTGGATTGGTTTCTTCCCAAGTGGCCTTTCAACCGAGTTAGTCTTAGGTATATGTAAAATTTATTATTTCATGTCTAAGAAAATATGTTCCAGATTCATCTCATGTTTTGAGTGGATTTAAACGATCATCAACCTCTTGAAGACTCTTAAATACTCAATGGTTGGATTTCCCACATATGTACTCGAGGGTATGGGATGGATATAGGGAGACTATATTGATCAAGATAAGTTACACAAGGAAATTAACTGGGCTTCTTTAAAGAAAATATTTAATCAAGAGTTTTACCTTGAGACTTTATGTGTGGAAAAGACCAGAGAGTTTCTAACCCTGGAGTAGGGGGATCATACCATTCTAGAGTGTTATAACTATTTTGATAGGTTGGTGAATCTATAACTAGAGTTTGTCACTAATTTTTACATTAATTATTGGAGGATTGAGTTATGAATGAAGCTTTATATTAGGTTTATGTTGATTTTCACATGCCTTCCAACCTTGATGGAGTTAGTTGAAAAAGCATCTTTGGGGCACACATAGCTGGGAAGACTTGTTTGGGTGGAGCTTCAGTTGGTCTAGTTGGTAGCCATAGTGTATCTTATGGCCAGAAAAGGACTTATGGATGGTCTGTTTTCTTTAGGACCAGTTTCAGGGGCTTTGTTGAGACAATAATAGATTGTTTTCAATTAGTGTTGGTGGTAATGTCTTAACATACCCAAATGTACAGAGGCTACTAGGACTTGCAATCATTAATTATTATTGAACCATCTGAAGAGATTCTATAAAATAATGTACTAGGTAAGTAAGGTAGGATCCAATCTCACTAAGGGTTCATCGATTCATACTAATGCTTCCAAGGGTGGTGGGTCAAATCCTTAAGATAAGGGGTGTGTTCATGTTGCTATGACTGGGTACCTTTATGGTGCTGAGTATAATGCTTCCAAGGGTGGTGGATCAAATCCTAAAGACATGGGGGATGTTCAGGTGTCTAAGATTTGGTGACTTTACGTGAAAAATTATTTTCAAGATGAATATGTAGAAGGGCCAACTATTGTTAGTGTTATGATGTTTATTTTATCTTCTATGGTTAAATATTTATTTGATTTAGATGATACTCATTATTTTATATACTAAAATTTAGTTTAAAAGTTTTGATTGTGTTCCAAAACTTGTGTCGGACTTTTTAAATATTTCCACTCCTTTGGGTAAGAAGTCCAAATAAGGTTTTAGGTGTATCACATTTATGGTGATGATAACTAACTTTAAGGTAGAGTGGGACTTATTGGTTCTTGATCCTGACATTTTAGACTTGATTATCAAAATGGATTGAATTATCAATGTTAAAGACCATATAGACTATTATCATCATCGGGTACAGTTCTTATCTACTAATGGGGTCACTCATGTCTTTTAGGATGAGTGAGACTTTATATTTGGATGTTTATGACCTGTTGTTCCTTATGTTGGGGTAATCTCATTCTAGTTGATAGAGATGTTTCTTGATGTAGTTGACCCTTTTTGGTTGGTCAAATTCTTATAGTGGTATATGCGTACCCCAAGGTCTTTCTGGATAAGTTTTCTAGTTTACTACCATATATATAGGTTAATTTTACCATTGGCCTTCTCCCTGGTATGATGAACATTTATATACAATATTATATAATGGAACCTTTTAAGTCTATGTTAGATAAGGTCTATATTGAGGAACTAGAGGCTAAAGGATTTATTTTTCCTAGAATGTCCCAATGGGATTCAACTTTCCTCTTTTGTAAGAAGGCATAAGGGAACCTTAGGAACTGTATTGACTATTAGAAGTTAAATCAGGTGATTGTTAAGAACAAATATACTTTTTCTAGGATTGATGATCATTTTGACCAATATATAGGGGCATGTCAGTTTTCAAAGATTAACATGCAGTCAGGGTACCACCAGTTGAGGGTCCATGAAGAGGATATACCTAAGACAATGTTTAGGAGTTGTTATATGAATTTTTAGTTTTTGGTTGTGCCATTTAGTCTAAATTACTATACTACAGCGTTTATGGATTTGGTGATCTCAATTTTTCATTGGTTCTTGGATTCTTTTGTTGTTGTGTTCACTATTGATATATTAGTGTAATACAAGTTAAAGGAGGATCACATAGACCATTTGGATATCATTCTTTGAACCTTGTAGGAACTTCATCTATATAGTAAGCTCTCAAAATATGAGTTCTGGATATGGGAATTGAAATTTTTTGGGAATGTGATATCTGAGAGGGTCATATTAACAGATCCTGAAAAGATACATGAAGTGATGTCCTTAGAGCAACCTAGAAATGTATATGAGATCCAAAGCTTCTTGGGTTTGACTGGTTACTATAGAAGGTTTATTTAGGATTTCTCTAATCTTGCATCTTTGATGACTACTTTAATATATATTTGTGTAAATTTTACATGGAATGATAAATTTGAGTGATCTTTTGAGGAGCTAAATATGAGCCTAACTTCAGCACCAATTTTTATTCTTCCAAAAGTGGGTTTGTTTTATGATGTTTTCTACGATGATTCTCATAAGGGTTTGGGATGTGTACTTATTTAGTGGAAAAAAGTTATAGTCTATGTCCCATTACAGTTATTCCCTCATGAGAAGAACTACCCAAACCCTGATCTTTAGTTGGAAGTGATTATGAATTCCCTCAAAATGTGGTGTCATTATCTGTTTGGGAAGTAGTTTACTGTGTATTCTAATCATAAGTTACTGAAATATATTTTTATATAGATATATATGAACTTACAATAGAGACCTTGGGTAGATTATATTTATAATTTTTATTTTGATATTTTATACACCCTTTGGAATGAAAATTTGGTTGCTGATACATTCATAATAAAATTACTAACACAATCCATGAAGAAATCGACCAAAAATTGGTCTCAAGTGAGTTTTTATAATAAGATGATCATGGTAGTGCAAGATGTTGGGGGAAATATGTGATTGGATTCAATGAAAGATGAATGATCATTTGATGAGAGAGTTTGATTCGATAAGGTTTTATACAAATAATGACAATGATTTAGTGAAAGACATTATGGTGGGGAGACCTCGGGTGAGTGGGCCTAGTCTCCCAGTTGCACTTTGTGATTTTATAGAGGTTGGTTGTTCCTTTTTCCCTAAGGTACAAGTTTTTATACAATTGAAACCTTTATTTCTGGTCCATGAACCATGGGGATTCCAAGATGTATCTTGAATTGAGGTGTCAATATTGGTGGCAGGGGATGAGGTGGTTGATTATGGATTTTGTATCAAGGTGTCTTACCTATCAGAGAGTTAAGGTGAAACACCAGATACTTATGGGTTTTTTATAACCCTTAACCATTCCAGTATGGAAGTGGGATGATATTTATATGGATTTCATCATTTTTTTCCAGATAATTCTAGTGGGAAAGTTTCTATTTTGGTGATCATTCATTGTTTCATGAAATCAGTGCATTTCCTCCCCATTAAGGTGGATATGAAGATGAAACATCTTGGGGGACTTGTATATATAAGAGATTGTGATAATTCATGGGGTTACCACTGTGGTTATATCTAAAAAGGAACCAAGGTTTACATCCATGATCTAGAATGGTTTTGAATAGGTGATGGGTTCCCAGATTAGATTGAATATGGCTTATCATCTGTAGTCAAATGGATGGATAGAGAGGACTATATAGGTTCTTAAGGATATGATCTGGGCTTGTGTGCTTGATTTTGGAGGATCTTGGGAAAATCATTTGACTCTATTAAAGTTTAAATCTAAAAATAGTTATATGACTTTTATTATCATGGCGCCCTTTGAGGCTTCGTATGGGTGACCATGTAGATCTCCCTTATGCTGAGTTGAGTTGGGAGTGCTTCCCTTGTTTGGGATGACTCTTGTTTTGGAGATGATAGAGATGGTATAGTTGATATAGAGGGTATTGATCATCTAAATTTATCCTTAGAAATATTCTAGAGACTATCTTAATTGAGTATTGGAGTTTGAGGTTTGTGATCAAGATTTTCTTAGAGTTTCACCTTGTTTGGGAAATCGTCAGATGGGTAAACAAGGTAAGTTGTCACCAAGGTTTGTGGGGCCCTTTGAGATTATTGGATGAATTGGAAGGTAGACCATTAGTTGAACTTTAAATCTAACTTGACATATATCCACGATGCGTTTCATGTTTCCTTGTTGAGAGGGTATATAACAGATCCTTCCCATGTGATAGGATGGGAATATGTTGATCTTTAGACTGAAACCACTTTCGTTGAGCAACCAATTCATATTATGGATTACTGAGATAAGGTACTGTGTGGTAAAAACAATTCCTATGGTATGTAAACTGTGGATGTGTTGATGATATTTCCTCAAGACAAGGGAGAGGTAATTATTGATGAGGAAGTAGTGGCTTTAATTTTTTATGAGTCCAGGAATTTAAGGACATTTTAGGGGAAGAAATAATTTATGGTGGGAAGATTGTAACACCCCATTATTCTTTTCAGGTACTACCTTGTTTGGGCTTTGTTTGTTGTCTTTGTCTGGGTGTGTTTATGGGTTTATCAGGTATGGGGATACCTTTTTGGGAAAGTGAAATAATGTTTAGGGATATATGTTTGTTTTAATTAATGGAGGCCATGTATAAATGTGTTTAAGACATAGGAGGGTTCTTCCCATGTTTAGATAATTCTCAGAGTTGAGTATTTTTGGTTTTTGTACAAAAAAACAGAGTTTCTACAGTTTGATAGGAATTTATATGTCATGTAAGGGGTTAATTGACTGCAATCATAGCCCGATAGATGCTGTGAAATATTATAGGGAATTAAGGATGTAAATTCCATGTAATGATCAAAATTTTGGTTTTAATAAAAAGGAGACAAGTTTTTTTGTGAATCTTTTTAATCAAGAAATACATTGTGTGAAAGCCTTGCAAGTCGTGTACTTGTAGGGATTAGAGTACTTTTAGGGATATATATGGGTTATTAAGGGTTTATTTTTTGTGCAACCTCCCTTAGTGTGATTCAAATATAACCTTGGAGATTTTGAGGGAACTCCTATACCTTCGGATCATTTACTCAATGATTAGTCATTGTGTTTTCTATGGTGCATCACTCTGATCATGTAATACTTATGGATCTTTCTTCCTTTGGTCATAGAAACTACATTGTCTGTGTTTATGGTTTATATTCTTGATCGGATAGTGTTTTCTATTGATCCATTTCATTTTCTTGGTGTGCCTTGTATTTGAATGTCCATTCTCATGGTTTCCAAACACCATAGTCAAAAAAATCTAGGATTGTACCATTTCGTGGTAGGTGTTTCCATAAAATGGATTAATGAAATGAATATATTATTATTATTGGAAAATTAATTTGGATTTTTCATTTATTTTAAGTGATATGTTTTATTAAAAGGATTAATTGGAAAGTAATTTTTTTAAGGACATTTGAATTTGAAAACATATTTTCTTGATTTGAAAATGGGGTTTCAAACACCGAAGAAAATTGGATTGGAGTTAATTTTTTCTATAAATTTGTGATCATGGTTTTGAAATGTATTTTGACAATTGGTATATTGGGAACCGTAGGTGCATTAGGAAAAATAAACAGGTATCCTTAGTGTCTGTGGAACCACTAGGAGGTAACCTTATAGATATGGATGGACTATAGAAGGACTCAATATTATTTGGATCCAACAGTATTCATGTTTAGGCTCTTGAGTGTCTGGTGCCCATTGTCCCATCATCTAGGGTCTAATATGAGGTGATTTTTCATTTATTGTTATTTTTTGTCATGGTTGTTTTTATCATTGATTGTTGCACATATGTTTTTATATGAGGTTGAATTATATTGCTTCTCATGACAGGTTATTTCATGGATATGTGTTTAATTTATTACCTCTTGATTCATGGTTATGATTTCTTATTTTATCAATTCTTATTATCATATTTATGATTGATAATATGAAAGTAATTTATTAAATTTATATGGAAATTTATTTAAAAATTAATTTTATTTATGAAAATTATTTGTAAACTATTTTGTTTTGAAAGATAACACTATTGTATTATTGTTATTAGACATTGTATAAACATTGAAGTGTTATCCTAATAGGCTTTGTTCTTACAACCAAATGTTTCCTTTGGGAGGTTGTAGATGTTGTGTTATAGGATATAGGTAAAGGGAAGGGAATTATGTAGCATGTTGGCTCTACTTTGGTCATTCCCTTCATAGTATGGTGGTTTGGAGGTGACTATTAGTCACATTGAGACTTGTTGGTCTTGATTTATTCATATATTGAGTTTTATTTAGTATGGATTGGATAATATGGTTTTGGTTATATATTTTTCTTCTGTATAGTTCTTTGTTTTTATGTCTTGTTTCATTATATGTAAGACCTTGTTCATTATTCTTACTTCACATCACCAAGTGATGATTAGCTCAAGTATTTGGCTTGGTTGACCTGAGTTAGTCTATTATAGGTAGGAGGTATGGAATATGAAAGGATTACATATTTGGAAACCAGTGGAAGGAATCCTTTTGGATGGAATGAAAACAAAAAATACCTAGACATTGGAGTTGATTTACTTGGACATTTTGGGGTGATATCTATTTAATTCTCTAGGATGATCACTCTTTGATTCGATGTTTATTGATGATTACACATACAAAGTATGGGAGTAATTTTTAAGGTAAAAGTTTGTGGTGTTTGATACTTTCATTTGATAGAGGTACATGGTGTAAAAATGAAATGGTTTGAAATTTAAGTTCTCATGGTTGGAAAATGGTGGTGAGTAAGGAAGTAGAGAGTTTAGGTGGTTCTGATAGTGGAAGGGGATTCAAATTGAGAAGGATGTTCTATGGAATCTGGAACACAACAATGTTATTTAGAAGATGAATAATATTTTTTTTTGGAAATATAAATGAATATGAAAATTAATGAAGGGGCCTCTATGGTGTATTAGGTGGAAGAAATTAATTGTGAGCCATACTTAGTAAATTATAGTCTATCATCACTAATTGGATAAAAAATGCTATATATTGTTTTATCTTGAAGGAAAGTATATTTAAACTACCTCATGATCATTAGAGTGCTCACCTATGTACATTTTTATTCCTTAGAATTAGAAAATATGGAGGTTAAGTCTTGATCATGTTACTTTTTTTTGCATATATAGATGAATTTATTGGATTTAGACTTCAAGATGATAATTCATCGAAAATTATCAGAAGAAATGTGTGTTATTCAATGAGGTGATTGTATATAAGGATAAAAAACTAGTGTAAAGTTTTTTTAAAAGAATATTATCATTATAAGAAAAGGTTCCATTGAATATAAATCTATTATTTATGGATGCTCTAGAAAATATAGTGAGAAAATTAGTATAAGAAACACAAGAACATCCTATGGAGTTACTAGAAGAAGGGGGTTAAGTTATGATAGTGTTTCCTAGAACTGATGTACCAAAAAGTTCAAGGATAAAATAATCTCTAGTACTGAGAGTTATAACATCAAAAGTTATAGTACATGAAGGAACTCATCTATATAGAAAACTATATTGATTTACCTGAGTAAGAAAACCATTTAAAAGTTATGGAAATAGTTTTAACTATTTACTTCTAATGGATGATGGTGAGTCTAAGTGATCTTAAGATGAAAGGAGGTTAAAAGAGTCAGAATAATGGGATATGGACATGCAATATGTACATGATTCCATCCATGTGTCAAGAACATGGGAGATGATGAAGAAGATAGCTGGAAAGAAAGTCATACAATACAAAGGGTTTTATCTGGTGAAGGAATAGGTGGATGGTAGAATGAGGTGCAATTATATACTATTTTTGAATCATTTTCTTCAAATAGAGGTATATATTTCTTAGATATATTTTCTATAGTAATAGTAAACATAATTATTTGGATGGTGGTGAGTATGGTTACTTTGTAAGGTCTTCATCTAGAAAAGTTATACATGAAGACAACATTCATTCATGAGGACTTAGGTGACGAGATCTCTATAGATAATCCAGTTAGTTTCAAGGATAATTTAAACAAGGTTCTTGTGTGCTGACTCAAGTGAAGCCTTCATAATTTGATGTAAGTACTGAGGAATTAGAAAAATAAATTTAGTTACTTTATAGAAGAGAATAAATTCCTTCAGATCAATATGGATTATTTCTGTTACTGAAAAGAGTTTGGTGATGGGAGTTTGTTATTTTTTACTTTATGTTAATTATATATTTATTATAGTTCTAATGAAGGATATAATCAATATTCTAAAGGATGATTTGTCTGGAGGTTTAGTAATGAAGGACCTTGGTCCAATGAATTAGATTTTAGTAATGAAAATTATGAGAAACTTATGTTTTGGTACTTTATACCTGACCCAAGAAGACCATGTTATAAATATTTTATATAACATTAGTATTTTGGAAGAAAAACTAGTGTCCACAGCCTCATCAAATTCTTTAATATTATCAAGGAGTAATCAAGATGGATAGAAGTTGATATAGAGTACATGGAAAAAGTTACGTATACATTATATTTTTATAAGTTTTTCATATTCCATGGTTTTTACTTATCTAGACATTGAGGAATAAGTGGCATTGGTTAATAAGTTTTTGTAGATACCTATAAGAGAGAACTGGGAGGTTGTGAAAAGGATTCTCCAGTACTTAAAGGGTTATAGAACTGTGGAACTTTTATTTATACCAAATGATACTTTAAAAGGTTTTGAAGACTCATACATTATAGGATATTTAGATTCATGGAAGAGAAATTATGTATATGTTCTTACTTTTAGAATAACAACAGTGGGATGAATATATAAGCAACAACTAGTAGTCTCAATCTCAATAATGGAAGTGGATGATATAAAATTTATGGAAGTGGGGAAGGAGTTGGTCTGGTTTAAAGGGTTGCTTGATGATATTAGATGAGAAAGAAAAGTTGGGATACTATTTTCTTACTCAGATAATACGATTAAATTATATGGAAATCCGACACGTCATTATGATATGAAGCATATTTACTAAAGTACCACTTTATCTAGAAGTTGTTGGTAGATAAATTTTTAAACCTACATAAGATAATTGGAGTTCTAAATTAATTGGGAATGTTGCAAAAGGTTTTTACCAAGGAAGTACTGTGGTGATGTTATACCTTAATTGGACTTGGATCATCAAAAATTATAGTTGTAAAACCATGTAGTTTCCAAATTTATATTAAAGAGGAAGTGATGGAGTGTGTTGAAATATAATTAAGGAATTAGTTATAAACCTGAGAAATAATCTCAAGTGGGAGATTTTGGTGGCATGTTAGAATCATCTCCTTGCCGAGGAAGTGAAGAACATTAGAAGGAGAAACTTTGATATCCCATTTTCTGATTACCATATGTGATTATGTAATGGAATAAGTTGAAGTTTGGATCTCTATAAATTAGTAATGAAATTTGGGAAGGTGTAATGAAAACCAAATAAATTGGAAAATGATTCCATGAAATATATGCTAGAAGATATATTTCACTATATTCATGTGGTTTGAGAAGTGAACTAGTAGAGTAGGTTGATCCTTTTAGAGCCTTGACCTAATAGATGATATTCCCTAATGATATGCTCAGGTGGATGTAAACCTTAATAGATATGTTGGTGATGGAAAATAGTGGAACTATTTGGACACTCTATATATTAATTTGGTTAAATCACATAGTTTTACACAACTAATATATCATTGTACTATTTTATTTTACTTGAATAAAGTTAAATATGAATCTACCATGGATTGGGACAAGAGTCTGACCCACATAACCCCTTATGTTGTTCTTGTGCATTTCTTTCCGATCATTACAATAAATAGTCCTATCTGCTAATTTTACATGTGGGTTTATTTTGTGGTGTGGTGTATTGGGTGTGAATTTCTTAAAATATATGGAAAATATAGTCTGGGTTCACTCTTTAACTTTTTCTATACACATTTATGTTCTGGTGAAGTGTTGTATGATGATTTATCAGACGTTGTCCATGGACCAAACACCCCTCTTCCCCTCTATTTCTTTGACCAATACTGCACTGAAAACAACATGTTTTGGGAGAATAACATTATAAATCTCTAAAATATGGTTTATAAGTGAATTAATGACTCTATAAAATGTGATCTTTGTTTAGCATTCACAAGGTAGTCAGTAAAGTAATTTAAAGACCACTTTTGGTGGATTCTAATGTTCTTATTTCTAGAAATGCAGTAAAATTTTTATTGTTCTTTATACATTTGTAAAATTATATTTGTATCGATTCATTCATTTAATAATTAGAATATTACTATATCATATTTTTACATTGACTAGGTATAATATTATTTTTTTTAATTTTTTTAATCTTATTAAATCATATTGTAAACTTCCTCAGTTTAAAAAAAATTCAATTTAAATTATTCAAATCTCAGAATGATTTAATGGTTTGGGTGTAAAATTTTGATTATTCTCTTGGTGATATTATTTTAACTAAAATATCAAAAAAAAAAATTAGTTTTTACATGTTTAAAGTTATACTTATGTGTGATCACAGTGGTATATTTAACAATAAAGATAAAAGTTAAAAAGAAATTATGTTATAATTATAGAGATAGAAAAAATAATTTTCTATTTTAATTTATAGAAATATATTTGAAAATATAGGGTATTTAGAAAAAAATGATGATATGTGATATATATAAGTAAAACATTGCAATGCATATGGAGGGTCACCCATACACAATGAAATCGTATGATAATGTAAAGAGTTTAGTGGAAGATTTTTCAATGAATAATGTGAAACCAAGAGATATTCTTTTAATAATAAGGTAAAAAATGATAATAAAGTATCTTTAATCTTGAATGTATACAATTCACATGTGAAATATCAAATGATTGAGTAATCATGTAAAAATACAATATAGGTTGTTATATCAATTTTTTATTTTAAAGGATATGATATTGAGTATCATAAAAAAGATTCCACTAATGAGTTGGAAGAATTATGCTTTTCTCATCTAATATCATTGATAATATGACCTTTCTATCTATTTTTTGTTGATTAATTCACCATATAATATGAACATGTATCATTTTATTTCTCTAAATGTATTTTATTTCTCTAAATCAATCCAAATTTATTTTTTTATTTTTTTATTTTTTTGTTGGTTTAGTTTACCATTAATTCATCTTTTTTATTTTACTTCAATGAATCAAAAAATTTCCATAAATTTCATCTTTGAACATAAAGAAATGTAAACATATAATTTTTGTGAATAAACTTGTTTGAAGTTGAAAATGGATGAATCTTTTTATCTACATATTAGTATAAAAAGTAGATCCTTGGCTATGATGAATACATTCCAAAATGAATTTCCATATACAAATTAATTACTTTGTAGATGACACATATCTAAAATAAATTTATAAAATTAAATTAAATAGATAAAATTGAATATGTTTTGGGATTTGTTAATAAAAAGTTAGATTTATTAGTTAAATGTACAATGATGACAACATGCATTAAAAATTATATAGAACTTTAAGTAATATTGACCGAATATCCAGATACTTTTGATATATATTTTTAAATAATAATATATAATTATCCACTAAATTGATTTTTTTAATCTTTTTAGATGTTCTCAATTATCCAAATGAAGTATGGTTGAAAATATATAAATAATTTTTTGTTTCTATGTGGGATAACAAACAACTTAGCTTTATAAATTTAAAAACTAATAAAATTGAGAGTCAGCATTCAATGTTACAATTATATATGGAATAAAAAAATCTAATTTAAATATATTTATGTATTTTATTGATCAAATTATATAGTGAAAACTAAATTTTATCCAATAAATAATTGAAAAATGGAAAATTCTCCTCATATATGAATTCAATAAATCACAATTTCTAAAATAGATAGGTTTTAGTTTACACTGTTCATTAGATAAAATATTTAAATACCATGATCGATCTCATGTTATTTAGTTAGTTGATGAAAACTGAGGTTTTTAGTTGGTAGAATGTTTTGGGTTACCATGATTGTCTGATCTTGCAATGTATTTTAATAATGGGCATCATATTTCACTAAAGTCAATCAATAATTTCTGGGATAAATCTTGATTTCCCCATTAACTTTATTTTTTATGATTTTTCATCATAGGTCTATCAATTCTATTAGAGATAATTGATTATTTAAGAGAAAGATTGATCTTAAATAATGTGTATCCATGCAATATAATGATCTAAATTATGAATTTGAATTAAAAATGTTAAAAAATTATTTTAACAATCAGTCAAAATTTTGAAAGTATGTTTTTTAAGAAAGATAGATGAGATATTTAATCTAATAAAAAAATTGGTTCATGAATGCGTTGTTGAAAAAAATACTCATGGATGTGTAATATTAAAAGGTAAATATAAAAAAATTACGCATCTTGATCTCAAAATTCAAGATTCTCAAAGTCATAATTATTCAAAAAATAAAAAAAAACCGGGATTTGATTTGTTGGACTTTAATCAAGAACCCATGAATATTAGTTTCTAAATGTACCCGATTTAATATTCACATCCATCTGATAATGAAATTTGGGATTTATATCATCCTAAAATCATGTATTTACTAGATGTTTTAGGTGATAGAAGTTTTGGATTTTAATAAATACCTACCTGTCTCAATTTTCCTTAAAAAAATTGGTCTCAAATTCAGATTGAATTCTTCTGTGAGTAATATACACATCAAGAAGAATAAACCAATACATTTGGGGTTAATTATTTTAAAAGTCTATATAACTCCTTTAAGTTACCAAAATTGGGTCTTACACTATCTGATCATTATAATATTATTCCCAACACTAATGATTTTAATAATTTCAAGGTATGATGTGGTAATCCATTTATTAATAATTCAAGGATGTACAACTTGCTTACCACTTTATTCTAGTCTAATAGTCACTATATTATCCAGATATTTCAATGATACATGAAGATGGTAACTAATAAGTGAACATTATGTTTTAAAAATAGTCTTTAATTCCTCATATTCATCATAAATTTTTTAAAAAAGGATTGTGCATCTGGTTATAGAACCATATACATGACTTGACTAAATATATACTACTAACATTGTTTCTTTAATTGTATTATTGGAAATGTTATTATAGATGATTAAAATAATAATTAGTAATAATTTATTATTTATATCTCCTCCTATTATTTATATTTACATATACATGATAAATTATAATATATATAAGGTTTATGGGATTGTAAACTATAAAAAAGTCACTCACCTAGACACCCTAGTGGGTTAATCCTCTACCATCCCCATAAGGAATGTAAAGAACCCACTAAACCTATTTTATAACATATTTATGGCTTAAAGGCCCATGTTTTTGATGGGATAAAAGAATAAATGAATGTTTTCCAATAAACCTTGAATAAGATGACTCAAATACCAGGATGAGTAGCCTAGTATCACACCATGCCATGAGTATTTACACCATTCCCCTTACTAGCATCATCACATTGTGTTACTTCCTCATTCCATGGAAGGTAACCACTCCACCCCCATCAGAAATACATCTAGATAGAGGTTCAGTTGATAGGTTCTAATTCAACCATTTCTCTTTCAAGTATCCCTTCCAACTTCACATGCATCTCATATTTTTGGGTTTCCTACCAGACATGCCATGTCATCTACCTGTTCACATGCGCATTTGTGTCACAAGTCAACACACCGTGACACCCCTACCAAAAAACTTCTCTCTATCTAATAAAAAATATGATTAGGTTAAGAGATATATAATAAGAATCAATTCACTAATTTTAATTTTAAGTTTCCCACTCGATGATGCCTATGTGTTTTTTTGTTGTGCAACCTTCCAAGTCACACCACATTGTTCTCCTAGTGACATTATTCCACCTAACTACCTACTGCTATATCACATTTTAATTTCCTAAAAGAATATGGTGTTGAGATTTTTTTTTTCAAAAATACATAATAATGTTATTTAAAGGGGGAGATTATTGAAAATAATACTCTGTCTCTTTATGATAATTTTGTTGCTCACAAATACCCTTAATTATTTTCTAATGATTTTATTTAGTATTTTTCAGGAACTTATTAACTTATTTTACTCTTGAAATAACGAGAATTTATTACTTATTCGGGAACTGTTTTAGCGCGTTCTAGAAACATTGTTCATACCTTACTTATTCGGGATCTACTTTAGTGTGTCCTAGAATCACTGTTCATACCCTACGTGGATAAACATAGCGTAAGGATGAAAAGTGTGTATACTTTTTTAGATAAGAGAAAAGTATGGTTAATCAACCATACGTTATCAGAAAAGTATGGAAGAAGAACCTTATGTTAGGAAGGAACCTTACATTTGGGTTATCAATAAAGTATGGAAGGAGAACCGTACGTAAGTACTAAACGTTATGTTTATTTCTCAAAAGTATGGTTCATCAACCTTAATTTTTTAAACAACCATACGTTATTTGAATGGATATTTTATATTTAGTCTGAGAGTTGAAGAAAAAGTATGAATGATAAACCCTACATTTATGATCAACATTAAATTTGAAGAAAGTAACATGAAACCTTATTTTATGTTCAACCTTACGTTGTCAACCCTACATTTAGAGGCCACGTCATCAACCTTACGTTTGGCGTCGAAAAGTATGAAAGACGATATTTTTATGCAACGGTCAGCAAGATGATTGTTAGGAGGATTTCAAGCAGGATTTAAATTCGATTTTAAAATAAAACTTTGACGGATTCAAAGCCGTTTTATCAATGGATTAAAGATCTAATTAAATGAAGATTTTTATGCCGAGTCTTCAAAGAAGTTACAACTACTCTGTAAATTCAAAATTTTGAATATCACGAATCAAAAGGTGACTTTTATGGATCTAAATGTGCAGGGGATATGCTCAGCTTTATTATATATGTTTTCTCTGAAACACTAGGCACAGGTGTGTGGTGATCAATCTATTATTCAAAAAGGTGGAAAACAGAGACTGCAAAAAGCACTCAGTTATGCTGATTCAAAAGGAGCATTAAAGCTCTGTTTATTTAAGAAGAATAAACTCGATAAAAGATTAACTTGTTCTACATCAAATATCTACTACTGCTTAAGTTGTGAATTATATCTCTATATCTACTGCAACTAGATCGACTCAGAACTGCTTCGACTTGAAAATCAATATTTCTAGAGACGACGATACATCTGCTATCAATTGTATTCTGTTACAATTGTGAAGATCAAGAGGAAAAGTTCTTTCTAGAATTCTTTTTATCTTGAGTAACCAGCTTCTTGTACTAAGCTGAGTAGGTTCATTTTTGAACCATAAGGCTTTGTTAGCCTGAAAATTGTAAAGGTGTCAACTGCCTTTTTTTCAGTTGTTGGAAGGTCTGTGGAAAAGAGGACCAGATAGTGAAAATCACCAAGATCGTGGAGTTGAGCATTGGTGGAGTGGACTAGGGGAATTCTGTTCCCCAAACCACTATACATCTATGTGTCCCTACTTTTACTTATTCCACTGCATGATCAAATCTGATAAAGCATAGAGGACATAACTCATTCAATAGAAGAGTTAATGAAAAATCTAAAAGATGAAATTCACCCCCCTCTTGTGTATAATCTATATATTCAAGATCCAATAATTGGTATCAGAGGTGGAGCTTCTGATAGAGCCTTAGAAAGCTAGAAGCATTTAAAGATTATACAACAGAGCATCATGACTGATACAAGATAAGGGATGTCAATGGTCATAGCACCATATTTTAATGGATACAACTATGGATGCTGGAAATCGCGCATGATAATATATCCGAAAACCTTGGATATAAAATCTATTCAAAGATTGTAACTCCTTATGAAATTCCTGAAAAGCCTGAGACATGGAGTTCTACCATAGAGGCAGATTATGATATGAATTCGAAGGCTATGGATGCAATTATCTACAGTCTAGGACCAAATGAATTTAACAGTGTATCTCAATGCCCGACAACATATGAGATGTGGAAAACAATAGCTGTGGCATATTAAGGAATAGACAATGTGAGACAAATGAGATATGAAACTGCCAAATTGAAATTTGATACTTTCAAAATGTTTGAAGGTGAAAGCATTACCCAATTGAATGGGAGATTGACAGAAATTTTCAATAATATAACAGCTCTAGGAGAACCTATCGAGCAGGCTGATAAAGCATTAAAAGTACTGAGGGTACTTTCTACTCGATGGAATGATATCTCTGCTGAAATCAGACAATCAACAACTGTCAAAAATCTTACCATGAGAGATCTGATTAGTATAATGATGATGTACAAAGTTGAAATGCAAGATGAGGCAAATGAACATAAAGTCTACATCAAAAAGGTTGATACTGCCTTGAAGGTAACTTCACAAAAAAAATATGAAGAACAGAGAAGTCAAATCTAAATTAGAGATCTCTGACTCATCAAACTGAGATGGCGAACTGGCTCAGCTAGCCAAAAAATTTAGAAAATTATACAGCAAGAAAAGAGACTTCCAAAAATCCTTTAAGATAGATGATAAGGAAGTAACATGCTATGAATGCAAGAAGATAGGGCATATCAGACCAGATTTCCCACAATTGAAAGATTCAAAGAATAAATTCTTCAAAAGAAATGACTGTGAGAAGAAAGACAAGAAATCTATGAAAGCCACTTGGAGTGTATCTGAAGACTCCAGTGACTCACTTGAATCAAGCTCTGAGAATGAAGGAGTCAATCTAAAAGAAAACATGGGTTTCATGGCAGAAACCGATGAGGTATACTCATATTACTCCTCTGACTCAAATAATGAATCAAATTCTGAATCAAGCTACAAAATGAAAAACTTACAGCATACTGCAATATGCTTGAAGAAAGATATGACTCACTATTTAAGAAACAAATGTCACTGAAAAACATACATAAAGTTGTTTCAGATGAAACAGATACAATACTGAAACAATTTAAGGAATTAACTGATAAATACAATTCTATTAACACTAACTATATTAATTTTGAATCAAGAATAAAAAAACTTCAGGATGAAGTAGAATCTTACAAACAAGATGCATTGGTTTTTACAAAAGGAGAGAATTAATTAAATGAAATTCTTGGAAAAAATTTCATTAAAAAAGAGATTTGGAATTGGTAGTAAAGGAGAAAAAACTAAGCTATATAAAAATTATTTTGTTCCTATCTCTAAAAGGGTTAATTGTAACTTTTGTGGGACAAAGGGACATATAGATAAAAAATGTTTCTTAAGACAACCTAAAATTTTTGGTTTTAAGAAATACTATGTTTCAAAAGACTTATATGATTCAGCTGATTTTAAAAGAACAAAGCAAATCTGGATACCCAGATCATTGCTAGCTAACACCCCTGGACCCAACAGAATATGGGTACCAAAGCAATTTGTTTAAATGTCTTTGCAGGTAGCAGGCCACCAGAGTAGAAAAGATATATGGTACATAGACAATGGATACTCAAGACATATGAGTGGAAACTCATTGAATTTTTCTTCACTCACTCAAAAGGAAGGAGGACTTTTCACATTTGGTGACAATGCCAAAGGAAAAATCATTGGCATTAGAACTATTAGAGATCCAAAAATAGTCTCAATCAACAAAGTACTTTATGTACAAGGATTAAAACACAACTAGATAAGTATCTCTCAACTATGTGATGATGTATATACTATTGATTTTACTAACAATTTCTCTACTCTTTCTAAAGATAAAATATTTAAATTTAAGGCACCAAGAACTGATAATGTCAATACTTTGGATTTAAATTCCTTGTATAAACAACAAGTAAACTGCTTGACTGCTAAAGTAAGTGAATCTTGGATCTGGAATAGGATACTTGTACATTGCAATGTATATGTTTTACATAAATTGTCTAATAATCATCTAGTTTCTGATTTTCCTAGTCTCAAATTTGAGAGTGACAGATTATGTGATGCATGCCATCTTGGAAAGCAACACAAATCATCATTCAAATCTGTTAATAAAGTTGCTAACACTAAACCTCTAGAACTTATCCATATGGATTTGTTTGGACTTTCCAATGTAGCAAGATTATCTAGTAAATTATATGTTTATGTATTAGTTGATGATTATTCTAGATTTACTTGGATTTTCTTTTTGAAATTTAAAAATGAAGCTTTTACTTTATTTGAAAGTTTCTCCAAATCTGTTCAAAATGAAAAAGGTTTTAATATAATCTCATTGAGAAGTGATCATGGTGGAGAATTTGAGAATCATGAATTTAATTCTTTTTGATCAAACATGGGTAATAAACATACCTTCTCTGCACGAAGAACACCTCAATAGAATGAGATTGTAGAAAGAAGAAATAGAACGATTCAAGAAATGGCTAGAACTGTGTTAAATGAATATAGCCTACCTATATATTTTTGGAAAGAATCTGTAAATACAGCTTGCTATATAATTAATAGAGTTTTAATTAGACCTATTTTGAAAAATACACCCTATGAAATATGGAATAACAAAAAACCTAAAGTAAATTACTTTAAAGTTTTTGGATGCAAGGTATATATCTTGAACACCAAAGATAATCTTGGTAAGTTCGATCCAAAATATGATGAAGTTATTTTCTTAGGATATTCTGGTACCTCCAAAGCTTATAGAGTCTATAATAAAAAGTCAAGGATTTTTAAAGAATCAGTTCATGTGAAATTTGATGAATCAGATCCCATTGATAAAAGGAAAGATCAAATGGATGAACCTGACTCTAATGATAACATGAGACTTGAGAACTTAAAGAATGATTTTGAAAATGATATAAAAGAAATTCAGTCCAGTTCAGAGGAAAATGATACTGAAGAACCTTTAAATGTATTGCCTAAACAGTCTAGAACCCTAAAGAATCACCCATTAGAAACTGTGACAGGTGACATAGAAACTGTTATTCAAACTAGAAGAAACTTAGGAAATCTAGTGGAATTCTCTGCCTTCCTATCCCAACAAGAACCCAATACTATAGAAGAAGCTTTAGATGATGAAAGATGGGTAATATCAATGCAAGATGAATTAAACCAGTTTAAAAGAATTGATGTTTGGTAATTAGTGGAAAGACCTAAGAATTATCCAGTAATATGAACCAAATGGGTCTTTAGAAATAAACAGGATGACCAAGACACAATAACTAGAAATAAAGCAAGATTATTAGCTAAAGGATATAATCAAGAAGAAGGAATAGATTATGATGATAATTTTGTACCTATAACTAGGTTAGAAGCCATTAGAATCCTTTTAGCCTATTCATCTTATATGAATTTTAAATTATTTCATATGGATGTTAAATATTCTTTTTTAAGTGGTTATTTAATGGAGGAAGTTTATGTGGAGAAACCTCCTAGTTTTGAAAACTCTCAAAAACCTGATTCTGTTTTTAAACTTAATAAATCTCTTTATGGCCTTAAACAAGCACCTAGATATTGGTATGAAAGATTAAGCTCTTTTATTTTGAAAAATGATTTTACTATTGGAATGGCAGACCCAACACTGTTTAAGAAAACTGTGAATTCTAATTTTTTATTGGTTGAAATTTATGTTGATGATGTAATTTTTGGACCAACTAATAAAACCCTTTTTAATGAGTTTTCAAAGTTAATGAAAAAAGAATTTGAAATGAGTATGATAGGAGAACTAAATTTCTTTTTAGGACTTCAAATTTATCAAAAAGATTTTGGAAATATTTTGAATCAAATAAAATACATTACTGATTCACTTAAGAAATTTGGACATGAAAACAACAATCCATTTACAACTCCTATGTGTACTAATATAAAACTTGATTTGGATGAAACTGGGAAATTAGTTGAAAACAAGTTATATAGAGGTATGATTAGTAGTTTGTTATATCTTACTGCTAGCATGCCCGATATAATGTATTCAGTATGTCTTTGTGCTAGATTTCAATCAAATCCCAAAGAATCTCATTTAACTACTGTCAAAAGATTTTTTTGATATTTAAAAGGAATTATTTTTCAATCTCTACTTTATCCCAAAACTTATGATTTCAATTTAATTTCATATTCATATGTAGAATTTGGGAGTTTTAGATTAGATAGGAAAAGATCTTCAGGAACTTGTCACTTTTTAGGAAAATCTTTAGTGTCATGGTCAAGTAAGAAACAACATTTAGTTGCCCTGTCAACAGTTGAGGGAGAATATGTTTCTGCTGGCAGTTGCTGTGCACAGGTGTTGTGGATGAAAAACACTCTTATGGACTTTGGACTAAATTTTAATAATAATCCTATTTTATGTGATAATAAAAATGCTATAAATATTTCAAAAAATTTTATTAATCATTATAGAACTAAGCATATTGATATCAGACATCATTTTATAAGAGATCATGTTCTTAAAAAGGATATATCTTTGGAATTTGTAAGTACTGAAATTCAATTAGCTGATATTTTTACTAAACCACTTCCCACTACAAGGTTTGATTTTATTAAGGGGGAGCTAGGTTTATTTGATTTTAAATAAAATTTTATTTTAAAATACTAGTTCTTTATTTTAATTCTGCTTAAAATAATTTTTCTATTTTTTTTAAACAGAATAAGTTTCCTTTCCCCAGTGTAATCTATTTTATTTATTTTTAAATATATGTAATGATTATTAAAAACATGGGAATTGAGGTTGTCAAAAACCCTTTCGACTTCTAAACTGTTTCATTTCTATCAAAACCTTTTCGAACCCGCAAACCACACCTCTACTCGTGAACCCTAATATTCGAACCTCTGAAACCCTAACCTTCAAACCTTCAGATATTATTGCAGAAATGGTAAGGACTAAAAGAGACAGTGAAGCCGAGACAAGAAAGGCCAAGAGACAATGCTCCGAAGGAAGAAAAATATTACAGGGCAAGGTAATAGATCTCAACTGGTTATTTCAGACAAATCTACTGTTGAAACAAGAGCTGTCGTTTCAGAACCTTGAACATACGTTCAACAGTGAAAATACAGAATTTCTGTATAAGGTAGAACTTAGATACTTCTTCAAATTTGTACAGTTTAGTCTAGGGTATACTGAGGATATTATGATGGCTAAGATAAAGGATAGAGATTTTTCAATCTCATTAGTATAAAATGGTCAGATTCTCTACTGACCTCATCAGGGAGTTTTTCCTTTCGATTTGGAAATTATTGGAGATTCTATGCATAAATCAGAGGAAATAATGTGGTTTCTTTTTGGTACTGAGGCTATAAAGAAAATTTTTATCAAGGATTTGGAGCCTGATCAGAAAATTTTGGTCAAATTTGTGCAAACAGGGATTTCACTGAGGATGTCTGAGATGGAAAAGATATTATATCCCGATATATATATAATGTATCTTTTGCTCAGTGATGTCAAACTCAATTATCCTAGGTATATGGTTAGATACCTAAGATATTGTTGTCAGAGTGATTCTCGAATGAACTTTTATCCTTTTGGTCGATTCATTTCCAAGTTGTTGCTTAATAAGGACATGGTGAGATTAATGGATTCCCGAGTACACTGTCATCACAATAATGTGTTTAATACTGGAACTTTATGGAATATTGGATATTTCTGGAGTACTATCGAAGGAAAACTTTTGCGAGTAGGAGCAGATGATGAATCAGAGAATGCTCAAGCTCAAACTGGAAAGTCCAAGGGGGGAAAAGCTGAATCAAGAGTCAGCAATGTAGCAAAAAGGATCCAATTTGAAGTGAAAGATGCTGAGGAAGAAAGAAGTCAGGAGGGACTTCAATATCGAAGAACTAGACCTATTAATGAGGAAATCACTTCCCCTGCATTGGAAACAACAGAAGCTTTATTTTCTTATACTTTTGTAAGAGAAGTTGTTTTTGATAAGACCATGGAAGATGTTAGTGAACAGACAACACCAGTAGAAGGATCATGAGTTTAAGAAGAAGCTGAAAGGGAGACTCAGGAACAGGTTGTAGCTGATGTTGAAGTTACACTTCCACAGGAACAAGATAAGGAGGTAGAGCCTAGTGAATAATTGGTCAGACCTCCGGAAACTCCTGAAAATATTTTTCTCGAAATTCCAGTGGTAGAAAAAGATGCTGATGTTTGTGATGAACATCTCCATGATGCTCCAACATAGGTACTTCAAGAGGCTTTTTCTGTGGAGGAGTCTGAGGAATCTAAGGAAAAATCTGTGGACCAACCCACTCAGGATAAAGAGAAAGAACAATCTGATGCTGACTCATTACCTTTGGTACTACTGCATCATCCAGAGCCTGGGAATGAGAATCAAGCACAGGGTGCCTCTGATTCAAGGAAGAAATAAGTTGGAGAACTGTACAAAAAGGTGTCTCAGTTGGAATCTGAGAATGTCCCTCTGAGAAATGCCTTAGACTTCGAATAATTGAGATTTCAAAAGCTTAAGGAGAGTACAATCTCAAGGCAAGAAGTTGAAATGTTTAAAAAGGATATACTGAATGCAGTTTTCAAGTTGAAATCTGAAATGGTTATTAAGACAGATTTATTAGATCTAAAATTGTTTATGGAGAACCAATTTGCATCAGTTGAAAATAGTGCTGTTAGTGGATCAGGTACTTCACGTAATTTAATCAGAAGATTTCAAGCTATCACAGTCATGATGGGAAACATGAATGATAGGTTGCAAGATCTTTATTGTAACAGTGCTCCATTATCAGTGTTGCTGGACAATCAGAAGTTTTTAGTGGATCAACTGACATCTAGTGAGCCCCCAATCAGAACACTGTTAAATCAGATGTTAGAGAAGCTGTCGGTGTTTATAGAAAAAGAGGAAAGGATGCATGAGTTTTTTAGGGTCAATTTAATCGATTATATTTATATGACTCAGGAGAAAAGATATCCCATTATAAAACTTGGTGATGGGATGATGAAGAGACTTAGGGAAGAGTTTACAGAAATCAAGTCAGTAATCCAGAGGAGATAGGACCTATTGACTACCTTTACCAAATCTTGATTCCTGTGTATATCATTGTCATGTACATACTGCTGTTTTTGAATGAAAATTTCCTCTATTTGTTTTACTATCTTTATTTTGATATGCTAGTACTCCATATTTAATTATTGATAAACAGTTAGTAATAGAATTTACTTACAGTTCAGTGAAACATTAAATGTGTTCAAATCCATGATTTATCATTCTTTTTGATATCACAAATGGGGGTAGAAATTTGGGTAAAAACAAAATTTTATTTTAAAAACCTTATTTAAATGATTACAGATTTATATTTATACAGAAAACTATTTTAAGTTATTAACAGTCATTTATTATAAAGGGAAATTTTCTTGTTCTTTTTATCTAGAGGGAGAAATTTGGACAAAACTAGAAACTTTTATTTTTAAAGAAAAATTATTTTATTTTCATGAAGGGGGAGAAATTTTTATGATCTTGTTAAAATTAAATATTGTTTTATCCTCTCAAAATTCTAAAACATTATTTTTAAAGTTAATTTCATTTAATTAGTCTTATTATTTTATGGGTTTTGTGATCATCAAAAAGGGGGAGATTATCGAGCAAAGTATTGTTTTCAACAATACATAATAATGTTATTTAAAGGGGGAGATTATTGAAAAATAATACTCTTTCACTTTATGATAATTTTGATGCTCACAAATACCCTTAATTATTTTCTAATGATTTTATTTATTATTTTTCAGAAATTTATTAATTTATTTTACTCTTGAAATAACATGAATTTATTACTTATTCAGGAACTGTTATAGTGTGTTCTGGAAAAACTATTCATACCTTACTTATTCGGGATCTACTTTAACGTGTCCTGGAATCATTGTTCATACCCTATGTGGATAAACGTAGCGTAAGGATGAAAATAGTGTATACTTTTTGAGATAAGAGAAAAGTATGGTTAATCAACCATAAATTATCAGAAAATTATGGAAGAAGAACCTTACGTTAGGTAGGAACCTTATGTTTGGGTTATCAACAAAGTATGGAAGGAGAACCGTACGTAAGTACTAAACGTTACGTTTGTTTCTCAAAAGTATGGTTCATCAACCTTACTTTTGTAAACAACCATACGTTCTTTGAATGGATCTTTTATCTTTCATCTGAGAGTTGAAGAAAAAGTATGAATGATCAACCCTACATTTATAATCATCCTTACGTTTGAAGAAAGTATCATGAACCCTACGTTTATGTTCAACCTTATGTTGTAAACCCTATGTTTTGAGGCAACATCATCAACCTTACGTTTGGTGTTGGAATGTTTCAAAGATGATATTCTTAAGCAACGGTCAACAAGATGATTGTTAGGTGGATTTCAAGTCAGATTTAAAGTTAATTTTAAAATATAACTTTGAATTAATTCAAAGTCGATTTTAAAATATAACTTTGAATTAATTCAAAGCCGTTTTATCAATGGATTAAAGATCGAATTAAAATGAGCTTTTTATGACAAGTCTTCAGGGAAGTGACGACTACTCTGTAAATTCAAATTTTTGAATATCGCGAACAAAAGGATACTTTTATGGATCTAAATGTGCAGGGGATATGCTCAGATTTATTATATATGTTTTCTCTGAAACACTAGGCACAAGTGTGTGGTGATCAATCTATTATTCAAAAAGGTGGAAAATAGAGACTGTAAAAAGCACTCAGTTCTGCTGATTCAAAAGGAGCGTCAAAGCTCTGTTTATTTAAGAAGAAGGAACTCGAAAGAATATTAACTTGTTCTACATCAAATATATATCATGGATATACTACTACTAAAGTTGTGAATTATATCTCTATATCTACTGCAACCAGATCGACTCAGAACTACTTCGACTTGAAAATCAATATTTCTAGAGATGACGATCCATCTACTGTTAATTGCATTATTTTGAAATTGTGAAGATCAACTGGAAAAGTTCTTTCTAAAATTATTTTTATCTTGAGTAACCAGCTTCTCGTACTAAGCTGAGTAGGTTCATGTTTGAACTAGAAGGCTTTGTTAGCCTGAAAATTGTAAAGGTGTCAACTGCCTATTTTTCAGTTGTTGGAAGGTATGTGGAAAAGAGGACCAGATAGTGAAAATCACCAAGCTCGTGGAGTTGAGCATTGGTGGAGTGGACTAAGGGAATTATGTTCCCCGAACCGCTATACATCTATGTGTCCCTTCTTTTACTTATTCCGCAACATGATCGAATCTGATAAAGCATAGAGGACAGAACTCATTCAATTGAAGAGTTAACGAAAAATCTGAAAGACCCAATTCACCCCCCTCTTGTGTATAATCTGTATATTCAAGATCCAACATACGGGTTGAAGGTCATTGATGAAATATAGTCCATATATATCAAGGCTCTAATATGTTTTCCGAAAACCCATTTTAGATGAATTGTATGAATACTATAGCACCCCTATATAATACCTACTACAATACCCACACTACTGC
Organism: Viscum album; assembly: GCA_963277665.1. Taxonomy (NCBI): domain Eukaryota; kingdom Viridiplantae; phylum Streptophyta; class Magnoliopsida; order Santalales; family Viscaceae; genus Viscum; species Viscum album. The sequence continues at coordinate 101,123,883 of OY728159.1, forward strand.
AATTCTATTGTAATGCTACAATACCATGATGATTCACATATTCCTAGATTTTAAACAAGGTTTAATGTAGGATTATGAGGTGACATTACCACTGTAATGAAATAATATTTTATGATTTTTTTTCAACTAAATTTAACCTTTTCAATTACTTGTGTTACATGCAACGATTAGTTATATAGAACCATAATATACTATTAATATTATTATTCAAACATGATCATTATTACATAGATGTTAAACCTTGTGATAGGAATTAGAATTAAGTTTTTTTTAAAAATTATGTATAATGGTTTTAGATAAAAAAATATACTGATATATAAGTACATAATTTTTTGTAATGTCTTTATATGCTCTGAAAATAGTTTTTTTTTGAAAAAATAATTTTTTTTAATTTTGTGATTAAATAATAAAATTTACTTTTCCTAATTTATAAAATGTATTTTAAAAAATAAAATTCATTTTTAAAATAAAAATTTCAAATTATCTTAGAGTGAATTTTGGATATTTTTCTAAAAATATTATTTTTTTGATGAATACTAGAAAACATAGATTTTTATTAAAAACTGCCTCTTCAATTAAAGAATTTACAAGTTCAATTTTTTAAAGATGGTTTTATAAGTAAAATTAGTAAAATTGTATTATTAAAAATCCAATTTAGGTAATTGGAATAAATTTCCTATTTATTTTTTATATAAAAACTTTTTTATACTTATGAACTTTTTTTCTTTGGAATACCACTTTTTCGTCACATCCACAGGTTTAATTTTAAATAAAATTATGATATTACTATAAATTACATTTTTTAAAATGGATTCCATGTTTTTAAATAGAATAATAAATTTTATAAAAAAAATTCCAACTTAATTTTTGTTCATAATGAATGTTAAAAATAGTAAAAATTAATTACCACATTTAATATTAAAACATGTTTACCCGAGGGTTAAACTAAAAGGATAAGGGTTAAAATGACTTCAAAACATGTACAACTCCTATTTTATTGAAATATTTCGACATTATATCAAATAATGTTATATAATGATCTATTGTTTCACCTTTTCATGAGTGTATAACGTGTTTATATCTTTTTCTTTTCAAAAATTTCAATTGTCTCTTCTTCCCCTTATAAAAGGGAATCCCATCTTCTCTACCATTAACACATCCAGAGACTATTTTCTCAGAATATGCCTACCAAAATAACTTAATTAATTCCCTATTCAGGTCCTAGAATCCTTATTTTAATTATTAAACACACCTATGAAGGAATTTAGTGAAAACCTAAACTGGTTGTCCGAATAAGAGGTATATTTGTTGACTGATCATTTTCGTAATATTTATTATTATAAATCGTTAAATTATTCATAAAATTTGATGATAAAAGAAAATAATTATTGACCATATAATTATATGTTATACTGTTAATTTAATAACCTATATGTATCTCCTCTTACATTAAATGATAAATGAAACCATCCACCGTGTGCACGACGGACTACCGCCTCACAAATCGATGTAATTCATTTTCCATAATAGCCTCTCACCGGTGGATATAATAATGGATTAAAAGTATATATATGAAATTTATTTTAAAATTATACTCATGTAATTATAATAACCAATCTACATTCTTATCTTCCAATCCATTGAAAAAAGATAACATTTCTTATGTGTACATGTGGACTACCACCTTTATGAAGCGATGTGGTATGTTATCCTTTTTATTTTGACATGTATGATTATAAGGATATATTTAATGAATATATATATGGTTTATATGAGATTAAAATTATTATTTAAATGTGAATTAATATTTAATTTTCTTTCATTCTATCTATTGAGAAAATGGGAACAACATTCGCACGACGTCAGACCGACCTTCTCCATGAAGAATGTAATTCATTTTCATATCCCAACATTTTATGGATGACTATAAAAATGTATATAAAGAGTATATTTGATATTTATATCATTATTAAAATTTTTGTGATGATGGTACCATAATAAAAGTGTAATGACTAAAATTAACAATCCAAAACATACCTGGAAAACAATGTAGTTATTACCTGATACAATAATTTTAACCAAAGAATTATTAATAAAATAATGATAAAAGGTTATAAGTAGATCATATATGGTATGATATATATGCGTATGACTTATTAATAAATTTATAATAAATTTATATTTATTATAAGGATTAAATTAACAATCCAAAACATACATGAAAAACAAAGTATTGGTTACCTGAAACAATAATTTTAACAAGTAATTGTTAATAAATTTATAATAAATCAATATTTATTATATAGTATTTTTTTAATGTGTACGATGAATTCCGAGACTTGAGGTAAGGGATTTTCGTCTCACTTTTATTTTTTTGAGACACATGCCATATTCACTACTTGTTTCTTTTATATGGTGTATAAAATAACCATAATTTTATTTTATGATTTTTATTATTGAAATTATTGGTATTTACAAGTCTATATAAGGTTCTTTATTTCATGGGAATTATAATTCAAAACTCACCAAAGTATTAAGGGTTTTACATTGTAATCTAATTATTTATCAGGACTGTTTTTTTATATTTTTAGATAATGAAATATTATGATCTATGTGTCAAGAAACTCATGAATTTTCTAATTATATAATTATTTTTTGGGAATACATGATTTCACTTATTTTTCCTCTCTTTAGAAAAAGATATACCAAAATAATATTTTTCAAGAAAAATCAACTTTTTTTTGCTTTTTGGAAGAAAATATTATCTATTCTATGTTCATATTTTATAAGAAATTTTTAAAGAATTTTTTTATTATTATAAAATTATATTTAAAGTAAATTTTACCCTTTCTTAATTTTTACAATTTGATTTTAAAGGAATCTTCTTTTCATTTTCTGAATACTGTACTTTTGAATTTTTATTAAAAATGTGAAATGAATCATTATTTTAAAGTGTATTACATGAATAGTATTTTCCACTATCATGAACACTCAATGATTTAAATATTCCTCCATAGGTGTCAAAATATATTATAAAAGGAAATGTTTTTTTTAATATTTGGGATTTTTTTGAATTTAATAAGTGATTTCAAATTGGAAATGATATTTTTCTTAAGAAGTTTTCCAAGTGATATTTTAAAATATTTTCCCATCAAAGATAACATCCTTTTTTGTTAATTAAGATTTAATAGAACTATTAACTAAGGATATAATCCTAATATTTTTATTTAATGGTTTACAATTATTATGAAAATATTTTTATGAAACCTGTTCCTTTTCCATGGGGTTATGCTTTGAGGAATTGATGAAATTATTATGAAATTCATTTATTTTATATGGGTTATAACTTGATGAAATGTGTATGAAACCTATTAGGTTTCCATGGTTTATGATATGATGAAAAAATTAATAATCCAATTTTCTTTTCATGGGTTATGATATGATGAAAAATTTATGATCTTATGAAACACATATGTGTGATTTCCATTATGTGATGGGTGGGCCTATAATTATATAGACCTCCAATGCATTAGGTAAATATTGAAATATCATGATATAAACATGACTAGAATGGGGAGTGGACCAAGTTCAGTAAGTGATTATATCCCTTATAATAGTATTGGGAGTGAATGTTGACTACTATGAAGTTTTGGGGAGTGAACCCATTCCACTATGATAGTTTTAGAAACGATCCTTGACAACTAAGGAAATGATTTTCTATTATTATTTGTATTCCAAAAGTTCATTTATTATCCAAATGTTATGATTATAGAGAAATTTTTATTTTATTCATTTATTATTTGTGTCTTATGAATTACCAAGACTTATATGATGAATCATGTTTATGATCCATGATAAGAAGGGTATAGTTTTCAAATTTTATTCTCATGTTCTCATACCCTTATGACGGTATTATGTTGATATATCCCTTTTTTATCCTTATTAAGCACCAGAGATAAGCCTTTATTATATGGGTTTATATGAAAAAAATTTCAGGTATTAAACCTTTGAAAACCCATATGAATTTCAAAGGAGAAATTCATTTTAAGGGGGGATGAATTTAACACCCCGAGATTTTGGGAAATATATTTTTTGAATTAATTTAATCTTTTTGATATTTTGGAATTCACACGACACTAAATATTGATTTTTTATATGAAAGAACTAATTTTTTATTAAATTATATGCAACACCAAGTTATTCTTTTATTATACACTACAATAAGTTAATCTTGCATTACATTCAACACCGGTATGACTTGTGTTACATGCAACACCGTATTTATACAAAACATCATATTATTATTATAATTATTTGAAAAAGATAGTTATAACATAGTCATTAAAGTTAGTAATATGAATATTATTAAATAATTTTAAAATATTATTTATAATTGTTTTTATAAATATAACATTTTGATAATAAAACATGTAATTTTTGGTAAAGTGTTTATATGTTTGAAAATACTATTTTCTCAAATGAACTACTTCATATGTCATTGTGTGAACAATAATAAAATTATTTTTTATAAAATTTTAGAAGTTGAATTTTATAAAATATATATCATTTTTTATTTTAAATTTCAAAATTATCTTAGTGTGATATTTAGGGATTTTTTCTGGAAAATCTCATTTTTGGGTGAATAATGAAAAATACTAAATTTTAATTCAAAATGGATTTTCAATATAATTTATTTATATTGTTAAATTATATTTTAAATTATTTTAAAATGTAATTATATATATTTTATGTCTATTAATAAAATTTTGGTCATTATAACTATTTTTACATAGAAATTACATATTAAAACTTTTCAAACATTTTATTTTTTTACTCTAAAAACCCGTTTGGTCATCCTGTATACAAGATTCAATTTAAACTAATTTCTGAAAATTATATGACAAAAATTTGGATAAATTGATTCCATATTAATAGTCAGAATAATTTATAATTTATAATAAGTTCAACTTAGTTTTTGACCAAAAATATTAGTGAAAGTGGTTAAAATTAATTACAATGATTAAGATAAAAATTAGTTTAACAAAGGAATAAACCTTATAATTATGGCCCAAATAAACTAGAAACCTGTAAAAAAGAACTTTTATGTTCATATTTTGACCCTATAATCTATTTAATTGGATTTTGACCATTATTTGAGCCAATGGAAATGGGAAAACTTGGGTGAAATTCCCTTTTCAAAAATTTTCAAGAATTCCACTCCTCCTCTACTATAAAATGGTACTAACCACTTTTACTTATTAACTACTCTAAATCCCTTTTTCATGGAAATAATAGAACCAAATATCTTTAAAATATCCATAAATTAATCCTATAATCATTCCTTTGGGCATAAATCCAATCAAGGAATCTTTTTGGTGCAAAACAAGTGGAGATTCCCATAGAAGAGTAATATCCTTTCACAAGTTCTTATGTTTTATTTTCATTCTCTCCACCAGAAATATTATTATTACATGATTATATAATAAATTAATTGTCTAGAATATAATTATATGTTTTTATTACAAGGTTATCACCTACACTTACACACACTTTCATCTAATGGGTTACGAACTTACAGTTTGTGTGTACGACAGACTATAGCCTTGAAGGATGATATTGTTTGTTTTTTCTTTTCCACCTCTCATGTATGAAAATTATGACATAAATAATATTCTTATATGATATATATATATATGATATTTATGATTTATATATGCATTTATAATTATTAAATAAAACATACCTTCATAATTTTCATTTTTTGTAAATAAGATAACTTTATTTGTGGACATGTGGACTACCGCCTATGAAAAGTGATGTGATTTGTTCTCACGTTACATGGAATGTATTATGGATGGGGTTAGTAAAAATATATGATATATATGAAAGAACAATTATAATTAAATTAAATTATATATATGTATAGATATATTTTATTTACTTTCTTTTAATGCGCAATAAAATACAAACAGTGTTCATGCGTACGTATAACCTACCGTCTCCATGAATGGTCTATTCAATTTCATATTTTTATACATTATAGATTATTATAAATATTTATATTCTAAATCTATATGACATTTAAATTGTGTTTTATATTCTGGAAATAATTAAAAAATGATATAAGTAGAAGGATAAAAAATAACAAGTCAAAACAAATACGAAAAAATGAAGATATTACCTGAAACGTAACATTAACCAGAAATTGTTAATAAATGGATAATATTAAGTTCTTATAAAATCATACATGGTATTATATGTAATAATATGGTTCTTTGATATATGAATAATAAAATTATATTTATTATATAAAGTGTTTTAATGAGGATGACGAGAGGCAAGACCTAAGGTAAGAGTTTTCTCATCTCATTTTTATTTTAGTAAGATTTATAGCTTATTCCCCACTCATTTTTTTGTGTATATAATGACCAAAAATATATTCTATTATTATTATTCTTAAATTTAAGGGTATTTACATATCCATTTTATGATCCCTCTTTCATGGGGTTTATGTTTCAAAAGTTTCTGAATCGGTAAATTAATTTTATCTCAATTTACCTTCTTCGAGACACATGTCGTGTTATGCAACTATATTCTTATATGAGGTGTATATACTTACCTTTGACTTGTTTTATCAGAAATATAATTATTTTAGTGATAATTTAAGATTCATGTAGTGTCATTTTTTTAAATGGGTAGTGTGGTTCAAAGTTACTATGTGGTAAGAGTTTATTGCTACAATCTCATCGATTATGAGGATTGTTTATGATGTTGATTTCATTGATGAAATATTATGACGAATATTTCAGGAACACTCATGAATTTTATTATCCTATGGTTATTCATGATATCTCCATGTATTTTTACCATTTTTACACTCATTTATACTTAATATAATTAATAAATCATTTTTTAGAAAATCTGATCTTATCTCTCTCTTAGGTTAGAAATATATGTTATTTAAAAACCATGTTTTCTAATTTTTATTAAAAAAATGTTCTACTATTCTCCTAGTATCTATAAACTAAATTTTTTACCATGTATTTACTTTTAAATAAAGGGGTTTTCAAAAGGAATCCTTTAGTCATTTTCGAATCGAGGCACTTTTATAAACTTTTTACGGGGTAAAAGGAATGTTTGGAATGTACATATTTATCTGCCTTCAGGAATATAATTTCTCTAAAGATTACATTGAAAGTTTAAAAGATTCATTTTTAAGGAATTGGTTTTCTAATATTATAGACATTAATTATTTGTAATTTTTTTAAAAAAAGGTTTTCAAAATGTTTTATAGGTTTCTTTATACTTTTCAACGTGTTTTCAAAGAAGATGATTTTCAAAATGTTTTTAAGATTCATTTATAAAATTTCAAGGAAAAAGGTTTTAAAAATGTTTTCAAGATTAATTTAGACGTTTTCAATGAAATAGGCTTTCAAAATGTTTTCTAGAATAATTTATAATTTTTCAACTTTATTTTCAAGGAAATTTTTTTTCAAAAGGTTCTATGTTTTAAAAAGAATTTTTAAAAGAAGAAAGGATATTTACCTCAATTTTTTTTAAAATATTTCAATGTTTTTTCAATCTAAGATGAAATTAATTGGGGTTACTAATTAATTTTATAAGGATATGATCCAATTGTTCCATTCATATTATTTACCTAAAAGGTTTATGTTTTTATGGAATGATTTTTATAAAACCTGTTTCTCTTTCATGGGTTATATGTTTAGGAATCTAATTTCTCTTTCATGGGTTATATGATTTTGAAACTTGCTTATTTTCTCAGGGTATGCCTTGATGAGATGATTGTGAAACCTATCTATTTTCAAAAGGTTATCATATGATGATATGTTTATGATTCTCATTTAATTTAATAGGTTATTATATGATTATTAATGATCCTATAGAACACATATTTTTGACTTAATTATGAGATGGGTGGGACCTATATCTCCCTCCAATGCATTGGGTAAAGATTTATATATAACTAGATAGACATGGAAATAAAGGGGAGTGAACTTAGTTCAGTAAAGGACTATCTCTACTAAGATGGTCTTGGGAGTGAACCTTAACTACTAATATGGTCATGGGTGTGAACCAGGATGATTAAGATAGTCTAGGGAGTGAACCTATACTAGTAAGATGGCCTTGGAATTGATGCCTTGACTACCATGGAAATCATTTTTATATGATTATATGTCTGCCCCAAATTCTATGCCATATCATTATGTTATGATTTTATATCTTATGATCTAGATTACCTTATGATTCATGTCTTATGAAATTCCAATATTATTTTCTAAGATTCGTGTTTATGATCTTTGATGTGTAGTGTATGATCTTCCAACTTTATGATCATATTATTATAACCTTTTTCTCATTTTATGTTTACATATCTCCCTTGTTTACCATTACTGAGCATACGTGCTCAACCATTTCTTATGTTTACTTCCCCCAAGTTGTCAATAAAGGTTTTAAGTAGTATTACAAATGGGGAAGATCTTTAAGGGAGATGTTTAAGATCTTTCCCCAAGATAGAAGATTACACTTCTAAGATTCCAAATTCACTAAACTATTATGGTCCTCATGCTTGTATTTTTTTAATGTTTGTAATATTAATCTATAATGATTTAATATAAATATATGTTAATCGTTGGTCTCTATATCCATCAAATGAGGAATTTATTGAATTTTGACCTAGAAAAACCACTATGACGGAGATAAGAAGTTTTCTAAGATTTTCTAGATATTTTTGATATTTTTTGGATAGTTTCTCATGAATATCTAATACAATCACCAAATTATATTGGAAGCTATCCATGTTTTTGTGGATATATGAATATGATGGAAATTTCAATGAACTGAAAATAATATTATTTGGAGTATCCATGATTAAATTACCCTACATCATAAAAGGGTTTGTAAACTATAATGATGTATCAAGGAAGGGGATATGGTGCATCATCATGCATAATTATATGGTGATAGATTATGAATCACAAAAAATGAAGGTTCATGAGAAAAATTACCCAAATCATGATTTGATGTTAGCTATGGTTTTTTTATTAAATATATGTAGGAATTAACTTTATATAGAAAGGTGTGATAGATATTCTTAAAATAAAATATCAAAGTAAATATTCAAATTGAAAAAGTTGAATATGCGCTAGAGAATATAATTGGCATAGATTAAAGATTTCGACATCTCAATATGCTTCCACCTTGAAAAAGCGAACAAGGTGGCTAATTCTTTGATTCAAAATGATCATCATAGATTATTTTCGTTGAGTATCACAAAAGATCCAATATTAATAGATTTGAAAAGTACAAACCTGGAAATATTTAAGGAAGGGGTAAATATTAGCTTTCTCAAATGAGTGTTCAGCCATACATACAAGTGAATATTAAATATACACAGAAAGAAGATTTCTATCTACATAATAAGGTGAGAAATGTTCCTAATTTTGTCCCTAACTGTGACGGAATGATATGGTTCATAAAATATGGATGTTTTCCACCCAAACCAGATTTGAAGAAGGAGATGTTAGATGATGATCATAGTTCTTCATTATTTATTCATCTTGGAAGTACAAAGATGTATAAAAATTTGGAAGAGTATTTTTGATGTGATAACACGAAGAGAGATAATGTAGAGTTTTTCTCTCATTTTATAATATATTAGAATGTTATTTTTGAGTGACATAATTCTAAGGGTATTTTATAATAATCATCCATATCATAATGGAAATGGGAATAAATCACCATGGATTTTGTTGTCAGACTCCCAAAAACATCTAAAGGGAATAATGTTATATGGGTTATAGTTGATTGATTTATAAATTTAGTAAAATTAATTGATATCAGATAATTTTTTTATCTTGATTATATTTTAGTGATATACATTTAGCAAGTGGTAAGGTTTTATAGAGTACCAAATTCTGTTATATCTATTAAGGATTTTAGGATTACCTCGATGTTTTGGCGAAGCCTATAGCAGGCTCTTGATAAAGAATTAACCTTCAACACTGTGTATAATCATCAGATCGAGATGTCAGCCTGAGTGAAAAATTCAAACCCTAGATGATATTGTATGATATTATTCTATCCTCTAGTGGATTTTTCCTATAATAATAGCTTTCACTAAGGAATTACAATGGCGCCTTATGAATCCCTCTATAGAAAAAAGTTTATAAATACAACATGTTTGGATGATGTTAGAGAAATAAAGTCATTAGAGAGATGGATAAATAAATTAAAGATAAGTTTAGATCCATTCCCTAGAAAATAATGACAACACAAATTATATAGAAACTTTATGCTGATACTCATCAAAATGACCAAGAGTTTGAATTTAGTTAGAAGTTTTTGTTGAAAATTTCCCCATGTAATACAGATACAATATTTGGGAAGAAATATATTTTGATCCCTCAGTATTTGGACCTTTTGATATTATTTATCATGTAGTGATGATGGATTATCACTTGGTGTTTCCACTGAACCTGTCTGAAGTCCATGAAGTGCTCTATGTATCTCTATTGAGGATGTAAATAACTAATAATTCACATGAAATGAACTCATAGGTCATACCAATACATCATAATTGCTTCTATGAAGAAAATTGTGTGTAAATTCTATATTTTAGAGTGAAAGTGCTATGAAATGTGACTACTCACTTGGGAAAAGTTTTGTTGTGAAACCACCAACTTTAAGAAGCCATATGAGAACCTTAAGATAGGATGAGACAGAAGTATTCTTGGCTGCTTGTATCAAAGTGACAGAATTTATTTGGTGAAATTAATTTTAAGGGGGTATAATTTAACAACCTAATATTTTATTATTTTATTAAAATAAACTCAATTTCTTAGACAGCTTTCGTTACACACCTCACCAATTTTGAACAAACCACTATATACTATTAATATTATTATTTACACATAACCATTATAACCAAAATGTTAATTTTTTTGGTATGAATAGATATAATTTTTTTAAAAAAAAATTAAGTATGAAGGATATTGATAAATAAATAAATTTATAAATAATAACTTAATTTTTCATAAAGTGTTTACATGCTTTGAAAATATATTTTTTCCCAAAAACACTTTTTATTTCTTTTTGTGAAAAAATAATAAAATTTCTTTATTTAAAATTTTAGAAAAATTATTTTAAAAAATTAAAAAAATTAGAATCAGCATGTAAAAATTATCTTAGAGTGAGATTTTGATAATTTTTTGAAAACATCAATTTTTTTATGAATAGTGAAAAAGATTTATTTTTATTAAAAATGCATTTTCGTTTAAATCATTAAAAAGTTACATTTTTTTTAATAGTATTTTAGTTGTTAAATTAGTTAAATTATATTATTATTAATCCAATTAGGTTATTGGAATCAATTTCATGTTGAATTTTGATATAAAACCTATTTATACTTATGAAAACATTTTCTTTAGAAAACCGTTTTTTCATCCAATATGTGGGTTAAATTTTAAATTAAATTATACCACTAATGTGAATTGAATTTGGTAAAATGGATTCAATATTTTTAATTAGAATGATTAATATTATATAATAATTGAAATTTATTTTTTGGTGATAATGAATAGTAAAAATAGTAAAAATTAAATACCAAAGTTCAGGTTAAAACTAGTTTACAAGGTGTAAAACTAAAACGATAATGGTTAAAATGATCTAGATACTAGTATAATTATAATATTATGACCATATTTAGACCTTATATCATTTAAGTTTCATTAATGGTCATTTTTTCTACATTATTCTATCTATAAAACATGGGTACATATTTTTATTTTTAAAAATTCCATGTTTCCCTTTCCTGCACATATAAAAGGGAACCCCATATCCTCTCCTATTTTCACTTCCAAAGCCTTTTTTATTTAAAATTACCTTCCCAAATTCATTAATATCATTCCTAATAACTTTATATAGGACTTATTTTTATTTTTAATGTTTCCTAAGAAGGAATTTTGTTCAAACCTAGAGAGGTTGTTCGAAGATGAGGTGTCCTTCTTAACCAAACGTATTTATTTTATTTATTCTGCAAGATCCTTGAAATATTCTTAAAATATGATTATATAATAAAATAAATATCTAAAATATAATGATATTTTTTTATACTAATGTAATAACCTATATAAATCTACTCTGGCATCAAATGAGAAACTAAATAGTCGATTGATTGTACGAAGGACTACCACCTAACGAATTGATGCAATTTATTTTCCATCACCACCTCTAATAACTAGATATAATAATGAATATAAATAATATATATGATATTTATTAATAAGGTTTTTTCATTTAATTATAATATTACATCTTACTTTTTAATTTTCAATCCATTTAAGAACAATTACATCACTCATGCGAACATGTGGACTACCACCTCTAAGAATCGATTTGATATATTTTTCATTTTATCTTGAAATGGATGGTAATAAGGAAAGATTTAATGGATTTATATGATATATATGATATAAAAATTATTCTTTAATGTTTAATTAATATTTAACTTTCTTTTTTTCTTTTCGTCCATCGAGAAAATGGGAACAACATTCATGTGTATATACGACCTACCGTCAGCACTAATGGTGTTATTCATTTTCCTATATCTAAATTTTATGGATGAATCTAAACATTTATATAATTATTATATATTATATTTATATCATTATTAAAAACTTATATATGGTCTAACAATAATCAAAATACAAGGACCAAAACTATCAAACCAAAACATACATGAAAACTAAAGTAGTTATTACTTGAAACAGTAATTTTAAAAAATAATTGTTAATAAATGGGTGATAAAATGTTATAAATAAATCATATAAGGTATTATATATATTATTATTTTCATTTAATAGATATATAATAAATATATATTTATTATATAGGATTTCTAAACATGTACAATGAAAATCGAGACTTGAGGTAAGGATTTTATTCTCACATCCGTTTCTTTGAGACACATTCCATGATCACTAGTTGTTTATTTTATGTGATGTATAATATGAAAATGAATGTATTTTATGACTATTATTATGGAAATTTTTCTGATTTAAATTTTCATCTAAGTTTCTTTCTTTCATGGGACTTATGATTCAAAAGTTATCAAATAGGTAAGAGTTTTAGGTTATAATCTCATTATTTATCAAGATTATTTATGATTAAGTGTACAATTATGAAGTCACTTGATATATCTCTTAAGAAACTCAATAATTTCTTTATCCTTTGGTTATTTGTGAGGAACATAATTTTTCCTTTCATTTTTCTCTCTTTAATACGAAAAGAGACAAAAGGATTATTTTTATGGAAATCTTACTTTATTTCTCACTTTGGTCGAAAATCATTTATATTCCATTTGCACGATATCTAAAAATGTTTTAAATAATGTCTCTAATATTCTCCAATGATATTTTAAATTAATTTTTATACTTATTTAAAATTTTCAAAATTATTTTAAAAGGAATATTCCTGATTTTTTCTGAACAAGAAACTTTTGAATTTTTACCAAAAATGTGAAGGGAATCTTTATTTTAACATGTAAGACATGAGTGATATTTTCTACTTCCAGAAAAAATAAATTTTTCGTGTATTTCTATGTAATGTTCCAAAGATTTTTTTATATAATTTTTTTGTTTAACATTTGGTAAAAATTTTGATTTTAGTAAGTGATTTAAAAGTGGAAGGGATATTTTCTTTAATAAATGTTCCAATTGGTTTTATAAAATCATTTTCCATATAAGATTACATCCTTTGGTGTTACTTAAATTTAATGGGTTTATTATCCAAGGAAAATAGCCTTAATCTTTCTATGGGTGATTTATGATTATGATGAAAGTATTTTTATAAAACCTATTCCTTTTCTGTGGGTTATGCTATGTGAAAGGTGATATTGAGGGTGCATTGAAATGATGTTTGGTTTTGGGTTATTTAGGTTTAGTAGAGTGGCTAACCAAAGTCAACTATCAAATGAGTAAGTAATATAAGAATACAAATTAAAGGTATTTAAAAAAAATAAAATAACTTTAACACACTACTTGAAAGTATGGGGGTTTTTCTATTGTTTATGAAACTAGAATAAGTATTCTTAAAGAAGATTTCATTTTTTTTGTTTTTATTTTTGAAATGAAGTTTGATTTAAAAGACACAACAAGAAGGTGTTTTTTTAGAAAATATTTTCAAAGGTGTAATGGAACTAACTCTACATATTTATTTATTTATTATTCATTATCATTTAAATTAATAAAAACTTAATTATGATCCCTTAATTTTTTAACCCTTGAACCCGATGGGAGTTAACTTAACCATAAAGATGATATTACTTAAACCTTAGTCTAGCTTCAGAATATGCAATCACAACACCCTGATTTGATTGATGTTATAAGGTTAGATTATTATAAGTGGTTAATTATAGCACATATCCACTCTGTAAATGATGATTAATTTATCTTAGGGATTTTATTTTAACTCTACAGATATATCTCTTGTGGTCTGGTTTTACCGATTAAATTTTTGCTCTCACAATTTACAAAAAATCTCGACCTCCTGTGTTATTGTGTTAATTGTTCAATTTAATATTTAGTTTATTATAATTTAAAAACTCAATTCATGGATATTATTAATTGACTAAAAATATCTCACTGATTCAAAATAAATTAATGAAGAAGGATTGAGGTCGATCAATTACTAAGAAAACTACTCTTCTATTGGCGGTGTAGTCATCGTAGAAACATTATGCTTTCACAAGAGTTTAGAAAGGGTATAACAAAATATTATTTATAATATTAAATTCCAGAACAAATAGGAAGATTAATGAGGCATATAAGTGAACAAAATAGAGAAAAATATTATAAATTAAAGAATAACTAAGGAGTTTATTACGCAAAAAATATTATTACAACACGAAGAAAAATAAGGAGACTTCGACGAAGGGATCCTTCCTTCTAGAGATACCCTTATTGAATTTCTTGGATAATTGGAGTGAAACCAATTCTTATCTGCCCTAAATTTACTAATTCATGTCTAAACCACTAAAAAAGAGAAAAACAAATATTTATAGAGTGTAGGTGGGGCTAGGTTAAAAGTTGTTTCAAGTGTGAATGAGGAGATTATGCAAAATATTTTAATCCCACTTTCACCACCTTATTGACCTCCAAAACATGTGAATTAGTTGTCCTTAAAGAAGGATAATTTGTGAAAAATTGGTTTTTCTATCTCCTCTAAAAATTGGGGCTCAATCAATTTAGGGATATATACGATATGGAAAAAGCACTACAATAATGTCCAATCTGTCAGGTCAAGTCCATATTTGACTCAATGGTCCATTTAACCCAATAAAATGCATGATTTAGATCAATTGTTCTGAACAAAAGTTGTATAACATTAATTTAGGAACACAATTACAAAATTTCAAATTCAAATAATTCATATTAAAATAGTTATTTCTTAATAACTATAGTGCACTTTAAAGGGTAAAAGTGTAATTTTCATCAAATTTTCATAAAATGATCTAATCTTAAATATTTTATAAAAAAATATATTTAACACAATTTGATAAATTTTTTTCATTTATTATGAATAAAAAATTCAACAAAATTGTGTTTTATGAACTCCTTTTCACTTACCCTTTTTCACTTCTAGGAAAAACCTCATATCATGTATTCTAAAAAACTGTTACAAGATATGCATGTTCATATTTCTTAATCCACAGTGAAAATATAGGATAATTAAGAATCCCATAAAGATTCAATATCAATAAATTTTAAATTCATTGTCTCATAAATTGTGTCAAAACAAAATACAGGGAGATTAATAACACTAATCATAGAGAAACAAGTCATGGGTATACCATGCCACTAGTTCTCAAATTGTGTGTGTACCAACAATTCCAAGCTCATAAATCCACCCTTTATTTAGTATATTCAGGTCAAGTAAAATGATTATTCTTACTTGGTTTAATTCAAAAAATCTTTTATACATTCCTTTTCAATCGAATTTCAAGACCCACTCACTTAAGCATTCCAAAAATTCAAACCTTAAGCTCTCAACCTAGATATCCCCATATGTTGTACATTTCATCACCCCCCGTAATTTATTATTTTTTTGGTTTTTTTAAGTTTAACTTGGAACAAAACTCACACTCAACTCTCATCCCATGTTTGATAACCTCTTGAATCTAATTTTAATAGTTTTTACAAGATCAAAGGTTGATTAAGAGTGGTTTTTGACTTACCCAAGACACAACCCATATTTTTTTGAGGGCGCACAATAATCGGATAATAGGTACACACATAGGTTAATTCGGTAATATAATTAACTTTATCAGAAGAGAAATGAATGTATGGACCAACCAATGAATTTTTTTTAGCTAACTTGACTATGCCTTTAATTTATTAGGAAAAATTTCACAAGTCACAGTTGAGTAAAAATTTGTGTGGAGAAATAAATGAAATAATTTATCATAAAAAAATATCACAAATAATTATTTTAAAATAAAAAAGGTTTTATAATGAAAAAATTATTCATATCATCAATGACTTCAATTTTTATAATAATCAAACCTTGATGATTAAATCTTACTCATGCTTATAATTCTACAAATGAATTTAAAAAACATGAATTTTCTATATGTTCCACATGAGAATGTTACATGATATATATTTTTTAATGATTTTTTTTTTGAAAATTTTAACCAAAATATTAATAGAAAATACACACAAAACATGAAAATGAAAATCCTAATTATCTACCCCAAAAATTTTTCCCTTACCCCATAATTAAAATATTGTATTTTCCTCAATGTGAACCTATGAGATTATATATGCACATGAAATGTATAATTTTAAATAGGAAAAATAATAAAAAATTGAAAGGGTTAGGAACATCCCGATATGCTCAAGTGATGATAGGGTCATGCTGTGTGATGAAATCAACTACATCAGTAGGAAGTCCCTCAATGTATTTCTTCAAACATTTACTATTTAATATAAAGCTCCTTCCAGTGTCTTATTGCGAAATCTCCACTATACCATAAGAAAAAACATTAGATACAATATAAGGACCTAACCATCTTAATCTTAACTTAACAGAAATCAGATTCAGTCATGAATCGTATAGAAAGACTTTCCCTTCAACCTGAAACTCCCTTTGTTGGATCATTCTATCATGAGCTATTTTTCATCTTTCCTTGTAAAGTCTTGAGTTATCATATAAAGACAATTGAATCTTCTCAAGATCTTGAATTTTCATCTTCCTTTGGATTCCAGCCTGGGCTAAATCCATGTTTCACTTCTTTCTAGCCCAATAAGATTGATTTTTAACTTCTACGGGGAGATGAAATGCTTTCCAAAAAACAATCCTAAATGGGGACTTACTGATGGGTGTATTGTATTTTGTCCAATAATCCCACAATTCATCATCCAATCACTTTCTCTAATCCTTCCTATTCAGATACACGATTTTCTCCAAAATATGTTTCAACTCTTGATTCGAAACCTCAGCCATGACATTTGTTTGGGTGTGGTATGGTGTTTATGTTTTGTGTGTCACCCCATACTTCTAAAGGAGGGATGCCAAATTCCGATTGTAGAAGTGTGTCTGTTGGTCACTGATGATGGCATTTGGTACTCCAAACCTAAAAACAATCGGTGTCTTGACAAAGTATACTACAACATGAGAATCATCAATCCTAGTGGTCTTATCCTCCACCCATTTACTCACATAATCAACATAAACCAAAATATACAAATAACCAAATAAACTAGGAAAAAGGGCCATAAAATCCATTCCCCATACATAAAATGTAACACCCCGAGCTTCCACGATACGCCTCTCTTTCAATAATGCAATAGCTTGCATTGTACGCAACTTCGAGTTCTAAAACACCGCGACTAATCAAAGTAGCCGTTATGAATAGTAATACCTTCTTTTTGAAATATTATAAATTTTATATGTCAAAATGGACTTCATTTTTGTATTCGTAATATCGAAATTAGCCTATGTTGAATTTTTGGTATTTTTCTGAGAACTTCTAAAATTTTATAAATAGTGAAAAATACTTAAAACAACTTTTTTAATCAAAATAATTTATAGTGATAAATTATAATATTTGATGGTTTTAAAGTATAATTATAATATATTTTTACCATTTTATCCAATGGTGGTCATTAGAATTAATTTAACATTGAAATTGGACATAAACAATTGCCAATCTTTTGATATAAATTGTTTCTTAAAAACACGCTATTTGTTGTGACAGCGGGAATTAATTATAAAATTAATTAATGCAACTAATATGTTTGGAATTTTGTAAAATAGACATCATTTTTCAATTCGGAATATCAATTATAGCTTAGGGTGAAATTTTGGCCTTATTCTGAAAAACTTCAATTTTTGATGAATAGTGAAACCACTAAGTGGTTGTTAAATAACTGATTTTTCGTTTAAATGAAATATTACCACTTCTGTGATTTGATTTTCAAAAATCCGACATACATGGTTGTCATTAAGAAGTAAAATGTGGTTCAATGGGATAAAAATAATTTTTTGGTGAATAGTAACTTATTAAGTTCTTAATCGCGATTAGTGGTAATTAGGGTAGTTTAAGGTATAAATAATACTTTAATAATATTAAATGACCTAGACACATGTCCCAACCTCATTGGTTGTGTCATGGCCGACCAAGACAAGCCATGGCCTAACTTGGGGACCCCATGGATCCACTTTTGTTGGGAAATAACATAAATTACTTTTTATTTAATGTTAAAGTGAAAATGACACTAACATAAAGTGTTTTACGAAAACAATTTTTAAGTAGGGTTACACAAGTCCACATTTTGATTATAAATAGTCATTGGAAAGATAAAAAGATTTCCTATATCATAGTATTTTTTTTATAATTTTTAGACATTAAATAAATTTAATTATTTATGACATAATAATGATGCAGCGATGACATCATTATTTGACGATTTAAATAAAATGGAAAGATAATATAAAATCTATGAACTACACATGGCCAAAACCAATTGGATGAGTGGATTTCGATGCCTTATCACCTTATCCACGAATTCTATCAATGTGGGACCTTTTAAAACCGAAACACATTTTCAAATAATGTAATGTTCCTTTACTTTCCAAAAGTGCCCCTCCTCTCCTCTTATAAAAGGCCCCCACCTCTACCTCATTTCACACACTCTTCAAGCCATTGGCTCGGCCAACCCCTGCCCATTTGCTCTCTCCACATCCCTCTCCTCATCCTAGAGGATTCCCTTTGGTCAGAATTCTTTCAAAGGAAGCCTTTAGGCTCAACTCAAAAGGAGTTACACTTTTTAAGGTAATTCATTCTCTCATGTTCTTTTGTTTTATTTTGCTTCTCCAACCCCCTAAACTCTTTTTATTTACTTCTTTTGTAACAACACCAGTATCTTAAATATACTAGGATGTTGTTATAAGATTTATTTGAGCTACACTTCCACACAACTACATCAAATGGTTAAAGAACATAAGGTTTCCGTGGATGGCGAAATTCTGCCTCCCGAAACGATGATTGTTCAACACTCATTTAACACCTTCAAAGGTGGCCATTATGATGTCACTATTTTTATATATGATATATAATATGTTTATGTTTTCCTTAAGCTTCTGTTTTTTTCATTTTGGGCATACCTTTATGGTTTCCATTATGGGTAAAACACGATATCTTCATTTTAGGAAGCGCGGACTACCGCCCCCTGAAAGTGATTTGATTCGTTAATACCATATGTGGGATGTGTGAAGGATAAAGTTAATGATATTATATATGTTATTATACTGGAATTATAATATACTCTCATATCATTATGATTCCATTCCAGAAAATATGAAATAGAAATGGAAGTAGCGTTCATGCGTACGTACGGCTTACCGTCTCCATGAACGGTGCATTTCATTTCTTACCTCTAAATGTGATGTAATATTATAAATGAATGTATGTACTGGATATATATGACATATATGATATCTACATCATGAATACCATTCTGGATATAATTAACCTTTGACCAAATTAACAACATGTAAGTGTAAGAAGCCTATTTTTGACTTAAGAACCAAATACCGACAAAATGAACATTATTAACTTAAATAATTACATAATGTTCATATCATTGTAATAAGTGATATAATAAGGATAATGAAGTTGAAAATGGTTCTTAATAAGGTATATATTAACTCTAGTTTATTATTCAGGAGGTTAAAGAACGGTTGAGTCAAGTCAGACACGAGGTAAGGGAACTTCTTAACCCAACTTCCATTCTTTGGGTTAATCTCCTACTTTCAAATTATGTCATGATATTATTATGTCTTATTTTGTATTTTTACTTTCTTTATGTGTACCTATAGTGAATACACATAATATATCTATTTTATTTTAAAAATGATCTTTTTAAGGACTTCGTCTCAATCTCCTTTCATTGAGGCATATTTGGTTTTATACACAAATTTCTTTTATACGGTGTATAAACCCCTTTGACTTTTACGGTTATTCAAAAGGAATCTTTTTATACAAAGCGTTTTGCTAAACAACAAAAGGGAATGTTTTTCTTTCCGTACTTATGCGGCGACAACGACTTCTCCGCCGCCGTGACCATTATTTGAGTTTCGGCTTCCTCTACAAGCCATCATTTTTTTAACGAAAAATAAATACAAAGTTTTAACTTTCTTTTATTTTGGTATTGAAAATGGTTTTGAAAGTGTTTTTATTATATCAATGTGTTGTATTGATATCTTGTGATTGAAATGTGGAAATGTTATGTTTACATTATGCATGTTTTATGTGATACAATTATGTTATGGTTTATGATATGTTTAAACCTATTCATATGAGGAATGTATTGGACTTAATAAGTGACGGGTGGAGCCCGCTATAGCTCCTCGATGCATCGGTAGGTCTCATGAGACAACTAGACGTGGAATTGGCCGAGGCCCTTTCCCAATTTGATTTATGGTTTTGGCCGAGGCCTTAATCATTTTAGACGTCTTGGCCGAGGCCTTGACAAAATGTTTCAGAATGTCCGGCATTATACATTCCCTCATTATGAAAGTGGTTATTGATATTGCATGTGATTATTCGACCAGTAGAATATCCATGTGAAGAAGTGAATGGAATTATCTCATTTTACTTTTGCCATATTATGTTGAAGTTCATGTTTAAAAGGCTTTTGTTTTAGTTATACATTGCCTTAAATGTTAATGTTTATTTATGAAAGCTTCTGCATTATTGTTATCCTTACTGAGCATCTGAGCTCACCCCTTTCAATGTTTTAATGTTTTCCAGGATGTGAAGAAGTATTTTATGAATGGCCTGCAGGGAT
The DNA here is from genome assembly GCA_963277665.1 of Viscum album. NCBI lineage: Eukaryota > Viridiplantae > Streptophyta > Magnoliopsida > Santalales > Viscaceae > Viscum > Viscum album. The sequence goes on from OY728159.1 coordinate 101,145,254, forward strand.
AGTCAGAAGAGGATATGAGTGTGGACTATGGAGACTTTGTTATTGTAGTTTTTCACTTTATGATGTAATGTAACGTTTACGAATGTATCTAGTGTTTCCAAGGCTACTAAACTAATCGGTCTTTCGAGACTTGATCTTTTGTGATCATGCCAATGTTACGAAGTAATGCACCGACTCTGGGTAGCTGGGGTCGGGGCGTTACAGTTGGTATCAGAGGCAGTTTAGTACTAACCTTGGAAGCTAGATTTAGATAAACTCTGATTAGAGCACATAGCCCGAAGATAGACTTTGAGGATTAGTATAGAAGAACTTCCTAGAATTTTGGTATTGTAGAGATTTTGTGAGTTTTCCGAGCAATACATCCCTGTCTGGATACGAGCAGGTAGAGGCGGCTCTGGCACAGATGTACCTAGGGGTAAAACCCGAAAACACTGCTTTGAGCTAGACTCGAACGGGAACTGGTGCACGACAACGGGCCTTGCTGCACTCTTGGTTACGACACTCCCGGGGGATATGCTTAGGATAACTCTCATTTTCTTTAAAAATCATTATGAAGGGTTTATGAGTATATACTTCCTCAAAGAAAACATTTCTTTTATGATTATGGATTATATCCATAAATAGTTCAATTTAAGTTAAGTGTTTTATAAGTGTGTGATTATGTATTTTGATTCATAAACTAATCTAGTTTATGCCATTATTTAGAAATGGCGCCTAGTGGAAGGAATGGAAACCGTATCAATGCACGCACTCCGTGTAGGGATTGCCCTCCTGCTCAGGATAATTATGGTGGAGCTAGTGATACAACTGGTGCTGATCAGCTTCTCACCGTACTGGGACAACTCACGCAGGTTATGAATAACAACCTTACTCGTATGGAGCACCCTGATCCGCAACGTGGAGGATCAATGCTAGACCGTTTCATGAGGCAACAACCACCAACATTTAATGGGAGTACAAATCCTATAGTAGCTGAGCAATGGATAAATTCCTTAGAGAAAATATTCCATGCCTTGGGGAGTAGTGAAAGGGAGAAGGTTGTCATGGCAGTTTACCGCCTCACTGGAGATGCCGATCAGTGGTGGTCGCTGATTCAAAACACAAAGGAAGATGATGACATATCGAATATGGAATGGAGGGAGTTCAAAGAGCTTTTCTTAGAAAAATACTTTCCTCGTGACCATCGAGCAGATATGGAAAGGCAATTTTTGAGTCTGAGACAAAAGGAGGATGAGAATGTCGCAAAGTATGAGGCTAACTTTACAAGGTTAGCGAGGCATGCTGCAGATTATATACGTAACCCAAGAAGTAAGGTTGATCGTTTCTTTGATGGGTTAAAACCATTTCTCCGTCGATCTCTAGTGTCACAATCTTTCTCAACATACGAAGATATAGTCTCATGTGCTATCAAGACAGAAAAGGAATTCTCTAAGTCTTATGACAACAAAGTAAAGCAAGAGAAGAAGAGAACGGTGGAACAAGAGACAGATAAAGGGAAAAAGGGAAAGAAGGATTTTCCATTATGTGATAATTGTGGGAAGAATCACCCTGGTACTTGCCTAAAAGGAATGGGAGTCTGTTATAAATGTGGAGAAAAAGGTCACCAGGCACGTGATTGCAAGGGAAAGAAAGAGGCTGTCAAAGTTGAATGCTACAATTGTAGAGAAATGGGTCATTATGCAAATGAATGTCCTAAGCGTCAAGGAAACTTACCTCAGAAAAGGACAAGGGATCAAGGACAATCTTATGCTATTACTACAGTTGAAGCAGAATAACTAATGTATTGGTGCTTTTGGACTCAAGGATTATATTCTGGTTATAAGAATAATGTAATATATATATATGGATTGTACTACATTACTTTTTGATTTCAGTAAGGTTTTAATATGATTAAGGTAATCATATTTTTGGTATGTGACAATAAGAGAAACATTTCTTTGTTTGGGGAATCTGATAAATTGATTTTGGAATTAAGAGACCTTTTAGAGAAAGTCTGGACAGAGGTATTTTGGATAACTATAAAGGTTGGAGTGGATTAAGTTGATTTTTGGATAGTATGGTTTAAGGTTAAAAAATTTATGAAGATTATTTTTGGAGTATTATAATACTATAGTTTTAGGAAAAGGACAACCTGCAGGGTGGGGCATAAACCGTCGCGTCAGACAAAGCTGTAGGAATCGAACCCACAATCAAAGTGCGACAGGCCTTTATTTCCTACCACTAGCCTACAGGAAGTCCCTGGTTATTACAAAATAATTTTACTAATCTAAATGGTATGTGTTAACCTTTGGTACCTTATACAATTAGGATAAATAGAATATTTTTGAGTTCTGTTACCATTTGGAGTAAAAGATGGGTTTGTGGTAAAAATTTATTAACGAATGAAAGTATACATAACAAGTATGTATATTCCCTTACGTTCTTAGTAAATCTCCTAAATAAAATCCTCAACATTATAAAAGGTAACTTAAAACAAAAATGTTGTCGGTTAACTTTTCCAACTAGGGATTCAATGACTGTTTAACCAATCACAAGTTTGTGATTTTCTTGTGGTTAAACTTTCTCCTAATCCTGTTTTCTATAACTCCCGATCAGACCTTGATGGTTTGTTTCTCCTCCATATCCATATTTTCATAGAATCCTATAATGGGCTATATCGGGTGACCTTTGTACTTATCCTGCTTTCTTTTAATGTTATATATTTATTAACCTTATTTTCGATGTGGGTTTTCCTCAAAGGTATTTTCTCTTTTCAACCTTTTATTATCAAAGAAAAATTTCAAATTGCGAGGACGCAATTTATTGAAGGAGGGGAGAATGTAACACCCCGAGCTTCCACGATACGCCTCTCTTTCAATAATGCAATAGCTTGCATTGTACGCAACTTCGAGTTCTAAAACACCGCGACTAATCAAAGTAGCCGTTATGAATAGTAATACCTTCTTTTTGAAATATTATAAATTTTATATGTCAAAATGGACTTCATTTTTGTATTCGTAATATCGAAATTAGCCTATGTTGAATTTTTGGTATTTTTCTGAGAACTTCTAAAATTTTATAAATAGTGAAAAATACTTAAAACAACTTTTTTAATCAAAATAATTTATAGTGATAAATTATAATATTTGATGGTTTTAAAGTATAATTAGAATATATTTTTACCATTTTATCCAATGGTGGTCATTAGAATTAATTTAACATTGAAATTGGACATAAACAATTGCCAATCTTTTGATATAAATTGTTTCTTAAAAACACGCTATTTGTTGTGACAGCGGGAATTAATTATAAAATTAATTAATGCAACTAATATGTTTGGAATTTTGTAAAATAGACATCATTTTTCAATTCAGAATATCAATTATAGCTTAGGGTGAAATTTTGGCCTTATTCTGAAAAACTTCAATTTTTGATGAATAGTGAAACCACTAAGTGGTTGTTAAATAACTGATTTTTCGTTTAAATGAAATATTACCACTTCTGTGATTTGATTTTCAAAAATCCGACATACATGGTTGTCATTAAGAAGTAAAATGTGGTTCAATGGGATACAAATAATTTTTTGGTGAATAGTAACTTATTAAGTTCTTAATCGCGATTAGTGGTAATTAGGGTAGTTTAAGGTATAAATAATACTTTAATAATATTAAATGACCTAGACACATGTCCCAACCTCATTGGTTGTGTCATGGCCGACCAAGACAAGCCATGGCCTAACTTGGGGACCCCATGGATCCACTTTTGTTGGGAAATAACATAAATTACTTTTTATTTAATGTTAAAGTGAAAATGACACTAACATAAAGTGTTTTACTAAAACAATTTTTAAGTAGGGTTACACAAGTCCAAATTTTGATTATAAATAGTCATTGGAAAGATAAAAAGATTTCCTATATCATAGTATTTTTTTTATAATTTTTCGACATTAAATAAATTTAATTATTTATGACATAATAATGATGCAGCGATGACATCATTATTTGACGATTTAAATAAAATGGAAAGATAATATAAAATCTATGAACTACACATGGCCAAAACCAATTGGATGAGTGTATTTCGATGCCTTATCACCTTATCCACGAATTCTATCAATGTGGGACCTTTTAAAACCGAAACACATTTTCAAATAATGTAATGTTCCTTTACTTTCCAAAAGTGCCCCTCCTCTCCTCTTATAAAAGGCCCCCACCTCTACCTCATTTCACACACTCTTCAAGCCATTGGCTCGGCCAACCCCTGCCCATTTGCTCTCTCCACATCCCTCTCCTCATCCTAGAGGATTCCCTTTGGTCAGAATCCTTTCAAAGGAAGCCTTTAGGCTCAACTCAAAAGGAGTTACACTTTTTAAGGTAATTCATTCTCTCATGTTCTTTTGTTTTATTTTGCTTCTCCAACCCCCTAAACTCTTTTTATTTACTTCTTTTGTAACAACACCAGTATCTTAAATATACTAGGATGTTGTTATAAGATTTATTTGAGCTACACTTCCACACAACTACATCAAATGGTTAAAGAACATAAGGTTTCCGTGGATGGCGAAATTCTGCCTCCCGAAACGATGATTGTTCAACACTCATTTAACACCTTCAAAGGTGGCCATTATGATGTCACTATTTTTATATATGATATATAATATGTTTATGTTTTCCTTAAGCTTCTGTTTTTTTCATTTTGGGCATACCTTTATGGTTTCCATTATGGGTAAAACACGATATCTTCATTTTAGGAAGCGCGGACTACCGCCCCCTGAAAGTGATTTGATTCGTTAATACCATATGTGGGATGTGTGAAGGATAAAGTTAATGATATTATATATGTTATTATACTGGAATTATAATATACTCTCATATCATTATGATTCCATTCCAGAAAATATGAAATAGAAATGGAAGTAGCGTTCATGCGTACGTACGGCTTACCGTCTCCATGAACGGTGCATTTCATTTCTTACCTCTAAATGTGATGTAATATTATAAATGAATGTATGTACTGGATATATATGACATATATGATATCTACATCATGAATACCATTCTGGATATAATGAACCTTTGACCAAATTAACAACATGTAAGTGTAAGAAGCCTATTTTTGACTTAAGAACCAAATACCGACAAAATGAACATTATTAACTTAAATAATTACATAATGTTCATATCATTGTAATAAGTGATATAATAAGGATAATGAAGTTGAAAATGGTTCTTAATAAGGTATATATTAACTCTAGTTTATTATTCAGGAGGTTAAAGAACGGTTGAGTCAAGTCAGACATGAGGTAAGGGAACTTCTTAACCCAACTTCCATTCTTTGGGTTAATCTCCTACTTTCAAATTATGTCATGATATTATTATGTCTTATTTTGTATTTTTACTTTCTTTATGTGTACCTATAGTGAATACACATAATATATCTATTTTATTTTAAAAATGATCTTTTTAAGGACTTCGTCTCAATCTCCTTTCATTGAGGCATATTTGGTTTTATACACAAATTTCTTTTATACGGTGTATAAACCCCTTTGACTTTTACGGTTATTCAAAAAGAATCTTTTTATACAAAGCGTTTTGCTAAACGACAAAAGGGAATGTTTTTCTTTCCGTACTTATGCGGCGACAACGACTTCTCCGCCGCCGTGACCATTATTTGAGTTTCGGCTTCCTCTACAAGCCATCATTTTTTTAACGAAAAATAAATACAAAGTTTTAACTTTCTTTTATTTTGGTATTGAAAATGGTTTTGAAAGTGTTTTTATTATATCAATGTGTTGTATTGATATCTTGTGATTGAAATGTGGAAATGTTATGTTTACATTATGCATGTTTTATGTGATACAATTATGTTATGGTTTATGATATGTTTAAACCTATTCATATGAGGAATGTATTGGACTTAATAAGTGACGGGTGGAGCCCGCTATAGCTCCTCGATGCATCGGTAGGTCTCATGAGACAACTAGACGTGGAATTGGCCGAGGCCCTTTCCCAATTTGATTTATGGTTTTGGCCGAGGCCTTAATCATTTTAGACGTCTTGGCCGAGGCCTTGACAAAATGTTTCAGAATGTCCGGCATTATACATTCCCTCATTATGAAAGTGGTTATTGATATTGCATGTGATTATTCGACCAGTAGAATATCCATGTGAAGAAGTGAATGGAATTATCTCATTTTACTTTTGCCATATTATGTTGAAGTTCATGTTTAAAAGGCTTTTGTTTTAGTTATACATTGCCTTAAATGTTAATGTTTATTTATGAAAGCTTCTGCATTATTGTTATCCTTACTGAGCATCTGAGCTCACCCCTTTCAATGTTTTAATGTTTTCCAGGATGTGAAGAAGTATTTTATGAATGACCTGCAGGGATAGTCAGAAGAGGATATGAGTGTGGACTATGGAGACTTTGTTATTGTAGTTTTTCACTTTATGATGTAATGTAACGTTTACGAATGTATCTAGTGTTTCCAAGGCTACTAAACTAATCGGTCTTTCGAGACTTGATCTTTTGTGATCATGCCAATGTTACGAAGTAATGCACCGACTCTGGGTAGCTGGGGTCGGGGCGTTACATAAAAAATCTCTTATAAAAATATGGGATGTTTAGGAATATCATGTATCTAAGAAATGTTTCTCGTGTGTTGGCAATGTGAGAACTACTTAAAAAATAGATGAGTATCATAGAATAAGTTTGTACAATATAATATAGAGTCAAAAAATTTCCTAGCTGCCTGTTGGGGTCCCAAGTGTCATCCACATGAAAGTGTATGGAAAAAGTGTAGAATAGACTCAAACTCATGATCAGGAACACACCTCCTAATTATTTGATCACTACATATGCACTAAAGGTAGGGAACATCCCACACATAATACCGAGATTCACTTTTTAATTTTTGAACTTGATGTTTCTTTAAACATGAAGAGATTTTTGATGCAATAAGGTAGTCCACTAAATCTACATACCAAGGATGCATACCTGAGATGGAATAAATATTCTCATCGAGGAAAGTTTCTTGAAGTGGTACCTAGTCCAAGGTGTAATCCTTCTGTGTGTGAGTAAGCCTACTCATGTGGTCCTCCACCAAGTTTTATAACTCATTCTTGTCCTTTATCTCAATATGAAATTCTTGAAGAAGAACCATCCATCAGATAATCCTAGGTCTCACATTTGGATTCTTCAAGAGGTACCTTAGTGCTTCATGGTCAGAAAAAACAACTACTTTAGAGCCTAATAAATATGAACATAATTTATCTAAAGAAAATATAACATTAATAAACTTCTTTTCCATGGCTATGTAGTTTTATTGGGCTGAATCTAGTGTCCTCTATACATAGATAATCACACATGAACATCCCTATACCCTCTGAGTGAAGACATCCCCAACTGTGAAGTTGGAGGCGTCACACATAAGCTCAAAAGGTTTTTCCTACCATGGGGGATGTATGATCAATGTAGTGGTCATAATATTCTTTATCTCATCAATGAAAGTCCTACAAGAATAATCAAACCCAAAATCAGAATCTTTTTGAAGTAATAATGACATAGTAAGAGCAATCTTACTAAAATCTTTGATGAAGTGCTGATAAAATCTTGCATGCCCTAGGAAATATCTAACATTACACACACATGAAGGATAGGGTAAGGATGAAATTATATCTACCTTATATCTATAAACCTCTATCCCATGTCTTGACACTACATTCCCTAAGACAATTCCATGATCAACCATAAAATGAGAATTTTCAAAGTTCAAGACTAGATTCTTCTCAATAAAATGATTCAAAACCTTTCCCAAACATGAGATACAATAATCAAATGAAGACCCATACACTGTAAAATTATCAATAAATACCTTCATTAAAGTCTCAATCAAATAAAAAAAACTCACCATGCATCTCTGGATGTTAACTAGGGCATTGCAGAGCCAAAATGGCATACTTAGGTAGGATAATGTGCCAAATAGACAAGTGAATATTGTCTTCTTCTGATACTCTAGAGCGATATGAACTTGAAAATATCCAGAAAATCCATCCAAGAAACAATAGTTTGTTTTCCCATCTATTCTATGAAGAATCCGATCAATAAATGGGAAGGGGAAATGGTCCTTGCGAGTAGATTGATTTAGTTTCCTGTAATCAATTTACACATGCTAGTTGTTTTTCACCCTCATTGGAAATAAATCCTCACTCTCATTTCTAAAAACAATAGAAAAACATTTCTTTGGCATAACCTTAATAGGTCTCTCCCACTGGGAATCAGAAATCGTATAAATTATACCTACATTGAGAAATATTTCACCCTCTTTTTGAAAAACTTCTAGAAGGTTCAGATTGAGTATCCTTTGTGGCTGCCTAACTGGTCTAGCACCATTATCCAAAACAATCATATGCATGCAAATAGAGGGGACAATACCATATATGTCATCCAAGGGCCACCCAATTACCTTAATTTTTTCCCTCAAAAGATTCAAAAGTTTTTCTTCATGTTAAAAGGGGATATTGTTAGTAATGATTATAGGTAATTTTTCACCACTTAATAAGTATGAGTATTTGAGATTTGGTGGAAATGGATTGAGTTCCAATATAGGGGGTTGTGTATGGATGGATACATTAAAGGAACTGAAATATGTTCACAAAGAGAATAAATATCAGAATAGACATCATTATAATAAAAGAATAAAACATCAAATTCATCAGTATGCTCAATAGCTAAGTCATAATAAGAGTGAACATGATCAAAATCAGTATGTGAATCCACATCAAAATCCAATCCAAAAGAGGATTGTGTATTAGAAAGATGTGTGGATGTTATCTTAGACATCAAATTGGAACCAATACTCATAATATCCCTAATCATAGGACAATCAAAATCCATGGGGTTTTTACTTGGTGGTTCAAAATGGGAGATAAAAAAAGAAGTGTGGTCCTCTTAAGGGTAATTCTTAGAGTCCATAACATTAAATATGAAAACTTCATATCCAAACTCCATGGAAAGTGTACCCTCAGGAAAATTTATGACCGTTTTAGTAGTTTTGAGGAAGGGACTACCTAAGATAATGTGATCATGTGAACTTACCTGATTATCCTAAATTTTAAGCATGTAGGAATCTGTTGGAAAGTTCATGTAACTTACCCAGACATGTATATCCTCAAGGACTCCCGCTGGATATGTTGTATCTCTATTCTCCAACTACACCAATACTATCATGGGATTCAACTCACCAACCTATAAAGAAGATAATACAAAGTGAGGCTTTACATTTATAGAAGCTCCTAAATCACATAAAGCATTATAAAAGTGTAACCCCCTATGGTGAATGGTATGGTGAATATCTTCGAATCCTTGCAATTTTTTGGCATTGCTTGAGTTGGTGTAATGTGTGCTGACACCTTCCTTTCTATATTGATCCTCTCATTTCCCTTGATCCCTCTTCTATTAGTACATAGATCTTTTAATAATTTCAAATACCTTGGGATTTTTTAATGGCTTCAAGTATAGGAATGTTGATCTTCACATGCCTGAATGTGTCCAAAACCAGTTTTTCTAATTTTCTCTTTCGCCATATTTTTTTTTGGTTTGAACAACTCCATTTATAAAAGGAAGGGGTTTAGGAGGACCATCATTAATATTTTTCTTATCTTTATCTTTCTCCTTGGGTTTCTCATCAGCTAATTTTAAATTGGGAATCTCCAGAGTTGAGGTGAATCCTGGTAGAATGGTGGGTGCATAAGTATCATTCATTTTATTACAACTTCTTAATGTGATGGAACTGACATTCGCCTAGGTATTTGGAGTAGGTTGGGAACATACCTCATGTTTTATTGATCCTTAAACCCTTGGTTGTATATTGGTGAAAAGGAATCATACTTTTTTTGGGGATGTGACTGTTGTTGTTGTTGATGATATGGTCTCCCAGGAAATACTATTGAACAATCCTCTCGCTCTTGTAATTAAGGGCTATAATCAATTGGGTGGTCTACTTTAGTGAAAATCCAACAAGGTCTCACCGGAGTGGGTTGGGATGTCTTTTTATCCAAATAAATCTGCCTCACCATACTGGTCAATTCTTCCAACTTAGTATCAATTAAAGTATTTTCAAAAGAGGAATGACTTTATTGATGTACTCTTCTAACATTTGTTGTACCTCAATCACCAAATTTTTGGGATTTTTGTTCCATATTATCGATCAATGCAAGTGCAGCTACTAGTGTTTTGTTCACTAATGCTCCTCTAGATGGCATCCCCCATGCTTCTCTCTAGAGGTTTGAGTCATTCATAAAAGTATAAGATGAGGAGTCACTCACTGAATTGGAGATGCAAACAACTTGTGCACGACTTCTTGAATCAATCCCAATACTCATAAAATGACTCCCCTTGGGATTGCTTAATCCCCGAGATCTCTATAAGAATCAGAGTTCTCCTCGATGTTGGAAAAAATATCTCCAAGAAAATACATTTTAAATCATTCCAATATGTTATGACTTTAGGTTGTAAATAATAAATCCAGCCTTTTGAAGCTCCATCAAGTGAAAATGGGAATGTTCTTAGTTTTCTTTTATCCTCAAAGACATTTCTTGGTTTAAGGGTTGGTAAAACCACATTAAATTATTATTATTTTTTCTATCCTCACTAGATAATCTATGAAACTTTTTAAGAATATGAATTAATCCATATTTCAGATCAAAGTCTGATTCAAGATTTAAGTATGCCATATAATTTGGTTGATAGTTAATATTAGGTGTGGCCAATTCTTGAATGGTTATATGATGTTAATTTCCATTATTTTCAGTAATTTGTTCTTGTTTTTGGTTTTATATAGAAGTGTTTCTAATTTTTGTGTTCCCAGAATGGATAAAATATCCAACAGGTTGAATGTTGAAACTTCGTGTAGACTGAGAATGTCAAATTCAATCCCGAAGGCTATGTTCAATCTTAGGTCCAATACATAAAAGATCCTAGGGATTATTTCATGTCATAAATCATTAAAAATAAAAATAAGTAAAGTGGAACATAATAAAAATGAGAAGTTTTACTTGATGGTCCGAAGAGAATATGAAGAAAATAAAAGAAAAAGAAAAAATTCAGATTCGGTAAAGAAGGAAGAAAGAAGAGAAGAAGAGAATAAAATGTAAAATAAAATAATTACTTTTATCCTAAAAAATGGTTCCAATTTTAAAGGCACTATCATGGACACTTTCAAATGAAGTTCGGTTTCTTGTTATTTAGGTGCAGCAGAGTGGCTGACCAAAGTCATTTATCTAAAGAGGAAGTAATTTAAGAAAACATATTAAAGGTATTTTAAAAATAAAATAAAATAACCTAAACACACTACATTAAAGGATGGTTTTTTTCATTTATAAAACTATAATAATTATTATGGAAGAAGATTGTATTTTTTTTAATTGAAGTTCGATTAAAAAGACACAACAAGAAGATGTTTTTTTAGAAATTATTTTAAAAGTTGTAATTGATATAAATATAAAAATTATTTTATTTTTTAATCATTATCATTTAAATTAATATCCTCTTAATTATTATCCCTTAATTTTTTAACCCTCAAAATCTATGAGAGTTAATTTAACCACAAATATAAAATTACTTAAACCCTTGTCTAGCTTCGGAATATGCAATCGTATCACCCTACTTTGATTGATATTCTAAGGTTAGATTATAGTCAGTGGTTAATTAGATAAAATAACCAATCAAGATATGAGGATGAATTTATTTTAGGAATTTTTTTTGAACTCTACAAATTTAGCCCACGTGGTCTTGTTTTACTGATTAAGTTCACGCTCTCACAATTTACACAAATTCTCAACCTCATATCTTTTTGTGTTAATTGTTCAATTTATTAGTTAGTTTCTTCTAATTTAGAAATTAAATTCATGGATCATATTAATTAAATTATAGTATCTCATTGAATCAAAATAAATTAATGTATAAGGATAGAGTTCAATCAATTACTAAGAAAACTACTCTTCCTTGGGCGGCGTAGTCATCTTCGAAACATTTTTCTTTTGCAAGAGTTTAAAAAGTTTATAACCCAATCTGATTTATACTCATGAATTATGTCCCCAATAGTATGATTAATGAGGAAGATAATTTAACAAAATAGAGGAAAATAGAATAAATTTAAGAAGAACTAAAGAGTTTATTATGCAAACAAAAGCATTACAAGACAAAGAAGAAGGCTCCAGCGAAGGGATCATTCCTTCATGTTGTACCCTTATTTAATTGATTGTATAATTGGAGTGAAACCACTAATAATCTTCCCTAAACTTACTAATTCACGTCCCAAATCCTTGAAATGAGAAAAATACATATTCATAGAGTGTAGGGGGCTAGGTTAAAAGTGGTCTCAAGTGTGAATGAGAAAATTCTGCCAAATATTTTAATCCAACTTGAACAGCCTTCTTTACCACCAACAAGCATTAATTACTTGTTCTTATAGATGGATAATTTGTGAGATTTTTTTTTCAATATCCTCTCAAAATTTGGTTTCCATCCATTTAGGTATGTTAAATATACGGCCCAAAAACTATAGTGATGTCAAATCTAGTGGGTCCAGTCCATCTTTGACATCATGGTCCATTTAGTCTAATAAAATGCATGATTTAGCTCTAAGGTCTTGAAAAAAAAACTTTTATCCGATTAAGTCCAAAATAAATTCACAAAATTTCTTATTCAAATAATTCATATTAAAATATCTATGTCTTAATTACTACATTTTACTTTAATGGGTAAAATTGAAATTTTCATCAAATTTTCAAAAGAATGATCTAATACCAAATATTTTATAAATAAACATATTTAGCATAATGTGAGATAATTTTTTCAATTATTATCAATAAAATATTCAACTAAATTGGTTTTTATAACTATTATGATTTCATTAAATGATTATGAAACCCGTTTCTTTTCCATGAAGAACATATTGATGAAATATTTATAAAACCAATTTCATTTCCATGGGTTAGGCTATGATGAATTGATTATAAAAACCATTTTTATTGTAATGGGTTATGATATGATGAGTTATTTATGATCTTTTGAGACACACATGTATGATTTTCATTATATAAAGGGTTGGACAGCAATTATATATCCCTCCAATGCATTGGGTAAACATTGATATCTCATGTGAAAAACCATAATGGAATGGGTAGAGAACCCAATTAAATAAGGGAATTTATACACTATGACATCCTTGGGAGTGATCATTGACTAATTCAATGGTTTGGGGAGTGGACACATTCCACTGAGATAGTTTTTAAAATGATCCTTAATTATTAAGGAAATGATTTTCTATACTTATGTGTATTCCAAAATTCCATGTCCTGTGAAAATGTTATTATTAAGAGGATCATTTTTATAACACCTCAATATTTCATAGTGCGTTATCTTCAATAGATTTTGTTTTACGTAACATTGACTTATCTTGCGTAACACACAAGATTGAGTTTTTCCAAAATAATACTTTAGTGTTAAAAATATTTAAATGATATATTTAAATATTTTACATAAAATATAATAATATAAATAGTAATAAATAAATTTTAAATTTTATTTATAATTTTTTCACATAAATAAAACATATTTATAATGAAATGTATAAGTTTTGGTAAAATATTTATATATTTAGAAATACAATTTTCTTAAAGGAACTACTTTTTATGTCTTTTTGTGAACAATAATAAAATTAAATTTAGACACTATTAGAACTTGAATTTGGTAAAATAGACTTCTTTTTTGAATTTTTAATTTTAAAATTATCTTAGGGTGAATTTTTGGTATTTTTCTGAAAACTTTCAATTTTTTATGAATAGTGAAAACATTGCATTATTGTAAAAAAACCTAATTTTTCATTTAAATAATTATTTTAATTTAAATTTATTTTAAATTTAATTTAGATAAATAATAAATATATTAACCCAATATTGGTTATTGGAATAAGTTTTATAACTGAATCAGATATAAAAATTTATTGAAACTCTTTTAATGTCTTTTATCACATTCTAACCACATTTGCAGTGTAGCATTAAATGTAATTTTACCTCTTATATGAATTTAATTTTTAAAAATAGACATGTATGGTTGTATTTAGTATAAAAAATGTGTTATAATAGTATCAAAATAATTTTTGGGGAATCATGACTTTTGAATTTTATTTACCATAGTTAAAGATAAATAAGGTAATTAAAGGAAAACAAATATTATAATAATATAAAATTACCCTAAAAATTGTCCTAATTTAATTATATATGTATTTTTATACCCAAATAAACCTTAGTCACGAAATAATATCCTTTTTAGCCACTTGTGTTAGATTAGGAAATTTGTTATATTTTATTTAAAGAAGAGTTAAAAATATCATATTCAAATTTTAATAACTATTTTGTTTTTTATAAGAGGTTATATAAATGATATGTTCAACTATAAATAGTATTTAAAAATATAAGATATTTTTCTGGATATTTATAATTTATTTATAAATTTTAGGAATTAAATAATTAAATTAAATGATGATGCAATGATGATGCAATAATTGTTTAATTAATTGAATTATCAAAAGAATGATATTAAAAATATTAAAATAATTATAATTTGACTTAATTAATGACATAAAAAAATTTATAGATAACATAGACATGTTAGGTACATATTTGAATCATTGGTTAGAAGTTATCATGTTGGTTTGATATTTTTAAAATTTCAAATATTGAATAGTATTAAAATTCAAATAAATGATACTTTAAAATAAATAATATTTTATTAAATGATTTAAAAGTCATAAAAATATATGGTTTTGACACATAAATTTTGTAGTGTTAAATATGTCATAACTTATCCACTTATGGTTCTTTATTCATTTAATAGTAACTATATTAACCCTACAATGTATAAATATAAGAAGACACAATAAGTGTTATATTGTTTAACTTAGGGTTAAATCCAAAAAATAAGGTTCAGTTTCTGATCTAAACATGTCTAAAATTAATTTTTTGATGTGAATTAGACCCATAATCACCTTATACTTTAAATAAATCACTTTGTAGCTATTTTAAATTGATAATAAATTTACAATAAATTAATTTTTTAAGAGTTTCCCAGAGTGCCTATCCACTCTCTTATAAAAGGGAACTTATCCTTCTCTTTAATTCACACCTATAAATACATTTGGATTGGAAAAAACCTGCCATTTCTCTTCCAAATTCCATCACAACATCATATTGTCCATATGTTAGGTATAAATTCAACCTATGGTGTCCTTCTGTGCAAATAAAAAAGAGACACTCGAAGAAAGGGTATTTGTTTTACTGACTCTTTCAAATTTCTATTATTATTATGCTTCCTCTTCCTATGTTGTTTCCATACTAAATTTATAACACTAATATTATCTATATTATGAGATTTTATTATTATTATGGGACAACCATATTCCTCCTTTTACCCATTCCCTGAAAAATAATACCACCATGCGTGTGTACATACAACTTACCGGCTCCACATCGTGGTGTAAACTATTTTTCATATATAATTTATTTTTATTGGTATAAAAATGAATATAATAGAAGTAAATAGTAAATATAAAATGATATTGTTTCTTTATAATTTATATTTCATTCAGTTCTATATTATTTAACCATTAAGAAAATGATATCATCGCTCGCGCATACGTACAGCTTACTATCTCCACGATGTGATAAGATTAATCCTCCATGTTAACCATTAAATAATGATTATAAAAATAAATATTATGAATAAGTATAAAATATATGACATAATGATTCTACTGGAATAATATATATATATATATTCCATTTACTTGCTTCCATTAAATACGATAAAAAATAAAACCAATGTTCATGCATACGTATGGCCTACCATCTCCATTAACAGTTTATTACATTTTATATATCTATCTATTATATATATTTTTATAATATTTGTGATATAAAAATCATTTTTTCATTATATAAGTATGAAAATCCTGATCTAAGTAATTTTATCAAGAATAACAAGTGAAAACACATACGATAAACAAAACAATTATTACCCACAATGTTTCTTTAACTTGAAAATTATTAATAAAAGAGTAATATAAATTCATAAATGAATCATAAATGATATCATAAATATTATTATTATTCTATTAGAACTTAATAGTATGTTTCTAACCATTATAGAAGAGTTTTGGACTTATACGAGGAGTATCAAACCTATGGTAAGGAAATTTCGTCTCACCTTAAATTTTTATGATATATAAGACATGTTCACCACATATTTATTATGTGAGGTTAATATTATGTGCATACCATATTTTATATCGTGAATACATTTATCATAAATGTATTCGAAGATGCACTTGAAGACATCTGGTTTATTATTTAAATATTCAAAGTGGTAAGTGTTAATTTCACAATCTCATTATTATTCGAGGTTGTTTACACATAAGTGTAGACACCATGAAATTTGTTGCATGCACTTCTCTACAATTTAAGATTTATTTCCATGTGTCGTGACTCAAAATGACCTCAACCAGGCTCGAAAAGTTTTTGGTGCGACTTAGCGTAAAAACACCTACACGCCACCATGTTGGATCTGACTGAAAGTATTATTTTGGTTAAGTCCTTAAAGTGTCTCCCTAGTGAGGCCACATCACCAGCGGTGCACAAGTATACTTGGGTACCACCCATCCGTCATGTATCCACCTGCGTGCCACAAAGTTGGTGCGCAACCTACTTGCGTGCCCAAACTCCTTTTGCCCAAGGTCCTGTTTTTTCCTATAAATATACCCTTGGGGCCTTTATTTGTACAGAAAGTTTTCCATTAAGCCAAATTGCTACTCAAGTTTCCCTAGTACTTCTCCCCAGTCTACCAAAACATTCAAGGTAGTTATTTAACACCTTGAGTAGAGGATTTAAGGGATGATCATTAGAATTAAGTCCTTTTAGTGTTTGAAAACCATGACACTTGCACGCCTAAAGCACCCAACCTCCCCAAATCTGAAATACTTGTGTGCCACCTATTCCTTTCATAGGAACTTGAGTTCCCTACTTCTGGGATCACCTATGAATACTCTTAGAGGATTTAGAAAGGTCTCTCCCAAGTATTACCATATAGTTTTTTCATTGATTAAGTGAACATTAGGTCTCACAAGCCTACTTTTGTGCCCGTACCTGTGCACCCTTCTCTACTTGGGTGCCCCTATTTGATTCACTTACTCTCTTCAGTATACAATCCATATAGCCTTCATCAATGACACCCATGGAAATGATTTTTCTAAATTGGCTCCCTTGTCTGAAAGGGATTCTATTGAGACCTCTACCAAAACCTCCTTACTTATCAAACCTTTGGGAAAGAAACATCAGTGTGTCTCATATTTGGGTTTGTATTTCAACAGTCAGAGGTTTCCCACATTTATTTAATAATGGGGTTAGGGTTCATAGAGTGTCTGTTGGTTTTTATATCCATAGTCACATAGACCTTTTCTCCCAGAAATAGTGATGGGATGTTCTCGGTTCGGAGGAGGGTTTGGGTCCTAACCACCACCTTCTCAAAGAGATGACCTAGAACCTCATGTCTTCTGGTAAGGAAAGTAAGATTCACACCTAATTCATCCATTTGAACAAAGGATAAGTCTCCCTTACCTACCAGGATCAATTTTATGTCAACCATCCTGGCATAAGCCCCTATATTTTCTTACAGGAGGAAGCATCATTGCTCCTCCTTTGTTCTTTGATGCAAAATATCAGAGGAGAGATGGGTACATGAACTTTTTTTACCCTTTCCCTATCCTGTTGGGATTTTTCACCATAGGCATCCATCCCGGTTTAATCCCCTACCCTTCACCCCTTCTTCCATTCGTTGGACCCTTTTCTAATGTAAAGTGAATAGAGGGAAGGCTCATCCCCTCTCCCTCTTCTTGGGTAACTCAGATCGTCACCTCACCCTCTTCTCGGGTTAACTCAGGCCCCATCCACTGTTGCCACCATAGGTGCGCCCCTACCTTTAGCGGAAGAAGAAAAGTGTGTATGATTTTGTTGGATCTTTGACATTATCTTCTTTCTCACACTGAGCTTGACTCATGTGTGCTTAGAGATTTTTCATGATCACAAAATTTTCAAAATTGAATGAACCAAGAGAACTATGATTCCCACCATAATTGGGATATATAGGAATCCTTCTCAGGGCTCGAGATCACTGGATGTCCTCTTCCATTATCCAACACTAATTCCCCTAATTTAGGCATTCTACTTAGGAAAAATCCCCAAAATAAATCCTCAAATCACCAAGGCATCCTTTTCAGGAAGTAATACCAAACTCATTTATCTCAAAGGACTATACTCTCCCATGATACTTATCGAACTACATGGGATTTGATTCCCAAATATATGGGATACATAGGAAGCCTCCTTGAGGTTCAAACCGAATACCTTAAATCAACCCTATTCTCCATGGGACATATTCCCAACAGGGTCTGATCTTACTTGGAAACCCATATCCTTTCTAAGTTCCTTGGGATTCATCAGCATAAGTTATACACTATGTTTTGACTAAGCACCTTCCACTTAGATGTCCATGCCACCTGAAATTAAACTATATGTAAAGTTAATTATCACATAACCTTAAAAGATATGATGTGTCCCATTCAGTGTCACTGAACTAAGAGGGTTCTGATTCCTTTTACAAGGATATATAGGTAGACCATTTTATGGGAATTATCCCAATATCAAAGCAAACCTTCATCTACCTGGATGACAATAAATTCCAGAGTGCCCCACTGAGTGGTTTAAAAACCAATATCATCATAATAATGATTAAAACAATCTCTAAGTATTATATGAAAGGATAGCATTGACTAATAACCTTGAA
This sequence comes from Viscum album, assembly GCA_963277665.1. Lineage (NCBI taxonomy): Eukaryota > Viridiplantae > Streptophyta > Magnoliopsida > Santalales > Viscaceae > Viscum > Viscum album. The sequence goes on from OY728159.1 coordinate 101,164,130, forward strand.
TACATATGGACATCTCCATTAATGAAGAACCTCTAATACATATGAATTATTTTAAACTTTTCACTTTCTAAATAAGTGATTTAAAATTCCTAGGGATACTTATGATATAATTTGTGAATTAATAAGTATTAACAAAAATATCTTAAATTATAAGTAGAGTCATGGAGTAGACAATAATTCCCCCCAAAAGGGTGTAATGAGTCCGACCTACCATCCTCTCGACCAATGCACGTTCTTAAGTATCATGAAGTTCAAACTTAATGAACACCTACCTTTGGGAAGTAGGTCCCATTTGGATAAGGAACTGTTGGAAGTTTACAGTTCCCTAAATAAATCCAATGGAAACTGCTGGGAAGTAGTGATTATTAAAACTAGAATACGTGTTTCAAGGAACTAAAAAATAGTAAGTATCTTCTGGGACATCTTTATCATCCACATCCATGATTCATTAAAATGTATTTCAAAATATTATTACTATTCCTAGAATTTTTTTGATTTCATTTATAAACATATTTTTCTTTTAATAAAATGTTTTGAAAGGAATATTTTTATCATTTTCCAAATGAGATACTTTATGACCCTTTTGAGAAATTAAGGAGAGAATGTTTTTTAACTTATATAACATGAGTGATTATTTTCTACAAATTTGATTCCTTAATATTTAGAATATTCCCTGAGAATATTATAAGATTATTTTCAAAAGAAATGTTTTCTTTTATTATTACACAGATTTTAAAATATTTCAAAGTAAAAGGGATATATTTCTTAAAAAGTTTTAATGATTTTATTAGATTATTTTTATCTATGTCAATATCCTTTTTTGATTGAGAATGATTTATTATGATACAATCTTATTTATTGTATTGAAGGATTTATGATACATTTGACTATAGATGTACTATTTTAATACCAGTCATGGTTTATGTTAAAATCATTAACATTTCATATTCTAGTTTTAATATAAATGTTTATGTTATATTTCACCCTTTTTATATGAGGAATGTATTGGACTAGGTAAGTAATAAGAAGGGCCCACTATAGCCCCTCGATGCATCATTATGTCTCATGAGAGAGGCTATATATGGACTTGGCCAAGGGATTTCACATTTATTTTCATATATATATTTGGCCAAGGCCTTAACATTTATTTTTAGATGTCTTGGATGAGACATAAATGATATGTTTCAGATGTTGGACTTGATATATTCCATCACTATTAAAATATTTGTTGATATTATATGTGATTATTTGACTAGTACAATATCCATGTTGTTGGGAAAAAATCTCTCAAGGTAATATTACAACATTTTTTGGATGCTAGTGTTTGTTGACAAAGCAGGTTTCCATGGTGAATTGTCAAGTTCCAGAGATGTTGTTGACAATCCAAGTTGAAAAGGAACCTTGAAAAAGGAATGGATGATCTGGAGTCATTATATGTATTTCCTTGAATATCTCATCATAATATAGCAAATTCAGGAATTTCGTGAAGATAGGCTTCATGGATTGGATTTCGCAAAGACATGAAAAATGTTGACAGTGATTCTTCATGATTATGTCAAGTTTTTCAAATGGAAGATTCTAAGAGAATTGTAGCGGTGAAGGTATTTGCGAGTGGAGATTCACAGTGAAGGCATGGAGGAATTGATGGTATGCTCCGCATTTACGACGAGCTCCACAATCAAAAAATTGCTGTGGTGCTTAGAGATTTTGAGAGAATTTTGGAGGGAACTTTGGAGCTTCACGATTTGAGATGAAGTGGCATTGACTTCGCATGGAAGGTTAGAGGGTCAATGGAATAACCTATAAATAGGACTCGACCGCCTCAAGAAAAGTAGAGAGAGTTTTTGGAGAAAATATTTTGCTTTCGGCTTGCGAAGTTGGTTCATGAAGGTAGCGTGCTTCGCAAAAGAAGAGCTTCGTAGCGGCTAATATAGCTTTGTGAAAGTTGTGTGGTCCGCACTGGCTCAGTGAGCTTCATGAGGGAAGTCACTTTGCAACAACTTGAGAATCGTGATAGTTCCTTGTGAGAGTGTTTCATGAAAAGGCAGGAGCTTCGTGAAGTCTTGTTTGAGCTTTGCGAAATTGGGAGCCTCACAAAGTAGGGCGCTTTGCGAAGGTTTTTCCAAAGGAATTTCCCAGTGTTCAGGGTCAAAGGGGTATTCATCAATGGATGAAATTTGAAATTTGATTGAGAATATACATACAGTGGAGGATGCATTCATTAGTGGTAATGAAGAGACCAACAGGTCTATAAACTTTGAGTGGATCTTCTGAAGAAGAAGTGAGATCACTTCAGTTGAGAGAGCAGTGAGTTCTCAAATTGTGAGTGGTTGTAAACTAGGAGGGACAGTGAGTCCACTTCGAACTTGTAAACATCTGTGCGCTTATAGTGGAATTGGTACATTGACACACTGTCGGTGTATGCTCCTTGGATATAGCCCAGTGAGCGTAAACCAAGTAAAAATCGTTGTGTCCTGTGCATGCTTTAAGGTTTATTCATACTCTGAATCGTCAAAGAGATAGAATATGGGTTTTTCTAATAGAAAAACAAGATCAAACGGGGCAGTTTTTTTAATCTATCATACCCTAATTCACCCCCTCTCAGGGTATGTAGCCTGGTGGACCTAATACATGTGAATGTTTAAATGAAACAATTTGATTTATTATTGCCATATTATGTTCAAGTTCACGTTTAAAAGGCTTGTGTTTTAATTTTATACATTACATAAAACTTTATGCTTATTTATGAAAGATTCAAATATATTGTTTACCTTTACTGATCATCTAATCTCACCCCTTTCTTATGTTTTATTTTTCCAGGATTCCAAGATGCTTTTTTTGATTGATATGGAGATTTAAGCTAGAAGAATAATGTAATTCTCAAAGAATTATCTATGCTAGGTTTTATGTTTTGAATTTTAATGTTAATTTTATGTATGTAATATATTTTCCAAGATTGAAAAACTAATGAGTCCTTCAGTATTTTATTTCTTGTAATCATGCTAATGTATTAAAATAATTCCCTAGTTCCGGGATTTTGGGGTTAGGGAATTAAATTTGGTATTAAAGGAAGTTTAGAAACAACATTGGAAATTAGATTTAGAAATCATGGATTAGAAAGCATAACCTAATAATTGAATTTGAGTATAATTCTAAGTATATTATATCATCCTTTAGATTTTGTAATGGATAAACTAGGTTAATCCCATTTACAAGTGGATTGAGAAGAGGATTCCACCATTTAGAGATCCTATAAATTATTTTTCATGAATACGTCACTTGGATTAGTCTTTCTCACATTATGCTTTGTGTTTTGGTCAATGGTTGGAATCAACATGGTTATATATTCAATGGTTATACTGAAGATGATGAATAGAATGAAAAATAAAAATGAGATGAAGAAGGTATTAAGGAATGGGTTGTTTATGTATAGTTAATGGTTTTTGAGTGAAGTGGAACGATTACGGTTATTTTGTATTTGGATTCAAGAATTTTTGCATCAATGGTCTTATGGTTATAAGATTCATCAAATATATAATGATTATACCACAGTACATCTTCATCAAGTATTTGGAATAATTAATTATTTCATTAAGGTTTTTGAGGTAAAAATGTTATTTATCAATAAAGGCTACATTACGTTGTTTGGGGAATATAATGTTAAGATTGATTTTGGAAATTTAGTGACCTTTTAGGACTGTTAATTTGGAAAGAAGAATTTTAGAAAAGTATTAAGGTTGAAATGGAGTATGTTGAACACTGGATATTATTTTTTTATGTTAAAATGTGATTTATTGGATACTTTGGGCGGACCTTCTAGGTTTCAATAAAAATTTAGAGGATTAAGTAAATAAATTTGGGACTTATGATTTATAAAAAGTGCTTTATAATTCATTTTGAACATTCATTTTCAGAAGTAAGGGATGAAGTGAAAATAGATCGAAGGATAACTAAAGGATGAGATTATGATTATGACATGGAAATAAATCAATTAATTTATTATCTGAACAGAAAACTAATTCTTCAATTCTAGGGAAAGGATGCTGAAATAAAAAATTATGTCCTATAACTTTTTTCTATTAATAAAATGGTTCTTTAGATCAATGTGGATTTATAGCTTTTTGATTTTTAACTTTCTCCTAACCTTGTTCTCAATCACACTGCTTCATAACAAGATGGTTAAATTGTTCTTTCATGCCCATATTCTTCTATATGGAACCCTTTCATATGTTATATCTAGAAACCATCAAACTTACCTTTCATTATTTTAAGTTATAAATTTTATCAACCCTTGTTATGATGTGGGATTTCAATAAAAGAATTTTGAATAGTCAAACCCTAGTTACTGAACCCAAATTCTAAAATTATGAGGAAGTAATTTATTGAATAAGGGGAGAATTTAACATCCCAATATTTCATGGCACATTATCTTTAATATCTTATGTTGCATTAAACATCAACTTGGATTGTGTATCATGTAAGATTGAGTTTATATGAAACATCCCTTTAGTTTTAAACTATTTAAATGATATATTTATTACTTATTCATTAAATATAGTAATATAAATAGTAATAAATAATTTTTAAATGTTATTTATAATTTTTTCACAAAAAATAAAAAATATTTATAATTAAATGTATAAGTTTTGGTAAATTAGTTACATGTTTAAAAATACTATTTTTATAAAGCAACTATTTTTTATGTCCTTTTGTGAAAAAAATAAAATTAATGTTAGACACTCATAGAAATTGAATTTGGTATAATATAATTCATTTTTGAATTTTTATTATCAAAATTATATTATGGTGATTTTTTTATATTTGTTTTGAAAACTTTCAATTTTTAATGAATAGTGAAACACACTTTATTATTGTTAAAAAACAGAATTTTTCATTTGAATAATTATTTTAATTTAAATGGATTTTAAAATCACAATATTTAAATATTACATATATTAACCCAATTTAGGCGATTAGAATCATTTTTAAATTGAATTATATATAAAACTGCATTGAATCTTTTTTGACGTCTTTTAGTTGCCTTCTAGCCACGTTTGTAGATTAACATTAAACGTAATTTTACTACTTCTATGAATTGAACTTACAAAAATGTACATACATGGTTGTAATCAGTATGAAAAATGTTGTCTAATAGGATCAAAATAATTTTTTCTAAATAATAATTTTTGAATTTCATTTACCCCAATTAAAGATAAATAGGGTAATTAAAGGTAAAAAAATATTACAATAATATACAATTACACTGAAACATGTCCAAATTTAATTGGTTAAGCATTTTTAGTCCAAAATAAACCTTTTTTCAGAAATATTATCCTTTTTAAACCACTTTTGTTAGATTAGTAAATTTATTATATTTTATTTAAAGAAGTGTTAAAAAATTTCATATTCAAATTTTAATAACTATTTTATTTTTAATATGAGGTTATATAAGTGATATGGTAAACTATAAATAGTATTTAGAAAAATAGTTAATATATATACATCAAGATAATTTATTTATAATTTTTAGATATTAAATAATTAAATTAAATGGTGACACAATGATGATGTAGTAGTTGTTTAATTAATTGAGATATCAAATAAATGATATTAAAAATATTAAAATAATTATAATGTGACTTAATTAATGATATAAAAAAATTTATAAAAAAAATAAATGTTAGTGACATATTGGAAGTATTTTTTCGAATTTATCATGCTGTATTGATATTTTCAAAAATTAAAATATTGAATAGTATTAAAATTGGTCTAAATGATACTTTAAAATAAATTATATTTTATTAAATGATAAAAATGTCATAAAAACATATGGTTTAGAAAAATAAATTTTATATTATTAAATATGTAATAAATTATCCCGTTGGGGTTCTTTTGGTATTTTATAGTAACTATATTAACCTTATAGTGTAAAAATACAAGAAGACACGGTAAGGGTTAAACTATTTAACTAAGGGTTAAATCCAAAGGATAAGGTTAATTTTGTGACTTAAACATGTATAAAATTTATTTTTCAGGGGATTTATACCCATACTAATATTAACTTATAAATAAATCACTTTGGACCAATTTGAAATAGAAAATAAAATTATAATAGATTACTATTTTAAGAGTTTCTTGAAGTGCCCCTCCACTCTCTTATAAAAGAGAACTTCTCATTCAATGTAATTCACACCTATAGAGCCCTTTTTTCACTTAAAAACATTATTGTTTCATCTAAAAAATTCACTCATAATATCTTATAGTCCATAATTTGGGAATAAAATCATCCTAAGGAGTCATTGTGTTCAAATCAAAAGGAGACACTAAAAGAAGAGATAATTGTTTTACCATCTCTTTCGAAGTTCTATTCTTCTTCTTCTTCTTCCCCTTCAAATTTTGTTTTCATAGTAAAGTAAAAAATTCATTATTATATATATTCTTAGATGTTATTATAATTATGGGACAATCATATTTATCCTTTGACCCATTCTATGAAAAATAATATCACCATGCGTGTGTATGTACGACTTATTGTCTCCATATCGTGGCGTAAACTATTTTTCAACTATAATTTATTTTGATGGGTCTAAATATGAATTTAAAGTATTTAAATAATAAATATAAAATTATTTTTTTACAATTCACATTCTATCCAATTCCATACCATTGAACCATTATGGAAGTGATACTGTCACTTGTGCGTACGTGTGACTTACCATCTCCACGACGCGATGAGATTCATCATCCAAGTTAACCATACAAGAATGCTTATAAAAATATAAATTATGAATAAGTTTGACATATGTGACATAATAATTATATTGTAATAATATATATATATATATATTCTATTTACTTGCTTCCATTCAGTATGATAAAAAATGGAAACAATGTTCATGTGTACATACGACTTACCGTCTCCCAGAACGGTGTTTTAAATTTTATATATCTATATATTATATATATTTTCAGAATATTTTTTATATTAAAATCATGTTTTAATTTATTTAAGTAACTAAATAATGATCTATGTAATATGATCAAGAATAACAAGTCAAATCACGTATGATGAATAAAGCGATTATTACCCAGAATGTTTCTTTAACTTGGAAATTTTTAATAAATGAGTAATATAAAGTCATAAATAAATCATATATGATATCATAAATGTTATTATTATTCTGGTAGAAGTTAATAATATGTTTAAACCCATTATACAGAAGTTTTAGACATCTATGGATAGTATTTGACCTATGATAAAGTAATTCCATCTCACTTTTAATTTTCGTGAGATATAAGCCATGTTCACCACATATTTATTATGTGTGGGGTATGTGATGACCCTATTATATTTGATATCATGAATACATTTATCATAATTTTATTTAAATATTCACTCAAATAAACTGGGCTTATGATTTAAATATTCAGAGTGGTAAGGGTTAATTTCACAATCTCATTATTATCCTAGGTTATTTATACGTAAGTATCTACTGGGGAATATTTATCACACACATTCATGTTTCTTAATAATGTATTTAAAAATTTTATTACTATTATTAGAAATTTTTTTGAATTCATTTATACTCATGTTTTACTTTTTATAAGATGTTTTGAAAGGAATCTTTTGGTTGTTTTCTAAATGAGATACTTTATGACCTTTTTGACAAATTAAGGAAAGAATATTTTTTTAACTTATATAACATGAGTAGATATTTTCCTTTATTATGAATCCTGAACATTTTGAATATTCCCTTACAATATTAAAAGGTTATTTTCAAAAAAAAATTCATTTATAATTATGCACCTTTTAAATTATTTAAAAGTAAAAAGGGATATCATTCTTAACGAGTTTTACTGATTTTATTAGATTATTTTCATCTATGTCAACATCCTTGTTGGATTGAGATTAATTTATTATGATCTAATATTCCATATTTTATTTAATGTTATATGATATGTTGGACAATGGAAGTGCTATTTTAAAACCATTCATGGTTTATGGTTAAAGTATTAACATTTCGTATGCTAGTTTTAATACTAATGTTTATGTTATGTTTCACCTTTCTTATATAAAGAATGTATTGGACTTAGTAAGTAATGTGTGGCGCCCACTATATCCCCTCGATGCATTGGAAGGTCTCATGTGACAAACTATATGTAGACCTGGTTGAGGCATTTCCCATTTATTTTCAGATATGGATTTGGTTGAGGCCTTTTCCATTTAATACTAAATGTCTTGTATGAGGCCTCTAAGGTACGTTTTAGATATATGGTATTATATATTACCTCATTATGAAATTTGTTATTTATTTTACATGTGATTATTAGACTCATAGAATATCCACGTGAATGTTTAAATGGAATTAATTTATTTATTCTGGACATATTATTTTCATGTTTATTTTTAAAAGGCTTGTGTTTAAATTTTATACTCTACTTAAAGGTTTTTGCTTATTTATGAAAGCTTATGTTGTATTGTTGACCCTTAAGGATAATCTGAGATCACCCCTTTCTTATTTTTTATTTTCCAAGGATTCTAAGAAGTGTTTTATAACTGATATTCATGGTTAATCTAAGAGAATAAGGGTGTTCTAAAAGAATTATCTATGTTTAATTTTATGTTTTGAATTGTAACATAATGTTCATGTATGTAATCTATTTTCTAAGTCTACTAAAATGATCAGTTATTTAGGATTTGATTCCTTGTAATCATTCTAATGTATTAAAATAATTCACTGACTTCAGGCTATTGGGGTTGGGACATTTCAATTTTCTTTGATTCCTTTATGATTCATGTCTTTTGAACTGCAAAGATATATTCCATGACTCAAGTTTATGATCTATGATATGTTGGGTATGGGTTTCAAATATTATTATCATGTTTTCATACCATTATTCTCATGTTATGTTGATATATACCTTGTTTACCCTTACTGAGCATTTGATATCACCCTTTATTATATTTCCTTTCCCCATATTATGAATAAAGGTATTATGTATTATATGTATGAAAATGGTTCTTATTATGAAGAAATTAACAGTTGATGATGTAGTTCACTTATGAACTAGTTGTTTATATATCCATTATTATAAGAAAACTAAACATTTATGGTTTTAAGCATGTTTTTGTAAACTAAAATGAATATTCATCTATTAATAAGTAATATCTATATATGAAAATATTTTTTCACTATATCCACTTAGGTAATCCCCCTAGGATTTGAACCTAGGTTGGTGACATTCAAACCTCTCATACCTACTACTCACGCATGAGGGGAGTGGTAATGATAATATTAATAACAAAAATAATTATAATAATTAATATGATATTATAAGAATGGAAAAATCTAAAGCACAACTATAATGGGTTCTAATAGATATGGACACTCCTCTCCCTAATAGTTGACCCTCATTCCAAGTGAAGCAAATTTATTTTTTCTAGGAAAAAAATAAATTCATAAAACACAACTCTATTGGAAATGTGATTCAAAAACCCTTCAATCTTTAAATAAGTACCCAATAATGGGTTTCACCTATCCATTCCTTGTATAATTCATACCACGTTTTCTATATAGTTTCCCCCATAATTAATATCACATATCAAAAAATTTCAAGTTCTATTCTCCACTATATGTTTTTTCACTAAAAAATGTGATGCATGATTCACTATATATACCCAAGTTATGATGATGATGATAATGGTAAAAATTATAAAGGGCTCACCTTATATAAAATATATAGTACCCAAATGTATTAAAAATGATTATAAGGAGTTTTACAACTACTGAGGAATAAGCACACCTCTATTTTATTAGGAAATACATGAGACCAAATAGAACAGTTCAATACCACACCCATATTTTCCATGATATCAAATAATTTACTCTAGTCCTTATAAATATGAAAAAAATGATCTAAATTTTCAAATATTAGTTCATGTAGTCCTCCCAAGACACTTACATTCTCTTATAAAGTGAACAAACATAATATTTAATGGCATTCATAATAAAGTTAGTGTCTAATGATTTATAGATCTTTATCTAATCATTGTTCCTTACAATATGGATCCCTTGGGTGACACAATATATCTTATAATTTTGTGGAAATTTTTGTTGATAGTATTTATGAAAGTTTGTAATAACCCACCCTTAATAGTATTTGAAGATCCAACCACATCTTTCTAGTATCAGGCCTACTTTAGTCATCCCATTATTGTTGATTTTAACCTAACCTTCATAAGGAGGTTTATAAATAATAGATGTATATCCAATATCTCTTCAAGAATTTCCTAAAATGGTAAGTTTTTTAAGAAATAGATAGCTCTTAAATGGTGTTTCTAGTAAAATTGGGCTATATTTAATTATCTAACATAAGTGTTATTAAGATGATAGTCATTGTAAGTTGCAAGCTCATCTCATGGAAGTAGAACCTTGAGAGGATTTTATTCCACTAAATAAGGTGATAGACTACAATAACTACCACACTGATTAGGTTCTTGATTTTCACTAAGATATATAGGTTAAAGAATCAAGAAGGAAGTACCAGAATGGTGAATTATAATAACAATGATTGTAATAATAATAATAATAGTAATAATGAAAACAAAAAAAACAATAATATAGATAATATTAATAAAAATCTATAGTATATATTGGTGTTACAAAGTGGAAATTAAAACCCCCGTAGACACCCAATTTTCCAATATGTATTGGACCATACATTCTCTATAATATTATATTTACATCTCAATTGACCATTATTAAAATTCATAATGGAATTGTAGGGCGTTGATTTGTAAAGATTGAAGCCCCCTATTTTAAAGTAGAATCCTTGATTTTGTTCACACATTATTCATGCATGAATTCTTATGTTGCATGAAATCGTGAAATAATTTCCATAAGCCAAAAGTGTCCAGAATCAGGTCTAACCTCCATCTTTATGTGTTGGACCCCCCATTAACATTAATCAAGTGTGACCTTGCAAGTACAAACCCCATGATCACTTGCTGGACAACATCATAAGTCACCACCCCTTCAACTTTAATTTTTTTTTATTTATAAATTTAAATATAAAAACAATAATAACAATTTTCATCAGTTAATATAGGGGTAAGAAAATTACAATGAAAACATGAAAATAAACAGACTCGATGAGGCTTAAACCTAATACCTCATTGTGGCCACCCAAGGTATTTTACCAACTTACCCACACATTATGGGAAATAATAACAATAATAATAATAGTAAATAAAAATAAAAAAATAAATTTAGAAAAATAAAAATGTCTAAATAGTTAAATGGGGGAATAGGAAAATGTAAATCTTGGGATAGTGTTGGAGGGGGACTGATGGTGGTCTCATTTGTTTCCTCCTTTGGCCCTAGATTATTCATTTATTTCATTTTCGATGCTATTTTTATAGTTTCTTCAAGAGGGTGTTCTATAGTTTTCTTATGGTTTATATTTTTGACTTCTAAGGCATATCTGAAGCACGAGATGAAGATCTATGAATTTTTGGACTCTTTTGAAGGATTCATACTCTAACTCTGCACTAACATCCAGGTCCATCAATCCTTTGTAAAGAAATCTAGAACGGTGGTATCTAATGTGGTTTTGGGATATGTTTTAAAGAATATGATGTTTTTTAGGAGGCGCGTCTGGCATAGCTCCCCCCCTTTGGGACCTCAGTGGTGATCCTTCTTGCATATTTTTGGTTTCATATATTTTGTTCGAGTGATATTGGTATGTTTTTATGTCATGTTATCTTGATTAGTTGGTGATGATGATCTATGTTTGTTCAGTGAAGTGTTTGGGGTCTGATAAGAAGTTGGTTCATCTCAACCAAAGGTGATGACTATGACTATGTCTGGAATGGACAATGATGATGAGGCAATCATGACATTGATGTGTTGATGGTGGCGATAACATGGATGGGGTAGTGGTCTCAAATTTTCATACCTTGATTCAGGGTTTCTTCGGAAGCTCGAGTGAGCTGCGTGGTTGGTCGTTGATACGACGTTAAAATGATGATTTCTAAAACTTTGAAATTTATTTTGGTCTTGGAATTTGCTTTTGTTTTTTTTTTGAATTTTGAATCTGTGATCATTTACGCACTGTAATTTAGACTGTGAGGGTTCCACTCGTCCCCTGATAGTGGTTTTATAAAAATAAAAGAATTTTTTTGAGGATATTTAATCATTACATAACATAATATTTTGATAAATAGAAAATCAAGACAAAATGATATAATTCCATGCCAATTTTAAACTAACTCATTAAAAAATGTATAGGGAAAACTTATTGATAAAAATCCGATAAAAGAAAAAAGAGTGAAACACGCCCAACCACCCAGATTAAATCCTGATAGACTTTATACTATTTTCATAAAAATGTAACAAATCACTTTCTCAATAGTTTTGTCACGTAATGTATTTGTGAATAAATACTTAAATATTTTGATTCCAAAGGGTACTTTTTTATGAGATATACTTTTCCCTTTCACCATTGATACAACCACCATTTTATATTGTGGTATAAACTATATTATACTCAGGTAAAGTTGTGAGAATATCATTATTCATAGTTAATACACAATTGTTTATGTACACCCAAGACTCAATTATTATAGGTGAATATATATTTTAATAAAACTATAATAAAATGAACATTTTAATATTTTATGTCACAAAAGCCTAATTTTTTTACGACGAATATCAATTTTGATATTACTTGTTCAAAATAATCCATGAATGGATTTTGGAGAATTTCCCTTAGAAATAAGATTTCAGGAATAATAAAAATACTGTATTTAGATATTATTTATTATATTTATAATAATTTTTAATAATATATATAATTAAAAATTTATCAGTTATCAATTTTATAGAAATAAATACAAGAACATTTATAGTTAAAATGGGATATTTTTCAGAAAATGTTTTCTAAATAAAAAGGCATAATGTCTATCCATTTTAATTCATTAAAACAATCATTAATAATGAATGATTTAAATGATATTTATTGATTATATATCTAAATATATGAATTTAAATCCACATAATTATGATTATTACATATGTTATATAAAATATCATCTTAAGATTGAAAAATGAATATATTAAAAAACTATTTTTTGATACATTTTGAAAGTTCATTTTAAATTAATATTTTCCTATTATTTGAGTTGAATTTGGTAAAATGGATTCCATATTAGGAATCATCATTATTAATATTAGGTGATAATTTCAATATTTATTCTATAATGAATTGTGAAAATGATAAAAATTAATTACACCCGTTAAAGTTAAAATTGGGTTACTGGGGGTTAAACTAAAAAATAAGATAATTTTACAATAAAACATATTATAATATTATTGGATAGAAATATTTTTACCTTATATATAATACCATCAAATATGATTTCAATAAAAATCATTTTAAAAGGGAATTAATTTATCATTTTTGGATTCTTTTTGGAAATTTTCATGTGGTTTCCAAGAAGATCCCCTTTCCAGACAGGTAAAAGGGAACCTACTACCCTTAATTATTCACACATATAAATCCATATAGCTAAACCAAACCATACAATAATCTCTCCCCAATACCCTTAGTCAAATTATAAATCTTTTAGACTTCCCAAAAGACCATCCATTGGATTTGTAACATCCCGGACCTAGTTCACTCATTAGTAACTAAACCCGGTTGGTATATGACTTCAAGAACACATCCCTTTACAATAAAGGCTATTGACTAGCAGGGATAGACTAAGGTCGTATAGTGGGGAGACTATACCCTCATTATTAGAGTTGCATAGTGGTAATAATAAATGAATAAATAGTGTAATCATAATGTTAACAATAGATAAACATAATTAAATCATCCAAGGAACATTAATAATAAAAAAATGGTCTTCATATAGAAAATGAATAGTATTTCATGGAGCTATATAAAAAGAAGAAATATATGGAAGTGAGGACACATATAAATCATAATTTTGAAAAGTAAAAAATACCAACAATATTATATCCAATACCATCATGAGATAAGGATCAGTTCCATGTTCTCAAGCTCCTATTATATGCATACATCAAGATTCCATAACTGGGCACCTTTTGTTGTCCCTAACTACATCCCTGAATTCTTCTTGGATTCCAATCAGAGGTCTGAATAGGGTGTGAGATATACTTAGTAGGACACCACTAATGGTTTCTATAACAAATATAGACTTTGTAATAACATATATCTATGTGCAAGTATAAAAAGTTAATTTAAATAATGAATGACTAATATAATAAGTCCATAAACAAGGATGAAACTATGAACATGAGATAAATAATGAATATCAATACATTAAGGTAAATTGTGCGAGTTAATAATATCTATAAATACAAATAATATATAAAATTAGTAGAGCTACATGGGCCAGGTCCAAAGTCTATAGACCAAGGTGGACTCGTATAGTCCAAAGAACTCATCTCTGAGAGCTTGAAAGAGTATCATAACTACATGGGATAGAAAACGAGTGACAAATTCCAAGGTATCCTAATATATGAAGATATATGTTCATAGAGAGGTCATAGGCACCCTAACTCAACCACCCGCATCGGTACCATACCGTAATAATGATCAGTACTATACCATAATAATGATCAGTGCCATACCATCAAGAAACCTTAGTTCCAATATGAAATAATAAAAATCAATGAGTAATATAAAATTCAAGGATATGTTAATGTCTAAGACCATGTATGTTCATCCATTTTATTACAATATCCTTGTTTAATCCATTTATTAAATTATTTTATATATTTAAGGATTTTATAACTAGGTGACATGCTTACTCACCTAAAGGCATGGTTTTTGTCTTAGGAAGATGGATGAATCCACATTAGAGGTGGTTTTGGTGGAGGTTAAAACCTACATCCATGTCAATGTGCTATATTGGAATCACATTTAAGGATCAAAGAATTAATTTAAGATATTAATTAATTTTAGGTGAAATATTTAGAAGGTGTGACCTGTGAAACAATGGTGATAATTTAATAAATAAAAAAACCTTTGGGGAATGCTATATAACACTTACCTTATTGAGGTAGAGGAGTAATAATCTTGTATCAGCTTCTAATTCAGACTAGAATAAGAGAAAACAGATAAATTGAAAAAATACTAAAAAATAAAACATATTATCTTGTATAAATACCACACAATTGATGATGAGAGAAACTAAGAAACAAATTTAACTGATCAAAGATCTTACTAGTGGTGATCCAACATTGTAGAAAAAAATTTATTTGGAGGTCAAACGAAGAATAAACCTTAAAACCTAGCTTAAAGGAATAGAGGATCTTCAATAGGAGGGTGAGGTAATGTTCATGGAGGAAGAGGATAAAGGAGGTTTAGAATTTAAAGGAAGGAGGTATAATTTATAAATTTAGACATTAAAAAGAGGTAGAGAGGTTTGGATATATGGCTGGGCAAAATGTGCACCAACCATGTGACATGAAGTATTCGTGGGAACCCCTCGCTAGGGTTTGGTACACGATTAGGCTAACCATGTGAATCCCTTGAATAAATCCTCTACAACAATGTATAAAACATTTTCATAGTGACAAAAAATAGGGTGGTCCCCTACTATGCAATAGATTACACAACATGGTTTAAATTAACCATGAGAAATGGGATTCACGATTTAAACTTACCATGTGGCCTACATGTATCCTCCAAAGCATGGGGTTCCATACTTCAAACAATCCCAAGATACCCCTAAAATTCGCTTTAACCCATTAAGAATTCATATTTGGACAAAATAATAGAATTAAAATTGAATTAAAAGGTTTCTTCCCTTAAATAAAATCTAGGAGGTTATAGCCTCTCATACTTTAGAAAACTCATCCCTAAGATTCCATTCCAAGGGTAATAAAACACTATCAGATTAAATATTAGGCCACTGGGAATGAACATCGACCTCTCTCTCCCAGTTATCATAATTTACACGACCGTGATTCCATAACACCCATTCTAAAGGAATTGACCTGCCTCATGGAGCATGTATGCTCTGGTCCATGATGTGAATTGGGGGCTCCTTAAAAGAATAATCAATATGAAGTTCAACCTCAGTAGGCTATAACAAATGATACGAGTATGAGTAGTAGTGAATTAGCTGAGAAATGAGAAATATGTCATGCATATCTCTATATATATGAGGAATTTCTATCTAATAAGATACTTATCCTACCCTCTATAAGGCTTCAAGAGGGCCAAAAAAACGAGGTAAAAACATACCTTGCCGCCTATACCATTGATTCCCTAGTCTAGTCAATACTTAGAAGAAGACTTTATCCCCAACCTCAAACTCTAGATGTCCTTAATGAAGATTGGCATATGAGTTTTGTATTGACTGAGCTATAGAAATTCTATTTCTAATCTATTGAACTTTCACTGAAGTCTACTAAATGATATAAGGCCAAAGTAGTGATACCTCCCCAAACCTCTTTCTATTATAGAGGTGGTTAACATAGACCACCATATAAGTCCTCATTAGGATCTATCTGTATCGTCAACTGAAAGATGTTATTGTAAGATAATTCATCATGAGGTATATTCTTCTTCCAAGAACCTAAAAAATAGAGGACACATGTTCTAAGAATATCCTCTAACACATATATTGTTCACTCATAATATCTAATAGTATAAGGGTGGTTTGTTTTACTCAATAGTAACTATATACCTAACAATATCTACATCCCTTTAAAAAAATGATAAGTGAAATGAGTTTCAGTTTCTGATACACTAGTTTTTGGAACTCCATGATGTTAGATAATCTCTCAGACATAGACCACTCCAAGGTAATCTACTAAGAATGTCTCTTTAAAAGGTAAAATGTGAGAAAACTTCATGATATTTTCGACGATCACCCATACTACATCATTGCCTTGAGTGGATCTTGGTAAACCAGTCACAAAGTCCATGGTGATGTTATCCAATTTACACTCATAAATGTTAAATGAATGTTAAATCCCTAATGGTCAGTAGTGTTCTACCTTCACTAGCTGACAGGTGGAGCACTGATTAACAAATCCATCTATCTCCCTTTTCGTACCAAGTCACCAGTATTGGCGATGTAGATCATGATATATTTTTGTAATCCTAGGATGTACCACAAAATTAAAAACATGATACTCTCATGTTAATTCATCCCAAATGTTTTTAGGAACCCAAACATATCCATGGATTCATAATAACTCATCCTCTTTAGGGATATAGCTTGGTGGCATATCCTCTCCTAAAACACTCCCTCTTATGACAAGCCTATCGAGATTCGATAACTTCCTCATCTTCACTATCCCCAAAAGTGAATAGGTCAATTCCAATGATATAAGAATAAGATACATGTTAATATCTCAGAACTCTATGTGTATCACATAACATAGGTCCCTTAAATTCCACCCAACATTGGCCTCTTGAACTGCCCATATCAGAGTCCTTTAGCTTAGAGCATTTTCTACAACATTTCCCTTCCTAGGAGTATAGGTAATCTCAAAGTCAAATGACTATAGGTATTCAGTACAATTTTTCTGCCTAGGATTTAAGTCACACTATGTGGAGAAATACTTGTGTACTTTGTGTTTCGTATCCACCAAAAAATTCTCCTCTAGTAAATAATTCATCCGACAATGCAAGGCATGAACCATAGTTTCAATATGAATATCTTGTGTTAGGTAGTTCCTATTATGTGAACTCAACTGATGAGATCCCATAAACTACAAATCTATCTCCCAAAATAAAAAATTACCCTATATCTGTGCATAATGTTTGATAATAAACTATATATCTTCTACCCGTATCTAAAACAATTGGGATCATTATTTAATTCAGTCGCCCATGTAGATCCTAAAAGGATGTCTCATGGGATTCAGACCATATAAAATTCATGCCATTTTTTGTCAAGATTGTGAGAGGTTCATCTAGTAATTAAATGTCCTAAATGAAGTGATAGTGATAGAAAATCATTCCATATAAACTCTATATGTAAATGAAATTCTTTGGCTACTCCCAGGAAACTAAAATACTCACCTTCTCTGGGTCAACATAAACTCCCTCCTCTGAGATAATTTGAACCATGATGTGAACCCTATTAGTCCAAAACAGGTATTTTAAAAGTCTAGCACATAAATAGTGCTCTCTTTTGTATTCATAATGATCAAATGATTTTTTGAATGGTCATGTAGAGTATAAGAATACACCAAGATATCATCCAGGAAGACTACCACAAATGAATATAGATATAGATGGAAAACCTGATTAATCAGATCCATAAAATTGATGTGTGAGTTCAAAAAACAAGATAATATAACTAGATATTCAGAAATTTCATACCTACTAAAGATTTTTGTACAAGGTTTTTTTGAAGTTATAACCTGTACCTGGTGGTATAATGATCTGAAGTAAATCTTAGAGAAAACCCTCACTCCTCAAAGTTAGTCGAAGAGGTGGTAAAAATGAGGTTGTGGATACTGATTCTTATCCCTAAGTTAGTTAAACCATTGGTAATCCACAAAAACCCTAAGGGTAAAATCCATATTATTTGAGAATATAATAGGTGAACCCGAGGGTGAAGTATCAGGATATTTAAATCCTTTAGCTTCTAAGTCCTCTAGTTTTCTTTTGAGCTTCTATTTCTCAGTAACAACCATTCTGTAAGGAGGAATGGAAACTGGTGTAGCTCATGGAGCTAGATAAATAGAGATATCAATCTCAATATCATGATGTAATATATACATTTCATTAGGGAAGAATCCCTAAAACTATCCACTACATAAGGGAAATTAGTGTGATGTGTTCCTTGATCTTCCATATAAAGGCTTGAAATATGTGCTATCACTTTTCCGAACCCTTGATGTTGTAGTTCAACTTTCCATCCTAGATATCCCGTTCACCCTTACAAATATAACTATCACTCTTTGATTATTTGAAGGAAACACTATAATGATATAAATAAACATAAACATGGTGATAAACCAACCATTCCATTTTGAGAATGATGTAAAATCCTATTATATAAATGATGAAATAGTCAAAAAAGATTTGATAGCTTCCTACCTCAAGGGGAACTAATTTCACTAGAATACATTCTATGATCATATTACCAAGATATTATCAAGTTTCCTAACACCATATAAATAATGAATGTCACACCAAATTATTTACTCAATCGTGATATGTATGAAGGAGTGAGATTCACCTGTATCCAATAAAATAGATCCCAAGGTAGATGCTAGTAGAATCATACCTCGAACTATATAAGTACCTGGACTCTGATCATTCCGTACATGATAAACTAAAAAAATATATCCCAATATATGGCCTATATATGAAACATAACTACCTTGAGTAGGACCTCCCTATTGGTGTTGTACCATTGGTGTCTAG
Organism: Viscum album; assembly: GCA_963277665.1. Lineage (NCBI taxonomy): Eukaryota > Viridiplantae > Streptophyta > Magnoliopsida > Santalales > Viscaceae > Viscum > Viscum album. Next base: position 101,183,558 of record OY728159.1, read on the forward strand.
TTATCAAGACCATGAATAACCCCTCATCTTGATTAGTTGGTACCACTCCAGCTCCCTGCCCAACATGGAGCTCCTAATATGTCTTTTGTACCCAAATTTAGTATAGATACTCTATCTCTAGGCGCTTGAGGAACAGTCCCACAAAACGTCTATAAATAACACATCCCTTTTCAGGCACGATACACAATGGGGGATCTATCACACTAAGGTTCAGGTACACTTTCTTTACACCATTGGGTTAAAAATATGGTCTAATCTGATGCATAATTCCAACTTCCCTCAGGTTACATTCAATAATAAAAGTTTGGTTTACTATTTCAGACATGGTAGTCCACCGAAGGACATTCACAAAAGATCATATTCGGTACATGAACCCATAATCAAAGCATCTTTCTCTGGAAACCTCATCAATTGTATAGATGGGAAAAAATAACCGAAGCTCTATAAAGTGAGGAGAATAATCTAATATAGAAATAGTACCCTTCTACAGGTGCCTAAAATCCCTTGCTCAGTTTTCCATCTGAGTCTTAGTAAAAAGGTATTCATAAAATCTAGATTATAAGTCCCTCAAAATAATTTCATGGTCCTAATATATATGGTTTGGGATATTCCACCATCATTTAGAGTATCTATGAAGCCTATACATCATGATTTTGACCCTTATATTTGGAGGCATTTCTAGATTCCTGAATATAGGCAAGATGGTCTCAAGACATAACTCTGTATCTTGGGGCCTCCATCACCTGAGAAAGTAGGTGTATGATCCTGTTGAAACTTTCACGTGAACTCTTCAACAGAATAGGTAGGTCATGGATCTCAATACATAGTCTTTAATAAATAGTTGAATCATAATAATGAATATGGAGAATCATATTTAATTTACATAAAAAAATAATAATCCAGAAAAAGTTGTGTCATATGCAAAATTATGATAATGTCATGGAGCTTTACAAAAGGCAGACATACATGACTGCTGGCACACATAAAATTCATAAATTGGAATTGTAAAAAAGGCCAAAAGTACTATATTAAATAGTATCATGATCCAATTCTCAGTCCCATTCTCCCAATATTCTATTCTATGCACACATCAAGAATCTATGACTGGGTTCTTACCCTTTTCCTTTCCCACATTCATGAATTATTCCTGGGTACCAATCAGTGGCCTAAAAAGGGTGTGAGATATACTTATTTGGCCATCACCGATGATTCCTATAAAAAATAAAACCTATGTATTAAACTATTACCATGTGTAGGTATAATAGTAAAAGTATCCTAATTAATAAAAAATATAACAAGTTCATAGACAAGGATATAATTATAATAATGAGATAAATGATGAAAATCATTACATGATGGAAAAATGTGAAAGTAACAAATATATATGGAATATGCTGCATATATAAAAGTATTATACCTATATTGGCCAGGTCCCAAATCCATTGACCAAGGTGACCTTCTAGAGTCCAAAGATCTCATTCAAGGAAGTCAAAATAGTATCAAATGTTCTTATGTTGAGGTCAACATCCTCTAACCGGTTCAATGTGCTACGTGGGAATCAAATTTAAGGATTAAACGATTATTTTAAGATATTAATTAATTTTAGGAGAAATATATGAATGTTTTGGAATATGAAACAACAACAATAATTCAATAAAGGGGAAAAAATTATGGAAAAGTTATATATAACCTTCTATATGGATTTAGAGGAGTACCCATCCGATATTGGATTTTGATTTAGACTAGAATGAGGGAGAAAGAGAAATAGAAAAAATATATGAAAATAAGGAATATTATCATGCATAAAGATCACATAATATATGGATATAGAAACCGAAAAATTTAGTTAATAGATCTAATCTCTTATCAGTAGTGATCTAACATGACATATGAAAATTGATTCAGACATTAGGTGAGGAAGAAAACTCAAATCCAAGATTAGAGGCATGTAGAAGATTCAATGGGAGGGTGAGGCACTATGTGTTGAGAAGGAGGATAAAGGGGGGAAATAGTAAATCAACCTTTAAAAATTATTTTCAAGGGTTGGATGCACAATTGGATAAACAATGCTCCAACTATGTGACATTCTCTGTCCATCAGCACCCCTCATAGGGGTTAGGTGCACAGTTAGACTAACTATGCACAACCGATATAAAAATATTCTTCAACACATTATGCAACTATTAAATGGGTGTAAAAAATGGGATTCATGGTAAAAATAAACCGGTTTCCAACTTTTATATACTAGAACACCCCACATGGTTTAAACTAACCATGTAGAATGGGATGCATGATTTAAACTAATTGTGTGGCCCACATTTTTACTCCAAAACTTGAAGATCTAGGATTCAAACAAGCCCCAAATACCCACAAATGAACCTTAAACCATTATTAATTCATATTAGTACAAAACCAAGGAACTAAAATTTAATTAAAAATTTCTATACCTCATATAAAATCTAGTATTTTACAGTTCCTTAATAAGAGTTCCAAAGGAGGTTCTTCTAAGAAAATGTAATTGTCTACACTATCCACCTTCTATTTTACTTCTTATTTTATCACCTTAAATTACATATTAATACATTAAATATGATAAAAAAAATTATCTTCAATATACTAAAACGTTATTATGTTTATAGAATAATATTTATCCATCTTCTTATCCATCAAATGGGAAATAACGCAATCATTTTGCATATTATGGACGGTCACCATGTGAAATGATGTAATTTGTTTTCTATTATAAACTCACATGCATAGTCATAAAGATTGAAATAATTAATATTTATAACAAATATTACATGATATTAATTATCTAAAATTAATATATCATCCACTTATATACCCTTTCACCCATTAAGAGAATTATATCATCACTCATGCATACATACGACATATTGTCTTGATGAAGAGATACAATTCATTTTCCATGTATAATATTCAAATATGGTTCTAAAATAGTATATAATGACTAAATATGATATTTATAACATTAATATATTTATAAAGATGAAGGATCTAAATCCTATGCACAGGAACCATAACTTTCAAGATAAAACTTGCATGATAAAATAATACAATTAACACTCAAAACAATAGTAATTATAAAATATGTTTGAAGAATGGGTGATACAATTTTATAATCGGATCATATATGATATTATAAATATGAATATTGTTCTATTATAAATTATAAACATGCTTAAAACTATTATATAGGAGGTTAATTCATTTTTAACTAAATGGAAGTTTGAGGTAAGAGATTTCGTCTCAATTTACATTCCAATGGGACATATTTATTAATATGCACCTATTGAATTTTATGTGGAGTATATACTAGACACATGATGAATATAAAAATAGTAACTATTTATTCATTATGTTTAATTTTTCAATTCATGTTTATTCTTTCAAGGGGTTACAATTTAAAAGATACTAAAGAGGTAAAAATCTATTTTACAATCTCACTTTATTTTGTGATTGATTTTACTTTAATTGGAGGAATATTATCATTTAACCTTCATAAGATCCAACCATATTATTATCCATTGTATTTATAAGGATTTTCAATATTTTATTTCATATTTTCCTCTATTTGGTAATTGAATCGTGAAGATAAATGTTTAAAAGAAAACTTGATTATATTTCTCTTTTAATCGAATATATTTTTCTTCCATGTCCATGTTTTTCAAATTTTTTTCAAAAAAGTCATTTTATTTAATAAAATGATTTATTAAGGAAAATTTATATTATCATTGAATTTTAAAATTGGTTTTAAAGTTATATTTTTTTTGAAATGTTCATTTAAAAAAAGTAAAAAAAAATTATATTTTTTAATGTATATAGAGATAACATAATTCCCCTCTACTATAACCATTCTACAAAATTCTTCTTCTTCTCCATGTTATCAATGGTTTTAAAAAAATATTACATGAAATATTATTTTAATATTTCCCTTACATTCCCTTTATTCTTCCATAGTATTTTTTTTCAAAAATACCTATATTCCTGATGAACCGATGGTCACCTCTCTTCTCTTGATTAATTTTTTAATTATTAATATTATCTTGATAAATCCAATTTCTTGTGAAGATTTTCATTGTAAATTTAATTTATCTTAAATATATATTTTCTTTGTACCATGGATATTATTTTTTCCGAAATCATGTACTATTTTTCGTACAATGTTTACTTTGAATATTATTTGATTAACTAGTGAATTATTGATAAATCTATATCCTTTAATGAATATAGATAATTTTTTATAAGGAATTTTGATTAATGAATTAAATCGATCATTCAATATATGAGGAATAATTGGAAATGATTTGATGGGTGGGGCCCAAAATTATATATCCCCTTAATGTATCGATAGTTCTCTTGAGACAAATTTGTTTCCCAAATTAAATAGGTGTTACACATAGTTTTAAACTATCTTGGTGAATGGTCTTGAATGTATAGATATCATTATTTATGAGATCATGAAGTAAAATATTAAGAATTTTATTCATTTGAATTCATTTATTTTTATCCATGAGATTATTTCATGGATATTGTCCATGGATTCATTTTTTTTCTCAAGTTATTGATTAAATGTATTGAGTGTTAAATTATTGGACTTTCCATATTGATTATGTATTAACTACTAGAATTATAGGTATTTTTGATGGGCTATTTGTGACAGGATCTCGTCACAAATAAGTTTCTACAACGGGGTCCCATCGCAAATAGCCCGTGGTAGAAAACGACATCGCAAAAAATATTATTTACGACGAGCCCGTCGCAAATAATTTTTTTTGTGATGGGATACTTCATTGTCACAAATAAGTCTCCGATTATATACTTTTATATATATATAAACATTTTTTCGATGGGGCCGTTGCAAATACTTTTTAAAAAAACTCAATATTTAGATTATTTGCGATGGGCCCGTCGCAAATACTTTTGGCGACAGGTCCCTAATCCTGTCGCAAGTACTTTTAAAAAAAAATTTATTTAGACTATTTGCGACGAGAACCCAACGCAATAGATCCCGTCACAAATAATAAATAAATTTTATGAAATATAAATTTAATAAAATTATGATTATTGAAAAAATAATTTTAATATTATTAAAATAATTAAAATAAAAATATAATAAAATTAATAATATTCATAAAAAAATATAGAAAAAATCATAAAGTATTATTATTATTATTATTTGTAAAATAAACAAACATTAAAAAATATAATTCTAAAAAAATATATTTAATAAAATAATGATTAATTAAACAATAATATTAATATTATTAAATAATAAAAAAATAAAAATTATTAAAATTATCAATATTCACAAAAAAATCATAAAATATTAAAAATTAAATTATCTAGTATTAACACCTATATAAAGGACATAAAATTTAAATAGTTCATATTACAAAAAATGTAAAATTCAATTGTTTTTAACATAAAAAAATCAACGAGGGTTGTCTTCTAGAGGAGGTGGAGGAGCTAAAGGATATGGTTGAGGAAACTCCATCCCAAAACTACGAGTCAGACGGAGCATGTACTCCATCTGCTCCTGAAGCTGTTGCTTCCATCAACGCATTTTATCCTCGTGCTGCTGCTTCGGCTGCTGCTGCTGCTGATGTATCTCTTCTGGATGGTTCTGCAAACTCTCTATAAGGTCATTCTGAGTTCGTAACTGCTCCTGATACTGTGAGGAAGAAGATGATTCTTCTCCAAGATCTCCTCTCGAGCTAGACACCGATATCGCAGCAGTACCATAATATGTACCAGGAGTCACATGAGAGCCGATACCAACTACTCGGTTCTTCTCAAAGCCATACCGAGTCACCTGCATCCATGTCGCCTTGTCGAAATGGTGTGCACTGGTTTGATCAGTCGCCTCATCCTGACCCTCAGGCTGTGTCTGAGAGGTCGCAGCCTCATATGACTTCTTCAATTCCAATTTGAAATCAATATTGTGAAAATATTATTTGCATTTAATTGTAAAACTTAAAAAATAATACTAACCACAATCTGACGCTAGCGATCACCTCTAATCTCTCCAGAGGCTGGATCACTATACATCCTCGGATAAACATTGAACTCCGTAATATCAGGATGCTCGACTGCCTACAGAAATATAAAATAAAATGTTCATATTTAAAGTTATATAATTCTTTTAAAAAATATATTTACTAGATGTTCTCTATGCGTACTGCATGTACAGCTACCGACTCGATGCATCACCTCCTGCCTCCCTCGGTTTTGCCGACCCAATGAAGACCTCCTCTGAAATCCACCACCCAATCAGTGTGCACATAATCCATCCCAAACCTGATATGAAATGTACTCTGGTCGGTGAGCTCTACACGACTCATCAAATATTGTCACTCCTACTTTCTTAATGGCCGTATTTCTCAAATTGTGCAAAAACTGACACAAACACTCACGCATAGCCACCTACCATACTGCATGGATAACGTCACACATTCTATCATTGATAGGATACCACAAACCCTACAAATAATTTATAATATCAAGTTATTAATAAAATAAATTTCAAAAAAAACATTATTTATTTACGTACTCGCCAATGATTTTACATGGAAAGCTTCACATCAACGAGAATCTGTTCCCATGTGATCCATGGCTGAGAAAAATAATTGCTCAAGATAGCACTCCCCTGTCCAACAGCTACATGTGCAAAACTGTGAAAAAAAATAAATAATCAAACAATTATTATATATATAAATAAATTAATGAAAAATATACAGGTTATCATACCTCCGTCTGTGTGGATCGAAGCCAATACATGGAGGTCGCTCGGGGATAGGGTCGGGAATCATCAGTCACGCAAGACCGTGCCCCCTCTACGTACCTCCTGAACCACCAGTAGGCTGAGGGCCAGATCATCCCACATCCCCCTCATCCAAAGGTAGATCATCCTCCTACAACTCGAAAAATAGACCAGGATCCATCTGAAACACAAAATGGTTGATGTTAGCAGATAGTTGAAAAATAACTATCATATGTAGATATATATTAGTTATGATTATAACCAGCATTTAACTGTGTCAATGTTCACCTTCATCATCATCTTAATATCTGACGATGTCAATGTCTTTACATTCCTCCTCGACATCATCAATATCCAAATGAGTTTCACTTTCACTATCCCTTGTCATTTCAAATTCATTTGTAACATCATTAACATCTTAATCACCATTGACCCTTAATTGTGGGGTGTCATCAACGATATTCACGTTTCTTTGTGAAAAAGATGGATTTTGAGTAGTCTCTTGAAAAATTTCAATTACTTCCACTTCAGTAGAAACACATTCAGTTTGAGTAAATTGATTTTCCTAAGATTTTATTTTTATTATACTCCACCAATCACTCAGGTCTCTTGAATTAGCAAAGTAGATTGTGTAATAAATTTTATGTTCCTGTTGAGCCAGTAAAAATGGTTCATTTACTGCAAAAAGACTTTTATATTTAATATCGATGATTCCATGAGTCAGATGGACACGAAAGCCTCTCTGGGTATCCAACCACTGACATTTAAACATCGTTATGTAATTCTGTCCAAGATAACATAGCTCAATAATTTCATCCAGAATGCCATAAAAGTCAACTTCAGTTTCTATTTGATGCGATCCTCTCAAACAAACTCCATTGTTCATTGTTTTTTTGATTCCCCATATACACATGTATGAAATCGAAAACCATTCACCACATATTCATTATAATATTTAACTATTTTGGATGGTGGGTTACTTAATATACACAGTCGCTTATCAATTTTATCAGCATTTTGAGACACCTGAAATTTTTTAAAACAGTTATCAATATAATAAATAGTAAACTAAATTGATATTAAACCATCAATAATTTATTTTACCAGTTTTTGAAACCATTGAATTTTTTTTTCTGCGTTATTCAGAAGAAGATGCTGTAATTTGTGGAAGTTGTTTCTTGATATGATTATCATATAACATAAAAATAAAATAAGTTTACAAATTGTAATATAAATTATAAAATAAGTGATATAATCACTCACAGTACAAATGCTGTCATTTATTCATAGTTGAGCAGAACATATGTATGAGCTCTATGATGTTCATCGTCTGAAATCCATCATTCTTAAACTCTACCGAAGCCAAGATTTTGCTGATTAAAAACTGATAATTGATTTTTCATTTCATCATTAATATTTCCCTAATTCCGTCCCCTGCAGTTTTTAAGGGATATTCAGATTCGAAATAGTGAGAGCAGAAAAAGGAAATTTCCTCTTGCAAATAAGCTTCAACAATTGAGCCTCCAACTGATGCTTTGTTACATACTTATTTCTTCAATTTCTGCATGCATCTCTCGAATGGTTACATCCATCAAAACTGTACTAGACCTCTACATTTAGCTTCATGTGGAAAATGTAATATCAGTTGTTCAATCGAGTCAAAAAAAGCAGGCAGATTTTTTTTCCAGTTTACATATAATTACAGCAACATATTCTTCCAGTTTTCTTAGAGCATCATAGTCTGTTGTCGCTGCACAAATGCCTCAAAAAAATATGATATGTCTATTATTGAATCTGAAATCATAGAATTCAACAAACCTCTGAATCTAATCGGCATAAGTCTTTCCATTATAACATGAGAATCATGACTTTTTAATCTGATAATATTACTATTCTTAACACATCTGCTCAAATTGGAAGCATAGCCATCTGGAAGTCTCATATTTTCAATCCAGTGACAAAACAATAAGCGACTCTCTTTGGACAGTGTATAAGGTGCTTTGGGATTCATTAACCACTGTGATCTGACATTTTCAAATAGTTTATGTTCCGGTCGCCTGCAAATTTGGGTAAGATCTAATCGTGCTTTTATAGTATTTTTGGTCTTACCTAGTGTATCAAAAAATATATGAAATAAATTATCAAAATAGTTCTTTTTAATATGCATGACATCCAACATGTGGCGGACCAACAAATCAGAACAATATGGGAGACCCCAAAAAATTCTTCGTTTTATCCAATTATGTTTTTTCCCAAATCCATGAATTTTCTATTGGTTTACTGTTGGCCAAAATGTGATGGAAGGTAATGAAAATACAACAGATTTTAACTCTGTACCTGAGATAATTTTTGGAGGTTCATCCCTTTCAATTGTTCCTTTTCTGAAATGAGATTTTTTCCTTCGAAAAGGATGATCGGTTAGAAGAAATCTGCGTTGATAGTCAAAATAGCAAGGATTTTTTCCATTGACAAGCATAAAAGATTTTTTGTCTTTTATACAGTAAGGACATGATTTCAGACCATGTGTACTCTAGCCAGATGACTTGCCATATGCTGAAAAGTCACTAATCGTCCACATCAATGCAGCTTTTAATGTGAAATTTTTTTTCATAGAAACATCATATATACTAACACAATTAATCTACAATGCATTTAAATCATCAATCAATGGTTTCAAATAAACATAAATATTCTTTTTCGGATGTCCTGGGATTAATAAGGTCAAAAAGATATAGGGATCCTTCATCAAAATACGTGGAGGTAGATTGTATGAAGTTATAAAGACATGCCAACATGAATACTGACTACCATAAGAACCAAAATGATAGAAACCATCAGTAGAAAGATCCAATCGCATGTTTCGGGATTCTAAAGCAAAATATGGATGCAGACGATCAAAATGTTTCCATGAATCACCATCAGATGGATGATTCAAGCTTTTACAGGTTGAAATGTTGGTTTTGTTCCATGACATCATTAACGTTGTGTTATGAAGAATAAATAAATGTTGCAGCATAGGTGTTAGGGGTAAATATCTCAACTGTTTTACAGGAATCGATCCAGAATTCCCTGGTTGAGCTTCTTTATACCTCGATTTTCCACATGTGGGACAACTATCCAACGACTCATTTTCACCAGAATATAAGATGCAATAATTTTCACATGCATGAATCTTCCGATAACTAAGGCCCTAATTATGAACCAACCTCTTTCTCTTATAGTAATTTGCAAGAAACTCATTTCCTTCAGGTAATAGTGTTTTAGACAAAGAAAATATCTGATCAAAACAGTTTTTTGACATTGCATTATCGGATTTAATATCCATAAATTTTGCAAACACTTATAATTTTCTTATCTTGAAACCAGGATATAATGCATCCTCAGAAGACCTCAACAACTCATAAAATTCAGATGGTGCTAACTCTAGAGTTAAATCGATATCATCGTGAGTTTCATTTTGTTGAAGAGATGGATATGCAACATCATGTACTAAATGTTGGAACCATGATAGATCCAGAATCAAGTTATTAGTATCTTATCTGGAACTATGTTCACCGTTTTGATACCAAAAAACATAATCTAGTTGAAAACCAAACCGTAAGAGATGTCCCCCAACCTTGTCAAATGTTTCAAATATTCTTAGAGCACATTTTTTACAAGGACACTTAATTGTGACTTCTGAAACATATTCTAGTTTTGATGATGAAAATTCTAAGAAAGCTTCAACACCCTCAATATATACAGGATTTAAACCAGAACCATTTGGATTTTTGTACCGATTTATCCAAGCGGGATCATCTAATAATGACTAATCTCGACTTCCTTGTTCCATATTTTTCTATAAAATATAAAATCATCACTATTTTTGAATAATTTGAAATTAAAAAAACACTATCTGAAAAAAAATATAACTAATTACTACTACTTCTTAATAATTACCATTAATTAAGGGTGGCACAATTTCCAATGTATTGACGACTCCTCTTTTGTCCGATGACTCATTTACTTTCATCTTTATCACACTGAAATCACAATGAAGAATCTAGATGGAGGTATGCATATTAATTCTTGTATGCATGAGAATGAATATGCATATCTTCGACAAGATTCTTCATTGTGATTTCAGTGTGAGAAAGATGCAAGTAAATGAGCCGTGGGACAAAAGAGCTCCCCTTTTGTCGATGAATCATCTTCTTCCAACTGTCACCGCCAGAAAACATTATAAAAAATGTGATCCTACGAATGCATATCCAATATCGTGCATATGAGATTGAATATGCCTATATAGTTTCACATTTTATCATAATGTTTTGAGTCGGTGAGAGTTGAAAGGAGAAAAGTCATCTAGCAAAAGGAGTGTCGTCGATCCACTAAAAATTATGCCATGTTCTTAAAATTTATTAAAATTTATTTCTAACTATTCCTAACTGTTCATTAATAATTATTACTATTTATTACTAATTATTCCTTTTTATTAATTCTAATTATTCTTATTTATTACTAATTATTCCTATTTATTACTAATTATTCCTATTTATTACTAACTGTTTTTATTTATTACTAACTAGTACAATTTATTACAGACTATTACTATTTATTACTAACTATTACTATTTATTATTAACTATTACTATTTATTACTAACTAATACTATTTATTACTAATTATTACTATTTATTACTAATTATTTCTAATTATTACTAATTATTACTAATTATTCCTATATATTACTAATTATTCCTATTTATTTCTAATTATTGCTAATTACTCCTAATTATTAGTATTTATTCGTAATTATTAGTATTTATTAGTATTTATTACTAATTATTATAATTAATTACTAATTATTATCAATTATTACTAATTATTATCAATTATTCCTATCTATTCCAAATTATTACTAATTATTCTTATTTATTACTAATTATTTCTCTTTGTTACTAATTGTTACTAATTATTTCTATTTATTGCTAATTATTTCTAATTATTCCTAATTATTACTTATTATTGCTAATTATTAGTAATTATTACTAATTATTAGTAATTAATGCTAATTATTAGTATTTATTCGTAATTATTACTAATTATTCCTATTTATTGCTATTTATTCCTAATTATTGCTAATTATTCCCAGTTATTGCTAATTATTTCTATTTATTAGTAATTATTCCTAATTATTCCTATTTATTCCTAATTATTCCTATTTATTCCTAATTATTCCTATTTATTCCTAATTATTCCTATTTATTTCTAATTATTCTTATTTTTTGCTAAATATTGCTAATTATTCTTAATTATTCCTATTTATTCCTAATTATTCTGATTTATTGCTAATTATTCCTATTTATTGCTAATTATTCTTATTATTCCTAATTATTCCTAATTATTCCTAATTATTTCTATTTATTAATAATTATTACAATTTATTAATAATTGTTACAATTTATTAATAATTATTACAATTTATTAATAATTATTACTAATTATTATTAATTATTACTAATTATTACTAATTATTACTAACTATTACTAACTATTACTAATTTTTACTAATTATTACTAGTTATTACTAATTATTACTAATTATTAGTATTTATTAATAAATATTACTAATTATTACTAATTATTACTAATTATTAGTATTTATTAATAAATATTACTAATTATTCCTATTTATTTCTATTTATTACAATTTATTAGTAATTATTAATGTTTATTACTAATTATTCAGATTTATTACTAATTATTACAATTTCTTACTAACTATTACAATTTATTACTAATTATTATAATTTATTACTAATTATTACAATTTATTACTAATTAATACAATTTATTACTAATTAATACAGTTTATTACTAATTAATACAATTTATTACAATTTATTACCAATTATTACAATTTATTACTAATTATTTCAATTTATTACTAATTATTACAAGTTATTACTAATTATTACAATTTATTACTAATTATTACAACTTATTACTAATTATTACAACTTATTACAAATTATTACAACTTATTACTAATTATTACAATTTATTTCTAATTATTACAATTTGTTACTTATTATTACAATTTATTACTAATTATTACAATTTATTAGTAATTATTACAATTTATTACTAATTATTACATTTTGTTACTAATTATTACATTTGATTACAATTTATTAAAATTTATTACTAATTATTACAATTTATTACAATTTATTATTAATTATTACATTTTATTACTAATAATTACAATTTATTACTAATTATTACAATTTATTACTAATTTTTACAATTTATTACTAATTATTAGAATTTATTACTAATTATTACAATTTAGTACTAATTATTACAATTTATTAATAATTATTACAATTTGCTACTAATTATTACAATTTATTACTAATTATTATAATTTATTAATATTTATTACTCATTATTACTATTTATTAATATTTATTAATAATTATTAATATTTATTACTAATTATTAGTATTTATTATTATTTATTACCAATTATTATTAATTACTACAAATTAATTATATTTCTAATTATCGTTAATAATGTAACGCCCTGACCCCAGTTACCCAGACTCGGTGCATTATTTCATAATATTGGCATGATCAAAAAAGATCAAGTCTCGAAAGACCGATTAGTTTAGTAGCCTTGGAAACACTAGATATATTCATAAGTCTTACATTACATCATAAAGTGAAAAAACTACAACAACATCTTGTCTTCATATCCCCTCATACTATCCCTACAGATCATTCATAAAATACTTCTTCACATCCTGGAAAAAATAAAACATTGAAATGGGTGAGCTCAGATGCTCAGTAAGGATAACAACATAGAAGAAACTTTCATAAACAAACATAAACATTTAAGGCAATGTATAACTAAAACAAAATCCCTTTAAACTTGAGCTTCAGCATAATATGGCAAAGATAAAATGAAATAATGCCATTTATTTATTCACATGGATATTCTACTAGTCGAATAATCACATGCAATATCAATAACTACTTTCATAATAATGGAATGCATAATGACAGACTATCATAACCACATAGTCAAGGCCTTGTGCCAAGACTACAAATATGTTTTTGCCAAGGCCTTGTGCCAAGACACTAGTTTGTCTCACGAGACCTACCATTGCATCGAGGAGTTAGTGCGGGCTCCACCCGTCACTTACTATGTCCAATGCATTCCTCATATGAAAAGGTTTAAACATAACATAAACATTTGTATTCAAACTAGCATACAAAATGTCAATAATTTATCCATAAACCATGAATGGTATAAAAATAACACATCCACAGTCAAACATATCACAAAACCTTCAATACAATATGGAAGTTTTGTATCATAATAAATCAACTTAAAAAAAATTAAAATCCATCAAAGGATGTTGACATAGATGAAATCAAAGTTATTTGAGAGAAATATCTCTTTTTTTGAAATCATTTAAAAGTCACATAATTATAAAAGGAACCATTTACATTGAAAATATTCTTATAAGCTTGTAAGGGAAGCTTCAACAATTTTATAATGGCGTAAAATAGCCACACCCGCCATATAAGTTAAAAAAAATACATTCTTACCTTAATTCTATTGAAAAGGTTAAAAGGTCCTTGTTTGGAAAATGAGGGAAATATTACTTTATAAATATCTTATAAAAGTCAAACAAGGGTATAAATGACTTTAACCCATAGTCTATAAAATAGTAAGAATTTTTTTAAATAAATTTTTAAGAAACATAGATGTGGATGATAAAGGGGTCCTAGTAGATAATTACATATAAACAACATCGGATAATGTAGAGATTGTGAAATAAACCCTTACCTTGTACTTTTCCTTGGTTGAGGGTTGGTTTACCTCTTATATAATGGTGAAATAATTGTTATTAAATTATACAAGAATCAGATACATTAATATGATATCATATATGATCTTTTAACATTGCTTTGTCAATAATATTTTAGTATTATCGTTGTTTCGGGTGTTAACTGATTTGTTTTCCTTTATATGCTTTGTTACATAAGTCATGTTTGTTATGGATAGGTTGTATCTTATTCATATCCAGAATGATATCGAGTCCTTAAACATTACTTTTAATCATCAAATGAGAATTAGTCTTGAATGGATACGATGGGGAATGAATCTCATCACGTTCGTGGAGACCGTAGTCCGTACGTACGCACAAGCGACAATATCATTCTTTTGATATTAAAATCATATATAATTGGATGGTATATCATATATACAGAATCATTATAATGTTATATTTATTATTTACTTCAATTACACATCATTATCATACCCATCCAAAAAATAATGTTTTGAATAACAATTACACCACAACGTGGAGACGGTAAGCCGTACGTACGCACGTATGGTGACATGTCATTCAAAGGATGGATATAATACTTAATATGGTTATACCGTATTTATAATAACATCACATTATATAGAAGATACTAGAGTTATTATTTTAGAATGGAAATAACCAAGAAAGAAGAAGTGGAAGAAGAAAGGAACTTGAAAGAGGGTGGTGAAAACATTACATATTCTTTGGGTTCTTCCTTTTGATTTGATCAAAAGGGCTCTGTAGGTTGGCTTCATGATCAAACTAAGGCCTCTAGGTTGAAGTGAGGGAAGTTGAGAGGATATTTGGTTAGGGGTTGGCTGATCCAAAAGGCTTTGAAGGTGTGAATTAGAGAGAAGGGGGAGTGCCCTTTTATAAGAGGGGTGAGGGGCACCTTAGGAAAAGCTAGAAATATTATTTTCTAATAAATTTATATACGGTTCTAATGGCTCCAAATTGGATTATTTAAAGTTTAAGGTGGGGATAGGTCGAAAACAACTCAACCAATAGGTTTTAGATAGGTTTGGGTCACTATAATAACTTTATTTTTTTGATTTAACTCTTAGTTAAATAGTTTGGCATTTACCATGTCTCTTTTTATTTTTATATTATATAGTTAATAAACTTACTATATACTTCCTAGCGAACCCCAAGTGGTCCATTAATGATAAACCTTTCATTATATAAGTCCTTTGGCCGAACCTTAGACTTTTAGGAATTGTATATCAATTAATAATATAATATTTGTTTTAAAAACTCTTTTATGTCAATTTTGACACTATTTGGTATTTTGTTTTTTCTAAATTTATAACAACATTATTACTTTGAACCTAATTCATTTAATCAACCCTAACATGTCATATTAACTTATAAAATTATTGTAATTTATTAAAATTATAAAATTATATTTATTTAGGTATTTATAATATCAATTATTTTAATATTTCACTAATAAGGTAATTACTGCATCATCATTGTGTCATAGATAAATTAAATTATTTAATATCTAAAAATTATAAATAAAATACTATTATATAGGAAATATTTTTTTCTTTCTAATGAATATTTATAATATAATTTATATTATATATAACCCTATATTAAAATTGTTTTAGTTATTAAACTTTGATTTTAATTGTTTTAACTCTTCTTTGAATTAAATAATAATAAATGTCCTAATCTAATCCAAGTGGACCAAAGAGGTTCATATTTTATTCCTAAGGTTATTTTTGGTTGAGATACACTTGTCCAATAGAATTAGGACATGTGTTAGGGTAATATTAATATCATTTTTACCTTTAATTACCCTATTTACTTTTAACCGTGGTAAATAAAAGTAAAAAGTTACTATTCACCAAAAATTATTTTTATCTTATTGAACCACATTTTACTCCTTGATATTAACCGTGTCTCTTGGATTTTCGAAATTCCACTCATAGAAGCGGTAAAATTATGTTTTATGTGAATTATCAAATTCTCCTAGGAGATGGGTAAAAGACCGTAAAAAGTTCAATAATTTTTTTTTATATCTAAAATTATTATAAACTGACTCCAATGAATTACACTGAACTTATATAGGTCTTATGTATCTATTTTGACAAAAAAAAATTACATAAAATAAATTATTTTTTAAATAAAAATTCGGTTTTAAACTATAACTCAGTGTTTTTCACTATTCATCAAAAGTTGAAAGTTTTCAAAAAAATACCAAAAATTCACCCTAAGATAATTTCGATTTTCCGAATCCAAAAATGAAGTCCATTTTGATAGATAAAATTTATAAAATTTCAAAAAGTGGGTATTACTATTCATAACGGCTAGTTTGATTGGTTGTGGTGTGTGTTAGAACTCGAAGTTGCGTACAACACACACTACTGTATTATTCAAAGAGAAGCGTACCATGGAAGCTTGGTGTGTTACAAATAATTACTAATTACTAATAATTATTAAAAATTAATACTAAAATTTTTAATTAATTAATACAAATAAATAGTTATGACAATATAGTTTTAATTCAATTTAATAATAACTAATCAACAATAATAAAAATTAACATAAAAAATTGAAATAAATAATAAATTAAATAAAACATAAATACCTTTAAACTTGATTTGGAATTGATGCAGATGACTTCACAACTTCTTCATGACCAAATAAATTAACTTAGAAAAATTTTCCCTCTAAAATGAGAGTTCAGGGAGAAACAAGATCTAGAAATTGAGTGGAATGAGAAGAAAAACGGATGGGGGTATATATAGGTTGGATTATTTACGACGGGACTATTTGCGATGGGTTACCCATTGCAAATAGTATCTTTTGCGATGGGACCCATCGCAAATACCTACACTCCCATTAATTACTGTCGGCAGTTAAAAAGTTATTTGCGATGGTGTAGGGTCCTGAAAAATCCGCAAAGGAGATTCTACCCAAATCCCCCAAAGAATTGGGGAAAAGAATGGAGGAAAAATCAAAGAAGGTACACACAGGACTGGTCCGTGGACCGGTCCCATGAAAACGTAACATGGACAGGCCCCCGCGAAGCGCCCACTTCGTGAACTGCCGTCGTTCGCGAAATGGAGGCGGAGATCCTCTGTGGTTGCGAGGCAGGGTGGGCGTCGATCCGGTTCACCGTCATGAACCGCCCCAACCGCGGACCGCGTCGACCGGTTCAAGCCACATCCGCTGGCATTCGTGGAATGGAGGCGGAACCCTCTGCGGCCGCGAAGCACCCCCTGAGTTCGGTTCGCGGGGGGGGGGGGGGAGCACTCAATACCCACCGTGAATTAAAGATTGACGAAGTTAGCTGTAAACTGGGTATTCGGTGATGGGCCTCCGCAAAAGGTGTCGTGTGGCCGCATATACATCTCTTTCCCCACTCTATAAATGGAGATCGAGGGGGAAGGAGGGGGGATTTGGAGATTGAGATTCGGACGATTTGAAGGCGGAAGAAGAGAAGAGCGATTAGACTCGGGTGGAAGGATTTCGCGGGAAGGATTAGGATTTCGCAAACAGCGAAGTTCCAGTTCGCGAACCAGAGCAGGTATAAACCTAGGAACGAACTAATAAGGAACCAGAAAATGCATAATAATTTGGTGAACCAAGAACTTAAAATAACATAAAAAGAGAAGACAACGAACCATAGCCCCTCTGCGGATGCACTCCCTGCGGACCAGGGTGTTTATGCCTCTTTTCCGATCTGTCGCACCGCGTAGCACTCTCCTATGCGGGAGAATCCTCAACCGACGAACCCCTGATCGACACCTCCCTTGGCCACTACTGCTCGCGAGGACCCCTCTGCGTACCCCCCTTGTACGCGGGCTGAACCTGAAGCCGCGAACCACCCTGGTTCGCGGGATGCCCCTCAGTCTGTGGACCACCCTGGTTCGTGGGTGGCCTCTCAATCCATAGATCACCCTAGTTCGCAGACGGCCTCTCCAGCCGCGTAGCACTTCCCTACGCGAAGGGCGCCAAAACCTTCGGAGTTCCCATTCCCTGAGCCAGATAAAATCTTTCCAATCCGGCCTGATCCTCCGTGACTCCCTCATCGACCTATTCATCGACCCCGAGCCGAGCCCTCTACCGGAGCCACCAGACCCGTGTGGTGTAACCCTTAGTCAAACCAGTGCACCATTTGAGTTCACATACCCATAGTAAACAAGGGAAAAGTGGTTTCCCCAACCCTTGGGCGGATTCCCGAAGAACGCCTGGGTTCACATTCCCACGGTAATGCAGGGTCTGTGCCCGAGATCCCCCTTCCTGCCTCTACTCGCCAGGCTGGGGGACTGCACGCTTCGGCGGTCAGGCACTTCTACCCTCCCGAGAGAGGGGGAGGCATACCCATATGAAGGCATCCATCCCCATGCACCTCGGTACTTCCCTGGGTACTTACCCGAGGAACAGGAGAGGTGACAGGCACAGGAGTACCCCCTTTCCCTCTCCCACTGCGCTTTTTCGCATGTGCCTCTTCATAGTGTAAGCCCCAATCCATTACCATGGGCCTCCTCAGAGTGTAAGCCCCAATCCATTACCATGGGCCTCCTCAGAGTGTAATCCCCAATCCATTACCATGAGCGTCCACTTAGGAGTAAACCCCGACCTTATGGGCCGCCCTCATGCGTAAACCCAACTCTACTTCTCACGGACGCACCTTTCGCGACGTGATCCTCTGGTCCCTGCTGACTATTATTTCTCATACTGAGCATGAATCATGTGGGATTATAGTAATAATCGACCATGACATCCTGTTATGGGACTCCTCAGATTGTAAGCCGCAATCCATCATTCTGGGCTGCCTCAGAGCATAAGTCCCAAGCCAATGTGAACTATGTGGACTTTGATCCCTGCCTCCTAAGTAGGGTACATAGGAAGCCTCCCTGAGGTTCAAGACCAACAACCGGTCAATCCAACTGTCCTCACATCATTTCATCGTGACATTCCTAGTGCCGCCTCAATGAGTTCCGACTCCTCGGGGTCATTAATCCAACGAGGGATGGTAAACCTCCGGCATAAATGATTCCAAACCCTTGCGTCCAGTTGGCCATTTCCCACCAAGGTTAAATCCGTGGATACTATGTTTGGGTATAAACCAAAGATTCGCGAACATATGAATATGTCTTAAATCTATAAGACAGTCTAGGAACAGGAATTAATTCCCCCCAAAAAGGGTGCGATGAGCCCGATTTCCCATACTCTCGACCAATGTGAGTTCTTAAGTGTCACTGGTCAGACCATCTGGCTAATGTTTGCCTTTGGAAAGAAGGTCCATCCATCATCAAATATGGAGCCATTGAGCATTTCGAGGCCAAAAACTAAATGAAACAAAAAATGGTGAACCCGACATGATTCTTTAACCAAGCATGACAGATTCAACTTAATCCCACCCTGTGACCCCTTTTACTCACAAGGAGGGCCAAGCAAGGTCATTAATTACGCATGGGATCATGATATGCTGATTTGAAGGGTTTGATGCTTGTATTTGCTAAAAGTTTTTACTGGTACTACCTTCAGAACTCCCGTCGATCCAATGGAATCACGAAGGAACTCGCAAGTGTGCACTTCAGACAACGCAATGATCAGACGTCCTCACCTGCGGAGGACCCCGTCACCCACCCATCGTCTTCAACACTAGGTGTTGGACACGTTGATCCGAGAGTAACACGTGAACGGTACTCTCCCAACAGTGGAGGCGGCCATGCACGCCCTCCAATTTGCCAAAAATTTCCAGTCGCCTTCCCAGCAGCGGCCGCAAAGGTAGATCCAGACAGCCCCTATTGCTGTCTCCAACCGTTTCTGGAGTCTATCCCCAGAACGGGACAATGTGTACCTCTCTTATCTTAGGGAGGCATATGAGGTCGACATTGAGGACTTCATCCCCACCGAACGAGTGTTCTGCTCCAAGGCCCCCTCTGGCAGACGTCATCACGGTCACGCCGCGACCTGACATCTTCACGCTGAGGAGGATGTCTCCCTGAGGATTCAGGCCCATGCTCCCTAAGCTCCGGCCCCTTGGACCACCCGACGAGGGTGGCATACGTACAATCGAGGACCGATAATCACCCTGGCCCCTGAGGAGGAGCTCCGCTACCCAGCCACGGAGACGTACCACAAACAGGAACCTATACCTATTCACTCCTCCCGAGCCCTCCATCCAGAAATGGTGGAATCGTACAAGCCAGCGCACATCCCCACCGAGCTCCATCAAGCCCGTCGCTCACGCAGGACGACACTTACTCGGCAGGAACCTCTCCCTGCCCAGGGTCGTGAATCCCACCAACCTCACATGGTGGTGACCTAGCACCTGCAGGACCAGCTCATAGCAGATGCTTCTCACAACTGCCATCTTGACATGACGGCGATCAACAAAGCCCTCCACCCAGATGTGGTGTCGATTAATAGGTGGGCACGTCTCCCCGCCAACAAAGGCCACTGACTTGATACGGTGGGAAACCAATATATGTAGGGAAAGATCCATGTGGATGCAAGAAAAGTTTTCCACCCTGATGTGGCAGCAAACAGAGAGATAAACTAGCGTATCACGGTATGGGGGCAGATTCGTTCACCAGCCCCGACACAGGAGAATTGTCAGTACCCATTGACCACCGGAGGATCGGAGCAGGATATTCCTACTCTGATACCAGAATGGGGCGTCATACCCATTACACCCAAAGAGATCTCTCTACATATCCTATCAATGATGGAGGATCAGGTAGCAATCCCAGATCATATCTTGCAGACTTTCCAGAATGTAATTGCATTAGTGACAACAGTAAGGACTCGGGCCTGTGAGCCCGTATACCCAATTGAGGTGACTCATCTAAGAGACAAGATAGCCGCCTCAGAGTAGATCTGCATCCCTACTTCTCCCAGGAGGGTTACTGTCCATATCCCGCGACGCAAGGGAAACCGGATCGAGCAACTTCACTCGTTCCAACTGGGGGACACTGGTCCATCACAGTGGATGCTCCAGAGCAGGCATATATCCCTCTTAAAATTCAAATTTTCGTTGGCGTATCCCAAAAACATCACGAGACCCAATTAGACAGTGACCTAAAGGTGAAGGCCGTTATCAACAGCAGACGGTCCCGACTATCCACAAGAAAGTGCCCCGAACGTGCTGAAGGCATCCAAAAAATAAAGAGGGAGTTCGTGACTCCACTCTGCTGGAAGATGGGGTTCCCAATGCCGCTAAGAATACATCAAAGGCTCAGAACCCTACCCCTCCAATACAATATTATGGGAGTGGAAGTAGTAGTTGTGAATGTCCTTCCTGCAATGTCGCTACCAGTAGCTCTGAAGGTCCTCCCCAGAGCACCCGTGGGGGATTCCTCTATGGGCATATAAAGATCGATCACGAGAGCTCCTCTTTTGATGCGAGTCACAGAAACCCTCCATGTGACCAGAAGATAGAGAAGCAATAAGGTCTTCCACTTGCTGCAGTCCACCCTGAAGGTCCTCCATGGGGTATACACTGCAATCACTCTCCATGCAGTGGGACCATAGATTATGACAGTAGTCCTATCTATCATAATCGCAACTGTGGAGGCCCTCCCCGCAGTGACGTATCATCATGACAAGAAGGCCCTCCCCTTTTCGTGGCCTTCCCTGAAGGCCCTCCCTAAGGGTTACGCTGCAACAAAACTCCACCCATCCAGGAATCTGATCACGGTGGTAGTTCTCGCCACCCTGATAACGGAGGTCCTCCCCGTAGAGATGTCGAGCAACAAGAAGGCCCTCCCCTCGTTGCGGTATATTATGGAGGCCCTACCCAAGATGTATCCTGTAGATATTCTCCCAGCGGCATTAGTAATGGTAGTCCTCTCCATTTCCGTAGCTGTGAAGGTAGTCCTCTCCACCACGACCTCCATTGCAAAGGTCCTCCCCGCATTGGCCTCAAGCAACAAGAAGGTCCTCCCCTTGTCGCGGTGTGTCCTGAAGGTCCTCCCCAGGATTCAAGTAGAACGTCAAGCCATGATGAACATCCTCACCATGATGGCAGTTGTTGCTAAGGTCCTCCCCATAACAACGCTACGCAGCCAAAAGGTCCTCCCCTTGCTGCGACAGGCCTTAGAGGTCCTCCCCAGGGTGTGCAATGCAAAATTCCTCAATGCAGCGAAGCACCAAGCAGTAATGGTATTCCTCTCCATTACGACCACCATTTCGGAGGTCCTCCCCGCGATGACGAATCATATCAACATGAAGGTCCTCCTCCTACCGAATCAAGCACAGAAAAGCCTTCGTATGCCGAGGCACTCAGAAGGACGGGATCAAGCATGTCATATTCCCAGTCAGTCGCTGATGACATCCTTCTGCAATCAGGAGATGGTCCAGGGCCGCGTTCATCCTTTGAACCACCTCAGAACCTCCCACGTAATGAATCAGCACCTACCGGTCCCACTGCCTCTGACCACATTGGCAGTGGGAATCTCAGTTGGGCCGACCAGGTAGAGGAGTCACTAGCGGAGGAGTATACTGATATGCTGCACCTGAGGAAATGACTGGATAGGGATGATATACCAGTTATGTTTTGGCCTAAGACCACCTCTCAGTTCAACATACCCAGAGAGTTATCGGAAGAATGCATGCACGACATCTGCCATAATATATGGACAACCCTCTGTTGACTGAAATAAAGCTTCTTTCCCTAAGACGGGTATGTAGACCAGGTCAAGACAGCAGGGGACCTCTTGCGTCACATCAACCTAGAATCTCTTCCTTCAGCATGAAAACAGTGACCCGAGAGGCGTAAAGGAAACATAGAGATAGCTTGCCTCTGTGCGCTGCACTTGCTGTGCCGCCTCATCGGTGATGCTCTGACGGGAGTCCATATCAGGGGATGGAGAGAATATGGAGTTCTACATTTCACTCTGATCCCCACTTAGAAGAACCCGTTCGGTATGGTGTCTTGCAACATTGTCATGTCAAGACGAAAATCGAGTGGTCCCCCAATTCAGGTAAGGCAGCACACCCACAAGAGTCAGGCCTTGATTAAGTCCTAGAAGCATCAGGCTCGACGGGAACAATCCATTCAAGAACTCCTGAATCAGGCCACCGAGAGCATGCAACAGGCCTCTCGCCTAAGAGAGGGAAATCAGTGATCTTTTTTTGCCTCCCTATAAGGGAATGATTCACAGAAGAACTAGGCACAAAACCCAGTTCACCCCAGAATGGGGGCGCGCGAGATCAGGCAGGTCACGATAGCAGTAGCCACTACTGCAATCCAGGGTCAACCCCATCCTGCAGGGCTGGGGGAATTTTTAACAACAAATTCCCCCGTAAGACCAATAAAACCAGGAAGAGACTCAATGTCCAAGGAACGGATCCAAACCCATCCCTCAGGGCTGGGGGCATTATTACCCCCTCAACAACAACCTCCTACATGAGAGTCAGTATTATCTCGTCAAGGTAGGACAATCAGAAGAGGAGGTTCCCATCCCATCCCGTCATTTGAATCATCATCCCCTCCGAGAAGAAGGCGCACCGTAAGGTCGCATCAAAGAACTCTCTAAGTCACCCTTCGTCAAGAAGTCCGAAGGCAAACCCAGGTCACGAAAGGGAAGGTCAGTAGAAGACGCGGGAGATCCTATTCCCATTTGGAATATGAAATCTTCTCTGCCCCGCGATATGCATCTATCAACGTCATAGAGGATAACCCCATGGGTGACACCAGAGATAATGCGAATTAGGAGGAATCAAGAGCTTATAGTTCCGGTCAGGCTGTGACCCACAACGAACCACCAGGTGTGCACACCCGGAACCAGAGGGCTGCCCTAAATATGGTCATCCTTATAACCAACCCTCCTCTACCTACCCAATGAGCTTCCAACATGGATAAGAATAAAGGAATGGTTACCCTTAACCCACCTCCTACTCTCAAAAAAAATGAGCCACTCATGCTCGAAGAGAGATTCGCTCGACAGGAAGAGGAGATGAAAGAATTGAGGCGGCTTAACACTGAGCTACTCCAGAGGAACCATCTTATTGAAAGTGAATCCCAGGAGGAACCGCATCATGCACTCCCAGGCAAGTGCACCTCAAATGCTAAGTTTTTCCCCTACAAATGAAACACGATCAGGGCTCCCGTCCAACAAGGCGCTCAGCCCATCCAACTACCTAAAAGTAGATTCAGATGAATACCAAGACTTCCCTCCACTCAGGAAGAAACTGAAGCGAGTAAAACTTCACCCTCTGAAGGTGCCACAAACGGCACATGCACCCTTGGTGCCAGCCAATCTAGATCCTCAGGCAGTGCCTCTGGCTCTGCCAACCCATGACCGGTCCCAACAGGATATAAACCAGGGTCTCACCAACCCCATCAAGGCACTAACAGCTCGATTGGAAGCGATGGAAGGTCGAAGCGCTCCGATACAGCCAGAGCAGAAACCCTACCTAGATTGGGTGAGCAACACACCACCTCTACCCAATTTTGGGAGCCCTGTATTCCCCATCTTCAATGAATCAGGTGATCCAGAGCAGCATTTGATGCACTACGCATCATATTGAGACCCTATGATGGGGACTCTAGAACAACAAGAAGCGGTGAAACTCAGATGCTTCATACGAACCTTGAAAGGATCCGCCTTTGTCTGGTATATGAGTCTGCCAGCCTAGTCAATAAAGAGCTGGGAAGACCTTTGGCAGTAGTTCTTGTTCCACTTTAGCTCAACGCTGCCTAAAACAACGGTCAATGACCTCATGAATTGCAAGCAGATAGAGAACGAGAGGGTATCCGATTTCATCGCCATATGGAAAGGTCTGACCTATTCCTTGAACAAGCCAATGCCTCAAGATGAGATGCTAGCCATATGCATCGATAATCTTTGAGATGAGTTGTGAACACTACTCATACCAGTAGAGTACACCACTAGCTTCCTCCATCTCTTGGCCATTGCCCAGATAATTGAGGACTCCCTACAGCGGACTAATTCAAAGTCCCAAATACCCTCACAGGCTCCTGCAAAAAGAGCCCCTAGAGCTGAAGTGTCCACTATCACACTCAAGCTAGCCCCTATGCCTGCTCCACCGCTCAGGCCTCCACCAAATCATCAAGGGAATCCTGCATATCAGCAGCCACCTCCACCTAAATGGGACGATCAATGAGGACCGAAGCGAAACCATTTTGAGGAACGAAGACAAAAAGTATACTCGTTTTGGGACAATCAAGTCTGAGGCTACTTCATTACCGCCATGAACTACAACTTGCTCCATCTCTCAGAGCCGAGGAAACCTGAAGAGGTTGGTTGCGATGACCGGCCAGATTACTTCCCCTACCATCGGATGTTGGGACACAGTATCCGAGAATGCTTCGTCTTCAAAGACCTCCTGCAAAAGATGGTAGACTCCGGGCAGGTTGAGCTGGGACCACCCCCAGCACATCTTGCATGTATCTCTAGAAATGACTCCGAAAAGGAGGAGGGGTGGCAGAAAGTCACCAGTAAGCAGGGGTAGAAATTTGACAACTGGATGACTTGAAAGACTATCAACCGAGCCCAGGGCATACTCCGAGCTCAACTATAGTAGCCGGTGTTGCCACCAACAACCTCTAAAGTCGCAGAGCCGACAGTATCAACCTCAAAAACCTTCACAAGACGGTTATCTGGGTGGAGTAGAAGATAGAAACAATCACAAGAGGAGTAGTCCGTGATAGGGCCAAAGTTAGTCCCGACCATGGCAGATTATATGCCCTCAAATTTGGCACCACGGGCACCGACCCACCAAACATCACCATCAGGGAAAACTGACCAGGTTGACCTGTTAGAGGATAAAGAGCCAATCTTTGGTTCTATTAATGTTATCCATCTTATGGAATCATTCCCTGACGTAGGGTATGGTTATGAACCCAAGTTCCCTGCACGAGGAGCTGGTAGGAGGAATCGCAGGGGTAGGGGATACCAAGGGAGGCACAGCCGCGACCGAAACCAACCCTACGGTTGGACCCCAGCCCAAACCGTTAATATCACGTAAACCCATGGGCGAGCCCTTCAATGGACTCAGCAGGAGAAATAATGCCCTTCCACCTCCACAAGCAGCCATTCTGGCCCTGTTGTTCTGCGATACCCACCAGAGGAGGAGCAAGTATCTGGCCACCTAGTGCGCATAAACAGACCGGCCAGGACAAGTCCTCAAAACATGGGAGCGCCATCGATATCTGACCCCGTGACTGGCCCCGCCTCATCAAGTTCTCCAGCCCCTAAATCACCCACTAAGACTCTCCCGCCAATAGAGAATCATCATCCGTTGGAGAAGAAATACGATATCCTTAAGCAGCTGGCATCGGTACCAGCCAAGCTTTCAATCCTCGATGCCCTAAGTCTGTTAGCAGACCTCAGGGAGGCACTCATAGAAGCTTTGATCAACCCCCAGAAGTTTCAAACCGAGGTAACTGCCGCTGAAATTTACTGGATAGAGATTGACCCAGCTGAATGCAATGCAGTGATTTCTTTCACCGATCAGGATGAAGATGCTATCATTCAAGGACACATCAGACCACTATATGTGTCCAACACACTGAATGGTATTGAGATCCAGAAATTCTTTATAGACAATGGCCCTGGAGTTAACCTCCTCCCCCTACGGACACTTCGTAAGTTGGGCTACAGTGAGGATGACCTAATTCCCCCAACCAAAACTCTGTTGGGTTACGAAAAGAGTGAGCAGAAACCAATGGGAAAAATCAAGCTAAAGACCCATTTCGGTGACCTGGTAGCCTACACGGAATTCCTAGTGGTCCGGCAGAGCACCACATTCAATGCCCTACTGGGAAGACCGTGGCTCTATAAGCACATGGCCGTTCCTTCATCCTATCACCAGTGTATCAAGTACTGCGTCAACAGACAAAGTGGAACATTGCACGCCAACAAGGCCCCTTTTGAGCTCTCCGAGTCACATTACATTGACGCTGGGTTCTATGAGCAAAAGAAAAATAAGCCTTTGGTCGATGGTGCTGACTGGATCCCCGCTCCAAATGGCCTGTAAATGGTTCCTAATGACTCCCTCAGGCAGCTTGGTAGAGATTTTTTCCTACCCATCAACCACGTTGAGAGTAGGAGTTCAAGTACAGACACGCATTCTGATGTCCTCATGACTTCAGCCACGATGGCCGAGCATGACAATGCAGGAACATCCACCAACCCTCGATTTGGGGATGAATACTCAAGCGGGGATTCCCATGATGCCTCTCCCTCAAACCCTAGAAGGATCATACTGGAAGCTCTCTCCTCGTCAGATCAAGAAGATGAGGACTTGAGAGAAGAAGAGGGGGGAAGATCTCAGGGATGCACCTGCTGCATTTGAGGAAGGTATCTCCACCACTATGGATGAACTCAGGGAAATAATCCTGGGTACCGAGGAAGATCTGAGGCCTTCTCTCATTAGTGCAGCCATGTCCCTCGAGGAGCACGAGGTATATACCTCTTTCCTGAGGCAACATCGGGATGTTTTTTCCTGTAATTACACGGAAATGCCGAGACTCGTTCCCGAAGTGGCGACACACCACCTAGGTCTTCCAGAAGACCACTGGGGCTATAAACAGGCCACCGGAAGGACACATCCCTCACATGTCGCCAAAATAGAGGCTGAAGTTGATAATCTCATTAAAGAAGGCTTCATTAGAGAGGTCCAATATCCCATTTGGTTGGCCAACATCGTCCCTGTCATGAAAAATAATGGACAAATCTGCGTCTGCATCGATTTCAAAGATCTCAACCGACATTGCCCGACAGATGAATTCCCGGTTCCAATCACCGAGTTGTTAATCGATGCAACGATTGGGTATGAGGCTCTATACTTCATGGACGACTATTATGGGTATAATAAAACCAGGATGGCCCGAGAAGACGAAGAATCCACTTCCTTTAGGGCCCCTAAAGGAGTATTTTGTTAATGTTCATACCCTTTGGTCTCAAGAATGTGGACGCCACATATTAGCGTTCCATGTATTGGATCATTAAACCGTTCCTGGGGAAATTCATTGAATGTTACATGGGTGACCTATTGGTCAAGTCCAGATAGTGCTCAAATCCCCTGTCAGACCTTGAGACCATCTTCAACAAGCTCTGACAGCATAGCTTGAAGATGAACCCCTTGAAATGCGCCTTTGGGGTTACCTCAGGGAAATTCCTTGGCTTCGTTTTACACCATCATGACATCAAAGTAGACCCTGAGAAGACAAATGCTATCCTTGGCCTACCACCTCCCCAAAATCTCACTGAGCTGAGAGGATTACAAGGAAACCTAGCCTATATTAGGTGGTTCATAGCCAACCTGGAAGGCAAATGTTTGCCTTTAAACAGGTTAATGAAGAAGGGGGTCACGTAACAATGACGAATGACTGCCAAGAAGGGTTAGACAACTTTAAGAAGTACCTCTTAAGCCCACCAGTACTCATGTCCTTGGTTGAAGGAAGACCTCTCATCTTGTACGTGATAGCCTTAGAGCGATCACTGGGAGCCTTCCTCGCTCAAAAGAATGACACTGGCAGCGAAAACAGTCTCTCTTACCTCAGTCAAACCATGATTGATGCTGAGACTCGATACTCAAATATCGAGAAGAACTGTTTGGCCTTGGTCTTCGCAGTTCAAAATCTGCGGCATTACCTACAGCATCGCGAATTCCACTTGGAGTAACCCACTCAAGTACATCCTCAGCCGACCGATGATAACCAGACACCTCTCCCGTTGGGAGTTCATCCTATAACAGTTTGACATCCGGTTTGTGCCTCAAAAAGCTGTCAAGGGTCTGACATTAATAGAATTTCTTGCAGAGCACCATTTGACAGGGACCACTGCACTGGACGCTGAGCTACCTGATGAATACATATTCTCGGTTCAAGAGGAGTTCCCGGCATGGGAAATGTACTTCGACAGCGCATATTGAAGCCCAACCATGAGGAGGATTGAGGATCACAGATTCAAAAAAGTGGGTTTAGGGATAATACTCATGTCCCTAGAAAGGGTAGTCTTTCCATATTCATTCCTCCTGTCAGAGGGATGTATGAACAATGAAGCCGAATTTCAATCCCTGATTACAGGCCTGGAACTTGCACTCCAGGCACAAGTACGGCACCTTAAGGTAAAAGGTGACTCAGAGCTGGTCATCAAGAAAGTCAATGGCGACTATGCTATTAAAAAGGAGGATCTTATCCCCCTATTTGACCATTTCTGAGGGTTAATGGAGGAATTATCCAAAGAACCAACACTAACCTATATTCCCCGGTCTTAGAACGCTCAGGCTGATGCATTAGCCAACACGGCCACAACCCTAGCTGACCCAGGCCAGGATGAAACGGTCATCAGTATTTCTCACCATCGAATGGTATTGCCATTTGTCCCTGCTAAGACAGAAGAAATCCATGAAGACAGTCCTATCCTCGAGCCATATGCTCCTGCCACTGGCTGGATGACCCCCATTCCAAACTACCTTCAATGGGGAGAACTTCCATCAGATAGAGTTGAATGAGAGAAAATACAGAGGAGGGCAATCAACTTTGTCTTATATGGCGGTGTGGGTCTGTAAGAGGTCCTCTACAAATGAGGCCTCAATGGAGTGCTCCTCAGATGAATTTACGAAGAGAAAACCGCTGCCGTCATGACTGAAGTACATGCCGGAGCATGTGGAGCACATCAACTAGGGACCAAGCTTTCCCATCAGGTTCGAAGGCTTGGGTACTACTGGCCCATAGTGGCACGAGACTGCGAGTGTTTTACCCCAAAATTCCACTCATGCCAGATTCATGTTAACTTCATACACCAGCCTCCATAGTTACTTCCTCAAGCCATGTACTCCTGGTCATTTTCCATCTGGGGAATGGACGTCGTGGGACCATATCCTCCCACCATGTCCAAACAGCTGAAGTATATCCTCACGACAACCGACTTCTTTTCCAAATGGGTAGAAGACATACCCATCAAGGATGTCAGGGAAAGAAATATTGTCAACTTTGTGAAGACCTATATCATCACCAGATTTGGCTTCCCTCATACCATACTGATGGACAACGACACCAACTTCTGCTCTGCTGAATTGGAGAAACTATACCACGAATATGGTATCAAGGCTAACCACTCATCCCGCTACCATGCAGCGGCCAACGAACACATAGAGGCTTTCAACAAGACCCCGTCCAACATTCTCCAGAAAATGGTATACAAAGACAAGAAGTCATGGCCAGATAAACTCCTCCTTGCATTATGGGCTTGTCGAACCACAATCCGCACCGCTACTCGGGCAACCCCGTACTCATTGGTATACGACACCGAGGCGGTCCGGCCCATTGAACTCCAAATTCCCTCACTCCGTGTTGCCATCTGTGATCAATTATCCGATGATGAGAAGTCATAAAAGCGGATAGGTGAATTGGAACAGCTAGACGAGAAGCGGTTGCACACATTGCACCATATGGAGGTATACCATAATCGAATTACACGAGCCTTCAATAAAAAGGTCCTCCTCCAGTCTTTCTTGGGAGGAGAATTGGTATTGGTCCTCCGGACCCCAATGATACCTGGAAGGAAACCTCCAAAGCTAGAGCCCAAGTGGGAGGGACCAAGCGTTGTACACAAGGTCTACTCCAATGGAGCATATACCCTAATCTCCATGGACGGAAAATTCACAACTGCTTTTATAAATTCGAGATTCCTAAAGAAATAATTTGCATAGAGACCAAGTGTGCTTTAATTCTTCACCGCATGACGTTAAAATGCATGGAGTTCGTCCTTACCGCATGACGTTAAATTGCATGGATAATAAGAGTCAAGAATGCTCCCTCCCCCCGTGTACGGACCAGGCCTGCATGGGGTGTATTCATCATCCTCATCGCATGACGTTAAACTGCATGGAACTCATCCTCACCGCATGATGTTAAACTGCACAGAACTCATCCTCACTGCACGATGTTAAACTGCAAAAAACTCATCCTCACCGCACGACATTAAACTGCACAGAACCCCCCTTTTCTTTTTACGTCGGGTCACCTATGTCCTTAACGCATGACGTTAAACTACACGGAGTTCGTCCGAGCTACATGACGTTAAACTGACAAGCACCCAACAATCCAAACTCTATTAAACCAAGAGTATTTCTTCCTCACCGCACAAAGTTAAACTGCACAGACAAGATGATTCAAAATTCCCTCTTCCCCCGTGTACGGGCCAGACCTACACGGGGTTTATCATGTTTTAGAGAACTATGTGAGGCTTGATTCCTGCCCTCGAAGGATACGTAGTGACGCCAGAATTCCACACCCTGGACTAACCATCTCAAAAACAAATAAATACCCCTTCCCCCATGTACGGACCAGACTTGCACAGGGTGTATTCAAGTCCTCACCGCATGAAGTTAAACTGCATGGAATCTAATAATACCCCTCGTCCTAACCACATGACATTAAACTATATAGACCTCGTCCTCACAGCATGACATTAAACTGCATGGATTTCAGGGAACTACATATGGCTTGATTCCTGCCCCCACAGGATACATAGTGACGTCGGGATCCCCTATCCTAGCCCAGCCCCCTGAATAAAAGTTAAAAATGCATTCTTCCCACCGCGTACGGACCAGAACTGCACGGGGTGTACTTCTCGTCCTCACCGCACAACGTTAAACTGCACGGACTGGAAGTTTTAACAATGTCCCCTCTCCCTGTGTACGAACCAGCCCTGCATGGGGTGTACTTCTTCCAGAGAACTACATGTGGCTTGATTACTACCCTCGCAGGACAAGTAGTGATGCCAGGGTTCCCAGTCCTGGCCCAACCCCCTGAATAAAAGATAAAAATGCCCCTTTCCCCGGTGTGCAGACCAGACCTGCACAGGGTGTATACTTCATCCTCACCGCATGACGTTAAACTGAACGAACTTCATCCTCACCACATGGCGTGAAACTGAACGGACTTCGTCCTCACTACATGACGTCAAACTGCACGGACTTCGTCGTGACCCACCCAAGACACATGGAGAAACAAGATGGAAATACTATTTGCACGTTTGGATGCATCCTCTCCATACATCAGACTCCATGACCCAGATAATTATGGATCTTTATAACCATTCATGGACATCAGAAGTGGAAAGTCATCGACCCGTGGACACCTTTGCATGACTATGTATACCATGACCTTAGCGGCTCTGCATATTGATATCCCCTGTCCCGTATACCAAAGCCAAGATTTCCTCGAGCGACACTCTTCCTAGCTCCGTATGCCTACCGGCCTCAAAGACCCCGTATCTCATCCCCTGATCCAAAAATTTATATAGCAGTGGTTTACAAGTTCATTCCCATTTTCACATCCAAGTGTTGCCAATTTATCCCTATCTGGATAGCCTATGTGTCCGCCGGTGGTTCACATAGTGATCTGCATCAATGAACATCAAGCCAGGACTAGGCCACTTTTACTCAACGGACAATTGTAGTGAAGATGTTTCTTGTATACCCGGACACTATTATCCCCACATGCCGAACTCTGCACTGTGAGCAATCGTGGATTCTCATAATCATTCATGCCCATCGGAAGTGGAAAGTTATTGACCTGGGGACACCTTTGTATGACTATACATACAGTTCCCTCAGCGGCTCTGCATAATGATAGCCCCTGGCTCATCCATCAAAGGAAATATTTCCTCAGGAGGTACTCTTCCTAGCTCCATACGCTTACTAGCCTTAGAGCCCCCACACCACACCTCCTAATCCGGGAAAACTCAAAGTTTCAGTTTACAACCTTCATTCCCCACCTTGTTTTAAGTATATCAGAAAATGTTGACCCAGTTATCCTTCGAGTGACTACAACAATAGTCATCCAATGGTCGAAGCTCTATGACTGATAAACTAGGAGTACTTCGTCCTTCCCACATGATGTTAAACTGCATGGAATAAAGGTACACCCCTGCACGCAAAATAAATTAGCACAGGGAGCTCTCTAAGCTTTAACAACAACCAGGTCTGAGTATGCTTGACATGTCCAGACATTTTCCTACCAAATGACGGACTTCACGGCCCAAATAATTGTGGACCCTCATAACCATTCACGAACATCATAAATGGAAAGTAATCGACCCGTGGACACCTTTTCATGACTATTCATACCATGCCCTCAGCGGCTCTGCATAATAATAGCCCCTGGCTCGTCCACCAAAGGTAAGATTTCCACAGGCAATACTTTTCCTAGCTCCATACGCTTACTGGACTCAGAGCCCCCATATCATATCTCCTAATCCAAGAAGCCCTTGAACCATGATTTACACTAATCAACCCCCCTCCACATATGGGGCATGTAGAGATATTCAAGCCCAGTTACATTATGATGAAGAGCGGCCTTTGAAACTGCATCCTTACTGCATGATTTTAAACTACACAGGACAACTTGTCCACTTGGCATAAAACTGCAAAGACCAAGAAATAAACATCCAGGGAAATGCCTCCAACCACAAGCATTTTTACTAGCTTAAAAAAATGCCCCCTGTCCTCGCTGCATGATGTTAAACTGCATATAAACCTTTAAATAATGCTCATAGTCCTTACCGCATGATGCTAAACTGCACGGAATATGTCCAAACCACATGAAGACAAACTGCACGGTCATACCTACCATGGTTTCAGTAAGAAACAGAGGCTTTTCTCTGTCCTTCAGTGCATGGGTCAGACCGGCACAAGTCACCGTCTCACAAATGCGTGAGAAGGGATTGCTTCACCCATTCTCAGGAAGTTTAGTCTAGATGTTTCCCCCGTATCCAGAAACCCTCTCATCATAAACCATACTCTACACTCAGAAAAAGCCGAACTCTCATAAGCCACCCCTGGTGGTCCCAAATCTCAACTTCCTTGAAGTTTCTTGGCTATCGAGGGAATACAATCATTGACCTAAGGACACCTTTTCATGACTATGCATACCATGCCCTCATCAGCTCTGCATATTGATTGACCCTAGCCCGTTTACCAAAGGCAAGATTTCCTTAGGCAATGCTTCTCTCCGTACGCCTCTTGGCCCCTGAGACCCCATGTCAATCCCGGGATTCAGAAACCCTCTGAGTTATATTTTACCAACCTCTTTCACAACCCTTCCTAAATATGGTGGAACGTCTTTGACATGATTACTGAGATCAAGGAGAAGTCATTCCATTTTAAATGGTATCCCACCTGCATGACTTTAAACTGCACCAAGCCTCAACCATCCCTTACGCTAACTAAATGCGTAGGGAAGTGGTCTCCCGACCACTCTCCTGATTAGTACGAATGGTCCCAAAACCCTTTCAGATGTCACTCTCCCCTTCTGAGCCACCCCTAGTGGTTTTCATAATTTTCCAAGCCACCCATCGTGGTTTCCATGAGCCAGACTTCCATAAAGTCCCCTGGCCATCAGAAATGGATAGTCATTGACTTGAGGACACCTTTGCATGACTATGCATACCATGCCCTCAGTGGCTCTGCATATTTATCGCCCCTTGTCCATCTACCAAAGGCAATTTTTCCTTATGCAACGCTCTTTCTACCTCTGTATGCCGACGCAGCTCCCATGCCTTGAGAGATGCCCTTCATGTCATTCAAATTTAAACATGTTCCCCCCATGTGTATCTGAAGAATATTGATACATATTTTAATCAGCTGAATCCCATTGGGGCCCTCGCTCCACCATGTTTGGTCAAATCTGTTCGACCTAAAACATCAGTAATGATAGTCTTGTTAGCGGGACTTTAAACCGCTCACAAAAAGAGGCACAAAGCCTATTAGGCCAAAAACCCGAAAAGGGAAACCTAAGAAAA
This sequence comes from Viscum album, assembly GCA_963277665.1. NCBI lineage: Eukaryota > Viridiplantae > Streptophyta > Magnoliopsida > Santalales > Viscaceae > Viscum > Viscum album. The sequence goes on from OY728159.1 coordinate 101,218,957, forward strand.
AATCAGGCCATACCCGCTGGGCTCACAATAAATGGGCCCAGGAAAAATTAGGGTATTAAAAAAAAGGAAACAAATTTTTTTGGGGCTTATCAACAAAACCCTTGCAATAGTCAAACTATGCTCACTGGACCCCCATGGTCTAGGCAAAATTTAGAGTTTTTTTCCTGAGTTATGATTAATTCTGATTCAGTGAATTGTTATTTACACAACAATTGTTCTAAGTAACAATCAAATTTCACAGCAACAAGTGATTGACAGAGACTGAGTTTCGTTCGAAAAAAAGGGAGGATGTCCACAAGCTGGGGTCTCTCCCTCACCAAAAAATGGGGAGAGGGGTAAGTAAAATGGAGGGTACGGGAGTGGATTTAATACTCATAAAGTATCTTGACTCTCTCTCTCCACCAGATCAACGACCGTGCGGTGAAGGTCGCTGCAAGACCGTTCCAACACGGCCTTCTCCCTGGCTTCATCCTCAGCCACCAGACGTGTATGATCCACTGTTGTTTGGAGATCGTTGATCCCTTTTCTAGTGGATTCGATACGACTGGTCACAGCTAACAACTGATTCCTCAGCATCCCTGCCCGTTCTTCACATTCATGCAACTTGGAGGATTGGGCGACCGCCAGATCTTGAGAGGTCGCCTCCTATGCCATCAGCTGATGGATCTGTATCATGGCTTCTGCCAGGGTTCGGGTCCCGCAATGAGTGGAAGAAAATTGATCAAGTTTGTTTTCTCTAGTGGCAGCTTCCTCACGAGCCATGACAACTTTTCAAGCAAGAGAATGGAACTGCCGATAGTCGAAGCCACCCGACCCCAAGCCCAGGAAGAGCTGTCGAAGAGCTTCGGTCTTGGTTGCCATCTCAGCTAGAGGAGTTTCGGCAATTATCTCGCAAATCCGAGGCCAGGCCCACCTGCGCACCGCCCGGTGGTCCACCCTGACACGGGGATCTTTGGTATCCTCATTGGATGGAATATGAATGAAATCTGGAATTGCGACCAGTGCAGGCATGTGATCCTAAAAGATGGTTCCGAAACTGGAAAGTCTGGAGCCTCTAACCCCGGTTCAGGCTTGGGGATCAAGTTGTTAAGCCCGGTGTCAAGTGAAAAAACTTTCGGGATTGTCTCACTGGGACCCGGAACCACAAGGTCGTCCTCATCCACATCCAAGAAGGATGAACCCTCCTGAACTTCAGCCACCGCAGAACAGGGAGAGGAAAATCCCCTGAGCCGCTTTGATCACCGAGCCATTAGTCGATCCTCCCTTAGAGTTGATGGGGAAGGTGTGGTAGACGCGATAGCCGCAGTACCTCCTGATTTGGGAACTTTCCGAATGGCCATCCCTAGAATCCCATCAGGATAGTATTTTTCCCACGCCTTTGCATACTCCATGGAAAGGCCAGTGGCCTCCCCCACGACAGGAAAGGGAATGCTCGCGTCAGATCCATCCTGCATCAACATCAGCCACCATTGACGAAGTGTGGCTGGGTGCAGTCCTCGAGCTTGAGGAGGGAGAAGGGAAACCTGGACTTGCATGCACCCAAACTGGCAAGAAAAACTATACGGGACATACAACTCTCACAAAGAAACCCCATTGATCCGCGTGGACAGAAATCCATCCCGTAGAGAGATCATGTAAGAGTGCTCCTCCAGGATCCCCCGACGATTGTCAACTAAGACGCCGAAAGGGGCGGGGTAGGGAGTGAAAGAAAACTTGGAAAAGTATCTCAGAAGCTCGAGGACTTCACCAGGGCTAAGGGATTTCAGGTGAACTCCACCTATATCAAGTAGGGTAGGCCAAAAAGTAAGAAGTGGGATGACCGTATTGTGATGATACTCATAGCAGCGAAAATGATCCGCTACCCAGCCGTACAAAAATTGAAATGGCCCACTCATATGGAAGGGTGAACCACCCTTCTATATGTGACCCAGCAGTTTATAAATGCGAGCCAATGTGGGCAGAGCCAAATTCACTAGGCGGCCCTCTGCCAGCTCAACTGCCATCATCAGGGTGAAAAACCTGACGCCAGGATTAATATCCCGAGAAGGGAATAACCACCTTCTCAGGAACATAGAAAACAAATCTGCCAGCCGAAGCATAAGTGGCACACCGGGGCACGCCTCGTAACCCCATGAAAGGTAGTCACCCGCCTCCAGAACCGCCTAGTAAGAACCTGGGGAGGTTCGTGACTGTTGAGAAGGATGAGTCCTGGGGCGCTTGATCTTCGGCACATGACCAGTGGTGTTCATAAATAACCCTATCCAGGTTCTATAGGGAATAAGAGAGAGGGCACGCAATGCCTGACCCAGTGACTGCTCCACCATAACCAGCAGATCCCTCGCCAATAAAGGCACTTGTTCGACGTCGTCCCATGCGTCAGGAGCAGGTAGAAATTCATCATACATTTCACCAATAATCGGGAGTCCTCCCAATTGATGGATATCCCATAGGCTAATACCAACTTCACCATGGGCAAGGTGGAAAGTATTATTGCTTGAACACCAGCGACTAAGTTGGTCTAGCAGGACCAAGGATGGTGGGTAAATGGAAAATTGGGAGGCCCACACTATAGAGTATAGATTGATTACTTCCAGTGATTCAGGAAACTCCCGGCAGTAATGATGGACCCATAAAACCCAAGCCTAGTCATTTGAGAAGAGCCCGCCAGATTGAAGATCCCACCTAGGAACCCCCCACGCATCGAGATCAACTTGAGCATGGTTGATAATAGAAGGGTAACTCTTGAGGACAACTTCCTGAGAAAAGTTTCGGGTGTGATGATCACTTTGGGTCCAAACAGAGCCCCTGAAAATGAAGGTGTCTTTCTGGTCAGAGTCAGAAACCATCTCCCCCGATTGGGTAAGGTTCGCCTGAATACACTTGGACGACGCTTCCAAGAAAGGAGAAGGAAGACCTGAGAAAGTGGGGGGAATAGGGACATCATCTTGAACACCGAATCCATGAAGTGGAAGTTGATTTGATAGTGGATAATCCAAGAGCTCAGGAGGGAGCAAGTCTTTCAAGGCATCATTGTCAGGAATGATGGACCGACTAGGGTCCTCTTGGATGTTATCCACTCTATGAATCATAGCTAAACATCTTCCTAAAACAATTGGGAACGACTCTGAAGTAGGCCTCAGTGTAGAACAAGGGGGAACCATATTTTCTCCCTACAAGACAAGAGCCAACAAGCGGTTAGTCCAGAATAAAAATATTGAAAAAAATACCAGATATATTTCTGAAGATCAATTGATGAGCCTTTATAAGCAAAGTCCGCAAGGAGGCCTCGGAGGATGGTTCGCGATGACAGCATCCCGCGAACTAGCCCTTTGCAAAATTAGTCCGTGAAACCCTGGCCCGCGGAGCGTTGGACAGGAAACCGTGAACCAAGTTGCTCTGCAGAATTTCAATCACGAAGTTAAGTGATTAAGTTTGGAAGACTTAGAAACTTTTAAAGTTCAAGAGATTTTAGTCCGCGGAGCATCGAAACCGCAGATCATCGAAACCGCGGAGCACTAAAACCGCGAAGCAAGTTCCTACGCAGCCCGTCATGACTTAATTTTTAATTAATTAAGAGTAATGGTTCATGGTTGGGGAATTGGTTCGCGGGTGAAGGCGACCATGAAGGTGGAATGGTTCGCGGAAGTCGCAGTCGGTTCGCGGACGAAGCACGTCGTGAAGGAATGAGCGTGCGGAGGCGAGGGAGCTCTAGTTTCATGAATAATTCGGTAAAGGACAAATGAAGGCCCCCCCATATTTATAGGCATGGTCCCCTACTGGGTCCACTGCCCTACCACAAACCATCTCAGTTCCAGAACCACTTTGCATCAGAATGACCTCCACTTCGTTCCGATCAGACCCCATTCCGATGGGGGAATTTGTAGGGTCCTGAAAAATATGCAAAGGAGATTCTACCCAAATCCCCAAAAGACTTGGGGAAAAGAATGGAGGAAAAATCAAAGAAGGGACACGCATGACCGGTCCGCAGACCGGTCCAATGAAAACGCAACAAGGCCAAGCCCCGCGAAGCACCCCCTCCACAAACCGTCGTCGTTCGCGAAATGGGGGCAGAGATCCTCCGCAGTCACAAGGCAGGGTGGGCGCTAATCTGGTTCACCATCATGAACCGCCCCAACTGCGGACCACATCGACCGGTTCAGGCCACATCCGCTGTCATTCTCAGAATGGAGGCGAAACCCTCTGTGACCATGAAGCACCCCCTGAGTTTGGTTTACGGGGGGGGGGGGGGGGCAGCGCTCAATACCCACCATGAATTACGGATTCACCAAGTCAGCTGTAAACTGGGTATTCGGTGATGAACCTCTGCAAAAGGTGACGTGTGACCACAGATACATCTCATTACCCACTATATAAAAGGAGACCGAGGGGGAAGGAGGAGGGATTCAGAGATTGGGATTCAGAAGATTCAAAGGCGGAACAAGAGAAGAGCGATTAGACTTGGGTGAAAGGACTTCGAGGGAAGGCTTAGGATTTTGCAAACACGAAGTTCCAGTTCGTGAACCAGAGTAGGTATAAACCTTGGAATGAACTAATAAGGAATCAGAAAATGCATAATAATTTGGTGAACTGCGATCTTAAAATAACATAAAAAGAGAAGATCGTGAACCATAGCCCCTCCGCGGATGCACTCCCCATGGACCAGGGTGTTTATGCCTCTTTTCTGATCATCTGCACAACGTAGCACTCTCCTACACGGGTGAAGCCTCAACTAAAGAACCCTATATTATCACCGCCCTTGGCTGCCGCTACTCGTGAGGACCCCTCCACGTACCCCCTTGGTACGCCGGCCAAACCCGAAGCCACGAACCACCCTGTTTCGTGGGATACTCTCCATACCGCGAACCACCCTGGTTTGCGGGATGCCCCTCAGTTCGCAGACCACCCTGGTTCGCGAGCGACCTCTCAGTCCATGGATCACCCTGGTTCACGGACGAACTCTCCATCCGCATAGCACTTACCTACGCGAAGGGCTCCAAAACCTTCAGAGTTCCCATTCCCCGAGCTAGATAAAATCTTTCCAATCCGGTGTGATCCTCCATGACTCCCTCATCAACCTATTCATCGGCCCCAGGCCAAGGCCTCCACCGGAGCCAACGGACCCATGTGGTGTAACCCTCAGGCGTAGCTGTGCGCCATTTGAGTTCACATACCCATAGTAAACAAGGGAAAAGGGGTTGCCCCGACCCTTGGGCGGATTCTTGAAGCATGCCTGGGTTCACATTCCCACGGTAATGCGGGGTATGAGCCCAAGAGCCCCCTTCCTGCCTCTACTCGCCAGGATGGGGGACTCCACGCTTTATGGTCGGGCACTTCTCCCCTCCCCAGAGAGGGGGCGGCATACCCATCCGAAGGCAGCCATCCCCATGCACCTCGGTACTTCCCCGGGTACTTCCCCGAGGAACAGGAGAGGTGACAGGCACAGGAGCACCCCCTTTCCCTCTCCCGTTGTGCTTTGTTGCATGGGCCTCCTCAGAGTGTAAGCCCCAATCCATTACCCTGGGGCTCCTCAGAGTGTAAGCCCTAATCCATTACCCTGGGCCTCCTTAGAGTGTAAGCCCTAATCCATTACCATGGGCATCCACTTAGGAGTAAGCCCCGACCTTATGGGCCGCCCTCATGCGTAAGCCCCACTCTACTTCTCACGGACGCACCTTTCACGATGTGATGCTCTAGTCCCTGCTGCCTCTTGTTTCTCACACCGAGCATGACTCACGTGGGATTAGAGTAAGAATCGACCATGACATCCTCTTATGGGCCTCCTCAGAGTGTAAGCCCCAATCCATCATTCTGGGATGCCTCAGAGTGTAATTCCCAATCCAATGCGAACTACATGGACTTTGATCCCTGCCTCCTAAGCAGGGTACGTAGGAATCCTCCCTGAGGTTCAAGCCCAACAACCGGTTGATCCGACTGTCCTCACATCGGTTCATCGCGCCATTCCTAGTTCCGCCTCAAAGAGTTCCGACTCCTCGGGGTCATTAATCCAACGAGGGATGGTAAACCTCGGGCATAAATGATTCTAAACCCTTGCATCCAGTTGGCCATTCCCACCAAGGTTAAATCCATGGATACTATGTTTGGGTATAAACCAAATATTCGTGAACATATGAATACGTCTTAAATCTATAAGAGAGTCCCATAATAGGCAATAATTCCACCAAAAATGGTGCGATGAGCCCGAATTCCCATCCTATCGACCAATGTGAGTTCTTAAGTGTCACTGGTCAGACCATCCGGTGAATTCCTGCCTTTGGAAAGCAGGTCTGTCCATCATCGGATACGGAGCCGTTGGGCGTTTCGAGGTCGAAAACCAAATGAGACAGATGGGTGCTGTTGCAAATAATCCCTGCCGATACACCTTTTGCGATGGGAGGACATCTCGTCGCAAAAATCTATTAACCATCGCCGGGTATTTGCAACAGGCCCCGTCGCAAATACTTCACTATTTTCAACGGGGGGATCCCCCTGTTGCAAATCACCTTCTTGCGGTTTGGTGCGCTACCCACGCCAAACCATTTACGACGGGACACAAAATCCCTTCAAAAATAATATATTATTTGCGACGGGTTGTTACCCCCATCGCAAATAACCTCTTGGATGGACTTTTTTCATTGTGATTTATTCCCGTTGCAAAAAGTCCGTCGCAAAAATTCCTTTTTCCTAAAGGGATTATCTAATCATGATAGTCATTTTATTGAATAAATTACATGTGTGTTTAGTTATTTACCATTCCATATTGATTAATCCTTATTTATTCCTGATATATTCCACTGTAAATAACTTTACTGAGAATTTTAGTTCACCGTTATTTTTTTTCCTTTCCTGAGGATATGGAGAAGAATTATTTGAATGGGTTCAATGATGCGGAATGTTTTCCATTAATATGTTTTATATTTTATTACCAATATAAAATGGTTATCATGTATGTATATAGTTATCCAAAACTACCCAACTGATTGTTACTTTAGGATTCAACCACTTGTATATATACTAATGTAATAAAGTAGACACCAAATCTAGGTTATGAGAGTTGGGGTTGTTACATTTGGTATTGTAGGATGATTAGTAGTAATCTTGGTAACTAGATTATGGAAAACATAGACCAGTGAACATAACCCTATGATATAAGTTGATGATAAATGGATAAGACCATCCAAAAGTTTTGGTAAGGTAGATATTGTGCGGGTTTTCCTAGAAATACATCACTACTCAGATACTACAAGTGGACATGGTTCTATCATATTAGTACCTAAGGATAAAAAACCTGAAAAGGGAACATTTGAATTTGACTCGGTCATAACCTATTACATGAATATAGTCCTTACAATGCACTTGGTTTGTCACTCTAGGGAGATATGCATTGGATAATTGTCATTTTCTTTACAAACCATTATGAAGAATTTTAAAATATTATTATTACTTGATGTTATTCCCAAAGAAAAAAGTTTAATATTCTAATATTAACAATGCATAAGTTTTCAATTTACATTAGGTGTTACACTTGATTTATAATTATACATTATGATTTATAATACATAATGTTATGAATGAATTCATTATATTCCATTGTTTAGAAATGGTGGATGGAAGAAAGAATGGTATTAACACTTGTGTTCAATATAGATACCTGATCCTTTTATATATAACATTACATGATATTGAGCATAATTATACATTAGAGAACAAGCCAAGGATCATTAAGTCTAGTGTATTGGAATACTAGGTACATAAAACCTAAAACATGGGGCTAAGAAAAAATTTCTTTATTTAATCTTCATAAAGGGATCCTAACTTTCTATGAGCCCTTACATCTGCATAGGGTACCCTAGGGAACACATTAACAAAGGGATGAGCTAAAAGCCTAGAAATAGAATGAACATAAGGATACATCTTAGGCACAGGAGTTTGAAAACATGACATAATGAAAACAAAACATGGAACATATGAAATAATATCATATAAACATGGAATCATATAAATGTGGTAGAATCAAAAAACATTTCTTTAGTACAGGTCAAGGCTAACGCCCAATCCCGTTTCTCATTTTAGTACGAGTCAAGGATAACTGCCAGTTCCGTTTCATGTCGCATCTCATGAGAGTTAACTTTACCCAATGCATTGGAGCGCTCTCTCGGAGCACCCATCTCAACATTTTAATGAATATTCTTGCCACATAAATAATATTTCCACACAAATAATCATACATAATAAACCATACATAAAAAATAGGGTAACCATGGGAAGAATTAGGTACCACATCCATGACATAAATCCTAACCAATGGACTTATCATGAATGTGTCCATGAAAGGAAGGGATTCGAACATACATGGAAATTCATAAGGTAAAATATGCATATAAAATGGTAAGTAGTGTCAAAAAGAAGTGAAAACATATAAGAAAAAGTATTTTAGAAACATTAGCATTAAAACATTTTTGTACGGTTTTAAGGGAAATACTATAGAGCTTTTAAAATAGAAAAGAGGAAAATATTTTATATAAAACCAGAATTGAACCAAGTAGGTTTTCATAATTAAAATACTGATTTTATAAAGACAATGGTTTTTTAAAACAGAGGATATAGTTCACTTAAAATTGGGTAAAAATTTGTGAAGTTCCTTTAAAATGAGTGTGCTTATTAGGATGTATCAAGGAGGGATTTACTTAAAAGCATGTATATCCTTGAAAGAGAATGAGAAATGGATCCTGGAACATGATTTTGGAGAATAAAAACAAAATGTAGAAGTTTTACATAAAAATAAAATACTACTAGTTTTTGGTAAAAAGAAAGGTAGAGCAACCCGATGGAATAAGGGATGTTCAGGTAGAATCCATTACGGTTTATCGAAATGGTATCAGGTGTAACTAAGAAGTATTGGTGAGAGACATAAGGGATTTATCATCACCTATAAATCATTAGGGAAATATGGGGGAGGTGATAAAATATACCACATAACTTGGTATTACAAAAAAAGGAATTCATAGAGAACAATATTGATTAAGAGTGAAAAGGAGAGGATCATGTACCTTAATTATGGTGGTTCCTTCACTTGTTATTAATGACCTGAATAAAAAAATTAGGTTTATTAATTAATAATTCCAGAACCTATTCCATATTTAATTAGTTTATTATAATCATTTTAAGTTCATTCAAAACCATTTTGATTTGTTATGAGGTTCAATTTCATTTCTCGGGCTCGTTTTTTTACTTGATTTTAATGAATGGTTCGCTTATATTCACATTTTGGTTACTTATAGTGAAATATAATTATTATATAAAACCAAAGTGACAACCATTTTTGTTAATTGGTGGGTTTGATTACAAAGAACATATTTTTCTTTATAACTTAATACCATTTGTAAAAAAAGATCACAGAATCAAAATAGGATATATTACACACACATATATATATATTCTATTTCAACCAAAACAAAAATGGTTTCATGGCCAGATTTTATGATGATAATAGAAATTCATAAATTGTTGTCCTTGAATGGGCTAAATTAGCACATCTCAAATGGTGCTTTCATTTCTTTCAAATAAAAGGTGGGGAAAGGAGAGAAAATAATGAAATATCCAATTATCATAAAAAAATTCCAATACATGTATGTTTCTGTAGTTTTCATACCATTTGGGTGAAGGGAGGTGAGGAAATAAACAAAAATAAAAGAACTTAAAAGAAAAGAAGGAATTGGAAAGAGGAATTTACCACTTTAGACTTCCTCCTTTTATAACCTCTTAATGGGAGAGGTTTTGGTATTTTGAAGAGGCTAGGTGATTTTGGACATGAGGGAGGAGCTTGGGGTGATATTTGGGCAGAATATTGGCTAGGAACATGGCTTGAGAGGAGTGAAGAGAAGAGGGAGTGAGGGGGGTTTTATTGTGGAGGAGAGGAGGGTTTTCATAATTTTTTAATCATTAGTTTATTATTTACTCACTAGATAAAGAATAGTAAGTATTCCATGACCAAAAATTGTAATAAATGTATGTGACTTAGAAATAAATGGGATTACATCATAATATCATCATCAATGACTCAATTAATCAATTTTTTTTGCATTTATTGTGAATTATCAGATTCTACTATTCATCACAAATTTAAGTATTTCAGAAAAATCCCAAAAATTCATCCTAACCATTTTTTGATGTGTAGAATCAAAAAATGAAGTCCATTTTTTAAAAATAATTTTCTTAATATGATTAATTAAATATTTAATTAAAATCAGAATTTGTTATTAAAAACCCATTTTAAAACATTCATTTACTTATTATAAAATATAGGTACATCATAATTTAACTTGAATTTTATTTTATGACTATCATAGGTAAAGTCACTATTCATTAGGGTATTTCACTATTCATAAGGGTATGTTAATATTCGTAAGGGTAGGTTACTATTCAACAAAAATTAAGTTTTTCTTATCGAACTCCAAATAACTTACTGATTGCAACCTTGTATTTCAGATTTTTGAAATTCCTAACACAGAAGTGAAAAACTTATGTTTAAAGGAAACTTTTCACTTAGTAGTTCATTATGTTGTGTTTTCATGTTATTTTATGACATATTTAGAAGAAGGAAAATTTCCCTTGAAAACTTTGGGACGTTGCATTCTTCCTCTCTTATGAAATTTCTCCGTCAAAATTTCATTTTACATTCTAGGACGTAGACAGGGGAGGGTACTTGTCCTTCATCACCTCCTCCAGTTCCCAAGTATCTTCTTCAAACTTTTGGTTCCTCCACAACACTTTGACAAGGTGGGTTGTCTTGGTGCGTAGAACCTTATCTCTTTGGTCCAGAATCTTCACTGGTTGCTCCTCATAAGAGAGATCATCTTCCAGCTGCACCACCTCTGAGTTTAGTACATGTGAGGGATCAGGTATGTACTTCCTAAGGAGTGATATGTGAAACACTTTATGAACTTGAGTCATATTTGGAGGAAGTGAAAACTGATAGGCAACATATCCTATATGGTCAAGGATCTCAAATGGTCCAATGTACCTTGGTCTTAACTATCCTTTCTTTCCAAACCTCATGACTCTATTCCATGGTGATATTTAAAGAAAGAATTTATCCCCAATGTCGAAATCCATGTCTCTTCAAAGGTTGTCAGCATAGCTCTTTTGCCGACTCAGAGCATCTTTGATATTTTTCTAGATGACTTGAACCTTCTATGACATCTCTTGCACAATATCGGGTCCAAGTAACTTTCGTTCTCCAACTTTATCTAAACAGGTTGGAGTTCTACATCACATTCCATACAGAGCTTCATACAGAGCCATCTGAATACTCAAGTGAAGCTATTATTATATGATAACTCAACCAATGGAAGATGCTGATCCCATCAACCTTTGAATTCTAGAGACCAGGATCTTAGAATATCTTCAACCGTATGAATAGTCCTTTCAGATTGGCCATCAATTTGTGGGTGGTAAGCCTTTCTGAAATTTAATTTAGTACTCAAAGAATGTTGAAGAATCCTCTAGAATTTAGATGTGAACTTTGGATCACGATCAAAGAAAATTGAGAGTGTAACACCATGCAGTCTCACCACATCCTTTATATATATTTTTTCAAGATGTTCTAGGGAGATGTCTACCCGAATAAAGTTAAAATGTATAGTTTTGGTGAGTCTGTCAACCACAACCCATATCACATTATTTTCCTTCGATGTATTTGGGAGACCCGTGAAAAAGTCCATTGTGACATTATCTCATTTCTACGTGGTTATAGGCAATGGTTGTATCATCCCTTTGGACTTTTGTCACTCTAGTTTAACTTGCTGACATACCAAAAACCGTGATATATATTCCACAATCTTATTATTCTTGTTATCCCACCAGAAGTGTTCTCAGAGACCACGATACATCTTGGTACTCCTAGGATGGATAGAGAATGTTGAGCTATGTGAGTTGTCTAATAGTGCCTTCTTTATCCCAGGTGATGAAGGCATATAAAGCCACTTTCCAAAACCAAATCACACCAATATTGTTGATATGGAACTGTTGCAACTGCCCTTCCTTTACTACATTGACCCTCTTTTGTAACTCCACATCATCCATTTGTGCTTCCTTAATCTTCTCTTGAATGGATGGTTGCGCAATCATTTTGGAAAGGTAGGATGTATCCCCCACCCTTATGATTTTTAAATCCATGCTTTGCATATCCAAGAAGATAGGTAATTTGTCAATCTGTAACATGGATAGAGTAACAAGTTATTTTCTGCATAGAGCATCAACTACCTTGTATGCCTTTCCAGGATGATAGTGAATCGAGTAATCATAATCCTTGATTAGATCTAAGCATCTCCTTTGATTCATGTTGAGCTCCTTTTGTGTGAATATACTCTTTAGGCTCTTGTGGTTGGTGTATATGTCACACTTCTTACCATAAAGATAGAGTTGCCAGATTTTCAAGGAAAAACTCATGGCTTCTAGCTCCAGATCATGTGTCGGGTAGTTTTTCTCATGGATATTCAACGTCTGTGAGGCATAGGCTATCACATTATCATTTTTCATGAGTACACAACCCAATCCTTTCTTTGAAGCATCACTATATATCACAAAACATTCTACACTTTTTGGTAATGTGAGTACAGGTGTAGTGATCCCCCTTCTCTTTAGCCCTTGAAGATTACCTCACATTCTTCTGTCCATACAAACTTTCCCCCCTTCCGTGTCATCTTGGTCATTGGGTTTGGTAATCATGAAAAGTTCTTCACAAATCGTCGATAATACCTAGATAGACCCCAAAATCTATGGATCTCTGTTACAGATGTTGGCCTGGGCCACTCTTCAATTTCCTTCATCTTGGAAGGGTCCAAAATTTCCCTTTTCTAGTGATAACATGCCCCAGGAATGAAACCTCCTCCTTCCATAACTCACATTTAATGTACTTTGAATACAACTTATACCTTCACATTGTATTTAACATAGTTTTTAAATGCTCTTAATGTTTCTCCTTTATCTTGGAGTATATCAGAATATCATCAATAAAGACTACCACAAATTTGTCAAGGTAATCTATAAAGACTCTATTCATTAAATCCGTGAAAATTTTTGGAGCATTAGTGATTCTGAAGGGAATCAATATGAACCCATAGTGTCCATACCTCATTCCAAAGGCATTCTTGGTTATATCTTCCTTCCTCACATTTAGTTGGTGATATCCTGACTGAAGGTCCACCTTAGAGAAATAACTGGCCCCACAAAGCTGATCGAACAAGTCATCTATCTGTGGAAGGGGATATTTTTTATTTATCATGATTTAATTGAGTTCATGATAATCAATGTAGATGCGCATTGATCCATCCTTATTCTTGACGAAGAGGACCAGTGCACCCCATGGTGAAGCACTCAAAAATATAAAACCCTTCTCCATATTATCCTGCAATTACTTCTTCAACTCCTCTAGCTCTACGGTGGCCATTCGGTAAGGTGTCTTTGATATAGGATGAGATCCAGGGATAAGTTAAATTTAGAAATCATCCTCTTGGTCATAAGGAATACCACACAACTCTTTAGGGAATACATCAGTGTAATCCATTGTGATTGGAATGTCTTTAAGAATGATTCTCTCCTTTGTCTCAATCATTTGAGCTATATATTCTTGCTCATAAGGCAACAATATCCACACTTGAGACGATGATTCTAAAGGAGGCTCATGTTCCTCCTTACACTTGTAAAGAATCAGAGGATGATTTGGGATGTGAAAAGTGATATCCCTTTCCTGACAGTTGATGTGGGATTTGTACAAAGATAGACAATCCATGCAGAAGATTATGTCAAACTCCACTAAAGTAAATATGATGAGATTTGCTGGGAGGTTCAGTCCACCAACATTAACCAGGGAGGAGTTATAAACCAGGGATGCCTTAATTTCCCCATTTTCTCTTCTCAAAGATACATTTTCCTCTAAATTTTAAGGTGGTGTTTGAATAGTTCTACTAAACTAGAAAGATAAGAAAGAATGTAAAGAAACAGAATCAAATAGTATGTCTTCTATTCTTGAATGAATAACCAACATACCTGTCACCACATTATTGTTTGGATCCACCTTAGTAGTAGTGATATCATAAGCCCTCCCTTGTTTCCTTGTAGATTGTTGTTGATTTCCATCGACAACCGTCAGCTTTGGAAAATCATTTGCATAATGCCCATGCACCTTACAGTTGTAACACTACACTGTAGGCTGAGTGTTGATCTGAACCTTCCTTTCTTCTTCAAAATTAGTGGGATTTATCATATTCCTTCAGTAGTTATTGGCTAGATGACCAAACTTTCCACATTTGAAGCAATTCTTGGTTCCCTTCAGACACTTAATAGGATTATTATTTCTAAATTTCTTTGAAGGGGAAAAGTCATGCTTCTTTCCATCATTGGATTTGTTTAATGAACCAACCATGTTGTTTTCCATTTTCCACTTCTTGTCACTGAGCCCACGAGACAACTGAGAGTCTCCAATCTCCATTTCCACCTTGAGGGCACACCAGAAAATATCCTCATAACTGTCGAAGTCTCAAATTGCCAAAACTTTTCATAGACTCGGATTTAGTCCTCTAAAGATGAAATCCACCTTTCTTTCGGTGTTCATGACAAATCCATAGGCGTACCTTTCAATCCTTTTAATTTTTTCTTCATATACCCCGATGGACTCATCTTCCTTCTGCTTGAGTCCGAAGAACTCTCTTTCCATCTTGAGATGGAGGGTTCGAGGAAAATAGTTATCGAAAAACACTACAACACAAATAGGTTTTAGCGGTGGTTTTGTGGCGGTGGTTCACAAAATCGCCACTAAACATTTTCTGAAAAAGGTTTCGCGGCGGTTTTTATTAAACTGCCGCTAAACCCATATTTTTTTAAAAAAATCCCGACCCTTCCATACCCAGATCCCGGTTTCCCCCAACCCTCCCGACCTCGCGCTCCCTTCTTCCCGCAACACCCCCCCCCCCCCCCCCCCCCCCGGCGACCCCGTGACGACTCCGGAGAATGCGAGACCTGTCTCCGGTGACCCCGCAACCAGCGCCTACGGCGGAGCCCACGACCAGCGACCCGCGACCCCCTTCTCTCGACGACCCTTCTCACTGCGACCGTGACCCCAAAGTGAATTTTCCAACATTTTTCATCTTTTTTACAAGATTTTGTGCAATATATGTTTACTATTTGAAGCCGAGGTTCGTTTCGGAGGGTGGGTTGGTTCGGATCGAGTTTTAGTTTTTAGATTGTGTGAACATTTTTGTGGCTTTAATTTTATTTTTTAATAAATTACCTTTGTTTATTATGAGAGGATAAAGTGTAATGTTATGATTCAAGATATATAAGAATATAATATAAATGTTTTTTTTTGATCCTAGGATTTGCTTGGTACATTTCATATAAATTCATCCACAATGTAAATTAATTGTTGGTAGTCATAAATAGTAAAGTGATGTATATAGTGCAAAATTGTAAGAAAATCTCTAACTGTAGCGTTTGATATACTTTTTGTTGGAAGGTGCATTTGATACACATTCGATTTACTCGATGTGATGCTAATTTTCAAAAATGTTATTAAAAAATTTGTAATTGCAGGGCCGTGCATTGAATAAAATACTCTAATTTATTCATCATCTTAATTCTTTTAATTTTTTTAGAAATATTTTGATTGGTGTACCCATTGATAACAGGGTGTTTGATTTTTTGTCAAATATGCATTGAAATTTTATGCATTCACTGGTTATAGTGTATTGTTAGGAAATACTGGATGGGGAGATTGAAAGTTTAAAGTTGGATGTGTGATATAGAGAGTTATACTTAGTGTGTTTGATGAGTTTACGTAAAGGGTTGTGATGAGTTTATGTGAAGGGTTTAACACAACATGAAATTAGTAAGTTGAAAATTACATTATCTTCATAGATATGCTAATGGAAAAGGCATAAATTGAAGCAATAGTAGACATTGAGCTTTATGAAGAAGATAAAGGAGAGACGATTGAAGCGTTTAAAGATTTTAATACGACATGGAAGTGTAAGTTATTGTAGACATCCTAGAATTCAAATTCATGTCCGAGGTTGAGGCCAACACTTCATGAGATAGAGAGGAAGAAACGAGAGACTAGGAGCCGTTGGCATCTAAATGACGACCTCCAAGGTGCTGTTTCCCGAAATTATGCAGCGAATTCCATGGCAACAAACAAGACTGGATGTACTTGGGCAACACCAGGTACACTATATCTTGGTCTCAGACAACGGACTTTGGCACTTGTATGGATACCTTTTCTAGAATCAAAAGGTTGAGGTCCAGATCCACACAGATTCGTGCCACTACAATCTCCTCACTGTGGTGAGTGCGCTTGGCTGAGCAAAGATGCCTTGGTGTCGCTTGCCCTTAGATTCGGGCAATTTCTTACAATCCATACATCTTTAAGTGTGGATTTGACATGTGATAATGTAGACCCCATGGTAAAGATGTTAATGTGGTTGGTTGGGTTGAAAATGGAATACTAAAAGTTGTTCCTTGGGTTGATAATTACACAATGGATTGTTTGGTAATGACATGAAAATGGGATTAATTGAGTTAATTAAGATTGTACCAATTGACTTATGAAATACATTGAAATTCCTAAGAGGATTAGTGTATACAAAATTATGAATATGTTAAATTGGTAATGGATTATGTATTGAGGAATATGTTAAATGGATTTTCTTAAGGTAATTCATGAATATGTTAAAAGGGTTAATATAAGGGAATTATTGAATATGCCTCATTGGATGGGGCATGAGAATGGAAATTTGGAAAAATTGGCTATGTAATGTAAATGGAAAATGTGTTAATGGGTTATAGAATAATATTAATTCATATATTGATTGTTATGGATTGATATTCTTATGTGTATTGTTTTGAGTATGGTTGCGATATGGTGTGTGTGTGTGTGTGTGGAAATGGATAAATAAGTATGTGCACATGGCTTGGTGGTGGGATAAAGGACTGAGGTTCCTTCCATAGGTCGGTTTGGACTGATGCTCTAACCCCACCCAAGAATGCATGGGTTATGGAGTCAAACTGATTCTCTATACCCCTAATGGTTGAATTTTATGGAACTACCTAGACTAAGGCTCCAAGGTAAGTGTGATGTATTGTTAGGAATGTTTATACCTTGTGAGATAGGGAACTTGAATTATACTCTTATGCATGATAACTAACCCATATTTATGTTAACGTAGACTAGAATGTTGTATGTGAAAGACTTTTGAATCATGACTTGTATCTAGTAATAGTTACACGATGTGTAACCTAGTTATACAGTGTGAAAGACTTTTGAATTATGTAGAAAAAGCTTGTTAAAGATGAAAGTACAACAAATATTTGACTTCACCATTTTAGGTATCTCACTAAATAAATGGTTAATAGATAAAAAACATTGAAATTAAGTGGTGGAATTATCATAATGTGTTATCACTGTGTTGGATCTAGTGAGAAGAATATTCATTGGCTTATAAACAAGTATCAACAACATTGTTCAAATTATGAAACTAAATATGGTAAAAAAATATTCCATATTTTTTTATTGATCTATAATATTGATATGTGAAGGTAATGATTATTAAACATAATCCAATGAGGGGAAACTCTAGAAATGGGAACCCATGCATTGGTATTCTATACTAGTGATTTTGGATGGATGTTATAAATACCGACTGGTATCCCATTTCTAGATATGGAAAATAAAATAAAACATTTAATTGAGATGACCAAGCATGTGAGTACATGAGATGTTCAGGAAAGTTGTAGTATTTTTGTGAGGGTGTGGAAGTAATCTGAGTGGACCAATGTATCACATTAATGTAGTGGGGATAGAAATTGTTTGAGGCAACATAAATGTGTGACTGACAGTGTTATGATAATTGTGTATCCCGACATTCTTACTGCTCCTCAATGAGGTGTTCACGCTGTCCCCTAAGGACCAGACTTGTTTGGTTTGTCTGGGCTTGCTAAGTAAGTGGTAAATGTGATCAATGAATCATCTTTATTATATTATGCATACCTTATGATCAATTTGTCATCTTTATTATATTATGATTCTGCAATCTTACACTATCGTATATTTTGTGCAAGCACATTGTGATATACATGGATAAAAGCTGGATCACATTACCGAGGAACACACCTCAGTATGTTAAGGGTTTGAATGAGTTTTTAGATTTTGCGATTTATAATCGATCCGTTGAAGGGTGAATAAGATGTCCATGTCCTAAATGTAAATTTAGAACATGGTTGAAGAGAGATGAAGTTTATGAACATTTAATACTGATGCAATTCCCTGGTCAATATTTGTGTTGGAATTGGCATGGAGAATCGAACAATACAGAAAGATTGAGCACTGATGTTAATCCACAGAATGAGGTACCAAGTTCGTCGACAATGGAAAATGAATTGCAAAACCTCATAAATGATGCATTCGGCACTGCAAGACACCACTATCAGCATCAAAACATATCATAACAACCAGAAGAGGGTGCTACAAATTGCAACGCGACAAGTGATGTTTTTGAGACTGTAACACAAGTAGATCAATATTGGAACATATCATTGGATCCTCCTCTTGATTCTGTAGAGCCAAATGTAACGGAAAACTTCACTGATAAAAATGCGTTTCATGATTTAGTTGACGATGGAAATCAAGAGTTATATAGTGGGTGTTTGAAATATTCAAAGCTTTCATTTCTTCTAAAGTTGTAACATATCAAATGTCTATGTGGAATTACAAATAAGGCAATGTCCATGATATTGTAATTGATTCATGATGCATTTCCTGAAGCAAAAATCCCAGAATCTTTTTATGATAAGAAAAAAGTTGTTAACAAGCTTGGTCTGAATTATATAAAAATACATGCGTGTCCCAATGATTGTATGCTTTATTGGGGAGAGGATTCAAGTAGACAAAATTGCATGAAATGTTCTTCTTCTAGATGGCGGTCAAAGGGTGATGTTGGAAGTCTGACTAAACATAATTTCATGAAGAAGAAGAAAATGAACACACCTGCAAAGGTTTTGCGTTACTTTCCTTTGAAGCTGCGATTGTAAAGATTATTCATGTCATCAATAACCGCCGAACACATGAAGTGACATTCTGTAGATAATAACAATGATTGTTTAATGAGACATCCACGAGATTCACAATCATGGAAAACATTTTATTCGTTACATCCAGAATTCTCAGCTGATCCTAGGAATGTTCGATTGGGATTGGATGCCGATGGATTCAACCCATTTGGGACTTTGAGTACAAGTTATAGCATTTGGCTAGTTGTTTTGATCCCTTATAATCTGCCTCCATGGATGTGTATGCAACAATCATATTTTATCATTTCAATGATTATTCCTAGAAAAAAAATGCCTGGAAATGATATTGATGTATACTTGCATCCTTTGATTGAAGAATTGCAGGAGTTATGGAGTAACGGTGTTGAGACATTTCATGTTTGTTCTAAAACAATGTTCAAAATGCATGCTGCTTTACTGTGGACCATTAGTGACTTCCCTGGGCATGGGAATTTATCTGCTTGGAACACTTATACGGGTTTGGATTGTCCCGTTTGTAACTTTGATTTTGAGCCCAAACGGCTACCTCACAGTAGAAAATGGTGCTTCTTATGCCATCAAATATTTCTCAATGCATCTCATAGATTTCAGCTGAACAAATCAAAATTTAATGGTTTCATTGATCGTAGACCACCTCTAAAGTTGTTAACCGGTTCTGAAATATTGACACAGCTTGAAAATGTTGAAATAGAATTTGGGAAGGTTCATCATTTGAATGATAGCGGAAAACGGGTCCGAAGTGCATCATCAAGTGAAATCAGAACGCAACAGTGGAAGAAAAAAAGTATATTCTTTAAACTTTCGTATTGGGAATTTAATTTGTTGCGCCACAATCTTGATGTGATGCATATTGAGAAGAATGTATATGATAATTTGGTTTTCACATTACTTAATGAGCATGGAAAGTGGAAGGATCATCTTAATGCTCGCAAAGACTTACGAGTAATGAACATAAAATGTGATCTCGGGCCAGATGAGAATGAAAAGTATGCTCTGACCATTTTCGCAATGAAAAATAGGGATAAAGATACGTTCCTTCGAATTTTAAATAATGTGAAGGTATCTGATGGGTATTCGAGTAACATCTCGAGGTGTGTTGACTTAAAGAATTGTAAGTTACATGGATTGAAAAGTCACGATTCACATATTTTGTTACAACAGTTACTACCATTGGCATTGCATACATTATTACCTGAAAAAGTTAATACTGTTGTACTCCAATTCTGCACATTTTTCAGGAAATTATGTGAGAAAGTTGTACATCCATTTCATCTTGACAACCTCCAGGAGAGGTTTTTATTGACTCTTTGTGCAATGGAGATGATCTTTCGTCCATCGTTTTTTACTATCATGATGCATTTAACTGTGCATTTGGTTGAAGAAGCTAAATTAGGAGGCCCCATTCATTATCGATGGATGTATCCAATTGAGAGGTATTTTATTTATATGTTTTCCAGTTAAGTAAACAATTTTTGACATTTAAATAAATGCATAATATTATTATTTTATTTCACAGATATCTTGGGCATTTGAAATCATACTTGAGAAATAAAGCTCAACTAGAAGGCTCTATTGCTGAAGGCTATTTGGCCGAGGAATGTCTTACCTTTTGTTCCAAGTATTTAGATGATATTGAGACAAGATTTAATCGAGTTGGACGTGTTGACGACACATCAACTCAATCTCAAATGCATCAGAAATCAAAAATATTTCCTGCTATTGGCCGATCAGTTGGGAGGACCTCAAATGTGACACTGACAGAATTGGAATTATTACAGGCACATAGATATGTGCTGCTGAATAGTGAAATTGTAGATCCATTTATTGAAGAGTTGAGGATACAAACAAAGAGACTAATGAGAGGCCGAACACAAAATGAGAAATATATAATGAAAGCTGTGAATAAAGAGATTGTAGAATGGTTTGCACAACGTGTAAGTTCATAAATATTGCAATAAATAAGAATATTAGTTTGACACATACAATTTGTAAATCTTTTAAATTATATTTCTTTTTTCAGATCATGAATACTGATACTCGAGTAGACTTGTCAGAAGATTTGAAGTTTCTTGTTAGAGGTCCTATAAAGCAAGTTAGAAAGTTCGACGCTTATGATGTGAATGGCTTTAGATTTCATACAGTTGATCGAGAAGTGGGTTTGAAAACACAAAATAGTGGTATATTTACATTTGCTGAAGTGGTATACTATGGAAATCTGCATGATATTATTGAATTAAACTACCATGGACATTTTTCTGTTGTTTTATTCAAATTCAAATGGGTCGATATTATCAGAGGTGTTAAAAGAGATTCATTGCAATTTATTTCTGTGAACTTCTCTCACTTGATGGATGTTGGTGATCGTGAAATGCATGATCCATATATCTTAGCATCACAAGAAAAAATGGTATATTATGTTAATGATGTTGTGGATGAAGGGTGGAGTGTATTTACTCACGCAATACAAAGAGATTTGTATGATATGGGTGATGAAGTGGAAGATTTGACCTTTGAAGTTGAATGTAATCAACAACAGGAAGAAGAATTATTTTTCCATCATGATATTGAAAATATTAGTCTTGAAAGGATGAATGAAGTGGATGAAGCAATGGAGCAGGAAACCGACATTATTGAAGGGGAAAATGATTGTGTGTACAATTATTCGTTCATGCAGCAACCACTTGTTTCATTTCTGCAGTCATTCATTATCATTGTTATATATATTTGGTTTGTTAGTATTGGGCATATATTATCATTTTTAATTTTTTTTTCTGATTAATTTTTTTGAAATATATATTCTGAACTTAATTTTATTTGATTAAATGACAGGAATGACAAGGAGAAAGCGGTATACTATTTCTTCTAGTTCTGCGACGGATGCCGATCCATCTGGGTCACTCCCCATGACATCTTAGGCACCAACTGCCTACACCCCCACACCATCTCCCCCTCCACCATCTCTCACACCATCTGAGAGCCTCCCATTAGAGGCTGAGTCGTCGACTCCCCCTACAGGTGCCTCATCAGTTGGGCGGAGACAGACCTCTTCCAGTTCATCCCAGACACACTGGAGGGTCACAGTCATAGGTATAAATTTTAATTAAATAAATTTATTGCATTTTGTTTATACTAATTCTTTTCTCATTGAAGATGAAAAAAATAAAACCGTGGAGAAACACTTAAAAAGCTAAGATGTTTGGAACTTGAATGGAAAAAAGATAGTCGTGCCATTTGATTCTTATGGGGTCCCTACGGATGATGCCGCGGGGTTACTTGGCCAGATTATAGGTCAGTTGGCAGCGGAGCCCATTTCCCTTCCCATTTCATATGATGATTGGAGACATATGCCTCCAAACTGGAAAAATGAAGTTTTCGATTCTCAAATAAAGGTAATTTTATTACATTATGGTTTAATTGAATGTCATGTTACTAATATGTTCAAAATGAATTTCTGTATACAGATGTTCTTCCACTTCACAGTTGCTGATGTGATAGCACGAAAGTGGACTTTGAAAAATCTCGATAAAAAATGGAATGATTTCAAATGGATATTGTGGTGTGATGTCAACGATACTTTGTTGACCTTGGAACAAATGTATGACAAGCTACCCAGTGGGGTACCGAAAGAGAAGTGGAAAGTTTTTGTTGACAGACATCGTGATGAGAAGCGGATGGTATTGAAATATATATTATTATATTATCCTCATTTTACATTAATACATGTATATGAAGAGGAGATGACATTGGATACATTACTGTTAAATTTCATTTTATTTATTTTAGGATCTTTCACGACAGAATGCATCAAACAGGGAAAAGCAAGTCATCCCTCACATGGCGGGCTCAAAAAGATTTTCTAGAAGCCGAATGTCATTGGTAATATTTTAAATAGTTTAAATATTTATAATACAATATTATCTATTTAATATATTGAATTTTTTATTTATCCTTGCTTAATACAGTCACAGAATTTAGGGCACAAAGCCTCCCGGATTGAACTGTGGTTGGATGTTCACAGAAAATCAGATGGCTCTTTTGTTAATGAGCCTACCAAAGAAGTTGGGGTATGAAGTCAAATTTTTAACTTATTATCAGTTTTACTATGTTAATATGTATTGATATTTGATTTATAGGTAAAAATTAAAGAACTATGGGATGCCAGTCCTGGGTAGTCCTACTCAGCCTCCCAGGATGACCCGGTTGCTCACGTCCTTGGGAAGGAGCATCCTGGTAGAGTGCGCGGGATGGGTTTGGGACCCGTACCATCTGAGGTATTTAGCAGGCCATCAGGGATTCCATCCGCATCTACTCCTGGTTATGGTCAGCCCATACCTGAAGATGCTCAGAGGGAGATTTCTTCTCTACGAGCCACAGTTCAAGACCAAGGGGCTCAGATATCCACTATACAGAAAGCGTTGACTGATTTATATCAGCAGATGAGCAGATATGCCCCCAGTGGTAGTGCACCGAGTGGTGGTGAGCAGGTAAATCAAAAAAAATCACAATCATTTAGTTTTCAAACTTTTATTGGTTTTAAGTTTAATTATAAATATGCAACAATATTTAATTTTCAATATAATGTTCTTACAGGTGGCAGCAGGAGATGGAGGTGGAGAGGGTGACGATGCATCATCAGACCATGAGTGTTATTGTTGAAGTGTTGAACAAATATGGGAAAGGTTGGTTTGTATATATAACATGTGTGGTGTATGGAACCTTTAAAAAACCATTGGTCTTGGAGGAGCTTCAGTGGATAACCTTGAATGATCACAATAACCTCAGGTGGTAAAGAGAATGATGTGTTTATTTCATTGGTTAGATGATCTATGGTAATAGGCTCTTTGATGTTTCTGTTGTAAATTCAGCATTGGGAATTTGACTCATTAGAGTGTTGCATGTCCAAACAGGGGGTGAGAGGCTGGTCATTTGACTGGTGACATGAAGCTCCATAGCTCTCAAAACCCTATCTCTCGTGCATTTGTTTTGTAAGACAACTTTGAATGACCTCATCACAAGAACCATACAAGAGACCTAATCATGTGATCATGTCACTTGACCTCTTTGTGTGATCACCTTGTCTAAATATCTCACTTAATCAATCCATGAACTAATCAATGGTAATTTATTAGAACTTTGATGCACACCCTTGGCCATTAGTCTATCTTATGTGATTCGGTTGTCTCTTGAGGATTCTTTCATGATCTACTAATATTTATGTGATTCATGTGACCTTCACATGGTAACATGATTATATGTATTAAGAAAAATCATTTGATCAAAAGATGTTTTATGGGTTATGTGATTTTCGTGACCTAGAATGGATCATGTGGTCCACGTAATGTTTTCCATGTTATGCACTTATTTTGTTTGATTAGCACAACTGATTCTCTCTTAAGGGTTACATATCTTCTAATATATTCTCTATTCTCTTTAAATATGTCCTCTATTTCTCAAATGTCTTCTTATGTGGTAGACTGGAGAGACCTTATTTCCTGGAACCATAATTTCAATCAATGATATAATGTATTTTATAACAATAATGTTTTAAAGGTTCTTATTCTGACTGAAAATCAACCCATTTAATCCTCGTTCCTCATCCTTATAGGACAAATGACTAGTAGTGATCCCTCCCCTCTCTTCTTTGGCACATTTTGATCCATACACTTTAATCCTTTATGGAATCAAATATTTTCAATTAATATAAGTGGATAATTGTGTTTGGGAACCCTGGTCCCATAGAAGGTATACCCATTAGAAACCATATTTTCATAAAAACATTCCATATTAATTTCTTACTCTACTAAGGGTTTTGTATATTTCGATTCCTACTATACCACAAGGTCCCCCCTTGTTCCATATTAATTTTTTACTCTACTAAGGGTTTTGTGTGGGGATAACCACGATTAGTAAAAATGATATGTGATAATTCCCATGAATATTCATTGAAGTCGTTATCTGTGATGTTGTGGATAATTCATCTTATTGTGTTTCACTATATGGTTTAGGAAGTTGTATGGTGATGTTATTGACCAGATTGGTTGTGTAGTACAAGGGGATGTGATTCTTTGGTCGATTTTCATGTATGTGATTTTGGTAGTAGTGAAATGTGCTATGAAGAGGTTGTGGTACATGGTTATGGGGTCATGGATGTGGTGTAGTGGTTGTAGAATAATGTTTTTGTAGCAGATTCGTTGATTTGGTATGTGGTGATAGAGTTTCATGATGGTTTTAAGGAGTATTTGATTTTGTGATATGGGTTGGGCAATGTGGTGTGGAAACAATGGTGGATGTGTGGTGTTGTGGTGATAGTTTTGTGAGTTGAATTAATTGTAGCATGGAGTGGATATGTCAGTTTCTCAGTTATCCATGAGATGAACTATGTTGATAATGTAAATGATCTAGGTTAGTAAATAAAAAATATTTATTGGAAATAGATATGTTATAAATTAATCAAATGAAAATGTAAAGTGTTATGTGAATTGTAATGGATAAAAAATAAAGGTGGTGAAACATGTATGTGGAAAGTGGAATGTTGTGTTGATAGTGTTGTGATTGTCTTGGGTGATTCAAATAGTGATTTAATTGGTTGTGATTATTGATTTGTGTTATGGTGTGGTGATCAAATAAGCTCAAGTGTAGTTTATGTGGACACATAGGTTTAGTATTGTGGGATATCTATATACCATGAATGTTTCTATTATTTTATACACCAATCATAATTTATATAAAATTACCACTACTCAAAGGTTTAGAGTTTTAGGTATTTTCACCAATAAATATGATGGTGGTGAAATTTAGGCATGGGTTCACACACATCCTCTCACTTCATTCAGAATTAGTGACACATGTTGGTGTTGGAGAATTCATAGAAACGATGTCATGTCCATGGTGCCTTCCGGTGGGAATTGATCTATTAGACCCAATTTCTATGAGTGATAAGTTATGTGTTTCTATGTGATATATTGTGGGGTAATTGATGGTAGGAGGAGGGGACAATGATTATGTCCATCACATTTATGATACCTTAAGACTCTTGTTCTAGTTTGGATTCCATTTGATAGAATATGTTTCCGTGGGTGGGAAGAGATGTTAGGTGGTAGTGTATTTGTCTACAAGTATGATTTATTGTGAAGTGATGGACTATGTGTCTACTGGTGGTATGTGATGTGATGTGATGGCCTAGGTGACTGTTGTTGGGATGTGGTGTGATGTGATAACCCATTTGTATACGGGAAGGATTTGATGTGATGTGACGTGGTTTGTTTGGATGGGATGGGAGCATTGCTAATTAGATATAAGGTTGTGAGAGTGGAAAAGTAACGTTTAATCTATAGTGGGGTTACATTAATTTTTTGTTGAACACAGTTCTATATGATAATATTGGATCAATTATTTGATGAGTAATCCATGATGTACAAAGGATTATTTAGATGAAATGTATGGGGTTATATGATTTATTATATTTGATGGCCAGCACATTAACACACCATTTTCACCTAAAATTGAAGACTTCATTAATACCTAGATGATTATATCTTTTTTTTCTCACACTACATATATATTATAGTTTTCAGGATAAAATAATAACTTTGGAGACTAAACTGGACATTACCAATTCAAATAGTATTCATGTTACTTAACTGGATTTCAATTATCATTTGGAACATTGGGATACTTTTATGGAATCAAATATTTTCAATTTTGATCATCTGTAAACTATAAGTATAAATCCATGTGACCCCCAATCTCTTGTTTCATTTGATGTTATCTTGTGTTTCATTCTAAATCCATAATTTTAGGTATTTTGTATGCTTTAGGTATTCTTATTGAATTGGATCAACTTTTTCATCAACATTAAATGAAAGGGTGTTTATGAAAATTGTGTAGGTGGTGCATAAATTTTGTCCTTATTATATATATGTTGTATGTGTTGTTTGGTTTGTTTTCCAGGGTAGTGGTGGAGCATAAACAGAAAT
Source organism: Viscum album (assembly GCA_963277665.1). Taxonomy (NCBI): domain Eukaryota; kingdom Viridiplantae; phylum Streptophyta; class Magnoliopsida; order Santalales; family Viscaceae; genus Viscum; species Viscum album. Next base: position 101,246,031 of record OY728159.1, read on the forward strand.
GCAATTTTTTTCCGGGTCAGCATTTTGCGGCGGTTTTAACCGCCACTAATGTTTTACCACTTATACATTTAGCGGCGGTTTAAACCGCCGCTAAATCACGTCGGAATTAGCGGCGGTTTTAACCGCCACTAAGAAGGCGCCTGGCATGCCTGAATTTCGCGGCGATTATAGCTGCCGCTAATTAAATATCCCTTAAAAGCGCCACTAAATTTACCAAAAACTACCACGAAATGAGGTACTATGATGCTTTTCTTTGACCACCGTGAAATGCATAAAACCGCCGCTAATATATTTCCGACGCCAAGTTTAGCGGCGGTTTCTGTAAACCACCGCTATATGAAAAAAAACCACCGCTAATAGGCGGTTTTCCTATAGTGAAACATCCTCTTGGATTCCTCCCAATCTATGGAATCAATTTCTACATGGAAATTTTTCTCTTGATTAGTTTCCACCACTGATCAGCTTCCCCATTAAAACAATTAACTGCCAGTACAACCTTCTCTTCTTCTGAGCACTGGGGAACAAAGAATATATTTTCAATGGAGTTAATCCATTTTTCCATTAGGAGGGGATTAAAAGATCTACTAAACATGGGAGGCCTTTGCTGCATGAAGGATTTTAGGACAACCTGCTATTTCCTTAGAGGAAGAGGGAATTCCGTCTGATTCAAGTTATTTTTCATAACTCGAGCCAGCTGAGAAAGTACTGTCATGATGTTTTGAGCTCCCGCTCCCATCATATCAGGCACATCGTTAGGGAAATATTCACATTTCCTATCACATTGGTTGTTGGAATGTGTTCTTCTATTTCCTTCCATTAATTAAGAAAAAGAAAGTATAATTAGAGGTCTTGAACACTTATATATTAAGCATAAAAAGGAAACTTTGAACATAAAAGGATAAACTTATAAATTAGAAGTATATCCTAACTTGTGATTCCTTAGGTTAAAACATAGGTGGTCCTCGATATATTTCTTGACTTATATTCTTATGATCTTTTTTTCCCTTAATATTGGTTTGTACTATGCTCTTGAATATAACAAAGCATATCCCCTAGGAGTGTCGTCACCAAGAGTGCATCAAGGCCTATTGTCATGTACCAGGATACCCCGGGGAAAGCTCAAAACTCCTTGTTAGATTTTTCACTCATAGTTACATCTGTGCTAGAGCCACCTCTACCTGATTGTATCTATACGGGGATGTATTTTCTTGATAAACCACTTACTCTATACTTACCAAAATTTAGCGATGTTTTATTATTCATCATCTCATCCTTAAGGTTCTCACTAAGGTTACCTATTCCCAATTTCCAAAACTAACTAAACCATCCTATGATACCAACTATAGAAACCCAAGCCTTTTATATATAACATTACATGATTTTAAGCATAATTATACATCAGAGTACAATCCAAGGATCATTAAGTCTAGTTTCTTGGAAGACTAGGTACTTAAAACATAAAACATGGGGATAAAAAAATAATTTCTTTATTTAATCTCCATAAAGAGATCCTTACTTCCTTTGAGCACTTACATATTCATAGGGTACCTTGGGGAACACATGAACAATGGGATGAGCTAAAAATCCCAGTAAGGGAATGAACATAATGATACATCATAAGCATATGAGTTAGGGGGCATAACGTAATGAAAAAAACATGGAATATATGAAATTATATCATATAAGCATGGGATCATATAAACATGGAATCATATAAATTTGAAAGAATTATAAAACATTTCTTTAGTTTGGGTTAAGGCTAACGACCAATCCTATTTCCCATTTTAGTACGGGTCAAGGCTAATTGCCAATCCCTTATCACATCACATCTCATGAGACATAACTTTAACCAATGAATAAGAGTTCTATTTGGGCGCAACCATATCAAAATTTTCATGAATATTCTTTCCACATAAATAATCTTCCCAAAAAAATAATCTTACATAATCAACCATACATAAAATAGGGGTACCCATGGAAAGAATTAGGTTCCACAACCATGACATAAATCATAAACAATGGATGTATCATGAATGTGTCCATGAAAGGAAGGAATTAGAACATACATAGACTTTCATTAGGTAAAATAGGAATATAAAATGGTATGTGGTGTCAAAAATAAGTGACAAAAAATAAGAAAAAGTATTTGAGAAACATTTGCATTAAAATATTTTTGTGCAGTTTTAAGGGATATACTATACAGTTTTTAAAATAAAAAAGAGGAAAATATTTTATATAAAACCAGAATTGAACCAAGAAGGTTTTCATATTAAAAATACTGATTTTATAAAGTATATGGTTTCTTAAAATATAGGATAGAGTGCACTTTAAATTGGGTAAAAATTTGGGAAGTTCCTTTAAAATGAGTGTGATTATTGGGATGTATCAAGGAGGGATTCACTTAAAAGCGTGTATATCCCCAAAAGAAAATGAGATATGGATCTTGGAAAATGATTTTGGATGATATAAACATAATTTATAATTTTTAAATAAAAATAAAATACATATACATTTTTGTAAAAAGAATGATAGAGCAACCCGATAAAATAAATGAAGTTCGGGTAGAATCCATTACGGTTTATCAGCGTGGTATCGGGTGTAAATAAGAGGGATTTATGAGAGAGATACAAGATTTATCATCACTTATAAAACATTAGGAAAGTATGGGGGAGGTGATAAAATATACCTCATCTCTTGGTATTACACAAAAAGGCATAGCATAGAGAATAATCTTTATTAAGAGTGAAAAGGAGAGGATCCCTTACCTTAATTCCAGTGGTGTCCTCCACTTGTTATTGATGACCTGAATAAAAATATTAAGTTTATTAATTAATAATTCCAGAACCTATTACATATGTAATTGGTTTATTATAATCATTTTAAGTTCATTCATAACCGTTTTTATTGATTATGAGGTTCAGTTTCATTGTTCAGACTCGTTTGTTTACTTGATTTTAATGACCGGTTCGCTAATATTCACGTTTGGATAAACATGTAAGACGAAAGTGGTTTTACAGAATTAAAGTTATATGATATTAGTTAATAAAAAGGATATTACATGGTTTTGTATTTAATTTTGATACTTATAGTGAATTCTAATTATTATATAAAACCAAAGTGACAACCGTTTTTGTTAATTGGTGGGTTTTATTACAAAGAAAATATTTTGCTTTATAACTTAATACCATTTGTAAAAAAAGATTACAGGATCAAAATAGGATATATTAAATATATATATATATTCTGGTTCAAACATAAAAAAATGGTTTCATTACCAGATTTTATGATGATAATATAAATTGATAAATCGTTGTCCTTGAATGTGCTAAATTAGCACATCTCAAATGGTGCTTTCATTTCTTTCAAATAAAAGGCAGGGAAAGGAGAAAAGATAATGAAATAACCCATTAGCCAAAATCATTCCAGTGCATGTATGTTACTAGAGATTCCATACCATTTTGGAGAAGGGAGGTGAGGAAAGAAACAAAAATAAACGAACTTAAAAGAAAAGAAGGAATTGGAAAGAGGAATTTACCTCTTGTGACTTCGTTCTTTGAGAACCTCTTAAGGGGAGAGGGTTTGATATTTTGAAGAGGCTAGGTGCTTTTGGACGTGGGGGGGGGGGAGCTTGGGGAGATATTTTTTAAAAGTGTGGTGATAAGGGTCATTTGGAGCATGAATATAAGGGCAATAAATAATCCACTACTATGCGGTGATTAAACTATAAATAATTGTGGAATTATTCAAACTAATGTCCCAATGTTAAAGGAATCTACCATAGAAGATGCCATGGGTATAATACTAAGCTTATGTGATCACTAAAACTGAGGGGGAGGTGCCCAATGATATGGTGGTAGGTATTTTAATCATTGGCTCAATATTAGGAAACTCTTTATTTCATTCTCTATATTACCACTCTTTTGTATCTTTAATTTATTCCATGAAAATTAGATACTTTCCTAGTAGTATGACAAGGGATTTATCATCCAAAAATCCTAATGGAAATCTCACTACAATAAGGATGTGTCATACAATAACCATTTTTATACATAAATATTCTCTATTTGCAGAACTTTGTTTTCATACATATGGTTGACTTTGATATAATTCTTAGTAGGGACTGAATTTATAAATACAATGCAAAAATATATTACACCGAGAATGAAATTATGATTCATGATGAATATGTGAAATTCCTTGTCTTTAGAGATGTGACACCATCATATGAGTCATATATATACCCACCTTGAGTATCCCTTTTGAATGAGACTCTTGGGTAAGAAGAGTAAACACAATCAGTTTATAAATAAGGTAATCTTCATATTGAGAATGCAACGATTTTATAAGAGTAAATTGTTGTATTTTCCAAGTAACTACCCAGATATACACCAGATCAAGATGTTGAGTTTTCCATGATCCAATACCTGATAAAATACCTATACCAAAGACTCCCTATAGAATGGACACTGTAGAATTAGTAGAGTTTAAGAAACAACCAGAGGAGTTGTATGATAATGGATTTATTTTCCCTAGTGTTTCACTATAGGGATCCCCTTGTCTCTTCATTAAGAAGAAAGATAGATCCATCTGGCTATGCATTGATTTTAAGAAAAAAAAATGCGATTATGATAAAGAAAAAGTTTCATATTCATCCCATTGATGACTTATTTGATTAACTTTACAGATCTCAATTTTTTTCAATGATTTACCTTTATTCTTGGTATGATAAATTGAAAGTAAAGAAGGACTAAATTCTGAAGACATCTTTATGAATGATATATAGACATTATGAGTTTATAGTAATTCCAATTGAATTGACCAATGAACCACTATTTTTTATGATTCTTATAAACACCGTATTCAAGTAAAAAATTTATTATTTAGTTTGGTAGTCATTGATAATATTTTAGTACATTATAAAAGAAATGAGGACCATGTGAAAAATAAATAAAACATAAGTGCCCAAAATACAGCTTTTCACAAATAGAACTCAACATGAGGAAAATAATATGGCTTAATATACTCATGTATTATGATTTCTCAACACTTTAGCACCCAGAGAAATAAAATAATGTAGTAGATGTATTAATCAGGAAATATAATAGATTTTTGAACAAAATGAGGATTGAGGGGGATCCTGTGTTCATGGATCAAGTAAAGATGGATATAAAATTTATTAAAGAAGGGAAAACATCACACTTTTTTCAAATTATTATAAAAAAATCTTTATTTTAAATGATTAAAAGTTATCAATATGATGATGGGATTTTTTAGGAGAAAATTGAAGCTATGAATGATGGGATGTTAGTATAATTTGTTTGTAAAGATGGAATCCTAAAATTTCAAAAGAGATTATGTATTATATCTATACCTGAGCTAAAAAGGTTTTTTTTGGTTAATTATCATAGGTAAAATATCTATATATTCCTTAGTAGAACCAAGATTTATAAGGATTTGGGGGAATATTTTTGGTGGTATAAAATGAAGTGGTAAATTTTTTTATGTGTCCAGTTGTTTGGTTTTTCAAAAATTCTAGGATGAGAGAAAAAATCCTAGAGGATTCATTCAATATCTTCCTATCACTATGTGGAAATGAGATGAATTTATTATATACTTTTTCACAAGAGTACCAAAAACTCCTATAAAGAATGATAAAATATGGGTTATTATTGATTGCCTTGTTAAATCTAGACATTTACTCACTATAAGAGAAGATTTAATTCTTAAGAACCTCATATTTTATGTATTAATAATTTTTTTATACTTCATAGGGCACCTATTTCAATTTATTCTGATCATTATCCCCAATTGAAATCAAAATTTTAAAAGTTGTTAGAAGGATCTGGATACAGAGCTTCATTTAAGCACCACCTTTCATCCTCAAACTGATGGAAAGTATTAAAATAATATTAAAACATTGGAAGAAATTTTGAGGTCATGATCACCTGAATTTCAATGTATGTTGGATTATTATTTATTTATGGTATATTTTCACTACAAAAATAATATCTATTCAATTATTCAAATGAATCTGTAAGAAGAATTATATGAAAATATATTCCATACTCCGACTTGTTGGGAAGAAGCTTGTGAGAGGAAACATATTGGCCCAAAAATTTTTAAAGAGAAAAAAAACAAAGGTAAATACAATTCAATATCATATTAAAGTACCTCAAATAAGGAAAAATATTTTTTCTAAATATTATAGGAAGGATTTGGATTTTCATGTGGGAGATCATGTTTTCTTGAAAATATCCCAATAGAAGGGTGTTGTAAGTTTGGTAAAGAGGGGAAAACAAGCCAAAATTACATTAGAAACATTGAAATTTTGGAAAGGATTGGATCTACGTCTTTCTAATTATAAATTATACCAATCCTCTCTAAATTTATTGATGTATTACACATATATTTGTTAAGGGAGTAAATTACAGAACTAATGAACATGCTCACTTATGAAGAAATAGAACTGGAACTTGTTCTACCTTACTATAAATTTACCATCCAGATTCTTGATACTAAATAGAAATTATTTAAGAATTTAAAGGCTTGAATAGTAATTTTACTTTGTATAAATCATAAAATAGAGGGATCAATGTGTAAACTAGAGGATTTCATGATGAATAACCACCCACATTTGTTTAGATGGTAATATCCCTGAAAATTTTGAGGATCTAATTTTTATTGGAGGGAAGAATGTAACACCCAAGAATCACTTATTTTTGGTGATAATTATATTTCAATAAAACTATATTACATTTAACATTGTAATATTTCATGGAATAAAAATCCTAATTTTATATTAATCATATCAATTTTGAGCTTACTTGTTCAAAATAAACCTAAAATGGATTTTTGATCATTTACATTAGAAATAAGTTTAAACGAATAATTGAAAATTTAGTATTTAACTATGAATCCTTTTATTTATAATAATTCATAATAATATATCTAATTAAAAATTTATTAACAATATATTTTATGTAATTAAATATAATAACATTTGAAGGTAAAATTAGATATTTTTCATAAAACAATTTCTCTTCAGAAAACTATTTTTGTTTAAAAATGCATAATGTGTATCCATTTGAATTAATCAAACTAATATTTAAAAATTAATTACTTAAATTATATATATATATCTATTATCTATATATATTAATTTAAATCCATTTAATTATTATTTCTAGTCACATAGTTAATATATTATCATCTTATTTTTCAAAAATACATTACCTGAAAAACTATTTTTTCAATAAATTATGTAGGTTTATTTTAAAATAAAATATTCCACTATTGTGAGTTTAATTTTGTAAAATTGATTCTATATTTGGAATTATAATAATTAATATTTGGTAATAAGGTCAAATTTGTTGGAGTAGGTTCCCTAGAACAAACTTCTATATACATTATGATACATATATTTATTGTTTTAAATATTAACAAATTCTTATCACATCATGATTATTCATTTGTGTGGAATAGTATGAAATATTGTATTAAGAGTTTCTATCATAATTAAATTTCATATATGTTCCCTGTTATGATGAGAAACCAAAAGTTTCATGACAATATTATTAAATATATGTTCTATAGCTGGATGAAATATTTTGATGGATATAAATGATATAAGATATCTGGAGGGAGACCCATAGTACTTTGATTCACCTTATCATAGTGTATTCACTTAGTAATATCCTGTAAATAATATTATGAGAATGAGACCCATCATTAGGAAATAAACATTTATATGTGTCATTTTAGGTTTCAATACGTGGATGTGTGTTTTGATCCTTAGACTTCAAGATTTTTATGAATTTGTATTACGAGTCGTGTACATTGATGTATTGATGAAAACCATGATGATATATATTCGTAGTGAGGTAGGATATATTAGGTGCATCCTGACTAATATTTCATTAATGAATAATTTAAAAATAGGATTTCCCTTTTTTTCTTTAACATAAGTTGAAATCTGAGGCCCTTTGATAGAAATGATATAACCTAAATAAATCCATATACCTGTTGTTTTGTAGGAAAGTCCAATTTATGGGAAGTCAAAGAAAGAGACATCGAGTAAATAGGTTGATGGAACCAGTATGCAACTTTCTTGATGAGATATATCATGAGAAAGGGATTGTATTACACAATATGCATCTGTCTTTGGTATTAAGTTATTGCGATATTAAATTCATTCTATATGGGTTCCTTGGTGTGTTGTTAGATGCTAACCATGGAATTTAAGCTATTTCCCTAATGCCACTAAGAATGAGGCCTAGATGGTCACACAATATGTCTATCCACAATCTTAGTGAAATATTATATTATTATTTATTATTTAACAAGTTAAATAAATATTATTCCCTCACATGGTTTAATAATTATTTATGTTTTCTTGATCAAATATATTATGTCACCAGTTATTCTAGAGAATATTATGTGAGTAGAAAATTTAATTAATATTTATTTCTATTTAATGAATATAATATTTATTTATTTATTTATTGGAGAATATTGTAGTGAAATTTATCTATAAAATAATTTTTCATTATTTAAGGTATAATAAATATTATGGAGGAATGATGGACGAAGTTTAATATTCGGGTGTGAAACAATATAAATTTAATATTATTTTAATAAATAATATTTAATTTAATTTGTGAGTTTATTTCAAGTCAATTTATAATAATCATAATTTTATTATTATAGACATGGGGTTATTTAGGGTTTATGGAAACAATAAGGGCACATGTGAATTTTTTATTTTTTATCCTTAGTGGTATATAATCCGCATTGAATTATTTTTTTAAGAGGTATAATTCATTTATATGTCTTTCAAAATGAGGTCTGTAGAGAATCCTATAAATTTCAAAGAGTTATCCATCTCCAAGAATGCTATCGATAATGGAGACACGTCCTCCTCCACCACTTCTCTCAAATATTGTGAAATCAAAAGGAGCCCTTCCTTGAAGCAATTCTCAGGGTGATCAAAGGTGAATGATGTATGCATTATGATTTTTCATGATAGAACCCATATATTTCTATGACCATGTTTGGAGGTTCATGGAACATGTGTAGATCACCGATGGAGGGAATATATTCTTTATTCCTAAAATGTAATGACAGTATGATGTAGAGAAGTTGTGATATCCATCAATAAAGAAATAATTTCTATCATGGTAATTCTTTAATTTCTTAAATTAATTATAAATAATATGTGATGATCTAGTGATTTGGTTCTAGTTTTTACCAATTCTCTATATTATTTGATTCAATTCTAATGATCATGACTTTTTTAATCATGTAAATATAGAATTAATCATTGATCTGGACAAAAATATGAGTTGCACATACCCCATCTGACGCTTCTACTATGTCCAAAACCTATAAGTTTTATTAGAGCATTCTCATAATTATTTATAATTATTTAAAGACCATTTATTTATTGACACATTTATCATTAATTTTTAATTCCAATTTTATCATTATTTAATCAAAATTTAGAGATATACTTTCAACCCCATTTTTATCATAAATATAATCATATAGATTAATTTAATGAATGAAATAAATTCAAAGATCTTATCAAAAGGTGATAATGATTTTAGAAGGACTAGACTAGAGTACACTCCATGTAACCTTGAGGTACACATTGTGTTCTACTATTTAATTCACCCCATATTAATTCATAATTAGTTCAATCAGTGTGAATTTATTACACATGGAGAATTTAATTACACACCATTTGTTGGCCAGGATAGACTGGCACATGGTCAGCTGGAGTATACACCATGTATGATTTGTACACAACATGTAGTCCTTTTGTCACATATGGGTTGTGTATCCTATTAAATTTCCTAAATGATAGGTGGCCATGTAATGTGGATACCACACACTATGCGTCCCATGTACATGCCATTTAATCAAATATTTTCCATGGAATGGTTACATGATGAGTCCTTAGGTGTGTGACATAGATAGATAGTGAAAATAATATACACTATGTAGCTTCAATATACACGTTGTGTACTATCACAAAATTGTACAGAATTAAAAATTAATTTATTGAATATTTTTAAAACCCTATGAACATTTGTTTTGTATGGTCATTAATTTGATAGGATACTCTAGTGATGGGTTATATATATAGACGCACACACACCCACACACACCCACACATATATGTCTGATTAATTACTCAGTAATGTTTGAATATTCATATCTTGTATAACTCACATTACAGTTTTTACCCTATGTGCATTGATGTGTGGCACACTACATAAACACCATGTGTTCAGTGTGGTTATTAAGTTGATAACAAATTTCCTTTATTAAATGATAATCCATGTATGCCTTATGTTGCAAGTGTAAATAGTATATGAGTATAATACATGTTGGGTAGTTCATATGGGTACTCAACATGTTGCCTACAAGGTACATTTTTATGTACATAGTTAATTTTAATTAAAGTTATTTAATTCATTCAAAATTATAATGAATGAGATTCTCAAGAAAAATTCAGATGGGAATCAAGATAAAAGAATTGATTTATTAAAGAATATAATTAATTGATTTGAGTACAATATATCTTAAATAAGAATAATTATAATTGAATTATAATTTTATTAAATGCATAATTCATTGAATTCATGTGGATGATCATAAGCCTAGGTTATAACTTGTTATGTGTTTGATTTAATTTAATTTTTTATTAAATTAATTTTTCCACCTAAATATCATCTCTCCTCTTATTATTTAAGGGACTTTGTTCCCATGGTTTATTTTAGGTAAACCCCTTAACAAATCCTTTGGTTCCACTCACCTTCATGTGAGTAAAAGAATATGTAATAGGTGAAACTCCCATGACAGTGGAGGTAGTCCTAGTTTTGATCTGAGGAGAAACCAATCCAAGATAGATATATAAGTGGATAGGTGGAAAGCGTTAACATGAACCCCAAATGGTTCAAGGTGTTTCCCATTGGTTAGTGGTTAGTTTCTCATTTTCTTGATAAAGTAACAATTATTAAAATCTCCCAATCACACCAATTTATTATTTCATTTCTATTAAGTTTCATGAATATTTCATTATGGATGTTTTTTCATGATCACATGAATTAATGAATTTTCAAGCATGCAAGATTGAAATAAAAAAATTGACCTATGTGTAAATATTATATAATACATGGATAATAACTTTAGTAAATCCACTTAATATTAACAAGCATTTAATAAATATAATAATTGATTTTTTTGGATAAAAGATTAAATCCCTTAATTATATACATTAATTCGGTATACCCTTTCACTGTATAAGTTAAAATTAAACCATAGTTCAATGTGCTTGACCAACCAAAGTTGTGGTTCTTTCAATTATATGATAATTTTAACTTGAAGTTGACTTAACTTAGATCACATCAAGGGTTAACTACCAAAGAAGTAATTGGTATAATTGAGGGGATAAGGTTGAAGAAATATAATTTAAGGATTTTAGGATTGGGGAGTCGACTCAACAGATCGAGGAACTATGTTTTAATGTAGTTGAAATTTGGAAATCCTACCAAAATCTATTTAAATTTGTTGACTGAACAACTTCTGGGTAATGATAAGGGTAATATGGATTATTTCTACTCGAATGTCCATAAAATAAGACATTCTGAAGGAAATGGTGATGGATATTGGGTTTTGAGAAAATAAAGGGAGATTAATGAATATATTATTTATTTATTTGTCTAAATTTTATCAAATAAATTACTAAAACACTACCCATATTAATTGTAGAAATAAAAATAAAAATTTCTTCAAACATATCATTATGATCCATACTTTATAAGGATAAAATTCTCACTAGCTCAAATTTATAATATTTTAAATGGAACTTATGCATTATACTATGCTAGAAATAGAAATTTTATGTGTTGGAAGAACCTATTTCTGATACACATGGTAAATATATTTTGAAACTTCTTACTCTGATTTTAAAAGTGGTAAAGGACATGGTGTGATGAACCCGACCGAGATACCCTCTCAAACCAGTACTCAACTTAAACCGTCACATAATCAAAGGGAGTTCTTGAACCCCATTGGCTGACTAATATCACCCAAACATTAACAAAAAATAGAGGTAATTATTTATCCCAAAATTATTTATAGAAAATGAAATATATATATATATATATACGTGATGTTAAGAATTAATAGAAGAGAAAAAAACTAAATATATGTTTAATATAAAATGAAAATAGTATAATAAATACAACTCAAAAGTATAAAAATAGTCTGAAAGATAAATTTATAACAAAAAAATAAAATAAAACTAAAAAAAATCCATGTGATAGCATGGTAAAACTCCCACCAACTCAGCACCAGATACCTCGAAAAAACCTAAAGAAACATCACCACTTCACTGTAGTTCCTTTCCTTTACCTACATTGAAAGACATAACAATGTCTATAAACCACTGAAGAGGTGAACATGGTGTGAGCTAAGAAGGATAAATAGGTTCCCACCCAAGTTTTCCATATCTAGTCTTTGTATAACAATCCAAACATGATGAACTTTAAGGAAAACAAGGCATGGTAAATAGTTAAATAATTTTTATATGAAAAGTAAGGTAAAAAATTTCCCTCCCATTCCCCACAATTCTAAATAATCTAGGAAAAAATATTAAAATACTTTCATATACATCAATTTAGTCAAATAAATGATTGAATCACACACAATATCTTTTTTATTAAAAACCAAAAGCACATGTCACGTTACACAAAGGATCACAAAAGGTCCAGATATCTTGAACACTCATTCCCATATTTAGACAATCAGACACATCCAGCCCCTAGATATATTCATCAAATTTTGAGAGAAAAGAAACACCCCAGAAAGTGAAACTCCAAACTATATCTTATAGGTCCCTTGACCAACAATCATAGGGAGAATTATAACACTCCATGAGTGAACCCTTGATAGTATCAATGGGTGGGGCCTATTAGAATATCTTCCACCTACATACCCAAGGATTACCGTGTGCTATATTTTCCAAACTATTTCATCAAAACCATGATTTGAGAAATATTTCATAAATCCATTTTATAATGCTTTTAAAATACCTTTTCCTTTATCAAAATAGGGTGAACCTTTTTTTTATCAAATACCCATTTTCACACACACAATTCAACCATGAAAATTTATTTATAAAGAAATTTATAATACCATATCAATATAGTTCATCCAACATAGGATAAATACAAAACCAACTACCTCATACTAGTATTACACATGCCTATAATTGGATCCATCAATAAAGTAGAACACAAGAACAACAATGGAGGTCTTAGAATGAATCCTCACATATTAGAATCAATTCAACAAGAAAAACAATAAGTGGAGAGGACCTATCATAACTTGCTTCAAAGAATGCTCACTTCACACAACAACTAATACAAGGGATATACATTGAAGGAAGATAATGTAATAGATCTAGAAAGTATCCATAATATTATCCCCATATATGAAAGGATCCATAAATGTAATGAAATGGTGCTACTATTATCAACCTAAATAATGATGTAGATAAATCTCTTTCCCAAAGAGACACATTGTAACAACCACAATGATAAATCACTGAAAAAATGATCTATAAGGAGAAGAGATACCTAAAAAAATCAGAGATCCTAGGTCTCAAGGAAGAAGCTACACATCCAATGAAATATTAAGCATCCACACAACACCCTAAAAATTACTAAACAAAAAACATTCACGATGTGAAAGTGTTTCACATCGTGAATTTATCAAATAATAAAATATTCTAAAAAAAGTTTCCACTGATTAAAAATCATAACTTTTGACCATTTCACAATGTGAACCCTTTTTATGTCATGTAGAACTTACAAACCTTGAACCCAATTCACGTGATTTGGCTGAAAAATGTTTCACATCATGTTAACATTTCATGATGGGAAAATTTATTGTTGGCACTAAAGAACCTAAATTATTCATGAAAAACCAAATCTTCTCTGGTGTTTTTCTAAATCTAGGAGAACCCCAAAAATCTTTGATTACATTTATACCTAGACTCAACTAATTCCAATAAACATACATCACCAAACTTTAGATCATTTTTCCTGTAAAGGATCTCCATCCTTTGAAGCCCAAAATGAACTCAAATGAAAAAGAAAATGTATATAGAGAAAGAAAAATAAATGAAATTTGGTAAAATGATGTTAAAACTCCACACCGAAATAAGTTCTATCCCTAGGAAGTCATATGGAGGACTGGTGTATGGAAATATGTGAGGCCATAGATCCCTCATCAATGACTCGTGCTTCAATGTCTTGTGAGAATATGTGTCATTTCTCTATAAAACTATGTCTAGTAGAATCAACATCCCACACAATAATTTCACTTGAGAGTTAATAATATCCATTGTCTACACCATAAAATAAATGGCTAGATCCATCTTGATCTCTTCCCAATACAAAATGTGGGAGGCATTAAGATGGTACCTCCTGAGTTACGATATATGGAAGATATTATGAATGACCATCAAATAAATTGGAAATTAAAAACAGAAAAGCAACCTAACAAGGATTATAACTAAGCTAAAATGATCCAAGATATCTCAGATACAACATTCACTATTTTACAAGTCGACAATGAACCAACTAAGCAAAATAATTAAATAAAACTCTGTCACCAATGAAAAACTTATAAGGACGATGCCGATGATCTGCATATGATTTCTACTATATCTGAACTATAACCATATGCTGATGTATATTCTGAATCCTCAGTGACATATCCAAATCAAGACTCATTACTAAAATATAATCCATTCCCACATATTCCCAAAAAATAGGTGACTGGTATGAGAAACCATACAAAGACATTAAAGGATCCATTCTTATCCATGATTGATAACAGTTCGTATAAGAAAACTCAATGAGTCCCAGATTTCTATCTCATGATCTACCCTAATCCAAGATAAATTCATGAATCATATCCTCCAGGATCTAAATATCACGCTATATTTGACCATCTATATGTGGATGGAAAGCTTTACTCAACCTGACCTAAGTCCCCATCCCCTCCTCGGGACCCTCCAGAATCATGAGGTAAACCTAGTATCCCTATCAAAAAATAGTAGAGGAAACCCCATATATCCTCACAAACTTTTTCACGTACAGCTTACCCATTTATTCAACCTTAGTTGGGTCCTTGATTAGAATGAGGTGAGCCAAATCTTTCAATTGATGAATCCCCACACATATTTCATTCTTCCATGAGGATTCCATAGTAATCGAACAAAAACTTTAATAGACACCTCATCCCATTTCTAAACAATTGCTAAAAGAGGATAGATCAACCTGTATTGTTTCATGTGCTCTACCTTTATCTGTTGGAATATGTAATAGTGGGACACATAATCTGTAATGTCACACTTTATAACTGACCACCAAAATATTGATCTCATGTCATAATAAATCTTAATAGTACCTGGATTAATGGACTATAATGAACTATAACAGCAAAAAAAAACTGATCTCCTCATATATTTTGAGATGGTAAAATTATTACCAAAATGAGGAATACCATCTAAAGAGATGTTCCAACTAAAAATGGTCTCCCTATTATATAGGGTTTTCTAAATTCCCTTAAACTCATCATCTTATTGCTGATCCAATAGGATAGACTGAATGAGAGATGATGATAACCGAAAAATGGTCTGAGTCATACCTTAAACGTACTATTTGGAATTGAGGTGTAACTTAGAGAAAAGTCCCATAAGGTTACACTCCTCATTCAATTCTAGAATAGCATGCGAGGGTACTTTCCTACTAAGAGCATTTCCAAAAACATTCCCCTTCCCCATGGAGTAGGTGATGTCAAAGAAAAATGTTTGAATGCATCCCACCCATGAAATTTTTCTAAGATTCATGTCTTTCAAAGAAAATATATAGATCAGACTCTTATATCCATAAAGGACCATAATACTCTCCCCCAAAAGATATTTACACCAACATTTTAAAACATATATAACTAAGGAAAGATCTAAACCATGATTGGGGTAATTCTTCTCAAGTGGTTGAATATAAAGAGAGATGTAAGCCACCACACGATCCTCCTACATAATCATGTAACCTAGAACAACACCAAAATCATCACAGCAAACCACATACCCATTATATTGACCAGGTAAGATCATAATAAGAGCTGATGTCAGAAGACATTTCACCTCATCTAAGAAAGGCTGATGATTTTATTACCATATTAATTTCACCTTTTCCTAATAAGAGTAGTCAAATGTGATTCCAACTTTGAGAAATACTTGATGAATCATTGGTTGTATCCAATAATACTAATAAATATCTAGATCTTAGATATTTTTTTTGTGTCCCTTCCCATGAAAATTCAACCATCAATTTATTAAGATCAACAGAAATTCATGTTCATAAATAACGTGTCCCAATTAATTCTCTTGTTTGATCTCAAAAAGAAATTTCATTATATTTCCCTACAAACTATGACACCTCATTATTTCCATAACCAAAATCAAGTCTTTCTCATTCTCATAATCAAATTTTAAATAAATTAAAATACCATCCATGAATACAACCAAAAAAGTTTTGAGATAATCAGTGAATATATGGTTCATAAAATCCATAAAAACTATAGGAATGTTAGTCATACAAAATGACATGAAAAGATATTCAAAATGAACATAATTTCTCCTAAAATCCATCTTCCGTATATAAGACTTTAAATATCCAAGTTGATGATAACTCATATAAAGGACGATCTTTGAAATCCACTTTACCCATTTAAGTGGTCAAACAAGTCATGCACATGGGGAAAAGAATACTTATTATCAGTAGTTACCTAATTAAACTTCTAATAATTCACATAATATCAGAGTGAATGATCTAACTTATTGGGAAAGGGAACAGGGGTTTCCCATGGTGAAATACTGGGGAGAACAAAACGTTTCTCCGTTAGATCATCCAAATTAATCTTGATCTATTTAAGCTCCACTAGATCTATTTGACAAGAAGGTATCAACATTAGCCACATACCTATAAATAGGTCAATAAAAAACTAGCTATCTAGAGGAATAATAGGGAAATCATATGGGAAAAAATAGAGAAAATCTGTAACATCCAAGGGAATACTACACACAAAATAAACATCATTGGGATCAATTACAATAATAGAAAAAAAAACTCTTGATCTATGTGTGGGAAGATCCTCCAGGACTAGAACTTCGATCCCATTCTCCCTAAACCACTTGAGACCTCCCATAGTTTACAAGAAATGATACTAGACGATGATAAAAATAAACATCAGCATGGTAATATATAAGAAAATCCATCTTGATGATGATGTCAAATATATCCAGATTGAGAATGAGGAAATCCTAGACTAACTTCGATTTAGCTACCGATAACGAACTATAATTTCACTAAAACCCTTGCAATTTCCTATTTTCAAGAGGGGTTTCTAACTCCATAACAAAGGACATGACCTAAATTGAAATTTTAATCATATAAAATTAAATAAATATATAAATGAATGGGAGGAACCAATATGAATTAATGTAGTTCTTATTGAAGAAGTAATAAAAATGGTACCTCTCAATTTCATTAGACCCACAACTAAATCTACTAAACACTCATCCAATATGTGATGGTGCATCAATACTGATGATTTTTGTGGGATATATATTGTATTTAAAGCATCTAACTATGCCACAATAGCCTTTGGAGCTAACGATCCCTGACCTTAATGAGGCATTAACTTAGCCTGACCAAAACACTATAGATGACAATAACATCCACAACTATTGGACATATTTGCGGGTATAGAAAAAGAACACTAGGGGTTCCTAACCATTACACACTCATAGTAGGATAGATTCACCATAATATATATAACTTTAGGTGTATAGTAGAACTGGTACTGAGAACTACTCCCACGACTCCTATGATGATCATGAAACTTCCTCTTCTTCCCCTATATGACACTAAATATTCCACTAGGTGTAAGAGAAAGGGTATAATAACCATCCTAACCTACAATATCCATCTCCTCCATTAGTTTACAACCCAATAACTCTACATAAGTTGAAAGATTCAACATCAATACATGTGATATGATATCAATCTTCTAACCCTATAGTTACTTTTGATCGTTCACCTAATCATTCATTACTACATCTGGAAAAAAATGAACCATCTACATGAACCAATTTGTGACCAACGACATTGAATAATATCCCAAATTTAAGGAGAGTAACTCCATATAAATTTCTTCCATTAATGAATATAGAAAAAAATATTGGAGGAAGAGGGTCTTGAAACCCTTCTAGCAGAATCCAACTTTTCAATCTACCTTTACCATAGAATCCTACAATCGCTTGCTGGGATACGTGAGTCCGAATGTCTCACACTTCACCTTAATATTATTAGGTGTATCCAGGAAGTAAAATATTTGATTGATATTTTCTAGAAATTCCTCAACCTCTAGAGGTTCATTATTACCCTTAAAAGATGGTGGCTTCTCATGTAAGAACTCCTATGACCAATCCATTTATCCTCCAACTCCAGGATGACGTTGATAATTTCTTTATGGACTTATGGCATGTTTTGATTGACAAAAAAACTACATGAATGATGGTCTCGATAATATTTAGATATATTGGTGGATTCCCTTGAGGTGAATCCACCGCACCCTCCTGAAAAACTCGAGGAAGAGGTCTCAGAGGCATACCACTACAAAAAAGAAGAAGAAATGATTAGAAAATTTGATAATGTTATTTCAAAAAAGAAAACCATAATAAAATATTTATATTGAGATTAAGAACCCAAAAAAGGAGGTACACATCCAAAAATCCCATGGTAACTTGAGTCTCGTGATGGAAAGAGCTGACCAGACATTCACTATAACCTATCTCTCAACTCCGAATAATCCTATCTATAGTATACCATCTTCCCAAAACTGAGAACAACCTCCTATGATACCGAACTATGATTAACCTAACTCAGATACTATCTAAAACCTATACCTAACCTGAACCATCACATACTTGAAGGGCGTTCCTGATGTTAATGAGCCAATGACTAGAACCTGAGCATTAACAACAACCAAAGGGAACAATTTATCTCAACTCAAAGTAGAAAAAATGACACACACACATACACTAAATATATATATATATATATATACATATATATATGAGGGGAAGAAATATTTCATGAGAAAATATGTAATATAAATCTCATATCAAAAGGAATCCACAAATGTGATACCACACAAAAGCATCCAAAAAATATCTAAGATACACATCCAATAGAAAAGGATAACTAAAACCGAAATAGAAAATCTATATGGTAGCATGGGTAGACTCTAGAAAACTCACCACCATCTACCCCCACATAGATGATAGAAAACTTATCACCTCACCATCGAACCTTTCATTTCCCAACATTGAAAGACACAACAAGGTCTATGAACCGCCGAATGGGGGCATAGGGTGTGATATGAATAGGCTTAGTAGGATCCCACCCAAGTGTTCCATATCACGTCTTTGTACAATAATCCCAAATTTATAAACATTAAAGAAAACAAGTTATGTTAAATTGTTTAATTATTTTTTATATCAAAATAATGGTAAAATATTTTCTCCCTTTTCCCCACAGTTCCAAATAATCTAGGTAAAACAATTTCAGAGCATTTCATAGACATAAAAGTAGTCAAATCAAAGCATTAATCCCATATGATTTCAAATAAAATAAAAAACAGAATTACAGGTAACATTATACCAAGCATCACAAATAGGTTAGGTTTGTGAGGAAACTTGTACCCACACATAGAAAATAGCATGCATGACTCTCCTAGATATATGAATCAAATCTAGAGAGAATAAGAAAACCCTATAAAGTGAACATACAAATGGTGTCTAACAAGTCCCGAGAACAACAATCATATAGAGTCGAAGAACACCTTATGAGGGTACCCCTTACTGTTTTAATAGATGAAGCATATTACTACACCTTCTAACTATGTAATATGTACTTCCCATGTAATATATTTTCTAAAACATTTCATTAAAACCATACATTGAAATCCATTTCATAAATTCAACTCAAAATGATTTAAAAATACCATTTATTTTACAAAAATAAGAGGAACACTATCTTTTCTCAAAAATCTGTTTTCAAACAAACAATTAAATCATTACAATTCATTTATAAAATAATTTATTAAACCAAAGCAATATATTTCATCTAACATAGGCTAGATATTAAACTACCTAGCTAAAAATCTGTCCACACACACATTTAATGAGATCCACCAATAAAGAAGAACAAAAGAACAAAAATGGAGTTCTTAGAATAAATCCTCATATATCAGAATCAGTTCAACAGAAATAATGGTCACTGGAGAGGATAGATTACATAATACCTCATAGAACACCCATGCCGCACCCAAACCAACACAAGGGTAATCCTACAAAATATTATCACACAAAGAATCTATAATGTATCAATAATATTATCCTCACAGATCAATGGATCCATAAATGTAGCAAAACAATTCTTTCATGGTTATTTAAAATGAATAAGTTGAAAGACTTGTTACCCAGATAGATTCACCACAACAACCAAGACGATCAATCACTTACAAAATGATTCAGATGGAGCAGAGATCCATAAAATCACCTAGGAGAGCTCCTAGGTCTCAAGGTGGGAGCAACACATCAAATGAAAGAATAAAAACCCACATAATTCCCTAAAATCACTAAATGTGAAACATTCATGACATGAAAAAGTTTCATGGTATGAATATATCAATTTAAAAAGGACTCTAAAAAAATATCAACTCAGATTAAAAATCCCATTTTGACCATTTAAGGATGTGAACCCATTTCATGGTGTGTAATGATTTCATACCTTGGCCCCAATTCATGACATGTGGATGAAAATGGTTTCTTGTTGTGTAAAAATTTTAGGATCTGAAAATTCACTATAGGGATTGAGAAACTCAAATTCCACATAAAAACCCAAATGACCTCCGATGTTCTATAAACTCTAGGAGAAACCCACAAAGCCTTTGACACATTTATACCAAGACTCCACTAATTAAAAAAACATACACCCCCAAAATTTAGATCATTTTATCCAGAAAAGGCTATCTATCCTTAGAAGCCCAACAAACACCCAAATGAAGAGGGAAACAAAAATAGAGAAAGAAAAATACCTAAAAAGGGTAACATGATGTTACACATGGGGAATGAAAAACCCATGTTCTATATGGTGAAGAAAAAAACGAAGAAAAAGGTGATGTTCCCAAAGACTCAAAACACATATAAAGCCCCCTAAAGCTCTATCCTTTCAAGTAGATGAAGATCCGGAGGTAGGGAAAAGAAAATAAAGTAGTATGTTTTGTATGTGGAATGAAAGGACACTGAAAGAGGAACAAGACCCAAGAGGAAAGGGGAATCTAAAGGTGCATTCATTATCAAATTTTATACTTAAATATCTATACATTTCATATTAGATATAAATTTTTATGCTCAAATATGTATCAAAATATAGTAACCACATAGATTTAAAAATATTTCTAGAGGATAGGTGAATTTATGAGCATCAAATGGTACAAGGATGAATGATCTAGCAATTGGTGACTACCACCTTTCATTTATGAAATTAATGATACTGGTTTTAATAGATTTTTATTATGAACCAAATGTTAACAATGACATAATTTCTATGTCATTCCTATATACATGTGGTTATATTTTAAATTTAGAAGTAAAATTTGTTTCTTTTTTAAAGACAACATCTGCTATGGTATGACACAATTAGATTATGGAATTTATGTATTAAATAACAAAAGTCATGTTTTAGAAAGAGATAAAGAATCATGTTCATGTGTGTTCTATAACACATATCTATAGAATCACCATCTTGGTCATGTAAATGTAAAGAATTTGAAAAATCTATACCAAGATGGTTATTTAGAAACATTTGAGATAAAACCACATTAAATAATTTAAAAAATTTTACATGTCAAAATGACCAAACCACCATTCGATGGATAGGATGAAAGGGGTCTAAAGATTTTATAATTGGTACACAATGATCTGTGTGGACCATTTCTAGTAAACTTTATTGGTGTCTATTCTTACTTAACAAATTTTGCTGATGAATTGAGTAGATATAGATATGTCTAAATTATGAGGTATAAGTCAAAGTCCTTTAATAAGTTAAAATAATTCATAAAATAATTAGAGACTCCAATTGAATGGAAGATAAAAAAAATTCAAACTGATTGAGGTGCTGAATATATTAACCTATAGTTCATAAAAATTTAATGGGAGTTTGGTAATCTATCCCAACATAGTCCTCCTTACATATCATAGTGGAATGATGTTAGTGAAAGGAGGAATGGTACCTTACTAGACTTTTTAAGGTCAATGATGGGTCATGAGAATCTTCAATTATACTATTGTGTATATAAATTATGTAACATCTTGACCCATATTACACTAAACTAATTCTTAGATCAATTTTCCACAAGGGCTCAAGTATGCCTCTCCAAATGCTAGAGGCTTCTCTCTACCAGCGATGGCTTAAGGTGTGTCCATGGAGAGACTATTCCCTCACATCACAGTAAAAACAATGAAAATAAATAGATATAATCTAGATTTTTAAATAATTTTTTTTATATACAGTAAATAAAATGAATTAGAACATGATGTAATAATAAATTAAATTCTATAAAATCCCAAACAACCATGTCATACATACAACACTGGTCACCCTCAAGGCCAACCATACATTCAGGAGTACATAAAGAAAAAAAATTAAAGTACAAGGATAT
This sequence comes from Viscum album, assembly GCA_963277665.1. Classification (NCBI taxonomy): domain Eukaryota; kingdom Viridiplantae; phylum Streptophyta; class Magnoliopsida; order Santalales; family Viscaceae; genus Viscum; species Viscum album. The sequence continues at coordinate 101,268,903 of OY728159.1, forward strand.
GATACTAATTCTAATCCATAACACATACCTAATATCTATACACTATTAAACTACATCATCTTGATCATAATAATACACACGAGCAACTTTACTCGATAATTCAACTACTGTCCTCATCCCTTTCTACCAGGCAGTATGTGCTCAACCTAAAAAGAATATAGAAGGTTTGAACACACTACATGGTGTTTTTAAAAGGGTGAGAAATAATCTAATTAGTCCACCCAATAATGAACCTATAAATAAACTTTTATAAGTGCATGATCATGCAATTTGCTCAGCCTAGCAGAGACATAACTGGAAAGATGAATGAAACAAATAACATGAAACAATAGTCGATCCTTGGGTCCATAATCCCTATAAATCAGAAAATGTTCCATAATATATATTTGGATATATATATATATATATATATATATTCCCACATGTATATATAAATAAATATTAATATGCATGATTACGGTGAATAAAATAACATAAATCAATAGTAGTCGATCCTTTGGTTCATAATCCCAATATTTTAGACATCATATAAAAAGGGAACTGAGTTAGATGATGTACCACTCAATCCTTGTATCATTAATTATATATTTAGGTCCATAATCCCAATTGATAATACCTTCTTTGTTCAGGGCTGGAAATTTCTTTGAGAAAGCATTGTCAACACAGGGGGATACGTATCCTAACCCTGGGTTCACCCGCACTTTCCTATAATAAATTTAATAAAGGATACTTTATACCAAAGAAAAATCCTATAAATGTGTCATTGAGGTAGATTTCATAGTACTAAATCCATATATAATATATCCCTATGTATGATTCCCCAGACCAGGTCCATATGCAATCATGACATTGTGACTCAGATAATCCCTAAGGGGGTCACCCTTAGGTGATCTATAAGGAATTCTATCTAGATCCAAGTACATGATCAACGTAAATTCATGTAAATGACTAACCATATCCATATACAAGAAGTGCCTCTAGTTGATGCATAAATGGTTCATCTACCTAATCCAAGGGAACATCCTAGGAATCGCTTGGGGAGAGAATTTTCATTTGTCGAGTATATCTCAAAATGGATTAAAGGGTCACATCCAACTATCTCATCATGTAATTATCAAGAGATGAATCCTAGGAAGATACTATTAGTATCATTAATATTATAACAGTCAAACATGTAGGTTCAATAACTAGATCTTAGGAAGCACTTCATGGAATAACTGATATTAATCAAAAGTCTAAAAAGATTAATTAGAGGAAGTACCTTTTGTAATCACAATGTTATAAGGATCCGAAGTCCGATTCCAAGAATCATATCTAGGCATCCATGTAAGACTAAATATTTTTTCAATATAATCATCCAACAACTAGGTAGAACCTTTGGTAATCAACACTCCATCAATAGTAAACTGGTGAATGTATAAATAAAGAGAAAGGGTGGACGAGTGCGTAAACCCACCACTACGTCCACAACTCCATGGGATTACAGGTTTAGTACAAGTTCTAAGGTGACAATGACCAACATATCTACCCAAACCCCCAAAAAAACTAACTTAGGGTTATTCAAACATTATATAACTCACTAGTTCCCTTAAGTCAACCCACAAAAGTGGAATCCTACTAAGTATCCTCAAGGTCTACACATAAACAAAGTTATCTTACTAGGGATCCTTAGTAGAAAAGGTAAAAAGAGAAATCCTAAAATGGATTCCCCATGTCAGAATGTAAGGAAAGGTATCCTATAGTGGACCATTAGATCAATAAAAAGATTGAGGAATCCTATATGGGATCCTCTAGGTTGAAATGTAAGCAGATGCATCCTATCAGGGATCCTCAGAGACAACTAACCTCATGAACTCCTGGTCAAAAAAGGAAAATATGGAGAAGGAAATGTCTTCCAAGTAAAGAATAAAACAACATCAATCAATAGATCTAACTCATTTCTCATCTCATATCAAATTTATCACTCTCAGGAGACAAATGGATTTTATTACTAATGAAGGAACCTCTCCATTTGAGAAAACACCCAAAATGCCAGCTATGAGTCATGAATCCACCTCAAGGGTTTCACCATCACATTATATGTGGAGTGATAATAAAATTGGACTAATAATGTGTCTAATTATGACTAATAGGTGTAAATATATGAAAAAAACACAAAAAGGGTATCTAGGGGGTGGTACACGATATATATACCTTATACACATTGTATTCTGCCAATGCACCACCTGGGCATGTACTTTAGTTGAACATAGAAAGTAAAACCCTATTAAAAAGTGTGTTGATCATGTATATTATGTGGAACCAACATGGGGTTAATTAATTTATAGTTCTCATAGCTTATCCATGTATATATCCTAGCCATATATCTTTTAATGGCATGAAACCCACGTGAGGTCTGGCCGCGTACTCTGCATGGTGATGTGCCCCTATACGGGCTGTCTGGATGGGTACTCATCTACACAGTCAAGTCCCAGTACCCAAAGTGTATACCTCAAAAATGGTTTATACTTATAAAGAGAACTATATCCATAAATGGTAAGAAAAAATGACGTTTTTTTTCTGAACTACATGTCCTGTGATTGAGATTCATGAATAGGAAAACCCTCAAATCAGCTTGAAACCCCCATTTTGTCCTAAAAAAGGTATAGATAAAACAGGAGGGGTCCTAAGAAGTCATTAAAAGGAATTAAAAATTAAAAAATTTAAATTTATAGGGATTTATGAAAAAACATAAAAATGGATTAACTTTGGGTGGAATCTCCCGAATCTTCACTTGTTTCCCCTCTCTGTGACTGTCGCATGATGATCCAACTCATCCAAGGTTCCACGGTGGTACCTCCCTTATCATCCCACTTCTCTCTCTATTAATCTCTACCTCTACCTCTATATATTGTTCACATGAAACAAGACTATGTGGGTTGTACTTGAGAATAAAAATAAAGGAGAAATAAAACAAAATAATAAAATAAAAAATATGAAAAATAATAGAAAAAGAAAAAGAAAAATAAAAAGGGACATTGGCCCAAACCTAATGCCCAAACTGAGTTTATTCCCCACCTAGGAAAAACTCCCTAATCTAGACTCAAGGGGAAAGTGAAAATAAAAATATAACACACTGTTCAAAATATATACCTGAATGAATACTCATGATTAAATTAATATTTAATTAATTAAATATTAAATATTAATTATTTAGCTAAAATTAGAATGGCTCAAAATTCTACTAAAATTATTTTCCTGGGGCAAACACCCAATTCCGGGACTAATAGTGTGGTCATAAAAATTATATAAAATCATCTTCTAAGAAAAAATCACCATTTTACTCCTTACAAGAATCTAAAATAAAAATTTCAATATTTTCTAAAAAATTCTATTTCAAAAAAACATGAGTCCTTACAATATCCCCACCATAAATAATCTTGTCACAGATAAGACATATTAGAAAACAATAGTCGTTCTCTCGTCCTAAGAATTTTTGTAATTACACTATCTTGACTATCCAATGACTAGTCTCACAACATCATCAAATTTCATCTATATGGGAGACACTTAACGATGAACAATTTGGTACTCCTCACCATATTAATACCCATATTTTCATCTCCTTACCAAAATCTGAGCTCAAAATCCCATGGAAAATCTAAAATTTCAACTGAAAATGAGGGTCAACAACCCCAAACTTGCAACAGTGTACTCCCAAATATATGTATTATCTTAAACAACTCCTCGAGAAGAACATCAACATGTTTCTTTATGAAACTAGTAATGGAATTTAAGAATAAAAGAAGCTCGATGTTATGTCAATGTTCTCTCTACATACTCAAGATGATATCAAGATAAATCATGATCATATCTAAGTAAGAGTACACTAACATTCCATAAAAAGTTGTATACATCTCTCTTTGAGTTACACTCACATATAAAAAGGTTATATTTTATGAATCCTGTTTTTATAGACTGAAAATTTGAGTATAAATATGAATTTTTTCTTTTAGTTGATTATAAGGGGTAAAATTATAATTTTTACCTTGTAGATAATCTTGGATAATTATTGTGTCCAATTTTTGGTACAAGAATAGGGTGTTAACCCTAGTATAAGAGTTTGGTATGATTTTTATCCATTATAACTTTTGTAAAATAAAAAATATTTAATATTTAATTAATTAAATATTTTTTTCACATATTCATTCATCGATATATTTTAAATGAATCATCTGATTGAGATTTCACCTCCACCTTTGAGTACAAAATGAGGAGTTTCTTCTGTATGGGGTATACACTCAGGTCCAACATCCGGATGGCCCCATGCCCCATTTTAATTTTCATTTTATTTTCATTTTATTCTTTTATTTTCTTCTCGTTCCTTTGGATTCTCACATATGACCCCGTATGGTATTATGCCATGAAACTGAGAGACAAAGGGTGATGGAAAGAGAAATTTAGATAGAGAGATATATAGTGGGGAGAGGTGAGAAGGGAGGTACTACTGTGGAACATGTGATGAGCCAAATTAGCTTGTGGCACCTGTGGAGTGTGAAAATGTGCACAGCTTCATCGAATTCTACACAAAGGTAGGATATTTTTAGGGTTTTCCATAAATCCCTATATGTTTACCATTTTCATGTTTTAATGTATTATTATGTTTCCTTAGGACCCCTTCTGGGTCAATATATAACTTTTTAGGATCATAGAGGTATTTTGGGTTGATTTGAGGTTTTTACCATTCAGGAGTCCTGATCGCATGACATGTAGTTCAAGAACACATGTCATGTGTTCTTCCTATTCAGAGAAGATGTCATTTTCGAAGACCCACCATGTATAGAGTATAAAATCTATGTACTGGGACTCTTCGATGTAGTTGAGTACCCATAAAAACAAGTCATTTAGAGGAACAAGTCCATGAAGAGTACATGGCCAGACCCCATGTTGGTTGCACGTAGTGTTGAGGTACCAGACCAGGCTGTATACATGGTTAGGTCATGTGAGGTACATGAAAAGGTACCCTGTGTACGGTACATGACATTTAAAATATCAAAATTCCATATGAAATTTTTTTTTATATTCCATGTCTAGCTAGAGTACAGACCCTGATGGGGATTTGATAGTACACATCATGTACAATGTTATATACACACCATACACTAACCCCTTGCTACCCGTCTGCATGTTTTTTGTCTATTTATGACCATAAATCATAATTTGACAAATGAGTAGTCCATTTTGATTATATTTCCACATTTACCATGTTGGTGAATCCCTTTAGGTGGTTTTAAAACTTATAGAATCTATTTTAGGGTTCTTCTTAAATGGAGGGGTTCTTCCTATGGTAATCAAATTTAGTTTTCTCCTGTGAGAAAGACCCTATGAACTGAGATGATCCATGAGATATATCAATTGATTTATTCTTTTATAGCTCTTACCTGGAGGATGCATCCCTTGTGAGATTTTACGTTTTGGCCTAGGAGGCTATATGACTAGTTGTTTCTGAGGATTCCTTATAGGATGCTTCTGCTTACGTTTCAACCACAAGGATCCTGTGTAGGATGCCCCTATTTTTTACTGTTAAAAGTGGTCCCTTATGGGATACCTTCACTTACATTCTTACATAAGTAATACCTTGTGGGATTCCTTTACCAATATACTAATCCAAGGATCCCATGTATAATGACTCTACTTATTATGTGGCTTTTGATGGTCCCATGTAGGATTCCTTTTCCCATGTAATTTTTATAGAATCCCTGGTACTAAACCTCTGTATACTTACCGTTAGAGGATACCTTGAAATATTCCTATAAAAACCCACCCTTAATTTCACATTAATACATAATTTATTATCTATTATTGAATTTAATACAACCCAAAATTTCAATAAGTATAACGACTTTGTGAATTAAGTAAATTACATAACAACTTTTAACAGGAAACATCAACTTTATTGAAATATTCTTTAACATGCTCATACTTAAAATTGGAAGGGATAACCTGGGGACATAAATTAAAAAGGGATGAGATATAAAGCCTAGTAAGAGAATAATAATGTAATAAGTTAATAAATTTTAGACAATACGCATATCAATGGGGAATAAAATGAATGAGAATCATAAACATGAATGATAAGACATTATATAGCATGATAACTTAAAAGCAACATGGGAAGTGTGGAAAAAAAATTAAAACACTACATCTTAAACATAGTTCAAGGATAAATATCAATACATAATGATTAAAAAGTCCCATAATGAAATTAGGTTTACTACTGTCTCAACATGATGTGTCATGTGACTAAACATTACCCAATGTGTTGGAGCACTATATAATTATGGGTCCACCTATCACTTTTATTTCATTGACATTCTTAAGTGTGCCACACAGATCATACAACATGATTTCATTAATCATAATATTTTTTCCAAGATCATGTAGTGTTTAACACATACATGTATATCCAAATTAAATGATTTATAATTGTATAAATGTGACCAACATTGATAGGAAATTAGTATGGTATTCACGAAACAATTGTTTTGTAATGGAAAATCTTGTGGAAATTTTAGTAGCATAACGACATCACATAAAAATTAATAAAATGGTTTTATGAGAGAGAAAGGGGAATATGATCATTTATAAATCAAACGGGAAGTAATAAAGATATAGAAGGACATATAACAGCATTTGAAATTCTAGATAAATGTAATAAGTAAAAAATAAACTTAACAAAGAGGAGAATGACAGGATTTATTACTAAATTTCTGCAAGGTAATAGGTGTACATAAAGGTTTATAGGAGGGATTAATGAGATTGATTGGGGTATGTCATAATATAGAAAGAAAATAGAGAGTTAGGGGAATATGGTATAATTTATACCAATATAAACAAATTTAAATTGGGAGAGATAACAAAAAAGAGGTGCTTAAATTGAAATGAGAAGATAGATATTTCTTACTAAATGTTGACATGGTAATGGGTGTGCACAAAGGTTATTTGGAAGGATTAATGAGAGTGAAAGTTTTATTTAATAATTTATACACAAAATGGAAATTAAGGGGTATATTTAAGAACATATCCCAATAAGAATACATGGAAATAAAGAGGTATAACATAAAATATGTGCTTGAATAAAATAGAGAGGGGGAGATCCCTTACTAAATTTCAACAAGGTAACAGGTGTACACAAGAGTTATTGGGAGGGATTAATGAGAGTGAATGGGGTATATAATCATATATAAATAAAATTTATAGTAATTATAATATGGAAGAACATATCCCAACATGAAAAAATTGAAATTGAGAGACATAACAAAAAAGAGGTGCTTGAATTGAAATGAGAAGAGAGAAATACCTCACTTGAGAGTGTGACTCCAAATACTTGGAGCTTATTCTTGAGATATTGGGGGAACCTTGGGAGTAATATAGATTGTTTATGGAAAGGTAACTATGTTTTCCAATAATTTTCAGTAAATATAAATGAGATATTGGGCGGGTTTATATAGGAATTGAGTGGGGGATTCTTTATCATTTCTCAAACATAGATTTTGGACTCTGTATAATAAAATAACCAAAAAGAAAACCATTACCTTGGTTTTCCCATGGTTTCAACCAAATAGGCGTGTTTTTCATTATTTTATAAATTAAAGGGCTGAAATTATTAAAATAATACCTTTTCTGATGTGGAAGTGAGTCATACTCTTAAAAAATGTTTTTAAAATCTTAAAATTTGTTAATGGTTTTTCAGGATTTATAAAATAATTATAAAATAAATCAATTAAACATAAAGTCATATTTTATCAAAGGTAAAAGATATATTTGGTCGTTTATTCCTTTTATAGTATTTATTATATCACTTTCTGGTCATTATGATGTCATAATACATACCTTATATTTATATAATATTTAATGTTTTCTAAAAAATTCAACTTTCTCAAAAAATTATGAAAAATTCACTATGAGATAATTTTGAAATTATGAATCCAATTTTTTTTCCTTTTATCTAAATAATATTTTAAATTTGTGAATTTCAACTTTTAAAAATAAAATTTTCATTTGTTAAGAAATGATGTTTTTTTTCAATAATAGTTTTCAAACCCTTATAAAAATTACATTTGAGTTCATAAATATTTTATGATAATTATTATTTAATAAAAATAATATAATAATAATAATTTATTAAAATAATATTTATTTATAAAATCCATTAATTTATCAAAATAATTTCCTTAACTGAATTTGATATATAAAATTTATGTTTTATCGTATAAAAAAATCATTTATAAAGTAACAATAATAGGATGAAAATATATTCCTTATTATATAAAAAAACTATACATACTCATATCACTAGGTTCGTGTTACATGTCTCTTTAATACACTTGAAAACACCCTAAGAGTAAGGTGCACAAAAGTGAGACTTTCATGGGGTGGTTCAGAATACATGGATTGGTTTGTGATCTTGATGAGCCTGAACTTCTCCCATAAATGGTTTTTTATCATTCTTAAGTTTCTGGGTCTTTTATTAGGATTGGTCAAGGTAAAATCCTAGTGATGCTATATACCTCATAATATCTGATAATTGAGATTTATAGGGTACAATCCTACTGGTTGAGGCCATCACTTTCTTTGTCCGTGTCAATTGGATTATTTAAAACCCTATATTTTTACTAATAATGTGATCACTATTAAATGGATTTATTATCGAAAGTAAATATGTTTAATGGTATTTTAAATTTGATAGGATATAATAAAACCAAATAAGTTCATGTGTTTTTTGTAACCATAATACATAATTAGACATTCCAATAAATCAAAATGGGGAATTTTATTTATAACAATTTAGGTCATTAAAATCTTACCCAATTAATATTTTTCTCCCTTGTAATTTTATTTTCTCACACTAAAATATATGAGGGTTACTTTTTTTTCATCACCCCCTCCAGTTACCATGTTGCTTCTACAATCTTTTGGTTTCTCCACAACACTTTGACTAGGTGCATTGTCTTATTCTGTTGAAATTATTCTCTATGATATTATATCTTCATCTGATACTCCTCATAGGAAAGGTTTTTATACAATGATATAACCTATGGATTGATTAAAAATTTGGGTATGATATTTACCTTCTCATGCGGGATACATGGAATACATCACGCACTTGAGATAGGTTAGGTGGGAGTGTAAGCTGATAGGTTGTTGCTCTGATGCGATAAAGGAACTAAAAGGGCCGATGTATCTTGGAATACGATTTACATTATTTAGAAATATCATTAAATAATTCCATGGATATATGAGAAGTAATACCATGAATACAAAAATAAAACTCTAGGTCTCATTGATGATTGTTAACATATATCTTCTATCGACTCTGAGAAGCCTAGATGTGCTATTGAATAGTCTTAACCTTTTCCACCATTTCCTTGATCATTTTAGGACCAAGAAGTTTTCAGCCCCCAACTACATCATAACATGCATGTGTTCTTAAAATCTTCCCATAAAAGGCATTATAAGGAGCCATTTGGATTCTTGAGTGGAAAGAGTTGTTGAAAAAGACTCAACCAAAGGTAGATTTTGGTCACATCCTCCTTTGAAGTCCATAGAAAATGCTCAAAATATTTCTTCCAGTGTCTATGTAGTAAAATCATATTGGAAGTAAGTTTGAGGATGCTAGGACATACTGAAGTTCAGATCAATGTTTATATAATGTTGGAATCATTTCATGAACGTGTAGGTGAATCTCATATTTTGATCAGATACATTCGATAGTTGTACTCTATGCAGACTTACCACTTCTCTAATGTATATCCTTGCAAGTTGATTGAGTGAGAAATCATCTATAATCACAATTAAGTTTGCTATCTTTGTAAGATTATCCCCCAAAACCCATATATAATCATCCCCTCTTTATGTATTTTTAATACCAATGTCAAAGTTCATGGTGATGTTTTCCCATTTCTGTGAAGGTATGTGCAATGGTTGCATCATCCCCTTGGATTTTTTTCTTTATTCTTTCACTTGCTAACATAAAATACATCTTGATGTATATTTCATGATCTACTTCTTTATATTATCCCACCAATAGTATTTTGAGAGATCTCTATACCTCTTTGTACTTCCCAAGTGGATGGAGAAGGTTGATCTATGTCATTATCCAACAATTCCTTCCCTAAGTCATGATTTTATGGTATACATAGTCTTGAAAACAATATCACAACACCTTATTTATTAACATTTAAATATATGGATTTCCAATTCATTGTAGTTTCCACTTTCTTCTAAATTCCCTCATCATTTCTATAATCATCCATTGTTTTTCCCTAGAAGGGACAATTGAACAATAATTTGTGAAAGGATTGATGATGCTACTTCCTTTATGAGTCCCATGTCCATTGGTTCTAAATATAACAAGATTGGATCCCTTTTAATTATCTTCATTTATATAATTTATGTATCCTTTCTACTTAGAGCATCTGACACTTTATTTGATTTACCAAGATAGTAGTGGATTGAGTAGTTAAAGTATTTGATCAGATTTAACCAACTTTTTTGCACATATTCTGGTCTTTCTATGTGAATATATACTTGAGGATTTTGTGATCCATATATATTTCACACTTCTTCCCAAAGAGATAATGTTGACATATTTTCAAAGTGAATATCACTATTGACAACTCCAGATCATGCATTGGGTACATCTATTAATTAACTTCCAACTACCTTGATTAATTGGCTAGGACTTTTTCATTATTTATTAACAAACATCCCAAGACCTTATTCAAAGCATCGCTGAATACAATTAACATATCTCCACTTGTAGGTAGTGTGAGAACATGTGGTGTGATAATTCTCCTTTTCAATTCCATTAATAAATCTTCACATCCATCTTTCCAAGAAAACATGACCCCTTCTTATTTATCATGGTTAGAGTGTTTGAAAATCTCAAGAAATTTCTCACAAATCGACAATAATACCCAGCTAGCCCAATGAAAATATGTATATATGTCATTGATGTTTTAATTATCTTTCGTTTAATTTCTTCTATTTCTAAATGGTATATATATATATCCAATTTCTTATGTTTATGTGCCCCCATAATGAGAATTTCATCAAATATAAATCACATTTTCTATAATTTTCAAAAATCTTCTACTTTTGCAAGGTCTTTAGCAAAGTGATCAGATTCTCCTCATGCTCCTCCTTGGTTTTGGAGTATATTATAAATTTATCTATAGATACCAACTAAATTTTTTTGAGTTAATATCTAAATACTATATTCATCACATCCATGAATATTATTGGAGAATTAGTGAGTCCAAATGGAATTACTATGAACTCATAGTGCTTATAACTTGTATGAAAAGAAATATTAGGGATATACTCCTTCTTCACCCTAACATGGTAATATCCCGACCATAGATCCTCCTTAGAGAAGTGTTGTGATCTATGTAGCTAATCAAATAAGTCATCAATCTGAGTTAAAGAATAATTATCATTTATCTTGATCTTTTCAATCTCACGAAAATCAATGCAAAGGTGCGTTGAACCATATTTCTTATTGATGAAGAGGATTAATACAACCCATGGTAAAACACTTGGGCATATGGACCATTTATCCAGATTCCCTTTTAGTTGTTTCTTCAGCTCGTCAAGTTCCACAACATTCAGTCTATACAAATTTTTGGATAATGTTAACACCCCAGGTGTAATCTGAATTGAAAATTAAATCTCTCAGCTAGAAGGAACACTATGAAATTCCTTAATAAACACATCAGTGTAGTCCCTTTAAATGGGAAATTGTTTGAGGATGATTATTTACTTAGACTCAATCATTTATGATATATACGCTTTCCCTTAGGGAGATAATATCCATGATTTTGATGTTGGTTATAAATAATATTCACCCCCCTTACACTTTTATTGAATCAAGGTCCAATTTACAATATGAAGAGTGATTTACTACTCAAGAAAATTTATGTTTGATAAATTTAGGGAAATCCAATCTACGAAATGAATCAAAAAAAATTCAACCAAATAGAGCATGAAAAGGTTCTCTAGGATATTCGACCCAAAAATTGTAATATGGGTGGATTTATATACTATGGATGCAATGATTTCCCCATTTTTGGTTTTCATCAACAACTCTACTTCCATGAATTGTTGTAGTTTTTGAATAGTTATACTAATATTTTTTGATATAAAGGAATTTAAATATCTTAAATCAAAAAAGTAATTTCACTATTATGTAATGAATAAATAGAATAACTATCACCACTTCATTTTTGGGATCCAGTTTGGCGTTTATGATGGAAAAACATCTCCCTTGATACCTTAGAGGTTATTGGTTGTCTCAGAAAACCCTTGGATTAGGGAATTGGTTTGCAAAGTTCCCTGGTTCCTTGTAGTTGAAGAAATGAACAATATGTTGAGGGTTGACAATATAATTACTTTCCTCTGTCACATTAGTGGGTTTATCTGATTATTAGTCCCTATATACATGCCCTTCCTTCCCACACTTGAAGCATTTCTTCATTCCCATAGTCACTTTTAGAGGTACTTCTTTCCACACCTTTGAAAAGTGGGATGTTGAATATTTTTGGCACTATTATATTTCTCTAACAAACTAAAATAATTAAACTCCAATTTCTTATTATTATCCCCATGATACCATTAAGATATACTGATCTCCATTTTGAATTTGAGGGCACATCAAACTATTTTCTTGTAGCTATCAAAGTCATGGATTTCCAGAGATTTTCATAAACTAGGATTTATCCCACCAAATAAGTTTTAAAACTTGTATTAGGGCATGAAAGAAAATACAAAGGTATATAGTGAATGTTTTTTGAAGTTTGCATCATATTCTAAATAGATTTATCATTTTTTTCTTAAGGGAATGGAATTCCGCTTCCATTTTAAGATAGTGAGTTAGAGGAAAATATTTATCAATTTTTTTGGAATTACTTCCACTCCATCAATTTGATATCTTCCACATGCTTTATATTTTTGGACAATGTACACAACTGATTAAATTGTCCCTCCATATGATTGATATCCAATAAAACCTTCTCTTTCTCATAACATTGAAGGATGGGTACGATCTTCTCTATAGAGTTAATCCACTTTTACATGATTAAGGGATCATGTGATACATTGAAATTTGAAGGCCTCTATCACATAAATATCTCAATTGAATATTTTTCTTTATGAGGTAGATTTGGGAAATCCTCTTGATGAAGGTTTCTGTCCAGAACCTGAGTCATCAGAGAAAGAATCATCATAAATTTTGTGATTCCCTCTCCCATTGGGTTGGGCATCTCATTGGGAAAATCATCACATTTCTTATCACATTGACTGTTTACTTGATTCCTCCTATTTTTGGTCATTAAATAGAATTAAAGTAAAATTAGTGATAATTATTTTAAATGATTAAGCACATAAACATGAATTCTATTTCAATAAAAGCATAATATATAAATTACATTTATTTTATTAACTTATTAATATATAGTCTTCAATATTTTTTATCCGTGATCTATTTCTTAGCATATACTCTTATTTTTATTTTTTTGTTTCATTAATAATGGTTTGTAATGATAGTATTAAAATACCAATGAATATCCCCTGAGAGTTTCAGACTAGGTGTGTAGTAATTCCCTGTGTCATGTACCTTGTTATGTCGAGTCTGGCCCGGTGCACCTTTTTGAGAGTTGTTACCCCAAGGTAAATTTGTGCTAGAAACATGTCTAATTTTATTATCATGACATGGAAGTATTTTATTTATAAAACAATTAATCTGTACTTACTAAAATTTAGGGATGTTTTCCTATACTTTGTCTTATCCCAAAGTCTTTCTCTAGAGTTTTCTAATACTAATCCAAAAAATAACTAAAATTTTCCTCAGATACCAACTATAATAGCACTGATATTTATTTCACATTAATAAATGATTTATGAAATAAGTTTATAATTAATAAAACCTATAATATTGAATAGTCTAGTGTATTTAGGAATTAGGTAAATTAAAAAAGACTTAAAATATGAAAACATTATCTTTTTCGAAAACTTATTTAAGATGATCACACTTAAAAATGCATGTGATAACCTCTGGATATATATAAGAAAGGGGTGAGCTATAAATACCAGTAAGGGAATAAGAATGGAATAAGGTAACACATGTTAGACAATAGTAATATCAATGGGTAATAAAATGAATGAGAATCATAAACATGAATTATAAGATATGATATAACATGATAAAAAAAAGAAGCATGGGAAATGTGGTGACAACCTAAAACACTGCATCAAAAACATAGTTATAAGATAAATACCAGTAAATTATGATGGAAAAAGTACCATAAAAAATAAAGTTTAATACCTTTACCAAAATTAAGTCTCATGAGACTAAATATTACCAAATTCTTTCTATCACTCTATAATTTCGGGCTCATCCACCACTTTTATTTCATTCTCATGCTTAGGTGTGACAGATAGATCACACAACATGGATTCATTAATCATCATATTTTATACCACAATCAGTTAGTTTTGAATACATAGATTTAATTCCCAATTCAATGAAGTATACGTTTTTAAAGGTGAACTCCCTTGATAGGAAATGGGTATGGTATCCACTTCACAATTTTTTTGGCATGAAAAATTATGGAGAAATTTTGACAGCATAATTATGTCACATAAAAATTTATAAAAATGTTTTATGAGGGAGAAATTGGTATATCATCATTTGGGGATTAAATTATAAGTAATAAGAACATGTAAATACATATACTAACATTTGGAATTCAAAATTTAAGGCAAAATATAATAATGAAACTTTTATAAAGAAGATAATGAGAGTATTCCTTACTACATTTTGGTTTGGTAATAGGTGTATATAAAGGTTAATGGGAGGGATTAATGGGTGTTTTGAAATTAAGATACATAACAAAAAATAGGTTCTTCAATTGAAATGAGAAGAGAGAAATCTATTATTAAATTTTGGCATGATAATGGGTGTGCACAAAGGTTCATGAGAGGGATTAATGAGAGTGAATGGAGTCTATAATAATTTTTACATAAAATTGAAAGTAAGTGGGATATGTAATAACACAAACCAACATGAATACTTGTAAATAAAGAGGAATAACATAAAAGAGGTTCTTGGATAAAAATGAAAGGGGGAGATCCCTTACTAAATTTTAGTATGGTTACGGGTGCACACAAATGGTTCATGGGATGGATTAATGAGTTTCAACGGGGTATATCATCATATATAAATAGTATTTTCTTCAAGGGATTTTTTTAATAACATATACCAACATGTAAAAATTGAAATTGAGATACATAATAAAATATATGTGCTTGAATTGAAATCAGAAAAAAGAAATACCTTACATGAGAGTGTGGCTCCAAATGATTGGGAGGAGATTCTTGAGATTTTGGGGGCACCTTGGTAAGAATATAGATATGGGAGGGGATATTAAAGATGTTATACAAGGATTTTTAGTGAATAGAAATGGGATATTGTGTGTTTTTATATAGTAAATGCCTGGGGGATTCTGTATAATTTCTCAAACTTAGGTTTTAGACTCTATATAATAAAATTACCAAAAAAAAACCATCCCAAAATTTTTTCCACAGTTTCTTCTAAATAAGGGTGGTTTTAATTATTTTACAAGTCCAAGGGACTAACGTATTAAAAAAATACCCCTATTGATGTGGAAGCGAGTCATACTCTTAAAGAAATGATTTTAAAACCTTAAAATATATTAATCATTTCAGAGGATTCATAAAGGATTTATAAAATTAATCAAATAAGAATAAAGTTTTATTATTTTAAAAGGGAAAATTATATCTTGTCATTTATACCTTTTATAGAATTAATCACATCACATTATGGTCATTATGATGTCATAATACACAATGTATATTTATACAATATTTAATTTTTACCCAAAAATTCGTTTGTCTTAGAAAATTATGAAAAATTCACCATTTGATAATTTCAAAATTTTGATTCCAAAATTAATATTCATTTTATCTATATAATTTTATAAATATGTTAATTTTTAATTTTAAAAATAAAAGTGACATTTATTTAGACATGCAGTGTTTTTTACAATAATAATTTTGAAAACTTATAAAAATTAGTTTTGACTTCATAAAAATTATACGATCATTTATATTTAATAAAAATTATTTAATAATAATATTTCATTGATATATTATTTACTTCAAAAATCCATTAATTAATCAAAATAAATTTCTTAATTTAATTTTAATATTTCCCAAAAAATAATATTTGTGTTTTATTGTATCAAAATAAAAATACTTTATAAAGTAATAATAATAGAATGAAAATATATTCATTATTATATAAAAAATATACATAATCATATCAATAGGTTCTCAACACATATCCCTTTATTACACCTGCAAACACACTAAGATTAAGGAGAACGACAATGGAACTTTCATGGGGAGGTTCATCGTACATGGTTTTGGTCGTCATCTCGATGGGCATGAAATTATTTTGTAAATGGTTTCTATCATTCTTAAGTTTTTTTAACTTTGATTGGGATTCATCAAAATAGAAAACTAGTTATGATATCTTTCTTAGAAGCTCTGATAAATGAGCTTCATAGGATACGATCCTACTCGTAGAGGCCAACACTTCCTTTTTCTCTATCAATTGGATTTGTAAAAACCCTATATATATACTAATCTTGTGATCATTGTTCAATAGATATATTATCAATGGTAAATATTATTAATTTTCTTTTAAATATGATAGGATATAATAAAACCAAGTAAGTACATGTATTTTCTATAAACATAATACATAATAAGACATTTTAATAAATAAAAAAGGGGAATTTTATTAATAACATTTCAGGTCATTACAATTAAACCCATTTTCTTTCATTATTAAGGATCCTTAATAGGATTACTTATCTTATGTGTAGAAATTGATTATACCATGTAGGATTCCTCTATAGTGGTTTGACCTATGTGACCCAATGGGTGACCGGATGCTTAAACGACCCTAAGCTAGTGTGTTGGGGGTTTGGGTTGTGATGGTAGTAGCTGTCACATAAGAACCCATGACAAATGTGTAATACCATGGGGCTATGACAGTAGTGGTGGGTTAGGAATTTATACACCCTCACTCTTTTTATCTATTTACTTTTTTACTGTTGTTGCAATGATGATTACTAGAGGCAATTCTTATTTAGTGGCTTTAGAGCTTTATTGATTGGGGATTCCCAAAAATATTTCTTAGAATCTAGATTTTGAGACTATAATTATGATACATGGGCATAAAAACACTATTTATGATAATTTATTATTAATTATGGTATCCTGAGTGATCCCTAGGATTCTACCTAGGATTGGGTGGAAGCAACATTACTACAAAGCGCATAGGTACTTCCTGGGGATAGGGCTATTTTTCTATTTATATGAATGGATGCCTTGGAAATTTATACTACTTGGATATAAAAGCATATGAGGATCCCTTAGAAATTTTTACTCTATGTTTCCGCTGACTTAATAGGATTACTTGGACATTTATAATGCTTGGATTTGAAAATTATTAGGATGCCTTGGAAATTTTTTCTACTTAGATATGATGACTTATTAGTATTCCTTGAACACTTCTACTCCTTGGATATGATGACCTATTTGGATGCTTTGGAAATTTCAACCACAAGGATCCAATTACTTGGTTGCATTGGAATTTTCTACTCCTTGGATAGTATCCCTTGTAGGTTTGGGACTTGATTACTCAGTATTTTTTGGTCTTAATAATTACCATAATTTTTAGTTAGATAATATGTTATTTCTCTCACCTTACACATGTATATTAATATATATATATATATACGAAGAAAAAAATATAAATATACATGATGGAAATTTCCCAGATTCTAAGATCACAGACGAAGGGATCGACTATGGTTTCACGTTATTTAATTTATCTATCTTTATAGTTATGTCTTAGTTATAATGAGAATTTTTCATTAGCATACTCTTATGACAACATATTTATAGTATCATCACTGTGGTGGCCTACTGATATTATTTCTCACTATTGTACATGAAACTCAATTTTTATACATACCTTATGTATTCCTTTCTAGGTTGAGCATAGATTGCATGATGGATAGGGCTAAGGCCTGGGGTTACATGATCAAGCTGATCTGATCGTGCCAATTCTTTTGGTTTGGATGGAGCAGCTTAGTAGTGTATTGGAGACCGAGTATGTGGTTAGGATCCAAGTTAGTAGTAGATCCCCATACTATGTTTTAGTTCCTTTTATATACTACTATATGTATGTTCGGCCCATTGGGTTAGCAGTGTTGTTTATATGGAATGGATGTTCAAGATTTTATAGCATTTCATTTATGATTATAACATGTCCTATTTTAGTTATTTATTGGTTCATCAATCTATTTATTTATTTCCTTTAATGATATATGTTTATTTATATTGTGTTTACTCTAATAAAAGGGTATATTTTCTCCATGGACACAACCTAAGATGCCACTTCTAGTCAAAAGAATATTTTGTATGGAGAGGAACACATGAGGCATTATGTAGAATCATCACGGAGCACCAGTTTAGTGGCATCCGAGTTGGGTTGTTACAAATTGGTATTAACATTGTTCATTTACTCTTCATTTACTATTTTGGATGTGGTAAAAAAGAGTATTGAAAATGTGGGAGAACCAATGATGGATATCAGATTGGTGCATCAAGAACACCTGCTCTAGTCAGAAGTCCTAATTTCTAGGGTTATGGGATTACTATTCTGATATATGATGTTACAGTTTTATATGATTTTCTCATTGAGAGACAAATATTCTTGTGTGGATGTGATGATTTATTAAGTATTTTTGTCTCTTTTCCATTGGAAATATCCCATGGATTAATTTTGAGAAATGGAGAAAAATTAAAGAGGCATCTCATGCATAATATTTGACAAATATGATTCACATGTTATAGGCAAGATAGTGTGTGACTTTACTAACAACATTAGCCAATTGTTTAAATATTCCACCAAAACCTAAATGGTGTATGTCTATATATTTTTTTGGTGGAATTATACTCAATTGAACTGAATTTAATATATATAGATATACATATATATTTAACTATGATGGAAGGTGAGGTGGTTATACATTAGGACATCTAATGATAAGGATGATGACCCAGTCCTCATGCATGGGAGGTGTTGTGACCCTAGTACGATGATGGAGCATATGATGCCT
The DNA here is from genome assembly GCA_963277665.1 of Viscum album. Taxonomy (NCBI): domain Eukaryota; kingdom Viridiplantae; phylum Streptophyta; class Magnoliopsida; order Santalales; family Viscaceae; genus Viscum; species Viscum album. Next base: position 101,288,159 of record OY728159.1, read on the forward strand.
AAATATTAGACCCCTTTTAGGGTGTTATTTCTTATGTTTAGTTATTTAAATTTCTAGTAACAATCAATGTAATGTTTTCCTTTATAGAAAGGAATTAAATTATACTTAACCACAACTCATTTGTGGTTATCTAGTTGGATCACTGAGTATGATACCATTATGTACCCAAAAGTTTTTAGTTAACTTGACCTCAAGGTGGTATTACCAAATTTGGATTCTCAGTGGGTGAAAATTATATATATCTTCTACGTTGGTATCATAAAATCAAGGGTGTAGTTTGTTATGAATATTATTGAAGAGGATCATGGCCCAAGTAGGCCTATGATGACCATTTTGACCATTTTTGATTGTTGTGATATTTTCTCCATTGGAGAGGTTGAATATTTTGGGCTAGTTTGTTATACCTAGTGCCCCTGTTATGAGACTTTATTGGTATGTCTAGGTGGGATTCCTAGAGGACCTTAGTTTTTAATCACACCATTGTAGGTCAATGATAATTTGTTTGGGGGAAACCCATGAGTATGGTTAGACTGGGTTTATGGATTCATTTTTCATTAGTGTTGTTGGTTATATGCTCTCTTGAGACTGATGTAGGATTAGTGCCTAGAGTTTTTGATGTATGGATGTTTATAACTTGGACTTTTGGCAAAGAACCTAGGGTGTTTGGTTATGAAAATTGGATTCATTGGGAATGGCTTTTCGGGTTCCTAACCTTATTGAATAGTTTTTCTATTGTTGCTAATGTAGTCATAGTATGGGTAGAAACTCGTGACTAGAACCACACTAGGTGACAGGTGGTTATGGAATTAACCATGACATGGGTGAGGTTATCAATATTAAAGACGGGTTACAAGGGAGATTATGTCTTGTTTGGAATGACATTCCATTTAGAAGCATCAAATTAGTTTTAATAGCAGATTAATTTCTAGAGTATCAGTTGAGTGATTTAGGTACACATATGTTACAATTTGTGCCATTTAAGTCTTAGATCGGTGAGTGGATGTGTGCGAGATGAGGACTGATGGTTTGAAAATATTTCTATGGGCATAGTTTCCTGGGAGATGTGGTTGAATGAACAATATTCCTCCATGGTATAGTAAACATCTGGAATGAATCATATACCGTAAGATGGTTGACCCATGGTTAAACCTGGATACACATTTTTGGGAAACATGGTATCAAGATTTGGTTAAAGTAAAGTGTATGCTATTTGATGTGAGTATGGATCAGAGAGAGTGATACATTCCTTTTGATTGAATATTAGTCTAATACTAGTAAGAGATGATCATGCTCTATCTTATCATCATATTGAGTATGCTGAGAGAGAATTATCTCTTCACTGGGATATTTTTCTTCTCAAATGTATTGCCTCGTTTGAAAAAGGAACCTATTGAGGTGGTTATCGTGGAGTGATATAAGGTAATCTATATGGTGGGGAGTTTACCATTGGATCATTAATCAATTAAATAAATGTTAAAAATAAAAATAGATTTTATTTCCCTTTTAATCAGATATATTTTTCTTTCATGTCCACGTTGTTCAAAATTGTTTTAGAAAATTCATTTTATTTACTCAAATTATTTATTATGGATATTTTAATTTATCCTTAAATTATATTTGTTAAAGAAATATTTATACTATTTTTTCAAAGGTTATATTTCAAAAAAAAGGCAAAAGGAATGTTTTTTGACATACATGACTATAATAGACAGTCCCGCCACCATAACCATTTCATAAATGTATCTTATTTTATTTATTATCAATGTATTCACAATGAAAACAATTTTATAAAGGATTATTTTAATATTTTACTTCCATTCCATTTATTATTCCAAATGGCATATTTTATTTTCAAAAAACATATATTCTTGTTCAATTGATGATCACCTCTCATCTCTTGATCAATTTTATGATTATTGACTTTATGAGAAATAATCAATTTCTTGTGATCATTTTTCATTAGAAATTACATTTATATTAAATATAGATATTATTTATTCCATGGATATGAAGGTTTCCTAAACCATATACTATTTTTATATACAGTGTTCACTTTAAATGTTACATAATTAACTAGGGAAATATTGATAATATGTATCCTTCACTCAATATAGATATTTGTTTTCAAGGGATTTTGATTTAAGAATCAAATCGATCATTCAATATATGAGAAATTATTTGTACATGGAATTATTGGGGGGAAATGGAATTATATATCCCTTAGATTCAACATTAGGTATCCTGAAACAAACCAATTGACCAAACTAAAGGAGTTTTTACCAATAGTTTTAAACTATCATGGTGAAAGGTCTATATTTTATAGATATCATGATGCCCGAGATCATGAATGATAATATTAATCATTTCATTCATTGAGAATTTATTTATTATTATCCATGAGATTATTGCATTGATATTATCCATGAATGCATTTTTTGCTCATGTTATTGATTAAATGATAGGTGTGTTCAGTTATTTACTTTTCTGTATTGATTATACCTTATTAAATCATGGTAGTCAAGTTATCAATTAAATTTAATGTTTGATTAGTTATTTACCTTTCTATATTGATTATGCCTTATTGATTCATTATATAATCCAATGTACATTACCCTTACTGATCATTTCATCTCACCATTATTTTATTTCCTTTCCCCAAGATATAAAGAAAAATTCCTTGAACAAGTTAATGGACGTCTATTTTTTTCCATTTATATTTTTTATATCCTATTCCCAATATAAAGTGGGTATCATGTATATATCGGGTTCTTCAAAACCTATAAACTCATCAGTCCTTTGGAATTTGACCCCTTATATCTCTTTCAATGTCAAAAAGTTGACACCAGATATGGGTTATGGGAGTAGAGGTCGTTAAAATTTAAAATATGGTTAATAACCAAGATAAATCAATCAAATTATCAATTTTTATTGTGACTTATAGTTAACTAATAATGGTTTGAGGAAGTCACAAAAATGGTTTTATATAGGATGCCATGATATATCCATTCTAGAATATGTGGATGAATATTTATTTTGAGTTGTAACCTTAGAATTATTAAATATATATCCAACATCAAAATAAATGTTTTTTTATAAATTTTAGAATAAATATACATTTATTCACTTTAGATTTCCTTGAACATGGAATAACCTTACCTTACATCAAATTTATTATAAAAATAAATAATATTATTTCCATGGTACATATGCATGTTGGCCTAATGTATGATGTGGAAATGGTCTATAGGAGGGAGTTAATAGTAATTTTTAAAGAAACATGATTAAATTATTAAAAATCTGTTTTATATTATAGTTTAACATCACATAAAAATTATATAAAAATTTTATAGTAAAAATTCCCTAAAAATATTCAGTGGAAATATAAAGATAAGAACCCTATAATTTTATTTTTGTTCTGATTGAATGATACTATATACAATATTTACTCCCTTATAACCTAGTGGGGGTAATGTAACTTCACCAGAACAACCCTCACTTTTGAATAGTGTAACAACCATTCAGAAGACCATCATTTTGATCACCAGGAGGAACAACCTAATAATTAGTACGTACCATTATATAAATCAATTAATAATAATAAAACCTATTTTTTTGGATTCACAACCAAATATGAAATACCTTTTGGTTAGGTGGTTTGTGAAATCCCTTTCTTTCTTTTCATTTGGAAAGGAATAAAATGATTAATTTCAGCATAAACCTAAAAATAAAAGATACAAAGTTGAAAACCCAAATAAAATGAGTATAAAAAATTTTAAGATTAGGTAGCTTGAAGTAGCTATAATCACCTTAAAAATAAAGGATCAAACACTAAATCTCTCTTGTGGTTACATAAATAATGGAAGTCACAGTAGAAAAATTTCCACACAATTGTATCTCTTGTGTGATTCGTGTATTATGTTATTACAAAATAGGTATGACAGATACACTATATGTGGGGTTTTAATAATAGTGTAAAATAGCTTAAATTGTTTCCCTATTAAGTTCTAACTTTACCAAAAGATGAATTCATTATATTAGCCCAAAAATAAGAGTAACTAAAATTAAATTTTTATAGAATATGTATTTATGAAATACCAATATGCATATAGTGGAAAGAAAATAAGAAGAAGTAAAAATGTAAATAAAAAATTGTTTTACGATTAAAAAATCAAAACCACTTAAAAGGGTACTATAAAATCACACTTCTCACCCAAAGTGAATGTAATATTATAAACCTGATTCAAGGCATCTTAAATTTTAAGAACTTGTTCAACTTAACTTATCATAAGGAATCTGTCATCCAAACTCTAGAATACCTTGGTAGTAAACATGTTGGTCAATGTTTCTATCTTTATATACTAGTAACCCGTTGATATTATACTTATTAGAAGTTATCAGTGTCTTAACATGGAATATTATATGTTCCGACCGAAAATCCCTCGATCAACTTGATTAGTTGTAGCTCACTTCCACATCCTATAAGATCACAACAAGATGTTCAGTAGTAGCTCTATCTTCCTTATGTAATATCTTCACCATGAAGGATGAAAAAAATAATTATTAAATAAAATAATAATGATTTTTACAGTGAAAACCCTCTCACAATGATATCCCTTAATAATAATAAAAAAGATTACATTGATAAAAACCACTTAAATATTTAAGAAATTTTAAAAATTCAAGTCACCAAAAAAAATATTTCTCTAAGTGTACAGTTTGTAATGCTATTTTATGGGTTGTATGATATTATAATTTGTTCTCCTTTTACAAATAATGTGGTAATGAACTCCTAAATTCAATTTCTTTAGTCATCGTAATCAGTTAAAACTACATTAAAATCGTCTTCATCATCCTCCATTGAAATCAATATAGCTTCTCATGTTTAAATGATGCCAAACTAGCACCACTATAGTTCATGTATAACTGATGAATTGAATCTAACATGAAGTCTTCAAATATGTATATTTTTAAGTACTCCAACAAATACATAAACCCTATATATATAAGTAAATATATTTTTAACCTACACACAAGAAGCAACTAAATAAATTTAAATCTAATTACAACATGAGTATAGTATAATTTTAGAAACTAAACAAAAAGTGAGTACATGAATCAACATATATAATTCATGGAAATAAAAAATTATTTTTTATTGAGTTACCTCAAATTAGAAAACCAATGACTAAATTCAATTGATATAAATTCAATGATTTTCTTGATCACATGGGTGTTTCTTGAAATGTAATCATAGATATCCACACTAAAAGATAATATGAGCATACAATATTATCATTTACCCATTAGGAAAATATCGCATGATTTATACTTCATTTTAAAATAAAAAAACATTGAATATTTTCATTAACACACACACATATATATATATATATATCTATGTGTGTGTGTGTGTGTATATTTCATAAATTTATAAAACATAGAAAAAACATATAAATTTATAGTAAATCAAAATATTAAATTATTTGAAAAAATAGAAAATCCTAATTAAAATAAAATTATAAATTAAACTTCATAAAAAACATTTTAATATCTAGATAAACATCAATTTAGTTTTCTCTGAAAACATAATTTTATAATTTTTGACAAACTTGGATATCCCATAAGCATGAATTCTAGAAGCATCATTTTATCCACAAGGTTCATTTCTCTATAAATATTAATTTATATTTCTATGTATGCATGAATAGTGTATGTGTAAAAAATAATTTTATTTTTGTAAACATGATCTATACCAGCTAAGGATCATTTTACATTACTTTGTAAGCATAAATTTAGTTCTCATAAAAACGATCTATATATTTATAAGCATGAATATGTAGCTTCTATGTAAATACCTTTTCATATAGCTTTAAAAGACCAGTTTGTATGAATTTGGAAACCATTTCCTATGAATTCAAAAGACATTTTTATGACATAAAAATTCATTTCAAAATAATTTTCAAGAAAAATGTATTCCTTCTTAAATTTCATATGACTCTATAGAAAAACGTATGACTTTTTCCTTTATTAAAAATATTATTTTTCAAAATTAAAAACAATATCAAGGAAACTATAAGAATTTATAATTTTTCATTTGTAAAATTATAAAACTATTAATGTGACGTGTTTATAGTCAATATGAGTTATTTCTAATGTAAATAAATAAATAAATAAACATTAATACTAACAATTAATCACTCAATCAAACTTATTCCTAGCACTAACCATGAACATGTATATTTAAATCATCCAAAAAATGAAAAATGAGAATTTATATTAATACATTCAGGTAAAACTAAAATTTTAATTATTCTATTATTGATGAAATATATCACTATTAAAAGAAATAAATATAATTATTCATTAAAAATTTTATCATACAAATATAAAATCTTTTCATAATTATAAATTTCATCTTATATATGATAAAAAAAATGAGGATATTCTTTGTAATTTGATAGTTAAAAATTACACTAATTTTAGAAAATCCTTAGAATTATTAATGTTACTACAAAATTTCAATAAATCTAATTATAAATGTAAATATTTCAACGTACAAAAGCTATGTGATGCTAAAATAAATTTCCTATTTTTTCCTTTCATGAATTCAAATGGTTATATCAAATTTGTCTTATTTAATTTATTCTATATATTAATAAATTTTATTGGGTGAATGTTTCTTAATTATGAATATAATCCCTGATTTTTAAATTTAAACCCTTTAATATAAATATTATAATCGATGTTATAATATATTTTTACAAAAAAACATCAATTGAAAATGATTCAAATATATTTATAACCAAATTCATAATGACGAAAACTTCCATAACATTCTAATTTCTATTAAATATTATTATCATTTTATATAACTGCTACAAAATATTTATAAGTTTAAAATAGAAATTATTTTTATTCAATTATTTTTAACTAATTATTTTGATGTTAACAGACCTAAAAAATACAATGTTATCAATGAGTTTTGAAATCTTTGAAAAATTGGAATATATCATTAGAAAAATTAATTATATGTTATAATGAATTTTCTACAAATGATACCTTTAGAAAAATATATAAAAAAGAATATTATAGTTGATATATTTAATTTTCACTTTGAGGTAACAATTTATTTATTTCTTCACACTTCATATTAATAAATATTTCATTTAATTATTACATCCACACTTTTGGGGTGTATAATAAATATTTCAGAATACTAATTTTCAATTCCATATTACCGAATTATCTATATAATTGATGTGAATAATTTCATTTATGGTATGTATGGTTTAATATTTATTTCAATCAATATAAAATATGTGATATATATTCCCTAGTAGACAATATTACATGTGACCATTTAAAATATCCAACTCTCATAAAGTAATTATTAGCTTTACAAGGTATATTATTTTATACTTATATATTACATCCTCAATACTTCATATAAATATTATAATTTCACTTTCAATAAAAATAGATATAGTTTAAATAATAGATAACCAATGATAATTAATTATAATAATTCTAATGAGAATATTTCATGGTGTCATAAAAAAATATCTCATAAAAAAATTTAGTAGACATATGTTTATTAATTAAAATTTTGATTCAAAAGCATAACTTTATTAATAAATATTTGAAAATTAATTTTATTCTCATAATATTGATTTTTATAACATAATTTTTGATTGGTATATATTAAAAATCACACCAATAATTTTCTTAAAAATTAAAATTCATAATGATCATAAAAAATAAAATATTTACCCCATTCTTGATAAAAATAATCCTATACATTTATATTCACTTCGAGGGGATATTTTATCGATATATTGAATTTTTTATCAATAAAAATGATGTAAAATTCTTATATTTATATCCTTATTCATGGATTCTTAATTTATTATATATATTTTAGTTGTAATATTCTTGAAATTATAAAAAATATTTATATCTAATTATTATTCTAAAATATCTCTTCAATAAATTATTCAGGTAAAATCCTTATAAAAATAATTGAAATTTTTTTAATAGAAAATAAAAAAATGGTTATAAGTTTAAAAATTATAATATAATAATTTTATATCAATATTCTAAATATAAGAAAGCTATATATTTTTTAGTGTCTTTGAGAATAATGAAAAATGATAAAGACCTCAGTATTGATAGATGTTAGTTGGTGACACCCAGAGAAGACAATCAACCAAATTTCCACAGGGGAAGAGGCATCCCAAAATAACTGTCACCAAGGAACTAAATTTATAGAATACAGTTATGTTGACATTTTTTTTATAAAATTAGATCATATTAGATATTAAAAAAATTATAATAAAAATCATGTCCTCTTTCATGGCTGGCTCATATGTCAATCATAGTTAAAATGAAAAATAATGAACATAGAAGTAAAATCACAATATAAAGCTAAAATAAATGTAAAATAGATAAAATATAATGTTCTCTATCGAGAATTCAATTCTCACATTCCTTCCATGTAATATTTATTGGGTTTTACAGTACAACATCAATGATTCAGATCATAGGTATCTTTCATGTGAAATAAAATGGATGGAATATGAATGTACGAATATAAAAGTTTAAAAAATTAATGGTAGTTGGGAACTTAAAATAACGTGATTTATAAAATTTGAAAATCATGACATCTATTATTATTTTAAATTATTTTTGAAAGTAATGAAATTATGGAGTGAAATTTACTAGTTGAATTAAGTATTAAAAATTTTCTGAATAATAGTTCACATATAATGTTATCAATAGAAATTTTCTATTCAATTTTTTGTTTAAAATATTCACTAGAATTAAAATTTGTAGATTATAAAAAAATATAAATAATTTTCGGTATTTAAATTTTTTATGAATTTAAATAAATTAATCCATTAAAAATAAAATTTTAATTCTATTTAGAAAGAATATAGATATTTCAAAATAATAAAAAAATTATACCTATAAAATATAATTATTTTTATTTGAATTTTTGGATAACATAATTTGATATTACTATGAGAAAATAGTAAATATTGTTTAAAAATTAATTTTCTCAAAACATAAAAAGATATCATTATCAAATGAATATTAATGTTTTTGATTGAAAATATACTAATTTGTTTTTTCATTTATTAAAAAAATTATCAATTATTAAATATTTTAAAAAAACTAGTAGATTTGTTTTCTTTTAATATATGATATTTTTTATTTTTTCAAAAGTATAATAATTTTTTATTTTATTAAAAAATAAATTTATTCAAAAAATGGTTTTTGATGGTTAGAAAAATATTTATAGTGGAATATTGTGTTTAAATTTCTCTATAAGACTTTCCATTGTAATTTTCCATATAAATTTTATAGTTGGTATTCACATTATAATTATCTAGGTGATTCCAATTAATCAAATTTAATTTTTGAATGGATTTTTTTGAAATATTTTTCAATCGAAAATTATAGTGGAGATGTTTATTAGAAACTTATGTTGGATTAAAATGTTTCCAATATGATCCACTATTTTAAGGAATTACATTAATTTTAGCAAAAAATTTAATATGATTTTTAGTTGGCTTATTACTAGAATTTAACACTAATGATTTCTCGTGGAATTTTCACTTCTAAAAAAATTCCTATAAAAATATTTATATGAAATATTCATATTTAATTTTTCTATGAAATTTTCTAGTGACATTTTTACACATTATAAATCAATATTATTTTCTTTTATAAAGATAAAAAATATAATTCCTCTAATAAAATCATTCATAATAAATAAATTATTCTTGTAATAAATATTAATTTTTAAATATTTATTTGAGGAAAATTATACTTTTATCATGTATTTATAAGAAATAACATGTTGTTTTTTCCAATAAATACTAATATTTGTGTTTAATAATTAAGTGCCTTAGAAAATCAATCTAATAAGAACTATGGGTGGGATCTTAGTGAGTTAGTGAGCCTAAAAAGCGTCCTTCAAAACTCAAAATTTTTAATGTGATAGAAGAGTTTAGGATCATGAATTAACCTATCAATAAATATATGAATGAGAGGTAAATATATAGACAAAGAGAGATATATAGAAAGAGTAATAATATCACATTTCATGAGATAATTTTTCATTGTTAAAAAAATCTTTTTATCTAGTGGATATTCCCTTGATTCGTAGTGGTTGTAGCTCATTTCACTTGCCTTTGATGGATTATCAACTAAATATATATTTGGTTAGATAAGGATGATGGTTCATGACCCTTATAGGTATAAAATAAAAAATAAAAAAGGAATAAGATAAAAAAATAATGTCAACAATATTTAATTATCTTGCACTACCTTCCCTAAGTGCCTCTATTGGTGGATCAAATGTTCACATTTTCACTTATCTCAAACCAAAACATGAAAGATTTATAAATTATTATAAGGATGCAATTATGTCTATTACAAAGACTTGTATCTTATCTATAATTAAAACATAATAAATATATATATTTCCTTCAAAACCTTGATGTCATGATGTTTAACCTGACATGTTTTTGTCTAGTAATTTCCATAACAAAAAAACATAGAAAAAAAATATTTATCTAACTTTAATTTATAATGACACATCCTTTTTCAAAAACATAAATTTTTCTGAAACCATGATGTGGTTATTCTACCATGAAATTTTGGTCCATTTTTATATCCAAAATCAAAATGTAATAATTTTTTTTAGAGCATTCCATAATTTAGTAGAAAAACAAAAACATATCAATGAGCATGGAATGAAATATTTTCACTATAAACCATGATGAATTTTTTTATTTTCTTAAAATAATAATTTTGTACATACATCACAATTCTTCCACTATTCATGGTAATTTTGGAACTAATACCCTTCAATATATAGGACCCATGCCTTTATACTGTAATTTTTTAATCCAAAACAATGATATATTTGAAAAAACCTTGGTAAAAGTTACTTCCCAATGTCCAATATAAATTTATATAAAATTTATTTTGGAACCCTGATTATTGAAATGACCATTTTTTCAGAAGCACTTCACAAGACGTCTTTTTTGACACCAATAATGATTTATTTTATGTAACGCAATTAAATTTTTGGTTCTTCCCTTAAATTATTTCATTCTATTACAAAAACTTCATCTTTTACTTATCTTATATCTAATAGTGAGCATCATGAAAATTAATAAAATATATGAACAATTGAAAATATTGTGTATGATCAAATTAATAAACAAGTCATAACATGATCTATGTGTGATATTTATAAAAGAACCACATTATCACAAAGATTGATGTTTCTAAGGGTGATCTATCCCTCAATGTTAAGATCAATACAATAATTATAATGTCTCAATTAAGCTCTTCTCGACTATAGCTTTTCCAACTAACTTCACAATGGATCTTCTATCTCCCTTGATATCCTTAGAAAATATTTTAATCTTAAAAAATGAATTAAATGTTTTTAATGGATATTATAGAAATTTACACTATTATAATTCCTGATTTAAATTTCCCTATAAAATTGATCATAGTATAATTTCATGATAAATTTCTTCTAAATATTAAAATGGAGTTATTAATTATATTTTTTCCTCTTAATTTTTTATTAAAAACATAAAATGGATTTTTATAGTTCAATATTCCACTAAAAATATCAGTGGAAATTTCAAAGTATAATTATATTATAATTTATATTTATTAAAAAACAAATAATTATTTATATTATATGATGAAATTATTTAAATTTTTTTCACTATGAATTAAATTTTTATTTTATTTATTTATATACTCTATGTTAATATATAATTTTGTGTAAGTTTTTTAAAAGGAATTGAAAAATTTAAATGGATTTACTCTTATGTATATGAGTATAATTTGATATTTGGTAATGATTCATCATGTAATTTGAAAATAGAAGTGATCCTAATGTTCAAATAAGAGGTGGATGCTCATTGTTTTTATGTTATATAGAAAGTAATGAGTTTGTTTAGTTTTTATCATCAATATTGAAATAAATTTAAAAAAGAAAAATCACCTATAAATTCATGTCTTTATGATTGTATTAATAAAGTTTATTGATATTTTCACGAGAATGATTCTATAATGAAACATACTTGTGTGAATATAGGAATATATTTTAGTGCTAAAACAACAATCATGGTTTTTACTTATTGGAAATATTTATGTATTTCATTTTTATAAGTGAATAATTATTTGTTTTATAGTATTAAATCATCCCATTTGACAATACCCAAAATTAATATAATGAAAAATTCTATAGAAAATTTGATGACAATACTCTAGAATATATTAATAAAATTATTCCTTTTAATTAGTGGAGAATTTTATAAGAGACAAAGTTGTTGTATGGGTATACACATATCAATCAGTTAAATTATTTGAAGCCAAAAAATAAAAGATAATTTTTATTAGGTTATAATTACCATGAAATATTACCTGAAAATATAATTTTTTGAAAAAATTGTTGATTCCATTTCAAATCATGTTGATGATGTTTTATGTTTATAAATATCCTTTTACAACATGCAATAAAATAGATGTTTACATATTAAATAAAGTTTTTTACTTTCATCACACATTTTAATTAGGTTTTATTTTATATTCAACCAAATAGCCAGATTATAAAAATTAGATCTAAAAGAGTGTTTCAGATGTGAAAGAAATCATACAAATGTATCTAAAAGGTTTGAAGTAAAGATGGTTTATAAATATTAATTTTATGTGTTCCAATCAAGGAAAAACATTTTTTGTTTCAAAATTTCATATTTTTAATTTATTTCTAAGAGTTAATATTCATCTTATTTCCATGTTGTGATTTTGGTTCAATTTTTATGTTTTGGTAGCTAGGATATGCTGATGTTTTTATTAGTTGATACAATAATGTAAACAAACCATGTTTACATGACATGGTTTCAAGGTTTACTTTTAGATCATACTATATAACTATAATTACATGACTAAAAGTCATTTTTTGGTATGATACTCTCTTATTTAATGATATAAAAACTTTTTTGTGTTCCCTGTCATGTTCAATAAAGAGGTATAGATGTTTGTAATGGTAAATTTAACATGTTATGGGTTTTTAACATGTTTTTTGGTTTAGAAAAAAATTAATATTTCTTTTTATAAAAATGTAATTTAAATTTTTAACTTTATTTTATTATTAGTTAATTTAAAAAAAACTATAAATATTTACAAAAAACAACTATTTTTGTGGGAAACATTTCATGATTTTTTAAATTATAAATAGAATTTTAGATTTTCAAGAATTCCATGTAACAATAATTAAAACTATTGGAAGGTAGTAAGAAATATTTTACAATGTAAGAATGTAGAATATATAAGAAGCATCTTGAAGATTGAATATAATTCCACCTATTCTTGAAGGATAATAACATTATTTTAATTATTAGGTTTTTAATTTTAAGGATAAAGGGAGAATTATTTTCTAATTTTATAAGAATATTATGTGTAGTTCATTATGTATGTTGTTTTCATCAAGTAATCTTAGAGTTATAAATTTATTACGTTGAAAATTAAATTCTCATTTAAAGGTAACAATTATATGAGAGGAAGATGTGTTGAAATAATATAGAATATGTTATTTTATTTCATTCAATATATTTTTATTTGTGTGATAATTTTGTTAGTTCATAGAATTAATATTTTACAAGTGTGAGAATTAATTTAATAAATTTATCCACTAGGTTTTACTAGGGAATCTTATGTCAATTAATGTTTATAGTTCGGGATAATATTGTTTGATATCATGTTTTATTAATAAACAGTGAAATTGATTATGTGTTTTTTATTAGTTTGTTTCCTGATCACCACTTAATAATGTAATTAATAATGGAAACTTAATTTAATCATGTGAAAAAAGTTGAATGGAGGTTTATTAAATAATAGAATATAAATATATCATTCATCGATTCACCCTTCCTTGTGAATTCTTATTTGAGTCTCTTTAACTAGGGACACCTTAATTTGTATCATTGTGTTCTATTTTTCCCTTTAATACTAGAGTATTATTGATTTTTATTAATGTATGGTGTTTAAAAATGAGTTTAGTTATGAATTGAATATTTTAATGAATCAAATCAATTCAGTGAATAAAAAAGTAATTCACACATTTTTTTGGAAATATTAAATGTTTTAAAGGAGAAAAAGCTACTATAATAGAAAAAATTAAGTATACACATGGTAGATATTGTTACTATTGGATAAACTATTATTATAGAATATTTTGTGATGAAACCTATTTATATTTTGAACATTGAGAAAAATTATTATGCAAGAAATAATCCCTTGGACATAATTTTAGTGAATGAATTCATTAGAATAACGGGGATCAATATAGATAAAGGAGTTTCAGATAAACTAACATATGTGCATTACAAAATATTAAATTAAGAAAAATACAAAATATGAAATACAAAATTATAAAATATTGATGTTCTTGGTGAATAAATATTAAATGGATAATTTTCTTGTGTTAATTAATTATTTTATCGATTTTATATTTTGTATAAAATCTCAAAGATACTTGTATTTTCAAGAAAATAACTTGTATCGTATTGATATAATTTTATGCAATGGATTCTGATCTGATAGAATGTGATTAAAAATCATTCTCATTAGATAAATTTCATGGTAGTTTTGGTTAGATATAATATGAGGAAACATAGTGCTTTCACTAATTTAGTAAGGTTATGTAATAAATTTATTTTAAAGATTTGAATAATTAAAGACACTAAAAAATATGTTAATAAATGATAATAATGTTTTATTTTTGACAAATACATTGATGTAAATTGTGAAACACTCATGTCACATTGTTTTAGAGGAAGAGGTTAAGGTTATTGTTTAGATGGGGCATATGGACCACTGATGCTATTTTAGGGGTTTATTGGTGTGAAATCAATAAAACCAGTTATACCATATTCTCTGGTCTCTAGTGACTCTGTTTTTAGGGCCAGAAACACCTAATGACTCTCATATCTGGGATTCATGAACTTACTTTCCCAAGTTTGGCGCTCGTTGAATGATTTTTCCAATGATACTTTGAGAGATCACATTATTCAAGGGGTGAGAAATCAGTATCATGTAACATTTTTAAGGGGAACTATCTCCCATTTTAAACTCTCTTAAAAATTTATGCTATGTTCATATTTTTATGAATCATTGGTTCATTCTGAAGAATGTGTTCATGGAATATCCCTAGGGAAGGAAGATAATCTAGTGGTATGCGTGGGTATGGAATCATATATTTGTATCCTAGGTTCTCCAATAATAATTTTTTTGTATATATCTAATGTTTCTCATTTATGTTTTCCTTTTAAGAAAAAATCAGTAATGATTTAATCATTCTCCAAGATAATGCGGGTTTTGAGCCATATGTGCTGGTGCTCTAGAATTTATTATCATACAGGGAGGACGAGAGCTATTTTTGATACGGGTATTAAACCCATAAGTTGGGATTACTATGTATCCTCGTGAGTGGAATCGTAACCCGCATATTTAGATGTATCTTTACTAAACACATAACCTTTTAAGGTCATGTGATAAAGACCCACCCATGTAGTTTAACATCATGCTGCAAAGACACATAAGTGAAAGATCTCCTAGTTAAGGATGGTGTGGGATATATGCCAAAGCGGCCTGAGGTACTTAGAAGAGATATGGTCTCCTATGTGGATATGAACCTACTAGGTACGTGGCCCCGAGAGCATTATGGTGATTTGGGTGTTGGTTTTGGACCTCATGGAGGATCATTTAAGCTCGGTCCTTGTACAGGCATCATACGTATCCCAGTTGTTGTAGTAATCAAAGTTCGCATAGTTCATTGTTTGGGGTGAATTGCATGGATTCCGTAGTCTCCACATATCTCTAAGATCACATGATTTATAATTGGTGTGAAAAATAAGAGGAAGTAATAGATCCAGTGAATCAATAATGTTTCCTTATATGCTTATAGGAAAGGGGTAGGACATTGGCTGGAGAGGCTAAGGATACGGTACTTCCCTTAAAAGGGGCTTGGGGATTACCTCAGATGGAGTTCCCTGTTGAATGTAATATGGGGTATACTATAGTTTAATGTCATTTCACTTGGAATATGGAATAAAAATTTAATATCGTGTTTTAGGGACTAATACCATTCATTTAAACATCATGTGCTCATGACAAAGTGGGGTATTTTAGTTTAAGGTTATATATTGAGGACCACTTGTTATTAACTCCACAATTAACTATAGGATAATTGAGTTGGGATGTTCTATCATGCCTCGAACATGATACGAAAGGAATATATAAACCATGATTTAGGGGATTCTCAAATCCAGATAAATGATGCAGGGAAATGAATCCATTGGGTGGACATAGGTGGGAAAATCCTCTACTGAGAAAAAATTCATCTCTAGTTGTCAGGATTGTTTTGTGGGAAATTTATGCAAATCCGCTGGGGCATTGTGTGAATAGTTAAGAAAAGGTGTCGTTAGGACACTGACCATCCATTTATGATGTTCATGGAATATTTTGGAGATCTAAGATCGCCCGAGACCTAGTTTTTTATGAATGGAAAGTATATGTCCCGACATGTAAGAAACAATCATAATAGGATTTTTTGTGGAGTTCGAGATTAACATAGTAGAGGAGGAAGGTGATGTGGTTTTAGGAGTGTCATGAGGAGTACTTAGACTCATGATATAAGAGGGTCATATGTTGGGGCAGTATAGGGTGCAAAAAAAATCATTGACCCGACCCAAAAATCCCTCATAGGAACATCTTGGTAGAAGCATTCGTGAACTATTTTATGCAAAAGAGCATCTGTGAACAATTTTCTATAAAGGGTCATCCGCGAAATATTTTACACAAAGGAGAATTTGCAATATGTTTTCTATAAAATATAATATTATAATGGTTTTACACAATTGGTTGGTGGCGAAGGGTCTATCTGTGAAGCTTGTCCGCAAAAAGTTCATTTGTGAATAGTTTTTGTTATTCATTCATGGGGTCAAAAAATGAAACCTCAATTATGAGAACAACACTACCTATACATATTATCCTCTGCAGAGGGTCTTCCACATACAGTTCACGAGGTGGGATTCCATGAATTTCTACTCACATATGGTTCACGTGATAAAGTTCGTGAAGTAATTTGGATGTGGGAGATATTTCTTTAGCACCCCCTATATTTTTCTCTGTGATTTTCCCATTTTCACCAGTTTTTCATTTCTCCCCCTTTACATTCCTCCATGGGGTTAGTTTATAGATGAATAAAATGGTTCATGGAGTATATTTGTCATGAATCCCAAAAAGAATTACCTAGCCCATGGATGAGTTATTTAGTGGGGGATTCTTTTGCGGGCCCTATAAATGCTACATCATCCCCCAAAATACTTACATAGTGGGGGATATTTTTTCATTGGGGTGAAAAAATTGCTTTCATGTTGTGTTTGAATTTATGTCATTCACAGGCACCAGTGGTACTACCCCCTTCTGTGAATTATTGTGTTCATGGAAACTTCGCATAACTTCATGCAAAGTAGAATTCCATGAAGGAATTTGGGATTCACAGTCACACCCCATTGAACATTTTCTTCAATCATCTTCCAAGTTTCTTTTCTAACCTTTTCCAAATTAATGTATATATCTTATTCTCAAGTTTTTAATTTTTGGGACCCAAAAAATGCCCCATAAATGAATAATTGAACGGGAAAGGTAAAATAACATGGAAGAATGTTAAATTAATGTTTTAATTAAAGATAATTTGGTTAATCTGTATATAATTAGACGAAGTTGATGGCGATGATGAGTGATAAAGAATATTTACAAGGATTAAAATATTAATATCCAAAAAATAAAATGTTTATCCAAATATAAATTAAGAATTTCATCAAAGGAAATGAATCTATTTTTTTATCCAAGATAGATACAAAATAAAGTGATGAAATTGAAAGTGAAAATGATACATAACTTAGTGATCATGATGAATTATAGTTGATTAAATAGAGTTCTTTAGTGATGGTGATGATAATGATAAAAAGTGGAAATAGATAAGAACATTTAATTAACATTGAAACGTGAATTGAAAAATTTTATATAATTTATTCTAATGTTTTATGAATTGTATAATAAGTTTAAGAAGGTACCTAAAGAATCATATAAATTTGGTAATGTTAAATGTCTGAAATAATTTTTACTAGTTAATGAAATTGAATGTTCAAAAATCCAAATTTCTAAAGAGAAAATGATGAATGATAAATTGGTTTATAAGTTTAAATATATACAATTTTTTTCTTAGAAACAGGTGTTAGAGGCTAGAGATTAATTTAATAAATTCATGATTGAATAGAAAACATCCATAGAAGAAGTTAGTGAATACTCAATGTGAAGTGATAAAAATTGTGAATAATTTAATAATTATGATGAATATATTAATCCAAGATAAATGTCAAGAAGTGTATTGTATAATAATAAAAATTATATAGGAGTTTTATATGGAAATTAAAACTTCAATTCAAACTATAATTAGAATGTTGAAATGAAAATTATAGTAAAAATATATTAAATTAACCCTGTTCAGTTTATAAGATATCAATATTTTAATTCAAATAATGGATTAAAAAACAAATTTCAAATGGGTGACTAATAACATGTACTTTGTGAATGAAAAATAGAAGTACTTGGAATAATATTTTCTTCATATGACAATTATTGATGATATAATGGTTATCCAAACATGGAAAAAAGTTACAATTTGAGGAAATTAATTTTGGTGATTCTAAAATATTTTGATGATGTGATTTGAGGAGAATATATACTTCCAAAATATGATCAAAATCAATTTGAAACATTTCCAGTGAAAGTGGAGATTCATTTTCTGTTATTTAATTTACTTTTTTGAAAATTTAATATACTGGATCATAATGTAAAATATTTTCTTACTATATTTTTTCCCATAAATTAATGATAATAAAGTCTCTATAATTTTTAAAAATAACTGGAATTAAAAATTGATGTATTTGTTTATTAAATATTCATTAAATAATTCATAAAATGAACAACCATGGATATTCAACAATGAATGTTCATCTTAAATGATAGGTGATATAAAGATTTTAATGGAATTTTATAAGTGAAATAAAGGTTCTGTTACATTTTTAAATGTTTTATCTCTAATGAAAAAATATTTTGGATGAATGAGGATTGATGAAATAGTCTAAAATCAATGAATACTTGGTTTTTTTAGGGTTTAAAATACATTCTACATAGAATTTATTCTCTCTATAATGAAGGGAATGAAGTAATATTTATAAATGATTAACTCATGGTAAATAATGAGAAATGTCGATATATGTTTACTAAGAGACAATAAAAAATAATAAAATTAATTTATGTGTCAGATACATAAAACTAATGTTATTTGTGTTTGATGAAATAAAGAGATCTAGTGTATTAGAGAATTAGTTACATTAGAAAAAAATAGAACAATTTGAGTTAATAAAATGTGGTTAAATATATTCAAATGATTAGGAGATAGAAGTAATGGATGTATAATAAATGTTAAAAATCTAGTATAGTTAATTTTATACATAATAATTTATAGATTCTAATGTCCTAATCCTTAAATATGGTTCACTTTGAAAGATATGGACTAATAAAGAAAAATTTGGAAAATAGAAATAATTCTCATTTTTTAATGATTTCATCTTAGCCAGATGTTTTATTATCATGCCACATATGTATAATGATCTAAATTGGTTTAATAGATTTATAAATATTTCAAAGAGGAAATTTGGTTATATAATAAATAAGATCATATTATATAATTAGTCTTAGTGTGTGAGTATAAATTTTAAGGATTATTTTGGAAAATCAAGTTATTTTATATGATTATTGTAAACCATAGACCCTAAAAATTTCACATTTATTATAGGAATGAATTAATTTTTGTGGACATGGGTTAAATATTATCTGTGAAACATGTAACATTTCATTACTTTTGATGGCATGTGATTAGAGGAATGATTAAGATTAAAAATCATTGTCTGTTTCATAAAAATTCATAGATGTATTCTTATGATACTTATTACAAGAATATCCCTAATTTGAATTAGTTTATGGTATATTTATTTCCTTGTATAATCAAGGTTATAGGACAGAACATGAGAAAATATGAGAGCTGTGAATTAAATGAGTTATTTTTAAGATATTTATAAAAAATAATATGATACCTTAGTAATAATAACGAATTAGGAAACAAATTGTTGATATTTTTTAGTTATATGTGTTTTAACACTCTTTTAATGAGTGTGAAATTAATTAAAATTTTGTCTAATATCAATAAAATGGATTTGATTTGGATCAATAATAAAATAAAAATTTATAAAATGATAAAATTTATAGTGATGAGTAGTGTGGAGCAGCTGATTTAGATGTTTCATGTGATGAGGAGTGTAATTTATTGAATGAATCATTAGGTTTATTTAGTGTGTCACATTACCTTTTAAACATATCATTATATAAAAGAGGCTATCATTTATAAATAAAGGTATGAACAGTGCGTTGGATAGATAATTCCCTCAGTAACAATAACTATGCATCTATTTCACATCTAATAATAACAAGCATCATAAAATAATAGTGTTAATCATCATTATATAATAAAATGGTTTACAGGTCATAAAAATAACCCAAATGACCCCCAATGTTTCAATTCTACTAATGAATGATAATCACAGAAAAATAAATTAAATCACTACATTCATAATCTCAAGTTTGTCTTGACTTTTCCTTCATCCTACAAGATCCACCTTCTCAACTCCCTGATATAGGGTACTTTCCCTTGGCTTGATCCATGAACATGAAATCTTCATGTGCATCAACATTCCTTTGATATTTGTGATTATAATCATAGTAAGACACCATTAATTCATATTTAATATATGTTCATAATATAAATAAAATTTCATTCCATTAGAAGAGTGTAAAATCATTCATCAACATTCCAATGTTGAGCTTTCATGTGCTAAACATGGTACCATGAACCCTAGATGTACCTACTTAGATCATTAATTTATGAAAGTAAGGTCAAATATAAACTTTTATTGACTTAGATCATTCAATGTAATCCACACATTAGCTCAACAAATTCACCCAACACTTCTGTATTTCCGTTCCAATATTAAGGAATTGTTCCATGCACCACTTTAAGGGTATGCTATGGTGACTGCATGCTGACTCAATTCATGGCTATGAGGAAAGCCACATTCACATATGTCAACCTAATATTTGGCTTTAGGGAAATATATAACCACACATGTCAACCCAATATTCATCTCTAGGGAAATACACATTCCACAAGTCATCTCTGAAGGAGAAACAATAACCTTCTAATCAATATCACAAAACTCCCCCTCTAAGGGTTCAATTATTCTAGGTAGACCAACCATGTACCTCGAAAAAAATCATTGAGGATCTATGCATTATTCTATATGAAATGTATAATATTACAAGTAATAAGTATTTTATTAGAAGCAAGTTCTTTTGACCACACACCCACCCACATGCATTTCACACAAGGAAGGGCCTCATAGACCACAGACCCACATACGATTGATATCAAGAAAGTATGTCATGTACATAAACACAAAAATACACACACAGTAGGATAATAAACTATAATTAATATATAAAGACCTTCAATTAGTAATGACTTCTTTCCTGAAACGTATTTGATCCCAATGTCAAGAATCTCCACAAATATCAATATCACATAAGGAATTCCCTAAAACCAAACACATTTCATATCATAAGAAATTTTAAAATCAAGCTTCATGAATAGGAATGTAATTTGTGTCTATATATCGACCAAATTAACCAATAAAATCCTCCTCCAATGGTATATACAAATCTTTTCAAGGGAAAGATTTAAATTCAATAGATTCAAAACCTATACATTATATAATTAATAATTATCCATTATATTACGATATAATCCTTAAATCCAGATAACATATCTTATAACTTTGAATTTTCTTAGTATAATATGTGGATTTAATCTAGAATAGATGAAATAAACCATATAGGAGCTATTGGATTGATACAAGATTCAATTACTAAAGTGAAGGTAAGTAGAGAGACAATTATATTGAAAGAGAGATCCTATGATCATTTTGTTTGAATGAGGGTCAAAAATTGGTAAGATAATATCAATATATTGTGTTATATAAATATTAAAAAAACACCTATATTAACTGGGTCGTATGAGCACCACCGGTAAGCTTGGGGGCCTCACTAGCCAGCTGGTACCTCCACTAGATAACTAGTGGTTACCTGTTGGTTGATCAGTTTCTCAATCACGAATCCTAGGATATTTAATTACCCATTTGATGGTCGATGTATTTTTTCTAGATAGTCGATGGATCCTATGTATTTCCTAGCATACCGCCAACTCCATTGTCTTACAGATTGTTATATACTGGCTAGTTAGAGGGACACCAGTAGCTATAAGATACTGGTTTGTGCCTGTAGTTCCTTACGTTTTTATTTATCACCCCCATACACCTCTAAAATATCTAAAGAACACAACTAAGACATGAAAAAACTTAAATTAATTTTTTTTTAATTTTTAGAATGTCACAAATCTCCCCCTATAATGATTTCTCATCTTTAAAATGTGTTTTTAGCAGTCACAATGAAAAAATGGGCCATTGTGCCTAGAAATATGTTTATCACTCCCAAGTATTATCTTGAATTCATCGATGCTTACATAGTATCTAAATAAGAAATGTTTTCTTTCTCCCCAAAACTTTCCCACTCTGGTATAAAATTGGTATTTATCTCAATATAAACAATGCATCCGGTTCCAACTAAATGTCACCACAATCGATCACTTGTGTGAGATTGAGATCATAACTCTGAAGACTAGACACATAGAACATCTTATGAATACCTTGGAATTCTAGAGGGATATCCAATCAGTAGGACACAGTTCTGATATAATCAATAATCACATATGGTATTATAAACCACATCTCTTATTTCCCTTATTTCCATAAATGTTGATGCTCAAATCATGAAGAAAAATGCAAGAAAACCTAATCACCCAAAGAGAAATATAAGTTTCATCACCTTTAGTTAGAACATTAGTGATTACTTATTTAAGAGGTCACCAATCATTTTTGAATCTATTGGTCCCGATCAGAGGTCTCATGTACTATAATTGACATGATAATAGCTACCTCACCTACCTCTTTCCATTGAAGTGGTGAATGAATAGACTGAATATAAAGATCCTTAAATGGATAAATGTAAATAAAATACTAGTTACTATTATTTTACCAAAAATATACCATGTCTATATGATCATCTTATTCTCCACCAAAATCCATAACACATTCCCAAATAATATCTTCCAAAGTTTGGATTTTCCACTATAAATGCCTATTGGTTTGCAGGTGATGCATCATGTTCATCTTCAACTGAGTCCTCATTTATTTCCTTAACCCTTTAGAAAGTCAGGATGCGAAACAAGCATCATCATACAATATTATGCTCATAGGCACTCTAAGAAACCATACTATCTTTTGAACACATATTTTTCTAAACACCACCACTGTAATGACCTAAGATTTTGGGTCCTTTAAAATACATACTATGTTCTATAACTTGTGCCACATACTACACCAAACATAAAAAAACAAAATAAAAATGAATTATAAATTTCAAATAAATCTATTATAAAAACTAAAAAGGTATTCCATTAATAGTTATTACCTTTAGAAGATAAATAATTAATACGATTTATTGTTCAAAAGATTATTTCCCATAAAACATGTTCTCTCCATACAACATATTTTCTTAAAAAATATAAATTTAAATATTTTAGAATTCAAATTTGATAAATTAAAAATAATTTTTTAATTCTCCACAACAAAATTAACTTAGGGTGTATTTTTGTATTTTTCTAAAATGATTGGTTTTTTGGTGAATAGTGAAAATACTTGTTTTTCTAATAACACCACTTTTTTATGATTTAGACGTTTTTGAAGATTTTTACTATAAATTTAACCATTATAAAGTTTAATAATAATTTTATAATTATATATTGAATTCATAAACCCAAGATCTATATTTCGAAAATTAATGTAACATTTTAGTGAAACCATTTTTAAAAATTTATTCAATTAATTATAACATGATGAAATATAATTTTTGATTTTTTTTATTTTTAAATAAATTATCCATGAATTATAATAAATGTTTAAAATTCATTGGAGTTAATTAAATTGATATTTTATCATATTCATAATTTTTTTCTTAAAATTTCACTTTTTTAACTAATGGGTTTTTAGACGTTACACAAGTTAATGTTATGAATAATTTCCCAACACATAGAAAGTTAGTTTGATAAAAATTGTTCTTATATTTAAGATAATAATTTTTATATTATTTAATATGGAAAATTTTATTTTATTGTATAAAAATTAGATTGTTAGGATTAATGCTAATTACCATGGTAAGAGTGAAACAATTATTTTAAAATTTTTATTTTATTAATATCAAGAAAATTATGTGAAATCAATTAAATTGAAATAATTCAAATAAGGAACCTGATATGGGTTTTAAAAGCATAAAACTATATATATCAGGACACATTTATTTGGAAATCAATACTAAATATGGTTAAGAATCCAGGAAGGTAAAAATACATTTTTTTATAAAAATTGCTTTTCAATACATTATATATTTCAATTTAAAAGATAATTTTATAATATTTTTAAATTAAATTGTATTAAATTGATGTTAAATTTAGTTCTAGATCACCCATATTTTGTTATATGGGTTATTATATATATAATAAAACATAAAATCATGCAGTTAAAAAGTAGCTACCATGTTTAAATGTCAAAGATGAAAATGTAAAAACATAATGGTAAAAACAATATTTTTTTAAAATGTCCTGAAAGCCTTGTTTGAGTGTTGATATACCGACAGAAAACTAAAAATTATTTATTTTGAAACTTTGGATCTGTTGACCTTGAAATAGAGCCCTAACATTTTTATGATATAATGGGTGTTTTTAAAACTTCTTCTTTTTCTCAAAATCCACTTTTTTGGGTATTTTTGAATAATTTTTTTGGTTAACTGAAAACCTTAAAAATACATATAACTAATTCAAAAAAATACATGTAAAAATGAATCAAAACTAAAATGGATTCCTACACTAAGGAGCCACACTAACTAATTCAAATTTCAAATTTCAAACACAACCACTCATTTCACTTCTTAGACATATGACCACGAGAGACATCACTTTCATAAACTCACCATAAAAACAATAAAGCATCACTGATGAGAATCCATAATCATCAGAAGCCTTAATATTTTAGTGAAAACCCCCACCAAAGATTCCATGCAAACAAAATAAGCTACCAGAGAACTAGAATCCTGAACACCATCTACATTATCTTAGGACAGGTCACTCAAGATATACAAAGAGATGAAGCTGAAACTGATGAGAACAAACACCACCTGATGAAGCTCACAATATCATGATCCATCCCTATTAGACCCCAAACAAGTTACAAGATCTGTTCCACACCATGGTTGGAAGGGCGTTCTCAATCCCCATAGGATGACTACTAGTGTCGGGCATCAATAGGGTAAACAAAGGGAACAATTTATCCCAAAAAAATAAATATACTAAACAATGGAAATAAACAAAGCAACCCAATATAAATAAATATCCAAAATGAACATCATTTAATAAAGATGAATGATGCAACAAAAAATACACCAAAACCCGAACCAAAAACCGACAACACAACACCTCCTTGTGACCCTGAAAGCCACTATTTGATATCAAAACCAACCATCACCCACGATGATCAAAACATTGCTGGAACATACAACACAAGATAAAATATAAAAAAACTATGGGAGTGAGTATTAAAACTGAATAAGAATTCCCTAACAATATATTCCCAATACACTTCATTTAATATAAATAAACATCAACTTCAAGTTTGAAAATTAAAAATATAAAGTAATATTTACACACATTTTCCATTTTAAAATAAAATACAGTTCATTACCCCTTTTAACAATTAAAACCAGACAATTTTCCAAGGATGAACCATATAAAGTTTAAAAGGGAAGGGTGAAATTTCATTTATAAAGGAGAGAAAGAGTGTAAAACTCTTCTAAAAACATTTAAAAAAATGTCTGGAAACATGTTACCACTTTGTCAATAAGACACAATGCTTTAGAAAATACAAAAAAACAATCATACAATAAGGGAAATAGAAATAACCATAAAAGAGTATCAAGATAAAAATACCATATAATCATTTTCCACAAATGACTAAGTTCTAATAGACATGGGTGAACCTAGGATCTCGTGAATAATACAAAACATATTATACATGTTGAATCATCCTAGAAAGCAAGAATCACTTGATGAAATCAATAACTCCATCACACGCATGGCTCTCCCCTAAATGGAACAGAATGATGGGAAATATGATATAACAATAAAACTCAATATATCCTCATGGTATGGGCCATTAGCTTGTGCATAATTTAACTGGTGCATCAGATCAGTCTTATAACATTCGCTCACTAGGTCTGGTTCCTATGACATGATATATAAAGAGGCTGAGCCAGTTGATGAAAACCGAGAATCCAACCAGATATACATATATAATAATAATCACATAATATGCATCACTCAAGTCACCTTAATGCTTAATCCCATCCCTTAAATCCAATAGACATAAAGGAGTCTACATAGAGGACCTCCCATTATGCTCAAAGTAAATGAGTCATGAGGACCCCACCTTGAGGACATCCCACCCATTCACATAAATGATCATGAGAATTTCACAACAAGGAAATCCCATCCATTTAACATAAAAAAGTAAAGAGGATTACCCAAGTAGGGTTTTCATAATAATCATTTTAACCTACTTTACAAAGTTCCAAACAGTCATCATGCACTCTTTTTCAAAGTACAAAAAATACCTATACCAAAAGGTACCTAAAACACCATTTTCCACTCACAACCATTTAAAAGATATTTAATCTAAACACTCACATCATATTTTCAAATCGAATCCACTTTCATAAAAATTTACAAATGGGTCACAAATCACCAACACATTCCAAAACATTTTTAAAACTTAAATAAAAAATTCTTTCCAACTCAAACCACTTAAAATACCAACTCAAGAAACTCAATTCATCATTTCATATGTCACTACACATTTACAAAGCCAAAACATGTTGTACATTTAACAAATTACTCACAAAAACCAACTATGAATTTTACCAAATACTTAGTGTGCATCACATAACAAAATAAAGGAATATACATCAAAATAATCATACAAACCACCTTATTTTACATAAAATTTTTATTAAAAAGGCCACACATAAATATTTAACATATAGGGAAGGTGAAAATAGAAAGAAACCTTTTAATCATAAATTAAAACGATGTGTGGAAAAGGAAACAAACCTCAAACTTAGAGAACTCGAACAATGAATACCCAAAACCACCACATAGAGGATACGTGATCCAAAATTGACCAAGAGGAAACTTAACCAAAAAAACCACTGATATAAATAAACGGGAACATGAACCCTAAATCCAAAAGACCTTGGAAGAAATAGATTTGTGGAAAAAATGGTAGGGGTAAGGAAGAGGGAGAAGAAGAAAGGATATTACCATGAAGATCTAGCACAAAACCTTGAAAAAATATTAGATCCACACCAAGGGAGGAAGGAGGAGGCTTGAAGAACCAAGGAGAGACTCACTAAGGGATATAAGAACCAGGTAGTGGGATAAATGAGTGGATTTGGTGGTAAAACACTATAAGGGTAGTTTATGAATTTCAAATGTTCAATTACCTATGCACCACACACGGTTTCGTCACACAATTTACCAAATAGTGCACCCACTATGTGCTACTCCCTGGACACACCTGGGCACTAGCACAATCTGGATGCATAGTTTAAAAAGCATTTGGTAACCATGCAGAATGGTTATATCATGAGATAGAGGGTTCCCTCATGCTTTAAGAAGAGTGGTCTAACAGTGTGTAGGCCTTTCTCCTATAACTGGAAGAAGACCAAATCTATCATGGTTACCTAGAGCATATCACACATTTTTCCCAAACCATGTCTTGATTGTGCGCTAAGAGAAAAACACCTCAAACATCAAATAAAAAAATATCATACCTAGAAAATGAGACAAAAAACCCAAGGCCAAAAGATTAAATGGAATAGAGGAGAAAAATAAAAATTTGAGTGTGAAAATTCTCCTCAGCATTATACATTATACCTGTATAATTCCATAACATATTCCTGTTGATTGATCAAAGACTAGGGATTTAAACATCTTCATATTCAAACCTTGTAATCCAATAACATACCAATCATATCCAACCATAACTTACACCTCTTTCCTGAAACAAAATAATGACCAAAACCGAATCATCAACCTGGTAGGTAGGAACAGAATCCCCAACATTAAGAAACAACTAAAAATGATCGATTCTAGTAAAAATATCAATTATATCCATAGGGTCTCCCTGCCATTAAGAACCTACTAGTATAGACCAACCAAAAACTGTCATACATTGTCCAATCAACCAACCCCACCAAAAGGGGACATACTGAATGAAACTAAAGGCAAATGGTACCAAAACCACAATAAGGAAAAGATAAAATAAGAGAATTTAGAATACCTGCTCCCCAATTGAAGAGGCAAAATAGAAACAAGGATTCCAAAACCACTATTCATTCTTGATTACATGAGAAGATTCACCATGATGCCTACAAATGGATCCTTGATGTTTGAAGAATCTACTTCCCCATAGTGAGGAGATGATAATCTCTGATTACCAAGAAAAGAATTCAAAAGATACAAATAGAATACACCTCTATTTAGAATGGATAAATTTAGAGTTTCCAATAAAACTCACTTTAATTAAAATAAGATTTCTTAGAAGAGTCCTAATATTTAATTACACCATTCAGGTTGAACACAACACCACAAAACCCCACTGGGTACAACTGATACAATAGAAAGAAACACTAAAATAAAAGGGACTTCAAACTGAATCCTGGCATACACACTACTCCAACAAAGAGGCTGGGGTGCCTTTTAAATAGGTGGGTCTGGCTCCATGATGCTTCCATGCCACATAGTAGTAGAACCATTGAAATTGAACTAAGTGTACATAGATATAGAAGTTCCTTAAATAACCCAGACATGATGGACTCTTATGAAATGGATTTCCAAACTGATAAAACACCATGATCTCAGGCATAGAATAAGCAGATGAATGACCCAAAGGCTTTTTAATTCCCTTACGAGCACTAATAATTTCTGGAAAGTCCCTCACTTCCTTGCTGGAATTTTTTCCATCACATCCAGTGACTAGAGGAATGTTGGTTGCATCAACTACACCTACTCAAACAAATTCTACATGAACAACATGCCTCACCATATTAGAAAATAAGGTTAGGTTAAACTCCATCACCTTCAACTACAGATCAGGATGACACTCACACTCAAAATCCCAAAACGTCAAGGAATCGTCCAAAACATACCTTGGATCATATATAACTAGGTCTATAAAGTGATGATATAACTCCAACACTGACCATCACCATGTTGAATACATAACTTCTCTATTCAAATTATCATCCTTACTATCTCAATGAAATAATAATGGTTGAACAATGTATTAAATAACTCCAAAGTAAGATCTTCCAAATCCTTGTTATGAGAGATCAATTTCCACCACTTCCAGCTCAAACACTCAAGCATAAGGAAGAAAAATAATCATTCAAAAACTTGTGAAACTCAATGAGGATTAAGATCATTTAAATATTCCACACCTACTCTTATGATTCAGGATGATCTATTTGACCATAAAATAGGGGTGTATTTAACTTTTTAAACTCAAAAATAAGTCCTTATGTTGATCAACTGGAATTCATGTTAACTGGGAGACACCCATAGTTGTACCATGAATTTCCATCGAATATTTATGGGTGAAAAAACCTGGAAATAAGAAAAACCAAGAGCTCAATAAAAAACAACTTATCGAAAAGAGTTCTCAAACTCAAAAAAACCACAAAAACAACATTTCTAACTCATGGGAAAACAAACCACACAACTACCAGTCATTGAAGACATTATAATTTTCCTCTTAATTTTTTTTTAAAAGAAAACAACCTGATGTGTTGCACACTTGCCGATGGTATTCCATAGATCCCCACACATGCATATTCCCATGCCACCCCGAGAACCCAACACTCATTCCAATATGATTACCTATCCTCCCATTCCATCATCTATACACATTTCCCCTCATATCTATGCATGTGACCACTCTTGGAAATAACAATGGTCAAAAAACATCACCACCAAACTTTTCACCATATCGATTGAACTCTCAATTAAGAATTTAAAAAACATTTAAAAATATTACCAACCACTTATTAAAATAATCATTTTTAAACTCCAAACATCAACCCACTTCATAATTTTCAAAATAAAAACTCATGGATTCCATTCAAGAATCCATTCAATATCATTATAAATTTTTACAGAAGCTCGAAAAAACTCATTTAATGAAAATAATTTTTTAAAACTTATTTATTTTCATTTAAAACAATTTCAAACCCTCTTTAAAACAAATTTCTATATTTCCAAACAAATGATTTCAATAAGCTTCAATTTTTTATTTTAAAAATTTAACCCCATTCAACCATTTATATTTTACCTCAATGGTCATTTCAAAAAAATAAATTTTTTCAAAGTCTTCCTTGGAAATTAATTCAAAAAAATCCATTTTCTGCTTTCTAAATGTCCAACCCACTTCCATTAAAAATCTAATATTTACAATTTCAAATAAGAGCTTTAAAAAGAATTTTTCCAAATTAAGGAAGACCCAAAACAATGTATAGGGTGAGACTAGTGTTGATGGGTGACTTTTCCATAAAGTTAGCAGACATTTTCAAATCACACTACTATCATAGATTGACTTCCAAGACTATGTTCCTAAATCCACATGGCTTTATAGCCATTGCGAGCTCACTGAGACCTTTATCCCAACTCTTATTTCACATCCAAAATAGTAAACAACTGCATGAACCAGAAAAACCCAAAAAACTGGAATTCCCATAGAATCAAAAGGCTAAGTATAGAATGTGTTGGAAAGACACTCCCTCATACCTACACCTTAAGGCTCTGAAAATCCCACTCCATCTACCTGAACATCCCAAATAACATAGGGTTCTATAAAGAGAGGTCCTATAAAGACTGACCTTCTCTCATACCATTTTGTCACAAACCATCGTGCTTCGACCTCAAACCGATCACCTAAGCCAATCCGAAACCTGGCTTGAAGGGCTTTCACGATCCCCATGGGCTATAAACTAGTTCCATGCATCAAAATAGTATCCAAATGGAATGTATTTTCCTAAAAAAATAAATGAAATGAATAGTGGAAATATATAGAGTATCCTTGTATAAATAAATATTCAAAATGAACATCATTTTACAAAGCTAAGGTATACAACTAACAATAAAATAAAAACCAAATTGAAACTTGGAAAAAAACCACCATGTGACACCGAGGGTCACTCTTTGATACCAAAACCAACCATCACCCATAGTGATCGAACCCAAGTTGGAATCTAAAACACAAGCTAAAAATAAGAAATAACTATAGGCATGAGTATTAAAATTCAGTAGTAATTTTCGAAAAATCTATTCGCTTATCCACACATTTTGCACTTAAAACCCAAACACATATATTATCCTTTTTTCAATTTAAAACCACACTATTTTCCAAGGAGGAACCATATGAAATTTAATAGATAAATATGTCATTTAATATATAAATGAGAGAAAGAGTGTAAAATAGTTCCAATTTTTTTCCCAAAAACACTTGGAATCATTTCACCAATTTTTCAATAAGACACACTGCTCAAGAAAATCAACAAAAAAATAACGAAATAATGGAAATAGAAATTAACATGAAAGAGTATCCATCCAAAAATGCATTACAATCATTTTCCGAAAATGACTAAGTGGATATAGATATGGGTTAACCTAGGAACTCATGAATTATCCAAAACATACTATACATGTTGACTCATCCAAGGAAGCTTTCCTCACTCGATGAAATAAATAATTCCCTCACACGCTCAACCATACCCTTCATGGTGCAAAATGAGGGGTACTATTCCATAATAATAAAACTCAATATATCTATGTGTTATGAGCCACTAGTTAGTGCATAATCTAATGAGTACAGTAATCATTCTCAGAAAATTCACTCACTATTCCAGGTTCCTATATCAAGATATATAAAGAGGGTGTGCCAACATATAAAAATAGAGCATCCAATCACATATACATATATAAAAAAATCCCACAACATGCATCACCTGGGTCACACCAGGGATTAATCCCATTCCTTAAATCCAATAGATCACAAAAGAGTCCACACTAAGGATCTCCTTTTCTCCTCAATGTAAACGGGTCACATGGACACTAAAATGGGCATGTCCCACCCATTCACATAAATGGATCACATGGATTCCACAATGAAGGAATACTATAAATTTAATATAAACAAGTCTAGAGTAATTTCCATGGAGAGATTTTATAATGATCATTTTCACCAACTTTACAAAGTGACAAATAGGCCTCCGACATCCTTTTTCAAAGAACCAAAAAAACCTTTCCAAAAAGGTATCAAGAACACCATTTTCCACTCACAACCATTTAGAATAAATTTCATAAAAACACTCACATCACATTTCAAACCGAATCCACTTTCATAAAAATTTCCAAATGGTCCATGGATCACCAAAACATGCCAAACCATTTTTTAAAGGTATATACACACTTCAAAACACCTATAAAACCCATTCAAGAAAAAAAAACTCATCATTTCATATTTGAATGCACATAAAAGTACAAACCATTCCTTAAATGCCACAAATTACTCATGAAATCCAACCTAGAATTTCACCACATACATGGTGTGCGTCACATAAATAAATGGAATATACTTCAAAATAATCACGAAAAACACCTTGATTCACATTAAGAAATGATTCCAACGGTTAGACATCAATATTTAACATATATGGAGGGTTCAAAAAGAAAGAAACCAGTGAATATTAAATTAAAAATGCAAGTTCAAAGGGAGACCTACCTCAAACTCATGTTGATCCAACAAATCATACCCAAAACCACCACATAAAGGATCAAAGATTCATGATCGACCAATATAAACATTAAAAAATCATAACCAGAAATATAAATCAAGGGGATCATGATCACTAGATCCAAATGCCCTAGGAAGAAAAAGATATTAATGGAAAATGGAAGGAGGTAGAAGGTGGGTGAAGAAGATAGGATATTACCTTGAAGATCTATCCCAAAACATTGAAGAAATCTTAGATCCACACAAAGGGAGGAAGGGGGAGGATTTTAGAGTCAAGGGGAATCTCCCCTTGGGCTATACGAACTAGGTAGGGACATAAATGAAAGAATTTGGGGTTAAAATACCATAAGGATAGTTTAATAATTTTAATGTTTGATTGACCTGCGCGCCACATATGGTTTGGACACATGGTTTTCCAAACCGTGGCCCAACTATATACCCCTCACTGTACTTATATGGGAAATCACATGGGATGGATGCACAGTTTATAATCTATACACCAACCACGCGTAATGCTTCAATCCAAAGATAGAGGCTTACCACATTATTTATATATTGATTTTCTAACCTTGTGTAGGTTGTGCTCCCTCAACTAGAAGCACTCTAAAGCTTGCATGATTACCCAGACCATGACACATAGTTTTCTTAAATTGTGCGCTAACCGCATGCTGATAGAAAAACACCCCTAAACTTTAAATTCAAAACATTCACACCCAAAATGTGATCCAAAAAATAGATGGCCAAAAGATAAATCAGAAAATAGGTCCGAAATAAAAATTAGGGTGTGATACGAACCACCGCAATGACCACTACTACAGACCCAAACCACCTTGATAACCCATCGCAGCCGACTGAGGTGGGGTCTAGCACATTGCAATAAGACGATAGATTATAGGGAGAGATGATGAGATAGAACCATCCCGTAGAGACTAAAAATCATGCTAAAAGTCCCAATCCATATACAGAAAAACAATCACTAAGAACCAAAACAACAAGGCAAGAAAATTACACTAATATAGAATTCCAAAATTCCAGGAGACCATCTACAATGAAAAAATAAGAGTAGGAATAACTATTACAAGGGATAACTAAACCAAATCCCATTGAAATATCCACCCCCAAATAACATCATCTTAATATTCAACCAATATGTCCCAAAAAAACAATGAAAAAAGACACAATAAATTAATATGGAGATTTTTATGATAGATTTTGAATAAAGAATACTGAGTGAAAAAATTTAAGGCTTCAATATATATCATAATAAAAAGAGGTAAACTAGATTGAAAGAAACAATAAAATTAAGTAATAAAAGACACTAAACTGAACCTAACACATTCATGATTCATCCTTAATACCATCATTCTCGACTAAGATCAGGTCAAGCATGATGGGGTAAGAGAAAAAGAGAATAAGGGGGATAAAAATGACCATAAATTCTGATTATCAAGGAATAGAGATAAAGTTAAAGGAATGAAGGTTGGGAAAGGGAGAAAAGAGATAAAGAAATTAAGAAAACCCCTATTTGAATACTATTTTGAAGTAAGAATACCATCTACAAGGAGGGTGGGAGGTAAAAACAAAAGAAAGAATTGATCTTCTGAAACATTTTTTAGGACGAAGAAAATGCCACTGATAGAGGAGGATGACGAACCCAAGATTCTATGAAGTGATCATTAGGAGAAAACAGAAAGATTGGGAAAGATCACTGGAATGGTTTCTCAACTAAAAAGTTCCTATTTTCTCTAAAAGGTGATCATCTACACCATTTAAAATACACACATATCCTTTGACTTCATGTTTAAAACTCTCCCCCTTTAATATACCAAGAACCCTATCCCAAAAACATAGACCTATAATGACTCAATATTATCCAAATAACATAAATTTAAATGGAACATAAAATAAAAAATAAACCTTAAACTGACCCTAGGGAGTGATAAAATGAATAAGGATACAAGGTATGGGTTTCTTATCATAGTTTCATTTCATTTATCTATGTTTATATTAACCTCTATGTTTACATTTTTATGATGTATTTATCACACTTTTATAATTTTTATGTCATTATTATCTTATATCTCATAATTTTCAATGTTATATTTTATGTTATATTTTTCAAGGGGTTTTAATTAAAAGTTATAAATTCTGTAAGAGGTTTTTGTAACTAAAATATTTTATTTTGATTATAATAAAATTTATTGGACTATAATATTTCAGGATTGGTTTATTGAACCTTATTATGATGTTATTTTTTATTTTCAAGTAATTTTATAGTTGAATCATGTTTCACAACCAATTATTCTTCCTAGATTATTTTATTATCCCGTTAAGTTTTTTAAGAATAGTTCCCATTTATTTTAACTATTTTTTCTTCTATTTTGATTTTTTATCTACCCACTATTTTTATCCTTTACCTAGTGAAAAATCAAAATTTCTTATCTCAAATTATCATTTTATTCCCCTTTAGTAGTTTTGAAAACAATGTTTTCACTCTCTTTTTAATGATATGGGTTTTAAATAGGGTTATTTGGAAATGTTCAAAAGGATTTTCTAACTTTTCAGGATAAAATCTCTGAACATCCACTCTACATTTCGTTTTGATAAACTATATTTCTTTTTTAATGTTTCTGTTATTAAATATTCATTTTAAAAATAATTTTTTTCAATATATTTTCACTTACCATTTGAAAAACATTAGGTATTTTTACCATTTTCATTATTAAAAGTAAAAGATTTCAAAGTATTTGGCTTCCATTTTTTGATATCATTATATAATTTTCTTGTACACATTATTAATGATTATGTGAAAAGTAATATTTTTCAAATTATTTTTAGTTCATTTTTTTTGAAATCATTTTTATCATTTGCAAGTTTCCATTATTAATGATTTTTTAAAATGATAAATTTTCAATGTATTTTTAGATATTTTTTTTGAAACATTATGTATTTTAAATGATATTTTATTTTGAAATAAATTTTTTAAAATTATTCTCATTAACTTCAGAAATATATTTTTTGAATTCAAATTTTTTACTTTATTGTTTTAAAAGGTTTTGTGAAAACATTTGTATTATCACTTATATTTACCCTCATAATTCTATCTTCATAAAGTAACTTTTAATCACCCTTTATATATTATTATGACATGATTTATTTTTTTATTTGTTATTTTCAAAATTCTATATTTTATTCAGTTAATGTTATGTTATTATTTTGAATGGTTTAATACCTCCAATCTCTTACAATGGATTCATTAAAATATGTTTATGATTATTTTTTTTAAAATTGGATCAATTTTTTATAGATGATGATGGGTGTAGACCTATATCACCTTCCAATGAATTTGTTAAGGATTTATATCTCATAAGAAAATGATGTTAAGAATAATAATTTTCTTTATTTACAACATGATGTAAGGATATTTTTTTGCTCAAAACATGAAGTGTTGGAGTTTTTTTGTTAAAAATTCTATACATTCTATATTATATGGTTTGTTCCATAATTAATTGTTTTATGGAATTCTATATTTAAACATGAATATGATTATTCTCCTTGACTAATGTTTATTATCTCAAGATTCGACACACTATTTTCATGTTATATATTTTTTCCATTTTATATTAAGTGAACTTATATCACAATTTATGTAAAACTAATATTTTTCTATATTGTTTTGGTAAGAAATTTCTCCCTTTCCTATGATTAATCATATGAATATGATCTCAACCTTAATGGAATGTTTATTAGTTTTCCTTTACTGATCATTTTAGCTCCCCCCTTTCCTATGTTTTCCAGTCTCAAAGTTATAAAGATAAGTGTGATTTTTGGTATATATAGAAAGGAGTATATAAGAGTTATATTCTAGAGAAATGATTATTGATTAAGATATTTCTCTAGATAATCTACAAGACACTAAACATTTTAGTGTTTGAGTTATGTGACTATTTGTGAGATGTATTATTTTAATCATGAGATTATTTCATTATTAAGTCACGTTTAGCTTGGGACTCTGTAGTGGGTATAAAAGTATTGTTTAGCTATTTATTTATATTAGTTAAGTTTCCTTTGGTGATATGGTTATATAACCTCAGTAGAAGCCCTAGAAAAGTGTCTCAGTATAAGATGATATCCTAAAATATTTTTAAAGTACCGAGTAGATGGTTTCCCCTAAAAATAAAGGCCTATATGGGAACTATAAGTGGATGATGATGTAGTAATAATACACCTGGGGGTAATAACCTCAAAAGGGTTGTTCAAACTTTGACTCAATCATCCCCCTGATGGATGGAAAGTGGGACTAAGATAGTACATTTAGTTTAATACTCTAGGGTGATTATAGTTTTTTGATCATATGATATTTAAAAACCAATGTGAAGGATAAATGTCCTAGTTCTTTTTATGGATTAGTTTGATATGTATAATATAACCAAACATAAATTTAACTATCTAAAACCCAGAGATTTATAGGATTAACCTTGTATGACATAGTTGAAAAGAAAGTATCATAGTTTAAAATGTTGGTGTCATTAGTGAAGACATCTTAGGATTGAGAATTCATTTTCATGTAAAATATTTATTTTGGATATTATCATAACAATTTTTGTTTTAGTATATTTTTGTAACAAGATTAGGGAAATGATGTTGTGAAAGGTATGTCCCCAATAACTCCTACAAATCATGTCTGGGATAAATAGTTTCTTAGTTTCACAAAGGATATGTGACATGGATATCATAGTAAAAAATATCATGATATGATTGTAGATACCATAGCCCATTACTTTAGTAACTGATAATTGAAATTGTGAGGATGAAATTTTTTTAAGGGGGTAGAATTCGATGATCTTAAAATTTGGATACTTTAAAATAAATAAAATGTTCTATAACTTGTGGTGCATTATACAACCCTTATAAACAAACCAAAAAATATTAATATACATTATTATTAAATAATTAATAAACACTAGGATTTTATTCCATTAATAGATATGTGTAAACAACCTTGGTTTATTCTTGATCGACGCAAAGACAACCCAAACTCTACTATTTCAATACATTATATCCATTGACTATAGAATAGTGTCCTAGAGTTTTTAAAATATAAATGGATCTTCCAAAATATCGATTTTCTCTCCTTTTAGAGGTGATCCATTACACTCATTTAAATACAAAACTCACCTTAAATTTTCTCCATGTAACTTTTCCCTATTACTCTACCTAGAACATAACCCAAAAACCTAATCCCTAAGTCTATCAAATAAATTTCTAATCCCTTCAATTTTAAGGGAACATTCTAGGAAAAATTATGTCTCCAATGATCATAGTGTGTGATCAACTATGAAAGGAAACAAGGTATGGGTTTTTGTATCAATTTACTTTCATTGGGACATGTATATATTTTACACCATACTTAAATTTTATTTTTTTTAATTATCACTATTTTTTAAATTTTTTTATAATTATTATCTTATATTTTAGGATTTTAAATTTTAAGTTTAATGGTATCCTTCTCAAGGGGGTTTTATTCAAAATTTATTGAGGTTTAAGTGAATTTTATGAATTAACTTTTTTCCTTTGGTCATAATCAATTTTACTATAATATAATATTTCAATATTTAATATTCTCTAGTATGATGATGTTTTGTTTTATTTCAACATAAATTTATTAGGAAATAATTTTTTACACAAAATGATACTTTCATGATGATTCTATTATTTCATTAAAATGAATTTTTGTTAAGAATAATTCCCACTTCATTTAAAGTATATTTATTACTTGTCCATATTTTTACTAACCATAAATATTCAAATTTCTCTAGTGGAAACTTATTTTTTTTATCTCTAATGAATATTTTATTTATATTTATTAATTTTAAAATATATTTTACCTTTATGTTTAACAATGGGGTTTTAAAAAATGTTATTTCAATATTTTCAACAGGTTTTTCCATTTTTCAAAATAAAAATCTTTATAATGCAATCCAAATTTTATTATTATAACCTTTATTAAATTTTTTAAGTTTCCATTATTATTGTTTTTTTAATTTAAAAATTTTCAAAGTATTTTTCCTTAACTTTTTTAAAAGTTTATGAGTTTTTCAATTTTTAAATATTAAATATTCATTTTAAAAGTACATGTTTCGAAATTATTTTCACTTAATTTTTTTGAAGACATTATTTTTTATGTAAACTTTATTAAATACAATTTAAAAATTATTGTTTTTATAGTTTTTTACTACCTAATTTTGAAAACATTGTATATTTTTCAAGTCATGATTATTAAATATTCTTTTGAAATTAAATGCCTTCAATGTATTTTCACTTATCCTTTTTGAAACATTATTTATTTTAAAGGATTTTTTATTTTGAAATATTTTTTTCAAAAGGAGTCTCTTTACCTTTAGAAAAGTATTTTTTGAAGGTAATTTGGACTTTGATATTTTAAATTTTTTTTGAAAACATTTTTGTTTTCAGTTATATTTAACCTCCAAGATTTATATTTCATGATGTGATGTTTTGATCTCTATTTATATGTTATTATGGAATGATTTATTTCATAAATTAAAGTTTTAATATTATATGAATTCTTAGGTTCATTTTGGGTGATGTTTTTAAAAGGATTAATAAACCCATTCTTTATCCATGGGTTTATTAGGATTTATATAAGATTGTTTTTTAAATAGAACAAATTTTTATGGACGAAGATGAGTGTGTTAAAATATATCCCTTTAAAAAATTGGTTAATGATTTATATCTCACTATAAAATGATGTTAAGTATGTGCATTTTGTTTTCTCATAGAATGAAGTGTGATATTTTTTTTCACAATATTAAGTGTGGGTTTTTTATTTTTTTAAAACATGAAGAATAGTCCTTTTCATTTTTCACAATGATATACTTTTCATACAATTATTTTTGTTCCATAATTCATTTTCATATAAAATTCCATATTTCTATATGCTTTTGTTTATACTCCATGACTAATATTTATTTTATCAAGATTCTACATACTCTTTCTAGGGTATATGTTTGGTCTATTGGAGATTACA
This sequence comes from Viscum album, assembly GCA_963277665.1. NCBI lineage: Eukaryota > Viridiplantae > Streptophyta > Magnoliopsida > Santalales > Viscaceae > Viscum > Viscum album. The sequence continues at coordinate 101,328,494 of OY728159.1, forward strand.
ATTCAAACTATCCTGATTTATAGAAAACTGATATTGTTCCATGTTCTTTTTCATAATAATTTCCCCCTCTAGTAATTTTTTCTCATGTGATAATGATCTAACCATTTAAGACACATTGATATGTTTTCTTCAACTGAGCACTTGAGCTCATCCATTTTCTTTTTTTCATTTCCCTATGTTATTAAGATATTTTTTTATTTTTGGGAAGGATAAAAAGTAGTCTACATGAGTTAGATTATGGTTAAATGATTGAAATTTAATATGTTTATGTATCTCATCCCCACGACACTTAAACATTGTGTTTTTTGATGATGTGACTTTTTATAAGAGGATTATTCAAATAAATTGATTATTTTATAATTAATTCATGTTTATTTTGGGTCACTATATTTATGGAATGGGTTTGTTAGATTAACATAAAATGTGCCACATTCTCCAATTGATCAACCAAAACCCACACAACATCTTTCTTGTTAGGGTCCTAGGAACCTATTAATAAATTCCATTTTCACATCATCCCAATTCCACATGGGAACATGATGTGGGTGAAGAAACCAATGTGGTCACTGATTCTAAACCTTAATTTATTAATAGGTAAGACAACAAAAGACAAAACAAAAAATATTTTTCTTCATTCCTATCAACCAGAACCATTATCTGGTATCACGATACATCCTCATCAATCTTGGGTATACTTCCCCCAATGAACCATCAGAGCCCCCCCCCAAACAAAATATTCCCCAATTTAAGTAGAAACTACCACTCTCTCATGAACATAAATAGTATAACCTCCATATAAATCTATCTTGGAACTAGGTTGTTTGACTCAAACCATTCCCACATAATTAAGCTCGTGGAATCTGAAACTTTGATAGATTTATCCAAATCCATCAAGAAAAATGTTATCATTGAGGGGGAACATGTCATCACCCAGTGATCCTTAGATAGATCCATGAACCATTCAGATAACAAGACCATCAATCTATATTTATCTTCTAATGTTTTACCTCGAGATCTGGTGTTTTCCCACTTAGGGTGTCTTCAATAATATTACACTTTACAATATTATGAATCATATCTTAGTCAAAAGTTTATAGATACTAAAGAAAAATACTTTACTGAAGATTCAAATCCTACTGAGAGAAGATATATCAAAAACTCTTGTGGCCTATGTAGATGAACAAACTCTCACCTAAGAGATTATATTGAAAACATTTCAGGGCATGTAATGTTGAATGGAACTAAAAATTATTAGTAGGTTAGTTCCACTAATGAGGTCATAGATGATGAGACTCATAAGTGACTGTGATATCTCTTTTCATCAAAATAGATCCCAAACTAATACATTAAGTATTATAGTAAACCACATATCAAATCTTATGAATAGGTAAATAAAAAATTGGAGCTGAGGTCAGTCTATTACTCAACTAAATAAAGGCCTCTTGATGTTGACACATCCACTAAAAATTTACCCCTTTTTTAGTAAACCTAGTCATAGTCACTAACAAACAGAATAAATGTTTAATGAACTACCAGTAGAACTTGAAATATTATATGGAAGACATATTGTTAAATACTTTTTCTAAGGCATGCCCAAGATATCACTACCTACACCATCTCAATATCAATTAATATTACATCATCATAAATCATATGTATAGTGAAGTGAATCACTTGAATTCAAAATTTACTCCTTGAAATATTGTAATAATGCCGATTTACTCAAAGTATACTCAACATGATCTCAAGGTTTCTAGAATACATCAATAAGGTCCTTGAGTATATTTGGATGACATAAATCAATACAGTATTACAAGAGTTAAGATGCGTTTGGAATATCTTGTTCGTGAGAGCCGTGAACACTTCTAGAAAATTTTTCAACCCCAAAAGAAGGAATATATACACATATTGTACATAGTTTATCTATAATTATTACTTATGTATATACTCTTATATAATATAAAGCTGGTGGTATCATGGTCACAATAAAAATGTAGAGAAACCCATAACCCCTCTAAAATGATAAAAGAATTCATCAATCCTAATCAACTAGTACATGTTCCGCACTATGACCTCATTTTGATTTCTATAGTCCTTGCAAGGATTAAGGATCCCATTCACCTTCTTATTGAATAAAAAATAGAGCTCCCTAAGGAGAAATTCTCAGTCTGATAATTCCATTCGCCTAAAAATACTCAAGCTGCACCTTGAGTTCCATCAACTTAGTTATATAAGATATATAGTGGTTGATATGGGATTCACCCATGTAGTGTGTTTGATACCAAAATTAATGATTTATTTAAGAATATGTACTAAGAAATTTTATGGTAAGAGATCCTGGTAATGGTTAACCACTAGAGTAAATGAGGAGAGAGATACTGCGTAGTATTCCATGAGAATCATTCCTACTACTTTCATTGTATATCTAAATACATACTCATGTCTTGTCAGATTCTTGTGGCTCTAAAATTACATTCACTTTTCAAAACAAGTTTCACCCCCTTAGTAATAGTAAAGAATACGCATCTCATGTAGTAGTTAGTGTGAACCTGATAATTGGTCAACTAGTCCATAATAAATAACATATCAATGTTATTCCTCTCTAAGGACATAATATCCATTAAAATTAAATTATAAAAAACAACTACCATACCCTATAGAAATATCTAGAGATATTATACATTCTTACCTAAGGGTTTATCAAGAGAAATAATTTTTTAAGAAAACCTAACTAATAAGTATAACCTAATGATGATATGATAATTTATAAAGAATGAGAATATCTGATATCAAAATAGTAGTAGAGTGCATAATGGTAATAATTATCTTCCATTGAACAGTCAATGGTCCCTCTTCACCACCATCTGAAACTAAGTCCACAATATGAACTTTTCCATCATTGGATCTATGGACCTACCCTTGAGGCTGATGAATCTATTGAGATATAGAATTCCATGGAGTATTCATTTGATACTGAAGTTCTTTGACCACCCTTGGACTGATTTCCACAATCCTAACCATGATTCCTTCATAAAAATTCACTATTTATGGACATTATTTCCACATATATGGGATTGGAAAAAAACATTATATAATTACACATTTATCCATAATTATATTTTATGAAAGAATAGAATTCCCTAGAGGGAGATAGAGATCATATTCACTATTCAGTTTTCCTACTACTATAGAGGGAAATATCAACTGACTGTATCTTATTACTTATATAAAATCCCCCTACAAAACTAGTGGTAATTCCACTCACCAGTCTTCTAAGATATGCAATAAGGCATACTATAATGTCCTCCCTTGATCCATTTTAAAATGTGGGAGCATTATGATGAACCTCAGAGTATATCATTTGATTGGAATCCTTGATCTGGAACCTTAGATCTGGTCGAAGGAAAATTTCAAAATTCTAGGCATTCTTCACCTCATTCTCATCAAAAAGAGAAGCAAGGAGGAGAATATCTTTGAAACAAGATGAACAGAAAGATACTGACATCTTACCTTATTTAAGCTACATAATATGATGATCCTGATCCAACATCAGTGTATCCATAAAAACTATAATTAACAGATTATGGAAGGTCTTCCAATTTTGAACAAATGTTTCCCACACTGATTCAGGATACACCACTATCTCCTCCCAACATCATGAAAGCATCCAACTTAACATTTCGATCCCCCAGAGTATCTACTAGATAAATTATTCTCTCAAGGAGTTAAATCCAATCCTCATCATCATGGGGTCCTTCAATACCCTATGGGGATGAGTAATAGTAAAGTTGGAAGGCCTGAGCATAATCAAACATTGCAATATTAATTCCTCTTCCTTGAACATTCACTATTCAAAAGGCTTTAGGATGACAAAATGGAATCCCACATTTTAATACAGATTAATTCATGATTTATTACATATAGATACACAAAATATAATCCTAGAATATTATATTTCCTAGTTAATTTTAGTAAATTAGGTACATAACATAACAATTTGAACAAGGATATAACACCATTATTTAAAAATTCCAAAACATACTATTATGTTCCTTTTATATTCTATAATTGAACAAGATAACCATGGGATGTACATAATAAAGGGTTGAAATTTAAAGACCATTAAGGGTATAATAAATGAATAACATGATGACAAAAATAAATTTTATGAAAGAGAAATATCAAGGTGACATAAAAGTGGTGACAATCATAAACTTGATCATCAAAGTATGAAATAAAATGATAACATCAAGAAAACATAGTAATATTGAAATAATATAAAACCTAACATCATAAGAATAAGTCAATTCTAAACATAAATACATCATATAATAGTGTGATTAGGATAACATCTAACTCACCATATATGGGATATCATGAGATAAAGAAATTACCCAATTCATTGGAGGGATATATAATTATAGGCATGCCCATAAAATTTATAACACACTCATGCATTTGTGTGCCCCATAGATCATACAATATTAAAAAAGTTTTAATCACTTTTAACACGACTATTAAGGAGTGAGTGTTATATAAATTTATTTACTAATTCAATTAAGTATCTGAACATCTAGTTTTATACCCTTTAGTGGAAATAGGTTTGGGTATTCACTACACAAATGTTTGGCGTGAAAAAATCACATGATAATTTTGGGTACATAACAGGTGTACATAACTATTCATAAAAGGATTTAATATATGTGAAAGGAGCCTATAATATCATGGAAATCATAATTAAAAAAATATGTATGTGTAAAAACATACCCCAACATTTATAATTAGAAATAAAAAGTCAAAATCAAAATAATGTGCTTGAATAAAGCGTAGAATGAGATAATTCCTTACCATAAGAGAATGCTTCTAAAAGATCCATAAGATCTTCCCAAGAGATTAGGAATAACATTTTTATGGGTTTAAGGAGGGATAGGGAGAAAAAATTAATCTTTAATGGGTTTTTAGTGAATAGGATTGGGATGATGGCTTACTATTTATATCAAAAGAGTGGTGAATTAATTATTAACTTCTAAAATTATTTTTTAGACTATATATGATAAAATAATCAAAACCAATACCCTACCCATGGTTTCTATTCATGGATTCAACCAAAGAGAAATTTTTCTAAATAATTTATAATTATAAGAACTAAATTCTTTAAAACAATTCCCTTGGTTATGTTGAATCAAATATTTGTTTTTGAAATAATTGATTTTAAAACAAAAAAATAAAATATTTGTTTTTGAGGATTCATTAAGGGTTTATAAAATTAATAAAAATTCTTAAAAATAATTATTCTTAATGGAAAAAATAATTTTTGGTTGTGGATAGTATTTATATTATCTATTACATATCTTTTGGTATTTTATTATGTTATAATATATATTGTATGCTTATAATTCATTTAATTTTTAACCAAAAATTTGACTTCTTTATAAAGTTATGAAAAATACACTATTGTATAATTTGAAAATGAAAATATTCATAATAATATTTAAATTATCAAATTAATTCTTTAAATATAATAATTTACAAATTTCATTCAAAATCCTCATTTATTTAAAAATTGGATTTTTTGTGATGATAATATTTTTCTAACCCTTACGAAAACTATAGTTGACTTCATAAAAGAAAATTATATTTTTTATTTAATTAAATATAATTTAATAAAAATATTTTATTTAAAAAAATTGATTTTAAAAAATATTGAATTCATAAAAGAGTGACTTGATGGAAACCATATATTTCCCAAAAAATACAATTTTAGTTTTGTCCTATCAAAATTTATTTTTTATAAAAATAATTATTTAATAAATTATATATTAATAATAAAAAGGATTAATATATTCATTATTTTCTCAAATATAAAAAAAATCATACTAATAAGGTATACATATATAACACCTTATTACAATAGTTTATTTTGTATGGTTAAGGTATGCGATGTTGACACATTCTTGGGGTGGTTGGATGAATATTATTTGGGATGTGATCTTGATGAGATTGAACTTCTATGGTAAATTTTTTTACTCATGATTTATTTACTGAATCTATGATTGGTAATTGTTATGGTAAAATATCAATAATGAAATCTCTCTCATATTATCTAATAATTAGGAATCATTAGGTATGATCTTACTGGTTGAGGAAATTAATTCTTTCATCCATTCCATTGGAATTATTATAACCTTTAATAAATAATAATCATTAGAGTAACTATAAAAGGGATATATTATCAACTATAATCATTCTCAATGGTATTTTAAATATAAAACGATATAAATTATAACAGTCCAAAATAACCAAAGCCACACATGTGTTTTCTACAACTATATTACTTAATAAGTCTTTTAATAATTTAGAAGTAAATTTCATTTATAAAATTTCTCACCGTTACATTATTCCTACATTTAGAAATTTCACCCTTGAGATTTAATTTTGTTACCCTAGAAAATATGAGGTAACTTTTGTTTCATTTCCACTTCTAGTTCCCAAGATGAACCCTAAAATTTTTATCCCACCACATTACTTTGACCAGGTGAGTTGTCTTTTCTCGTAGAATTTTTTCTCAATGATATAAGATCAACACTAAAAAAATCCTTATATGAAAAATAATTCTCCAATGAAAAAACATATGGATTTAGTATAAATGAGGGGTCTATTATTTACTTCCTCAGGAGGGATACATGGAACACATCATGTACTTGGGATATGTTAGGTGGGAGTTGTATTCAATATTCCAAAACACTGATGTGATCAAGGATCACAAAGAGGATAATGTATCTTGGACTAAGAATTACCTTCTTCCCAATCCTCAAGACTTTATTCAATGGTTATATATTAAGGAACACCTTATCTCTAACCTCAATCTCTAGATCACATTAAATGTTGTATCCCTATATTTTCTATCAACAATGAGTGGATTTCATATGATATTGAATGCTTCAAAACTTATTTTTCATCTATTAGAGAAGATAAAGTCCCTTTAGCTTCCACTCTATAACTTTATCCCAACATGTTGTAGTTTGACACTATATCCTATAAAACACCTCTTAAGGTACTATTTGAATACTATAACAGAACTGTTACTATATGTAAACTATACTAGGGGAAGATACTGATCCCAATATCCTTGGAAATTCAGTGATCAATATCTCATAATTTCCTCTATATTTTGAATTTTTCTCTTAGATTGAACATCCATTTTATGTTGATAAAATGTACTGAAATTTACCTCTATATATAGTCTTTTCTATAGGCTTCTATATAAAATCATGGAAAAACTCTTACATTGATCAGATATATTAAAGAGTGTGACTCCATGCATACTTTTGACTTCCCTTATGTATATATTAGTGAGTTAGTCAAGATATAAATCTTTCTTAAAATAAATGGAATTATTTTAATTTTTAAAGAGATCTACTACCACCCATATGGAATTATTGACTTTAGATTTCCTCAAGAGTCAAATGAAAAAATCCATGGTTATTATTTTCAAATTTCTACAATAGTATAAAAAAATTTTGTATCATACCCTTAGGCTATAATGACCCAAAATTTTATCAATACAATTTCTCCTTTCTTTTATAATTATCATAATTAATCACATTAGGGAATATAATTCCACATCATTCTTAAATGATCTACCATGTGACCTTTAAAAATAAAATTTTCACCTCTATGTTGGGAATTTAAAAAAATGAGAGACACGGTTGTGCTCAAGGTGCTTTTTGGAGTCTAATAAAACAACCATAATTTTTGGTGAATATTAACCGACATTATGAATAGTAACCTACCCTTATGAATAGTAATGTGGCCCTTATGAATAATAAATCATCCATAAAATAGAAACCTCGCCCATGAATTATTAAATAGAATTTAGGAGTCTTATAAATGATAATACTACCATCGTAAAAGAATTGGTAAATTTTTAAGTCATAAATAAATAATTATAATTAATTAATTAATTTAAAAGAAAATGTATTTTCCTAAAATGATTTCTTAAATTAACAATTATATGCCTTATTTTTTTACGATGATTTTATAATAACTTATGAAATTTTTGAAAGTGTTATGAAATTAGTTTTAATTTTAGAATCTGTATTTTTTCAGGTAAATTATGATTTTATTTAAAAATTAAATTAATAATATTTATAAAATTATTTTTGAAAAATGGATATATTTTTTGATTTTACACATCAAAAAATGGTAAGGGTGAATTTTTGGGATTTTTTTGAAATAATTTAATTTTTATAAAAGTGAAATGTTATAATTTACCAAAATAAGCTAAATACATTAATTATAGATTCATGTATGATGTTATTTTGATGTAATCACAATTGTTTCTAATTAAAAAAAACTTATTAAATTTATTTTTTATGTAATCATCACTATTACTTGTCTTGTGGAGAAAAAATAAATTAATGAATATAATATTAAGAAAATCCATCTCCCCTCCACTATAAATACCACTAGTCACACCCTCATTTCCTCACACTTCTAAATCATTAATATTTGTCTAAAATCTATCCAAAAATCTTACCTATCCCCTCCCCCAAGTCCAAATATCTTCTGGTCTCATCAAAAGTCCAATCCAAGGTTCCTTAAGGAGGAATCAAGAAGTAATTTCTCTCTCTCTTTTCCATTAATTTCCTTTCAATTTCAAGTTCTTTTCTCAATATGTCCCCACATATCCTCATCCACATATAATGGTAAATATAGTATCATAAATATACTTGGATGTTATGATAATAATGTGATATTGTATCATCCAACACCCTTCTCCTCTTCCTTTTATTTTAGAAAGGAAATCTTTGTTTGTGAGGTGTTAATTTATCATCTTCAAGAACAATATGTTTTCATTTTCATTTTCCACATTCAAATATGGTCATGAAACCATTTTTATTATTGAAACAGATTATGTTATATGTATTATATCCTATTTTATGTTTTGGAACTAAATTATGTACAGATTACTAATTGATTATACAAAACAAGTTCGTTGTGGTCAATAAACTCCCTGAATCAACCCAAATGATCACCATTAAATTATTATATAATGATTCATTCTCATGGTATATAAAAAATTATTTATAAGAACATTTTATGTTCATTAAAATCATTAATAACATTTAATATAAGTTCCAGATGTTTATCCATGTTCTACACTAACTTTCATTCTTACAGTTCATGAAAAGTAAGAAAAAGAACACTCCCGAACAATGAATTTAAACACTATAACTCATCCAAAGGCCCATTAAAGTACTTAATGAAACCATAATGAACCATATTAATGTATAAAAGGTTATTTAATTTATAATTAATGAATATAATGTCATTATGCAGGAAATTCAAGTGAATAAATCATTCAGATACAAGGTATGAGGAAACTCTCGAACCCAACTCTCCAACTATAGGTTTTCCCTTTTTCAACCAATTTTTAGTATGAATATGTATTAAGAATCATTTATTCATCCTTATATTAACTATTCTATTATATACATTTTTCTAATTTAATTTATGACAAACCCAATGTTCTTCCAAATGAACTCTTCTTACAAATAAACACCCTCTTTTCAACTTCTATAAGATATGTATCTACTTCACTCATCGTGGATTATTCTAAGTAAAGAATGTTATCCCCTATTTATTTTGGGATCTAAATGTTTATTAATTTATTATTTATGTTGTGAAACCCATTCATTTCCCTAGATTATTTTAAGTTTATGTTTGATATATTGGCATGCATGGTGATGAAAATGTTATGATGTGATGGGTTCACCTTGAATTATATAGTGCAATTTGAATGTTTGAATGTGAAGGGTGCACCAAGAATTATATAGTGCTCTAATTCATTGGGTAATGTGATTAATCCCTGGATTTAAATTGAAATTATGTGTGAACATGATGGTATATATTGTCACAACTATGTGTGGTAGTTGACCACTAAGACATAATGTTTCAATTTTTAGGCATTGCCTCATTTCCAGTCTTTTATTAAGGCTTACTCTCATGTTCAAGATCATTTTTCAATGTTATGATTGTGCTAACCCATTGTTATATTTTTCATATCTATCCTCTTATTGGGATTTTATCTCACCACTTTTTAATGTATATCTTTAGCTTATTATGTGTACTAAGGAGTTTTCAAGGGGAAATAAGAAGATAGAGAATAATTAATTAAATAAATGTTTATGTTTGATGTTGTAAATGTTATGTATTGTCCTAGTTTTACCAAGATAGTGAACCTTTAAATCCTCATAGTGTAATACTATTATGTTTTTATCTTCATAATGATTTAATAGTAATGTACGAAAATGATGGGACTCTATATTTGGTATCAGAGGAAATGTTTAGTTAATTTGGGAGTTAGGATTAGTGAACCCTAAAGAATACCTCTTGTATGAGACTAAGTACAAATATGGAAAAAAGAAAATTTAAAAAGGGATCCCATAAGTTATGATTTTAATGAATATTTTAAAAATGAATAAGTTATTTATTCACTACTTGTTGACTTATTTTTTTCTCTGACAATTTCTATTTTAGAAAATGGTGGGAACTAAGAGAAACCCGGACACAACCCATGTGAGGGGAAACAAAATGATTGCCCAAACAAAATCACCAATGCTTTGGGTGGTGGAGTTCAAAACATTATGGAAATTATTACCCAACTATCTCAGGTTATGAGAAATATCCAGAAAAATGGGGAACATTCTTCTTCACCTGAGAGGGAGAAACTGGTTGTCGATTGTTTTATGCGACAATGACCACCGACATTTAGTGGGTCTTCAGATCCACTAGTTGCAGAACATTGGGTCAATTCCATAGAGAATATCTTTTCGGTGCTTCACTGTTTTGAGATGGAGAAGGTGCCAATATCCGTTTATTGTCTAGATGGAGAGGCCTCTCAATGGTGGGATTTGATTAAAAACACCAATCTAAGTGATTAAATTGAAGAGATTGAATGGTAAGACATTAAGACAATATTTATTAACAAGTATTTCCCATGAACGCTTTGTACAAATATGGAGAGGGAATTCATAGAGCTTCATAAAAATAGAAGATTATTTTCCACAACCTTCGATGTGAATTTCACAAGGCTTTCAAGGTATGCTTTGAGTTTTGTTATCAATAACGATAGAAAAATTGATTGATTATTTAGTGGATTAAAACCACACCTTTGAAAGTCTCTTGAAATTTGAGACTTTGGGAGTTATGAAGAAGTTGTTTGGTATGCTCTCAAAGTGGAGATGGTGTTTGGGGAATGGTCCCATGGCTATGATTATAAGAAATGAAATATGGAGTTTCAACCTAGAGGATCTAATGATAAAGGTGGGAGGAAAACTCAACGACCCACATGCAAAAAATGTAGAAGTTGCATTATAGGAAAAACCTCAAAGGGAAAGGGAAATGCTTAAAGTTTGGGAATAAAGGCCACCATTCTCAAGAGTGTCTAAAATATATGAGAAGGAAGGATAATTTAGTGGAAGAAAGGGGATCCCCACCCATGGTTCAATGCTACAACTATAGGGAGAAAGGGAACTATGAAAGCTAGTGCACTAAACCACGAGTCCTTGAGGGTAATCAGCATCCACATTTACCAAATACAAAGGAGAAAGGGAAGGATTATTCCATAAAAACTATGGAAGTAGAGGAAGATAATGAAGTCGTCCAAGGTACACTTACTATTCAGTTAGTAATGGAAAAAGTCTTATCTGATTCTAGTTATAGTCATTCTTTTTTATCTTGCAAGTTTACTAGAACTATATAATTGAAGCCCCAAAACCTTGAAGTTGAGATATCTATGAAAACACTAAGTGGTGAAATCATTAAAACCCAAGTGTGACTCTTCTCTTATTGGTGTATGTGGGAATATTCTTCCAGCAAATCTCATAATACTTCCCTTGTAAAAATTTGAAGGTATTATGGGAATGGATCGGCTCTGGTTATATTGATCACATATCAACTTTTAGGAAAAGGAAACATATTTTCATATTATGAACCATCCCATGATCCTCTAAAAATGAAAGGAAGATCATGAATATCCTTTTAAAAAATCCTTCAATGGTGTGGGTGTTGATACCATGTAAAGAAGCATACCTTTCCTAAATGTTTGTTCCAAATAAATGTTCCAACCTTGCAGAAATGTCCATCATGTTGGAATATGATGATGTATTTCCCAAAGAGTTACCATGACTTCCCTCAGATTATGAGGTATAGTTCTCAATCGAAATTATACCCAGAGCAACTCCTATCTCAAAGTGTTCCTATAGGATGACTCCTAACAAACTAGAGGAGTTAAAGACTCAACTACAAGATCATTTGGAAAAAGGGTTCATAAGCCCTACTGCATCAGCTTGGGGTGCGCTAGTGATCTTTGTGAAGAAGAAAATGGAACAATGCAGCTGTGTATTGATTATTGGGCACAAAACAAGGTCACCATAAAGAACAAGTATCCTTTTCCTTGGATTGATGATTTGTTTGATCAGTTAAGAGGAGATCAATACTTCTCAAAGGTGGATCATCATTCTGGATATCATCAGTTAAATGTGAAGAAGAAAGTTATTTATAAGACTACCTTCCATACAAGGTATGGGCACTATGAGTTTCTGGGGATGCCATTAGGACATACTAATTCCCCTTTAATATTCAAATATTTTACGAATAGAGTCTTTATATATTACCACAACTAATTTTTGGTAGTGTTTACTGATGATATTCTCATCTACTCTAAGATAAAGGAGGAACCTGAAGAACATATAGTCTTGTCTTGGCAACATTGAGAAAGGATAATTTTTACTCCATGTCTAGAAAGTGTGACTTTTTGATGAATAAATTTATGTTCATGGGACTTGTGATCAAAAGTTAAGGAATTTCTGTGGTCCCTTCAAAAAACAAAGGCACTTTAGGAATGGCCCAAACCCTCTAGTGTCACAGAAATCTATAGTTTTCTTTGATTATATGGGTACTAATAATTTTTTTGGGAAATTTATTATGATTATCATTATCGCTAACTATGTTAACAAGGAAAGGGTTAATGTATATCTAGACATAAGAATGTAAGGGAAGCTTCAAATATCTAAAGGGAAAGCTGACCACTACACTTGTACTCACACTACTGAAAAGTGGAGAAAGTTTTGTGATATAAAATGATTCTTTAAAGAATGTCTTGGGTTGTGTACTAATGAAAAATTATAATGTGATAGCCTATGCCTCACCACAGTTGAAGATCCATGAGTAGAACTACCTAACACGTGGTATAGAGATGTTAGTTGTGATTTTTGACTTGAAAATATGGTGGAACTACTTTTATGGTGAGAAGTGTGACATATACAGCAATCACAAGAGCCTACAGTATATATTCACACAAAAGGAGCTCAAAATTCATCAAAAGAGATGGTTAGAACTAATGAATGACTATAGTTGCTCTATTCACTACCATCCTGGAAAGGCGAACAAGGTAGCTAATGATCTTTTTAGAAAAGAACCTGCTACTCTATCCATGTTATGGATTGAGAAAGAACCTATCTTCTTGGATATTCAAAGGATGGATTTGAAAATCATAAGGGAATGGGATACATCCTACCTTGACCAAATTATTTCTCAACTATTTATCCAAGAGAAGATTAAGGAGGCACAAAGTGATGATTTGGAGTTACAAAAGAAGGTGAATGCAGTAAAGGATGGGAAACTGAAAGAGCTCCATATCAATGATGATGGTGTGATTTGGTTTGGAAAATGAATTTGTGTGCCTTTATCACCCAAGGTAAAGAATGTTCTATTAGGATATTCACATATATCGTCATTCTCTATCCATCCTAGTAGCACCAAGATGTACTAAGATCTCAATGAACACTTCTGGTGGGATAACATAAATAAGGATATTGCAGAATATATCTCAAGGTTCTTGGTATGTTATAATGTTTAAGTAGAGCAAAAAAAGTAAAAGGGGTGATGCAACCATTTACTATACCCCTGTGGAAATGGGATAATGTCACTATGGACATTGCCACCTGTCTTTCGAAGACGTCCATGGAAAATATCGCGATATGGGTTATGGTTTCCGAATCACCAAGACTGCTTATTTCATCATTATTTGGGAAGCTCAATTTCATGAAAAACATTCCCAGATATATGTGAAGGAGGTGATGAGACTACACGGTGTTCCACTCTCGATTGTATCTGACAATGATACATGGTTCACATCTAAATTCTAGAACAGTGTTCGACATGCTTTGAGTGCTGAATTAAATTTCAGCATGACCCATCACCCCCAAAATGATGGACAATCTCAAATAACTTTTGAGATGATTGAAGATATGATATGATCCTACTCTTTAGAATTCAAAGGTGGATGGGGTCAGCATCTCCCATTGGTTGAGTTTTCATACAACAGTAGCTTCCATTCGAGTGTTCAGATGGCTCCATTTGAAGATTTGTATGGATAGTGATGTAGAACTCCAACCTGTTGGGATGATGTTGGAGAAAAAACTATAATTAGACCCAATAGTGTGCAAGAGATGACATAGAAGGTTCAATTCATCTAGAAACATATCAAAATATGCTCAGGGTTAGAAAAAGACCTATGCTGACTACCGTCGAAGGGACTCGGAGTTCAATGGTGGAGATAAAGTCTTCCTTTTAATATAACCATGGAAGAGATTCATGCAGGTTGGAAAGAAAGGGATATTAAGGCCAAAGTACATTGGACCCTTTGAAATCATTGACCACATAGGATTCGTCTCCTATCATCTTGAACATCCACCAAATATGGATCATGTTCAGGATGTGTTTCACGTATCAATCCTAAGGAAGTACAAACCATATCCCTCACATGTACCAAACTCAAAGGTGGCACCACTGTAAGATGGTATCTCTTACGAGAAGCATATATTAAAGTTTCTAGACCGGAGAGACAAGGTTGTATGTAATATGAAAACCCTCCTTGTCAAAGTCTTGTGGAGGAACCATAATTTTGAAGAAGAAACATGGGAACTAGAGGATATGATGAAAGAGAAGTACCCTCACCTGTTTAAGTAAAACAAAATTTCGAGGGTGAAATTTCCAAAGGGGGGAAGAATGTAACAATCCATACTTTTATCCATAAAATTTCCCCCTTCTTGTATAAATATCATAATCAATCAAATTAGGGAACAAAATGACCCATAGTTCTTAAATGAACTACTATGTGACCTTTAAACACAAATTTTAATTCTCTTTGTTTTGAATTTTGAAAAAATAACTTACACAGTTGCGCTTAGGGTGATTTTTGGAGTCTAATAGAACACATATATTTTTTGGTGAATATTTACCTACCCTTATGAATATTAACCTACCCTTATGAATAGTAATATGACCCTTATGAATAGTAAATCATCCAAAATAAGGGTAACCTCACACATTAATGATTAAATAAATTTTTGGCATCTTATAAGTGATAATACGACCATAGTAAAGGTATTAGTAATTTTGTAAGTCATAAATAATTAAATATAATTAATTAATTAATTTAAAAGAAAATGTATTTTCCTGAAATGTTTTTGTAAATTTAAAATTCTATGTCTTCTGGTTTTAAGATATTTTTACAAGAACTTATGTAATTTTTGAAGGCATTATGAAATCACTTTTAATTTTCAAATCTGTATTTTCCATGTAAATTATGACTTTAATTAAAAATTAAATTAATCATATTTAGAAAATTATTTTTGAAAAAATGTTGTTCATTTTTTGATTCTACACATCGAAAAATGGTTAGGGTGATTTTTTGGTATTTTTTGGAAATAATTGAATTTTTATGAATAGTGAAATACTATAATTAACAAAATAAGCTAAATACATTAATTATAGAGTCATGTATGATGTTATGATGATGTAAAACCAATTGTTTTGAACTCACATGCACTTATAACTATTCTTGGTCATGTACTCATCATTATTACTTATCTTGTGGAGAAATAAAAAATTAATGAATATAATTTTGAGAAAACCCCTCTCCCCTCCACTATAAATACCACCCTTCACACCCTCATTTCCTCAAAACTCTCATGCTTTAATACTTTTCTATAATATATCCAAAAATCTTCTCTATCCCCTCCCCCGCGTCCAAAGAGATTCTAGTCACATTAAAATACCAATCCAAGGTTCCTTAAAGAGGATTAAAGAGGTAATTTCTCTCTATGTTTTTATTTAATTTCCATTATATTTCAAGTTCTTTTCTTAATCTCTCCACACCTATACTCATTCACATGTTATGGTAACTATAGTATCATATATATACTACAATTGTATGATAATAGTTGGATATCATATCATCCAACCCTCTTCTCCTCTTCTTTTTTATTTTAGAATGTAAAACATTGTTTGTGAGGTATTAATGACAGGTAATACTAGTTTTGGATGTTTATCCATTTTCTACATGAACTTCCATTCTTACCGTTCATGAAAACTAAGAAAAAGAACCCTCCCAAATAATGAATTTAAACTCTATAACTCACCCAAAGGCCCATACAAGAACTCAATGAAAACATAATGAAACATGTTAATGTATAAAAGGTTATGGAATTTATAATTAATTAATATAATTTCATTATACAGTAAATTAAAGTGAGTAATGCGTTCAGATAGAAGGTATGTGTAAATTCTCGAACCCAACTCTCATACTTTGGGTTTTCCCTATTTATAACCATTTTTAGTATGAATATGACTTAAGAATCTTCTATTCATCCTCATATTAAAAATTATAGGATATAATTTTTTTCTAATTGAATTTATGACAAACCAAATGTTCTTCCAAATGAACTCTTACAAATAAACACCCTCTTTTTAATTCTAAAAGATATGTTTCTACATAACTCATCGTTGATTGTTCTAAGTCAAGAATGGTATCCCTCTTTATTTTGGGAGCCAAATGTTTATGAATTTATTATTTTTGACATGGAACCCATTCCCTTACATGGGTTATTTGGTTTTTAAGTATGATATATGTGGCATGCATGATAATGAAAAATTTATGATGTGACGAGTGCGCCCAGAATTATATAGTGTAATTTGAAAGTTTGAATGTGATGGGTGAACCCAGAATTATACAACGCTATAATGTATTGGGTAAAGTTATGAATCTCATGAGTTAAAGTGAAATTATGTGTGGACATGATGGTATATGTTTTCACAACAATGTGTGGTAGTTGACCACTAATATATGATGTTTCATTTTTTTATTCATTACCTCATTTCATGTCTTTTATTACTACTTCCTCCCATGTTCATGATCATTAGCCTATGATCTAATTGTGGTTACCCATTGTTATATTGTTCATATCTATCTTATTACTAGGATTTTATCTCACCCCTTTTTTATTTTTATCCTCAGGTGAGTATGTGTACTATGGAGTTTTCAAGGGACAATAAGAAGTTTGAGAAGAATGAATTAAATATATTTTTATGTTTGATGTTGTAAATATAATGTATAGTCCCAGTTTACCCAAGACACTAAACCTATGGATCCTAATATTGTAATACTATTATGTGGTTTATCTTCATAATGATGTAATAGTAATGTAAGATAAGGTTGGGTCGCTATATAGACTTTTATCATTTAGACTTGAATTGTTGGCATACCATGCTTGGAGATACATATTTTTCAGACTCTACTTTAATTATTTCACAATATAGGGTTTGATTTAAATATTTATACATCTTAGTTATTACTATATGAAAAGAGAATTATGAGCTATGTGCATCATCTAGATGTTCCCTCTAGAGTTCTAGTTTTTATGGTCTGATTCCAAACCTTATAACTCCCTCGTTTACAAAGATGAACTCTCAAATATTTACCACGTTTTTAAATAGTACATTATTATCTTTTTAGTACTTCTTGATCTTGATGAGACTTTGTGATGTTTTTGTTTTCAAAAAAGTTTTTTCATATATTGATAACGAAACTTTTGGTATAATAATGTTTTTATTACTCAGGATCATACCCAATACATCATAATGGGTTTTCATAAGAAATATAAAGGTTGTTGAATGTTTCTGAATCTAGAAAAAAAAATGAGAGAAATGTTTCATCCATAAGAAAGTTGTTTTTTGGACAAAATTTTAGGTAAATAGGTTTTTGGACTAAGCCGCATAAAGTTTAGAAATTGTAAGGAATTTCAAAGCTGGATGTTTTGTAGAGTTTTTGTTTGAATGAACCATCAGATTTAGATCATAATATCCAAGAGAATTAGCGGGAAAAAATTGTTGATTTGTATAAGTTTTCCTTTTCATTAATTATTTAAAAAAATAGTTTATTGAGTTATGAATTTAGAAGTTGCTGAGTGAATAAGTCATAATGTTATATATAAGGATGTTTTAGGAAATTGAAGTCAAGAATTTTAAAGTTTTCATAATTTCTAACCTTAAATTAGAAGTTTCTTTTCTCGTCATAATGTTTTAAAAAATCATTAAATCTATCATGATAATATATTTTGAATAAATGGATGAATCGTAAAGATTTTTTCTATTGTAGAAACCTAGACAGAGAATATCAGATCTAGAATTACCAGAATATAAGGTTGAAAGAAGTCAGAATGGGTAAAGATGATTTGGTTTGAATAATTTCAATGTTTATAAAAGGAGTCATCATTGAATAATTTGCATCTTTATGGGAAAATAATTGTAATATTGTTTCCATCATAATGGGAAAATTCATCTTTATGGGAATTATGTCATAATGAGAATTCCATCAGATTGACTCTGAGGAGGAATGTAAATCAGACTATGTCTGATGAGGATAGTCAAATAATAGTGAGAAAAGGATGAAAGTAATATTATAATGACCAAAAGATGAAATGAATATCAAAATGAGCTAATAAAGAAAGGAATATAGTAATGATATGAGAAATAAAGGCATATCATAGTGAGTTGAGAAAGAGAAGAAGATCATAATGATCTGAGAAGGAAATGAAAATCATAATGAGATTTGAAAGAAAGACATATTGTAATGAGAAGAGAAAGAATGGAAAATCACAATGAGATAATAAATAAAGACATTTCACAATTAGCAGAGGATGTGAAAGGTGAGGGAGTTACATTGGACTAAAAAAATCAAGGATGTCTAAAAAGTATGAATACCTAAGAGACTCAAGATTATTCTAAAATATTTATGAATAGATTATGCAGTCAAAATTGAAATTCAATTATGCATAAATATAAAAAAATTTAACTTTTAGAATGCGGGGAAAATTTTCAAGTTTCTTATGAGTTATTTTCTGATTTTCCTATAAATAGAAGTACATTTAATTAACATTTTATTACTTTTTTTTCAGAGTGGAAAAGGTGGAGCACTGATGAATTGGATAAAGATTTCCTTCCAAACTGATATCTCATTAGAACTTGGGATATATGTTGTTTTATTTACCAGAGTAAGAAACATAGTATTGAGAGAGATATTAGTGAGAGATCAGAATGAGGAAGATCAAGATGAGTATTTTAAAAGAGGATAAGAAGTTCATATTGAGAAAGTTAATATTAGATTATGTTGATTATATTGATCTGATCAGCCTAGGTTCATTGGACTGAATGAAATCAGATTCTCATTCATTGGACCCATGAAATTTTTTGTAACATTTTGAAGAAAGTGTTTATTCCTTTCTTGGGGACCAATTGTTTATAAGAAAACTTTTCTAACAGACATGAGTCAGTATAATCAATCCTATCAAAAGATTAAAGGTGTCTAATGAGAGTTGGAATAAGTTGTGTTCACTTATTCGTAATAGTGAATTTATATATACCCATGGGAGTGTCTATAGAAAGGATGTATGTTCTCACAATAGGTCCAAACAATGTAAATATTTTTTACTTTACTATATTTCCTACTTTTTCAAGTTCGAGTATTTACAAAAAGATGTTAAGGAAATTAATCTTAATAGGTTATAGGGGTTAAGTTTCTAATTTTTTTGAAACTAATAAAAATTGAACAACTGATTAAACCCCCTCTAAATTGTTTTTTGATCTTTTGTAACTTAAATTGGCATAAGTAGAAAGGTTTCCTTGATGAATCATTATCATGGATAATATCAATTCTGTCAAAAGTATATTAATTCCTACATTTTATGGGAAAAAATATTTTAAATGAGAAAATAGAATGACTCCATAAATTTTATATCTTGGCCTAGAAGTTATTGATGTTGCTACAACTGGTTTCCCACATATTGAGAAATATTTTTGGATGATTTTTGTTGAAAATAGAAATATCAAAGTTGATGGGGAAACGAGCCCTTACCCGAGTGGTAAGGGCTCCTGCTTGGCATCCAGGAGGCCCAGGTTCAAAACCAGGTGGAGGTGAATTTCTAGGTTACTGTAGAATTACTATAGCAATACTGTAGCAGATATTATTCAATACTATAATAGCCGGAACTATTCACCCGATTTGGGCCTTTGGGCCACCGTTTTGGGCCTACAGGTCTCTAGGGCCTTCGGGTCATCAAAGGTCTTCGAGTCTCAGGGCCTTCTGGCCACAAAGACCAAGGAGTAGCCCAATTAACATAGATTAGGCCCCATAAAAGGACCAGAGCAACAAGACTAGCAGTCACCATAAGCAGAGCTACCAGATTGGATGAATGAGAGGGTATAAAAACTGCCATTGGGACCAGGCACCATGAAGCTTTGTACATGGCAATGTTATCCGATCAACAATGCAAGGTGGGGAGATAGGTGATCAATGATGTAGAAGCTAGGGGAGGGTCAGTTCCTATGGTTTGGGCCTACGAGTCATGTATTGGGCATAGTATGCCTCTGGGCCTTTGAGTCATGTATTGTGAGTTGTGTTAGGCCTTGTGCCTTGGGCCTACGGGTCATGTACGGGTTCCCCTTTATCCCTTAAAAGGGGTATTATCTATAATAAAATAAAAAAGGAGGCCTTTGGGCCATTTAGGATAAATTTGATGGAGAAGATAAGAATTATATCCTTAAATCCTAATAAAAAAATTATATTATGGTGATGGGTCTCAAAACTTCAAAGGGTATAAAGGACAAGATGGAATGTATTTTTGGAGGGAATACTAAAGTGAATGAAGAAAATATAAAAAATTGGCTTAGTATGTTTTACGAAATAAGAATGAGATATGAAAAAACTATTGGTGAATACCTCACCTAGGTAAATGAGATTATAGGAAACATCATAAGTATTAGAGAAGCTCTAAAATATTATAAAATAATAAAGAATCTTATGAGAAACTTTCTGGATTTTTTTGATTCTAAAATTTCCTCTCTAGAAGATAAAAATGATTTATCTATTTATGAATTTCTCAACTTTCTTGTTTCTTATAAAATAATAAAAGATACCATGTATAAAAATAATTCTAAATATCAAATTAATTTTGAAGGTAAGAGAAAGATGAAAATTCAAGATGTTAAAGATGTTGATCCTTGTGATTTTGAAGATAAGGATGAAGTGTTAAATGAAAAAATCATGTCACTTACCTCCAAGAACTATTTGAAAGGAAGAGGAATGTATAAAGGTTAACTTCTTCTCAAATATTTTTTTTGGTGGAATAATAAACTTTTTTATGAATTTACCCAAGAATAATGTAGGACAATATAGAGATTATTCTATGAAAAAAACCTCGATAGAAGAAGTGGGATAATTTTTTTAAAGAAGAACAGTCATACAACAAATATTATAAGATGTTTATGGGAGGAAAAATAAGTATGATGAGTAAAAAAATTGAATCGGACTCAACTAAAAACAATTCATTAGAAGATTAAAGCTTATAGAAATTAAGAACCTTCAATGAAAAATTTTAGAAAAGAAAATATTTCTTAGACAGTGAAGAAGGCGGTGATGAACAACTGAGAGAGTATCAAGTCAGAACATAACTTGTTTCTTGTATGAAGAAAAATAGAACACTCAAGAAATAAATTAGAGTAATGAAGGAAGATTATGAAGAAGTTTCTAAAAGAAGAAAATATTTCTTCAAGATGGAGGAATAATAAATTAATAAGATCTTAATTTAGAAACTTATAATTGATGAACATGGAAAGATGGCTGAATATCTCAATAAGAAACTAGAAGCTATGGAAGAAGAAGTAAAAAATTAAAATCAGAATTTATTTAGAACAAAATTACCTTGATAAAGATGAATGAAAATTTTAACAAAGCATCAAAAATAAAATCTTATAATTCAAAAGCTAGTGTGAAATTTCAAATCAATAATCAAGTGAAATAATCACCCATGAAACACAATGTTTCATTTTAAATTTATATGATTTTAGGTTCTAGAAAACTTTATAGGAAATATTGGATGAAAAAGGATGTGAGAAACATGTCACATTTATAAGAGTGAAAAACCCACTCTGAATGAATGATGGTTGGTTGTCTGAGTATGATTGAGAATAAAGAAGTTATCAACATTAATAAAATTTCTATAGAGAAAAATATTTTTTAGTAGAAAGTGAAGATTTTATTGCTATTTTTGGTATTGTGGAATCTATGAGAAAATAGCTTAATATTTTTTGAAAACATTGTTACTTCCTAGAAGAAGGCTTGAATAAGAAAAAAGAAATGGTGGAAGAAAACATAAGTAAAATTCTAAAACAAAAATAAGTTAAAGAATAAAAAACACATGTTGTTAGAAACTTTCCAAAAAAATCAATTTAAATGTATCAAATAAGTTTTCGGAATATTTAATCAGGCTGGTCATTATGCTGAAATATGTAGAACATTCCTTCGATGATAATATTCTTATGGGAGAAAAGAAAATTAATTTGGAAATAATAAAGTTGAAGGAAGTACCATTGTTGTTGAGGCTTCCTTGAAATCAAGTAAAGTGAACATACCATGGATACTTGATAGTGATTATTCTACACAGACGAAAGGTGATTTAAAAATACTATAACATATTTAAAATCATGATGAATTTGATTTTACCTATGGGATTAATAGATCCTTAAATATCATAGAAATCAAAATTACTGATATGGAAGCAGAAAAGTTGAATTCTAAGGATGTTTAATTTGTTGATGGGATAAAACATAAATTACTTAGTATAAGTCACTTTGTGATGATAGAAAATAATTATTCTTTAGACAATAATCTTGTGTTATCAAAAGTGAGTTTTTTGAAATGTTATTACAAAAGGAGAAAGAACTAGTGGGAATTATTTCCAAATAAGAGAATTTTAAAACTCAAGTCACTTAAGTAGTAAAGAAGAAAATAAGTTCTGGCCTTAAAGACTTGGCCACCTTGGGAAGAAAAACATGAAAAAACTTTATATGGTTAATGTAGTTCAAGAAATTCAATAATTTAAAAGAATACATGAATATGTTTTTGTTATTTATCTAAAGGGAAAGACTACTAACAAAAGTCATAATAGAGTAGATATTCAGTCTACTAGACCTCTTGAAATTATTCATTCTAATTTTTTTGGGATGACAAGACATCAATTAAAAAAGGAATTTTTTTTACTTGATCACTTTTACTGTTGATTTCACTCGAATAACCAATATCATGTTTATGAAGCACAATTCAGACTCTATTAAAGTGATTCGATTATTCAAGAAATATGTTGATGAAGAAATAGGGGTTGATTTAAATAATCTAAGAAAAAATAATAGAATAGAGTTCATATAAAATAATTTTAGAACTTATATCAGAAATCATTAAATAAAACATCTTTATAGTGCTCAATATACCCCACATAAAATGGAGTTACATAAAGGAAGAATATAAGTTTGGTGGAACTAGAAAGAAGCGTATTAGCAGAATACAAACATTCAATGTTCTATTAGAGATAATCTATTAGTAATACTTTACAAGTTTATAATATATATTTTTGATACTATAATAAAACATAACTTCTGATGAAATGTGGTATAAAAACATTCATTTAAATACTATATGGTTTTTGGAATTCTGTGTTTACTAAAAATAAAAAATTCGGATCATGGAAATTTTGATGAAAAAGATGAGGAAGGAAATATTTTGGGTTATTCACCCAATATAATAAGTTAGAAATGTGTAAAAAAATTCTTACAATGTTTGGTGGACTCATAATAGGTGAATGTAATTGAAAATAAAAATTCCTTAACATAAGTATTTGAGAATGCTGAGGAGGATAAAATGGAGAATTACAATGATAATGAAAGTATATAATAACATCCATACCAAGATTAAATAGAATCATGTGATGATGAATGTTTATTTGGGAAAGAAACTTTAAAATTCTATACCTTACAAAAATATGATGAGACCAAAAACATTCATAAAAATAAGAAGGATTTAGTTTAGACCAGAAGAAAGATGAGACTAGAAAATTAGACTTCACTTATATCAAAAGTTGAACCAAAATTATTTTATGAAGCTATTCAACACAAACAATTGGTGGATTATATTAATGATTATTTTTATTAGATTATGAAAAATAAAACATGGAAACTTGTTCGATGGAGGGAAAATAAAAAAGTTATCAGTAAAAAGTGGGTGTAAAAAAAGTTGAATGAGCATAGAGAAGTGAAAAGAAACCAAGAAAGACTTGTTTGTAACAGTTATTCATGGGTATAAAGGGTATGTTTTGAAGAATATGTTTCCCAAATTTAAAGATTATAAACTATTAGAAGGAATCCCTCAATGGTCTCACATTAGAGTTAAAAAGATTATTAGATGGATATAAAGTCATATTTCATAAATGGTGAGATTGAGGAAGAAGTTTACATCAAAAAACGTTGTGTTATTAAACTTTATAATGAAGAAAACAAGGTTTTTAGATTGATGAAATAATTTTATGGGTTAAAACAATCCCCATGTTCCTAGTAGTAAAAATTTAAAAAATATTTGAGGATATTGAATTTTTCTATTAGAAAAGTTGATAGAAACTTATATGTGAATGATTTTGACTCTGAAACTCTAATTGCAATTTTTTTATGTGGATGTTATATTTTTATATGGGGAGGAAGAAATTTTTATAATTAAATTTTTTAGGAATTGATGAATAATTTTGAAACATCAATTTTGTCAGAATTAACTTTCTTCCTTGGATTAAAAGTTCAACAAAAAGAAAAGTTCATATTTTTATCCCAAGAAAATAATGCCAGGGAATTGTTAAAGAAGATTGGGTTGGTAGAATCTAACTAATTTTGTACTCTTATATCTATGAGCAAAAATGTGAGTAAATATGAGTTCAGAAAAAGTAAGAATCAAAAAGACTTTTGGAATCTGATAAGAATTCAACTTTTCATAACAACATTATGACCTGATATTATTTATGCGGTGAATTTTAGTATTGGGTATCAAAGTGAACTAAAAGAATCAAATATTTTTGGATAAAATCTAATTATAAATTTTTTTAAAGGAACAACATCACATGGGTTTTAATATAAAATAAATTATGATATGATGTTTCGGGGTTAAACTGATGCTGATTAGGTTCAAGATTGTAATGATAAAAAATGAACCTTAGGAGGAACATTTTTCTTTGTTGAACTTAATGTGAGTTGGAAAAGTAAGAAAAAATTTAGTAACATTAAGCACATCTTAATAGGAATTTTTTGTAGATACTCGGTGATTTACTCAATTGAAATGGATGAAATTTTAGCTAGAAGTCTTGAAAGTGAATGTTTCAAAAACTTAAAAGATACATTATGATAATCAGAGTGTAATTGATCTTTCAAGAAACCATGCGCAAAATTCACGATCATTACACATTATTATAAAGTTTCACTTTATAAAATAGAAAGTTCCCTCTATAGATGTTATGATGTTATATATCTAAAAAAAATAAAATTTCTAATATCTCAAATAAATGATATACAGAAAAAGATATTTGGGGAATTGATACTGAAACATCATTTTCATCCTCTTCCCTTGACTTACATAACCTCATAAGGTAGACCCCCACTATGCTTTGGAATATGTTGACAAAGGGGATGAGAATGTAATAACTTTAAGAAGTTTTTTACATAACTTTCTTAAATGAATCTGAAGTTGTGGTTATCATAGAATGGAGGAGAGATAAAGAAAAGTGAGAGAAAATGAAAAATTATAAAAGATAAAAGTGAGGGTGGATTTTATCTTAAAATGGATGAAATTTTTTTATTTCACTAAGGGATGGAATATTTTCAAAAATATGACTTTATCATGTATTTTGGTTTTAGGAAGCCCTCTTTTGGGAAAGGTTGTGTTTTGGTAAAAGTCAAAAAACATAAGTTGTGAAAAAATTATGAGATCTGAAAAAGTTATTAATTATTGTTTTCAAAAAATCCAAATGGGGGAGATTGAAGAAATTTTTTGATGTTTTTGTTTTTAACAAATGTTTTTGTATTTTTTGAAAAATAACCTTTTTAAAAAATATATTTTTTTATTCTAGATCAAACCCAGTCCATCATAATGAGTTTTTATAAGAAAAATTAAAGTTTTTGAATGTTTCTGAATCCAAACAAAAAGGGAGGGAAAAGTTTAACCCTTAAGAAAGTTTTTTTTCGATACAGGTTTCCGAAAACATATTTTTGGAGTGAGCGGAATCCAATGAAGAATGGGTAAGGAAGATAGAATCTGGATGTTTTACAGAGTTTTTAATCTAATTCACCATTAGAATCAGATCATTTGATTCAAACGAATCATGGGAATACATTTTTGATTTCTAGAAGTTTTCCTTTACCATAATCAGTGTAAGAAAAAATATGTTGGGTTATAAAGTTAAAAGTTTCATAGTGAAGAAGTCATAATGTTGTTGAATATGATGTTTTATAAATGTGAATTAAATAGTTAGAGATTTTTCATACATTCAAACCTTAAATCAGATGTTGATTTTATAGTCATGTAGTTCTCACTAATCATAAAAAATATCATGATAAAATATTTTGATGAAATGGAGGAATCATGAAGAATGTATCAGTTCCAGAAACCTAGACAAAGAAGATAATATTCATAAGTACCAGACATCAAACTTTCTAGAAGTTAGAATGTGTAAATCTAATATGTTTAAAGAATTTCAATTTTTCTAAGTGGAGTCACTATTTAATGATTTCCATCATTCAAGAAAAATCATTGTAATGGGATTTCCATCATAATGGGAAAACCCATCATAATGGTAATTCCATCATAATGATAATTCAATCAGATTTCCATTGAGGGGAAAAGTCCTTTGGACTAAATCTAATGAGGATAGTTAAGTCATAATGAGTAAAGGAAGAAAGTCATATTAGAATGAGTAGTGGAAGAAACAAAAATTATAATGAGATGAGAAAGAAATGAATATCATAATGATCTAAGAAAGAAAGGAAGACCATAATCAGTTGATAAAGAAAAAGAGATCATAGTTAGATAAGAAATTAATATTTATCATGATGAGTGGAGAAATAAAGGAATATTGTAATGAGATGCGAAAGAAAGGAACATAAAAATGAGCAGAGAAAGAGAGGTAGATTGTAATGAGAAGAGGTAGCTGAAGCAAAGGAAGTTTTGTAAGATTGAGGAAAGAAAGGAAGTATAAAAAGGATAAATATAGAAAAGAAACAATATTACTACAAAATATTTATAAAGAGTTGAAGTGGTAAAACATGAAATTCAATTATGAATAAATATTAGAGTTTTTATGTTTGAGAATGTGGGGAAAGTTTTAAAGTTTCCCTTCTTCGATTTTCTAAGTCACCTATAAATAAAGGTGTAGTTCATTCACACTTTGTAACTTTCTTTTGAGAGAAGAAAAGGAGGAGCATTGAGGAATTTTAGAAAGTGTTCATTCTAGATAGATATCTCATTAGATGATAGTACATTTATTATTTTTTTAACAGTCTAAGAAACATCATAATAATAAATATTATATTGAGTCGATTGGATTGAGGATGATCAAGATGAATTTTTTAGTTGATTTTAAGAAGTGCATATCGAGAAAGGGAAGATCATATTGAGTTGATTATACTATGTTGATCATATTGGGTTCATTATACTAAAGAACATTGGACTCACGTTCATTATACCCGGGAATTTTTTGGAGATGTTTTAACAAAGTCATTGTTTGGCTTGTTGTGGATCAATTGTTTATAAGAAAACTTTGTAAACTAAATGGATTCAGTATAGTCATTTCTATCAAGATATATAATATTTATAATATAAGTTGTAACAAATTTATTCACTTTTTCATATTAGTGAATTTCCCTGGGCCCATAGGACTGGTTATGGAAAGGTTTTAGGTTCTCACACTGAGGATGAACCTTGTAAATCTTGTGTGATTTACTTTCTTTCCTAATTTTTCATGCGTGAATACTTACTAAAGGATGATAAAAAAATAAATCTTAATAGGTTTTAGGGGATATGTTTCTAAAAGTTTTGAAAATAATAAAAAGTGAAAAATTGATTCAACACCCCATTCTTAGTTGTTTTTTGATCCTTTGTAATGTCAATTGGTATAAGAGGGAAGGTTCCATTATTGAATCTTTACCATGTATAATATCAATTCTATCAATAGAACAAAATTCATACTTTTTTTTGGAAAAAATATTATGGATGGTAAAAATTGGATGATTTTTTATCACCTATCTCTTGTCATATAAGTTGTTGACAATTCTAAAATAGGTTTTCCACCTATTGAGAAGGATGCCCTAAAAACTTTTAATGATAAGAGAAATATTGAAGATGATGGGGAAGATATGGATTCTATCCTTATATCCTTATCATAAAATTATCATTTTAATGTGATGGGTCTCAAAACATAAAATAGTATACATGAAAAGCTGGAAAGTATTTTTAAATGTAATACTAAAGTGGAGGAAGAAAATCTACAAATCTAGCATAATAAGTTTGGATGATTTAAGAATGAAAGCTAAAAAAACTATTTGTGGTTACTATAATTGGGTAAATGAAAGTTTTTTCAACATTATAGGTTTGAGAGATGTTATAGAAGATTAATTATATTAAAGAAACTTATGAGAAAATTTTTGGAAATGTTTGATTCTTAAATTTCCTCTCTAGAAGATAAAGATGAATTATCTCTTGATAAATTGCATAAATTTGTTGTTTCTTATGAAATGTGAAAAGATCCTATGTCCCAAAATAATATGAAAGATGAAATGGATTTTGAGGCTATGAGAAATATAAATATTCAATAGTTTGAAGATGATAGTCCTTGTGATTTCGAAGATAAGGAATATTATGAGTTAATTTAAACAAATCATGTCCATTTTGTCAAAGAACAATCAGAAAGGAAGTGGAAATATATAGGTAAAATTACTCTCATATGTTTTAAGTGTGGTGTAATCATATATTTTTTTATGAATTTCCCTAAGAAATTTTTTTAATAATACCAAAATAATTCAAATGAAAAACCTCAATGAAATAAGTGGAACAAAAGTTATAAAGGAGAAAAGTCGTAGGCTTGGATTTATCCCACTGAATAATCAGTCAACTTTATATTAGGGGGAGATGAAAATGACTGGGGTGTATCATGACAGTTTTATGAAGTTCACATCATATTACCTGATGGATTGAACATGATTTTTATTAAGGTTAAGAAAACCCTCCTTATTTTTAGTCTAAGAGTGTACAAAAAATATTCATCGAAAACATTTTCTGGAATTATCTACACTCCATCACTTCGATCTCTTCCTTGAGAAATATTTTTTTAACCAATTACCAATATAGATCAGTTTTTCTATCATATAATAGACAACCATTGTGAACTTCTATTTCTTGTAGAATTTAAGGATGGAGAATATCTTTTAATAGATATGAACTGTTATTCATTGATTATGTGATAAAAATATCCACTAAATGTGAGCTTCCATTGTCATATAAAGGCCTTAATTACAACTTTCTTGTCCTTTGGGTCATGTGGTGTTTTCCATTGATTCATGATTCTATTTGAAACTTGATTTAATTGAGAAAGTATAATTATGAAGTTCATGATTCATTCTTCCATCATGTTTAGAATCTCATTCGGTAAGTCATCAAATTATCATTCACATTGGTTATTTACATAGTTTCACCTATTTCAAAACATTGAAGAAAATAAATGGAATATTATATATGGGGTTTTTGAAAATATTAAACACATAAAAGGGAGACCATGAAAATTAAAGGGATAACTCAGAAATGACATATATTCCTTAAACTATTAATTTTTAGGTTTCAATTTAACTTATCCATGAGATATTTCCTAAAATAAAATAATATGGGAAATTTTTTCCTTCAAATTGTTTCATAAGGATCTTATAAATTTGAAAAATATTATCCAATGGGATTTTCAAACTAGGCGTGAAACAATGTCTTTTTTTCATACACAAGGTGATGATTGAGACAAGACCAATTCACGCCTTTAAGGTTATTACCCCAAGGTACAACTACGGATGATCCAAATCCACTTGTAGAAATCATAGATGGAAGTATTTTATTGGGAACCACTTATAATATACCTTAAGAAAATTTAGTGATGTATTTCTATGTCTAACCTTACCCTAAGGCTTTAACTTGTTTTGTATAATCCTAATATGAAAAATAAATAGACTTTCCACTAATACCAACTATGATAACCCATACTTTAATACACATAAATTTTTGGTTTATTACATAAATGAACACATAATACAGTCTCAAAAAATTGTGAGTCATTGTGGAATCATTCACATAACAAAATAACCTGAATATGGATACAACACCATTATATAAAAATCCCATCGATTTTCTTTTAGGCTCCATTGATATTCTAAAACTGCACAGGATAACTTGGGGATGTACATAAGAAAACAATGATATAATTTACCAAGTAAGTTAATAATAAATATATTACCTAATAAAAAAAGTACCTGTTAGGAAAGTGTAATATCAAAGTGATAAAACAGGGGTGATAATTATAGACGTGTTCATAAACCGATGATATAATATAATAACATCAAGGAAACATAGGAATGTGACAACGACATAGAACCTGACATCATAAGCACAAGTGAAGGATAACCACCAATAAATCATAAAATATTGTTCTTATGATAACCTTCCATACACTATAAATGTAATCTAATGAGATAAAAACATTACACAATAAATTAAAGGGCTATATAAGTATGGGACCACCTGTCACATTCATCTCATATACATTCATTTGTGTTCTATATAGATCGTATAATATATTTACATTTTTTATTCAATTTTAACCCCAAAGTTTATGATTCTGAGTTATATATAAGTCTCAAATCAATGAATTATATGAATATATTATTGAATAACCTTGAGTGGAAATAGGTATGGGTAATCACTACATAAATGTTTGGAATAAATAAATAATAAGATAATTTCAGTGTCATAAAATGGATCGATAACGATAAATGGAATGGTTTAGTGAGAGTGAAAGGGGTCTCTTGTCACTTTAAAATCTTTTAGAATGTAATTTGGATGTTTAAAAAGATACCCCACTATGAAAAATTGGAAATTAAAAGTCATAATACAAATAAGGTCCATGAATAAATAGGAGAATAACATAATCTATTACCATGAGAGGGAACTTCTAAAACTATATATAAGCTTCTTAATATATTGATGAAACAATGGGAGGGTTTTAAAGAGGTATAGGGAGAGTAACTTCATATTTAACATGTTTTTAGAGAAGATGATCAGTAGTATGGTTGGGTATTTATAAAAAAGATTGGGTATTCTTTATTTATTTCTAAACATAGGTTTTGGAATCTATATGAAAAAATAATCAAAAACACAAACCTTAATGTGGTTTCTACTCATGATTTCTACCAAACATGTGTGATTTAAAATATTTTATAATTTCAGGAACTGAAATCCATAAAAAATACCCTTTTTAAAGTATAAGTGAGTCATATTTATAATAAAATGATTTTAAAATATAAAATATAGTATAGGTTTTGGAATAAATGTTAAGTGTTTAAAAATTTAATAAAATAAATTTTAAATTAACATATTTTAAATTGAACACATAATCTTGGAATTGGATACCCTTAATATTTGACATTGAAAAATTATATAATATTGCATATTTAAAAAATATTTTATTCAATAAGAATATTTTATTAAAATAAAATATATTTTATAAATTATTTAATTCATCAAAAGTAATGACTTTATTCCAACCATATATTTTCGAAATAATAAAATTTGTGTTTCATCTTAGGAAAATATAATTTTTATCAAACACATTTTTTAATAATTTATATAGTAATAATAAAAAAGGATAATTTTAATCATTATTTTATTAAAAAATATATATAAAAATTCAAACTATTCAGGTCAATATACATAACCCCTTGTTACGCCAGCATTTTCCCTAAGGTTGTTGTGTGTGATAATGAATCTTCCTTACGGTGGTTTATTGAACATGATTTGGGCTATTATCTTGATAAGATTGAAATCCTTATGTAAACCATTTCACTAGTGCTTTAGTTGTTTATTCTCAACATGAAGTTAATCAAGGGTATATCCTAGAAATGAAAACTCCCTCAGAATCTCCAATAAAGGGAACTCATAGGGTAGTATCCTAATGGTTTATCCCATCAATTATTTCTTCTATGTCAATTGGATTTATAATAACCCTTAATATATACTAATCATAATGGTCACTTTATAATAGATATATTATGAACTGTTATGATTCTTAAGGTTCTTCTAAATCAAATAAGATATAACCTATGACTATCCCAAATAATGAAATTCGTTCATGTTTTTTCTATAACTATATTACTTAATAAGGTATTTATTCGTTGATAAGGTAATTTAATTTATAAATTTTTAGGTTGTTACAAAAGAGGTTCTGCTTCCATAACCATTAGATCAATTATTAGATAGTTCTAAGCTACATGGTCTTGCATGTTTGGACACACATCATTAGATACCTACCTTACAAGAACATCTAAACCAACATCTCAAGGTTTTACTATATGAAGACATCATGTTAGCATTATTTGAAATTCCAAATGAATGATTAAAAATTCCTTTAGAAACGTAAAATGCCTTACCACTCAAGAAATTATTGTAACACAAAAAAATCACTATTGGAAGAATCATCCTAAGAGTATACCCATTATTATAAGGAACAACCTAGTAACCCTACCCAAGGCCAAACCTTAGTTTCTAGTACCTGAAAGTTAGTCCTATTCATAAACATATATAATACACACAAAAAATCAGATCAATAAATTAGAATGCTAGTAATGATGTATCACAGAAGAAAAAATGAAATATTAATAATGAAATTTAATTAATTAGATTACTATATATGAAATGAAACTAAACAAATTCCATGTAAACCTACATTCCTATTCGTGACTCATGACTTCTCAAGAATCCCATAAACTGTAATAACACAATGGTACTTAGGAATTACAAGAAACAATAATACCATAACAAGTATTATAAATCAGAACATAGGTAACTAGGAGGTCCGTTGTATAATATATGTTTTGTAACTTATGTGACTACCCTACCTCAGTCCCATATGGTCTACCTCCTTTGTAACTTTTCCCAAACAAAAGCAAGAAGAAAAAAAAGGAACAAAACTTTGATACAACTTTTTAATGTCATGACTAAATTAGTAGGTTGGAATAAATTGTTACATGACCTCTTGTGTGTATCCCCATATGAAAGAGGATACCAATTAACTATGCGGGTTCCAATGGTGCCATATAAGGACTATTCCCTTAGTAAAAATATCAATTCATTAGTATCATATCATGTAATTACAAACATCTTGGATGAACACATGATATAATAATCATTCAATAATTAAATGATATAATGATTATACAAAATAATCCAAAAGAAAATAAATGTGGAATGTTAAGATATATTTGATAAAAAAAAAATGTCAGTAATAATCTAGAGTTCAAACAAACATTTCCTCCCTCCTCCAATCTCGACATAATCAAATCCTCAACATAGCACCCATACCATAAACTGGATATATGACCATGAAATATTCTTGCACATCACACATAAACCCATTAGAAAAACCAATAAATATTTAACGTAAGTGAAAAATATAAATAAAATTAAATTTCATGAAAAGAGGGGGGAATTTTAAATAAACAATCTAGTGTCAAGTCATTATGTGATAACCAAGATTCCATAAACCAAGAATATACAAGCTTTAGCACCCTGGTAGAAGGGAGGTCAAAAGTATCCACTTCATGACATAGATCATTCCATATAATAAACACATTGGCTGAATAAATTAATCCAATTTTCCTGTATATCCCTTCCACCTTTAGGGAATAATCCCACATCATATTTCAACGAAAATTCGTAGTGTCTATATATCGACCCAGTTCATGGATCTAAAGTACGGAACATTCACACATGTCTAGCCGATATCTAAATCTAGGTAAATCCATATCCACATATATTGACCCAATATCTAGCACAATAAAAACCCACACTCAATATGTCATCTATGAAGGTGAAATCGGAAAAATCTGATAAAAACAACTATTCTCCCCTCAAAGGAATCAATTAGTCGAGCTAGACTATCCCCGTACTTTGCAACCAATCATAGAGGATTTACTCATGCATCCATATGCAATCAATATTCAAAGTACTAATAATTTCATAACAGATAATTTTTCTTGACCACACACACCCCCTCATTCATTTCACATAATAAAGGGTCTCATGTTTCACACACACCCACTTGGAATTCATATCAAGGAACAATATCTAGACTACAAAAACACACAAAAACTTGTTGTATCATAAAATTTATATATAAGGGATATCGTTGATAAAGAAATCATAAATCAAGAGTTTCCATCCCTATATATGAGAATCATCACCCAAATAAATTGCTTGAATGAAATTCCCCAGAACTAATCCCAATTTATCTCATGAGGGACTATAAATTAATGTTTTGAGAAAAGGAATATGACATCATCTTTGAGATAGACCAACTTACCAATGAGATTTGTCTCCAATGTTAGATATAAATCCATTTAATGGAAGAATGTTATTTCACTATATCTGACATCTATCCACGAAAAAAATCATATATTATCTATTAGATCATTGTAAAATCCATAGATCTAGCTGAAGTAGACTAGAACTATGATTTATCTTAATTGAAGAAACATTTTCTAGCTTGAATGGTTGAAAAATATAATTTGGGAGTCAATAGATTGATTGAAGATTGAAATTCTGAAGAGTGGGTAAGGAGAGATCAAATTCCATCAAAAGAGAGCTCGTATATTTTATTTTTATGAACTATGGTGAAACATAGGGAAGAGAATATAAAAATATATGTTAGATAATGTTTATTATAATTCCTTTAATGACTCAACCATCTCGAAACCACCAGAAGATCGGTTAGTAGATCTAGGTAGAATCTTGGGCTACTACATTAGCCACCCACTAGCTAGTGGATTTGTACTATCTTTCCAGTGGCCTATAGATCTTTAAGGAGTGACGATATCAAAAATGGAGTGAAAGAGGTAGAACCCGAAGGATGAAAGTTGGGTTCGAGAATTTCCCCTTACCTTGTACCCGAATGATTCCTTCTCTTTAATGTTCATTATAATGACATTATATTCATTAATTAGAAATCCAGAACCATGTGTACATTAATAGGGTTCATTCTGGTTTCATTATGTCATTTTATGTTCCTTTGGATGACTTATAGAGTTTAAAAACATTGTTTTGGGGATGTTCGTTTTTATGGTTTTTCTTGGGTTGTTCACTTGTATTCATAAATTGAAGTTCGGGTAGAACATGGGTAAACATACAGAAATGATATTACATGTAATTAATGATATTATAGGAGTTTTAATGATCTTATAATGAATTATAATAGATCCATGTGGATGAATCATTAGATAAGAATTAAATGATGGTTATTTGGGTCAATTTGGGCGGTTTTAGGATCACAATGAACTTGTTTTAAGTTATCACTTAGTAATATGGCCATAGGTTATTTATAAAACTTTAAATAGAAAATAATAAATATAAAATATTCTGGTTCAACCATAAAAATGTTTTCATGACCATATATTAATTTATAAATGGAAGAAGAAAGCATGTCGTTCTTGAAGGTGATAAATTAACACCTCACGAACAACACTCTCTTTAATAAAATAAAAGGAAGAGGGAAAGGGTATTGGATGATATAATATCCCATTATAATAATACAATTAAATTATATGTATAATAATTGAGATAAAATACAATTTGTATGAAGATAGGTGGGGAGAGATCAACAAATGAACTTGAACTTGAAAGGAAATTAAAGGAGAAGAGGGAGAGAAATTACCTCTAGAATCCCCATCTTGGGAACCACCTTAAGGGCCTAAGCTTGGTCTTTTGATGAGACCAGAAGCTATTAGACGTGGGGTAGAGGCTATGGAAGTTGTTTGGGCAGAGTTTAAAGAATGCTTGGAACTTGAGAGGTGTGAAGAAATGAGGGTGTGAAGGGTGGCTTTTATAGTGAAGGGGAGAGGGGTTTCCTTAATAAAAAAATTCATTAGTTTATTATTTCCCCACAATACATGGAATAGTGATTATTGAATTACCAGGAATAGTAATTTTATAATGTAATCCCGAACCAATTAGGCTTACATCAGCATATCATGACACATGACACTATAATTAGCTTATTTAGCTTATTTTGTAAATTACGGTATTTCACTATTCATCAAAAATTCATGTATCTCAGAAAAACCCCAAATATTTACCCAAACAGTTTTTTAATGTTAGAATACAAAAATGAAGTCCGTTTTTCAAAAATAATTTTCTATATATTCTTAATTTTATATTTAATTAAAATCGTAATTTACTTAAAAAACAGTTTTTAAGATTAAAACTGATTTTATAGTGCTTTGAAAAATTACGTAGGGTCTCATAAAATTATCTAAAAACTATAAGACATTGATTAAATAATTTATGAATACATTTTAGGGAAATAAATATTCTTCAAATTAATTAATTAATTATAATTAATAATTTATGACTTACAAAATACCAAAACGTTTACTAAGGTAAAATTGTCACATTCTAAGATTTCTAAGTTTTATTTTATTATGCATAGGTAATGTTGCTATTATGTTGGATGATTTACTATTCATAAGGGTCATATTACTATTCATAAGGGTATGTTACTATTCCTAAAGGTACGTTACTATTCACCGAAAATTATTTTTGTTTCATTAAACTCAAAAAATCATCTCGAACACAACAGTGTATTTTGGATTTTCAAAATTCCAAACATAGGAGTGAAAAACTTATGTTTAATGGTCACTTATCACTTATTAGTTCATTATTTTGTGTTTTTATGACATAAATATAAGAACGTAATTTTCCATTGAAAAACATTAGGTTGTTACATTCTTCCCCCCTTAAGGAAATTTTCCCCTGAAATTTCACTTTACACAAACAGGTGAGGGTACTTCTTCTTCATTGCCTCTTCTGGTTCCCAAGTTGCTTCCTCGATATTATGGTTCCTCCACAAAACATTGACAAGATGGGTTGTCTTGTTGCGTAGAACCTTATCTCTCCAATCTAGAATCTTAACTGGCTACTCCTCATAGGAGAGATCATCTTCTAGCTGCACCACCTCTGAGTTTAGTACATGTGAGGGGTCTGGTATGTACTTCCTCAGTAGTGATACATGAAACATATCATGAACTTGAGCCATATTAATTGGAAGTGAAAGATGATAGGCCATGACTAATATAAGGTCAAGGATCTCAAAGGGGCCAATATACCTTGGGATTAGCTTCCCTTTCTTCCTAAATCGCACGACTCTCTTCCATGGAGATATTCGAAGGAAGACTTCATCTCCAACATTGAACTCCAAGTCCCTTCGACGGTTGTCAGCATCACTCTTTTTCCGACTTTGAGCAGCTTTGATGTGTTTTTGGATGACTTGAACCTTCTCTGTCATCTCTTCAACCAGATCAGGTCCAAGTGGCTTTCTTTCTCCAACTTCATCCCAACAGGTTGGAGTTCTACATCGCTTTCCATACAGAGCTTCATATGGAGCCATCTAAATACTCGAGTGGAAGATATTGTTGTATGAGAACTCAACCAATGGGAGATGCTGATCCCAAACACCTTTGAATTCAAGAGATCAGGCTCTTATCATATCTTCAAGTGTCTGAATAGTCCTTTCAGACTGGCCATCGGTTTGGGGGTGATAGGCCTTGCTAAAATTTAATTCAGTACTCAATGAATATTGAAGGCTCCTCTAAAATTTAGATGTGAACCTTGGATCACGGTCAGAGACAATTGAGAGTGGAACACCATGCAGTCTCACCACTTCCTTCACATATATCTTTGCAAGTTGATCAAGTGAGAGGTCTTCCTGAATAGCGAGAAAATGGGCAGTCTTGGTGAGTCGGTCAACTAAAACCCATATTGCATTATTTCCCTTTGATGTCTTTGGGAGACCTGTGACAAAGTCCATAGTAACATTTTCCCATTTCCACATGGGTATAGTCAATGGCTGTATCATACCTTTGGACTTTTTTTGCTCAGATTTAACTTGCTGACATACTAAGCACTTTGATATATATTCTACAATCTCTTTCTTCATGTTATCCCACCAGAAGTGTTCACAGAGATCACAATACATCTTTGTACTCCCTGTATGGATAGAAAATGTTGAGCTATGTGCATTATCCAATAGATCCTTCTTTATCCTAGGTGAGGAAGGCACACAAAGCCGCGTTCCAAACTGAATCACACCATCATTGTCGATATGGAACTCTTGCAGCTTCCCTTCCTTTACTGCATTCACCCTCTTTTGTATCTCCACATCATCCCTTTGTGCTTCCTTAATCTTCTCCTAGATGGATGGTTGCGCAATCATTTGGGAAATGTAGGATTTATCCCCTCCCATTATGATTTCCAAATCCATTCTTTGCATATCCATAAAGATAGGGTCTTTCTCAATCCACAACATGGATAGAGTAGCAGGTTTTTTTCTGCTTAGAGCATCATCTACCTTGTTCGCCTTTCCAGGATTATAGTGAATAGAGAAATCGTAATCCTTGATTAGCTCTAACCATTTCTTTTGACGCATATTGAGATCCTTTTGTGTGAATATATAATTTAGGCTCTTGTGGTCAGTGTATATTTCACACTTCTCTCCATAAAGGTAGTGCCGCCATATTTTCAAGGCAAAAATCACGGCTGCCAGCTCTAGATCATGTGTTGGGTAGTTCTGCTCATGGATCTTCAACTATTGTGAGGTATAGGCTATCACATTATCATTTGGCATGAGTACACAACCCAAGCCTTTCTTTGAAGAATCACTGTATATCAAAAAAATTTCTCCACTTTTTGGTAGTGTGAGTACAGGTGCAGTGATCAGTCTTCTCTTTAGCTCCTTAAATATTCCCTCACATTCTTCCATCCAGACATACTTTACCCCGTTCCTTGTTAACTTAGTTAGCGGGATTTACAATCGTGAGAAGTTTCTCACAAAATGTCGGTAGTACCCAGCTAATCCAAGAAAACTATGGATTTCTATGACACTAGAGGGCCTGGGCCATTCGTGAATCACCTTTGTCTTTGAAGGGTCCACATAAATTCCCTCACTTGTGATCACATGTCCCAAGAACGGGACTTGATTCATCCAAAAGTCACACTTGCTGAACTTGGCGTACAACTTCTCCTTTCTCAATTTCACCAACACAAGTATTAGATGTTCTCCACGTTCTTCCTTTCTCTTGGAGTAGATGAGAATATCTTTGATAAAAACTACCAAAAATTTGTCAAGGTAATGTATAAAGACTCTATTGATCAAATCCATGATGATTCCAGGGGCATTAGTAAGTCCAAAGGGCATCACCAAAAATGCATAGTGCCCATACCTTGTACGGAAGGCAGTCTTCTGAATATCTTCCTTCTTCACCTTTACATGATGATATCCAGAACGAAGTTCCACCTTTGAGAAGTATTGAGCTCCTCTTTACTGGTCAAAAAATTCATCAATCCTTGGGAGAGGATACTTGTTCTTTATGGTGATCTTGTTAAGTTCCCGATAATCGACACACATCTGCATGGTTCCATCCTTCTTCTTCACAAAGAGCACTGGTGCACCCGAAGGTGATGCACTAGGTCGTATGAACCCTTTGTCCAGATGCTCTTACAGCCACTTCTTTAACTCCTCCAGTTTTATTGGAGTCATCCTATAGGGTCACTTTGAG
The DNA here is from genome assembly GCA_963277665.1 of Viscum album. NCBI lineage: Eukaryota > Viridiplantae > Streptophyta > Magnoliopsida > Santalales > Viscaceae > Viscum > Viscum album. Next base: position 101,368,613 of record OY728159.1, read on the forward strand.
ATAGGAGTAGCTCCGGGTATGAGTTCAATTGACAAATCTACCTCACGATCCGGGGGAATTCCAGGTAACTCTTCGAGAAATACGTCGCCGTATTCCCTCACGATGGGCATTTCCTCAATGTTGGAGCTTTCCTTCGACTCAACCATTTGGGAGAGGTATGCTTCTTCATTGGGAATCAACACCCACACCATTGAAGGATTTTTCAAAGGAGATTCATGATCTTCCTTGCATTTGTAGAGGAGCATGGGATGGTTCAGAATATGAAAAGATATTTCCTTTTCTCGACAGTTGATTTGCACTCTATATAAAGAGAGCCAGTCCATTCCCATTATAGCATTGAATTTCACCAAAGGAAGTATTACGAGATTTTACAGAACAATCTTCCCACATACACCAATAGTAGAAGAGTCAAACACTTGGGTTGCAATGATTTCACCACTCTATGTTTTTACAGATATCTCTACTTCAAGGTTTCGGGGCTTCGATTCTATAGTTCTATCAAACATGCAAGATATAAAGGAATGCGTAGAACCATAATCAAATAACACTTTTTCCATTATTGAGTGAATAGGAAGTGTAACTTGTACGAATTAATTATCATGATCCACCTCCTTATTAGTGATTTCATAATCCTTCCCTTGTTCCTTTGGCTTTGGTGGCTGGTGACACTGATTACCCTCGAGAGCTCGAGGTTTAGTGCACTGGTTTGCATAGTACCCTAGCTCCTTACAGTTGTAGCATTGAACCATGGGTGGGTCTCCCCTTTCATCAACTACATTATCCTACTATTTTGAGTCTTTTCGATACTCTTGAGAATGGTGTCATTCTTTCCCACACTTGAAGCATTTCCCCATCCCTTTGAGGCAGTTCCCATGGTGCAACTTCCCAAATTTTTGGCATGTGGGTCGTTGATGTTTCTTCCCCCCTTTGTCACTTGATCCCCCGGCTTGAAACTCTATATTTTTTTTTATCCCCATAGCCATGGGACCATTATCCAAACTCCATTTCCACTTTGAGAGCACACTAAACAACTTCTTCATAACTCCCAAAGTCTCGAATTGTAAGATCCTTTCGAAAGTGTGGTTTTAATCCACTAAAGAATCTATCAATTTTTCTATCATTGTTGATAACAAAACCCAAAGCATACCATGCGAGCGTTGTGAAATTCTCTTCATAAGTTGTGACATATTCTACTTCTATTTTCTTGAGATCTTTGAATTATCTCTCCATCTTCGTGCGAAGAGTTTGTGGGAAATAATTATTAAGAAACATTATCTTAAAGTCTTCCCATTCCATCTCTTCAATTTCCTCCCTTGGCTTGGTGTTCTTAATCAAATCCAACCATTGATGGACTTCTCCATCTAGATGATAAATGACAAGAGTCACCTTCTCCATCTCAAAATAGTGAAGAACAAAAAAGATCTTCTCCATGGAGTTGACCCACTGTTCCGCAACTAGTGGATCATAAGATCCACTAAACGTCGGCGGTCGTTGCCGCATAAAACATTCGATAGCCAGTTGCTACATCTTTGGATAAGGAGGACGTTCCCCATTATTATGGTTATTGTTCATAACCTGAGATAATTGGGTAAGAATCACCATGATGTTTTGAACACCACCTCCCAAATCATTGGGGATGTCTTTCGGGCAATCGTTGCATTGACCCTCGCATGAGTTGTTGGCCTAATTTCTCCTAGTTCCGACCATTTTCTAAAATATAAAAGGTCAGAACAAAACATACGTAAACAAGTCATGAATAACTTATTAATTTAAACAATTTATACCAGAAACATAACATATGGGATCCCTAGGTAAATATTCTTGTGTGCATATTTGTACTTAATCTCATTATATAGGTTTCCTATAGGGTTCACAAATCCTAATTCCCAAATTATCTAAACCTCGCCTTTGATACCAACTATAGCGACTCAGAATTTTCGTAAATTACTATTACATCATTTCAAAGATAAACAACATAATAGTATCACACATAGAGGATCCAAAGTTTATTGTCTTGAGCAAACTAGGAACATACATAAGAATTACAAAAATCAAGAAAAAACATTTATTTAATTTCTTCTTCTCTAGATTCTTATTAGCACTTGTCCTCTCATTAGTACATGTAGACACCAGAGGATATACATAAAAAGGGGGGAGCTATATTTCCATTAAGAGGATAGGTAAGAACAATATAGCATGGGGTGAGCATAAACATAACATCGAAAAAATATCATGAACATGCGATGAGAATAAATAAAAGACTTGACATGAGGCAATGCATAAAAATGAAACATCATGTCTTAGAGGTTAACTACCACACATACTTTTGAACCAACAAAGAATCATGTTCACACATAATTTCACATTTAATCATGAGATTCATTACTTTACCCAATGCATTGGAGCGCTATATAATTCCGGGTGCACACATCACATTTAAACATTCATATTGCGCTATATAATTCCAGGAGCACCCGTCACATCATAACATTATCATTTATCATGCATGACACAATGAACATATAACATAAATTAAAATAACTAACACATGAAAAGGAATGGGATTCATCTCATTAGAACACATTCATAAACTTTGGGTTCCCAAAATAAAGAGGGAACAACATACTTGATACAAGAACCATCAACCTTGAATGGGAGGTAAAAGTTGAGTTCTTAAGAGAAGTGTTCTTTTAGAAAACATTTGGATTGACATAAACATAATTTGAAAACATGTATATCCCAGAAAAGTAAAGACAATGATGAAAAAAATGATCTTTAAGGAGTGAACATATCAAAAATGGAGTGAAATAGGTAGAACCCGAAGGATGAAAGTTGGGTTCGAGAATTTCCCCTTACCTTGTACCTGAATGCTTCCTTCTCTTTAATGTCCTATATAATGACATTATATTAATTAATTAGAAATACAGAATAATATTTTCATTAATAGGGTTCATTATGGTTTCATTATGTCATTTTATGTTCCTTTGGATGACTTATAGAGTTTAAAAACATTGTTTTGGGGATGTTTGTTTTTATGGTTTTTCTTGGGTTGTTCAATTGTATTCATAAATTGACGTTCAGGTAGAACATGGGTAAACATACAGAAATTATATTACATGTCATTAATGATATTACTGGAGTTTTAATGATCATTCAATGAATTATATTATATCCATGTGGATGAATCATTAGATAAGAATTAAATGATGGTTATTTAGGTCAATTTGGGCGGTTTTTGGATCACAACTAACTTGTTTTAACTTATCACTTAGTAATATGGCCATAGGTTATTTCCATAACTTTAAATAGAACATAATAAATATAAAATATTCTGGTTCAACCATAAAAATGGTTTCATGACCAGATATGAAGGTAGAAATGGAAGAAGAAATCATGACGTTCTTCAAGGTGATAAATTAACACCTCACGAACAACGTTCTCTTTAATAAAAATAAAAGGAAGAGGTAAAGGGGGTTGAATGATATAATATACCATTAGAATCATAAAATAACATTATATGTATAATACTGAAGTTACAATACAATTTGGATGAATATAGGTGGCAAGAGATCAAGAAATGAACTTGAACTTGAAAGGAAATTATAGGAGAAGAGGGAGAGAAATTACCTCTAGAATCCTCCTATTGAGAACCTCATTAAGGGCATAAGCGTGGTCTTTTGATAAGACCAGAAGCTCTTAGACGTGGGGGAGGGGATAGGGAAGGTGTTTGGGTAGAGTTTAGAGAAGGCTTGGAGCTTGAGAGGTGTGAGGAAATGAGGGCGTGAAGGGTGGCTTTTATAGTGAAGGGGAGAGGGGTTTCCTTAATATAAAATTCATTAGTTTATTATTTCCCACAAGACAAGGAATAGTGAGTATTGAATGACCAAGAATTTTAATTTTATAATGTAATCCCGAAAAAATTGGTCTTACATCAGTAGAACATCACACATGACCCTATAATTAGCTTATTTAGCTTATTTTGTAAATTACGGTATTTCACTATTCATAAAAAATTCAAGTATCTCAGAAAAATCCCAAAAATTTACCCCAACCATTTTCAACATGTAGAATAGAAAAATAAAGTACATTTTTCAAAAATAATTTTCTAAATATTAATAATTTAATATTTAATTAAAATCATAATTTACTTAAAAACAGTTTTTAAGATTAAAACAGATTTTATAGTGCTTTCAAAAATTACGTAGGATCTTATAAAATTGCCTAAAAACTATAGGAAATTGATTCAATAATTTATGAATACATTTTAGGGAAATAAATATTCTTTTAAATTAATTAATTAATTATAATTAATTATTTATGACTTACAAAATACCAAAACGTTTACTAAGGTCAAATTGTCACTTTCTAAGAGGTGTAAATTTTATTTTATTATGCCTAGTTAATGTTACTCTTATGTTGGATGATTTACTGTTCATAAGGGTCATAATACTATTCATAAGGGTATTTTACTATTTCTAAGGGTACGTTACTATTCACAGAAAATTATTTTTGTTTCATTAGACTCCAAAAATCATCTTGAACACAACTGTTTATGTCAGATTTTCAAAATTCCAAACATATGAGTGACAAACTTATGTTTAGAGGTCACTTATCACTTAGTAGTTCATTATTTTGTGTTTTTATGGCATAAATATAAGAAGGTAACTTTCCATTGAAAAACATTGGGTCATTACATTCTTCCCCCCTTAAGGAATTTCACCCCTGAAATTTCACTTTACACAAATAGGTGAGGGTACTTATCCTTCATTTCCTCTTCTGGTTCCCAAGTAGCTTCCTCAAAATTATGGTTCCTCCACAAAACATTGACAAGATGGGTTTTCTTGTTGCGTAGAACCTTATCTCTCTGATCTAGAATATTTACTAGCTGCTCCTCATAGGAGAGATCATCTTACAGCTGCACCACCTCTGAGTTTAGTATATGTGAGGGGTCTGGTATGTACTTCCTCAGTAGTGATACATGAAACACATAATGAACTTTAGCCATATTCATTAGAAGTGAAAGACGATAGGCCACGACTCCTACGCGGTCAAGGATCTCAAAGGGGCAAATATACCTTCAGCTTAACTTCCCTTTCTCCCCGAATCACATGAATCTCTTCCATGGAGATATTCGATGGAAGACTTTATCTCCAACATCGAATACCAAGTCCCTTCGATGGTTGTTAGCATAGCTCTTTTGCCGACTTTGAGTAGCTTTGATGTGTTTTTTGATGACTTAAACCTTTTTCTGTCATCTCTTGAATAAGATTGGGTCCTAGTAGCATTCTTTCTCTAACTTCATCCCAACAGGTTGGAGTTCTACATCGCTTTCCATACAGAGCTTCATATGGAGCCATATGAATACTCGAGTTGAAGCTATTGTTGTATGAGAACTCAACCAATGGAAGATGCTGATCCCAACTACCTTTGAATTCAAGAGAGCAGGCTCTTAGCATATCTTCAAGCGTCTGAATAGTCCTTTCAGACTGGCCATTGGTTTGGGGGTGATAGGTCGTGCTAAAATTTAATTCAGTACTCAAAGAATGTTGAAGGCTCCTCCAAAATTTATATGTGAACCATGGATCACGATCAGAGACAATTGAGAGTGGAACACCGTGCAGTCTCACCACTTCCTTCACATATATCTATGCAAGTTTATCAAGAGAGAGGTCTTCTCGAATAGTGATAAAATGGGCAGTCTTGGTGAGTTGGTCAACCACAACCCATATCACATTATTTCCCTTTGACGTCTTCGGGAGACCTGTGACAAAGTCCATAGTAACATTTTCCCTTTTCCACATGGGTATAGGCAATGGTTGCATCATACCTTTGGAATTTTGTCGCTCATATTTAACTTGATGATATACCAAGCAACTTGATATATATTCTGCAGTATCCTTCTTCATGTTATCCCACCAGAAGTGTTCTTGTAGATCATGATACATCTTGGTACTCCTAGGATGGATAGAGAAAGTTGAGCTATGTGCATTATCCAATAGTTCCATCTTTATCCTGGGTGATGAAGGCACACAAAGCCACATTCCAAACTGAATCACACCATCATCGTCGTTATGGAACTCTTGCAGCTTCCCTTCCTTTACTGCATTCACCCTCTTTTGTATATCCACATCATCCATTTTTGCTTCCTTAATCTTCTCCTAGATGGATGGTTGCGCAATAATTTGGTCAAGGTAGGAGTTTATCCCCTACCATTATGATTTACAAATCCATTCTTTACATATCCATGAAGATAATTTCTTTCTCAATCTGCAACATGGATAGAGTAGCAGGTTCTTTTCTTCTTAGAGCATCAGCTACCTTTTCGCCTTTCCAAGATGATAGTGAATAGAACAATCGTAATCCTTGATGTTCTCTAACCATCTCCTTTGACGCATGTTGAGCTCCTTTTGTGTGAATATATACTTTAGGCTCTTGTGGTCGGTGTATATGTCACACTTCTCACCATAAAAGTTGTGCCGACATATTTTCAACGCAAAAATCACGGCTTCCAACTCTAGATAATGCGTCAGGTAGTTCTGCTCATGGATCTTCAACTATCAGGAGGCGTAGGCTATCAAATTATCATTTTTCATGAGTACACAACCCAAACCATTATTTTAAGCATCACTGTATATAATAAAACTTTCTCCACTTTTCGGTAGTGTGAGTACAGGTGCAGTGATCAGCCTTCTCTTTATCTCCTTAAAGCTTCCCTCACATTCCTCCGTCCAGACATACTTTACCCCTTTCCTTGTTAACTTAGTCAGCAGGCATGAAAATCATGAGAATTTTCTCACAAAATGTCGGTAGTACCTAGATAATACAAGAAAACTATGGATTTCTGTGACACTAGAGGGCCTAGGACATTCCCCAATCACCTTTGTCTTTGAAGGTTCCACAGAAATTCCCTCACTTGTGATCACATGTCCCAAGAACGTTACTTGATTCATCCAAAAGTCACACTTTCAGAACTTGGCGTATAACCTCTCATTTCTAAATGTCGCCAACACAAGTCTTAGATGTTCTTCTTGTTACTCCTTTCTCTTGAAGTAGATGAGAATATCATCGATAAACACTACAACAAATTTGTCAAGGTAATGTCTAAAGACTCTATTCATGAAATCCATGAAGATTATATGGGAATTAGTAAGTCCAAAGGGAATCACCAAAAACTCATAGTGCCCATACCTTGTACGGAAGGTAGTCTTCTGAATATCTTCCTTCTTTACCTTTACCAGATGATATCTAGAACGAAGATCCACCTTTGAGAAGTATTGAGCTCTTCTTAACTATTCAAACATGTCATCAATCTATGGGAGAGGATACTTGTTCTTTACGGTGATCTTGTTGAGTTCCCGATAATTGATACACAGCTGCATGGTTCCATCCTTCTTGTTCACAAAGAGCACTGGCGCACCCCAAGGTGATGCACTAGGGCATATGAACCCTTTGTCCAGATTCTCTTGCAGCTGCTTCTTCAACTCCTCCAGTTTGATAGGAGCCATCCTATAGGGGCACTTTGAGATAGGATTAGCTACGGGTATGAGTTCAATTGAGAACAATACCTCACGATCAGGGGGAATTCTGGGTAACTATTAGGGAAATACATCGTCGTATTCCCTCACGATGGGAATTTTTTAAAGGTTAGAACACTCCTTCAACTCAACCATTTGTGTGAGGTATGCTTCTTCATAGGGAATAAACACCCACACCATTAAAGGATTTTTCAAAGAAGATTCATGATCTTCCTTGAATTTGTATTGGAGCATGGGATGGTTTGGAATATGAAAAGATATTTCCTTTTCCTGACAGTTGATATGCGCTCTATATATCGAGAGCCATTTGATTCCCATTATAGTATCGAATTCCAAAAAAGGAAGTATTACGAGATTTTCTGGAAGAATCTTCCCACATACGCCAACGGGAGAAGAGTCAAACACTTGGGTCACAATGATTTTACCACTCGGTGTTTTTATAGATATCTCTACTTCAAGGTTTCACAGCTTTGATTCTATAGTTCTAGAAAACTTCCATGATATAAAGTAATGCGTAGAACTAGAATCAAATAATACTTTTTCCATTCTTGAGTGAATAGGAAGTGTACCTTGTATGACTTCATTATCATGATCCAACTCCTCATTAGTGATGGCATAAGCCTTCCCTTGTTCCATTGGCTTTGGTGGCTACGGACACTGATTACCCTGGAGAGCTCAAGGTTTAGTGCACTGGTTTGCATAGTGCCATAGCTCCTTATAGTTGTAGCATTGAACCATGGGTGGTTCTGTCCTTTCATCAGCTACATTCTCCTTCCTTTTTGTGTCTTTTCGACACTCTTGATCATGGTTTCCTTCTTTCCCACACTTTAAGCATTTCCCCATCCCTTTGATTCAGTTCCCATGGCGCAACTTCCCACATTTTTGGCATGTGGGTTGTTGATTTTTCTTCCCACCATTGTCACTAGATCCCCCGGATTGAAACTCCATCTTTATTTTCTTATCCCCATAGCCATGGGACCATTATCAAAGCACCATCTCCACTTTGAGAGCACACCAAACATCTTTTTCATAACTCCCAAAGTCTCGAATTTTAAGAGCCTTTCGAAGGTGTGGTTTTAATCCACTAAAGAATCTGTTAATTTTTCTATCATTGTTGATAACAAAACCCGAATCATACCTTTTGATCCTTGTGAAATTCACCTCATAGGTTGTGACATATTCTCCTTATATTTACTTGAGCTCTAGGGATTCTCTCTCCATCTTCATGCGAAGATTTCATGGGAATTAGTTTTTAAGAAACATTATCTTAAAGTCTTCCCATTCCATCTGTTCAATTTCCTCTTTTGGCTTGGTGTTTTTAATCAAAGCCCACCATTGATCGGATTTTCCATATAGACGATAAACGGCTAGAGTCACCTCCTCCGTCTCAAAATATTAAAGAACAAAAAAGATCTTCTCCTTGGAGTTGACCCAATTTTCTGTAACTAGTGGATCAGAAGATCCACTAAATGTCGGTGGTTGTTGCAGTATAAAACATTCGATAGCCAGTTTCTCCCTCTTTGGTGAAGGAGGAATTTTCCCATTATAATGGTTATTGTTCATAACATGATATAATTAGGTAATAATCGCCATGAAGTATTGAACTCCACCTCCCAAATCATTGGGGATGTCATTCGGGAAATCGTTGCATTATCCCTCGCATGAGTTGTTGGCCTGATTTCTCCTGATTCCCACCATTTTCTAAAATAGAAAAGGTTAAAACAAAACATAATTAAACAAGTCATGAATAACTTATTCATTTAAAAAATTTATACCAAAATCATAACATATGGGATCCCTAGGTAAATATTCTTATGTGCATATTTTTACTTAATCTCATTCTATAGGTTTCCTCTAGGGTTCACTAATCCTAATTCCCAAATTAACTAAACCTTGCCTCTGATACCAACTATAGCGACCCGAACTTTTTTTATATTACTATTATATCATTTCAAAGATAAACAACATAATAGTATCACACATATGAGATCCAAAAGATTAGTGTCTTGGGAAAACTCGGACCATACATAAGAATTACAACATCAAGAAAAAACATTTATTTAATTTCTTATTCTCTAGATTCTTATTGGAACTTGTCTTCTCCTTAGTACATATAGCCACCTGAGGATATATAAAAAAATGGGTGAGATAGAATCCCAGTAAGAGTATAGGTAATAACAATATAGCATGGGGTGAGCATAAACATAACATAGGCAAAATATCATGAACATGAGAGGAGCATAAATAAAAGACTTGACATGTGGCAATGCATAAAAATGAAACATCATGTCTTAGTGGTTAACTACCAAAAATACTTGTGAACCAAGCTAGAGTCTTGTTCAAACATCATTTCACATTTACTCATGATATTCATCACTTTACCCAATGCATTGGAGCTCTATATAATTCCGAGCCCACCCGTCACTTTTAAACATTCATATTGTGCTATATAATTCCAGGCACACCCGTCACATCATAACATTACCATTTATCATGCATTCCACAATGAACATATAACATAAATGAAAATAGCTAACCCATTGAAAGGAATGAGTTTAATCTCATAATAACACATTCATAAAATTTGGGTTCCCAAAAGAAAGAGGGAACAACATACTTGATACAAGAACCATCAACCCTGAATGAGAGGTAAAATTTGAGTTCTTAAGAGAAGGGTTCTTTCGAAAAAAATTAGGATTGAAATAAGCTTCATTAGAAAACATTTATATCCATGAAAACGAAAGAAAATGATTAAAAATTATCTTTAAGTAGTGACCATACCAAAAATGGAGTGAAAGAGGTAGAACCCGAAGGATGAAAGTTGGGTTCGAGAATTTTCCCTTACCTTGTACACGAATGCTTCCTTCTCATCAATGTCCTGTATAATGACATTATATTCATTAATTAGAAATACAGAACCATGTTTACATTAAAAGGGTTCATTCTGGTTTCATTATGTCATTTTATGTTCCTATGGATGACTTATATAGTTTAAGAACATTGTTTTGTGGATGTTCCTTTTTATGGTTTTTCTGGGGTTGTTTACTTGTATTCATAAATTGAAGTTCGGGTAGAACATGGGTAAACATACAGAAATGATATTAAATTTAATTAATGATATTAAAGGAGTTTTAATGATCTAATAATTAATTATATTAGATCCATGTGGATGAATCATTAGATAAGAATTAAATGATGGTTATTTGGGTCAATTTGGGTGGTTTTTGGATCACAACGAACTTGTTTTAACTAATCACTTAGTAATATGGCCATAGGTTATTTACAGAATTTAAAATAGAACATAATAAATATAAAATATTCTGGTTCAACCATAAAAATGGTTTTATGACCAGATTTTTAGGTAGAAATGGAAGAAGAAAGCATGTCGTTCTTGAAGGTGATAAATTAACACCTCACGAACAACGTTCTCTTTAATAAAATAAAAGGAAGAGGGAAAGGGGGTTGGATGATATAATATTCCATTAGAATCATAAAATTACAGTATATTTATAATACTAGAGTTACAATACAATTTGGATGAAGATAGGTGGGGAGAGATAAAGAAATGTACTTGAACTTCAAAGGAAATTATAGGAGAAGAGGGAGAGAAATTACATCTAGAATCCTCCTCTTGAGAACCTCCTTAACGGCCTAAGATTGGTATTTTGATGAGACCATCAGCTCCTGGACGTGGGGAACGGGCTAGGGAAGGTGTTTGGGTAGAGTTTAGTAATTTCTTAGAGCTTGAGAGGTGTGATGAAATGAGGGTGTGAAGGGTAGATTTTATAGTGAAGGGGAGAGGGGTTTCCTTAATATAAAATTCATTAGTTTATTATTTCCCCACAAGACAAGGAATAGTGAGTCTTGAACGACCAAGAATAGTAATTTTATAATGTAATCCCGAACCAAGTGGGCTTACATCAACAGAACATCACACATGACCCTATAATTAGCTTATTTAGCTTATTTTGTAAATTATGATATTTCACTATTCATAAAAAATTCAAGTATCTCAGAAAAATCCAAAAAATTTACCCCAGCCATTTTTTGACATGTAGAATCCAAAAATGAAGTACATTTTTCAAATATAATTTTTTGAAAATTATTAATTTAATATTTAATTAAAATCATAATTTACTTAGAAAAACTGTTTTTAGATTAAAACTGATTTTATAGTGCTTTCGAAAATTATGTAGGGTCTTATAAAATTATCTAAAAACTATAAGACATTGATTCAATAATTTATGAATACATTTTAGGGAAATAAATATTCTTTTAATTTAATTAATTAATTATAATTAATTATTTATGACTTACAAAATACCAAAACGTTTACTAAGGTCAAATTATCACTTTCTAAGATGTCTAAATTTTATTTTATTTTGCATAGGTAATGTTACTCTTATGTTGGATGATTTACTATTCATAAGGGTCATATTACTATTCATAAGGGTATGTTACTATCCCAAAGGGTACGTTACTATTCACTGAAAATTATATTTGTTTCATTAGACTCCAAAAATAATCTTGAACACAACCGTGTATGTCGGATTTTCAAAATTCCAAATATAGGAGTGAAACACTTATGTTTAAAGGTCACTTATCACTTAGTAGTTCATTATTTTGTATTTTTATGACATAAATATAAGAAGGTAATTTTCCATTTAAAAATATTGGGTCGTTACATTCTTCCCCCTTAAAGAATTTCACCCCTGAAATTTCACTTTACACAAACAGGTGAGGGTACTTCTCTTTCATTGCCTCCTCTGGTTCCCAAGTTGCTTCCTCAAACTTATGGTTCCTCCATAAAAATTTGACAAGATGGGTTGTCTTGTTGAATAGAACCTTATCTCTCTGATCCAGAATCTTTATTGGCTGCTCCTTGTATGAGAGATCATCTTCCATCTGCACCACCTCTGAGTTTAGTACATGTGAGGGGTCTGGTATCTACATCCTCAGTAGTGATACATGAAACACATCATGAACTTGAGCCATATTCGGTGGAAGTGGAAGACAATAGGCCACGACTCCTATGCGGTCAAGGATCTCTAAGGGGCCAATATACCTTGGGCTGAGCTTCCCTTTCTTCCTGAATCACAAGACTCTCTTCCATGGAGATATTCGAAGGAAGACTTTATCTCCAACATCGAACTCCAAGTCCCTTCGACGGTTGTCAGCATATCTCTTTTTCTGAATTTGAGTAGCTTTGATATCTTTTTAGATGACTTTAACCTTCTCTGTTATCTCTTGAACAAGATCGTGTCCATGTAGATTTATTTCTCCAACTTCATCCCAAAAGGTTGGAGTTCTACATTTCTTTCCATACAGAGCTTCATATGGAGCCATCTGAATACTCGAGTGGAAGCTATTGTTGTATGAGAAATCAACCAATGGGAGATGCTGATCCCAACCACCTTTGAATTCAAGAGAGTAGGCTCTTAACATATCTTCAAGTGTCTGAATATTCCTTTCAGACTAGCCATCAGTTTGGGGGTGATAGGACATGTTGAAATTTAATTCAGTACTCAAAGCATGTTGAAGTCTCCTCTAAAATTTAGATGTGAAACTTGGATCACGGTCAGAGAAAATTGAGACTGGAACACCGTGCAGTCTCACCACTTCCTTCACATATATATTTTCAAGTTGATCAAGTGAGAGGTCTTCCCGAATAGCGATAAAATGGGCAGTCTTGGTGAGTTAGTCAACCATAACTCATATCGCATTATTTCCCTTTGACGTCTTCGGGAGACTTGTGACAAAGTCAATAGTAACATTTTCCCATTTCCACATGGGTATAGGAAATGGCTGCATCATACCTTTGGACTTTTGTTTCTCAACTTTATCTTGCTGACATACCATGCACCTTGATATATATTCCGGAATCTCCTTCTTCATGTTATCCCACTAGAATTGTTCTCGGAGATCACAATACATCTTGGTACTCCCAGGATTGATAGATAAAGTTGAGCTATGTGCATTATCCAATAGATCCTTCTATATCCTAGGTGATGAAGGCACACAAATCCGTGTTCCAAACCGAATCATACCATCATCATTGATATGGAACTCTTGCCGCTTCCCTTCCTTTACTACATTAACCTTATTTTGTATCTCGACATCCTCCCTTTGTGATTCATTAATATTTTCCTGGATGGATGGTTGGGAAATAATTTGGGAAATGTAGGATGTATCCCCTGCCATTATTATTTACAAATCCATTATTTACATATCCATGAAGATAGGGTCTTTCTCAATCCACAACATGGATAGAGTAGCCAGTTCTTTTCTGCTTAGATCATCAACTACCTTATTCGCCTTTCCAGGATGATAGTGAATAGAGCAATCTCAATCCTTTATTAGCTTTAACCATCTTCTTTGATTCATGTTGAGCTCCTTTTGTGTGAATATATAATTTAGGCTCTTGTGGTCGGTGTATATGTCACACTTCTCACTATAAAGGTAGTTCTGCTAGATTTTCAAGGAAAAACCCACAGTTGCCATCTCTAGATCATGCGTCAGGTAGTTCTGCTCATGGATCTTCAACTGTCGTGAGGCGTAGGCTATCACATTATCATTTTTCATGAGTACACAACCCAAGACTTTCTTTGAAGCATCACTGTATATCACAAAACTTTTTCCACTTTTCGGTAGTGTGAGTACAGGTCCAGTTATCAGCCTTCTCTTTATCTCATTAATGATTCCCTCACATTCTTCTATCCAGACATACTTTACCCCTTTCCTTGTTAACTTAGTTAGAGGGCTTGAAAATCGTGAGAAGTTTCGCACAAAACATCGGTAGTACCCAGCTAATCCAAAAAAACTATACATTTCTATGGCACTAGAGGGCCTCGTCCATTCCTCAATCACCTTTTTCTTTGAAGGGTCCACAGAAATTCCCTCACTTGTGATCACATGTCCCAAGAACGTGACTTGATTCATCCAAAAGTCACACTTGCTGAACTTGGTGTACAACTTCTCCTTTCTCAATGTGTCCAACAAAAGTCTTAGATGTTCTTCATGTTCCTCCTTTCTCTTGGAGTAGATGAGAATATCATCAATAAACACTACCACAAATTTGTCGAGGTAATGTCTAAAGACTCTATTCATCAAATCCATGAAGATTTTAGGGGCATTAGCAAGTCCAAAGGGCATCACCAAAAAATCATAGTGCCCATACCTTGTACAGAAGACAGTCTTCTGAATATCTTCCTTCTTCACCTTTACCTGATGATATCCAGAATGAAGATCCACCTTTGAGAAGTATTGAGCTCTTCTTAACTGGTCAAACAAGTCATCAATCCTAGGGAGAGGATACTTGTTCTTTATGGTGATCTTGTTGAGTTCCTGATAATCGATACACATCTGCATGGTTCCATCCTTCTTCTTCACAAAGAGCACTGGCGCACCCCAAGGTGATGCACTAGGGCGTATGAACCCTTTGTCCTGATTATATTACAACTGCTTCTTTAACTCCTCACTCCAGTTTGATAGGAGACATCCTATAGGTGCACTTTGATATAGAAGTAGGTCCGGGTATGAGTTCAATTGAGAAATATACCTCACAGTCTGAGAGAATTCCAGGTAACTCTTTGGGAAATACATTGTCTTATTCCCTCACGATGGGAATTTCCTCAAGGTTGGAACTTTCCTTCTACTCAACCATTTGGGTGAGGTATGCTTCTTCATAGGGAATCAACACCCACACCATTGAAGGATTTTTCAAAGGAGATTCATGATCTTCCTTGCATTTGTTGAGGAGCATGGGATGGTTCAAAATATGAAAAGATATTTCCTTTTCCTGGCAGTTGATATGCACTCTATATAACGAGAGCCAGTCCATTCCCATTATAGCATCGAATTCCACAAAAGGAAGTATTATGAGATTTTCCAGAAGAATATTCCCATATACACCAACGGGAGAAGAATCAAACACTTGGTTTGCAATGATTTCACCACTTTATGTTTTTACAAATATCTCTACTTCAAGGTTTTGGGGCTTTGATTCTATAGTTCTAGCAAACTTGTAAGATATAAATGAATTCATAGAACCAGAATCAAATAATACTTTTTCCATTCTTGAGTGAATAGTAAATCTACCTTGTAAGACATCATTATCATGATCCACCTCCGCATTAGTGATGGCATAATCCTTCCCTTGTTCCTTTGTCTTTGGTGGCTACTAATGCTGATTACAGTCGAGAGCTCGAGGATTAGTGCACTGGTTTGCATAGTACCCTAGCTCCTTACAGTTGTAGCATTGAACTATGGGTGGTTCTCTCTTTTCATTGGCTACATTCTCCTTTCTTTTTGTGTTTTTTTGACACTCTTGATCATAGTGTCCTTTTTTCCCACAATTGAAGAATTTACCCGTCTTTTTGAGGCAGTTCCCATTGTGCAACATCCCACATTCTTGGCATGTGGGTCGTTGATTTTTCTTCCCATCTTTGTCACTAGATCCACTGTCTTGAAACTCCATCTTTCGTTTCTTATCCCCATAGCCATGGGACTATTCTACAAACTCCATCTCTACTTTGAGAGCACACCGAACAAATTCTTCATAACTCTCAAAGTCTCGAATTGCAATAGCCTTTAGAAGGAGTGGTTTTAAACTAATAAAGAATATATCAATTTTTCTATCATTTTTGATAACAAAACCCAAAGCATACCTTGTGAGCCTTGTGAAATTCGCTTCATAGCTTGTGATAGATTCTCCTTTTTTTTCTTGAGCTCTATGAATTCTCTCTCCATCTTTGTGTGAAGAGTTCATGGGAAATTTTTATTAAGAAACATTATCTTAAAATCTTCTCATTCCATCTCTTCAATTTCCTCCCTTGGCTTGGTGTTCTTTATCAAATCCCACCATTGATCGGCTTCTCCACCTAGACGATAAACGTCTAGAGTCACCTTCTCCATCTCAAAATATTGAAGAACAGAAAATATCTTCTCCATCGATTTGATCCACTGTTCCACAACTAGTCATAATCATTGGGCATGCTTTTCGGGCAATCGGTGCATTGGCCCTCGCATGAGTTGTTGTCCTGATATCTCATGGTTCTCACAATTTTCAAAAATATAAAAGTTTAGAACAAAACATAAGTAAACAAGTCATGAATAACTTATTCATTTAAACAATTTATACCCAAAACATAACCTATGAGATCCCTAGGTAAATATTCTTGTGTTCATATTTGTACATAATCTCATTATATAGGTTTCCTCAAGGGTTCACGAATCCTAATTCCCAAATTAACTAAACCTTGCCTCTGATGCCTACTATAGTGACCCAGACTTTTATCATATTACTATTACATCATTTCAAAGATAAACAACATAATAGTATCTCACATATAGGATCCAAAGGTTTAGTGTCTTGGTAAAACTATGACCATACATAAGAATTACAACATCAACCAAAAAAAATTATTTAATTTATTCTTCTCTAGCTTCTTATTGGAACCTGTCATCTCCTTAGTACATGTAGCCACCTGAGGATATACATAAAAAGGGGTGAGTTAAAAGCCCAGTAAGAGGATAGGTAAGAACAAAATAGCATGGGGTGAGCATAAATATAACATATGCAAAAGATCATGAACATGAGAGGAGAGTAAATAAAATACCTGACATGTGGCAATGCATAAAAATGAAACATCATGTCTTAGTGGTTAACTACAACATATACTTGTGAACCAAGCTAGCATCTTGTTCACACATCATTTCACATTTACTCATGAGATTCATCACTTTACCCAATGCACTGGATCACTATATAATTCCGGGCGCACGTGTCATATTTAAACTTTCATACTGCGTTATATAATTCTGGGTGTACCCATCACATCATAACATTAACATTTATCATGAATGCCACAATAAAAATATAACATAAATGAACATAACTAAACCATTAAAAGTAATGGGTTTCATCTCATAAGAACACATTCATAAACTTTGGGTTCCCAAAAGAAAGAGGGAACAACATACTTGATACAAGAACCATCAACCTTGAATGAGAGGTAAAAGTTGAGTTCTTAAGAGAATAGTTCTTTAGGAAAACATTTGGATTGACATAAACTTCATTAGAAAACATGTATATCCCAGAAAAAGAAATAAAATGATGAAATAATGATCTTTAAGGATTTACCATATCAAAAATGGAGTGAAAGAGGTAGAACCCGAAGGATGAAAGTTGGGTTCAATAATTTCCCCTTACCTTGTACCCGAATGCTTCCTTCTCTTTAATGTCTTGTATAATGACATTATATTCATTAATTAGAAATACAAAACCATTTTCACATTAATAGGTTTTATTTTGGTTTCATTATGTCATTTTATGTTCCTTTGGATGACTTATAGAGTTTGAAAAAATTGTTTTGGGGATGTTTGTTTTTATAGTTTTTCTTGGGTTGTTCACTTGTATTCATAAATTTAAGTTCGAGTAGAACATGGTTAAACATACAGAAATGATATTACATGCCATTAATGATATTACAGGAGTTTGAATGATCTTATAATTAATTATATTAGATCCATGTGGATGAATCATTAGATAATAATTAAATGATGGTTATTTGTGTCAATTTGCGCGGTTTTTGGATCCCAACGAACTTGTTTTAACTTATCACTTTGTAATATATACATAGGTTATTTTAAGAACATAAAATAGAACATAATACATATAAAATATTCTGGTTCAAACATAAAAATGGTTTCATGACCAGATCTGAAGGTATAAATGGAAGAAGAAAGCATGTCGTTCTTGAAGGTGATAAATTAACACCTCACGAACAACGTTCTCTTTAATAAAATAAAAGGAAGAGGGAAATGGGATTGGATTATATAATATCCAATTAGAATCATAAAATTACATTATATGTATAATACTGTAGTTACAATACAATTTGGATGAAGATAGGTGGGGAGAGATCAAGGAATGAACTTGAACTTGAAAGGAAATTAAAGGAGAAGAGGGAGAGAAATTAGGATCCTCCTCTTGAGAACCTCCATAAGGGCCTAAACATGGTCTTTTGATGACACCAGAAGCTCTTGGAAGTGGGGGAGGGGATAGGGAAGCTATTTTGGCAGAGTTTAGATAAGTCTTGGAGCTTGATAGGTGTGAGTAAATGAGGGTGTGAAAGGTGGCTTTTATAGTGAAGGGGAGAGGTGTTTCCTTAATATAAAATTCATTAGTTTATTATTTCCCCAAAATACAAGGAATAGTGAGTCTTGAAAGACCAAGAATAGTAATATTATAATGTAATCCCGAACCAAGTGGGATTACATCAGCAGAACATCACACATGACCCTATAATTAGCTTATTTAGCTTATTTTGTAAATTACGGTATTTCACTATTCATCAAAAATTCAAGTATCTTAGATAAATCCCAAATATTTACCCCAAACATTTTTTGAATTGTAGAATAAAAAAATGAAGTCCATTTTTCAAAAATAATTTTCCAAATATTATTAATTTAATATTTAATTAAAATCATAATTTACTTAAGAAAACATTTTTTAAGATTAAAACCGATTTTATAGTGCTTTCAAAAATTACGTAGGGTCTTATAAAATTATCTAAAAACTATAATACATTTATTCAATAATTTTTGAATAAATTTTAGGGAAATAAATATTCTTTTAAATAAATTAATTAATTTAAATTAATTATTTATGACTTATAAAATACCAAAACATTTACTAAGGTCAAATTGTCACTTTCTAAGATGTCTAAATTTTATTTTGTTATGCATAGGTAATGTTACTCTTATGTTAGATGATTTACTAATCATAAGGGTCATATTACTATTCATAAGGGTATGTTACTATTCCTAAGGGTACTTTAATATTCACTGAAAATTATTTTTGTTTCATTAGAATCCAGAAATCATCTTGAATACAACCGTGTATGTAAAATTTTCAAAATTACAAACATAGGAGTGACAAAATTATGTTTAAAGGTCACTTATCACTTAGTAGTTCATTATTTTGTGTTTTTATGACATAAATATAAGAAGGGAATTTTCCATTGAAAAACATTGGGTCATTACACGGTGGCTCTATACTGGCTTGAAAGTGGCGAAGAAACAACTCTAAGATATTGGTTGGTTCCCTTAGTTCCTTCACTTTCGATTCCAAACTCTCATACAACTCTAACCAGCCTAAAAAACACAACCATGGTATGACTAAACATAAATTAAAGTACCTTGTAATTTTTAGGTTATCATAAGGAGAAGTTTTATTTAAGTTATACATGCTTAGTAAAACTAGTAATGTATTAAAAAATCATTAGATGTTAAAATATTATTGTTTAAAAAAATATTATTGATGAAATCATATCATACATATTCTATTTGTTATATTGAAATAAGGTAAGTGAATAAAGCTCAAAAGAATCACGAGTGGATTAAAACAATAAATGAAGTGTGATATTATTTTGTAGAAAATAACACATGAATATTAGTACAAAGGAAAATAGAAGAAAATGTTACAAAAATATTATGGGTTCTTAAAAATAAACATAATGAAAGAAGTGAAGTGGCGAGGAATATGGTGAGATTAGATTATATGGGATACTCTCAAGCTGAAGAGTTGACATCAAAGACACACTTTCTCTTAATATAATTATTGTGACCATAATAATATTTATTTACCTTTCCACTAAATAGAGATAATATATATATAATGTATACTAGTTATATATTTCCAAATGAATATATTGATGAATTAGTTTATATTAACTAACATGATTTATTTTATATTTAGATATGATGGTATAAAAGTGTGGAAATTGATGAAGGATTTTTATAGTTATAAATGAAAAATATATTTTTATTCTAAGTTATATGTGTTCATGTATCTGTAGTAATTCAGTTATTGAAATCTATAAAACAACCTTTAAATGAATTATTTATAAAAGTAATCTGATCGTAATGAGTTGGGAAAGAGAGGAAGATCATATTGAGATGAGAAAGAAAGGAAGATAACAATGAGATGTCAAAGAAAGGAAGATTGTAGTGAGATGAAAAATAATGGAAGATCATAGTGAGAATATAAATAAAGACAGATCACAATTACCAAAGGATACAGAATCCAAGGAAGTTACATCGCACTAAAAAATCAAGGAAGTCTAAAAAATATTGAATACATAAGAGACTCAAGATGATTCCAAAATATTTATGACTAGTTTTAGTGGTCATACTTGAAATTCAATAATGCATAAATATCACATTTTTTAACATTGAGAAAGTGAGGAAAATTTTCTAGTTTCCAATCATTTATTTTCTAGTTTGCCTATAAATAGAATCATATTTAATTCAAACATTATAAATTTTTTATGAGATTGGAAAATTTGGAGCAATGAGGAATTTGAGAAAGAGTTCCTTCCAAAATGATATCTCATTAGAATATTGTACATCTATTGTTTTATTAACCACACTAAGAAACATCATAATGAGAAAGATCTTATTGAGTAGATCACACACAGGAAGATCAAGATGAATTTTTTAGAAATGTTTAAGAAGTTCCAATTGAGAAAGTTAAGATCATATTAAGTAAATTGTATTGATTCGATAATATTGGGTTCATTGGACTGAATGACATCATATTCTCATTCACTGTATGCATGACTATTTGTATATCATTTTGAAAAAAATATTTATTTTATTCTTTTTGACAAATTTTTTATAAGAAAACTTTTCAAACTAATAGGAGTCTGTATAATCATTCCTATCAGGAGATAGAAGGTTCCTAATGAAAGTTGGAACAAGTTGTATTCACTTCTTAATAATATTGAATTTATATATACCCACAGGATTGTCTATGGAAAGGATGTATGTTCTCACACTAAGGCTAAATCAGATAAATATTTGGTAATTTACTTTCTTTCCTACTTTTTCATATAAGAGTGTTTACTAAAATATGATAAGGAAATTAATTTAAACAGGTTATAGGGGTTATGTTTTTAAATGTTTTGAAACTCATAAAAAGTGAACAAATAATTCTACACCCCCCCTCAATTTATTTTTAATCTTTTAGAACTTTAATTGGCATCAATGGAAAGAATCCCTTGCTGAATCATTATCATGGATAATATCAATTTTTTCAATAGAATATTAATCCCTGCATTTTATGGAAAAAATTATTATAAATGGGAAAATATAATGATTCCTTATCTCTTATATCTTGGCATAGAATTTTTTGAAGCCACTAAAATTGGTTTCCCACATATTGTGAAATATTGCCTGATGATTTTTGTTGAAAAGAGAAATATCAAAGTTGATGGAGAAGCTAGGAATTCTATCCCTATATCCTTATAAAAAATTTATATTATGATGATGGGTATCAATACTTAAAAGAGTATGAAGGAGAATATAGAAAGTATTTTTGAAGGGAATACTAAAGTGAGGGAAGAAAATCGAAAAATATGGCATTGTATGTTTGAAGACATAAGAATGAGAGATGAAAAAAATATTGGTGAATACCTCACCCGGGTAAAAGAAATTGTTGGAAACATCAAAAGTATTAGAGAAGCTCTAAAATATTATACAATAATAAAGAATCTTATGAGAAACTTTCTGGATAGGTTTGATTCTAAAATTTCCTCTCTAGAAGATAAAAATGATTTATCTGTTGATGAATTTCATTACTTTCTTGTTGCTTATGAAATGAAAAAAAGATACTATGTATAAAATAATTTTAAAGATCCAATTCATTTTTAAGGTATGAGAAAGATGAAAATTCAAGATATTAAAGATGATGATCCTTGTGATTTTGAAGACAATTATGAGGTATTAAATGATAAAATCATGTCACTTACCTCCAAGAACTATTGGAAAGGAATAGTAAAGTATGGAGGTAAACTCCCTATCAAATATTTTGTGTTTGGTGGTACCATGCACTTTGTTATTAATTTACCGAAGAATAATGTTGGATAATATGGAGATGATTCTAATAAAAAACCTCGATAGAATAAGTGGAACAATTTTTTTGAAGAAGAACAATCATCAAAAAAATATAAGAAGATGTTTATGGGAGGAAAAAGAAGTATGATGAGTAAAATAGTTGAATCATAATCCACTAAAAACAATTCATTTGAATATGAAAATTATAAAAATTAATAACCTTCATTGAACAATATTAAAAAATAAAATATTCTTTAAATAGTGAAGAAGGTGGTGATGAATAATAGCGAGAGTATCAGCTCATAATATAACTTGTTTCTTATCTGAAGAAAAATAAAACACTCAAGAGATAAATCAGAGTTATGAAGAAAGATTATGAAGAAGTTTCTAAAGGAAGAAAAGATTTCTTCAAGAAGGAGGAATAATACATTCAGGAGATCTTAAGTTACAAACTTATAATTGATGAACAAGGAAAGATGGTTGAAGATATCAGTAAGAAGATAGAATATAAGGAAGAAGAATTTAACAATTTAAATTAGAAGTTCTTGAGTACAAAATTACATTGTAAAAGATGAATGAAAATTTTAAAAAAAGATTCAATAGTAAAATCTTATAATTCTAATGCTTGTGACAAATTTAAAATCAAGAATCAGGTAAAATAATCACCCATGAAAAATAATGCTTCATATGTTAATTTTAAGATTTTAGGTTCCATAAAAGTGATAGAAAATCTTGGGTGAAAAAAGGACGTTATAAACCTAGAACATATATAAAAGTTTGAAACCCACTCAGAAGGAAAGATGGTTAATGGTCTGAGTATGATTTATAATAAAGAAGTTATCAACCTCAATAATTTTTCTATAGAGAAAGATAATTTTTTATAGAAAATGAAGATTTTATTTCTATTTTTGGTATTGTGGAATCCATGGGAACATGGCTTAATATTTTTAGAAAACCACATTACTTCCCAGAAGAAGGCTCGAATGAGAAAAAAGAAATAGTGGAAGAACAAATGAGTGACATTTGAAACAAAAAGGAAGTTAAAAAATTAAAAACACATGTTGTTAGATACTTTCCAAAAAAATCAATTTTAATGTATGGAATAAGTTTGTGGAAGATGTGATTAGGATGGTTATTATGCTGAAATATGTATAAAATTCTTCCCAAGATAAGTTTCTTATAGGATAAAAGAAAAGGAATATTGAAAGAATAAAGTTTAAGGAAGTACCTCTGTTGTTGAGACTGCATTGAAATCAAGTAAAGTGAACATACCATCGATACTAGATAGTGGTTATTATACACACATGAAATGTGATTTAAAAATACTAAAACATATTGAAAATCATGATGGATGTGATGTTACCTTTGGGATTAATAGTTTCTTAAAAATCATAGGAATCAAAATTGATGATATTGAAGCAGAAAAGTTGAATTCTAAGTAAGTTTAATTTATTGATGGTCTAAAACGTAATTTACTTAGTGTAAGTCACTTTTTGATTATGGAAAAGAAGTAGTATTTAGAAAATAATATTCTGTTATCAAAATTGATAAATATTGAATAGTTATTACAAAAGGATAAAAAACTAGTGGTAATTTATTCCAAATAGGAGAATTATAAAACTCGTGTTACTTATGTACTAAAGAATAAAATAAGTTTTGGTCCCGAAGACTTTTCCACCTTGGGAAGAAAAAAATGAAATAACTTTCTAGGGTTGATGTAGTTCAAGACATTCCATAATTTAAAATAAGTGATGAATATGTTTTTGTTACTTGTCAAAAGGAATATATAACAAAAAAAAGTCATAAGAGAGTAGAGATTTTTTCTCCTAGACCTCATAAAATAATTCATTCTAATTTATGTGGGATGATGAGACATCAATAAAAAAAATTATATTTTTTTACTTGACCAATTTTATTGATTATTTCACTCAAATGACCAATATCATGTTTATGAAGCACATGTTAGAGTCTATTAAAACAATTAGATTATTCAGAAAAGATGTTGATAAAGAAATGGGGGTTTTCTTAAAGATGTTGGGAATAAATATTGGAATAGAGTTCATATAGAATAATTTTAGAACTTATATGAGAAATCATGAAATAAAACATCCTTATAGTGCTCCACATTCCCCTAAAAAAATGGAGTTATAAAATGGAAGAATAGAAGTTTGGTGGAAATGGAAACAAGCATGTTATTAGAATACAAAAATTCAAAGATAAATTATAGATAATCTATTAGTAATATTGTACATGTTCTAAATAGCTGTTTTTGATACTATAATACAACATGACTTCCTATGAAATGTGGTATAACAAAAAAAAATTCACTAAAATAGTATATGATTTTTGGAAGTTTATATTTGCTAAAAATAAAAAATCCAGATCATGGAATGTTTGATGAGAAAGATGAGAAATGAAATTTTATGGGTTATTCACCTAATAGAATAAGCTAATAATGTTTAAAAAAATACTTAAAAGGTTTTTTGGACTCATATGATGTGAATTTAATTGAAAATAAAAATTCCTTAACATAAGTATTTGATAATGGTGATGAGATTAACTAGAGAATTACAACAATAATGAAAGTAAGTCAAAACATCCATTCCAAGATTCGGGAGAATCATGTGACGAGGAAAGTAAATTTGGGAAAGAAACATTAAAATTTCATACAATAAAAAATATATTGATACCAAAAACATTCCTAGAAATAAAAAGGCTCCATTATAGACCAACAGAAATATGATATTTGAATATCATACTTCACTTATCTCAAAAGTTGAACTAGAATTAGTTTCTGAAGCTATTTAACACAAAGAATTGGTGGATGATATGAATGATGATTTTTATTTGATGGAGAAAAATAAAACTTGGTAACTTGTTCCATGACAATAAAATAGAAATGTTATCAGAAAAAATTGGGTGTACAAAATAAAGTTGAATGAGTATAGAGAAGTGTAAATAAACAAATTAAGAATTGTTGGTAAAGGAAATGAATAGGCGGAAGGTGTGTGTTATGAAGAATATTTTCCCCAATTTCAAGATTAGAAATAATGATAAGGAATCTATCAGTGATCTCACATCATAGATACAATGTTTATCATATGGATGTAAAGTCATATTTCTTAAATAGTGAGATTAAGGAAGAAGTTTACATTGAAAAGCCCTATGATTTCCAACTTCATAATTAAGAAAACAAGGTTTTTAGATTGATGAAATCATTTTATGTACTGAAACAAGCCCCATGTTCCTAGTATTCAAAACTTGAAAATTATTTTAGGATGTTTCAATTTTCTTTTGGAAAAGTTGATAACTACTTATATGTGAATTATTTGGAGTCTAAAACTCTAATTGTAATTTTTTTATGTGGCTGAAATATTTTTTTATGGGGAGGAAGAAATATTTTTAATGAATTTTTTGAACAAATGAAGAATAATTTTGAAATATCAATTTTTTGAGAATTAACTTTCTTCCATGGATTTAATGTTCAATGAAAAGGAAAGTCAATTTTATTTTCCCAAGAAAATAATGCTAGGGAATTGTTAAAGAAGATTATTTTGGTATAATCCAATTATGTTTCTACTATTATATATATGAGAACAAAGTTGATCAAATATGAGTACAAAAAAGTGTGAATTAGAAAGACTTTTCACAGCTGATAGGAAGTCATCTTTACCTTACAACATCATGACCAGATTTTATTTATGTTGTGAATTTGTGTTCCGGGTATCAATGTGATCTCAAAAAATCACTTATGTTGGAAGAAAAGATAATTCTATAATTTTTCAAAGGAACAACTTCACATCGGTTTTAATACAAAAGAAATTATGAGATGATGTTTCAGGGGTAAACTGATGCTGATTGGGCTGGAGATTGTAATGATAAAAAATCAACCATAGGAGTAACATTTTTCTTTGGGGAATTTTATATGAGTTGGAAAAGTAAGAAAAAAATTTAGTAACATTAAACACATCTGAATCTGAATATGTTGTAGCTACTTATTCATTTACTCAAATTTTGTGGATGAAATTTTAGCTAGAAGGCTTGAAAGTGAATGTTTTGAAAGCTTAGATGATACTTTATGATAATCAGAGTGTAATTGATCTTTCTAAAAATCTTGTATAACATTCTAGATCAAAACACATTGATATAAAGCTTCACTTTATAAAAGAGAAAGTTCCTTCTATAGATTTTATGATAAAATATATCTTAAAAAAGAATGTAATTGTTATATCTTCAAGAAAAGATATACCAAAAGATATATTTGTGTAATTGATGCTGAAACTTCTTGTTCAACCTCCTCCCCTAACTTACTAAACCTCTTAAGGAAGGCCCCCACTAAGATTTGGAATGTGTTGACAAAGTGGGTGAGAATGTAATAATGTTAAAATTTTATTATTTATCTTTATTAAATTAATATGAAGTTGTGGTTATCATAGAATGGTGGAGAGATATTGAAAAGTGAGAGAAAAATAAAAATGATAAAAGATAAAAGTGATGGGGGATTTTATCTTAATATGGATGAAAAGGTTTTATTTCACCGACGGATGGAATATCATAAAAAATATTCATTTATCATGTATCATGGTTTCAAGAATCTCTCTTTTGTGAAAGGTTGTGTTTTGATAAATGTAAATGAACTTATGTTGTGAAAAAATTATGAGATCTGAAAAAGTTATTAGTTATTGTTTTTAATAAATCCAAATGGGGGAGATTTAAGAATATTTATGAAGTTTTTGTTTTTAACAAATGTTTTTGTTTTTTTGAAATCTATCCTTTTTTTCAAAATATATTTTCTATTATTCTAGATCATACCCAGTCCATCATAATGAGTTTTCATAAGAAAAAATAAATTACTTGAATGTTTATGAATCCAAACAGAAAGGGGGAAACAAGTTTTACCATTAAGAAAGTTGTTTTTTAGATACATGTTTCCAAAAAACATGTATTCGGAGTGAGTGAAATTTGATGAAGAATGTGTAAAGTATATGGAATATATAAGTTTTACAAAAGTTTTTTATCTAATTCACCATTAGAATCAGATCATTAGATCCAAAAGAATTAGGGGAAGAAATTTTATATTTCTAGATGTTTTCCTTTACCATTATCAGTGAATGAAAGAAGTTGATGTGTTATAAAGTTAAAATTTTTAGAGTAAAGAAGTCATAATGTTGTTGAAGACGATTTTTTATGAAAGTGAATTAAATAGTTAGAAATTTTTCATTTTTAAACCTTAAATCAGACGATGATTTTAATGTCATGATGTTCTCACTAATCATAAAAACTATCATGATAAAATCTTTTGATGAAATGGAGGAATCATGAATAATGTATCAGTTCCTGAAACCTAGACACGAAAAATAATATTGATAAGTACCAGACATAAAAGTTTTCAGAAGTCAAAATGTGTAAATTTGATAAGTTTGAAGAATTTTGAAGTATCTAACATGATTCACTGTTAAATAATTTCCATCATTCTGGAAAAATATTCGTAATTGGATTTCCATCAGAATAGGAAAACCATCGTAATGGGAATTCCATCATAATGATAATTCAATTAGCTTGACACTGAGGAGGAAAGTCAATCATACTAAATATGACGAGGATAGCAAGTCGTAATGAATAAAAGAAGAAAGTCATATTAGAATGAGTAGTTGAAGAAAGATAGATTATAACGAGATGAGAAAGAAAGGAAGATCATATTGAGCTAATAAAGAAAGAAATATTGTAATGAGATGATAAAGAAAGAGAGATTGTAATTAGATAAGAAATTAATATAGATCACGAAGAGTTGATAAATAAAGGAATATTGTAATGAGAAGAGAAATAAAGGAAGATCATAATAAGATGAGAAAGAAAGGAAGACTATAATGAGAAGAGGAAGTTTAAGCTATAGAAGTTTTATCAAACTGGAAAAAGAAAGAAAGTCCAAAAATGATGAATACGAAAAAGACTCAAGATGATTACAGAATATTTATAAAGTGTAGAAGTGGTAAAACTTTAAATTCAACTATGCATAAATATTAGGGTTTTTGAATTTGAGAAAGCGGGGAAAGTTTCCATGTTTCCCTCCTTTGATTTTCTAAGCCACATATTAATAAAGGCACAGTTCTTTCACACTTTGTAAATTTCTGTGAGAGAAGAAAAGAAGGATCATTGAAAAATTTGTGATAGTGTTCCTTCTAGATATATATCTCATTACAATATAGGATATCAATGGTTTTTTATCTAGTCAAAGAAACATCATAATAATAAATACTGAATTGAGTCGATTGGATTGAGAATGATCAGGATGAATTTTTTTAGGAGAGTTTGAGAAGTGAAGATTGAGAAAGGGATGATTGTATTGATTTGATTGTAGTATGTTTATCATATTGGGTTGATTAGACTAAAGAACATTGGACTCACATTCATTGGACCCAGGAAATTTTTGGAGCAGTTTGAACAAAGTCTTTATTTTTTTCATTATAGATCAATTGTTTATAAAAAAACATAGTAAACTAAAGGGATTTAGTATAGACATTCTTATAAAGTGATATAATATTTTTCATAGAATTTTGGAACATTTTATTTTAACTTATTCATAATAGTGAATTTCCAAAGACCCATAGGAGTGGATATGGAATGGTTTTAGGTTCTCACACTGAGGACGAACTCTATAAATATTTTGTGATTTACTTTCATTCCAAATTTTTCATGAATGAGTACTTACTAAAACATTTTAAGGAAATAAATCTTAATAGGTTTTATGGGTTAAGTTTCTAAATGTTTTGAAAATCATAAAAGGTGAATAATTGATTCACCCCCCCCCTTCTCAGTTGTTTTTGATCCTTTGCAACTTCAATTGGTTTCAGAGGGAAGGTTCCCTTGGTGAATCTTTATCATATATAAAATCAATATTATCAATATTAAATTAAATCATACTTCTTCTGGAAAAAATTATTATGGATGATAAAAATAGGATGATTTTTTATCTCAAATATCTTGTCCTAGATGTTGTTGACAATGATACAGTTGGTTTTCCACCTATTGAGAAGATTCCCCCGTGACTTGTAATGATAAGAGAAATATCAAAGATGATGGGGATGCTATGAATTCTATCCTTATATCCTTATCATAAAACATTCATATTAAGGTGATGGGTCTCAAAACACAAAAGATTATACCGGAAAATCAGGAGAGTATTTTTTAATGGAATACTAAAGTGAAGGAAGAAAAGCTACAAATCTGGCATAATAAGTCTGAAGATATACAAATTAGAGCTAAATGAACTATTGATGGATACTCCAATTGGGTAAATGAACGTTCTTGAAACATCATAGGTTTTAGAGATGTTCTGGAAGATTATATAATAATAAAGAAACTTATGAGAAACTTTCTGGAATTTTTGGATTCTAAAATTTCATCTCAAGAAGAAAAAGATGACTTATCTCTAGATGAATTGCATAAATTTATTGTTGCTTATGAAATTTGAAAAGATTATATGTTCCAAAATAATATAAAATATGAAATGGATTTTGAGGATATGAGAAAGATAAAGATTCAATATTTTAAAGATGATGGACCTTGTGATTTTGAATATAAGGAAAATAATGAGTTAAATGAAAAAAATCATGTCCATTTTGTCCATGAACAATCAGAAAGGAAGTAGAAATATGGATGTACAATTCCTCTAAAATATTTTGGGTGTGGTGGAATCAGATACCTTGAAAATAATTTCCATAATAATAAAGTTGAAGAAAACAAAAATAATTCTAATGAAAAACATCGGTGAAATATATGGAACAAAATTTCTAAAGAAGAAAAGTCGTTGGCTTGGATTTATCCCACTGAATAATTGGTCAAATTTATATTAGGGGGAGATTAAAATGATTGGGGTGTATCATGACAATTTAATAATGTTCCCCTCCTATTCCCTGATATATTCAACATTATTTTTATTAAGGTTAAGAAAACCTATCTCTATTTTTAGTCTGAGAGGGTGTAAAAAATATTTATCAAAAACATTTTCTGGAATTATACCCACTCCATCACTTTGATCTCTTCCTTGAGAATTCTATTTTTAACCAATTAACACTACTAATCAGTTTTTCTTTTATATGATAGAAAACCATCATTAACAACTCTTTATTATAAAATTTAAGGATGGAGAAGATCTTTTAATAGAGATGAACTATTATTCATTTATTTAGTTATTAAAATATCCACTAAATGTGAGTTTCCATTATCATATAAAGGCCTCAATTAGAACATTCTAGTTCTATGAATGATGTGGGGTTTCCCATTGATTCATGATTCAATTTGAAACTTTATTTAATTGAGAAAGTATCATTATAAAGTTCATTATTCATTATTCATTTATTTTGGGAATCTCATTCGGTAAGTCATCTCATTATTTTTCAAATTGGTTATTTACTTAGTTTCACCTATTTCAAATCATTGACTAAAATTAATGGAATTTTTTTATGGTAATTTTTAAACTATTAAAAACATAAAAGGGAAACCATGAAAATTAAAGGGATAACTCACAAATGACATATATTCCTTAACATATGAAATTTTTGGTTTCAATCTAACTTATCCATGATCTATTTCCTAATATAAAATAATACTGGAATTTTTTATATGGATCGTCTAAATTTAATAAAGATTATCTAATGGGATTTTCAAATTAGGAGCTGGTTTCCAATGCTTTTTTCGGGGTGCGCGCATCTGTCTATTTCGGTGGATGCGCAAATTTTTTCCCCGCATTTCCGCTTTCCAAAGGAGGGTGAAATCTGTCACTTATTCCGGGGCATTTTCTATTTAATCAAAAACGTATGATAGGATGTCAGTTTCTCCTTCCATGGATTCCTCCTCAGAACTTGTCACCTAGTCCGATTCTCCCTCATAGATTAAGATGTTATTCCCGAAACTCTTCCTCATGCCATGTCGTCATGGACACCATTTAATTACGCTGCTTTTGTCAGGACATTCCAAGGTGTACAGTCAGGGCATAAACCTTCGGTCGGGGGAGTAGTCATGTTGGACATCACCGGCATGTCTGGACACTGTAACATTGGATCCTCTGGGCTTCTTTCCATTATTATAGGGATTCTCGAGGGCACAAAATCCTGAGGCATCCCACGTCGAGTGCGGGGAATTATATGGCATAGGCATGTCACTGAGGTTTTCCTCAACTTCCCATGTTTTACACAGGGTATTATGCAAGTTTAATGTCTAGAGGAGATGTATCAGACTAATCAAAACAATGACTAGAGTGGATCAGATGGATGCAACCCCTGGAGGAAACACTGATGTTGGGGCTAACACATGGTTAGGTACCCCATTACTACTAAGGGAAGTGAAGAGGTGAATGGAATGATCTCACCGGGATGTGGCAGCCCGAGTAAGAATCCGGATGGATATGGAGAGTTACATGAAGTGCTAGAGAAATGAGATGGAACCATCGTGAAGGTGACCGTAGTGTTGGGTGTGATCCTTGAAGATACTTCTTACATATCCCCGTGGTAGGGAATCAAAGTCCATGTAGTTCAAGATGGGTATAGGATTGGGGGGTGCACAGAGGACAACAACCTGATGATATACTAGAGATTACGTGTGGTTAGCAGCCGGAGGTTCTTCTGAAACTTGAGGACTAACCAGAGATGTGGGTCCCAACAAAGGGAACTATAATGTCTTATCGTTGATTGGGATTGACAACAGATTACTACTAAGTGGGGTACAATTTAGTGTCATGTAGGACAAGAAGGGGTGTACAATTTAATGTCATATTGGATGAGGGTGGACCGGTGTGAAGTATTTGGGACCGATGGGAGTTGGGCTTAAACCTCAAGGATGCATCCTACATACCCTTCCTTAGAAAGGATCAAAGTACACATAGTTCGGTAGAGGTGTTGGTGAACCAACGTGAAGGGGTTCAGGACCAATGGTTGTGTTGAGATTGAACATCAGAGAGGCTTCCTACATACCTTACCTTGGTAAGGATCAAAGTCTACATAGTTCAGGAGAGGTTTTGGTGAACCGACATGAAGGGGGTAGGGACCAATGGTTGTGTTCAGTTTGAACCTCAGGGAGGCTTCCTACGTACCTTTACTTGGAAAGTATCAAAGTCAATATAGTTTGGGAGAGGATAATGGGGCTTACGCATGGTTAGTGGACCATATGGATGTCTTGGTCGATGCTTAATCTAACCCAATGTGAGTCATGCTCAGTGTGAGAAACAAGAGGCAGTAAAGACCTGATGATCACGTCATGAAAGGTGCGTCTGTGGGAGGTGATGTGGGGATTACATGTGTTTACTGGCCTAAAAAGGAAATAGGGGCTTATGCATGGTTCACAACCCAAAGTCTAAAGAGGGGATTACACATGGTTCGTAGCCCAGGTAGATGGAGATTGGGACATACTTCAGTATGGAGGTCTGGGTGGCGGAAAATCCCAGAGGGGTTTGGCATTGAAGAGAGGAGGGTTATGGTTCCCTTCTCCCCTCTGGTCCTTAACACGAAAGAAGAAACGACAAGTAAAGGGACTAACTTTTGTAAGAAAGATAGGGGCTTAAACCAAGATGGTTTCCCTTCCCCAGAGATAAAAACTGCTCCAGTAGAGTGGATCTCATTCCATGCGAGGAAGATCCTACTCTTATGGAGATGAGCAGGCATAGAGAATTTTCGAGATGGGGATCCCCGTGTAGAAGGCATAGGGTGAGGTCATAGTTTAATGTCATGTGATGAGGACTGTGGCACATGGAATTTCCATTTCCTGCAGCTTGGAAGAGGTGAGTTTATTCCACACCCCTTGGAATTACATAACTGATACATTCCCGCCCTTGGGAAAGGGAAGGTATCAGCAATGCCAGGGTGAGGGGGTGTCGTGGAGTGATCCATTGAGGGGCCCATATTAGCATGTTTATGCGAAAAAGAAATAGTTTTTTCATAACAATTCAAAGAAGCATATGGCTAAGCAATGCCATGTAAAGCACCGCCAAAGGGTCTTTGAAGTCACTTCGTACAATCCAAGAGTGTCGTATGGGAGAATGGTGTGTGACATAGATATGTCATTCGTAAGAGTGGATCGAACAAGGTGACTTATGGTAAGGACGACACATGGAGCGTAGAAGGAAATTTTTGTGCAAGATAGGGGGGGAACAATATAAAATGGTTGTGCAAAAACCAGAAGGCTATGCGTAGGGTATAATGGTTTCGTGCAAACCAGAATACTGTGCAAAGGATGAGATGGTTGCGCGCAAATAGGATGGATTCTTGCAAAATAGACCCGATGCAGGGGGGACCTTGCACGCAAGAGGGATTTTTTGCGCGCAATGGAGTTTCATTAAAAGGAAATGGATGAGGATCTCACCCAAGAGGGCCCAACTGAAGAAGGAACCTTGGGGGACCTGTCATGTACGATCCGATACCTTGAGGCCATAGTTTTTTCACACAGTCGCCGAAGATGGGTTTTTCCCATAGAAGAGCATTGTTTCGTCTTCTGTAATCATCCCGATGGGTCAGGGGTTTGTTTCAATTTAAATCAGAAACCTCTAAAGGCTATGTGCAAGAGGATCTGCACACAAGGGTGGTTTGATGTCGCATTGGGAGCAAAAGGGTTTACACATCACCAGGTACCATGCGCAAAAACTTTACCTTCACACGTGGGCCTTAACATATTTTCAAGCACACAGTTGCGAAATTGTCCTGTTGAAAATGGATTGGGCGCACAAGATTTTTCATGTCGAAAGGAGTGTTGCACACAACCCCGATCTCATGTATGCTAGTGCCTTTTGCGTTTTCCGGTGGGTGGCCGCGAAAGCCTGCCTTTGAAGTTGCATTGGGCTCGTAAGGTTTTGCGTGCCAGAAAACCTCCTACGTGCTAGGTATAATTCTTTCATGCACCCGACTTAGTGGGTTTGCGCTAGGTCATCGTAGAATCCTCCCTCAGATGTCGTATTGGGCATGCAAGGGTTTGCGTGCCTGAGGAAATATTTCACGCAACCTATGATTCTTGCGTCCAGTGTCCCCTCGCATCCCAAAATCTCCCTCTTCCACTCGACCGACCTTTTATTCCTTTCGAAGGACCCAATGTTGGCCCTATCTAAAATTCAACATCAACAAATTCTCTGTCTCAGAATCAGAGTTAAAGGGGGACCTAAAAGTCAGATTCTGAGGGCCACACAGAATAGTGAGGAAGTGCCTGTTCGGTGTCCCCAAGAACGGGATTTAGGAATGCAAATCAATTTCACGCGCTTGGAATATGCACTCACACCTATAAATAGGATGATTTCCCCCCATATAGGCCCCTACTTAGAATTTTTCCGTACGACAGGTGCTTTTCTCTCGTGCAAGAAAATGGTTCCGATCCACGCACAAGTTTCCGCACCTGACTCCGAGTTTTGCACGCTGCCCAGCCTTTTTCACAGAGATCAACCTTTTTTTGAACTGTCATATATTTTGTGTGCTGAATCTCCATTCATTTTCATGCATCCCTTAGGATTTTAAAAATTTCTTCCCAATAGACTGATGCTTAGAGGGAGGCCACTATGGCTGCACAAACCCCCAAATTCTTCATTCAAGGAGGGTTGTGTCAGATAATCCGATGCATTTTGGCATGCTTATGCAAGCTGAAAAAGATTATGTCTTGAGCAATATCGTGCCGTTAAGGAACATCGGCCTTCTGGGAGAGGTGTTGATGCCTGACTTCAAGAGGGGTACATCGCGATCATGGGTGACCCGTGAAGATAATATCCCGCTGTTCAATATCACGAACAATAGCCATCCTTCTAGGGAGACACAGAACACAACCATCGATGTCCTAAATCTGAAGACCAGGACTATTGTAGGGAGCGATACAGTTCCCAGGGAATCTACCACTCTTTATGCAAGTACTTTCAGAAGCATTATTATTGATGAGATGAAGGGTTGTCCAGAATCAGATTTCAGATCCAAGGGGAACATCACCAATGAATGAGCATGAGCGTACTAGGTATGCTAGACTTATGAGGAATTTAGGATTAAGTTGCGATCTATCCGACTTTTTGAAGATGTTTGGATATCCCAGTTCCACTTCTACCAACATCCGGATCTGGTAGTTGAGTTATTCAGTAGTTGGTCACCTGACACCAACACCTTCCACATACTCCATGGGGAGGTAGGAATCAGTCAGTGGGACATCCACTGCATTGGGGGAATCCCCTTGGAGGGGTACCAGTAAGACGAGTTCCCCCTGATAGGGAATGTCTGGGGGGATAGGACATGCACCCCCATCCAGTCATGGCACATGCAGGAGTTGGCTAAAGAGGAGCTGAAAATTATATATATTCTAAAGGACATATCTTATTCAGGATGGTTTGGTATTTTCCTGATGTAGGACATGGTAGTAAATATTTGATGCCAAGGGATATAATGCCGGAACACATCTTAGAGCGGAAAATTGGGATCTTACTGGAGGGTCCTGGAGGCAGGAGAGTATTGATCATGGGGCTTTGGAATAAATAAATGTTGAGACCCAAATGTATGATTTTTCGGGTTTATTGTTGCATTATTGAGTGGGTGGATGTTTCTAGTGAGGGAAATAAGTATGGGGGTCATCCTAGGGATGCTAGTGGTGGCTAGGATTATGGTGATGAAAAACAAGGATAACCTGGGGGTGCCGGTGTTGGTCAGGTTGTATAGTATTCTGGGGCGTTTCTCATGGGGAAGTACCCCTAGGAGGATATACGGATCGTTCTAGATTATTCATGGATGGGTCGTATCCCACTATGATGGGTATGACATCTAGAATTCCATTCGCCCCTAGTAACGGTATGCAGAGATCCCTCTTGAACATTGCTAGAATCCGCCCACTGGCGCTCAGAGAAGAAGGGATTAAGCTCAAGATCAGAAACCATACCCACTTAGACTTCCACCCATTCCTAACCATGGTTGGTGAAATGGTAGAAGATTGGTGGGGGCCATTAGAGTAGAGGGAGTACCTGCAAAGCATCTGGGGTGGTGTACTAGTATCCCTGATTGACTGGAAAATCTTTTGTGAACCGTACGTGCTGACCAGGTTTTCCAAGTAGTTCGGGTGGATACAATGAATGCCAAAAAATGTATATACAGAGGTTCAAGAAGAATAGAATCCTTGTATTATCCACCAACTTTGTTTGATATTTACAATGGTAGGATTGGGTGAAATCATCACTCTTCCCCCTACCGACGTCAGTGCAAGCATGTCAACAGAGTATGCCAAACACTGGTCAAAAACATATCTCGAGGTGATTGTTTGGAAACGCATCCAAACAATCAAGGCGACAAGTGTAGAGCCAGAAGAGAAGGGAGGTAGACAAATTTCCATGGGATAGGTGATAAAAATAATGGGTCAGGTGGCTATCATGGAACAGTTCAACACTACATCGGTAGGAGCATCGCAAGCCGAGAACATGCCTCCACCCTCTGAGGAGGGGTGGTCCCATGTGCGACCTCATGGGCCAGCTAGGGAACTTCCGGGAAAGAAACTCTGGATCTTCATGAATCCAACTATTGAAGCTATATTCCCCTATCTATGGTATTCTTGGAGAACACTACGATAGTATATGTCCATTGAAGAGTTGTGGAAAAGGTTGGTACATACCAGGCTCAATTTTCCAAACATAGGGTACATCGAAATGACGGATAGGGTAAAATTTATTTGTTGTCATGCATATCTGATAGATATGGATATGTACGCATGCCAGCAAGGGCAGTATGTAGAACTGCATCTCCTAGTGAAAGTGATGCTTGGCCAGGATCATGACCTAAACAAGCTGTCATCTGAGGATGAATGTATAGGGGAGGAAGAAGAAGAAGAGGAAGAAGAGGAAGAAGGGGGAGATGAAGGAGAATAAGAGGAGTACAATGTTGATGGTCTAGGGGTGAGTGACCCTCATAAGCTCCTACTCACCTGCGAAGCTCTCGGGAGAGTGGAAAAATTGTAGTCTCTGACACAGAATTGGCTGAGCAACTTGAGGTGAGTCTTACTCTTATCTCCACTAGCCTTTATCTTCTCACAATCTCAATTTTTCAACCTAAATCTCTCCCATTTAGGAACACATGGGAGAGGGTGCCCCAGAATCCTTCCTCACAGGGGATGAAGATGCACCTATGGACGTAAGGGAACGTTCTCAAGAACCTGTCCCTAGAACTCAAAAAGGAGGGGAACCAGTTGTGGTTGGAATAGGTAGTGATGATCCTGAAGTAAGAGACTAAATGGAAGACTCTAAGATTCATGAAATACCCACAATTTGGGGGGATTCTGTTCTGGTGATCGAGTTAACAAGTGCCGATGGTTCTCCTGTGGTGGAAGATCCTGTTATGACTCAGGCACTGGACACTACCGCGCTTGGTTCCCATATGCCTTTATCTTCGGTGGTTCAATTCATTGCTGAGAAATTCAGTTAACCAAGAAACTGATCCACAATGCATTGATTACATGGTTGGAGGCTTGACAGACCATCGGGAATGGAACATCTATGGGAGCCCTGCTGGCAACCACATCAGCTTTTATAGAAGCAACCATTCGAGGTGGCCCTGCCCCTATACATGATGAGATAGAGGTTTTGGTAATGGGTGCCAATGCTGCCAGGGTGGATCTCCATCCCATAAAGGGTGAAGTCATTGAAGTAGAATAAATTCCAGAAGTGGACCCTGCCATAGAACTCCTGACTTCTTTCCCCGAGTACAGGCATGTGGACCCTAAGGAGATAGAAGATTTCAATCTAGATGCTATTGAGGAGAGACATATGACACAACACAAAGTGTGGAAGTATATCAAATGATTTCTTAGCCATCCATAGGTTGAATAGATAAGCTGGATGGGGTCACCCCACACCTGTCTATGCTTTCTCTGCGCTTGAGGGGTAGATGATCACCATCTTCATGCAATGATAGGTGATTACATGGCAGAGAATATACAAGAGAATAGCAGATGTTCTGATATTTCCCGATTCCATAAGTAGTCATATAATACTAAGTAATTATTGAAGGGGGGGGGGAGGAGGTCTAACGACTTGATGAATAAGTGAAAGAAAGGGAGGCATTCATTGCAAACCACTCCGAGCTTATCAAGCAATTGAGGGCCCAGCTGGTGGATGCTCTGGAGCAGATAGTGCAGGAGAATCTCTAAATGATTGAGCTTCAAACTAAAAAATCATGAGCACAAGATAGTTATAATGAGTTACCCTCTATAGATGCTGACAATGAGAAGGATCTCAAGGGGTGGGATGCAACTCTGGAGGCTACATGTCAGAAGGTGGAAACACTAGAGAAATCCATCCAAAACATCGATCCTTAAGGGACCTATCTTGGCCAAACTCATAAACTTATTTTTCTTTGATGCTTCTTATTCTAAACTGCAAGCATGAACAAATTATTCACTTGTTTTTTATGTTTAATGCTTTCTAACCACAATCATGAAATAATTAAAAATCTATCCTTAAGCTCACATGGGTCATTCCAGATGTGAGAAACAAGGGGTTTTCGCATCATCTCATCATTTTATTATGGGAATGGAAACCAAATTTTGGGAATTCAGGGTATAAACGGCCCATACGGGCTTCTGAAGGAAAGGGGTAGGCCTTACCAGAGTATGAAGCACTCAAAAGAGTCGAATTACAACCTTCCCAATGTATTCTAGTGCATGAGTGGGGTAATTCCTGGGGCATTAGAATAAATCCAAACATAGTGGGGGTGGAAAGTTTGAATCACGATACCAATGGTTCGTAATGCTATGATTGTGGCATGAAAGTAAAGGGTAACAATTGACCCTATTTAAAACACATCATCCCTATTATGTTAGCCTAATATAGGGATAAAAAATGAGGGTTGGTCGCTAACCATGTTTGAAACACTAGTCCGGACTCATAATGTCATTCATTAGTCTTATGGAATGATGACCCAGGATATTAGGTGAGCCATAGGCTTAGAATCATTCCTGTTAGTGGGTTCCTTCTGATGTGAAAGGAAATGAGGATCCAAATGAAGGGAACACAAATCATGGAGGGTGTAGTGATGGGTTGTTCGAATAGAGTCCAACACTCTTGAAATTACACCACCATGGTGGAAACACATTAGGTGGGATCATAGGTCTAATCTGTGATCATGCATACTTTCAAACATCACCTATCATATGAGAATATAGAAAAAATCATACAGATGTAGATGATGAATGGAATATTTCAATGTCATATGACCTGGACCAAGGTCTGGGCTGAGGGGCCGGGAGGGCTAATGAACCTGAGGCTGGGCCCAAGGAGGAATTCCTAGGAATCACTATATATCCCATAAGGATGATAATCAATCCAAATTTAGTTCAAATCATGGTACAGTCAAAGACCAACATTGATAATGGAAATCCTCTTTGTTAAGGGATCCAGTGCATCCCATAGTTATTAAGGGGAATCTGGAACTTTTTCAGGGTAGAGCAGTAGTTACATGGTTTCCCAAAATTGTTCGGGCCAAGGGGACAAATAATATGGGGGTAGGATTTAAGATTCATGGGTCTAGACCTGTATATAGAATGTCCAGGAATTCCTATATATCCCATGAGGATGAGAATCAAGCCATACATA
Organism: Viscum album; assembly: GCA_963277665.1. Lineage (NCBI taxonomy): Eukaryota > Viridiplantae > Streptophyta > Magnoliopsida > Santalales > Viscaceae > Viscum > Viscum album. The sequence goes on from OY728159.1 coordinate 101,408,621, forward strand.
GTTCTGGGAATTCTATCATTACCCCTTGTAGATAAGACATAGATAGATCTTAGTTTAAGGTCTTAGAGATCGTACCAGAGATGGTAAGGAATGTGTGAGACACATGGTGAGGAAATTATAAATCCCAACATGAATGAGGGCCTGAGGTCCATATCACCATGTGTTCCTTGAGGAGGTCTTAGGTCGAGGGACTTAAAATGAAAGTTAGGTTGGGACTAAGGCAAAGTGTGTGGGTTTTCCTACGTACCGCATGATAATGTGAATCAATCCATATGTAGTTCTGGATGTGGCATGGTAAGGTACTAGTTCTAGGACAGATAAGGTCATGTGGGTCTTGTCCACGCAACAAAAGAAGAAAAATTTGATAGATCTTGTTTGTCCTTTAAGATAGATGTGTGTTTTTTTGAAGAGATAAATCTGGGACAGAGAATCTTGGTATTTCTAAAGGAATCAAGACACATATTGGCATTGAAAAATGGTATGGTGGATGACTAATACCCAACATGATGCCCCCCTTGAGTGAGGACCCCACGATGTAGTGCCATTTTTCATCGTACGACCAGGATGATAATGTCACAGTTTATGGTCATGTGGTAAGACCAACCATGTATTTTAATGTCTTTTAATAAAGAAACAATAGTTTAAAGTCATGTGACACCATAGGGGGAATGCACATGACAAGCTAAAGAATACCCGGTGTGAATGAGTATGAGGTCCACATCACTCCAAGTGCGATTATGAAGAAGAAATCTAGGGCCGAGGGGCCAGTAGAGGTCAGGAAATATGTGGCTGGACCTGGGGATGAAATGTTCAAGTGTTCCTACAGATCCCAAGAGGATGGGAATCATGACACATGTAGTTCTGAGAGTGAAGTTTAATGTCATGCAGGGCGTAACATTTTAAGGTCATGTAGAACCATATACAATTTAATGTCTATGGAATGACATGCAGTTTAAAGTCTTGCAGGACAGGAGGTAGGAGAGACTAGCTTCTAGAAGGGGAGCACATGGTACGAAGATTTCAAACCTGATGTGAATGAGGACATAAGCCCATAGACTCTTCACCACAAAATCCTATAAGAGTTAGGGCCTAAAAGTCTAAACAGAAGAGTTAATTAGTGGAACATGGGATGGACCTAATGAAGAGATGTCTGGGAATTATTACGTATCCCATGAGGATGGGAATCAATCCATACATATTTCTGGAAGTGGACATATAGGTAGATCTTAGTTTAATGCCTTAGAGCTCATACCATGAAGAGGAGAAACTATTCTAAGCGAGCACAAACCCTGATCTGATGCCTAAGCCCACGTGAGTCAAAATCATTATGGGAAACAAGGGTGGAATAGGTATTTTCAACACATAGGATACACCTAAAGGGGATATCGGTACAGATCCACGAATGACGCCTTACCACGGCTTTGTCCTTGTAACGTGAAAATGCACACAGAGGGATAATACCAAGAGTATCGAAATTCCACATGGACATGATGGGGTGGAAAATAATGTGAATCATGCAAATGACATTTAAGGAATGATGGGGTTGTAATGACAATGGGGGATAAATTTGACCATGTTCAAAATACAGTATCCATATCGTGTGACCTAGAATGGGAGCAATAAATGAGTGTCAACCGCTGACCATATTCTCAATGTAGGGCTTGTATCATTTTTTTGTTTGAAAACCTCAAGGACGTTGGCCTGTAATTGTAGGATAGCGCTTGGGCTGAGCATCCATGCCATTTCGAGGTCCCTTCAAATGTGAAAGATAATAAAATCCCAAATGAAGTGGAACTCAAAGCCTGAAAAATGGGAGAAATCATGTACAGGTAGAATCTGAAAGTCTAGGTTCTGAACCATAGTACCCCTCGGCACATTGGTGAATCACCAAAGAGGATCGAGGGGCCCAACTTAAGAGAGGACAACTTGAAAAGATGATTATAGGGAAAGGGAGCAAAGGGCACTTAGGAGAGAGAGGTACGTGACGTGGTTGTTACAAACATGATGTGATTGGGGACATAATCCCAAACCACACCACGTACCCCTCCCTAAGAAGGACTCAGGAAAAGAGGATAGAATGACAAGGAGGTTTCTAAGAGATGGGGATGGACCCAAAGAATAGATGTTTGGGCGGTCCTATGTATCCCATAAGGATGGTAAACAATACACACTTAGTTTTGAGGAAGGATCCTATGCAGTTTAACATCATGCAACAAGGAAGCAAATAGGGGCAAGGTACCCCAACAAGGGATGTGTATGAAATGACGAGTAGCCAAAGGTGAATTAGGGAATAAGCTCATACCACATCATAAAATCCCGAATGAATACTTTGGACAATGGTTTGAAAAGGTTGAGGGATATGAAATGGGAAGTCCCAACCAGTCCACAGTTTAACGTCTTGTGGTGAGGATGATGGTGCTCTTGGTTTATGGTCGTAGGGCTCGGACCGTAGATTCCTAGTTTAATGTCATATGCAAGGGAAAAACTTGTAGAGAGGGAGAATCATCATGCCTATGGAGAACCATGAAATGACAACAACGATAGAGGATAACTATCGACCACGTTCGCAACACAGTATCCATATTTATTTGACCTGAGTTTGGGGGAAATTGAGCATCAAACATTGATCTCATTCACAACACGTGACTTGTATAAATTTTTTTCTCAAAATCCTCAACGAAATTGGCCCAAAATGGTAAGAGAGCACTTGGTCCAATCATCTACGCTATTCAGGGGTCCTTCTGCATATAACAGATGATGGAAACCCAAATGATGGGGCAGGTGAAGCATGGCAGGGCCTGTGCTAGTGGAAAGGATGATAAACGAAGGAGGGATGTCTCAGGGGGATATGTGAGGTGTGGTAAAATAGCCAGACGTGAATGAGGATTTGAATTCATACCACACCACAAAATCCTTGATGAGAACTTGGTCAAGGGGGGCCGAAAGGGTCGAGGGACATGAGGCTGGGAGTCCCAGCCAACTGTAGCCATATGACCCCTCATGTGGGTATTGACTTACCATAGATCTTAAGCCTACATGAGAAATGCTTTGTGTGGGAAAGAAGGAGTAGGACTAGGCTCTCCCCATCATATAAGGGTATGATAGCTAGACTCACATTCCTACCTGAGGCAGACTAAATCTAGAAGACACAACTGGGTAGAATGAACCAATACAATCAATATTTGGGACATATGGTAGGTGGTGACAATGAAAAAGGATATATCTTGATGAGGTTCGAAACTCATCATCCATATCGTGTGATCAAAAATGGGAACAACAAATGAGCATCTACAGTTGACCATATTTGCTACATTGGACTTATATCAACATTTCATTCCAGGTCATTGAGGATGTTGGCCCTAAATGATAAGAGAGCCCTTAAGATAAGTATCCATACCATTTGAGAGCCCTTTTGGATGTGAAATATGACTGAGTCCCAGGTACAAGGAGTGTGAGGAACATAAATGTGCCCGTTCAATTTAATGTCAAGTAGGATGGTGAAAGAGGTGGAGATCTCTAGGGAAGGGGGATATATGGTGTGGCCATGATGAATCCTATGTAAACGAGTAAAAAATACGACACCACACCAAGTTTTCTATCCCGAGGGGATATTTTGATGTTGCTTCTAGGATGACAGAAAAAATGTCTAGGCATTCCCACGTATCCCATAAGGATGGGAATTAATTGATGCATAGTTTTTGAAGGACATGAAATTTAGCGTCGTGCGGTGAGGACGTGGGAGAGTAGAAGAATGAGAATGGGAGAACATGGTGAGATCATTGTAATGTTGACATGAGTGGGGCCAAAGAAGACTACTCGACACCATACCAGATCCTCTAAGAGAGCAATACCCAGGGGTAGTCAAAGAGAAAACTGGGGGATGGACTCAAGATGAAGGATCCAAGCATTCCTACATATCCCATAAGGATGGTAATCAATCCATACATAGTTATTGAAGTTTAACATATTTTAGGAAGAAATATAGTTTAATGTCATGTGGTATATAATAGTTTAATGTCATGCTGGACCATATACAATTTAACGTCTTACAGGATGACCAATAGTTTAATGTCATGTGGGACATAACAGTTTAAGGTCATGTAGGACCCTACAGTATAAGGTCATGTAGGACCAAATTTTCTTAGGAAAAGTATTTCTTGAGAAACATGGCATTGGTGGGAGGAGTTATACGCTCACCATCCTTGGTAACCGAGGAGTATGCACTATTGGGATAAACCTTGTGAATAATATAAGGTCCTTCCCACTTGGGCTCCAAAATGGGTGGTTTTTTCTTAGGTATCATTGGTGTTATCAAGGAAAACACCTAGTCACCTTACAAGAAAGATTAGAGGCAAAATTTCTTGTTGAAATATCCAGCTATCTTGTTCTGATGCCTTTCTAGATTGTGCAGGGCACACAACCTGTTCTCGTCAAGTGCTTCCAATTCAGCCAGACAGATTTCAGCTGCTTTATCTGGTGGTTGCTGATCATAGAAAATTGGGTGTCATGAAGGAAACTGAATCTCAGTGGGTAGGAAAACCTCTTTTCCATACACTAGGTAGTATGGGGTCACTTGTGTGGAATTATGAGTTGTCGTCTGGTAATCCCAGAGGGCGTTGTGGAGCTTGTTTAGCCAACTATTCTTGTTCTGACCAACCATTTTCTACAGAATGTTTGAGAGGACTTTGTTGAACACCTCGATCTTCCAATTTTATTGTTCATGGTAGTGGGAGGTATGGTTAGAATGAATATTGTACTTGGCGTACAATTTCTTCAACTTGGCCAACCGAAATTTGGTTCTGTTGTCAGTGAGTATGGCGTGATGGACTCTGAACTGATAGATGAAATTGGAGCTCAGAAATTGAACAATAGAACGGGCCTTGACCTACTTGAGAAGAACCACTTCTTCCCACTTAGAAAATAAATCCGTAGAGGTTAGGATGAACCTTCTTTGGAGATCTATCACCGGTGGATATGGTCCCATGACATAAATTCCCCATACCACAAAGGGCCAAGATTACTTGGTAGTGTGGAGAGTCTCTGGCAGCTGGTGCACAATGTTGGACTGAATTTGGCATGCATAGCACCTCTTGGAACACTTGATGCAGTCACGGATTATAGAGGGCCAAAAATAACCCAGTCTCTAGATCAGGTGAGATAGTTTTGGACCAGTTTAATGAGCCCCATAGGAACCAGAATGATCCTCCTGCATGACTTGAGGAATCTAAGCTCCTTGAATGCAATGAAGGTGAATCCCATAAAACTCACAATTCTATAGGATCTTCTCAAGACCAGGACCACTATAGAGGGTAAAATTTAATGCGCAACATCAGATTCGATCGCACTCATCTCGATCTTCCAGTAGATTACCATTCTGGAGGTATTTGAAAAAGGAGGTTCTCTAGTTAGGAGTTACCTTAACCACAGCATCTGGAGAACCTGGAGGTCCTAACGTGGAGGCACTAGAGGTAAGGTGGCTTACCTGTGGGATATCAATTTCATCTGGAGTGAAAGGAGTGATGACTATCTGGTGCGCCACTTGGATAATCAAATAATCCTATTTTGTCACTTCAAGTGTTGTAGCTAAGATTTCCAAGGCGTCAGCTTGACCGTTCTGGGATCAAGGGACATGAGAGTAACTTCTGGCTAAGTTGGGAACTGGTCAATCAGCTGGGGGGTGCGTTCCAATAGTGGTATAAGATCTGTATTTCTAAAGACATAGTCACTATTGATCTACATTATGACAAGTTCAGAGTCTCATTTCACATAAAAGAGGGGAACAACAATCTCGAGGGACAGCTCAAGGCCAGTGATGAGATCCTGGTATTCCACCACATTTTTGGTGCAACCTTCTGACAACAGGAATGAATACCGCAGAATGTCTTGCGCTTGAGTGATTAAAATGACACCCAGGTCTACTCGGTTGAGTCTAGGGTTATTGAGACTTCTGCCAACAGGGCTTTGGGAAGCACCATAAAAGTGAATTTGCTAGCATGAAATTTCTTGTTCTACTAAGGGGATTTCCTCATCAAGAAATTAAAGGTCCAGAGACTAGTCCACAAGAGCTGAATGTGTTATATAGAAATCTTCCAATGATTTCCCCTTTATAGCCTTCTAAGTATCGAACCTATTGTCGAACTACTGGAGGATTACTACCCACCGAGCTAGATGGCCTATCAACATTAGGCGGTTCAGGATGTACTTCTACAGATCCACCCGGGACACCAACTGTAACTCATGGTGTTGCAAGTAATGTCGTAATTTCTATACTGTGAATACCAGTGTGAGGAAGATCTTCTCAATTGAGGATTATCTAGTATCCATATTAAGGAGAAACAACTGATATATTAGATACTATTCTATGTTCCCTCATTGTTCTTCTGGGAGAGGAGGGTGTCGAAAGATCTTTCCAAGGTGGCCACATAAAAAACTTTGGATTTTTGGAGATCAGTGGAATTAATACTAGAGGCTAGAGAAAATAATACTTGATTTCCTCAAAAGCAGTCTGACATTATTCGACCCACTCATAGATAGTGCCTTTCTACATGAGCCGAGAAAGGGGATTACAGTTTCTGGCCAGATTTGCGATGAATCGTCGTATGTAGGATAAGTGGACTTTGAAACCTTTTAGCTCTCATATTTTGTTTGGGGAATGCATATGGATGATGGAGTTTATCTTCTCCGAGTCAATCTCAATGACCCAGTATTTGACAATGAAGCCAAGAAAATTTACATAGGTGACCCCAAAGGCACACTTTAATAGATTCATCTTTAGGTGGTGAGAACGGAGGATGCCGAACACTTTCACAAGGTCTTTGAGATAATTCTGATGATGGAGAGATTTGACCACCAGACTTTCCAAGTAGGATTCCACCAGTGTCTCACAGATCAGCTTAAATATGCAATGAATTTCCCACTAATAGGTGAAACCTACATTTTTAGATCGAAGGACATGACTTGGAAACAAAAAGTAACTTGTGGTGCCCTGAAGGCCGTAGACTCTTCATCCTTAGGAGCCATTTATATCTAGTTATATCTGAAGTACCCATCCATTAAGGAGAGGGATATGAACCTAGCTGTAGTGTCCCTTAAATATTCCATCATTGGGAGGGGAATATCATCCTTCAAGAAATGTATATTGAGATCCTAGAAGTCGATGTCGACTCTGATATGTCCATTCTTCTTCCTAACTGGAACAATATTGGATAGCTATTTGGGGTACAGGACCTCCTTAACTAAATTGGATCTGATGAGATTATCAACTTCGGCCTCGTTCATGACACCATGACAAGGGTGCATATTTCTGGGGGGCTGCTTAAACCCATAGTGGTTTGCTGGGAGGATGAGGCGGTTGACGACTACATGGGATCCAACCCCGAAATTTCATTATAGGTCTAATAAAATACATCATAATTTTTTAAAGAATTACATACACTATTCTTTCTCCATGAGGGGAATAGGCACACTAATCAATGTGGGTTTCAAGTCCGCGTCACTACCGAGGTTCACCAGTACCAATTCATCGACCGTAGTGGAGACACCCTCTTTAAAGGCGGGGGAGCGTCCTATAAATCCGCTTCTTCACTTATGGAGGAGGGATCCTCAGCGGGTGGAGTTTCGTCTGAGTCGACAGATCCTGATAGGAGGCTAGTACCAGCCTGAGCAGAAGGGGACACTACATCGGGGGACCCCTGTGATGCCAAAACCATAGTGATGAAGGCTTTCAATCTGATCCCATCTAGTCTTCGGCCTAAGGGGTCACACTTGATGATATACAAGAAATAGTGGCATGTTGGCTCGAGCCGGTTTATACCAGCCCAATGAAACAAACAATATTGATGTATTTTCTTCGCCATGGGGTGGACATCCAGATAATTTATGGGATTATGGGGCTTTGGGATCACCCGAGCCTGATTTGTGTAGGATTATGATATGATATTTTGGCGTTTCCTAGACTTGGGAATGTTCTCCCACATCATTCCAGAAAAAATGAAGCATTGTCCCTTGTGTAGGGTTTTAGCCTCCAATTAGTGTATTGGAAATATGTAGGCATCATCTAGATATATCCATGGGTCGATCACAGCCATATCATGCTCAGCATCGTTAGCCTTAATTTTCTTGTCCTTTCTCTTGTAATAGTCGGCATCAAGATAATGGTCTTTACAAGAGGAAAAGGGAGACATGTCACCTTGAAGTACACCCAACCAACAATTAAAGGAGTACTTGAGGCACTGGTGATACGATGAAGGAACCAATAAATGAAGGTGGATCCACACCCTACCCATCAATGTGTTGTAAGCAGTGTCCAGCGAAAGAACCATGAACATGGTGCTGGAAACTATGCCACTAAACTGGGTCTTCTGGAAGATCTTGCTGACCAGTGTCTATTGTGGCCTCTCATAACCTTGAATTTTTAGGTTAGAGGGACTCAGATCATCCTCACACAACCCCAGTTTTTGCAGTGTCCGAGTCAATATTAGGTTGAACCCAGAGCCTATGTCGACAAGACAATGGCGAACCTCTACTCCATTAAAATGGACGATGATGTATAGTGGGAGGATGTGCTCTAATGTGAGAGGGAATTCATCTTCTCCAGAGAATGAGATAATGGCCTGAAATTCCGCATGATCAATTGCCTCAACATGGAAGGATTTTTCATCTTCTACCTCCATCTCAAACCAGAGGGGACTTCTTAAGGCCTTAGTGTGGGCTTCAAACATTTCAGCTGATAGGGGAAGGGCCTCCAGGATGGAGATCCATGTTTTAATTCTAGAAATATGTTTTAGGAAATCATAATTCCATTCCAAGAATGAGTTTCTACTTATAGGAGGTCGCTCTGTGATAGGAGTTATGGTGGGCCCAACTAGCTAGACTGACAGCTGACTGGTGATGAGAATATCCCGTTGATAACTAGTCAAAGCCTTTAGAGTGACTACTCGATGAGGGCCAGATGACTGAGACCTGTCCATAGCAGAGTTTGGCTGATCATGACGTGGTCGAGGTGGCTCTACCTGATCAAGCAACACAAATCAGGGTGAAGGGGGATATAACGACACCAGATGAGAAGGATTCATGTGTTGAACTATGCATTGGGCTTACTACCTAGTTTTGTTAGCGTGCATAACCTGGCTGGAAATACTAACCGAGGCAGTTCGGCGACCCATATTTTCACGGCACTGTCGACGCTAATGATGGCAGGGAACATTAGGAGGATTCACCCAGCAGTCCTAACTGCTAGAAATCATGTAGGGGTTTACTAGATCTACAGTGTTAACTAAGGCATACCCTTGTCTATCACTTGAAGAATTTTCAACCACTAGAAAAATTCTGGTGGGTATTTCTATCTCTGGGGGCATGAAGTCTCTTAGAGTATGGGTTGAAGATGGAATCAATGGGGGGCTTAGTTTTACCTTGCGCTGTCGATGCTTCTTTTTTTGGGAAGAGGACAACAGATCCATTGATGCAGAGGTTCTGGTTGCGGGTGACATGGTGTCTTCTAAAGGTTTAGGTTGATTTAGATGTGCAAAGATAATATCATGGGAATGGGAAACTACCTTTTGAGCCATCTAGACATCGAACTTATGGGACTCATAGTTAGAAACCAGATGCCACTTTCATTTATTTTCACTACTTCTATCAGGCTTCATGAACACACATGCCACATGTGTTGGAGCTGGGCCTAACCAGACTACATTGTTGTTGCACTGGTTTTGAAGCCAGTCCTTAAACACGTATCACTGTTTGAGGGTGTGCCCTGAGAAACAGTGATATGGGTAGTATATGGGGAGATCAGTAAGACCTTCCTCTTCTAGTCTCCTGCATTCAAGAATATATACAATCCCCTGTACCAAAGCACATAAGAGATAACCGGGGACCAGAGCCTCATTAAATGAGTAGGTACAATTTCTACTGTCTGGGAAATGGACCCTGGGAGCCTGACCTTAATGAGCGGTTGGAGGATCCTGTCAAGGAGGTGGATCCTAGTTATCTCACCAGGGTGGTGGCAACACATTGTGCGGGGGAACTTGCCGAATTTTAGGTGGGTTCTGCTGGGCCAGGGGCTGCAACTGAGGTAGAGGTCCTCTACGAGGCTGTGGAGGCGGCTCCACCGGTAAAAAATCTAGTTATCTAGGAGCCTCTATCTATGCCACCGCGGTGGTATCATCCTTAGTGGCCCTTCTTGCAGGAATCACAGGAGAAAGTGGGCGTTCCTAATTGGCCTGTTTTAATGCTTCCTTTAGGCACTGGGCCTTATCAGAGAAGTATTGGAATCTCCTGGGGTAGTTTTGTTTGATCAAAAGGGGACTAGTTCTGTCTTGACATTCTCTACACACATCTTCAGCAGTTTCTCCTGAGTCGGTGGCATGTCAAGAAATTATGTGAGATGTTTCCACTGGGTGATAAAGTCCATGACACACCCATTAAGACATTTCTTACACATAAAGAGGTTTGAAATACTTGTATTCTGAGTGGTGGAACTAAACTGGTAAATAAATTGCCTACGAAGATCTTCCCAGCTAGCTAGTGATCTGATGGGTAGTTGGTTGTACCAGACAAACGCAGGTCCTTCCAATGTCTGTATGAAGCATCAGAGTCTGGTAGCCTTCTACTGCGCCAAGTTTCCCAACATGGTTCCACACCTTGAAATGAAGTGGGACAGATGCTGCAATAGGTCACCCGTACCATAAAGGGGGGGGGGGGACGGTGGGATTTCCAAAACCCGCGAGTGTTGGAATATCATCCAACCACACTGGATATTTCTTTCCATCAGGCGGCATTGCCACATGTCATGTATCCAATGCCTCGAGGCAGGAAATGAGTGCTGCCATGGGATCATCTGGACGGGTGTTCCTATATGGATGGGGATCCCTAACCACCAGTGCGTTGGTGGGTTCTTCAACATGAAAAGAAGGCCCTACAGCTCATGGAGTGGCTAGTAGGATGACCTGTGAAGCATCTAGGAGAACCTGAGCTGGGTCCTGGGGGTTGTAGCATCACTCAGGTGGATTTGGAAACACATGCCACACTCTATTTCCATAAGTTTCTACCTCAACCCTATCTACGTGGGAAGGACGATTAGGATCACCTGGAGGAAGTTCTCCAGGGGATGTTGTGCCTTCCCTTACTTCCTCGGACGAGGATCACCATAGTTTGGATGACGCTCTACAACGCATCCATCAAGAAGGTCATCGACCATCTTCTTTTTCTTAGCTTGAAGCAACATGGCTTTTTCAAGTTTTTCCATTGTATTTTCTATTGAACCAAATGGGTCAGAGGGTTTGACGGCTCTGAGGTGATCCTTACACTTGTTGAGATTTTGGACGAGGGTTAATGACTTGGTAGGTATAGGAAGACCCAGTAAATTGCTTTTTGGGGTGAGTGATCCTTCTTAATGGATCCAATAGGTGTGAGGCTTCCTCGGGGGGAAGGTCTTCTCCAAGAAGATCTAGATTGTTCTCTTCCCCTGATAGCTTGGTCTTGTTAACCGCGACCCTACATGGAGGCATATCCTTGATATCTCCTGGAAAGTTATGATGGCGCCAGAAGGAATTAAAGTGGAAGGTAGCATACTACCCCCAGCCACAGATCTGTATGTGGGGGGGGGGGGAGCCTCCTTTATATTCTTGTGAAGCACATTGAAGCACTAGACACATCTTTTTTGAAGGGTCCTATGGTTTCCTTGTGACTCAGGGTGCTAGGCCATGGGGAGTGCTGCCAAATCAATCTGACAGAATTGTTGGCCGATGTCTTCAAAATGAGATTCTATTTTGGGGAAATACACTCTCCGATGACGAAGATGGAAGTGTGTCTCTAGGAGGGTCTGGAAAAAGCACCCAACTTCTTCCTATGTGAGCAATTCTGGTGCATTGAAGTTTGGTGCTGCAACTGGACAAAACATCTCTGGGAAATGGTCTGTCGCGAAAATTTCCCGCAAACTCCTCAGCCTAGAATCAGGGTTTGGCCCTTCATTTCCCCACTCTTCAACTAGAGGTGTCTGGGGAAATGATAGAGGTACTGAAGCAGACCACTAAGATAGTAGGCTGGCCAGTGGAGAATATGGTGAGTTTTCTGACAAGACACCATATCTCAGGTTATCCTCTAAAGAGTGTAGTGACTTGGACCCCACATTGTGATAAGACGGGATGGTGACCATAGTTTCTGGCATAGTGACAATAGCTGATGGCGGTGAACCAAGCTATTTATCATTCACCATCGGCCCCCAGAATAACTCTTTGTGATCTCTGGTTGAGGTAGAGAATGCTTCTGGTGATTATGGTGGCGATTTCACTGACGGAACCTGGGGGGATGCCTGATCCTCATTCTCCTGTATGTATCTGTGATGGAAGGCATGGATTCGGTGGCCCTGACGTTCCGAAAGTATATGGCCAATGCGCCTCGTTCTTTCCCCCACCCTTGACATAAGGGATCGAGGTGAGGTTTTCATTGATGAGTCATATTCCACCTCAGAATATGAGAATCATACAATTTTAATCTCATTATGAATGTTCCCTACATTCTTTTTATGGTGGCAATGACCTACCTTCTTACCTCGGGGTGGCTCTTTGGGATAGTGTAGATTTCTAGATCGAGGAGGTCCTTCATCTGAACTAGCACTGGGGTAGAGAGGACTTCCGTATGAGTGAGCTGGGGTGTGCGAAGCACCTGAGAAGATGTCAAATGGAACATGGGGAGGACCTCTGTGTCCACTAACTGATGTGTGGAGGTAATCTCCATAGGACGTGATGGAGTGGGTAGGGCATCCCCTGGATCTGGTAGGAGCATGGGTAGGACCTCCATGCTTATTTCCCCTAGAAGTGCCAGTGTGTGGGGGTCCTCGAACTGGTCAAGCCAAACATGGGTAGGACCTCCATGGTAGGTGCCAATGAAGTGAGACTAACCTTCACTCCTCTGATTTTTTTGGTGAGGAGGACCTTCACCGTATACTGTAAGGACATGGGGTAGCCCCCCATTATAGAGATTGAATGGATGTGTTACATATCTAAGTCAGTGGCCTGTAGCAGGAGGAACAACTCTATACATAAAGTCATGAGTGTGGAAGAGGATTCTATACTATGCGTTACTACCGTGGGGAGGACCCTCATTCAAATTGAAGGTGGCTTGGGGCGGACCTCCACATCGTGCTTGGAAGTATGGTGGACTTTCATTATCCATGGTGGCAGTTTGGGAATGACCTTTGTACTAGGTACCGCTGCCGTTTGTCGATCCGCAGAGGGCACTACCTTCCCCGGAAACCAAGAGAGTCGACCTAGCCGGCCCATGGGACGGTTGGGGCCTCAATCCGGGCTGGGTGTCTGTAATCCCCTGTTCGGAATAGATAGGGAATTGTTGGTATATGTTTGTGGTTGCATGATCCATGGTAGTCATTGACATTGATGCCCCTCAGCGGAATCCTCCTCAACCTATGCCCGAAGCTGGTGTCGGGTCAACTGTACTAGGAAAGGAGGAGCAAGCACATGGTTTACCTGCTCCTCAACCCATGGGGTTGGGTGGTGGTGTTGGCACAGTCTAATGAGAGCCCTCCTTGGGAGCCCCTAGAATGAGACCCTGGTCGAGCTGGCCCAGACATTCCCCACCTTATTGGCGTAGGGGAGGGAGTCATCAAAGCATTCTAGGGAGATGATCCCTAAACAATTGTGCATCGGAGTGGGGAGTAGTGGATCCCTGCGCGTCCCTTGGGGGAGGTGGTGGAGATGAGGTGCAGATGCCTCTAAATCCTGGCGGGCCATATACCAAGTCAGAAAAATCCCCTCCTCCTCATATTGGAAGATGTGGTCGTTTATCACCCTTCACTGAACGAATTTGGATGGGGATATGGGTCATGGCCACCCAATAGTTTTGGATGTATAAATTGTCACAGAAGTAGTGGAGCCACGCAGCGTTGTCGAATTTCCATTACCCCTACCCCTACTTCTGTGGATGGGTGCTGACCGGTTTCCTATAACGACAGTTTGGGTCTAGAAAGGCAGGGAGATTAAACCACTTATACTGAAATAAGGAAATTTATGCCCAATTCCGCAGTGCCACTCCATATTCCACGAATGGTTAGAAGGATCCACACTAACAACATCACAGATCTAGATTTGCAACATTTTAACTACCCCAAATTCTAGTGAGTTTCATGCCAGGCCCACTATTTACTTAGAGGTACCCAACGCCGTATAACTGGATCCAATGAAATGCTAGTCTACTGATGTCTCAAACACTACTAATCTCTACATTGAGGTGAATAAATTCATGTCAGGTTCACCATTTATGTTTTCGATGATTTCTATGGGGTACGTACATCCACCTGTTTCAGAGGACATGCTAATTGTTCCTCCACACTCCTGCACTCCAAAGGCAGGCAACATCTGTCACTTATTCAGGGACGTTTGATCATTGATCAAAATGGTATTATGGGATGTCAGCTTCTCCTTCTGTTGATTCCTCCTACGAACTTGTCACCTTGTATGGGTATCCCTTATTGATTAATATGTTCTTCATTAAACTGTTCCTGGTGCCATGTCTTCATGGACGCTGGTTAATTATGTTGCTTTTGTCCGGACATTCCCTGGGGTCCGGTCAGAGAAGCAACTTTCGTTCAGGGGAGTACTCATGTTGGACATCATTGGAATGTCCAGATGCTGGAACACTGGAATCTATGAGTTTCTTCCCTTTATTATAAGGATTCTTGAGGGCGTAGAAGCCCGAGGCATCCTAGGTCGTGTGCAGGGAATTATATGCCATAGGCATGTCTCTAAGGTTTTCCTCACCTTCCCATGTTTAACACATGATATTTCGTGAGTTTAACGTCTAGCAGAGATGGATCAGACTTATCAAAACCCTGACTAGAGTGGATTAGATGGGTGTAACCCCTATAGGGAACACTGATGCAAGGGATAACGCATGGTTTGGTACCTGGTTACTGCTAAGGGAAGTGAAAAGGTGAATGGCATGATCTCACTGGGATGTGGCGGCCTGGGTAAGAATCAGTATGGATATGGAGAGTTAAATGAACTGGCAGGGGAATGAGATGGAACCGTTGTGAAGGTGATGGTAGTGTTGGTCTTGAACCTAGAAGAGACTTCCTACGTATCCTCGTGGTAGTGAATCAATGTCCACATAGTTGAAGATTTGGTATAGGATTGGGGTGTGCACAGATGACAACGACCTGATGATAAACTGGGGGTTACGCATGGTTCGAAGCCATATGTTGGTCTGATGCTCATGGGCTAACCAAAGATGTGGGTCCCAATAAAGGAGATTACAACAGATAACCGTTGATTGGGATTGACAATATCTTACCACTGATTGGGGTACAATTTAGTGTCATTTACGACAAGAATGGGGGTACAATAAAGTGTCATGCAGGACGAGGGTGGACCAACGTAATTTAGTCAGGACCGATGAGAGTTGGGATTGAACTGAAGGGAGGCTTCTTACATACCTTGCCTTGGCAAGGATCAAAGTCCATGTAGTTCAGGTGAGGTGTTGTTGAACTGACTTGAAGGGGGTCAAGACCAATGGTTGTGTTGGGATTGAACATCAGTGAGGCTTCCTATATACATTTCCTTGACAAGGATCAAGGTCTGCGTAGTTTGTGAGAGGTGTGGGTGAACCCACATGAAGGGGGTCATGACCAATGGTAGTGATGGGCTATAATCTCAGGGAGTCTCCCTACGTACCTTGCCATGGCAAGGATCAAAGTCCGCGTAGTTCAAGAGAGGAGAATGATGCTTATGCATAGTTAGTGGCCCATAGGTATTTCATGGTTGATGCTTACTCTAAGCCCACATGAGTCATGCTAGGTGTGAGTAAGAAGATGCAGCAAAGACCTGACGATCATATCATGAAAGGTGTGTCTGTTGGAAGTGAAGTGGGTCTTACACATGGTTAGTGGCCCAAAAAAGAAATAGGAGCTAACATGTGGTTCACAACCAAAAGAGGAAACAAGGGCTTATATGTGGTTTACATCCTAGGGAGATGGATATTGGGACTTACTCCAGGATAGAGGCCTGGGTGGAAGAAAACCCCAGAGGGGTTTAGGACAGAATAGGGGAGGGTTCTGGTGCCCATTCCCCCCTCTAGTCCTTGGAACGGAAGAAGATAAGAGGAGTTTGGGTACTACCTACTACAAGAAAGCTAGGGGATTACACCAAGATGGTTTCCCTTCCCCACGAACAATCACCGCTCCAATAAAGTGGATCTCATTCCATATGAAGAATATCTCACTCCAATAGAGATGAGGGGCGTAGAGAATGTCCGAGATGGGGATACCTATATAGAATACATGGTATGAGTCCATAGTTTAACATCATGTGCTGAGGAAGATGATTCTTGGTTGTTTAACATCCTGCATCTCGGATGAGGCGGGTTTACACCACACCCCTAGGACTTATGTAACTGATACCAGCTTGCCCTGGGGGAAGGGAAGGTATTGGCAATGCCATGATGAGGGGGTGTCATGGAGTGATCAATTGAGTTGACCACGATTGCGTGACTATTCAAAGAAGCAATATCCATTAGTGTGACTATGAAAAGAAGCATAAAGCTAAGCAACACCACATAAAGAACTGCCCAAGGGACTTTGATGTCACTTCATACGAACATAGAGGGTCATACGGGAGAACGGTGCATGACAGAGATATGTCTTACGTAAGAGGCGTTCAAACATGGTGCCTTAGGGTAATAATGGCACATGGAGTGCAGAAGGAAACCCACACACAAGATGAGGGGGTGCATGAAAGAGGGAATGATTGCACAAAAAACTGGATGGCTGCGCGCAGGGTGGAATGGTTGCGCAAAAACTAGAAGGCCACATGTAGGATGAGATGGTTGAGTGCAAACTGAAAGGATGCACACAAAATAGACCCGATGCAGGGGGAATCGTTCACACAAGAGGGATCTTTTGCACGCAAATGAAATTGGGTAAAAGGAAATGGACGAGGATCATGACCAAGAGGGACCACCCGAAGGAGGACCCCTGGGGAACTATCATGCAAGATCTAATACATTAAGGCCATAGTGTTTTTCGCGCAGTCGCGTAAGATGTGGTTTTCTTATTGTAGAGCATAGCTTTGGATTCTATAACCTTACTAAAGTGTCGAGGGTTTATTTTAATTTATAGCTAACCCCCAAAGGTTACGTACAAGAGGATCCACATAAGGGGGGGGGGGGGTATGTTTCATTGGGTGCGAAAGGGTTTATGTACCGTCGAGTACCTTATGCACACATTGTCCTTTCATGCTGGGGCCTTAAAGGATTTTTGAGCACGCTTTCTCAAAAGGGTCCCTTTGATGTCGTATTGGGCATGCAAGATTTTGTGCACCAAAAGGAGTGTTGTGCTCATCCCTGGGATCTGGCGTGCCATCACCTTAGGCGGTTTCCGGCGGGTGGTCTTGGAAGCTTGCCTTTGACGTCGCATTTGGTTCACAAGGGTGTTTGCACCGGAAAACCACTCGTGCACCGAGTCTAATTCTCGGGAACACCCTCCTTAGAAGGTTTGTGCTGGGTTTCCACATAATCCTCTTTTAGACATCGCATTGGGTGCATAAGGGTTTTCACGCCGTAGGAAATATTGAATGCAGCCTATAATTCATGCGCGGAGCATCCCCTCACATCTCAGAGTCTTCCTCTTCCCTTTGACCGACCTTTTATTTCTTTGAAAGGAACCAATGCCAACCCTATCCAAAATTCGGCATCAACAACATGCAATAAGGTCTTTTTTTCCTTCACCATGTAATGATTGAGTCAAGATTACTTCATACATTTCGTGGATATTACCCCTAGGTACAACTATGGAGGATCCAAATCCACTTGTAGAATTCAGAGATGGAAGTATTTTATTATAAACCACTAATAATATACCTTAACAAAATTTAGTGATGTATTCTTATGTTTAGACTTACCCATAAGGCTTTAACTTGTTTTGTATAATACTAATAAAAAAAATAAATAGACTTTCCCCTGATACCAACTATGATAACCGAGATTTTAATACACCTTAATTTATAGTTTATTACATAAATTAACACATAATATAGTTTCAAAATACTGTGAGTCTTTGGGAAATCAGTCACATAACAAAATAAAATGAATAGGAATACCACACCATTATATAAAAATTCCACAACATTCCTTTAGGTTCCTTTGATATTCTAAAACTGCACCAGATAACTAGGGTATGTACATAAGAAAAATTGAGATAATTTACCCAGTAAGTTAATAATAAATATATTAACTAATGAAATAAGTACATGTTAAGAAAATGGAATATAAAAGTGAAAAAATAGGGGTGATAATTATAAATGTGTTTATCGATAGATGAAATAATATAATAACATCAAGGAAACATAGGAATGTAACAACAACATAAAACATTACATCATAAGCATAAGTGAATGATTACCAAGAATAAATCATAAAATATTGTTCTTAAGATAACATTTCAAACACAATAAATGTAATCTAATGAGATAAAAACATTACCTAATACATTGGAGGGCTATATAATTCTGGGACTGATGGCGTTTTCAAGCACCTCAAATTAGATGTTTATTTTTAACTAGAATTTCTGCAGTATAGCAGCAACCCTAGGTCATCTCTTGAAGGATCATTAGATCATTAATTACAATATGAGGTTCTGATTAAGAAACTAAAAGGGTAATGTGGTTTTATAAAACATGGGTTTTTTTCTTAATGAACAGAAATTGAAAGTATATTACTATGGAGAGAAACCAGTTGGAGAAATTGTGATCAACCCGGGGAAGTGTCCCTTGATGATCAATCTGTCATTTCTCTAAAGGGAAAGGGAAGGATAGTCGATTACTTGATTTTATACATACTAAAACCAGTAATGCTATGTGAGTTCTTACTAGGTTACCACCTAGGATTTGATCAATTAACGATATTGATTATCAGCAACCTCTCAAAATCAACAAACATGAATCGATGTTAAAAAATAGAACTCAATCAAGGAATCACATCAAAAACGTGGTGAGATGACTATATTTGTGTCAATGATAAAAAATATTACACAAGACAAGAACATGAATATTCATAGGATCAAGATCCAAGATTTTATCAAAAGATGCAATCCATTTTCACACTCATGAAAGGGAGGGGTGGGAAAAGAGGAAACCACACTCAAATCATTTCAAGATCCAGGTTATGCAAGAAAGGATGTTGATTCTTGTTCCTTTGATTTTTATTTGATAATACCATAATAAACACAAATTTAGAAGATAAAAATGAATAAAAATTGACAAAAAATATAGAAATAAATTACCTTATGAAGATTACTAGTGTCGAGCTCAGGATTAAAACAAAGGAAACTCCACAAATTGTTCATTAAGAGGTTTAGAAGTACATGAGGATGATGAGAACTAAAATGGGTGAAGAGAGATCTCCAATTCGACTAACCTTAAACCCTGGTCGTGAAACACACATAATTCTGGGGAGGAGTGATATTATAGGAAATTTACATCCATAATTCCTCATAAAGTGTTCAGGTATCAAAAGGGGTAAGTGACTATTCAAGGATTTTTTTTATTCCATATTTATCTGGCTGGTTGACTGAAAAAAACGCATCCAAAGGACTTGAAAATCAGTGGAGAGTCATGGATTAGAGGTACTTGTCCAAGGGAGGTAGAATAAGTCCCATTGGATCTCCAAGGCCTGAGTTATGGCTCAAATACATAAGGGTGGTCCTATCTAGCCTGCCTTTAATTTCTTCACATTGTGGGCCTATTTTGGGTCTCTAAATTGAATAATTGGGCTTCATGATCTTCTAGAGAAATATATCCCACATTATTTTTCACTCATACATAAATTATTATTCCAATTTTATACACGGATTATCTAAAATTCAAATACTTTCAAACATGCATGCTTGGGCTCTTGTTCAGTTTAGCCCAATTTGCTTGAATTCCATCACGATCTCTCCAAATAATCTCCTACTACAATGTAAACACCAAAACAAGTAAAATTTATCTATTAAATAGCTATTAACATTAATTACTTGATTCAAAAATAATGTGAAATATATTATTATATTTTTATTATTCATTATATAAACAAGTTTAAAACAACGACGTAACAGAAGATTTTAATAGTGAATCGCTTTGCGATCACACCCCCACACCTAAACATATGCACTCCTGGGAAAAGTCACATATCCAAAAAAATGATGAATGTATATATTCTCAACATTATGAAGTTTTATATTTTGTGTAAATTTAAATTTATTATAGTAATGTGATCAATGCACAAACCACACCAAGGAGTTCTTTCTTGTGAAAATAGAAAATGATGTCTCATAAATCATATCACAATGAAATACAAAGATATTAATGATAACAAATTGAGAGTGGAATTAAAAAGTAAACCATGACACTAACTATCTATGTGTGTGTGTGTGAAAACCATTCCTTTCCATTCTTTCCACTTTCTATCCAATAAATATAGGTCAATTTAACATTATTCAGCTTAAATGATTTTGTCCACTGAACCTGACCTACATCCTTTACAATAATATTTCAAGACCCACTCACTTAAGCATTCTTATAAGTCAAACCATAAGCTCAAGACCTAGATATCCCCATATGTTTCACATTTCATCACTCCCTTTTTTTTCAGAAGCTACATTCTGAACAAATATCACACTCATGTCTCAACCCTTGTTTGATCTCCTCACGACACTAATTGTAATAGCTATAACAAGATTAAAGGTTGGGAAAAAGTGGTTTTTGACCTGCCCAAGACACGAACCATTTTTTAGGGTGTACATCTTTCAGATATAAGGTACACATACATAGGTCAATCCGGTACAATAATGAAACAGATCAGATAATGAATGAATGTATGGAAATATCATTTTAAGATGAAAAATATTAACATAAAATATATTTACCTTATATTAAGTAATAATTTTCCAAACTTTATGGTTTGGTGAAAAAATGTGTGGAGATATTAGTGACACAGTTTTCTAAAAAACTCTTCACACAAGGGGCATCAATCATCTTAAAGGTTTCACCGAGATACAACCATTTATATCATTGATAAAAAACCAATTCATTAAAAATCACTCTCTGATGTTAAATTCATACAAATATTCATTCCATAACAGAGACATGTTTTCATCAAATGTTAAATAAACATGGAATCGAAAATTTCAACATGAATTTCCAATAAGTTCCATGATTTTATTGACCAAAAGGGGGGAAAGTAAAAATACCATAAAGACGGTGAAAAAGAGAAGAATGAAGAAAGACAATCAAAATCCTAATGAACCCAGAAAGATGGGGAAGATTGAAAATACCCCAATGAAGGTTAAAAGGAGAATAAATAAGAAAGACGATGAAAATCCTAATGAACCTATGAATGTATCCATACCCCCACACCAAGAATGTGCAGTGTTCTTAATGTAATAATTGAGAATATGATAAGTAAGGATAAAACCTAGTGGGTTTTACTAGTATGTCACTTCTAGAAGGAGGATTTCCTCCATAGGATTCGTTGGAATATCCTCATAGAAGTGTTTAAGTCACTACCCATTGATGGTAAGACTTATTCCACTTTACTCATGAAAAATATGTATTGCACCCAAAGGGTAAACATTAGTAAAAGTATAAGAACGAAGCTTACCTAGGTGGAGCTTTCTCCTGGAATTGTACATGAAGACCTTCTCACCAATATGGAACTTCTACTGATGAATCATTCTATCAAGGATAGCCTTTGTCTTCTCTTTATATATTCAGAAGTTCTCATATGCATCACATCAAATTTCTTCCTACTCTTGAATCTGGTTCTTCCTATGCTCACCTACATCTGAAATATTCATATTACATTGTTTAAGAGCCCAATATGCATGGTGTTATACCTCCATTGGGAGGTGAAAAGCCTTTACAAACACAATTCTGTATGGTGACATTCTGATTGGGGTTTTAAAAGTTGTGGGGTATGCCCAAAGTGCATCATCCAAGAACAAACTATGATATTTCCTATTGGGTTGTACTATTTTTTCCAAGATTCTTTAAGCTTCCCGATTTGATATTTCTGATTTTCCATTAGATTGGGGGTGATTTGAAGTGGAGACTTTATGATAAACCCCATACTTACGAAGAAAATGTTTCATGTTGTGATTGTAAAAATGGAAACCCTAATCACTAATGGTGAATCTCGGAAAAACCAAACTGACTAAAAATCTGGGACCTCACAAAATCAACAACAACTTGGGAGTCATCGGTACTAGTAGCCTTCGCTTCCACACATTTAGACACGTAGTCCATAGCTAACAGGATGTAAAGAATCCAAATGAATGAGGGAAAGGCCCCATATAGTCAATGCCCCATACATCAAAGATGTCACAGAGTAACATGGGCTGTTGGGGCATTTCATTTCTCTTGGAGAGATTCCCTGTGAATTGACAACAACTGCATGACTCTAAAAATTAATGGGAATCACTATACAATGTTGTCTAATAAATTTCTAATTCAAGGACCTTTCGAGGTGGTTGTTGAGAGCCAAAGTGAGATAGATGTTCAAAACAGAGGTGGAATCATGGTCAGTCACACACCGAAGAACTACGTGGTCATGAAAAATTATACACAAATATGGGTCATCCCAAATATACCACTGAGAATCATGTTTATGTCTATGTGATTGGGATGTTCTGAAATTAGTGGGGACCCTAGATATTGCTAGAAAATTCATATTTTCTGTATACCAGTGGTAAGGTCCACAACATCACAAAGGTTCTCATGATGAATGAATTCACCAATGGGGAGGGATGAGTCAGCATGGTGGTCCAGTGGTGGAGAAATCCTACTAATGTGTTCTGATACATCATTTCCTTCTCCCCTATTATCTCTAATCTCATGTTCAAAATCTTAGAGGAGAAGCATCCACTGTATGAGGTGGGTCTTAGATTAAGGTTTCTTTAAGAGGAATAAAAGGGCAGCATTGACAGAAAACACAATAATTTTTGACCCAAGAAGATATGAACAAAATTTATCCAAGGAAAACACAATATAAAGGAGTTATTTTTCAGTGGCTGGGTATTTTACCTGGTCAGGGTCAATGGTACGTGAGGTATACACAATGACATGAGGATCCTTCTCAACCATTTGTGATAAAACTTCCCCAACTGCAAAGTTAGAGGCATCAAACATAAGATCTAAGGGGAGATCCCACCTTGATGGTTGGATGATGAGAGGTTTTTTGAGACTCCTTTTTAGTGAATTTAATGCATCCTCACAATTTTTATAAAAAAAATCAGAATCTTTTTTCAATAATCGAGGCAATGGAAGTGAAATCTTACTAAAGTATTCAATGAATCGGAGGTAAAAACCAGTATGAACAAAGAAATATCGCAGCTCACAAACATATTTTGGATATGAAAGGGTTGAAATTAATTACATTTTATATTTATCAACTTGAATTACCCTATTTTAAATGACATGCCCAAGAACTATCCCCTGCTCAAACATAAAATGGAATTTCACATAATTTAATACAAGATCTTTTTCAACGCAGCGACGATGGACAGAATCTAGGTCTTCCAAAAAATCATAAAAAGAAGAACCAGATACCGTGAAATCATCCATAAATACTTCTATACAACTCTCAAGGTACTCAGAAAAAATACTCAACATACATCTTTGAAAAGTACCAGGAGCATTACATAGACCGAAAGGCATCCTTCTGTATGCCAATGTGTTGAATGTACAAGTAAATGTTGTATTTTCTTAATCCTCAGGGGCTATATGGATTTGGAAATAACCATAATATCCATCAAGGAAACAATAATGGGACTTACCAGCCAATCTTTCTAACATTTGGTCAATGAAAGGTATAAAAAAGTGGTCCTTCCATGTGGCTTGATTTAGTCGACAGTAGTCAATACAGACTCGCCAACTATTTTTCACATGTCTTGGAAACAATTCATTCCTTTAATTTGACACAACTATTATTCCTATATTTAGGCACAATTTTCACTAGGATAACCCATTTACTATAAGATATAGGATAAATAATCCTCCTTGCAAGTAATTTTCTAACTTCCAATTTTACCACTTTAAGGAGAGTGGGGTTGAGCTAGCGTTGAGATTGTCTTATGGGCTCAGCCTCATCATACAAAAGTATATGGTGCATACAAATAGATGGGCTAATCCAAAGAATATAATCCAATGTCCATCCTATTTCCTTTTTATGTGGAGTGAGGTCCATGAAACTATATGTCTACTCATATTTATTCCCTAAGGATAGAGAATCTTTTGAACTAAGATTTAAAGAATCATTCACAATCAAAGGTACCTTAGAATGAACACACTCATCAATTAAAGCACAAAATTTACACTTTTTAGACCCCAAAAAATACTCAAAACATGAATCAAAACTCAAATCATATGAGGTTGAAGAAGGGGAAAATGAATCAGAGTATTGGTTGAGGAGATAATTGTCTGTGTATGCATCGTTTGAGAGAAATCCCATTGAATAGGCATGAATAGTGGAGTGCTCTTCAACGGGGTGTTTCATAGCCTCAAGAATGTTAAAACATACCTTTTATCCTTTGATCTCCATGGATAACATACCATTGTGAACGTTGATGATCATATTTTCTATTTTAAGGACTGGACTCCAAAGTATGAGAGGGGCATGTCCTTGGGTTTAGGTATCTTATATCTCAAGAATGTTGAAATTTGTGGGGAATATGAGATTATTCACTCTTACAAGGTCATCCTCAATCAAACTTATTTGATGCATAGTACTTGGGTTTTCAAGTTTCCTGACAATGCATATTGGTTGAAGATATCCAACCTATAGAGAAGTATATACAAAGTGATGCATTACATTAATGTAAGCACCTAAATCTAGCATAGAATCAGAAAATAAGGTCTCCCATATTGTACACGGTGTTGTGAATGTGCCTTTATCCTTATATTTGGTTATCATTGTTGGTTGAATCAAGGTTGAGACATTCCTTCCCAAGTTGACTCTCTCATTCCCCTTCTGCTTTGTTCTATGGGTTAAACTCTCTTTAATAAATTCTGCATATCGAAGGATTTGTTTGACTTCATCCAATATAGAAATGTAAACATGAATTTTTTTAAATGTGTCCATTATTTCTTTATCAATCTCATTATAAAATTTTTTCTTAGATTTAGAGAGTCTTTGGGGAAAGGAAGAGGAATGGATTTTTCATTTGAATCATCAATGATAATTCAATTACCCTTTTTTTCTTGTTTTTCTTTAGTTGAAATTATTGAGGGTTGGGAAATAGATTTTTCAAGAGGGGGACATAACTGTTGTGCAGAATTAGTAGAAGGAGAGACTTATTTACCACTACAAAGTGTAACTTCACATAAATTACCATTGTCCATCTGATTGGAAATGGGTTCGGATTGTAGTTTTTCAGAACCGTGAATCCTAAGCTCACTGATGGTGTTTGACAACTGTCCACATGAGTTCGTTGGTCTTTAATTGCCGATTGTGTGTTTTGTTGGAACTAGACATTCTGGGTTGCCATTTTCTTCACCATATCCTCGAGGCTTGGTTCAGATTTGGGAGGAGGAGGATGATTGTTTTGAGAAGTTTAAGGATAATAAGGTTTTGTATGTTTTTTTTTTGATACCAATTTTGCTTGGGGTAAGTTCAGTTTCTTCCCTATTGGTACTAGGGTTGTGCCAGCCACCCGAGATTTTAATCTAGCCGGAATTTTTCTTGCTTCGAGGGAGGTTCTTGTTGGAATGGAAACCCTAGGAACACGACTTCACAAGACTCAGGTGAATCTTTATGTTGTGGGCATTGGTTATAAAAATGAGTATTGTCAGAACAAATACCACAATGTAATAGAACATGAGGAGATTTTGAGTTACCTTGTGCTTTAGATAGTTTACTTAGAAGGGTATTCACTCAATAATCTTTTTATATACATTTTTTTCTAGATATGATTGACTTACCTCAAGAACTACTCAATTTGTTTCAATATCTTGTGTACCAAATTGTTTTGCATTTTGAGCCATGTTGCCTATTAAGTCACAAGCAGCGTAGAAAGTTTAATCAACCAAGGCACCACTAGCTGCTACATCAATGATTCCACAATATTTGTGGATAAGTGCCTCATAGATGTATTGGATTAAGAGTTGTTTACTAATCTGGTGGTGGGGGAAGCTCGAGCAGTGTCTTTTGAATCTCTCCCAGTATTCAGGAAGGGTCTCTCCTTATTATTGTCTAATGCCACAAATTTCTCTCTTAATTGATGCTGTTTTGGAGGAAGGGACGAAATTATCTAAAAATAGTCTTTTCAAGTCATTCCATCCCCCAGTTATGGTAGAAAAATAGTATATATAATCCTTGGATACACCATCAAGGGATAAATGAAAGGACCTAAACATAATTAAGTCCTCAGAGAAATTTTGGGGTTTCATGGTGGAGCACACTATGTGAAAATTTTTATGGTGTTTATAAGGGTCCACACCAAGAAGACCACAGAATTTGGGAAGTAGGTAGATGAGGCCTTATCTCAGATCAATGTTGGATACTTCCCCAGGATATTGGATGTATGTAGGATGGTACTCCACATCTGGGGTGGTCAGTTCTTTTATGGTTTGATTATTTATGAAAATGTTTTCTTTGGTTTGATTGAGTTCAATTTTTGATAGGCTTTTGAACACTTGAGGCTCCAATAGGGGTTCCTTAGTGTTACTTTATTGTTTCTCTCAATATGCCTTTATTTTTATGTGAAGTATATTTTCAATTTCAAGGTCAAATTCAAGCCGTTTTTCTTTTTTTGATCGGGTCATGAAAATAAGTTGTGAAGTTGGTTTTTTTTATGATTGAATGTGGATAAAATCACTTAAGGAGGGTGAAAAGATAATTTAATGTTATAATATAGAATTGTAGAGAGAGAGATATAGAATAAGAACAACAGAGATATAGAGATAGAGAGAGAGAGAGAAAGAACACCCAAAAAACAACCAAAAATGGAAACAGAAAACCAAAACAAAAACAATCAAATGGGTGTGGGGGTATTTAAAGACGTACTAATTAGAAATTAAAATAAATAAATAAAAGGATATAAAGAAAAAAAATGATCTTGGATCCCCAGAAACGGTTCCAAAATTTGATCGCGTTGTCAAGCACGTCAAGTTAGATGTTTATTTCTAACTAGAATTTCATCAATATAGTAGCAACCCTAGGTCGTCTCTCGAAAGAGACTTAAAATGGTTGTTTCATAACATTACCTCTTATTATGATAATTCCATTATCATAATAACATATAGTTCTATCGAATATAATGATATTATTATATAATAATGTTTTAGTAATATTTTAATAATGTGGATAATGAAACAAAATTCAAATGGTTGTTTCATAACATTACCTATTATTCAAAAAACATATGTATGTTTCCATAAAAATCCTTACTAGGTTGTATTTTTTTACAAAAGTGACATATAATGTCTAATGGGGGTATTTAAGTCATTCTGGTTGTTATTTTATGAAAAAATGTATTTGTATGTTTGAAGAGGGGAGGAGATTTGTGGCCTTTTATAAGTGTATGGGAGGACACATAAGGATGTTCTGAAAAAAAAATCAATTACAACTATGAATTTATCATACAAAAAGTCTAAAATGGGTAATTATCAAACCATAGTGGTTTAGTGCCAAAATATGTCCAATAAAATGGGTTTTTGACAAGTTCATATGTTATTTTGACCCTTATCTTCTTAGTTTTACCCATGATAATCCCATTTTACCCTTAACTACAGTAATTAATTGTTATTGTTTTCACTATTAATTATGTGGAAAAATTATATTTAATTTATTATATAATATAAATTATTCTTATTATATATATCTAATCAATTTTTAAAAATTCATTTCATAGAAGAGGAAGAATTCTGTTTACAATAAACTCATAGATGCATCGAAAAAACTATTTTTCCAAATAAAAACATTCAAAAAATTAAAATGTTTTCATATCATAATTAAATATTAAATTTGGTAAATTATATAAATTAGTTAAATTGTAATTTAATTGAACATTTTTTTGTTAAAAATAATTTAAAATACAGTTAATCTATGTAAATAATTTAAACAAAATGACAATTTTCATTAAAAATTTGTATTTTCACTATTCATCAAAAATTAATCTTATAAGAAAAATAAAAAAAAATCACTCAAGGATAAATTTTAAATTTATATTTTGAAGATGAAGTTTATTTTTTAAAATAAATTTTCTAAAATTGAAAAAAATAAATTTTAAATTATGTGAAAAAAGAGAGACTATATGACCTTTTAAAAATATATAGTTTTCGAATATCATTTGTTCTTCATTCAAATGGTTCTTATTTTCTTTATAATAAACAAATAACCAATGATTTTTTTATACACGTGTAAACCATATTATTTTCATAATTTTGTCAGTATTATTCATATCCTCTAACTTAACAGCAAGGATATAACGATCAGATTTTAAATAATAACATTACCTCAAATTAGATGTTTATTTTTATCTAGAATTTCTGTAGTATAGAGGAAACCCTAGGTCGTCTCTTGAAGGATCATTAGATCATTAATTACAAAATGAGGTTATGATTAAGAAACTAAAAGGGTAATGTGGTTTTATAAAACTTGGGTTTTTTTCTTAATGAACAGAAATTGAAAGTATATTACTACGGATAGAAACCAGTTGGAGAAATCGTGATCAACCCGGGGAAGTGTCCCTTGATGCTCAATCTGTCATTTCTCTCAAGGGAAAGGGAAGGATAAATGATTCCTTGATTTTATACATACTATAACCAGTAATGGTATGTGAGTTCTTACTAGGTTACCACCTAGGATTTGATCAATCAATGATATTTATTATCAGCAACCTCTCAAAATCAACAAACATTAATCGATGTTAAAAAAAGAACTCAATCAAGGCATCACATCAAAAACGTGGTGAGATGACTATATTTGTGTCCATGATAAAAAAATATTCCACAAGACAATAACATGAATATTCATAGGTTCAAGCTCCAAGATTTTATCAAAAGATGAAATCCATTTGCACACTCATGAAAGGGAGGGGTGGGAAAAGAGGCAACCACACTCAAATCATTTCAAGATCCAGGTTATGCAAAGAAGCATGTTGATTCTTGTTCCTTTGATTTTGAATTGATAATAACATAATAAACAAAAATTTAGAAGTTATAAATGAATAAAAATTGACAAAAATGATAGAAATCAATTACCTTATGAAGATTACTAGTGTCGAGCTCAGGATTAAAACAAAGGAAACTCCACAAATTGGTCATTAAGAGGTTTAAAAGTACATGAGGATGATGAGAACTAAAATGGGTGAAGAGAGCTCTCCAATTCGACTAACCTTAAACCCTGGTCGTGAAACACACATAATGCTGGGGAGGAGTAATATTATGGGAAATTTACATCCATATTGCCTCATAAAGTTGTCAGGTATCAAAAGGGGTAAGTGACTATTCAAGGAATATTTTTATTCCATATTTATCTGGCTGGTTGACTGAACAAAACGCGTCCAAAGGACTTGAAAATCGGTAGAGAGTCATGGATTCTAGGTACTTGTCCAAGGGAGGTAGAATCAGCCCCATTGGATCTCTAGGGCCTGAGTTATTTCTCAAATACACAAGGGTGGTCCTATCTAGCCGGCCTTTAATTTCTTCACGTTGTGGGCCTATTTTGGGTCTCTAAATTGAATAATTGGGCTTCATGATATTCTTGAGAAATGTATCCCACATTATTTTTCACTCATACACCAATTATTATCCCAATTTTATACACGGATTATCCAAAATTCAAATACTTTCCAACATGCATGCTTGGGCTCTTGTGCAGTTTGGCCCAATTTGCTTGAATTCCATCACGATCTCTCCAAATCATCTCCTCCTACATTGTAAACACCAAAACAAGTAAAATTTATCTATTAAATATTTATTAACATTAACTACTTGATTCAAAAATAATGTGCAATTTATTATTATATTTGTATTATTCATTACATAAACAAGTTTAAAACAACGGTGTAATGGTGGATTTGAATAGTGAATCGATTTGCAATCACACCCCCACACCTAAACATATGTACTCCTGGGAAAAGTCACATATCCAAAAAAATGATGAATGTATACATTCTCAACATCATGAAGTTTTATCTTTTTTGGAAATTTAAATTTATTATAGTAATGTGATCAATGCACAAACCACACCATGGAGTTCTTCCTTGTGAAAATAGAAAAAGATGTCTCATAAATCATATCACAATGAAATACAAAGATATTCATGATACCAAATTGAGAGAGGAATTAAAAAGTAAACCATTCCACCAACTATCTATGTGTGTGTGTGTGAAAACCATTCCTTACCATTCTTTCCACTTTCTATCCAATAAATATAGGTTATTTTAACATTATTCAGCTTAAATGATTTTGTACACTGAACCTGACCAACATACTTTGCAATCATATTTAAAGACCCACTCACTTAAGCATTCCCATAATTCAAACCATAAGCTCTAGACCTATATATCCCCATCTGTTTCACATTTAATCACTCCTTTTTTTTCAGAAGCTACATTCTGAACAAATATCACACTCATGTCTCAACCCTTGTTTGATATTCTCACGAGGTATAACAAGATTAAAGGTTGGGAAAAAGTGGTTTTTGACCTACCCAAGACACAAACCATTTTTTAGGGTGTACAAAAGTTAGATATAAGATGCACATACATAGGTCAATCTGGTACAGTAATGAAGCAGATCAGATAAGGTATGATTGTAGGGAAATATCATTTTAAGATGAAAAATTTTAACATAACATATATTTACCTTATATTAAGTAATAATTTTCCAAACTTTATGGTTTGGTGCAAAAATGTGTGGAGATATTAGTGACACAGTTTTCTAAAAAACTCTTCACACAAGGGGCATCAATCATCTTAAAGGTTTCACATAGATACAACCATTTATATCATTGATAAAAAACCGATTCACTAAAAATCACTCTCTGATGTTAAATTCATACAAATATTCATTCCATAACAGAGACATGTTTTCATCAAATGTTAAATAAACATGGAATCCAAAATTTCAACATGCATTTCTAATATGTTCTATGATTTTATTAACCAAAATGGGGGAAAGTAAAAATACCATAAAGAAGGTGAAAAAGAGAAGAAAGAAGAAAGACAATGAAAATCCTAATGAACCCAGAAAGATGGGGAAAAGTGAAAATACCCCAATGAAGGTTAAAAGGAGAATAAAGAAGAAAGATGATAAAAATCCTACTGAACCTATGAATGTATCCATCCCCCTACACCAAGAATGTGCAGTGTTCTCACTAATAGAATTGAGAATATGATATGGAAGGATAAAACCTAGTGGTTTTCACTAGTATGTTGCTTTTAGAAGGAGTATTTACTCCATAGGATTAGTTGGAAAATCCTTATAGAAGTGTTTAAGTCACTACCCATTGATTGTAAGACTTCTTCCACTTTACTCATGAAAAATATGTATTTCACCGAAAGGGTAAACATTATTAAAAGTATAAGAACCAAGCCATTGAGAACGAAGCTTACCTAGGTGGAGCTTTGTCCTGGAATTGTACATGAAGACCTTCTCACCAATTTGGAACTTCTACTGATGAATCATTCTATCAGGGATAGCCTTTGTCTTCTCTTTATAGATTCGGAAGTTCTCATATGCATCACATCAAAATTCTTCCCACTCTTGAATCTGGTTCTTCCTATGCTCACCTGCATCTGAAAAATTCATATTACATTGTTTAACAGCCCAATATTCATGGTGTTATACCTCCATTGGGAGGTGAAAATCTTTTAAGAACACAATTCTGTATGGGGAAATTCTGATTGGGGTTTTAAAAGTTGTGGGGTATGCCCAAAGTGCATCATCCAAGAACAAACTATGATATTTCCTATTGGGTTGTACTATTTTTTCCAAGATTCTTTAAGCTTCCCGATTTGATATTTCTACTTTTCCGTTAGTTTTGGGGTGATTTGAAGTGGAGACTTTATGATCAAACCCATACTTACGAAGAAAATGTTTCATGTTCTGATTGTAAAAATGGAAACCCTGATCACTAATGGTGAATCTCAGCAAACCAAACTGACTAAAAATCCGGGACCTCACAAAATCAACAACAACTTTGGAGTCATCGGCACTAGTAGCCTTCGCTACCACCCATTTAGACACGTAGTCCATAGCTAACAAGATGCAAAGAATCCAAATGAATGAGGGAAATGCCCCATATATTCAATGCCCCATACATCAAAGATGTCACAGAATAACATGGGATGTTAGGGAATTTCATTTCTCTTAGAGAGATTCCCTGTGAATTGACAACAAATGCATGACTCTAAAAATCGATGGGAATCACTATACAATGTTGGCCAATAAATTCCTGATTCAAGGAGCTTTCGAGGTGTTTGTTGAGAGCCAAAGCGTGATAGATGTTCAAAACAGAGGTGGACTCATGGTCAGTCACACACCGACGAACTACTTGGTCATGAAAATTTATCCACAAATATGGGTCATCCCAAATATACCACTGAGAATCATGTTTATGTCTATGTGATTGGGAAGTTATGAAATTAGTGGGGACCCTCGATATTGTTAGAAAATTCATATTTTCTGTATACCAGTGGTAAGGTCTACAACATCACAAAGGTTCTCATGATGAATGAATTCTACAATGGGGAGGGATGAGTCAGCATGGTGGTCCAGTGGTGGAGAAATCCTAATAATGTGTTTTGCTACATCATTTCCTTATCCCCTCTTATATCTAATCTCATGTTCAAAATCTTGGAGGGGAAGCATCCACTGTATGAGGTGGGTCTTAGATTAAGGTTTCTTTAAGAGGAATAAAAGGGCAGCATTGACAGAAAACACAATCATTTTTGACCCAAGAAGATATGAAAAAAATTTATCCAAGGAAAATACAATATAAAGGAGTTATTTTTCATTGGTTGGGTATTTTACCTGGGCAGGGTCAACGGTACGTGAGTTATACACAATGACATGAGGATCCATCTCAATCATTTGTGATAAAACATCCCCAACTACAAAGTTAGAGGCATTAAACATAAGCTCGAAGGGGAGATCCCACCTTGGCGGTTGGATGATGAGAGGTTTTGTGAGACTCCTTTTTAGTGAATTTAATGCATCCTCACAATTGTTATAAAAAAATCAGTATCTTTTTTCAATAATCGAGACAATGGAAGTGAAATCTTACTAAAGTATTCAATGAATCGGAGGTAAAAACCAATATGAACCAAGAAAGATCGCACCTCACAAACATATTTTGGATATGGAAGGGTTGAAATTAATTCAATTTTATATTTATCAAATTGAATTACATTATTTGAAATGACATGCCCAAGAACTATCCCCTTCTCAACCATAAAATGGAATTTCACATAATTTAATACAAGATCTTTTTCAACGCAGTGACGAAGGACAGAATCTAGGTGTTCCAAAAAATCATCAAAAGAAGAACCATATACCGTGAAATCATCCATAAATACTTCTATACAACACTCAAGGTACTCAGAGAAAATACTCAACATACATCTTTGAAAAGTACCAGGAGCATTAGATAGACCAAAAGGCATCCTTCTGTATGCCAATGCATTGAATGTACAAGTAAATGTTGTATTTTCTTAATCCTTGGGGGCTATATGGATTTGGAAATAACCATAATATCCATCAAGGAAACAATAATGGGACTTACCAGCCAATCTTTCTCACATTTGGTCAATGAAAGGTATAAAAAAGTGGTCCTTCCATGTGGCTTGATTTAGTCGACAGTAGTCAATACAGACTCGCCAACTATTTTGCACACGTCATGGAACCAATTCATTCCTTTCATTTGACACAACTATTATTCCTATATTTAGGCACAATTTTCACTAGTCTAACCCGTTTACTATAAAATATAGGATAAATAATCCTCCTTGCAAGTAATTTACTAACTTCTAATTTTACCACTTTAAGGAGAGTGGGATTCAGCTAGCGTTGAGATTGTATTACGGGATTAGCCTCATCATCCAAAAGTATATGGTGCATACAAATAGATGGGCTAATCCAAAGAATATAATCCAATGTCCATCCTATTTACTTTTTATGTGGAGTGAGGTCCATGAAACTATATATCTACTCATATTTATTCCCTAAGGATAGAGAATATTTTGAACTGAGATTTGAAGAATCATTGACAATCATAGGTACCACAGAATGAACACACTCATAAATTAAAGCACAAAATTTACACTTTTTAGACCCCAAAAAACACTCAAAACATGAATCAAAACTCAAATCATCTGAGGTTGAAGAATAGGAAAATGAATCAGATTATTAGTTGAGGAGAGAACTATGTGTGTATGCATCATTTGAGAGAAGTCCCATTGAATAGGCTTGAATAGTGGAGTGCTCTTCAACAGGATGTTTCATAGCCTCAAGAATGTTAAAACATACCTTTTCTCCTTTGATCTCTATGGATAACGTACCATTGTGAATGTTGATGATCATATTTTCTATTTTAAGGAATGGACTCTAAAGTATGAGAGGGGCAGGTCCTTGGGTTCAGGTATCTTATATCTCAAGAATGTTGAAATTTGTGGGGAATATGAGATAATTCACTCTTACAAGGACATCCTCAATCACACTTATTTGATGCGTAGTACTTGGGTTTGCAAGTTGCCTGACAATGCATGTTGGTTGAAGATATCCAACCTGTAGATAAGTATATACAAAGTGATTCATTACATTAATGTAATCATCTAAATCTAGCATAGAATCAGAATAGAAGGTCTCCCATATGGTACACGGTATTGTGAATGTGCCTGTATCCTTAAATTTGGTTAGCATTGTTGGTTGAATCAAGGTTGAGAAATTCCTTCCCATGTTGACTCTCTCATTCCCCTTCAGATTTTTTTATGGGTTAAACACTCTAAAATACATTCTGCATATCGAAGGATTTGTTTGACTTCATCCAATATAGGAATGTAAACATGAACTTTTTAAAATGTGTCCATTATTTCTTTATCAATATCATTATCAAAATTTTTCTTAGATTTAGAGAGTCTTTGGGGAAAGGAAGAGGAATGGATTTTTCATTTGAATCATCACTGATAATTCAATTACCCTTTTTTCGTGTTTTTCTTTAGTTGAAATTATTGAGGGTTGGGAAAGAGATTTTTCAAGAGGGGGACATAACTATTGTACAGAATTAGTAGAAGCAGAGACTTATTTACCACTATGATGTGTAACTGAAGATACATTACCTTTGTACTTCTGATTGGAAATGGGTTGGGATGGTAGTTTTTCAGAACCATGAATCCTAATCTCACTGATGGTGTTTGACAACTGTCCACTTGGGTTCGTTGGTCTTGAATTGCCGATTGTGTGTTCTGTTGGAACTAGAGGTTCTTGGTTGCCATTTTATTCACCATATCCTCAAGGATTGGTTAAGATTTTGGAGGAGTAGGATGATTGTTTTGAGAAGTTTAACGATAAGAAGGTTGTGTACATTTTCTTTGTTGATACCAATTTTGCTTGGGGTAGGTTCAGTTTCTTCCCTGTTGGTACTGGGGTTGTACCAGCCACCCGAGATTTTAATCTAGCCAAAAAATTTCTTGCTTCGAGGTAGGTTCTTGTTGGAATGGACACCCTAGGAACACGACTGCACAAGACTCAGGTGAATCTTTATGTTGTGGGCACCGGTTAGAAAAATGAGTATTGTCAGAACAAATACCACAATGTAATAGAAAATGAGGAGATTTTGAGTTACCTTGTGCTTTAGATAGTTTCCTTAGAAGGGTATTCATCTCATCAATCTTTTTATCTACCTTTTTTTCTATATATGAATGACTTACCTCAAGAACTCATCAAGTTGTTTTAATATCTTGTGTACCAAATTGTTTTGCATTTTGAGCCATGTTGGCTATTATGTCACGAGCAGCGGAAGAAGTTTTATCAACCAAGGCACCACTAGCTGCTACATCAATCATTCCACAATATATGGGGATAAGTACCGCATAGATGTATTGGATTAATAGTGATTTACTAATCTGGTGGTGGGGGCAGCTCGAGCAGTGTATTTTGAATCTCTCCCAGTATTCAAGAAGTGTCTCTCCTTGTTATTGTCTAATGCCACAAATTTCTCTCCTAATTGATGATGTTTTGGAGGAAGGGATGAAATTATCTAAAAATAGTATTTTCAAGTCAATCCATCCCCCAATTATGGTAGAAAAATAGTATATATAATCCTTGGATACACCATCAAGGGATAAATGAATGGACCTAAACTTAATTAAGTCCTCAGAGAAATTTTGGGGGTTCATGGTGGAGCACACTATGTGAAACTTTTTAAGGTGTTTATATGGGTCCTCACCAAGAAGACCACAAAATTTGGGAAGTAGGTAGATGAGGCCTGATCTTAGATCAATGTTGGATACTTCCCCAAGATATTGGATGTATATAGGATAATACTCCACATCCGGGGTGGTCAATTCTTTTGTGGTTTGATTATTTGTGAAAATGTTTTCTTTGGTTTGATTGAGTTCAATTTTTGATAGGATTGTGAACACTTGAAGTTTAAATAGGGGTTTCTTAGTGTTACTTTATTGATCTTATCAATATGCCGTTATTTTTGTGTGAAGTGTATTTTCAATTTCAAGGTCAAATTCAAGCCGTTTTTCTTTTTTTCATCAGGTCATGAAAATAATTTGTGAAGTTGGTTTTTTTATGATTGAATGTGGATAAAATCACTTAAGGAGGGTGAAAAGATAATTGAATGTTATAATATAAGATTTTAGAGAGAGATATATATAATTAGAACAACAGAGATATAGAGATAGAGAGAGAGAGAGAAAGAACACCCAAAAAACAACCAAAAATGGAAACAGAAAACCAAAACAAAAACAACCAAATGGGGGTGGGGGTATTTAAAGACATAATAATTAGGAAGTAAAATAAATAAATAAAAGGATATAAAGAAAAAAAATGATCTTGGATCCCCAGAAACAGCGCCAAAATTTGATCGCGTTGTCGAGCACGTCAAATTAGATGTTTATTTCTAACTAGAATTTCGGCAGTATAGTAGAAACCCTAGGTCGTCTCTCGAAAGAGACTTAAAATGGTTGTTTCATAACATTACCTCTTATTATGATAATTAAATTATCATAATAACATATAGTTCTATCAAATATAATGATATTATTATATAATAATGTTTTAGTAATATTTTAATAATGTGGATAAAGAAACAAAATTCAAATGGTTGTTTCATAACATTACTTCTTATTCAGAAAACATATGTATGTTTCCATAAAAATCTTTAATAGGTTGTATTGTTTTAAAAAAGTGACATATAATGTCTAATGGGGGTATTTAAGTCATTCTGGTTGTTATTTTATAAAAAAAATGTATTTGTATGTTTGAAGAGGGGAGGAGATTCGTGGACTTTTATAAGTGTATGGGAGGACACAAAAGGATGTTCTGAAAAACAAAATAAATTAAAACTATGAATTTATCATAAAAAAGTATAAAATGGGTAATTATCAAACATTAGTTGTTTTAGTGCCAAAATATGTCCAATAAAATGGGTTTTTGACAAGTTCATATGTTATTTTGACCCTTGTCTTCTTAGTTTCACCCATGATAATCCCATTTTCCCCTTAACTACAGTAATTAATTGTTATTGTTTTCACTATTAATTATGTGGAAAAATTATATTTAATTTATTATATAATATAAATTATTCTTATTATATATATCTAATCAATTTTTAAAAATTCATTTCATAGAAGAGGAATGAATTATGTTTACAATAAACTCATAGATGCATCGAAAAAACTGTTTTTCCAAATAAAAACATTCAAAACATTAAAATGTTTTCATATCATAATTAAATATTAAATTTGGTAAATTATATAAATTAGTAAAATTTTAATAAAATTGAACAATTTTTTTGTTAAAAATAATTTAAAATACAATTAATATATGTAAATGATTTAAACAAAATGACAATTTTCATTAAAAATTTGTATTCTCACTATTCATCAAAAATTAATCTTATAAGAAAATTAAAAAACTATCACTCAAGGATAAATTTTAAATTTATATTTTGAAGATGAAGTTTATTTTTTAAAATAAATTTTCTAAAATTGAAAAAAAATAAATTTTAAATTATGTGAAAAATGAGTGACTATATGACCTTTTAAAAATATATAGTTTTCGAAAATCATTTGTTCTTCATTCAAATGGTTCTTATTTTATTTATAATAAACAAATAACAAATGATTTTTTTTATACATGTGTAAACCACATAATTTTCATAATTTAGTCAGTATTATTCATATCCTCTAACTTAACAGCCAGGATATAATGATCACATTTTAAATAATAACATTACCTCAAATTATATGTTTATTTTTAACTAGAATTTCTGCAGTATAGCAGCAACCCTAGGTCGTCTCTTGAAGGATCGTTAGATCATTAATTACAAAATGAGGTTATGATTAAAAAACTAAAATGGTAATGTGGTTTTATAAAACTTGGGTTTTTTTATTAATGAACAGAAATTGAAAGTATATTACTACGGAGAGAAACTAGTTGGAGAAATAGTGATCAACCCGGGGAAGTGTCCCTTGATGCTCAATCTGTCATTTCTCTCAAGGGAAAGGGAAGGATAAATTATTCCTTGATTTTATACATACTAAAACCAGTAATGGTATGTGATTTCTTACAAGGTTACCACCTAGGATTTGATCAATCAATGATATTGATTATCATCAACCTCTCAAATCAAAAAACATGAATCGATGTTAAAAAATAGAACTCAATCAAGGAATCACATCAAAAACGTGGTGAGATGACTATATTTGTGTCCATGATAAAAAATATTCCACAAGACAATAACATGAATATTCATAGGTTCAAGCTCCAAGATTTTATCAAAATATGCAATCCATTTGCACACTCATGAAAGGGAGGGGTGGGAAAAGAGGCAACCACACTCAAATCATTTCAAGATCCAGGTTATGCAAGGAAGCATGTTGATTCTTGTTCCTTTGATTTTTATTTGATAATACCATAATAAACACAAATTTAGAAGTTAAAAATGAAGAAAAGTTGAAAACAATGATAGAAATCAATTACCTTATGAAGATTACTAGTGTCGAGCTCAGGATTAAAACAAAGGAAACTCCACAAATTGATCATTAAGAGGTTTAGAAGTATATGAGGATGATGAGAACTAAAATGGGTGAAGAGAGCTCTCCAATTCGGCTAACCTTAAACCCAGGTCTAGACACACACATAATGCTGGGGAGGAGTGATATTATGGGAAATTTACATCCATATCGCCTCATAAACTAGTTAGGTATCAAAAGGGGTAAGTGACTATTCAAGGAATATTTTTTATTCCATATTTATCTAGCTGGTTGAATGAACAAAACGCGTCCAATGGAATTGAAAATTGGTGGAGAGTCATGGATTTGAGGTACTTGTCCAAGGGAGGTATAATCAGCCCCATTGGATCTCTAGGGCCCGAGTTATGGCTCAAATACATAAGGGTGGTCCTATCTAGCCTGCCTTTAATTTCTTCATGTTGTGGGCCTATTTTCTGTCTCTAAATTGAATAATTGGGCTTCATGATCTTCTATAGAAATGTATCCCACATTATTTTTCACTCATACACCAATTATTATCCCAATTTTATACACGGATTATCCAAAATTCAAATACTTTCCAACATGCATGCTTGGGCTCTTGTGCAGTTTGGACCAATTTGCTTGAATTCCATCACGATCTCTCCAAATCATCTCCTCCTACAATGTAAACACAAAAACAAGTAAAATTTCTCTATTAAATAGTTATTAACTTTAATTCCTTGATTCAAAAATAATGTGCAATTTATTATTATATTTTTATTATTCATTACATAAACAAGTTTAAAACAACGGTGTAAAGGTGGATTTGAATAGTGAATCGATTTGCGATCACACCCCCACACCTAAACATATGCACTCCTGGGAAAAGTCACATATTAAAAAAATGATGAATGTATAGATTCTCAACATCATGAAGTTTTATCTTTTGTGGAAATTTAAATTTATTATAGTAATGCGATCAATGCACAAACCACACCAAGGAGTTCTTCCTTTTGAAAATAGAAAAAGATGTCTCATAAATCATATCACAATGAAATACAAAGATATTAATGATACCAAATCAAGAGAGGAATTAAAAAGTAAACCATGACACTAACTATCTATGTGTGTGTGTTTGAAAACCATTCCTTGTCATTCTTTCCACTTTCTATCCAATAAATATAGGTAATTTTAACATTATTCAGCTTAAATTATTTTGTCCACTGAACCTGACCTACATCCTTTGCAATCATATTTCAAGACCCACTCACTAAAGCATTCCCAAAAGTAAAACCATAAGCTCCAGACCTAGATATCCACATATATTTCACATTTCATCACTCCTTTTTTTTTCAGAAGCTACATTCTGAACAAATATCACACTCATGTCTCAACCCTTGTTTGATCTCCTCACGACACTAATTATAATAGAAATAACAAGATTAAAGGTTGGGAAAAAGTGGTCTTTGACCTACCCAAGACACGAAGCATTTTTTAGGGTGTACAACAGTCAGATATAAGGTACACATACATAGGTCAATCCGGTACAGTAATGAAACAGATCAGATAAGGAACGATTGTATGGAAATATCATTTTAAGATGAAAAATATTAACATAACATATATTTACCTTAAATTAAGTAATAATTCCAAACTATATGGTTTGGTGCAAAAATGTTTGGAGATATTAGTGACACAGTTTTCTAAAAAACTCTTCACACAAGGTGCATCAATCATCTTAAAGGTTTCACAGAGATAAAACCATTTATATCATTGATAAAAAAACCAATTCACTAAAAATCACTCTCTGATGTTAAATTCATACAAATATTCATTCCATAATAGAGACATGTTTTCATCAAATGTTAAATAAACATGGAATCCAAAATTTCAATATGTTCCATGATTTTATTGACCAAAAGGGGGGAAAGTAAAAATACTATAAAGAAAGTAAAAAAGAGAAGAAAGAAGAAAGACAATGAAAATCCTAATGAACCCAGAAAGATGGGGAAAAGTGAAAATACCCCAAGGAAGGTTAAAAGGAGAATAAAGAAGAAAGATGATGAAAATCCTAATGAACCTATGAATGTATCCATCCCCCCACACCAAGAATATGCAGTGTTCTCACTGTAATAATTGAGAATATGAGATGGAAGGATAAAACCTAGTGGGTTTCACTAGTATATTTCTTCTAGAAGTAGTATTTCCTCCACATCATTCGTTGGAAAATCCTCATAGAAGTGTTTAAGTCACTACCCATTGATGGTAAGACTTCTTCCACTTTACTCAT
This sequence comes from Viscum album, assembly GCA_963277665.1. Lineage (NCBI taxonomy): Eukaryota > Viridiplantae > Streptophyta > Magnoliopsida > Santalales > Viscaceae > Viscum > Viscum album. Next base: position 101,450,104 of record OY728159.1, read on the forward strand.
GAAAAATCTGTATTGCACACAAAGGGTAAACATTAGTAAAAGTATAAGAACCAAGCCATTGAGAAAGAAGATTACCTAGGTAGAGCTTTATCCTAGAATTGTACATGAAGACCTTCTCACCAATATGGAACTTCTAATGATGAATCATTCTATCAGGGATAACCTCTGTCTTCTCTTTATAGATTTGGAAGTTCTCATATGCATCACACAAATTTCTTCCCACTCTTGAATCTGGTTCTTCCTATGCTCACTTGCATCTGAACGATTCATATTACATTGTTTAAAATCCCAATATTCATGGTGTTATACCTCTATTGGGAAGTGAAAAGCCTTTACGAACACAATTCTGTATGGTGACATTCTGATTGGGGTTTTAAAAATTGTGGGGTATGCCCAAAGTGCATCATCCAAGAACAAACTATGATATTTCCTATTGGGTTGTACTATTTTTTCCAAGATTCTTTAAGCTTCCTGATTTGATATTTCTGCTTTTTCGTTAGTTTGGGGGTGATTTGAAGTGGATACTTTATGATCAACCCTATACTTACGAATAAAATGTTTCATGTTGCAATTGTAAAAATGGAAACCCTGATCACTAATGGTGAATCTCGGCATACCAAACTGACTAAAAATCCGGGACGTCACAAAATCAACAACAACTTGGGAGTCATCGGTACTAGTAGCTTTTGCTTCCACCCATTTAGAAATGTAGTCCATAGCTAACAATATGTAAAGAATCCAAATGAATGAGGGAAAGGCCCCATATAGTCAATGCCCCATACATCAATGATGTCATAGAATAACATGGGCTGTTGGGGAATTTCATTTCTCTTGGAGAGATTCCCTATGAATTGACAACAACTGCATGACTCTAAAAATTGATGGGAATCACTATACAATGTTAGCCAATAAATTCCTGATTCAAGGACCTTTCGAGGTGTTTGTTGAGAGCCAAAGTGTGACAGATGTTCAAAACAGAGGTGGACTCATGGTCAGTCACCCACCGACGAACTACATGAAAAATTATCCAAAAATATGGGTCATACCAAATATACCACTGAGAATCATGTTTATGTCTATGTGATTGGGAAGTTTTGAAATTAGTGGGGACCCTAGATATTGCTAGAAAATTCATATTTTCTGTATACCAGTGGTAAGGTCCACAACATCACAAAGGTTCTCATGATGAATGAATTATCCAATGGGGAGGGATGAGTCATCATGGTGGTCCAGTGGTGGAGAAATCCTACTAATTTGTTTTGCTACATCATTTCCTTCTCCCCTCTTATCTCTAATCTCATGTTCAAAATATTGGAGGAGAACCATCCACTGTATGAGGTGGGTCTTAGATTAAGGTTTCTTTAAGAAGAATAAAAGGGAAGCATTGACAGAAAACACAATAATTTTTGACCCAAGAAGACATGAACAAAATTTATCCAAGGAAATCACAATATAAAGGATTTATTTTTCAGTGGTTGGGTATTTTACCTGGGTAGGGTCAACGGTACGTGTGGTATACACAATGACATGAGGATCCTTCTCAACCATTTGTGATAAAACTTCCCCAACTGCAAAGTTAGAGGAATCAAACATAAGCTTTAAGGGGAGATCCCAACTTGGTGGTTGGATGATGAGAGGTTTTGTGAGACTCCTTTTTAGTGAATTTAATGCATCCTCACAATTTTTATAAAAAAATAAAAATCTTTTTTCAATAATCGAGATAGTGGATGTGAAATCTTACTAAAGTATTCAATGAATCGGAGGTAAAAACAAGTATGAACCAAGAAAGATTGAACCTCACAAACATATTTTGGATATGAAAGGGTTGAAATTAATTAAATTTTATATTTATCAACTTTAATTACATTATTTTAAATGGCATGCCCAAGAACTATTCCCTGCTCAACCATAAAATGGAATTTCACATAATTTAATACAAGATCTTTTTCAACGCAGCGGCGAAGGACAGAATCTAGGTGTTCCGAAAAATCATCAAAAGAAGAACCATATACCATGAAATCATCCATAAATACATCTATACAACTCGCAAGGTCCTCAGAAAAAAATACTCAACATACATCTTTGAAAAGTACCAGGAGCATTACATAGACCGAAAGGCATCCTTCTGTATGCCAATGTGTTGAATGTACAAGTTAATGTTATATTTTCTTAATCCTAAGGGGCTATATGGATTTGTAAATAACCATAATATCCATCAAGGAAACAATAACGGGACTTACCAGCCAATCTTTCTATGATTTGGTTAATGAAAGGTATAAAAAAGTGGTCCTTCCATGTGGCTTGATTTAGTCGACAGTAGTCAATACAGACTCGCCAACTATTTTGCACACATCTTGGAACAAATTCATTCCTTTAATTTTACACAACTATTATTCTTATATTTAGGAACAATTTTCACTAGGCTAACCCATTTACTATCAAATATAGGATAAATAATCCTCCTTGCAAGTAATTTACAAACTTCCAATTTTACCACTTTAAGGAGAGTGGGATTCAGCTAGCGTTGAGATTGTCTTATGAGCTTAGCCTCATCATCCAAAAGTATATGGTGAATACAAATAGATGGGATAATCCAATGATTATAATCCAATGTACATTCTATTTCCTTTTTATGTGGAGTGAGGTCCATGAAACTATATATATACTCATATTTATTCCCTAAGGATAGAGAATCTTTTGAACTGAGATTTGAAGAATCATTTACAATCATAGGTACCTCAGAATGAACACACTCATCAATTAAAGCACAAAATTTACAATTTTTAGACCCCAAAAAACACTCAAAACATGAATCAAAACTCAAATCATATGAGTTCGAAGAAGAGGAAAATGAATCAGAGTATTGGTTGAGGAGAGAATTGTGTGTGTATGCATCATTTGAGAGAAATCCCATTGAATAGGCATGAATAGGGGAGTTCTCTTCAATAGGGTGTTTCATAGCCTCAAGAATGTTAAAACAAACCTTTTCTACTTTGATCTCTATGGATAGCATACCATTTTGAACATTGATGATCATATTTTCTATTTTAAGGAATGGACTCCAAAGTATGAGAGGGGCAGGTCCTTGGGTTCAGGTATCTTATATCTCAAGAATGTTGAAATTTGTGGGGAATATGAGATTATTCACTGTTACAAGGACATCCTCAATCACACTTATTTGATGCGTAGTACTTGGGTTTGCAAGTTTCCTGACAATGCATGTTGGTTGAAGCTATCTAACCTTTAGATAAGTATATACAAAGTGATGCATTACATTAATGTAGGCACCTAAATCTATCATAGAATCATAAAATAAGGTCTCCCATATGGTACAAGGTATTGTGAATGTGCCTATATCCTTATATTTGGTTAGCATTGTTGGTTGAATAAAGGTTGATACATTCCTTCCCAAGTTGACTCTCTCATTCCCCTTCAGCTTTGTTCTATGGGTTAAAATCTCTTTAAGAAATTCTTCATATCTAAGGATTTGTTTGACTTCATCCAATATAGGAATGTAAACATGAACTTTTTTAAATGTGTCCATTATTTATCTTTCAATCTCATTATCAAAATTTTTCTTAGATTTAGAGAGTCTTTGGGGAAATGAAGAGGAATGGATTTTTCATTTGAATCATCAATGATAATTCAATTACCATTTTTTTCTTGTTTTTCTTTAGTTGAAATTATTGAGGGTTGGGAAAAAGATTTTTCAAGATGGGGATATAACTATTGTGAAGAATTAGTAGAAGAAGAGACTTATTTACCACAATGAAGTGTAACTACACATACATTACCTTTTTCATTTTGATTGAAAATGGGTTTGGATGGTAGTTTTTCAGAACCATGAATCCTAAGCTCACTGATAGTGTTTGAAAACTGTCCACTTGGGTTCGTTGGTCTTGAATTGCCGATTGTGTGTTCTATTGGAACTAGACGTTCTGGGTTGCCATTTTCTTCACCATATACTCAAGGATTGGTTAAGATTTGGGAGGAGGAGGATGATTGTTTTGGGAAGTTTAAGGATAAGAAGGTTGTGTACATTTTCTTTGTTGATACCAATTTTTCTTGGGGAAGGTTCAGTTTCTTCCCTGTCGGTGCTGGGGGTGTGCCAGCCACCCGAGATTTTAATCTAGCCTAAATTTTCCTTGCTTCGAGGTAGGTTCTTATTGGAATGGACACCCTAGGAACACGACTGCACAAGACTCAGGTGAATCTTTATGTTGTGGGCACTGGTTAGAAAAATGAGTATTGTCAGAACAAATACCACAATGTAGTAGAACATGAGGAGATATTGAGTTACCTTGTGCTTTAGATAGTTTCCATAGAAGGGTATTCATCTCATAAATCTTTTTTCTACCTTTTTTTCTAGATATGAATGACTTACCTCAAGAACTCCTCAAGTTGTTTCAATATCTTGTGTACCAAATTGTTTTGCATTTTGAGCCATGTTGGCTATTAAGTAACGAGCAGTGGAAGAAGTTTTATCAACCAAGGCACCACTAGCTGCTATATAAATCATTCCACAATATATGGGGATAAGTACCTCATAGATGTATTGGATTAATAGTGGTTTACTAATCTGGTGGTGGGGGCAGCACGAGAAGTGTCTTTTGAATCTCTCCCAGTATCCAGGAAGGGTCTCTCCTTGTTATTGTCTAATGCCACAAATTTCTCTCCTAATTGATGCTGTTTTGGAGGAAGGGATGAAATTATCTAAAAATAGTCTTTTCAAGTCATTCCATCCCCCAATTACGGTATAAAAATAGTATATATAATCCTTGTCTACACCATCAAGGGATAAAGGAAAAGACCTAAACTTAATTATGTCCTCAGAGAAATTTTGGGGTTTCATGGTGGAGAACACTATGTGAAACTTTTTAAGGTGTTTATCAGGGTCCTCACCAAGAAGACCACATAATTTGGGAATTAGGTAGATGAGGACTGATCTCATATCAATGTTGGATACTTCCCCAGGATATTGGATGTATGTAGGATGGTACTCCACATCCGGGGTGGTCAGTTCTTTTATGGTTTGATTATTTGTGAAAATGTTTTCTTTGGTTTGATTGAGTTCAATTTTTGATAGGCTTGTGAACACTTGAGGTTCCAATAGGGGTTACTTAGTGTTACTTTATGGATCTTATCAATATGCCTTTATTTTTGTGTGAAGTGTATTTTCAATTTCAAGGTCAAATTCAAGCCGTTTTTCTTTTTTTGATCGGGTCATGAAAATAAGTTGTGAAGTTGGTTTTTTTATGATTTAATGTGGATAAAATCACTTAAGGAGGGTGAAAAGAGAATTCAATGTTATAATATAGAATTGTAGAGAGAGATATATAGAATAATAACAACAGAGATATACAGATAGAGAGAGAGAGAAAGAACACCCAAAAAACAACCAAAAATGGAAACAGAAAACCAAAACAAAAATAATCAAATGGGGGTGGGGGTATTTAAAGGCGTACTAATTAATAAGTAAAATAAATAAATAAAAGGATATAAAGAAAAAAATGATCTTGGATCCCCAGAAACGGTGCCAAAATTTGACCGCGTTGTTGAGCACGTCAAATTAGATGTTTATTTCTAACTAGAATTTCAGCAGTATAGTAGCAACCCTAGGTCGTCTCTCGAAAGAGCCTTAAATCATTAATTACAAAATGAGGTTTTGATTAAGAAACTAAAAAGGGAATGAGGTTTTATAAAAAATGGGTTTTTTTATTTAATAATAGATATTGAATGTGTATTACTACTAAGATAAACTGGTTGGAGAAATCGTGATCAACCAGGGTAAGTGTCCCTTGATGCTCAATCTGTCATTGCTCTTAAGGGAAAGGGAAGGATAACCGATTCCTTGATTTTATAAATACTAAAACCCGTAATGTTATGTGAGTACTTACTAGGTTACTACCAAGTATTTTATCTATCAATGATATTTATTATCAGTAACCGCTCAAAATCAACAGACATGAATCTATGTAAAAAACGAAACTCGATCAAGGCATCACATCAACAAACTAATGAGATAACAAGATTTTTGTCAATGATAAAAAATATTCCAAAAGAAAAGAACATGTATAAAAATAGTTTCCTTTTCTTGGTTTTTATCAACTGATGAAATCTATTTGCACACTCATGAAAGGGAGGGGTGAGAAAAGAGGCAACCACACTCAAATAATCACAAGATCCGGGTTATGCATGGAAGCATGTGGATTCATGTTCCTTTGATTTGTATTTGATAATACCAGAATAAACCCAAATTTATAAGGTATAAATGAAGAAAAATTTACAACAAACCTAGAAATCAATTACCTTATGAAGAATATAAGTGTGGAGCTCAGGATTACAATAGAGGACACTTCCCAAATTGATCACTAAGAGGTTTAGAAGTACACGGGGAAGAAGAGAACTAAGATGAGTGAATGGAGCTCTCCAATTCGACTAAACTTAACCACTGGTCGGGAAACATAGATAATGAGGGGGAGGAGTGATTTAAAAGGCAATTTACATCCATATTGCCACATAAAGTGGTCAAGTATCTAAAGGGAATTGTGACTATTCAAGGAAGATTTTTTACTCCATATTTATCCAACGGGTTGATTGACCAAAACGCCTCCAAATGACTTGAAATTTGGTGGAGAGTCGGGAATTCAAGTTACCTGTCCATGTGTGGTAAAATAAGTCAAATTGGATCTCTGAGGCCTGAGTTATGGACCAAATACCAAAGAGTGGTCCAATCTAGCCCGCCTAGAATTTCTTCACATTGTGGGCCTATTTTGGGCCTCCAAAGGGACGAATTGGGCCTTATGATATTCTTGAGAAATGTATGCCAAATTGTTTTTCACTCATACACCCATTATTATCCCAATTGTATATAGGGATTATCCACAATACAAATAATTTCCACATGCATGCTTGGGCTCTCGTGCAGTTTGGCCCATTTTGCTTGAATTCCATCACGATCTCTCCAAATCACCTCCTCCTACAATGTAAACACCCAAAAAAGTAAAATTTCCCTAATAAAAAGTGATAAAAATTAATTCATTTATTCAAAAATAAAGTGAAATTTATTATTATATGTATAATATTCATTAAAAAACGGTTTAAAACAATAGTGTAAGAGTGGATTTGAATAGAAAATCGCTATGAGATTTGGGACCACTTATCACATTCATATCATAGACATTCATTTTTGTGACATATAGATCACACAATATATGTACATTTTTTCTTCAATTTTAACCTCAAATTTAAGGAGGGTGAGTTATATACAAGTCCCAAATCAATGAATTATATGAATATCTTGTTGAATAACCTTGAGTGGAAATAGTTATGGGTAACAACTACATAAATGTTTGGAATAAATAAATAATAAGACAATTTCAGTGTTATAAGAGGCATCCATAATGATTAATGGAATGGTTTAATGAGAGTTAAATGGGTATATTGTCACTTTAAAATCTTTTGGAATATAATTTGGATGTGTAAAAAGATACCCCACTATGAACAATTGGAAATTAAAAGGCATAATACAATGAAGCTTGATGAATAAATAGGAGAAGAAGATAATACATTACCGTGAGAGAGAACTTATAAATGCTTTGTAATAGCATCTTATGATATTGATAAAACATTGGGAGGATTTTAAAGAGGTATAGGGAGAGTAACTTCATGTTTAATTAGTTTTTAGTAAAGATGAGTGGTAGGATGTTTGGATATTTATAAAAAATAGGGGTGGGGGATTCTTTATTTATTTCTAAACATAGGTTTTTTCCTCTACATGATAAAATAATCAAAATAAAAACATTAATATGGTTTCTACTCATGATTTCTACTAAACATGCGTGAGTTAAAATATTTTATAAGTTCATGAACTGAAATCCCTAAAATAATACACTTTTTGATGTAGAAGTGAGTCATGTTTATAATGAAATGATTTTAAAAATATAAAATACAGTATAGGTGTTGGAATAATTGTAAAGTGTTTAAGAAATTAGTAAAATAAATTTAAAATTAACTTATTTTAAATGGAACACATAATCTTGGTATTGGATACCCTTTATATTGGACATCCTAAAATTATATTATATTTTATATTTTAAAAATATTTTATTCAATTAGAATATTTTATCAAAATAAAATATATCTTATAAATTATTTAATTCATCAAATGTAATGACTTTATTTGAACCATTTATTTCCCAAAAAATAAAATTTTATTTTCATCTTAGGAAAATATAAATTTTTATTAAACATTTTTTAATCTTTTATATAGTAATAATAGAAAAAGATAAAGGATAAGGTTTATCCCAAAAATAATAAATAATAAAAAAGGATAAGTTTATTCGTAATTTTATTAAAATCATATATATAAAAATTTATATTATTAGGGTCAATATACACAACCCCTTATTATGTCAGCATTTTCCCTAAGGGTATTGTGTGGGATTATGAATCTTTCATATGGTTGTTTATTGAACATGATTTGGGCTGTTATCTTGATAAGATTGAAATTATTATGTAAACCATTTCACTAGTGCATTAATTCTATAATCTCAATAGGAGATTGATCAAGTGTATATCCTAGTAATGAAATATCCCTCGGAATCTCCAAAAAAGGTGCCTCATAGGGTAGGATCCTAATGGTTGATCCCGTCACTTCTTTCTTCTATGTCAATTGGATTTATAATAACCCTTAATATATACTTATCATAATGGTCACTTTATAATATATATTTTATGAATTGTTATGATTCCTAAGGTTCTTCTAAATAAAATAAGATATAACCTATTACTGTCCAAAATAGTGAATTTAGTTCATGTCTTTTCTATAACTATATTACTTAATAAGGTATTTATTCAATCATAAAGTAATATAATTTATAAATGTTAAGGTCATTACAAAATTGGTTCTGCTTCCATAACCATTAGATCAATTATTAGAGAATTCTATGCTACACCTTCTTGCATGTATGGACACACTTCATGAGATACCTACCTTGCAAGAACATCTAAACCCACATCTCTATGTTTCACTACAAGACGACATCATGTTAGCATTATATGAAATTAAAAATGAATTATTAATATTTTTTAGAAACTTAAAATGCCTTAACTCTCAAGAAATTATAGTAACAAAAAAATCACTATTAGAAGACTCATCCTAAGAGTCTACCCATTTTTATAAGGAACAACCTAGTAACACTACCCAATGCCTAACCTTAGTCTCTAGTACCTAAAATTTAGTCACTTTCATAAACCTATATAATACACAACACACTAAGGTCAATTAATTAGAATTCTTGTAATGATGTATCACAGAAGAAAAAATGACATATTAATAATGAAACTTAATTAATTGAATTACTATATTTGACATAAAACCAAAAAAAATCCATGTGAACATAAATTCCAATTCATGATTCTTGAATGTAAAAAAACTGATAAACAGTATTAAAACAATGGTGTGTTGGACTTATATAAAACTATAATACCATAAAAAGTATTATAAATCTGAACATAGGTAACTAGGAGGTATATCGTATAAGAGCTATTCAGAAACTTATGTGACTACCCTACCTCAGTCCTAGAAGGTCTACCTCCATTCCAACGTTTCCCAAAACATAGTAATGAAGAAAGAAAAGAAAAACTCCTTTGATACAACTTATTAATGCCATGACTGAATTAGTAGGTTGGACCAAATTGTTACATGACCTCTTGTGTGTCTCCTTGTATGAAATATGATACCAATTAACTATATGGGTTTGGATGGTGCCATATAGGGACTATTACCTTAGTAAAAATATCAATGCATTAGTATCATATCATGTAATTACAAACATCTTGTATGAAGAGAACAATAATCATCATTTAATATTGAAATGATATAATTATTATACAAAATAATCCAAAAGACACCCAATGTGGTATGTTAAGAAATAACTGATAAAAAAATAAGAATAAATCAAAATAACTGTAGTAATAATTTATATTTCATACAAACATTTCCTCCCTCATCTAATCATGACGTACTCAAATCCTCAACACATCACCCTTACCATAAACTGGATATATGATCACGAAATCTTTATGCGCATTAAGATACCCATGAATGGTTAGCGCATAAACCCCTTTGAAAAAAACCAATGAATCCTTAATGCAAGTGAACAATATAAACTAAATTACATTTCTTGAAAAGAGGGGGATGTTTTAAATAAAAAATATAGTATCAAGTCATCATGTGATAACAAAGATTCCATGAACAGAGAATATACTTTATTTGGAACCCTGGTAGAAGGGAGGTCAAAAGTATCCACTTTATGACATGGATCATTTCATATAATCCACAAATTGGCTCAATAAATTATTTCAATTGTATTGTATGCTCCTTCCACCTTTAGGAAAAAATTCCACATCCTCTTTAAAGGGAAATTCGTAGTGTCTATATATCGAAATAGTTCATGGCTCTAAGGTAAGGTACATTCATACATGTCGAGCCAATATCTGGCTCTAGGGAAATCCATAACCACATATACTGACCCAATATGTAGCACAATAAAAATCCACACTCCACATGTCATCTCTGAAGGTGAAATCAGAAAAATGTAATAAAAACAACAATTTTCCCCTCGAAGGCATCAACTAGTCGAGCTAGACTAACCCTGTTCTTTGAAATTAATCACAGAGGATTTATTCATGCATCCATAATCATTTCATATAAAAAGTACTTATAATTTCATAATATTTAACTTTTCAAGACCACACACACCCCTACATGCATTTCACATAATAAAGGTTCTCTTGGTCCACACACACCCACCTGAAATTCATTTCAAGGAAGGGTATCTGGACTACACAAACACACACAAACATGTTAAAGCATAGAATTTATATATAAGGAATATCCATGACAAATAAATCTTAAATCAAGAGTTTCAATGCCCATATATGATAATTATCACACAAATCAAGTTTTGGAATGAAATTACCAATAAATCATCCAAATTTATATCATGAGGGACTATAAAATCAAGGTTTCAGAAAATGAATATAACATTATATTAGAGATAGAACAACTTACCAATGAGATATGTCTTCATTGTTATATATAAATCCATTTAATGAAATAATGTCAATTCACTATATCTGACATCTGTCCATGAAAGAATCATATATTATCTATTAGATCATTATAAAATCCATAGATCTAGCTGATGTAGAATAGAACTACGATTTATTTGAATAGAAGAAACCGTTTCTAGCTAGAATGGATGAAAAATACAATTTGGGAGTCAATAGATTGATCTACGATTAAAATGATGAAGAGAATTTAAGTAGATATCTAATTCCATCAAAAGATAGCTCGTATGGTTTATTTTTATGAATGATGGTGAAACATAGGTAAGAAAATATAAAAATTTGTGTTAGATAATGTTTATAATAACTCCTTTAATGAATAGGCCATATCGAAACCACTAGAAGACCTGTCAGTAGATCTAGGTAGAAGGTTAAGCTACTTTCTTAGCCACTAGCCGGCTAGTGGATTTGTATCATCTCTCCAGTGGCTCACAGCTCTTTCCTAGGATACTAATAGATCCATAAATAAGATGGTGGCTCTATACTGAATAAAAAGTGGAAGAGAAACAACTCCAAGATATTGGTTGGTTCCCTCAGTTCCATCACTTCCAATTTCTGACTATCATACAACTCTAACCATCCTAAAAAACACAACCATCGTATGACTGAACATAAATTAAAGTACCTTTTAATTTAGAGGTTGTCATAAGGAGAAACTTTATTTAGGTTATACTTGATTGGTAAAACTAGTAATGTATTAAATAATCATTAGATATTAAAATATTATTTTTTTAAGAAAAATATTATTGATGAAATCATATCAAACTTATTCTATTTATCATGTTTAAATAAGGTAAGTGAATGAAGATCTAAATAATCATGATTATATTAAAACGATAAATGAATAGTGATATTATATTGTGAAAAATAACAGATGCATGTTGGTTCTAAAGAAAAATAAATGACAATGTTACTAGAATATTATGGGTTCTTAAAAATAAACATAATTAAAGTTATGATGTAGTGGGGAATATGGTGAGATTAGTTTTCAAGGGATACTCTCAAGAAGATTGAGTTGACATTAAAGAGATACTTTTTATTAATATAATTCTTGATACCATAATAATATTTATTTACCTTTCCAATCAATGGAGATAAAAAATATATAAAATGTATACTAGTTATATATTTCTAAATTAAGATATTGATTAAAGAGTTTATATTAACCAAATTGATGGATTTTATATTTATATGTGATGGTATATATGAGTGAAAATTAATAAAGGATTTTTATAGTTTTAAATGAAAAAATTTATTTTTATTCTATGTTATATATGTTCATGTATTTGTAGTAATTCATTAATTGAAAGATATAAACACCCTTTATATGACTTATTTTTAAAAGTAATCATCCATTTTCATTTCTCATGTCTATAAGACTATTTTTATTGAAATTATCAATAATTTTATAGGATTTCTATTAGAAAAATGAATAATTTATGTGACATATCAATATATATATAGATGATATATTTCTAGGGTTTTCAATTTACTCATGAATATCATGTTATTTTTATTCATGAAGATTATTATTCCTGAGAATTGTTGATGAAATTTGTAATTAAATATTAAAAGGACATTTCTACTCCCATTTCATTGTGAATATAACTTTCTAAGAAAATACCTATGTTTTTCTATGGTATAATTTATTTTAAATGGATTGGTTATTATAAATATATTATTGAAATTTTTTATTTTTATTGATATAAATTGATATATAATAATTAATGATTAGATAATCATGCTGAGTGGAGTGTTATTGGGGGAAAAAAGTGTGTTTCTTGGTAAATGAAAATAAATAATATAGAAATTATTTGAATAATAAAAGTAGAATATGTGTCTACAGATTAAAAATATTATTTGATGTATATGAGGATTAGTTATAAATACTCATGGTGGAAGTTATGCTGAATTTTTTTCTCAGCATTCTACAATAATAAAAGTTTGATCAAGCTATGAAAAAAATTGTTTCAATAATATCTTTGATAGAACATTGATATAAAGTACCACTTCATCAATGAAAAAGAGGATAAATTCATTTTAAAGTTTGTGTTTATTCATACGAAGCATAAAAATGATGTTTTTTTACAGAACCTTTTCCTAAAGTAAAATTATAGAAATTGAGGTTTACAATGGGAGTTAACTCTCATGTCTCATACTGTTAGGATATTGATTCAACACTTCTATTTTGTTTCCATGATTTTGTTATAAAATTGGGAGATGATAATATAAATTGAATACAATATGTTTTCTATAAAACTAGGAAAATATATTTGGTAGGGGGAGTTTGAATGTAATATTTTTAATTTTGTATATGCATGATACAAATATATGTAGAGTAGTGAGTTTAAAATGTGATTATTAGTGGAGATGAACTATTTCATATGATTCTTAAGTTAGTGTGAAAGAACATTACTAGAAATAATATATGGTATTTATAAAAAAACATTATTGAAAAATTATTAAAATAAGCTTGAATGGTAAAAATTAGATTAGTATAGAGAACATTGGTTTAGTGAGTGAAGTGGATTGTTATTTATAAAAAAGTTTGATAATATACATTAGTTTTTTCTTATTTACTACACTAATTTCAATATTTTATGTTTATAATTGACTAATTGAAATATTATTTCTATGAAATAGATAATTGAATGAAGGTCTCACTATTTACAAAAAGTTGAAGTGTTGTGATTTAGAATCTAGAGAATAACTTATGATATTAAAATTGGAATTAAAGAGTCTTATAATTTTTTATAATTTCTTGATAAAATTAGTTAGTTTAGTAGATGTGGATTTATGACTCATATTTGATATTTTGGTTTCTAAAAAATAATAATGGGGATATTTTTGAGACTATGTCCCCTTATGTTAAAGAAGATTGATGTTTAAAGATGTTTTATTTTTACATGATGTGAAAGATAAGTTTATGAATTCATGAACGTTTATTTACTATAATTATATGATCAACTTATGTTTTATTTTATTTTTCATCAAAATAGGGTAATAAAAAGATGATCAGAAGTTGATACAATATAGTCTTTCATATTTTGTTAATGTAACCAAAATGTCCAGAGAATTTTATAGTGATGAAGGTTTAGAAATGTGATGTTTGTGAAATATTATGAAAATATTTCATATTTTTTTCTCTAAACCTCATATATTTAATTAATGTTCTATAGAAAAATTTCATCATATCAAAATTTCATGGTTGTGAATGAATATTATATTTTTTAGATGCTAGGAGAAGATTCTGTTTTCATTGGTCAATGCAATGAAGAAAATTAGAAATTTTTAATTATTCTTTTCTCAATTAGTGTTTTAGTACAATACTATATAGATAACTTTTTTGTGATTAAAAATAATAATTTTTAATTAGATTTATAATGTCAACATGATATAAAAATATATGATGCTCTATTCCATCTCAAAAAATAGGTTTTAATTAATTATCTTGAGAAAATTTACAAGTCATTTCTTTTTGTGTATGAATTTAGTTTTGGAGAAAAACATGTCATATTTTATTTAAACATTTCATAGTTATTTTTAACTATAATTTTTTTCAATGTAATTGGGAAATAACCATTCAATGAACTCAAAATATACTATGTTTGTGGGTAACAATTCATATCTTTTTTTGATGAAAATATTTTATTTTTTTCTAGAATCTTATGTAGTTGTGAGTATGAGGAAAATGTGATAGAATTTTTAAAAAAAATGAAAAAATGAATGTCATAACCAGATAAATATCAATAAAGAAGATAAATGAATATTTTTGAAGGAGAAAAGTAATTCCATGTATTCTTGAAGGATGATAGAATCAATTTAATAATTTAATTTCTATTTTTAATGTTATATATAAGTCTATTTTTTGTTTATAAAGATTCATACGTAATCATACTATTATACCCTTGGAGATGCGGAGGAAGTTATCTTTCTGCCAACATTATGTGAGAATTTCTTTTAAATCTTTTTTATTTTTTTGATATGTATAGAAGTGTCCTGATATTTTTTTTAGATTCTTACAAGATCATTTTAGATTAATCTAGATTTATTATTCTAAATTTGAGATAATTACTATTGTTTTTATATTACAAGTAGTATATTTGGGCCTCTAATAAGACAATTCATCTATGTTTGATATTTGAGCGAGTTATAAGAAAGTTTGTAAAAATGAAAAAGGAAATTTATCTAACATGACGGGAATTACTGAATGTTTATGAGAATTCATCTACACATATTATATTTCAACATTATATATGAAATTTCACTTATGAATAGAACAATTGAGCTATGAAAATATTATTTGGGCCACATGTAAGTAAATATACACATGTATAAAGAATTTGAGATGTTCATGATATTTTTATGATATGGAAACAATTTTCAATGGAAAGTATTATATGATCTTAAAAAATTTGGTAGTCTATAAGAAATTTGAGAAGGAAGTAAGACATTTGAGATGCTCCTATTCTATTTCTTTACTTTTATGACATTCACATTGTGAGATTATGGGAAAAAATATAGTCTAAAATAAAGAAATTATTTTCCACTATGTGTTTCTAAAATATCATGGGCTCATTAAATAAACATGATTTTAGAAAAAAATAATGGAGTTTAAATAAGATATATAATGACTGAATTTCATATAGATTTTAAACTCAATTATTTGGAATCATTCTTCAGTATAGTTTTATTTATTTTTTTGGAATACTTCAATTGATAATTTCAGTGCAACTGAGAATTAATGAGTTTCCAATAATTATTTAGGAAATATTATTTTTATTCATTTTATAAATATAACTAGAATAAATTAAATAAATAGTGTTGTTTATGAAATTTTGATAGGATTGGATGGTTTTTTATAGAAGAGAGTGAATTTGATGATAATAGTTGTGACGATTTTTGTTCATGAAGAGGTTGAGGCAAGATGATTCTAATGATATTGATTCAGAAAATTGCTACCAAGGAAGAAAAATATCAATTTTTGCATGCATGTTCACATAAACAAGTTTTTTATTTAAAACTGGTGTGAACGAGATAGTTATGTTGATGGTACTTTACTATTCATCTTACTTTTGAATTCCCTCATAAATAATATCTTATATATGATGAAAAATAATTCTGAGGTACTATGAGTATTTTATTCATTCAAGAGGGAGAAAGAAATAATCAATGGTTGGTGGTGTTGGAAATATATTGATCCAATAATTTCATTATGCTATCACATATTCTAATTCTCACAAACAAACTCATTAGTTTTATTAATGAAGTTACTTTAAATAGATTTTGGGAAAATTTTTATTTAAATATTTATTTTTATAACCTATAATTTTTGAAGCTATTCTATTTTAAATCTTATAAAGTTTTATTCTATATGTATTATATATATTCAAATTAGAATGAAATAACAGTTCAAAAATAGATTTTCTAACCCTATGTTTTATCTAAATGCTTGGTTTTGGAACCTTACTTGGGATAAGGAATGAACCTTATGGGAATTTATGTTTAAATTGTACATTTGGTTTGGGAACATAAATTTCATGAAGAACCCTAAATTTTAGTATAAAAAATATGGTATGATAACCAAATGTTTAGAGTTAAATGTACATTGTGAATCATAATTTTTATGTTATCCTTTCATTGAGAAACCCTAAATTGAATCAGTCATCGACTTGATTTTAATTTTAGATATTTCTGAGATTTCTACAATTATTTATCCATATTAAGTATCATATTTAAATTCAATCAAATAACATTTAGATGTATCATCAATAATTTATTAAATATGTTTTATTTCTAAAGTAATTTTCAATATTAAGGGGTTTTTTAAATTCAAATTTCCAAAACGTTGAAAGTTTTGATGAAAAAAATTTATCTGTCAATATTTCTAGATTCACATGACTATGTATAAGTTGTACTTCTTATTTATTTTCAATGGAGTTATATGGATAAAGTGAATTGAGATGTTCATATATTGGAATCTTTTAAATAATTCTATGTTAGTCTAATTTTTTTTAAATTTGACTCTCTTTTTTAATTTCATCAGGACCTACAGAGATTACAGCTACTACAACTACATTAACTTCTTGTTATAATCTAATACAATTAATTTATGATCATTCTCTAGAAAATACTATGGACATCCTTTATGTAATAGGATTATTTTCATCTTACTAATTAGAAGTTAATTTACTATTATAGTGATTTATGATTTCATTATCTAAAGCAGATAGATGTTTCTTCAGAAGTATTGTGTTGTGAAATCTTTCTTATATTCCCATTAATATCTCTTATTATATCAGTTTTGGGGGAAAATTTTATCTTAAACACTGTTTAATAATATTTATCTTATCTTTTTTTTATAGAGTATCATATTATCATTCTAATATGTGTCTACTATCCTTCCTTGTAAATAGAGAAAAAGAATATATAAAATCCTTATGGTAAGGTGTCAACTACCTGCACTCAGTTGTTGAGGCCCCTAGATAAAAGTATATGATTAGTGAAAATTACCACTATGATAGAGATAGAATTAGTGGAGTGGAATAATGGATCCTTTAACCTCAAATCACTATAAGAATTACTATGTTCTTTTCTTTATTACTTATTTATATAATATATTTGAAGAACATAGTACTATATTTTTTCCAAATCAAAAATAGGGATTGTTTTTCAATTATCTATGTGTTTTTAAAAGTACCCAATTTACCCACTCTTTTGTCTTCATGTTTATTCTGAATAGACAATTGGTATCAAATGGGTACTATCTGAATAATATTTTTAATCTTTATCAAGTATGAGTTTAAGATATATGTGAATAAATATGTTTATAGGTGAGCTCAAAGACAAAATCTCCATGATCAGAGTACAATATTTCCATAGAGAAAATTAATATTTCTAGAAAGCATGTATTGTAATCTACTTGAAGAATATAGGATTAAAAGTTTTAATGAATGTTGTTAAACTATATGAGATCCCTAGGTTTAATCTTGGAAAATTGGATTCTATTATTGAGGTTGATTTTGACATAAAATCAATATCCAGAAATTCAATAAATTTGGGACTCAGAACTGATGAATTCAATCATATATCTGTATGAATGAATATGTGTAATGAAATGCTCAAATACAAGAGGGGGGGGGGTGAATTATATACTTTAAAAATTCCTTTGGAACCTTTACAGTTTTTATATGACATTCTTAAGGAATGTTTCTTAACCTTAAAAATATCTTTTTCAATAAGTTAGATTTTAACTTTAAGTAAACTTAGTTTAACAATGTTAAACAAAATACATTAACCCTCTTAAAGAAACCTTTTCCTAGACATTATAACCTTATGATAACAACTTAAGAAATATTTTCTTAATGGAATGATTCTACCTTAAAGTATATAGAATCATTAATATAATTAGAGTAATGGAATTAGAATGTATAAGAAAGTTATATTTTCTAAATTTAAAAAAGTTAAAATAGTAGAAGAATGAAAAAAAATTGAAATAAAAAACAAGTAAGAGTAATATTCTTTTAACCCAAAGATAAGGGTATCCAACAAACTTAGATAAAGGTTCCTTGATTTATACATTCAATAAAGTTGGTCTTACTCAAACCCAAGTAATCCCTCAATTCAAAGATCAGTATCTGTCTTTCTATCCCCGAAATCCATCAATTTAGGAGGAAATCAGAACCTATGTCTTCCAAACCTAGAAGCCCATGATCAGTATGATCAGAGTCTATAGAAATAAATTCTAAAAAAGTTGTTCATGCCTAAATAAGTTGTTCATGACATCCACATGAAGCACTGAGAGTTGTAAGATCCTCTCTCTAGAAATCACTTCACAAGCTTTGATCACTTTTCTATTCACTGTTCATCATCGAAGTTTACTCTTATTCATCACTCCTAGCTCATTCAAATGAACTCATATTTATAGGAAAACAATTTCAATGGTTGGCTCCTCTCCAATGGTCATATTTTCCTTTAATTTTATAGCGACCTGGACATGTATTAAATAGTAACGGGTTAGTTTCTAATATATTTTATGACATAGTTTCATGTATAAGAAATGATGTTATGTTTAAGGTAAATGTTAAGTATAAGAAAACTTATAATCTGATAATATTGGAATGATACGTTAAGAAATTCTAATAATACCAAGGAAACATATTTTTAAAAAAAATGCAAAATCGGATTGAGAAAATGGTATCACTATCTTTGGTACTGGTATCATAAAAACGGTATGACATTTGTAACAGAATTGGTATCATTAAAATGGTTTCACATTTGTACCTTAATAGATATCATGAAAATAGTATCAAATTCATACTGGAATTGGTATCATGAAAAACAATATCACATTTGTACTGGAATTGGTATCATGAAAAACATAATGAATGATTCATAAGTATAACTGAATGAGAATTCTATAGTTAAATGCAATGATAATTATGTAAGTATAATGGAATAAGAAATTCAGAACTTAAGTAAAAAATGATTGTGATTTTTAAAATATAAAACCATAATTAATATAGAAGTCATTAGAGAACCTTATTGACTCTCCAATCTCCCACTTTTTGGAAATCACAAAAAACTTTGTTTAGAAAGAATTTATTAACTTTGATAAACAAGCATGAAAAACTCATCTCTCTCTTTGAAATAAATTTAGGATGAATATGACTAACTTCCCCTTAGGTTATGTTTCCCAAGGATCATAATCATGATATTTGGCATCAATTTTTATTTCTAAAGGAAATATCTACCCATTAGATAAACATCTTTTATAAAAATAAACTCCCCTATACTTAGGAATTATTCTTTCATACCAGACCCCCCTTAATAGATTCTCATCCTTTAGAATCATCATTAAATTTTTCCTACAAATAAATTCTCCCCCTTTGTGATTTTCAAAAAGGAAGGGAGAAGTATAAGATGTACCTATATGGTTAAGAAAACATAAATGTGAAAACAAAATAAGGATATGAAAGAAACTTCTTATAAAAAATTGGAAATCAAGTTTAGGTTACAACAAAACATCTGAATGTAATGAAAATTATCCATCCTTCTTCTGCTCAGAAAACATTTTCTTTATCAGAGATTTATGTTTCTTCACTTCATTATGATCTTCTTGAAGCTTCTTCAACAAGGTCTCCTAATCCCAATTCTTATTTTCTAATGAAAAGATTTTTTATTCTTGAGCCTTGATTCTATCATCTTGATTATTAATGAACTCTTCCTGAGCAGCCACCTTTCTCACTAATTTGGACCTAAATTCCTTCTCACTACTTACAGACCAGGCAACTGAATTGAGTTGGATAAATTTCTCAAAATGGATTCCTTGACTTTGTTGAACTCAGATTCACAAGTATTAAAAGCTCTATTTGTCGAATCCATGAATTCAATGAACTATCTAAGATATTCATTGATGGTTTTGGTGCAGTTAAAGTCTTTCTTACAATCCAACAGCTGATCTTTATAATCAATCTAAATATTACTAAAGTCTTATTCTTTCATGACCACCATGTCTATAAGAATATTGGTAGATTTAATCTTTTGATTTAGGGTCTCTTGTATCATTTGACTCCGGGCATCTATATTTAGAAGAACGAGAATAGTACTGACCAACTTTCTTAGTGACAACATAACAAATACATTCTCAATAGAGGATGAGGATTCAGAATCTAAATCATCTTTTCCTTTCACAACTCCTCTTGGAGTTAAGGAATCCAGTTTCTCTATCCTTTTGGTAGACTTATGAGCCCTTTCTTTTTCAAGGGAGGCAACCAAAACACTCTTTCCTTTGATTGGATTTCGAAATGGGTTTTGTTCTTCTGATACTTGAATAACATTAATATCTCTATGTTCATGTTGTTCCCTATGGGACTTTTGTTCTTGAGATCCTTATTGTATTTCTTCTCCCAAGATCTCTTCCCCTTCATCACTTTATTGTTCAACCTCATATTTATTTTCTTTTTCCACTTCAACTTCAACTTTTTCTTCAACTTAAACTTCAACATCAACTTCTTCTTCAATCTATTGATCTTCAGAAACTGATTTCGAAGATGAACTCTGAGGAGTTCCAAAGTAATCTTCCACTTCCCTTAAAACATCATCATTGTCTTCTTGAATGATCTGATTTTCCATTTCTTGAATAATTTCTAATAATGTTAAAACTTTCCTAGATTTCTAGGTTTCTTGAGTGAAAACTGGTTTCTTATTAACACCATTAGGTTTCGATACTTGTTGAGATTTGTTCTCTATAGCATTCAGTAATGACTGACACAATTGAGCTTCCTAGGCATTCTTCTTCAAGATATTATCCTATATTTCTTTCTCTATATTTTCATCTTTATTTATTTTTAAGGACTTATCCTTTGTAGGATTTAAGCCAAAGGAAGGATCAACATCCTTTCCTATAGCTTCCATCTCTCTCCATTTTGCAACAGTTGCATCAGAATAGGCTTTTGGATTCTTTTCTGGAGGAGGTGTTGATACCTAAACATCAGGAACCAGTGCTGGTAAGATTGGTTCTTCATGTTTCCTTTTCCTAGGTACCTATTTTGAAGATTCTATAATATCAAAATTGTTTTGGACAACCATTTATTTAAATGTTTGGGATTTCAGTTAAAACTCTACCTTCATTCTCTTAAGAGTATCATCGCTGAGCAACAAAATATTATACCAATTAGAGACTGGTCGGAAAGAGACATTCATCTCTTGAATGCAGATAAAAAATATCCTGCAGATAATTGTCGGATACATAAGTATCTATGTTCTGATGGTTCCGCTTTTTACAACATGGATGGTGAGAAAGATGTACTTAATCAAGTTGATATTTTTTATAGAGACAAGAAAATCTAGATGAAAGATATCACATATCTTTATAGTGTCCTTATCTTTTTTTCTTAGAATAAAGAAACCTTGCAACTAGAGAGCTACCAGCTTGTGATTTTCTGTAAGATTTGTAATATTCGGATCCTTAACATAATTAAGACCAAGGTAGTCCAGTTCTTTGCCTTTTCAAAAGAAGCTTCCTTCATGGTAAGTCTGTGAGAGTATAAAATATCCTCTCCTTCATATGGTATGTTGAGAAAATTTACCCCCTTTTTATAAGGTATTGTATAAGCCTTGTCATAACATTTTATCTTAAACATATCATTACCATCCTTTGGAAAGAAAGTAACAGATTCATAAAATTTCATGACTAGATCATGGTTTACCAGATGCTGAGATTTCTCCTTATCCACATAAACAATCTCCTATCCATTAGTTCTTATGACCTTAGATATGATGGAGTCATACTTTGCAATGAAATTAGGGCATACCCATCTTTCCTTAAAGATTTACCAATCCTTTATTTCCTTTCCAATCGATATCTGTTCTGCTGAGGATTTAGGAGACATTCAGAGCATAAGAAACTGAGGAAAAAAACATGGAATTTTAATCCACCAGAACTTTGCTACAGAGATCAGAGAAGATGCAGTGGCATTCAATAAATGAAGCACCCCTTATATAGACAATTCAAAGACCTTTCATCTTCCATAGGATAATCAAATAAATGAAACTAAACTTGATCTGATTATATGGTTGAGGATTATTGTAGAAAATATGAATTCCGATCTTTTGAGGTAAAGTAAACAATGAATTTAATATCTAGAAATATCAATGATTGAAACATAAAATTATAAAATTAAGAGTAAGAAAGTGTACCTTTTGGAATACTCTAAAGAATTTATTTGTATTATAATAATTTTCTTGGATGTTTTAAAATCTGTGAAGATGTATTCCACGAATTTCAATTCTAAGAAATTAAATTCAAAGAATTTCAATTCTGAATAAAAATATAATATGTATTTTCTTAGAGAAATAAATTTTATTTAAAAAACGTTTTTTATATAAAGAGAAAAAAATTAAACAGGCTTATGTACTTCCCCTGAATTAAGAAGTATCTTAACTTTAGAAGATGAATTAAAACATGAATTATATTTGAAGGATTACCTTGTAGTGATCAATCCACCCTTCTATTTAATGTATCCAAATCTATCGTAAGGTTATGGTTTTGTAAAAATATCAGCAAGTTGTTCTTGCGTTCTGATGAATTGAAGAATAATATCTCCTTTAAGTGTGTGATCCCAAAAAAAGTGATGTCTAATATCTATGAGCTTTCCACAAGAGTGATGTGCAGGGTTTTTACATAGGGAAATGGAATATGTATTATCACACATTATTTCAGTATTAGTAAAACTCATACCATAGTCTATGAGTTTGTGTTGCATCCTCAACTGTTGATCACAACCACTTCCAACTGCTACATATTCAGCTTCAACAGTGGAAAGTGCTATGGAATGTTGTTTCATGAAATTATAAGAAAATCAGGAATATCCTAATAAATGAAATGTTCTGAAAGTACTTTTCCTATCTATTTTACAACCACCAAAGTCAGAATCTGAAAAAATTTTAAGTTCAAAATCATTTCCAAAAGAATAAAATAGACCCAAATCTAAAGTTCCTTTTAAATACTGAAAAAAATTATTTTTACAGCCTTTAAATGGGATTCTTTGGGATTTTCTTGGTATCTTGCACATAAGAATAATGAAAACATTAAGTTAGGTCGAATAGCTGTTATTCAAAGTAAACTTACTATCATTCCTCTATAAGATGTTTGATCCCCAAGTTTTCCTGCTTCATCAATATCAAGAGTATTAGAAGTTCTGATACGAGTACTTATGATCGTAGTTTTTTCATACCCAAACTTCTTAAGAATATATTCGATATACTTATGTTAAGATACATAAGTTCCTTCTGGTTTTTGAGATATTTGAAAACCAAGAAAATATGTTAACTCACCCATCAACTCATCTCAAACTCAGATATCATAATATTTGTAAAGGAATCAGTAAAGATTTTCTATGTTGATCTGAAGATAATGTCATAAACATAAATTTGAACAATCAAAACATCTTTATTAACTTTCTTAATAAAAAGGGTTGGATCAGAGGTTCCCTTAACATAGTTATTTTGAAGAAACAATCCTAAAAGTCTATCATACCAAGCTCTTCGGGCTTGTTTAAGTCCATATAAAGCTTTGGTAATTTTGTAAACATGATTTGGATGTTTTCTATCTTCAAAACTAGGGGGTTGAACAATATATACCTCCTTATGTACATAACTGTTGAGTAAAGAACATTTCACATCCATTTGATAATGTATGAAGTTAAATAATGCTGCAAAGGATAGAAGAATATGAATAAATTCAAGTCTTGCAATAAGAGTATAGGTTTCTTCATAGTATATGAATTTTTGTTTAATATAGCCTTTAGAAACTAATATTTCCTTATTTCTAACAGTAATTCTATTTTCATCACATTTGTTTCTAAATACCCATTTTAATCCAATAACATAAGTTTCCTTAGGTTTTTTAACCAAGGTCCAAACTTGATTCCTTACGGATTCGTTGAGTTCATCTTGCATGGGATTTATCCAATCTTATTCACTCAAGGATTATTTAGAAGTCTTTTGTTCAAATTGTGAATGAAAAAATCATGTTCATCTTCATTCCTTAAATAACTTTTTGTTCTTACTAGTAGATTGACATTACCAATGATATTATCACTAGAATGATTCCTAAGTAAAAAAAGAATTTAGTTTTGAAAAACTTGTCCATTAACATAGGCTAGAAAATATTCATGAGTAAATGTCTCATAAATGTCTTCTCAAACATTATATTTAACTGAAGAATAATCTATCGAAAGTTGGTGATCAATTTTAGAAAATATATCAGAAATAAGTTCAGGTTGTTTGAAAAAAAGGATCAGTTTCATCAAATTTTTCATGTAGTATTTCTTCCATAGTGCAAGTGATTTTATTAAAAACTTTATATGCCTTAGAGTTAGTGGAGTAGCCTAAGAAAATTCCTTCATTGGATTTGGGTGAAATTTTATGTACGTTATTTTTTGTATTCAAGATGAATACATCGCTACACAAAATTTTGAAGTAAGAAACTTTTGGTTTTCAGCCAGTCGATAACTCGTAAGTTTTGTTATTAAGAAAAGGTCTTATTAAAACTCAATTTACAGTATAACAAGTAGTACTTATAGCTTCAGCCCAAAAATGTTTAGCTATAGAATATTTACTCAACATGGTTATATTAATGTCTTTAAGAATACAATTTCTTCTTTCGACTACACCATTTTTTTGAAGTGTTCTTGGAGGTGAAAAGTTATGAGTAATACTTTCTTACTACAACGAGTTTCAAAATCCAAATTTTCAAATTCTCTTCCATGATCACTATGAATAGTTATCAATGGTTTATTTTTATTGTTTTTATCTTGAGCTCTAAATTTTTTAAATAAGAAAATCCTTTAGATTTCTTTGTAAGAAAATAGACCCAAGTAAATCTAGTGTAGTCATCAACTAAGAAAAACACATAGTATTTGCCTCTAATACATCCAGTTTGTGTTGGACCAAATAAGTCCATGTGCACTAAATATAAGGCCTTAGAAGTTGTAACTTCACATATAGATTTAAGGCTAGATTTATGTTTCTTTCTATATTGATAAGGATTATATAATTTTGAAGAATCAGACCTAAGTTACGGTATATCCTTAACAAGTTCTTTCTTATAAAGTTTACTAAGATTCCTTAAGGTATAGTGTCCTAGTCTTCTATACCAAAGCCAAGATTTATATTCAAATGCACTAAGGAAAGGCAGATGCTGAATTCTAAGGTCTTTAGGTTTCGGGTGTACACATTCCCATGCCAAAGGGTAGAGAGAATAAACTCATCCTCAAAATTGTGAACTAAACATTTATCATTTCTAAAATTCACAAGGTAACCATAATCACATAATTAGCTTATGCTAATGAGGTTGGGCTTAAGGAATTTTACAAAAAGAAAATTTGAAAAAATAACTTTACCATGAAGAATAATGTTACCAATACCGACAATTTCTCATTGACAGTTATACCCAAAAGTTACTTTTCCCCTTTAGGCTTTAAAATCTTTTTGAAATAGTCTTTGTTACTTGTCTTGTGTCATGAACATCCACTATCCATGTATCATATGTTGTTGGTACTTCCTTCATTATCCTGAAAAAGAATGAGTTAGGTTTTTGGAATCGAAACGTTCTTGGATCTGGAATTGTTAGATAAAAAAATCTTGGGTATCCAAATTTGTTTAGAAAAGTAAGCTTTATCAAAACCTAATAAATTGACCTTTATTTAAAGAACAGTTCTTCTTCCAATTCCCACCATGTTGACATTTTTTTCAAAAGGGAGATCTTTAAGGAATAAAATAATTATTTATAAAGATTGGTTTTTTATGAGAATAACCTAACCCTTGATTATTATCATGAGGTCGGATATGAGAATACGTCTTATCATAATTTTGTATACCAGAAGTAAAATTTGCAAGAAGTTTATTCAAGGAAAATATTTTAGATTTTAGTCACAGAACTAAATTATTATCCTCTAGAATAATAGATTTAGAGTTAATTTTATCCTCTAATGCATATTTTTCTAGAAACATAATTTTAAGATCTTTAGAAAGTTTATCCTTCTTTAAATTAACTTCCTTACGTTTTTTAGAAAGATTTTCTATAACATCATTTTTCTTATCAAGATCTTTGGTAATATCTGAAATCTCATTTGTTAAAATAAATTCTCTAGTATTTTCATTTTCAAGTTTCTTATAGACTTTATAGTTTTTCATTTGAAGTAACTTAGAAAATTTTGAAACTTCCTCATAGGAAGGAAAATCATTATTTTTATCTCATGAAGTGGATTCTTCATTTGAATAAAAACATTTATCAAGAAAATTTTCACTTAAGGACATATTAGTTAAGGATTCAGTAGTTCATACCTTAGCCATAAGACAATGATTTTGAAATGGACCTCAGGCTATTAAAGAAATATTATTTTGTTCAGAAGATTAATTTTCTGAAGAATCCTGATAAGAATCTCCACAATTGGCACTCCATTTGTCATTGGATTTCAAGAATTTATTATGATTTGATTTGTAGAACCTCTTCTTGTTAATTTCATAATTCTTGTCTTTCTTCTCTCTTTTCTCACGAAAGGTACAATCAAGTCTAATATGACCAGTTCTTTTGCATTCATAGCATGTCCCTTCTTTATCTTTATTATATTTTCCATCTTTCTTCTTATATCTATATTGAAAGTTCTTATGTCCCACAATATTGTTCATTCTCCAAGCAAGATTTTCTAACTCATTTTCTAAAGCTTCACTTTCACTAGATTCAGATCGAATAATAACCTTCTTAGATTTAGATCTTGTAACTCTCTTATAAGTCATGGATTTCATATTATTTGAAGTGGTTGTAAAAGCAACACCTCCATTTCCATTCTTATTCTTAATATTATTAGCATCTTTCTTCATTCGGGTTTCATGTTGAAGAAGAGTTCCAAACATCTCATCAAGATAAATATAAATAACTTTCCTTTTCTCATCTATAGCTATCCTCTTGGATTTCCATTCACTAGGAATGATGTCTATAATATTGTTTACAAGAATCTCATCATCTAAACCTTTCTCACCCATTGATTGTTAGCTATTGAAAATAGTCATGAATATTTGTTGAACCTTACATATGGGTTCTCCATAATGAAAACAGAAACCATAATATCCATCTCGGAGAATGGATATTCTAGTTTCAATGACATTAGAAGTTCTAATGTGGGTTTACTTCAAGCTCCTTCTGAATTCTATTTTCAACTTCACAAGATGTAATTTGGATATATATATTTCTAGTCATGGAAATAAGAAAAATATTTTATACCTTAAAGTTCATCTGGAATTCCACCCTTTCTAGATTATTTAAGGTTCAATGTTTGTTATGAATAATCTTATAATCTCAAGCTAACATAATTTAGTTGTCTACACCTGTTTTTATCATGAAGGTCTTCATTTTGTCTCTCCAGTACTCATAGTCATTTCCATTAAAAATCAGTGGTCTATTAGGATTGTGTTTTTTCAGAGATCCAACATGAATTCCAGCCATACTACAGGGAAATTTCTTTCCACAAGACTTGATAGAAGCAAAAGTTTGTAAACAAGGGAAAATGACTAAGGAGGTAATAACAATGAAATCTTGAGCAAAAAAATTATATTTGAATATAAGAATTTCAGAGACCTTATCTGATACCAATTATAGGATTGAATATGTAAAAAGATATTCTAAAATAGAAGAGGGGGGGGGGATGAATTTTATACTTTAAAAATTACTTTGGAACCTTAAAATTTGGTATAATAATTTCTTAAAGAATGTTTCTTAACCTTAAAAAAATCTGTTTCTTAAAGTTAGATTTTAACTTTAAGTAAACATAGTTTAACAAAGATAAAAAAAATTCCCAAACCATATTAGATAAACCATTTCATAGAATTATAACCTTAAGATAACAACTTAAGAAAAGTTTTCTTAAAGGAAATATTTTCTTAAATGAAATATTCTACCTTAAAGTGTATAGAATCTTTAATATAATCAAAGTAAATAAATTAGAAATTATAAGAAAGTTATACTTTCTATCTTTAACAAAGTTAAAATTTTAGCAAAATAAAAACAACTTGAAATAGAAAAAAAGTAACAATAATATTCTTCTAACATAAAGAGAAGGGTATCCAACAATCATGGATAAACGTTCCATGATTTATAATTTCAAGAAAGTCTATCTTACTCAAACTCAAGTAAAACCTGAATATGAAGATTAGTATTTGTGTTGCTATTCATGAAAGCCCTCGATTTAGAAGGAAATCAGAACCTCTATCTTCCAAACCTGGAAGCCCATGATCAGCATGATTGGAGTCTACACAATGAACCTATGAACAAGATTTTCACTCCTGAACAAGTTATTCATGACATTCACATGTAGCACTGGGAGTTGTAAGAGCTTCTTTCTCTAGAAATCACTTGACAAGCTTTTATAGCATCTCTATTGACTGTTCATCATCGAAGTTCACTCTTATTAATTTCTCCTGGATCATTCATATGAACTTGTATTTATAGGACTAACTTGTCAACAATCGACTCCACTCCAATGGTCTTGTTTTGCTTAAATTTTGGGGGGACCTAGACATGTTTCAAATAGACAACAGTTAGTTTGTAACTGATTGTACGACATTATTTCATATATAAAAAATGATGTTATGTCTATAGTAAATGATAAGTATAAGAAAACTTAGAGTCCGATAATATTGGAATGATACATTAAGCAATTCTAACAATATCAAGAAAATGGATTATGAATAAAATACAAATCATATTGAGAAAATGATATCAATATCTTTGGTTACTGGTATCATAAAAAAAGTATGAAATTTATACCGGAATCGGTATCATGAAAATGTTATGGAATTTTTATCAGAATCAGTATCCTGAAAATAGTATCACATTAGTACCATAATCAGTATCATAAAAAACAGTATCACATTTGTACCGGAATCAGTATAATAAAAAACAATATCACATTTATACCAGAATCAGTATCATGAAAAACATAATGACCGATTTGTAAGTATACCAGAATAAGAATTTTGTAGATAAAGGTAATGAGAATTATGTATGTATAAAGAGAATTCAATAAATCTAATGGAATTGGGATTCTGTAAGTATTAGAGAATTAGAAATTCAGAACTTAAGGGAAAAAATGTTGGTGATTTTCAAAACATAAAACCATAAGGAATGGAGAATTCATAACAGAACTTTATTGACTCAACAGTATATTGGCGCACTGCTACATATGATATGTGGAAACCAATTTTAGTTTCTTATAAAGTAACTGAAAATGTCAGATAGTTAAGGCACAACACTACAAAAAATAAAATTTTACACTTTAATAACATATAAATGTGAAATTATTCCTCAAATTAATGGAAATTGATGGAAATCTACCATATTTTTACTTATATGGGATGTATAATTCTAGATCCATATCAGTTGTTAAAATTTCGTAGAATTTTTACCTCTAAGTTTAATACAATCTCTGCTAATCAGAGACACTCTATTGCTATAAAAAAATTTACGATGGAGGAAATTATCATTATATTGATTATGTATGAGGATGAAATGAATTATAATAATAAAGATCAAAGGATGTTCTAAAAGGGTAATACTTATTTTAATGATACTATTCCAAAAATTGAAAAAAGTTAAAGGCGGATGTTATATCCTCAAAAGATTCAAGTTGTTCGAACTATGCAGAGGAAAAGGCTCTCATATAAATCAAAATTAGTAATTTATATAAAATATTGATAGGATTCAAGAAGTATTTCAATGAATCCAAGAATAATGGTCCTGGACTAAAAAAAGTTATGTGTTATAAATGAAAAGAGAATGAGTATATAAGACCTGCCTTTCCATAGTTTATGGATACATGAAAAATTTAGAATGATCTCCAATAAAAAAATTTGAGCATAATGGAAAGAATGGTATAGAGGATATTTGGAATGTTTCTAATGAATCAGTAAAATCTTCATAATCTAATTTGGAATATGAGGAATCAAATTAGAAAGCATACATGTGCTTTATGGATAAGGAAGAAAAGATAAATTATTAACATTCCTATAATTTTTTTATGAATGCTCTTAAAATGATAATTTTGTGAGATAATATTATATAATTAATGAAACATATGAATCAATAAGGAAAAATAATAAATCCTTAAATAATATTCATAATGACGCCTTTAGAGAAAAATATTCCTTGTGAAAACAAAACTATGAATTAAAAGAAATATTATGAAAATCTACAATAAGATAAACTATTCATGAAAATAAAATTACATAGTTTTAGGCCAATTTGAGTCCTTTTAAAGAAATGATAACTTTATTTCTATGGGTGAACTATCTATAAACATGATTATTGGGAATAATGTGCATAGAAAAGAAAGTTACAATATTAATAGCAATGGTGAGAAACCCAAGTTGTATAGAAAGTATATTATACCAAGTTTATAGAAATACAACATATCTAGGGATACTTTTTTGAAATGTGGAACTAGAGGAAATTATGCTAATATCTACTTCCTAAAAATAATCCACATGTCAGTATTGTTAAAAATAAACATTTTAAAATATATTTATCTAATATCTAATGTTTAATTATTTTAATAATGTATTTTATATGGATAATTTCTATTCAAGAAACCTGAGTAGAGAAATTTAAAATTTCCATGCACTATTAAAATTAGATGGAGGCTTGGTTACATTTAGTGATAATTTTGAGGAATGGTCATTAGATTTAGATCAGTTGTAGATCCAAAAAAATATTGATCAACTAATTTCTCTACGTTAAATGGTTAAAGAAAAATATGATCAGTATCTATCAACTTTGAGATGATGGATTTTCATTCAGTTTACCTAATAATGTTTTATCTTTATTTAAATATGAACTTCTTAAGTTCAAAGAACCCAAAAATGAAAATGTTTATAATTTAGACCTTAGTGACTTTTTGAGCAAAAATTAAACAATTTAATTGCTAAATAATTGAAACATGGATATGGAATATGATAATTGGTCATTGAAATATACATTCTCTATTTATGTTATCAAAGAATCATTTACTTACATATATGTCCAGTCTTAACCTTTAAAAGATAATACTTTGTGTTGTATTATAAATAGGCAAGAAGAATATGTTATCTTACAAATAAATTAATAAGGTTTCTATGTCTAATACAATAGAATCTATCAACATGGATATTTTGGACCCTCTAGAGTTTCAATCTTAAATTTAAGATCATTTTTCTTTTATTTATTTTATGTTCTTTTCGATTTACTTCTGTTTATTTACGAAAATGTAAAAGTGAAAGTTTTTCTATTTCTGTGAGTTTTTGTATGTTTTTTTCTAAATGAAAAATATTTGAAAATAATTTCCTTGAGAAGCGATCAGGGGGAAAATTTGAGAATCAACAATCTAATTCTATTTTATCATATCTTATTATTCAATATACTTTTTTCTAGTCCCTAAACACCACAAAAAAAATGAAATTATAGAAACAATATCTATGACTAATTAAAAAATTTCAAAAACAATATTGAATTAATAGATATCACCTAACTATTTTTTGGTAGAAGATATTAATACAACTTTCCATATCATGAATAGAGTTTTATTTAAGAATTTTCTTAAAAAGGAACCATATGAGTTATGATATAAAAAATATCCTCACTTAGGATACTCTAATGTTTTTGGATGCAATGTAAATATACTGAATAATAAATAAAACCTTGGTATTTTTGATCAAAGGGTTGTTGATGGAATATTTCATTGGATTATTCTTCTTTTAATGATTATATAGTGTTTAAAAAATGTTAAAGTACGGTTATTTAATCTAGTCATGTGATTCTTGATAAAAAATTTCCATTTGATTGGAACTGAATTTAGAAAGATGGTGTTACTGATTGTTTGAAAAACTTGAGGCCTGATTAATCTAAAGATTATTTAAAAATTAAATAATAATATGATTTGAAATAATTTATTTCTGGTGATCATCAAAATATCATCCCTGAAATTGTTCTACCTTGATGGTCTAAAACCTCAAAGGACCCCCCATTAGAGACTATTATAGGAGACCTAGATATAGGAGTTAGGACTAGAAGAAATGAAGGAATCCTATATTAGTTTTCTAGAATCCTATTACAGTTTTAACAAGAATATTTAAAAGAAGCCTTATATAATGAGATTTTGATTTTATCTATTACATAATGTATATACTAGTTTAAGAGAAATGATGTATGGAAATTAGTTTATATGACCTAAAACCATCCAATTTTAGGAACCAAATGGATATTTATAAATAAGTATAATGATCAAGGTATATTCACATTGAATATGTCTAGGATAGTCCCTAAGGGTTACAACCATGAGTATGGAATAGACTATGAAGATACCATTAACCATGTTTCTATTTTTGAATCTATTAAGATCCTTTTGTACTAGGAGACTAATTTGAAATCTATTTTATACTATATGGATTTTAAAGATTCCTTTAAAATGGATATTCAGTAGATGAAGTTTATGTTAAATAACCTATAGGTTATGAAAACCATCATATATAAAATTCAATTTTTAAACATACTAAATCTGTTTATGGACTTAAACAAACACCAAGAGATTATAATGATAGATGGAGTTCTTTTCTTTTAAATACTCTCACTATGATATTTTACTATTCCAAATCTATGTAGATGATGTTATCTTTAGTTCAACTAATCAAAAACATTTTAATGAGGTTTGAAAACATATGGAAAAATAAGTTGTAATAAGTATGAAGGGAGAATTGAATTCCATCGGTAGATTACAAATTTTTGAAAATGATTTTGGAAATGTTTTGAACAAAATTAAATATATTATTGATTTATTGAAATTTTTTAGACATAATAAAAATACTACTTATGAAAATCCTATATGTAATAATGTAAAACATGATTTGGTTAATGATGTAAAACCAGTTAACCGGATTTTATATCGATGTATGATATGTATTTGGATATATCATACTGATAATATACCTCACATCATGTATTTTTTTTGTCTTTCTTTAATATTTGAATCAAACTCAAAAGAATCCCCAAGTACTATTGGGAAAAGCATTTTTAGATATTTATAAGGAACTAATTTTCTATCTCTACATTATAAAAAATATATAGTAATGATTTAATTTGATATTAAAATGTTGACTTTGGAGGGTGAAGATGATATAGATAAACAATTTATGTAATTTTAACTTTTTTTTTAAATTCCTTGGTTTCATGAACTAGTAAAAAGAAATATTCAGATACATTATCAAACACTGAGGAGAAATACATATCTAATGGTAGTTTCTGTGAACAAGTGTCATAGATTAAACATACATTTTTATACATTGGGAATAGTTTTGATCATATCCCTATTTTATATGATAATACTAGTGATATTAATATTTTAAAAAATAATATGATTCATCAAATGTATAATCATATTAATATCTTTGATTATTTTCAAAGAGACCATATATAGAGTGTGGATATAATTTCAGAATGTATTAATACTGAGTATCAACTTGATGATATTTTCACTAAACAAGTTCCCACTTTTTGTTTTTTATTTTATTAACAGGGATTTATGTTTATTTTATTTTAATTAACGGTTTTTATTTTCTAGTTAATCTATGTTATGATTAATAATTTTTTATTAGTGTTTTTGTTTCTAATGTTTTACTTATTTTATTTGTTAATTTGGTTTTTGAATGTTTTAGATTAAAATTTAATTTAAATATATTTTTGTGAAGTTTTATTTTTATATATACAAAACATTATCGATTACAAGGTAAAATTGGATGGATAATATGAAATTTCATTTGAATCCATAATAAGTTATCCCTTTTCTCCCTCTTACTCTTTTTATCCTGTGCCCTATTGATATACAGATCTCTCAATATCTCAAACCCTATATTTTAGAAATCATAAAATTTATTATTATTATGATGAAACAAGTGAATATTATAGATGAATATAGCTAGAGTGGAATTAATAGGTAGATATATTCAAGTTCTTAATGGAAGGTTATATAAGTAAAATTTGTGGATTTCAATGTTTTTTAAGAAAAATCTTTTTCCAAAGAAAAAGAAAAGTTTTCAATGACTAGAATACATGTTTAATGATAGTAATTATAAATATTAATATGAAAGAGAGGTAAAATAAATATATGAAAATTCTCATTATAGTTTTGGTGATATTAAAGATGACATTTCCTTGAATGTAGACAATAATGAGGTTTTAATTTCAAGTGTATAATGGAGAAAATATTTAAGTATCCTCATAAATGGTTTTTTTCATTTCAATCTTTGATATAATGGGGATAATGTATAAAAATAATAAGAAATCACATCCTACCTTTTTGGAGAAATCCAAATCAAGAATATGATGGTGAAATAATTTATAGTGGATTTTAATGTTTTGGTGAAGTTTATTCAGATTATAGTTGTGTTGAGGATTTATGATCTAAAGAAAATTTTCTTTCCAAACATTTACACCATGTTTCTATTGTTGAGTGAAATAAAGCTCAATTTAAGTAGGAACATGATAAGTTATCTTTATCAATTCTATCATAAGTATTATATAATTTCATTCTATCCGTATGGTAAGATAGTGGGACTTATTTTTATCAAGATAGGAATGACTGGTGATATACAAATAGTGATTAAATGTCATCCAAAAATGTGTTATTATCTATAACTCTAAGGAATTTTGGATTCTTTGGGAGTAAAATATAAGGATATATAACACTTATTGATTATGGGAGGAAGAATAATAAGGTGGTCATACGGAGGAGGAGAACATGAGTTTAAAATTAGCAGGTTCTACAATGACTCATGCTATAGAAATTAATGAATCTAAAGTTAAAGGGGGATATGGTTTATGTAATGTCGATGGAGTTTTGGAAGAACCATCTGTTAGTGGTGTGAACATTCTTGAAATTTATATGATAAAGAATATATTTAATCAGAACATCCTTGTTAGGATAAGTGGAGTTATTTAGTTTCCAAGATCATTTCTTGTGTCATCTATTAAAACTAATACTTGTGCTTTCCTATTGAAAGTCTAATAAGGATATATGATGATGCAACTATTGAATAGGATCTTAAAAATGTTATAGAGGTTAATAAACCATTTTTTTTACCAAATAAAGTGTTGATTTGGTTGTTGTGTTATAAGCTAATGAAATACCAGATAACCTTACTCAAGTTGAGGAAAGAGATGAGATGATTGTTTAGTGTGGAGAAAAACCAATATATGAAACTTTTCATTTTTAAGGTTGTTAAAGAACCAAAGAAATTCATTTTGAGGAAGCTCATTCTAGAGAGAAATTATACACTCAAGTAGCTACTTCCACTAAATTGATTGAGGATCAATTAGTTTATTTTGTTGGAACGTCTTTGGAGATGAAAATTAAAGAGGTTTTATAATATAAAGAAGTTCAAAAATATTTTTATTCTAATTTTGTTGACTATTTGGAAGGTAAATCTATTCAGTGAGTTGATGATGGAGTACCTTTGAGGATACAAGAAATGATTTATCAAATTCTGATGATATATATTTTAGGGACATAATCACTATTTTTTATGGGTATGGGTTCTAAATTTAATTAGATTAAGGATGATGTAGTGATGTTTCAATATGAATTTGAGTGTTTTCAAAAATCATTTAATGTGTTAAAAATTTCATCTATTCCAATATATGAGTTTATGTATCTTCAGAATCAATATTAATACATAAAGGAAAAATCAATATCAAGAAGATATTTTGATGAACTTAATAGAGATGTAGAGGATGAAGTTGAAAATACTATAGGTGAACTGGTTTCTAATAGGAAATTAGATAGTGTTTATCGAGAATTTAAATTCAATAGAGTTCAGAGTTCATTCGTTGACCAAATAATTTGGTACTACGATGGAATTTTTTACTCATTTGAGACTATTTATAATTTCATATGGGGAAATCTAGTTATAGTGCTCAATATATGTCATGAATTGAGGTTTCTAATGTTGAAATGGTCTAGTCCAATAAACTAAAACATTTAGCAGTTGATAGATGAGATGAAGGCTATGGATCTGACCATCAAATAATCCCTAACCATAGAATCCTCTACCTCTAATGAGAATGAACATAAAAATTCCTCTCATCCTACACTAGGACCTATTAAAACATGAGAAATATTTATTATAATCATGGTTAATTTACCAAAGAATTTATTTTTTATTTTTATTTATATTTATTTACTATTTAATATAGTTTTTTTCTAAGCCTGTTCATTTTCCAGGATGAATTTATCTATATCCTATCTAACATTCACCAAGAGTTTTTTGCTAAATTAAATATGTTTTAGAAAAATTCTATTTTTTCTTTTTTGATTTCAAAAGGGTGGGTGATTATTCATAAAAAAACTATGATAGATGATATATAAAAACACTATTTGTTTGTTTAATAACTAAAAACCATGTTTTTATGTTTATATTTATATGGGTTTTTTTATCATTAAAAATTGGGATATTGTAGGGAATATGTTGATCCAATAATTTCATTATATTCTAATTGATATTTATTTTGACAAAAAACCAATTTTTTTTACTAAGTAAGTTACATGAAGTTTATTTTATGGTT
Source organism: Viscum album (assembly GCA_963277665.1). Classification (NCBI taxonomy): domain Eukaryota; kingdom Viridiplantae; phylum Streptophyta; class Magnoliopsida; order Santalales; family Viscaceae; genus Viscum; species Viscum album. Next base: position 101,487,383 of record OY728159.1, read on the forward strand.
ATATTTTTTAGAATATTTATTTTATTAACCAAGAATTTTGGGAGTTCTTTACTTTGAAATAATAAAAAATTTTGTTCTTAGAGTATTCTAGAAGGTCAAAGTACTCTAAAATCACTATTCAGAAAGTGATTTTATAACCCTATGATTAATCTAAACATTAATTTGGGAACCTAACTTTTGATAATGAATGCTTCTTATGGAATGAAAGATTTAGACTGAATGTTAGGTTTGGGAACCTAACATTTAAAAAGAAGAAAAAATTTGAGTATCTAACATTTTGTCGGATAACATAAAATTTAGAGTTAACCATATATTGTGCACTATACTTTTAAAGTTATTCATACATGAACCAACCCCACATTGAATTATTCATCTACATGATTTTAATTATGGATATTTTTTATGATTCTATAATTATTTCACTAGTGTAAATATCGCATTTAAATCCATTCAGTGAACATTTAAAAGTCTCCTTTATAATGGATTAAATGGATTTTATTTTCAAGTGAATTTATGATTTTTAAGGGATATTTTAATTTAAATTTCATATTATCTGATAATTTTAATGATCAATAGTTATATTGATATATTATTAAATTTTAATGAACATGTTTAAATAAGATTACATATTTATCTTATCTTACTCTTAGAGAGTGTAAGCTTATAATACAAAGCTACTTCTGATGATGATACCTATAAAAGAAATTTAGGGCCTAATAAAATCCTTGTTATAATGCTTCAATAACTTTAACTTAGTTTTTGATGTTCCCAAATAAATGGAATCATTTTGTGAAGAATCACCAAACTCAGGGAGAGATCATTGGTGGAGTGTACTAGGGGATATCTATGCCCCAAACCACTGTAAAAATTGTTTGTGTTCTTTTCGTTATTATTCTGATTCATAATAATTTTGAATAAAATACTACTAAATATATTTTCAAATTAAAAACCAGTATTGGTTTTAAACTATCCATGTATTTCTAAAAGGAAAAAATTCACCCCCTTTTGTGTCTTGTTGTTTATTTTGACCTAAAAAGTTGTACCAGAATAAATAACACTATATATTTTCTATTACAGTAAAATTTTGAGGATATTAATTGAACTTACTTTGTAATAACCATTTAAAAACTTCTCCTGAGTCTTTTATTTACAATTAATCCCTCTTATAAAATCATTTATGTTTGTGATAAGAATGATCTCATAACTAAAACTAATACTAGAAATGATTTGGATATCACATTCTGTCTATACTATATAAAAAATAACATGAGGTACTTTATCACCTTAGTATTTCATACTAGTGAGGAATATATATTAATAGTGGATCAAAACACTAACAAGTCACATCGGTTAAATTACATAAACAAACACCTTTTAAAAAAACACTACTAATCCTCCCCGACTTTCTTAGTGGTATAATAAATTATTTGGGTACTATGAGTGGTATCAAGGATACTATATCCCCTAAGATATCACTGTTTATGAGGTCAAGTAGGAAGGTTTAGTGTTCTATTAGTAGTAAAGGAGTCCCTTTTTTCAATAATAAATATTTTCATGCTTGGATGAATCAAATTCTACCTTATCTAATTTCACAAGGTTTGGAAGTTATTCGTGCTCTAACTATTCTCTTTCTAGCCATTTTAGAATATGGATCCATGTAATTTACTAAATATTAAATCCTTGATATTTAAGATAATGAAATAAATGCAATTTTTTCATCCTTTTTAGAAAACGTTTGGGCCATAGTGATGGGGTTATGGATAAATATAGAAATTTGGGAAAAAATGAGAAAATTTATGAAGAGAACATCAAGATCAAATAAGTTAAATTTATTCTTTAGAGGGATAAGTTTGAATATTTCATAGTGACTGATGATAACAAAATTGATGACCATTTCAACCAGGAAAATAAAATGTTTTCTCATATCAAAGGATTTTGAGATAATTTATAAGATTACTCTATGGTTAAAAATTAATGAGGAACTTTATAAATATATTTGTCCCAATGATTTCAGCCATTGAATATTGGGAGGTTATTTTCCTTGATAGGTCACATAATACTCATTTAAATTATGAAATTAGAAAATAACCCATTTTAATTAATATAGAGAAGGATAAAATAGATTTAATAATAAGGAATAAAATAATAATTAAACAATAGGATTTATAATCACCTAGTGTTTTAAATGATGTTGATTAATGTTACCAAATTCACAAGAGGGTTATAGATTTTTTATAAAAAAATAGAAACCTGGTTAAGGAATGTATAGAGTAAATATTACACTTTAATGATTTCAGTGTAAGGGATTTGAAATTTTAGAAAAAATGGTCCTAGATAAAAGAAAATTGTGTATTATCATGAGGAAGAGGAAAAAGTTAAGACTCAAATAAAGTCAAAAGGAAGATCATTTAAATGACAATACTAAGTTAGATACAAGTATAAAGAAAATATAACAGATAAAGAAAAGGAGTATACTAATTATGGAATAAGAGGATTACAATTCATACAGTATTGATTATAAAAAATATTATGTGATAAAATATTACAAATTAATGGAATTTTGGGATAAAAAGTAAGAAAACTCTTGTTGTGGAGAAGATGAAGAAGGAGATATGACTTATATGGTGATCATGTTGACAACTAAACTTGAAGTATGTATCAATAGAAATAATCAAATCAATAATGATTTTATGTCCCCAAATAAGGGCATGACTAAGATAAAGTGTGATGAATATGAGATTTGTTATAAATAAAATGATCACATTAAAGATATCTATCTACTCAGAGTAAAAGTTATTAAGGAAGAATAAATTAAGAAATAACATGAAAAGAAAGTGAGTGATCAAGAAGAAGATCTTAAAAAACCTAAATCAAGGTATCTTAAATCTGAAAAGACTCAAAAAAATTATTTCTGATATTTATAATGTTTTTTTAATAAATGGAGAATCATCATAGCATGTTAAGAGACATCATCCATCTGCATTGGTAAAATATACACCACCTATTTCTGGAAGTATAAAACCTATTTTATATAATTGTACAGGTTATAAATACCTATATGAGAAATAATAGGTCAATATAAATCATTAGAATAATTTAAATATATATAATACATTATAAATTGATCTTAAAAACAAAAAATATTTAAAATATATAATAACTAATGTTGATTATACACCAAGACAATGGGAATATTGTCAAACATAAACTCAAAAATATCATAAAAGAAATGGTTTTAAGAGATACTATAATTGTTGGGGTTTATATGAGAATAAAATAAATTTTTTTGAGTAAAATCTCTCTATCGGTTGGAATTATATAAGGAATAAATATAAGCAAATCTTCTAAAAAAATATAAGTGACAAATATTTTAGAAAATTTGATCTGAATGAAGATTGAAATAAGATGACCAACCAAAATTGGATAGGTTTTCTTGAAGAGATCTATGGAAATGTAACCATAAAGGCCACTATGTAATGTAATATTATACTATGATTCTAGTATAAATACAATATATGACGAAGGAAACAAAGAAGCCAAAGGAATTCAAGGTAGAGAGACCAATCATTGTTGAATTAGACCTCAAAGATAGTTATGGGGAAAGATATGGATCAATGATAGAGAATTCTCGTCACTCATAACTAGATATAAAAATTTTCTAAAATATATTGAAAATTTTGATGTTGGTTTTTTGATTTTTGGAAATAAAAGCTATTTATATTAAAAAATCACTCAAACAATTGAAATAATGTCCCAAAAATTAAAATTAAAAGATGCTTTATTTTTTATGACCTCAATCAAAATCTATTTAGCTTGTTTATGATATTTGATGATGGGCATGAGTTAATATTCTAGAAAATAATTTTTTTCGTCAAGATAATCAAATATTGGATGAATATAATGTTTGGTGAGAGTACTACTGGAAATATTTTCCATATTGGAGACACAAAGAATTATTTCTTATATAGTTTTAAATATGAATGTAACTTGTGGGAAAAAATTTCATGTAATATTCGTTAGAGAATATTGAAAATTATTTCTAAGGGTTATGTGGTGGGAGACTTATCACACCAAAAAAATAAAGGGAAGAAGCTTTTTAGACATGATAAAAAGGGAAAATCACTCAAGAGAGGTATAAAAAATTTGAAATTTGGACCATTATGAATCTTGAGTTAATAAAATCTAACCCATGTAAAATAATTTCACTCAAGGTTATCATTATTCAATCAAATTTATTGATGAAAATAATAAAATGACCAATGTGATGTTTGTAAATAAAAATTATAAATCACTGGGAATGTTTAAAAAATTTAGAAGAACTATTGAGAAATAGACAAGGATGCATGTTAAGAAATTTTGATTTGATAATTAGTTAGAATTTTAAAACATAGAATTTGAATCATATATTGAAAACACATGTTATAAAGCACTAGTATAGAACTGTCTACACAATATAAAAAAATGGATTTTTTTAGAGAAAAAATAGAATCATGGTTGGCATGGGAAGAAAAATGTAAGCTGAATATGGTATCTCAAAATATTGTTAGAGAGAATATGTGTTTATAGATATTCATATTCCGAAATATTATTTATAATATGAAATTATTTCATTACATCTGATAAAATAGAGGTATAAAATTAATCACAATTTGTAAAATATAATAGTGTTTGGTAGTCCATATTTTATAAAAATTATAAATTAAAATATGGGAATATTTATTAAGAAGGATGATGAGGGTATCACTTTGGGATAATTATCTTATTATAAGGGATAAAAATAATGGAATAATATTCTAAATAAAGATGAAAAATATTCTTATGGGGAAATTATTAAATATAAGTGTATGATTACTGATATATATGTTGTATTTTTTTATAATGGGAATAAAAATAGTAAGTGTAATTATAGAGAAATTGGTGTTGTGCATGCTGAATCTTAATTGATGGTTATTTATAAAGAGTCAGATCAGACCAGTGATGAGAAGGAGGCTACTAAGAATGAAAATTAGAGGTACCAATGATTTAAGAAACACATAGAGATAGATAATATTATTTTAAAATGGTCCACACATTTTTAGAAGGGAGTAGAGATGAGATATAATGAGAACAATGAATATCTAATTATAAGAAGGATGAGGTTGTAAAATCAAACCTCACTTATGTCTAATATTGCATCAAAATTAGTAAGATAGTCCATTAAACAAGATGAGTCGATTGAGGCTATGTGAATTAATCAGTATATCAGAAATAATGAAAAGGTATATCCATTATCATTATATTCATTTTTTTTCAGAATATATGGAGTGTTGTTGTCATGAGTTTTCCATAAAAATAAAGAATAGTTAGGAGATTTCTATGCATGGTGAGCGAAAATGTTTTTTGTGTATATAATTAGTGAAAGTAAAAAATTTAATTTTCTTATCTCAAGATAAGTTTTCTGGAGATTTATTTAATTATTTTTAGACTATGGAGTCAATTACATTGTCTATATCCATTGATGTGGGACTAAAATTTTCTAAAGACGCTAAAGGTGGGAGTGTAAATAAAATAAAACTCAGAAGACTAATTGGGAGTCTAATTTATCTTATATCTTAAAGATTAGACATTATATATACTATTTGTTTCTATTCTTGATATTAGTGTGAGAAAAATGAGTTTTATATTATGACCAATAAAACAGTTTTATGTTATTAAAAATATATTTTTATCTATAGACCACTTTACAAGAGGGGGAATAATGTAAACCTATTTGTGATCAAATATAATGATTGGTTAGGTGATTATGGTGAATGAAGATCCACTTTAAATGGATGTTTTATCTTTTGTGTAATATATGTGTGAGTTATCACTGTAATAATATAAATTCAAAAACATTAAACACTATAGAGTATGTGTATGTGGTTTATATTAATGAATATGATCAAATTATTTCGATTAAATAACAAATGGGTGATTTGAGGGTGAATGTGGAGAAGCCTCTCATAATTCATTAGGATACTGAAAATTATATAGAGGTATCCTAAACATTAGTGCAACACTAAAGGTCAAAGAATACTGATATCATATATCATGTCATTAAAGATAAGGTGGAAACCAGGGGCATTAAGATGTAAATGTTTCTTACCATACTATAGTTTGTTGATATTTTAACAAATGATATTCCTAAGAAAAAAATAGATTTCTCAAGGCTTTACATGAATGTTAATCCCATCCTATATTATTGACAACCCTTGGGATAACCCCCACCAATCCTTTTATTATGTTGTCAAAGGGGGAGAATTATGTGGACACCTATTTTCATTATTTTTGGTTTGTGTGAATTTCATTCATTTTTTATTTATTAGATAATTTTTTTTGGAAATGGGGAGTCTCATCAAGGTAGAGAGTTTAGGGATTTAGAGGGAGATAAGTTAATTAATCTGTAAAAAAGTTTATTTTCATTGAGAGATAGAGTTCTCTCAAAAACACTACTCAAGCCTGTGGTTTGTTTTCTAGATGTTTTTTTTGAAAATAGGAAATTTTGTGTTTCTTGAAAGAGAATTTGGGATTTAATATAACAATAAGAAAGATTTTCATGGGTTGGAAAAAATTAAAAGGGGTAGATTTAACATAACACTAAGAAAGATTTACCATGTTGTTGATAGTGTTTGATTAGATACTATAGCGGTGACAATACCATCTAAATCATAGCCTAAAATAAAAAAATAGAACAATATATTAAAATAGATACCAAGTTCATCATAATATGGAATCTATATCACCTTGATATTTTTTAATATATTTCTCTTTAAATTATTATTTCTTATGATAGATTGCACTACACTCAACACTGAGTTTAAATGAACCATGATATACTTATAAAATATTATTTAATAGGATTGTCATCACCAGGATTTTACTTTGGTGGGTATGAATATTAATAAATAAACTCTAAAATTAATATGGTTACATATTTAATATATGAATTCATTTTTAGAAATTGAAATAAAAATCATTTGAATGCTGAAAATATATTTCTCTTAAAATATGTATTTATGCTTGCAATATGTTATTTATTTTAATAAATTATATTAATATCTATTTTTGAATGATTTTAATAAAATGAATATATTATAAATTCTACAGTTTTTAAATATTAATTTAATAATTTTTCTAAACTTTTTATAAAAATAAACATTGTTTTATACTAAATTTATTTTTTCTAAAAAATGGTTTTTATCATGTTGTGCATGATTATTTTTAAAATTAGTTTTTGAAACTTATATAAATTTAATATTGAAAAATTAATTCAACATTTGTAATCAATAGGTTCCAATTTTGTAAATATTCCATTTTATTTTTGGGGAATATGAATAGTAATCGTGGTAAAATTTAACACCTTTGTAAAAGGTAAATTGAGTCAATATAGGTTAAAATTGATCGAAAAGGGGGTAAGTTTTTATCATAATTCATATAGGATGAATGAAATTTGAAAATTATCACTTTAATCTTAAAATACATTTATTTAATGAAAACTTGCCCATGAAAATGACCTATATGATATTTTAAGAAAAGAATGCCACAAAAATGTCACTCTCTTAGTTTTAAAAATCACTTCTATACTCACATAGAAAGAAAATACTCATTTTGAATAGTTATAAATGTATATTTTATTTATAATGAAATTATATTTATTATGGTAATTTATTTATAATTTTTTATGATTATAAAATCACTTTAAGTGCTTATGCATGTCTAATAGTGTATTTACTCAATTAATCTAAAAAATAGATAAATGATTTTAAAAATATAAAATGAAACATAATTTTACCGAGTTTTGTTATTATAAGAATTTTATAGATAAATATAATAAATTAATAATGTGTAAAATGATTTGATTTTAATTATAACTTTTTATTTATTTCTTTTAGATTCAATTAAATAAATAGTTACAAAATTGACAAGAATGATATTTTATCAAAATAATATTTTATTAAATTATTAAAATATCTTAAATATATTTACAAATGAAAAGGTTGATACAATATGGTCGAAAATTTCATTTTTTTTCTATTTATGATCATATTTTCACCTTATATGTAAAATTATAACTCTTTTATGAGTGAAAAAGATGTTATCATTTTTAATGTTAACCAAAACTAAGGTTTAACAAACAAATTAAACATTTCCAAATTTCATTTATTTATGTTAATCCAACCTAATTATATATTATATTCAAATATATGGACTTTGGTGGAATGTTTTCTTGAGAATGAGTTTATTATATTTTAATCTTTTAAGAAATAATAGGAGCACCGCTCTCATCAATTATAAATATGAACAAATACTTTGTCTCATTCACACCACCTTTAGCCTTCTAGATAAGTCACACCCTACCAAAATCGCTTCTCAACATACTTATTTTCATGAACCAAGTCAGGTCACCATCAATCTGACACCCGACCTGGTCCACAACAAGGCCCAAAGTGCATTCTTGATCCCCACGGGTTGGCACATGTGCCAGGGTATCAAAAATAATACCTGAGAGTGATTTACCAGAATACATAGAGATAATGAAAATAGCAACCTGAATAAATTAAAAATAAAATCAAACAACCATATAGTCCCTTAAACTAAGTTCAAATTTAATGTCTATTACTTGACCTAAAAACCCAAAAGAGACTACAACAATGGAAAACCAAAAATCCAACTCAAACCTCCGTGTGACATGAGGGGTCACATCACTAAGACACCACCACCAAACCTACACGAGGATGACACTAACATACCAAACAACCAATGTTATGCACGATGCATCAACCTGGAATACAAAAGAAACATGATCTATATACACCCAAATGTGTATGCAAGGTGTGATTCAAGAGCGCAGCATGATACCACTGAGAAAAGGATCCACGCACAATTATTAAATGAAAAATACATTTTTAATTTAAGAGGAGAAAAATAAATAAATCCTTATGAAAACAGTTTTAAGGAAAACTTCTTTAAAGGAAACAACTTAAATTAAAACACACACCCACTCTAGCTTTCATGGTAACCCAAATTTCACATTGTGTACTGATGGTGATAGAAAATTAAATGATGAGAACAAGACATGGGAGAGGCCCTAAAGATATTAGTGAGAATTAGGACCCTAAAATATCTTGTCTTGGTGAACAATGGTATAGGAACACAACAACATACATTCTCATGCATGATCCACTAGTTGGGTAAAACATCCATAACCTTATGGTTTCCCATCATCATCCAAAAGGATTGTTAGTGTTGTAGTTGTCAATCCAGTAAAGTGAAACTCGACCAATGCTACTCCTATATCACTAGCACACTAGATCTAGTCCTTCTACTTAGTACACAAGATTCCCCTTTGTGCTTAAGTAGTTTAGAGTTCATGTCATAAGTCAAAAATAAATAAATGAAACAAATTAGGTTCTATCTCAACCCAAAACCACAGTCACACACAAAAAAAATCAAAAAAATTTAAAAATAATATGCAAACTAAAAATTTCCCAAAACTAAATTTGTATCACTAAAACAACCAACTAAAACAACTGCACAATCAAAAAAACAACTTTCATCACTAGAAACACTATTAGAATAATTTTTTAAACAATTTCCACATGCGTATCATGACTTTAAAACCCAAAAACATTAAACAATTGACCCAAAATAACTTTTCACACTAAATAATTATTTAATAAAACAATTTAAATTTTCATAAAGAAATTTTAAAGAGAAAAACACCAATTAAACAGTTGATTGACCCAAACCACCTTACATGACCACATCTACACAACACCACTTTAGTAACACAATCTGCATCGCACACACAATGAAATAAACTACCTGCACAATTAAAAAATACCATTACAATAATTAAACTTACTTCCATAAAAATTTTCCAATCAATTTTAAAATATTTCGAACAACTTTAAATGCCAAAATCCCATTAAAATATTCATTTCTGACTAAACGAAAATAGACGCAACACTAATACACCAATTTCACCCTTTGCACAGCCTAAAAAAATTGCTACCCAATTCAAAAAAAACACTAATAAGCATATCAACAAGTGTTTTCACAACATCAAGATACTCGCATCTTTCAAAGGTCTACTAAACGCATCAAAAACACACTAAAAGTCAAGTAAAATTAAATTCACACCAAACTAACTAATTAAAAAACATGACAAGTTAATTAAATAATCAAATGAATTTATCAATTAATGGTCATACACAGAACCACCTACATCAAGGTGGAGAACATCAAAATTTTAGTGTGAAATAATCACTGCACGCCATTCGTGATGTGAGCAACCTCACTTATATCCTAATCCAATAATGGAGGAAAATATATCACAATTATACCCAAAAAAACATGAAACTCTATTCATGACTTAACCAAATTGAATGAACAAACAACTGAGGTATATCACACTTATAGAGAGGGTTCTAAGAGGAAGGCTAGAGCTCGAAGAAGGTTACTAGATCTTGCACAACACTTAGAAGGGGGTGTTTCCAGAACTCCAGCTAGAAAAAGAAACTCACGGCTAAAGGAGGGGCTGCAGAATCATTGGTTGAAAAAAGGTGGGGTGTTGAAACCTCTCAAATGAGGGTAGGGCATGCGTGTAGGTATCCAGCCGGAAGTAGGCAGGTGCATGATGAATCAGTGTGCCATAGGGGGTCGATGGGGCAGCGCCAGATAGGAGAAGTAGGGAGATGAGGTGGTGCTAGTCAGGAGCAGGAGGAGGTCCGAAGGGGGGGGGGATCGCGTGGGTAAAGGGATAAATTGTCTGGGCGCAGTATGGCATGAGGTAGTTGAAGAGCTAGCATGTGTCTCTTGAGAAATCTGAATGGGGAGGCGCTGGATGGGGAGGCTGACAGGGTAGCTCCAGATGGGATAAGGTGGGTGTCATGAGGGAGGATGTGCGGCGCGTAGTGAGCCAGAAGTGAAGAGGCACTAGCATGCCTTGTTGGAAGAGGGTGCGTGACCAAGGAGTATAAAAGAGGGGAGGGCACTGCTCGAGGTCAACGTCTCTGGGAAGAGTGGTTGGCCATGGGGGGTAGGGAGGCGGCATGACCCATAGGGTTTCATGGGGAGGAAAAGTGCAGGTTGATGGAGGATGGGGGGGTCACGATGGGCTAGAGACAGAAATAAAAAAACCACAAACAAAAAAACCACAAAAAAAATAAGATAAAATAATTATAAAATAACTCATATTATTTATTTGTATAGAACATGAGGTAGGCCGCACGGTGACCTGGGCGAAGCCACACATTGTTGAATACGTCCTACCCATGCGCCAGAAATTGTCAAGGGAAAATCATTTATTTATCACCAAAATGCAAAAAAAAAATCAATCAGGCTAGGCCTTCACCTCAATAGAATGTTTCAAAGTCTGATAAAATAATGAAATAATATTATTTCAAAAGTGCAGGTGTGACAATTCTCCCCACCATAAAAACTTTATACCCCCTATAAGACACCCAGCCAAATGTGAAATCAACCTCAAGCATGAAACTGAACAAGGCCAACAAAATCATGAACTCAATGTGACTTTTCACTCCATGAGTCACACCCGACCAGATCTATAGGAAACTACAGTAAGAAGATCCATATGGAAATGAGGAGGGTTCTCCCCACCACAAGAACACGACTAGCACATCCAACATTGAGACTTTCAACCCAGGTTTACACTAAAACTGCTAACTTGATCCAAAGAGGAAATAGGTAACAGAGACCAAAACTCCTACATAGACCAACTCTCAAAGAAGGAACAACAAGATTCATGGTGGGTCTCCCCACCATCTAAGGACTGACCATCACAAGCCAACCAACATAGACCGACACAAAAACTTCCAACCCAAACCAGAAACCACTGACACACAAGAAGACCAAAAAAGAATTTCACAAAATAGTGAACTGAACCATGACTCATCATTTTCAAAATATATAAGAATCTCAAAAGAGAGAACATACTAAACAAGAGAGGTTCACCAAAGGAGGTATCCACACAAGATAAAATCATCTCGAAACTCACAACCATAAAAAGACAACATCCAAAGCTCACATTTGAGGAGGGGAAACTATCAGAATTGCAAGAAGATGAGATTACCACGCCTTATTACAAACAAAGTGGGGTATTCAAAAAACAAAGACCACAATGGAAAAAAGATACCTCTACTCCACTTAAAGAAAATCAAAACCTTCAAAGATGAGGGAGATTGAAAAATGAAATTTAAACCATCCCCATTACCACACCAGAGACAAAAGTTAGACCAAGGTGCACCCACACAACAATCATTAACTACATAAAAGGATTCACTCTGAGACCCATGTTTGGAGAAATGATGTCATGAAGCTATTTTTTCCCCATAGTCAAGAGTTGAAATCCACCTATTGAGACTCCTTTTGGAGATTCCCCACTTAGAACCTCTAAAATTGTCCTAAACAGCCACACTGACAACAAGCCTTTAAAGGATAAAAAAAAGGAGAATTAAAGTACCCAAACTTTCCACACCAGAGGAAAAAAAGAAGAAGTGGCCCGACAAATAGAAGATGTAATTGAATAGAAGGCTTGTTTGAGATAGGTTCCCATGGTTTGCTCTCATCACCGGAAGGGAACCTTAATGAACAACCAAATGAATTTGTTTTGAAACATGGAAGAAGACCCCACATAAGAGAAACTTTAGCTATTTTTTATGTTACCTCTGAAAGGAAGGTAATCAACCCCTTGAAATAACTCACATTGTCCTTCACTACTTGTTGTCCTTGCTATACACTCACTAGTTCTTCCACTTTCCAAGGTTTCACCTCCTCGGGTATAAACCATAAGATGAAGGTGGTCTTAAACCCCTTCCCAGACATCCCATAATGAAACGATGATGGGATCATATCCCTCCATCAATCCAAAGTTGAACCATCAAATGAACTAGAATGAGAACAAACTCTCATAGCTTTGGGTGTTTCCAATAACCTGAAAACACCAACGATTTCACCAAGACAGTATGCTACCGTCAATAGAACATGATCACCATAGAAGATAGAAAACAATCAAAACGAATTCAGTTCAACCACTCTTCTAAGATTTTGGGTAGAACCAACAACTTGATGAGACTCACTAAAACCCATTGGGACTTTTCTGGGTGGCACAATCAAAAACTGGAGGCACAAATCCTGATCAAAACTCATAATAAATCAAAATTACATACTTCAATTGCAAACTAATGTGAAAACTAAAACAACTATTCCATCCAATTGTTTTTGACAAAACCAAGAACCCATGAAAAAAATATACGAAATGCGAAAAGATAACACTATAGAATTTCTCACTCATTTTTCAAAACATTTAAATTACCTTTTTTAAAAACATTTTTCAGCAAACAAACAACTTAAATATCCACCATTGGTATCCCATGAAGTCACACATATACATATAATCTTGTGGTAGATCATTCAACCATCCACACATACCACAAATTATACTTATTCCAAATGCGTACCTATGTATATGTGATCCCTCATAGGAATACTAAGCGTTAATTCAAAACACATATCAGTTTCAAAATATATCATTCTACATAAAGCAAAAATTCTCAACCAATATTAAAATTTCACTTATCATTAAATTAATACATTTCAAATTCCTAAACATTTTCAAATTCAAATTCTTAAAAGTGTTAACAAGATCCCAAAACAACTCCCAAAACACCTCCCATTTTCCATTTGACACCACACATTCCATTAAAAGAAAAAAACTTCCATTTCAAAAACACTTTTCCACTCCAAAACCACATTATCTTTTGAAAAACCCTTTTTCTATGAACCATTTCCATTTTTTTGAAATCCACTCAAGTCAGTCAAAACTAATCCAAAACATAACTCACATCAAAACTTCAAAAATTAAGGGACTAGTGGCTATTCCGACCCATTAACATGGCTTAGTATTCCATAATCCAAATGAGCATCAACCATAAGAAGCATCTTGAACTGTATACATAGGTTGTACATGGGTCACTACTCCCTGAAAACCCACCTCGTAATACTATCTCACTTCCATTTTCATCCCCCATCCACACAGACCAAGACAAAGAAGAAAATTCAAATCCCACACTACCATTGGCAACTCGAGTCACGGGAGGAGAAAGGGTTCATGAAGTCCTTCCCGCACCTACCTCTTGAGTCCTGAAACACCTAATAACCAAGCTACCTGACACCCCCAATAACAAGGGCCCCCTGTGATACCATTTTGTCACAAGCCAAGTTGGGTCTCCATCAAACTGATGCCCGACTCGGTCCGTGACAAGGCCCGATGGGCGTTATCGATCCCCACGGGCTGGCATAAGTGCCCGAGTATCACAAATAAAACTTGGGAACTATATATAGGAACAAATAAATATAAATCAAACAATAAGATAATAAAATTAAATCTAAAATCGGACAACTATACAGACCCTTAAACTAAGTTCAGATTTAATGTTTACAACTTGGACTAAAAACCCAAAAAAGAACACAACAAAGGAAAACCAAAACTCCAACTCAAACCTCCATGCAACATGAGGGGTCACATCCCCAAGACACCACCACCAAACTAGCACGAGGATGCCACTAACATCCTGAACCACCAATGTTAAGCATGATTCCTCAACCGAGAATACAAAATATACATTATCTACATACACCCAAATTTGTATGTAGGGTGTGAGCCATGATCCTTGTAGGATTACACCATGAAAAGGTTCCAAGCATAATTTTTAAGTGAAAAGTACATTTTCAATTTAACATATGAAAAATAAATAAATTCGCAAACAATTTTTTTATGAAAACAGTTTTAAGGAAAACCTCTTTAAAGAAAACAATATAAATTAAAACACACACACACTCTCTCTATCTTTCATGGTATCACCAATGTCACACCATGTGTTGATGGTGAGTGAAAAGTAAAGGGGGAGCATAAGACATGGGAGAGGCCCTAAAGATACTAGTGAGAAGTGGGACCGTAGAACATCGTGTCTTTGTGAAAAATGGTTTAGGAACACAACAACATATGTTCTCATGCACGATCCACTAGTAGGGTAACACATCCATAACCTAGTGGTCCCACAACATCATCCAGAAGTTTAGTTAGTGTATTAGTCATCAATCCACCATAGTGAAACTTGGAGAATGTCACTCCCATATCATTAGCGCACTAGATCTAGTCAGATCACCTAGTACCTAGGCTTGCCATTTGTGCTCAAGTAGTTAAGAGTTCACGTCACAAGTCAAACATAAATAAACAAAAAAAATGAGGTGCTATCTCTACCCCTACCCACACTCGCACACTCACAAAATAAAAAAACATTTAAAAATAATATTCACACTAAAAATATCCCAAAACTAAACTTGTATCACTAACACAACAAACTAAAATGACTACACAGTCAAAGGAAACACTTTAATTGTCAGAAATACCATTAAAAGAATTTATTGAACAATTTCCATAGACATATCATGACTTTGAGCACCAAAAAACTTTACAAAATTTACTAAAAACAACTTTTCACCCTTAATAATTATTTTATAAAACAATTAAAATTTTCATAAATAAAATTTAAAGAGAAAAACACCAATTTACACACTAGGCTGACCCAAAAACCCTTACATGACCACACACACACAACGCCACCTCAATAACACAATATGTATGATGCACATAATGAAAGAGACTACCCAAATAGTTAATAAAGACAATTACTATAATTAAACGAACTGCCAGAAAAATTTTCCAAACAAATTGAAAATATGTTGTTCCAGTTTGAATGCCAAAAACTCATTCATATATTCATTTCTGACTAAACAAAAATAGATGCAACATCAAAGCACCAACTGCACCATTTTTACACCCTAAAAAATAACCACCCAAATAAAAAAACACTAATAAGAAGTTCAACATGGGTTTTCATAACAATAACATAATCACATCATGAAACACTAAACTAAACACCTCAAAACACACTAAAACTCAAGTAAAATAAAATTCACACCAAACTAACTTATTAAAAAACATGACAAGTTAATTAAATAAGAAAGTGAATTTATCAATTAATACTCATATGTAGAACCACCTACCTCGGTGTGGAGAACCTCAAAATTTTAGGTTGAAACAATCATTTCACACCATTCACAATGCGAGAAACCTCAGTTATATCCAAATTCCATAATTGATCCACATATATCACAATTGGACCCAAAAAAACTTGAAACCCCAACCGTGAAAAAATTAAATTGAAAGAACGAACAATAGAGGTATATCAAACCTATGATGAGGGGTCCGAGAGGGTGGACAGAGCTCCAAGAAGGCTACCATAGCTTGAATTACACTAAAAAAGGGGTGTAATTGGAACTCCACCTGGCAAAATAAACTCACGGCTAAAGGAGGGGAAACCAGATTTTGGCCCAACAAAAGGGGGGAGTCAGAACCTACCAGACGAAGGTAGGGCGTGCATGCAAGTATCCAACTGAAAGTAGGAGGATGCATGATGAATCGATGCACTGGAGGAGGCTGACAGGGTGACGAAGAATAGAAAAAGTATAATGATGGGGATGTTCTGATTAGGATAAGTAGGAGTTCTGGGGGGTCATTGCATGGGTAAAGGGAGAACTAGTTGGGGGTGCAATGTTGCATGAGGTGGTCGGAGAGCCAGCAAGTGGCTGGTGAGGAATCTGGCTCAGGCGGTACTAGAAAGGGAGGTTGACGGGGCAGCTCTGGATGGGAGTAAGAGGGTGTTGTGATTAAGGTTGTGCGGTGCATAGTGAGATAGAAGGGAAGAGGCACTAGCAGGCCGTGCTGGAAGATGGCATATGACCAAGGAGCGGACTAGAGGGGAGGGCGCTGGTCGGGGTTGATGTCACTATGAAGAGGGGCCAGCCATGGGGGGGGGGGTATGGAGGCAGTGCAACCCATAGGATTTCCCTGGGAGGAAAATTGCAGGTCGATAGGGGATGGGGGGTTGCGATGTGCTAGAGGCGGAAATAACAAAACTACAAAAAAAGATAAAAATAATTGTAAAAAAATTAATAATAATAAAATTAATATTACTAATAATAATCATAATAAAAATTATAATAATATTAATATGATATTAGTAAACATCATAAACTTAACAAAATTAATTGAATGTTAATAATAATAACTTAATAATAATAACCTATATTAATAAACATCGTGGACATAATAATAATAATAATAACAATAATAAACATTATTTTCATTATTAAAAAAAATCATTTTGTTAATTTTTATTAAACATGAGGTCAGCCGCATAGTGACCCGGGCGAAGTCGCGGGTCTCTGAATACGCTCTGACCATGCATCATACGTTTTTAAGGGCATATCATTAATTTATCACCAAAATGAAAACAAAATCAATCAGGCTTGGCCAACACCTTGATAGAATGTTTCAAAGTATAATGAAATAATAAAATAATATTATTTCAAAAGTTTGGTTGTGACACTTATACACATTCTAGAGGCATTAGTATTCCCAAAATACTAACCCTAGGACCCATAAGAGGATGTCTATAGGATTTTGTTCAAAGATGAGGTTATTAGGTTGAAAAGTACTATTTCTCTTTTATTTCTTCTTTATATAACTCCCTAGAATGTTAAAGGGTTGGAAGTCTAAATGAAACGAAAATTTTCAACAAGTTCCATCATTATTTTTTATATCCTACTTGATAATAACTCTATAGGTAAGCATTTTTGGCATGGAGTAGTGATTAGGATGGGGGAAATCCATGGATGTTTCCCATGGTGTGTGTGAGTGATGACAATGAAGACTGAAAGAACATGTGTTGACTGTGGGTATTTTCATTAGTCATATGATCTATTTGAGCATGTGGGTGGGCCTTTGGTTGGGACCATATTTCTGTGGGCCAAATTTTGGTTCTTGGTGGGCGAAGACAAAAAGGTCATATTAATTTGGGGTGTTTGTGTCGTCAGCGGGGCTAGTTTTTACATTGTCATTAGAGTTGGAACCCAACCCACAGTTCAACAACACTACCTAGGTTGAGATGTAAGATCCATAATGAGGAACAAGTGCTCTGGGGGGGGGGGGGGTAATGCAAAACCTTATACTCTTAATATATTAAAAGGATAAATTATATGACACATGTCCACCTGGTGCACATTTCATTTCCAGAGCAAACCTAATTACAACTCCATAGTTTAGTGTGCTTAGACTGGAGTAGTGATCAAGATGGGTGACCTCCTGTGAAGTTTCTCAGGGTGTGTGTAAGTGAGCACAAATGAAACTGAAATAACAAGTGTCGGAATGTAGTTTAGTCATTATTTTGATTATCCATTCATCCATGATGTGGGCCCCAATTAGGGGACCATGTGTCTACGAGGAAACTTGTGGTGCCTGATAGTCTTGGAGTCAAAGACCATGTTAAAGCAGGGTATCTATGTTTTTTATGGGTCAAAGTTTTTAGACATTACCTCCTATAATTATATCATATTTATCATAAAATAATAAATATATTATCCCTAATAAACAATTTTTTTTATCATTATCTAATCATTATTATCCACCCTATTTCCCATCAAAGGGGAAGTGAAAATATCATTAAGGTGTACGTATAACTTACCCTCTCCATTTTACACCACCATTTTTAATGGATGGTAATTATTATGGGATTAATTTTTCAATACGAAACATATTATATAATTATACTTCTAGAATCATAATATCATTTAATCCTTTGTACCTTTTAATTAGTTGGAAAATTATAACATCACTCGTGTAAACATGTGCACTATCATCTCCATGAAGTTATGTGATTATTTTTTCCTTTAAAATATATATAGATTGTAATAAGGATAGATATAATGAATATATATTATGTATATGACATGATAATATTTCTATAAAGGATGATTGTTTTTACGTTTATTTTTATCAATCTATTGAAAATTGAAAACAACATTCAAGCATATGTACGACCTACCCTCTCCATGAACGATGTAATTAATTATTTATGTATCTATATTTTATGAATGATTATAAATAAGTATATAATGGATATATATTATCTTATATGTATGTAAATGTTTCCTATATAAATTAATAATAAATATAAATGTATTATACATATGGTTAGAGTGCCTTCAAAGAAAGTGCAACACAAGGTAAGTGATTTTCGTCTCAAATTTATTTTTATAAGAGAGATTCCATATTAATCACGTATTTATTTTATATGGTGTGTATCCAGAACATTAATTTGTTTTACGATTCTTCTTATTAATGCTATGGGGTTCAAAATTTCTTCTATGTTTCATTCTTTCATGGGGATTACAATTCAAATGAAACCAAATTGGTAATGGTTTTTTCTACAATCTCATTATTCATCTATATTTTTTATGGTTATGTTTATGATAATGAAATATTACAATAAATCTCTCAAAAAACTCATGAATTTAGTTTTAATATAATTATTTCATGAAATTATATGTTTTAAATTCATTTTACTCACCTTATGCACTCAAGAGAATGAAAAATTATTTAAAGGAAAATCACCTTTATTTATCTCTTTGGTTGAAAAACATTTTTCCTATGTATATATATTTTCTTTAATTGATTTAAATATTGTTTTTAGTATTATATATTGATTTATTAAGGTAATTTCTACCCATTTCTTAATTTTTACAAAATCATTTAAAAGTAATTCTCTTGTCATTTTCCAAATAAGATAGTTTTTTACTTTTTACCAAAATGTGAGAAGAATTTTTCTTTTAGATTGTATAGAATGAATGGAAATTACCATCATCATGAATCCACAAGGTTTTTAGTCTTCATTTATAATTTTTGATCTTTATTTATAATGTAAATGTTTTCCTTAGTATTTTTGAAATTTTTAAATATTTTATTTCAAATATAAAAGGATATTTTTCTTAGAAAATGTTCCAATCGATCATATATATTTTTATCAAATATGACATCCTTTGATGTAAATTAGGTTTTATTGGGTATATGATCAAATGATACCATAATTATTATTTATCTGTATGGTTTATGATTATTATGACTAAATATATATATATATATATCCCTTTCCTTTTTAATTGCTTATGCTTTGATGAAATTTTAAAAGGCTTATGAAAACATTTTCTTCTCCACGAGTTATGCAATGATGAAATGTTTATAAAACTTGATTATTTTATATGATTTATGTAATGATGAAATGTTTTATGAATCCCATTTATTTTCATGGGTTCTGAAATTATGAATATTTTATGATCTTATGGAACCCATATACATGATTCTCTTAATGCAAAGGGTGGGATCGAAATTTTATAGCTCTATACTACATTGGGTAATGATTGATATCTATTGAGATAAAAAAGGATAGAATGGAGAGTTAACCTTGTCATGTATGGGAATATGTCCATTATGATAGTCTGGGGACTAACCCTTGACTACTATAATGGTTTGGAGAGTGACCTCAGTCTACTATGATTATCTTGGAAGTGAACCTTGACTTTTATGATGGTTTGGCGTGTTAATGTAACTAACTCTGAAAGTCATGGAAGTGAATAATTAACTAATAATGAAATTAATTTCAATACATATGAGTATTCCACAAACAGAAGTCATATTCATTTTTTCCCTCATTTCACATGGTCTATGATTCCTTTTTAATTCCTGTCTTATAAACTACCTATATTTGTTGCATGAATTTAGTATATGATATCTTTATACATTGTTTGGTTTTGAAATTTTATAGTCATGATATTATACACTTATTCTCATTTCATGTTTAAGTTATCATTGATATATCTCTTATTAACCTTAACTGAGTATCTAATATCAACCTTTATTATATTTCCATTCTCGAGGTAATATATAAAGTTATTATGTTTTATTTATCTATGTTGAGTGTTTGTTATAAATAACATAGTGGGAGATGATGTAGTTCAATTAAGCACTAGTTATTTCTGAATCCCAGTTTCCATAGACAGTAATATTTTATGGACCTTAGGATTTTTTTTGTAAAATGAAATGATTATTCAACTATTAATATGTAATATCTATGTATATAAATTCCGGGTTACTATTTTTGGTACCAAAGGACATTATTAGTTAAAAATTAGAACTAGGATGAGAATAATTTATCGAGAACTCTAAGGAAAAGTATAAGGATAAATATATGTATATGAAAATATCCTAGAAATTTGGTGAAGGTTAGAGAGAGCAACTCTAGGGAATTACATCCCAGTATAGATACTACAAGTGGATGTGGCTCTTCAACAATTATAAATTGGCGTAATAAGTATAAAAGGGCATAATTGGCCTTTGACTAAATTTTCACTTTGTCTACAACAATGGGCCTTAATGCTGAAATGATTTGACACTCCCAGTGGATATATTTTGAAAATTAACAAACTCTTTATTAACTATCATAAAGGGTTTTAATAATGATCCTAAATGACCTAGGAAAAAACCTTAAGTTTCATAGGTTGAGAATAAAGTGTGAGGATTTATACATACATTAAACTATTTTTCATGATTATGTGGTTTTCGTAATGATTATTTTTAATCACACAATAATAGTTATTGTTATTCAATGGATGGAACCTGAATGAAATGGGTTAATATTCATTTTTGTTGATAATACAGTGGATTCCCGCCTAAGAAACCAAATGTTATGTGATATAGATTGAAACTTTTCATTTCTATTCTTACAAAACATCCTCAGGTTGTGAATCCGGATAAGCATCTAATCAATAAAATTATTGAATAATATTCTATTAAGTTCTTCATGAGAAAATAACCACATTCATTTAGTGGGTCTACTAATACACTAGTCACTGAGTAGTTGATCGGTACAGCTAAAAGTATATTTTCTATTCTCTAGTTTTCAGAACATGAAAATGTCATTTTGGATATTTATCATTTCTAAGGTCATGAATATTAATGGTGGAATCTTATCATGAATAAGTAGAAAAAAAGAAGAAATTGACTCTATAGAGTGGGATTATTTTAATAGATTTTTTCATAATAAGTTCTTTAATTATATTCTACATTTGAAAATGGAGAAAGAATTCCAAGGTCTAGAGTAGGAGGATGATTAATATGTTGTTTTATAAGTGGAATATTTCACAAGACTTAGAGGAACACTTTTCATATTATCCTATAAATGAAGAGTAAGGTTTATGGATTCTTCAATAAATTAAAACAAAATATCTAAAGGAAATGATCCATAAGGGACTTTGGTATATATTAATAAATAGTTCGATGTTCTATCAAGGTGGAAATATGTATTGGAGTTTCCCATAAATATCAAGGTATTTTTAAGAAAAGAAATATGGAATTCAAAGGAAGTCCTAAAAAAACCATAGAGAGAACAAGATAATTCTTCATTTTCTCTCAATGTTTGGAAGAAAAAATTGTATAAATGTCCTTAATAGGATTGTTAAATATTTTAAATTCTGAAAGAAATGTCACCAGGACATTAAATACCAATATTATGAGAAGAAGTTAACTAATGAATAAAATACAGTTAAATCTCCACATAATGAACTACCCACACTCTAGTGCTTCAAATTGAAGTAGTATGGGAATTATTCTAACTAGTTCTTAAATATGAAGGTTAATGGTGATGATCTATGTTAGCAACCTCTTAATCCTAGAGACAACGGGAAATATTATTTGATCACTATTTTTGAAGTGGGGTACAATAATTACATGGTTGAAGAAACAATTATGATCCACTCTAGAACAAATAATGTATTCTTTGACTCTAGATCCTCCCAGCCCTTTATATCTATAGAATTTTGAAAATGGTATCATAATAACACCTCAATGATTAGATGATAAATTAGAAGTTAAAAAAAATAATTTCATTATGATAACATCTCAAGTATATAAATATTATCCGGTTGTAGTTTGTGTGAATGTGCTTCCTACAAGTCTTCATATTCTACCTCTAGTTGAATTTGATGTTATTATTGGGATTTATAAATCCCACATCAATTTATGAAGAAGGAAAGTCATGCTTGATATTCCAAACCAACATAAGATAATATATCAATGTGAAGATAAAGATGAACTTTTGAGGGAAATCACATCCACTATATGAATCAATATTTCTACTCAAAACAGGTGTATATCTCATATAGTTGGGGAGAAACTCAAAATTGATTTCATTCCTATTGCATGAGAGTTTTTTTATTTTTTTTGGAAGAATTACCTAGACTTACACCAAATTGTGCAGTTGATAAATCAATAGAACTCTTTCCTACTGCTATACGTATTTCAAAGACTTCCCATAGAATTAAATAGACTGAGTTACATGAATTGAAGTAGAAAAACTGAGAGAATCATGAAAATGGATTTATTTTTTCATGTGTGTCACCTTGGGTGCCCCTATTCTTTTTGTCAAGAAGAATTATAGATCAATTAAACCTAGTATTGATTATTGAGAAATTAAAAAAATACAATCAAGGACATGTTTACTATACCTCATATTAATGACTTTTTTGATCAACTACCTAGTGCTCAATAATTTTCCATGATTAATCTTCATTTTGGAAATCATAAATTGAGGTATAATAAGAAGTATATGCTAAATAATACACTCTGTATAAGTTTTAGACACTATGAATATATAGTGATGTTATTTGTTTTTTTAGGGAAAAAATGCCTCAAGGTGTCCTCTTAGTATGTTTTGGGTGTAATTGTGTTTGCTGACCAAGTCAGATGTCTACGAATGATCATGAATATTGTTTTTTGAAGATATTTTTTAAAGGTAGCATAGTTTTCTAGTGTTTTAAAAAATTTTATCCCTCAAAATCTAGAGTTTGATATTGGAAAATAGGGTCTTCCTAATAGGAGTGAGTGGTATGAAGAAAAATATAGAAAATTGGTAAAATAAGTGAACTGTGTACCTCAGAAGATAGACTGCGTACTGTGTCTAAAAATGGTTCGTGGATGCATACCAGGTTGTGGGAACAATATGCAGGAATAGTTCATGGAACCAAAAATGATTCGTGGTGATGGTCTACAGCTAAGGATGTGCGGTATGAAGAAGGTATGATGGTTCACTAAATGGAAGAAGAGAATGATGTTATTTAGGATCAAATTCAGTTCATGTACCATCGTGGAAAAATGGTTTGCGAAATGGTTGTGGTTCACAGCAAGAGAATCGGTTCATTGTGAAGCTAGTGTTGAATCAATGATTTGATAAATATAGGATTAGTGAATATTTTGTATATCTTTTCCTATATAAGGAAAACGAATCCCATGGATTAATAGGGGAGAAATATTCATTATTGAACATTTTTTCTCTTGGAATTTAGTTATGTCCAAAAGTGGTTTAGGTGGAAGCAATTCAACCGATGGTTTTTTTGGGAATCTATATCCCATAAAGGACACAGTATGAAGAAAGAATATATGTTATGATGGGGTGTTTGGGAATGATATGTGATTCGCGTAGGAAAATTCCCCAAAGGGAACAATAGTTCATAGAAGAAATTCCATGAAAGGATTTTGTGAGGCACTGAGGCCTACAAAGGAAGAAGTGGTTTATAGAGGATGAAATCCAATTGGGGGAGGATGATGATCTGGTACATGAAGAAATAAGATGTAGTATGAAAATTTAGTTTACATAGGAAAAAGGGAATGTAGTTAATGAACAAATAATAGTTCACAAACATTGGATGGTTTGTCGAGGAGGCTTGTGGATTTGGTACGTGAAGACGGTATGTGATATCAAAGGTGGAGGAAGTTTGTGATTGGAGGGAGGTTCGCGAAAGAGGTAGTGGTATATATAAGAGGCTGTCCACATGAGAAACCCATTAGACCATACATGGGAGGATAAAGGAGCTCATGAAACACTCAAGAAAGCATGAAAATTTCAAATCAGTTGTCAAATGTATTTCATGGTATCTAACAATACCCAGGAATGTGTACTTCTTGCAGGTAAAAAACGAACATAAACAGAGTATCTACCTATAGTTGAGGATCTAGAATTCATTTAGATGAAGGGACCTACATGTCCATAATATTTTTTGACCTAAAAGTCTATAAACTGTGGGTGGAACCCTTCCAAGAGTAGTGAGTAAATAAAGAGGAAGATGATGACCCTATCCACCGATAGTGAGCCAGAGAAAGAGACATAGGGAGTGACCCTTAAGAATGCAGTGAGTAGATCTTAAACCTTGTCAAGTTAGCGAGCCTGGGCATAGAAGATCTAGCCTGAATTTTGTAATCATTATTAGTAGTGATCATTAGTAAATTTTGTATACCATCACATCACTATTGTATACTCTTTGGATATTTCCCACTGATTGTGAACCAAGTAAAAATATATGTGTCCATGTGATTGATTTACTATTTTATATTTAGTGTATCATCATTAGATACAATTGGAAAGGACATTGACATTAAGGATCATAAAAAGTGACCCTTGTAATAAATACGTCAAGATCTAGTGGGGAAGGAATAACTTTGAAAATAATATCCATACCCTGATTTACCCCCCTCTTAGGGTATCTAGGACCATTTTGGACCTAATAATTGGTATCAGGGAAAATGTTTGTTTTATCAAGGATTTTTTGCTCTGAATTTTTTTAGTAGATTACTAAAGTTAAATATTGATTATGCCCTTATATTGGTGTTCCATGGAAAAGAGAAGAATCATAAAGAATAAGAAGATGTCAGGTGGTATTCTTTATTGTGGAAGTGTCTATGGAAAATGTGTGATTGAGTTTAAGGACTCCAAGAGTATATTAAATATATGTTTGGATGAATTTGATAGGTAAAAGATAGACTCAATCAATGATGTTGTAGGAATTAGTGAAGGACTTGACATACCAAGTGATGATGAATCTACTAATGTTGAAAAAACTTCAAGAAGGCAATAAGAGGAATATCTCTATGAAACAAAGTAATTAGATCCGAATTTGTTTGAAGAAATTAAATCTAAATATATCCAGATCAAAGCAAAAGATATTTAGAGCAACAAGCTAAGAGGATTAAATAAAATTCTAATTGATGTGGCTACTGAACTCAAGGAGAACACTGATTCTCAAGGTGAAGAGTTGCAAAATTTTTCTTTAAAGATAGAAAAACTCAAATTTTATGAAAAGGGAAAGAATATGAACTCAGAAGAAATTCATAATCTGAAATCCAGAAATGATGATCTTAATAAAAAGCTACCTGAACTAGTTTAGTAAAATAGAATCATACAAAAAGAGAATTCATTATTTTCTAATTCTATTTCTCTAGGAAAATTGAACGTAAAAGAGTAAAGTGACATGGTGGATAAGCTCACATCTGAATTGGAAGATGATATGAGTAAAGGGAATAATCTTAATAAAGAACTTAATGCTCAAGTTGAATCAAGGGATATGAATATTAAACAATTGTAAAGAGGGATAAAATTAGTTAAGAAATAATAGGGGATATCCAATGTTAAAGAAAAGAAAAAAATGAAGGATGCCTTGCACTTACTATTTTATTATCATCCGGTAGGTGATGTTGAAATGAAAACAAAATATGTTATTTATAAAGATAAATAAGAACATATATTCTCAAATCAAATGACATACATTTTGGAAAAACATTAATTTTATTTGATAAATCCCCTTCCATGGATGATAGGAAGAATGTTTTGAAATGTTCCATAGATAATAAAAAAACCCCATAAGTTCTAGAGACAGGTCTAAAAACGATTTTACAGTAAGTAATGATAGCATGTGCTATTTTTGTGAAACAAATGGTCATACTTTGAGATTTTTTGGATGCATTGGAATATATTTCATGTTATTTGGATAGATATATTTATAAATAAATGATTAATAAGAAGAATCTTGAGAAATCTGAAAGAAGAATTCCTCGAAATAAAGCATCCATGAAGTGATTTTATTGTGGAAGAATGGGACACACCATGAGTATGTGCCAGGAAGTTCAGGAGCTCAATTTCAGAAGAAGACCTCAAGATGCATCAAAATATCCATTGAGAAAATATTAAATGATGTATTCCTTTTTAGGATGATGGTTTATACATTCTAATCATGGTCATGTGCAAAGACATTGCAGTAAGAAGAAACCGAGGAAAAAAAAGTAACCCATAAGAAGATCTAGAGTACATGAAATTTATAACCAAAAATCCTATACTAAATGAGAAAATGGTGAGATGAAAAAAAAGTATACAACCTTAGTATAATAAAAAGGATCTCAACTAAAGGTTTATTTATGATCGCTGTTGCACACGATCTCAAAAATATTTATTTGTGATTTTAAAATGCGCATTAGAGTGGGAGACCTAGGTCATTATTTCATGGAGGAAGTGAATTAAAAAATTATTAAAAGGCTTTAAGTAATTTTTAAAAATGTTCAAAAAAATGAAATAAAATATGGGGGGTTTGTTTTGTGACTTTTCGAACAGTAAACTAGATAAGAAAATGAGAAGCAACAATCAAAGAGACAATTTATTTAAAAACATTAATATGAGAATACGTAGTTGATATAATATAACCCCTTAACCATTAATTTATCAATATACCATATAATTATAATCCATTCAATTATGACTCCCTAACCTTGTTAACATCTTAACCCTGTACAAATATTTGTAAAAATGAGCCCTTTGTTAACTTCGGGACCTCCAATCATAGAACCACGATTTGATTGTGATCCAAAATCCAAATTGTGGTAAGTAGTAAATTAGGATAGCGTCCCATCATTATAGTGTATAATTAATTGAGTTTGGTAAAGATATTTTAACACTAAAATTCTATCCCAAGATGATTAGAGTTTTCGGTAAAAGTTTCACTCTCACGATTTACACAAGTATGACCACACAGTCAAATGCAGATTGATCAAGTTACATAAAGATTAATACTCCATTAATTGATAAAAATTTATGAATTAAAATATGTATATGGTTTTTAAATAAATAAATTAAGGGAGTGGGGATTAAATCAACTATGGATGGAATCAATCTTTCATGGGCGGAGTTGTCATTGTGGAGTCATTTTTCATAAGTAATGGGTTGATTGGGTAACAATCAAAATCGACTCCAATATTAATTTAAAACACTAATTAGATGAATAAAAATACCAAAAGTAGAAGAATATAGAAGATTAATTGATGAAAATTAATTTTATAATCATGAAAACAATGAAACATAAAGAGGAGGAGGGAGAGGATAACCTTCTTGGAAGAGATCTTTTCACAAGGCCTCACTTATTCCAAGATGTGTGAGATCTTCTAAAGAGCCAAAATTTCAACCCAACATTCCAAAATCCTTGAAAATCCCTCCCAATGAGTAAAAATATCCTTTAAATATAGTGGGGGGGGGGGGTCAGGTTACAAAACGATTTTAAATTTGAAAGGGAAATTCGTCCAAATTGCTTAATTTCACTGTCACCGCATAGTTGACCTACAAAACCTGCGAATTGGATGGACTTATAGCAGAATGATTTCTGCAAAATCATTTCCCTAAGACTTAATCAAAATTGGGGCTCAATCCAATCACAAATGATGAATATACGACCCAAACATTGAAGTGATATCCAACCAACTAAATCCAATCCATATTTGATTTCATGGCCCATTTAAACCACTTAAATGCATGATCCAAATCCCATGTACTAAATATAATTTCTATCACATTAATTCTAGAAAATAGTTACAAAATTTAAATTGAAAATAATTTACAAAAAAAATATTTATACCTGAAATACTACAATGAATTTGAAAAGGGTAAAACTAGAATTCCAATCAAATTTTTAAATGAATGATCTAATCCCAAATACACTATAAAAAAACATTTTTATTTCAAATGTGTGGAAATTATTTCATTTATTATCAATAAAATATTCATTAAAATTTTTTTTAATAGACTCCCCCACACATACCCTTTTTCACTCCTAGGAAAAACCTCATATCATGTGTTTGAAAGAATTATGATAAGATATGCATGTTCATATTTCTCAATCCAAAGTAAAATTATAAGCAATGTAAGAATCCCATCAATAGTCAATGTCGATAAATTTATTGTTAGTGTCTCATAAATTGTGTCAAAACAAAATCCAATGATATTTGTTAAACTAATCATAACAGAGCAAGTCATGGGTCTACCATGCCTCTAATTGTTTACGTGTGTGTGTGCCAATAGTTCCAAGCTCATAAATCCACCCATTACTCAGAATATTCTGGTCATGTAAAAAAATTATTCTTGCTTGGTTTAATTCACTGAATTTGTTCTACATTCCTTTGAAATTGAATTTCAATACCCACACACTTATGAATTCCCAAAAGTGAGACCTTAACCTCCTGACCTAGATATCCCCATATGTTGTACATTTCATCACTCCCATAATTTATTATTATTTTTTGTGGTTTTTGTTATGTTTCAATTGCAACAAATCTCACACTCCACTCTCAACCCCTGTTTGATCTCCTCACGACACTAATTGTAATCGTTATAACAAGATCAAAGGTAGATGAAGAGTGATTTTTGAACTTTTCAAGACATAACCCATATTTTTTGAGGGTGTAGAACAGTCATATAACATGTACAAACACATCGGTCAATTCGGTATAGTAATGAAACTGATTATAAGTGAAACGAACATATGGGTCAAAAAATAAATTTTGTTACCTAACTTGACTATACCTTCAATTAATTTGGAAAAATTTCATGAGTCATGGTTGAGTGAAAAACTATTTGGAGAAATCAATTACATAATTTACAATGGAAAAAATATCGCAAATAATGACGTTAAAATATAAAAGGCTTTATACTGACCCAACCATTCATATCATCAATGACTTAATTTTTTATAAAAATCAACCCTTGATAATGAAATATTACTAATGATTATCATTTTACCAATGAATTTTGAAAACATGAATTTTCCATATGTTCCACATGATAATGTTACATGAAATATATATATATATATATATATATTTGATATTTTTGATTTGTTTTTTGTTTTGTTTTTGAATTTTTTTACCAAAAACATAATAGATAATAAAAAAATGAAAATCCTAAATATCTACCCCAAAATTTTTCCCCTCCCCCACACTTAAAATATTGCATTGTCCTTAATGTGAACCCATGAGATGATATGTGCACATGAAATACAAAATTTTAAATAGGAAAAATAATATAAAATTGAAAGGTTTGGGAACATCCTGATATTCTCAAGTGGTAATGGGGTCATGAAGTGTGATAAAATCCACTACCTCACCCTCAATGTATTTCTTCAAGAATTTACCATTGACTGTGAATCTCCTTCCAATGTCCTCTTGCATGATCTCCACTAAACCATAAGGAAAAACATTAGATACAATATAAGGACCCGACCATCTGGAACACAACTTACCAGACATCATCTTCAGCCATGAACTATATATAAGGACTTTCCCTCTAGAATGAAACTCCCTTTGTTGGTTCATTTTTTCATGAAATGCCTTTGATAATTACTTATAGATCCTTAATTTCTCATTCAAGGAAAATAAAATATCTACAAGATCATAAATTTGCAGTATTCAATGAATTCCATTTTGGGCCAAATCCATGTTGCATTTTTTCATAGCCTAATAAGCCCAATGCTTGACTTCCACGAGAAGATGACATGCCTTCCCAAAGACAATCTGAAATGGGGAGCTAGAAATGGGAGTTATGTATGATTTTCTCTAATCCCATAGCACATCATCTAAGCACTTGCTCCAATATTTCCTATTTGGCTATACAGTTTTCTATAAAATTTGTTTCAACTCACGGTTTGAAACCTCAACCTGGACATTTGTTTGGGGGTGGTATGGTGTTGAAGTTTTATGTGTCACTCTATACTTTCAAAGGAGGGAATCCAAATTCCAATTGTAGAAGTCTGTACCCTAATCACTAATGATAGCCTTTGGAACTCCATAGCTACAAAACATCCATGCTTTGAGAAATTCCAAAACAACATGAGAATCATCAGTCCTGGTGGCCTTAGCCTCCACCCATTTTCTCACATAATCTACAATGACCAAAATATACAAGAAACGAAAAGAACTTTGAAAAGGAAGAATACAACCAATTCCCCACACATCAAAAATCTCACAGAATAATATGGGTTTTTGATGCATTTCATGTCTCAAAGAATTGTTTCCCATGTGATGGAATCATGAGCACGTCTTAAAATACACTTGAGTATCATGGAATAAGATAGACCAATATAATCTAGAACCTTAAACTTTCCTAGCTGTCCATTGGGTTCTAAAGTGTCCTCCCCATGAAAGTGTTTGGAATAAATGTAGAACATAATTAAACTCACGATTAGGAACACAAATCCTAATGACTTAATCATTACACATGCGTCAAAAGCAGCGAACATCCTACACATAATACAGAGAATCACTTTTTAATTTTTGGAATTGATGTTTCTTTAATTTTTAGTGATTTTGGATGCAACAAGGTAATTCACTAAATCAGTATACCAAGGATGCATACCTGAGATGGAATAAAGATGCTCATCGGGGAAAGTGTCTCGAAGTGGTAACTGATCTATGGTGTCAGCCTCTAGTGTGTGTTTAATTCTACACATGTGGTCCTCCATAATGTTTTTCAACCCCTTATTGTCCTTTATCTCAAAATAAAATTCCTAAAGAAAGAGCATCCATCGAATGAGCCTAGGATTTGAGTTTGGATTCTTCAAGAGGTACCTCAGAGTCTCATGGTTAGAGAAAACAACAACTTATGAGCCCAATAAATATGAATGGAATTTATCTAAAGAAAATATGACATCAAGAAACTATTTTTCCATGGTTATGTAGATTTATTGAGCTCAATCCAATGTACTCAAAGCATAGGAAATCACATGTGAATATCCCTCCACCCTCTAAGATATGATAGCTCCAACTGTGAAGTTAGATACGTCACACATAAGCTCAATTCGAATGTCCCATCATGGGGGTTGTATGATTGGTGGAGTGGTCAATAACTTCTTTATCTCATCAAATGATACCCTACATGAATCATCAAAAACAAAATCAGAATCCTTTTCATGTAATCGTGAAAAATGAAGATAAATCTTACTAAATTATTTTATAAAGTTCCAATAAAACCTTACATACCCTAGGAACGATATAAAATCACACTCTCAAAAAATATATGGTAAGGAGGAAATGATATCTACCTTAGATCTATTGACCTCAATCCCATGTTTTGACACTACATTCCCTAACACAATTCCATTCTGTACTATTATATGACAATTTTCAAAGTTGATGACCTGATTAATCTCAATAAAATGATTCAAAAACTTTCCCAAAATACTTATACATTCATAAAATGAGGATCTATATATTGTAAAGTCATCCATAAATACCTCCATTCATGTCTCATGAAAATCATAAAAAAACTCACCATGCATCTCTGGAAGTCACCTAGGGTATTGAAAAGTCCTAATGGCATCCTCCAGAAGGAAAATGTGTCAAAGGTACATGTGAATGTAGTCTTCTCCTGATCCTCCGGAGCTATAGAAACCTAAAAATATATATATAATCCATCTAAGAAACTATAACGTGTCTTCCTATATAGTATATCAATCATTTGATCAATAAATGAGAGGGTAAATGGTCGAGTGGATTGATTTAGTTTCATATAATCAATACACACATGCCAACTATTCTTCACCCTCATCGAAAAAAACACATATTTCCCATTTTTAACAACTGTAACACCACTTTCCATAGTCACAACATGAATAGGACTTTCCCACTCAGAACCTGAAATGGGAAATATTATACATTCCTTGAGAAATTTCTATACATTGTTTTTAACAACTTCTAGAAGGGTTGGATTGAGTCTCCTTTTTTGTTGCCTTACTAGTTTATCCCCATCATCCAAAATAATCCTATGCATGAAAATGTAGGTTATAATACATGATATGTCACCCAAGGTCCAACCAATAGCCTTGAT
This sequence comes from Viscum album, assembly GCA_963277665.1. Lineage (NCBI taxonomy): Eukaryota > Viridiplantae > Streptophyta > Magnoliopsida > Santalales > Viscaceae > Viscum > Viscum album. The sequence goes on from OY728159.1 coordinate 101,520,343, forward strand.
GTTGTCACTCAGCAGATTCAAAAGTTTTTTTCCATCTTTAATAGAGAGATTGTTAGAAATGACAATATGTAATCTTTTACCCCTCAAGAAGTATGAGTATTTATGATTTGGTGGAAACAGTTTGAGTTCAAATATAGGGGGGTGGGTGTTGTATGGATAGATATAGTTAAGGGGATAAAATATGCGCACAAAGAGAATAAGTATCAGAATATACATCATCAAAATTAGGGAATAGTTCATCAAATCTATCAGCATACTCAACAACCGTGCCATAATCAGAGTTCACATGATCAAAATCAGAATATGAATCCATTTAAAAATCAAATCTATCGGAGTATTGTTCATTAAAAACATGGGTGGAAGTCTTATGAGACATCAAACTAGAACCAATAATCATAATCTCTCTAAGCATAATAAAATAAAAATCTATAGGGTTTTTTCTTGGTGGTTCAAAATGGGAGACAACAAAAGTAGAATGGTCCTCTGAGGGGTACTTCATGGTGTCCATAACATTAAATATAACAACTTCATCTCCAAACTCTTTGGAATGTGTACCCTCATGGATATTATGATAGTTTTTTTTGAGGAAGGTCCTTCCTATGATAATTGGAGCACCCGAACATACTTGATCTTACTTGATGTTAAGAATGTAGAAGTATGCTAGAAAGATCATGTATCTTTCCCTAACTAGTACATCCTCAAGGACTCCTACTGGATATGTGGTAGATCTATTTTCCAAATTCACCACAATTCTTGTCGAATTTAACTCCCCAACCTATAATAAAGATAATATAGAGTGAGGGATCACATTGATAGAAGCTTATATATCACACAAAGCATCAGAAAAGTGTATCTCCCCTATGGTGTAAGGGAGGGTGAATGTACCTAGATCCTTGAACTTTGTTGGAATTACATGAGTTGGTGTAATGAGTGCTAACACATTCCTTCCAACATTGATCCTCTCATTTCCCTTAAGTAGTCTTCTATTGGTACCAAGTTATTTTAATAATTTGACATACCTTGGGATTTTCTTAATGGCCTCGATCAAGAGAATGTTTATCTCTACATGCTTGAATGTTTCTAAAACCTCATTTTCATTGCCTCTTAAAAAATATTCTTAGTTTGAACCACCCTTTTAAGAAATCGAAGGGTCTAGGAAGAACACCGTAAATATTTTTCTTACCTTTATCTTTCTCATTTGGTTTCTCTTCTATTGGTGTGGAATGAGGCCTATAAGGAGTTGAGGTGAATCCTGGTGAAACAACAGGTGCAAATGTATCAGTTGTTTTCTTCCTACTTATCAATGTGATAGAAATGACATTCCCCTGATATTTGGAGTAGTCTGGGAATGTAGATTTTTTGAATTCTTACTTACCAATTCGTGGAGAGTAGTGGCAATCTGGCTTATTTGATTCTTAAACCACCTCAGCTACAAACCTTGAATCTTCATCTCATTATATTGATTAAAAACAGTTTGTTTCAAAAGTTCATCAGTGTTAGAATCTACCTTTTTTGGGGATTTCATTGTTTTTGGTTTGTTAATTCTTGGGATTCAAATATCCTCTAAGGTTTTTAGAAACTCTACGGGTAAGACGGAGGCTCCTAGAAGTTTTGTTGAAAGTGGGGCCTTTGTTGTTGTCAAGAGCCATACCTCATATATGTTTGATCCTTCCATCCATGGTTTTATGTTGCTGCAAAGGGATAATACTTCTTCTAGAGATGGGTTTGTTGTTGCTGCTGATATATTCTCTTCTGCAACACTACTCAACAATCTTCTGTTTCTTATCATTAGGGGAAACAATCATTTGGGTGCCTTGTCATAGTGAAAATTCCATAGGGTTTTAAAGGAGGGGGTCGGGATCTATTCTATGCTAAAGCAATATGCATCACCATATTGGTCAATTATTCTAACTTAGTATAAATTAAATTAATTTTAAGAGAATATTGACTTACCCGATGTACTTTCCTAACATGTAGGGCTCTCGATCGCCAAATTGTTGATAGTTTTGTGCCATCATGTCGATAAACGCACGTCTAGCTATGGGTGTTTTATCGACCAATGCTCCTCCAGCCGCACCATCCACCGTAGTCCTCTCCATAGGTGTGAGTGCTTCATATAAGTACTAGACGAAGAGTTTCTCACTGATTTGGTGGTGTGGGGTGTAACACCCCAAGATTTCATAAGTGTGTTAGTTCTTCAAAATAATTCAATAACTTTCACTACATGCAACACCAAGTTCAAGCACACCATGAATTACCAAACAAGCCGTTCAAAAGAGGTTATGAATAGTATTAGATAAATTTTAATGTTTATATAATCCTTATAATTTTAGAATCCATATTATGAGTTTCTTAGATATAATGCAAGAACAAATTCATTTTCAGTATTGCACTTTTATCAACTTTAATAGTGAACCCTTTTTAAATACTATATTTTAAACTTTTTGACTAAATGGGGACATCAAAAATTTAAAATGAAACATCCCAAGCTTCTACGGTACGCTTCTCTTTGAATAATGTGATAGCGTGTGTTGTACGCAACACCGAGTTCTAACAACCAATTAAACTAGCCGTTATGAATAGTAATAACTACTTTTTGAAATTATATATTTTTTATATTTCAAAATGGGCTTCATTTTTGGATTCAGAATATCAAAATTAGCCTAGGGTGAAATTTTGGTACTTTTCGGATAACTTTTATATTTTGATGAATAGTGAAAATTACTAAATTTTAATTAAAAACAACTTTTTTAATCAAAATAATTAATATTGATAAATTATGAATTTGAGTGGTTTTAAAGTATATTTAGAATATATTTTTACCATTTAATATAATGTTTGTCATTGGACATAATTTTACAATTAAACCAAACATAAACAAGTGTCAATCTTTTGATAGTTATTATCTCTTAAAACACGCTTTTTGTTTTGACAGCGGGAATTAATTTTAAATTAATTTCTGCCACTTCTGTGTTTAGAATTTAGGAAAATGGATTCCATATTTGGAATCAGTTTGTTCAAATTGTGTAAATAGGTAACTTTTATTTTTAGACATTTTGAATAATTACTGCGGTAAATATTTTATTTACCATGGTTAAGGGTAAATCCGGTAAATAAGGGTTAAAAAAATAATATTATAATAATACTAAATTACCCTAAAACGTGTCTTAACCCTATTGGTTGATACATGGTCGACCATGGGCATCTTTGTGTCAATTTTGGGACCCCATGGATCCACTTGTAAGTGATAATGACACTTTATTTTAATTAAGTTAAAATGAATACAAAAATGACACAAGAATATATCTTTTAGAAAAACAATTGTTACATAGGGTTATATAAGTTGGATTTTAGATTATAAATATTCATTAGAAAGATAAAACTATTTCCTACATAATGATATTTTATTTATAATTTTTAGACATTAAATAATTTATTTTATTTATGACACAATGATGATGCAGTAATTACTATAATAGTGAAAAATTAAAATAATTGATAATATAAATACCCAAAAAAATATAATATGAAACTTTTAATGAATTAAACTAATTTTCTAGGATACTATGATATATTAGTATTGATTTAATTTTCTTTTTTCGAAGTAATCAATCTTATATGAGTTTCAAAAAAATCAACTATTGAATAGTGTCAAAATTGACATAAAAGAGTTCTTAAAACAAATATTATATTATTAATTGATATTAAATTCCTAAAAATCTAAGGTTCGGCCAAGAGACTTATATCATGATAGGTGCATCATTAATGGACCACTTGGGGGTCGCTTGGATGTATATAGTAAGTTTATTAACCATATTATATAAAAATACAAAGAGACATTGTAAAAGTGAAACTAATTAACTTAGAGTTAATACTTAAAGATAAGGTTAATATAAGTACCCAAACCTATCTAAATTCTATTGGTTGAGTGGTTTTCGACCTATCCCCACCTTAGCCTTTGAATAGTCAACTTTGGATCCATTGTAAACCGAATAGGAATTTATTATAAATTAATATTTCTATCTTTTCCAAAGGTGCCCCTCACCCCTCTTATAAAAGGGCACTCCTCCTTCCCATTTCTTCACACCTTCAAAGCCTTTTGGTTCGGCCAAACTCTACCCAAATACTCTCCCAACATCCCTCACTACAACCTAGAGGCCTTAGTTTGATCAGAAAGCCAACCTAAGGAGCCCTTTTGATCAAATCAAAAGGAAGAACCCGAAGAAGAGGTAATGATTTCACCACCCTTTTCTAAGTTCCTTTCTTCTTCCACTTCCTCTTTCTTTGTTCTTACCATTCTAAAATAATAACTCAAGTATCTTACATATACTGTGATGTTATTATAAATATGATACAACCATATTCAGTATTCTATCCACCCTTTGAATAACATGTCACCATACGTGTGTACGTACGGCTTACCGTCTCCACGTCGTGGTGTAATTGTTATTCAATATATTATTATTTGGATGGGTATAATAATGATGTGTAACTCATATAAATAATAAATATAACATGTTAATGATTCTGTATATATGATATACCATCCATTTATATATTATTTTAATATCAAAAGAATGATATTGTCGCTCGTGCGTACGTACGGACTACCGTCTCCATGAACGCGATGAGATTCATTCTCCATCGTATCCATTCAAGTATAATTATCATTTGATGATTTAAAAATGATGTTTAAGGACTTCATATCATTTTGGATATGAATAATATACAACCTATCCTTTACAAACATGTCTCACGTAACAAAACATATAAATGACAACAAGTAAGTTAACACCCGATATAATGATAATACTAAGATATTATTATCAAATCAATATTAAAAGATCATATATGATATCATATTAATGTATATGATTCTTGTATAATTTAATAACAATTATTTCACCATTATACAGGAGGTTAACCTACCCCAACCAAGGAAAAGTACAAGGTAAGGGTTATTTCACAATCTCTTCATTATCCGAGGTTGTATTATACGTAATAATCTACTGGGATCTCTTTATCATCCACATCCATGTTTCTTCGAAATGTATTTCAAAACATTTTTACTATTTACAATAATATGGGTTAAAGTCATTTATACCCTTGTTTGACTTTTTATAAGAGATTTATAAAGGAATCTTTGCATCGTTTTCCAAACAAGGTGATTTTTAACCTTTTCGACAAAATTAAGGTAAGAATGTTCTTTTAACTTATACGGCGGCTGCGGCTATTTACCGCCGTTATAAAATTTTAAAAGCTTTCCTTACAATCTTACAAGGATATTTTCAAAGTAAATGTTTTATTTTATAATTATGTGACTTTTAAATTATTTCAAAATGAATATTTTATGAATTTTGGAAGGGTACTCTTTATCAAAATCAGAATTTTAAATGTTTTAAAGATTTATCTTTCTAAATATTTTTAATTAATGTCCTTGTCTTCAAAATGGTTTTTAAGGATTTATTTATATGGAAATGAATGTTTTTTAAATGTTAATTCCTTTAAAAAGTTTCAAAGTGGTATGGGACACTTTTATTTAAAACTCTCTTTTTAATTACTTCCTTTATAAATGTGTGACTTTTAAATGATTTCAAAAAAAGAGATATTTCTCTCAAATAGTTTTGATTTCATCTATGTCAACATCCTTTTATGGATTTTACTCTTATTTGAAGTTGATTTATTATGATACAAAACTTCTATATTGTATTGAAGGTTTTGTGATATGTTTGACTGTGGATGTGCTATTTTTATACCATTCATAGTTTATGGTGAAATTATTGACATTTCGTATGCTAGTTTTAATACGAATGTTTATGTAATGTTTAAACCTTTTCATATGGGAATGCATTGGACTTAATAAGTGACGGGTGGAGCCCGCTATAGCTCCTCGATGCATCGGTAGGTCTCATGAGACAAAGTAGTGTCTTGGCACAAGGCCTTGACAAAATCTTATTTGTAGTCTTGGCACGAGGCCTTGACTATGTGGTTATGATAGTCTGGCATTATGCATTCCAACATTATGAAAGTGGTTATTGATTTTTGCATGCGATTATTCGATTAGTAGAATATCCATGTGAATAAGTAAATGGCATTATTTCATTTTATTTATGCCATACCATGTTGAAAGTTCATGTTTGAAAGACTTTTGTTTTAGTTATACATTGCCTGAAAAGTTTATTCTTATTTATGAAAGTTTCCGCTATATTGTCATCCTTACTGGGCATTTGAGCTCACCCCTTTTCTATGTTTTATTTTTCCCAGGAAGTGAAGAAGTAAGTTATGAATGACCTGCAGGGATATTATGTGGGGATATGAGTGTGGATTATGGATACAATATGTTGTTGTAGTAGTTTTTCGTTTTATGATGAAATGTAAAACTTATGAATATATCTAGTGTTTCCAAGGCTACTAAACCAATCGGTCTTTCGAGATTTGATCTTTCTTGTGATCATGCCAATGTTATGTAATAATGCACCAACTCTGGGTAACTAGGGTCGGGGCGTTACAGTTGGTATCAGAGGAAGTTTAGTACAAACCTTGGAAGCTAGATTTAGATAAACTCTGATTAGAGCACGTAGACCTAAGATGAACTTTGAGGATTAGTATAGAAGAACATCCTAGAATTTTGATATTGTAGAGGTTTTGTGAGTTTTCCGAGCAATACATCCCTGTCTGGATACGAGCAGGTAGAGGCGGCTCTGGCACAGATGTACCTAGGGGTAAAACCCGAAAACACCACTTTGAGCTAGACTCGAACGGGAACTGGTGCACGACAACGGGCCTTGCTGCACTCTTGGTTACGACACTCCCGGGGGATATGCTTAGGATAACTCTCATTTTATTTACAAATCATTATGAAGGGTTTATGAGTATATACATCCTCAAAGAAGACATTTTTATGATTATGGATTATATCCATAAATATTTCAATTTATGTTAAGTGTTTTATAAGTATGGGATTATGTATTTTGATTCATAAACTGATCTAGTGTATGCCATTGTTTAGAAATGGCGCCCGGTAGAAGGAATGAGAACTCCAGAAATGCACTTGATCCAAAGAGAAGGAAGGATCATATCTTTCATGGTCTTAAGCTAGAATTTATAAGAGAAATAGTCTCCCATGTATTATCATCATATGAAGAAATAATATCATGTGTTGATAAGATAAGTAAATAGTTTACTAAGTCCTATGGATTTGAAGGGAAGCAAGAGAAGAAAAGGATAGAAGAGAGAAAGATGGATAAAGGGAAGAGGGAAAAGAAGAATTTTCCCATATGTGGTAACTGTGGAAAGAAACACCCTGGAACTTGCCTGAAAGGAATGGGAGTTTGTTATAAGTGTGGAGGAAAAAGGCACAAAGTACATGACTGCATGGGTAAGAAAATGGTTTCAAATGTACAATGCTTCATTTGCAAGGAGTTTGGACACTACGCGAACCTATTTCCCAGTCATCAGACTATGCCGCAAATGATGCTATTGGATAATAATCATGTTATGATACTACCACAGATTAAGAGGAATGATTAGAGTTATTATGTTGATTATATCAATTGAGTGTTGTATCAACAATGTACTTGTTATAATAATTATGGAGTATATAAGGATTGTACTGCAGTACTATTTCATTAAGGACTTGAGATGGTGTGGAACAAAGAAAAGTGACTCACTAGTAGGTTAAATGTCTGGAAAATATATGGTTGAGAGAAAGATAAACCATAATATGGTTCTGATACTGAGGTAGTGATTTTAGAATAATACATGATTGATTTGGATAAATTATATTGGATATTCATGACTACCTTGAAGCTGGTTAATGATTTGTCTATTCCATCATTGTTGGGGTTTAAAACATTTTTGGATTGATGAAGTATATCCAGCATTCTATATGGAATAAGGGAGCATGAATGTAATCAATAAAGATTATGGTAAATCAGGATGTTTCAGTGTATTAAAAGAATACATGATGAAGGTATTCATATGCTATTACGGGGTAAAAAGGATCTACATTATGTTTACCTTCCTTATAAATGTTGTACTGTGAGTTTGGACAGAAGTATTTTGGATAGTTCTAGTCTAGATTAATTTTGGATTGCCATAGAAGGACAACTCGGAGGTCGGGCGGCAACCCGTCGCGTCCGGCAAGGCTGCGAGACTTGGACCCGAAACCGAAGGGCGACAAGGGTGTATCACCTACCACTGGCCCATGAGATGTCCTGGATTAAATAATTTAGTTTTTATTAAAAGATCATGTAGATGAATTATAAATTCGTTTATTTTGGAACCCTATACGAATAGTGTAAATAGAATTTTTTTTACATTCTATTATCTTTTAGAGTGAAAGATGAGTTTGTGGTAGAAATTTATTAATGGATAAAACTCTAATTATAAAGTAAGTATATCTCTATATGATCTTAGCCAATCTCATAAAAAAAATTCCTCAATATTAAGAAAAGAAAATTAGAACAAAAATGTTTTCCTAGATGGTACCTTAAATCATCACTAATTTATGGCTTTGGGATTGTTGGCCTTTTCATAGCCATGTTCTCTACCACTCTCAATCAGGTAATTGATGGTTAGATTTTTCTTCCATATCCATATTTTACTACATGGAACCCTAGTATGTGTTATTTTTGGTAATCTTCATACTTTCGACTCTTTATTTTAAATAGAGGCCTCATTAATTCATTTTTCGATGTGAGATTTCAACTAAGATATTTTGAAACGTCAAAAATGTGTTATCCTAATACCCTATGTTTTGTTGAACCGATGGTATTTCAAATCATAATAGATTGATGGATTTAAGGACCTCAATTTTATACTTGTTTGTGATTGATGACCTCAATCACTACCTATAAATATTTACGTTTTTCCTCCAATTATATGTCTCAAATTGCCACCAATGTTCTCCTAATCGAGATCATAATTTGGTGGTGACCCTTTCATTTCTCTTTTCCTCATATTAAGACTAAATTTTAGTAACCCAATTTCTGATGTGGGGTTTCCCACAAATATATTATCTATTTTCAACCTTTTATTTTCGAAGAACAATTTCAAATTGCGAGGACGCAATTTATTGAAGGAGGGGAGAATGTAACACCCCAAGATTTCATAAGTGTGTTAGTTCTTCAAAATAATTCAATAACTTTCACTACATGCAACACCAAGTTCAAGCACACCATGAATTACCAAACAAGCCGTTCAAAAGAGGTTATGAATAGTATTAGATAAATTTTAATGTTTATATAATCCTTATAATTTTAGAATCCATATTATGAGTTTCTTAGATATAATGCAAGAACAAATTCATTTTCAGTATTGCACTTTTATCAACTTTAATAGTGAACCCTTTTTAAATACTATATTTTAAACTTTTTGACTAAATGGGGACATCAAAAATTTAAAATGAAACATCCCAAGCTTCTACGGTACGCTTCTCTTTGAATAATGTGATAGCGTGTGTTGTACGCAACACCGAGTTCTAACAACCAATTAAACTAGCCGTTATGAATAGTAATAACTACTTTTTGAAATTATATATTTTTTATATTTCAAAATGGGCTTCATTTTTGGATTCAGAATATCAAAATTAGCCTAGGGTGAAATTTTGGTACTTTTCGGATAACTTTTATATTTTGATGAATAGTGAAAATTACTAAATTTTAATTAAAAACAACTTTTTTAATCAAAATAATTAATATTGATAAATTATGAATTTGAGTGGTTTTAAAGTATATTTAGAATATATTTTTACCATTTAATATAATGTTGGTCATTGGACATAATTTTACAATTAAACCAAACATAAACAAGTGTCAATCTTTTGATAGTTATTATCTCTTAAAACACGCTTTTTGTTTTGACAGCGGGAATTAATTTTAAATTAATTTCTGCCACTTCTGTGTTTAGAATTTAGGAAAATGGATTCCATATTTGGAATCAGGATGTTCAAATTGTGTAAATAGGTAACTTTTATTTTTAGACATTTTGAATAATTACTGCGGTAAATATTTTATTTACCATGATTAAGGGTAAATCCGGTAAATAAGGGTTAAACAAATAATATTATAATAATACTAAATTACCCTAAAACGTGTCTTAACCCTATTGGTTGATACATGGTCGACCATGGGCATCTTTGTGTCAATTTTGGGACCCCATGGATCCACTTGTAAGTGATAATGACACTTTATTTTAATTAAGTTAAAATGAATACAAAAATGACACAAGCATATATCTTTTAGAAAAACAATTGTTACATAGGGTTATATAAGTTAGATTTTAGATTATAAATATTCATTAGAAAGATAAAACTATTTCCTACATAATGATATTTTATTTATAATTTTTAGACATTAAATAATTTATTTTATTTATGACACAATGATGATGCAGTAATTACTATAATAGTGAAAAATTAAAATAATTGATAATATAAATACCCAAAAAAATATAGTATGAAACTTTTAATGAATTAAACTAATTTTCTAGGATACTATGATATATTAGGATTGATTTAATTTACTTTTTTCGAAGTAATCAATCTTTTATGAGTTTCAAAAAAATCAACTATTGAATAGTGTCAAAATTGACATAAAAGAGTTCTTAAAACAAATATTATATTATTAATTGATATTAAATTCCTAAAAATCTAAGGTTCGGCCAAGAGACTTATATCATGATAGGTGCATCATTAATGGACCACTTGGGGGTCGCTTGGAAGTATATAGTAAGTTTATTAACCATATTATATAAAAATACAAAGAGACATTGTAAAAGTGAAACTAATTAACTTAGAGTTAATACTTAAAGATAAGGTTAATATAAGTACCCAAACCTGTCTAAATTCTATTGGTTGAGTGGTTTTCGACCTATCCCCACCTTAGCCTTTGAATAGTCAACTTTGGATCCATTTTAAACCGAATAGGAATTTATTATAAATTAATATTTCTATCTTTTCCAAAGGTGCCCCTCACCCCTCTTATAAAAGGGCACTCCTCCTTCCCATTTCTTCACACCTTCAAAGCCTTTTGGTTCGGCCAAACTCTACCCAAATACTCTCCCAACATCCCTCACTACAACCTAGAGGCCTTAGTTTGATCAGAAAGCCAACCTAAGGAGCCCTTTTGATCAAATCAAAAGGAAGAACCCGAAGAAGAGGTAATGATTTCACCACCCTTTTCTAAGTTCCTTTCTTCTTCCACTTCCTCTTTCTTTATTCTTACCATTCTAAAATAATAACTCAAGTATCTTACATATACTGTGATGTTATTATAAATATGATACAACCATATTCAGTATTCTATCCACCCTTTGAATAACATGTCACCATACGTGTGTACGTACGGCTTACCGTCTCCACGTCGTGGTGTAATTGTTATTCAATATATTATTATTTGGATGGGTATAATAATGATGTGTAACTCATATAAATAATAAATATAACATGTTAATGATTCTGTATATATGATATACCATCCATTTATATATTATTTTAATATCAAAAGAATGATATTGTCGCTCGTGCGTACGTACGGACTACCGTCTCCATGAACGCGATGAGATTCATTCTCCATCGTATCCATTCAAGTATAATTATCATTTGATGATTTAAAAATGATGTTTAAGGACTTCATATCATTTTGGATATGAATAATATACAACCTATCCTTTACAAACATGTCTTACGTAACAAAACATATAAATGACAACAAGTAAGTTAACACCCGATATAATGATAATACTAAGATATTATTATCAAATCAATATTAAAAGATCATATATGATATCATATTAATGTATATGATTCTTGTATAATTTAATAACAATTATTTCACCATTATACAGGAGGTTAACCTACCCCAACCAAGGAAAAGTACAAGGTAAGGGTTATTTCACAATCTCTTCATTATCCGAGGTTGTATTATACGTAATAATCTACTGGGATCTCTTTATCATCCACATCCATGTTTCTTCGAAATGTATTTCAAAACATTTTTACTATTTACAAGAATATGGGTTAAAGTCATTTATACCCTTGTTTGACTTTTTATAAGAGATTTATAAAGGAATCTTTGCATCGTTTTCCAAACAAGGTGATTTTTAACCTTTTCGACAAAATTAAGGTAAGAATGTTCTTTTAACTTATACGGCGGCTGCGGCTATTTACCGCCGTTATAAAATTTTAAAAGATTTCCTTACAATCTTACAAGGATATTTTCAAAGTAAATGTTTTATTTTATAATTATGTGACTTTTAAATTATTTCAAAATGAATATTTTATGAATTTTGGAAGGGTACTCTTTATCAAAATCAGAATTTTAAATGTTTTAAAGATTTATCTTTCTAAATATTTTTAATTAATGTCCTTGTCTTCAAAATGGTTTTTAAGGATTTATTTATATGGACATGAATGTTTTTTAAATGTTAATTCCTTTAAAAAGTTTCAAAGTGGTATGGGACACTTTTATTTAAAACTCTCTTTTTAATTACTTCCTTTATAAATGTGTGACTTTTAAATGATTTCAAAAAAAGAGATATTTCTCTCAAATAGTTTTGATTTCATCTATGTCAACATCCTTTTATGGATTTTACTCTTATTTGAAGTTGATTTATTATGATACAAAACTTCTATATTGTATTGAAGGTTTTGTGATATGTTTGACTGTGGATGTGCTATTTTTATACCATTCATAGTTTATGGTGAAATTATTGACATTTCGTATGCTAGTTTTAATACGAATGTTTATGTAATGTTTAAACCTTTTCATATGGGAATGCATTGGACTTAATAAGTGACGAGTGGAGCCCGCTATAGCTCCTCGATGCATCGGTAGGTCTCATGAGACAAACTAGTGTCTTGGCACAAGGCCTTGACAAAATCTTATTTGTAGTCTTGGCACGAGGCCTTGACTATGTGGTTATGATAGTCTGGCATTATGCATTCCAACATTATGAAAGTGGTTATTGATTTTTGCATGCGATTATTCGATTAGTAGAATATCCATGTGAATAAGTAAATGGCATTATTTCATTTTATTTATGCCATACCATGTTGAAAGTTCATGTTTGAAAGACTTTTGTTTTAGTTATACATTGCCTGAAAAGTTTATTCTTATTTATGAAAGTTTCCGCTATATTGTCATCCTTACTGGGCATTTGAGCTCACCCCTTTTCTATGTTTTATTTTTCCCAGGAAGTGAAGAAGTAAGTTATGAATGACCTGCAGGGATATTATGTGGGGATATGAGTGTGGATTATGGATACAATATGTTGTTGTAGTAGTTTTTCGTTTTATGATGAAATGTAAAACTTATGAATATATCTAGTGTTTCCAAGGCTACTAAACCAATCGGTCTTTCGAGATTTGATCTTTCTTGTGATCATGCCAATGTTATGTAATAATGCACCAACTCTGGGTAACTAGGGTCGGGGCGTTACATGGGGTGCTTGCACACAACTTCTTGAATATTTACCAATACTCATACATTAACTCCCCACATGCCAACTTGATCTCTAAGATCTCATCTTGGATGAATGTTGTCCTTGATGCTGGAAAAAATCTCTGTAAGAAAAGTCACTTAAAATCATTCAACATGTTACATCTTCATGTTGTAAATAATACATCCAATCCTCAATAGTTCCATCATATGAGAATGTAAATGATCTATGTTTTATTTGATATTTAGAGAAATTTCTTGGTTTCATTGTGGATCAAAGAACATTGAATTATTTAGTGTACTTTTTTGGGGCCTCAACAGATAATCCATGAAACATTGAAAGTAGGTGAATTAATCTAGATTTCAACACAAATTCTGATTTGAGAGTTGGATATGCACTGCATGTAGGTTGATAGTCAATATAAAGTGCGGCCAAATCTCTAATTGTCATATCGAGTTCATTGATATTATTTTCATCCATTGGTTTTGGTTTAATATTTGTTTTAGATGAGTTTCTTATTTTAAAATTACTCAAGTTTAGGAGTTCCCGAGTTGGGTAAATGTCAACACTTCTTGTAGACCGAGACTGTTTGATTTGAGCCCTATGGTTGCGCGAAATCTCGGGGTCTAGATCCAGGAGATCCTTAGGATTGAATAATTTTATAAATCATATAAAATAGAAAAAGAAATAATAATATACTATATTATAAAGAGTATAATTCTTACTTGATGGTCCAAAAGAAAAGAAAATATAGAGTAAAAAAATAACTAAAAAAAGAAAAAAATGAGAGAAAGCGGAAAGGATAAATAAGAATAGAAAACAAAAGGAAAAATTAAATAAAAAAAATACCTCTGATTAGTTGAATAAAACACTTGCCTCCCCAGAAACATCGCCAATTTGATGAGAGTTTCCAGACACACTCTCAAAAATATTTATTTGTTATTTTACTAAGTGCAGTACAGTGGATATCCTTGGTCATTATCTCAAGGATGAAGTGAAATAAACAACTACTAATAGGATTGATGTAATTAAAAAAATTCCAAAAAATGAAAAGAAATATGGGGGTTTTTTTTGTGAATTTTAGAATAGAAAACTAATCACAAAAAATGAGAAGCAACAATCAGTGAAAAAAATTCTTTAAAAAGACTTATATGAGAAGACATAGTTGATCTAATATAAAACCTTCACCATTAATTTATCATTATCTCATATAATTATAATTCATTAAATTATGATTCTGTAACCTTTCTACCCTCCGAACCCTAAAGAAATTATCATAAACATAAATATGTTTTGAAAATGAGCCCTAGGTTAACTTTGAGACCTCCAATTGCAGCACCCAACTTTGATTATGATCCAAAAGCCAAAATGTGGTTAGTGGATAATTAGGATATAATAAAATACTTATATTTTAAAATTAATTGTGTTTTGGGATGATATTTAAACACAAAATTGCTATCCCATGAGGATTGGAGTTTGCGATTTAAGTTTCACTCTCACGATTTACACAAGTTTGACCACGCAGTCGAGTGAAAATCGATCAAGTTACTTATAAATTAAAACTCAATTAATTGACTAAATTTTTTGAATTAGAATATTTTTATGAATTCAAAATAAATAAATGAAGGGATTGTGGATTAGATCAACTATGAAAGGAATCAATCTTCCATGGGTGGAGTTGTCATTGTGGTGTCGTTTTTCATAAGCAATGGATTGATTGGGTAACACCCAATCTCGACTCCACTTTTAATATCCAGAATCAATATGAAGAATAAAAATATTAAAAGATAAGAATATATATTATTAATTGATGAAAATTCAAGTTACAAACATAACCTCAAATAAACACGAAGAGGAGAGAGAGGAGACCCTTCTTGGAAGAGATCTTTGCCCATGGCCTCACTTCTTCCAAGATATGTGAGATCGTCTAAAGAGCCAACCTTTCAGAACAACTTTCCAAAATCCTAGACCATCCCTCCAAAAGAGTGAAAATATCCTTTAAATATGGTTTTGTTGGGCTAGGGTTACAAAAACAATTTAAATGTGAAAGTGAAATTCATCCAAATGTTTTAATACCACTTGCACAACCTAGTTGACATAAAAAACATACGGATTGGATATAAATTAGTATAATTATCTATTTGGAATCATGTCCCTGATCCTCGCTCAAAATTTAGACTCAATCCAATCCTAGATGAAGAATATAGGGACCAAACACTGAAGTGATATCCAATATGATAAATGCAATCCATGTTTGACTTTATGGACCATTTAGACCAAAAATATTCACGATCTAACTCCCATTTCCTGAATATAATTTTTATCCCATTAAGTCAGGAATACAGTTACAAAATTTTATATGAAAATAATATATAGAAAAATATTTAAGCCGTAAATACTGTAGTTAATTTGATAAGGGTAAAACTAGAATTTCCATTAGAAATTCAAATGAATGATCTAATCCAAAATATTTTATAAAAACACATATTTATCATAATATGAGGAAATTATTTCATTTATTATCAATAAAATATTCAATAAAATTGTGTTTTATCATTTATCAATCACCTCCTATATTTCACTCATAATGGATCTCTTGGAATGAATGTGAACAAACTTGGAAGAACAACGGGAGATCTACTAAAATTGTGAGTATAAAGAATATATAATATGTGGAATATACAATCTCAACAAGAAAGGGTGGCATAAACCAAACAACTGATAAAATAAAAATGAATAATATTTTTTGGAAACTACACATGTCATGCCACATACCGAGAATTGTAGGAAACAAAAAGATCCCTCCAATGGAGGAAGAATCAAGACTAGAAATCTTGTAGAGCATTTCTACTTAGAGAAAGAATCATGAGAAATGTAATGTTTGTGGAACATCAATAAAGAATATTTGTAGTAGTTGGTACAAAAAAAATTGTGAAAAAAATCCAAGCCTTCAAAATATATATATTAGAAAATTTCTCGGCATGTGAGTAAAGAATTTCTAGTCATATGGATAGAGAAATTGAAGTTGGATGGGTAGTTGGAATAAAAATAGAAAGAGTACACTGGTTTTCAAGAAAGTACAAAAGGGTTAATATGTCAAGGTCGACCAAGATCCTCTCCACAAGGATTATAGTGGAATCCCATCTACCCATGTGTATAAATTTTGTTAACTGAGTTTCAGGTGTTTTAGGTTCGTGGGGAGATATGATCGAAGGGGAATTCACATTTGAAGATCCAAAGTAGTGACATATTGTGCTCATGAATGTAAAATAATTCAAATTAGTTATAAGAATTGAGGAATCAATATAGAATAATTACTTGAATGGAGTTGATTATTTATGGATACATGATATGTATGGAAGTTATTGAACATAATCTATAGTGATGGAGAAGAATAATGTTTATTGTTATAATTACTGGAAGAGTTGGATATCATAGGGGGAGCATTCTATCTCTCAATCAGTTGCAAAATCCGAAAGGAATAGAAAGGCTGAAAGTTTAAGTTATCTAAACTCAAGTTGGCTAATTTATTGAATATTATTATTTGAAATCAAAGATCTTCATAATCTATAATTGGTTGATCCCATAGTTACAAGTATTGAACATAAAAACATTGGTATCTTTCCTGAGATCAGGTGATGGTTGTCCACCGAGAGAAGAAATATTATAGGATAAGTACCAACATTCATGAATTTCCTGATTATCTATTTTTTTTCTAACAATATGGTTTCAGATTTCTGTTTTTAGGATACCATTATGCTGTGAGAAAAATATTGTCAATGATTCAATAAGAGGATAAGAAAGTAGTTGAAATTAATGATGTCACTATAGTAGAGAATGATCAGAATCTTGAACAACACAGTGGATCATTTCCCAATAACAGTGACAAGGAGTTGGAGATGAGAAATAGGTTCAGGATATCAATAAAGAGATTAAAAAATTTAAGATGAATCAAATGTAAGAGATTGTTTTGAGGCTCATAGAGAGTAATTTCATCCAGAAAAAATAGGTATTTCGCAACATGATGAATGAAGATGGAACAATGTTTCGAAACAAAGCATGACTAGTGTATAAAGGGTACATACAAATAGAGGACATTGATGTTGATAAAACAATTTCTACAATTTCAACTCTAGAAGAAATTAGATTATTCTTATTCATAATTGTGATAAGAAAGTGCAAGGTCTTATAGATGGATGTTGAGTCAACATTTCAGAATGGGGTTCTTGAAGAATAATTTCACATTGAACTTCTAGATGGTTATCTCATTCATGAAGTTGAGAATAGAGTCTTTTGGATAAATAATGATTTATATGGCTTGAAATAAGCACCAAGATCATGCTATTCAAAGCTTGATCAGTTTCTAAAGAAGCTTGGTTTTTAGTATGGTGGAGTTTATTACAACTCGTATGTAAATAATGGTAGTAACTAAATGATGATGGTGCTGGTTTATGTCGATGAAATAATAAATTGTAGATCAGATGAAGCACAATGAAGACGATTTTCTGAATTTATGAAAAGTGGGTTTGAAATGTCAATAACGGTGAGGTGATGTTTTTCCTTGGTTTACATTTGAAACAAAGAAGGAATGACACTTTTATTTTGTAATATAAATATTCCAAGTAGGTCCTGAGAAGATTTAGAAAGGAACAATCAAAGGAGATAAAGACTCAGGTTGCAAACTGGATGAAATTATCAAAGGATGATGATGATAACGTAGTTAATATCAAAGAATAAAGTAAAATTATTGGTAGTTTACTATATATGACAGGGAATAGACCAGATATTGTTTTGTCCATATGTCCAACATCACTATATCAAATAAATCCAAAATAAAGTCACATGATTGCAGTGAAAAGAATAATTCAAAATATCAAAGGCACTATGAATTTAAATTTGATGTACAATAACCAATAGCAATAAGATATATTGTGATATACTAATGCATATTGGGCTGGTTCAGTAGATGATAGGAAATCAAGGTCTGAATGTTCTTTATATCTTGGTGGATTGTGTATTTCTTGGTTGAGCAAGAAATATGACCGCATTTCATTAAGCACAATAGAAACTGAGTATATTGCGGGTACACAAGAATATACACAATTATTGTGGATAAAGTAGTAGATTGAGGATATGGGAGTTGCATTGATATCTACGATTAGAATCCACTGTGATAATTCAAGTTTTATTAATATGAGAAAAATCTAGTGTATCACTCAAGGAGAAATCGCACTGAAATCACGTATCATTATATCAAGGAGAAGGTGGAGCATGGTCTTATAAAGTTGGAGTATGTTTATAAAGAACAAAAATTTGCACATATACTTACGAAGGCCTTACTCAAAGAAGAATTTGAAAGGATTTAAATGGATCTGAGAGTCCAGTCGATTTCGCGCACTTAAAAAAGTGTGGATGTAGGACCCCTTATCCTCGAGGTATATCTTGTTTTTCCCTAATGTACTGATATGTGTTATTTATCATATTGAAAATAACCATAAAGTGTATTTTAGGATCATTGACAAAGGGTGAGAAAGTGTGACTATTTAAAGGGGATAAAATGGCTTGTTCAAGATACATGGAGAAGCTATTAAGTGGAGCAGTGAGATAAGGGGAGTTGAAGATGAGATAAATTTGTTTAGAGGAGATGAGATATAGGGGGAGTATTAAATCTAATGACTCTAGAAGTGATCGGTCAATGACTACATATCACGATAACTGAGATTTGTGATAAAAGAAGTTGTTTGTTTCATGAATTGGTGTTATGGATGATATGATTCATTAATGAACATTTCAGTGTACTCTTGTTTCTCAATATGATAAGGGATCATGTGGGCTTAGATTATGTGTTGATTAAATCATTGATCACTATATTAATCACAAGAAGTGCATGCCGATTGAAGAAGGAAGATGCCTTAATGATGTTGCAAAATTTGAAGAATGGTTATGAGAAGTGTTGTCAACAATCCCAAATGGGGATATTGTTAGGAAAAAATCCCACAAGGTGTCTTATTGGTATGTTTTCAGTGAGATTCTATTTGTTGAAAAATATAGATGACCTCAAATGATAATGGATGATATTTTCCGAAGACATGTTTTTAAGGTGGCACAATCTCACAGTGTGTGCGAAATTTTTGGGCCTCAAAATCAGAAGTTTGATATTGGAAAAGGAAGGTATTCCTCAAAGGAGTGAATGGTATGAAGAATGATGAAGGAAATAGAAAAATTAATGGAACCAAATTCCTTTGACATAGACCATGTACCATGTTTGGGAATGGTTCACAGCTATATACGAAGCAGAGGGAACAGTATGAGGGAGCGGTTCATGGAACTTAAAATTCTTTGTAGTGAAGGTTTGCAGTGAAGGGAAAGTCGTTTGAAGAAGTTATTATAGTTCTCAAAATGGTGAGAGATAATGGCACAATATAGGATCAAAGGTAGTACATGGACCATAGTCGAAAAATGTTTTTTGGAATGGGTGTGGTTCCTGGTAGGAGGATTAGTATGCAGTGAAGGCAGTGTGTAATTGATGATTTGGAAAATATTGGATTAATGGATTCTACATATATCTTTGTCTATATAATGATAACTAATACCATTGATTTTAAGGGGAGAAATATTCATTATAGAACACCTTTTTATCTAAGAATTTGTCTTAGTATGAAAGTGTTTCGTTGGGAAGAAATTCCACTAATGGTTTTTTTGGGAAACTATATCTTGTAAAGGATGTTGTATGCGGAGGATGAAGACATGGTATAAGGAGGAGTATAGGATAGATAAGTGATTCATGAGGGAGAATTTTGTGAAGGGTGAAGCAGTTCTCAGAATAAATTCCATGAAAGGATATTGCGATGCATTAAGGACCGTATAGGAAGAAGTGGTTAGCGGAGGAGGAAGTCTGGTACAAAGAGGAGGAAAATCTGGTAGTCAGAGGAATATTACATAGTAAATTGAGGCTGTTTATAGAGGAATAAGAGAAGAAAGACAATGAATAGGGAACAATTCATAGATAGAGGATGGTTCTTATCGGAGGTTCAAAGAGTCGGTACGCAGAGGCGGTACATGATTGCGAAGGTAGAGGAAGTCCATAAATTTGGGGCGGTTCGTTGAAGTGGCAGTGATTCACAGAAGATGCTGTATGAGTAGGAAACCTGCCAGATAGTACGTAGGTGAATAAATTGGTTTTTGAAACACTCAATAAATCTTTAAAAGGATTCAAATCATTTTTGCGAAAGTATTTTCTTGTATCTAAAAATAATCAGGAAGGTGGACTTCATCTATGGGTGAAGAAGAAACTTCAATAGAGCATCTAACTATAGTTGAGGATGTAAAATTCATTGAAATGAAGGGACCTAAATTTCCATAAACTATGTTATACCTACAAGTCTATAAACAGTGAGTGGATCCCTTCAATGAGTAGGGAGAGAAGGAACAGGAATATGATGACCCATTCCACCAGTAGTGATCCAGAGAAAGAGGCACATGGTGTGACCCTTGGGAATATAGTGAGTAGACCCTAAACCTTATAAAGGTAGTGATACTGGGTATAGAATATCTAGATTGAAACTTGAAACCATTATTGGTAGTGTGCCTCAGTGAATTTGTTACATCAAAACATCATCTTTGTATGCTCCTTAGACGTAGCCCAGTGGGGGTTAACTAAGTAAAACTCTCTATGTTCTTTTGATTACTTTGCTATTTTACTTGCAGTGAATCATCATCATATAAAATTATAAAGGGAATTATCATTGGGGATCATAAAAAGTGACCCTTTTAATCAATAATTCAAGATCTAGTGGTGCATGAAGAATATTGAAAAGAATATACAAACCTTGATTCACCCCCCCCCCCTCTTAGGTTATCTAGTCCACTTTTGGACCTAACAGATCTACAAATACCCCATCCATATTCATGGGTTTACTAAATAAAGTTTTTAGAGACTACCTTGATCATTTTTTATAGTATTTATATAAATGATATTATTATATATTTGTAGTTTATAGAAGATAATAAATATTATTTGAGAAATATTCTGATGGACCTAAGGATGGTGTGGCTTTATTAAAAAATATCAATTTGTGAATGTTATATTCAAAAAGATTCATTATTGGATCATATAATCCTAAGTGAGGGTATAATATTAGATCCATGAAAGATAGATGTTTTTGAAAATTGGAACAAATCAACCACTATGACGAAGATCCATAGTTTCCTTTGTCTAGATACATTTTATCATCTCTTTCTGGAAAATTTCCCTCAACTATATAATTCACCCACTAAGTTACCTAAGGGGAGATAAGTTCCTTTATATAGATGATTGTGAAGAAAATTTCTAGGAACTAAAGAGAAGGTCAGTGATATTACTTTCTTTTACTTTACCCTATATTAGATATGGATTTTTAATCTATAATGATGCATTAAATAAGGGAGTAGGATGCATTCTCATCCATAATGATATGGTGATGGCTTATGCCTCATACTAATTAAAGGTTTATTAGAAAAATTTACCAAATCATGGGTTGGAATTATATGTACTATTTGTTTCAATTAAATAAATAAGGAATTATATGTATAGATAGTAATAGTACTAGATTTCATAGTAAGTTATTTTATTTAATGTAATTCAATAGCTTGTGCTACTCGCAACATAGAGTTCGAGCGAACCATAACTTAACAACTAGTCATTCAAAAAACTATTATGAATAGTATGAACTGAATTTTTAATTTTATATACTCCATATAATTTTAACATCCATATTATGTGTTTCTTAGACATAATATAATAACAAATTCAATTTTTTTAGATAAAAGAAGTAATTTTTCCAAAATTGTAATTTTTACACCTTTTAATTGCAAACCCTTTTTAAATAAAATTTTTGACACTTTTAAATATACAATTTTACAGAAGAAACGTATTATTTATAAACACTGAACATTTATCCAACTAAATTTTTATGTCCCACATCATATTTTGATGAATAATGAAAAATACTAAATATTAATTGAAAACTATTTTTTTAATCAAAATAATTTATAGTGTTAAATTATAAATTTGAATATTTTTGAAGTATAATTAGATTATATTTTTTATAATTTAATCCAATTATGGTCATGAGAAGTAATGTTACATTTAAATTGGAAAGAAACAAATATCAGTGTTTTGATAGTTCTTACTTCTAAAAAACCCGCTTTCTGGTTTTGACAATAGGAATATTTATTTTAAATTAATTAATAAAACTTCTATGTTTTGAATTCGTTAAAATAGAAATATTTTTTGAATTTTTAATATCAAAAATAACTTTGGGTGAATTTTTCTATTTTTTTAAAAACATTCAATTTTTGATGATTAATGAAAAACATTACGTTATTTTTTAAATCCGACATTTTATTTAAATAATTATTTTTAATTTAAATTTATTATAATGTCAAAATATATACATAATACATATATTAGTCCCATTCCATTCATCTAAATCATTTTATAATAATATTAGATATAAATAAATTATTGAACATTTTATCGTCTTTTACCCACCTTATCGGCACATTTGTAAATTTACATAAAACATAATTTTACCGCTTCTGTGAAAGGAATTTATAAAATCTAAGAGATATGGCTGACATAAGTAAGTAAAATTTGGTTAAATAGGATGAAAATAATTTTTGGTAAACAATAACCTTTTAATTTTATTTACCACATTTAAAAGAAAATAGGGTAATTAAAGGTAAAAAATTGATATTATAATTAACCTAACACATGTCATAATTTTATTGAATAAGTTTATTTCAACCAAAATCAACCTTAGGAATAAAACAATATCCTTTGGATCCCCTTGGTTAGATTATGACATTTATTATTATTTTATTTAAAGAAGAGTTAAAAGTGTTAAATTCAAAGTTTAATAACTAAACCGTTTTTAATATTGGGTTATACATAAGATATATTCGACTATATATATTCATTATAAAGATAAAAATATTTCCTACATCATGGTATTTTATTTATAATTTTTAGACATTAAAAAATTGATTTTATTCATGACAAAATGAAGGTGCATTAATTAACTTATTAATGAAAAATTAAAATAATTGATATGATAAATATTAGAATAATTGTAAATTTAGAATTTTGATGCATTTCACGAATTTTCTAGGTTAATATGAAATGTTAGGGTTGAATTAATGTATATTTTCTAAGCCATCATGTTTTTTTGACTTTCACAAAAAGCAAATACAAAATAGTGTCAAAATTGACATAAATGAGTATTTAAAACAAATACTATAATATTAAATGATATAATATTCCTAAAAATATAAGGTTTTGAAAAAATATTTATATACTGATATATATGTCATTAAAAAACCACTTGATATTCTCTTGAAATTTTATAGTATGTTTATTAACGATGTAATATAAAAGTACAAGAAGACATGGTAAAAGATAAACTACTTAACTAGGAATTAAATGTAAAAGATAAGGTTAATATGGTGACGTAAACATTTATAAAACATATTAGTTGAGAGGATTTAGACCCATACCCACATTAGACTCTAAATAATTCTATTTTATTCCATTATAATCTGAAAATTATTTTATAATAAAATAATATTTCAAGCTTTTCCTACAGTTACCCTCACCTCTCTTATAAAAAAGTACTTCCCGTTTACTCAAAATCACACCTCCAAAGACAATTGGATTGGCCAAAGACTTCTAAAATATTCTACCAACTCCCCTCACTTGAACATATAGCCCTTAATTTGATTATAAAGACAACTTAGGGATCCCTTTTGATCAAATAAAAAGAAAGCACCAGAAGAATAGGTAATAATTTCATCACCTCTTTCAATGTTCTCTTCTTCTTCCACTTCCTATTTCATTGTTGTTTCCATAAAAAAATAATAAACCCAGAACCATCTACATACTGTTATGTTATTATAAATATGGCACAACCATATTCATTATTCTATCCATCATATGAATGACAAAATCATTATACGTGTGTACGTATGACATACCGTCTCCACATCGTGATGTAGTTTTTTATTCAACACTTAATTATTTTTATGGTTATAATAATGAGTATAAAATATGTAAATAATAAATATAATATTTTAATTATTCTTTACCCTCAAATTAAATATGATTTCACCACTAATAGAATGATATTGTCGCTCGTGCGTGTGTACGGCGTACCATCTCCACGACACGATGAGATTTTATTTCCCATCATAACCATTCAAGAATAATTTTCATTTGATGATTAATTATAATTTTGAAGAACTTAATATCATTATGGATATGAATCAAATACATCTTATCCATAACATAAATGAATTATGTAGAAAAACATATAAAGGAAAACAAATCAGTTAACAACCAAAACAATGATACTACTGAAATATGATTAACAAATTTATATTAGGAGATCATATAAGATATCATATTTATGTATGTGGTTCTTTTATAATTTAATAATAATGATTTATCCATTATACATGAGGTTAACCTAACCTCTACAAAATAAAATTACATGGTAAGGGGTTTCATTCTAACTTTTTATTCCCGTGAGATTCATGCTATATTTTGCCACTATTTCCTTTTGTGTATTGTATGTACTTCCTATGATTATATTATTTGGGTAATATACTTTAATTTATGGGTATTTACAACTTTATTATATGATTCTTCTTTCATGGTGTGTATGTTTCGTAAGTTACCAAATCGGTGAGGGAATTTATAATTTCAATTTCCACTCATTGGGTTTTACACAAACATCATCGATTATTTTAATCCAAGATTATGTGTGAAATCACTATTTATTTATTTATTTAGTAATTTCCACACCTATTTGTGTGTATATACTTTTTATAAACAAAATAACTCCATTGATAATTTTTCAAGTCATCAATTTGAACTTGAAAAGTGTAATCTTAACTCAATTTCAATTCATTGAGTTAAACATCCCTATCATTGGTGTTGTTTTTACAAGAATATGTTTGAATGTACTATGATTTATTTACCCTGAATATCAAATCATATTGAGTGTATTTATATTTTTCATAAATAATTATGTCATTTATTTATACTTAACGCAAGGATGCAGTCTTTATAAGTGAATTCATCTGAATTTACATTCCACTGAGACTTCTTTGTTATTATGCGCCAATTCACTTTTATATGGTGTATATATTGTACATTTTCATATTATATCATTAATCCCTTTATTCTCATGATATTATACTTTTATTATTTCCTCATTTATTTGTATTCATGCATCTCTCATTTGGTAAGGAACTCCAACTGAAATTTCATTTTAAATGTTTTAAAGATTTATTCTTCTAAATATTTCTCATTAATGTCCATATTTTAAAAATGGTTTTAAGGATTTATTTATGTGAACATGAATGTTTTAAAATTAAATTTTCTTTTAAATGTTTCAAATTGGTATGGGACACTTTGATTCAAAAATATCTTTTAAACGACTTCTTGATTAATTGTGTTACTTTGAAATGTTTTCAAGAAAAAAGAGACATTTCTCTCAAATAGTTTTACTGATTATTTTCATCTATGTCAATATCCATCATTATTCATGATTGAGGTTGATTTATTATAATATAATCTTTCATATTACATTGAATGGGTTCTATTTGACTGTGGATGTGCTATTTTTTTACCATTCATGGTTTGTGGATAAAATATTGACATTTCGTATGCTAGTTTTAATAAGAATGTTTATATTATGTTATAACCTTTTCATATACGGAATGCATTGGACATTAAAAGTGACAGGTGGATCCTGCTATATCACCTTGATGCATTAGTTGGAATCATGAGACAAACTAGTGTATTGGAACACAACCTTGACAAAATCTTATTTGTAGTCTTGGCATGAGGACTTGACTATGTGGTTATAATGTACGACATTATTCATTCCATCATTCTGAAAATAGATATTAATATTACATGTGATTATTAAACTAGTATAATATCCATGTGAGTATGTAAATTTAATTATTTGAATTATCTTTGCTGTATTATAGTGAAGCCTAAGTTTAAAAATATTTTTTTTAGACTTATACATTTCCTTAAATGTATAGGCTTATTTATGATAGTTTCTTCAATATTGTTATCCCTACTGAGCATCTAAACTCACACCTTTTTTATGTTTTATTTTCACAAGATGTAAAGAATTATATTATGATTAACCTACAGGGCTATGCCAAATGATATGATTGTATTAAAAGCAGACATAATTTTGTTTTTATTTATTTCATGAGGTAATTTAAAACTTATGTATGTATATAATACTTCCAATGCTACTAAAATAATCGGCCTTTCGAGGAATGATCTATTGTGATCATTACAATGTTATATAATAATGTACAAACTCTGGATAACTAGGGTTGAGGTGATATAGTTGGTATCATAGGAAGTTTAGTACAACCCTTGAAATCTAGATTTAGAAAACTCTAATTAGAAAACACAACCCGAATATAGACTCTGAGGATTAGTATAGATGAGAATCAAAAAAATTTGGTAATGTAAATATTATGTGGGTTTTCCAAGAAATACATCCCTTTATAGATATTAGAAGGTAGAGGTAGCTCTGGCATAGATGCACCCAGGTGTAAAACCTAAAAACAATGATTTCAGCTAGACTCAAACGAGAACTGGTGCATGACAATGAGTCTTGCTATACTCTTGATTACGACACTCCTGGGGGATATTCTTTGATTAATTCACATTTTCTTTAAAAAAAATTGAATAATTTTAATATTAGATGAGAATAAATAACCTTGGTTAATCATATGTTGTTTTATAATGAGAATTAGGTGTCATGATATTCTATAAATGATTTTAGGACTATTGTTACTCACACTATGCTTTCTAGTTTTAGTAAATGGTAGGATTCCAAGGAAGTCATAGTAATATTGAACATGATGTACAAGGTGAGAACGATGGGGGAAATGATAGACTAAATTGATTGTTGATAGACATAAAAGATATCATGTTCTTTCTAAAGCAGGATTCAAAAAAATATGATCAACAATATATACATAAAACAACTCCTAAACTCAATAGAGAAGAGAAAATTGGAGAATGATAAGAGCTCTAACAGTGGAGAATATGGATAAAATAAAGATCAATTTCCATCATGCTTGAAAAGTTGAAGGAGCCACCAATGAAATTGTCTCAATGGAACAATGATATTCTTTATGTGTGGGAAATAAAGACATAAAGTAAATAATTACTGAGGAAAAATGAAGAGTACTATAGAAGAAAATAAAAATGATCCTAAGAATCCATTTACTTCAATTTTCGGTAAATGTAGGGGACCTGAGCATTACTTGAGTAAATTATTTATTCCATAGGATAACCACTAGGTCATGGAATAACTTATGTGGAAATAAATGGATGGAAAAATGTTTAAAATTATTAATTCTCTTTGTTTATGGGATTACTTTGTAAGACATTTCTATTCTATGTATAACCTTATAGTTTGTTATGTGAAAATTATATTTGAGTAAGAATTATCTTTTCTTTTGTGGATAATTATAAAGAACCATTTAGGTTTATATGATCCTTAAATTTGAGGAAATTATAGGTTAAAACTTTTTGGGATGAAAATATGATGTATGAGAAAAAAATTGTGGTTAAATTATGTTATAGTTTTTTGAGGAATTTATCTCATTTTTGGAATTCTGTAAAATATAGTTTTTGAAAAAGTAGAATATGCTAACTCTGTGAAAAGCAGTCACATCATACAATGCAGCAGAAATTGAACCCACAACCAAAGTGTGATTGAGATTTATCGCCTACCACTCGACTATGTGAAGTCTATGGTTAGTGTGAATAATTATATTTAGTTAAATTATTTTAATGATAAAAAATTAGTTGATTTCGGATCTTATGTTTTATCAAATATATATCCTTAGTATAAGAAAATAAATTGGTGATTAAATGATAAATGTTTTTTTGGAAGACATTTGCTCTGTTGGGAACACTATATGCCCAAGGAAAATAGAATACCATGGGATTACATTTGATGAGTAATGGTGGATTTTTTTATTTTTTAAGAATCTATATTTGTTTTATAGAGATTCAAGTTATTAATAAAAATTATTAACCTATCATAGAGTATATGTGACTTGGTTAATTATACATCTATGTAATACTTTAAGATTAGTTGATGTTATTTGGAGATAAATGTTAAGATTTACTATGAAAGACTATGTGGTTAAATTTTTCAGAGTTTGGGTTTTCAATATTATTTTGGATTATATTGATGTATTTTAAGGAAATTTTTTTATTGAATGTTCTTTATCAAACTTTGGGTATTAATTGTCTTATTTTGGTTATTAAGATTAATATTTATTTCTAAAAAGGATTATACATTTTCGGTATTATCTGATCTTGTACTAACCATTTTCTTTTAGTTAATCTCTAAAGGTAAGGTAAATATATTTTTCAACCTTTGTGGATTTTGGGATTCTCTAGAAGTTGATTCTAGCACATTAGGTGTGACCAAGTAATCTTTAATATGCATGGTTTGGAGAAAAGATGAGTTAGTAGTAGAAATTTATTAAAGGATGAAACTTTACTTTAAAATTATTTATATCTCCTTATGTTCTTATTCAATATCATTTATAAATTCCTCAAATTTATTAAATGGAACTTAAAACAAAAAAATGTTGTTTGTTTAATTTTCTTACTAGGAAACTAATGACTGTTTAACCTATCACATGTTTTTGGTTTTCTTATTGTTATATTTCTCCTGATCATGTTTTCTATCACTATCCATTATAATTTGACATTTATTTCATCTTCCATATCCATTTTTTCATACATGGAATCCTATTATGGGTTATCTCGAGTGGCCTTTGTACTTATCTTTCTTTCTTTTAAAGTGATTGTTTTATTGACTCTTTTTACGATGTGGGAATTGTAATAAAGTTACCAAGACCAATTTTAAAATTTTGAGGACACAATTTCCAAAATTGGGGAATAATGTAACACCTCAACATTTCATAGTAAGTAATTTTTTTAATGTAATTAAATATCTTGCACTACGTGCAACACCGAGTTTGAGTGCACCACGACCTGCCAAACTACCTGTTCAAAAAATGGATATGAATAGTATTAACAAAATTTATAATTTTAAATACTCCATATAATTTTAACCTCAACATTATGTATTTGTTAGACATAATATAAGAACAAATTCAATTTTCCAGATAAAACAAGTATTCTAAAAAAAGAAATTTTACCGACTTTTTATGGAAAACACTTTTTAAATACAGGTATTGAAACTTTTATATATTTAATTTGAAAAAATAAACTTCTTCTTTAGAAGAAGGAAATAAAAATTTAGTTTGGATAAATTTTTAGTGCTAATCTGGAAACTTTCATATTTTGATGAATAATGAATAATTGTAAATTTTAATTGAACACAAAGTTTTTAATAAATATAATTTATATTATTAAATTACAAATTTTAATGGTTTGTAATTATGTTATTGGAAGCAATTTTACATTTAAATTGGACATAAAAACATATAAATCTTTTGCTAATTTTTACTTTTAAAAAATCCACTTTCTGGTTTTGACAACAGGAATATTTTTTTAAATTAATTAATAAAACTTTTATGTTTTGAATTTGGTAAAAAAGACATCATTATTTGAATTTTTAATATCAAAATTAGCTTTGGGTGATTTATTGGTATTTTTCTAAAAACTTTTAATTTTTGATGAATAATGAGAAACACTATGTTATTGTTTAAAGCCAACATTTTATTCAAATAATTATTTTTTATTTAAGTTTATTTTAAAGTCAAAGTAGATATATTATACCTATATTAGTCCAATGTAATTTATTGTAGTCATTTTATAATAATATTAGATATATAAAATTTTATTGAAATTTTTACCGTCTTTTACTCAACTGCTAGGAACTTTTGTAAATTTGCATAAAACATAATTTTACCATTTCTGTGAACTGAATTTTAAAAATCCAAGAGGTACGACTGAGATAAGTAATTAAAATTTTATTCAATACGTTGAAAATTATTTTTCATTAATAGTAACTTCTTAGTTTTATTTTCCACAAATAATGAAAATAGGGTAATTAAGGGAAAAAATGATATAATAATTACCCTAAAACATGTCATAATTCTATTGGATAAGTGTATTTCGACCAAAATCAGCCTTCAGAATAAATTATGATCCCTTTTATCCACTTGGATTAGATTATGATATTTATTATTATTTTACTTAAAGAAGTGATAAAAGTGTTAAATTCAATGTTTAATAATTAAGGAATTATTAATATTGAGTTATACATAAGATAAATTGTACTATAAATATTCATTATAATTATAAAAACAATTACTACATCATGGTATTTTATTTACAATTTTTTATCATTAAATAATTAAATTTATTTATGACATAATGATGAGACAATAATTAACTTTTTAATGAAAAAATAATATAATTGGTATTATAAATATAAAAATAAATGTAAATTGAGACTTTTGATTTATTCCATTAATCATATAGTTTATATTACATCTTAGGGGTGATTTTATGTTTTTTTCGAAGTAATAATGTTTTTTTTGACTTTCACAAAAACCAAATACTAAATAGTGTAAAATTGACAAAAATGATTATTTAAAACAAATACTATATTATTAAATGATATAATATTCCTTAAAAAATAAGGTCTGGTAAATGAAATTATATAATTATATATATATATATATATATGTCATTAATGAAACACTTGTGGTTTGGTGGGCATTTTATAGTATGTTTATTAACCATGTATTATAAAAATACCAGAAGACATGGTAAAAGATAAACTATTTAACTAAGAATTAAATCTAAAAGATATGGTTAATATGGTGACCTAAAATTATCTAAATCCTATTGGTTGAGAGGATTGTGACCCATACCTACCTTATCCTCTAAATAAATCCATTTGGGAACATTATAAACCAAAAATGATTTTATAATAAAAAAATATTTTGTGCTTTTCCTAAAGTGACCCTCACCTCTCTAATAAAAGGGTAATTCCCCTTTGCTCAAAATGACACCTCAAAAGACATTTGGCTTGGGCAAACCCAGATCAAATATCCTCCCAAATACCCTCAATTGTTCCTAGAGTCCTTACATTGATTAGAAATCCAACCCAAGGATCCCTTTTAATCAAATAAAAAGGAAGCACCCAAAGAAGAGGTAATAACATCATCAACTCTTTCAAAGTTCTTTTCGTTTTCCACTAAAATTTCATTGTTTCTTCCATACCAAAATAATAACTCCAATTCCTTCTATATTCTGTTATTTTATTATAAATTCGGTAAAACCATATTCATTATTCTATCCACTCTATTTATAAAAAAGTCACTATACGTGTGTACATATGGCTTACCATCTCCACATCGTGGTTTAGTTTTTTATTCAACACTTCATTATTTGGATGGGTATAATAATGAGTATAAATAATATAAATAATAATTCTAATATTTTAATGATTATTTACCATCCAATTACATACTATTTATCCACTAATATAATGATATTGTCGCTCATGCGTACGTATGACATACCATCTCCACGACACGATGACATTTCATCCCCCATTGTAACCATTCTAGAATAATTTTAATTTCATTATTACAAATAATTATTAAGAACTTACAATCATTTTGGATATGAATCAAATAAATCTTATCCATAGAAAACATGACTTACATAACAAAAAATATAAATGAAAACAAATCAGTTATCACCCAAAACAATGATACTACTGAAATATCATTTAAAAATTAATATTAGAAGATCATATATGATATAATATTTATGTATTTGGTTCTTGAATAATTTAATAAAAATTATTTCATTATTATACATGAGGTTAACCTACACTCTACTAAAAAAAAGTACAAGGTAAGGGGTTTTCTACCCACTTTTTATTCCCATGAGATTCACTCTATATTTTCCAGTAGTTTTTTTGTGTAGTGTATATACTATCCATGATTGTATTATTTGTGTAATATACTTTAATTTTTAGGTATTTACAACTTCATTGTACGATACTTATTTAATTGGGTGTATTTTATGTAAGTTACCGAACTGGAAAAGGAATTTATAATTTCTATTTCCACTCATTGGGTTTTATGCGAACTTGAACGATTATTTTTTCCAACATTATGTGTGAAATCAATATTTATTTATTTATTTAGTAATTTACACTTTTACTTGTATAGATATACCTTTTATTCACATAATCACTCCATTGATAAATTCTCATTTCATCTATATGAACTTGATAACAGTAATCTTAACTCAATTTCCATTCGTTGAGTTAAAGATCAAAGTCATTGTTGTTGTATTTAAAAGAATATGTGTGAATGTAATCTAATTTATTTACATTAAATATCCAATAATATTTAGTGTATTTATATTTTTTACACATAATTATATCATTGATTTATCCTTAACCTAATGATACAATCTTTATAATGGAATTCATCTCAATTTACATTCCGTTGAGACTTTTTTTATTATGTGCCAATTCACTTTTATATGGTTTATATGATGTAATTTGATCTAGTATATCATGAATCCCTTTATTTTCAGGATATTATAAGGTTTGATTAAATCAATTTTTTTTTCAAGCATCTCTCATTTGGTTAGGAACTCAAACTAAAATATAATTTTAAATGTTTGAAATATTTATTCTTCTAAATGTTTTTCTTCAAAGTCAAGGTTTTAAAAATAGTTTCAAGGATTTATTTATATAGACATGAATGTTTTAAAATTAAAATTTCTTTTAAAAGTTTCAAAGAGGTATGTGACATTTTTATTCAAAAATATATTTTAAACATCATCTTGATAATTAGTGAGACTTTTAAAATTTTTCAAGAAAAAAAGATATTTATCTTAAATAGTTTTACTAATTTTTTTCATATATGTTAATATCCTTTCTTATTCTTTATTGAGGTTGATTTATTATAATAAAATCTTCCATATAGTATTTATTGAGTTTTTTTATTGTGGATGTTCTATTTTTATACCATTCATGGTTTGTGGTTAAAATTTTGAAATTTCATATGCTAGTTTTAATACTAATGTTTAGATTATATTCGAACATTTTTATATGAGGAATTAATTGTACTTATTAAGTGACTGGTGGAGCCCACTATAGCTCCTCGATGTATTGGTAGGTATCATGAGGAAAACTAGTATCTTGTAACAAGTCCTGACAAAATTTTATTTGTAGTCTTGGCACGAGGCATTGACTATGTGGTTATGATGTCTAACATTATGCAATCCATCATTATAAAATTATATATTTATATTACATGTGATTATTTGACTATTAGAATATCCATGTGAATAAGTAAATGAAATTATTTGATTTATCTTTGAAATATTAATTGATGTTTATGTTTAAAAGGCTTCTATTTTAGTCTTACACATTGCCTTAAATGTTTATGCTTATTTGTGATAGTTTCCTCTATATTTTTATCCCTACTGAGCATCTGAGATCACCCCTTTCTTATGTTTTCTTTTCCCAAGATGTGAATAAGTATACTATGACTAACCTGTAGGGATATGGAAAATGATATAAATGTGATAAAAAGAGGAAAAATGTTTCTTTTATTTATTTCATGATGTAATGTAAAAATTATGTATGTATCTAGTACTTCTAAGGATACTAAACTAATCAGTCTTTTAATACATGATCTCTTGTGATCATGGAAATGTTATGGAATAATGCACTGACTCTGGGTAACTAGGGTTAGGGAATTACATGGAAAAATTTGTGATATATATAATAATCATAAAATTTTAAATTATATATTTACACATATAGATTTTAATATATTCCAAAGAATATGGTTGGGACTGAATAACGACTATAACTTCTCAATATATTATCACCATGGGAAAGTAAACGAGGTGTCCAATTATTTGAATTTAAAGGATCATGATAGATTATATAAAACGAGGATAAAAAAAGATCAAATATTTCAATATTTTCATAAGAAAGATCATGAAATATTATAGGGTATGTTACAAACATTACCCACACTATAATTGAAATGGGAAAATGTTGCCATTTATTTTTTCATCAAACTCACCAAAACATCTAAATGGCACAATGCTATATGGGTTCTAGCTGATCAACATATCAATTTAGAAAACTTAATCCTTTTTAGAGATGAATTATATCTAGATCAACTTTCCAGGATATACATTAATAAATTTTTAGTGTTGCATGGATTACCAAATTATATTATGTCTTATCGGGATTCCAGGTTTACTTTGATATTACAAAGAATTCTTCTATATGGGTCTTAAAAGAGAGGTAAGATTTATCACTACTTATCACCCTCAAAAATATTTTTAGTTTAGGCAAAACATTAAACCCTAGTATATATATTGATATCTAGTTCTATGGATTTGAAAGGTTGTTGGGATCAACACCATCCCCTAGGTGAGTTTTTTTACAACAATAGATTTCACATGAGAATTCATATAGATCATTTTGAAGACCTTTATGGAAATAAGTGTATAATTCCAACATGTTTGGAAGAAGTTAGAGAAAGAAAAATATTGAGACATGAGGTGGATGAGTAAATCTTAGAGAAAGTTAAATCCATTCAACATTATATCAAGCAACCTTAGAGATGAAAAAAAGTTATAGTGATAATAGTTGATGAGATTTTGAGTAAGAAGTTGATGAAAAGGTGTTTCTTTGAATTTATCTATAGAATAAGGTTATGAGATTTAGGTTGCATGGAATGATTATCCCTTAGAATATACCTCCCTTCAATATTCTTTATCTTATAGGGATGATATCTTATCGCATGGAGCTTCCAAATAACATCTCTCTGTTTCATAATGTGTTCGCTGAATCTATACTGAGGAAGTACACACCTGATCTATCACATATACTAAACTCAGAGGTCATACCACTAGAGAATGATATTTTATGTGAAGAACAACCAGTATAAATCTTGGATAATAGATATAAAGTGGTACAGAACATGACTACTCGGATGTGGAATGTTCTCTAAAGGAATAAAAAATTTGAAGAAGCTACTTGGGAACCCAAGGATGTAATTAAAAAGGGATATGCTTATTTTTTTATATCATAGTGATGAGTTATAAGGGAAGAATTAATTTCAATTGGGTTAGAGTAAAGCATACAATGATATTATAATACATTTTCCTTTATATAATATTATTTATTCTATTTCTTGTGTTACATGCAACACCGACTTTAAAAAATCACAATATGGTATTAAAATATAATTATTTAATGTGAAAGTTATCACCTGGTCATTTGATGGTGGGTATGAATAAGAATAAATTAATTATGAAAACATAGAGATATATATATATATATATGTGTGTGTGTGTGTGTATAAAAGGAATTCATTATTTAGAAATAAAAATAAAAATTATTTCAATGACAAAAAATATTTTTTGTCTTCTGAAAAACTGTATTTATGTGTGGAATGCATTTTTTTCTTCATATATTAAATCAATCATTAGCAGTGGATGATTTTAATGAATATTATATATTATATATTCAATAAAAAAATTTAACACTTATTTAATATTTTTTTAAGAATGAGATAAGAGTAAACCAAAGCTTATGCTTAAAAATGTATTTTTATAAAAAACGAGTATTGTCACATTTCACACATTTTTTTTTGAAATTAATTTGTTATATATATATGAATTGAATCTTGAAAAAACTATTCCAAATTTTGTATCAAATGGTTCCAATTTATTAAATATCCCTGTTTTATTTTTTGTGTGTATGAATAGTAACTATTCTAAAATTTAACAACTCGATAAAGGGAAAATCATGTTAATATAGGTTAAAACAAAGTGAGAAGGCAATAAATTTTACTGATAAATATTATTAGATGAATGAATTTAGACACCTATCAACTTATTATTCAAATTTATCTTTTTAAATGGACATGATTTCCTAAAACTGACTTATATAATATTTTAACAAATGAAAGTTACAAAATCTCACACTCTTAGTTTTAAATAACTCTTATATGTTCAGATAAGAAAAAATAGATATGGACTACTATAATTGAATATTTTATAAATTAAATAATTATACTTTTTTATAATTAAATAATTACACAAAATCATTTCATAATGCTAATAAAATATTTATTCAGTTAATAGAAAAACAAACAAAATATTTTAAAAATATTAAAAATAATATAATTTTAGTGAGATATGGTGTTACACGAATTTTATTCATAAATATAACATATTACTGATATGTAATAGGATTATATTTGAATTATTTTAAAAATTAAGTATTTTGTGTCAATTAAAATAAATAATTTTAAATTTTTCATTAATTATATTTTATCAAATTAATATTTTATTAAGATATTTAACAATAGAAAATATTGAAATAGTAAAAGTTGGATATTATATGGTTTAATTTTTAATCGATTTTCCATTTATGATCCAATTTTTATCTCATATGTTTAATTATAACCCTTTTAAGAGTGAAAAATACATTGCATCGGTTAATGTTGAAATATATTGATTGTGGTGTTAATCCAAAAGATTTTTTTAAAAGATCACATTAAACTTTGAAAATTTTATTGTATGATTAGTTTTAAAACCCATTCTATATATTCATAGAATACTAGATGTTTTGAGTCACTTTATCTAGGTAATTACTTTATTATATTTTAATCTTTTACGAAATCCCAAGAGTGCTCCTCCTTTCAATTTTTAAAGGGCACCACTCCTTTATCTTCTTCACACATCCTTCATACTTATATCGTGACCATCCCCTAAAAAAATACATTCTTTAATTATATATAAAAAATTAATAGGTGATGTTTCTTCCAAAATACTAACCCTATTATCCTTAAGAGGAGATCTAAAGGGATTCTTTTAAAGAAGAGGAAATCTCCATAACCCAATCACTTTATTTTTTTTTACTTATTTACATCCTATAATTATATGGAATATATAATAAGATAATGAAGTATGTATAATATATATAATTAACTTTTTTTATAATTAGGTAATAACCATTATCCATCCTCTTTCTCACCAAATGGGAGGTGAAAGTATTGCTCGTGTCTGCGTATTGCTTACCATCCCAATGTAGTAATATCATTTATTTTCTTCCATCATATTTCATGGATGGTAATTATGAAGGGTTTAATGTTTATTTGTGGTAATTATGGTTTAATTATAATTCATTAATTGTAATATCACATCTACCTTCTTACCTTTCAATATAATAAAAAATAAAAATGTGAGTCTTGCATATGTGCAGACTACCGCCTCCATGAAGAGATGTGATTAATTTTTCATTTCCATTTTAAATGGATGGTATTATGGTTATATATAATTAATATATTTGATTTATATGATGTAATAAAGATTACATAATTTTGAATTATTTTTTACCTTTATTTATTCCATCTGTTGAAAAGTGAAAATAAAGTTCATGCGTACATAAAACCTACCTTCTCCATGAACAATGTAATTCAATATAAATATATGTATCTTAAATGAATGATTATATATATGTATATAATAGATATATGTGATATTATAAGTTTATAAATTATTCTTTTATATAATTAAAAAAAATTTAAATTTATTATAGAGGAGGTTACATTTCCTTCGATGAAAGTGTAACTCAATGTAATGGATTTTCATCTCACTATTGTCTTTGTAAGACACATTCCATATTCACCACTTGATTATTTTATGTAGTGTATAAAATGACTAGGAATTTATTTTATAAATTTTCTTATGAATTATTTTGGTATTAACAAATCCATATATGGTTAATTATTTCATGGGTCCTATGATTCAAATGATACCAAAACGACAAGTGTTTTATGTTACAATCCTGTTGTTTATATGGATTGGTTATGATTATGTTTTTGATGATGAAATATTTTGATCTACCTATTTATAAACTCATGAATTTTTTTATACTTTAGATATTTCATGAAAATATATTTTATTATTTCATTTTACTCAAATTAATTACTCAAGAATCCACAAATATGTTTTTAATGGAAATCGACATTATTTATCTCTTCAGAAGAAATAACTTTTTCCCAAATTCATGTATTAAAAAAATATTTTAAAGATGGTTTTTAATATTCTCTATTTATTTTTAACGTCATTTTTACCCTTATTTATCTTTTTAAAAAATGTATTAAAAATAAAATTCTTTCCATTTTCCAAACGAGTAACTTTTTAACTTTTTTCAAACATGTGAAAGGAATGTTTTATTTTAACATATAAAGCATGACACACATTTCCTACTGTTATGACCATTCATGTTTTTGATGCTTAATTTACTAGTTTTTATGGTTCTT
Organism: Viscum album; assembly: GCA_963277665.1. NCBI lineage: Eukaryota > Viridiplantae > Streptophyta > Magnoliopsida > Santalales > Viscaceae > Viscum > Viscum album. Next base: position 101,559,193 of record OY728159.1, read on the forward strand.
CTTGAAGAAAATGTTTTCCTACATATTTTGACAATTAGTAAATATGTTATTTTAAAAGGGAAAATGGTATTTTCAATATGAAATTTTCTAACTGATCATGGAGTGAAATGTTTTATCTAAGATGAAATCATCTGATATTACTTAATTTTTACTAGGGATATAATCCAATTATAAGATATTTTATTCTTTTTATGGATGGTTTATGATTATAATAAAAATTATTTAATGAAACCATTCATTTTACACAAAGTATTATTTGACGAAATTTTGAAATGTTGTTAAAAACCGTTCATTTTATATCAGTTATTCTATTATGTAAATTTTCAATGTTTATGAATCCAGTTTTCTTTCTACAGGTTATACTATGATGAAATTTTTTATAAAACCCATTTCATTTAATGAGTTCAAATATGATAAATGTTTTATGATATTATGGCATATATCTATTTGATTTTCATTATGAGATGTTTGGGACCAGATGTTTTAACCATCCAATACAATGGGTTAATATTGATATCTCATGGTTAAAAAGGACAAGAAATGGGATTCAAACAAGTTTGGTAAGGGAATCCTTCCACTTGGATTATCTTGGTAGTAAACCATGACTTCTAAAATGGGTTGGTGAGTGAACATAGTACACTATGATAGTACTAGGATTAAAACATGACTAATATGATGGTTTGGATAGTGAACTCAATCCACTGTAATATTCTTGTGAAATTAACCTTGACTACTAAGGAAATGATATTCTATAATTATGAATATGATAAAAATATAAGTATTATACTAATGTTATGCTCTCATAGATTAAAATCGTTGATTCCTCTAAGGTTCTTGTCTTCTTAAATTCCATGATTTATGCGGTCATTCAACATTTAGATATATGTTATACAACATATATGTTTTAAATATTTTTCTCATTTTCTCATATCCTTAAACTCATGTTATGTTTCTGTGACTGTTGATATCTCCCTTCTTTACTTTTATCAAGCATCTGAAATAACCTTTTTTATGTTTCCTTTCCCATGTTATAATGAAAATAATTATGTATGGTTTTTCCAAGAATAGTTCTACTATTGAATAACCCAGTGGGAGATTATGTGGTTCCCATATAAACCAGTTCTTTATCTATCCCAGTTTCCAAAGAAACTAATCCTTTATGGTTCTCAGGCCTATTTTGTAAAATGAAATGAATTATCAGATATTATGATCTAGAATATTTTTATTTAAATATTTTGTTACAATATAATAACTTTATAAAGTTATGAATAATGTATAAAATACTTCATGTTGTAAAAAATGATACTCATATCATGTTATAAAAATTATAGATCATCAATATATCTCTTGGTGTTACGAATATATTTTGGGAATGAGAAAAAAGAATTAAATAAATAAAAGGGACACTATATTATAAGAACCTCATATACTCATTAGTATTATTTATATATCCATTACATGTTCCAACATCTCAAAAAATATGCAAGATTTTCTGTCAATACCTATATTTCAGACATGAGTATAAGCTATATTAATGGGTTATAAAAGTTCATCTATATATTGAGAACACAATGATTATATTAATGATATTCTTAAAACTTTTTAATATGGTTTATATTCTTAATTTTGACTATAAATAAAAAATATTATCTATATATTGCTGGGGGATTATACAGATTGAGTCTTCTTCTGAAGAAGGCCCAAATTTTTGATATTCAAGAATATAGATCATAAGAAAAAACCAACAATTAGAAATTCCATATATTATTTATGTCATTAATATTCTTATCTATGAGCATGTTTATTACTCCATATAATTGATAAAATTATTAATTTTTATCAAGAATCGTGTACTTTTTTTATGGATGAAATCTATGATGACTTATACTCATAGAGAAGTAGAATTTTTTAGATACATCATAAGTGGTATAACATTAATTGAATGGTCCAGGGATAAACTACCCCTTAGATGTTAATAGAACAAAGTCTCTCTATCTTTTTGATAAATTCAAATTCTAGGAATAAATTATATTTACTGGGTGATCTCAAACAAATCACATTAGAAATTCAATTAAAGATTGGTCAGATATAAAGGATGGTGACACCTGTATAAATATTGTTTTAAGAAATATAAACTAATAAAGGGATTATATTATAAAATAAAATTCAAATAATGTCTTCTATAAAGACATAGACTTTTTAAATGACATTTTTTCTTGGATAATTTTTTTAAATTATATTATATAGTATTATACATATGCAACATACAAAAAAGAACCAATAACTATTTATTTCATTAATGGAGATCATTAAATTATTCAACAGAAAAACCAATGAAATTTCCAAAAACTAAAATGAAAAAAAATTTAATAAAAAACTATAATGGGAAAAATTTGATCATCCTGGTCTACTAGAATAATCACTCCCATGAAAAATATTATGGAAGTTAAACAAAATATTAGTAAACCAACTGAGATTTTAGAAAGGTAAAATATAGATCATGGAGGGGAATTATAGTGAATGGTGTATGAAGGAATGAAAAGTATTTATATGAGGTAATATGACCTTTTGGATAGTAATGTGGCCATTGGAATGTCATCATGATTGATATGAATATTAACATGACTATTTGGAATAGTAACCTGTCCATTGGAATTTTAATTTGATCTCAAAATAAAAAAACAAACAAAAAAAATAATCATTATAAATTTATAAAAATATTATAAATTTAATGAGGATGGTGGAGATATGGCTTCAAGGGGTTCTTCTACTCTTCCACTATGGTGATAGGGATGTTTGTTAGGGATTCAGATTACCCTCCCTCGATATTTGGGTTTTGTGCTCATTGTTGGAAAGTGCAGATCGACTTGGAATAATTGTGTGTAATGTCATTGTCATAACAGGAATCCATTAGATCCTTAGATCATTTAGAATGATGCTACAATGATGTTTTTGAACAAGGATATGGATCTCGTTTTCCAGAATTTCAAGGCTCATATGGGATGCAATTAGTCAGATCCATTGGCTACTTGAAAATATTTTTATGAGTTTTTCTGTTTGTGTCTCCAGATCTAAGGTTATCGGTGATATTTCTCATCGTGATGATGGTGGTGTGAGGGATGTTGCGACTTATAGGATTGATCTATAGCTTGTGCGGAATAAATTTTTGCACATTGATGCACACATGAACTATCTTGATACTCAACATGGTGAACATGAATGATGTACCAAAGGCCCTGAATGAAAATGTGAATATACAGGTCCCTGGTAGCTTGTTTACGATGGAAGGATCTACACTAATGCCCATTTTTCATCCTTCATTGAATCCAGTGTGGGAAAAATTACCAAAAAGGTGTCATCCGCCCATGTTGAGGCTAACCCTGAGGTGTTTGCTGTAAGGATTACAATTGGGAATAACTCTCTGATTGCACAACTTGTTCTACCAAAGGTGATAAGTCCAGGATAATTGACGAATTGGTCTGATAGATCTCGTTTTGTGGGGCCTTTCATATTAGAAGTACGTCTCTCTTTGTTTTTATTTTTAAATTGAATTTTTCGTTTAATTTTTTAAAAAATTCATGCTTGGAGAATGAAATCTCTATCCTTCAAGCATGGATGGATTTACCTTTATGAATGGTCCTTGTATTTCAATGCTTCATGCACAAGGAAAGAGTTTAATCAAGTTTGGATTAAATTTCATTAGATTAACTGTGTCCTTTAGAATCCAAATATCTTGCATGCTATTGGATTGTTAATTGGGACTCTTATATGCCTTGACATGGAAAATGAGGTCGTTCTGTTTGGACACTTTTCCAGAATACTGGTGGAGATAAATCTTAGCTCCACCCTGATTAAAAGGTTAACTCTCTCTATTCCAACTGATAACATCCATATTGATTTTGAGTATGAAATAAATCCTCTATTTTTTAATGACTGTATAGTTGTTGGTCATTATTTGGATCTATGTCAATGGAAGATCTCTTGCGAGAGATGTGGTATGAATGGTCACCAAACTAATCTCTGTAGAAGGAAACCAGAGTAGAAACATGTGGATTTATAAAAGTTACTTGATCATAATGAAGACATTCTACCATCCACTATGGCTAATATATTGGAATCTGGTAAGTATTCTCAGGTGCCCAATTTTATTGGAAAAGGACTAATGGTGGATAAATCCCCAAAGAGAAATCGCAGTGGTCCTAATACACAGGTAGAATTTGACAACGAGATCACATCCAATGATGATTGTGCATCTAGTACTATCGATATTATAGAGACTAATAGTCTCATAGTTGTTGGTTCTCCTATCCCTCCAACCCTGATGACAATGTGAAAAGGTAGCCATGGCACTATTAAGGATTCACTCTAAACTAGAAAAGAGAAGGTAGATGAAAATATGGTTTTCATTACTAATCATTCGTAGCGAAGGTAGAGAAATGATTATTATACATACCTTGAACTATGTGTACCCAATCTACTTCAAATTTTTCAGGAATGTTCAATCTGGATATCCCGAAGATCTTCAATCAGAAAAAGTCCCAATATGAGTGGGAAACCACTGATGATTCTGACTATGGGAATGATATGTATTATTATGATCTGTAACATTTTTTTCAGATGATGGAAACTCCATTTGTTTTATCCTATCTGTCTCCCATGTACCTTTTCTTATATTTTTAATAAATGGTTAGAATCTTTACTTCTGGATATATTTAATGGATATATGTAATTTATTTCTATAAAATATATACTAATTTTAATAACTCAAAGAAATCATGATCATTTTTTAATAAATTAAATTTTAATGTGTTTTGTAAAAGTAAAAATTTTTATTTTAAAAATTTAAATCAATTATGTTATCATTTTTTTATAAAATTAATTTTATTTTTAGAAATATCATATTGAAATTTTCCAATAGTTATTTTTTCATAATTTTCTATGTAACATGAATTTTTATGTGAATGGTAAAAATATAGTTGTTCAAATACCCCATGTTTTTTGATATAATAATGATGTAATGAGGACTTAGTAAATATTAAATTTGTTAAATAATCCAAAAATTAATTTAATAAGACAAAGAGTTCATTAAAAACAATTAAATTAATTTTCAAAACAAAAAAATTTAATTTCTAATTTCAAAAAGTCAAAAGTTTCCCTTTAAATGACTTTTTTTTCATTTTTCTCCTTTAATTTTTATTAATAAAATAAATTAAAATAATAGGTGTTTTAAAGTCCATAAATTATGTTATATTATTCAAATGTATTTTATAATGTAAAAATATTATTATTGAAGGATTTACCTTGAATACGATAATTTATTCATTATTATAGCTTAAAAATATCTCTTTCTACATCTATAAAAACCCTCTCTCCCTCCCCTTGGGAAAAAATTATACCTTATTTTCTAAAGCTAAATATATAGACAAATTTCCTATATTAATCCCCTTATAATCCTTTGGGATGTTTTTCAATCACCCATATCAAATAATTCTTGGATTTTAGTTCTATATAAAAGAAGAAACCACAAGAAGAGGATATTGTTTCATTAACATTTTTTTTTCTCATTTTACTCTTCTCTTCCTCTTTTTTCATTATTACTTTCAAAAAATATCATATAAGATTAATTTTTTAGTATTTTAACATTATATTCATAATTTTAACTGTAAAAATTGTTATATTTACTTAATAATTCTCTCCCTCCTCTTTTGACAGTATCCTATCAACAACTGGTTAAAAACCTATGAGGGAATTACAAATGCATGAATTATCACCAAATTCATGGATCAATAGTATGACTTATATTTTATATAAAGATATTTAATTCAATTTATTTTAATTCCATGTAAATAATTTTACTTATGTATAAATGATATTGAATAAAAATAAATAAATCGAAAAAAATGTGACAATTTAATGAAAAATTGGAAATGAAAATTTTTACATTTAACGAAGAGTATGATAAAACAGAATTCGATAATCATAGTGAATTAATAGTGAAATAAATAGATATAATTAACTTGTCTTTTCATGTGTTTAAAAACATTATCTTATTATATATGAGAATAAAATATGATAAAACATAATGAGATTTAAGGTAATGGGAATTCCCAATCCCAACTCCTTATTAGGTTATACCTATTTTCAAATTATCTTTAAAATGGATATACTTATTACGTTCCTAAAATTTAATTTCACTATTCATTTCCTTTTTACTAAGTATTTAATTGTTTAAAACCTATAAAAAAAATTTCTAAGTCACATACAAGATTTTTCAACAAGAATTTAATTTCTAAAACATCACATTGACTCCTCTTGAGTTCTCTCTTCTCTGCTAACTAATTATGATGTTTTATAAAAAATATTTGATTTCCATTATTCATTATAGAACCTAAAAGACTATTCATAAAATCATTCATTACAAAACCATTATAGAACACAATACATTCCATGAGTATTTTTCATAACTATAACTATTATATGATTCCTTTCCATGTGGCATACTTGATTATAAACATTTAATGACATGATGGTTGGGCCTATAATTTATATATTCCTCCACTTCTTTTGTTAAAGTGGTATATCCCATGATATTTTGTTTATTTTGTGTTAAAATGATTCCATATTGGTTTACAATTTTATTTTTTTTATTAATGTGCATATGTTATGCATGAAAATCATTCAACATTTGTTCACAACTATGTGTGATATTTGACCACTATGTCAAAGTTTCATTATTTTTTTTATTAAATTACCCATTAATTTTTTAAAATGATTACCTATTTCTCATGATGATTTTTATATGATTATAATGATTATACTCACCCATTCAGTATTAATCCATTTGTCTTATTCCTTCAATGTTATCCCTCCCCTTTCTAGGATTTTAGATCACCCTTTCTTTTATGTATATCCTTTAGATATTATATGTATGAAGGAGTATATGAGAGATTTTTGGTGAATAAATTATAATAATTTAAATTATGATTTTGTTTTATTATGTACAAGTGATGTATAAACCTATGTTTTCCAAGATACAAAACCTTTTGATCTAAGAATATATTACCATTATGTGCTTAATATTGAAAATGATTTAATAGTGATGAATTTTTTTGGGTCTTTATAATTGGTAGGAGGTAATGGTTTTGTTAATTTGAGAATTAGGACTAGAAAAAATTAGTGACAAGTGTACGGATAAGTACGAGTTTTAAGGGAAATGTCCTAAAGTTTTCATAAAATATGAGAGTGTGTGTTTTCTAAGAAATTAAATCTTTGTATGGATATTACATGTGGATGTGGATCAGATATAGATATACCTATAGGTAATAAACTTGAAAGGGATTATTGGGTATTAAATTGACCTATACCTAGTCCATAATGAGGAGTCATTTCAGCACACTTGGTTTAACATTCATTAGTGATATGATTTGGTTAATAAAAAAATATAAACAATCCAATACGAATGATATATAGATAAATTAATTTTTTAATTTCATAAAAGAATAAATTACATGATCCTAGAAACCAAATTTGGGAAGACGGTAATGGAAAAAATTGGGATCCCATAAGACATGACATCATATTTAATTTTCTCATATAAATAAATTATTTATTTAGGTATTATTGACTTATGTTTGGATAAAAACTCTTCTATTTTATAAAATGGTTGAAACCAGGAGAAACCTGACCAAAAACCTTAATAAGGGACAGTACAATGATTATCAAGACAACATTAGTATTTCAATGGTATAAAGAGTTCAAAAGATCATGAAAATTCTTACTCATATATCACAAGTAATGAATAATAAACTGAACCTATTAGAACATAATTATGAAGGTCAGACTAGCTATCGAATCATTTGTGCTCCAATGGATACTAAAATTTAGTGGACTTTATGATCCACTTCTCTTATAATAATGGGAGAAATTAATGGAAAAGATATTTTAGATGATCTATTTTTTAAAATTGATTATGTTACACTGTTTGTCTACCATTTTTATAGAGAGGCTAATCAGTGGTAGGAATTGATAAATAATATGAAACCAAAATATGATATAAAAGATATGAAGTGGTAAGACATTAAGGTGATATTTCATACAAATTATTTCCCTTGAACTCTTCAAATTAATGTTGAGAGATTATTTCTAGTGATTAAGAAAAATGTGGGTGAATCTATCTTGGATTAAATGAAAAATTTCATAGGGCTTGAATAATAGAATTTGGATTTTAATGTTGACAATGATAAAAAAAATAGATAGATTCTTTAGTAGCTTAAAACAGCATAGTTATGAAGAAGTAATTTAATGTAAAATCAAATTAGACTAGGATTTTGGATAATGTCCCCACAGACACAAAGTTTATAAATGAATAATGGGGTTTTATGATAGGGGATCGAATGAACATATTGGAAATAAGATTCAACCGCCCACTTGTTAAGTAGATGGGAACAAAAATCAAGAGAATTTCATCAAAGGGACAAGGAATTGATTTAAATGTGTGATAGGAGGATTCTAAGAACATAAATGCTGAAGAGACCTGAATAATGAAACCAATGTGATGGAGGAAATAAAGGAACCTTCCAATGTATCACCCATGGTTTAATGCTTTAACTGTAAGTAAAAATGACACTATGTAAGTTAGTGCACTAAATGATGGGTCTTTAATTATAATCAATGCTAGAAACCACAAAATCAACTGAATAAAGGTAAGGATTATTTCTTCACTACCACTAATGTAGAACATGAAAATGAATTATTACATGGTAAAATTTCTATTCACTCAATAATTGAAATAGTATTTTTATTCTATATCTATGTATTAATTTATATCTTGCTGGTTTTCTATAAATATTGAATCAAAACCCTATTACCTTGATATAATGATATCTGAATTAACACATAGTGGTGCATTAAATGAAACACAAGTGTTTTAATTTTCTACTATTTTTTCGTGTAGAAAGATTCCTCCTGTCAATCATGTAATCATTCCCTTTTTGGAATTTGATTCTATATGAGGAATGATTAGATCTCACTATATTAATATCACATAAATTGTTGAAAATAGAAATATCTCTCAATATTATAAACCATAAATGCTTCTATATAAAATCTTGTAAGATTTTGAATCTCCTCTAGAAAATCTGTCAATTGTGTGGGTGATGATACCTAGTCAGGTATCATATCTTTATGAAACAGTTGTGTCAATGGAAAGAACTAAACATGAGTAAATTCCCATTATGGGGGAGTATAAAAATTTATTTATTTAATAGTTACCTAGATATCCCAAACAGAATTTTGTAGAGTTCTCAGTAGAATTTATTTTTGGACACACACATATCTTTAAATGATCTTATAGAATTCCCCCAATATAACTAGATAAGTTAATGAATTAGTTGCAAGATGATTTTTTAAAAGAGTTCATATACACTAGTGAAATACCTTAGGGATCTCTATATCCCTTTTTATGAAAAATGAGGGTTCAATGTGGATGTTCATTAATTATAGAGATAAAAATAATCACACTACATATTACAAGTATACCATTATAAGAATTTATGACTTGTTTGATGAACTTAAAGAATATTAGTACTTCCTAATGGCAGATCTTCATTATAGATATCATAAATTTAATGTAAAGAATAAATATATTAAAAATAAAACCTTCAATAAAATTTATAGACATTATGAGTTCATTAGGATTCACTCCAAACTAGATAATTCCCAAAAAAATCATGGAATTTAGAAATAGAGTTTTTATAGAATACCTTGATAACATTGAACTATTCTTTATTGAAAATATTTTAATTTACTTTCAAAGTCAGGAGGAAAATGAAGAGTATGTAATGATTTTTATAGTGACATTAATAAATCATAAAAAATATTCTTAGTTCATAAACTTTGACTTTTGGATTTAGAAAGTCACATTCGTAGGGTATATGATCACAAGGGATAGAATTTATGTAGACCCTTCAAAGATAATGTCAATAGGGGAATCGACCAGAACCTTAAGTATCATGGAAATCCATAATTTTAATATATTATATTCTATTATTTATCTTTTAGAGGAACTTCTCATGATTATCTATCACACTAACTATGTTAATATGGAAATAGGTAAAGTATGTGTAGATAGAAAACGTTTTGGAAGGATTTATGGATCATAAGAATAAGATAATCACACCACCTGTAGAAAAACAAATATAATGTTTAGAAAGATATTTTATATAAAATTATTATTCAAAGAATGTGTTTAGTTGTGTAATCAGGCAAATTGATTAAGTGATAGAATAATCCTTTGAAATGTTTAAAATCCATGTGGAGAACTACCTGAATCATTATTTTATGTTAGTAGATATGAAGTTATCTTTTATGATTGGGAACAACTAATTATATGGAGGGAAGTATGACAAATATACATATAAGAAGTGTCTAAAGTATATCTTATAATACAAAGAGATAAAAATACATCATTGATGATGGTTAGAGATTATTGAGGGCATTGTTTTGTCTATTCACTACCATCCCAAAAAGATGAATAATTTTTCGGATTCTCTAAGTAGAAAAGAACCTTCTAATTTATCCATGACGCATATTAAGGAGGAATATATCTTTATAGATATGAAATGGAAGGATAGATAAATCATAAAAATATAGAATAAATACTACCATTTCCAAATTATTTACCAACATTCTATCCAAGATAAGATCATGTGTAAAAAAGTTATGATTTGGATCTTCAAAAGAACATGGATGTTGTAAATGATAGAATGATTACTGAATTTCATGTTGATTATGATTGTATCATTCTGTTTAGAACTAGACATTGTGAAGATTCATCACTTGATATAAATAAGTAGATATTGTATAATTCCCATTTTCCATCTTTGGCTATCCATCCAAGAAGTTTTAAGTTATATCATGATATTTGAGGTAACATCTAGTGGTTAAATATATATATGGTGATCACTATGTACACATCAAAGTGATTGGTATATTATCTTGTCAAGGTAGAGTGAAATAATTCCAAGGGGATCAGACAACTGTTTCTCATACCCCCAAGGAAAGGAAATTACATCACCGTAGACTTTTTCCATGGTCTCTCGGATATATATAAAGAATAAATGAGATATGGTTTGTTGTGGATCGTCTTATAAAGTCTGCTGAGTTCATTGATATTCATGAATATTTATACCTTGAACAAATTACCTATGTAAAGGAAGTAGAAAAGCTACATGGGGGACCACAATCAAATACTTCAGATCATGATCCAGAGTTCAATTTTAAATTCCAGAGAACTATTCAACATGATATGAATGCTGAATTGAACTTCAAATATAGATTTTCCACACCCAATCCAATGTAAAATATGAAAGGACCATTCAAATTATTTAGGACTTTCTAGTAGCTTTTTTATTGTAATTTGATGTTGGATGATATCATTGTCTCATTTTGGTATAATTCTCAAACAACAATAACTTCTACTTGAGTATTTAAATGGCCCTATATGAAGCTCTACTAGGAAAGATTTATTGATATTCTATAATTTTGGATGGAGTTGGTTAAAAAATTATATTTAAACCTGACATTTTTAATGAAATTATAGATAAGGATTAAACAATCCAATGTAATATAAAATATTCTCAGCGATAATAGAATATCTATATTGAAAACTGTCAAATAGACCTAGAGATTGAATATGGAGACAATTTTTTTATTTGAATGTCACCATGTAAGAGAGTCATGGAGGTTGGAAAGAATGGAATGATCATCCCTAGGTACATTTCCCCACTTTGATATCCATGATTTTATTGGATTAGTGACCTAACATCTCACACTTCCACCAAACATAGATCAAGATCATGATGTGTTCCAATAATCTATCCTAAAGTAGTATATATATGATCCCACAATTTTAAAAAATATTAATGGGGTAAAACTAGAGCATGAACTAACCTATGAGGAATGACATGTTATGATACTAGATTACAGATAAAAAATTCTATACACATAGATAACTCCCCCTTTAAAATTTCTATGGAGGAATCATAAATATAAAGACGTGACAAGGGAACATGAGGAACATATGAAACAAAAGTACCCTAATTTATTCTCAATAGACAATATGAGTTGAAATTTCCAAGATGAAATTTCTTAAAGGGGAATAATTTATTCACCCGAACATTACAAATGAATTTTTCTCTAGAAGTATTTTATGTCTTATTTTATTGTATAGTATTATACACATACAACACACAGAAAAACCACTAAATATTTATTTCATTAATGGATATTGTTACATTAGTAAAAAAATATACCCATGGAAATAAAAAATATTATTATTTAAAAAAATAATAGAAAATAGAAAAACTAGAATGAGATAATTTGGACAATCCTGATTTGCCAGGATAATCTCTCCCATAAACAACACTATACAAAAAACATTAAAAAACTAAATGAAATTTTATAAAATTAATTTATATATCCTTGGGAGTAATTTTAGTTAATGATGTATGATGAAATGAATAGGTATTTATATGATGTCATATGATAATTGAAACAATAATTGTACTTTTGGAATAGTAATGTATTGTTAGGAATATAACGAGACTATTTGGTCTAATAACTTGACCATTGGGAATTTTAACCTGAACACTAGAATATTGTGTTAAACTCAAAATAATAAAATTTAATATAAATAATAATTTTAAAAAATATTTTTTCTAAAATATAAATATTTTAAATACATAAAATAAATTCTATGTTTAAAAACTCAACATAATTATAATATTTTTTAATAAATTGTATTTTAGTGTATTTTATAAGAGTTATAATTTTTATATTGAAAATAAAAATTAACTATGTTTTAAAATTAATTTAATAAATTGATATTCATTTTTATAATTATCATTTAGAAATATCTCAAGGGTGGATTTTTGAAAATTTAATAAGAAATATAAACTTTTAAGGGAATTATAAAAAAATTGTTTTTCAAATATCACATGTTTTATCATAAAATAATGATGTAATAAAGACATAATTAATATTAATTTTTTTATATTAGTCTAGAATCAATTTAACAACATATATGGGTTATTTAAAAATAATAAACCTAAGTTCAAAACCTAAAAAGTAATTTTCAAAGTCTAAAAGTATAAAATTTCTGTTTAAAAAAATTCTTTCATGTTATTCTCTCCTTTTGATTAAACTAATTATTTAGATTTATATCTATTTTAAGGTACTAAAAGATTGTTATTTTATTCAAATATAGTTAATAATGTCGAAAATATTATGATTTAAATATTTATTTTGGATATATTAATTTGTTTATTATTCTACATTAAAATACACCTCTATGAAACTATAAAACCCTTGTCCATTCCTTTATAAAACCACATCTCCATTACTTACTAAAGTCTTTGGTTGGGTAAAATTCCATCTCTTAAGTCTTTTATAATCATTTGGAGCCTTCTAGAGCCACCAAACTCCATGGATTATATGTGTTGTGTGTCGTATTAAAGAAGAATCCTTGAGAAGAGGGTTGTAAGAAAGACATAAGTTATTCCAACATATCTGAATTGTTTATGTGTTTAGTGATAAAATATATCACTTTTTATAATGTTTTTTATTACGTGTTTCATATTTTTTCCATTTTTAAGAGGGGAGATATGTATTTTCAAAAAAATTATCTTACATGAATGTAATGTCATTTATTTTGCTGGATGGTAGCTGGTTGATTTATTTTACATTAATTAATTAACTTACACATAACATAATTATCTTATAGTGTAAAATAAATATATTCTTTGATTTTTTAGTCAACACTAAAGTATATTATCTTACAAAATATTTATGCTGAATTTTTATCATACTATATAATATATTATCTAACATAGAATGAAAATTATATTACGCATTCTCATTGTTAGAAAGGTCAAAATGAAACAAATTATGAGAATAATTTGGTATTACAAAAATGAAATTCATAAAAGGATCGGATTACCTGAACCAAATGAATATATGAAAGTATATTATCATATATAAGAAAGATACTCTCATATAAAGAATAATGATCTTATAGATCGTCATGATTAGAATTGTAACATTAGTCTAATGTATTTGTAAGGAAATTCATTATTTTATGAACATTAGAAAAAGATATTTCTATGTGATAATGCTTTGATTTAGAAAAATTTTAATTTTTCTAGAAATATAAAGATCTAAAAAAGAAGATTTATGACATCACCATCACAAAATTTTGTTCAATATTCAGAATAGAAGGAAAAAAGCCACTAAGAACATGCCTTATCATCTGTTCATTGGATTATTTACTCAAACATTGTTATTATCAATTATACTAATGTTGAAAATAAAAGGACACATAGAAATAAAAATTTAACTACTACATGAAGAAGGAATATGCATGTACAAGTTAACACAATGATAAACAAGAATAATGAATGTGTGTTGAATGCATTTTTGTGACATGTCTAATTTATAATGGTTTAAAGTTTATTTATAGTTTATGGAAGACCCTAGGTGGAATCTCAAAGAGGATTTATTATTTTAGAGAGTGTATTTTTAATAAGAAAAAAAAATTGGGCAGTTTTGGAAAAAGATTTAAAAAATAACTTAATTTAAAGAGTTTATAAGTTTAAAACCCAAGTAGATTTTGAAAAAATATGAGATAAAGAGTTTATATTCAGTTAACTACACACCTTTAATGTTTATTATTCTAGGATATTAATTAGGGTTTGATATCAGTCTTTGGTGGAAATTATTCCGAATCCCGATTACTTTGCAAGCTTTTATATCAAATCCCATTCATCTAAACCTTAAAAAAGAAATAATATAGCTGACGTCCAAAACTCATGCCTAGTATAATAACATATAGAGAATATTGAAATCTCAAATAATGGGGTAAGAAAAGAATTCATGTGTTGTACAATCAAAACAACACAAGTCATGCACTCAAGACTTCACACCGATCGGTTAAAAGTAAATAGTATTTCATTCGAGTCAATCAACAAAGACTTCAAACACAAATCCAAGTAAGATAATTATAAATGAAATATTTTCAGATCCAAAATAAATCAAACCAATAGTAGTACAAGTTTATAAACTCCCTTTACTATATGTTTAGGTACCTCAAAATGAATGTCCATCATTTATCTCAACATCGGGAGGAGGAGGAGGCTCGTGTAGAAGTTCACCTTCTTACATGACCCCCTATGAGTATAGGGGATTCTAGAGCTTCTCTGATGAGTTGAGGACTCATTAGGGTATCGAAATTGGCCTAGCTTGGCCTCCTGGTCAAACATTCAAATGAGGTTCCCATGGTGCCTTTTTATAGCCAAAATAGGACTTGGTATTGAGCACCCTATTTTTGAGATACCACTTGCATCTCGATTTTGGACTAGTGGAAAAATATATCATGACTTTTCCTGTAACATCCCAGGTAAATAAATAAATAACACAATTTCATTTTGATTTATATTTTGTGAATTAAATATTGAATTTACCTTAGAGGGGTTGAACTGTTCGATGACATATCTGATACGCAACAACAGGTTTCTTTGAAATCTTACGTTACACCCAAGGCTGAGTCATACTAAAAAATTAATAATATAATATTATTATTTTAAATGGTAGTTAACTCCTAGCCTTTGTATTGGCGGGAATTAATAGAACAAACTAAAATATTATTATACATGTTTTTTAAATGTTTTACATTTATCCAATAAATTTTAGAGGCTTAAAATGTGAATTAATCTAATTTTAAGCATAAATACTCTAATATTCTTTAAAAGGTCGATTTACCGCCTTTTAATAGAGAAACCTCTTTAAATATAGTTTCATCTCTTTTATATATTTTAATTTACAAAATAATATTTTTCGTTATAATCGGGACATCCAAATTTTCTTTAAATGAAATTTTGATATTATTCTGATAATGTTTATTTTTTAATGACTAATGAAAATACAGAATTTTAATTCAAAACTTCCTTTTAATCGAATTTACTTATAAGGTTATATTATCTTTTTAATTGGTTTTAAAGTGTAATTTGATTATATTTTTACCAATTAATCCAATTTTTGTAATTGGGATTAATTTTACTTAGAAATTGGACATAAAAAAGTGTCAATCTTTTGATAGTTAATATTTCTCAAAAATACACTTTTTGTTTTAACAACAAGAATTAATTTTAAATGAATTAATCCAAATTATATGTTTTGAATTGGTTAAAATAGAAATAATTTTTGAATTTTTAATGTAAAATATATCATAGGATGAAGTTTTGGTAGTTTTCTAAAAACCATCAATTTTTGATGAATAGTGAAACCACTAAGTAGTAGTTAAAAACTTTAAATGAAATTTGACCGATTTTGTGAATTGAATTTCAAAAATCAGACATACCGCGATTAAAGGTAAATAGGGTAATTCAAGGTAAAAAGAATATTACAATAATAAAAAATTACCTTAACACTTGTCTTAACCTTATTTTATGAGTTATGGATGACCATGGGAATCCTTGGGGATATTTCAAGACCCCATGGAGCCTTTTAAGAGTGATAATGACACTTTATATTAATTAATTTAAAGTAAAGACAAAAATGGCTTAAAAAAAATTTCTTCTAGTAAATTAATTTTTACATGGGGGTATATATGTTATCTCTTCGACTGTAAATATTATTTGGAAAGCTAATAATAATTTCTACATCATATTATTTTTTATAATTTTTAGACATAAAATATATAAAAGTATTTATGACACAATAATGATGCAATGTTTACCTCATTAATAAATGATTTAAATAAATACTATTATAAAGATTAAAATAATATCCAAAATCTATCCAATTCTTATTGGATGATTTTATTTCAAACATGAGTCATATTATCTTTGACTTTAATAAGTTTTTGACCTTTATAAACTGAAAATCATTACATAATTAAATAATATTTTCACATTTTCCTAAAGAGACCATCCTCCCCCATATAAAAACCCTCACCTCTAACAATTTCCTCACAACTCTCAAGCTGCTAGGCTTTTCTAAACCATGATAAAATAATCTCTCAAGATCTCTTTCTTCCACTTAGAATCCCTAACTTAGGCAGAAGACAATTCAAGAAGTCCTTTTGGTTCAAACAAAAGGGAGTTACCTGAATTAAATGTAACCGTTTTTCTTAAATTCTTTTCTTTTCTTTTACTTATACAACCCCTAAACTATTTTTATTATTTTATTTTATAACTACACCATTATTCTCAATATACTATGATGTTTTTATGAGAAGTATTCTAACTATACTTACACACACCTTCATCTAATGGGTAAAGTACATACTATTTATGCGGATGACAAACTAACGCTTCATGAAACAATGATTGTTCAATTATCTCCTACCACCACTCATAGAGTCCATTATAATGGAACTGTATTTATATATGATATATATATTATGTTTATGTTTTCTTTATGCTTCTTTATTTTTCATTTATATCCTACCTTTATGGTTTCCATTATGGGTAAACGAGATAATTTGATTCGGGGAAGTGTAGATTTCCGCTCCATCAAAGTGATATGACTCGTTAATGCCATATGTGGGATGTATAAAGGATGGAGTTGATATTATATATGATATTATACTGGAATTATAATATACCTAGATATCATTATTTTTTAATTCCATTAAATATGAAATAGAAATGAAACTAGCATTCTTGCGTATGTACAACATATCATCTCCACGAATGGTGCATTTCATTTCTTACCTCCAAACGAACGGGTCAAGTCGGACACGAGTTAAGGAAACTTCTTAACCCAATTTTCTTTATTTGGATTAATCTTATAATTTTAAATTATGCTACGCTATTATTATGTAATAAATAAGTTTTGATGTCCTATCTTGTATTTATACATTATGTATGTGTACTTATAGTAAATACACATAATTGATCTATTTTATTTACAAAATGATCTTTATAAGGGACTTCGTCTCAATCTCCTTTCATTGAGGCATATTTTGATTTATAAACGGCTTTATTTTATACGTTGTATAAACCCATTTGACTTGTACATTTATTCAAAAGGAATCCTTTCTCTTCTAAGTATTTTACTAAACGACAAAAATAATGTTTCTTTTTACATAAGTGGTGACAATGACTTTTTCCGCCACCACATATATTATTTTATCTATGGATTCCTTTACAAGCCATAATGTTTTTAAAAGGAAAATAAATACCATATAATCTTTTATGTATTTTGGTATTGAAAATGATTTTGGTAATGGATTTGTTATTTCAATATATTTAAATGATATATTATGATTGAAATGCAGAAATGTTATATTTCTCTTATGTTTGTTTTATATATTATGAATACATAATGGTTCTTGGGCATTGTTTATGTATACCATTGGTTCTGTGATAAACCTAGGGCAGGTGATCCCGATATAGATATTCAATTCATTGGGTAACATGACGGAGATAAACATGAATGTTTCTCCTAAGATATTTAGGGAATATATTGTGATATGTATTCCAAAAGTAACTCCCTACATATCTATGATAGCTACAATGTAAGTATGATATGAATGCCACACGATACATTTATAATTTATGTTTTCTTTTTGTTATTCATAAATCTTATAATTTCATGAGTTATGTTAAAGATCATATGTTATGTATGTATTGATGATCTAATTTTTTCGTTCATTGTTTTATAACCCTTACTGAGCTTTTTATACACATCCCATGTTTTTTGAAATGTTTTTCAATGGAATTAAAGATTAATATGTTCAAGGATAGGATTAAGGAAAATTCATGCACTCTAAAACATGGGACATGACATTACTCTTTTTTTAAGAGTTTTTATTTTTTGAAAAAAATGGTAACTGAGTAGAAGTGTCTACCTTGTAATTTTTTAGATTTAATGTAATAGTTATGGCCTAATTCTCTAGAACTCTAAACCTGAAAATATCCTCAATGTTAATTATTCATTTAATTCAATATTATTTAATGTTTAAGGTCGGGTCCTTATAGTTAAATTCAGAGGCCGGTTTGGATAACTTTAGGAGTTAGGGTATTGTTAAATTAATGTCTATAAATTAATTTATTGTAAGATTGAAGTGATATAGAATTTATAGATTACCATGTTGCTTTGCCTAAGATATCTCTATGTTTAGAATGGTTTTCCATGGAGGAAATAGGGCTGTTATGTTGGGACGACATCAGGAGGAAGACAACCAGCCAAATCAGTAACTTGAGAAGGTCAGAATCGAAACTGAACAGTTTGTTGCAATGATGGAACAATTGACTCAGGATATAAATGGTGATGGTATCCATGCATGAGATTAGACAGAACAACCACAAAGGAACATGTTAGTAGTGGATAATTTCATGAGGAAACATCCCTCATCATTTAGAGGATCATCTGACCCTGTGGTTGTTGAAGGGTGTATTAAAGAAATGGTGAATATTTTCAATGTTATGGGGTGTTTAGAACATCAAAAGTTTATTCTTGATGCTTACCATTTTGAAGATGAAGCTAATCAGTGGTGGTCGATGGTGAAAAATATTAGGGATAGTGAGGAGATTGATTCTCTTGATTAGGATGAATTAAAAGGTATGTTTCTTGAGAAATATTTTCCTAAGGCGGTTCGTCTTAGGATAGAAAAACAATTCATATAATTGGGGCTAGAGGATGACTCAGAGGCTTCTTAAGATGCAAAATTCACTCGACTGGCAAGGAATGCTCCAAATTTCATAAGAGATATTGATAGTAAAATCATGCATTTTTACTCAAGATTAAATCCAAAGTATCAAAGTGATTTATATTCTCAAGAGTTAAAAAGTTATGGAAAACTTGTTCGATATGAAGAGAATGTGGAAATGGATATTGCTGATGATCATGTGCTCTTTGACAAACAAAAGAATAAGAGGTATAGGTGGCATGAAAAAGGGAAGAACTCTTCAAAAAAGTATGATTTTAAGAAACATAAGTTTATAGTTTGTGAATATTGTGGTAAAACACATGATGGGTAATGCCTTTTGAATTTTGGTAAGTGCTACTAGTGTGGTAAAATGGGAAATATGGATCGTAATTGCACTGAAAAAGAGCAGGGTAATGCTAAGACAAAATTTGATTTACAATAAAAAAAATGTTTTAAGTGAAATGAATTGGGTTATTATGCAAATGATTGTCCAATGAAGAACTCAACTGAGGGAAAGCAACCAGACTACAAGATGAAATGGGTGGTGAAGTCCTTTGCAACTACTTTAACAGATGTTGGACAATAAAATTACGTATTATCAGGTACACTATTTGTTTGTTCAGATTATGTCAATGTGCTGTTTGATTCGGGGTCTACACATTCATTCATTTCTAAAAAGTTTTATAGTAAATTTGGATTTCAATATCAATATATAAATCTTGACCTTATGTTTAAAACACTTGGAGGAAATTTTGAAAAAACATTATATGAACCTTCCTGTCCTTCTGTGCGGAAAGAATCTACCTTCAAACATTATTGTTTTTCCTCTAGTAGAGTATAATGTTATTTTGGCAATGGATTGGCATTCTGTTTATCATTATAAGATTTACTGCAGAGCTAAAGAGGTTTATTTTTAGAAATATTTTCAGTTTGGGTACAAGAATGAACCCTTACTTTTTATAAAATATCAGAAAGCTGAGAAACTAGTAAAATATGGAAATAAAATTTACCTTCCACATATTTATGAAAATAAACGAACTATTAAGATTAATGATGTGCCAGTGGTAAATGAGTATCTTGATTTTTTCGGATGAGTTTCCTGGTATTATACCTTATCAGGAAGTTGAATTTACAGTTGACTTAGTTCGGACGCTAACACAATTTCAAAACCCACTTATCCAATGGCTCAAATTGATCTTTTAGAGTTAATAAAGCAATTGCAGAAGTTTTCAGATAACGGTATCATTCGACCTAGCACATCACCATGGGGTTCTTCTATCATGTTTGTTAAAAATAAAGATGGTTCAATGAGACTTTTAATTAATTATAGAGCATTGAATAACATCACTATTAAGAACTAGTATCTTTTTCCTCATATAAATGATTTGTTTGATCAGCTCTAGATATCTCACCATTTTTGTAAAATTGATTTGAGTTTGGGGTACCATTAGTTGAAAGTAAACGACTTGTACATTTTAAAGATCATGCTTCATGCTTGATATGACCATTATGAATTGTAGTTATCCATTTTGGTTTAACCAATGCACCTATTGTATTCATGGATCTTATGAATAGAATTTTATATGAGTTCTTGGATAAGTTTTTGGTTGTATTCATTGATGATATTTTGGTTTATTATAAAATTAAAGAGGAGAAATAAAGTCATTTAAGGATTTTCTTAAAAACCATAAACGAAAAGAAACTATTTGGGATATTCTGAAAGTGTGAGTTTTGGTTACAGAAAATTTCTTTCCTTGGTCACATTATTTCAAAAAATGGCATAACTATTGATCCTACTAAATCAAATGTTGTTGAAGAATTTCCAAGACCCACAATTATAACCGAGATCTGTATATTTCTTGGTTTGGGAGGTTATTATACGAGTATTGTTGATAATTTTGCATTGTTCCCTAGCCCACTGGCTAAATTAACTCGAAACAGTGTTAAGTTCGTTTAGACAAAAGAATGTGATGATTGTTTCCAGGAATTAAAAATAAAATTGGTCAATGATCTAATTTTGGGACTAACATCTAGAACTGGTGAGATTTTTATTTATAGGGATGCTTCATTGAAATTACTTGGTTGTGTCTTTATGCAGAATGATATGGTAATTTCTTATGCTTCACGTTAGTTGAAACCTCATGAGTTAAATTACAGTACACATGAGATGGAATTATATACTGTTGTTTTTGCTTTAAAAATTTGGGGCATCATTTGTATGGAGTAAAATGTGAAATATTTATTGACCACAAAAGTTTAAAATATATATTTACTCAAAAAATAATTGAACATGAGATAGAGGAGATGGATGGAGTTAATCAAGGATTTTGTTTTCACAATTTGTTACCATACAAGAAAAGAAAATAAAGTTGCTGATGCATTGAGTCAAAAAAGTAATGCTTCCTTAACCATGATACATTTGTAACTAGATCCTATGGTTTTTGATTTTATAAACTTTGTCATAAAAGTTATTGGTGCAAGAAATTATTCTGTTTTGTTTCAGGTGTTAGTGAAATCATCTCAATCAAACAGAATTAAGCAAGCACAGAAGGAAGATAGTGAGTTGTATAAAATGGTAGAGTTGGTTTAGAAGGGTAAGTTGCCTGATTTTAATGTTTATAATGATTGTTTTTTGAGGTATGGGATGAGATTATGTGTGCCTTATGATTCACGGTTAATGAAAGAGTTATTATGTGAATCTCATAGTTCCCCATTTTCAGTTCATTCAAGCAGTACTAAGATGTACAATGATCTTTAAGAGTATTACTAGTGGGATGGAATAAAAATAGATATTTCTAATTTTACTGTGAAGTGTTTGACTTGTCATCAAGTTAAATCAGAGCGAAAGTTACCAAAAGGGATGCTTCAATCATTATTGGTGCCAGAGTGGAAATGCAAAAATATATCCATGGACTTCGTTGTGGGATTACTGAAGACATCTGGAGTTAATAATGCAATCTGGGTTATTGTTGATCTGTATACTAAATCGACTAATTTTAATTCCAATTCGAGATACTTTGTCTCAAGATCAACTTTCATGGTTGTATATTAAAGAGATAGTCAGGTTTCATGGAGTTCCCCTTTCTATTGTATCTGATCATGATCCCAGTTTTACTTCTAACTTTTATAAAGTCCTTTAGAATTCATTAGGTACTGAATTAAATTTTAGTACAACTTTTCATCCATAATCAGATGGGTGGTCAGAACAAACAATTCAGACCCTGGAGGATATGCTACGTGCTTGTTCACTGGATTACTAGGGAAGTTGGGACCAACATATTTCTTTGGTGGAATATTCTTATAGTAATAGTTTTTATTCCAATATACAGATGGCTCTATTTGATGAATTATATGGGAAGCAGTGTAAAACTCCAGATTTTTTGGGATGAAGTAGGTGAAAAGAAGTTGATGGGACCAGAATTGGTAGAAGAGATGGCTGAAATGGTTTAGTTGATTCAGAAGTACATGAGAACAACTCAGATCAGGCAGGGATAATCAGAGGAAGGATCCTTCTTTTGAGGTTGGTGATCATGTCTTTCTCAAAGACTCTCAATCAAAAAGTGTGATGCATTTTAGTAATAATGGAAAGTTGAGTCCAAGGTTCATTGGACCCTATGAAATCTTAGAGAAAGTTGGATCACTTGATTATAGAATGGCATTACCTTAAAATTTATCCCAGGTACACAATGTTTTTCATTTTTTAATTTTGAGAAATAATATTCCAGATCTATTTCATGTTTTAAGTCTAGAGGAAGTTCAGTTGGAAGAGAATCTCTCTTATAAAGAACAACCAGTCTCGATTCATGAACGAAGGTAAAAAGTGTTGTAGAATAAGGCAATTCAACAGGTAAAGGTTTTGTGGAAAACCCATATGGTTAAAGAGTTAATTTAAGAATCTAAAAATACTATGAGGGGAAAATACCCCCATTTATTTGATAAGTGAATAGATTTACGAGGACACAATTTCCAAAAGGTGGGAAGGATGTAACATCCCATGTAAATAAAGAAATAATAAAATTTCATTTTGATTAATATTTTCTGAACTAAATATTAATTTTACATTAAAGGGGCTTCTATGATTGATTTCATATCTGATACGCAACAAAGTGTTTCTTTGAAATCTTATGTTGCACACAAGGCTGAGTCATACTAAAAAATTAATAATATAATATTATTATTTTAAATGGTAGTCAACGTCGAGCTATTGTATTGGGGAGAGTGAATATAACTAAATACAATATTATTATACATGTTTTTTAAATGTATTTACAATTATCCAATAAATTTTAGAGGCTTAAAATGTGAATTAATCGAATTTTAAGCATAAATACTCAAATATTCTTTAAAAGGTCGATTTACTGCCTTTTAATGGAGAACCCTATATAAATATAGTTTTTTTCATCAAATTTATATATTCTATTTGACAAAATAATATTCTTATTTATAATCAAGATATCAAAATTAACTTTGGATGAAATTTTGGTATTTTTCTGATAATGATCATTTTTTAATGAATAGTGATAATATTGTATTTTAATTCAAAACATCATTTTAATATAATTTATTTATAAGGTTATATTATCATTGTAATTGGTTTTAAATTTTAATTAGATTATATTTTTCCTATTTAATCCAATGTTTGTTATTGTGATTAATTTCACTTTTAAATTGGACTTAAACAAATGTCAATATTTTGATAGTTAATATTTCTTAAAAACACATTTTTTATTTTGACAATGGGAATTAATTTTAAATTCATTAATAAAAATTATTTGATTTAAATTTTTTAAAATAAACACCATTTTTGAATTTAGAATATCAAATATATCATAGGCTGAATTTTTGGAAGTTTTCTGAAAAACATCAATTTTTGATGAATAGTGAAACCACTAAGTAGTAGTTGTAAACTGACATTTTCCTTTAAATGAAATTTTACTACATCTGTGAATTGAATTTTGAAAATCTGACGTAAATGTTTATTATTAGTATATAAAATGTGATTCAATAAGATGAAAATTATTTTTGGTGAATATTAACTTTTGACTTTTATTTACCCTGGTTAAAGGTAAATTGGGTAATTCAAGTTAAAAAGAATATTATAATAATACAAAATTACGTTAAAACATGTCCTAACCTTATTGGATGAGTCATGGTCAACCATGGGAATTATTGTGTTTATTTTGGGACCCCATGAAGGCACTTAAGAGTGATAATGAAAATTTATATTAATTAATTTTATAGTAAAGAAGAAAATGATGTAAACAAATATCTTTTAGTAAATTAATTTTTTCATGGGGTTATATAAGTTATCTATTCGACTATTAATATTTTTTCAAAATATAAAAATATTTCCCACATCATGATATATTTTTATAATTTATATACATCAAATAATAAAAATTATTTATGACACAATAATGATGTAGTGTTTACTTCATTAACAAATGAATTAAATAAATAATATTATAAAGATTAAAATAATTTACAAAACCAGTTTAATTCTTATTGGATGATTTTATTTTAGACCATGAGTCATCTTATATTCTCCTTTAATATGTTTTGGACCTTTAGAAACAGAAAATCATTATATAATAAAATAATATTTTCACACTTTCCTAACGAGCCCCTCCTCCCCCTTATAAAAGCTTTCACCTCTAACCCATTCCTTACACCTCTCATGCCCCTTGTCTCATCCAAATCCAGCTGAAATAAGATCTAAATACCATATATTATACCTAGTAGCCTTAAATTAGGTAGAAGTCACTTTAAGAAGTCCTTTTGTTTCAAAACAAAGGGAGTTACCCGAATTAATGGTAACAATTTCTCTTCAATTATTATCTTTTATTTTACTTCTCCAACCCCTAAAATATTTTTATTCTTTTATTTTATAACAACACTAGTATCCTCAATATACTAGGATGTTTTTATGATATGTATTCGAACTAAACATACACACACCTCCATCTAATTGGTAAAGAACATATGATTTCTCTAGATGGAAAACTAACGCCTCACGAAATGATGATCGTTCAATTATCTATTACCTCCTCTAATGGTGGCCATTATGATATAATTGAATTTATATATGATATATATATGTTTATTATGTTTATTTTTTCTTTATGATTATTTATTTTTCATTTATAACATACCTTTATGGTTTCCATTATGGGAAAACATGATAATTTCATTTGAGGAAGTACAGACTACAGCGCCCTCAAAGTGATATGACTCATTAATTCCATATCCGGGACATATAAAGGATGGAGTTAATGATATTATATATGATATTATAATAAAATTATAATATAACTATGTATCATTATGTTTTAAT
Source organism: Viscum album (assembly GCA_963277665.1). Lineage (NCBI taxonomy): Eukaryota > Viridiplantae > Streptophyta > Magnoliopsida > Santalales > Viscaceae > Viscum > Viscum album. The sequence goes on from OY728159.1 coordinate 101,585,235, forward strand.
TACTTTAAATATGTAATAGAAATGAAAGTAGCATTCATGCGTATGTACGGCTAACCGTCTCCATGAACGGTGCATTTCATTTCGTACATCAAAATGTTATGTACTATTATAAATACATATATATACTGGATATATAAGATATATATAATATCTAAATCATGAATATAATTCTGGATATAATGAACATTTGACCACGTGAACAATTTTTGATTATAAAAAGTCCATTTTGACTCAAGTACCTAATACCGACAAAATGACCACTATTAACTTAATGATAACATAATGATTATAACATGGTAATAAGTGATATAAAATGAATAATAAACTTTAAAAATGATATTATGTAAGTATAAATTAACGTTATTTTATTATTCGGGAGATAAAATAACGAACGGGTTAAGTCAGACATGAGTTAAGGGAACTTCTTAACCCAATTTCCATTCTTTGGGTTAATCTTTTAATTTTAAATTATGTTGTGATATTATTATGTAAGAAATAAAATTTGATTTCCTATACTGTATTTATACATTATGTATGTGTACTTATGGTAAATACACATAATTTATCTATTTTATTTACAAAATTATCTTTGTATGTGACTTTGTCTCAATCTCCTTTCATTGAGGCACATGTTGTTTTATACAATATTTTATTTTATAAGGCGTATAAACCCATTTAACTTGTACTTTTATTCAAAATGATTCTTTTATCTACTAATAATTTTACTAAATTAAAAAAATAATGATTCTTTTTTACATATGCATTGACAATGACCTTTTCCACCACTATGAGTATTATTTGATCTATAGCTTCCCTAAAATGAAAATAAATACATTATACTCTTTTATGTATTTTGGTATTAAAAATGGTTTTGTTAATACATTATTTATGTCAATATTTTTGGTCGGAGTTGATACTCAAGAGGGGGTGAATTAAGTTCCTAAAAAAAAATTTGTTTAAAATATTTATATTGAAATACCCTAAATAATAAAACAAGTTAGCTTTTGAAACTAACTTACCAGTTAACAATAATTACAAACACTTGCTAGTTCAACTATTAGAGTTATTTTAAAATAGTTCTGAACTTCAAAGTAATTAGCATCAGAATATTGAAAATAGTTTAAAATAAAATAAGATGCACAATAGTTTTAACCAAGAGGTTTAGTCTCAAGATGAGACTTAGTCCTCTGAAACAGTTTATATATATAACATTGATCCACACTATAGATCGGGGTTTACAATAGTACTCAGACTGTCTGTGTCCTTAGACCTCTACCACAATTTTACATGGGAAAGAAGCTACAACAACACACAGGTTGTCCAGGTCCTCATACCTCTACCATAGTTCTACGTGGGATACACAAAGGTATAAACAGTTTGGTGTGAGGATTTTAGTATCCTCTAGTTCAGTTTAGGTGTTAGTGTGTGTCCAAACAGATAGAAGCACACACTGCTCATAATGTAATAAAAATTATCATAGTAGAGAAATAATATGGAGATGAGTTTAGAATGTTCTTTTTTAATGTCAATGCAGCTCTCAACTCCTTTGTGTTGAAGTAGATAAAGCTTTGAGTCCTTCTCTAGAAGTTGTCTTGAAAACAGAGTGTCATGGTTTTGTTCCTTCACTTCCAATATAGGTGTTCAGCTTGAAAGTGATAGTATTCCTTGTAGTGCTTGAACCTCCTCTTTGAACTTTTTTTCTTGATTTGTATGAGTGTTCTTTGAGTTATTCGTGTGTTCTTATCTATATGAACATGTGTATCTTCTAATATGTGTCCTGTATGTATCTTCTATTCTTCCTTACGTATATGTCTCCATCTTTATCTGTAGTAGCTTGATATTCCTTTTATTTCTTTTTCTATGGCAATGGGAATGATCACATTTTACAGGTATGCGGTACGGTTCCCTAACATGCCAAAAAACCACATTAATTAATAGCAGTTTTATTAAAAGAAAAAAATATGACCGTTGGAAATTAAATTGAAAGATAACAAAATAGTTTAAGAAACAGTGTAACATTAAGTCAATGAAATGAAGTCTCCTTCACACGATGTCTAGATTGATCACAATGTCTGAGTGTCACGGTGTCTTGTTCACGGTGTTTTGTTCATGATGTATTATTCACTATGTCTTGCTTCACATTGTCTTGCTTCACAGTGTCTTATTCACAGTGTATTGCTTCACGGTGTCTTGCTTCACGGTGTTTTTTTCATGGTGTCTTGCTTCACGGTGTCTTGTTCACGGTGTCTGGCTTCACGGGGTCTGGCTTTCACATTGTCTGGCTTCATGGTGTCTACTTCACGATGTCTGGTTTCATGGTTCCAGAAATACATATCAAGGGGCAGACTCATGGTGTCTTAGAGTTTTCAAAGTAAATATGTTAAGACACAAATAATAATGATAATATAAAGGAGTAGACATTTGAATTTGTCAAAGAGGATATTACAAGAGTAGATAAAAGATAGTATAAAGTAATCAAACTGAATATAGAACAATTAAGATCTTGAACATATCTTCATAAATCTTGAGAAAACATTAAACATAAATACATATGATTGGATATAATTTATAAGAGGTAACTATGTTGAATAAGATTTGTGATCACTAAAACATGATTAATACATGAGGAGTCCAACAAATATATTTAAATGATATATTGTGATTTAAATGATGAAATGTTATCTTTTCCTTATGTTTATTTTATATATAAGGAATATGTTATGGTTCTTGGGAAATTTTCTACATATACTGGTGGTTCCGTGATAAACCTTGGGCGGCTGAGCCCGAGATAGCTATCTAATGCATTGGGTAACGTTACAGAGGTAAACGCGAATGTTTCTACTAAGAGATTTAAAGAATATACTATGATGGGTATTCCAAATGTAACTCCCTACATAGTTGTGATAGCTAAAATGTAAGTATGATATGGATTCCAATAATTACCTTAACGATTTATGTTTTCTAGGTGTTATTCATAAATATTATTATTTCATGAGGTAAGATAAATATCTTTTGTTATGTATGTATTGATGATATAATGTTTTCTTTATTTGTTTTATAACCCTTACTGAGTTTTTTATGCTCGTCCCATGTATTTGAAATATTTTTCATAGGACTTAAAGATGAATAGGTTCAAGGATGGGATCAAGGAAAAGTCATGTTGTTCAAAACATGGGGAAAGTCATGACTCTTTTTTTAAGAGTTTTTATTTTATGAAAAAATGAAAACTATGTAGAAGTGTCTGCCTTGTAATTTTTGAGATATAATGTAATATTTATAGCCTAATTCTTTAAAACTCTAAACCTGAAAAGATTCTCAATGTGAATTATTCATTTAATAAATGATTAAGTAATGTTTAAGGCCATGTACTTATATTTCCAAAACAGAAGATATCTTTTAAGGACTCATGAATATTTCTCTATCAAATTTGGAGTCCACTAGACATCTGGATTGGGAGATATGGTTAAAAAACCGAACTAAAATTTTGAATTCTAGAAGATTTTGTACTACAGACAGAATGGTTCAAATGGGCCACCAGATGGATGAATTGAGAATTGGTGCCTTGCGATGAGTTATATCCCATGATGTTTTGAATTGGACAACAAAATATTATCCCATTATTAGCAATAATTTCATTCACTATTCAAAAAAGTGGACATGTGTCCTTGGGTTCCTTGCAGTTTGGCCCATTTCCCTCTAGATCATCTCCAGGGCCTCCAAATTACCTCCTCCTTTAATGAATTCATCAAAAAAAGAAACATTTCCCTTTTTAAAAGTGATAAAAAAATTAATAAAACATAAATTTAAATTTGTTTTTATTTCTATAATTTTGAATACAAAACAAGTTTATCACAATAGTGTATTGGTGAAAATGAAACAGTGAATCACGCGACATTCACACCCCCGCAACTAAAAATTTTCACTCCTAGGAAAAGTCTTATATCCTAACCAAGTATTATTCATAATTCAAATTTGAGAAATGTTCAAAGATTCTTCTAAAAATAAATTCATCCTGTCTCATTTATGAAATAAATTCTCTTATCAATTTTCTTCTATCACGTTTGAATTATTTCAAATTTATTTGTTCACCCATGAAACATTTCACACCCTACCTCACTTACAAATTTTCCATCTTCACTCAAGGAACATATTAAAGTGGAGTTATTCTCTTTTTCTATAGATCATGTGATCTTAGTATATGATTTATAAGATTCTATGTTCTCTACTAGAAGAACCTATTGTGCTACTCAAGATGAAATCCAACTGGTTGTTCTGAGGTTCAATAATTGGTAAGATTTAATGTATAAAAAATCAGAGGCAAAAGAGGAGTGTTTAATATATTAAGTAAAAAACATGTCAAAATTGAGAAAGTGTTCACAATGAATTTACATACTCATCCCCTCAGAAAGTGTATCACTTCCAACTCACTATCCCCATTGTCTATTTATGTGGGTCACAACCGATAAGTTAATAATAATCAATAAAGACCCACTTTCCTCCATTTTTTCCCTTCTGTTCTATTTTTTAATGTACATAACAATTTTCTATTTTTAAAAAAAAATCAATGGAGATAAATAGGTAAAATTTGTAAAATAATGATACAATATGGATTGTAAACCCACTTCCTAAGGAAAATGTAGGCACCCTTTCTATCAACCCATAATAATTATTCATTCATGATAATTCCCATGGAAACACCATATCCACCACACTTATTGAAAGTGAAATAATATTGTACACAAGATATGGGTAGTTAGGGATAAATAAGATTCTAATTTGGTTTCCTTATAGGGATTTCATGGTCTCTAAGGCTTAAGATGGGAAAAATGTCAAGGTGGCCAAATTTTTTGGTTAATTGTACAATATAATTTTCATTGAACTATGACCTCTATCATCAATGTATAACACTTGAATCTTATGGATTCAAACATAATCAAGGAAAATTATGGGTTTTTTACATGACCAGAGACTCTCATGAAATTGGTTTAAATGAAGAATATACAATAAAGGTCTTAGAATGTATTTCTGTTAAGGGATTAAAATATTATTCAATGCTATTGGGGAATGGGTTTCAAAAATCCATTAAATACCTAATAATGACTTGAAAATATAAATTATTGAAAAATATTCCATATTAAAATTCATTTGAAAAACATTTTTCAAAAAATAATGAAATTTTCCAAACAGTAGACTCAATAATGAAAAATGATTTGTAATTATTTTAAAGAAGGAACCTTTTTCCATAATAAAATTAAGAGTTTGACAAAAAAAGTGAGGGATAAAATAAGGGGAAAGGGACAACAATATTAAAAAAACGTGAATAAAAAGAAAAAAATGGATAAAATTCCTAAATAACTGAGGAATGAACCCATGCCCCCACTACTAGAATAAAGAATATCCTCACTATAAAAAAACGAATGTGGGAAGGAAGGATAAAACCTTATGGGTGTCATTCACAGGTCACTCCAAGAACATGGAGTTCCTCCCGAGTGGCTGTATGAATGTGCTTTATCCGCTTCCCATTGATAGTGAAGGTTTTCTTGGTTTCATCATTTTGAACCTAAACAACACCAAATACATAGATATTAGTAATATTTTATGGTCCAAACCAGTGATAACGAAGCTTACTGAGATGCAATTTTTACCTTGCATTGTAGAGGTTGAACTTATTCCCAACTTGGAATTGACGATGAAGGATAAGGTGGTGAGGGGAAACCTTGGTTCGGTCCATATAAATCCTGTAGTTCTCATATGAATATCTACACATTTACACCAGCTCCTGTATCTTTAACTTCCTCTGAGAACAAACACCAGAAAGGTTAGAATTTCATTTTTAATGGCCTAGTATTCTAGGTTCTCAATCTCAACCGGGAGGTGACAACTCTTTCAAAAAACAAAACTATAAGGTGACATTCCAATTGGGTTTTTAAAATCAGTACGATAATCACATAATGAATCATCAAGTCTAAGAATTCAATAATTTATATTGGGTTGAACATTTTTTTCATGAATTTTTTTCCCTCTCTCTTTGATACCTCATCTTAACCATTTTGTATGTGGGTGATATGAAGTAGACACTCGATGACTGACCCCATACTGACGCAAAAGTGATTTCATTGTTCAGTTGGAGAAATGAGAACCATGGTCACGAATGATGAACCAATGTAATACAAACCTACAAAAAAATTGGGTTCACAAAAATTATAGAACTTTTTTTGAATCATCTTTCTTGAAGGCACGTGCCTCTACCCATTTTGACACATAATCAACTACCAGAAGAATGTATAAGATGCGATAAAAATTGGGAAATGCCCCATAAAATCAATGACCCAAACATAAAAAACCTCATGAAAGAGGAATGGTAGTTGTGGAATTTCATTTCTTTAAGAAACATTACCCATTCTTTGACAACGAGGAAAAGATTTACAAAAATCAATGTAATCCCAAAAATGTTTTAGCCAAAAAAGACCAAGATCAATGAATTTTCAAGAAGTACAATGGGTAAAAAAGTTCCCCCACAAGAAAGCATGTGTCTGAATCTATAGATAGACTAAAACTCACTATCTAGAACACAATTTCTAAGAAATTTATCACTACATATGGGACATAGGTTGGGTTCATCCGAAATATAAAAAAGATACTAATTTTTTAGATGACCAACTTGGTTTTTTGTTGAAATCAGTAAGAATTCAAGATGCTACCAAATAATTTACAATTTTGGAATACCAAGGAATATTATCATTCACTTGGTACAATTTATTATCAATAATCATGTCATTTTTAGGAATATAGGGGGAGGATTAATTGTATGAGGCTGTTTGAATCCAACTGATATGGTCAGCCCCAACATTCTTTACTCTTTTTTTATCTCTAATTTCTAGATGGAGTTATTGAAGGAGGAGCATCCAGTGTATAATATGTGGTTTGGATTATAGTTTCTTTAGGAGATATTGAAGGGATGGATGGTCTGAGAATACAATGACTTTGGACCCTAAAAGTTATGACCTGAATTTATACATGTAAAGTACTATGGAAATGAATGATATTTCAGTAGTGGTTTAGTTTACTTGGGCATGGTCTAGTGTGCATAAGGAATAAGCTATGACATATGGATCTTGTTTGATCCATTATGACAAGACTTCCCCAGCTACATAGTTAGAGGCATCACACACGAGCGCAAATGGTAAATCCCACTAGGTTTTTGTATTACTAGGGTGACGTGAGACTCCGTTTTAAACTATTAAAAGATTCTTCACATTATTTATCAAAAAATATATTTTTCTTTTTGATTTAATCAGGTGAGGGGGAGTGAAATTTTACTAAAGTCATGATATAAATGATGGTAAAATCTAGAATGACCTAGGAAAGACTGCACATACAATACATTTTAAGGGATTGGTAAGGAAGAAATGACATTTACTTTTGATTTATCTACTGGGATTCCATACCTAGAAATGACATGCCCCAAAACAATACCTTGTCTCACCATGAAATGTAATTTCTCATAATGTAAATTGATATTCAATAAAGTGATGTAGGACTAAACCTAAAATACTCAAACATTCATCAAAAGAGGATCCATATATAGTGAAATCATCAATGATAAAATCCATGCAATTCTCCATGTAATCTGAAAAAATACTAACCATACATCGCTCTAAAATACCCAAAGCACTGCAAAGGCTAAATGGCACCCTTCTATAGGAAAATATTCTAAAGGGGAATGTGAAGGTTGTATTTTCCTAATCCTCTGGGAAAATATAGAATTGAAAGTATCCAGAATACCCATCAAGAAAACAATAACGAGACTTCCCTACTAGCCACTCTAGCATTTGGTCACTAAATGGAAATGTGAACCAGTCCTTTATAGTGTGTTAGTTTAATTGGAAATAGTCTAGGGAGAAATTCAAACTATTATTTACATGATATGGAACCAATTAATTATTTTCATTTTTTATTACTCTATGACCGTTTTTTAGGAACCACTTCTATGGGACTGACCCAATGGCTATCAGATATGGGGTAAATGATTCCAACATCCAATAATTTGGTTTCTTTATTTTTAACTACATCTAAGTGGTTTGGGTTTAGTCAAACTTGTCCCTGACTCATTATTTTACACTCATTATTTAACAAAATATGATGGGCACAAATTAATGGGATAATACTAGGAATTTATTAAATTGTCAATCCTAATGCTTGTTTATAATCCCTAAAAAGTTCAAGCAGTCACAATTCATGATCAGGAGGGAGTGAACTAGAAATGATGACGGGAAACTTGATTCCATTCTCAAGATATGAATATTTTATATCTTGAGGCATTTGTTTCAGTTCTAATTTAGTTTTATTTTAGATTTATGTGAGTGTGTGTAAATGTTAGAGGTCACTAATCTCATCTAGCTGCTCAATGATATCATCATCAGATGTGGAATGAGCTTTTACAGGATTAGCAGTATCATTGATGGTCATTGGATCCTTAGAGTTCAATAAAATATCAATTAATAAACATGCTTTACACTTTTCTAGAGAACTAAAAAAATCAATGACTAATTTATAACAATGAATTCAACCAAGGATGAAAAATCAAAAATGGGGATGGGGGAAGAAAAATAAGTGTTTTTATGGTAAGGGAGTACATCAATTGAATTTTTTTAAGGTTATTAATGTTTTTCCAAGGGGTGCATCACGGAATCAAGGATTTTTACTTTCACTACATCCCCACAAAATTCAATATATAGTGTACCATTATGAACATTAATTACGGTTTTGGTGGTTTTCCAGAAATTTCTCCCCAAAATAATTAGGGTGTGTCCATTAGTCCTGTCATGTCCATTTTTAACACATAAAAATAATTATCTAAAACTAAAATTTTCACCCTCAAAATATCATCCTCTAACACGCCATAAGGGTGTACTCTACTCTGATTTTCAAGTCGAATGACTATTCTAATGGGCTTTAGTTCACCAACCTTTAATGAAGAACAAATAAAGAATGTTCCCCTAGAAAAAGAATACTCTCCTATGACGCACAAAATTGGGAATGTTCCAAGATCATTGCCCTTGGTGGGAAGTGATGGCTATATCAATGGTGAGACATTCCTCCCCAATCTCACCTTCTCATCACCTCAATGTGTCCTTTAGTGTGTACACATATCCTTTAGAAACATGGCGTATCTTGGAATTTGTTTCATGACATCAATCAAAGGAATGTTAATTTGCACTTTTTTGAAAATTTATAATATTTCCTTATCAAGATATTTTTCCTTTTTTTTAGTTTTGTGGAGCTTTTGGGAAATTGAATAGGGATAGGTGGCTCATCTACAAACCCACTATTTCCTTTGGAAGGGCTTCTCTCAATATAAGGATTTTATTCCCTTGGACCATTTTCAGCAGTTGGGATGGTGGTTTCCGCAGAAGGGGATGACTCAAAAGGAGGGGTTATTTTTATTTTATATTGTTTCCCACTATTATGGGCTATAGAACTAACATTTACCTTATCCCTAGGGTTATATATTGGTTTTAAGGGTAGTTTACTGAACCCATGATGTTGAATTTCCTCCACATAGTTGGCTAGTTGAACTAATTGGGGTTTTAGGTCTTGTATGACTTCCTGAGTGGTTTGTTGGAATTTGAGATTGTTGGAAACCATTTGTTTCATCATATATTATAGACTAATCTTGGGTAGTGGAGGGGGTGGCTGGAATAGCCTTTGTGGTGGTTGGGTTTTTCTGCATGGTGGTGGTGGATGACTACTCTACCTCGATTGGTTCCATTGTTGTTACAGTTGGTTTTAATACCCCCATTCATAGAAAATTTGTTTTATTTCCACATATAATTAGATGGATAGTATGTTTCTTGCCTAAAGTGTTGGTTATAAGGGTGGCCTGAAAATATTTCCTCACAACTCTTAGAAGTTTCTCTCAATTGGGAGAATTGGTCAGAGTAGTGAGTGTCACAAGAACATATACCATAATGGATTAGAGGAGGAGATTGGGATTTCTCTTGGGAAAGAGTTATTTGTAGAAGAAGGGTACTTACCTCTTAAAAATTTGTGTCTACTTTCTTGTATAATTCAATACTTTTCACCTCATGGACACCTCGAATGGGTAAATTGGACCTTGAACTAAAGTTTTGAGTGTTATGTACCATGTTATCAATTAGGTTCCTTGTAGTGATTGGGGTTTTATCAAATAGGGAACCACCTATAGTATCATCAATCATGTTACAATCAATTGGAATTAAACCTTTATAAAAATACTATATTAAAAGTTGATCATTAATTTGGTGGGTTTGATACCTTGAACATTATATTTTAAATCTTTCTTAATATTCATGAAGTGTTTCCACTTGATATAGTCCTATAATAAATATTTGTTTCTTTGTTATTATACTTCAAGATGATGGGACATATTTTTCTATAAAAATGAATTTTATTTTCACCCATCATCTTATTAAAAAAATTAAAATAATATAACCTATCATTTGTTGTATCTTCTAAAGAAAAGGGGAATGATCTTAACATTACTTGTTCCTCATCCACATTAGTAGTTTTTAATTTTGAACAAATAGTGTGAAATTATTTTAAATACTTTTGTGTACCCTCTGATGTATGTCCATGTAATCTTGGTAATAAATGAATTAAACTAGATTTTAGTTCAAAATTGGGTGTTTTCCTTGTATTTGAATGTATTCGGGTTGGATATCAAAATTTAGTGAGGTTTTTTTTTGGAGTTCAATTTTTTCAGCCATTTTATACAAACTTATTTCAGTTTTAATGTGGGTTTCAGAAGAAGAATAAGTGTGATGAAGAGTTTCAATGTGGGGTGAGTCCTCCTTCAAATTGTGGTCTTGTGTGTCTCAGTGTTATTGACATAGGATCCTCTCCAACTCAGGTTTGAAATGTGGTAACTCTACAGGAGTAGAATGTGCCATACATAAAACCTAAACAAGAAATATATTAGAACCCGAAAGGATTTAAAAGGTATAAGATAAAAAAATATTCACAAAATTTACAAATATCTTATAACAAACACGCTCTAAAAATTGAAGAACTCCTCGGGAACGATGCCAAAATTTGAACATATTGTCATGAAATGTAAAATTTATAATGGTTTAAAGTTTATTTATAGTCTATGTCAGACCCTAGTTCCTATATCAAGGATATTTTAAGGGTTTAAAGAGTGTATTTTTAATAAAAATAACTTAAAATGTGGGTGGTTTTGAAAACATCATTATGAAAATAACATAATTTAAAGATTTTATTAGTTTAAAAACCACGTGGATTTTTGAAAAATATGAGATGAAGGGTTCATTTTTAGTTCACTACAAACCATTAAATTTAATATTTCTTGGATATTAATTAGGTTTTTATGTAAGTGCTTGGTTGAAATTAATTATAATCTCAATTACTTTCCTAGCTTTTATATCAAATCGCATTGAGGAAAACCTTAACATAACAATTGTATATATAAAGTAAATATATCATGAAAGGTATAATAACATCAAAATAAAATTGAAATCTCAAATATGTGGGGAAGAAAATGATTCTCGTTCTATCCATTTGAAACAACACAAGTAACGTGTTCAATAATTCACACCCATCCCTAAAAAGTAACGAGTATTTCATTAAAATCAATTATAAAAACCTTTAAAAATGAATCAAAGTAAGATAATTCTAAATAAAATGTTTTCAAACCCAATATACATCAAACTAGTAGTAGTAAAAGTGTAGAAAATCCCTTTACAAGATGATTATCTCCATCACAATGAACTCCCACTGTTTAGCTCGACATTAGGAGAAATAGGAGGCTCGAGTGGAACATCGCCTTCATCCTTTATCCCCTTATGAGGATCCGGGCCTACATAGATTATTCAATGAGTAGAGGAATCCTTGGGTTATTCAAATTGGAATAGATAGTCCTTCTAGTCGAAATTTAAAATGAGGTTCCCATTGTGCCTTTTCGTAGCCAAAATGGGATAGGGTTTTGGGAACCCTATTTTTGAGATACCAATTGTGTATTGGTTTTGGACTAGTATAAAACCATATAAAGAATTTTAAAAAAGATATTATTTGTTTTTCAGACTCTTTAATATCTTCATGTCAAATTTGGAATCTATTAGACATCTGTAATGGGATATATATGGTCTAAATAATGAACTAAACTTTTGAATTCAAGAAGATTATGTCCCCTGGACAGAATGTTTCAAATGCGCCACCAGATGGACGAATTGGGATTCAATTCCTTAATATGAGTTGCATAAAATGATTTTTTGCATTTTTCCACAATAGTTCATTCCATTTTTATGCACTAATTTCAATTACTATTAAAAAATGTGTACAGGTTTCTTTAGGTTCTATGAAGTTTGGCCAATATCCTTATAAATTATCTCTAGGGGCTTGAAATCACCTCCTCCTATAATGAATTCAATAAAAAAAGTAACATTGAACTTTTTTTACAGTAATAAAAAATAAAATAAAATAATCAAACATGAAGTAAATTTTTTCATTAAATCTAAAATTTTCAATACAAAACAAGTTTAGCACAGTGGTGTAAGGGTGAAATTGAAATAGTGAATCCAGGTGCGATCGCGTGTACATATAATTAATCACCAATTTTATCCACTCAATGATGAAATAATATTACTAGTGGATCATTATTTGAAATTTAATAAATAAAAATATGATCCTAGATCATATTTTATATTCTCCTAGAGTATATTTAACTACTATCTGTTTCTTTTTTCAACTGCAAGATACATAATTTATTAAATCCTTTTTATGTTTTTTTATATGAACAATAATTATAATCAATTGTGTTAAATAATTGGTTATTTATTATAAAGGTATATCTTTATTAAAATATATTTAATCTTTTTAATATGTTGTAACTTTTTTTACATAGCTAGGAGCCCCCATAAAAAGGAAATTCATAATGAAAAATCACCAATCTCAAAATGCAGAGTGTCGGTGGAGTAGACTAAGGGATTTATAATCAAAAAACCACTTTGAATCTTCTCTGTTTGATCATTTTCCTCTGAAATTTTATTTTTTCAACTACCTTCATTCATTATGTAAAAGATAAAAACTCACACACCTTAATGATGGTGGTTTTAACATAATTAAATTTAATAGAACTCAATTCACCCCGGTTGAGTTTTTAGTTAGATATTATCTAAGGGAAAAATTTATAACAGAGAACATGAATCTTGATTTAACATATTTTAATGGTTTAAGTAAAAATACCTTCTTTAAAATGGAGGTTATAGCGACCAACGGATAATTATGTCAATCTATAGAGACAATGTTTTTGATGGTGACAATTATCGTGGCTAGAAGGTGCGAATGGCCATTTATTTAAAAAAAATTCTTAAATGTTTATAATAAAGCCAAAAAGCCTTATAAAATTCCATAAATATAAAAAAAAACATAATATACTTATACTAAAGTGATATATTTTCTAAATTCTTATTCTATGAATGCTATAATATGTGTAATAGGTCCAAATGAGTTTAATAGAGTTTCCAAAAGTCAAAAATCTAATGACATGTGGGAAATTTTTTGTTTCCTATAATGGTATAAATAATGTTAATATTATTAGATATGATACTCCAAAAATTAGTATTGATACATTAAAAATGGTGGAAGGATAAATCATTAATATGTTTAATGTAAAACTCACTAAGATTGTGAGTAATTTTGCTACTCCAGTAACACCAGTTACTCATCCGGAGAAAGAATTAAATATTTTAAGAGATTTACCACCTAAGTAGACTAGAATATCAATATCCATCAAACATTATATAGATGTTAAGAATTTTAGAATGAAATAACTCATTGGTACTCTTATGATGAATGAAGTATAAATATTAAGTTGAATATGGGGAACATGAATTGTTTAAGAAATAAAATGATTCCTTGAACGTTCATACTTATATTGATTACATGAATAAAAATGGTATATAGATCTATAAATATTCTAAATAAAAATATTCCTCAATATTTTTTGATGAAATGCATAACATTAAAAATTTTGTTGAAAGTTGATAAAGTTACATTACAAGGGGAGATGTTTTAAAAGACCTTTCAACAATTATAAGAAGTATGGTAGACATTATAATGAAGTGATATGCTATGAGTGAAACAATCTTGAAAAAATTAAGGAATATTGTCCTCAATTTAAAGAAAAAAAAATTGGATAAAAATAGTTCATGGATTTTTGATATAATAAGAAACCCAAAAAGGATATGGAAGTCACATGGAGTGATTCAGAAGTCTTTAGAAATTATCCATCTTCTGAATCAGAAGCATAAATATCTAATCAAAAGCCAAAAGCTTCTTCTATGGAACATTTATATGTGGAAAAATCCAATTATTATTTTTTATCATGAGTTTGAGTATGATAAAAAAATTCATCATATTAATAATTAAATAAATACAATACTATATCAGAAAGTATGCATGAAATATTGAAAAATAAAAACAAATCCCTTTGAAATTTCACAACAATTTTTGTAATAAAGAGTACATAAATAATAAATTTTTAGATTTGAAAAACAGTTTGGAAAAGTATAAATTATTATGTACATAATAGAATAATTCAATTGAAAATCAATATAAATAACTAAAAAATAACAAAAAAACTACAAGTTTTTTTTACTAAGGGGGGCGGGACTATGTAAACAAAATTCTTGGCCAAAACCAACTCAGAAGAGGAATTTTTTTATTTTGAAATCATGGTGAAAGGACCAAATTTATGGATACTTTTTTATGTAGTTATATATACAAAACACTTACCAATGTTACTTGTTTTTATTATGTATAGGTAGTAAATTGACTAAATTTTCTTTACTATGAAAAATAATTAGTTTGTGTGATTAAAAATGATTTTCCTAAACAAATTAAAAATTAATTGTTGGGTATTAAGGAATATGCAAGTATATTTGGGTCCCGAAATAATTTATGGCAAACATTTCTAAACCCACGTATGTTTTAGTACCAAAAAAATCATGTTTTTGGATTTATCATTGCATTTAGATATCCAAAAAGACAAAAATGAAAAATGGTTCATGGAAAATGGATGTTCTTCTAACATGAGTGGATATTTCTCTAATATTCAGACATTATCTAAGATTTAGGGAGGTTATGTCACATTTATTGAAAATGAAAAAGGTAAGATATTTTGAATTTGAAATATTAGAAAACTAAAAAAAATCTTTATAAAAAATTTATTTTATATTTAATGCTTAAAGAAAAAAATGTTAAGAATTTATCATCTTTGTGATAATGATTATTTAGCTGATTTTTTCTAATAATTCAATAAAAAAATTTAATGAAAAATATCTGTTGTTTAGAGAACCATGAATACATTTATATCATACTTCTTTTTGTATAGAAAATATAAATTGTTTGAATGATGAAGTAAATGAATCATGGATTTTTCATAAATGTCTTGGACATATTAAGGTTTATTCAATGAAATAATTATACAAAATAAATTTAATTTCAGATTTTCCAAATCTTAAATTGGATAAAAAGAAACAATGTGATGCATTTTAAATGGAAAAGCGACACAATTTAATTTTTAAACCAATTAAATACATTTACAGTTATAAATATCTATATATTATAACTATGGATTTTTTTGAATCTTCTATAATATTAATCCTTTATGGAATATCATTTTTAATGTGTTAGTTTAATATTTTTAATAATTTCATTGGGTTTATTACATTAAATTTAAGAGTGTAGCATGCTCTGTTTTTTTTATTTTGGTAAACTTGTTCAAAATTAAAAATATTATAAAATTATAACTTTGAAATGTGATAGTATATAAGAATTTGATAATCAGGAATTCAAATAGAATTTCAAAAAATAGGGTATGAAAAATAACAATTTCTACTCCTTAAAAAACATAATAGAATGGTGTTATTGAATTTATAAATAGTTCCTTACATGAAATTTATATAACAAAGTAATATGAATATATAATGACCACCTTTTTATGGGATAAAGATATTAATGTAACATGTTTTATCTTAAATATAGTTTTAATGAGGCCTATATTAAAGAAAACACTCTATGAGTTTTGGAATAAAGGAAAACAATAGGTTAGAAAATTCAAAGAGTTTGGATGTAAGGTTTATATTCTAAACACTGAGTATTATCTTAGTAAATTTGAACTCATGTTGATGGAGGAATATCTCATATATATTCTTCTATAACCGAATTTTATAGAGTTTTCAAAACGTTCAAGAAATATTAAAGATTCGACTCATGTGATGTTTGATGAATGCGATCCTTTTGACAACAAAATGATCCCAGATGATGAAGTTAGTAACTCTATTTAAGAAATAAGACTTGAACACAAATTTAACAACAAAAAGGATGATGATTTGTAATTGTTTTAGTGAACTAATTCCAAGAAGGGATGATACTAGTACACCAGAATGTGTGCTACCTTAAAAACCAGGAAACCCTAAGGGCCATTATATATTAACTATCATTGGATGTTTAGATTAAGGGATTAATAATATATGGAAAGTTTAAAACCTTATATGATTCTATTCATTTTATTATCAAAAATATTTCCTATAATAGTAGAAAAAGTTTTTATACATGAGAGTTGGGTTTTAGAAATGCAAGAAGAGATAAAATGGTTCAAGAGGAGAAAGGTATGAGTATTAGTTGATAGTCCCTATAATGATCCAGTTATTGGAAAAAAATGTTGTTTTTGAAATAAAATGGATGATCATGTTCTGATAACTCAGAAGAAATATTTATTTGATTCCAAAGGCTATAATAAAAAATAAGTCATATGATTTTTAAATTATATCAGATGGATATTATATAACATTTTCTAAGAGTATTTTAAATAGATTAAGTATTTATTGAACAACCTCTTAGTTTTAAAGGCCTTGATGTTCAAAATCTTTTTTCTAATCCTAATAAATCTCTCTATAGAATAAAACAAGAAACTATATCTTGGTATTAATATTAAGTAGTTATATTTTATGAAATTATTTTAATGTGGTATTGAAAGACCTTACCATTTTCATCAAAACATTAGTAATAGGTACTTCTCTACATTTTTTGTTAAAATATATGTCAATGATGTTATTTTTTATAAATAAATAAAAAAAATTAAAATAAAATTTCAAAACTCATGAAAACATTCTAATCAAAATACAGAAAAAATAATGTTATGATAATTAAAAATAATTATTTTTCATTCTCTATTTTTCAAAAAAAAAATATTTTTTTTATTTTACATAATATAAAGATGCTGACATTAGTTGGTTTTTAATAGATATGAAGAGCACACAAGAGCATTTCACTTTATTGGGAAATCCTTATTTTCATAGTCAAGTATGAAATTTGTTTTTGAACCATTATCAACTGTTGAAACTGAATATATTACTCTTGGAAGTTTGTATGCACATTTTTTTGTGGATGAAACACACATGGATGGATTTTGGTATTGATTTTAATAATGTTATAATCAAATGTGACATAGAATCTGCTATTAAAATTTCAAAAATTATAATAAATAATTATAGAATAACGATAATTGATTCAATGCATTATTTCTTAAGAGACCATTCAAAAAATGTAGAAATCTCTTTTGAATTTGTTTTCATAGAAAACTAATTAGAAGAAATTTTTAAAAGAACTTTTCTTTATGAATGATTTGATCTTATTAAATATGAATTAGGTTTGTTTAATTTTGATAATTTATATTTTACTCATTTTTTATATAATAAGAGTATATTTATATTTAGTGAATTATTATTTACATTATTTATTTAGTGATGTACAACAAAATTTTTGAGTATTTATCACATATTAATAATAAGGGTAGGATAGTAAAACTTTATTATCCTTAATGTCACACTAACTGACTCTCCAGTTATTTTAAATAAAATGAAGGAAAATTAGTTGTGTATTGAAACCAATTTTTGAACTCTTTTTGAACCTCATAGATTTCATATTTTCACCTATAAACCCCTATCCCAAATCCTTCAATCCTTTGAATCCCTTCCTATAATAGAAAAAACAAAGAGAATGGATGGATATAATTTTAGAATATATAAGTTCCCAATGAAAACATGAAATATATTAAGCTAAAGAGATATAAATTTCAATTTGTTAGATGGGTTATGCATTTTTCTCAATAAATTTATAAATTATCAATGATGGGATTTATTTTTTAAAGAGAAGTGAACCGAGTTTTTAGATGAAAAATATTTATGAGAGTCGTAAGAAAGATTTGTGTTTTAGTCTGGTGATAATGATGAAATTTTTATTGTAATATTAAACAAGAAGAATTTTTTGATAAAATCTATGAAATTATTAAATGTTTTTTGCTTCGCTCATAAAGGAAATTACTATTTAAATGCCTCCATAACTCTGATAGATGATGTAATAACCCTAGAAATAATTAAGAAATTTGTTGTAATGTCTTACATAGATAAAAAGCCTATAAATAACTTGGAACCATAGAGAGTGGTTCCTCTAACGTTTATTTAATGAGCCATTTCTCAAAATAATGATGAGTCTGAGAATTTTTTTTAAATATATTAAAATTTTGTATCTATTTATGATCAAAAAACACTTGAATTTAGAATGATATAAAATGAACTACAAATTCCATATTCAAAATAAATCAGTCAATGTTTACACTTTTGAATGTTTGTTAACCCTGAAATTTTGTAAAACCTTTGTTTGTTTGGATGAAACTAATGCGACTCATTGTCATTTAGTTAAGAAAGTTAAGTGGTAGTGTGATGAATATAAGTGTATTATAAATTAATTTTTATATAAATATGTTGTTACTGGATAGTTTATAATAAGTGATAGAAGTTGACCATGCGAATACTCATGGGGAGTCATCTCGTATGGTGGTTACAAGTGAGGTTTCAGTTCACACTCTTGTAGATTTTATTTCAAATATTGAATAATATATTAATAATATGGATGAAAGATATATTTTGGATAAATAAAATATTTATAAAAGGTGAATAATACTAATATTTTTCATTTGTTAAAAAACCTGAATATGAGGTTATCCTAGATGTTTGGTTAGAAACATGTTAAGTGGTTGGAAGTAATAATCTTGCTACATCCTTGCGGTTTCTTTATCTATTACTACTCTAAAGGAAACATTATATTTTTATACTATAAGAATAGATAGTATTGGTCAAGATAAGACCATTTCTACATCATTTTGAGTGATCCATTTCTCTAAAATAACTCATTCAATGCAGGCCAATTGTAAAGTCAGAAGAGAATAAGTATATTATCCATCAAAATGTTGTTGGTGATGATGATGAATATTTAGATGAATAATATTAACCTCATATAATTTTTTTACTTAGAAAATATCAATATCAGAATATGGGGAACCAACTAATATTATATTGATTTTCCCCATATTGATGAAAGTCATTTGGTTGATAAAGATTGTAGTTCCAAAGTACACCAATATCTATTTTCTCATATTAATTACCATAATACCAGTTCTAAAGTTCCTAAATTTGAATTAAATGATGTAGATGAAAGAGATAAAAGAATTATTACAATCTAATGATTCAATTGTATGAATTTATGAATCATTTAATTGAGTCTAGATGAAAAATAAGGTCCCTATGAGAACAATTTATCTCAAATAATGATATTAGTGAGTTAAAATTATAATTTTATTAATTTTGGAAAATGTATTGAAATATTATATAGGATAATCCTCTGGAAGGAAATATATAGATTAGGTCCATATAGAATAAATATTGTACTAAGTTTCTATCTCTATATATATATTGAATTCTTCCATATATTATATATAATGTGCACTTCCCTCTATATAATTATTGCAAGAATTTCATAGGAATGTGGTTGTTAAAGTTAGGATCGTGAAAAAATACAATGAAGCTATATTTTGAACATTGATAAGTCTCATTAAGAAATGAGTTCTTTTCTTGAGGGTAGATTATAATTAATTCGTGATGTTTCAATTCATATAAAAGGAATTCAATTTTATAATAACTTGATTGAGAAAATTTGCAACAATTTTGAAGATTTGGAAGAAAATTTGGTCACCCAAATCATTTAATTGAGAGAAACATGTAATTATATTCTTTTTTTTATGAATAAGACACTTTTGGTGATAAAAAAAGCATTGAGTCCCTTTAAAAGAAAAATAAATTAATCCCCAAGGATAAAAACGTATTTATTCTTCTACTATTGGTTCATTTTTTCTATTCTATTATTAGTTTGATATTTTAATTAAGTTAGTTTTTTACTAAGGGAAAAGAGAAATTTTATAACTTCTTTTGGAATTTTTGTCTGACAATGTGGAATGGTTTCACAAAATTATATGATTTTTAAAAAATATATATGTTTAAGTGAAATGACATATGCATAGATTATCTCTATAAAATAATAGAAAAACTATCTATTTAACCTCTCATTTATGAAAATTATGCCTTCAAATCATAGATAATCAAATAAATATTTGATCTAATTAAAATTTATTAAATGGATAACCACATGTTTTCTGAAGAATATTCTTTACCGTTACCTGTGTCTCCCTCTAAGTTAACAATTGTACCAGTGTATCACTTTGATTTCACCAGAGCTATGAAGAATAATCTCTAGAGATAATCTAGTTCATTTAGGATCACTCATGTAGATCGATCTTTTATTAGAGGGAATTTTTATACACTGTGTGATTTCATTGGAGTTAGTACTGATGATAAACATCCTACATCCTATTTACTGATCAACTAACATCAATATTTTAACATTCCACCTCCAAAAGATATACTGAAGACACATGAAAAATTTGTTCTCATGATAGAGTTACTAAACTGGTTATAGGGTCTAAAATAAATATAACTTATAATATTATTATATTTTAATTCCATTAATATAATTTATTTCGTTCATATTATGTAACTGTATACATGAATGTTTTTCCTATTTTTCATATATCTGGATGTTTTCAATTTTTTCATTCTTATATTTCATTTATTTCAATTGTTATAAGTTTACTTAATATTTAATATTTTTATTATATTTATTAGTTTTGGGTTTATTTTTCCTTATTTAAATTCATTATTTTCTCATTTATATTTCTCATTATTATTGATTATTTTTATTTCATTTTATTTATATTATCAATTCTATTTTTATTTCAAGTTCATAAAAATTTCTATTGATATTTGGAATATCTTATTTGGACCATTTAAATTTGTTCTTGTACGAAATTATCTCTATTATTGTCATTATCCCACTTTTTTATATCAAAAAAAGGGAGAGAAGAAAAATTTGTAAACAAAAATTAAGTATTTTAAAACATTTTTTTCAATGTTTTTTTTATTCCATGGGTTTTGTGATCATAAAAAAGATGGATATTGTTAAACATAATTAATTTGTTACAACGTATCTTAGTTTTCATGTGTTTTGATGATTCAAAAAATACATTTTTCATTCAAATGAGCATGTATTAAGTGTTTTATATTATATTACATTATAATATCTGAAATATTTATTTCAATGAAATTTATTGAATGCTAATGTTAAGTCAATAATTTAATTAGATTTTTTATTTTTGACTTATTTTAAACCATGGGTTTATATTATGCGTAACATTAAAATATTTTATAGTAAAATATCTGTATTATTTGAAATTTTCTTTCCCTGAAAAATAATTTTATATTGTAGAAGGTATATATTGAAATTTTATATTACTACATAATATAATATCTTATATAGAATGAAAATTATCTTCAACATGAATAATGTTAGAAATATCATACCGATGTAAATTAGAAGAAGTATTTTATCTTATGAAATGGGAGTTTGTTTAAGGATATTCTTATGTACTTCAAAGGAAGTATTTGAAGTCATTTATCATACTAAGTAAGAAAATTTCTTACAATGAAGAATTATCTTACCCAAAGGGAATAAATATATTTCATCTTAAAATAATAGTGTTTTTAGATTATTATCATTTAAATAATAATAATATATCCTATTGATCATCATGATTATACATGTAACATTGGAGTAATCTCTTGATAGTAAAATTGATGATTTTAAGCACATTAGAAAAATATATTCCTTTATAATAAAAGTTGAATTTAGAGAATGTTTCATTTTAAAATGGATGGTATTATTTGAAAAAGACTATTTTTGAAATGATCACCATAGAAGTCTATTCTATATTTGTAAAGGAAGGACACAAGCCCTTAAGAACTTTTCTTATAAACATTTCAAAGGATTATTCAATTGATTGTAATGATAATCGAGTATGATTATGTTCAAAATATATGTTGATATATAAATAGAAAAGTTAGCTTCTTCATTAAGAAGTTATATGAATCTATAGATTAACATAAAGGCAGAAATGAAGATTTAAATTGTGTATATTGATGAAATAACATAAGTTCCCCACTCTATTCTTGTGTAATGTGTTTAAAAGATTAGTATTTGAAAATGAAGAACATCCAGATCTGAACCAATAAGAGTTTTCATCTTATATAGACATATCTTCAACAACTATCAGCTAATTATTGCAATTGTGAGGGACATAATTCTTTAAATCCTATTTATCTATATTTCATTCAGTACTCATTATGAATGAGTTTTCTAAATATATGGATAATTATTGTGAAGAGAGGCCCTAGTTAAAATATCTTGGAATATTGTAATAAGTAACAAGTAATATTACTCAGCTAAGATCTCCTAAAAAAGGGTTTCATAGTGAAAATTACCATACTCAAGGTGTAGAGTGTTGGTGGAGTGGATGAGGGGATTTTTATTCTCTAAACCACTATAAATAACTTATGGTTGGTATTTTTTAAATTTATAATTTATTTTTTCTATTGTTTTCTTTTCTTAAGGATATGATCAAAACATGTATACCTTAATTATGGTGGTTTTAATGTATAAAAATTTTAAATAATCCAATTCAAACCTACTATGTTTTTAGTTAGACATTATCTAGGGCCACACAAATATGGTATCATTATCATTTCTTCTCATTTTTCTATTCTCTTCCATTTTCATCATTCCTTTCAAACCCAAATCCTCTATAATTAATTTAGGGGTATATTAATATTATATAAATAATTTTATCCTAATGTAATTATTAATTTCCGGACATATTGTATGCCACACTTCCCTTCCTCTTCTTTTAGCAATGTCCAGTCAATGATTGGTAAACTGTTTATAAGGTTATTTATAACTATTTTCTTATCCCCACCTTTGAGGATGGATACTATGAACTATATATAGTATATAAATATTTAATTACATGTTTTTTATGAATTTTAAATTTATTTTACTTATGTTTAATTGACCTTGAACAAAAATAAAGCAATCAAACCAATATAGGTAATTTAATGAAAACACGACTCTAAAATAATTATCATTTCACAAAGAGTATTATAAAATACAATGATATAATTATTTCGACACAATAGTTACATAAATATATATAATTAGCTTCTAGTTTTATGTGACAATAAATATATATATGTTATACATGATGGGTAAATGAGACAAAACGTAATGAGATTTAAGGTTAGGGGAATTCTCAAACCAAAATCCTTTTTTGGTTTATTTCCTCCCTTACACAATTTTCAATATGGATGCTCTTATTCTTTCATAAAAAATTTATTTCACAATTTTTTACCAATTTTTTATTTGGATATACATTTTTCTACCTTTTACAAATGATTTTTAATCCACTTAAAAATGTTTTTCAAATAGAGTTTAATTTCCAAACCATCACATTGGCTCTTGTTGAGATCTTTCTACTCCACCAAATAATGATGAATTTTTATTCAAAACTATTATCTCCCTTATTCATTTGTAAACAAAAAAATGTTATTCATGAATGTTTTTTTATAAATCCTTTATAAAACCCATTCCTAATTAGGTTTTCATTTCATGATTATGATAATTTTATGTTTCATTTTCGTATTTCAGGCAAGATAATGAGAATTTTATGATTTGAGAGGTTGAAAAAATACTATATTACCCACAAATGCATTGGTTAATGTGAAAAATGTAATTATATTTTGTTTATTATGAATAAAAATGTTTCTATATTTGTTTATAATTACGATAATAAAATTTATATACATATGTCATATGTGAACATGATTCTAGATTTATTAACAACTATGTATGATATTTAACCCCTATAAAAATATGTATTATTACTATGAATATTCCATAACCCATTCCCTTTCCAAATTTTTTCCTCATGCTTATGATTATGATTTCACATTTATGATATAATGATAGGGATTTTTCTCACCCATGTATAATTCAGTCATGTCTCTTATTCCTTTTAGGTTATCCTTCCACTTATTGGTATTTTATCTTGTCCAATTCATTTATGTATGTCCTTTTGTGATTATATATAATAATGTTAATATGATATATTTTAGGAGGATGAAAAAGAATGATTTAAATAATGTTTACAATTTTTTATTTTCAAATGTTTTATAAACATAATTATTCCATGATACTAAAACATTTGATCATAGAATGTATTACCAATATTTTATGTTTCTTAATAATAATGTAATCATCCTGTAAGAAAATATTGGATAACAATATTTTAATAATTAAGACTCATATTTTCTTTATTGGGGCCATAGTTGTTTTCGAGATACTGCCCTTGTTTTATAGGCTATACCAACTTCCATTATGAAATGAGCCTAGAGGGTCATGATATAAGTGAATCTAGAATATCATTAATTCAATAAAATATATGTTTAAGAATAAATTAATTCTAAATTTGTAGAATATAATTTATTCATGTTATATTGATCACAAATTCAATCAGAATATTATTATAGTCAATAACAAGTTATTTTAATTTTATCTCTTTTTCATTCACAACATAAATAAATATAATATTTTTTTCATTATATATGGGATTTTATGATTTAATTATTTATTTTGGTGAATAAAATAAATTTTAATTCAAGAGTGAAGTGAATAATCTATTTTTTATTAAATGAATATTATTTTTTTAATCATGGTTTGATAATATTTATGGAGGCATACATATTTAGTTAATAATCGATTAAATATATATTACCACCATTAAAATTAACATATTTCAATTTTATTTAAAAAATAATAATAAAATATTAAAATTCACCGAAAATAAAAATATTTTTATTATTATTTTAGGGGAGGTGAAATAAGGTTTTTATTAGGGTTAAAAAAAATACTGAATGCAATTAAATTTAATTTGGACTTATGTATGAAAACTATAATGTGTCATTTTTTTAACATGCAGTCTTTATTTCCTACAAATCACCTCTCATGATCTAGAGAAAGAATTAGTTATAATCCTTTAGGTCTCTTATGTTTCTGTAGAGATAATCTAATATGTTTCAAAAATTGATCAAGAACATAAATGATGGAACACATTATATCCATTCACAATCACTTGAGATATCACAGAAAAACATTTGAAACTTCATGGAATATATGTGGATATTGTTATAGGAATGCTAATTTGATTTAACAATGCTTTGACGTTGTTGAAAAAATTGTCTATCGATCCGATGGCATTAAGAATGATAAGAAATAAAATCGATAATAAAATAAAATAAATATTTATTTTAATTAAAATATTCCCCATAAATTTTAAGGGAAGATCATATTAAAGTATTTTATTCAATTTACTGATGTTTAGGTGGAATAATTTTAAACAAGAATTATGCACCAACATCTCTTTCATATTAAGAATCCTTAAGTGGTTTGAGAGTGGTTATTATAATTTCTAATAATTATTAAAATTTAATTTATTTAAATTTATCTTAAGGGTCTAATATTGATTCCAATTTTTAAGAATACTGGTTAATTGAATATTTTATAGTCAATAATGGCCCAGGAGAAAAATCATTTATTTAAAAAAATCTATTTTAATTATATATATTTTAGCAACTTTAAATAAAATAAATAGAATAAAATAAATGGAGGTGTTTGATAGGTTTTTAATGATGTTTTATTTTTTTTATTTATTGTTAAGGAATTAAATATATTTCATATATTACTAACACATATTAATATGTGTGTTTGGGTGTTTATATTTTATATTTTTTGTATATATTAAAAATAACATAAAATATTTCTTTTTATGGTGGGGGTAATCCCCCTACTCTGTGTTGAACCCACTTGGTAAAGAGTTGTATTTTTTCAATAATTATGATTCTGAAAAGTTTTGAAAAGAGAATAATGAAATGAGTTTGAAGTACCCATACATGTGGGGTGATATGATGTATCAAAAAGTACAATAGTAAGGTTTTAAATATATAATGAGATGAGAATATTAAAGAACATCATATGGCCTTTCATTTCTGAAGTACCCTCAAGTTGTTATTAACATGCTAAAGACAAATGTTATCCATGATGGATTAAGAATATGATTTTCTATCATTGTAAATATATAAAATTGATTGAGTTTTTAAAAATATTTCCCGAAGGAAACTTGTCTACAAATGGTTGGAAAAGTTGGATGAAAGAATGAAGAAGTCGCTGCTTAATGGTTCATGTGGAGAAAATGTTTAAGTTTATTTTAGGACATTAAGTAAATTGATGTGTTGTGATTTTTTTGTGGAGTATGATGTTGTTAAGATAATATATCTATATGTGGATATTGGGAAAACTACTATGGAGATCCATCCTAAGTATTAGCATATAACAAAGGATGATGTTATATAAAGAAGAAACTTGGATGATATTTGAATAAGTATTGAAGTTTGAAGGGGAAATGGAATACTATTGATGTACTTAACAATCTAGATTTGGGTTCTATCTAAAATATAACCCAACCAAGTCTTTTACACCACCCAAAGTGATTTACTTTTCGCCACGAGCTAACAACTAGTTTTTAGGAATAAAAAGAATAAAATTGGGAATTATTTTCCCCTTATACACATATAATAATTATGTAATGGAAACACAATTAATAAACATGAAACTTGATATAATCTTAACTCATTATATAGAAAAGATATAACTAATACATATATAAAACCTCTATATAAATAGATATAGTTAAGTCAGAGAATGAAATACAATTGGCTAAATGAAATTAAAAATCTCAATTAAAAGAAATGGATCAAACAATCTCCTATAACCCACCACATGTCCCATGATAACGATTAAAATCTACATACCTCATGGAGGGTCTAATGGATGTGAACTATTTAGAACAAACATGAACCTTTTAAAAATATCCATGAGCTAAAATCCCAATAGGTCATGATACAAACCAAATATAAGAAATACATTTCATATTACATTTTAAAAATTACATTTTTGAATAAAATATAAAAAAATAATTTTCATTATGGTTTTAAAATAAAATAATAACATATAAAAATTGTCTAAAAACTATTTTCCTAATATTTTACTAAAATTAAAAAAAGCATTTTGAAAAAAAACTAGTAAATACCTCTTGGATAAATAACAATTTTATGTTCCAACTTTAAAACCATTTCATAAATAAATTCTTTAGTAATATCCATTTCAATGCTCAATGATATTCCAAATTTACTGATGGTATTCCACAACAAATTTTAAAACCATCTTTATATCATATTAGGAACATTAGCCTAATATCCCATTTTCGAAACTCACACACACACAAATACACTTGGAGTTAAAAAACATTTCTCTCTTCTCACACGAGAACATTTTTTATACTCATTTATAAAAAGAGTTTGAGAATACAATAAAATCAAACTTTTCTTTTTTCATTCATTGAAAACATTTCACAATCCCTTTTCAAAAAAATTTAGATGAAGCCCACAAAAATAAGGATTAATGAGCATGGTTAGGCATTACTAAGTTAAGTCATACATCAAGGGAAAATAAAAAACAAGAACATATTTTCTAAACATTAATATAAAGATGATGGGATATAATAAAATCATAACAATAAATCCCCTCAATGATTATCATGGCCATGCACCACTATGTGAAGTTATATAACAAGGGGAAACAATGATAAGAACATACAGTCCAAAAAATAATATAAATGGCAGGAGATACAATCATTGAAAAAAGATAAATCCCCTAAATGATCCTAAAAAAGATCTTAGTTTTATGGGAATCATCAATAATATCTAATAATAAAATAATCTTAAATGGTCATAAGGTTCCTAGGACAACACTACTGAATCTATCAACATTCCAAAATGTCTAGCAAAACATCCAAAATATTATGTCACTATAACTTTTTTTTCACAGTATCGAATATAATATTTTCCCTAGAATTCCTTTCTCCACAAGACCAAAAAAATTATTTCCTTAGGAAGAATTAAACAATGGGATCATATTAAAAGAAACTTATAGCACATCGGCCTACCACTCCTTCAAGTCTAAAAACCTTAGAGTAAGTAGGAAGCACTTAAGTAGTCAACCCACTGTCACAGTAGGGTTTTACCACACATAGGTCATATAGTATCTACCAGGGACTCCCACGATGAGTCAAAATTGAGGTGAGAAAAATCAAACAATACTTATACTCAAGGATCAATTATTTTAAAATAACTCACACATATCTTTTTACCATCACAATAAGAATCCACATATAAATCAAAAATAAAGAACATATGAAAATGATTCAAGGGTCTTATGTGTGAATCACATATATTATGGAAACTATTTTTTCATAAAATTCCAATCAAGCCATATATTAACAAAAGACACTTGGAATGAAAAATATTTTATCATCTAAAAAAATTCAGTAAATATACTCTTGAATTTTTTTTATTAACACACTTTTAAAACTCAATGGAACACAATATTCCATTTTTATATCACTATTGGAAATGTTCAATGCCACAACATTTCCAAAATATAAACCATATGGAATAATAAAACCTTTTGAAATAAACCAACTCATTTATAAATATAAAAAGGTTTAAATACCTAAAACATTTGTTAGAAAAACTAACAAATTTTATAAAAAGGTTTCATATAGCACACTATGGTTAACAAACCCCTTTAAAAATCACACAAAACTTGTTAAAAATTTAAAGTATTTTCAAAACACATAAAATTTTTGTTTGAAAAAATAATAACTGTAGAAAACATTTTTAGAACATCAATTCGATGCCTGACACCACATTTTAAAAAAATTATTATAAAATATTCCCATTGTTAAAAAAAATTGGAATTGAATCCCATTCCATTCCTATGAAAATAATATATTTTAAATTATATTAACCCATAATTCAACTTGGATACATGAATATTTTAAAATATATACCATTTTCGAACATCATACAATTATAGGAATGGAATATAAAGTGATGAATAAGAGACACATACCATTGTTTAAAGGAAATGCTGGCATATGATGTCTCATATGATAGAGAACAAACCACAAAGCCAAGATGTACACTTTACAAACCCCATATGAGAAAATACACAGGTTTCAAACTAGTTCCCACCCTAAGATTGACCCATAATTAAAATATGGTTCAGGGGTGGCAAAACAATCAAGGTAGAATGTGATAATAAAGGAGAGATATGGGTTTTAAAGAAATTATAATTTATAGAATCACTTAAATACATTCTATAAAAAGTGAAGATATTAATGTAAGAAGATAAAGAGGGCCAAAGGCAGTATGCCGAGTCTATTCGATCGAGAAGACAATATAATAGGGGGATGGAAAGATAAAAAAATAAATGAAAATGATAAATTACACTTTTTAATGTATATATATAGGATTGAATGTTTACTAGATTGTGATCCAGCTCTGAATGAGGGACTGAATCACCAAACTCCACATTAAAGGTTTCTCTTTATCATGTAATGGTAGGACAAATCATGCTTTAACCATGCTAAATGAAACTGTCAAAATGCATATCCAGTCTATATTGTTTCCCATGACTTACCAAATTGTGTATATTCCATGTGCTATAGTCTAGACTCACCAAGAGTACCGTATAATTTTTTATAGGACTATAATAGTTTGGTCATAACCATATAGTACCCATGATGAGAACATATGTTCTAAAAAATAAACTAAAGAACTAGATGATGTGGGTAGATGCATGGTTTCCCTTATACATTGTGTGTAAACCATTCATTGTAAAAAAAACACTAAATTTAAATGTTTTGGTCTTAGACTCCATGTAAATTCAAAAAAACCCCTATGCCATGAAAATAATATGAAATAAATAATATAATGAAATTAAATGTTTAAAAAATCTACCCATCATGAAACTTTCTTTCCCCAAAAATTATTATGTCCATGTAAAATTCAAATGAGAATAGATTATAAAACAACACTCAAGAAGAATGGTGGGTCCTCAAACAACAAGAAAAATCCTAAAAAATTGATCTTTCCCAAGAAAAAACTGATCAAATAAAGTCTCTATAGTATTATAGGCCAACCATCATTCTCCACACAATTTATGAATGTACAAAAATGATTAAAAACTAAAAAACAACTTTTAATAGAATAAGTGGATATCCCAAAATGACATAGTTCCCAAAATATCCAGATGAGTTTTATGGAAATCCATTAGACCAATCCAACCACTAGTAACCTATTAGGAACTACAATGAAATAACTACTCGAATATACATCTCAATGTGTAAAAAAATATGGTCCCCAAACCCAAGGTGTCCAAAATCTAACAAGCACAAGAACAAGAGACATACCTTGTTAAGAAACAAAATTTAAAAAACTTATGTTTGACACCAAACATGTGGGGTTTTTTAAATCCATTTCCTTGGTATACCATAAAATGGTTTTTTGGATGTAATAGAAAGCCTAGTGGAATCCGCAACCCTAGAAGATACAATATTACACCCCAAATACCTTGATATACCCCCAACGATATTCCCATGTACAAAATTGTGAGAAAAAATCATCCCATGGTCTACACCATAAAATGTAATGAAAAATCCATATAAAGTGAGGTGGTAAAAATAATTCCCAAAAGGAATATCTCATGTAATGTGAAACCAAAGTATAAACTCAAAAAAACTAGTCCAAGGCCTCCTCATGTCAATACAATCCATAAATGAATGAGAAAAATATCAAATATAGACCATCATCAAAATGTGATTTAACCAAGTACCCAAAGGATACAATGAATGATATACATTCATCCATCAACCCTATAAATATTTAATGATCAACCTTTTAAACATTTTACTTGAGCTCACACAAGAGTCTCTGAGTGAAACTAATCCTTACTAGTCCATCAATAAAACTGAGGTTCACAGCTCTAAGCCACTAGATGCAAATGTTCTAAAAAATAACCAGTAAATAATTACAGCCTTAGATAAATCCAAATCACATAAAAGGAAACCACACATGTCACTCTATTTAGAGACTGGGTAGTGTCAAATTAAATGAAAACTACCCCAAAGATAGACAATCTATTTCCAAACTAGACCTTTCTTGGAGTATTTCATTAAATTATGTGAGGAAAATAATCTTAAATGGTAATGAACCTAAAATATCAATTATAAAGTTAGGTAATGATTAAAATTGGACCTTATTTCATTCAAAACAAATAGAAACCATTTTATAATTAAAATATCAAGATCTTGATATGGTTAATTTAAAAACATTTCCAAAATATATTTCAAAAGAAACTCCACTATGTTTGAAGACCAAAACAACCATTAAATGTTCAAAATGATACACATAATTTATATTTTAGTTTTTTAGATCACTTACCCTTTAAAAATGATTTTAAAAAGGCTAAAACCCCAATTTTGAAAACACCAGTCTCACATAAAATGGGAAACCCATATTTTAAAACATGGTGGGAACATGATTTAAAAATCCAATCACAAGTATTTTTTTCTAAACATAAATATGAAATCATCAATTTAAATAAACATTAGGAAACTAATCTAAATTTACAAACAATTTCAAAGGAGCTGGTTAAAATCATTTTTTTGGGAAATCCTTTTTTTCACTCACATAGATGAATATCATGTCACATATAGAACCACATAAATAGATACATAACACAAGCCTCAAAAAAATACACATCCAAAGATGCCATAATATCATAAGAAAAATTATGAATCTTTTCCCACTTCTATAACCCACATTAAGAAATCCAATGATAAAATTTTCTAAATAGAAAAATTAATAGGGATGAAAAAGTGCTCGCAAATTGTCAACATGGTTGATGAATGCATGATAATAATGATTTAGTTTCGAAAACAAATTGGGAAACAAGAGTTTGTTTGACACATATTTTTAAACCACTACGAACCAACCACAGGTCTTAACTTCCTTATTTATCACCATCCCATAGCATCACATACAACCCTTATGGAAAGTCAAGACAAGCTGTTGAGGTTCAAGAACCACTTCCATTGGAATCAAAACAAAATCTAATAATTCCATGAAATAGAAAACCATAATCAAAGATTAAATCCAAACTATACAAGGAAACCCAAGGGTTAGGGTGGAAAATATCCCTTGAAACTATATATACATGTACGTAATGAATACAGAAAACTGTACCTTGGAACTACAAACAACCAAGATTGTCACGAACCAAATCTGGTAGCCACAAAACTCAGCCCCAAAACTGGCCCGTGACAAGGTCCGAAGGTCTTTCCTGATCCCCATGGGCTGGAAAAAGTTCTTGGGTATTATATAATGAGAATTGGTAATGATTTTCCCGATTTTATCAACATTAAACAACAAAAAAACTCAATAAAACAAATCTAGATTTTTCAACTAAAACTGACTTTTAAGAAATTTCAGAACTGAATTACATAAGTTAAAACTATGTTTAAAGACCATTAAAAAGTATAAAACCAAATAAAGACATCCCAAGAACCTCTACATGGCAAGAGGTACCTCCCTCAAGCCATCCCCACAAGACTTCACCACCAAGGACCTACTAGAAACCCGAACCACTAGCTCTGAAAACTGTACCCAACCTTCGACAACAAAAATAACCAAGTCTACATACACCCTAGGGTATAAGTAGGGTGTGAGAAAATTCCCAATAGGATACCACCACAATGAGATTCCATGTGATAAACATTCAAAGAGGAAAATCTTGCCAGTTTTCATAAACAATAAATTCTAGTTACAATTTCTAAAATATGTAACTTCAAAATTAAAACAGTTTTCAAGTAGGAATTCATTAAGAATCAACAATTTTAAAAATAATGTAAACACTACTGAATTTTTTATCCAACCATACCATATGCCGATGGTAAGCACAAAGTAACTAATGAGCACGGACAATAGGAAATAACCCCTAGGCACTAGCTCGTTGTGGGTCCCAGATACCTCGTATCTCAGTGAGAGTAACCATCACAAAAATTAGTTCTCGTGCACGAGACACTATTGGGGAAAATACCCATAACCTAATCATCCCAAATAATCATCATAATCATATTTTAGTTAGAGTTGTAAGCGTCAATCTTTCTATGTGAAATTGAGGTCAAACCCCACAAATTCACTAGCATACTAGTACATGTCCACCCACCTAGATACCTGAGTTTTCCCTTTGTGCTAAAAAAAGTTTAAAAAGTCAATAAATATACTTTTCACATGAAAATATCATTTAAAAATCAATAATTCACCAAAAATCCCACATGTATACCACACAAGTCACAAAAGTCCACTTTTCATTGAAATTGATTATGAAATCAAACTCACACCAAAAAAATCCCACAACACATTGACATTTCTTTAACACTTAAAAATATCCATTAAACAATTTTATAAAACATTTAAAAGTTCATACACATCACATAACATCCCACACAAACATTTCACAAAATACCCTTTACCTTCAAAATCATTTTATCACCAAACATACACGAAACAGCCCACAAACAAGTTTTGCCCCAACATCACAATTTAATAAAACATTTCAGAAATTTACAAAACATTCTAAATTTTTTTGACATCTTAAAACATCACTTAACCTTTAAAAAACCCATATTAGGTGAACACACACACACCAAACAGTACATATGCGCCCTTTTCCCACTTTTTTTAACCAACTAAAACATTTAAAATTTTTATAAAAAGAACCCAAGTGGTGTAACTATGTATTGCACACAAAACCAATTTCAAAACCCTAATTTAAGACCAAAATCATACCAATTACTATCCAAAACATAATTGGAATCCCAAGGAACTATTATAAAACCAATTTCAATTTTTATAAAATCACCTTGAATAATACCACAAAATATACAAATGAAAACACACATTTTCATAAAACGTTCTCATGAAGTATAACATTGTTTTACACATCAAACCTATTTAAGAACCCTCTTTTTAGGTCCACATGACACTAATACGTTACCAAACCATAATTAGAAGGCCAAACAATATTTAGTAAACCAATTCCCTAAGATATAAAATACACCCAAATAATACCCCATGAGTTACACATCAAAACAGTCAATTTCATGTTAAAAAGAAACAGTAAAATTAAACACATAACCAAATCAATCATAAATATGTTTCACAACACATCCAAAAATGAGTAAAAAATGAATAAATACATAAAGCAAACTCATCAATAATTGTTTACACATGGAACCACCTGCCAACAGTGTCGAATCCCTCAAAACATGGTGCGAAACGTCAACCGCGCCACCGCCGCACAAAAAAAAAGATAAATCCAGACCTAGACAACAATGTTTGATCAAAAAGACACCAAATAAAATCCTAGGTTCGAACTCTATCTTTTGGACATTCTATAAATTCATGAAAGGGGGAGGAAACCCTAAGGATAATGAAGGAATTAAAGAGAGAAACACATACCCAAAACAATCTTGAAGAAAACGACCCCAAATCCCCTAGTATCTGAATTTTGAAATAGCTAAACATTTAAGGGATTTTATAACAAGGATTATAAGATAATTTAGGAAATGTAATGGGGGAAAAAGAGTAAAAATAGTGGGAGTTATTAAAGGATCAATTTACCTCTTCAAATCTGGGAGAATTGTAAACTCTAGAAAGATTTGCCCAATTTAGCGATTCTATTGAGCTCCAAATTGGGGGAGGAAAGAATAGGGGAGCACCTTAGGTAAGTGGTCTTGGGGGAAAGATGGAATAACCTAAAAAACGAAAAATTTAATGAGTTATAAAATAATTAAAAACTATTTGTAATGCAGGAAATGGGCTTTCGGGCTGGCCCAATACCTTAAATAAAAACTCAATTCCACAATGATTATAGATTTATAAATGGTCAAAATTAATTTGGTGGTGTTCATAGGTTAGAGGATTCAAAGTAAGAATTGAAATGGATGAAAAATGTTAAAAAATTATTGATTTATAATGGAATCAAAATTTATTTTTAAATATGGAATTGGGCTCACAGTTTGGCCCAATTCATGAAAACTCACTCATTCCTCCATAAAAGCTTGGGAAACCCACAAAAAAGCATGAATGGAAATGAAATAAATTTACCTATAAAAGAATTAATTTATGTGACAATTATCCCCACCATGAAAAATATATGTCCCCGGAAAGCCACAATAAGTCCAAATACAAAAACCAAACTCAACCGATAAACCAAGATGTACTTCTTTGCCGAGCTTCGCCCCCAAAGGCCAAAACACCGACAGTGTTCAATTAAGGAAGGATTACTCTCACAACATAAAAACACTTTCCTAGAATGAAAAATCACATTCATACTTTATCCCAAAAGAAAACTCTTCAAACACTTATCTGAACAAGACTCAAGAAATTGACCTAAATGAAAAACAACTTCAAACAAGGTTACACTTATCTTAATTTAACTAAACCATTGGGTGATCTCCAATAAAAACATTTACTCAAGGAAGATTTCGGTAGCTAGATAGTTCTGAATGAGACTACCTACCACCAATCCTTGACCATGGATAAATCTGAGTTATTGGTGTGGGGGGACACAAATAGGCTCCCCACCAGAAGAGACAACCTATATTTTTTCGAGATAGAATTAGGACACTAATTGAGGGAGGCCTGAACAGAAACCCTTGTACAAAGGGTAGAATGCCATTCAAAATTTAAGAAGGAACATACATGAGAATCATAGTGGGTCTCCCCACCATAAGAACCAACTATCTTAGCTGACCATCAAGGGCCAACATCGAATGACCCAAAATATTTAAAGATTTGGGAAGGGAGCATGGTTAGTCCACATGGTTTGGGAAATCGTGCACTAACTATGCAGATCATTCATTCCGCATGTATTTCTAGCACAGTGTCACTACTAATCATGCAAAAAATGTGTGCTCAAACTGTCTATCGAAATTTCTAACCATTCATTAATGACTCAATAGAAACCAAAGGGGGGGGGGGTAATGACATTAGGTGATGACATGTGTACAAGGCCCTCCACCTATTTCCACTGAAAGAGAACAATAGAAGAATGATGATGACACCATAGGTTTAAACTCTTCCTATCTTTCACACTGAGGATATGACATTGTACAAGGGTTTAATCGAACCTGGGATTTCCCCTAAGTATGTGCCAGCTTCTCTCCAAGACCTATGGCTGGAGCTAAAATTTATCGAAGCATCATTGGCCTCGCAGTTAGTCCTTGGAAACTCCCTGAACGAGAATTATTCTTTTAGTTCCATCAAAAAATACATTACAACCCTGAATAAGATTTACAAGATATAACACATTCAAAACTCACTTTATCCTAACCCAATATTTCATTGAAACAAGGGCTTAGAAGATGCACACAAATCACACCTTGTTTCTTTGGGTGAGAAACAATAGAAGTAAATAACAAATATACACACCTTCTTCAAAATAATGGAACCTTTTGATGTTTTTACAAGGGATACATTCTCCCAACATAACAGAGGCTCTCAGAGTATTGCATGAATTTCACCTTTATGGTCAATCGAGCACTTGACATCACAAGGAGTCACTGAACATGACCATTTAGACTAATATAAACAATGCATGGAGAGGGACATTATAAAGCATCCCCAAACAACACACAATTCTAGAAAGTGGCCACAATATCCTATCGGGGCTACATTTCCCACACTGGTAGTTTAACGTGAACTCCTTCTTCAAAGAGACTATGTAGGACTGAGAGGACCTCTTAAAAAAATCTAGACACTCATCCATGCTAACAACCCAGACCACTTCCACCTTTAGAAAATCAGAAAATAGAATAAGCTAAGGTCTCTTTAAACCTTCCATGATCACTCTACTACTACAAGAGGATACAAAAACCCATGAAAGGAACGGGTTTAGTCTCAATCTAAAAAGCACAAGAAAAAGATTCCTTATATTGATCAACCGGAGGATCTTCAAACGGTGAAACAATCTGGGTTGCACTTCCGTTGTGCACTAACCCTTATTGGGGCGTACCTTATCCAACAATTGAACCCAAGGACCCAAAGAAGATGGTCCATTGGTCAAGATATACCACAAACCAGATCCAAACACATGAAGGGAACCACCGTAAAGGCATCCCAAAACATTTTTCATAAGAGACCATTAGCCGTCCCTACAACACAACTTACCGACCAAACACAAACCCAAAACACAATTCAAACAGGAGGGGTTCATGGACTCAAAACAACCCAAAACATCAAAATTTTCAAAAACACATAATACACACCATCCCAAACTATTCATCAAGAAATCATGTTTTTCTTTAAAACCATTTCTTTGAAAAAAAAAATAGTTCAGCGGTAAGTGTATCCACCAATGGTACCCCATGGGCCTCACACATGCATGTTTTGGTGCCACACCAGGCACCATCCTCAGATATGTCCCAACACTCATCCATTCGTACCATTAACCATCCATCATCCCATATAAACCCATGGATGTGGTCGCTCATGAAAATACTAAAGTTCAAAACAAAGACTCTTTCCACTTTTCAAAACCAAAACGGTCAACCAACACATCCTTTTTCTCAAAACTGCTAACCAGGAGATAAAAATCCCATTTCAAATATTACTAAACTTTTTAGAAAGACACAACCATTTAGAAAAGAACTCACTTTCATGTTATTCACATAAACTTCATATAATCTCATCCCATTAAAACACCCATGGATTGTTTAGAAAACTCTATTGGAAACACTTTTTCAAAACCAACATCAAGATAGTTTCTTCTTTCAAAAGAGGTGTAAGCACACCATTTTCTATTTCAAAATAATTCTGAAAATTCAGTTCCATAATTTCATAAATCAAACCATTCCATCTTTATTTGAAAATCATTTCACAAAAACCTTACACTTCTTAAAATCTAGTCAATTTAAAACCAATGTTCCAAGATTTCAAAACTAAAGAACAAAAGACAATGTGAGAGGAAATTAGTGTCAGCGGTTGACTTGGACATATGGTTGGAAGCCATATTCCAATCACTTCATTGTCACAGAGAGTGTTCTTGGGAATATCCCCAGCTCCACATGGCTTTCCAGGCCCTGCGAGCTCACTGAGACCATTAACCCAACTCTCTTTTCATTTCTCCTAATCATCATCAAACGAAGAAAACAAAATGAATTAGATAAGTCCCAAATTCCCTTGGTTAATTGAATCCCGTAATGAGGTTGGTGATCAGGAACACTACACATAAATAGAATACCAAGTCTCGACAATCCTAACTCCAAACTATCCTGACTATTCCCCAAATAACACGACCCAAAGATTTAATCTGAACCTACTCTTATACCATTTTGTCACGAACCACATCAGTAGCCACCGAACTCGACCCCAAACCCATCTCATGACAAGGCCTGAAAGGGATTCACAATCCCCACATGCTAGAAAAAGTTCATGGGTATCATATAATGAGATTTGGGAATGATTTCACCGATTTTATAAACATTAAACAACAAACTCAATAAAACAAATCTGGATTTCTCAACTAAACCCTTCTTTTACAAAATTTCAGTACTAAATTACATAAGTTAAATCTATGTTTAAAGAACATTAAAAAGGTAAAAACCCAAATAAAGAAAGACCATGAACCTCCACATGGAAGGAGATACCTCCCTCAAGCCATCCCCACAAGACTTCACCACCAAGGACCTGCTAGAAACCCGAACCACTGGCACTAAAAACTGTACCCAACCTGCGAAAACAAAAATAACCAAGTCTACATACACCCAAGGCTGTAAGTAGGGTGTGTTCTAATGCCCAGTAGGATACCACCACAAAGATATTCCATGTGATAAACATTCAAAGACGAAAATCTTGCTTGTTTTCATAAATAACAAATGATAGTTACAATTTCTAAAAGATGCAACTTAAAAATTAAAAGAGTTATCAAGTGGGATATCATTAAGAATCAACACATTTAAAAATAAATTAAACAATACTGAATTTTCCATCCAACCATACCTTATGACAATGGTAAGCACAAAGTAACTAATGGGCACAATCAATAGGAAATAACCATTATGAACTAGCTCGTTGTGAGTCCCAGGTACCCCGTATCTTGGTGAGAGTAACCATCACAAATATTCTTTATAGTGCATGAGACAATAGTAGGGAAGATAACCATAAAATATTGGTCCCCAATTATCATCATCATAGTTTAGTTATAGTTTTAAGCATCAATCTTGCTAACCGAAACTGAGGCTGAACCCTACAGATTCACTAGCATACTAGTACACATCCACCCACCTAGATACCCGAGTTTTCCCTTTGTGATCAAACAAGTTAAACAAGTCAAGAAATATACTTTGAAAATGAAAATATCATTTACACATCACAAATTCACCAAAAATCCCACATGTATACCATACAAGTCACAAAAGTCTACTCTTCATTCAAATTGATTTTGAAATCCAACTCACACCAAAATAGTCCACAACACATTCACATTTCTTTAACACTTACACAAATCCATTAAACAATTTTATAAAGCATTTACAAGGTCATACACATCACATAACATCCCACACACACATGCCACATAATACCCTTTTACCTTCAAAATCATTTTATCACCAAACATACACAAAACAAACCACAAACATGTTTTTCCCCAACATCAAAATTTAATAAAACATTTCAAAAATTTACAAAACATTATAAAAATGTTTGACATATTAAAACATCAATTAACCTTTCAAAAAACAATATTAGGTGAACACACACACCAAACAGTACATATTCACCCTTTTCCCACTTTTTTTAACCAACTAAAACATTTAAAATTATTATAAAAAGAACCCAAGTGGTGTAACTATGTCTTTCACACAAAACCCATTTCAAAACCCTCATTTAAGACTAAAACCATACCAATTCCTATCCAAAACAGAATTTTTATCCCTAGGGACCATTATTTAATAAGGAAGAATAATGTTATTTAATAAGTCTGTTGGAGGTTTATTATACCATTATGATCACACTTCATGTGGAACCAGTAAAAAAATGGCATTTACGAAGGAAGACAAGGTTAGCTCTAGTGTCAATAGAATTAAAGCTGGTCCTTTATTCATTAGTGATTACATATATTGAACTTGGTAGGTTCTAGGATTATATGTTCAAGGATATACCATTTCATTATCATCTTATTAATAATAAAATAGAAGCCATATGTGATAAGGATAACAACCACCATATGTCCGGGATGCAATAATCTCTTTTGGAGGTGAACCTAAATAAAAAACTCCGGTGTGACTTTTTTGTTTCATTTCCCTATTATATTAAATGCTTACAAACTAAATGTGATAATATTGTGAGATTTATATTTACAAAATAGGTATATATTTTAGTGGATTTGGTTTTAATTAGTGACTAGTCACCCAAATTGATTCACTTTTATCTTATTGAAGTTCCACAAATCGTAACTGATGAATGTATTTATTATAATTATGGTTCCACCTTTGATTATTATCCCAAAAACATAAATATGGAAAGATATGATGTTTTGAAATTATATCAGAAATAATTTTTTAAGTGGATATTTGATCAATCTTGTGGATTTCTAGCCAAATAAATTATAGAAGAAATATATTCCAAGATGTAAAAGAATATGCTGATGAAATATGAAAATAAATATCTGTGTATGAATATCTATTTTACATATTATGACAACTTTCCTTTTTAAGAATCTATTTATAGGAATAATTACATCATGAGAAAAAATGGTGAATTTTTTTACTCATGAGGTACTCATAAAAAATTATTTCTGACATAGAGGATGAATAATTCATGGTAAAATATATTACCAAGAAGATATATAACAATTATATTTTAAAATATTCATAGAATTAACTTGGAGGTGTGGTAATAGTAATCAATTTTCATGATTTTAATTTTTAAGAATAGAGTATAATTAGGTAAAATCACATATATGATTATTAAAAAAGAAGAATGAACGTATGTTTTAATTGAAATCTTACATAATTATCCTAAAGTAATAGTCACTTTTAGTTTTGGTTGTTTTATAAGTATACAAGAGTAAATCAACCAACATGAAGATAATTGTGAAAGGATAGAGAAGGATCTTAGGAAAATGGCCTTAACATGTGTGAAACTTTTCAATAATGTCAGATACTCACATCAGTGTTGAAATTGAATAATGGTGATCCATATTTGAGAATGATTAGATTATGTTTATAGAAACCTAGGTTTCCCACACATGGATATTACATAATTTTAGTGAATATTTAGAATAATAAAAAATTACATTACATAGGACCATAATAGTTCTATGTATTTTGTAATTTAAAACACAAACTTTTAGCCCAGTGAAAGGTCTTCAATGTTTCCCACAAAGATCTTCTGATTTAGTACTCCTACTTAAATCCTTTCTTCATAACCTAGGGAAAGAAAACAAAAGAAAGTGTGAGATCATGTGCTTAGTAAGGGTAAATAATGGAGATAAATAATCATAACATTAAAATAAGATAATGATAACATGATAATACCATTTTAAGATCATTCCCTACATATCAGGATTATACACATGATCCATGACATAAATTTTGGAAAGTCATAAGACCTAAATTATAATTGAATCAAAAGAATAATCCACAAGATAATAACATAGGAATAAAAAATTAATTTTTTTTAATAAAAATAAGATTATAAAATAATTTTAGGTTAGTAAAGTATCATTTCTTGGACAATCATCGCAGAGAGAGTCCTTTACTGAATCAGTTTCACTCATCGTTCTGAGTCTGTTTTGCTAAACCAATTTCACTTCCAATTCATGCATTGTATTCCAAAATTATTTTCACTCCCCATATCATTCCTAACAATCCAATGAGATATAAATATTCACTCAATTAATTATAGGGAGATATAGGTCCCACCTATCTCATTAAGAAAACCATATTTATGTGTTCCACTAGATTGTAAACATTTATCATATCATGACTCATGTAATAAAATGGGTATCATAATAATTTCCTCATATTATAACCTATAAAATAAAATAATTATCATTAAATATTAATCATTTCATAAACCATGTAAAAATATATTGGTCTCATAAATATTATTGGATAACCCATGAAATGAAGTGAGTTTCATAAGGATTTTATCATGGTATAACCTATGGAAGAGAAACAGGGTGTATAAATAATATATTATCTCAAACATAAACCATTATATGAAGGAATAATAATGCGGTATTTGGATGATTTCACATTAAAAAATAAATTACATAAAAGGATGTCATCTTATATAGAGA
This sequence comes from Viscum album, assembly GCA_963277665.1. Lineage (NCBI taxonomy): Eukaryota > Viridiplantae > Streptophyta > Magnoliopsida > Santalales > Viscaceae > Viscum > Viscum album. Next base: position 101,627,904 of record OY728159.1, read on the forward strand.
AGTATTATTAAATATAATTTGGAAAATTTATTAAAGGAAATAAAATTTATTTGAAAATCTATTTTTAAATACATAAAACATTTTATGAATCATTTTCCTTGAAAAAGAATTTGAAAAATCATAAATCAAGTGTTTAAAACCACTTAACAAATTTCAAAAAATTTAAATCCATTTTCCTTGATTTTTTTTAAAAATTATAAAGTGGGATTTGAAAATCATTTAAAATGATTTTTATAACCTAAAACATTTTGTCTCAAAAAATGACCATGAAATTTTATAATGGAATATTTGAAAGAATTTTTGAATTTTTTTAAACATAAAACATTTTAAAAATAGTTTTAATTTAAAATTATAATAAAATATCATTTAAAACATTTTTAATTAATTTTTATAAATCATTGTTTTGAAAGAACGTTGATTTCTTACTTAAGTGATAAATAAAGTCAGATTTTCATCAAAACATTTTTTAAATGTCTTAAGTACCAAAGAGTGTATAAATGGTTACATTACATGGATTTATCTTGGATAAAAAGTTCATAATAATATTTTTGAAAATTATGGAGAGGTATATCATGATATTTCCCCACTGGGGACTTAATCATAAACAATCATTATAAACGATGAGATTATTTCAATGAACTCTTACCACTTTGGTGACATTGAACCCCAATACCCATTAAAGAATAAAATTAAATAAAGATTAAAATATAATGGAAATAACGAGATTACTGACATGAAATTTATAAGGACCAGTATATACACCTTGTAAAGTAATATAGGTGCACAACATAACATGTGTCTCAATGAAAGAAAAATTACGAAACAACTCAATTTTTTTGTAACTATGAAAACATAACCCCATGAAAAAGAGATCCTAAAATGTATTTATAAATCCCAATAATTATCAGTATAATAATCATAAAATACATCCATGGTAAGTATACACCCAACAAAAAATAAATAGGGGTGAAAATGGCTTCTGTAACACCCCGAGATTTTATGAAAAATATTCTCTTTAATTTCATTAATGTCTCGTGTTGTATGATACACCAAAAGGAGCTTGCACAACACACATCCTTGACTTGCCTTGCATTACACTCAATTGCGACCTTCCTCGATAGCGTGTGTAGTACGCAATAACGAGTTTTACTAAACAACAATATGCTATTAAAATATTATTAAAACTAGCCGTTATGAATAGTAATAACCACTTTTTGAAATTTTGTAAATTTTATTTTTCAAAATGGACTTCATTTTTGGATTCTGAGTATCGAATTTAGCCTAAGATGAAATTTTGGTACTTTTCGGATAACTTTCATATTCTGATGAATAGTGAAAATTACTAAATTATAATTAAAAACAACTTTTTTAATCGAAATAATTAATATTGATAAATTATTAATTTGAGTGGTTTTAAAGTATATTTAGAATATATTTTTACAATGTAATACAATGTTGGTCATTGGATGTAATTTCACATTTAAACCAGTCATAAACAAGTGTCAATCTTTTGATAGTTATTATCTCTTAAGAACACGCTATTTGTTTTGACGACGGGAATTAATTTTTAAATTAATTAATGCAACTGATATGTTTTGAATTTGATAAAATAGACATAATTTTTGAATTCATAGTATCAAATATAGCTTAGATCTAATTTTTGGTATTTTTCTGGAAACTTTCATTTTTTGATGAATAGTGAAACCAATAAGTGGTAGTTAAAAAACTGAATTTTTCATAAAACTTAATTTTACCGCTTCTATGAGTGGTATTTCGAAAAACCGAGAGACACGGTTGATGTCAGTAAGTAAAATGTGGTTCAATGAGATGAAAATAATTTTTTGGTGAATAGTAACTTTTTACTTTTTTTTACCACGGTTAAAAGTAAATAGGGTAATTAAGGGTAAAAATGATATTATTATTACCCTAACACATGTACTAATTCTATTGGACAAGTTTAATTCGACCAAAACAACCTTAGGAATAAAATATGACCATTTAGGCCCAATTGGATTAGATTAGGACATTTATTATTAATTTATTTAAAGAAGGGTTAAAATAGTTAAAATCAAAGTTTAATAAGTAAATCATTTTTAATATGGGGGTATACATAAGGTAAATTCGACTATAAATATTCATTAGAATTCTAAAAACATTTCCTACATAATGGTATTTTATTTTTAATTTTTAGACATTAAATAATTTAATTTATTTATGACATAACGATGATGCAATAATTATCTTATTAATGAAATATTGACATAATTGATGTTATAAATACCCAAATAATTATAATTTGAGACTTTTTATGAACTAAACTAATTTTCTAGGTTAATATGACATGTTAGGATTGATTTAATTAACTTTGGTCGAAGTAAGCATTTTGTTATGAGTTTCAAACAAATCAACTATTGAATAGTGTCAAAATTGACATAAAATAGTTTTTAAAACAAATATTATATTATTAATTGTTATTTTATTCCTAAAAATCTAAGATTTGGCCAAATGAGTTAGATAAGGTTATATATATTAATAAAACACAACTTGGGGGTCAGTTGGATGTATATGGTAAGTTTATTAACTATATACTATAAAAATACAAAGTGACATGGTAAATGTCAATCTAATTAACTAAGAGTTAAAACTAAAAGATAAGGTTAATTTAATGACCTAAACTTGTATAAATTCTATTGGATGAGAGGATTTAGACCCATACCCACCTTATATTTTAAATAACTCAATTTTGATCAATTTAAAACCGAACTTGACTTTATAATAAAATAATATTTTTAGTTATTCCAAAGGTGCCCCTCTCCTCCCTTATAAAAGGGCACCTCCTCCCTCTCTTCCTCACACCACTTTGAGCCTTCAAGCTCGGCCAACCCCTGCCAATTTCTTCTCTACACTTCTATAGTAACATCCTAGAGGTTCTAGTCTTCTTCAAAGACCTATTTTAGTGCCCTAAAAGGAGGTCTCAAAGAAGTACTTCAAAGAAGAGGTAATGTCCGTTACCAATTCTTTCATCTCTATTTCTTCTTCCACTTATTCTTCTTAGGTTGTTTCATTATGAAGTAATAACATCAGTATCACTTATATACTTATATGTTATTAAAATTATGAAACAACCTTATTTCACCATCTATCCATCCTACGGAAAACAAAATCACCGCGCGTGCGTACGTACGAAATACCGTCTCCACGCCGTGGTGTAATCTATTTTCCACCACCACCTTACTTGGATGGGTATAATTGTGTAAATAATGACTATATATGACTATTATAAAGTGATATTTATTCTTAAATAGTATAAATACACTCCAATACAATTCCATGATCATAGGAACGATATCATCATTCGTGCGTACGTACGGAATACAGTCTCCACGATGTGATGCGACTCATTCTACATGATCTTCATTTCATAATGATTTTATAAATTAATTGAATGAATGAATATGATATATATTACACTAATACCATTTTAGAAATGAGGTATCTATAACCTAAAGATAAGAATAAGAATTTATTCGACAAAACACGCATAAAAACAAAAAGTAATAAACACCTGAATAACAAGTAGTAATGAAATATTACTAATAATAAGCTAAGAATATGACCATATATATTATTATAAAAATAATTATGATTCTGTAATAAGTCAATAACCTTATTTAAATCATTATACAGGAGTTTCGGACACGTACAAAGCATATCGGACCAAAGGTAAGGGAAATATCACAATCTCATTTTTATACGAGATTGTTTATACTTTGGTATTTACTGGGGTGTATTTTATCATCCAAATACATGTTTCCTAATTATTTAATATTATTTCCATCCACCTACAATTATTTAAATCCAATTTTACCCTTCGGTGAGTTTTTAGTAAAGGATATGAAAGGAATCTTTTGTCGTTTTTCGTACGAGGTGCTTTTTTGACTTTTCCGACAAAATTACGAAGAATGTTTTTTTAACTTATACGGCATGAATGGATTTTTTTAAAAAATTATTTCCAAGAATCTTCCATTACAATTTTTCAAGTTTATTTTTAATCAAATTCTTTTAGTTTAGAATTTTATGATATGTTAAGAAAGGAAAAGTGTTTTTGAAGCAGAAACGATATTTTCCTCAAGAATGGAGTTCAAGTGTTTTATCAAAATTATTTTCCATCTAAGATAATAAACGGTTCTGTTTCTATCCCTATTATTACATTTATTTGATTTTGTTGTGATGGAATTATATTTATGAATTCCTTTATCTTATATGAATTGTTTTATGATGTCACGATGTTTAAGATTCCCATTTTTATTACATGGGTTATGCAATGATGTATGATTTATGATTTTGTGGCACACATAAGAATGGTATCATTATGAGATGGGTGGGAACTATATCTCCCTCCAATGCATTGGGTAAAGATTGTATATCTCATGAGATAGACATGGCTGGAACGGTAGGTTATACCGGTTCAGTGAAATAGGACTGAAACGAGGGTGACACGGTTCAGAAATGGACTTTGTCCACTAAGATAGTCTTGGCAATGAGTCTTGACTAATAAGATATGATTCTATATTATTATGTGTGTATGCCACAAAGTTTCATGTTTTAATTTATGATTATTGGGATTTCATTTCACTACTATGATTTATCCCATGTTATGAAATTATGCTCTCTTTTGCAGGTTAAGATTTCCAAAATGTTATGTTCTTATGAATATGATGTGATTGATATTTATTTTGTTTACCCTTACTGAGCATTTGATCTCACCCTTTTATTTTTTCTTTTCCCCAGGATATAAAGAAAGGTTTTAGGTAAAAAAATGAAGATCTTTATGGGAGATGTTGAAGATCTTTCACCACGATTGGAAGATTATATTCCGAGTTTCCAAAGACACTAAACTATTATGATCCTTGTGTGTGTGTTTTTGTTATGTACTAAGTATTCCACAAAAGTAATGTAATGTCCATGTACGTCAAGCTTCGGGTCTCTATAGTTGGTATTAGAGGAAAGGTTTAGTCAACCTTTGGAAACTAGGATGCGAAAACGTTAGTGAGATCCCTAGAGATATTTCTAAGGTATTTCTAGGGATGTCCCTAAAGATAAGTATACGTATAGGATACAGTCCTAGAACTATGGTAATGATCTTAGAATTTAACCTAAGATGTTAGATATTGAGGGTGCTCCCCCTTTATTATGTTGTTTTCCCTAGCATGATTTTTTCCTCTCACACTATTCTTTTTGGGTTTTAGACAATGGCTGGAACCCGAAGGAACCATGTTGATCAATGCAATGGACAATGCAATGATTGTCCTCCTGAATAAACAAATGTTATGGGAGATGGAGTGCAAAATCTTATTACTATACTTACACAAGCTATGAATCATTCTGGACTTCCAAATGAGCAAAGAAGGGAATAATATTCTATTGAGTCCTTCATGAGGCAACGTCCACCTTCTTTCAGTGGGTCTTCTGATCCACTTGTTGCTGAACAATGGATTAGTACCACTGAAAAGATATTTTCAGTTCTTCAATGTTCTGAACATGATAAAGTCATCTTAGCAGTATATCGTTTGGAAGGTGAAGCTGATCAATGGTGGAATATTTTCAAGAATACGAGGCAAAGAGATGAAATTGAGTCCATGGAATGGGACGAGTTCAAGAACTTATTTTTCAATAAGTACTTCCCTCGTATTCTTCGAACAAAGATGGAGAAGGAGTTTCTTGAACTAAAGCAAACGGATGATGACTCTATTGGTGTATACGAAGCGAATTTTACAAGGCTTGAAAGGTATGCATCTGGCTTTATCATCCAACCTGAAAGTAAAGTTGATCGATTCTTCAGTGGCTTAAAACCAAATCTTCGAAGGGCATTAGCTATAAAGGACCTCAGTAGCTATGAAGAAATTGTGCGTTGTGCTATCAAGGTAGAAATAGAAGTTGGTGTTACTTATCCATCTAGTAGTTTTGACAAGAAACGAAAGATAGAGTTCAAGGAGAAATCTCAGAATAATGGTGAAAAGAAGATGAATGTTTCCTTATGCTCAAAGTGTGGAAAGAAGCATGGTGGAGATTGTCTTAAAGGGACAGGTAAATGTTTCAAATGTGGAAAGGAAGGTCATCGGGCATTTGAATGCCGCAATGATGGGAAGAAGATGTCTAATGATGCAAACAAAGGAAGGGATACACAGAATGAACCAACAACACTTCAATGCTTCAAGTGCAAGGAAATGGGGCATTATGCTAATAAATGCCCTAATCCAAGGGTTAGTGATGAACGACGTGAGCAACCACTTAAGGCAAAGGACAAAGGAAAGTCACATGCAATCACCATTGGCGATGTTGAATATGACAACGATGTGGTGGAATTATTAAGTGTTTATGTAATGTGATTCCAGAATAATGTTGTATATAGTATCGTGGAATATTGGAATATTTATGTTTTGGTCTATTGTGGTTTTCAATAATTTTATGGCATCGGTAACCATGAAAAATGATTGAAATATTTTTGGAAATCAGATGATATGCGCATAATGAAGGGATAAGGAGAAAATTAAATGTATTCAAGAGCTCGTGACTGATATAAAGAAAAGGTTATATCATGGTTTGAGTATATAGAATTTTTGGATTTTGGTATGTGGAAGGAGTTAACTTTTGACAGCATTCATGTTTTCACTAAGGTTTAATGGGTATTCATTTTTCAAGAGAATACATCATTAAGGTATTCACATGATTGGAATGTGACCAACAAGATATATGGGGGATAAATGATGGTATTCACATGCTTGGTTGACGACATTTCAAGTAATCGTTTTCTTTATACTATGAGCTTGGACCGAAGTATTTTAGATAAGCCTAAATATTGGAATGGATTATGTTAACCATAAGTTAGTATTATTTAAGGATACAACTTTTTTTGATATTATTTATGTGATTTTATAGTAATGTAGTTTTAGAAAAAGGAAAACCTGCAGAACGGGCGACAACCCATCGCGTCGGACAAGGCTGTGGGAATCGAACCCACAACCGAAGTGCGACTAGCCTTTATCGCTTACCACTGGCCAACAGGAAGTCCCTGTTTAGTAGAAACTACTTTTATTATATTAATCAGTATGATATATGAAGTATAAGTCCATTTTAGGAACTATATATGATTAATCTCACTATAGATGGACTTATGTATTTTTTGATAACTTTTCTAACCTTTTGTTTGAGACAGATGGAATGACCCATCATTCTATCACATGATTTGCTAACACATCACGAATGACAAATTCAACTTCATTTCTATAAGATATGAAGTTGAAATTGTCCAAAGAATGACCAACGGTGAGACTATACCAAAATCACGAAAGTATTTCTTCTAATTCCAATTTCATCAACTTTAGGGAAATGATCTTGAAAACCAAAAATGTTGTCCTAGTGCTCTTATATCTGATGATTCAGATGGTACCTTAGATCATCACAAATTTATGGCTTTGTGATTGAGGGATTTTCTATAGCCATGTTCTCTACCACTCTCCATCAGAACATGATGGTTAGATTTATCTTCCATATCCATATTTTCACCTATGTGGAAACCCAGTGATTAGTTTTTTTGGGTAACCGTTACGTTTCATACTTTTGTTTTTAAAGATTGGTTTTGGTATTCCTTTTTACGATGTGGGTTTCTATTAAATAAACTTTTGAGTAGTAAACCATTTATAACCCCGATGAATTTCGAGGGAGAAATTCATTTTAAGGGGGGTAGAATGTAACACCCCGAGATTTTATGAAAAATATTCTTTTTAATTTCATTAATGTCTTATGTTGTACGCTACACCAAAATGAGCTTGCACAACACGCACCCTTGACTTGCCTTGCATTACATGCAATTGCGACCTTCCTCGATAGCGTGTGTAGTACGCAATAACGAGTTTTACTAAACAACAATATGCTATTAAAATATTATTAAAACTAGCCATTATGAATAGTAATAACCACTTTTTGAAATTTTGTAAATTTTATTTTTCAAAATGGACTTCATTTTTGGATTCGGAGTATCGAATTTAGCCTAAGGTGAAATTTTGGTACTTTTCGGATAACTTTCATATTCTGATGAATAGTGAAAATTACTAAATTATAATTAAAAACAACTTTTTTAATCAAAATAATTAATAGTGATAAATTATTAATTTGAGTGGTTTTAAAGTATATTTATAATATATTTTTACAATTTAATACAATGTTGGTAATTGGATGTAATTTCACATTTAAACCAGTCATAAACAAGTGTCAATCTTTTGATAGTTATTATCTCTTAAGAACACGCTATTTGTTTTGACGACGGGAATTAATTTTTAAATTAATTAATGCAACTGATATGTTTTGAATTTGATAAAATAGACATCATTTTTGAATTCATAATATCAAATATAGCTTAGATCTAATTTTTGGTATTTTTCTAGAAACTTTCATTTTTTGATGAATAGTGAAACCACTAAGTGGGAGTTAAAAAACTGAATTTTTCATAAAACTTAATTTTACCGCTTTTGTGAGTGGAATTTCGAAAATCCGAGAGACACGGTTGATGTCAGTAAGTAAAATGTGGTTCAATGAGATGAAAATAATTTTTTGGTGAATAGTAACTTTTTACTTTTTTTTACCACGGTTAAAAGTAAATAGGGTAATTAAGGGTAAAAATGATATTATTATTACCCTAAAACATGTCCTAATTCTATTGGACAAGTGTAATTCGACCAAAAACAACCTTAGGAATAAACTATGACCATTTAGGCCCAATTGGATTAGATTAGGACATTTATTATTAATTTATTTAAAGAAGGGTTAAAATAGTTACAATCAAATTTTAATAAGTAAATCATTTTTAATATGGGGGTATACATAAGATATATTCGACTATAAATATTCATTAGAATTATAAAAATATTTCCTACATATTGGTATTTTATTTGTAATTTTTAGATATTAAATAATTTAATTTATTTATGACACAACGATGATGCAATAATTATCTTATTAATGAAATATTGACATAATTGATGTTATAAATACCCAAATAAATATAATTTGAGACTTTTTATGAACTAAACTAATTTTCTAGGTTAATATGACATGTTAGGATTGATTTAATTAACTTTGGTTGAAGTAATCATTCTGTTATGAGTTTCAAAAAAATCAACTATTGAATAGTGTCAAAATTGACATAAAATAGTTTTTAAAACAAATATTATATTATTAATTGTTATTTTATTCCTAAAAATCTAAGGTTCGGCCAAATGAGTTAGATAAGGTTATATATATTAATAAAACACAACTTGGGGGTCAGTTGGATGTATATGGTATGTTTATTAACTATATAATATAAAAATACAAAGTGACATGGTAAATGTCAATCTAATTAACTAAGAGTTAAAACTAAAAGATAAGGTTAATATAATGACCTAAACTTGTCTAAATTCTATTGGATGAGAGGATTTCGACCCATCCCCACCTTATATTTTAAATAACTCAATTTGGAGCAATTTAAAACCGAACGTGACTTTATAATAAAATAATATATTTAGTTATTCCAAAGGTGCCCCTCTCCTCCCTTATAAAAGGGCACTTCATCCCTCTCTTCCTCACACCACTTTGAGCCTTCAAGCTCGGCCAAACCCTGCCAATTTCTTCTCTCCACTTCACTAGAAACATCATAGAGGTTCTGGTCTTCTTCAAAGTCCTATTTTAGTGCCCTAAAAGGAGGTCTCAAAGAAGTACTTCAAAGAAGAGATAATGTTCGTTACCAATTCTTTCATCTCTATTTCTTCTTCCACTTATTCTTCTTAAGTTGTTTCATTATGAATTAATAACATCAGTATCACTTATATACTGATATGTTATTATAATTATGAAACAACCTTATTTCATCATCTATCCATCCTACGGAAAACGAAATCACCGCGCGTGCGTATGTACGGAATACCGTCTCCACGCCGTGGTGTAATCTATTTTCCACCACCACCTTACTTGGATGGGTATAATGGTGTAAATAATGACTATATATTACTATTATAAAGTTATATTGATTCTGAAATATTATAAATACACTCCAATACAATTCCACGATCATAGGAACGATATCATCACTCGTGCGTACGTACGGAATACCGCATCCACGATGTGATGCGACTCGTTCTACTTGATATTCATTTCATAATGATTATATAAATGAATTTAATGAATGAATATGATATATATTACACTAATACCATTCTGGAAATGAGGTATCTATAACCTAAAGAGAATAATAAGAATTTATTCGACAAAACACGCATAAGAACAAAAAGTAATAAACACCTGAATAACAAGTAGTAATGAGATATTACTAATAATAAGCTAAGAATATGACCATATATGATATTATATAAATAAGTATGATTCTGTAATAAGTCAATAACATTATTTAAATCATTATATAGGAGGTTCGGACACGTACAAAGCATATCGGACCAAAGGTAAGAGAAATATCACAATCTCATTTTTAACCGAGATTGTTTATACTTTGGTATTTACTGGGGTGTATTTTATCATCCACATCCATGTTTCCTCAATATTTAATATTATTTCCATCCACCTACAATTATTTAAATCCAATTTTACCCTTAGGTGAGTTTTTAGTAAAGGATATGAAAGGAATCTTTTGTCATTTTTCGTATGAGGTGCTTTTTTGACTTTTCTGACAAAAGTACGAAGAATGTTTTTTTTAACTTATACGACATGAATGGATTTTTAAAATAATTATTTCCAAGAAGCTTCCCTTAAAATTGTTCAAGTTTATTGTTAATCAACTTCTTTTAGTTTAGAATTTTATGACATGTTAAGAAAGGAAAAGTGTTTTTGAAGCAGAAAGGATATTTTCCTCAAGAATGGAGTTCAAGTGTTTTATCAAAATTATTTTCCATCTAAGATAATAAAGGGTTTTGTTTCTATCCCTATTATTACATTTATTTGATTTTGTTGTGATGGAATTATATTTATGAATTCCTTTATCTTATATGAATTGTTTTATGGTGTCACGATGTTTAAGATTCCCATTTTTATTACATGGGTTATGCAATGATGTATGATTTATGATTTTGTGGCACACATAAGAATGGTATCATTATGAGATGGGTGGGACCAATATCTCCCTCCAATGCATTGGGTAAATATTTTATATCTCATGAGATAGACATGGCTGGAACGGTAGGTTATACCGGTTCAGTGAAATAGGACTGAAATGAGGGTGACTCGGTTCAGAAATGGACTTTGTCCACTAAGATATTCTTGGCAATGAGTCTTGACTAGTAAGATATGATTCTCTATTATTATGTGTGTATGCCACAAAGTTTCATGTTTTAAGTTATGATTATTGGGATTTCATTTCAATACTATGATTTATCCCATGTTAGGAAATTATGCCCTCTTTTGCAGGTTAAGATTTCCAAAATGTTATGTTCTTATGAATATGATGTGATTGATATTTATTTTGTTTACCCCTACTGAGAATTTGAGCTCACCCTTTTATGTTTCCTTTTCCATAGGATATAAAGAAAGGTTTTAGGTAAAAAAAAGGAAGATCTTTATGGGAGATGTTGATGATCTTTCACCAAGATTGGAAGATTATATTCTGAGTTTCCAAAGACACTAAACTATTACGATCCTTGTGTGTGTGTTTTTGTTATGTACTAAGTATTCCGCAAAAGTAATGTAATGTCCATGTACGTCAAGCTTCGGGTCTCTATAGTTGGTATCAGAGGAAAGGTTTAGTCAACCTTTGGAAACTAGGATGCGAAAACGTTAGTGAGATCTCTAGAGATATTTCTAAGGTATGTCTAGGGATGTCCCTAAGGATAAGTATATGTATAGGATACAGTCCTAGAACTATAGTAATGATATTAGAATTTAACCTAAGATGTTAGATACTGAGGGTGCTCCCCATTTATTATGTTGTTTTCCCTAGCATGATTTTTGCCTCTCACACTATTCTTTTTGGGTTTTAGACAATGGCTGGAACCCGAAGGAACCGTGTTGATCAATGCAATGGACAATGCAATGATTGTCCTCCTGAACAAACAAATGTTATGGGAGATGGAGTGCAAAATCTTATTACTATACTTACACAAGCTATGAATCATTCTAGACTTCCAAATGAGCAGAGAAGGGAACAATATTCTATTGAGTCCTTCATGAGGCAACGTCCACCTTCTTTCAGTGGGTCTTCTGATCCACTTGTTGCTGAACAATGGATCAGTACCACTGAAAAGATATTTTCATTTCTTCAATGTTCTTAACATGATAAAGTCATCTTAGCAGTATATCGTTTGGAAGGTGAAGCTGATCAATGGTGGAATATTTTCAAGAATACGAGGCAAAGAGTTGAAATTGAGTCCATGGAATGGGACGAGTTCAAGAACTTATTTTTCAATAAGTACTTCCCTCATATTTTTCAAAAAAAGATGGAGAAGGAGTTTCTTGAACTAAAGCAAAAGGATGATGAATCTATTAGTGTATACGAAGTGAATTTTACAAGGCTTTCAAGGTATGCATCTGGCTTTATCATCCAACCTGAAAGTAAAGTTGATCAATTCTTCAGTGGCTTAAAACCAAATCTTCGAAGGGCATTAGCTATAAGAGACTTCAGTAGATATGAAGAAATTGTGCGTTGTGCTATCAAGGTAGAAATGGAAGTTGGTGTTACTTATCCATCTAGTAGTTTTGACAAGAAACGAAAGATGGAGTTCAAGGAGAAATCTCAGAATAATAGTGAAAAGAAGATGAATGTTTCCTTATGCTCAAAGTGTGGAAAGAAGCATGGTGGAGATTGTCTTAAAGGGACAAGTAAATGTTTCAAATGTGGAAAGGAAGGTCATCGGGCATTTGAATGCCACAATGATGGGAAGAAGATGTCTAATAATGCAAACAAAGGAAGGGATACACAGAATGAACCAACAACACTTCAATGCTTCAAGTGCAAGGAAATGGGGCATTATGCTAATAAATGGCCTAATCCAAGGGTTAGTGATGATCGACGTGAGCAACCACTTAAGGCAAAGGACAAAGGAAAGTCACATGCGATCACCATTGGCGATGTTGAATATGACAACGATGTGGTGGAATGATTAAGTGTTTATTTAATGTGATTCCAGAATAATGTTGTATATAGTATCGTGGAATATTGGAATATTTATGTTTTGGTCTATTGTGGTTTTCAATAATTTTATGGCATCGGTAACCATGAAAAATGATTGAAATATTTTTGGAAAGCAGATGATATGCGCATAATGAAGGGATAAGGAGAAAATTAAATGTATTCATGAGCTCATGACTGATATAAAGAAAAGGTTATATCATGGTTTGAGTATATAGAATTTTTGGATTTTGGTATGTGGAAAGAGTTAACTTTTGACAGCATTCATGTTTTCACTAAGGTTTAATGGGTATTCATTTTTCAAAAGAATACATCATTAAGGTATTCACATGATTGTAATGTGACCAACAAGATATATGGGGGATAAATGATGGTATTCACATGCTTGGTTGACGACATTTCAAGTAATCGTTTTCTTTATACTATGATCTTAGACCGAAGTATTTTAGATAAGCTTAAATATTGGAATGGATTATGTTAACCATAAGTTAGTATTATTTAAGGATATAACTTTTTTGATATTATTTATGTGATGTTATAGTAATGTAGTTTTAGAAAAAGGACAACATGCAGGACGGGTGACAACCCATCACGTCGGACACGGCTGTGGGAATCGAACCCACAACCGAAGTGCGACTGGCCTTTATCGCTTACCACTGGCCTACAGGAAGTCCTTGTTTAGTAGAAACTAGTTTTATTATATTAAGCAGTATGATATATGAAGTATAAGTCCATTTTAGGAACTATATATGATTAATCTCACTATATATGGACTTATGTATTTTTTGATAACTTTTCTAACCTTTTGTTTGAGGCAGATGGAATGACCCATCATTCTATCACATGATCTGCTAACACATCACGAATGACAAATTCAACTTCATTACTTTAAGATATGAAGTGGAAATTGTCCAAAGAATGACCAACGGTGAGACTATACCAAAATCACGAAAGTATTTCTTCTAATTCCAATTTCATCAACTTTAGGGAAATGATCTTGAAAACCAAAAATGTTATACTAGTGCTCTTATATCTGATGATTCAGATGGTACCTTAGATCATCACAAATTTATGGCTTTGTGATTGGTGGATTTTCCATAGCCATGTTCTCTACCACTCTCCATCAGAACATGATGGTTAGATTTCTCTTCCATATCCATATTTTCACCTGTGTGGAAACCCAGTGATTAGTTTATTTGGGTAACCGTTACGTTTAATACTTTTGTTTTTAAAGATTGGTTTTGGTATTCCTTTTTACGATATGGGTTTCTATTAAAGAAACTTTCAAGTAGTAAACCATTTATAACCCCGACGAATTTCGAGGGCAAAATTCATTTTAAGGGGGGTAGAATGTAACACCATGAGATGTTATGAAAAATATTCTTTTTAATTTCATTAATGTCTTGTGTTGTACGCTAAACCAAAAGGAGCTTGCACAAAACGCATCCTTGACTTGCCTTGCATTACACGCAATTGTGACATTCCTTGATAGCGTGTGTAGTACACAATAACGAGTTTTACTAAACAACAATATGCTATTAAAATATTATTAAAACTAGCCGTTATGAATAGTAATAACCACTTTTTGAAATTTTGTAAATTTTATTTTTCAAAATGTACTTCATTTTTGGATTTGGAGTATCGAATTTAGCCTAAGGTGAAATTTTGGTACTTTTCGGATAACTTTCATATTCTGATGAATAGTGAAAATTACTAAATTATAATTAAAAACAACTTTTTTAATCGAAATAATTAATAGTGATAAATTATTAATTTTAGTGGTTTTAAAGTATATTTAGAATATATTTTTACAATTTAATACAATATTGGTCATTGGATGTAATTTCACATTTAAACCAGTCATAAACAAGTGTCAATCTTTTGATAGTTATTATCTCTTAAGAACACGCTATTTGTTTTGACGACGGGAATTAATTTTTAAATTAATTAATGCAACTGATATGTTTTGAATTTGATAAAATAGACATAATTTTTGAATTCATAATATCAAATATAGCTTAGATCTAATTTTTGGTATTTTTCTGGATACTTTCATTTTTTGATGAATAGTGAAACCACTAAGTGGTAGTTAAAAAACTGAATTTTTCATAAAACTTAATTTTACCGCTTCTGTGAGTGGAATTTCGAAAATCCGAGAGACACGGTTGATGTCAGTAAGTAAAATGTGGTTAAATGAGATGAAAATAATTTGTTGGTGAATAATAACTTTTTACTTTTTTTTACCACGGTTAAAAGTAAATAGGGTAATTAAGGGTAAAAATGATATTATTATTACCCTAACACATGTCCTAATTCTATTGGACAAGTTTAATTCGACCAAAAACAACCTTAGGAATAAAATATGACCATTTAGGCCCACTTGGATTAGATTAGGACATTTATTATTAATTTATTTAAAGAAGGGTTAAAATAGTTAAAATCAAAGTTTAATAAGTAAATCATTTTTAATATGGAGGTATACATAAGATAAATTCGACTATAAATATTCATTAGAAATATGAAAATATTTTCTACATAATGGTATTTTATTTGTAATTTTTAAACATTAAATAATTTAATTTATTTATGACACAACGATGATGCAGTAATTATCTTATTAATGAAATATTGACATAATTGATGTTATAAATACCCAAATAAATATAATTTGAGACTTTTTATGAACTAAACTAATTTACTAGGTTAATAGGACATGTTAGGATTGATTTAATTAACTTTGGTCGAAGTAATCATTCTGTGATGAGTTTCAAAAAAATCAACTATTGAATAGTGTCAAAATTGACATAAAATAGTTTTTAAAACAAATATTATATTATTAATTGTTATTTTATTCCTAAAAATCTAAGGTTCAGCCAAATGAGTCAGAAAAGTTTATATATATTAATTAAACACAACTTGGGGGTCGCTTGGATGTATATGGTACGTTTATTAACTATATAATATAAAAATACAAAGTGACATGGTAAATGTCAATCTAATTAACTAAGAGTTAAAACTAAAAGATAAGGTTAATATAATGACCTAAACTTCTCTAAATTATATTGGATGAGAGTATTTCGACCCATCCCCACCTTATCTTCGAAATAACTCAATTTGGAGCTATTTAAAACTGAACTTGACTTTATAATAAAATAACATTTTTAGTTATTCCGAAGGTGCCCTTCTCCTCCCTTATAAAAGGGCACCTCCTCCCTCTCTTCCTCACACCACTTTGAGCCTTCAAGCTCAGCCAAAACCTGTCAATATCTTCTCTGCACTTCCCTAGAAACATCCTAGAGGTTCTGGTCTTCTTCAAAGACCTATTTTAGTTCCCTAAAAGGAGGTCTCAAAGAAGTACTTCAAAGAAGAGGTAATGTCTGCTACCAATTCTTTTATCTCTATTTCTTCTTCCACTTCTTCTTCTTAGGTTGTTTCATTATGAAGTAATAAAATCAGTATCACTTATATACTGATATGTTATTATAATTATGAAACAACCTTATTTCACCATCTATCCATCCTACGGAAAACGAAATCACCGCGCGTGCGTACGTACGGAATATCCTCTACACGCCGTTGTGTAATCTATTTTCCACCACCACCTTACTTGGATGGGTATAATGGTGTAAATAATGACTATATATGACTATTATATAGTGATATTGATTCTGAAATATTATAAATACACTCCAATACAATTCCACGATCATAGGAACGATATCATCACTCGTGCGTACGTACGTAATACCGTCTCCACGATGTGATGCGACCCGTTCTACATGATCTTAATTTCATAATGATTATATAAATGAATTGAATAAATTAATATGATATATATTACACTAATACCATTCTGGAAATGAGGTATCTATAACCTAAAGAGAAGAATAAGAATTTATTCGACAAAACACGCATAAGAACAAAAAGTAATAAACACCCGAATAACAAGTAGTAATGAAATATTACTAATAATAAGCTAAGAATATGACCATATATGATATTATAAAAATAAGTATGATTTTTTAATAAGTCAATAACATTATTTAAATCATTATACAGGAGGTTCGGACACCTACAAAGCATATCAGACCAAAGGTAAGGGAAATATCACAATCTCATTTTTATCCGAGATTGTTTATACATTGGTATTTATTGGGGTGTATTTTATCATCCACATCCATGTTTCCTCAATATGTAATATTATTTCCATCCACCTACAATTCTTTAAATCCAATTTTACCCTTCGGTGAGTTTTTAGTAAAGGATATGAAAGGAATCTTTTGTCGTTTTTCGTACGAGGTGATGTTTTGACTTTTCCGACAAAAGTACGAAAAATGTTTTTTTAACTTATACGGCATGAATGGATTTTTAAAAAAATTATTTCCAATAAGCTTCCTTTACAAGTTTTCAAGTTTATTTTTAATCAAATTCTTTTAGTTTAGAATTGTATGACATGTTAAGAAAGGAAAAGTGTTTTTGAAGTAGAAAGGATATTTTCCTCAAGAATGGAGTTCAAGTGTTTTATCAAAATTACTTTCCATATAAGATAATAAAGGGTTCTGTTTCTATCCCTATTATTACATTGATTTGATTTTTTTGTGATGGAATTATATTTATGAATTCCTTTATCTTATATGAATTGTTTTATGATGTCACCATGTTTAAGATTACCATTTTTATTACATGGGTTATGCAATGATGTATGATTTATGATTTTGTGGCACACATAAAAATGGTATCATTATGAGATGGGTGAGACCTATATCTCCCTACAATGCATTGGGTAAAGATTTTATTTCTCATGAGATAGACATGGCTGGAACGGTAGGTCATACCGGTTCAGTGAAATAGGACTGAAATAAGGGTGACTCGGTTCAGAAATGGACTTTGTCCACTAAGATAGTCTTGGAAATGAGTCTTGACTAATAAGATATGATTCTCTATGATTATGTGTGTATGCCAAAAAGTTTCATGTTTTAAGTTATGATTATTGGGATTTCATTTCACTACTATGATTTATCCCATGTTATGAAATTATGCTCTCTTTTGCAGTTTAAGATTTCCAAAATGTTATGTTCTTATGAATATGATGTGATTGATATTTATTTTGTTTACCCTTACTGAGAATTTGAGCTCACCCTTTTATGTTTTCTTTTCCCTAGGATATAAAGAAAGGTTTTAGGTAAAAAAAGCAAGATCTTTATGGGAGATGTTGAAGATCTTTCACCACGATTAGAAGATTATATTCCGAGTTTCCAAAGACACTAAACTATTACGATCCTTGTGTGTGTGTTTTGTTATGTACTAAGTATTCCGCAAAAGTAATGTAATGTCCATCTACGTCAAGCTTCGGGTCTCTACAGCTTCTGTCTCACCGAAAATAAATGCGAGATGGAAATCCCTTACCTTAAGTCTTGACATCCTTTATAGACATTCAAAACTCCTATATAATGAATATAGGTTAATTATAAGTATATAAAATAACCATATTAATATATATCCTACCATATATGTTTTTATCATGACTTTATATTACCCATTTATTAAGAGACCCTTGTAAAAGTTACGTTTCGTGTAAAAAATTCTTTTTTTCGTACTTGTTTTGGCTTTTTATTTTTTGTCATATTACTTAGATCATGGTTTCATCATCTAGAAAATGTAAACCATTGTATAAATACCGTATAAATTAATTATATATTTATGTATAGTATTCCATAATATTTGGTGATAGTAAATTGAATACACCCTTCATGGAGATGGTACATCGTACGTACACGTGGACACTGTTTCCATTTTATTGTCATATTTAAAGAATAAAAAGTTTTTGAAAATTATATTATCATAAATGGAAAATTATTATGTCATATATATCATGTATATTTATTAAAACCATCCATAATTCATTCCATGTATAGCGTGAATGGGTCAGATTGCTTCATGAGGTGGTAATTATCTGTACACATGAACAGTGTTATTATATTCCCTAAAAATGGAATGTATAAAGGTGTGTGTTATATTAAAAATTAAGGAATCATTACAAATTTATAAAAATAATAAAAATAATATATAAAATTTATTTATATCATTATTCCCATCCTTGAAAGGTGGTAATGGAAAGACAAATGCCATCGGTTCGTGAGGTTACAATATGTTGTACACACGAACAATGCTTTCTTAACCCACATGGTGGATGTTTGTGTGGTTGTAAATCACAAAATTACCATAAAAAATATTAATATGTATAATAAAATTAGGTTACAAAATAAAAAGATATAAAAATAATTTAAGGAGGTGGGGAAGGAAATAAAATAAAAATGCTTTTAGATGGAGGTTACCTCTTCTTCAGGTATCCTATATATGATTGAAATAAAAAGATAAATTTGTTTCCTAACATAGAAAAAAAACGCTTCTAGGATTATGAGAGGATTTTTTGGAAATTATTTGGGTAGATGTTTTTCGATCCAAATGACTTCTTAGGTGTCAAGACGTGGGGGAAATGAGTTCCCTTTTATATTTGAAGAAGAGTGACATTTTTCTGAATACTCAAAAGTATTCACTTTTAGAAGGGAAAGATTACGTCATGTTACACCAAAATTTATAATTAATGGTTTACAAGTGTTATATGGTCTATTTAAACCACAAAATCACATTTTTAAACTTTTTTTAATCATGTGGATTATTATTATTTTTTTACCATTTTTGTTTTTTATTATGGTAACTAGTTTTCTAACCCATATAATTTAATATTTTAGACTAAGTTAGAGTGATCCTGATTAATAAATATAAACTAAGTAATTATAAATATTAAAACTAATTTATAAATTATATAACCAATGTTTTTTGGAAATTTACATTAACATAAGTGTAATCAATGAGAAAAAACACAACTTCAATTGTAATCGTTCACGGTACGTTTTTCTATTTAATTGTAAATATAGTTATTATAATAAAAAAATTGGTCCATTAACATATCATAGTGTATATTTATTAATATTTATATATCTATTTTCATAATATAGGATATATATTAATTTTAAATCATTTAATAAAATTTCATTTATTATAAAATGGAACAAATGTTAATTTTTAAATTATTCATTCCATTAAAATTTAAAAAATATTAGGAAAATAATATAATTTGAATACATTATTTTCAAAAACATTGATACGATATATCCATATTCGAAAATAATTTATCACAATAATTTGTTCAATTTACAATAATTTTAATGTTTTTAGTATCATTTGATTTATTTAATTATTAATTAAAAAACTCATGAATTTGCGTTTCTTAAGCATTTAATGTAATTATATCATATCAAAATATAAAAAATAATTTATAAGGATAAAATAACTCATTTTTATTCCACAATAATATTTACAATCCAACATATAAATTTTTTCCCTATTTAAAAGTTGTACATAAATTAAAAGGAAGAAAGGTGCATTTTTTGTCATTTTCTTTTCTTAACTTATTAAATAGGTCATATTAATGGGAAAGTTCACTGAAACTCATAATACATGATAATTAAGTCATAATGTTAAAAATAGTTTGATGAAATAGGTTTTGGACAAGTTTTTATTTCATTTGGAAACTTATGTCTTGAGCTTAGTCCCATGGTAAACTCATTTTTCTCTTAATCACTAAGATTAATTTTAACTGTTTTCACCAATCATTTATGTCAAGAATAGTGTTTGACTTATTATACATTATAAATTTTGCTCATTATATATATGGAATCCATTTTCCAAATTCCCATCATATAAGTGTGAAAAATTAATTTAAAACTAATTTCGCAATCAAGATGAGAAAGCGGGGTTCTAAAGCAAAATTTGATCACAAGTTTAAAATGTTTTTATAATCATTTTTAATATGAAATTGATTTCAATCACCTAAATTTGATTAATATATATATATATAATTTAACTAATTATAATTTAAATATGATTTAAATAAATTTTTAAAAAATGAATTAATTAAACAAAAAGTTAGTACTCACTTAAAACTCAATATTTTACACGATTCATAAAAAAAAAAGAAACTTCACCGAAAAATAAAAAAAATTCACCATATGTAAATTTTGATATTCCTATTTCAAAAATGAATTTAATTTGGTAAAATAAATTTTATAAAATAGGTAATTTTTAATTTTTAATTATGTGCACCAAGCAAGATTAACCCATCACTTAGAAAAGATATTGTTTTTTTGAATAAATTTATTTTAGTTTTAAATGATCATTAATTTATTTATAATCAATATTTAACTAATAAACTTGTTAAAACAACATATTTTAGTATGTTTTTTTTAATCTTATTCATTCCCTCAATTCAAATAGTTAGGATATAACTATTATATTAAATAATAATATTAATCATATATAGTAGTTTTCTAAAACTCAGAATTGTGTGTAAAAAATATATACTTAGTGTTGTGTTCTCTATAAGAAAAACTCAGTGTTATATGTAGTGAAATATTGACTTGGTGTTTTGTTTTCAGATATATTAACTTTGGGTAACGTGAAATGCAAGCGATCAAATAATATTAATTTCTTTGAAAAATTAATTCCTAAAATATGATGGTGTTACAATAAAATACAAGAAAATGATGATGTAATGAAAGGGCATGAAGAATTGTACAATAAAGTATAAGCATATCTTGGTATCAATAATGATCAATTGGGGATAAAGGATAATATAATTATGTTTTTTGATATATTAATTTAAAAAATAACAGAATGGTTGAAGATAATATTGATGAAATAGGAAGAGAGTTTTAATAAATGGTGATATTATCCAGGGATGAAAAAAATATGCTCAACATGATGATTTTAGAGTTGAAAGTCAAAATAACCAAAACAAAAACTGTCACGATAAGAGTCCTCACAAGGTGTTGGGAAAATAAATTCTATAATAATAAGATCTTTATTTTAAAATATTTCTTAAAACTGGACCTATGTGTTGAAATAGTGGGTGTCCTTGAACCAACTATGCAGTCATTCTGATTAACATATCGTGTATACAGTTATCTATATATATGATGTTTTCTTATCATAATTTTGTAGACATATCTGAATTCACTATTTAATGGAAATTTCCTAGATTAATTATCATATAAAAAGGTTATAGTAGATCCCAGGCTATAATGATAACCTCAAGATACTATGAAATTTGTTTTAAATAAAGGTATTACGGTCTAGATACATCATACTGATTGGACATAGTTAACGTTTGACTCTCAGGTGATGTGGGATCATAATCATTGAGGCTTCTTGTCATGAAGTTCATACTGAGTGATCTCTGTAGTGAGATCATGAGGACATAACCTCCAATAGGAACACCACATGATTTGGGTTTCCTTGGTTGTTCCTATCTACGAACATGTGTATTGGTCTCCTGACTTGAGACCATTACCAATGTGTATCATTTTATTTCATACTTTTATTCAAGGAAAAACCATGCTATTGAAATCATGGTGATGTAGTTTGTGTTGGGTGTGTCATTGGTGGTATGACATTAGTTGAATGACCAAGAAAGGATCTGTATCTTCTTGGTTTTAAAAGTTTTATATCACATGCCTAGTTGATCATGATGGTGATATGTTTATAATTATTTGTATAAAACATTTTAAAGGTAAATCTATTTGAATATATCAGTAAATAATAAATCAAAAAAGGATGATGAAACATGTGTGTGTCCTACTTTATGATTTGTTTAAACAAAAAGTGATAATATTACACAGTATGTGTTCATCGGTTGGTAGTCATTGCTAGGTTTATCCCTATCTCTTTAGGGGACTTGATTGGTTGCTATACTCCACTCTTGGCCAATGGATTTTATTCACTTTTATCGAGATAAGGGTTTATAGGGTCACACACAATAGCATATTCAAAAATTTACCATATTCAGTTGAATAGGTTTATTGGACATAGTGGACCCCACCATGGGGTCTGAGTGTTGTCCAAGGTATCGAAGACTAAAAATTATGTAAATTCACTATTATTCATGTTATGAATAATTTGAATTGAATGTATTTGATATATTTACAAGTTATGTAAATACGAGAAAAAATATATATTAATCGAAGGAATATTATTTTAATATTCAACGATTATTTAATATTATATGGGAATGGAATGTTGAGTTAAATGACTTGGTTTTATAGAATAATATATTATATATATATTACAAGTATGTGAGAAAAAAATAAATAATATTGACATAGTATATTTTTTTTCATAATTATTTATTTAGTGGACGTTGAATGAAAATGGGGGTTGGGGAACCCAACTGGGTATTTAACAACTCCGCTATAAATAGAGGAAGATGCTCTCACACCAAGAAATATTCATGGTATTTTGGCCAGATCCCCTCTCTCCTCCTAATTCATAGAGAGAGAAGAAGTATATCCAAGAGCTCAGATCAAGATCTCTCTCAAGTGTCAAATGGAATCTTGATGCAATGATAGTTGGGATATCGAAGACATAATCGGATCAACGTGCTAGCACCTGGAACCTGACGATCAATGTTTTAGTGGTTTTTTGATTCATGTTTGGATGATATAGAGGGTTCGTACTATGGATCCTTCAAGCAATGATCACCGTCGACAAGTTGATATTGAGCGTGGATTAAAATCTAAACAGGTATGTTTAAAAATTTTATTTTATATGCTCTTTCAATTTATGTGAGATCCTTGGACCTTACTAATGCTCATATCGTAAGAAATGAAAGTTATATTATCCAATTGATGAAAATTTTAAAATACATGGCCCACCGGCTTCTGTAGTGGGGCTTGGTAACTTCAATTGGTATCAGAGGTATGCATAAATATCTTGATCCAAATAAATATTAATTTTTATAAAATTGAGTAGAGGGTTTGAAATTGGTTCCAACAGTTCAAACAACACATCAATTTGATTCCGAACAGCTATGTAATGACCATTTGAATATTTAAACATGGATCATGTGTGCATTTTTGGACTCAGGTATTAAAATTTTTAAATCATTTATTTTGATAAAGATCCATCCAAGTTTAGGCTGGTTTTTAGTCACCATAATTAATACTAGTTTTGTTTAAAAAATATAATTATTATGAATTATATAATTATTATAATAATATAATTTTAATAATATATATATTATAATAATCATAGAAATTATTATTATAATAATAATAAAATAATTATAATAATAATAGATTATTACTGTATTATAATAATTTATTTATTATTATAATAAAATGATTTTTTGTAGCCTTTAGATTTCTTATTAAAGGGATGCGGAACACAAATATTAGTGTGGTGGGGTGGGGCAAGTCATTGATTGAGAGAAATAAGAGAAATAAAAGGCGGGGGAGACACTTTGGAAAATTAAAAAAAAAATCTTTCTGTTTAAAAATGCAATGAAAGGGGAGGGAGTTCTCCCTAGTTTTCCTCTACCTCACACCAGAAAGCATCATGAAGCACCCTACACCAGCCCTAGTCGGGCGACCTCACCACCACAGGCCCCTACCCCTGGACACTGATAGGGCCGACCTACACCACCTCCTTCCTCAAACGCCACCTGCTCAGGCTACACGATGTGCACCCGCATTGAATCCACACCGTCGGTAACCCATGGAGCCAGATCATGCGGTAGGCCCTCTAGACCTGGCGTCGTCCTGCGCCTACCAGATTTTCTTGGGCACGACACCTTCCAGCAGCTAACCTCCTCCTCAGATCAGAACTGGATGATCTCTATCATCATGCCCCCTTCAGCCTTATTGGGTCACGGTTGAGAAGACCATCGTGATGCCGCTAGCCAATTTTGAGCACCGTCCTCCCCTCTATGTGGACCGTAGTCCCAATCCAAGGCACCCTAGGCCACACCTCCCTCTAGTAGCACCCTCTCAGGCTCCACCCCTTTAGTAAGATAATTTAGGGGCATAGGTTTTTTTTATTTAAATGGGTGTAGGTTTACATTATTTAGGAAATTGGGTTTGTTGAGCGCCACTTCAAGTGGCGCTCAACAACTCGGGTGGCTGGCGCCACTTCAAGTGGCGCTTTGCCACCTTTTTTTTCTTTTGCTGGTTTTGTTTTCCTTTTTTTTAAATTTTTTTCCACCTCATCTCTTTTTAATAAATAATTTCAAAATAAATATATAAAATTTTGTTTTGTTTTTTTTTGTTTTAATTTTTTTTCCACCTCATCTCTTTTTAATAAATAATTTCAAAATAAATAAATAAAATTTTAAAAATAATCTTATAAATATGTATTTAAAAATGCTAAATTAATTATTATTATATTTATAATTATGAAATAATATTTATGTATATATATTATTATATGTGCGTGTATAAATATAATTATGTATATATATAATTAAAAATAAATATTTATAAATATAAATCTATTTATATATTTTTTTAAATAAAAAATATATTTGTAATTATATAATTATAAACTAATGTTTAAATATAAATATTTATAATTATATGAATATGAATATATTTAAAATATATAATTATGAAAATATTGTTACATATATATTTAAAATTTATTTATAAATATATTTAATATGCATATATAAATATAAATATAAATATATATATATATGTATGTGTGTGTGTAGAATTATATTTATAATTATATTTAGAATTATATTGTAATTATAGTTATACTTGTATATTTATTATTATATATTTGTACATGTATATATTTACATAGTTATAAGTAATTATTTATAAAAAAATTGAAATATTGTTAAACATATAGTCTTTCAATACCACATACTTGAAACTTAAAAATGTTTCAAGTATGTGACTTTGAAAGCCTATAAAATATAATCTAAATGACCAATATGAATGAAACGTAAAACATGTATTAAAAATATACTAAATAGATGAAAATAAAAAAATTACGTAAAAAATGTCGATAGAAAATATTTGATAGGCATTCAAAACCACCTAGTTGTAACTTAAAAATGTTTCCACTATGTGACTTTGAACGCCTATAAAAGATAATATATATGACCAATATGAATGAAACTTAAAATATTGATTAAAAATATATAAATAGATGGGAAAAAACGTAAAAAATGTCGATAGAAAATATTTTATAGGCTTTCAAAACCACCTAGTTGAAACTTAAAACTGTTTCAACTATGTGACTTTGAACGTCTATAAAACATAATCCATATGACCAATATGAATGAAATGTAAAACATGGATTAAACATATACTAAATAGATGAAAATAAAAAAAAAATTGCGTAAAACATGTCGATAGAAAATATTTTATAGGCTTTCAAAACCACCTAGTTGTAACTTAAAACTGTTTCAACTATGTAACTTTGAACGTCTATAAAACATAATCCATATGACCAATATGAATGAAATTTAAAACATGGATTAAACATATACTAAATAGATGAAAATAAAAAAAATTACGTAAAATATGTCGATAGAAAATATTTTATAGGCTTTCAAAACCACCTAGTTGTAACTTAAAACTGTTTCAACTATGTGACTTTGAACGTCTATAAAACATAATCCATATGACCAATATGAATGAAACTTAAAACATGGATTAAACATATACTAAATAGATGAAAATAAAAAAATTACGTAAAAAATGTCGATAGAAAATATTTTAGGATTTCAAAACCACCTAGTTGTAACTTAAAACTGTTTCAACTATGTGACTTTGTCATTATAATTATTAATTATTAATGGTTAAGTCGCTGTGACAAATTTTGTTTATATTGTACCTGTACTTTATAATTTAATAGTGAAATGAAATAAGTTTGTATGTAATAGATTTTTGATTTTCTTGTTATTTGACTTAAACAACAATTACTTATCATAGTGAATAAGTTTTTTAATATATACAACATTACATCCAAAAACATCAACGACGATGCCCTCCGGTACCACAACGCGGTGTCTGAATGTCATGTCCTCTCTGCGTCCGATGTCCATGTCGCTCTGGTGTCCTCTCTGCAGGTTCCTCCTCTTCTGGTGCTTCTGGTGCCTCCCCATGATGCTGTGTAGAGGACTAACCAAAATCATGTGAGGATGCCCCAAAATCATGTGAGCATGCCCCAAAACCATATGGGGTGACATATGGCTCTGAAGCTCCTATAAATGGTAGAAATGGGGTACTGAAGAAGGCCTCGTCGGGAGGAGAGGGGGCCGCCATAAGCTGTGTGAATGCACCCAGATCCAAGTCCATAGTAGTCTGCGGAGACGCCATATGCGGTATATAAATGTCTCCTTGTTGTGCAAAATCATCAGTCGGCTGGGCGGGATTGTCTCTCTGTGGTGCGACGAAATCTGCAGGAGCCGCTCTCGGATGTCGATGTGGTCGCCTCTGCCCCCCCGGATGTGCTCGTCTCTGTCGTCCAGCTGGCAGCGACGGTGGCGGTGCATCCTCCTCAGCAGGCATAGCAGGGACATCGTCATCCTCAGGTGCTTCTGCCTGAAGATATGGATCAGGATATGTCTGTGGCTCCTCCTCAAAAAAACTGTCACATATCAACCAGAGATGATCCAATAGAGCCACCACATCCCGATGAACTACCTCCCGCATAATATATGCATGCTCCTGAGGCTGTGTGAAATGTGCAAGCTGACCAATGGCGTCTGCCTGCAAATGAAATGACAATCAAATTAATATCAAAAATGAGTTAAACAAAATTAAAAAATCTTAGTAAACATACCAATCGCTGAATGCCAATCCCCTGACGTGTAAGGTACATGATGGTGTGTCGTCGATACCAGTGTGCATAATCCCCCTGATCAGATAAATCAGAGTGTGATGTGATATATCCCTGTAGAAAGATACTGAATCGTGCACGCCTGTCCCAAAGCTGGATATAAGATGCATGATGTCGTCGCCAGTCTGTCGTCTGTCTACCTATAAGCACAATCGAATGTAACTCGGTAGTCTGTCGTGGTGCCAAGGGGATATGCTGTATAAAACCGAACTGGCGCATGACCCGGTCTGGCTGGTGCCACTCAATGATGTGAAAGTGAATGAGTGGCCCAACTGCAGCACGATCTCCAGCCAAAGCTGTGCAGTATAGTGGAAGTGATGCGTAGACATAACCTGTATAAGGAGTCCATGAAACCTGAAATGTAAACTCAAAAAATAAGTCATATAGTAGCATGACAATGTTACTGAGATTATATTGAAATAACTTAAAATAGTGATAACAAAACAAATTATCCTACAGAAAAGTAATGTTTAACTTACATCAGCTGGCACTATAGCGTCGAATATCTGTCGGAAGCTATGCACACTATGTCTCGGAGTATGTGCAAACTTCTGAGACTGACTCCACCTGGTGAAAAAAGAGTAACCTACAGTAAGTTTATAAAAATCAATAACAAAAGTGCTAAATAACCGAAAGTAATGACGTAGACATACCATCGTCCCCGAGGACAGTCCTGAAGTAGCTCCGGTGCAAGCGGTGCGACAAATCGAGGAGCGATGTGTGGAAAATGCTCCCAGGCCCACATCTGTACTAACACCATGCAACCTGCAATCTGATGTGAATCGACCTGACAACTGGTGCAGAGAGATCTGTACAGATGTTCTAATACAGCGGATCCCCAACTGTATGTAGCAGACTGATCCAGATCCTCAAGTAATGGGAGGTACATCATGTGTACCAAAGCGGTGGAGTAGTCGACACACAACATGCCTCCGAGCAGCCGCAAAATGTATGTATGTGTGTGCTGAAGAAGAGTCTCCTCGTCTGCATCATCTGGAATGACGTCAAAATGCTGATCGAGCCACCTCATTCGCAAGCGCGAACCCTGGAGGACACCCCGTGCGCCGATGACGTCAATGCCTAGCAGCCTCTGTATGACTGCAACCCAATCGCCGGTACTGGCCCCCGTAACTGCATCTCCATGGATAGGTAACCCCAGCATGTAGGCGACATCCTCTAATGTAATAGTCATCTCCCCCACTGGGAGATGAAATGTGTGTGTCTCTGGCCGCCATGTCTCAACCAACACAGCTATCAAATGATGGTCGATGGTCTTGAAGTCACACATAGCGACTCCATAAAATCCTGCACATCTAAGGTATGGACAAATAGCTGTCGGCGGTGCCTCATGATGGAAACGGTGCGCTCTACGAACATAAAGATGTCTAATAGGTCGTCGCGCCAACACATCGCGCGACATGTACGTCTCCTGGCAAGATAAAAGTGGTTGTTCCATCTGAATGTGCAAACAATAAAACATTAATTTCATGTAAGTTATGACTTTTATCATGTAAGATATGTAATTTATCATATAATTTTGAAAGAAGCATAAACACATTGGGTTAGTTGTTGTCTCCCGTGTTGGGGTGTTGGGGTGAAGACGTTCAGAGTTTTCTCGTTTTTTGTTTTGTAGTCACTGTAAGTTCATCTTTCATTATAAAAAACTGATGACATTTTCATTTAATAGTTCAAATGGTTTGGGTTTCTTATACAGGTACATTCCTTTTTTTGAGTTGGTGTTGTTTGTTTAAAGCTACTCATGTAATGTTGATCGTTCGACAAAAAATGTCACGTGAAATCGTGGTACATTTTCCAAAAATTACCATATTTACAAGTACAACAAAAATGATTAAAAATGGTTAAATGATAAAAATAATTACATGTACAAAGTTTTACAGTAACTGATAGAGTACGTGATTCATTTTAACCATTAGATGATTGCCCTATGTGTCTAGTAACAATAGAAACATCTTTGCAATTTTGTCATGCCCCTGAGTATAAATAAACCTCAAAAGCTCTAGATAATTTTTCTTGGTAAGGTGAGATGAGAAGGGAGGTATTATACCATCAGGAAGAGAGATTCTAGAAATGTGCAATGTTATGACAAACCATTAGATGAAATGTGTCAGTTCCCCACTAGATGTGCATGTTTCTTCAAAATTTTCAGGCTGGAGATAATCCACCTTAAGTTTCACATAGCCTTATGTCTTCCATGGATTAATGTCAAACACTTCAACCAATTTGTTTACTTTATGGGGAAGTAAAACCTCATTCCTTTGAATATGCACATTACCATGAACATATAAAATCATCATTTTGCAAGAAAAACTACTAATCTCATGTTCACTGAAATATCCCTTAACGTAAGAATGATACAAATAGTGTAAGTACCCAATAGCAAGATTCCAATCCATTTTGAAGAGTAATGGGGATGACAAGGAAGCATCAACCCCCAGGCCCACCCCTTCCACCCGTTCAACCAACATCGGTAACTCCTATAGAAGTAGATTTTCAAAAAAATGAAATGTCACCCCACCACAGCTTTCTACATCCATATTAACCCCCCAATTCAGTTTCATTAAATGTGGACAGCCCTCATTTTTACCAAAGTTAATGATGCACTATTAAACCACCACTTTTAACCCCCGCCTCAAAAATAAAAAATGCTTTGAGGGATGAGAAATGATTCGACACATTTCAATGTTCTAAAATGCACCGAATCATTTCTCATCCCTCAAAGCATTTTGTATTTTTGAGGAGGGGGTTGAAAAGTGATGGTTTAATAGTGCATCATTGACATTGGTAAAAATGGGGACTATCCACATTTAATGAAACTGAATTGGGGGGTTAATATGGATGTAGGAAGCTGTGGTGGTGTGACATTTCATTTTTTTGAAAAACTACTTCTATAGGAGTTACCGAAGTTGGTTGAATGGGTGGAAGGGGTGGGACTGGGGGTTGATGTTTCCTTGTCATCCCCATTATCTTTCAAAATGGATTGTAATCTTGCTATTGGGTACTTACACTATTTGTATCATTCTTACGTTAAGGGGTATTTCAGTGAACATGAGATTAGTAGTTTTTCTTGCAAAATGATGATTTTATATGTTCATGGTAATGTGAATATTCAAAGTAATGAGGTTTTACTTCCCCATAAAGTAAACAAATTGGTTGAAGTGTTTGACATTAATCCATGGAAGACATAAGGCTATGTGAAACTTAAGGTGGATTATCTCCAGCCTGAAAAATTTGAAGAAACATGCACATCTAGTGGGGAACTGACACATTTCATCTAAAGGTTTGTCATAACATTGCACATTTCTAGAATCTCTCTTCCTGATGGTATAATACCTCCCTTCAAATGGTTTTGTTTTCTTATACAGGTACATTCCTTTTTTTGAGTTGGTGTTGTTTGTTTAAAGCTACTCATGTAATGTTGATCGTTCGACAAAAAATGTCACGTGAAATCGTGGTACATTTTCCAAAAATTACCCTATTTACAAGTAAGACAAATATGATTAAAAATGGTGAAATGATAAAAATAATTACATGTACAAAGTTTTACAGTAACTGATAGAGTACATGATTCATTTTAACCATTAGATGATTGCCCTATGTGTCTAGGGCAACGTGTATTCGTATGACCTTCCTAGCGGCATATGCTGCACCGCCGTCCAGCTGGATGTTCACTAGGCCAATCCATCTCATTCTGAATACGAGTCGACTTTGGCCTCCCTTTAGGTCGAAGTCTATTGTTGTTCGGTAGAAGCGTGGGTGCGCCATCAGGCAGCTGAAAATTCTGATATTCCCCGATTGGCATCCACGGAGTATTGTAGCAGGAGTTGATGCTCTCGAGTCGATAAGCTGGATCAACGAACTGCTCCCAAGATACGTGTACGTAAGCACATGCAGCAATCACATGGCCGCGGGGATATCTCAGTGCCTGAAAGTTTCCACAATCACAGTAATGCTTCTCCAATAAAACAACTCGCACATGACCATTGCTACATTCCATAGCATCACCGGGCTCAGCGACCTCAAATCGTTGCTCTGGACGATTAAATGCAGTTACACGATAAGTTGCGGCCTCCTGAAGAACTGTATCTAGCTCGCGTTGGAAATGGTGTCCATAGCGCATCCCTCTGTTCAAGCCCTCTTCAGCTTGCTTTCCTCGTTCCAGAAAGTACTTTACACTATGATAGAAGGTCTCTTGTACCAACCCTGAAATTTAGATTTACGACATTATACAAATATTATATTATAATAGTAACTCTTCTGAGTAACATATATTGAAATATTCGTATTTACCTGTGATAGGTAGTTTTCGAACACCCTTGAAAACTCCATTTATACATTCTACGATGTTGGTCGTCATATGACAATATCTCCTCCCATCATCATATGCCAACGACCATTTCTGCTTTGGAATTTGCATCATGTAATCATACACTTCTGGATTCACTCTGTGGATATCTTAAAGACGCTCCTCCATCCTTTGTTGTTGAGGCTCATATGCTATCATACAAGCAGTCATCTGAACAGTTATGAAAATAACTATGAAAAAAACATTTTAAACAGAAAAGGATGTTCATACCAATTTTTAAGATTGCCTTTTTCATCGACTCATTCTTGAACTTCTTTCGCAAATTGCTGGCAATGTGTCGAATACAGTATCGATGATGGGCATATGGTGGTCTCCACGAAAGACCCTCAGACTATATCGCCTCCTTGATTGCACGGTGGTGATCAGAAATAAGACAAATCCCTTCTGCATCCGTAAAAAACTCTCAGAGACATGCCAGAAACCATCTCCATGATGAGAAGTTCTCTTTCTCCACAATTGCAAATGCTATAGGCAGAGGGGCTCGATTTCCATCTTGTGTGGCGGCAATCAATAATGTTCCGGTATACTTTCCATACAGAAATGTGCCATCAATTTGTATGAACTTCTTGCAATGTCTAAAAGCTGCCACACATGGTAAAAATGTCCAAAATAATCTATCAAACACAACCATTGAGCGGTCAAGTTGGTTCTGTTGGTTAACATATTCAACTGTATGTAACCGATAGACTATTTGATTATTGTGGCGTAGAAGCTCCAACAATTGTGGTAGAACTCTATAAGAGTCATCCCAATCACCATACACTTTCACAATAGCCTTCTGTCGTGCTGCCCATGCCTTCCAGTAAGAGATTCGATACACAAAAAGCTGTTTGATTCGCTCAATGACCAGAACCACGGGGACGTCTTGACAAGCTCTAATCATTTCAACAATAATAGTTGAAACAAACTCAACATCTAATGAAGAGTGTTCATGTGCCAAGCTTGGGTTCACACATGTGTGTGGAGTAAATCTAGTGATGCGCCAGCTGTGAAAAGTGTTATCAATAATAGCTCGCAGGCGCATTTGACAGTTCGATTCATATTTGTCACAAAGAATCAAATAATAAGATCTCTTTGACTCTTCTACAACATATGAGTAATGTCTTTCAATGTGATATTGTTTTATCACATTTTTCATTGCTTCTTTGCTCTCAAACTCTCTGCCAATATACAGAACACCGTTATCTGACACTCGATTTATGCCACCAATGATTCCTGGAAATTCTGAACTGGGAGTGATAACTGAATAATCAAATTCTGGCAAGCGATTCATGCCTTCAGTCGACCATGAAGCCAATAGTGGAGGATGGTTCAATGTTCGGTTGAACGTCACATGAGATGGTACAGACTGATCTTCTGCATGCTCTTCTTCTTCTTCTTCAACTTCCTCTTCATCTTGTTCAAAATTGTCATCATCCTCAAATTCATCAACCAATGCATCTAAAGTATGTGGAGGACTATCCATTGAAACTGTGGCTGATGGAAATGATGGAATAACTACTGATGCTGATGGAACGTCTTGATGTGAAGGAGCATATGACATAGTCTCATGAATTTTAGATGGGTCAACTTCCAATGTCGATGGAACCTCCATTGCAGCTATAGTGACATACAACTCCATCATTTGATTCTCAGGTATATACTTAACCAATGAAAGTATATATTCCCAATCATCATCATCATTTACTGGATAGGGCACATGCCAAAACCTATCTATAAATTGAAGGTGTCTGAATGTAATGGACTCTATTACTTGATTCCTCGCGACTTTTAACCTCCGATGAATTTTCCTTTACACAGCTTCCAAAGTAGTACATCCTCCAAGCATCACAACAGCTTCGGGATGTATACTATAACTACATCCTTGTTCTGTCTCAATTATTTGACCGTTGCAATAAATATAAGCGGCGACCATCTTTTTTATCTAAAAGAAACCACTGTTATTAATTAAATCTGATTAAAGAATCAATTTATGTATGCATGCTTCTAGTAATTTTGGTTGGAATCCTAATCCCTCCACCAAATCAATATGTTCAAACCATATTGATGTGTAACTATTTACACAACCCACAAGTTTGTGTTACTTACCCAAAAATAGAAGTCAAATATATTTATACATATCCACATGCATTATATGCATGAGGTACACGAACACGTCATGTAAAAGCATAGAGTTATATGAAATTGAAAGTCTCCACATGAGTAAGCCTTGAGCGACAGATAGCCAACCCCATTCACTTTCCTAGACAAGGCAAGCCTCCAGGAAAGTAGGTGGTCCGACCCAAAGCCCCTCTACCTGGGGATACTTTACTCAAGAGAGAAATCATTTCATGATAACTCTAACACTTAATATGCAAAAAATATATTGAACTACTAAATTCAAGTTCATAACTTCAATTACAGACTGAGGTCAAGGTAGATTGAAAACTAAATTCATTATCATTCCTAGAATGTAAGGCAAAGGTATATTCCATAGGCAATTTACTACTACATGGCTAATTAATATAACTACTTTTCTAATTAATATAACTACTTCACTGAATAATATAACTACTTCGCTAATAACCAAATTATGATAAATTAATTACCTAATTATGGTTAACTAATTACCTAATTATGGTTAACTAATAACCTAATTATGGTTAACTAATTACCTAATTATGGTTAACTAATTACCTAATTATGATTAACTAATTACCTAATTATGGTTAACTAATTACCTAATTGTGGTTAACTAATTACCTAATTATGGTTAACTAATTACCTAATTCTGGTTAACTAATTACCTAATTATGGGTAACTAATTACCTAATTATGGTTAACTAATTACCTAATTATGGTTAACTAATTACCTAATTATGGTTAACTAATTACCTAATTACGGTTAACTAATTACCTAATTATGGTTAAGTAATTAACTAATTATGATTAATTAATTACCTAATTATGATTAATTAATTAACTAATCATGCTTAATTAATTAACTAATTATGATTAATTAATTAGCTAATTATGATTTCTTAATTAACTAATTATGATTAATTAATTAACTAATAAGGATTAATTAATTAGCAAGTGATGATTGATTAATTAGCAAGTAATGATTGATTAATAACCTAATTATGATTAATTAATTACCTAATTATGATTAATTAATTAACTACTTATGTTTCATTAATTACCTAATTATGATTAATTAATTAGCTAATTATGATTAATTAATAACCTATTATGTTTCATTAATAACCTAATTATAATTCATTAATTACCTAATTAGGATTAATTAATAACCTAATTAGGATTAATTAATAACCTAATTAGGATTAATTGATAACCTAATTATGATTAATTAATTACCTAATTATGATTAATTAATAACCTAATTATGATTAATTAATAACCTAATTATGATTAATTAATAACCTAATTATGATTAATTAATAACCTAATTATTAGTAATTAATTAACCAATTATGATTAATTAATAACCTAATTAAGATTAATTAATAACCTAATTATGATTAATTAATTAACTACTAATGATTAATTAATTAACTAATTATGATTAATTAATTAACTAATTATGATTAATTAATTACCTAATTATGATTATATAATTAACTAATTATGCTTAATTAATTAACTAATTATGATTAATTAATTAGCTAATTATGATTACTTAATTAACTAATTATGATTAATTAATTAACTAATTAGGATTAATTAATTAGCAAGTGATGATTGATTAATTAGCAAGTAATGATTGATTAATAACCTAATTACAATTATTTAATTACCTAATTATGATTAATTAATTACCTAATTATGATTAATTAATTAACTAATTATGTTTCATTAATTACCTAATTATGGTTAATTAATTAGCTAATTATGATTAATTAATTAACCTATTATGTTTCATTAATTACCTAATTATGATTTATTAATTAGCTAATTATGATTAATTAATAACCTAATTATGATTAATTAATTACCTAATTATGATTAATTAATAACCTAATTAGGATTAATTAATTACCTAATTATGATTAATTAATAACCCAATTAGGATTAATTAATAACCTAATTATGATTAATTAATTACCTAATTATGATTAATTAATTAACTAATTATGATTAATTAATAACCTAATTAGGATTAATTAATAACCTAATTATGATTAATTAATTAACTACTAATGATTAATTAATTAACTAATTATGATTAATTAATAACCTAATTATGATTAATTAATTAACTAATTATGATTAATTAATTTACTAATTATGATTAATTACTTAACTAATTATGATTAATTAATTAACTAATTATGATTAATTAATTTACTAATTATGATTAATTACTTAACTAATTATGATTAATTAATTAACTAATTACGATGATTAATTAATTAACTAATTACGATTAATTACTTAACTAATTATGATTAATTAATTAACTAATTATGATTAATTAATTAACTAGTTATGATTAATTAATTAACTAGTTATGATATTAACTAATTATGATTATTTAATTAACTAATTATGATTATTTATTACCTACTTACCATTAATTAATAACCTAATTATAAAGAATTAATTAACTAATTATGATTCATTAATTCAATAATTATGATTAATTAATTTGCTAATTATGATTAATTAATTAGCTAATAATCATTAATTAATAACCTAATTACATTTAACTATTTACCTAATTATGATTAATTAATAACTTAATTATCATTGATTAATCAACTAATTATGATTAATTATTTAACTAACTAATCATTTCATTATCTAATTACATTTAAAAAAACCATACTATTTATAAAATACAAATATTATATACTAATTCTATAAATTAAACAACTAAATTATAAAATCAAACTAATAAATAAATTTAAAGAAAGATTTACCTCAAATTTGTGACGACGTAGGTACACAGGCAGAGCAACCGAAGAGGCAAGGCTTCGCAGCAACCGAAGAACGCAAGAAAAAAGTTTGAGAGAGAGAGAGAGAGGAAGGGATAGGGAGGGAGGAATGGGGGTGGGGTGAGGTAGGAAGTGAGGAATGGGGTGGGGGGCGAGGGTCCTATTTATAGGATGGGGGGGTGTTTCGGCGCCACTTGAAGTGGCGCCGAATTGATTGGGAAGAAGGGTGCAGCGCCACTTCAAGTGGCGCTGCACAGTTTGTATTTATTTTTTCAGCGCCACTTGAAGTGGCACTGCACCCTTCTTCCGCCAAATTGGTGGAGCGCCACTTGAAGTGGCGCTCCAATTCCAAAACCCTTGAGCGCCACATGGTCTGGCACTCAAGAGACCCAGTTAACTAATTATTTAAACGTTTGACCCATTAAAAAGAAAAAAACCCCTGTAGGCAAAATTCGCCCCTTTAGTAAGCCAAGGGCCATATCCCTGCACTATCATCAAATCATAGAGGTAAACCTGAACACTTTTGCAGCACTCGAAAAGTATCAAAAATCGCCCAACCGGGTCTTCCCAACCCGGAACAGGGTTGGGCAGAACCGCCAGGCCCAGATAAGCCTTTCATGGGATTTTTTGGGCTCTTTATAGGTGTTTGTGTGTTCGGCATTACACACAATGGGCCTGTGCGGTGTTTCATGCCTTGATCCTTTTAAAATTAATCAAAATTATTATATTTTATTTTATTTTTAAATTTAATTAATTAATGTATTAATTTTGATCTAAAAATAAAATTTTAATACCTGAGTAAACTTAATTTAATTTTGATACAGAAAATTAAATTGATTAATTAATTTAATTTACATATAAAAATAAATAAATTAGCTGATTGATAAATAATTAAATTATTTGAATTATTTAATTCATTTAATTCAATTAAATAACCCTAGTACTTATTTAATATAATTTAATTTTTATCACACATTATTTTACACATCATCTGGTCATAAGCACCAACCTTTTGTATCTATGAATATATTTATTTAATTAATTATATTAATAGTGTGTGATGTTTGTAATTAATTAAATGGAGATCTATGCATCATATTATTTTTTGTCAATTTTTATAAGGACTTGCATGTCCAATTTACCTGATATACATTTACACCTTTTTTCCCCTTGCCTACGTGCAAGAATCATTGTATTTTGGAAAGACACGGAGTGTGCTGTGGACCCT
Organism: Viscum album; assembly: GCA_963277665.1. Taxonomy (NCBI): domain Eukaryota; kingdom Viridiplantae; phylum Streptophyta; class Magnoliopsida; order Santalales; family Viscaceae; genus Viscum; species Viscum album. Next base: position 101,666,372 of record OY728159.1, read on the forward strand.
ACCAAGACAACGAGATACTTCAGATGAGTAGCAGACATACAGGATGGGGGCGTGCTACATCACGAGTCAAGAGAAGACTCAGGTATGATTTCCCTAGGTTATTTAGATGCTCAAGACCATTCAGGTAGAAGTTTACCTTTATGAATTTATTTAATGTTTTATGCATTTTAAAATAGCGAGAAAAATAGAAAAAATAATAAATAAAAAAAATTCATAAAGAAGTGGCATAGGTTTTTATACTAATATTTTGTTCTGATCATGACAAAATAGATGAGAAATATTAATATAAATGGATTACATTCATTAATAGAGAAACCCAAAACCCTCAGTGTAATATTATGTATTTACAACCTTCGATCATTAAATTTCGAAAAGAACGAGTGTTTGGGGTGCCAGGTATGCCAAAGATGAGGGAGCCTCTTACTATCGGGGAGTTTTTATGAGGGAAATGGGTTGACCTAACTAAAATTTCATAAAATACATATCCAAATCAATCTTGTTGTAATTTTCTAGGAATTTTTTGATAAAATCTTGTTATGAATTTAGAAGCTAGGACTTCACTCAATAAATCAAGGAAATGCGAGTTAATACAGTTGGCCAACCAAGATCCTACCATAAACCCTCCAAGTAGTGGGGTAGATAAAGATTTTATACTCTAAGGTGAGGTTTAGGAATAATTTCGACATGAATACTCAAGTGAAAGAGTATTCTGATTCTAGAACAGAGGGTTCCTAGAATTTGATAAAATTGTTGGAGACATTTAATGATTAAATTAATCAGTAATGTCTCATCTGTTAATAACATGAAATTAAAAATCGGAAAGCATATATTTTTTTAGAAAAAATGGAAAGAAATACTATAATTAAAAAATCTATAAACATTGGAAAAAGTTAAATGTCCAAAATAGCACTAAATTTCAGTTGTAGTACATTCCCTTGTGCATAAAAGTACTATAGAATAAATTCAAGGTGTCGATGTCCCTATACATGTTAAACCAACTTAGGAAGCGTCGGTGTAAAATTTATTATAGGAGACTCATGAATCAAGCACATAATGGTTCTATCATAATTCTATCATCAAAGTATGATGTTAGTTGTGGTCATTATGACATGAATGATATCACATGTAGCCTCATCTCCCAAAACTTACAATAAAGAAGGTGAATAATGTTTTGAATGTGATGATAAAACCAGATTTTTGTAAACATGAAAGGTAGGATATGTTCTTTCATGACATCACATTATTACACCCAATTACTCAAGTTTCATTTCAGAGTTCAAATGAATTGGACACAGTAGAAACTTCATTACCTTTATGGTAAGGTTCTCGAATTAATAAGAATATTAATGAATGTACTATCTTTAGTTCTTATATAGAATATATTAGAAGACACAGATAAAAGGAAAATGGAATGTTATTCCAAAGGCACATTCAGAGTTTCCATCAAATAATAGAGTATGGTTATTAAATATATGGTTATTTAGATCACATTTATGAAAAAATTAATGGATGTTTTAAATATTCTATTAACTAAATTGAAAAAGAAATAACCCAATTATCCTTCATTGTTTATCAATCAAATAAAACTATTATTTCTAACATACTTATTGGGTATTTAATAAAATATTAATTTCACACATGTTTATTGAAATACAGTTACCATGGAAGTATATAAACATTATAAGAAGTAAGGTGTTTTCTCAAATTAGTTGAGAAATGGTGATTTGTAAGTAAGCAGTGAGGAACACATAACTTGTTATTTCCATGTGAATGATTCTAGTTGAACAAGATGTTGAGTATAACCAAAAAAATTATCTCACATGCCCTTTGGACATAATTAGACATTATTAAAGGTTGGATAATTAATGTTGTTTGTGGTAACATACTCAACAAATAGACCAATTATAATAGAATCATAAGAAATTAGTGATGTATATAAAAAATATAAGATAATTACCCAGTTGCGGTAATAAAATTATTTTTCTATAAAAACTAAAAGTGGATGTCAAGAATATAACCAGTATGGTATTTAGGCTTGGAAAAAAAACCGTTGGTATTATCGATGTCTTTAGTTTGGAAAAAGAAACCTTTAAAAATAAAGGTTTGTCATAAGGCTTTTGGAATTAGTTCAACATGTGTGAATTATTCCCAAGGGAATCTAGAGGTAAAGAAACTTTATAATATTACTTTAATTGATTAAGGATTATAATAGTGAAGTATTTGTATGGTCAAAAGATATGAGTTGCTTCCGATAAGCATGCTTAATAATATCTTGACCAAGCATTCATCGATCATGATAATGTAGAGTAGATTAGAGTAATTTATAAACTCACATAACCTTATCTATATCACATCATTGATGTTCATAAAAAGGATCGATGATTAGTCTTACTTGTTAACATTTATCAATAAAATGTAGCCTGGAGAAATTCCAAAATGCACATTTTATACATCAAAGTTTTGATGCAAGTATTATAAATGTTATAACCTGCAATAACTTCTATCATATTTCAATACGTGTTTTGGAAATTACATAAAAAACACATATCCTATATTCCAACGAAAAATGAAAAATGAATATTATATGAGTCTTAGTGTGATGGAAATCCATTATGTCATAGGACTTGTGTTTTTATTCAAACCGTTTCTTATGATAAAAAGAAACATGCATCTATCAAAACACATTATACGTCTAAGGTAATTATCTTAACATTTTCTTAGGATCTTATATAAATCCCTAAGATAGAAAAATGGTAGTCAACTGTTAATCTAAATTTCTATAAAGAGGGTACACATCACTATTTGAGATAGTGGGAGCTAGATTGACATGGATTTAGTCAATGCTTGAGATTCAAAAATGGTTGGCATAAGAACAATATCCCAAAGTACATGTGGAAGATGAATATTCCATATACACATACTCTGTAGGAAGATTAAAAACCATGGTGATGGGTTTGTGTTCACCACGTCTGGTGATACATTATTCAGTGAGAGTAATAATTCTTACAATTAAGAAGTATATAGAAATAAGATAAGATTGGCAAGATCAATTAAAACTCAATAATGGATTCCATGTATCAAAATGAAAAGGGGCTTATAAATTGAATATTTCAGTGGGTATACAAGGTACATAATTCATGGCCGGTATACACATTATACCAATAAGGATATATTGGTATTACTAAATTGATATGCCCCAATACATTAGAATTTTACTTGTCATAGATGACTTCTAAGATCATTAAATTGGGAATTTCATGTTAATATCAAATTTGGTGGATGGTTTCAAAGTGATGCAACCAAAAAGGGATGGTGACATCATATAATGACAAAAAGGGTAGAAAGTTACTGAAATCCAGTTTTGTTTTAAATTAAGCAACAAGATCCTAAAAAATTAATTTGGAATGAATATATTCCATGTGTCTACCAGAGGTTAGTGGGAGCGCCATATTTTTCTAATAGAAACATGTTCAGAAACATATAGAAACCAGATATTGGTCTTACAATTAGTTATGACAATGATGAAAATAATTATCCAAAGACTAAATTTAAGTAGCAACATAATTTCTAGGGAACATGATCTAATAAGGTAGATCTAATGGTTTATTGTACCTTGTCATTCGTACAAAAAGTGACATAGTATTGAAAAATATATGTTTGGACAATTCATGTTATGAATTGTTGTGAATATCATGTGGAATAATCTCTCAAGGTTCCCATATTCAAAACATAGGAGGAGATTAAAGTTGTGAGTTGAGTACCATAAGCTTCAACTATAGATAAATCAATTATGTCAAGATATGTACAATAATTGATATTTCTAAGATATAAATTCTAGTATGAAAATATCAATAATATCTAGGTGAACTGATTGTAAGACAGTCAACATTATCTAACTATACTTGGGAAATTACAGAAGATATGTACCTTGTACATGGAGAAGAATGATACTAGTTATGGTTGGAAGAAATATAGTATTCCATAGATAAATTTTATCTAGTATCATAGTTAGGATAAAGTGATGAGAGAATCAAGCACATAAAATCTAGTGTTATCTATTCCTAACAAATACCGAGTATGTCGCATCTTCTATAGCAGCTTGGATTTAGTTATCAAATGTAATGATTTGTTCCAGTTCTAGGAATTGCACCTAGTAAGTAGAGCATTATCATAATTTGAACTATAATATTATTACTATCCAAGAAGTCATATTTTGATAGGGGAAAAAAGCACATACATGGGGATACCATATCTTGAGAAGTATTACTCAAAGAGATGAGGTCGCATATAGATGAAAATCCATGTGGTAGAAACATGGCCGACCAAGCCGCTAAAGATTTTACTAAGTAGAAACATGATTTTTATCATGTGAGTAGCTAAAAAGTGTTGTTAGAAATTTGGATATAGTGTAAGTGGGAGTGTTGAAATAGTGGGTTCCCTAGACTCTAATAGGAAGTAATTTTGATTTCCATATCGTGTATGTAATTATAGATATATGATGTTTTTTTACCATTATAGTTTAGAATTTTCTACATACAATATTTAATGGTAATGTATTAGATTAACTATTATATCAATAGGTTATATCATATCCCAAGATATAATGATAACCTCAAAATACTATGACATTCATCTTAAACAACGATCATATGGTGTAGATACATCATAAAGATTGGACATAATTGATGATTGGCTATTATTTTCTGGGTGATCATAAGCATTGAAACTTCTTCTCATGTTTTTCACACTTGGTAATCTCTAGTAGTTAGATCATGAGGACAAACCTGCCAATAGGAACACCACATGTTTTGGGTGTCATTAGTTGGTCCTATCTACATATTTGTGTATTGGTATCTTATTTTGAGACCACTACCAATGTGTGTCATTTGATTTCATTCTATTATGAAAGAAGAAAATCATGATTTTAAAATCATGGCAAGGTAGTTTGAGTTGGGTGCATCATTCATGGTATGAAATTGGTTGAATGGTCAAGAAAGGATTTGTCTCTACCTAGTTCTAGAAGTTATATATCTCAGGACTGGTTTATCAGAATAGTGCTACCTTCATAAGACATTGGTCAAAATAGTCAAAAATATAAATCCATCCGGATAGATCAATAAACAATAAAGCAAGAAAAGGACGATGACACAGGTGTGCATGCTTCTTTATGATCTATTTAAATACAGAGAGATTATATTACACTGTACGTTTTCATAGGTTGGGAGTCAATTCTATGACTATACTTATCACTTTAGGGGCCTTAATGGATTTCTGGACACTACTCAAGGTCTGTTGATTTTGTTTACTACTATTGAGATAAGGGCCTAGATAGTCACACACAATAGCATATTCAATAATCTACCCAATTCATTTGAATATGTATATTGGACTTGGTGGGCCCCACTATGGGGTCTGATTATTGTCCGAGGTATAGATCCGAAATAATTAAATAAATTAATTATTATTCAAGTTATGAATAATTGGTATTGAATTTATTTAATGTATTTACAAGTTAATTAAATATGTGAAAAAATATATTAATCGATCGAATATTATTTTAATATTCAAGGTTCGTTTAATATTATGAGGGAATGGAGAGTTGAGTTAAATGGATCGGTTTCATCATGTAATATATTATATATATATATCAAGTATGTGATAAAATAATAAATAATATTTATGGAGTGAAATTAAATATAATTATTTATTTAGTGGATGTTAAAATAAACAAGGGTTGTGGAACCCAAACGAGAATTTAAAAACTCCACTATAAATTGAGGTAGAAGATATATCACCAAGAACTTTTCATGGAATTTTGGCCAAAGCCTTTCAATCATCCCACTTCCTAGAGAGTGAAGCAATCAATCTAAGAGTTTGGATCAAGATCTCCCTCAAGCATCGATGGAATCTCTATGGGGTGATCATCGGTATGTCAAAGACATCGTCAGATCTCCTTGATATTACCTAGAATCTAATTATCGACATTCCAGTGGGTTTTTGAAGTTCATGTGGATGATCTAGAGGATTCCTACTATGGATCCTTCAAGAAAATATGGACATCAAAAAGATGCAGTCAATCATGGCTTCATATCTTAATTGGTATGTTTTCAGTTTTATTTTACTTGATATTTTAATTGATGTGTGATCCTCAGACCTCATCATGGCTAAGACTATCAGTGACGACATGTTCTGTCATCTAGTAGATAGAAATTTTAAAATCCTTAACCCACCAAATTCCGTGGTGAGGCATAGTACCTTTACAATGGTCTTAAAATAATTATATGATAAAAAACTAGAAGAAAAAAGAAATAGGTATCATCAACTTTAAAAAATTATGATTGTGATAATTATATTTTCATAAATATTACATGTTTCAAACTAAAATTTAGATAGATATGGAATATAAAAATCACCACTATATCAATAGTGGTTATAATAATGAAAAAATAACCCTTAAAATAATCCCATTCCGTGGATGTTTTGACACAATAACTAAAAACAACTAATCTATATCAAGATGGTATTAAAATGATAATATCTTGTCTTATTGTTACTATGGGTACTGTATAAGGTTTAACAATAAGGTAATAGACTAATGGTATAAAATATCCATTATTTTTAGGAAATGAGAACCTACCATAATGATGCAGAAAAACTGATTTGAGGCAATGTACACAAACAAATGAATCTTTTTATTCATCGTAAATAGATTTCAATGCTTATAAAATATATATGGAAACTAATATCAAGATGTAAACTACAATGAAAAATTATGGATTGAACATTTAGAGAATCCATCATGTTCTATAGATGTTATAATCCCAAAATCGTTTACTAATAAGTTAGAAACCAAAACAAATGAATGTACCTAGGGGTTAAAGTAAATGAGAAATTATGAATCGAGTACACCAAAGAATACCAAGAAGAATGATAAAAAAGGTTAAGAGATTGGTTATATTGTGAATGTAATGTATGCACTATAGAATTCTTCAAACAATAAATAGACGTTAGATTTTATGGAAGCAATATTTATTAATTTTTTGAATGAATATTTGAGGAACCATGTCTATGAATTGAAAGAGTTATGGATATAATTAATGAATATATGATCATTTTTACAAATAAATTCGAAATATAAAAATAACATGGGAAAATCAATAGATAGTAAAAAAGTTTTAGTGGAGAAAAACTTAAACATGAAGAAAAAATTAAATTTCATGAGATTTTTTCTAAATGTGACGACCTAAGAGTACTTGAGGAGTTGTGTGGAAAGTTAAAGTAGGTCGTACATAATTACTAATATTGTTTGTTCATGTTTTGTATTTTAGTAGTGACCCTAAAGAAGATGAATCTATCATAAAAAGAAACATTTTATTTTATTTCTTATGCCCAAAAGAGATTCCTCATATATAATAGTTGAAAAAGGAAATTAGGTGATTCTTCCAAAGGGGAATGCAATATGAAAAATTGAATATTGAATCACAAGGATTTCTCTCAACATTTTTTCTAAAATTAAAAGAGTTTTTTAGTTGATAATAAACCCTAAACCATTTTTCTAATTATAATAGTCTATATAGATCCCAAATTATTCCGATATATATTGTCTTTATTGTTAAAATATATGTAATTGAAGGTGATTCATGTTGTTAGTGAAAAAATTATGAATATTAGTACGCAAATAAAATATGTATAGAATATGGGAACTTTAGAATTGTATTGATCCTAAAATTCTTTATATTAAATAATATCTGATGAAGATATAAACATTAGTAATGTGATGTTGAAGTGTATCCCTCTAGGGGAGAAATTTGAGAATTCTGTCATAAGTTAGTATTTTATGTAAATCTATGGTTTTTAAAATAGTTCCTAGAATGTTTCATTGGTGAGATATGTTTTCATATTGAGAAATTGGTATTTAGAATGATTAAACTATGAATCTAAGGGAGCATTTTTAATGATCAACGAAATGAGAGATAAATATAAACTTTGCAATTCAAGGTATAAATTATGAAACTAAACATGCAAGTTGTTTTGAATATTTTCATAATATTATTGATATGAGTATATGAATTCATGTTTATAATCTCATTAGAATATATTAAAAAATTTGAATCATCACAAAAATCTATTTAATAACACCTAATAAAGAAATTTTTATGTGGTATCATATTCTAGTTATGTTATGGATATCTTTTTAATATAAAATTTATGTTTTTTATATGATGAACATCACCCATGTTGACTAAGAATGGAATAATCGATAGAATTGAGATATAACTGATATGATACCATCCTCAATCAAGATCTATTATATTTATTTTAAATTAGTAGTAGATAGAAGATAATGGTTCAAGAAAATCGACACACATTTTCTATATTGGTATTGACAACAATACTGATGGGAGAAATTGATAAACCAACTTTTTAATCAGTAATATTTATTATCAATAAGAATGTTGTAAATATGTTTTGAGAAGTGAATATTATAATGATTTTGATATACTTACGCATGTGTGATTAGATGATACAAAGAAAAATATAGAAGAATTTTTGTCTATTGGAACTAAGATGAGATGACTGGAGAACACCATGGAGATATAATTTTTTAAATTTAACATCAGGTTATTTATCATGAAAATAAGAAGATTATCCACGAGTATGTTGGACATTGAGTTTACACTAATGTACGTATGGAAAATGGATTTTTTTTGAATAATTTATAGATACTAGTTTTCTTCTAAATATTAAAAAATATGATTAAAAGGATAATGAAGATGGTACATCATGGTATATACACGTAATCAATATAATCATATTTTAGGAATTTGAGGTGGTTTATTTGTTGAGAAGTTTTGTATAGATTATCATGCTTTATAGATTCTATATCCTTATGATGAAGTAGAAAAATATAGATACAAATATCCATTATAAGTATTATCATTTGGGGATGGTTTGATTTATGGGAGGAATTATCTTCAATGATGATTGAACAAACCTTAAAGTAGGATGAGATAGTAGAATAATATTGACATACTCTAAGTGGTAATTATATTCTAATAGATTCTTCAGAAAATTTTCTTATCAATGAAGAATATTTGAAGATGTACTAACGTGACTTGGAAGGTTCTGAAGTACCTCCAAATACCCTATGAAGGTTGAATTTTTATTGGTATTAGTTGAATAAGTCCCAGAGTTCTGTGTGGAGTTGGATGACATGCGTAATATATTTCTTCAAATTAGAAAATTGGCAATGATTTGAAGCTCACTGAGATACATAATATTCTTGGGATGATATGTAAGACATTATCAAAAAATTTGGCAGCTAAAATTTTCCAGTATGATACATAACATATATAATTTGGTATATATAATTTTAAATTAACACATAATATATTTTTAAATAATTTAAAACTATAAAACGACTTATGATCATAGTGATACATATGATATTATGGTTGATATTGATGATATTATTGAGAATATGAACAATTCTATTAATATTATGAAAGATATGTCTTATGGATCAGACTTTAATATGGAAAAGGAAAAAACCACTCTATGATACATAATATATTTAGAGCATACATAAGGTTTTTATAGAATATTTTCTATATCACAGATGGAATGTACGATCCTCATGAGAATTTGAAAGATATTCTTGATGATTTGCATGACTTTAGAGATTTTTCAAGTGATATGTTTCATATTCAATTTATTATTTGATACTTATATGTTTAATAATATGATAATTTTTAGGGATGAACTATGATAATGTTGATACATTCTTCAAATAAAAAATATCATTATGAAATTGAAGTTAGAACCATGATTTAAGCTGGGACATAAATATGAATGAATTAGAATGAAGTAAGGATATCATCACATGAAAATTGTAGGATTTAAAATTTGAATATTTGAAATCATTTATGAATATAAAGGATGTAGAAATTATTGAAAAATATTATTTTATGAGTTTAAATTATAAGTTTTATGTATTATTCAAATATCAACTATGAAAATTCATTAGATTTAAAATAATATTTTGTTATCATGGGAAGAAATCTGTTGCGATTTTAATTAGAAGTTAAAAGATAATATTGAGAAGAATATATAAAAAAATCACATTTAGTAGTGGTGTAGAAAAACATCACTAAATGAAACATTTGTTATATTTATATTTAGAAATCCATTTCTAAATTATAATGTTCTTACCTAGGTGCCTCACATTGGTTCCCCATGCCAGCCGGTCACATGAGCTCAATTGCTCCTCCCCATACACGAGAGGTTTCCAAATAGTGGAAAGGGTCTAATATAGATCATGGGAAGACTATACCCTCTATAAATATACAACCAATATACAAAAAAACAAGTATCACATGACAAGATAATTAGGAAATACACTATAAAAAAATGAAAACAGATATTTCATTCCAAATACTTTCCATGTGAAAAAAAATTAAAAACCCCAAATAAATGAAGACCCATATAATTCCCAAGTATGTCCTAAATGACATTAGGTTCCTTCAACCATGATCCATCCCATCATATCCATCTAATATAGGTACTTTAACCTTATCTTTTCATACAAACAAGAATTCTATATAGGAATCAACTAGGAAGCCTGAGTAGGGTGTGAGTACAAATCAGTAGGCCACGACCAATGACATCAAAAACAATATCAAGTCAATTATAGTTTCTGTTGTTGTATAAATAAAACACTACAATGCATAGATTAAGAGTATCAAATTTAAAGTATTCCTTAATTTTACCATATAACCCCCAGAGTTCCCAAGGACACCATACCCTCAATATATGCTCCGTCCCGTGATAGAGTCTGAACTATATCACAATATCATGGTTACCATTTATAATTAGATTACAAATATTATTATGGACAATTGGAACCATATTCCAATACCAAAATTTTGGGCCCAGATCTCCATTCATAGGACTCCACGAGTATTTGAAGCAGCCATCCATGACCCACAACTCATTTATAAAAAAATCACTCAACTGGGATTTGGGAGAAAAAGTCTGTCTCACACACTCATATATACGTTTATCACTATGGGATTTTGAACCAGACGTATATGTCACACACATAATTATCAATTTGTAACTATAGATTTTTTATGAAGCATTCCATGTCCCATACACATTTATTTGTCAATCACACAAATAACATATATCACATCAAATGATATTAATCAATAGTAATCCTTTTATAAACATTTCACATCATGGTACCATCAAAATTTATCACAACAAACATGGTTCTTCAAATTAATCAAATGGAACAATATAAAAAATCACCACTAATCCATTTATCATCATTTAACCATATAACCCATTAATGAATTCACTAATTAATTATTCTAGCTCCATAATCCTCATTTTCCATTAATTAATTATCCAATTAATTAAATCAAATTCTATAATCCCAATATCAAATAATTAATTCACTAGTTAATTAATCCAATTTCACTAATTTCTAATTTTCAAAAATTCACCCCAAATCATTATCACATTAAAATTAAATCAAATAAATTTCATGATTTGATAAAATAATTATTCAATTAATTTAATTAATTCAGGATTCAATTGTCAAATGTTCCAATTGAAATTATATAATACATACAAGAAATTAAAATTCAATACTATGTGAATTTTATTTAGACCACCTACCTTAAACCCACTATTGTGTGATCGACCAATGAAAACATCTAATTGAAGCAGAATAATGAAAAATAAAAAGATCTAGATCAAATCCTAGATCAAATATCAAATTGATTATATCTACAAAACCTAGATATTGATCCATCACAAATAGAGGAAAACATCATTACAGTGGGTGAGAGAAAGACAATAGATCTAGACAAAACCAAAGAAGACCATAATCTAATACCGAAGAGGTCAAGATCCATCAATAGATCTTCAATTAATCATGAAATGAGGTTTTAATTCCATGGAAACTACATAGTAGCCTTAAAAATGAGTAAAAGAGGTTTAGGTTTGAGCTTCGGGGTTTAGGGATATAAGATATGGGTTCATGAAATTTTAATAATTTTTTAGAGGATTTATTTTCCATATGCATATATTCCTACTTAGGGGATATAGTTTCCCCAAACTGTGTGTCGCCTTACTTGGGGCTTCATAGTTATTACTAAGAAGATGCATTGTTTGGGAAAATAGTGTGCCAACCATGCACTACCCCTCTTCCTTCCAAAATTCTCCAATTTCACTCAAAAACATTCCAAGGTAAAACCAAATAAAAAATATAATAAAAATAAGGAAAAATATTATATGTAAATGATCTTGATACCCATCTAGAAAAGGCCAGGATCTAATGATCACCCCACAATATAGAATCTCATCCTCATATTGTACTCCCAAGAATCTATAAGATTTTGTGTTAAAGACATCGGTCCACTGAGACTGTATATCCACTTATCATTCCCATGTTTCCGCCAAAACAAACCCATGTTTCCACACTATAAGAACTATAGGAATATTCTTTCCCCAAGATACTTTCTCACTATGATACAACACTCGCATTAGATGTTTCTCAAAGGAAATTTCAGTCTGAATCTCAACATAATCCACATCGATCACATGAGAAGGGCTGGGGAGATATCACTGATGTTTTAAAACATGGAAAAAATCATGCATTATATTGTACCTATATGGAAGATTCAATAGGTATACCACCTACATGATTCTATCCACAACAAAAAATGGTCCAATAAACCTGGGCACTAGCTTTCCCTATCTCTGAATATTATGGTGACCCAACATTGGAAAAACAAGAAGGAATGAACGATTAACCACTGTAAACTCAAGGGACCATCAACGTCTATCACCATATGACTTCATCCTACTCTAAGATGTATCAATACATTTTCGAGTTAGATAAATGCATTCTGATGTCTCATGCATGATACTTATTCCCAATAAATCTCACTCACCAAGCTCTACCAAACATAGAGGTGATCTGTATGGCCTATGATAAAGTGAATCATATGGTTCCATCTATATAGTTTCCTGATAACTTCTGTTATAGATGAACACCATAATAAATAGGTGCTTCTCCCAAGACCCACTAAAGTATAGAACAAACACTCATATTATATTATCAAGAACCTGTACATTAAATTCTAATTACCCATCTATATCTAGTTAAAAATCCACACCCAGTAAAACTATTGTACTAAATTCCTTCTACAAGCCTTGTAAGAAGTGTGAATTAAAACATGAGTCGTAATCTAAAACTATATTCTATGGAACCCAGCGAATATTTACTATATTATAAATGTATTAAAATTCCAAAAAATCCACTGAGAAAGGATCCCATATTGGAATAAAATGCACAAATTTCATTAGTCATTCCACAACCACCCAAATAGAATCATTCGTCTAGGGTTACTTGAAGGACCCCCTACAAAGTACATAGTAATGTAATCCCACATTAATTTTAGAATGGGAATAGACTGTAGTAAAACAATAGGTTATTGATGCTCAGCCTTTACCTACTATTAGGTGTAACATCGTTTCATAAACCCCACTATCTCGTTTTAATTGAATGGGCAAAAAAACTATCTTTGTATGATATGGTAAATTTTGGTAACTCCTAGATGCACCATCCACTTTGAGGCATGAAATACATGCATCAAATCCTCCCTCATACTCATAGGTATAACAACCATATTCTAAAAATAGATGATCTCATCCTCATCTATGGTTCAATATGATGGTGGATCCCCAACTTCAAGGAATTCCCTCTAGTCCGGAAATTCTGGATCCTCATACTTATTTTATCAACTCTAGGTTAATATTTTAAAAAGGGAATTCCTAGGAATGGTCTTTTCGAACCATCCACACCCAAGAACCCCCTACCCACAAAGAGATCATCCGGAGAAGCCTTATCCAGGGAGGAGCTATTGTCAGCTAAGATGATAGAGCGTCCCGCGGGGTTACATCTCGATCAGCGATGGTTCGTCACAAAAATCCGTCAACTAGGTGAAATGTGTCCTTCTTCCCACCTGGTGAGACACCGAGTGACCCAACAAGGAGAGCGGTACATGGGAGGTGTAAATTCTCCCAAGATCAGCACCTAAGAATCGAACCCCAGACCTCACCGAACATCGTTGTTGTGGAACTCGACCACACACCACTACGCCACCATCGAAGCAGCTTTTATCTACTCTAGGATAATAGTGTAGACTCTAGTGAAATTGATACAAGATTCATCTACACCTGACCCTATAAAACCTTAACATGCATCTCAACCAGTATTTTCAACATTTTCAACTCATCACTAGACCCATGTAATTTTTTAGCCTGCGCTTTCCTTCTTAATGTTTCATCAACAATATTCCTCTTTCTGGGCATATATGCTAGATCAAAAATCAATATAGTTCATATAATCAACCATATGTCAATGTTGAAGATTGAAATAACCCTATAAAAAGATATAATTTAAGATCGTGTGTTTATTATAAACATTAAAACATTTTTCCAATAGATATTGTTACCATCACATCAAATCATAAATCACTACAACAATATCAAGTTCGTATATAAGGAAGTCGCATTTATGTTGCCTCAACCTCTTAGATACATATGCCACAACATGATCTCCATATATCAACACTAGTCCCTGATTGATACTAGAAGCATTAAAAAACATAGTATACTCCTCACCTAGCTCGAGTATCATCTTTATTGGTGCTATTTTGGAATGCTTCTTCAACTCCTCAAAGGAATTCTCACAAGCTCTAGACCATTCAAATGTTACTCCCTTATTTGCCAATCCCGGTAGTGGTTCTTCCAATTATGAATAGTCCTAGATGAACCTATGATAATATCATCCTAACCCAAAAAGCAACAGATATTAAAATTTTCTGGGGAAGTTCCTAAGAAACCATTTCATACATCTTCTTTCGGTCAACTTAGACACCTTCCTCAGAGATTATGTAACCCAAGAAGTGTAATGGATATTCCCAAATTGAAATAGCGTTCCATTGGCATTTAGATTATGAAATATCAGTGTAATCAGGATGATATGAATATGTCAGGTATGATTTTAATGATTTTTTGCGTACACCACAATTTTATCCAAACAACACTACAACAAACTGATACGGGTATGAGTGAATGATTCTGTTCATCAAGGTCATAAAAACTGATGGTACATTTTTCAGGACAAATGAAAATACGATGAACTCATATAGGACATAACTACTTCAAAAACCAATATAAGGTATGTAATAAGGTCAAGATCTCAACTGATCATACCCCTGTCTTATTCCAATCTTGGAGAAACCACAATCTCTTTTCAACTAGTCAAATAGACAATCATTATGTGAAAGAGGATGCCAGTTCTTTTCTATCATCTTGTTCAACTTCTGGTAGATAACACATATACGCAACTCCATCCATCATTGTTTTCAAATCAAACTAGATAACCCCAAAACTTCATACTCAAACATATAAACCCCTTATCCATAACCTCTTCTTATTTATTGTTAACTCTGAATTTATTTTGGTTCCATTCTATAGGGTTGAATAGAAAATGGATCATCCCAGGACATAAGATTAATTTTAAAATCCATATCTCTCTCATGTGTCATACCTAATAAGTATTCAGTAAAAAATCATGAAACCAAATCACTATAGGTGGAAGGACACCATGAGTAACAACTCCATCATCTAGTAACCAACAAGAAACCTTGGCAGTGAGCTCCCATAATAGCTGATGAACTGGACATGCATGTCCAGTATTAGTATCCCATTCTCAATGATGAATATATTTTCTCCCCCAAGAGTTGTAAAATTCACTATCCTATGGTAAAAAACTATATGGGATCAATATTCCATTATATAGTCCATACCCATTATTTGGTCAAAGATAGACATATCATGGATATAAAAGCACCAAATGAAATGATACCCATCATCCCAGTGATAACACCCAATTATATAAATATATTTCCCTTTACTGTACTCACAAAGGTGTGTATATCTTCATCACCCCTACCAAAAACTCTAATTTGAAACTCAACCCATTAACAAGTTCTGTATATATTAAAAAATGAGAGGCACTAATATTATATAAGGCACTAGAAATTGTAAGAGATACAAGAATAGTATCTATAACTATCGAATGTCAATCCTTAAAATCCACAAGTGTTTGAAGAAAGACATGAAAATATCCTTTCCATTTTCTCTATGATGATGTTTTTGTCCCATGAGTGGCACCACTCTACTGGTATGAGTGTTTTTTTCGATATGAACCACATTCACTACTTCTACTACCCTGGCCTGTAAAACTCCCATTGCTAGACTGACACAATATAGAAGATCACCTTCCAACAATTTGATTATTACTAATTTATCTTTCATTAATTGTATGTTGTGGTTTCATGACAAAAACCCAAATAGATGTCCCATCTTTCTGACAGATCGACACTCTACTAGTAGCAGGTGACTGTTCACTCGAGTAAGATCATGTGAAACTAATCATTCCCCTTGGTTACTCTACTTTCCACTACTCTGGGAATTTTTTTTTATAATTATTATTCTTGATCTAGAATGATATAACTCTTTAACATTCATAAGAAATCCCTTATCCCCCATAATAAGACTCTTTTAGGTTCCCCTTAAAAATGAGCGCCTAATTCACTAGTTTAAAAAACATATTGAGCCTAAAGATATTCTCTTGGGAAAATATTTCTCATTTAATCCCATCACGAAGCCTTTTTAGCACTATAGTCTCATATTTTATCAATGATAAAATAAAGTGCTAAAAATATGTAAAGAAACTAGTATTGTCTATAATAGACATACTCCCCTAAGTCAACCTCATAAACTCATCTTTCCTTTCTCGACATAGCATCTTAGGGTAAAAGTGATCCAAGAACATCTCATGAAAGTACTTCCAGTGCATATTGTCCAGTTATCCCTCATGAGTTGGGATGTCGCAACAATAAATACCTTTTTCATGTAACATGAATACCTCCATCTTGAATATTTTCTTATCATAAGTTACTATATAGTCAATAATAGTCTAGAAGGACTCATTCCAAAACCTAGTGGCTTCAGGTCCATCATATCTGATAAATATCATAAGGTGTTTCAACAGAAACTCCATCATTAGTACACTCTTTCGTTTCAGATACCTCCCTAGTTATCCATCCATAAAATTCATGATGTGATCATAGTTCTCTCATAACAACTCTATGGATTCCTTTCCTGACACTATTGGTGCCTCAAGTTCCTCCACTCGTGGAACATTTCCATAATTGTCCTCCATTCCTCTTTTCAGTAAACGTTATCCTGGAGGCTAGTCTCTACAATACAAAACACACATATTAGGACACATTCATGTTATTAATACATTTATTTATGTGGTATTCTCAAAATACACAATAAGTCATTTTCTCAAACCCTGACACATGGTCAAAACTGAAGTGTTATCACTACCCTAAACCATACTACATCTAGGACAAGGTTAACAAAGGGTAAACACATTCTCAAATCACTTTTATCTTTAAAAACCCCATATTATTAACATATTTCATATTTTTACTACTTTAAATTTTACATTAGTCACCCTTTTCCATTCAATTCCATAAAAAGAAAAAAAAATTCAACAACTTACCCAAAACTCATTTTCTTATGTGTGCCTAAAAATCAAGAATGTCACATAATAACATTTAGTGCCTAGAATTATTCATGCATGTTCAACTCTCATTATATACTAGGCCACAAATAAATTTTTAGAAAAAATTAGGAACAACAAAAATATCAAAAAAGTGCATCACCTGAGGTGAAATAACATTCAACTCTAACAACACACATCAATAAAAAAAATTAAAACTTTGGGTACTTGGATTTTACCATTATACCTGTGTTAGCAACAACCATACACATGCTCTTAACTGAAGCACAAATCACTCTATAGTTCTATCCACAATTACAAAATATTAATTCAGAAAAAAAAAAGAAAATAACCACTGATAACACTTTTGTAATTTCACAACCTAGGTGCCACACTCTGGTTCCCCAAGTTGGTTGATCACATGATCCCAGACATGGATCCCCATATGTCAGAGGCTGCCGAGTAACAGTGAAGGAATACTATCTATAATGGGGAGACTATTCCATATTTATAAAAATAGTAAAACATAATAAATATATAATAATGGTCCAAATATAAAACCAATATCCAAACAAAACTAGTAGCACATGATAAGAAAAATAGGAAATACAATATCCAAAACTAACAACAAGTATGTCATGAAAAATACATATCAAGTGTCAACATGAAAAACTCCAAATAAAAAAATACACTAACAACTCCCATGATAGTATTGAAACACCACTAGTTCCCTCATACGTGATCTATCCTAACATAATGATCAAACATATGGCATTTTACCTTATTTTTTCCTAGAAACATGATATCCATTGGGTACCAATAAATTTACCCAAGTATATTATGAGTACAACTTATTAGGCCACCACAATTGGTTTCTAAAACAATATACATTCAATAAAAGTGTATACATTTGTAAAATAATAAATTACAATGAATTAGTAAAAATTTATCACAAGTAAATTCTTCTTTAATTTAACCATATAAACCCTTGGGTTCTTGAGGATGATTGAACCCACAATATCTACTTTGGACCATGTTGGAGTTTGAATCATATCAAAATACCATGGTTAAGAGTTATCATTTAATTTCAAATCATTTCACAGCTAATTGGAAACATAGTACAATGCCAACATTTTAGGCCTATATTTCCATGCTCAGGACCCTGTGGGTATTTGAAGTAGCAGTCCGTGACCCATAAATCATTTATCAAACAATCACACATGTGGGATTATAAAGTGGTATTCCATACCCCAAACTCATATATCAATTTATCACCAAAGGTAAATTTTTATAAAGATAGGATGGGGGTCCAACATACAGGAAAAGGAAAAAAAAACACAAGACCTAAGGCAGTCAGAAGTAATGGAGGCCAAGAGCGTCACCCTTAATCATGTTCACCCCTTCAGGTTTAAAAAAGAAGACTTCTAGGAAAACAAGTGACATTAATACCTTGATCCACCAATACCAGAGATGGAAAGTGGTCCGCCACACACATTTATCAGTTAATCACTATGTGATTTTGAAGCTGTAGTCAATGCACCACACACGATTATCAATTAATCACATAAATTACAAATATCACATCAATAAAGATTAATCAACATTTATAACTTTTCTAAATTTCACATCATGATTCCATCTCCATTTATCATGACAATCATGGTCCTTCAAATTAATCACATGGAATAATATGACAAATCACCACTAATCAATTTATCAGCATTTAACCGTATAAGCCATTAATAAATTTTCTAATTAATTAATACAATTCCACAATACCAATATCCCATTAATTAATTCCCCAATTAATAAATCCAATTCCACAAACTCAATATCCCATTAATTAATTCACCATGTAAAAAATCCAATTTCACAAATTTTTAATTTTTCAAAAATTCAACCCAATTCATCCTCATTTGAGAATTAAATCAAATCAATTAAATTATTCCATAAATTATTTTATCAATTAATTTATTCAATTCAATATTTAATTTTCAAAACATCTAATTGAAATTATACAATAAATGGAAAAAATTGGAATTCAAGACTATGAGAATTGAATTTAGACCAACTACCTCAAACCCATTGATTGGTGATTGCCCAATAAAAATACCAAATTGAATAGGAAAAACGTTTAAGAAAATGATCTAGATCAAAACATAGATACAAGATCAAATGGTTTAGAACTAAAAACCCTAGATCAATATTGATCAAAAAATTGGAAAACATCCCTTCAAAGGGTGAGATAAAGACGATAGAGTATGAGGAAACCACATATGATAAGAATCACTTACCGAGAGAGGTGAAGTTACATTTTCAAATCATCAATTCACATAGAATAAAGGTTGGAATGCATTGGAATCAATCCAAGAACCTCTAAAAACAATATAAAAAATTTTAGGTACAAGCTCAGGGTCTTTGAGATACAATACATTGGTTTTGGAAATTTGAAATGAATTTTTGGTGGATTTAATTTCCACATGCATAGTTTTCTACTCGGGGTGGACGGTTTCCCCTAATTGTGTGCCTAACCGTGTGGCTTATTCTAGGGGCCACAAAATACTACTAAGAGGGTGAAAATTTTGAAAAACCATGCATCATCCATGCAGATTATTTCTGTTTGGGTTCCATGGCTTGCTCGGCTGGGCGTACAGTTTGAGAAAATCATGTGCCAATCATGCATTTCCCCTCTTCCTTCCAAAATTCTCTAATTTCACAAAAAAAAATTACCATGGTAAAACCCAAGAAAAATACAAAAAAACACAGAAAATGAATACCTATAAATAAGCTCAAGATATCTCCCAAAAAGGTCAGGATATTATATAAATATTGAATGTTTTTTAAAACTATGTTAGAAGTATCAATTTTTTTTTATTTAATGGTTCTTTTAGGGTATGTTTATTAAATAATTATTGTTTTTATTTTTATTTATTTATTTAGAATTTTATTTACCTCACCTGTATGGCTATCCTTACTTGCCAAATATATTATCATTATTAATTATAAATATTAAATATTATATAATATATTTAAATTATAACTAATTAATAATTTATAATAAATAAACCATATTTCATATTTAATAATTTATAAAAAAATTTAAAATTTAAATATATTAATATTTCTTGTTTCTAAATACTCATCATTGATGCTTAAATATACATTATAAATTTGGAAACACATATGATTAAAAATAATTAGTAATTAGTAAATAATAATGTAGTAATTTATATTTAACTATTTATATAATGAATATGAAATATATATTTAATATATAAATATATAAATATAACGATTCAAATATATAATATAAACTTATAAATAGATGTAATTATATATGTAGATATAAATTATAAATATATAAATATATAAAACTACTTGATAAAATTAGATATATATATATATATATATATCTGTGTGTGTGATTATATAAATACATAAATTAGTATATTTGTGTAAATTCAAATACATAGATATATAAAGATATATATAGATATATATAATTTATAATTTTATGATTTTATTATTATATACTTATATAAATTATATATATTTATTTATATATATAACTATTTATATATAAATATGTGTAAATAGAATTATGTATGTATGTATATATATAATTATATACATTTAGGTATATTTATATATATGTATATACTTATTTATATAATTAAATGTATTGATATATATTTTTATAAATTTTTACATATTTGTACAAATTTATAGTTAGCTAGCTAATAATTTTTTTCCATTTTCATATATATATTAATATATATTAATATATACTTATATATATTTATATATATATTTTGTAAATATATATATATAACCATATATATTTACATATAAGTACATGCATACATAAAAACATTAATTAATTCTCCCCTTGATGTCCTCCCTCAATCCAATAAGGATGATATTTACAACCACAACTTCACTACTATAGATATTCTTATATAGACACCCACAATGAAAGAATCATTCACATGAAATATATATTAGAAAACAACTGTGGGAAGTCCACTTATTTATCAAAGTGGATATATCAATTCAATTATCTAGGGGTATCCCCTTCAAATTATGCTCTCATTTGAAGATATACCTTGGGGAAACTACCCACTAACATGTAGTGAATGAAGGTAGGCACTTTTATTTTTTCTATGGGTAGTTTCTCAGTGATAAAAGAATAATACCTCTGACAATATTATTCATATTTTCATTTAAACAATCACATTGATTCTTTTTATTCAATTTCTATGAATTCAAAAACATTAAACTCACTGTCTTTGATGTCCAATTACCTTGAAACTATAAAGTCAAAAATTATATGTATTTTAAGATCTAATAATGGGTTTATGTTTTTAGTATCTATAAATATATATGGATTAATAGTAGCCATTCTATATTTCATAATAAATGTTTCAATCTTCATCTTTCCATGGTAAATATTTTTACAAACATCAAGCTGAACACCTCAAATAATTCTGGTTTGTTAGGGAATACATGTCATGGTCAGTTTATCTTTGAAAAACTTGGTATATAAGAGAACTATATGAAATATTAGGTTTAATAACAATTCATTGGAAAACATATTGGGTATTTTGGATTAAAAATAACTAATATAGAGAATCTATAAAAATTCCATGTCATGATATATGAGGCGGTTTATCCATGGGCTTAAAAGAGGGGGGAATTTCATGATTTTAGAAGGAATATAGGTAATTCTTGGTCATATAATAGAAGGGCTAAAACTTTAAATTCAAATATCCAGATTCAAATAGTGGAACAAAATTCATTTTCAATGTTTAATTTACCTAAATTAGTATTTCTATACATCTTGACATTATTTGTCCCTCATAGTGGATTATATGACCTGGGAGTTTTTCATATAATATTGTGTTCATGGTTGAAAATACATTTCATGTTGGGTACTGGGCTATTAACCTATTCTCAAACATGAGGGGTAGGTCCGGTTGTTCTATTTGGTCGCTTTCCTCACTTGGTGAAATTATGAAATCTATTTACTTTTATATTGGTAATAATCCCTCCCTCTATTTTTATATTTTTATTTGGCTATGTCCTAGAGTATTTTATATATGTTAATCATTTCTCAATATATATATATACACATATCTAAATTTAAGTAAATTTATATATATTTAAGAATATCTTCAAAAAATTAAATGTATATATATATTTATGTAGGTTTATATATATCATTTGAAATTTATTTATATTGTTATATTATTATATTTATTTATATATATATATTTATAATTACATGTATTTCGAAATATTAATTTTTATATATCTTTTTTTTTATTTTTTATTTTTTTAGATATAATTAAAATTATATATAACCATATATATTTATTTACATGTTATTAACTAGATATATATATATATATAATAATATTAAAGTATGTTTAATTCATAGTTGGAGGACTTGGTTGAGTGGTAAATACTTCATAGAATAGTTAAAAAAATTTGGTTCAAATCCTACTACGTTTATATTTATAAATAAATTTTTATTGGGATGAGTGAGCCAAGCGGGTTGGGATGGGCAGGTCATGTCGAGTTGGTTGGGCGGGTTCGATAGGTGAGGGTCAGTAAAGGTAGTTAATAAAATCTTAAAAAAATATTTAAATAAAAATTGTGATCAATTAATTAGTGGTGTCTAAACCGTTACTAGAAACACACTATGAAATAAAAAACAACTATGTAAAAACTATCAAAAAAGATTAGTGACTCTGGTAAACATGATGGTTTTGAAAGACCACCACAGATACCTCCTCTAAATGGTTTTTGGGCATCATGAGATAATTTTTCCAAACATCATGGAATTTCCCAATTTGAAATTGAGAAATAATATTCACATGATTGTGTGAATATATAAATCGAAGTGAACGAATAAAATTATAGGGTCTATGAGAGAACCAATATTGATTCTACAATGTTTGTAATAATGATTTACAATATGATTAATTATTTTGTTTCTTAAATTATATGTTTCATATTACATTATGATAAATGGTTTGATATATCTTATCTATCAAGTTGATTAAATAATCTTTTATTATGGAATTACCAAAAAAATTAGATATGAATGAAATATAAGAAATCAAACCATTAAATATAATCTGATCTAATATAATTGTGTAGTATTAATTACACATTCTACTAAATATATTGAGATCATATTTTCACTCTTATCTTATTTTGAAACCACTTGATTATTTTATTATTTTACTTTTTATGCTAAAATTATTTAGCTTTGATTTATTTGGAAGAACATAGGATGTGTTCTTTGTATTTTCACACTCATTCATAATTCAATAGGGTACATATATTGATATTTAGGACATTTTCTATTGTGTCAAAATTCTATTTTATAGATAGGTAGACTCGATAAGTAATATAAGTAATTCATTAACCCCATATGATATTATATTCATAGGTATTCCTATACTTAGTTACTTGAGGGTTATATTTGCGATGATTATTCAATTTTATATATTACAAAATTATATATATATTATGTTATATTTTACCGTATGGGTTCATTAAGTCCCTCTTTAAAATGAATGATGAGATTTATCCTGATGATATTGTTTTTTATAGACAGTTTGTGTATGATTATTCATTAATTATTGTTTTAAAATTTTATATCTGGCTTACTAATTTATTTGGGATGGAATATTTATATAATATATCATATACACTAACAAATGTATCCATTGTTATTCTCTATTGGATGGTTATTGGGGGAGTTGGGGAAATCTTACAAGGTTTCATACTCACCCCGTATATATACTCCCCATTTGTACATATAGATGTTTATCATCATGATATATGAAAAGATAAGGCTCCCTTCTTTTATAACAATAGGTTTTAGAAAAAAAATTATTTGATAGAGACACATTGGAAGAGAATATCTATTCATTAATTTTTTTCAATGTCTTCAGTGTTTTGTGATATGAAAAAAATTAAGGATATAATTTTTATTCTAGTGGATACTTATACCTCAATCTATAATTATTTTTGTATATTGAGGTTTTTATCTATGTAATTTTTGATTCATGGTTTTTACTTTTACAATAATATTTATATAAATTTATATTAATAATTATTTATTCATTTATTGATGTATGATTATGATGGATTGTCTATGTATTTTATAAGTGATGGAATTATTTAGTGATTAATGAGAGTTACTATAAAGGGAAACATTTTATTTATCTTTTACAATTACCCTATGTGCTAGTTTCTAGACTCTAAAAGTTATAGAAACCTAAATAAGTTTGTGAGATGGTCTGATATGAGAATTTAATGATTTAAATGTTGGGTCATTAAAAAATAGGTTCAGAGCCCAATCATGGTGGTTACAAGTCAATGGTGGAGGAAACTATAAGATTACAATAACTTATGGGGAAATATATAAAAATATTGATATGGTCTTATTATATTGATACATAAATTTCCATGGGAATTAGATACTTGTTAAGGGTTTCAATGATCCATGTTTTATTATTTTATCTTTGATTTTTTTGGTAAAATGTTTTGGATATTGTATAATCAAACCACATCTTTTTCTCATGAATAAGTTCTAAATACGAAAAATTTCATAACATTTTTTGTGATTTCATGGGAATTATATTCTCATAAAATGATGAAATTATGTGATAAATATATTTTTGAGACAATATTATGTACTATTCATTGGGATAATATTTTTAAGGGACTGATAAATAATCATTCACCATGTTTTTGTATCACATTAGCTGTAATGGGTAAACAATTATTAATATGAACCATTACCTTGGATAGGAAATTGGAATATCAATTTATGGTTTTACTGACACATGGTCAGTGAACAATTTGTTTTAATAGATCATCACAGAAATTTATTTGTGTTTTTTTAATCAATAAAAAGGATTAATATTTTGAGGATTCACTGTGGTAAAACACTACAAAGTTATTCATAATATTTTAATAAAATGAGATATAATGATTTAATATTAGTTAAATAAAAAATTTCATTCATGGATAATTTTTGAAAAAAATGTAAAAATATTTATTACTTACTGGTTTTGGACTCTTTAATGATTTTGTTCTTCTTTGTAATTTTTTTAAAAAAATTATAGTTTTCCAAACTCTTAAATTTTGGAAAACCCTTTCACGATGTACCATTTATTCATAATGATTTTAACCTAATTTATTAAAATATTTTTAAATTAATTTACATGGTATCGTTTAGTTATAATTATTTCGCTAAAACATTAAAAAATATGAAAATTTATTTCATCTGATAATATGTTGTTATAATAATGTTACATTTTATTTCAAAAAAAATTACAATATTTTTAGAGCTACCATGTATCAATAATATGTTTACCATTATTTTTTTAAAATTTTTTGAATTCTCTCTTGAGCTTCTATATAGTTATAATAATGTTACTATGACATTCTAAAATTTTAGAAATGTTTTTTATGAGATACCACATAGTTATAATAAGTTAACCATCACATTATAAAATTGTGTAAATGAATTTCATTAGATAATTATAGTAATTCACATGTCAATATGATTTTATAAACAATTGACAATAAATTTCAAAACATCGAATTGTTAGGAATATTTTGAAATTTAAATTTGATATGCGTAAATGATAATCCAACATCAAATAATCATAACAATTAATTTAAGTGTTTTTATTATCTCTATGATATATATAATAAATTATGTCAAATAAAACTATGGAAATTAATATCAGGTATTCTTATAAAGCACTTCTTTCATGTTTAAAATATGATTTTTTAGCCTCCAAAAAATACAATTAATGTTAGGTCATTAAAAATTAGAAAATTTCTAAGCATAAATTTGACATTTGTTAGGTTTTTATGAAAAGTGCATATTATGTATTATGTTTTTATCATATAAAATTTATTTACAGGATTCATGGGATATTTTAGGATAAAAATACCTTCAGAGAATATGTAGAAGGGTATAAAATATAATATTCTAGTAGTTGAACCACTAGTTAACCCTCTTTTCATTGATATGGGTGTTTAGGCTCTTGGGTGACAAGTAAAAAGGGGTGAATGATAGGAATATAATTTGAATAAAATTTTAATAAAATATAATTACACTCTTTTAAAGGGAGATTTGGTTCTCCATATTAGATATGATTATATGAAAACTATAACTCATATTTTTTTTACCAAATGGTAAATACCCTAAGAGGGAAGGTGGTGAATTAAGGTATTACAATTTAATATATTATTTCATTTATTTTTATATCTTTTTCAAACTACTAAATGAAAAATATTGGTCTCTTTTTTTAGATGATTTTAATTTAAAAAATGCACAAAAATTTCTTGGTTCATGTCCTATTATAGGGATAATTCAAGGAGTAAGATTGTGGAAATGATTGTATAAGGATGTGGCCAAACTGAGTTGGGAGGAGTGAACGAGAGTTGGATTATGTAGATACCCAAATCTTGACGTACATGGACATTACATTACTTATGTGGAATACTTAATACATAATAAGAGCCAACACTCATGGATTGTAATAGTTTAGTGTCTTTGGAAACTCGGAACATAATCTTCTAATCGTGGTGAAAAATCTTCAACATCTCCCATAAATATCTTCCCATTTTGTTTTCTAACCTAAAACCTTTATTTAAATCTTGGGGAAAAGAAAACTTATAAAGGGTGAGCTCAAATGTTCTGTAAGGGTAAGAATGGATAAGAATAAACAAATCATATACAATTGAACTTAAAAACATGAACATAATGTTTAAACATCGAAATCATGAGCAATGACATAAAACATGGAAATACATAAAGCATAGATCATAAAGAAGCATTAATCATGATAAAATATCATGTGAATAAAACATGTAATTGTGGAAACCATTAAGCACATGTTATAATTTCCATAGTAGCCAAGGCTTTGCTGCCAAGACCATCTTACTGGACAAAGTCCCTTTCTGAATCGAGTTTACTCCCCGTTCCATTCCTGTATTACTGAACCAGATTAACTTACCGTTCCAGCCATGTCTATCTCATGAGATATAAATCTTTACCCAATGCATTGGAAGGAGATATAGGTCCCACCCATCTCATAATGAAATCATTATTACTTATGCCAAAAAATAAACATAAATCATTCATCATAACCCAAAGAATAAAATGGGTTTCATAAACATCATCCCATCATCACATAATAAATATAAAACAAATGGATATCATTTAATGATAATAAAATTGAAACCATTTAAATCATAGAGACATTATACTTTAAACATACACATATGAAATAATGTCATCTTAGATGGAAAATAGTGTTGATAAAACACTTGAAATGAATTCTTGAGGAAAATATCCTTTCTTATTGAAAATCATTTTCTTTTCAAAAAATGCCAGGAAATTTTAAAAGAAAATTATTTTGTTGAAAATAGTCATAAAATATTGTAGAGTAATCTTCATGAAAATGAGGTGTCATGAAACCGTACAAATTTGTTCACGCTATATAAGTTAAAAATAACATTCTTCTCGTACTTTTTTTAGAAAAGTCAAAAAGTTCCTTGTGTGGTAAACAAAAGCAAGATTCCTTTCATAAAATGTGGTAAATGTAGAAAATGGGTAAAAATGAATTTAAAAATACATGAAAACATTTTTAAAAAACATGGGCATGGATGTTAACAGTAACCCCAGTAAATACTTACGAATAACAATCTCGGATAAGAACGAGATTGGAATAGTTATCCCTTACCTTATGTCCGATATGCTTCGTATGTTTCTGAACCTCCTATATAATGATTTAAATAATGTAATTGACTTATTATAGAATCATATTCATTCTTATGATATCATATATGGTTCACTTATGACTTTATATTACCCGTTCTTTTGTATATTCCATGTTAAAGCTGCGTTTTGGGTAAAATCGTTTTATTTATCGTACGTGTTTGGACTTGTTGTTCTTGATATTATTATTAAATATATCAGGATTTAATTACTTAAATAATTTGAACTATTATTTATATATCATATATATTCAGTATATATATATATAATAGACAGTTAAATGAAATGAAATACACCGTTCATGGAGACGGTAGGCCGTATGTACGCATGAACGCTGTTTTGTTTTCCTTATTGACTTGAATTGAATTAAGTAGATAACATACATATATATATATATATATATACATAAATCCAGTAGAATTATTATTTCATATATTTCATGATTACTTATTATATATACTTTATTATCATTCTTGAATTGTTAACATGGAAAATGAATCTCATCGCGTCGTGGAGATGGTAATTCGTACGTACGCCTGAGCGATGATATCATTCCCATATTTATTGAATGGAATTGGAGTGGATTATATAATATCATAGAAATAGTATGATGTTATAATAACCATATATAGTTATTCTTTACACCATTATACCCATACAAGTAAGGTGGTGGTGGAAAAACAGATCACACCACGACGTGGAGATAATATTCTGTACGTACGCACGCGCGGTGATTTCGTTTTCTGTATAATGGATAGAAGTTGAAATAGGGTTGTTTCATATTTATAATAACATATCATTATATAAGTGATACTTATGTTATTACTTTATAATGAAACAACTAAAGAATAAGATGTTGGAGAAGAAAGAAAACTTGAAAAAATCGGTAGAAGAGATTAACTCTTCCTCAACACACCTCCTTTAAACTTCTTCTTAGGGCACTAGAGTTGGTCTTTTGAGAAGACCAGAACCTCTATGATATAACTAGAGAGGTTGAGAAGAGTAATTTTCAGGGTTTGTCCAAGCTTCAAGGCTCAAAAGGGTGTGAAGAGAAGAGGGAAGGGGTTCCCTTTTTATAAGGGAGGGGAGGGGCACCTTAGAAAAACATAAAATATTATTTTATAATAAAGTCATATTCTGTTTTTAATAGCTCCAAATTGATTCATTTCTAAGATAAGTAGGGATGGGTTGAAATAATCTCAACCAATAAGTTTTAGATAAGTTTAGGTTACTATTTTATCCTTATCATTTAAATTTAACTTTTACCATGTCTTTATGTTTTCTTACACTATATGGTTAATAAACATACTATAACAAGACAAACGAACCCCAAGTGGTTAATTATTAATATATATCCTTATCTAAGTCATTTGGGTGAACCGTAGATTTTTAGGAATAAAATAACAATTAATAATATATTATATTTTTTTAAACTATTTTTTGTCAATTTTTACACTATTTGGTACTTGATTTTGGTGAAAGTCATAACGACATGATTAGTTCGAAAAAAGTTAATTGAATCAATACTAACATGTCATATTAACCAATAAAATTAGCGAAATTTATAATAAGTTTCAAATTACATTTATTTGGGTATTTATAACATCTATAATGTTAATATTTCATTAATAAGGTAATTACTGCATCATCATTGTGTCATAAATAAATTAAATTATCTAATGTCTAAAAATTATAAATAAAATAATATTATGTAGAAAATAATATTAGCTTTATAATGAATATTTATAGTCGAATTTATCTTATGTATAACCCTATATAAAAAAAATGTTTAAGTTATTAATCATTGATTTTAACTATTATAATTCTTCTTTAAATAAAATAATAATAAATGTCCTAATCTAATCCAAGTGGACCTAAAGGGTAATATTTTACCCCTAAGGTTGTTTTTGGACGAACTAAACTTATCCAATATAATTAGGACATGATTTAGGGTAATAATAATATCATTTTTACATTTAATTACCCTATTTACTTTTAACCATGGTAAATAAAAGTAAAAAGTTACTATTCACCAAAAATTATTTTTATCTTATTGAACCACATTTTACTCCTTGATATTAACCGTGTCTCTCGGATTTTTTAAATTCCACTCACAGAAGTGGTAAAATTAAGTTTTATGTAAATTTTCAAACTCTCCTAGGAGGTGGGTAAAAGACGGTGAAAAGTTCAAAAATAATTTATATGTCTAAAATTATTATAAAACGACTCTAACGAATTACATTGAACTTATATAAGTATTATGCATCAATTTTTACTTAAAATAAATTTAAATAAAATAAATAATTATTTATATAAAAAGTCGGTTTTTAAATAGTAACCTAGCGTTTTCACTATTCATTAAAAATTGAAAGTTTTCAGAAAAATACCAAAATTTTTCTCTAGGCTAATTTTGACATTCCAAATCCAAAAATTAAGTCCATTTCAAAAGATAAAATTTATGAAATTTCAAAAGTGGGTATTACTATTCATAACAGCTAGTTTATATAACATATCGTTGTTTAGTGAAACTTGGTATTGCGTATAACACACACTATCGTGGAAGGTCGCGATTGCGTGTAATGCAAGCCAAGTCAGGTATGCGTGTAGTGAAAGCTCCATTTGGTGTAGCATACAACACAATACATTAATGAAATTAAAAAGAATATTTTTCTTAAAATCTCAGGGTGTTACATTCTACCCCCTTAAAATTAATTTCAACCTCGAAATTTTTCGGGGTTATAAATTGTTTACAACACAAAAGTTTTAATAGAAACCCACATCATAAAAAGGAATACCAAAACTTATCTTTAAAAACTAAAGTATGAAACGTAATGGTTACCCAATTTAACTAATCACTAGGTTTCCACATTGGAGAACATAGGTGAAAATATGGATATGGAATAGAAATCTAACCATAAAGTTCTGATAGAGAGTGGTAGAGAACATGGCTATGAAAAATCCAAAAACCACGAAGCCATAAATTTGTGATGATCTAAGGTACCATCTGATTCATCAGATATAAGGGCACGAGGACAACATTTTTAGTTTTCAAGATCATTTCACTAAAGTTGAAGAATTTGAATTAGATGAAATACTTACTTTATTTTGGTACAATCTCATCGTTGTTCGTCCCTTGAACAATTTCCACTTCATCTCATAATGAAATGAAGTTGAATTTGTCATTCGTGAAGTGTTAGAAGATCATGTGATAGAATGATGGGTCACTCCATCTATTTCAAACAAAAGGTTAACAAAAGTTATCAAATATACATAAGTCCATCTATGGTGTGGTTAATTGTATATGATTCCAAAAATGGACTTATACTTCATCTATTATATTGCTTAATAAAATAAAACTAGTTTCTACTAACCAAGGACTTCCTATAGGACAGTGGTAGGCGATGAAGGCCCGTCGTACATTAGTTGTGGGTTCAATTCCTAGAGCCTTGTCTGACGTGACGGTTAGTCACCTGTCCTATAGGTTGTCCTCTTTCTAAAACAATACCATTACAGCATTCAAGATATAATATCAAAAATTTCTAGCCTTAAACAATACTATTTGATGTCCAACCTAATGCATTCCAATATTTAGACTTATCCAAAATACATCTTTCCAATCTCATAGTATAAAGAAAATGATTACTGGAAAGGTCACATAACAAGCACATGAATAACATCATTTATCCCCCATATATCATAAGATATATCTTTTTGATCACATTCTAAACATGTGAATACCTTAATCATTTATTCTTTTGTAACATGAATTACCATAGAACCTTAGTGAAAACATGAATGCTGTCAAAAGTTAACTCTTTCCACATACCAAAATCCCAAAATTTCTATATACTCAAACCCTGATATCAATTTGACCTTATATCAGTCATGAGCTCATGAATACGATCAAAAATCACATTTTCTTCTTATCCCTTCATTATGTGCATATCATCTACTTTTCAAAAATATTTCAATCACTTTTCATGGTTATCGGTACCATAAAATTATTGAAAACCACAATAGAATAATACAAAAAATATTCCAATATACCATAAAAGTACCTCAACAACATTATTCTTGAATACCAATTCATAAACACTTCAATCCATCCTCTTCAATGATTGTTATGGGATATGTCCTTCCTTGATTTAGAAGTATCCTCTTAGGTCAGGGCATTGAGTTGGGTAATGCCCATGTTCTCCAAAAATAAGACATTAAACTCAATAACAGTCTGTCACTCTATGACCCTTTTCTCCACACAGATAACATCTTCCCCTCCATTTGAGGTATTCCTCAAGGTTCTTCTTCCCTTCTTCTTGATACGTATAAAGCTTCATCTTCCTTCCTCTATGTTCCCTTCCATGAGAACATGTATAAAAGTTCATCTTTATCTTATTTGATGACTTAGTAATACCACTAATGTTCACCTTGTTAATCATATATCGTGATGACTAATTCGGCATAATCATAATATATTTCTCTCTAGAAATTACACGATTTTGTTGATCACAGTCACCAATTTGTCCATAGGAATCAACGTTAACTAAATTCTTTCTCGTTTCCTCTATTGACTAAAACCAGAAACTATAGTGTAAGAAACATTTAAAATAACGAGGAACCACATAATAATTAAAACTCACTTATGGGATGTCTATCTTATCACACATTCTTTAATCCATGATACCTTAGGTTCACCCTAGGTTATTCAGGATCATCAATATAACTCTTGGACTGTAACCTATAGTAACACTATACCTTAGGGACATCCCTAGACATACCTTAGAAATACCTCTAGGGATCTCACTAAAGTTCTTGCATCCTAGTTTCCAAAGTTTAACTAAACCTTTCTTCTAATACCAAATGTAGAGACCCAAAGCTTGACGTACATAGACATTACATTACTTTTGAGGAATACTTAATACATAATAAGAGCCAACACTCAAGGATTGTAATAGTTTAGTGTCTTTGGAAACTCGGAACATAATATTCTAATCGTGGTGAAAGATCTTCAACATCTCCCATAAAGATCATCCCATTTTGTTTTCTTACCTAAAAACTTTCTTTAAATATTGGGTAAAAACATATAAATGGTGAGCTCAAATTCTCAGTAAGGTTATGCATGGATAAAATAAAACAAATCATATACATTTGAACTTAAAAACATGAACATAATGTTTAAACATCGAAATCAAGAGCAATGACATAAAACATGGTAGTACATAAGGAATAGATCATAAAGAAACATTAATCATGATAAAATAGCATGGGAATAAAACATGTAATTGTGGCAACCATTAGTCACATGTTCTGATTTCAAAAGTAGCCAAGGCGTTGCTGCCAAGACCATCTTAGTGGACAAAGTACCTTTCCGAATTGAGTTCACTCCTTGTTCCATTCCTGTATTACTGAACCGGATTAAATTACCGTTCTATCCATGTCTATCTCAGGAGATATAAATCTTTACCCAATGCATTGGAGGGAGATATAGGTCCCACCCATATCATAATGAAATCATTCTTACTTGTGCCAAAAAATAAACATAAATCATTCATCATAACCCAAATAATAATATGGGTTTCATAAACATCATCTCATAATCACATAATCCATATAAAACAAATGGATATCATTTAATCATAAGAAAAGTGAAACCATGTAAATCATAGGTAAAATATACTTGAAACATACACATATGAAATAATGTCATCTTAGATGGAAAATAGTGTTGATAAAACACTTGAACTGAATTCTTGAGGAAAATATCCTTTCTTCTTCAAAATCATTTTTTTTTCACAAAATGACATGCAATTTTAAAAGAAAAGTATTTTATTTAAAATAGTCACAAAATATTGTAGGGTAAGCTTCATGAAAATGAGGCGTTATGAAACCGTACAAATTCGTTCATGCCGTATAAGTTAAAAATAACATTCTTCTTGTACTTTTTTCGGAAAAGTCAAAAAGTTCCCCGTGTGGTAAAACAAAGTATGATTCCTTTAAAAACATGTGGTAAATTTCAAAAATGGGTAAAAAGGACAATAAAAATACATGATTTTTTTTAGAAAACATGGGAATTGATGATAACAATAACCCCAGTAAATACTTACGAATAACAATCTCGGATAAAAACGAGATTGGATTAGTTATCCCTTACCTTATGTCTGATATGCTTCGTATGTTTTCGAACCTCTTGTATAATGATTTAAATAATTTCATTGACTTATTATAGAATCATATTAATTCCTATGATATCATATATGGTTCAATTATGACTTTATGTTACCCGTTCTTTTGTAAATTCCATGTTAAAACTGTGTTTTGGGTAAAATCGTTTTATTTATCTTACGTGTTTGGGCTTGTTGTTCTTGATATTATTATTAATTATATCAGGATTTAATTACTTCTAGAATTTAAATCATTATTTATATATCATATATATTCAGTATATATATATATATAATATATAGATAAATTAAATGAAATACACCATTCATGGAGACGGTAGGCCGTACGTACGCAAGAACGCTGTTTTCATTTCCTTATTGACATGAATTGAAATAAGTAGATGAAATACATATATATATATATACACATAAATCCAGTAGCATTATTATTTCATATATTTTATGATTACTTATTATATATACTTTATTATCATTCTTGAATTGTTAACATGGAAAATGAATCTCATCGCGTCGTGGAGATGGTAATCCGTACGTACGCACGAGCGATGATATCATTCCCATATTTATTGAATGGAATTGGAGTGGATGATATAATATCATAGAATCAGTATGATGTTATAATAACCATATATAGTTATTCATTACACCATTATACCCATCCAAGTAAGGTGGTGGTGGAAAAACATATTACACCACGGTGTAGAGATGGTATTCCGTACCTACGCACGCGCAGTGATTTCGTTTTACGTATAATGGATAGAAGGTGAAATAGGGATGTTTCATATTTACAATAACAAATTAGTATATAAGTGATACTGATGTTATTAATTTATAATGAAACAACTAAATAATAATAAGTTGAAGAAGAAAGAAAACTTGAAAGAATCGGTAGAAGAGATTACCTCTTCCTCGACACACCTTCTTTAAACATCTTCATAGGGCACTAGAGTTTGTATTTTGAGAAGAACAGAACCTATATGATATAACTAGAGAGGTTGATAAGAGGAGTTGGTAGGGGTTGGCCGAGCTTCAAGTCTCAAAAGGGTGTGAAGAGAAGAGGGAAGGGGTGCCCTTTTTATAAGGTAGGAGAGTGGTACCTTAGGAAAACTTAAAATATTATTTTATAATAAAGTCATATTCGGTTTTTAATAGCTCAAAATTGATTTATTTCGAAGATAATTTTGGATGGGTCTAAATCCTCTCAACTAATAGGTTTTAGATAAGTTTAGGTTACTATTTTATCCTTATCATTTAGATTTAACTCTAAGTTAAATAATTTAACTTTTACCATGTCTTTATGTTTTATTACACTATATGGTTAATAAACTTACTATAACAGGCTAAAAGAACCCCAAATTGTTCATTATTAATATATATATCCCCATATAAGTCATTTTACTGATCCTTAAATTTTTAGGAATAAAATAACAATTAATAATATAATATTTGTTTTAAAAACTATTTTTTTTCAATTTTGACACTATTTGGTACTTGATTTTTGTGAAAGTCATAACAACTAGATTAGTTCAAAAAACGTTATTTTAATCAATAATAACATGTCATATTAACCAATAAAATTAGTGAAATTTATAAAAATTCTCAAATTAAATTTATTTGGGTATTTATAACATCAATTATGTTAATATTTCATTAATAAGCTAATTACTGCATCATCATTGTGTCATAAATAAATTAAATTTTTTAATGTCTAAAAATTATAAATAAAATACCATTATGTAATAAATCATTTTATCTTTATAATGAATATTTATAGTCGAATATATCTTATGAAAAACCCTATATAAAAAAATTGTTTGGTTATTAAACTTTGATTTTAACTATTTTAATTCAACTTTAAATAAAATAATAATAGATTTCCTAATCTAATCCAAGTGGACATAAAGGGTAATATTTTATCCATAAGGTTGTTTTTGATCGAACTATACTTATTCAATAGAATTAGGACATGTGTTAGGGTAATAATAATATCATTTTTACCCTTAATTACCCTATTTACTTTTAACCGTCATAAATAAAAGTAAAAAGTTACTATTCTCCAAAAATTATTTTTATCTTATTAAACCACATTTTACTCCTTGATATTAACTGTGTCTCTCAGATTTTTGAAATTTCTCTCACAGAAGCGGTAAAATTATGTTTTATGTAAATTTTCAAACTCTCCTAGGAGGTGGGTAAAAGACGGTGAAAAGTTCAATAAAATTTTAATATGTATTAAATTATTAAAAAATGTCTCCAATTAATTACATTGAACTTATAGAGGTATTATGCATCAATTTTGATGTAAAATAAATTTAAATAAAATAAAAATTATTTATATTAAAAGTTGGTTTTTAAATAGTAACCCAGTGTTTTCACTATTTATCAAAAATTGAAAGTTTTCAGAAAAATACCAAAATTTCACCCGAGGCTAATTTCGATATTCCTAATCCAAAAATTAAGTCCATTTCAAAAGATAAAATTTATAAAATTTCAAAAAGTGAGTATTACTATTCATAACGTCTAGTTTCTATAACATATCGTTGTTTAGTGAAGCTCGGTATTGCGTACAACACACGTTATCGTGGAAGGTCGTGATTGCGTGTAATGCAAGCCAAGTCAGGGATGCGTGTAGTGCAAGCTCTTTTTGGTGTAGCATACAACACAAGACATCAATGAAATTAAAAAGAGTATTTTTCATAAAATCTAGGGATGTTACAGATTAGTTTTGACCTTTTAAAATTATATGTCCCTTTCGTACCACCTTACTTGTTCTATGAATGAATTTCCATTTCTTTATTTTTACCTTATCATTGTCTAGTGTTAATAGAAATATCGAATATGAGAGTTGCATAAGAGAACACCAATATTATTAAAAGGTTTTCCTCTATAAAGATGACTACATCCTTATTGAATTTTTTTTTTACCAAACACACATAAATATATTTTTCTCATTATTAAAAAAACAATCAAGTTCATGGAATTTAACTTCTTATCTTAACACAAGCTAGGGGAAAAAAATAGTCGGTTTTCTATCCCTTTATAACATAGATTTATCTTGTTCATCCATGGAGAAAGATCACCTATTTTTATTTGAGTCCTACTTAGACTATATGAATTGATATTATTCTTCTAATATAAAAATCAGTGTTATACCTAGATCTTATTTAGACTTTTACAATATATAAATACATTCTAAGTTAGATACACATAATACTTAGCATGTTGTTAGAACATTAAAGAGGGCCACTCACAACAACATATTCTTATTAATTTTTCTAATAAAATTTATTGAATGCACTAATTACTCTATATATAATACATGTTCTTTAATTTATGTCTCTTAGATAGACCAATTCATGCATCAAATTCATTATTAGATTTGTGTCATGACACAAGAATTAATATTTCTAGAATAACAGTTTTGAACAACTTTTCATTCTCATTATTCTCATATTTATATTCTGTGTATAAGAATTTTTTACTAATATTCCAATACTCATTAATAGTCACGTTGAATACTTCTATAATTCTTATTTAGTTATGAATAATATCACAATAAAATTTCATAAATACCTAAAATAAAAATTCCACAAAACACTTCCAAACCCAAACATTGATAATTAAATAAATTCTTATAATTATTCAATGTAAATGAACCTATAACATTGTCATTTAATTTATTATTATGATTAAATATTATCATGGTAAGAAACTAGGATTTCGTTATATATATCTTCCATTAAACAATACTATTTTTGATATCTTTCATTTGAAGCACTAAAACGAAGGTTGTAAAATATTGTTAAATTAAAAAATAATATTTAAAAATTCATTTATGATATCTATATATTATATAAAATTATAAAATTATTTAAATTAGAAAAAAATTCAAAATAATATTATAAACACTCAATGTTTAAGAAGGTCATTTTAAAGAAAAAGTAGTTGATATTTATATTTTTTTATTTTCTACTAAAAATTTGAAAAATAGTTTTTATAAATTCAATTAAATAAAAGTTAATTTATTTTGAATTTAGTATATAAAAATTTATATAGTATGAATTTATTATTATATTATAAAAATATTTATTTTTAGTTGAAAATGTTGTTTTTACAAAAATTATAATTTTAATTACATTATCAGTATATTAGAAAGGCCTTTATGTTCATAAGGGAATTTATGTATCAAATCTGAAACAAATGAAAAATATTAAGTTTTTTATAATAATATTTTATCTTATAAATCTTATTATTATCTTTTTTAGAAATAAACTAAAAGATTACATTAATAATAAAAAGCATTTTCTATCTTTACTTTTAATTAATTAATATTTTTCTAGAAATTGGTAATGAAAGGTTTTTTAAATTCTCATAAAATTAATTTGTATTGTAATAAATCCATCAATCTCATAAAAATTATTAAACATAAATAAGTTATCATATATATAATTATATATTTAAAAACACTAACATATTTAAAATAAAATGTTTTTTGTGTTATGTGTTTTTAAATTATAATCATCTTCACCCATATTTATTAAATTAATCTTTTTAAATGGATCCAAAATTCAAAATCATAATGTCAAAATTTCATAATAAGGGTCTAGTTATATATTTAATATTAAATTATTTGACAATATTAATATTTAGGTAGGATTAATAAGCATTTAAATAACTTTTCTAAGTTAGATCGATATCTTCCATAATTTAGATGACCATTAATCCTTTAATAAAATATTCAATAATTTTTAAATTATTAACTATATTTCTAACCAACCATCCATAACCTAACTCAATTTACTTTCATTCGTTTCATTTTTTACCCCTTACTTACCATTCTTTTCCATGGAAAATTCTGTCTTCTTCAATTATAAATGGGAGATCACTTACACCCTTTAAATAATTTAATCATCTTTCAAAAATAACAATGAACCTAAGTAAATTTTCATCTAAATGAAGTAATTTACACTCCTTAATTCCATGTTCTCCAAAAACTATATTAATGCCTTCAAATCTATACCCTTCAGCAAGAAGAAGGCTAGGGTCTCAATGTTGGTATCACATAGTTCAGAACATTTTTTCCTTACTATTTCATTTATAAACAAACCATAGGTATATTATTATAAAAAACTCATCATAATTAGTGTCTTGAGTTGTTTTAATTATA
Organism: Viscum album; assembly: GCA_963277665.1. Taxonomy (NCBI): domain Eukaryota; kingdom Viridiplantae; phylum Streptophyta; class Magnoliopsida; order Santalales; family Viscaceae; genus Viscum; species Viscum album. The sequence goes on from OY728159.1 coordinate 101,706,196, forward strand.
ATGTTTAACCATTACTTATTCTCTTCTGTATCCTAAGAAACAAATCTTTGTTATTATGAGTGTATAGATTACTGTATCTACAAACCAAGGCTTTCATTTCGTAATCTCTAGCCCTCATGTCCTGTCATAAGGATGGTATTGATTAAAAATATTTTCTATATAATGTATTTATGATTCTTAAATGAATACTTATTATGAGCCTTTACCCCAATCCTTAATTTGTGTAATAAGAAATGCCAACCATGCGTGGTGTAGACTTCCACCTCCATGAATAATGGTTTTTTAGTTTTTATGATAGTCTTCAATTATCTATCCTAAAATCATAAAATATGGTTCAGAATAAAAAAATATTATTTTACTTCTATTATAAAAATATTATGTCAAAATAAATATTTCCTTAATCATTCTGAATAATTTGAGTTGAAGACTGTACATGTACAGGTTAGTTTGACCACATACAGGAATAATGCTAAGAACTTTTGTCATGTATGATTATTAAAACAAAATTACTAGTGTAATATGATATAAATATCTAAATAATATTTTTTCTTGGTTATTTAAAAAAAACAAAAATATTTAACTCATTACATATTAAAACACCCTTCATAGTTTAAAAACCACCAAAAAATGTATGTGGTAAATTTTATCTTCTAGGATAAAGATTAATGTACCAATGGAAGGAAATATAAAATTGATTAATCAATAAAAGTAATAATAAATAGAAAAATTAATTAACTTGGAATGATGAAATCTATAAGAGGAATGAATAGTGTCACCACTCCTATGAAACTACTACGAATAGTCTAAACTATAAACACTCGATTTGGGAAAATAGGGAAAAAATTATATATATATATATATATATGTATATATACAATGATTAAAACTAGAAATTATAAATAGTGTTATGTATGAATTATTATTTTTAATTAGACATTAAAGTTTTTTATACAATACTGTAGATTGAATCCGACTAAGTTGGAAAACAAGGTGCAAGTTTCATATCAAAACATCTTTCTTTAAAGTACTTATTATTTTATATACCTAATTTATTTTAGATTTATATAAATCAAAATGGATATTTTATATAATGTATTATCATTATTCATGCAATTTTAACATCAAAATTATTCTCTCATACTTTAAGGGATTCATTTTATAATGTTCTTAAGCTATAATATATTTTCTCCTCAAACTCCCTCTTTTGGGAAAAATATTACTTTATGAAAAAATTTTGTGAATAAGATTTCAAATAGTTATGTTTTCATGAAATATATATTATTCATTTTGTTTTAGGTTCATATTAAAGATCTTTATGTTTAAAAAGGTTTGATTAAAATGTTACTAAAGTATTAATTGTTTTCTCAGTTTAAGGGATATTAATTCTCTTTACTAATATTTTCTCCTTTTATGGAACATTTCCAAATATAAGATAATGACGTTGATAAGAATTACTCCTATACTTTCCAAGGGATATTTTTCATCCATTTTCTTGTTTTCCCTATAGAAAGTGTGATATATAACCTTAATATGAATTATATGATGTAAAATTCATGCTTATATTCAACTATTTTCAGATTAAGGTTTTATTATCCTTTTTATAATGTGTGTTTAATAATTTTTTAAATTATTTGGGATTTTTTCCACATGAATAATTTTAAAATATTTTTTTCTGATCCTTATGAGGTTATAAAAGTTCTAAATTTTTTCAGGTATATTAATTTGATGTTATTTTAAACACCATTGAATTAATATAATTTTTTTTAAAAGACAACCCTTTTTATTTTTTCCTTATGGGTTGTTTTTATAGAAGAAATCTATTTTACATTTTTTTTTGTGAATGTATCTTTCTGCAACCCTTGTCATTTTACAAATTACTTCTTATACTTTTTTGTTTTCAAAAAGGAAATTTGTATTCTCATGGTTCAATAAAATAATACTTTTTAAATATTTTCAAATGAAAAGGTATATTCATATTTTCAATAAAAATTTCCTAATGATTATAAGAGGGTACTTTATCTATCTAGTATTCTTAATCAATTGTATTCTTAAAATGACATCCTCCACCTTCTTTATCTAGATAGATTATTAAATTCTATTTCACATATATGGGATTATTTTTCACTAATTTTTACTTTCCTAATAATTTACTTATAAATTCATGATTCACTTTCAATTCATTTCCTCTACTAATTCACTATATTCCATTACCTGATTGAATTTTATTCATCTAGATGTAATTTTCCTAAATTAAATTGGGAAATTTTTGTCTAAAAAGTATATCCATTTCCAATATGGTGTAAATATCATATGAATATTCATATTTTTTGAGTAGTGTTTATCTGGAATGAAGGTTAATTTCATTGGATACCCATTTATTTTCTGTAGTTTAATCATACAATGTTTATTGAAGAAATCAAGATGGCTTCATTAGGGAACCACATGAAAAGGATATACACCATAAATCAATTCTATGTATTTCTATGATATATTGACTGAAATCATGTGGCACACATATGTATTATTTTTCATTTTGATGGGTCTGCCCTAATATTACTTTAATTTATTCGGTAAGGTTAAAATCTCATCACAAGCTATATATGTGATTAGAGAGAAAACCTAATACTTTTATAAGTCATATGGATTAATCCCTGTAATATAATAATTTACTTTGGAGTAATATATGGAATTTTATGATGATGGAATTGGGTATAATCCTTGAAATATTCTTCTGATATCATGTTTTTATTGTAGCCACATTCTTATGAATTGATGTTATAATGTAAATCATTGTTTAACCCATTCAATTATTACATTTATTTATATGTAATGTTTATATAAAAAGAATATTGATTAAATGTGTAATAATTAATATTATCTAAACATCACTGATGATTAATAATTATATACTATATAAAAATATATTTCTATGTTATAACCAATTAACTCCTCAATATTCATTTTTTTCAAGGAAACATCTATAAATTACTTACATATGTACTTTGAATATAATTTATCCAAAGATTTTTAGAAAGTAAATAATCAATATATTCAAACCAGATACACTTGAATTTGACAATTAATTTTTTTATGATTTTCTTCATGAACCTTTTTCATAGTGAAAAATAATATAATTTTCTGTCATATAATATTTGATTAAGATTTTATAATATATAGATATCTATAAATGTTATGATATTTTATGGTTGTAACATATCAACTAGGACAGTTTTATTGTGCATCCTCAGGGACAACAAACTATCAATAAATATTCAAAAGGGATCAATGAACAATTGGTTAGATGACATTATTATCACCATAACACTTGGCGTTCAACTTATTCACAAGAAACAAATAGGACTCAATAATATTAAATTGACTCTTTTGATACCATTATTGGTCAATGTTAATATTTATGGAGAATCGTTTATTAATCCTATATATATAGGTTTTGATGGTATTTTCAAATCATGTAATTTGTTTTTAAAGGTTGGTTTTATTAATACCTTTGAAATATCATTTATGTTAATTTTGAACACTCGGTTGTGATTTATGAGGTGAGGAATATAAATTGAAATAGGTAGACTATGTTTTGAACTGAGAGTGAATCAATAGTGTTTCATAAAATTTTCAGTTTTAAATTAAAAAAATTATATGGAACTTTATATAAAAATTATTAATTATTATAGAACCTTGGAATACTTCCATTTGACACAATCCCATACCAAATGAGGCTTCAACCCCAACCTTTAAAAATATAGTCTCGTACCAAATGAGAGGGAAATTATTAGATGGTTTATTAACAAATATGGTAGTTGATCATGATGCCTATTATTTTTGATTTATTTGGTCTCATGAATTTTTATGATCTCATTTTTCAAATGTGATAGGGTCTGTTTACACAAATATAAAAACTCTCCATTATTATCCTTGAATTTATTTTTAATAAATTTATTGTGTTTGAGTCCTTTATTTACTCACAATAAACAGATTAATAGTTTTTATTATCCCCAAAATAATAATTAAAATGTATAAAATCAACATCAAACATAATCTTTCCCATTAATTAATATTTTAAATAATTATAACAATTTTCTCAAATAGTAATAAAAATTTAAACCTATATCTATATATATACCCCCACATATATTTTTAATCAAAATTTATATTCACTAAACTTTTCATTATTATTATTTCTCAAATATTAATGATCATATATAACCACATAATAATTTCACAATAATTAATCAAAAAAATTTAGAGACATAATAAGTCATAGAATTATAAACATTAAACATTAAAAATATATCTCTAAAAGATGATACATTAAAATAACCTATAACTCCATTATTTAAATAACTTATTTTATGATATTTATCTTATAAATTATAGAAATGGGATATATTTTATGAAAATGGGTAATAATATCCTTCAACTTCTTGTTCTCTTTTGAGAATGGATAAACCGTTTTCATATTAATGCAGAAAATTTTAACCTCTAGACAATTTCCAAAAAAAATCTCGTTTCCAAGTTGAAAACATTGTGTTATTCTTGTTCTTATGGTGAATCTCTTCATTATTCCAAAATTTAATATCTTTATAAATATTTATCTACATATATTCATACGAAATTTCTCAACATGTTCCCATATTAATGGATAACCAAATTTCATTTAATTAAATTCTAAAAACCTCGTTGAGTCAACCAATTATATATCCTATCATTACATATCTAGATGAGATAGAGAAACACATATTAACTGGGTTTATTAAAGCCAAATTGTAGTTTGATACACTATGTCATTTTTTGATAGAGATCCCTTATAAACATATGATTATTAATCAGGACATCCATAATTATTCAATTTTTTCCTTTTTATAAATAGGATAGATATAGTTACCATTTTTATTTTAATATAAAAATGACCGCACATAAAAATTTCAACCAGACCAGGACACATTTACTTCTTTTCTACATAAACAACAACATCATGGATTTCTTCTCAAGGTCACAACAAACATAGATCTTGGAAAATTCCTTCTTTAGTAAAACATATGATTTTTTTGTGATCTCTTATTCATGGGTATGTCATACAAGATAATCCATATGAAACATTTGAGGACTAATATAATAAAATATTATGGTTATGTGAGACCATGTGTGTTTTTCCATGTACTGTGATGTGGTTTTAAACTCTTACACCAAATTCCCCCACCCAACACACACATTTTATCATATTTATCCATATAATAATCTTTAATTATGTGACTAATTTATTTATATTCTTTAGCTATAAAGAAAACCCAAACCATAAAATCACATTATGGAATAATTATCTACTCCCCAATTTATTAATTTTAAATACTAACTTAAATAAAACAAAAATTTTACTATTTAATAATAAATTTTATTTTTAATATAGTTAAATATGTTTTAAATAAACTACATTAGTTTAATCTATTCCCATGTGAGTAAAAATAGTTTTTAGGTAAAGTTTTAAAAGTATAATAGTAAAACTGGAAGTTTATATTTCGATGTTTCATAATAGCTATGATATAATCCAAACAAGTTTTGATATTCTGTTTACCAGTTGTGACATGTATTTTAAAATAACATCTCTATCACTTCTTAAAAGTGTTCTCCCTTAATAAATTTTTTTATTTCACCAATTATTTCATCAACAATCCCCCATTAGATTTTACCATTTCCACTCATTTGATAATGAAATTAGAGGATCCACAAAACATAGGATATATGAAGTGAACTATCATGGGTTGACCCATCACATCACTAAGGTCAATTTTTTAGAATTCTCGAATATGTTCCTGGTTTCCATGGGAAAAAAAATAAGTTCTATGGATTTCAAATAATATTAATTGGGGATTATTTCTCTGTTATAAACTTTTAAACCACACAACAAAATCATACTAAAAATCTTGAATGTAGAATTAATATATTGGATAATTATGATAAGTGAATGGTTAGTTTAAAAATAAAAACCAACCCAACAAGGAATAAGTAATGATAAAAAAATTAAATATCCAACTATAAAATTTTAATGAAAATATAAGGTGAGATACATAAAATGTACAAAAAAATGAATTTTTTTTGAGAATTAGTAGAAGTGTCTAGTAAAAGAATTTCTGAAGATAATCTATAAAATACCAAAATTGGGTCTTATAATCTGAATCCTTATGACCCACTATCACCATATGATTACCATGTCATTAATGTAAGAATAAGAAATATAGGTAATTACCCTAAATAATGTGGTTCATTTACCATTACTATAATCTAAGATAATTAAGTCGATATACACATTGTCAGTGTATGAAATGTGTGAGAAATAACCTAGTATGACATAACTATTAATTCATGAAATTATTTTTATAAGTGAAACCTAAATGAATAGTTCTAAAATAAAGAATAGAGAATTTTTTTTCTTACTGTATACTAGAAAATATGATAAATAATTTTTTTTGTGTTCTATTTCCTTTTTGAAACACTTTAATTTTAAAAAAAACCTAAAATTTTCATATTTTAATTTTAAAACCCAACTTCTAAATATAATGATATCTATCTAGAAGATAATTTTTATTATAAATTAATAGTTTTAATTTAAAAGGATGATTATTTGAAAATAAGATTCCTCTGATTTGGAACCCATTACATTTATTCCAAATAAATCTGAATAGTGAAATAGAAAGGGTCATATAACATAAAATAAGGTAGGATATCATTGATGACATAACATTAAATATAAATAATTCCAATAACTAACAACATGGATTTGCCGTGATCATTAATTTTAATCAAATCATCAATATACCAAAGGATCAGGAACTGATATATGAAAAGTTTTAAAATAAAAACAAAAAAATTAAAAAATCATATCGATATACCTTAGGAACAAATTGAATAATTACATACGTTCCTAGGTGGAACTAAATTTTGGCATATGTTGTGTTCTTGTCAAAATAATCCCTAACTCACCCCCACTAGCATCATCAGTTGGAACTACCCATAGATACATAGTAATTAAAAACATGAAACACAAGAATTTATTTAATCTCAGCTTGTATAACATCCATGAAACACCCTTATAATTTAAACTATGTATTTTCCTTTAAAACATAATGTGTTTAATAAAATCCTTCACATGCAAAACCAAACCAAAAATAATAATGAAACATTATATAATGATTAATATATTTCTATAATATTAGTGGATAAAAATACAGCTATCCTAATTATGATATATATATATATACATATAAAAATGTTATTATTAATACTAAGGAATTGATAAAAATTCTATTAGTGTAACTATATTACTAATATAACTGATTTCTGAATTAAAATATAACCCTTCTAAAATTAGAGTTTATTTAATTTATCCTAGGATACTGAATATATTATAGATAAAAGCTACTATTGATTTGAATAATGTGTTTTCACCAAATTTTAATAGTAATTTATATGAAATAAGAATAATGAAAATTAATATATTAAAAATGTCCAATGAAAATAGTTTTCATTTTATATTTATATTTTATATAAAGGTTAAATTATAAAAAAAATTAATTTTAATTTAAAAAACATCTATTTTTTATTTAGAAAAATATTATTATTTTAGTATATTTTTTTGTCTTTTTTCTAAAATAGGTTTTTTTAATGAAAAAAATAAAAATTTTACCAAAATGTCAAATTTTATAACTATAGAATCATATAAAAAATAACTAGATGTGAATAAATTATTTTTATTGTTCAAAGTGGGTTTTTAATATGTAAAATTATAGATTTTAAAAAATATTTTGTTTATTTTAAAAATCCTATCAATAAAATTTTAAGGTATTATGTAATTTTTTCTAATAAAAACTATTTTTTGTTCATTTGTGTAATTAATTATTATTTTGTTAAAAAACATCAGATTTATTTTAAAGTGACATATATTTTATTTTCATTATATTAAAACAATTTATATCCTTAAACTAAAATACATTGAAAATTTTACCCTACTAATAAATTGTATGCTAACAAAACATTACTTCTAAAAATGAGTTTTTACACATTACATGCACTATTATTAAAAATTAATTTTAATACACAAATAAATTGTATGAGATAGAATTTATTTCATATTTGGGATAATTTGGTCCAATGTATCTAATAAGATCCATTGTATTTTGAAGAATTAAATGTAAATTACTCAGGTAAAAATTAGTCCACATTGTTAAACCAAAAGTGATAAAAGTGAAATATATTTGAGTAAAGGGCTTAATAAAAAGTTAAAAAAATGTTTTAAAATTAATTGATAAAGGGTTATTGAAATAACCTCATCATCAAATACATTAATTTCAATTTTTATCCATATTGACATGTAAAAGGGGAACTCTCTTTATATTAAGTCAAAATATTTAGAAAAAAAAATTACATTCTCACCACCATTAAAAGGGGCCTATCACCCCCATCAAGAACACTCCCAAAATTAAATTTTCTATATAAAAGATTACATTTTTTTACTTCCATTATCCTTATATCCCTTTTATTTGAACTTATTTTCACAATAGATTTTTCTAAGTGCTCCATTCCAATAGAGTCCTCTATGAGAAGGCGTAAGTCCTCATCATGAGTACATTTTCCTATTTTCCCTCATTATTATTATATTCCAAAATATTATTTTAAAATTAATGTATGATTACTTAATTATGTTTTTTATACTGAATTTTATTATTCTATTGGAATAACAACTAAAAATATTTCCCCGTTGATATTATATGACATAAAACTGTTATTTATCTGTTGTATGGACTATCACCTTTACGTAGTGACAAGGTTGCATGGATTCATTTCCATCCATTCTCAGACCATTATATGCTTCTTTCTTTTCCAAAAGCGTTCATATGGCCTAAAGTGCTGGACCTTGTTGATGATTTCCCCAATCGTCAGTTGTTCTCATTAGAGTTCACAGAAACAAAAATTGTCCTGAATCTCACCTCAATTACTCAGTTTAGATAGAGGCATCTATCATTGGACTCATTCGATAGGTTTGTATTCAATTCTTAGAGTTTTCCGGAGAGGGTGAATGTCTTTTTTCTCGATAGATTTACCATTATTATTTGGTTCTCTTTGGCGGAGGACCACATCAGTGTCGGTTTGAGTTCCTACCATAGATTAGACGGTTATTGATTATACTTGTTACATTGGTCTTTCGATTTTCATATGGAATGGGATTCTCCTACCACAATGGTCTGGGTATGTTTCCCTCATTTTCCTCTTCCATTTTAAAATCATGCTATCATTAGGATGCTTGGAAGATCATTGGTAGACACCTCTTCTCAGATAGTCATACTGATTCTATGTGTCATTCTATCAACTCACGAGTTTTAATTGAAATGAATGTGTCAAGGATGCCTTATGAGTATATTTTGATCACAATCAGAGAAGAGTACAGGTGAAAATAGCGTGTATTTTATGTGACCCAGTTGGATTTCGGCTCAAAATGCAATTAGTTAGGTCATGTTTCGGATAACTGCCTTCTGGATTTTCCCCGTTCTGGATGGAAGATAGGTAGATTCAATTGTAAGGCTTCCTAGGTTCGTGTTGAAGATAGAAAGGTGAAGCAGTGGGAATTGGTTATGGAATGCATCAGTCGAGATGTCAATGATTACAGGGTGCGGTCTGGGTTGGGCATGCATCAACCGTAGGATCCTATAGAGGGGAACCTGATGGATATTAATTTGATGGTGTTCAGTGTGCCATTGGAGGTCATCTTGGGGGATCCTTTGGGGATAAAGGTGCAGCACCATTGATTAATCCAAAATTCCTAGAGGTCTTCAATAGGTTGATTCAAGATTTGGTAGGTCCTTCTAATGTAAATGGGATGAATCCTTTGTGATGTTTGGGGTTGAGTGATGGTTTAGCTCATACTCGAGCAGCAAACTAGGCGGAGGGGTTACCAATAGTCATGGAGCGGAGCATGGGTGATGAGGTGGATATAGCTAAGAATTTCTATGGTGCGAAAATGTATTCAGGGGGGGCTTGATATTTAATTTTAGAGGTATGATAGGTGTATGAAAATTCCATCTAGAGAGGGGAGGCTGGGGGCTCTGATTCGATATCCCAGAATCCTATATAACTGAGCAATAGTTTCGATGGTCTGATAGAGGTTGATGGTAACTTTGATCTAGATAAATCATTGGATAATAAGAAGCCCTTCATGAATGAACCCTTTGGGGGAGATAATATTCATTCGACAGGTGAGAACATAATCCTGAAGATCTATACGATTAATAGGAGGAGAATAATTAGGAAGGATTATTCCGCTCTACCACCTCCATTGAAGACTAGATCTATAAAAAAGATAAATGGTGGGAAGATATAATTAGAGGATATGGGTGATCAGGACTTAGAAACATTATTATTTTCTAAATAAGAAGTGGTTGAATAGGTCTTTCTTCTGAATGTGACTGAAGTTTAGGAAAAAAAAGATGATGTAAAGGTCTTTAAGGGTGACTCTGAATGAGGTGAAATTCTTCTGGATTCATAAGAATGACCTTATCATTGTAGGGGGATTTAATATAGGGAAGATAATCATCAAGGAGTACATCCAGTCTAGGGACCAGATGGATTTAGAATTTGAGAAACTATTTGTGAATGACCCGAGCATTCAGGTAACTTCTATTTCATAGAAACTATGTAGGGAATTAGTCTATGGTAACCTCAAATTACTTTTCAATAATTCTGTTTAATGTTTTTGAAGCTGTTGAGTGGATGGGGAGGTTTCCGAATCAGGTGGGTTACTTTTGGTCAGCCTTTTATTTTTATTTGATGTGACTACTCTATTATTTCCCCCAACACTCTTCAGGGGCCTCTTTCAGAGGGGGTTCAGAACATTTAGCTGCCACTAGGGAATGCCATTTGGACTTGGTTGTATGAGAGGGTATAACAATGCCATCAATTCCAGGCCCAGGCATCTGCACAAAATAGTTTTTCGGGTGGTCATGAATTAGTGTAGGTTAGACTTCATAAGGTTTTTGCTGGTGAGGGGAAGACCTTGTTGTGGTGTTTTGGGTTTTCTATTATGTTTTTCTCTATTTTAACCCTACTTCCAGTGGTTTCTCACTTTCTCCCAAAAGTGTTTTGATAAAAAAAAGTAATTTCAGTCAAAAAAAGTTATTTATAAAGGTGAAATTTAATAATAAATGTGAAATAAATTATATAATTATGATCATAAAGATATAAAATAAGAGGAAACTTCTTACATCCCACTCTTTATGAAATGAAACCATTAACCATGTGTCATGTGGACTAACGCTTCCATAAAGTAATGTAAATTATTATTAAACTATTTTCATTTATATTTTTAAAAAATTTCATGAAATTTTATTTAATAATATAAAATTATCTAAATTATATTATTATTATTCTTCAATAAAAATATTATTTGAAAAAAACCACTTTGATATTCATAATCATCCATTAATTATGGTATGTTGATATTTGGGTCTTTATAACCACCTACAAATACATTATTATAAAATGATATCATGGATGAATATGAGAACATATTTACATAAATTATGTGATATAAATAATAAAATAATGATTTTTTTAGAAATTGAAACATTAACTTCATACTCATTAATTAAGATACTAGTGTTCATTTGTTAAGAATCATCAAAACATACCGATCCCAAATTTTTTTACACAAGTAAAATAAAAAATACCATGGAAAGAAATTATATCATTATTAATAACTACAACGCATCATTTAATGTACCATGTATTATATGTAAATGATTAACATTGAAAGAAGAATTAAGAACAACATTGTAATTATTAAACTACTTCAAAATGATATAGACTAATCACCCCCGATATTGAAAATAGATAATAACTAAATAATATAAATGCAAAGAATAATTATAAATTTAGCTTATAAAATTTCATTGATATTAAAAATATTATTAAATAGGTGATTGAGATAATTATTTTTTCTATACAATATATTCAATTACATAACCATAAGTCAGGAATTGATGTAAGGGTTTGTGATAAGTAAATTTTCTTCTATTTAGTTAAAACATTTCTTTCTGAACTCATTTTTTCAATGCCTAATTTATTTTTATTAATGAATATTTTATAATTTATTTCATTTATATTTTTTATAGATCTAACTACATCCTTATAAAATCATTATAATATAATTCTTACCACAATGAATATGCTACCTGAAAGGTTTTCTTGATATCAATTCCAATTTATTGAGACAGTCTTATTTTTATACAAAAATTTACATTTATATAGTGTATATACTTTTTATTTCTTTATATTATATCACATATTATCTTTCATTGTATTTTAATATCTCTTTCATGATCTTTCCCCTTCATGGTTTTTTATTTAGCTGATATTCAAACCATAAGGGTTTCTTGTCTCAAATGTTGACCGTTTGAGACATATTTATTATTATATACCCTGTTGTATTGTTAAATGTGCAACTACATACCATTTAATAATCATTTTATCATGATCGTCTCATAATTAATGGTAATTATGTTTTTATTTTAAACAACATCCTTCAATGTTTTGGGACTCAAATGTTTCTAAGGTTGTAAGGTTTTCTTGTTCAAATTTTTCTCCCCTTGAGAAATATGTCTTATTATACATGATGATTTATTTGAAATTGTGTATCTAGTTCCCATGTAGTATTTTGTATCATGATCCTATCGTTATCCATGTTATTTGTATTTCATTTGAAATCATATCATTGTAGGAGGTTTCACTTTAATGTTTCATATGTTAGAAGGGTTTGTGAGAACTGAATTTTCTTCCATTGAGTTTCGGAGATTCTTATTGAAACCTATTGTTCCATGATTAATATATTCTAAAAAATAAAAAATTTAATGATATTTCCTCTTTTATTTTTGGCATTATAAAATTATATAGTAATAACTCATTTTCAAATATGTCATACCTCAAATATTATGTTACTTGTAAGGGGTTTTTTCTATCAATTTGCACCCCCATAAGACATATTTCTTATTATAGAACATGGTTTCTTATGTTTGGTATATCTACAAACCATTTAACATTTTGAATATTGATCCTATTATTATTCAAGGTAATTAATATTTTATTTGAAATTATTTACTTCAAGGGGTCTTGATTCGAGTGTTTATAAAGTCATTATATTTATTTGTCTATATTTTCAATTTTTTGGGAGATGTTTGATATTATACACCATATTTTGTTTTATACATTTTATTCACTAACTAATTAACTTCATTTATTTTTCATATCATTTCTTTCATTATAATTGAATTTCATGGAATCCCATTAATGTTCTATTTACTCTTACATTACTATTATTATATGGGTATTTGCAACTCAATTTTGTTTCATTGATATATGATTTTTATTCACCACTTGTTTCCTTTTTGTAGTATATATATTTTCCATGAATTATATCCAAAACCCTATCATATTATTTCCATTATGGGATTAAAATTGAAATAATATTTCACTAAAATTTGTTTCTAAATCATTCTCTATTAGTGGAAATATTATTAAGTAAAGGAGGAAGTAGTTCATTGGATGGACAGAGGTGCGGGTAGAGAGGGAAGGTTCTGTTCGAATATGTAAATTTATACAAACCATAAATATGGCACCTTTGTGGGCTCTTATGGATTCTTTGGATCCATCTTGGGAATTTTTGACGGCTCCATCTAGGGTTTCAAATGGAGTTGCATCTGTTGTAGTGGAACTGAAATGCGATCATTGGGCTAAGGGACTTACTATTGTGGAAGCCTTGTAAATATCCCCTAGTAGTGTAGATGTATCTTTATCACCTTTATCCTATTATATAAGGATGATGGGTGGTGTTTTTTCTATGGTTTTGAATCAGGATGTTGTCAAGTAGAGACTTGATACCTTTAAATACTCTATGCTAGGCCATATATCTCTTATTAATGTGGATAAGACTTGGAGCAATATTGATCTGGAGGTGATGCTTGGTCAATTATAGAACATGAGGGATTTCAATTTGATTCTGGTTGGTAAAGGTTTTTTTGATGTTGTTTTCAATACCAAGGATGATCTTTAGGTATCCTAGAACAAAGGGACTACCATTTAGAAACTATTTATCTTAAAATTTTCTTAATAGGATAGGAATTTTAATCCTTTCACTCAATAGAAAACAATATCTATCATCTAGATACACTTTCACAAAATCAATTGGTTTTAAAAGCATCCCAAAATCTTTAGTGATCTTGCTTCTATATGGAGATTCCATTAAAGATGGATCAACACACTATTCATGGTGATCTAAGTTTCTTTACTCGTGTTCTTTTTGAACTGAACATGTATTACACTTTTCAAATGGTGGTTAAATTCCTTGATAATGATTGAATGTTTTAAATTATAATTGAATATGTATAGAAACCACCATTTCTGACTGCTACATGATTATTGGTCAAAAAGTATCTAACTATAGAATCATTAAAAAATTAGTGAAGATCCCAACTGTTGACAAAGAAAACTTTTAGAATGAGGCAGGTAGGAAGAATATTGTTAGGGTTCCCACATCTAAAAAGTGGGAGCACTCAGATAAGGACCATCAGGTGAAATTTTAAAATGAATTGCATATCCTTTCAGGTACTTAAGTCAAGGAAAATTCAAGCATTGATGTATCTATAAAATTTGTGCCACACCCTACTCTTGGGCAGACCACCTTGGGTGATGGGGTCCTTGGTGGGGTTACACCCCCCCCCCCAAATGGGGATGACTCTTCTGATAATAATTTTACTGTCTCAAATATAAAACATGCTTCTAAAAATGTTATTGTATAGAAGTGTTGTACAAATTTTAATACCCTATGCACTGAAGTATCTTTGGATACTGGTGGATCAAGGGAATAGGTAGTTCCTGCCACCATTTCTCTAGCTTTTTCCTCAAAACAGAATTGAGTTTCCAATGAAACCTCAGTCTCTAAAGTTTACATTGAGTGTAGTATCCCAAAAGTAAAGTTTGATCCTCCATTTCAGGGGAATTATATCGGTAAAATAGGCAATGTTGTCTCTAATATTGTTTTAGAAGGCCCTTGGTGTTGATGTGTATCTAAAGAAGTTCATTAAAGCTATTGGTGGAGTTCTCTCCCTTGCGGTATTTGTTAGTACTTCTGAGGTCAAACCCCCTCTAATGTTATTGAGAAACCCCCTCCATAGAAAATATGGTGAGATTTGGTCATAGATGAGGAATCTTTAAGGATTAACCCATAATATAAATGTGATCATACATGACTTTAGGGGATAATACTACTTTTTTAGGGGGGCAGGTTGCGACACTAGGCTCTCAACTTACCATGGGCCTATATAAAGGTGTGGTTATCCTTATGAAAACTATGATCCTTCCCAATATTATAAGTGGTTCATAGAAATACTCAAGAAATAATAAGGCCAATAAGAAAAATAAAAAATGATACTTTAATTATAAATCAAGTTCAAAATGAATAATCTTTAGCGGAATTGTCAAGGTCTTCAAAATTATGTAACAACTAATGCTTTCTATATTCATATGGAGGTTACTAAACCTATGTTCCTTGGGATTTCAGAATCCAATGTTTCTTTATATGTGGTATTTTTTAGGTTTTAATGAATTTGGTTATCATCTAGTTGCTTCTAGTGATATTTATGGTTAGGTGGATACTTTATGGGTTTTTGAAAATATATCTTTGGGGAATGGTAATATAATTAATATTAATGACCATATGATATCTTTCTATTTCTAGTTAGATTCTATAAAGATGGTTGTATATTTCATTTATGAAAAAAATATTTTTTAGGAAATTAGGATCTTATGAAATGTAATTGAGAGGCTCAATGGTTTTATTGTTTAACCTTGGTTCTTTAATAGATATTATGAAAGATTTCTCTCTATTATTGAGAGAATTAAATCCCTTCACTCACATATTTTTCTCATGGAGTTCAAAGCATTTGTGGATGATAATTACTAGACTAAATCCATCTTTTTTGGTTCCAAATACACCTGTTATAGGAGGTATCTTAATCAAATATTTTATAGTAAGCTAGACTGGGATTTTGTTGATGATGTTGCTTTGGAAAAAAATAACTCAACTTCTAACATTTCTCTCCCTAAATTTGAATATGACCATAATCCAATTATTGTTAGTTTTAGGGGTATGGGAAATATAATTCATTTTCCTTTTCATTTTTATAATGATTAGGCCCTTAAAGGTGATTATGATAGCCTCATTAATAATTTCTCAAGAAACTTGATTAGTGGATGGGGGAATCTGACTTCTTTTTTAAATTGAAGCATCATAAGGCTAGACTAAAAATTTGGAGTAAGAATACCTATAATGGGCTAGATAATTTGATCTCTACTCTTGAATCTCTTAATCTAAATCTTCAAGATGAGGCAAAAAAATTAATTTAATCATGATTTTTTCAAGGAAGATAGCCTTCACTCAAAGATGAATTATTTCATGATAATGATGGAAAGTGTCCTTACTGAAACCTTTAGAATTAATTAGATTTAGAAGGACGAAAGGAAAAAAATTAATTATCTTTAAATAAGTTGTAAGGCTATCCAGACTCTATCTTTTTTTAATTTTGGAGATCAAATCATTCATAATAGGAACTATATTGATTATCATATTATTTATTATTACTATAATCTCCATAGTGGGCCTAGTCTAGAGGGATCCTTAATGGATGGAATTATTTCTTCTATGGACACCTCTAAAGATAACCATATTCTCACTAGTGTTCACACAGATTTTGAGATAAAAGATGCTATTTTTAGCCTTAATTCTAGCAGTGACCCTAGTCTATACGGCTTCAATAAATACTTTTTTAGAATTATTGGGATCTACTCCAAAGGGGTGTTTTCAAGTTGGTCTCAAATTGATTCACTTATGGAATTCTTCCTCAAATAATTATTGCTCAATTCATTACCTTGATTCCAAAAATTGTTAATTCTTTTGAAATTCATCTTTTAAGGATCATGGATCTAGTCAAAACGATCCATAAGGTGATCATTAAGATTATTGCTAACAATATTTTGAGAATTTTTTAAACAATTATCTCTTGGAACTGATTTGGCTTTATTGAAGGATGATCTATCCAAAAATAAATTTTCTATATATTAGAATGTATTAATTTTCTCAAGAATTCTGGTTGAGGGGGAAGTGTTTTCCTCAAGCTTGACATCTAGACGGCCTTTGACACTTTTGGTTGGAATTTTTTGCACAAAGTTATTGGGTGTTTTGGTTTCAATGAAACCTTGTGTATTTCCACCATTTTTGGATCTACCCAAATTTTTTTGATTAATGGACCCCAAAAGGTTTATTCCCTTTCTCAAGAGGTGTTTGTCAATGTGAACCTCTACCAGCTTTTATTATTTCAATCATAGAGGATTGTTTTAGATGGATAATTACTTACATGTCTCTCAAAGAAAAAATTAATAATTTTCAAGAATCGAAGTCTCTCACCTCTCTTACGAATCTCTCCAATGTTGATGACATCATTCCTTTTCTCCAAAGAGTAAATAATATTTGTGTTCCAATAAAAACCACAAAACACTATAAAAGTGTTTCTGGGAAATGTATTAGTTGGGGAAAATACTAAATATTTTCCATGAAGAGTTTTTCTACTAAAAGAATGGATTGTACATTCTTGGAATTTGGAATCATGGAGGTGGACATTCCCATTAATTATCATGGAGTTACACTTTTTTTGGTAAGGTTAGGAGTTACCTACTTTACTGAAATTGTTAATAGGGTCAGTGGGAATATATCAACATGGAAAGAGAAGAGTTTATTATATGATGGAAGAATATTTTTGGTTAATGATATTAGTATTTCTAAACTGGTTTATTATTTCATGGATAATAAGTAACCAATATGTTTTATAAGCTGGTAAAATGGGTGTATGAAGAATATTATTTGGAGTGAAAATACTCATGAAGGAATGCTGGATATTGTTATGTGGAAGAACTTCAATAGGTACTTATCTAATGGTGGTATTGGTATTAAGAATATTGGTATTTTTAATGATTCACATCATGGGAGACTCACAAGGATCCTTATACATAGTAATTCCGAATCTATGGAATTTCTAAAAGAATTATTTTTTAATAAACTAAAATTGGGAAGTAATTCATACCTTGAATATTCCATTTGGTTAGAAATAATATCTTCTTTTCAGAATATCATGACATGTTCGATATGGATTGAGAACAAGTTATATAATCTTAAATTATGGTTTAATAACTCGTCATGTTCTCCCCACATTGATGACATTCATCCCAATATTTTTAATATAAATGTGAATTTTTCTACATAATATTTCATTTATTATATACCATCTATTTTGTAGGATGATCTCCATGATGTTGTGGAAAACTATGACATTGATTGTTTCGCAAAATTATTATTCTGGGAACCAGGCTGAAATGGTGCTCTTAAAATATACCTTTTTTATCATCACACTATCAAAGGATATCTTAATTATTTTTTCTAGATTTATTTCAATAATAAGTATTGGATCAGACCTTCTTGATTTTATCTTTTTTGGAGACATTCTCATAATATAGATCCCTATAATTATGTCTTCTAGAAATTTGGTATTCTTTTTCTCTATCGTTGTGCACATTTTCGTCAGTATAGAGAGGATGGGAAACAACTATTTCTTACCTGTGAAACTATTTTATTGATTTAGATGGGAATATTTGAAATTTTTGGCATTTAGGGCATGTGTTTTTATGGAATACATATCATCTTGTACTACTTTTCATACATCCAATGCATGCACATGTGTGTTCTATATTTAGTGTTGCATTGGATGAATTCTTACACTCTATCTGGTGGAGTGGTAATGCAGATCTATATGATAGGAAGGATTTCTTCTTGATTCTGGTTATGAGAATGATCGTTGACATTATTAAGGACATGAATTTGGTTCTAATGGGTTACTGCAAAATAATATTCATTACATTAATACTCTAATAAATTTAGGAGTTCCGAGAAATTTCAGATCTAAAATGAGTATGATTAAGGTTTTCTGGTTGATAAATCTTCATCATTGTATCAATATTAACACATATAACACCTATAAATGGAAACCTAGACCCTCTTGATGTAGTACTATTTTTCCGTACATGAAGATAATATCATGGGTTTATTTTATAACTCATGTGGGTTGAATTATTCTATGGAACCAGAGATTCTTTAAATTATTCGTGGTGTCTCTTTCACAAAATTGAAAGGCTAGAAAAATATTCGATTAGAAAGTGTCTCTTCCACTATTATATAGTCCATTAAGAATGGTGAATTTCTTATCTCATATAGGAGTATAGAAAAATGGATGGAGTGCATGGATACACTCATGAGTCTCAACATTATTGCTACACATGTCTTTTAAGAGACCAATATAATTGCATACGAGATTTGTAATATGGCACGTAGTTTGAATATCACTTGGTCTAATGTACTCCTAGTAGATTTAACTTCTTTCTAGGAAAATTATTGTAAAATGAATCCACATTTTTCATCTTTTAATAATTTTATTAAATAAATACCTTTTCCTTTTGGTCGAGGGACTTTTTCAAAAAAAAGTGTTGAATGATTATTCATCCAATTCCTTTAATCTATGAATACCAATTTTTCATTACACTTTTTAAAGGGAATTCACTATGATATACAAAGATGTGTTTATTATGGAAATTATTGATTTAACCAAATTCAATTAGTCTATACATTTTTTGTTTGAGGGTCTCATAGAAATAAAAATATTTCTTTTTAGTATTAGGGTAACATTGAAAATCCATATAATTATTATTTCAATATAGATTCATCTTTATTAATAACAGATTTTCATTATGTATTGAATGTTTTATTAATTCCTTTCTATAGTTAATACATTATAAAAAAATTGATTTGGGTGGGTCCAGGTATAGATAACCCCTTAATCAATTGATAGGGCTCATGAAACAAACTAGCTTTGGAATTTTGGTGTATGCCAATTGAGAACAAAAATTTTTCTAGATAGAAGACCCT
This sequence comes from Viscum album, assembly GCA_963277665.1. Lineage (NCBI taxonomy): Eukaryota > Viridiplantae > Streptophyta > Magnoliopsida > Santalales > Viscaceae > Viscum > Viscum album. The sequence goes on from OY728159.1 coordinate 101,726,276, forward strand.
AGCAATAATACCATGAAGTATAAGATCATATTAACTTTTCATTGAGTATGGAATTATATATATGATATTATTTTATTTTATATCTATAGACGTTGTTTTCTGTTATCCCTATAATCTTTTCATTTCCATTACTATAAATGGATATATTATGCTTTCAGTTTTATTCTATGATTCCATTATTTTAGGATATCTATTCCTACCAAATTATTGATGATCGGATTATGATCACTTTTGATATTTGAATTTTATCACTTATGATTGATCATACTGAGAATTTGAGCTCAAAGCTTCTTATGCTTCCATTTCCTTATGATATAAAGATTTTTTTACATAAAATATGTCTAACATAATTGCATTTATGGATAATTTTTAGTATATGTTGAATAATTATTATGGATTAAATAGTATCTTAAAGAGTGAAAAAATGTACATTTAATGAGAAATTGTGGGAATTTTTAATTTCAAAGTTTTTCTTAACTGTATATAAATATTAAAATAAAATGTCCTTTGGATATATGTGAATCAATATTTTTTTTGATATTTTATTTATTGATGGTAAAAATTGTGTAAAATCTTTTTAGTTAAATACTAGTTTGAAAATATGGTTTTTATGAGAAACGAATAATGGAGTGTGAATCTCGAGAATTACATCTCATTATTTACATTGTAGTTACCTAAGGATTCCAAGGATATGTGAAATATTTAGTCATAAAGAGATCACTATATCAAAATATTGCATAAAAATAATTTATAAAAAGCCCATATTTCACCATCATTTACCCTATAAAATTGAAATTTTAAATATTTATATTCATGAATAACTCATTAAAAGGACACAAGTTCTATAATTAACCATATCATCACAATGGGGATAGTATTCCATCTATTTCATCTATAATTTGAAATATTTTTTAAATTTTATAAAGGATCAATTAGTTATAAAATTGAAGTTGAATCTATGAAAATAGCAATGACAAAAAGTAATCAAGATCCAAAAATTAATTTAAATAAAAATATAAAATAATATATAATTCAATAAAGGCATAAAAAAGATGATACCACAATGATGAATAAAACCAAAATCACTTATATCATTTTACAAACCAAACACATCATTATATAAAAAACAAAATCATAATTACTCAAACGAGAAATTTTTTTGATGGAACTAAACACCTTCTGTATTTCTCTTACTTTTAAGTAAACTATTTTTGGATTTGTTTTAAAAAATATTGTGTCCATAAAAATAAACCTGAAGGTTGAATACCAAAATATAATGAGATTACCCCTTTATGAAAAAAGAGAGATTTTCCATTATGTTAAAAGAAAAATACATTAGAACATTGATTTTTTTTGAGAAAACAATCATATATACCCCATATTAAAATTATTTTTCTAAGAAAACATGTTTTATAGTCCATGTACCCATGAAAATAACAAATTAAATTAATGATATAGAAAAACATAAATAAAAACATTGGAATTGTAGTGTCTTCATTATCTAATGAGAGATTAGGGATCAGGAAGACATATGCACAAACATAGAATAAAAACAACAGAATTTAAAAACCTAAAAACCTAGATTTTTTCCTCATGGATAGATAAAGTTATAGAGTGGAGGGAACTATGGAGAAAATGAGGATAAAAATGAATGAGAATAAAGAAGAGACCCAAACTGTTTTATTTAGATGAGAATCATATAGTAAATCACTATGATTCTACCATGGTTGGAGATAAGTGGTAGAGAGTTAGTTTGAAGAGAATCTAGATTATTAAAATTTTTAACATGTAAAGTAAAATTAGGATAAAATAAAGGGGAAAACATAAATTTAAATTTAAATTGTCAGAATATCACATGGTTTGAGAAATTATCATCCAATCATTCGCATTTTTATGTTATTTAGAAAATTTGTATGATTTTATTAAATGGTTAGAAAAAATAGGCACCAATAGTGCATATTACACTAGAATTACTCATCCTTATATGCATTACTAAGATACACATTTAGTGCATACTATGGATTAACTGTTCATTTTTCATTATCCTCCCATTTTTATGTTTCTGAAACCCAAACTCCTAAAAAATCCAAAATTAATGTGAATAAAAGAAGTAAAAAAAGTAAATACATACCAATACAAGCAGGGTGGTACAATGTATGATTTAAAGTCAACCTACATATTTAAAAAAAGTTGTGTAATAAGAAACCATGGTGAAAGGTGGTGTTCTCTTTATTCATTAAAGTGAAGGGAGGAGTTTAATCTCAAAAGTTTAGTTCATGCTTATCAAAAACTAGTGTTGTAATGATATTCCCCACATTATCAACTTGATCTATTGTGTGTATGTATTCCATGTTCAAAAAACTGTAATTTGATTTTGTTAATTTAATGATACTAGATTTCTAAGGGAATTTTTCTTTAGTGTAGAACTTTATTTTTCTTCAATAAACAGTAATTCTTCATTCACACATAATCATGATTGGTAATAAATATTACTCTCAAATGTCCCCAAACTATGGTTTAATCAAAATAAATTTATTATAAACATATTTCTGTAAAGTTTACGTTTCTTAAAACCCACTTAAATAAATATATAAATGTTTATTGATAATATAAGAAGTATGTTTCAGAAAAAGATTACAATCGCTTAAAAATTGGGATATATAAAAATCCCTCAAGTTGTCCTAACCATCATTTATAAAACACAACAATACATTCAACTTATTTTTGTTTCAAAAAATTATACATTCTATTATTACTTTGATGTATCAAGGAATTTGTTTTAAAATAGTCTAGTGATTTTTTTTGTGACACTTATACCTTAACTATTGAGACACAGAAAAAAAATGAAGACATGTTAATGTTAAGTAGAGTATACTCTAATTTATTTTTATAAGATTTTTAATATTAACTGGATTACATAATTTATCCCTTGATAATATCCTTTTAATTATAATAGGAATTTAAAATGTTTTCATATCATTTGTGTTAAAATTTTAATAAAAATTTAACATTTTTTTGGAAAAAAATTCAGTTAGTCTTTAATTTAATTCAAATACATTAAAAAAGTTATGTTCACTTATCATTAAATTTTCAAATTAATTTTCATTAATTTATTAAAGAACTTACAAATATCATCTTTTCATCCTTATAATATGATATCACAAACATAAAACATTTCCATAAGCCTATTCATGGTGGTATTAAAATATAATTTGTGATTAACATTACTTGTGAGAATATTAACTTATTAAAGAGAAGATAAAACATTCATTATTATTTCATTTAAATTTATTTTATTTTTAAAATTAATTTATTATTTTATGTATATTTTTATCGTCATTATTTAGAATGAAAATATTTTTTTAGTATAAAATTCTTTGTAAAAAAATACGTCTATTTAGAATATTTTGAATTTTCATTGTTGAATAATAGATGGTAAGTCAGTTTTGATTATAACCATATTACCCACACAAAAATATAAATGGAATCAATATATTTAGTTTTTGAATAATTTTTTCCCATAGGTCTTGATTTATTTCTAATTTCCTTACTATATTTATTGAATTTATCTAATAATACACATTTTTATAACATTGTTTTATTATCATAAGAAAATGATACAATGTTTTTATCTTTTTGATGCAATCATGTTTTTTATTCATTACTTAGACATAAATTTCATTATTGTGAACTCCTTAAAACATCCTGGATATAAAATTGATATCAATGTTGTTTAATATATAAACATAATTATTCTTTTTTCTTAATTGTGGTGATTTTTAGAAAATATAGACCTTTGTTAAGAATAGATTTCATCATGGTTTTTATTGGGATTTAGTCACTGAATCATTTTTGGATTAAACATCCTCTTCAAAATCAACTTCATAATATTCAATTCAGATAGATATAATTTCTTAAAAATAACTCTATTCACTATATTTTACATGGGTTTTAAATTTTTTAATAAATAGGGAAATCATCATGAAGTAAAATAATAAAACATATATTTTTATAAACATTTTTGTGATGAATTTATATTATTTTTTCTAGAATGAGTAAATTTATCAAAAATACCCTAATGACCGTTACTCTAAAATGTTCCTTTGATAAATTATTCTTTCAAAATATAGAATTTTTTTATTAAGGTATAGAATTTCATGTAAGATATTTTCATTCTACCATATATCATATGAATAAATATTTTCTCCTAGGTATAAAAATGAATGATTGGATATGAAAACATGAACTACGATAGGATAATTACTAAATAAATATAAGAAACAATTTATAGTTACCATTATTATATACATTTTTTTGATCTCCTAATTTATTTAGTCAATATCTATATTTTTTATACAGTTCAATACATTGTAATATTATTGAAGTAAAATTGATATACATTAAAAATTTATAAACAATTGGGAAAAAATCATAGGATATGGCCTTTGGGATGTTTTTCTTGAGGATCCAAGGTGCAATGTTCATAATGTTTTATAATTTTTTTAATATTTTGATATTAATTAACTTTTCAGCCATTTTTTTAAAAAAATTATATCATTAAGGGGAATAAAGCATAGTGATGAATGGAAGAATAAAATAAGAATTTTTTTAAGGGATAAATGAAATTAAATGCATTTAATGCATGTAATGAATGAAAAAAATAGGAAACCAAATTTAATTATAAGAAAATCCACTAGAAAAGAAATTTATCACTATTTTGGAACAAATTATTGATATTTAAAAATAATAACTCAATCATCTATGTGATTCATCATGTAACCTAACATAATTTATCCTTATAAATGGTAACTCATTACTCAAATAAAACCTATACTAAATTTGTCTCTATCATGAAGCATTATAAAGATTTCCAAATACCTCAGTGGAACTCCAAAACAATTGTTTATTCACAAGTTGGTCTCTTGAGAAATTTTGAATTTAAAGAGAAGTAAAATATTTTGTGGAAGTATATGAAGTTAGTGATTAAATATTTATGAAATATTTATTCACTCAAACCCATGTTAGAAGACATAGAGTTAGTATTTGAACTTAAATAATTAAAAAGAATTTAAACTCTAAATAAATCACCAACTTTCCTCTCTAAAATTAAATATGATAATATGTTATCCCTGTTGATGGTTGAAGATCATACCCAATATGGAGTATTGAAAAAATATTCAAAGAGAGAAGGATAATAATTCACCAAACCAAAGTAAAAAAATATAAGAAATACATGAAAAAGGGAGAGAACACGAAGAGTAAAAAAATATACTGATATGAAAGAAATACTAAATTAAGGATAAATAAAGATTCAATCTTTACTAAAAAACCTATAACACAAAATAACTTACCATAAATTATCTCCCTCATTAATTAACATATGAATTCTTTTAGAGATCCCCTTGATGTGATCCTTGTTTCATTGTCTCTTCACTAATAGGTTTTACAAATAATAGCTTCTAGGAACTTCTTCCATGGCATGGATTAGTTTTAATTTAATAATATTATCTTCATACAATATATTTAACTTTTTAATTGATTAAAAAAATTTATAGTAGAGGTTAAACATGTATAATTGGGGGTGAATTCAGTTCTATACCTTTGGTCAAACAATTAATGTTTTTGATAAAATTGTGATGTCTTAAATAGCCTATTGAACCCTTGTTTTATTCTTACATAGAATATTATATTATTAAATGGTCCTTAATTTAATCTTTTTTATCATATTTTAGTTTAAATTGAATATTAAATAGATCGATATTAATCCTATGTAACATCCCCATGAACCTAGTTTAATATTCCAGTCACCAGTCCGAAAATTCTTCAATCTAAGAAGATGACATACAATATCAGGTTCCCCATAAAAATTCTTATACCCTAATTCCATATTCATATGATCTACTCCTATATAGACTCACACAATTGAATGTAATATTATATTAGTATAATTTATTCATATAAGGCCAAGGAAATTCCATAATTATTCTTACATATCTTTGGGTATGCCCTGGTTATTCTTATGCAAGGTTCTCAACCAGTCATTTACACTAAATTATTTATTCATACATATTATGTTCCTAGTTAAATTATTCATAAAAAGATTTTGGAACTCTATGTTTAATCATATAAAGTTTGACATTACTTTAGTGGAAGATAAAAAAAAATATTATTTTTCCGGTCTATTTTCCATTTTAACCACACATAACATGTTGAAAAAACCTAGTTTATTCTTACACATGACCAGGATAGTATTAAATTTTTCATCAAAATCATCAAAATAAAATTATGTAAAAAATAAGTATATACTATAAAAAATAGTACTAAAATCAAATTTATTTACCATTTTTCATTTTAAATCATTTATTGCAATAAAACTAAAATTGTTATTTATTAGGCCCATGTTGAGTTTTGGTTGTATTTATTTTCAATATATTTAATGGATGATATTTGGTTGTAGTTGAGAAAATATCAAATATTTGTTTCTGGAAATACCCCTTCTGATTGAAACGGAAGATAAACTAGAAATAGTAATCGGACTCAGCCCATTGACATGAGTCAATGGATCTAGGGAATCATAATGAGGCCTGGTTTGCAAGAATATGGGTTTGTGAAAAGTTGTTAATTAGAACTAGATAATTATAAAGAATAAATAAGATCCTAAAATTTGGAATTAGAAAATGTTTTCGAGAAGTCATTGAACTTCTAAAGAAAATATGACGATTATTTTCAAATCAGGAATTTATCATAAATCATGAAGAATTCACAATATAAGATGGAGTTTGTGGAAGAAGGGAGAATAAAATGTGAGTTATTCTTCATATCTCTCACTGACATGACAATAATAGAAGGTTGGATTATTGATCATACTGATGAAAATAAGACATTGATAAAACTTTTCCATTAGATGTGGTGTGACACTGATTCCTCATAATTGATTCTAATACTCATTCATTTTATGACTTTTTGGTATATTTTATACATCATACACAGAGTTATACTAGGGGAAGAAAGTTTGAGAATGTATGGATTTCTAAAAATAGTGATCCATCAAAATGATTCAGATACTAGTCAACCAAAGGATGATCAATAATGTAGTCATCCATTGTCATCAGTCTGAATTGTATTTCTATTGGTTCAAGATAAAAAGAAAAAAATTATTTATTGTTCCTTATGAAGAGGTGTCAAATCATTGGATTAATTTTGACAAAAATCCATCAGAGTGAAGAATACACCAATCCACCCGACACATGATGACACCAATAAATTAATTGAATACTGAACTTCATCGGACACATGATCATCTATTTGAGGAATTTAATAAATCGTTAAATACATTGAAGAAATTTATGATGTGTTGTTTCTACCAAATTATTGATGGATAATGTTTTCTAATAACATATAATGTTATCATTGTTTTAAAAAATGATTTTTATGGTACTGAAAATATTTATGAGAAGAATTTTAGTCCTTACATAGTAAATCTGAATGTGAAGTCTTTAAATTTTTTATGTCATTATTATAATGAATAATAAGAATGAAGAATTATATTGAATAAATGTTTATAAACATGAAAAAGTTTTATGTTTTGGTAAGATTCATAAAGATTAAATAAAATACTAAAAGTAATTTGAAGAGTTGAAGAAGTAAAATATGAATAATTAAATTTATGATGAATACAAGAATTTTTAATTTCATTGATAAGGAAAATGAATTAGTTTTCCAATTATTTCAATTATAGGGTTCCTATAAAAAGTGATCACATTAAAATTGTATGATACAAGTGTGTAGAACTATTCATGTTCTCTGGATATCAGAAAATTGTTTAATATGTACTGAGATTCAAATCAAAATATTTTTTTAGCTTGAAGATAAGGAATATACATCAGTGTGAGGTTTAATCAGATCATTAAATAAAGATATAATTAATGAAATTTTAGTGGAGAAATTTCAATGGAGTGAGCCCATTGGTGTGACCTCCATCAGATACAGGTTCATAAGACAAATTTACATTGGACATGAGAATTTTGTGCTTCCAATAGAGTTTCTACTCAATTGAGGAAATAATAATATAAGGAGAATTAGATGGAGGTAAATTAGTTAGAACCCTTCACGTAGAGGTTACCGAACTAAGGCATATTAGACTTTCTTTTCAAAGGAGTTTTTTGAGAGATAGTTTCTAGAGAATTTCTCAAGAAGAATATTTTTCATATATAATTTTAGAATTTATAGACGATTGTAAATAAGTAATGTTTGTCTCTTTTTTACATTTATAGTAATTTAAGGAAACTCTTATGTGTATCAAAAAAGAAGGAAAGTGAATCATATAATAGTGAATAATTACCAGTTACTGAAAAGGATCGTGTGTTTTTTAGAGTGTATTACCAAATGTGTGATGTGGTTATGAATAGAGTTGATATAAGTAATAATAAAATATATAAGATAAGTTTATACTGTGATTTTACAATTTTTCATTTCTTATACCTTTGTAATTTAGAATGAATATTGTGAAAGAATCCATGTTGGATAAAATATCCAGCATTCAAGGGAGTGGGTCATTATACCAAACCTTGTAAATATTGTTTTATTTATTATCTTTATATTAGTCTCATATGAATGGTTTGGTTGATAATATATATTTGATTTGATATTATAATTAGCAAGTTTTAGTGGTTTTCAAGTTTTCTAAAGAAGATAAGATGATTTATTATAAAATAAAAAGGAATCAATGATTCTCCCAACCTCACAAAGTTCTCAATCCTATTTGGGGAAATCAATTGGTATCAGATCATAGGTTCCCTTAGGAAGATTCATCTCTAAGAATGTAGAATTTCAGTTCAATAAATAGTAGGTCTGTTTCTATTTTTAATGGAAAAAACTATTAAAGTTGGAAGAATAGGATGTTACCCATTCTTATTTCACATAGACGTGAAGTTAAAGATAGGTAAATAGTGGTATTTACTCCCATAAATGAAGATACTATGATAACTACTTATTAGATCAGTATAAGAGATGAGGGAAAACCTCAGAACCTTTTTTTGATGACTCTTACTAATGACATTTATATAAAGATTATGACATTTACAATAGCTAAGAAAAAGTGGGATAAGTCTAGAAAAAACAATGAAGGTAATGATAATGTTAATAAATTTATAAATTTGGAGAACTAGATTTGAGTATTTGAAAATGGTTGTTGCATAATATATTTGTAGTTACATTAAAATGGTAAATGAGATTGTAACTGACATCAAATGTTCTGGTGAGAAGCTAAAATAGTATAAAAATGTTAAGAAACTTATGATGAACATTGTAGATATATTTGATGCCAAATTATGATCTTTATAATATCATGAATATTTATCCTTTGTTGAAATTTATAATATACTTATAACATATGAAATGAGAAAAGATACTACATTCAACAAAAATGATGTTCGATAAATGGATTTCAAAGAATTTTTAAGATGGAAAAACAAATTCAAATTAGTTAAATAAGAATCATGTGATTCATAAGTATATGAATAAGATCAATATTTCAACAACAAAAATTACCTCCTATAAAAGAAGTTCAATAAGAGACAATGGACAATTAAAACCCTCAAATATTGGAATTGTGAAGGGAAATGATGTTTTTTACAACATTTTCCATTGAATAAAGATAAAGAGTATAAGTCCTGGGAGGATGATAAGAAATATAATAAATAAAAGTTTAATAAACATAATTAATTATTTCCTTATGAAAATAGGAATAAAAGTTATTTAAGTAGAAGAATGACAGATAATTCCTCACCCAATGATGAATCTGATCATCAACATAACTCCATTAATGAAGTTAGAAATATAATTAATTCTTCAAATAGTGATGATAATGATTAAAAAAATTCAGAAATGGAATGGAATCTCAATGTGAATTTGGAGAAATAAATTGAGTAGAATACATAACTCAAAGAAAAAAATAAAGAAGATGAAAAAATATGTTAATAGAATAACATTTTGAAAAGAATGATCTCATGAATAAAGAGGATAAAATTAACAATTTTATTAGATCTCAAATACGAAGAATGGTGAGATTTAAAGAAAACTAAAAATATATAAAAAAAGGTCAGATAAAAATGAGGAGCTTAACATCATAGAATATACACTTATCAAAGACAATAAGAAGAACAAGTTGAAGATAGATGAATCCCAAAAGATTATATAAGTTCTAAAATTTAGTCTAATTGAGAAAGTAGAAGAATTATTTGATATACAGTTGATGTTTCTTATAATAAAAAGTAATATGATAAAGATAAGATAAAACCTCACCAATGTGGTTGTTATTAATGGTGAATCGTTTAATGAAGGCGAAAAAAGGTTTAGAAAATGAGGTTTGTGAGAGAATATCATTCACCATGAAAGATAATAATTATGTAGGGTATAATCATCCCATGAAATGTGGTCCATAATTTGTGATGAAATAAAACAAATTCTGAAAAAGATTAATATTAGTCCAAAAAAAAATATTACGGTTAAATATTAGTATTGTAGAGTTTTCATACCTAAAACCTATTCATGATAGTATAACATGTCTCTACTAAGAAATAATTACGATTCATGGGGTATATATTATGTGAAATGTAAATCAAATGTTTCTAAAATATTTTTGGAAATCGAAAAAAACACATAAGGTGAAGAATGTAGAAGCCTCAAAAAATTAAAACAAAAAGATTATTAAAGTTGAGTATGTTAAGAAAGTAATGAAAAACAAAAAAGCTGAGTCTGAAAAGAAAGTGTTCTTAGTTATTTTTCAAGAATAAGTTGAAATGGATATAAATATTGAAAAATAAAAAAAAAATCAGCTATTGAAAAGGGGAAGAAAAATGTTTCTAAATATGTGTATCATTTTGATTAAAAATATCAACATATTGTGGATTTACTATTCAGAAAAGTTGAAGGAGATGTTATAAATAATGAAATTTCACTAAAAGTTATCTGACTATTATACAAGAATTATATGAAGGCATGCAAGAGTTGTTAAAAACTCACTATAAAAAAAATTTCTAAATAAAAAATAAGTTGACATCTTTATCTAAAAATTATTAGGTTGAAGAGAAAATTTTTATAAAATATGATAAGAATAATTAGAAGTTAGAAAATACCTCAAATTAAATATATAAGAATAATAATAAAAATAAATGACTAAGAGAGGAATCTTAGTCTAAAATATGATTCTAAGAATCTATCATGGATCCTCCATATTCCAAAAATAATTATGTATTTGTTTTATCTTATAGAGAATTAAAGGAGTTGAAATGGTAAGAAGGTGTATTTGAGTCTCTTACTATCCTTACAAATTAAAGTAAAAAGGTTAAAAAATATGATTTTTGGTAAATTTGTTTTTATATACCTGAATTTTATGATATGTATGTTTATAGGAGTGTAGTATACATTTATCTTAAAAAAATATTGTCATGTATTCCCTAGATATGAAAATTATTAAAGAAACATTAATATGTATTACATAAACGTTTTATCATGGAAAACATTAATAAAATTGATTATAAACTCAATTTTTCTACAGCAAGTTTTCCACATATAATTATAGTTATTTAGATAATGTCTCTTTGTTAATAAACTAATGTGATACTTATGTTATCTTAAAGAGGAGTTTCATGATTTTGAGGTGAAACAAATCAAACCCATGGAAATAAGATCATTTTCCAATATGAGGGAAAATTTACATGATGGACCCTTTTATTTTGATTTTCAATAAGGGGGAGTGAAAGGAAAATGATGGAGATAAGAAAATTTGGGAGAAACAAAGGAATGGGGAGAATAAAAACTAAGAAAAGGAAAATATTAGTGGTATTATTTTGAAGTGGGTATTCAAAACATACATAAAGTGTAATATTATTATTCCAAATTTGTGTTTTGGTGGTATTTGTTGTCAATATATTCAATGAAAAATATATTGTTGAATATGAGAAAATATTAATTATTTGTTTTCAGACATACCCCATTAGACTGACTATGAAGATGCACCAATCATGAAAATAAAACTTATCCCATTTACATGAGCCACAAATCTAGACCATCAGAATGAATCTTGGTTGGAAATATGATGGGTGTGTGAAATATCTTCAATAAGATCTAGACAATTTTCATGAGGACATCAGATCTTGAAATTTGGAATGAGAAAAAGGTGTTGGGAATTCAATGAATTTACAATGAAAATATAATATGCTTTGATTATAAGGAAGTCCTCATAAATACAGAAGAAATAATGATACAAGGTGATTTTTATGGAATATTGGAGAATATGTTGTGAAGTATTTATCTATAACTCATCAGTGTGAGGAACACCAGATACAGAAGGATATAGATGATCATTATGAGAATCATAGTCATGATAATAACAAAAGGATGTAATATTCATCTTATTGGTGTAAATAATTCAGTACTAACACTAGTCCAACTAATATGGTATTCCATTGATTCATCATAATGGATTTTAACAGTGACTCATTTGATAAATTTTTGTAATTATCAAGACATTATATACATAGTTATATCTGAGAATGAATTTCTAACAAAGTTTGGATTATTGGGAATGATGATCCATCATAATGATTCTGATTTCGATCAACCAAATTAGGATCAACAATGTACTCAACAATTGTAATCATGTTCAATTTTATTTCTATAGGGTTAAAATATAAAGATCAAAAGTAGTTATTGTTTCTTAAGAAGTGTTGTCAAATCATTGGACGACTGCTGATAAAGATCCATTGGAGTGAAGAAGAGACCATTACATTAGATGCATAATGACACCAATAAATTAATTAGATGCTGAAATTCATCAGAAATAGGATCATCGGTCTGGGGAATTAATGAAATGAAGAAATACTTCAAAGATATTTGAAGTGTTCTTTTGCTTCCATCATGTTTATGATTTATATTTCAGAATGCTACAAAATTTTCTCAATGTTTTGAAAAAATATTTTCTTGGTACTGATCATTTCTATGAGGAGACATTTAGTGTTTATAATATTTCATCATACTGAGAGGACTTTTGGTTTTAAATTTTTTTATCATAATGAAGAATCAGAATAATGAATCAAACTAAAGAATTGTGCTGAATAGATGTTTGTAAACTTGATGAAGTCAGATGTTTTGAGAATATTTGCGACGATTCACGGAGTTCCCAGAATAATTGATTAGGGATGGAGAATTAAAACACAAATACTTAAATGAATGACAAATTTGAGAATTTTAAAATTCATTAACTAGAAAAATAATTAGTTTTCGTGACTTTTCTTTTTTGGGGTGCCTATAAAAGGAGAGAACAATACATATTTATGATGAATGTTTCATTAAGTTTTCATGTTCACTAGATCTCCAAATTTTTTTGGAACATGTTCTGAGATTCTGATCAAACATTTTGTTTCTAGCTAAATCTAAATAAGATCTATCATAGAAAATTTCAATCCAATCTGCAGAGAAAGATCCAATGAATGATGTTTCATCATAGAAATCCTAGAAAAGTAATCCCATCAGAGTGACATCCATGATAGCAAGGTCCATCAAACTGAGTTCTATTAGACAAAGGAATTTTGAGCTACCAATTGATTTTATAATTATTTAAAGAAGAAAGAGATGAAGGAGAATCAGAAAGAGGTTAATCAGATAGAGACCTTTAGATAGAGGTTACCAGATTGAGCCATATCTGACTAACTTTTACTGAGGATGTTTTCCAGATATAGTTTCTAGGGAAGTTTTCAAGACCAATAAGTTCATTAGTGATTTTTTACATTCATGAAGATTGTACATAGGTAAAGTTTGATTCATATTACTTATGGAGGAAATGAATAAATTTCCAAAGTGGATAAAAAAATAAGGAAAGTGAATCTTGTAATTGTAGATACATACCAGTTATATAAAATTTATGTGTTCCTTCTATAATTTATAACCATTTGTATGAATTGGATATGAAAAGAATATTTGGGGTTATAACCACCTATAACAGGAATGTTTATTCTAGTATTGTATAATTTTTCACTTCTTAGACCTTTTTATTCTTGAAAGAAGATAGTGAAACAATGCATGTTGGTTGGACTATCCAACATGGAAAAGAGTATGACTTCATACCAAACCTTGTAAATATCATGTGATGTCTTCTATTTATATTTGTTTCATATTAAATTTAAGGTTGATAAGTTATATTTGAAGGGATTTCAATTTTACAAAGTTTTATTGGTTAATAATGTTTACTAAATAAGTTAATAAAATTTCTTATAATATAAAACAAAACAACAAATTCACCCCCTCAGTGGACTCAATCCTCTATTGGAAAAAAATATTAATTACTCAATAATTTTCTAAATTATGGTCATATTAAACATAGAAGAAAAGATAAAATATGTGATATTTTTTATTTCATCACTACCCAGTACAAAAATATTTAAAATTTAAGAAATAATTTAATCTTAATCTATTATCAATCTAATTATATAAAAAGTGACAATTAACTCTCCCTTTCTACATTATCATTACCCTTCTTCTTTTATAAATTCAATTAAATTTTTATTTTTCCCATTAATATTATTTCCATTTCATCCATCCATCCATTCATATATATTCTTACCTTAAATAGAAATTCATATCTCAGTCTCAATAAGTGAATTTTATTTCTCAATTTTTTCCTATATTAAGATCACAAACAGTCTCTAAATTCATATAATGTGACTATATCTCCACTAAAAGATAAATAGTGTTCTTAATCAAATTAAGATTGTTATGGTTTGTGTTGAGGCATATTTTTGGTGGTGGAGTTTAAAAAATAATACACAAAAAGATTAGTTTGATCTCTTAATGACAAGTTCAAGAAATTACATAAAAAACATTTATGAAAATATACTCACCCGCTTAGTCCAATAAATGCATCATCAAATAAAAAATATCCATCCTATTAAATTTCAGAACAAATTTAAACTTTAAACACAATAATTCAATCATCTTCTGGACTCATTGCTTTTATTTTTCTAAATAGTTTTTTAAATACATATTTTCAGTGTTAAATAGGGAAAAATGTTTTTAAATGAAATTTTGGCTTCTCTTCCCCTTAAAAAATATAAAAACTACCATGAAATTATACCAGATTTAGAATTCCTTAAAAAATGATTTCCTTATTTCAAATCCCCTAATCTTTAAATTATTTGTAAATATTGAATTAAAACATAAATATATTGGTGGGGAAGTATTAGGTTTGTAAAATATCTCTTATAATTTCATTCATGGTCATGAAATCTCATCAAAAGGAGAGTAAAATGTAAGGTAGGATAAAAAATAACTTCAATAAGGGGTTTTTAATTTAGAAAATTTTATATATCAATAGAAATAAACATAAACTTATATTATTTTGAAAATCTAACTAAGAAAGTTCAAGATGCTGAGCTGTGTCCTAAAATTCCAAGAGGTAGAGAAATATAAGAAGATGAAAAAAATTAAAGTCTTATCAAATTTGGAATGTTAATAATTAGTAGGATATTTATATACATGGATTTATAAATTCCTAAAAAATTAATTAAATTATTGAACATAATTTGGGAACAAAAAAATCATAAAAAATGATGAGATTTTAATTTTTTAAATTTATCAATAATCCATCATTTAACTCAATAGTTCAAAAATGGACAAAATGTCCAATAAATATTAGTGTTTAAATACAATACCATAAATTTTAATGAAAAAAAGAACACATTAAAATATAAAATCACAAAAAAGATTAAATACTAATAATGAGATGACATAATCCCCTCATAATTATATAAAAATATCCCTAAAAAATATCATAAAATAATGTATAAGGTTGTAAACAAAAATGGGGAGGTGAAGTGAAACCTAATTATCCTAGTGGAATCTTGAGTTAAGATCATTTACCCAATTTTTAATATACCATACATAGAGATAAAAGAAACATGTGAAATTTTAATAAAAACTTAAAAAAGATAAAATATGGATAGAGTAAAAGAGAGATTCATATGTTTCCCATAATCGGTGTTGTCTTTATATTTCCTATAGTGTTTTATTTTGGTTTCTATCCCATATATGAAGATATATATCTTATTTGATCTGAACCATAAAATTTTTCTTCTCCAAATGTCCACTAGTGGTTACCAAGAATAGATAACTCTATAGAAAAATTATAAAATTCCCAACCCATGGAAATTTATGAAGAGAGAAGTAATGTGGGAGAATGAAAATGAATAAGGGGTTCTCTAATATATTTTTTTCCTAATTAAGGTGATATAATTCTTATTGTTGAGAGGGTAATATATTGACCACCATTTTTGGGGTCCCTTATTTATAACGTACTCACATTATTGGATCTATCATGTACATTAGTATCTTGAAGGATCCCACTTCGGGTGGAGCATCAAAATATCACCCAAAAATCTAATACACTTTTAAAGTTAAATGTATTGTTGCATAGATAAAATCTGTTTTTAGTTTAACCAAAACATAATTATAATCATTAAAATATTAAAAAAGTTTACACTCCTTATTTTTTATATTTAATCCTCTACTATATTGTTTCCGACGCTTTCGTCGGGGCACGCACATCCGTCTATGGAGGACGAGGACGCGCTGCACTGTTGCCCCGCATTCCCGCTTTCCAAAGGTTGGCGGCATTCGCTCCTTATTCAGCTACGTCTGCTCTTTGATTGAAATGGGATGATGGGATGTCGGTTCTTCCTTCTATGGATTCCTCCTCAGAACTCATCACCTAGTCCGGGTCTCCCTCATAGATTTAATACGTTGTTCGTGACACTCTTCCCAGTTCCATGTTTCCATGGATGCCAGTTAATTACACTGCTTCTGTCGGGACATTCCAAAGGGTCCAGTCAGGGCAGCAACCTTCAGTCGGGGGAGTAGTCACGTCGAGGCATCAGTAGCGTGTCTGGATACTGGGGAACTGGCGTGTCTGTCTTTTGTCCCTTGTCATAGGGCTTGTCGAGGGCGTGGAAGCCTGAGGCATCCCACATCGAGCGTGGGGAATTATATGCCATAGACATATATCTGAGGTTTTCCTCAGCTTCCTGTGTTTAACATAAGGCATGTCGGGAGTTTAACGTCCAGCGGAGATGGATCAGCCCGATCAGAGCATTATCTAGAATGGATCAGATTGAGGGATTTCCCTTGAAGGGGTGCTGATACCGGGACCAGCCCATGGGCGGCTGTGAAAAGGAGCGGACCAACATGGTCTCAACGGGATATGACAGTCCGGGCGAGAATCGGGGTGGATGATGGATGGATGAATGAAATGCAGGGGGAAATGGCAAGGAACCATCACAAGGGCGACAATGAAGTTGGGCTTGAGCCTCGAAGAGACCTCCTACGTATCCCCGTGGCAGGGAATCAAAGTCCACATAGTTTGGGATGGGGTCGGTGAGCCGGCATGAAGGTGGACCTTGGTACAAATGGTGTGGGGATTACACACTAGGCTGCCCGGGTGTGGATGATCCGACGTGAAAAAGGTCGGAGTGACCAACATGTGGTGGGCTTGAACCTCTGAGAGGCTTCCTACGTACCATGTCTTGACATGGATCAAAGACCACGTAGTTCTGGTTGGACACCGGAAGGCCGACACGAAGGTGGAAGACAAGGGGGGTCCTAATGGTGGTGGCCTTGGACCTCGTGGATTCTTTCTACGTTCCATGCCTTAGCACAGATCAAAGACCACATAGTTCAAGTTGGTCACAACGACTTGCCGCTGGACCGGAATGCAGTTTAACGTCGTGCGGGACGAAGGTGAACCCTGACATGAATAAACGACGAGAGGTGGGCTTGAACCTCGTAGAGGCTTCCTACGTACAATGCCTTGACATGGATCAAAGGCATTGTAGTTCATGGTGGGGGCTTCATCGGCAAACCGACGTGAAGGTGGAACTTGGTCTGATAGGTGGTGGGATTGAACCTCAGGAAGGCTTCCTACGTACCATGCCTTGACATGGATCAAAGACCTCGTAGTTCAAAGGGTTTCATCAGTGAACAGACGTGAAAGTAGACCCAGGGGTCCACTAGTGGTGGTCTTGAACCTCGTGAAGGCTTCCTATGTACCATTCTTTGACATGAATCAAATTCCTCGTAGTTCGGATTGAAAATGGAAAAATAAAAGAAAGGACCTTGGTCTTATAGGTGGTAGGCTTGAACCTCAGGAAGGCTTCCTACGTACCATGCCTTGACATGGATCAAAGACCTCGTAGTTCGGGTGGTGGGTGTCGGTGGACCGACGTGAGGAAGGAGGGACCTTGGTCCAAAAGGGGATGGGCTTGAACTTCAGAGAGGCTTCCTACGTACCATGCCTTGATATGGATCAAAATCCTCGTAGTTCAGTTTGGGTGAGTCACAACAGCTTGCCGTCGGACCGGAATGCAGTTTAATGTCATGCAGGATGAGGATGGAACCCGACGTGAAGAAATGACGGGTAGGCTTGAACCACTGGGAGGCTTCCTATGTACCATGCCTTGACATGGATCAAAATCCTCGTAGTTCAGGTTGGGTGAGTCACAATGGCTTTCCGTCAGACCAGAATGTAGTTTAACGTCATGCTGGATGAGGATGGAACCCGACGTGAAGAAATGACGGGTTGGCTTGAACCTCTGGGAGGCTTCCTACGTACCATGCCTTGACATGGATCAAAGACCTCTTAGTTCAAATGGTTGTGCAGTTTAATGTCATGCGGGACAAGGTCATACCATTTAATGTCATGCTGGACGAGGTATTGTCATGGCCAATGCCAACTCTAAGCCCACATGAGTCATGCTTGGTGTGAGAAACAAGAGACAACAAGGACCTGGCGATCACGCAGCGAAGGGTGCGTCCGTGAGAAGCGAAGAGGGGATTACGCGTTAGGCGGCCCATTAGTGATGGGACTTACTGCAGGATGGAGGCCCGAAGTGCGGAAAAGCGCAGCGAATGAGGGATTTGGGACCAATTATGGTAGGTACCTAGTTCCCTATCGCGCCCTCCACTGACCTTGGTAGTGGGGAAGTACGGAGATGCAGAGGTGCAACCATCCGTTGGGGAACTAGGGTCGCCCTTCTCCTGAGAACGTACGTCGCTCCAATAAGGAGGATATCATCCCTTGTGGAGGGGTGATTCCACTCCCATGGAGACGAGTGGCGTAAAAAATGTTCGAGCTGGGGGGACCCTTCATGCGAGGCACGAGGTCAGGTCATAGTTTAACATCATGTGTTGAAGATGAGGTGATTGGCAGTTTAATGTGCTGCAGCTCGGACAGGGTGGGTTCACTCCACACCCCTAGGACTTACATAAATGGTACCCTTTGCTCCTTGGGGGAGGGAAGGTACCAGTAAGGCCGTGGTCAAGGGGGTTGTAGGGAGAACCATCGAGGGGTGCACGTTAGCATGGATATGCGAAGAAGTAATAGCTGTTAGCGTGCCTATGTGAAGAAGCATTAGGCAGAGCAACACTGTGAGTGGTATTGTCCGTGGGACTTTGAAATCACATCATGCATACCTGGAGGGTCACACGGGAAGGGGAGTTGCCAAGCAAAGGAGTGTGCTTTGCAAAGTGGAGTGCCTTGGAATTAGCATGGGTCATAGGTGTGAGTGGAGGGTGCTTCGCGAAGTGGAACAGTATTCACGGAGCACTGCCTCGCGAAGCAGAGGTGCCTCGCGAAGCAGGGTGCTGCGAAGCAGTGTGCTTCGCAATGTTTGGTGATCTTGCCTTAGAATATGGATCACTAGTACAGGTTGGGTGTTTCACGAAGCATAAATGCTCCACGGCTGCCCGGGTTCCCTTGGGAATCCCCTTCCTTCGCGAATGCCCTTGAGATTCGTGAAGGGCATCCCTCTCGGAAGAGGGGATCAAAACGAGACAAAGAGAAGGCGTCACGTGAAGTAGAAGTACCTCACGGAGCTCGTGATTCCCGGGGAAAAGGGTGCCTCACGATTCGGGAGAGGAGAAGCTGAAAGGTCGGATTGTCCGTCGTCTGGACTCAGGGGGAGCCCAGTATTTATAGGCAAGGGGCACTGCGAAGCCAAACTCTCGTGTCGCCTTAGGTGCTTCGCGACGGGTTCGTGAATGTCTAATTCGTTTGCGGAGAGGTACTGCCTCTAGAGCTTCGTGGCGGGCTCGCGAACATCAAATTCGTTCACGGAGAGGTACCGCCTCTGGAGCTTCGCGGGACCGCGATGCTCGGGTGCTTCGCGTCGGTGCTTCGTGTGGCAGCATGCGGGACGTGTTTTTCGTCCCTTCCTTTCGTGAAATATTTTGGCACCAATAGATGCCCCCCCTCAGACTTGGAGTCGCGGAGGGTGAAGGATATAAGTCTGAGGGAAAATCGCCAAAATTGTCGGTGGTTCGCGATGCGACTTCGCGATGGGGGGCCTGCGGTGCTGACCGGGGCCACAGATCCAGATGCGCCGCGATGCTCCGTGCGGGCGGGGCGCGCCGTGATGCTCCGGGGTCACCGCCTATAAATATGGGGGTCGACCTCTTTTGTCTTCACGCGGCTTTCTTGTCTTTTTGTGCTCTCGATTTCGTGAAGCTCTGCATACTCCGTGCCTGCTCTCTGCGAATCGAGCTTCGCGGTGAACCGCGGGTCTCCGACTCCGCGACTGCGCCAAGCGAACTCCTGGTTGCCGACCTAGGTCAGACTCCGTGGCTTAGTCTCGCGACCGACAATCGTGAGCCAGCTTCGTGATCCAGCTTCCCGATCCGTTCTGAAAAAATTCTTTTCCGAGTGCCAGAATCGAAATGGCCCATCAAGAAGCTGTATTGGGGGTGCTTGCGAATGCCGCCCGTCGAGATGAGATGGCCAACTGTCCAGGCCTTTGGGAGATGGTTTGAAGCCACTCGGACCACGTTTCTTTGAAAGATCTGCTATCGGAGGGTCAGAAGAATTATCCGCTGTGTAAGAAGCTGCCATTGTACGGCTTCAGGTTGCGGGATGACGTCTTCATCCCTGAGGCGAGTAGGGACAAACCAGCTTGCTGGTTTTAGAGCACACCATGCCAGCACCAATGGTTTAGGGCGGCCGATGGTCATGCGCTGGAGGACTTCACACCCATCACCGCTGACTGTCTCTACAACCACGTGAACAATATTGACGGGAATCCACTGTAACCGGAGACGTCCCCTCCTCTCTACCGCACCATGCTGAAGGCGGCTTTGCAGGATTCGAAGAAAGGATGGTCCGATGAGTGGGACCTGCGCCAGGGCGGCAACTTTACGGATGATTGGGCCTGGGCCTACTAGGTAGGCGCCTCATGCGAGGAATTTGGGGCCGATCTGAGGAGAGTGGGGTTATATGAGGCGGCATGGGCCTCCCAATTCCACATTTACCAACCGAAACAACTTATGCCAGAATTTCTGAGCAGATGGTCGTCTAGGACCAATACCTTTCACATGAACCACGGGGAGGTGGGCATGAGCCTGTGGGATGTCCACCAGATTTATGGGGTTCCGATCTTGGGGACCATGTATGATGAGTTCCTCCCTGTCATGAGCGCGTGGGAGGATATAGAGCAAATGTCGCGACTGGCGTCAGTGCTGATGGCACTCGTCCTTGGAGAGGACAAGGAGGCAGTGAGGGATTTCCACTTTAAGAGATGGTTCAAATTCTTCCTGAATTTCCAAGAGAATCGAGAGTTCCCTCCGAGGCCTCGATCTTGTATGAAGGCGGCCCAATGGGGTAAGGGGCACTTGTATTGGAGGGTCTTGGGGGACAGCCAATGTAAGACTTGGGGTTTCATTGTCAGCACTGAACAACAGCCGATAGTCAGGCTGGCGGCGTTCATCGCGACTCTTATCTGCGGTTGGATCCTACCGGTGAGGGATACAAGCATGGGGGTGCGGCCTAGCTCGTTTATTATGGCGTCCATGTTGGCCATGGGGCAGCGGGTCAATCTGGGGATTCCAATGCTTTCCAAGCTGTACAAAATGCTGCGTCACATTAGCGAGGGCAAGAAGCCGCCAAGGATATGCGGGCCCTTTCACCTCCTGTATGGGTGGATCGTAGCGCACATCAGGGGGATCTATGAGTATCCAAACCCTATTTCGCCACCGAGATCAAACTTCCGCCCCTCCATCCTGAATGCGGTCGGGAGCTTCCTGTTCAAACTAACCATGCTGATGGTGCTGAATCGGGTATGGAGGGCGGATGAGTTTAATTTCCACCCCTTCCCATTGCCGACGGGGATACTTACTGACAACGGTCATGGAACAAAAGAACATCGGGCTTACCTCCTGGCCTTTCAAGGTGGAGTTTTGGTGGCCCAAGTGGATTGTGAGCCACTCTGTGAACCGTACACCCTGAATCGGTTTTCTAGGCAGTTTCGATGCCTCTATCGGCTGACCCATAGGTCTACTAGGAGGTGCGTCACGAGGAGCACCCGTGTGTGATGAGGCAGTTGTGGCTCATGTTCACACGGGAAGATGGGAAGATGCGAATTGCATTGCCTCCATCCACCACCACCTTCGGATTAGTGAGGGAGTATTCCATTAGCTGGGAAGCTACTTACCCAAGGGAGATGCTGAAGCAGCCAACTATTCAGGTCGGTGATGGTGGGCCTCCTCTATCTCGAGGTCGGGGTCGGTGGGCAGCTAGGGCCTCTCATGGTGGCAGGACTTCCATGGCGGCGAGGCCCGCACCAGCCGAGGGTGTGGCAGCAGCGGCAAATCCGGTGATTTCGGAAGAGCAGGGCCATCCAGAGGGGAATCCACCGAGGGGGTTTCGTAGGATATCTACTCAGGCTCCGGGGAAGCGGCTGCGTCATATCGACATGGCAGAGGATGTCGTCTTCCCGGAAGCCTGGGAAATTTGGGATGACAATTGGCAATTTCTCATCCCACCCGAGATATGGGTGCACTTGAATCGCCTCGGGATGGAGTTACCAAGAATAGGCCCAGTCTGGGCTGGTTTCATGGCGTCTCTAGCAGAGGCAGAGTGATACTTGGACGAGATGGAGGATTACGTTCACTCCAGTGGTGTCCCTCACCCAATAACAGACCGGGTGAGGGTACTGCTAAATCAAACGGTCCCCCCCACAGTTATCGGCAGCCGATCTAAGGGAGCGCTTCCCCCTTCTGGAAGAATCAGAGGACTCCTCTCGGGAGGATGAGGCTGTAGGAGGGAGCCCGTTGGAGGAGGGCGAGGTCGGAGATCAAGGCTCAGATTACGACAATTTCGCAGAGGCTCTCGAGGTATCATTCCGAGCTTCCTTCCTCATGGGCCGTTCTTGGGTCATTGTGGACTTCTCACCGATTTTTGAGCCATACAGGAGGAACTTGTACATAGGCCTCGTTCTCGACCCTCAGCAGGTGATGATGTAGGACCTTCAGAACCCGCGCTTATGGCTGCGTCCAGTTCCGCGTCTGGTGGGACCAGAGCACCCGAGGTGGCTCCTCCGGAATCTACAGACCTTCCAAAAGTATACGGAAGGCCTTGCCTCAGGGTCCTTTCAATATCGGCTCAAGAGCAGCACCAGGAGGTCGACCTCTGTAAGTTTCTTCTACTGTTTTCCTTTTCGTCATATGTAGACTATTCCAACTAACGTTTATGTCCCTCTTTGTTGTACAGTTCTCCGACTGGCGTGGGCTGCTACGGCCAGACTAGTCGGGATGTCTGGTGGCGTCCCCCCTAGGGGCATGCCAGTGATGGTGGCGATAGTCCCCTCATCTCCCCGAGCTGCAACACAAATCATCACCGGCGGGACCACCAACAGGGTCGTGCCGGAGGTCATCGAGGTGGACTCCAATGAAGAGGATCGGTCGGCCGGTCCTACTCCTGTCGTGCCTGTTTTGGCGCCTGATGTCGTGCCGGATTCAACGCCAGATGCAGATCCCACCGAGGACTTCCTGCAGGTGTATCCTGCGTACGAGCCTTCCAATTGCGCAGATTGGGATGAAACGGCCTCCGAAGAGGAAGACAACAGCATAGTCTGCCGCCGGTCGTGGAAGCTAATCACGCGGTTCATCAAGGACACCCCCCAAGCGCTATGGCTGGCTGAAATGGACAGACTCTGCTCGCGGTTGCACGAACTGTGCGCTGGGGGAGTGGATTCTCAACATCCTCACGCGCTCATCCGAAATCTTATAGCTAAGAATATTCGGGAGCATGATCGTGGGCTCAGCGTGGGCTGGCAGCGGAGGAAGGCGACAAACATCAAGAATCTCCAGGAGGCTAAAAGTGAGGTCCAAAAGCTGCAGACCCAGGCAGATGATCACTCAGCCTCTCTTAATGCGCAATCTGAGCTGATCTCCCGGTTAAAGGCCTAGCTGGCAGAGGCAGAGGAGCTTATGAGGCGGGATTTTGAAAAGATGGCTATCATTCAAGCTGAGGTGGAGAGGGCCAAAGCCAAGGCTGACGAACTACTTCCCACTGCTGCTGAGGAGGAGCGGGAGTTGAATCAGCGGCATCAAGCCTTGGAATCCACAAGCCAATGGGTAGCGGAGCTGCAATTCTCTTTTGATGGGGTCAACCCGTCCATGGGGGGAGTCGACCCCCAGGTATTTTAACAAACCAAAAACCTTTTATTGGTACATTTGTGCTTCAATTTCGTCTTTCTTTGTTTTGAATGTCATAGCGTGCACTATTTCCACCATTTGAATCACCTTGTTACATCCCTACAATGTTTGCGGGATGTTAGGCGATAATTCCCCAAGCCCACGTGGGTCGAGCCCGATGTGAGAAACAGAAGATACTTGCCTTCTCATCCCACCTAACATAGTAGTGGATACCATGCTCCGGGCATCCAGGATTTGGATTGCCAGTCCAGATTTCCGAAAGATGGGAGAGGCCTGACCGAAGAAGGAACTCTTCAGAACAGCCGAATTATAGTTTCTTCAGCGTGCCCTCATGCACGAATGGTGCAACACCAGGGGCACTGGAATCAGTCCAAACAAATGGAAATGGGAAGCATGAATTATGATGACCAAGATTCGGGGCACTGTGGGGATGGAGTGACAATAAAGGGAAATCGTTAACCGTGGCGGAGAAATGATATCCTTACTACGTTAGCCTGAAATGGGGACAAAAAATGAGGGTCGACCGTTGACCATGTTCGAAACACGGGACCATGTCACAAATGTTGTCGATCAATCCTTTGGAATGTTGGCCCAGGACAGTAGGCGGACCCTAGTTCAAGCATCCATACTGTTAGGGGTCCTTCCAAACATGACCAGTCATTCGGAACGTTGGCCCATGATGGTAGGTGAGCCGATGCGGCATGAGACCAGGCCGTTAGGGGGTCCCGTCAAACATGAAAGGGGACGAGGTTCCGAATAAGGGGCACGCAAAGCGTGGAATATGGAGTGATGGTTTTTCCGAATAGAATCCAACACTTAGGTAGTTACACCACCGCGGTGGGAGTACGCCAGATGGGCGTTTTGGTTTGGTCATGGGTCCTTCCTTCTTTGGGATATGGCCTCTCTAGCGAGGGGTCCGATCAGGGGGTTGGAAAGGGGAAGGATGGGATTAACGATTTCTATGGTCTGGACCCTAGGAAAAATATCAGGGTGTCTCTAAGTATCCCATGAGGATGGGAATCAAGCCATACGTAGTTCTGGAAGGTGCCTTTTAACGTCATGCAAGACAAGGAATAGGAGGTCTACCTCTCAAAACGGGGTGCGCGTGGTGTAGCTATTGCAAACCCGACGTGAATGAGGAAATAATCCCACACTACGCCACGCGGTCCCGTAGTCGAGGTCCCGATGGCAGGACCATAGAGGCGAATTAGCTGAACTCAAGCTAGACCCAAAGACAGGAGGTCTGGGCATTCCTACGTAACCCATTAGGATGGGAATCAAGTTGAACGTAGTTCTAGATGGATCTTAGTTTATGGTCTTAGAGCTCGGACCATGAATGGTAACAACTTCCTAAGGTAGCATAGACGTCAACCCGATCCCTAAGCCCACGTGAGTTAAACTCGGTGTGGGAAACAAAGGGGGGGTGAATCCTCATCGCAATACTTGGGGAATCCATCAGAGGGGAGTCGACAGAGAGCCCCGAAGGACACCTTTGACGCGGCTTGTTTCCCCAACGCGTAGACGTGCACGGAGGAAAAGTACCAAGAGTTCTGAGACTCTACTAGGACACGATGAAGTGATGAAGGGTGTGAATCGAGTACCCGACATTTTGGGCTTGATGGGTTGGCGTGGAGATAGAGGAAAACTATTAACCATGGTGGGAATGCAGCGTCCATATCGCGTTAGCCTGAGGTGGGAACAACAAACGAGCATCGACCGCTAACCATATTTGCAACGCGGGATTTTATCGATTTTTTGTCGAAACCCTCGAGGGCGTGGCCCGTAACGGTAGGAGAGCCCTTAGGCGTAGTATCCAGGCCGTTCTTGGGGGCCCCTCTGGGTGTGAAAGACGACAGAAACCCTGATGAAGGGATATGCAAAGCCTGGAAGGCGGGTGCGGACGTGTCCGAGTAAAGTCTGGCATTCCAGGTAATAAATTGGAGTACCCTTGGGCACATTGGGGAACCACTGAAAAGGGGTCGACAAAATAGCTCAGGAGGGAGAGGTACATGGCATGGTCATTACGAGACCGACGTGAATGAGGACATAATCCCACACCACACCATATAATCCTCTCCTGAAGGAAGGGTAGACCAAGGGTCCAAGGTGGGACGAAGATTCCTGAGAGATGGGGCTGGACCCAAATCCTAGGCATTCAGGTGATCCTACGTATCCCATGAGGATGGGAATCAAGCCACAAATAGTACTCTAGATGCAGTTTAACGTCATTCGGGACGAGGAGGGGAGTAATATACCCCCAAACAAGGGAGGTGTATGGTACGGCGAATAAACTGACGTGAATGAGGACATAATCCCACACCACACCATACACTCCTATAAGAGAGGACCTGGGCCGGGGCCTGCAAAGGCCGAGGGGCCTGATGGTTAGGCATTGGTCAGGAAGGCCTGAAATGCTTACAGTTTAACGTCTTGCAGTGAGGACGAGGGTCAGGGACCCCGAGGAGGCCAAGGGGCCTGAGGCTGGGCCTCGTAAGAGAATGCGTATGGCATGGTATATGATCCTGACGTGAATGAGGATGTAGTCCCACACCACACCGTACACCCAGAGTAAGAGGTTGGGCGGAGGGGCCCAAGAAGGCCAAGGGGTCTAAGGCTAGGCATCAGTTAGGAAGGCCTGACTGGTTTGCAGTTTAACGTCTTACATGAGGACGGGGGCCGGGGGCCTGAGGAGGCCAAGGGGCCTGAGGCTGGGCCTCGTAAGGGAAGGCCTACGGCATGGTACATAATCCCGACGTGAATGAGGACATAGTCCCACACCACACCGCACACCCCTTATAGGGGAATCGGGGCCATGGGCCCGACTACTAGCACCACCCGGGGGGAAGTTTGTCACTTAGGGATGGGGTAGAATGAATCACTGCACTCGATGTTTGGGACATCTCGGGGTGGACCCGAAGATCTAGGACACTGTTGGCCATGTTCGAAACACAGCGTTCCTATGGTGACTTGATATGGGAGCAACAAATGAGCGTCAACTGTTGACCAAATTCACAATGCGGGACTTGTATTAGCTTGTTGCTTGAAAACCCTCAAGGGCGTTGGCCCGTATCGGTAGGAGAGCCCTTGGGCGTAGTATCCAGGCCGTTCTTGGGGGTCCCTCCGGGTGTGCAAAAATGATGGAATCCGAGTCAAGGAGTGGGTGAAACATAGTTGTATCCATCCACGAAAGAGGAAAACATATCCAGGGGGATGTGCAGCCGGGTCGAGGCTTTCTTGATGTGAGTTGGGGAAAAAGTGTGCACCCTGACATATATCTTGACCCAAGGGGAAGATTTTGGCTTTTGGGCTGGGCCAATGGGTGAAATGCCCGGGTGTTCCTACGTATCCCATTAGGATAGGAATCAAGCCATACGTAGTTCTCGAAGGCCATGCAGTTTAGCGTCATGCGGTGAAGACATGGGAGAATATAATAACGGGGGTGGGCACATGGTGCAACCCTTACAATCCTTGTATGAGAGGAGTTGTATGAGCGGGGCTAGGAAAGCCTACTCCTCGCTACACAAAGATCCTCCAAGGAAACTATTCCCAGGGGGGGATAGTGGAAGACAAAATCTGGGGGATGGGCTCAAGGCGAGGCATCCGAGCGTTCCAACATATCCCATGAAGATGGGAATCAAGCCACATGTAGTTATTGAGGCGCGATTTAGCGTTGTTCTGGATGAGAAATGTGTCTCAACTGGGTATGGGTATGGTACGGCGGGTAACCCGAAGTGGATGTGGATGTAATCCCACACCACACCGTACAATCCCATTAGAGAGCCAGAGTCAACGCGGGCCAAGGGGCCTGAGGCTAAGCCTCGGTCAGGAAGGCCTGACTGGTTTTCAGTTTAACGTCTTACAGTAAGGACAGGGAAAGATCTTAGTTTAAGGTCATAGAGCTCGGACCATTTTGCAGTTTATCATCTTGCAGGATGAAGATGCAGTTTAAGGTCATGCATGACCCTTTTTCCCTAGGCAAAGTATCGCTTTAAGAACTTGGCGTTGGTGGGAGGGGTTATGCACTCTCCATCCGTGGTCACCAAGAAGTATGCTCCATTGGGGTAAACCTTATGGATGATGTAAGGCCCTTCCCACTTGGGTTATAACTTGGGTGATTTTCTACCGGGGATCATTGGTGCTCGAAGGGCCAGTACTAGGTCGCCCTGTATAAAATAACGGAGATGAACCTTCTTGTTGAAGGCCCTCACTATCTTATCCTGATGCCTTTCCAGATTGTGCAGGGCACAAAGCCGGTTCTTGTCCAGTGCTTATAATTCAGTCAGATGGATTTCAGCTACCTCATCTGATGTCTGGTGATCATAGACTACAGTGCATAATGATGGCAGCTGGATCTCAATGGGTATGACGACCTCATCTCCATACACCAGGGAATATGGGGTCACCTGGGTAGAGTTGCGAGTCGTCGTCTGATAAGACCAGAGGGCGTTGGAGAGCTTGTCTGGCCAACTTTTCTTATTTCGACCAACCATCTTCTGCAGAATGTTAGAGAGGGTTTTGTTGAACACCTCGATCTGTCTGTTAGCCTGCGCGTGGTAGCGGGAGGTATGGTTCAAACGGATGTTGTACTTGGCATACAATTTCTTCAGTTCAGCCGCTCGGAAGTTGGTGCAGTTATCGGTGAGGACGGCGTGAGGGACCCCAAACCGGTGGATAATATTGGAGCTCACAAAGTCGATGATGGAACTGGACTTGACCTCTTTGAGTGGAACGACCTATGCCCACTTGGAGAAGAAATCTGTAGCAGTCAGGATGAACCTACACTGGTGGGATGTTGCCGGTGGATATGGTCCCACTACATCAATTCCCTATACCACAAATGGCCAAGAGTACTTGGTGGGCTGGAGGGGCTCTGGCGGCCGATGCTGGAAGTTGGCATGAACTTGGCACGCATGGCATCTCTTGGCATACTCAATACAATCGTGGATCATAGAGGGCCAGAAGTACCCCAACCTCCGGATTTGATGGGACAGCTTCGGCCTAGCTTGATGGGTGCCACAGGAACCGGCGTGAACCTCTTGCATAACTTGAAGAATCTGTACTCCTTAAATGCAACGGAGGAGGACGCCATCGAAGCTCTGCTTATAAAGGATCTGTTCAAGACTGGGGCCGCTCTGGAGGTTAAATTGCAGCACGCAGTGTCGGATTTGCTCGCGCTTGGCCTGGTCGTCCGGGAGGTGACCATTTTGGAGATACTCGACAAAAGGTGCCCTCCAGTCGGGAGTGGCTTCAACCACTGTGTCTGACAAACCCGGGACCCCTGATGTAGAAGGTCCGGTGGTGAGATGACTTACCCTCAGGCCATCATTGTCCTCTTGGGTGACTAGGGAAATGACTCTCCGGTGTGCCACATGTATGATCAAATCATCTTGCTCGGGTTCTGCGAGCGACGCGGCTAAGCCAGTCAAGGTGTCTGCTTGACCGTTCTGTGACCATGGGACATGGGTAATCTCTGGTCGAGAAGAGAAATGGGCCATTAGGCAGAGGGTCTACTCCAGCAACGGTACAAGCTCCGGCTTCCTGACAACATAGTGGCCATTAACCTGTTTGATTACCACCTCAAAATCTCCTTTCACATGTATATGGGGAACATTGATCTCAAGGGCCAACTCGAGGCCGGTGATGAGAGCCTGGTACTCTGCCTCGTTGTTCGTACAACCTTCTAACAACAGGAACGAGTATGGTAGTATGGCTTGTGTCGGGGTAATGAAGACAATACCCAGGCCCACTCTGTTGAGCTTAGGATCGTTTAGCCTCCTACCGGTGGGGCTCCGGGAGGCACCGTCGAAATTCATTTTCCAACACGGGACGACATGATCAACTGAGAAGATCGGCTCATCAGGAAAATCCAGGTCCAGGGATTGATCCACAGAGGTTGGATGGGCAGCTAAAAAGTCTTCCAATGCATGTCCCTTAATAGCCTTCTGAGGTACGAACCTGATATCAAACTGCTGGAGAATCACCGCCCACCGTGCTAGTCGGCCAGTCAACATGGGGCGGTTCAGGATGTACTTTAGTGGGTCTACCCGGGAGACAAATTGTACCTCATGGTGCTACAGGTAATGTTGCAACTTCTGTATGGAAAAGACGAGCGCAAGGTAACTCTTTTCAATAGGGGAGTATCTAACCTCCGTATCAAGAAGCATGAGGCTGAGATAGTAAAGACTGTTCTCAGTACCCTCATTATTTTTCTGGGCGAGCAGTGCACTGAGGGATATTTCTAGGGCGGTCACGTAAAGGAGATGGGTGGCATCAAAACCGGAGATGGGTGGCATCAAAACCGGAGGTTGGAGTAGATACTGCTTGATTTCCTCGAAGGCGGTCCGACAATCCTCATCCCATTCGTAGGCGGCACCCTTCTTCATGAGCCGAGAAAAGGGCTTAAACTTGCCGGCCAGATTCGCGATGAATCGGCGTATATAGGCTAAGTGGCCTTGGAGGCCTCGAAGTTCCCGAATGTTGCTCGGGGGAGGCATTTGGCTGATGGCCTTGATTTTTTCTGGGTCGATCTCAATGCCTCGGTATCTAACAACAATGCCCAGAAACTTTCTAGAGGTGATCCCGAAGGCACACTTCAACAGGTTCATCTTTAGGTGACGGGAACAGAGGAAACCGAACACATTCTCAAGGTCTTTGAGGTGGTCGTAGTGCTAACATTATTTGACCACTAGGTCATCTATGTAGCATTCCACCATCGTCTCGAGAATCGGCTTGAATATGCGGTGCATGGCCCTCTGATAAGTGGCACCCGCATTATTCAAGACGAATGGCATAACCTGGTAGCAAAGGGTACCTTGGGGAGCCCTGAAGGCAGTGGACTCCTTGTCCTCGGGGGCCATACGGATCTGGTTGTACCCAGAATACACATCCATGAAAGAGAGAGCCTAGAACCCGGCCTTGGCATCAAACAATAACTCCATCACTGGGAGTGGGAAGTCATCCTTTGGGAAGTGGTGATTAAGGTCGCGGAAGTGGATGCAGACTCTGATCTGCCCATTCTTCTTCCTAACTGGCACAATGTTGGCAAGCCACTTCGGGTACTGGACTTCCTTAACGAAGTTGGCATTGATAAGCTTGTCAACTTCAGCCTCAACCATAGCACCATGGGAAGGGTGCATCTTCTTGGGAGGCTTCTTAAACCCATGATGGTTTGCCGGGAGGCCCAGACGGTGAATGACTACCTGGGGATCTAGTCCTGGCATCTCATTGTAACTCCAGGAAAACACGTCATGGTGTTGTTTGAGGAAGTCTACGTACTGCTGCCGCTCCTCGGGGGACATAGCTGCACTGATCAATGTGGGTTTTAGATCTTCCTTGCTACCCAGGTTCACCTATACCAGTTCATCAACCGTGGTAGAGACGCCTTCCTCAAAGGCGGGGGGAGCATCCTCCAGGTCTTCCTCTCCACCCGTGGGGGGATTTCCCGCGACGGGAGATACTTCTGGGATATCAAAGCCTGAGGGGAAGCTGGTGCCGGCTTGGGCAGCAGCAGTCATCATATCAGGAGACTCACTTTCCATTGAGACCATAGAAATGAAGGCAGTCGACCATATCCCATCTGGCCTTCGGCCTAAGGGGCCACGTTTAATGACATCAAAGCAGTGGTGACGTGTCGGCCTGAGTCGGTTGATTCCAGCCCGGTGGAAGAGACACGTATGGCATACAACTGTTGTCATAATTTTGACATTCCGGTACCGTACAAGGGTAGGAGGTTCCGGGATCACCTGAGCCTGATTGATGTAAGAGTACGAGGTGATTTTTCGTCGTCTCTTGGACACAGGAGCATGCCTTCCTTGTGTACCCGAAACAACAAAACATTGCCCCATGTTGGGGGTCGTGGCCTCCAATCGGTGGATCGGGAGGATGTAGGCGTCATCTATGATTTCCCATGGATCACTTGTGACCGGGGAGGGTTCATCCTCACTTACTAGTATTTTCTTATCCTTACTCTTGTAATAATCAGTATCCAGATAGCGGGCCTCACAAGAGGCAAAAGAAGATGAATCTTCTTGGAGCACGCCTACTCGACTGTTGATTGAGTATTTGAGGCACTGGTAATACGAGGAAGGGACCGCCGCATGCAAATGGAACCATGGCCTACCCATCAACGCGTTGTAGGTAGTGTCCTGAGAGATGCCCATGAACTCGGTGCTGGCAATTAAGCCAACGAACTGAGTCTTCAGGAGGATCTTGCCGACTGGGGTTTTCTCGGTCCTATCGTACCCCTGGATTTTGAGGTCAGAGGGAGTTAAATCACCTTCAGACAGACCTAGCTTTCGCAAAATCCGAGTCGTAATTAGGTTGATTCCGTAACTTGTGTCAATGAGGAAGCGACGGACTTCCACACCATTGAAGTGGCCAATTATGTACAACGGGTGAATATGCCCCTTTATAAGAAGGTCCTCACCTTCACCAGAGAACGAAATAACTGCCTGACATTTGGAATTCTCAATTGTCTCGGTATGGAAGGCTTTGGTAGCTGCTACCTCCGTCTCAAACTGGAGGGGGCTCCTTAGGGCCTCGGCAAGTGCCTCGCGCATTTCAGATGATAGGCTAAGGGCCTCAAGGATGGAAAGCCTTGCCGGAATGCTGGCCAGGTGCTTCAGGAAATCATACTTTCGTTCCAAACGTGAACTTCTGGTTATTGGAGGTCGTTCGGCAGTTGGAGGCATAGCGGGTCCTGCCGGTTAAACCGGCGGTCGGCTAGTACTGGGTACATCCTACTGCCTACTAGTTGAAGCCTGGAGAGTAGTCTCCAGACTAGGATCGGACAGCGGAGACTGGCCTGTAGCTGGGTAAGAATGACTGTGATATGAACGAGGTAGCTCTCCCTGATCTAGTAGCACAAACGGTAGTGGAGGTAGAGCTGAGGGAATTAGATGCAGTTGTGCGTGCTGAGCTCTACGATGAGCTTGCTGTCTGGTCTCAGTAGCGTGCACGGCTTGGCTGAAAGTTCCTGTTGACGTACCTCAATGACCGGTGTGGTTGCGGTTCTACTGAAGTTGACGCCGGCTAGAAACGTTGGGGAGGTTGGCCTGGTGTTCCCCCTCGTCGGGAGTCATATATGGCTTTAAAAGCTCCACGGTTTTAACCGAAGCATACCCCTGGATGTTGCTCGACGAGTCATCCACCACCAGGTGGATTCTGGGAGGGATCCCCATTTCAGGGGTATAAAGTCGCCGAGAGTGCGGGATGATGACGACATCAGTGGAGCACGTTGTTTCTTCTTGCATCATCGCTGCTTTCCCTTTTGGGAAGAGGTCGACTGTGAAGAAGATTTATAGGTACTGGCTACTTCTTCAGAAGGTTACGGCTGCTTCAGGCGTGCCCGGATGATACCATGGGCACAGACGACAGTTTTTCGATCCATCAAGTCGTCGTATCTCTGGGACCTGCGGCTGGGAACCTGCTGCCACTTGCCTTCGCTGTCGCTACCGATCTCTGACCCCGCAAAGACACCTGCTACTTGTGTTGGTGTCGGGCCCAACTTGACTATGTTGTTGTTGACCTGGTCTTGAATCCAGTCTTTAAACACATATCATTTCTTGAGGGTGTTCCCCAGAATCTGATGATAAGGACAGTAGTTGGGTTGATTGGTGAGATTCGCCTCTGCCGGCCTTCGTCACTCAGGTAGGCGCACAATCCCTTGCTCTAGATCACTTCAGAAGTAGCCAGGGACCAGATTTTTTTTGAACGAATAAGTCTGGTGCCTTCTTTCCGGAAAGGGGGCCTGGCCCTGACGAGGGGCCGGAGGGGCCTGCCGAGGAGGCGGCGCCTGATTGTCTCTCCTAGGTGGATGTGGCACATTGCGCGAGGGAACCTGTCGATTCTAAGGTGGTCGCTGCTGGGCAGGAGCCTATGCTTGAGGTGGAGGACTTCTGCGTTGTTGCGGGGATGGTGCCATTTGCAGTAATTACAGCTGCCTAGGGGCTTCTATTTGGGCCACCGCGGTGGGTTTGGCTCTGGTGGTCCTCCTTGCTGGGATCATAGGGGGCAACGAGCGTGCCTGACTAGCCTGTTGCAGGTCCTCCTCAAGGCGCTGAGCCTTATCTGAGAAATCTCTGAACCCTCCAAGGTAGTTCTGGGTAATCAAGGAGGGTACCAGCTCCGTTTTTACGTTCCCCACACACATCGTCAGTAATTGCTCCTGAGTAAGTGGAATATCGAGGGAATACGTAAGTCACTTCCACCGGGCGATGAAATCTGCGACTCGCTCGTCAGGCCTTTGCTTGCACTTAAAGAGGTCTGTGATGCTTATCTTCCACGTGGTGGAGCTGAACTGGTATAGGAACTTCCATCGGAGATCCTGCCAACCGGTCACCGATCCGATAGGGAGCTGGTTGTACCAAACGAATGTAGGACCCTCCAATGTCTGTACGAAACATCAGATCTTGGCAGCTTCTTGCTGGGCCGGGGTCCCCAGCATGGGGCCACACCTGGAAGAAAAATGATCCAAGTGCTACGACGGGTCCCCTGTCTCGTTTAAGGGTGAGAAAGTGGGGTTCCCAAACCTGGGGGTGCGGGCTTATCATCCACCCACGCGGGATACGACTTGCTATTCGGTGGGACCGCCACCTTCCGCGTCTCCAATGCTTCGAGGAGGGCTGTGACTTCCACTATCAGATCATCTGGGTGGGGGTCCCTGTCTTGACGAGGATCCCTATTCACAAGTGTGTTTCCAGGTTCTTCAACATGGGAGATGGCTTTGAAAGCTCGTGGATCGACTGGTGGAATGACCTGTGGGGCGACTGGGGGAACCCGGACTGGATTCTTCAGATTTCCCCATCGGTCGGGGGGGGGGGGGGGTTGGCGAGACGTATCAGGACCTCTTGCCATAGGTTCCGGCTTCTGACCTGTCTACGGAAGTAGCATGATTAGGGTTTCCCAGAGGCATCTCACCGGGAGTAAATTGTTCCTACCCCTACTGCCCCGGCCTGGGATTACCATAGTCGGGTCACCGCTCTGCAGCGCGCTCAGCCAAGAGTTTGTCAACCAGCCTCTTCTGCTCAGAAAGCTGCTAGCGTAACGTGGCCTTCTTGGGATCTTCGTCCGTTTTCTGCATAGAGGTAGACGGGTCAGAGTGCTTGAAAGTTCTGACGTGCTCCTTACCCTTTCCGGTATTTCGATAGAGTCCTAGCGACTCGGTGGGTACAGGGAGGCCTAGCAGGTTCCTCTACTGATAGGTAACCCTCCCTGATGGGTCCAGCAGTGGCGGTACGCCCTCGGGGGGTAATTCTCCATCAAGAAATTCAAGCTCGTCTATTTTGTCCACTACGTCAGCCATGTGGACTGCAACCCCTCTCGAGGGCATGTCCTCAATGTCGCATAACGAATCGGGCTGCCGTCAGATAGGTTCATAGAGGAGATCGGCATAGTGTCCCCAACCACGGACTTTCACATGGGGGGTAGCATCCCTGATGACTCTGCAGAGTACTTTGAAACTCTGAACACATTTCCGTTGAAGGGAGTTCTGACAGCCTGGCGACTCAGGGTGCTGGGCCACAAGGAGTGCGGCCGAATCGATCAGGCGGCATTGCTCGCCGATTTGTTCAAAGTGGTCTCAACTTATGGGGTACACCACCCACTCATAACGAAGGCGGAAGTGTGTCGCCCATAGTGTTCGACAAAATCACCCCACTTCTTCAGGGGTAAGGGACTCTGGTGCGCGAAATTTCAGCGCCGCTGTCGGCCATAACTTCTCCGGGAAGTAATCCACTGCGAGAATGCTCCTGAAGATTCTGGGTTCGGACTTGGGGTTTGGCCCTGTATTGCCCCACTCATCAACCGGGGGCGGCTGAGGGACCGGTAGCGGTACCGAGGCGGACCTCTGGGATAGCAAACTCGGCGGTGGAGAATTCGGCGAACGGGCTGACTGGTCGCCGAATTCCGGGCCATCCTCTGAAGAGTGAGGTGACCTGGACACGATGTCACGATATGATGGGCTGATAGCCACATCTTTCGGCATAGGAGTCGAGGCTGCCGGCGATAGGTTATATCGTCTCTCTACCACAATTGGCCCCCAAAATAGATCTCTGTGATCTATGGTAGAGGTAAAGGGTGCTTCTGGTGACAATGGTGGTGATTGCACGATCGAGACCTGCGGAGTTTCCACAATTTCTTCCTCTTGGATGTACCTGTGGAGAGAGATGGGAATCTGGTGGACCTCACATTCCAGGAGAATGAGGCTAACGTGCCTAGTTCTTTCCCCAGTACTTGATATGAAGGAGCGGGGAGACAGTTCCATCGTTGAGTCGCATTCTGCCTCAGAATCTAAGAAACAAACCGGTTTGATCTCCACCCGACCCCCCCCCCAGGATTCTTCTTGTGGAGGCGACGACCAGCTCTCCTGCCCCTATGTGGCTCTTCGGGACATGGTTGATTCTCAACATGTAGTCTCAGGGCAGCACTGGCGCTGTGGCGGAGAGGGCCCCCGCTCGAGATAGCCAAGGTGTGAGGGGCACCAGGGAAAATGTCGAAGGGTACATGGGGAGGACCTTCATGGACAACACCCATGTGGGCGGAGCCTCTGTTGGAATCGGCAGGAGCATGGGGAGGAACTCCATGGTCGATGCGGGTGGAGCGAGGCTGACCTTCACCCCATGGGTTGCCAGGGTGAGGAGTACCTTCACCAGTTGTAGAAAGAACGTAAGGAGGTCCCCCACTTTGGAGAAGGACCGGATGGGTAGTGCCTTCAGACTGGTGGTCGGGGGCAGGAAGATGAACTCCATAACCTGTATAGTGGGCGCGAGAAAGGTTTTCGTGCCGAGCGTCACTGCCGCGGGGCAGGTCTTCTTTCAGGATGTGGTAGCACAGGGCATACCTCCATGACGAGCTTCGGAGCGGGGAAGGCCCATGCTCTGTGGAGTAGTGGTACGGGGAGGGCCTCCGTATGGGGTGACATCATGGCAGGTTAGTTCGCGACGATCACCACTCAGACTTGCAACCCGGAGAGTCAACCAAGCCTGCCCGTGGGGCGGTTGGGGTCTCGACCCTGGTTGGGTGATGGAGTGCCCCTGCTCAATGTATGCAAAGACTCCATGATGCATGTCGGTGGTGGCTCGGGCCACTGTAGCTGTTGACGTCGATGCATCTGGGCAAGCGTCCTTAGCCCGGGCCCGGCGCTGACGTCGGATTAGACGAGCTGGCGCAGGTGGTGCAGGGGCATGGCCTACCTGCTCTTCCTGCGGATTCGTACGGTGGCGCTGAAGCGGCCGGACGGGAGCCCTTTCCTAGAGCCCTTGGTTCGGGACCCTGAGCGGGCCGAGCCGGATGTCGCCCGCCTCATCAACGTAAGGCGAGGAGTCGTCGAGGCGATCCAGGGACAGGCTCCTGAAATGATTAAACGTTGGTGTGGGGAGCAGGGGCTCCCTACGCGGCCTATTAGGGCGGCGTTGACGGCGGGGCCTGGATGCCTCCAGGTCCAGGAATGCCATACCCCTAGTTGGGATGACCCCTTCCTCCTCGTACCTACATACAAGGTTGTTGATCACCCTTCTCTGGATGATCTATGATGGGGAGAGGGGATGTGGGCA
Organism: Viscum album; assembly: GCA_963277665.1. Taxonomy (NCBI): domain Eukaryota; kingdom Viridiplantae; phylum Streptophyta; class Magnoliopsida; order Santalales; family Viscaceae; genus Viscum; species Viscum album. The sequence continues at coordinate 101,764,357 of OY728159.1, forward strand.
CCCTGTAGTCACGGACGTAGAGGCCGTCGTAGCGGTATCGGAGCCATGCGGGGTGGCTATTCCGGTGTTGCCCCTGCCCCTGCGTAGGCGAGCGGGCAGTGATCGTGTCTCCGTAACAGCAACCTGGTTCCTGGGAAACGAAGGGCCCATCAGCACTACGAGGAAAAGGATTGACAACTAGTGCCCCAGTGTCCTTCCATTCTCCACGTCTGTAAGAAGAATCCATGCCAACATGTCACAGAACGGAGTGCCCTACGTTCCACTACCCCAACTTCCGGTGAGTTTCATGACAAGCTCGCTATTTTCTTGGTGGGACCAGGTGCCAGATATCTGGATCCAGCGACACGTCAATCTACTGGTGTCTCGAACGCTGATAATCTCCACATTGAGGAGAAGACCTTCATGTTGATTTCAACATTTCTGTTTCCGAAGCTTTCGCCAGGGCGCGCGCATCCGTCTGTGGAGGACGAGGATGTGCTGCACTGTTGCCCCGCATTCCCGCTTTCCAAAGGCGGGCGACATTCGCTCCTTATTCAGGGACGTCTGCTCCTTGATCGAAACGAGATGATGGGATGTCGGTTATTCCTTCTGTGGATTCCTCCTCAGAACTCATCACCTAGTTTGGGTCTCCCTCATAGATTTAATACGTTGTTCGTGAAGCTCTTCCCAGTGCCATGTTTCGATGGATGTCGGTTAATTACATTGCTTCTGTCAGGACATTCCAAAGGGTCCGGTCAGGGCAGTAACCTTCAGTCGGGGGAGTAGTCACGTCGAGGAATCAGTAGCGTGTCTTGATACTGGGGAACTGGCGTGTCTGTCTTTTGTCAATTGTCATAGGGCTTCTCGAGGGCGTGGAATCCCAAGGCATCCCACATCGAGCGTGGGGAATTATATGCCATAAACATATATATGAGGTTTTCCTCAGCTTCCTGTGTTTAACACAAGGCATGTCGCGAGTTTAACGTCCAATAGAGACGGATCAGCCCGATCAGAGCATTAGCTAGAATGGATCGGATTGAGGGATTTCCCTTGAAGGGGTGCCGATACCGGGACCAGCCCACGGGCGGTTGTAAAGAGAAGCGGACCGACATGGTCTCACCGGGATATGATGGTTCGGGCGATAATCAGGGTGGATGATGGATGGATGAATGAAATGGAGTGGGAAATGGCAAGGAACCATCACAATGGCGATGGTGAAGTTGGGCTTGATCCTCAAAGAGACCTCCTACGTATCCCCGTGGTAGGGAATCAAAGTCCACATAGTTTGGGATGGTGCCTGTGAGCCGGCATAAAGGTGGACCTTGGTCCAAATTGTGTGGGGCTTACACACTAGGTTGCCCGGGTGTGGATGAACCGACGTGAAAAATGTCGGAGGGACCAACAGGTGGTGGGCTTGAACCTCTGAGAGGCTTCCTACATACCATGTCTTGACATGGATCAAAGACCACGTAGTTCAGGTTGGATGCCGGAAGGCCGACATGAATGAGGAGGACTAGGGGGTCCTATTGGTGGTGGGCTTGGACCTCGTGGAGGTTTCCTAAATACCATGCCTTAGCAAAGATCAAAGACCACGTAGTTCAGGTTGGTCACAACGACTTGCCGCTGGACCGGAATGCAGTTTAACATCGTGCGGGACGAAGGCGAACCCTGACATGAATAAATGATGAGAGGTGGGATTGAACCTCGTAGAGGCTTTCTACGTACCATGCCTTGACATGGATCAAAGGCCTAGTAGTTCATGGTGGGGGCTTCGTCGGCGAACCGACGTGAAGGTGGACCATGGTCCGATAGGTGGTGGGATTGAACCTCATGAAGGCTTCCTATGTACCATGTCTTGATATGGATCAAAGACCTCGTAGTTCAAAGGGTTTCATCGGTGAATCGACGTGAAAGTAGACCCAGGGGTCCACTAGTGGTGGGCTTGAACCTTGTGAAGGATTCCTACGTACCATTCCTTGACATGGATCAAAGTCCTCATAGTTCGGATTGAAAATGAAAAAAAATAAAGGTCCTTGGTCCGATAGGTGGTGGGCTTGAACCTCAGGAATGCTTCCTACGTACCATGCCTTGACATGGATCAAAGACCTCGTAGTTCGGGTGGTGGGTGTCGGAGGACTGACGTAAGGAAGGAGGGACCTCGGTCCAAAAGGGGATGGGCTTGAACCTCAGAGAGGCTTCCTACGTACCATGCCTTGACATGGATCAAAATCTTCGTAGTTCAGGTTGAGTGAGTCACAATGGCTTTCCGTCGGACCGGAATGCATTTTAACATCATGCTGGACGAGGATGGAACCCGACGTGAAGAAATGATGGGTAGGCTTGAACCTCTGGGAGGCTTCCTACGTACCATGCCTTGACATGGATCAAAATCCTCATAGTTCAGGTTTGGTGAGTCACATATACTTTCCATCGGACCGGAATGCAGTTTAATGTCATGCTGGACGAGGATGGAACCCGACGTGAAGAAATGAGGGGTAGGCTTGAACCTCTGGGAGGATTCCTACGTACCATGCCCTGACATGGATCAAAGACCTCGTAGTTCAAATGGTTGTGCAGTTTAATTTCATGCGGGACAAGGGCATAGAGTTTAACGTCATGTTGGACGAGGTATTGTCATGGACAATGCCATCTCTAAGCCCACGTGAGTCATGCTCGGTGTGAGAAACAAGAGATAGCAAGGACCTGACGATCACGCCGCGAAGGGTGCATCTGTGATAAGCGAAGAGGGGATTACACGTTAGGCGGCCCATTAGTGCTGGGACTTACTCCAGGATGGAGGCCCGAAGTGCGGCAATGTGCCGAGAACGAGGGATTTGGGACAAATGATGGGAGGTACCTCATTCCCTATCGTGCCCTCTACTGACCTTGGTAGTGGGGAAGTACGGAGATGCAGAGGTGCAGCCATCTGTTGGGGAACTAGGGTCGCCCTTCTCTTGAGAACGTATGCCGCTCCAATAAGGAGGATATCATCCCTTGTAGAGGGGTGATTCCACTCCCATGGAGATGAGTGGTGTAAAAAATGTTCGAGCTGGGGGGACCCTGCGTGCGAGGAATGAGGTCGGGTCACAGTTTAACGTCATGTGTTGAGGACGAGGTTCTTGACAGTTTAATGTCCTACAGCTCAGACGGGGTGGGTTCACTCCACACCCCTAGAACATACATAACCGGTACCCTTTGCTCCTTAGGGGAGGGAAGGTACCAGTAAGGGCGTGGTCAAGGGGGGTTGTAGGGCGAACCATCGAGGGGTCCACGTTACCGTGGCTATGTGAAGAAGCAATAGCCGTTAGCGTGCCTATGCGAAGAAGCATTAGGCGGAGCAACGCTACGAGTGGTATTGTCTGTGGGACTTTGAAATCACATCGTGCATACCTGGAGGGTCGCACAGGAAGGGGAGTTGCCAAGGAAAGGAGTGTGCTTCCCGAAGTGGAGTGCCTTGGCCTTATCATGCGGCATAGGTGTGAGTGGAGGGTGCTTTGTGAAGTGGAACAATATTCACGGAGCACTGCCTCACGAAGCAGAGGTGCCTCGTGAAGCAGGGTGCTGCGAAGCAGTGTGCTTCGCGATGTGTGGCGATCCTGCCTTAGCATAGGGATCACTAGTATAGGTTTGGTGTTTTGCGAAGCATAAACGCTCCACGGCTGCCCAGGTTCCCTTGGGAATCCCCTTCCTTCACGAATGCCCTTGAGATTTGCGAAGGGCATACCTCTCAGAAGAGGGGCTCAAACGAGACAAAGCGAAGGCATCACGCGAAGTTGAAGTACCTCGCGGAGCTCATGATCCCCAAGGCAAAGGGTGCTTCGCGATTCGGGAGAGGAGAAGCCGAAAGGTCAGATTGTACGTCGTCTAGACTCAGGGGGAGCCTAGTATTTATAGGCAAGGGGCGCCGCAAAGCCGAACTCTCATGCCGCCTCAGGTGCTTCGCGGCGGGTTCGTGAACGTCAATTTTTTTCGCGGAGAGGTACCGCCTCTTCAGCTTCGCGGCGGGCTCGTGAACGTCAAATTCGTTTGCGGAGAGGTACCGCCTCCGGAGCTTCACAGCGGGCTCGCGAACGTCAAATTCGTTCGCGGAGAGGTACCACCTCTGGAGCTTCGCGGCGGGCTCGCGAACGTCAAATTCATTCGCGGAGAGGTAACGCCTCCGGAGCTTCGCGGGACCGTGATGCTTGGGTGCTTCGCGTTGGTGCTTCGCGTGGCAGCGTGTGGGACATGTTTTTTGTCCCTTCATTTCGTGAAATATTTTGGCGCCAACATATATGTTTGATGATCCTTGTAATAGCTCATAAATAGGGGTAAAGTTGTTAGTCTCCCATTTCTCATCTTCTAAGAACCCATATACATGTATGTATGTTATTATCATTAACCCATCTTTAAGGGCAACATATTATATTAAATTTTTTAATTTATACCTCATTTATTTTAAATATTTTCTGTAAAGTGGTTTTTTTGGAAAATAACTATATAATTTGATTTAAAAAATATTTTTTAAACTTTGGTGGAAACTTTTCTGTAAGATTGCTACCATCATTGATAAGAATTTGAAATATTATTACTATTTTGTTACACGGATGAGTTCATTATCGATGAAGAGAATGTAATTTAGTTTAAATAAATAATTTTTTATAAGAATTAAATAAGGTAGACAAAGTAAATTTAATGTGTAAAGAAGAATGATGAATAAAATAATATTCATCGACAATAAGACCAAAAAGTGTTGTGTGTAGGCCTTGAACAGGGGAAGTCTTTGTACATTAATTTTTTTTGAACTACCAAGAATGTGATATAAGAGATAAACTCATGGAGCTTTTTCTTGAGGGGGCTTGGTGTAAATATCAAATTTTTTTATATTCTGTTTTTTCTTTGAATTTTAGTATTATATTTTTTTCATAAATAAATTAAAATTAAGGAGAAAAATAAAGTGTTCTGAGTATGAAAATGAAGAATTCAAATGGAAATAAATAAAATGGTATTATTAGAATCTAATAGGTGAATGGAATGAATGTGAGTAGACAAAATATAATTATATAGTGTTCGAGCATAATTTTTTTTTATTGTTCTTGAATAGCTTATTGATCTATAAAATATACTAACTCAATAGTGTGTATGATGTTTCATGTAATCTGGAAATATCCATTCATAAAAATGGTAACCAATTTCACATAAAAGGACTCCCATATCCTAGTAGTCTCTTCCAATGAGTTGCATAGAAACTGCCATATGGCTTGGATGACCACCTTGACACTTCTCGATTCATAATTTAGTCTATCAATGTAAACTAAAAATATAGGGAAGTAAAGTATAATGATTACTACTACTAATACTTTTTTGTATAGATTCTTAAAATGTCTCTTCGGTCAAATGTATGACTAATAAAACAGTTTTAACATGGGAAATTAAATAATTAATAATGATATTGAACTAAGAGACCATTCAAATATTACCTCCCATGAACTAGATATATTTATAAGTCCTCAATAATGTAGGTGGTAAATCACATAAAATAGTTATAAAAAATATATTCCTAATATGGAAGATAATAATTCAACAAATAAAAGAAAAAAATTAATAATGAAACAGAAAGGGAGTGATAAGTGTTAAATAGACTATATTACCGTGAAAAAAATATAGAATTAAGGAGGAAAAAATATTTGTAAATGAATAAAACACCAAAAAAATAAACTCTTTTCCCAATGGTACCCCCACATTAAATAATCCCCAATAATTTAATGAGATCCCCTTGAGGTGTACCACATCCCATGGTCTCATTACTGATGGCTTCAATGAAGAATGACTTCATAGTTCTTCTTACAAGACTTGGGTCCTTTTGAATATCAAATTATCATCATTAAATAGTTTATTTACATTTTTAATAGATTAGTGATGTGTGAAAGTATAGGTTAGGATTGTATGAGTGGAGGGGGGACTATTTGGTTTTACATCTTTGATAAGTTATTTCATTTTTTTCATAAAATATTAGAATTTTACATAAAAATAATAGTTTTTTATTCTAATATTGATTATATAAATGTTTTATGATCCAAATTCAATATTATATATAAAACTGAAGTTAATATTTTATCTTAAAAAAAATCAAATTTACACTTATAGAACATCCCTAGAACATGGTTCAATGTTCTAGTCACTATCTTTGAAATTCCTCAATATGAGAAGATGACTTAAAATATGTGATTCACTTTTAAATTATCTATATGAAAATTACACATCCACACAATATATTCTTATATAGCCTCTAAAATTCCAAGTTAATATTATGTGATAACAATTTATTTATACACATCCAAATAAATTCCATTATTTTTCTAACATAGATCCGATGTGAAATTTATTACTATTATATAATTTATCCACCACTCATTTACATGAAACTTTTTATTCATACAAAATATCCCCATGTATTGATTATTCTTATACAACACTGGGAACTATACATTTAGTCCTAAACATCGTGATCTCACGTCTGTTCTGAAGGTAGAAATCCTATGCATCCCAGACATTTTTTAATTTAATATTATGTAACTTTTTGAAGAAACATAGTTTATTATTAAAAATTACATGTATGGTATTCCAATTCATATAAAAAAAATATGGACACAAACATATAACATAGTAAAAGTTAAAACCAAAATTCATGTTTTAGATGATTTTAAATTATAATTTATTTTTTGCAAATAATTAAAAATGTGATCAAATCCTCATTAATTAAATAAATATTATGGTTATTAAAAATTACCAAACAAGATAAAATATGTGAAACTTTGGAATTAGTTTGTATCCTTAAATCAGTAAAAAATTTAATGTTTATTGAGGCACTCATTTTTATTTTGATTGTTGAATTTTTATACATTTTTAAAAATTGAAAGAGAAGTTCACGTTTCCACACATCTTTTTTCCATTATTTTTATGAATTCTAACTATTTTGTTTTGGTTATAGTAATAAAAACACAATGAATCTTATAATATCCATTAATTAAAAAGATATTGTGCCTTAAACCCCCAAATTCATTGGGATGAGTTGGAAGATAGGTATACCACTGAAATAACACAAGACTTATTTGGATTTATACTTTTTAGATAGTTTTTCCTCGATGATGTTTTACTTTCATAAAAATATTTACAAGTGTTCTCTTCACTTATCTTAATTATTATATAATCTTTGACTGAATAACAATTTGTTAGTTATTGCATCAAGTATTGGATGACACAACCAATACTTCTTTATACTAGTATATTTTTTCTCCATTAAGATAGTAAAGAGTATTCTCAATAAACAATTTGATAAATATTACCACTTTTTCTTTTTCCATTCATTAAAATGGAACTATATATGCATTCTATTTTTCATGTTTTCTAAATGAAATATATAAAATATAATTTTTTTAAAATATGACTTACATAATTCCTCCACAAGACAAATATATAAATTATTCAAATATCTTATGAATCCTTTTTTCCAATATTTTTATTTTTAGATTCCTTTTCTTTAAGTTTTCCATCTTTATGAAATAAAAATATTCCATCAAATTTGTTCGTGTTGTTTTTAATAGTTTCTTAATTGATAACATTTAAGAAGAACATCCACCATTATTCATTAAAATGAATCATTATCACATAATTTTCAAGGAAATTTTACTTTATATATTTCACCATAATATTGATATCAACCCAAGGATGGTTTTTTGTTATTATAGTGAAGAAGCTTTCAAGTTTTATTTTAAAAATAAGAGGTCATATTATCTAGTAAGTGAAAATTTATACCTAAAAACCAAATCATTATTTTTAATGTTTATTAAAACATTTTAGGGGAAAGATATCTTCTATTCATTAATTCACTACATACATCTATTAATTAATAGTTAATGGATTATGTAAAATCATTTATATAAAAATCACAACAATGACTGAATATAATTTTATTTAAGTGAAATAATTTCAAAACAAAATTTACTAGGTTGGTTTCATATAAAAATCCATTTGTTTTTTTTTAAATTGAGATAAATTTTATTATGATTTAAATCATTCCATGATAAAGTGAATTTTATGAGTGTTAATTTTTAATATAACCACCTTTCAAGAAAATTAAAAATTAATATCCTCTCTTGTTATAAAAAACTCATTTTTTTAGTTTTAGATCCATATTTGATTGACTTTTGATATGTGCTGAGGAAAATTTTACTTAAATATGAGAACATTATTGTCTAAGTAAATTCTATAACATCATTTAGTATTATCTAGTTCTTTCTTCCAGCTTTATATTAAATATTCTTCCAATATTAATATTTCTACCAAATTATAAAAAGGAGTTTGACGGTGGATATGATAATATAATTCAGTTCATATATCAATAACTTCAGCCCCAAGTAAACTAATTGTCATGGATTTATCATCCATAATTGTAGTTAATACATTAATTAAAAATGTTTTTTCAACAAATATTTCCACCTCAATAACGTTATTTAAATTTTAAAAAATTTACAAATTTGACTGAATTTAATTCTTCTTTCAGAAAATATATCTATTATTATTTTTGTTTAACTTATAATTTTTTTTCTTTAACAATAATATTTGAATTATTTTAATATAATCTTTCTAAATAAATATTATCCAAAGATGCATAATGTTCAACCATTTAGTTGAACACTTATTCTTTGTATTCATTTTCTTCCTCAATTACCATATATTCCTTTAGTTGATCTTAAAAAACATATATTTCATTAAATTTTATGTATTCAATATTATTAATTTATAAAACATTGAAACATTATTAATTTTTATAGATAAAGGATCCCATTTGAGGATTAACTTTGTAATTGTTTTTTATCCTTATTTTTAAAATATCACATTGAATAATCGACTATAATATCTTTGTACTTACTTGAACACTTGTTAGTGAGATTCTAAAATTTCAAATAATGGAATAAAATTATTGCATATTCCATTATTCTCTAAACCTCTTATTTTTTTTCCATGAAAATAAAGGTCATCATTGAATGGAGCTGTGAGAATCTACCTATCCGAGAACAAAATATATGTTTCAGCACACAAAAATAAACGGTTTGGTGGAAACATACACCAACCAAAAAATAATATAAATATTCCAATAGGTGATGAAAATCGATATAATCTAGGGTAAATGGTGTTATTATTCGGATAACTAAATTCTTAGAGTCCTATAAATATGAGATTATCCGCTCACATATTTTATTGAACACCTTAAATCACCCCCCCTTTTTATGACAAAAACCATCCACCAATGATACTAGGTTACCTATTAGACATCACTATTACTGCTTCACCACAATCATTGGTAAAATAAACTTAGGCTAGAAACCATTGAAGCCAGATAAGGAAATGATGACACTAATATATTTTTGAGTTAAATTATAATTAATGGTTCTATTACTGGTCATCCAATGGCTATGTCCTTATGAATTCAGTCCACTTGAAACTATGTTAATATTTGAAAAAATAGTCCTCCTTGAAGATTCATTGAAACATTATAAGAAAAAATGTGAAAAATAGGTCAGGTTATTTCTTTTCTATGGTTTAGAAAAATGTATATTCATACTAGATTTAAAAATGAGTGTGAATTTCATCATGGTTTTAATGATGTTTTTCATATCCCAATATTCCCCAAATATTGAAGAGTTATTATTATTTGAATGAGGTGTCAAAACAATTTAAATATAGCATTACAACTCTTTAAATGAATAGTTACAAATCCTTGGCTTCTTTACCTTAAATGAATATTTATAACCATTAGTATTCTTAAAATACTTTTCCTTCAAACCCTATTTTACACAATGTTATGAAAATATATAATAAATATAACATTACCTTACATTATTTAATATTACCAACGACCCTTACATTTCAAAATTTTAAAAATATAAAATTCATAAAAAAGGTCTCTTTCAATCAATAGAATTACATTGTGTAAACCATTCAATTTGTTGTCATATTTTATGTTGTATGTGAATTAAACTAAAAATATTTATACATCCCCAGAGATATTATATATAAAACAATTTATCATTTATCATATCATAAAAAAATGAGAGCACAACAATTGGAATGTTCTTTCATTCTTTTATGAATTATCTTGGAGGTCAATCCCTAAAATTCAATAAGAAGTGACACCACTTCAAAGATTACATATGAGAAATGTTATAATTTGGCCCCATTATTATCATCTCATAAATCCGAGATTCTTATTGTTTTCTTGAAATCTATCACTCAAACTTGAACCATAATAAGAAATATCAACATGGAATGTATTCGGATAAATGTCAAAATCAACTATTATTAAATTAATTGTTTTTACCCATTTAACAAATTAAATGATATACATTACAAGAGTGTTGGGTTTCCATTACCAAATGATTATTTTATGGGGTTTATCCCAATTTCTATATAATTTTCACATAAAATTTATTTATTTAGATTTGTTGAAAACGAATCATCTATGTTGTTATAGGTTTACATGTAAACAATTATAATTGTACCATTTACCAGAATATTCCTCACATAATCGTTTCTCAAGATGATTTTTTTATACTTCCTATTATACATGAGATAGTATGATATTTTAAGCATTTATTCACTATCAAAATGAATAAAAATATGAGGCATTTATTAGGCTATAAATTACTATCTAGTATTTCATTCATAATCCACTCAACAACTTTCCAACATTATTTTAAGTAATTAAATTATAACTCAATGGTTGAATGTGAAATGAATGTTTTCTTATTACTCTTTTAAGAAATAAAATTAACACTAAGAGTAAACAACAAGCCATATGTAGTAGTTTATCACAAAATGTAGTAATCCAACTCCATCACTATATGATTTTAATATAACTATATAATCATTATAGCATGAAAATAAATATTTTACCATCATTAGTTATCTGAAGATTATAATTATACATTTACAATGATACAAATGAGGATAAATAGTATATCTATTAATTTTACTTATTGAAAAATAATTTTCAATTATAGAACTATATATTTAATATATTAATGAACAAATTTCACTTGACTATTCATATTGTTCTATATTTCTGCCTTTATTCATAAATAGTTTAACACTAGAATTAAATAAAGTGTTAACACCTTTAAAACCATGATCATCAAATTTAGTTATCATTTTATTAAATTAATTTGGATGAATAAAAGGTTAAATGACATTTTTTTTAATTTCCTAGATCTTTCACCCCATTATATTGTTGGAAAATTATTGGTTGAGGCACCCTAGAGAGGTTCCTTGGAGTTTGGAGGTGTTTAGGAGGAAAAGTGGGGTGTTCTGAAGGCTGAATGAAGCTCTTTATAGTATCTTTTGATTGTATATCATAACAATAAATCTGGGTGGTAGCTCCTAATGGTAGATCTAGATGGTATATCCAGATTGTATATCCTATCATTATCACACTTATTCTAGTAGTATATTTTGGTGGTATATTTTGGAAGTAGCTTTCGATGGTATCACTTAAAATTTGATTCTAAGGGTACCTCTAGATGGTAAATCCTGATGACTTGTCTTGGTGGTAGTAGACATAGTCTTGTAGTAACTTCTTGCAATAGTAGAATTTATATGATGGTAGATATAGGTTGTATATTCTAGTCATAACTTATGGTGGTATCTTATAATAGTAGGTTCTGGAGGGGGAGTACATAGTTTGGTAGTAGATTCTTGAGGTATCTTCTAGTGGTAATAGACTTTGTCTGGCGATATATCATGAAGGTATATCCTTATGGTATTTCATGATGGTAGCTCTTAATAGTAGGTCCCAATGTTTTCTCTTGATGGTAGATTGTGATAGTACCACCTGGTAGTAACATGTTCCATTTTTTCCATAATTTATTATTTTTCACTTTTAGTGTGTTTTTCCATAAAATTGTTTTAAAGCCATGATTAGTGTAATTAAGGGTCATTCTAAAGGAGGATATTTATATCATCTGTTTCATAAAAATACAAATCTTTTAAATGGATCCTCCATAAGGAATATAAAGAGATCATCATTAAATGGTCAATTAAAATAATATATGTAATCTAACATCATGAGTGTTTCATATATATTAGTTCAAAAATAATAATCTACCCTTTTTCCTTCTTATATGATTTCTATTGAGGCTAGATGATTTTAAGACATTGCCTTGGATTTTTGGAACCGTGATTCCATTGATTCGATTTTTTCTCATATGTGGTTCCATCTTAAGTGTGAAACCCCTATTTTTGATATACTGAATCTTAAAATGATTATATCTTCTAGGTACCAGATCCTTTATTTCTCTCCCACTATATCATGTGGGAGGGTATATACATTTTAATATAATTGGGTAGTATTTGTAACACCCTAATAAATTAAAATATTTTCATCTTAGGATAAATATTTTTTTATCTCTTTATATGAAACACCATGTTAATATTACGCTACACCCCACACTGAATTATCTTGCATTACACACAAGATTGTGTTTTACCACCATTTAATGGAAAAACTATTTTGAAAAAAAAAATATTGAAATTTTGTAAATTTTGTTTATCAAAATAAACTTAATTTTAGATTTTGTAACGTTAAAATTATCTTTTAGTGATTTTTTTTATTTTTTAGGGAAGTTTTACTTTTTGATGAATAGTGAAAAATGCTGAATTTTAGTGAAAAACTTCCTTTTTATTTAAATAATTTTTAATTTCAGATTATAAATTAATTATTTTTAAGTCAAAATTGATAAATTATACATATATTAATACAATGTAGTTCATCAAAATATTTTTTTATTAAAATTAGATATGAAATCTTACTGAACTTTTGAACATTTCTACTTTAGAAACCCTCTTTATCACCACATGTACAAGATTAACATTAATATTAATTTTCCAACATATATGATTTGAATTTTTAAAAAATGAATATATATGGTTTCAATCAGTAAAATAATAGTGTTATAATAAGGTCAACTTAATTTTTGACCAAAAAAATTAGTGAAAGTGATTAAAATTAATTTCAATGATTAAGGTTATATTTAGATTAATAAGGGGAAAACCTTAATCATCAAATGACCTGGTCACTTCTAAAAAATCCATTTGTTTATAATAATTCGATCATATTCCAACATGGTTCAATTTTTTTGTTTTATTGGTAAATTATTAAATTGAAGTGGCCTGTATAAAAGGTTATGCAAGAAAAAAAGACTAAAATGGAACTTTCCTTACCTTTGATATTTATAAGACATTGAGATATGTAAAAAACCTCATATTTTGGGTTATAAAAACTCTTTTTAAAGATAATTGGGTAAAACTGTCATTATAATTTATCAATAATTTGTAGATATTTTTTAGACATGTAAAATTATTATGAAATGAAAATATAAAGATTATTTAGTTAATAATTAACTAAAATAAATGATATTGTAAAAATTAAAAGTAAATTATATTGATAGAATTATTTTCCGTTAATTATTATTAAAGATAAATATATCATGTTACATAGTTTTGAATGTAATATATTTGAATTCGAATATTGTTTTTATATATTAAAATTACAATTAAATAAATAGTTTCTATATTGAATTTATTATTATTTTATTAAATGATTTAAATTTAATTAAAATCAAATATTATGACAAGTAATATTTATGTATTAATAAATATTAAATATATTATATTAGTGGACCAATTTATCTCTTATAATTATCATATTGATCCATATATTGAAAAAATTTGTTAACATGGTTCGGGATTAAGTTGTGTTTTAGCACATCACATCCACTTGTTATTAAATTAAATATCCAAAACACATGGCATTCTTATTTTATAAATTATATATCATATTAATAATTAAGTGGATATATATTTTATGATAATTTTAACTATATTTTTTCTTAATAGTTAAATTACTTATGATGGGAAACAAAATGCTTTAATAAAAACCAAAATGAAACAATTCGGGTGTCATAGAAGTTAAGGAACCAAATTATTAAAATAAACATATTTTTTGTGTGGTGGAGGTTTTAATTGACTATTAATACCCATTAATACATTATTTTTTTCATTTTCTTGGTTCTTTAGATAATGTATTCCACCCTTTAATAAATACCTTTTCGTATTTACAAGAGTGTCACTCCCCCTACACTATAAAAAGGGAAGCACTCTAACCCTTAGTCACAACCCTGATGCCACTTTGGTTAGACCAATATCTATAGAACTATTTACCCAAAATTTTTAACCTCATAATATAATAATCCCCATGTTCATAATTTATTCCAAGGAATCCCTTTTGTGAAAACCAAACAGAGTTACCCGATTAATAGTTAACAAACATCCTTAAGATTTTTTTTGTTTTTTTTTCATTATCAAATTTCTCAAAACATATTATTTCATGATTATATTTCAAAACCAGTATCCTCAATATAATTGTATATTTTTATGATAATATTTATCCTACAGCTACATATAGCCCCATCTAATGAGTAATGAACATACTTTTTACGTTTATGGTGAACTACCAGCTCCGGAAATGATGATTGTTCATTTTTCCCTTACCACCTATCATGATAGCGATTATGATAGAAACTCTGTTTATATATGATAAATATTATATTTATATTTTCTATGAAATTTTATTATTTAGAACATACTTTTATACTTTCCATCTTGTGTAACTATGTTAATTTTTCTTGAGGAAGTGTTGGCTACCACCCCCTCAAAACGATATGACTCATTCATGCCATACATGGAATGTATAAATTAAGGTATTAATAAAAATCTGTAATTTATATTACATATATATTTTACTTTTAGTATAATATAAAAATTTAACATTTACTTTTCAATATTTTAAATATAAAAATTAAATTAAAGTAGTGTTCATGTGTACGTACAACCTACCATCTCCAAGAACAATGCACTTAATTTCTTATCTCCAAATAATATAGAATATTATAATTACATATTTAATGATCATATAAGCTAATTAAATCACTGTTAAATTTTTGATATGATTAAATAATGATCAAATTAATAGTAACAACAAGTAATAAGTTAAAACATACTTGAGAAAACTGGGTAATTAACAACTAAAATAATTAAAATAATGAAAGAGTATTAACAAAAAAGCGATAAAATATTGTTAGATGTTAATATTTGATCTTATAAAAATTATTTTGGTTCTGTTACAAGTTAGTAACCTATTTCAAACCATTATAAAGGATGATTATTACTGCACAACTAAAGGAATGTTAAGGTAAGTGATTCTTGTCTCACTTTTCTTTCTATGAGGCATACACCATTTAAAACGTTTACTTATTTTGTGTGGTGTAACTGCTTCCCATTTTGATGTATTATATCATGAGTAATTTAACTTCATGTTATTTATGGTTTTACTTTTAATTATCTCGTCCATGATATTTGGAAATGAAAATTACGAAGTGGTAAAAGTTATTTTTCATTATCACTTTCTCTTGTGTTTGTTAACTTTCTTTAGAAACAATCATATCCTTATGATTAATTTATGGTAAAATATAATAATATTAAATATCCATATTCTCATTCAATTGATATGATTATTTCTCAAACCATATAACATTTTTACATATGGTTTTCGTGTTTATAATTAATTGATTTCCTGGGAGATTATTGATAAATTTGTATCTTTTATTCAATATAGATATTTGATAATGCACATTTTTATATGCTAAATAGATTATCAGATATATGTGGAATACTTTAGATATGTTTGAAATGGTTGTGTCCCAGTTATAAAAATATCCTCTATGCATTGGTAATCTTATGAGTTGAAACAAATGGGGTTTTAACCAAAATGGTAAATCGTCTTGTATAAGGTCTTGACGATATTGATTATATGTACATGGGAATCATGAATTCAAATAATTAATAACATCTCTAATTTGGAATTTGTTTTTATTTATCCATTATATTTTTCATCAACATATCTTTGGATTTATTTCATTTTTATTTTATTGATTAATGACATGTATTTTAGTTCCTCACACTGCCATATTGATTGTTCCTTATAGAGTTTTTTAAATAGAACATGTGTTTAGTTATTTAAATTTCTGTATGGATTGATTCATTATTTCTTTATTTGTAATTAACCTCACTGAGCATTTGATCTAATCATTATTATGTTTTAATCCCTAGGCTATGAAGAATTGATCTTTGAATAATCTTTCAAGGATGAATTTTATTTCAATTTATTGTATAACATGTATTATTTTTTATTCCACGATGTATTATATATATCATTTATATAATATTGATTTTCCAAGACTACTAAACTAAACAACACTTTGGGGTTTGTTTCCTTGTAATCATTCCAATAAAATACAATAATACACTGACTCTCGGCTTCCCGGGGTCGGGTCATTATAGTTGGAATCATAGGAATTTTATTAACATCCATAGAATCTAGATTTCGAAAACATATATTAGGGAGCACAACACGAAGATAGAAATTAAGGATAAGTTTACAAGTACATCCTATAAATTTTTTATGCTAGAGATTATATGAGTATTCCTAACAATGCATCTCTACTAAGATACTACAATTGGACGTGGTTATAAAATAGATGTACCATGGAGTAACTAATCTGATAAGGTGTTTTGGGCCTGACTCGGGGTCACCTAGTATACAAAAATAAGTCTTATTGCACAACTATTTTGACACTATTGGGTTATACACTTATGATAATTCACATTTTCCTTAAGAACCATTAATAATGATCTAATTATAAGATGAATATGAATACCATAGGATAAACCTATAGTTTCACATATTAAAGAAGTAAGATCTATGATTTAGGAAACATATAAGAAATTTTTCTTGACTATGGAGTTTTATATTTTGATAACTGTTTCTCAAAAAATTCTATCTAGTTTTCGTTAATTCCAGGAATTAAAATAACTATTATATCATGGAATATGATGAACAATTTACAAAGGAGAAGTTAAATGGAATTATCAAAGGGGTGAAGGATGTTGTGATCGTGCCAAATCATCTTTCATGGAATATGATAAACAACATGTACCTTAACTAACTCTTGGACTCACCATGGAATAGAAGGAATGAGCTCACTGAGAGTACGGGTAATGGATACCAAGGAGGAATGTAGATTCATATTCCTCTATGTCAATAATGTGGAAAGAATCTCCCAATTTAATGTGTTAGGGGTTCAAGAATATGTTTTGACTATAGAAACTAAAGACAAAAATCAAGTAACTATAATGGAAAAAAATTAAGATTCATATAGATGAAATGGATGGTAATGCTGGCCTCCCTAAGAAATCATCGTTGGTTAAATTATTTAGGTGTCGAATGAATGGTCATTATGAAAATCAAAGCTAAAATGAAAAATCTCAAGAATAGAATCAACAAGATGGTATGAGTAATGTTTATGTTGTTGATGATGATGAGAATACTATTGAAATGTGAATGGAAATAGATATTATGCAATGGGATTAGGTATCCTGGATAAAAAATAATTGATGAAGTGGAATAATTGATGTTTTTATGTTTTTGGATTCAAGAACTCTGTCATTTAATATTTTATCAGTGATGTTTTGGTTATAATAATTGTGAAATATTTTAGGATTGTACTGCAAAACTTTTTCATTAATGATTTGAGATCATATCCTGAATAGTACCAATAAAATTTATTTAGTTGAAAGATAAACTAATTGGAAAACCCAATTTCGAGGGAAAGACTTATGTTAATATATTTCTAATGTTGATATAATGATGAAGACATGATTGATTTAGAAAATTTATGAATACCTTGGAACTTATTAAGTAAGTTCCTACAAGTGGCCTACGTTATAATTGATAGAGTTTACAACACTTTTGGATTTAAGGAATATATCCAATAACACGTGTCTTACATAAGGAATAAGGAAGAATTCATGTTCTCAATAAATATGTATGTTGATTAGAGTTATTATATATTTAAAAATGATACATGATGAATTCATTCACATGTTTGAAATGTGAAAATTTAGAGATACTTCATGTCAATTAAATTCCAATGATAAATTTATTTTGGAAATATAGTGACCAATATTCTGATGTGTTAGATTATAATATTTTGGAAAGGTTAATCATTTATGAAATTGTTTATGTTGATATTTGAATATGGTTTTAGAGATTAATATATTACATCACTATACACTGAATTGTTTTCTATGAAATTAAGTAGAAATAGTTTAAGACATGGCCGAAGGATAAAAATGTGATTATTGAAACATACGAAGTAAGTATATTTACTTATATTCATAGAGAGTGAATGAATTACTCAACTATAGGAAAAATTATCATGAAACCAAATTTTTTTTAGTCCCATAATTTTTTATGAGTCACTTGGCCCCTTAGATCATAACAGATTTAGGACTTTTTATTGTTAATTTTATCCTAAACATGTTCTCTAGCACTCTCCATTAGAACTAGATTGTCAGATTTTTCCTTCATATCCATGTTTCAATTTCCCAATAATGTTATCCTTATAGGGAACCTAGTTACGTGTCCATTGTACTTTCCATTATCGATTATTAATATGATATTTTAATAATCATATTCACAATGTGCGTTTTTTAACAAAAGTATTTTAAAATATCAATTCCTTGATTACTATGATGAAGTATAAATTTTGTGGATGATATTTAATTAAGGTGGGTAGAATGTAACACCCTAAGAAATTATAATACTTTAATTATAGAATAAATATTATTTCTTCTCTCTTTATACAAAATAATATGTTATTCTTATGCTACAAACCACACTTAGTTTTCTTTCATTACATGAAAGTCTAGGTTATACCACCTTTTAATGGAGCATCTATATGAAAACTATATTAAGGAGATTTGTTAAATTTTATTTATCAATATAAACATAATTTTTGAATTTGGAATGTCAATATTATTTAAGGGTGCTTTTTTGGTACTGTTCTTAGATGTTTCATTCTTTTGATGAATAGTGAAAAATACTGCATTTAAGTAAAAAAATGCCTTCTCATTTGAAAAGTTTTATATGTTTAATTATATATTAAATATATTATTTAATGTAAAAATAGATAATTTATAAATATATTAATCCAATTTAGTTCTTTGGAACCATTTTTATATTAAAATAAGATAAAAAAAATTTAACTTTTGAACGTCTCTACTTTAAAAACCCTCTTTCTCAACACATGTGTGGGATTAGAATTAATACTAATTTTCCCACTTTGTTCATTTAAATTTTGAAAAAAGTCATACACAATTGTAATCAGTAAAATATTTGTGGTCAAATAAGATCACCTTAGGTTTTAACCAAAAAAATAGTGATAGTGATTAAAATTAATTACGATGATTATGATAAGATTAAGATTAATAAGTTACAAACCATAATATTAAGGACCAAATTGACCTGGTCAGTTTCCCAAAATCTATTTTCTATGAATAATTCAATCATATCCCCCCTTGGTTCAAATTTTATGGGTTATTAGGATATTATTAAATAGAATTTTTCTATATAAAAGGTTATGAAATGAAAATTATGAAAAGGTAATGTTATTTACTAATAACATTTTTAAAACAATGAGATATGTACAAAAAAAGTATTTTTAGTTATATATATATATCATTTTGAAATATAAATAGATTAATTTTATCATAATAATTTCTCAATAATTGGTAGATATGGTTTAGTTACTTAAAATGTTGTTATTATTTTGTTAATAATTAACAAAAATAATTGATAATATATTTACTAAAGGTAAATTATATTGATTGAATTACTGTTTTTAGTTATTTTTTAAATTAATAAATCATTTTATGCAGCTGTAAACTTAATTGATTTTAATTATAATATTTTCTTGATATACAAAATTTAAAATTAAATAAATAATTCCAAAATTCAAATTATTGTTATTTTATTAAATTATTTTAAATTAATAAAAATCCAAAATTCTACCAAGAGATTTTAAGGTGTTAATAAATATTAAATATTGTCTATTAATAGACCAATTAAACTTTTATGATTATTCATTTTCCCTTAAAACCACTCATGGTGGGCATTGGGAAGAAAATTATATTTATATATGATAAATAAGACATTATAAAGTTATTTATGCCTTAGTAATTTTTATTTATAACATACCTTTTTGCCTTCCATCTTTTATAAATATGATAATTGTAATGACCTGAAATTTTGAATAAATCTTATTTCCTAATTTTATGTGTTATTTTATTTTATTTTTATTCTCAACAAAAATGTTTCATTTCATAACATGATTATAATTAAAATGAGACCGTTGGGTTTTGACTATTATATGACCATTGGTCAATATGATCTTTGGAAACTAAACGTTTTGATTTTTGTCTCTAAATACAAGTAATCTTGGTAAATTATTATAGAAAGAAGATTAGATGGCCTTACCCAGTAGTCTTGGACCGATCGAAGCCCATCTAACAGAACTTGGGAAGGAGGTATCACCACTTGGCTTTGCTCTGGACCAAACCCAAGCCGAACTTCATCGTGTGAAGCTAGAACGGAATCGCCTTTGTGAGAAGTTCAAACTGATAGAAATTACTACTCGTGCGATGTTGGTCGATCCTCCTTCAGATTCTATCACCTTAGCACACTTTACACTTAGGTCCTATGCTGGTGTGATAATGGGTTATGTAAGGAGATCGTAACTACCTTGTGCAATCCTATGTTTTAAATAAAAATTGGGATTTCCTCTTATGATGAAGTTTATGAATTTTTAAATGACCGGATAAATATAGTATGCATATTTTTGATGAATTTTAGAGAAAGTCTATTTTAAAAATGTTTATGTAAACCTTAAATAATTAAAGATGTGTAATGATTTTCAAAAAATGGTCTTCTACAATTATGTTCAGTACGAAATTTAGAGTCTAATAAGATCAAATTGATTTTTGATTAATAGTAAATTATGAATAGTGATTTTATGCTTAGGATTAGTAATGTGACCAAATGGATTAGTAATCTCACTTAATGAAAGTATTAATATAATCTAGGCACCTTGATTAAATAATGTAATTCAATAAAATGGTTAAATAATGGTTTCATAAATTATTATTCAAGTATTAGTCTATTCGAGTGAATAGTGTTTTTTAATTAAAAATTAAATTAAAAATATTTAGAAAATTATTTTTATAAAATGGATTTCATTTTTGAACTCAGAGCACTGATATTATGTTATGGTAATTTTTGGGGTTTTTTCTGAAAAAATGAATTTTCAGTGAATAGAGCTTTTATTTAAAAATTAAATTAAAAATATTTAGAAAATTATTTTTATAAAATTGAGTTCATATTTTTAATGAGAGCGTCAATATTTGGTTATGGTGAAATTTTGGGATTTTTCTGAGAAAGATGAATTTTCAGTGAATAGTAAAAAAAGCAGTTCTAGGGTTTCGGTATGTTTAATGACATCATAACTGTGTCATGATGATTTCATGAGATATTTTATGGTATGGAAGACCAAAGGTGATGAATTATTGTGTTGGGGGACCCATGTGGCCTAACTTCATGGGAAATATCATGAGAGAGCACATGGTTTTGAGAAAACCACTTTTGAGGTGTCCCTTGGCCATTAATGCCTTATCCCCTCACTTTCCCTATAAATAACAAACCATTCTCTCATAATTTGGACCCCAAAATCATTCTCAACGATGTTAAGGTCTCCTTACCACCCAAGGAGTCCTCCCAAGGTGCCCTCAAGCCTCTCAAGGTCCCAACCTTTGAGTTTTAAGAGTTACGTTTAAGGTAAGGGATCCGACCTCGCTCTTTCTTTTCAAGAAATCTCTTTTATGTAATTTCTTTTATGCTCCATGTTCTTATGTTAAAGGATGTTATTTTATACTCCTATTTTATCCCTTTTAATGTTCATAAAATGAGATACCCCCTATTACTCTCATTATTTCTTTTTATGAAGTTTTAAGTGGCGTCGTGAGGCTGCCGAAATTTTTGTAACGGATTCTTTCTCCCTCCTCATTTTTCAAGATCTATTTTCATGTAAAGTATTTCAAGTTCCTTTTTATTATGTTGGGGTATGATATCTAAATTTATCATACTTATCTTTTATGATCATATGATGAGATACCCCATTTGATCTCTTCAATTCAGTATTTTGAAGTTTTAAGTGGCGTCGTTAGGCTGCCGAATTTTTAAGTGGTTCTTTCACCTTTCTCATTTTTCAAAGTTCTACTTTCATGTAAAGTCTTTCAAGTTACTTTTTATTATGTTGTGATATGATCTCTATATCTATCATACTGAACTTTTATGTTCACATGATGAGAGACCCTACTTGATCTCATCAATTCATTTTTGTTGAAGTTTAAGTGACGCCGTTAGGCTGCCGAATTTCTAAGGGGTTCTTTCACCCTTCTCATTTTCAAGATCTATTTTCATGTCAAGTCTTTCAAGTTTTTTTTATTATATTTGCGTATGATATCTATATCTATCATACTGATCATTTATGTTCATATTATGAGAGACCCTATTTGATCTCGTCAATCCATTTTTGAAAGTTTTAAGTGACGCTGTTAGGCTGCCGAATTCTCATAAGAGAAATCTTATTTTTTTGTCTTCCTTCCAAGTTCTTCATTTCATATGGTATATCATTCAAATTTCATTACCGTGTTCTTAAATCCTTTATATTATGTTCCCCTACTATTTTATGGATCATTTATGAGTGGGTGACACATGTCCCCTCTCTTTTCAATGTTTTCTAGAACCCCAAAACATAGCCGTTATGCTGCAGAATTTTCATCTCAAAATGCCTCTCTCTTTTCTCAAAATTATTTTATGTTATAAATTGAATACTCAAATCTCTTATTTCTATATGTGTATTCACATATATACCAAAATGTTCTATTTTAAATTCTGGGATTTACATACATGAAACCCGCTCTCCCCTTCCGTGGGTTTAAAGTGACGTAAAGATCATGTCTTTAAAGAAGTTTTTAAAACGTTATGATTATGAAATGAAACCCATTTATTTTATGCTATATGGGTTGTTTATGAAATGATTGATGATAATATATGTGGCTCACATGATAATAAAGACATGTAAATGGTGCGCCCAGATAGCGCTCCAATGCATTGGGTAAAGACTTAATCTCTAGAGATGACTTTTTAGACTGATACCTTGGTGAATAACCTTGGTAATTTTTAATGACACCTTGGGGATGGACCTTGGTGAAACGAAATGATTGTCAATATTAAATGTTGTAGCCACATCTTCAAGTTATGAAAAATGTGATTTTTATTATGATATGCCTCATGGTTTCATTTTCATGCCTTAAAGTTCTTTTCACGACTTTATTGATATATCTCAAGTTCACATGTAAAATGTTTCGCTTGTTTCCCTTACAGGGCCTTCTGCTCACCCTTTATTTTGATGTATGTCCCCAGGTTATGAGATGCAGTAATGAACCTAGTATGAACATGAGGAGAAGCCTTTCAAGTGTTTAAGAATAATGTTTTATGTTTTCATGTTTTAAGTTCCTGGTTTCCAAGACACTAAACCTTAAAGATCCTCGGTTTTGTAAAATGTAATGAAAGTTTATGTGATAAAAAGGAGGGATGCTATAGTTGGCATCAAATGATGGTTTATTTATTTGTGGAAATTAGGATATGAAAACTTTAGGAAGATGCCTATAGAAAATTTTATATATACGAAATCTTCCTGGTATTTTGGTGAGTATTGAGTAATGGGTTGCCAAGAAAATACATCTCTGTCTGGATACGAGCTGGTAGAGGTGGCTCTGGGAGAGATGTACATAGGGGTAAAACCCAAAAACACCTCTTTGAGCTAGACTCAAACGGGAACTGGTACATGACAACGGGCCTTGCTGCACTCTTGGTTATGACACTCCCGGGGGATATGCTTTGGTAAACTCATAAGCTTAGTATGAACCATTACTAAAGGAACAAGGATAAAACAAAATAAAGATTCACATAAGAATATATGATCATGGATAACCTATATGAGAACCTAGGGGATCACAATTTTGGGTATACTTTTCTTCTACAAGTTATCCTTATATGCTTTAAGTTCCTTTTCATGATTATTGGCAAAGTATTCAAGCCCCTAATTGTACTTACTTTTCGTAGTTAATGGCGGGAAATGGTAGTACATGTCCCAACAACCAATGTGATAGGAAATGTGATGATTTCCATATTAATATGACAGAGATGATTAGGGGATTAAAAGGATTATTATTATTTTGGAAGATGTTTACTATTTTGGGGACCCTATATGATCGAGGTAAATAGATTACTACGATATTTTCATAGAGGAGTAAGGTTGAATTATATTTTGAAGAATCGATGAATTTAAGGTGGACTTACAGTAATTTAGGTTACTTATGGGAATGATTAACCTATCTTGGGTAAAATATTTTTTAGGTTAGATACTTTTGTTATAAGATGTTAGGAGTGGTTGATGTTGTTTGGAGATGAACAATGAAGTTTATTTTGGAAGACTATGTTATCAAATCCTTCTTGTATTTGGGTTTCAATCTTAGTTTGGTTTATTTTGAGGAATCTTATGGACCGTTATTTATGGAATGGTCTATGATGAGCTTTGGGTAGTACCAAGTAACTTTGAAGATTTAAAAGTAGTTTCCATTCCTATGGGATTCTTTCTTTTTGAAGAGTTGTTTTACCTTACCCTTTCTATTTTTGGGATAATGTTTAAAAATAGAAGAAATAGATAGTTAATCTTTTGAGGATTATGTGATTATCTAGAAGATGATTCTTGTGATTTTGATAAGACCAAGTGTTTTTGAATTCTCATCATTTGGAGAAAAGATTAGTTTTGGTAGAGACTTAATAAAGGATGAAAATCTACATGAAGGTAGGTATATTTTCTTATGTTTTTGTTCTATGTAGTAAATGAATTCCTCACAATTATGAAAAGGAACGTAAAACAAAAATGTTGTTGGTTTACGTTTCCTACTAGGTAATCAAAGGCCCTTTACACTAATCATAAGTTTGGGATTTTCTTATGGTTAACATTCTCTTAATCATGTTTTATATCACTCTCCCTCAGAACCTGACCCTTTGTTTTCTCCTCCATGTCCATGTTTTCTTACATGGAATCCTAGTGTGGGTTAACTCGGGTGACCTTTGTTCTTCCCTTTCGTTCTTTTAAAGTAATAGTTTTACTTACTCCTTTTCCGATGTGGGACTTTCATTGAAATTTCAAAACCCAATTTTTTAAAAATTACGAGGATGCAATTTCTTAAAGGGGGAAGATTGTAACGACCTGAAATTTTGAATAAATATTGTTTCCTAATTTTATGTGTTATTTTATTTTCTTTTTATACTCAACAAAAATGTTTCATTTGATAACATGATTATAATTAAAATGATACCGTTGGGTTTTGACTATTATATTACAATTGGTTAATATGATCGTTAGAAAGTAAACGTTTTTATTTTTTTCTCTAAATACAAGTAATCTTGGTTAATTATTATAGAATGAAGATTCTATGGCCTCACCCAGTAGTCTTGGACCGATCGAAGCCCATCTAACAGAACTTGGGAAGGAGGTAGCACAACTAGGCTTTGCTCTGGACCAAACCCAAGCCGAACTTCATCGTGTGAAGTTAGAACGGAATCGCCTTTGCAAGAAGTTTAAACTGATAGAAATTACTACTCGTGCGATGTTGGCCGAGCCTCCCTCGGATTCTCTCACCTTATCACACCTTACACTTAGGTCCTATGCTGGTGTGATAAGGGGCTATGTAAGAAGACCATAACTTCCTTGTGTAATCCTTTGTTTTAAATAAAAATTGGGATTTCTTCTTATGATGAAGTTTATGATTTTTCAAATGACCGGATAAATATAGTATGCATATTTTTGATGAATTTTAGAGAAAGTTTATTTTAAAAATGTTTATGTAAACCTTAAATAATTAAAAATGTGTTATGATTTTCAAAAAATGGTCTTCTACAATTATGTTCAGTACGAAATTTAGAGTCTAATAAGATCAACTTGATTTTTGATGAATAGTAAATTATGAATAGTGATTTTAGGCTTAGGATTAGTAATGTGACCAAATGGATTAGTAATCTCACTTCGAGAAAGTATTAATATAATCTAGGCACCTTGATTAAATAATGTGATTCAATAAAATGGTTAAATAATGGTTTCATAAATTATTATTCAAGTATTAGTCTTTTCGTGTGAATAGTTTTTTTAATTAAAAATTAAATTAAAAATATTTAGAAAATTATTTTTATAAAATGGATTTCATTTTTGAACTCAGAGCACCGATATTATGTTATGGTTATTTTTGGGGTTTTTTCTGAAAAAATGAATTTTCAGTGAATAGTGATTTTATTTAAAAATTAAATAAAAAATATTTAGAAAATTATTTTTATAAAATGGAGTTCATATTTTTAATCAGAGCGTCAATATTTGGTTAAGGTGAAATTTTGGGATTTTTCTGAGAAAGATGAATTTTCAGTGAATAGTAAAAAAAGCAGTTTTAGGGTTTCAATATGTTTAATGACATCATAACTGTGTCATGGTGATGTCATGAGATATTTTATGGGATGGACGACCAAAGGTGATAAATTATTGTATTGGGGGCCCCATGTGGCCTAACTTCTTGGGAAATATCATGGGAGAGCACCTGGTTTTGAGAAAAACCACTTTTGAGGTGTCCCTTGGCCATTAATGCCTTGTCCCCCCACATTCCCTATAAATACCAAGCCATTCTCTCATCATTTGGACCCCAAAATCATTCTAAACGAAGTTCTGGTCTCCTTAACTCCCAAGGAGTCCTCCAAAGGTGCCCTCAAGCCTCTCAAGGTCCCAACCTTTGAGTTTTAAGAGTTACGTTTAAGGTAAGGGATCCGACCTCTCTCTTTCTTTTCAAGAAATCTCTTTTATGTCATTTATTTTATCCTCCATGTTCTTATGTTAAAGGATTTTATTTTATACTCCTCTTACTTCTCATTTCATGTTCATATAATTAGATACCCCCTCTTGCTCTCATTATTTCGTTTTATGAAGTTTTAAGTGGCGCTGTGAGGCTGCCGAAATGTTTGTAACAGATTCTTTCTCCCTCCTCATTTTTCAAGATCTATTTTCATGTAAAGTATTTCAAGTTCCTTTTTATTATATTGGGGTATTATCTATAAATTTATCATACTTATCTTTTATGATCATATGATGAGATACCCCATTTGATCTCTTCAATTTGGTATTTTGAAGTTTTAAGTGGCATCGTTAGGCTACCGAATTTTTAAGTGGTTCTTTCACCTTTCTCATTTTTCAAAGTTCTACTTTCATGTCAAGTATTTCAAGTTACTTTTTATT
Source organism: Viscum album (assembly GCA_963277665.1). Lineage (NCBI taxonomy): Eukaryota > Viridiplantae > Streptophyta > Magnoliopsida > Santalales > Viscaceae > Viscum > Viscum album. Next base: position 101,791,731 of record OY728159.1, read on the forward strand.
ATGTTGGGGTATGATCTATATATCTATCATACTTAACTTTTATGTTCACATGATGAGAGACCCTACTTGATCTCATCAATTCATTTTTGTTGAAGTTTAAGTGACGCCGTTAGGCTGCCGAATTTCAAAGGGGTTCTTTCACCCTTCTCATTTTCAATATCTATTTTCATGTCAAGTCTTTCAAGTTTTTTTTATTATGTTGGGGTATGATATCTATATCTATCATACTGATCATTTATGTTAATATTATGAGAGACCCTATTTGATCTCGTCAATCCATTTTTGGAAGTTTTAAGTGACGCCGTTAGGCTGCCGAATTCTCATAAGAGAAATCTTATTTTTTTTGTCTTCCTTCCAAGTTCTTCGTTTCATATGGTATATCATTCAAATTTCATTACCATGTTCTTAAATCCTTTATATTCTGTTCCCCTACTATTTTATGGACCATTTATGAGTGGTTGACCAATGTCCCCTCTCTTTTCAATGTTTTCTAAAACCCCAAAACATAGCTGTTATGCTGTAGAATTTTCAACTCAAAATGACTCTATCTTTTCTCAAAATTATTTTATGTTATAAATTGAATAATAAAATCTCTTATTTCTATAGGGTTATTTACATATATACCAAAATGTTATATTTTAAATTCTGGTATTTACATACATGAAACCCGCTCTCCCCTTCCGTGGGTTTAAAGTGATGTAAATATCATGTCTTTAAAGCAGTTTTTAAAACGTTATGATTATGAAATGAAACCCAATTATTTTATGCTATATGGGTTGTTTATGAAATGATTGATGATAATATATGTGGATCACATGATAATAAATATATTTCAATGGTGCGCCCAGATAGCGCTCCAATGCATTGGGTAAAGACTTAATCTCTAGAGATGACTTTTTAGACTGATACCTTGGTGAATTACCTTGGTAATTTTTAATGACACCTTGGGGATGGACCTTGGTGAAATGAAATTATTGTCAATATTAAATGTTGTAGCCACATATTCAAGTTATGAAAAATGTTATTTTTATTATGATATTCCTCATGATTTCATTCTCATGCCTTAAAGTTATTTTCATTACTTTATTGATGTATCTCAAGTTCACATGTAAAATGTTTCTCTTGTTTCCCTTACTGGGCCTTCTGCTCACACTTTATTTTGATGTATGTCCCCAGGTTATGAGATGCAGTAATGAACCTAGGATGAACATGAGGAGAAGCCTTTCAAGTGTTTAAGAAGAATGTTTTATGTTTTCATGTTTTAAGTTTCTGGTTTCCAAGACACTAATCCTTAAAGATCCTCGTTTTTGTAAAATGTAATGAATGTTTATGTGATAAAAAGGCGGGATGCTATAATAATTTCTCTTGAGGAAGTGTTGAATACCGCCCCCTCAAAGTGATATGACTCATTCATGACATACATTGAATGTATAAAGGATGGTCTTAATAAATCTATGTAATTTATATAACATAGTTATGGTAATTTAAATATAATGTACATATGTTTCACTTAATTTTCATTAATTAAATACTACAATGAAATGGAAGTATCGTTTATGTGTATTTAAGAACTACCATCTCCCTGAACGGTGCACTTAATTTCTTATCTCCAAAAATTTTGGACTATTATAGATACATATGTACTAAATATATAAAATAATTAAATCATATTTTACGTTCTGTATATGATAAAATCATGATCTATGTAACAGGAACAACAAGTAACAAGTCAAAACATACTGGAGAAAACCTTGAAATTAGCACACAAAATAGTTAAAATAATGAAATATTGTTAAAAAAAGGGAAATATAATATTTTAAGAAGTTAATATATGATATTATAAATAGGATTATGGTAATTTTATAAGTTATTAACATATTTTAAACCACTATACAGGAGGATAAATAACACAAAATAAAATGGAAGCTAAGGTAATGGATTATTGTCTCACTTTTCTTTCCATGAGGCATACACCACTTATACCAGTAACTTCTTTTTTGGGGTTTAACTAAATCCCATTTTAATATATTATATCATTTATCATTTATCATAAATGTATTTACGGTTAAATTATAATTCTCTCATCCTAGAAATTTTGAAATGAAAATTACAAAGTGGTAAAATTTATCTTTGCATTATCACTTTATTTTTTGATTGTTATGTTTCTATGGAAACAATCATATATTTATGATAATTTTATTATAATACAATTTTTTCTTAAACATAATTGTTTTCATGAAATGTATATTACTATTTCTTAATCCTTATACCATTTCTTCATACGGTGTTCATGTTTAAAGTTAATTGATTAAATGGGGAATTATTGATAAATTCGTATCTTTCATTGATTATAGATATCTGATATGGAACATTTTTATGAGATAATAAATTATAATATATATTAGGAATGATCTATATTGGTATGAAATGGATGGAGATCGGTTATAGATAGCCCCATGATGCATCACTAGTCTTATGAGATGAAATTGATGGCCAAAATAGATGGGGTTTTACCTGACATGCTAAGCCAACTTGTAAAAGTTCTTGATTGTGTTGGTTCCATGTTTCATGGAAACATGGAATCCAATAATTAATCTCGTACCTAATTTATACATAGTTATTATTTATCCATTATATTTTTTTTAACATATATATGGATATATTTCATTTTGTGTTTATTGATTAATTGCATGTGTTTCAGTTCTTACATTTCCATATTGATAATTCCTTATCTATTTGTTTAAATAGAATGTGTGTTCTGTTATTTAGCTTTACAAATTGATTGATTAATTATTTATCTCATTGTACTCACCCTTACTAATCATTTTATCTCACCCTTATTATGTTTCTTTTCTCTAGTTATGAAGATATGAACTTTGAATAAGCTTTCAAGGACACAATTTATTTCATTTTATTATGTAGAATGATTTATTTTGTTTTCAAAATTTATTATGGGTATCATGTATATAATATATATTTCCAAGACTTCTCAAGTAATCGGTCCTTACGGATTTGATTCCATAAAATCATTCCAATGAAATAAAATAATGCACCGACACCAGGATTCTAGGGTTATGCCGTTACTGTATTATATCATGTGTAATAAAAATAAAAAATTAGTTTCATTAATAGTTAATGGTAAATGGATTTATATTTAATGTTTTTATATCTTCTATTGTTATTTTTATATTTATAATATTCTATATTTATGCATCATTAAATATCACGACAGTTGGGAGCCTTTATTTTTACTTTTTTAAACTATGTTGTGGAACCTTGATTGTTGTTTCTATTTGGAATCAATTTAAACAAAATTTATTAATAATATTTATTTGGTTAATAAAATGTTCACCAAAAAATTATTTATTTTATGAAAATTACCTTAAATTAAAAAGTATAATGTGATGAAATCCCTCTTTTCTTAAATATTATTAATGTCAAGTTTGTGTAATGTGTTGTGGTGTGGTTTCTCTTTGGGAGGTGATGTGCAATTGTGATGTTAGTTTGTGATATGAGGTAGAAGATATGGTAATGGGGTATGTTGTTCTAGTTTCTTAGTTTTTAATGTAATTAAACCAATCAAAATGATAAAATCAAAATGTTATTATTGGGTTTGTAAAATGGGTTAGAAATAATAATGAACACTTGAATTGAAGTGGACTATGTAGTTGAAATGGTTTACATTTTTATTTGAATTAAATTGAATGTTTAAATGGAAATTGATAGGTGAGATGTGAAAAAATGGATTTAATTATGAAATAATATGAAATGTGGTTTATTTTTTATGGCGTGGTGTCATACATTTGGTGTTAGAAGCGACTGTGGCTGATGTTGTGAGGTGATGTGGTGATGTTATAACTTATTATGGTTTTATTGTAGTGATACAATAAGATGGTAGTATGTGTTATGATATTGTATATATATATAATTTGTCCTTATTATTTTCTATATGTTCCACATCCATGTTGAGAATCTAGTGTTGAAAACCAATAATATTGGGTGTGTTTTTAAATTCATCCTGATGGTGAGGATGGATGAATGGAAACCCACTATTCCCCACTCCCTCCTTCAGAGGATGATGACATGAATGTTTTATGATGGACATAATTCAAAAATTCACTATCGACATGTGATTTGATGTGGTGGCCCATGAGTCTCTAGGTGACGTGTGATTATATGACCTTTGTGTTCTCAAGAGAGGTGTATTTTGATGACTCCAGTGTCTTTGTGCAAGGTGTGATTTAATGAACAATGTTTTCCCAAGTGAGTTGATGAGATGGATTATGGTGGGGGTATGCATGGTAAGAGGTGGGTATGAGGTTTATATCCTTTATGTTCAAGATAATCAACTCTTCTGGTTATGGATGTGATGTAATGTGATCACCCGGGTGTCTACGAGAATGATAGGATGTGATATGGTGATATGTTAAATAAAACATGTGGGAGTACAATAACTTACATTTTTGGGGTGTTATAGTGGCCAATTAGTGGGAAAGTTTCAAAAAGGTATAATTTACTAATGTCCATGTTATTTTTTATTATACTTGGATTTATAATTTTTTGAGTGAGACTGGGTGATGATGGGTTTTTTTAGCTAACCTATTTAGGTTTTGTTTATTCTGTTTTTGGATCATTGGTTCAATATTATTCATTTTTCACATGTGTGTGAGAGTCCTTGTAAATCCTATAATATATTATAGTTTTCTCCACCAACATATATATGAATTCTTTTCAAGTTTCTAGGAGTTCTTCATGATTCATTTTTTATATTTCAAGCCTATACCTTTAGAGTTGTTAATGTATTGATTCTTTAACTTTTATTTTGGAGGCTTTTATTTAGAGACATTTTATCTATATCTGTTATATTTATAAATTCACAATGGGATGATTTTCATTTCCTTTTATATGATTTCATGGAATTGATTTTCTACTGATATCATATCTTATGATAGTATTTACGATATAGAGGGTAATGCCTACCATTTATGATATTTTTATACCCTTGGTGAAACCTTCAAACTTAGTGCCTACTAGAGGAAAGACTCAATGGTCATTATCTCACTTTATTTATGGTTAGGCTATAAGGTATACCTTTATAGTTAGGGGTCATGATAGAGTTGAACTATAGCTTATGGTTGAGAGAGATGATGGAGTTTGAAGTTAGGAACCATGAGGATTTCATGGGTTGGTACGAAAAAAGTGTGTGTCGATCTTGGTGTATGTTGTAGTCCATTAGGACCATTTCATAAATGGTATTTTAGGGCCCCCATGATCCAGTGCATGGGATCAGATCATTTTAAACAACGATGGGAGGTGGAAATGTTTTTGGGATAGAGGTCATGGAGAGGTACATGAATCATTATTTAATGTTCTTGTCATTGAATGAGGTGGTTTTGGTAAGATATGAAAATTAATTAAATAAATCATGATATTTTATATCTGTTTCTATAAATATTCCCACTCCATAGTTTATTTTGAACTATTATTTTTAATGTATTAATTTTATAACCTGTAGGGAAAGGGTAAAATAAATGCTATGTAGCCTTAACTATTTGTTTGAAACCTTTTTAAAAGGATATAATTTGTTGTTTCATGGTCTGATATAGTGTAATTATTAGTGAATTTTTTCCCATTCTTAAAATTTAAAATATTCAATCTTGATTTCGTAATTTTTTAAATTTTAATAGAATTTTTATTTGTATATTTTATTATGAAAAAAATATTTAATTTTGAAAACCCTTAATAATTAAGTAACATAAGTAGATTTCATACTAAAATGATAAAATGAATTATTTTGAAACCACCTTTTGAATTATTATGCTTCCCATGTGAGTTAATATGTTATCCATTTCCTTCCATTTGTTATTTTTCATGGTCATGTTTTATGGAATTATTGTAAAACATTGGTTTAGATATTTAAATTAAGAAATTTCAAAAAATGGCCATCTTAATGATTGAAAATTCAACTGAATTAGTAATACTTTTTTGAAAAACATGCTCCATATTTTTACATGATTTTTGTTCCATAGTATTGATATAACCATATGTTATAAGCATGTGTTAGTATGGAAATTCTTATGAAATTTGTTACTATATTTTGGAAAGTGATAAGAATGATTTATGGTATCCTGATATGATTTGAAAATTTTCAAAAATATTAAATTTATTCTTTTTATTAATAATGAAAAAATTTCATGCCGAAATAAATTTTCCTCTCTTAATAAATATCATGTCGTTTATTATGTGTAGCATGTCTATAAATGAAAACATTTTCGTGGTAACTATGAAATTTATAGTATATTGGACTTTAGCCTATAACATGTTTAATCCGTTGTATTTAAACATAGAATACGATTAATGTTATCCTTATTATAATTTATAATAACGTTTTACTAATCAATTAAATGAGAAAATAATAATGATTATTTTTATAATGATAAATCATGAGACATAGTCATACAACAAGTGATAATTTAATTATAAAGTTATAAAGCATGTTTTTTATGATTTTGGAATAATGTTATGTATGTGTTGGGGTATTTTAATTGTACACAAGAACCTAACATGTATAAGTTTTCACGTAAATATTATACGTTTGTGTCTCTTAGTGAAATGGTGAACCTAGAATATCCTATTTAAAAACATTTATCATGATGCATGAAAAAACCCATGTACATTTATTGTCTTAAATATAGATGCATATGAGAACTATTTAATTGAAAGGAATGATGTTATAATGTAGGTAACTTATAAATTTTTAGTGTTGTTTTTTCTTTCATTGTTTATTAATTGATGCATTGAAGTGTTGATATGCCTTACTGAAAATAATGGTTTTTGGAAGCCATTAATTCACTATGATTATTATGGATTCTATAACCCATGATGTGATTGAATTATTATTCTCTCAATTTATTAAAAGTTTAATCACTTATATACGAACAATTCAAGTATTCCCAATGTAATATTTTAATTTTTTTGAGAATACCATTGCTAAATAATGATGTGAAGTAATGTAATCCCCTATATAATTGTAGAATCTAAAATTGAATTTTATTTATTTCTTGTTTTTCTTGGGGTGTTTCTTAGTGTGGTTTTGATTAAAAAATAAATAATATAATGAGGCTAGAACCTGATACCTAATTAATAAAAATCATTCTTTGATGCGACTAAAATCATTGGGGTGAGATGGTTTCCCCCAAAGTGGATAACATCATGACATGGGTGAAGGAATTAATTGACATGTGTGATAGGGGATTTGATGTGTGATGAGAGTGGTGATAATTAGTTGGGGAATTTTGAGGGATGATATGGTTGAGGTGGTAATGTGAAAAGGATTATTGACTATGGATTGTAGTTTAGTGAGGTTATGGGGATTTTTTAAATGTCTGGTGGACATTTTCATTGGAGGGTGAGTTTGAGATTGTGGTTGTGTTGTACAGTGATGGTGATTTGAGATTACTAATATATATAGTAATTATGATGAGATGGTTGATGTTGTTTTGTGGTGTGATATAATTTATGTAATCACCAAGCTCCATAAATAAGGTCAATAACTTAATGTCTGAAATAAAATAATGGGGTTATTTTTAAAATCATAAAATTAATAAAGATGGTCTTCCCTCTACCAAAATATTTTTTAATGTGGGGAGAATTTTTTACTACTATATTTTTGGTTGGGTTAGTTTTTATTTGTCTAGTGTTTATGGCATGTATTATGGACTTAAACATATGATGAGAGAGAAAATATTTACAATATAAAGATATGTTATATTACCACATGATTTTAAACCATATAGGTGATTCAGTGCCTCCCAAATCGAACAATATCATCATACAGTGGATGGGTTTGTGTGATTTTTATGTTTGTGGAATATTTTTCTATATTCATAAGAGTGATTTTGTTCGTTGGGAAATTCTATGTGATATATTTATATTGGTAAGATCAGGGTTATAATGTTTATTAAAAAATTTATAAATTTTTTAAATTCTCGTTAAAATGGATTTTTACAACCTTAGGATTTTTTTTGTTTCTATTTCAATTAATATGTCAAATTTGAGTCTCCAAAAAAATAATTTGAAATTGTATAGTTTGTGTGATTAAAACATTTGATAATAGTTATTTTAAGTGTGGAGTTTTTAAAATTCTTCTTATATTTACTAATTATTTAAAGCATACTTTTTAATTTTATTATAATGGTGTGAAATTTTGGATGATTTGAATAGGTATAATTTGAAATGGGAAGGCTTGGGTATTTGTTAAAAACATTTAATTTTTTATTTCAAATGAATGGAATGAAATTTTGAAATAAAAGTTTTTTCAAAGGCATTAGGTATATATAATAGAAAAAACAATGACTTTATGTGAAAAATAATTTTATGGATTAGTTTTTTGTATATTAAAAAAATGGATTTAAATTAAGGGTTAATTTGAAAGGAATGAACTTGTTTTAAGAAATATTATTTGCTTCTGGTCTTGGTATTGGACATTTAAGTTTTGATTGATTATTTGAGTTAAAAAAATGTTTTCCTAGGATTTTTTGATGTGTTTTATTGCTAATCTCATTTTGGATATCAATGTATCATTTTATTTGATTGTGTTACTATACAGGGGAACTAGAGTCAAGTACATGTGATAAAAATTCCATGTGGTTTAAAGATTATTTTATTGGGATGAATTATTTAATATCATGTAGATATATGAGATATACATCATCTATTGATGTAATGCATTTTTAATGGCCTTACTCATGTTTTATAAATACCCCTCATGAAATATTTTTTTGTTGTGTATCATTACACTAATTTTTCCTAGAGATAGTTGTGTTTCAAATGTATCATGAACCTTTAGAGGTAACTTGAGGGATAATTGTTTAATCCATTTATATATTTTCTTGTAAGTATGTGTCAATTTTATAAGGTGATAATAGATTTATATTTATATGATGTAATGGCCCCGAACATGTAGTGCAATACTCTTTGGTATTTTTTTTCAATAGTGGATCCTTGAGTAGGTTACAAAGAGTTTGGAGATTTCCTGGGAGAAAATAGGGTGTTTTGGGGATTTCTACATCTCTTGAAGGTATCTTATAATGATAGGATACTTTGTATAAAAGTAGCTTATGGTTGAAAAATATAGTTGTATATCTTGATGTAATATCTTAACGGTAGATCCTAATGGTAGATCATGATGGTTTCCCCTGACGGAATATCTAGAGGGAATATATAGGACTAGAAGTCTTGGTTTGGAGGAATCTCCTGGTGTATCATCCTGAGGTAGGGAATGGTGGTATATTTTGATGGTATCTTCTATAAGTATAAAACATAGTCATGCAGTAGTTTTCTTTGATATATTTTGAGAGTAGCATATGGTGGTTGCATAATTAGCATGGTGGTAGCTTCTGGTAGCAGCTTATAATAGTAGCAAACTTAGTCTAGTGGTAGATCTTGATGGTACCTCCTGACTATTTCTCTTGATTTTTGCTCCAGATGGTAGCTCCATATGGTATATTTTGATAGTATCACCTAGTAGTATCAAGTCCCTATTTCTACATAATTTAACACATTTCTTTTTTTATGGATTTTTTTATGTAAAATTATTTTAAATCCTTAAATAATGGAATTATTGGTCATTTAAAAAATGGATGTTTATATACCTAGTTTAATAAAAGTCTAGAGCTTTGACATGGATCATCCATGTATAATAAAATGATATCTGCAATAATGGCCAATTAAAATATTACATTTTATCTAAAATCTTATTTTTTTTGTATTTTATAATTAAAAAAATGTATTTCCTTTATTCATTCCCACTTTAATTCTATTAACACTAGAGGATTTGTAGCATTTCACTCGGATTCATGAAACCTTGTTTCCAATTTTTCATATAATTCATGTATGTTGTACCATCATGGGAATGAAACCCCTATTTTTGGTGGAGTGAATCACATAATTATTCCTTCTTCTAGTTAGGGGATCCTTTGTTTGTAACCCAGTGTATCATGCAGTAGGGGAAACACTTTTTTGATCCTTGATATGTAGTATATCCAACCTAATAAAATTAAATATCTGGATTAATTTAAAAAAAATTGGAGGTTTATTTTAATTTTATTTTTATACATTTTGTTATTATTTTGATATTGTGGTTATATGATGGTGATGTCTCATTGACAATCATGGATGTTGGGGGCCTTTGTTTTTACAGATTTGATATGAGTTTTGGAATCAGGATTGGTGTAATTATTTCGAATCAAATTATACAGAATTGGTTAATAAATTATATTTGGTCAATAAAATGGTTTTATTAGGATTATCACTTGTGTGATAATTCCCTTAATTAATTATGTTTAATGTGATGAAATCCCTATTTCAGAAATTTGAAAAATCTTATATTTGTTTGATGTTTTTGGTGTGGCTATGTTGTGGGAAGACGGTGTGCAATTGTGATGTGCAGTTTTCATATGTGGTGGATGATATGGGAATTGGGTACACTGTAATAGTTGATAGTTTAGTAATGGAAATATATAAATATTAATGTTTAACTAAAAATGACATGCGATATTTTAGAATATGTTTTGAAAAGAATAATAAACACCTAAATTGATGTCGAATATATAGATTAAATGGTTTGTGTTTATATAATAAATAAATAGACTGCCTAATTTAAAACTAACTAGTAATGTGAAATCTAGAAAAGTGGCTTTAATTTTGAAAAAAGATGAAATGTAGTTTGTCTTTTATGAGGTGGATTTATGAATATATTTTTGGTAGCAAACGATATAGTGGATGTGAGGTGATGTGGGAATGTTATTAGTTGGGATGATGTTATTATTGGGATCATGTAGGTATTTTTGTGTTCTATGATATTATATATATATATATATTGTATATTTTTCTGATTTTCTATACATTCCACAACCATGTTGAGAAACTAGTTCCAATAACCAAAAGTTTTGGGAGTATTTTTCTTAACATCCCAGTGGTGAGGATGGGTGGATGGCCACCCACTCTCCCCTTCTCTATATTTTAGGAAAATATTACTTGTAATGAATATGATGTCCAAAAGTAAAAAGAAAAAAGAAAACTAGCAGTAGGTGATGTGATGTCATGTCCTGGGTTTCGTTAGGTGAGGTGTGATGTGAAGACCCAGGTTTCATCAGGTGAGGTGTAATGTGATGACCCAAGTGTATTTGGGAGAGGTTTGATGTGATGACCCATGTGTTTTTCAGTGATATAATGAGATGGATTATGGTGGGGTCATGTATAGTAGGATATGAGAATGAGTTTAATTTCCTTTATGTTCAAGAAAATTTACTATTATGGTTATGGATGTGATGTGATTTGATGGCCTAGGTGTCTAAGGGTGGGATGTGATTTGATGTGATGAGATGTTATATAAAAGAGGTGGGAGCACCAATACATACATCATTTTGTAGTAAGGGAGGATAATCAGTTGTAAAGTAGTGGGGGTACTATTTATCAATATGATTTATTATTATGTTATTATATATGGATTTCTTAATTGGTGAGAGTGCCATGGTGAAGATGGTTTTGATTAGTTATCATGTTTAGGTGCCATTGGTTCTACTATTTTCTAACAGAATCTTTATTATGCTCTTTTCACATGTGTATGAGAGACCTTGTATATATTACTGAGTATACTTGTGTGATCACCATATATATATACAAAATGATTTTGAGGTATCCAGTAAGACTTCATGGACAATGATGGAAATTATTAGCACATACCTTTGGAACTGTTTCCATGTCACCACCTTTGATTTTATTTTGGGGGTATTTCGTTTGAAGACATTTATTTTTATCTATTTTATTTATACATTCAAAATGGGACGGTTTTTTCCTTTTATATTATTTCATTGAGTTGTCTTGTCATATTTATCCTATATTTTTATCAAATATATATTATAGATGGTAATTCCTCTAATTTGTGAGTTTTGTATCCCTTTTGTGGTAGTTTCCATCATGGGTCCTACAAGAGGTGGGACTTGGGGGTCATTATATCCCTTTATTCATTGTCGGCCCAAGAGTGGTACCTTTAGAGTGAGAGGTCGTGACAATTTTTTATAACACTAATACATAGAATATTTTTAACTACTCCATGATCCATTATTTTAAACATAATGGATAAATAATTATTTTCCTCATTTACACTAATCATATTGGTACAAAAAAGTAAGATATCATATACATATAGATACACAATAACTCCACTTTCATTAATAAATATTTAATAAACCCACATATACTTATTTTTATGGATAAGGACATTATATTATATTATAGAATTAAATATTTCATGCCATTTTTTTAATCTTATTTTAGTCCATAAGTAGATTTAACTAGTTTGCATATTTTCATTTCATTAACTTGTAGTAAAAACTCTTATGGTTGTTACATGTAGATATATTAATTTAAATATCTATTTACAAAATTAATTTTATTATCCATTTTATGGACATATAATGGTTTAATTAAATATAACATAGAAAATATCATTATTGAAGTAATTCAATCTATATAAACATAAATATCAAAATCATAAATACTTATTTTCTGAAACCTTGGACCACAAATATTAAATTAAATGTTATAATTTTACATTTTTAGTAAATTTTCTATTCCAAAAAATTCTAAAAAAACAGTTTTTTATACTTTTGGAAATTCCATAATCACTCAATTCTTATTACCCATAATGAAATATTTTTCATCATCAATTTACTCTTTCATGACAAAAACAACACTAGAATATATAACTACCATATATGTATTTGGATAATCATTTATAGTTAATACCATAAGACACTTATTCAAATGATGATTACATTTCTATCTCTCAACAAGGAATAATTTGGAATCAATAGAAATAAAATGAATATTTAGATATTTTTACTTTATAGGTATTGTACTCTATTTGGGTTGAAATCAATAATAATCATTATTCTCTTCTTTTGTATTTGAACTAGTTGGAGTAAAAAATATATAATTATGAGGAACGATTTCCTCCACATTTTATTTATAATATTTATTTGTAATGAAATCTATATCCATTCATTCAATAATATATTTGGCTTTAAAATCCATAACTCTCATTGATTTTCAATTTATCGCATACCCAAACAAAACATTGTGAAATAAAATTGAAATAATCGTCGTTATATTTTGAATAGGAACTATATAGTTATATAAACACTCACAAACTACAAAATATTAAGGATTAGATCTTATACCTTTCAAAATTTCATAAAGGGATGACTTATTCTTCTTAAATCCAATTCTATTAGGAATATTACATGCAACTAATAAAGTTTCTACCAATAAATTTAATTGTATCATAGATTAATTAATCTTTAAACTTACCATTTATACTAAACTATGATTGTTTCTATTTAGATAATCTATTTTTATGAGGTGTATATGGTATAGTTGTTAAATGAATTATTCAAAAAAATTCAATAACATCATTAAATTCAATCACAAAATATTCAAAAACTATATGTGAGAATAATAATTTATTCCTTTTGTTTAGTTTTATTGAAGATTCATATTTATTTTTATTGAAAAAATTAAATGTTTTGTAATTTTATTCTAAAAATATATAAATGTAAACATCTACTATAATCAAAAAAAATCATAAAATACCTTATTATTCTTTGATTTATCAAACTATTTAATTAAAAAATATCGTGATGTATTAATTCAAATATATCATAGATATTCATAACACTTTGAAAATGTATTTTAACTCTTTTAAATTCTACACATGTTTCGAAATATTAAATTCATTGAAAATATTTTTAATTATGAATTATTTATTACATTTGATGAATTATAGATATTGTGTTCCAAATGATCATACCCTAAATTAGGTAAATAAATACAATTAATGGAAGATTCAAAAATATTATTAATATATAGTTGATATATGTAATTACATGAATGCATTTTCTCTATAAACTTCCCTCCATTCGACTAGATAAACTTATCAAATTCTACTAAAACCTAAATCCCCATCACAAATTGAAGTCCAATAGTGACTAGATTATTTTGAATTTAGGTACTCACAACACATTTAGAAATTTTATCTTATTCCTAGAATTAAATTCTACTTCCACACTTTCTTTGTTGAAAATAATGATACATTCATTATTTCCAAGGATTATGTTCTTAATGATAGTACTTTCATCAAATATTTTCAACATCAGATGATCCTTGCACACATGCATCATATATCCAGATCCAAGAAACCATCCCACCATTATCGAAGTCAAAATGAATTCAGATATCTTAAAAAATATTCTTCCATTAGTCATCATTTCTGTAGTGGGTTTGTTCAATTTTATGTGATTTCAAAATTCCCTTGAAAAATTACACATTTTTTCATTAAGAATTTATTATCAATTCTTCATAGATGGTAAGGATTTTGTATTTAATTGTTGAAATTGTTTCTTGGAATGAATGGAATTTTTTGGGTGTTCCCCCCTCAATGATATTAACCTTGGTATCAAATTATGAATCCATAAAAAAATCTTTCTACATGGATTCTTCTTTGATGTGTAGAATCCCATCAAGTTGTTCTAGATAAATATCCTTACAATTTTTAACTATTGATTCACCTAATTGTTTCCACATAAGAGGAAACCTAGAAATATTTTCACATACTTGAAAAGTTAATGATAGATTGATATTTTTGGGAAACGAGTTTTTTTGCAATGCCTTGGTGTTCTTAAACATCCAAAAATAACATCTTTCTATCAAATACTATGATTCTCAAATATTTTTCAATAAAAAACTCATTTGTACCTTCTACCTTAGCTTTATACATGATTTATTGCATGTACCAAATCTCCCTAGTGGACTTCATAAGGTGAATATTATCATAATGATGATTTGATAACATGTAAAGAACATTTACTCCATAAAAAAACCCCATCTTATTCATGGGTTTTCCTCAGTGTGTGAATGTGGTCTACTGGTTTCACACTAATAGATGAAATTTTCTTCATGGGGATAAATCCTTACGATTTTTGGAAAATATCATAAATAATGGTTGTGTTTCGATTGATGCATGCTCACTTCCCTTATAATTAATTTTCCCATACACAATTTTTATAGTAGGATAAATATACCTCCACAAGGATTCCATGAAACACTATATATAAGAAACAAACTAGAAAGATTGTCGGGGTGATTATTCACTATGATGTCAGAAAATAGCTATTCTCTCTATATTAAAAAGTACTATAAATTTAAACTAAGTATAAAAAAGTTCATTAGATCCCACTAGTCCTCAACATATTATGAGTCACACCTCTTTGAATAAAAGTTATAAACTCTATAAATAAAGAGTTTTACTACTTTAAATGAAGAGTTACAACTCTTCAACAAAATATTTACAAGTATTTGTATTATTAACCTTATATAAAGAGTTTCATCTATTTGTATATATTCAACTCCATCTTGTTCAAATATTAATATGGAAAATACTAATTAAATTAATTTGAAATATTATATTAATTAAATATAACATAGAAACCATAACCACTATACACGAGATGAGAATTATTCCCACAAATATATTCAACCATTAGTTTAGCTATAGTAATACCACCCCATTACAAAAAATTTATTCCCAAATATTCTCCAACCTATCATGAGGTGGGAATACTAAAATATATAAATACATCCTTCAATCTATAGAAAATCAACTGAACAACTATAAAACTATAGTAACACCACCTTATGAAACTAGTAGAAGATGTAGTTGAATCATGATCGTCATAGATTCAGGACACAGTAGGAGAGGTTAATCTTGTTAAAGAAGTTGAACAAATATACATCAAGGTTAATTACATGAATCAGTTGTATAGAAAACCAAAGGGTAATTAAGGGGATGAAAAATTAAACCTGTTATACCCTAGGACACCCTAAGAGGGTAGGGATGAATTTGAGTTTCAACATTCTCTTTTTATAAATGGATGTCGTCCCCACATTGGTAAGAACTCATTAATCATGTTTTAATATATTTTTCATTCACCAAAAACACAAAGAGTAATGAAACAAAATAGAATAATTAATAAATGGTTTATTAGAATGAGATTTTCATAAGAGAATAAGATGAATATGCTTTTTTCATACCCGAATCCACTAAACCCCAATGGATTTTTTCTTCTGAGTGTATTAGATTTAAAAAATATTTGGTGATAGTGAAATTCCTCTCGTAAATTACTTTGAATGACTACACCATGATCACTACATTTGATGAAGTCTTAAATAGTTTATTTATTTTAAGTTCACTTCCATTTTATCAAGAAAGTATGATTTTTTTGAATCATGATATCTTTAATTTGATCCTCCCAGAATCACTATGTTGTCCATAGAAACCATCCTTTGATATTCTTGAGCAAATACGTATCAGAACACACTATATAAAAAGTAACCATAAAGGACCTAGTTTAATGTGTACTCAATTTCATGAAATGAGTATTGAACCTGAAAAAAAATGTACTTCCCTTCAAATAATTCTCATTGAACATCGTTGAGCTCTTCAATATGATACCTCCATCTACTACATAATTAACCTCACAAAAAAGTAATACTATTTATAAAACACACACCACATTTCATTAACCTATCATTGCATACTTAATATCTTGGTCATGTAATCAAATTCATGGTCCATGTACTCAATTTTTCAAGACACATACTTTCATGAATCTTAACAAGAAATCAATTTTTCATATCAAAAAATTAGAAAACACTGGAAAAAAATTCTGTTGAATAAACTTCTTCCATTCCACTAGCTGGATTCCATTATCTAGAATCTATCTTCAATGTTCTCAAAACTGAAGAATTAGTAGGTGTAATTAGATCATAATTTTCTTGAAAAAATCAGATTATTTTCATAATCAAGGAATAATTTGACTTGTATATGATAAATAAAATAATGAATTATATAAATAAATTAAACATCAATTAACTTTTAAATGTTTGAACCAATATTGAATGATCATAACATATAATTTATAATTAATTTATATATAGATTTGAAATTACCTTTTCATGTAATTCATTATTCATTGAAGATGTGGGAAAAATCCTCATCCCAACATCATCTCATAATAAAATCCAAGAGTAGAATCACAATAGTGGAGTTCCACTTATGACCCAATATCTCATAACTTCTCTATCTAATCATCTGGTGATAACATGGTCAATCATAATCATGTTAATCTTTAATAATCCATCACAAAAATAATCCATTAATAGATGAATGATTATTTGGGTTCTCTTATGTAATTGTGAGAGTAGAGGAGGATGGGTTCTATAGTCATTAAGAACGTTCTTAAGAGGTTTCTTTCTTTGAGATTGGTATAATATTCCCTAGTTTTATTGTCCATAACAAGTATCTCTCCCTAGAATGATATATATCTGAGTATTTATTGAGCTATGTTAGAGATAAAAATTACACAGGGACCCATATCAAAATCCTTATTACTTAACAAACCCATTTTGAATGAAATTATAAATATAAATATCTTTTTCTTGACATGCGTAGTAATCATAGATAAATAAATATCATTTAACAAGTAAATAAATAAATATTTATTTAAATGTTATTTTATATATAATTTTCAACTAGGAAATTAAACTCTATATGTTTATCCTCCTCGATATTTATTTAACCTTAAATCAAAACTATTTAATTATTATATAATTATTATTTTATTATTCACTATAAACATAATACATATTTTTTTTCAGAAAATCTTATGAAAAAATATTTATTTTCATTTTACTCACATATTTATTCTTCCAAATATCTAGTCATTTATACTTTTTTCTCAACCAAACCCTAATAACTATTAATCCAAAAGGTGGGAATAATCGTTATTTAAACATGTTAAATTCAAATTAGAATAAAACTAATATTTTTGATACACGTAGCATATGTAACTACAAGACCCTTTATTAGTTCCATTATGTGGAACAACATAATATCTATGGTTAGTGTCTAGTAACATGCCATGGCTCCCATAGAGAATGAAGTAAATGTTTCAATGACATAAAACCTCATACAAACACTCAATTTGAATTGTAATCATTTTACAAAAAGTGTATCTTATCATCAATGATGCATGAAGGTGTCATAAACTGATCTTCTCAATGTCATTTTCTTTAAATTTTGGGAAGTGAACATGACCACAAAACACCATGTCACAAGAATTAATTATGTTGTTCCATTTCTATCTAGGGGTCCATGATATCAACATGTATACATTAACAAAAGGGATAAATATTTTCTCATATCATTCATTAACATACTTTCAATCGTGACAAAAACAATATATCCTAAAACCAATAAACATATAAATTCACTCTTTTTTCCATACATTAATGTATGTGTCTCATGATATTCATTAATAATAATTGTAAAATAAGATTATTAATACTCACATTATAATATAATAATATATAATGAAGTATATAAATGTGAATTTTCTATAGGATTGTTAGTTCTCATAATTTCTTACCCTAAAAATTATTGATGGTCTAAACTATTAGATTATTTCTCAAATAACTAGGTATCTCCACCCCTTATAGACAGTATCAATTGTGTTTTATAAAATGATATCATCTAACTATATAACATATATTTAAGAATATTATCAGGGAATTTCTAGGTTCTCATTACAATAATCAACTTATATAATGTATCAGTGTGGCAATTATCCTTAAGACAATATAATATTATATGTCACAATAAATAATAATTATGATGTGATAATAAGATTACTAATACTCCAAAAATTGAATACAATTAATCATAAAGTACAAAGATGATGGTTCTCTGGAACTAAATCCAACTGTCTCCAATTTTACTAGACACAACTACCAACAACCTTTAGTCTACTAAATCTCACATGATACTCATTCTTCTTTTAAGATTATGATTTATTCAAGGGGTATCATATTTTTTATCCTTTTAAATTCTACTCACCAGAAATTCACCCCAATGAGATAAATATATCAAGAGGTTTCCATCCATAATATGTTCTTTTTTTATTAGTATGACCCTATATCCTTTGTGAGAGCTGACACTATAATATTATAATAATATAATATGACACAGTCTATACTACTAGGAACCGCATCAAGATCACAAAATTTTGTTTTCTTAAAATTAGCTTATTTACCTGGATCACAATTAATTATATACAAGGAATACATTATATATCAATGATAACTAACTACTTTGAACTCTTCAAGATCACATTCCATAGGTTGATGCATGATAAATATCTTGATTATGACATTAGATCATTTTGATAAATATGAGAGTAAAAATGTGTATAAGTCATGATGCCTATATCCTCTACTACTCAACATACCAGACAAATATCCCTATTTTTCCTCATATACTTAATGATGGACTCAAATAATTAAATATATCATGAACTAAATTATAATTTTTTTAACCTAGATTAGTTTGAAATCTTCTTATTATACTCAAGGAACATTCAACACCAAGCCTATTACATAACATTGTATATATTATTCACCCTAGTGTACATGTTTATGAGATATATATATATCCCTCTATATCTCCCTCCCATATAGTTTTTGAGGATACTTTTTCTTAGATATATAGAATACATTAAATACTGGATCAAATTACCTCTTTTTTTTCCATAAAAATATCATTAGTATCTTATAAATGTAAAAACTTTTACATAGTGGAAGAAGCCTCCTGAATCTATTAAACATGTTCTAAGCCCAGTTTCCTAGATTATGTGCCTTATATTAATACATTGGTATGTTTACATGGATTTCACACCCCAAAAGATAGAATGTTTTTGTTGTTTTGGAAAATGAGATACAAACAAATGATTTACTTTACAATATCAATGATAAAACAACATTACAACTCCATTTGAAACACCCATAAACTCTTAGATTATTCTTGCAAGTCATACATAATAATATGCATCTTCAAATCATATGGAAAAATAAAACATAAGAAAATAGTGCACTCAAATTCTATGTAAGGTCATGTAATATAACAAAAGTTATCATAAATACAAACATTAGGCACAGTGAATAAATAAAAACACATACTTTTAAAAATAAACTTGAACATAATATGGAATGAATGAAATTTTATTACATAAATCCATATAAATGATCATATGAGAATTAAACATATCCATGGATATTCTACTAGTTGAATTATCATAGGGTTTTCTCAAATAATATTATCATAATGAGAGAATGCATAATACCAGACATCAGAAACATATTGTTAAGGCCTCCTTCAAAATGTCTAAAAATACTAGGGCAAAGACTTGGTGAAAACCCAATTTTGTTTTATCTCATGAGATATATTGATGCATCGAAGGGATATAGAGGGCCCCACACATGAATTTATAGGTTTAATTCATTCCTAATATTTCCGGGCATAAAAATAAACAACATGAACATATGAAATAACTTTCCCCAATCTGTACACATAATCACTATCCATTATCATCAGTATGGCGAATGATATCAACATAGAACATCCAAAGTCAAACTGATCATAACCCATTTATTAAATTATGGTAGACGATAATCATAAGATTTTAATACCAATAAAAAAATATTCAATATGTGTGTTGAAATGTAAGAACATTCGCTAATAAAATCATCAAAGAATTCTTTAGAGTAATAATCATTTACTTTGAATAGAAAAGTTCATTTGGATAAATATTTTCATAAAACCATAAATAAACTAATATAGTTTTTCATGATAAAATGAGTGGTTTTAGAAAAATAATAATGGATTAAAATATATTTTACAGTGCACCTGAAAATATGTAATAAATTGGGATGTTCCCTTTAGTCGATCTTGCTAATCGTAAAGAAATTAGCAGGGGCCTTTTAAAAAAATAACTCTTCCACACAAAAAAGATGAACTAATCATAATGAATGATTTGGGAACATATAAATAGAATATATAATAATTTAAAAAAATAAATTATTAATTAAATTGGTTTATAGAGGAAGAAATCACAAGCAAAAAATGGAGGTTCAAGAAGAAAACCCTTACCTTATGTCTGAATGTGTTCTTCACATGATCATAATATCTTATATATTAAAATTAAATCCATTAATTAATTAATTAGGAAAATTTTCTACATTTTTTTTATTTAATAATATTTTATTAAGTTCATTTATTCTTTTTTTGATGAGGTATAAGATTTAATTGTATTGCTTATGAGTATTTGTTTCCTCAGTTTTCACGATCGATATAGTTATGTATGTGTATGGAAGTTAATGTAGAATGGGTATAATTATACATAATTGAATTTATATGATATTAATTAACATAAATAAGATTAAATTTTTATATAATTTTTTGTATGGTATGAGGATGAATTACTAGGTTAATCAATTAGTGATAATCGTTAATATAATTTTAGCGACTATCGATCATAACAAACTCATGTTGTTTTATTGATATTTATTATGTAAATATGTTAAATCCATAACATAATAAAGGTTTTAAAATTTATATTATTTTTTTGTTTAAACATAAAATTGGTTTCATTACCATCATTGAAGGAGAAGTTGAAGAATGAAAATTCGTCATCCATGAAGGTTGTAAATCAACACCTCAGAGATGATGATTTTATTTTGAAAATAAAAGAGAGAGAAAAAGAATTTGAAGAAGTTTATTCAATTAAAATGACATAATTAAGGTATATAGATGATAATGTAGTTTTCATGATCATTTTGATAGAGTAGGTGAACAGATAATAATAAAATATAAGTACTTGACAATAAATAAAAAGGGAAAGGAAGAAGATTTTACCTCTTGAATACCCCTTGAGAATCTCCATAAGGGTATTTATTTTGGTCTTTTTTGATAAATAGAGCTTATTAAAGTGTGGTTGGATCTTGTGAATAGTTTAGGGTAAAAAATTGTCATGTCTTAATACTTGGAAGGTCTGAGGAGATGTGGGGGTGAGGGGTGGTTATTATAGTGGAAGAGAGGGGTAATTTATCATTATTTTAATCATTATGTTTTTATTTTTCTCAATAAAATAAATATTATTGATTATTAAGAACAAATATAGTAATAAATTCATGTGAGTTTGAAACAAAGGTTCTTACATCATCCATGAAACAATGTATTTATCTTATAATGCATTTATGCTGTAAATTATCACATATTATTATTCAATAAATATTCAAGTATTTTTTGAAAATCCTAAATATTCCCCATAAACATTTTTCGAAGTGTACAAATGAAAAAAATAACTCCATTTTATGAATATAATTTTCTAAATATGAGAAATTTAATTTTTAATTAAAATCATCATTTACTCAAAAAATACATTTTCAAAAGATTAAACTGATTTTATAATACCATGAAATTTTTTCCAAAGTATTATTAGATTATCGTAAAATTATAGTAAAATTAAATATTTATTAATGAATACTTTTTATGAAAATGAATTTCTTTTAAATCCATTTATTAATTATAAAATTTAATTAAATATTTATTACTCCAAAAATACCAACACTCAATTACAAATTTTTAAAATATTCACTTACTTGTACTATAATATAATTATACCATACATTAATTTATAAGGTGCCTAAATTTTATTCATACTCTCATGGATGAGGCTACTATTCATTTGGCCAATTTACTATTCATAAGGGTCATATTACTATTCATAAATAATCATTACTCTTCAAAAGGGTCAAGTTACTATTAACCAAAAAATTATGTTGATCTTATCAGACACTAAATATCTTCTGGATCACAACCATGTTTGTCTATTTTAAAAAATTCAAAATACAAAGGTGGAAACATTATGTTTAATGGCTAGTTTATAATTATCTAGTTAAAATAACTATAATAAAAACTGTTTTTTCATGGAGACTCAGTGTTGTGTGCCTTATATTCTATATTAAATTTATTTATAAATAGTTGGGGTGTAACATTATCCCCTCCTATAAAATAATTCTCCCTCAAAATTAATAGAATGTTACCTCATTAAAATATTTGTGTTGAACTTCATCATAATTAACATAGGCTCACAGGCCACCACTTCAATTTTTTGATTTTTCCAAAGTAATTTTACCGGATGATTCACTTGATTCCACAAAACATGTTCTTTAGTGTCTAGAATCTGGATAGGCTATTCATAGTGAGATAAGTTAGGCTCTCATTCTAGTCCATCAGAAGTGATGACATGTGTTGCGTCTAGCATGTACTTTCTTAACAAGGAGACGCAGAACACATTGTATAGATTAGAAAGGTAGGTGGAATTTCTAAATAATAAGCCACAACTATGATTCTCTCCAGTATTTCAAAAGAACCAATGTTCTTAGGGATTAGTTTCCATTTCTTCACAAATATTATAACACCCTTCCATGAAGATACATACAATAAAACATTATCTTCCACTTTAAATTACACATCCTTCCATTTATTATCAGTATAGATCTTTTTCATTCTTTTAGATTGTTTGATATTTGGTTGAATATAATTTACCTTTGCTATTGTTTTCTCTATTAGATGTTGGCCTTAAGGCTTATCTTCACCAACTTCATTCCAACATGATGGTGTATGGAATATTTTTCTAATCAGTGCTACATATGGTGTTTTTTTAATAAATGAATAGAAACTACTATAATAGAAAAAATATAAAAATGGAAAATACTAATCCAACATACCTTTAAAGCCAATAAAGAATGATCTCAACATGTCTTCTAATATTTGAATCAATTTTTCAAAGTTCCTGTCAGTTTGGGGAGATAATAAGTACTTGAATGAATCTTATTATCCAAATATTTAAAAAAACATTTCACGAATTTCAATGTAAATAATGGATCATGATAAAAAAAAGTTGAGAGTGGTGCTCCATAAATGTCCCTTAAAATCACTTTACATCTTAGTGCTACTAGGGTGTATAGATAAATTTGAGCTATATGAATAATCCAATAACTCTCTTTTTATCTTGGGTATAGAGGGAACACATAGCCTCCTCCCATGTTTCATAATTCCATCTTCATAGAGGAATTATTCCAACATCCCATCATTCATAGTATTAATTTTCTTTTGAATATTATCTTCATCAAACAAATAACTTTTTGTCATAACTAATAAATATGGTTTGGAAAATGATTGAAAATCTAATGATGTCTCACCTTCTTTGATAATTCCCGTATCTATCTTTACTAGATCCATGAACACAGGATCACTTTCAATCCTCATTTTGTTTAGAACCCCATGATCCTACCTTTTTAATGTATATGCACATTATTTTTCTTCCCAAAGGTGTAGTGTATGGAACAATCATTATCCTAGAGTAGATCAAGCTATCATTTTTGCCGCGTGTTGAGTTCTTTCTATGAGAATATATATTTAATACTCTTATGATCTGTATATATCTCACATATTTCACCGTAAGGATAATGTATCCATATCATTAGATATAATATTACAACTACTAACTCCATACCATGAGTTGGATATTTTTGTTCATGAATTTTTAACTACATTGATTTATAGGAAATAAATCAATAATTTTGTATAGGGACAAAACTAGGTCTTTTATTTGATACATTACTCTAAATCAACAATCCACCATTTCCTGATGGTAGAGTCAGGTTCATAGAATTCACGAATATACTCTTAAAGTCTTCAAAACATTCTTCACATTATTTGGTCCATACAAACTTAACCCCTTTATAAGTAAGTTTGGTTAAAGTTTTAGCTATTGGGGTGGTGTTCTGAATGGAATATTGATAATAACCTAATAAATTAATAAAACAACAAACCTAAGTTATTTTCGTTTTATTAGATCATTCCATAACTTCGTTTATCATTGTAGGATCAACTAAGATTCCATCATTAGAGAAAATATGGACAAGAAATGAAACTATTTGAATCTATAATTGACACTTGATAAACTTCTCTTATAAACTATTTCTTCTCAAAGTATTCATAATAATGTGGAATTTATTCTTCTTATATTCATAGATTTTGGAGTATACCGAGATATCTTTAATAAATACAGCAACAAATTCATCAAGATATTCCTTGAAAACACTGTTAATTAGATAAATGAAAACATAGGGTGCATTACTTTATCCAAAAGTCATTACTATAAACTCATAATGCACTACTGGAAACTACCCATTTCCCAACGCTTCTTTACCAATAGTTTAAACAAACCGCTAGTAAAGAAGCCCTTTCCAAATGGTTTTAAAAAACCATTGGCAAAGGGGTGTCCAAAACACAATTTCCCAATGGTTCTACAAGAACCGTTGGGAAATGGTCACCCTTTAGCAATAGTTTTGAAAAACCTTTGGTAAAGGGTCTCTTAGACACCCCTTTCCCAACGGTTTTTAAAAACCATTGGGAAAGATTTTCCCCAAATACAGAATCGTCCAATCTCTCCACCATTTGCGACAGAACCCTAATCTGTGCACGGCTCCGCTGCTCTCACGACTTCCCCCATCCGAACTGGTCAAACTACATCCAAATCATCTCAAATCAGGTATTCTATTCTTCACACACATAAAATATTTAAGTGCTACCTTGTTTTTATTGTTTTTCATATCATATTTTAGTTTTAGGTTTTGATTTAGATGTGTATATCATAATTTTGTGTTTTGATTTAATATTGACTTTACCCATTCCAATCAATTTAATTAATTAAATCCTTAACCCTCCATTGAAGAAGAAGAATCTCAAATTCATTTCCATTGGATTCTATATTTTCTATGTATGTGTTTTTATACTTTTTTTTCCATCTTGTAATTAATTTTTACTTGGAAATTTATTTATATTTGTTTAATAATTTTGAGCAATGTTTTTATGAGTGTTTTCCTTAAAATTCCTTGAGGAAAGTGTTTTATTAAAATGATTTTTTTTAATAAGGCTTGTGTAATGTAATTTGTTTTAGTACACTCTGTGACTATGTTTGGTATTTAGTAACACATGAGATAACTGGTGTGTCATAATGTGTTGTGAAAGAGATTCCATGGTTGGTTCAAGATTATATTTACGTTTAGAGCCAATTAATGAGTTGTTTTAAAGATATTTTGAGATATTTACCTTATGTTTATTGGTGAAAACTGGGAGTTTTAGAGGTGGTTCATGATTAAGACATATAATTACTGCAAAACATGTGGATAAACCTTTCATAGTAGTGAATTCTTGAAATTTTTTATGTTTTTTGTCCTTTTTTATTTGGAGTTTCTTTTGATGGTGATGTTTATTATTGTTACCTATGATGGGAATTTATTTTTGTTTCTAAATTGGCTGAGACTCCCCCACCATGCACAATGTATGCAACCTCTACCCTAATTTAATCATTCTGTTTACACAGCGTATGCAACCTCTACCCTCATTTAATCAGTGAACTCAGATTTTTAATTTAATCCTTCATTGTCACTAGTATGTAAGAAATTGAATGATGTAAACCCATCCTCACATGATTTCTTACCTTAGATAGTGTTCAACATATGGAATATAAGCTTTTGAATTCATCAGTTAACCAGGATCATTTATTCCATTTCCCCCAAGATGACTGTACTAATATAACTTTAGGGTCAACTAAATATGGTTCTCATTGTACGTTGTATATTATGTGTCCTTCTTTGTCAATACTCACTTTCATGAGGGTGGGGTTCTTTTCACTACCCATTCTGGAATGCGTAGACAGCCATAAAAATGTTAGATAAGTCACAAGTTTAATTCAGTAATGTTGTTATCATTGACAAACTTTATTAAGAATTTAAAATTTAAAAATAAATGTTTTTGTCTATGCTTAATGAAATTAAATCTTTTTACAATCCATGAACAACCTATTAGTGTAGAAACCTAAAATTTATTCACCCATGGGGTGCACTTGACTTAGGGAAGTAATTGGGTAATGAAATGTATGGCCATAGAGGTGTCAATAATGAGTTATTGAACATGAGTGAATGATTTGGTATGCCTATAACACATGATGGGACCTGAGGCATGTGCCTCTTATAGACCTAATGAAAATGAATATAAATAAATTTTAATTTAATTTATGAGTACTTGTTCTTTACATTATTTTAATAGTTCACCAAATCAACTAGAAACTTATTCCTTTATTGTTTACTTATATGTATTTTCAATTAAAGTTCAATCCTATTGAATTGTTTATGACAAAATGACTTATATAAATTCTTTTCATAGAATGGACAGAAGTTGGATGTATGAATCCGATCGGATCTCAAGCGATTTTCAAAACAATTTGGACAGATTTATAGATTTATTATTTCACAATGCTTCATATAGTGGTCGCATGCACTGCCCATGTTCCAATTGTGTTGTTAGACCTTGGTTGAGCCGTGAAGAAGTCAGCTACCACATAACCAAAAATGGATTTCAAGAAAACTACTTTTTTTGGTATCACAATGGGGAGAAAATGAAATCTCAAATTGGTGATGATCAAAATGAAAGGACTGGAATTGAGAATTTATTAGATGATCGGTTTCTGTTTATTCGTCATCATGAAAAAGAAAGGATTTCAACTCAAGACGACTTCGATATGATCACAGCTGATGCATCAATTGAAAATGATGATATTGATAGGGTGAAAAAATTGAATGATGTTTCCACGAATCTAGTATATCGACAATGAAATAAAATGAAAAAGCTGGAATTTTTAATCTGATTGTTTCATGGGAAAACTATGTATGGGATTTCTAATACAGCAATCGATTACATTCTTACCCTCTTGAAGGATTTACTTCTAGATGATGCAGATATTCCCTCAAACCACTATATGGCATGGAAGTTAGTTGAGGAAATTGGTTTTTTAAGAAAAAAAATTCATGCTTGTCTGAAAGATTTCAGTTTATTCTGCGAGGAAACCACTGAACGAAATGATTGTATAAAATGTGGAACATGCCGCTGGAAGTCAATATCTGATGGAACACCATACCGCGTTCCACAGAAAGTAATGTGGCACTTTCCATTGATCCCCAGACTCCAGAATCTTTTTATGTCTGATTACATATCAATAAAAATGATATGGCATGATACCGAAAGAAAGAAGACTAATGATGAGTTGGTTCATCCTGCAGATGAATTTTCATGGTATAGATTTGATGCTCGACATCCTAATTTTGCAGCTGACATGCGTAATGTGAGGTTGGGTCTTTCATGTGACGGTTTTAATCTGTTTGGGTAGATGCTTACTTCGCACAACACATTGACTGTTTTTATACACATTTATAATCTTCTCACATGGTTGTGTATGAAAAAACCTTTCTCTTTCATGAGTATACTCAAATCTGGTCCTTCTGATCTCAACATTGATATTGATGTATACATGAAACCTTTAATAAAAGAGTTGAAACTTCTTTGGGATGTGGGTGTGCGCACATACGATGCATGTTCGAAGGGCATATTTTAGATTCGTGTTGCACTTATGTGGATGATCATTGATTTTCCAGATTATGCAATGATTTATGGATGGATCCCAAAGGGAAAACTTCCATTTCCAGTTTGTATGAAGAATACACGATCCATAAGACTGAAACATCACTGTAGTTTCAGTTTTATGGGACATCGATGATTCTTGCCAAAGGATCATCCATATAGAATGAATCATCAAAGATTTGATAATACCATAAGGACTGATGATCCACCTCAGCGTATGTCTAGAACTGACATGCTTAATGAATTGAAAGATTTCAGTTTTTTGTTCGGGAAGGGTCAAATGAAATCTGGAAAGAGAAATAATGTTTCCACTGAAACCTGTTACAATTGGAGGAAGAGGAGTATCTTTTCTGATTTTCCTTATTGGTCATCCAATGTATTATTTCCTTGCTTAGACATAATGCATATTGAAAATAATATATGTGAAATGTTGATTTCGGTTATTCTAAATGTCAGGGGGAAGAAAAAAGATGATTTACGATCTTAGCGTGACTTGGTGGATTGGGGCATCAGACCAGAATTGCATCCTATGTGTATCAGTGAAAATAAATGGCAACTTCCGTGTGCTTCTTATGTGATGACACCTATGAAAAAAAACAATTTCTGGAAGTATTAGAGACTATTAGAGTTCCCGATGGCTATTCATGCAACATATCTAAACGGGTCAACAGAAGAAAGTTGAAGCTAAAATCATTGAATACACATGATTATCACATTCTACTGCATGAGTTTCTTCCAATAGCAATCCGTCATCTTTTGTCCAATAATGTAAGCGTGGTTGTTATTCAGTTGTGCCATTTTTTAAGAGAACTTTGTACTAAGAAGTTGTCCAAGCCTTTCTTGCAAAAAATGTTGACAAATGCACCATTAATTTTGTGTGAGTTGTAGGAAATATTTCCTCCATCATTTTTCACATGTATACTGCATCTGATTTTCCATATTCCCACTGAAATACTTCTCAGAGGACCTGTTTCTTTTCATTGGATATATCCAACTAAAATAAATATGTTCATGTTAAAGTCTTATTTCTAAAAAAGAAATCAACCTGAATGTTCTATCGTGAACGGTTACCTGGCTCCAGAATGTATTGATTTCAGCTCAATGTATTTGTTTGATCGTACTACAAGATTGAACAGACCAATGAGAAATGAAGAAGAACAATATGATCAAATTGAACCCATTTTTCCATCACTTCCTCAAACAGGAGGAATTTCTGGATCATATATATTGAAGACATTATGCCATGAAGAGCGGGAGATGGCACATCGCACAGTTTTATTCAACTGTGATTTCTTCGATGACTATATCATGTAACTAAATTGATTATGTATATCTTACATATATATCTGTTAAACTATTCATATTTTTTATCTACAGGGAACATAAAATAAAGATAATTAAAAATCATCATTCTTTATCTTTGAGAAAGAGAGAGACTTTGCATAACAAAGAGTTTTCTTCTTGGTTAAAATTGATGGTAAAAATATTAATGTTTAAAATAATTATATCAATACATAATTAAGTTTGATAGTCATTTATATTGAAGGTATTGAGTTTGTCTGTTGACTTTGTCTCTGAATAAATAAGAGCTTTGTCTATTGGTCCTAATACCGTGGTTCGTGACTGTAAATCAATTGTTATCAATGGGTACAAATTTATTGTCCCTGAAAGAGAAAATAATATGAGAACACAACATGATGGTGTTATGGTTACCGCCACAAAAATTGTTATGCCAATGTATCAGATAATAGACCATGATTTGAAAATTTGGGTTATTATGGAGTTGTTGAGAAAATAATAATATTGGATTATTACTCTCCTGGACGAGTCACAATGATGAAATTTCATTGGTTTGATTCAATGAAGAGACATGGAACATTTATTGATGATTGTGGATTTTGAGTAATTAATATGACTCGCACTCTTTCTACCGAAGAACCATATGTGTTGGCATCTGCGGCTAAACAAGTTTTTTATGTCAAAGACCAACTTCGACCTGAATTTAGTGTCATAGTTGAAGTAATTCCAAGACATATTTTTGATGATGGTGATGATGGAATTGACATTGTCCCTAGTGCCATTGGAACCAATCAATTTATTTCCTTTGATGAATCCAATAGCTCAATTTTCAGAACTGATTGTGAACCTGATGTTGTGGTTGAAAATATATAGAATCATTCATCCATGTTCTCAATTCTTTTGGTTTACCTAGAGTTGGGTTTTTAAGGTTGGTAATATTCAAATTTATTTAGTATTGATCACAAATATGTTTCATCTGACTTGATCGTTATGGGAATATTCGATGTTTATTGGTTGCAGTATTATTTGAATTGCATTTTCTAATTTGGAATTGAACTGTATTAAAACCTCGTCAAAAAATATTTCTAACTTGGTAAACATTACAACTTGTATGATTTATTAAATCCATTCAAGATCTTCTAAAATAATTGATAGCTGACTTGACCGTTATGTGAATTTTCAATGTTTATTGGTTGAAGTTTTATTCAAATTGCATTTTCTAATTTTTAATTGAACTATATTCAAACATAGTCAAACAATATTTATAACTTGGTGAACATTACAACTTGTATGATTTATTATATCCATTCTAGCTCTTTTAAAATAATTGATAGCTGACTTGACCATTATGTAACTTTTCAATATTTATTGGTTGCTGTTTTATTTGAATTTCATTTTCTAATTTGGAATTGAACTGTATTCAAACATAGTCAAACAATATTTCTAACTTGGTGAACATTACAACTTGTATGATTTATTAAATCCATTCAAGCTCTTATAAAACAATTGATAGCTAAATTACCAATTAATCCCCATATTCCCTCATATATTTATTTTTTAGGGGTTACACATTAGTTTCCTTTTTCTAATTAATTACATATTTTTTTTCAAAACCAAGAAATGAATCCAATTTAAGAGAGAAGAATGAAAAACAAATGGAGAATAATCGTCGAATGACGGAGTTGGGAATTCCATCATTAGTTCCTGTAGTGAGTACTTTACTTCAAATTGATATATTTAAAGAATATATAATATCGTGTGATTAATTTTTTTGTAAACATTTTTGTAGGATCCACCTATATGTTGACAGTTATTCAACAAGGAGCCTAGTACTGGTCCTAGTACTCAGGCCGGTGGTACGAGGAGGGTTCGTACCAGAGGTGGACGAGCAGGTGGGCGTACCCAACTAGACTCTTCCCATCCCACTGACATGTCATACTTCCCACATTATGATCCCGGTTTGTTGTTAGGGACACACGGGATATTTAGGCCTCCCATGTTTTCGCTACGTTCTGCATCTTCTGGCCCATCATTTTCACATCCCATGATGATTCCCACTCCCCAGTCAGCATCCAGTCAGACAACTGTCCCATATTTTTTTCCTTCTACTTCTGTCTCTCCGAGCTTCTGTAATCCATCATCTTCGACTCCTGTTCCACCACATGGTGTTCCATCAATTTCTGTGGATCCAGTGGCGCTCAACGATCAAACCGGAACATGTATATTTATATAACCCTAACAAAGTTTTATAGAAAAATTTATTTTAATTATAACATGTTTTGATAAAATATTTGTTTTTAATTCATGATAGATACATCTACTAACAGTAGTCGTGGGTGGGGGCGTACACGCATGTGTTCGGTGTGGAACCGCCACACACAGGTTATGGTGGATTATAATGAAGAAAATCAAATGGTTGAGAAAACAGGGCAGTAATGTCGGAGTTTTTTGGCGACGCTTTCCAAATACTCTGACATCATTCCGTCAGCCTGCTATCATAGAGGCATTTGCCACATGAGGTCAAGGATAGATCTTGGGTAGAGATATGGGTAAAAAAATATGTTCTATTTAATGCCATGAATTATTTTTTGTATTTATATGAATTAATATTTTGATTTCAGCTTCGATTTAATTTTCTCGATGGTGAGGGTGCATGACTGGAACGTCTAAAGGATTTAGGTGAGCTTTGGAGAGCCTACAAGCGTGAGTTGTATATTGGCTAGGTTTCTAGAGTTGGCACTGAGTTAGAGGTGATACCAGTGGTGGATGATTGTCCTATAGAGTAGTATAATGAGATGATTACTCATTAGATGAGTACCCAGTTTAAGGTATTAATAATATTTGAGGTATTTAAATAATAACTTTCAGGTTTTGCATTAACACTATATGTTTCATTTTTTGAATTTTATTTAGGAATCATCTGGAAAAAATAAAAAGAACATTGATGCAAAAAAATACCTCCACACACTGGGACGCACTACGATGCCTGATCATGAGAGGAAGCAGGTATGAAAATTGTTTATAAGTTTTCTTTACGACTTACACTTTCCTTTGTTTCCTCAATTATTTAATAGTTTCCTAAATATTTCATATAAATTTAGTTTTCAATGTCATTGTAGAGGAAAATACATAATATTGAAGGACGTGTGCCTCAATCAAAACTGTTTTGCTCGAGTAGACGGAAAAAGGATGGAAGTGCCATCAACGAAGCGACTCGGCAGCAGATTGTAAGATTTAATCTGTTGAATTTATATTTTAATATCTATTTTTGTAACTTAATGATATATTTATATTTGTAACAGGCTGCTTTAGAGGCCCTCGATGCCCAAGAACCAGACAATTTGATGCCAACAGATCACTTACATTAGGTGTTTGGAGAGGAGTATTCTGGAAGAGTACGCTACCGACCTAGGATAGACCCGACGAGGTATTATCCCTCCTCAGGTATGAGATGTAGTGCCACTGAGCTGCAGCAAGTTAGGGACAGGAAAAATAGGCTGAGAAAAGGGCCACAGAGATGGCAGAATAGTCTTCTAGGGAAAATAGTTCGTTTATGAAATTTATTGATGTTCTACATCCAACACTTCCAGCAGA
Source organism: Viscum album (assembly GCA_963277665.1). Taxonomy (NCBI): domain Eukaryota; kingdom Viridiplantae; phylum Streptophyta; class Magnoliopsida; order Santalales; family Viscaceae; genus Viscum; species Viscum album. The sequence goes on from OY728159.1 coordinate 101,825,125, forward strand.
GGCCAGCCCATATTTTGATGAATATATGCCGTCAATACGTTCTATATATGGTGCACCGGGTGGCAGTTCTAGTGGTGGTCAAGACGATGTCCAGCTTGACGATGATGATGGCGAGGAGTCTGATGCGAAAGAGGAGGGAGAGGAGGAGGTCGAAGAGGGTGGCGAGGGCGAGGAGGAGGGCACTAAGGAGGGTGATGATGGGGATGGGGATGAGGACGAGGGTGTTGATGATGGTGATAATGGGGATGGTGATGTGGGACAAAATGATCCATTACATTTTTGTCTAATATTACTGAGATTTGATATTTAATCTATTCTAGTTGTTGGTTTTATCTAGACTCGTAGTATAGTATTGGAGTTGAGATATTTTTATAAATTATCTGTTTTTATTGATGTTTTTGTATTTTAGTGGTTGTGTGTTTGGGAACCCCCCCCCCCCTCCTTCCTGGACCCTGGACAACCCCCACCATCCTCCTTGGACCCCGGACACCCCCTAGACAGCCCCCGGACAACCCCCCGGACAGCCCCTCCACCCTCCTCCCTGGACCTCAGACAACACCCCAGACAGCCCCCAGACAGCCCCCTGAAGAGCCCCCACCCTCTTCGTTGGACCCCGGACAACCCCTCGAACACCCCCCGGACAGCCCCTGGACAGCCCACCAAACAGCCCCCCCACCCTCCTCCCTGGACCTTGGACATCCCCCCGGACATCCCCCCCACCCTCTTCCTTAGACCCCAGACAACCCCCCGAACAACCCCCCAGACAGCTCCCAGACATCCCCTCGAACAATGTCTATCTTCTGTTTCAACCCCGCCTCAATCTGAGATGCGGTGTGGCCAGCACCACTCAAATTGTATGTCTTCTGTTTTAAAAGGACGTCATCTTAATTGAAAAACATCAACTGGCATTTGGAAAACCGACCAAACGCATTCGTATTGTGTCGATACTTTAGCACAATGATCCATGGGTCATATGTGACGTGAACGAGTCAACCCCACCTTAATCTGAGGCGCGGTGTGGCCTCCACCACTCAAAGTTTCTGTCTTTTGTTTAAAATGGACAACATTTTAAGTACATATGGAAATCTGACCAAATGCATTCGGTTTCCATTGAAACATTAGGAGAACGATTGATGGGTCATATGTGACGTGTACGAATCAACCCCGCCTCAATCTGAGATGCGGTGTGGCCGGCACCACTCAAAGTTTCTGTCTTCTGTTTCAAAAGGACGTCATTTTAATTGAAAAACATCAACTGGCATAAGGAAAACTGACCAAACACATTCGTATTGTGTCGATACTTTAGCACAACGATCCATGGGTGATATGTGACGTGTATGAGTCAACCCCGCCTTAAACTGAGGCGCAGTGTGGCCGCCACCACTCAAAGTGTCCGTCTTTTGTTTAAAATGGACAACATTTTATGTACATAGGTAAAACTGACCAAACGCATTCGGTTTTTGTTGAAACTTTAGGAGAACGATACATGGGTCATATGTGACGTGTACAAGTCATACCTGCCTCAATCTGAGACGTGGTGTGGAAGGCACCACTCAAAGTGTCTGTCTTCTATTTCAAAAGGATGTCATTTTAATTGAAAAACATCAACTGACATACGTAAAACAAACCAAACACATTCGGATTGTGTCGATACTTTAGTAAAATGATCCATAGGTCATATGTGACGTGTACGAGTCAACCCCACCTCAATCTGAGGCGCGGTGTAGCTGCTACCACTCAAATTGTATGCCTTTTGTTTCAACAGGACGTCATTTTAATTGAAAAACATCAACTGGAATATGGAAAACCGAATAAACGCATTCGGATTATGTCAATACATTATCACAACAATCCATGGGTCATATTTGACATGTACGAGTCAACCCTGCCTCAATACAAGGCACGGTGTGGCCGCCACCACTCAAAGTGTCTGTCTTTTGTTTCCAAATGACATCATTTTAAGTGAAAAACATCAAATGGCATATGGAAAACTGACCAAACACTTTCTGATTGCGTCAATAATTTAGAGAAATGATACATGGGTCATATGTGATGTGTACGAGTCAACTTTGCCTTAATCTGAGGCACGGTGTGGCTGGAATCACTCTATGTGGATCTCTTTTGTTTAAAATGGACAACATTTTAAGTACATACGTAAAACCAACCAAACGCATTTGGTTTCCGTTGAAACATTATGAGAAAAATTCATGGGACATATGTGATGTGTACAAATCAACCCCACCTCATTCTGAGACACGGTGTGGCCAGCACCACTCAAAGTGTCTGCCTTTTTTTTCAAAAGGACGTCATTTTAATTAAAAAACATCAACTGACATATGGAAAGCCGACCAAAAACATTCGGATTGTGTCGATACTTTAGCACAACGATGAATTGGTCATATGTGACGTGTACGAGTCAACACCTCCCTAAACTGAGGTGCGGTGTGGCCGCCACCACTCAAAGTGTCTGCCTTTTGTTTAAAATGGACAACATTTTAAGTACATATGGAAAACTAACCAAACGCATACGTTTTTCGTTGAAACATTAGGAGAATGATTCATGGGTCATATGTGACGTGTACGAATCAACCCCGCCTCAATCTGAGATGTGGTGTGGCCGGCACCACTCAAAGTTTCTATCTTCTGTTTCAAAAGAACGTCATTTTAATTGAAAAACATCAAATGGAATAAAGAAAACTTACCAAATGCATTTGGATTGTGTTCATACTTTAGAAAAATTATCAATGGGTCATATGTGACGTGTACGAGTCAACCCTGCCTCAATCTGAGGCGCAGTGTGGCCACCACCACTCAACGTGTCTGCCTTTTGTTTCAAAAGGATGTCATTTTAATTGAAAAACATCAACTAGAATATGAAAAACTGACCAAATGCATTCGAATTGTTTCAATACTTTAGCACAATGATCCATGGGTCATATTTGATGTCTAAGAGTCAACACCGCTTTAATCCGAGGCGTGGTGTGGCCGCCACCACTAAAAGGGTCTATCTTTTGATTCAAAAGGACGTCATTTTAAGTGAAAAACATCAACTGTCATACGGATAACCGACCAAACGCATTCGTATTGTGTCGATACTTTATCACAACAATCCATGGGTCATATGTGATTTTTATGAGTCAACCCCTCCTTAATATGAGGCACAGTGTGGCCGGAATCACTCTAAGTGGCTCTCTTTTGTTTAAAATGGACACAATTTTAAGTACATACGGAAAACCAACCAAACGCATTTGGTATCAATTGAAACCATAGGAGAACGATTCATGGGTCATATGTGACGTGTAGAAATAAACCCCGCATCAATCTGAGATGCGGTGTTGCCGGAAACACTCAAAGTGTCTGCCTTTTGTTTCAAAAGGACGTCATTTTAATTGAAAAACATCAACTGACATACAGAAAACTGACCAAACGCATTCGGATTGTGTCGATACTTTAGCACAATGACCCATGGGTCATATGTGATGTGTACAAGTCAACCCCGTATCAATCCAAGATGCGGTGTGTCCACCACAACTCAAAGTGTCTATCTTTTGTTTCAAAAGGATGTCATTTTAAGTGAAAAACATCAACTGGCATATGGAAAACCAACCAAACACATTCGTATTGTATCTATACATTAGCACAATGACCCATGAGTCATATGTGAAGTGTACGAGTCAACCCCTCCTTAATCTGAGGCACGGTGTGGCCGGGATCACTCTATGTGGCTCGCTTTTTTTTAAAATGGACAACATTTTAAGTACCTACGAAAAACTGACCAAATGCATTCGGTTTCCTTTGAAATTTTAGGAGAACGATTCATGGGTCATATGTGAAGTGTAAAAATCAACCCTTCCTCTATATGAGACGCGGTGTGGCCAACACCACTCAAAGTGTCTGCCTTCTGTTTCGAAAGGGCGTCATTTTAATTGAAAAACATCAACTGGCATACGGAAAACCAACCAAAAGCCTTCGGATTGTGTTAATAGATTAGAAAAACGATCCACGGGTCATATGTGACGTGTACGAGTCAACCCAAACCCAATCCAAGGCATGGTGTGGCCGCCACCACTCAAAGTGTCTGCCTTTTGTTTCAAAATGATGTCATTTTAATTGAAAAACATCGACTGGCATACGGAAAGCTGACCAAACACATTCGGATTGCATCGATACAACAGAACAATGATATATGTGTTATATGTGATGTGTACGAGTTATCCTCGCCTCAATCTGAGGTGCGATGTGGCCAGAAGCACTCACAGTGTCTGTCTTTTGTTTCTAAAATACGTCATTTTAAGTGAAAAACATCAACTAGCATACCAGAAACCGACCAAACGCATTCAGATTGTGTCGATACTTTTTCACAATGATCCATTAGTCATATGTGATGTGTACGAGTCAACCTCTCCTTAATCGGAGGCACAGTGTGGCTGGAATCACTCTAAGTGTCTCTCTTTTGTTTAAAATGGACAACATTTTAAGTACATATGGAAAACCGACCAAACGCATTCGGTTTCCATTGAAACTTTATGAGAACGATTAATGGCTCAGATGTGATGAGTACAAATCAACCCCGCCTCAATCTGAGACTCGGCGTGGCCGACACCACTCAAAGTGTCTGCCTTTTGTTTCAAAAGGACGTCATTTTAATTGAAAAACATCAACTGGCATATAGAAAATTGACCAAACGTATTCGAATTGTGTCAATACATTAGCACAATTATCCATGGGTCATATGTGACGTGTAAAAGTCAACACCGCCTCAATCCGAGGCGCGGTGTGGCCGCCACCACTCAAAGTGTCTGTCTTTTGTTTCAAAAGGACGTCATTTTAAGTGAAAAACATCAATTGGCATACGGAAAACCGACCAAAAGCATTCTGATTGTGTCGATACTTTAGAAAAACGGTCCATGGGTCATATGTGACATGTACGAGTCAACCCCACCTTAATATAAGTCACAGTGTGGTCAGAATAACTCTAAGTGTCTCTCTTTTGTTTAAAATGGACAACATTTTAAGTACATATAGAAAACCGACCAAACGCATTCGGTTTCCATTGAAACATTAAGAGAACGATCCATGGGTCTTATGTGATGTGTACGAATCAACCATGACCCAATCTGAGACGCGGTGTGGCCGGCACTACTCAAAGTGTCTGCCTATTGTTTCAAAAGGACATCATTTTAATTGAAAAACATCAACTGGCATACATAAAACTGACCAAACGCATTCAGATTGTGTCGATACATTAAAACAATGATCCATGGGTCATATGTGACGTGTACAAGTCAACCCCGCCTCAATCTGAGGCGCGGTGTGGTCGGTATCACTCTAGGTGTATGTATTTTGTTTAAAATGGACATCATTTCAGGTAAAAATATATGGTATACAAAAAACCGATCAAATTATGAATTGACTTCCGGATTCCACATATAATTGTCATCTAAATTTTAAATTGAATTCTAAATATATTATATATGTTTATAATTATGATATGAATTCTAATTTAATTATGGATGTGTATAGTTCCAGGATGCATTATAAATTAAATGTGTATGAATTTGTTCTCTATATTTATGTGTTAGTTGGTTATTGCAGGTAGAATAATTTTATATGTATGTGTTAGTTTATTGTAGGTACAATAATTGGATTGAAAATGGGAGGGCACAAAATGAGGCATGTTGTGCAAATTGCAGACCTGCTATGAAAATTGCAGGCTGCTGTGCAATTTGCACAGCATAGGCTATGACAACGGTTCAAAACCGTTGGCATAACATCTTGGTTCCTTTTTTTACCAATAGTTCATTGAACCGTTGGGAAAGAGGGGAAACCTTGGGATTTCCCAACGGTTCATGCCAAACTGTTGGGAAAAACTATCCCAATGGTTTGGCACAACTGTTGGGATAGGTGAGGCTTTCCCCACCCTATCCCAACAGTTCACTGAAACCATTGGGAAAACCTTTCCCAACGGCTTACTTCCCTATAGTTTGCAATACCGTTGGTATAACATATACCAACGGTTATGCAGCCCTTCCAAACAGTTCTGAACTCTTGGGAAAGGCTATATTTCTAGTATTGATGGCCATACCTTGTTAGAAATTTTTTATTTGGATTATCTTCCTTCCCAACACATAACTGATTATATATAGTTCAAAGGTAAATATTTTAAAAATATTGGGTTCCGTGAAGTTGATTAAATAAATAATAAATGTGAGGAAGATGATACTTGTCCCTTATTTTAACAACATTGATTACTGTGTATTCAATGAATATCCTTATAGATCTATCTTTTTCTTAATAAAATGAATAAGATCTCCCCATGGAGACAAACTAGGGCATATAAACCCTTTACAACTCAACTCCTCTATTTGTTTCATCAGCTCCACTAATTACAATTTTTCCATACTATAACAAATATTTGATATAGTCACTTCACCAAGAATTAAATAAATAGAAATCTCAATTTCCTACTGAGGAGGATGTCTAGGTAAATCCTCTGGAAACACATAAACATATTCTTGAATAATATATACATCCTCAATTTTAATATTTCTTTCTTCACACATAGATATTTCATTCACTTCATCACAAATAATTTAATTCATTAGAGAAACTGGGGTGGATCAGGATAAAAATCAGAGGACAATGTTTCTTCTCTAAAGATAAGGAACTCTACATCATTCTCCAAAACTTTAACTTACATTTTTCTTTTAATAGATATTCACATAATAAATTAAAATCCATTTCATAATGAGTATTATATAAAAATAAATCATAGTCATGACGATAATTTCAGCAACTAAAAAATGTTTTTGGGTCCTAAGGGTGATTGATCGACACATCTCTCGTACAATTATGCTTGCCTTAGGAATTTTAACTAAAAAATACATCATTAAATAAAATTGAAAATTTCTAAATTTCATGTAAAAATGTGAATATATAAAATAATGTGATGATCCAGAATCAAATAATGCATCGACTATGTTTGAGGAAATTATTGAAGTACCTACTACCACATCAGTTGGAACTTTAACCTCAATGGTTGTGATCGCATAAGCTTGTCCTTTCCCCCAGGTCCTGTTTTGGGGAACATTTCCTTGATACTTAAGAAAGTAATTTTCATAATATACGATCTCTTTAAAATTTTATCAGTGAACATTGTTAGATTATTTCTTTCCCTTGCAATCACAGGATTAGTGGCCTCATTCTCCACATTTGTAACAGACTCTTTTTCCTTTTAACTAGGCGTTGGGGTGTTTCCTTCGATATGTATCACTTGTTGGTAAACTCCATTTTTTATTCTTCCCTTTATACATTATTTCTTATTCCTCACTCTTCTTATCTTTCTTTAACTTAAATTCATAATACATAGATAATTATTTCCCTGTATTGGTAGCATAATAGACTATATATTCGTATAATGAAATTTTTTGGGAAACTAGTTCTTTTTAGAGGAATGGTTTTAAACCATTAAAGAATCGACCAATAATGCACCATGTATTATGTTTTTAGTTTGAAATATGCCTTCATAACCTTGTAAAATTTGATTTATACTTCACAACATTTTAATCTTCTTTCTGTCTTAGACTTATGAATTTCTTCTCAATATTTGGTCACTCTTCACAAGGTAAATACTTTTCATAAAATATTTCCTTAAAATCCTTAAATTCCATTGCTTTTATTTCTTCCTCCTCCTTCTTGTTTTGAATTAATTACCACCATTGATCAGCATCTTCTGATAAATGAAAAACTGTTATGATAAACTTCTCCCTTTTATTACTTCACAAAGAAAGAAATATCTTTTTCATAGAACATGTCCACTGCTATACTATAAATTAGTTTTAAGTTTTATTTAATGAAGGAGGATGTTTTTGCATAAAGTGGCCAGACATTTCTTCTATAAATTGTAGATTAGGATTCTCTATATGGAAAGGTTAATGTTCATAACCTAAGTTTGTTTTCCCAATACAGTTATATGTTGCTCTGCACTTGTTGCTGCTCCATAAACCAAAATCGTTATCCTGCATAATAGGTCAATCACTACATGGGATACACAAATTCATGAGGTTTCCATTCCTTCCACTAGTCATCATTTTTAAATAAAATCATACAATAAATTGGGATATGAATCAAATTTTATAATTTTAAACTAGAAAAGCACATAACATAAATTATAATTTTATGCATGCTTAATACCATAATAATAAGAATGGTTTTGGGGACATATTTATCAATAAATACATCATAATGGTTCATCTAGAAAATATTACTTATCCTAAGAGAATACCTTATATTTGTTAAACCAGGTGCGCAGTACGTCTTGTTGTCGTGTTCCAGGTTATCTCAAGTCTGATCTGAAACACCTTGTGGGAGTTGTTACTCCTAGGTACATATGTGCCAAAACCTCATCAACTTATAGTAACTAGAAAATGGTATAATTGAAATAAATTGCCACATAATATATACCATACCTAAATTATAGTATTTTATTGTATTATTATCCTCAATGTCTATTATAGGTTTTTGTTCCCTAATCTACATTTTCTATATCTAGTTTCCAATGTTTCTACTAAATAACCTCTGATACAAACTGTAAGACCCTGACATTAGTTTCCCAGAGCTAATACATTATATTAATATATTGGTATGTTTACAAGGGTTCTACATCCCAATGAATTGAATAGTTTAGTATTTTTGGTAAAAAAGATATAGAAATAGGATTTACAATACAACATGAAAGAAAAAACAACATTGCTACTCTATTAAAAACACTCATAAACTCTTTAATTGTTATATAAGGATATTAATAATAATATTCATATTCATACGCTGTAGAAAAATAAAACAAAATAAATGGGTGATCTCAAATTCCCATTAAGGGTAAGTAATAAAGTTGAATTTATCATAAAAATAATCATTTGTCATGGTGAAGAACTAAAAACACATTCCTTTAAAAATAAAATTGATCCCAATATGGAAAGAATGATAGATGATTAAATAAATACATATAAATGTTCATAAAATAATGAAACTTAACCATTGATGTTATACTAGTCAAATAATCACATGGTTTTTCAATTACTCAAATCATAGAGAGGGAATGAAAAATGTCGTACATCTAAAACATATTTTCAAGGACTCGACCAGGATGTTGAAAACTAAAAGGGTAAGGTCTTGACCAAAACCCAATTCGGTTATGTCTCATGATACCTATAGATGCATCATGGGGATAAAGAGGTCCCCAGCCATCACTTGATAATTCAAAATAATTTCTCTAATGAATGGGGAAAAACATAAACAACATGAACAAATGGAATAACTTTCCCCAATTTGTAGACATAATCACTAACCATTATGTGTAGTACAGTGAATGGTAACAAGATAGCACATCCACTGTAAAAATAATCATAAAACATTTAAAAAATATATTATATTATAATATTAGAAGATTTTAATCCTAATATAACATAGGACTAAAAATTAGTGTTTAATTGGATGAAAATGATTTAATAAAACCATCAAATAAATCTTGAGGGTAACACTCTTTTACATTAAAAATACGTGTTATTTTGGAAAAATATTTCCATAAAAAAATAAATAAACTAATATTGTTTTACATGATAAAATTGTTGGTTTTATAAAAATAATGGCGTCCTAAAATAGACTATATAGTACATTTCAAAAAAGGTAATAAATTGGGAAGTTCCCTTTAATTGAGTTGGCTTACCATGAAGAACTGAGAAGCATACCCTTTTAAAACCTGTATTTTCAGAAAATAAATATGAAATGATCAAAATAAAGGAAATTTTAACATATTGAAATAATTTTTAAGAATTATATAAATGAAATGAATAATTACATTGGTTTATAGATGAATAAATATGAACCTGAATGAAAATGGATGTTCAGGAAGAAAACCCTTACCTTATGTCTGAATGTGTTCTTCACATGATATTAAAATCAAGGATAATCATATTAAATCCATTAATTAATTAATTTAGAAACTTATATACATGTATTTTATTTATTATAATTTTATTAAGTTAACTGATAACCTTTTGGATGAGTAATAAGATACAATTTTATTACATGGGAGCATTTGATTCCTTGGTTTTCATGATCGGTATACATATTTATGAGTATGGAAGTTCATATGGAATGAGTATAATTATACAGAATTTAATTTATATGATATTAATGAAAATATATAGTACAAAATGGTTATATAATTCATTTGTTTATATGGTATGAGGATTAATTATTAGACAAGACACATAGGGATAATTATTTAGATTATTATGACAGTTATTGATTCAAAAAATATCAACTTGTTTTATCATTTATTATTATGTAAATATATTACTTCCAGAACATAATTAAGTTTTAATACCTATATTATAGTCTATTTTTATAAATATAAATGATATAATTACCATCCTTGAAGGAGAAATTGAAGAACAAAAATCCCTCATCCACGAAGGTTGTAAATCAGCACCTCATCGATGAAGATATCATTTTTTAAATAAAATAGGGAAAGGAGTTGATGAAAGATATGCCATTAATATGATATCATTACAGTTTATATATGATACTAGAGTAATCCTAATCATTTTGATCGAGGATATTAGGAGAGAATAATAAAATAAAATAACATGAAATGTAATTAAAAGAGAAAGGAAGATGATTTTACCTCTTGAATACTTCTCCATGAGAATCTCAATAAGGGGACTGATTTTGGTATTATAATGATATCAAGATATTATAGACATGGTAAAGGATAGTGGAAATAGTATTGTGTAGAAATTTTACATGGCTCAATTCTCGGAAGGTGTGAGGAGTGGAGGGGGTGAGTGGTTGTTTTTATAGCGGAGGAGATGGGTAATATCTCATTATTTTATTCATCATTTTATTATTTTTCTCAAGATAATAAATAATATTGATTATTATGACTAAAAATAGTAATACATTTATGTGATTTCAATCCAAGGGTTCAGAAATCATTCATGACTCCTGGAATAGTATATATAGCTGATAATGTATTTATAATGTAAGTTACCATATTTTACTAATCACAAGAAATTCATGTACCCTAGATAAAATACAAAAAATAACCCTAACCATTATTCAATGTGTAGAATTAAAAAATGAACAAAATTTTATGAAAATAATTTTCTAAATATGATAAATTTATATTTTAATTAAAATCATCATTTACCTGAAAATATATATTTTTTAAAGTTAAAACTGATTTTATATCACCCTGAAAAATTAAAAAAAAGTAATATTTGATTTTCCTAAAATCATTAGAAAATAAAATATTTAATTATGAATTAATTTTATGAAAATTAATTTTTTAAAATCAATTTATTAATTATAACATTGTTAGTAAATAGTTATTACTCACAAATATGCATTCACTAAATTATTAATTTTAAAAATATTCACTTACTTGTACTATGATATAATTTTATCATACATTCATTTATAAGGTGCCTAAATTTTTTTTATACTATCATGGATGAGGTTACTATTCATTTTACTAATTTACTATTCATAAGGGTCATATTACTATTCATACGGGTACATTACTATTCCAACAGGTCAAGTTACTATTCACTAAAAATATAAGTTGACCATTTTAGACTCTAAATATCTTACTGATCGCAACCGTGTTTGTATATTTTTTTAAATTCAAATAATAGACTCAGAAATTTTTTTTAATGGACTGGTTATAACTATATTGTATAAATAACTATAATAAAAATCTGTTGTTTCACAAAGAGTCATTTTTGTGTGCATTACAATATATATTAAATTTATTGGTAAATCCTTGGGGTGTTGAATCTATCATGAATGATATTGATTCCAAATACATAGGCCCCTTCACTTATGCCCTTCATAGAAGAACCTATTCAATCGGTCCTTCACTAGCCTTATGGATGGTAAGTCATTTTCACTAAGTAAAAAAAGATAGACATGTACTACTAGAAGAAAAATGGAACTCCCACTGAACCTCTTTTAAAAAAAATGGTTTACATTATTTATTAATGAAAATAAATTATTCTATAGATTCCTTAAACTATATGTTCCTCCAACTAGATTATTGCTTCAGTCTGTAAATGGATATTTGTAACTTACATAACTTTTCACATTTAACTTGAGTTATAAATCCTTCTAGTTGTGTTATAACAAAATATTCATAACTGTTTCCATTATAAAAGTATATTTTTATATTATACTCTATGATTTTATGAAAATTTTCCAAAATTAATTTCATTTTAGTGATTTATTGCATTACATGCAACACCCTGTTTTAAATAATTATGATATCATATTAATATTACTATTTAAACATGACTGTTATAACCAAGAAATAAAATTTGGAATTATTAATAGGAATCAACAAAATTTTAAAATTATGAATAAAGGTTTTATATAATGAAAATTAATTTATAAATAATTACTTATGTTTTTGTAAAGTCTTTATATGCATCAAAAATACCTTTTCTAAAAATTGATTTTTATTGCTTCTTGTGAACAAATATAAAAAATTACGCTTTTAGAAATTTTTTTGATAAAAATATATTAATATTCAATTTTTTTAATATTATATTATAGTCAAATTTTCATAATTTCCTGAATATATTATTTTATTCAGTGAATAGTGAAATTTAATTATTTTTATTAAAAATACATTTTTGTTTATAATATTTTAAAATTTACTCCTTTTTTAAAAAATTAAAAGTAAAATTGGTCAATTATATATTACATTATGAAATTTAGATAACTTACATAAATTTCATATTTAATTTTCAGACTAAAAATTTATATAATTATAAAAAAGTTGTCTTTGTAAAACTTTTATTTACATCATTTTTTCGTGTTTTATTTTAAATTAACATTTCATAACTTATTTGAATAGAAATTGAAAAAACTTATTAAATATTTTGAATCAAAATAAAATAATTATATAATAAGTCAAGTTAATATTTTTATGAAATGTATTGTAAAAAAATAAAAATTAATTACCACAGTTGAGGTTAAAACTGGTTTACCGGGGGTTAATCCAAATAGATAATTGTTAAAATGACATAAAACGTATCTAATTAATATTATATTACAATATTTATACCATTATGGATGTATTATCATTTTTTATTTTCTTATGGGATACTTTTCCAGGAAATTAACCAAGGTAATAATTTATGTAAAGGAAACATGGAAAAATGGAACCAACTTGCTTTTAAATTTTAATTATGCGTTCACATATGAAAAAAATATTTCAATGAATTTTTATAGTAATTTTGAGAATAATGAAATTAGTTTCATGTGGTTAATTTATTTTTATTTTTTAGTAATTATATAATTTCATTAATTCTTACGAAACAAAAAGACATTAATTTTTTAATTAATACAAAAATAAAATAAATGAAACTAAACATGTTAAAATTTATATAAATTGATTGAATTGTTGTATTAAATAAATTATAAACATAGATATAAAATTACATAAATGTTTAAAAATTATATATATCAAATTCCACCTTTGTTTTGTTGTTTTGAGGTCCAATTAAATTAATAGTTTTAAAATTGACATTAATGTAATTTTATAAAAAATAATTTTTAATTAAATGATTTAGAATTTCTGAAAATATATTCTAATTTATCATTTTATTCTTAAAAAAATAAAATATAGTATATTCAAGGTACAATAGTCTCTTTATAATAATTATATTGACCCCCTAAATAATAAGAACTTTTTTACAATGGTAATGGGTAAAATGGGGTTTTACACTTTTCATGTGCTTGTGTTGAAATTAATAGTCCAAACACATAGGTTTTCTATATTGTAAAATTATTTTAAAATTTATAATAAATGTAAACAAATTATATTATATGAATCAATTTATTTTTATACTTATGTGATGAATCACGTAAGTAAATATACAAATATAATAGTTATCATTGTAAAAACTAAAATGGTTAAACTAAGTGTACTTAATGGATGTGGAATAAAATATTTTAAATATGTCGATTTTTAGTGTGTATTTTAGGTCTTTATTGACCATAACTTCCACCCACCCCTTTAATTATCAAATTTTGTGGCACTTGGGGTGTGATTAACTACCAATTATTGAATAGTTTTGGGTATTTAGAAAAAACCCATTCCTCCCTCGTTATAAAGGGACACATCCTCCACTCACTTCATTACACATTTTATGCCATTTGGATTGAGAAATAAATTAAAAAAATACCTCCCCAAAATCCTTATCCATTTTCTATAACATTTGGTCATCCCAAAAGACAAACCCTACGGATTGGAAGAAGAGATCCAAAGGGGTTTGTTTTATGGGAATGCAATTTTCTTCACTAAAATATATCTCTTTTAATCTCCCCTCACCGAATACATTGATTATTTATTAATTTAAATATAATAAAATAAATATATAAAAATATAATGGTATTTTATTATATTTATGGCATAACCTATATCCAACTCATCTCCCATTAAATGGAATGTGAAAATTTTAATTCTATGTATGATATACTACCACCTTGCCAAGTGATGTAATCCATTTTCTGTCACCACCTATCACATATAGATATAATGAGGGTTTTAACATATTTTTATGATATATATGACATAATTAAACATTTTTAATATTAATGTAACATATACCTTCTTACTTCTCATTCCATTGGAATAAAATAATGTTTATAGTGTGTACGGTAAACTACCCGCTCACAAAGTGATGTTACTCTTTCTTCACATACACTTAAAAAAAAGATAATAAATTTTTTTTAATGAAAATATGTCATATATATATATATAATTATTCTGGATGGGTAAAAATTTATTTAACATTTTCTTTTAAATTCTACTGTTGAGAAAATGGAAATAGTGTTAATGGGTACGTACAACCGACTGTTTCCATGAAAAGTTCTTCTCTTTATTATTTATATATATTTTAAGAAAAAATATAAATACTTATATTTTCAATTTATATTATTTTTATATAATTTTTAAAATTCTGGATATTATGGAACCTTGATTAATGTAAAGGGACAAAAAATAGCTAATCAAAACACCCACGAAAAACAAAGTAATTATAACTTGAAAATTTTTTTTAACAAGGAACTATTAATAAATAGGTAATAAAAGGTCATAAGTAACTCATATATGGTATGATAAATATTATTATAGTTCCGTAATAAATGAATAATAATGTTATATTTATTATATATTATATTTGAATGTGTATGGGGGAATTCAGTACTTAATGTAAAGGATTTAGTCCCAAATTACCTTTTTGAGATATAAGTTAAACTATGAATATATATGCTTTAATGAGGTGTATATTTTCCCCATTCAGGTTTAATATAATTAATATCCTTGTTTTTATGATATTTAGAACTTTATTTAACATTATTATATAATGGGAATTATGATTCAAAATATAACAAAGTGAAAACGGTATTATGTTATAATCTCATTGCTTGTCCAGATTATTTATGATTAAGATTCCAATGAAGAAATATTATGATCTACCCCTCATGAAACTATTTTGTTTTCTTATACAATTTTTATTTCTATAGGATACATGTTAAAATTAATTTTTCTTTCTTAATAAAATAATGTGGGGAAAATAATGTTTTTAAGAAAATTATTCTTTATTTATCTCCTTTATCGAAAGCCAATTTTTTACATGTCCATGTTTTCAAAAAATGTTTTCAATATTTCTAACATTATAATTATCATTTATTAAATAAAAATAATTTTTTTTTAATTTTTATAATGTTTTTAAAAGTTCTATTGAAGTCATTTTCCAAAAATGATGATTTGATTTTTAATAAAAATGTGAACAAAATATTTTTTAACATGTGTGGCATGCGTAAAATTTCTTGCCTTCAAGACCATTATTTTCTTTGAAGCTACCTTATATAAATTTCCATGGCTATTTTACAAGAAAAGGATTCCAAAAATATTTTCTGAATATCTAATTTTATAAATTATATTATCAAAGAAATAATATTTTCTTCAATAAATGTTCCATAAAATTTTTATTTCAAAATAATTTTCCATCTATGATAAAATCCTTTGGTGTTACATAAGCAATACTATGGATATGATCCGATGATACAATATTTTTTATTTATCTGAATAGTTTACATTTATCATGAAAAAAAAATTTTGAAACCCATTTCTATTCATGGGTTATGCTATGATGATATGTTTTATGAATCCCATTTCATTTCAGGTATTCTAATATGATGAATGTTTTATAAATCCCATTTCTTTTCATAGGTTTTTATATGATGATTTTTTATGATCACGTGGCCCATATATGTATTATTTCTATTATGTGTTGGTTGGAAACTATATATACCTCCCATACATTGTGAAATACTTTATATCTAATGAGATTAAAGTGGGATACGAGAAAATAGGCTTGATTTATAATGGGAAACTATATGATAGTCTTGATCCACAATGGGAAATAAAGGATGAGGCATGATAATTTTTTATGGTTTTGTTAGTTAATATATAAGAATAAAATAGATTCTATACCAATTTATGTGCCAAAATTTTATGATATGATCTTATGGTTCATGAATTATAGTTATTTCACAATATTATGAATAATCTCATTAAGAATTATAATGATTTATTACATGGATCATGTTTGTGATCTATGATCAGTTAGGTATGAATATTTTGAGTTATGTTTCGGACCTCATACCCTTATGATTATATTTTGATTTCATGTAAACCTAAAATGTCATTTCACATGATTAACCTTACTAATCATATGAGCTCAACATTTCTTATATTTCATTTCCCCAGTTTTTGAGGAAAGGCTATATGTAGGGTATGTTTAAGAAAAGTATAAAAGGGTAAGATCATCATGGGATATGTTGATTATATCTCATTAAAAATATTATATTATGTACCTAGTCACCAAAGTAAGCAAACCAATACGTTCCTTGGGTGTATATTTGTGAAATATATCAAATATTTATCTAGAAAGATTTGATATTTTTTATGAGAGGTTTGTGGATTTATAGTTGGTATTAGGTAATGGTTTAGTTAATATTTGTAAACTAGTGTTGGAAAACATTAGTGATATCCCTAGGGATATTCCTATGGTTATGTCTTAGGATAATTCTAGATATATCTCTAAGGATAAGTATAAGTATATGTATAAGAAAATATCATTGAATTTTGGTGAAGAATATAATATATGGTTTCTAGGAAATTAAATAATTGTATGGATTTTATAAGTGGATGTAGCTCTGGAATAGATGTACCTAGGGGAAATGAATGTAATAAGCTAAAAATTAACTGGATTCAATTTTCATCTATGTATGTAAAGGGCCATTATTGTACACTTGGTTTGAAATTCCGAGGGGATTTGATTTTTTAATTCACACAATATTTATGAACAATCATTACATATTTATATTGATGTTGGGTAGGAATAACCTAAGTTAAATATAGGAATATTAGATTGAAAATAAGTTTTCATTATTTATACATCATGTAAAAGGTTTTTCATGGTTATGTGTTTTTTCACTCTAAATATTTTTTCTCACACTATGTTTTTTGTTTTTAGTCAATGGTAGAAACTATATGAAACTAGTTATACATTGAATGTGATAGAAAATATGTTAATGAGAAACCAAATGGGATAATGAACAGATTTAATGATGTTATGATCATACCAAATAATTTTTCACAATATATTATTAACAACATTCACTTTAACTAACTCTCATACTCACTTGTAAAGAAAGGGGTATAATTCGTTGAGAGTTCGGGTGGTGGAGACCATGATGGAAAAAAGATTCAATTTTCTATAAGTTGAGAATGACGGAATAAGAACTCCATGGAATGTATCAATCGAATAAGAATATGTTTTATGTGTATTATTTAAGGACATTGAGTAAGAAATTCTCGAGGAAAAATTAAATCTTTAGTTAATGAAATGTATGAGAATAATGGGTTCTCTAAGGTATCATCAATTGTTGAAAATTGTAAATGTGGAAATTATGGGAATTATAAAAAAAAATTTCCTAGGGGGAAAGATCATGAAAAGAACCATCAAATTGGAATGAGTAATTTTTTTATGATTAATAGACTAAAAATGAAATATAAAAGGAAGGGTGTTATAAGGAATAAGTTGATGAAACATAGTTAATGGTTTTAGAATGAATTAGTATGATTGATGTGTCTGTGTATTTGAATTCAAGAATTATGAAATATACAATGGGTTTTTTATAAATGTTTTTAAATATGCCATTTCAAGAATATATTGAACAGTAATCTTGACCAAAAAAGTGATATAATGGAAAGGTGATATTTTATATAAATTATTTTTTTAAGGGAATGATAACCCATAATATGGACCTAATGTTGAGATAATGATTTTGGGATAAATAGATTAATAATATGTGTATAGTAAATTTGAATGTAATAATTACCCTGAAATTAAGTATTGATTTGATAAAAAAATTATAATATCATTGATGGAGTTTACAAAATTATTGGATTTAAGGAATAAATTAAATTATATATAGTTTTATTTGAGGAATGGGAACATATTTATATATTCATTGATATTTTTTTAGAATTCGTTTTATTACATTCTTTTATTTTAATATATATCCAATGAATCCACACTTTTGGTATGTGACCGTTATTACCTACTTTATGATGTTTTGGGGATTATGTTAAGTTGAAATCTAGACACCTTTGTTTTAAATTATTGTGTTTTGGGTGGGTCTTGAGTAAAAAAAATAGTGGAATGGTTTATTTTCAACATTGGATAAGGCTTTAGATATTGATGAACTAATTCACCATATAAAGATTTTTACATTTTCACTAAGCTGTGCAAACCATTTTGGTTTTGATGATAACTAATGATATAAGTAATTAATTGTCATTATTTTATGAATATTATGATACCTTAGTTCTTTAGGAATGAGAAAATTCATCTTCACTTCTTGGAAAGAGAGAGGAAGTGGAAATTGGTCTAATCACAACCAAATGTTGATATTGTGATTTATAAATAGAAATGAATCAGGTATTTTTATTTTCTCACGTTCTCTATCATGATAGTAAAACTTATCTGAACTTTAGGTAAAAGTATCTTGTGATAAAAATGATTTCGTAATACTTTCATTTTAATTGAATAAGTGGTCTTTTAACTCCTCACATATTTGTGAATTTAAATTTTTCCTAACCATGTTCCCTATCACTATTTATTAGTATTTAGGTATTATTTTTCAGTTCCATGTATTTTTATTCAATTCCCACCAATGTTATCATATTTGGGAACATAGTTATTTGATGATCGTTGAAATTTCATTCCCCTATATCCAGAGGATGTTTTATTAACCCTTTTTATGAGGTGGGTTTCCACAAGGGAATTTTAAAATGTCAAACCCTTTGTTATGGAGATAAAGTTGAAATTGCAAAATTGGATTTTAGTTAAGTGGTTTAGAATCTAACAATTAGATATTTAATGAAATTTTTTCAAATAAATGTTATTTATTTGATGGATTTCATTACATGCATCATGATATGCTATAAATATTATTATATAAACATGATCATTATAACATAGATGTTAAATATGGTGGTATGAAACGTGACCTTTTTTTAAAATTATGTAAAAAATGTTTCTAAAAAGAAAATATATTTACAAATAAGTTGTCAATTTTTATAAAGTATTTATATTCATCTAATAAACCTTTTCTAAAAAAATGTTTTTTATTTATTTTTTTTGAACAAAAAATAAAAATAATTGTTGAAACTTTGAGAATTTGTTTTTGATAAAAAATACATCATTTTGGGAATCAAAATTTGAACAATATATTAGGGTAAATATTTGACAATTTTCCAAAAATATTAAATATTCAATGAATGGTGAAAATACTAGTTTTTAAATAAATAACTGCCTTTTTCATAAAATAATTTAAAATTTTACTTATTATTATAAAATTTTGAAAATTTAAAAATAGTTAAATAATATATTTATTTATCTCATTTATATAATCTACATCAATTACATTTTGAATTTTGATATTAAAACATTCTACACTTAAGATTTTTTTCCCAATTTTTTTTCTTCACATTTGTGGGTATAAATTTAAATTAAAATATTTCCAATTATATGAATTTAATTAGAAAAAATTGATTCCATATTTTTAATAATTTTACATAATATTATATAATAATGTCAATCTAATTTTTTGTAAAAATGAATAAAAAAAATAAAAAAAAATAATAACCACAATTAATGATAAAATGGGCTTATTAAGAGAAAATTAAAATAATTGTGGTTAAAATTACCTAAAAACTTATCCAATTGATATTTTGATGAATAATTTTGACCCTTTTATCCATATTTTCTATTTTAATGTTATTATTGGAATCTTTTCTAGGTAACTGACTAATATAATAATGTATGTAAATAAAAAACAAAAAATGTCACTCACATGTTTTTAAATTTCTATTATGTGTTCAAATATTTAAAAGTCATATATGTGAATGAATATTGATTTTAATTTTTATAAATATTAAATTAATTTCATGATAGTAATTTATTTTTAGTTTATAGTAATTATATAATTACTTTTAATTATTAAGTAATTCTAATTAAATAATTATTTTATTAATATGAAAATATAAAATATAGTTCATTTAGGGGCCAAATTTCCTTTTAAAATTATTGTATTGACCCCTAAATAGTAAAAAACAACATTACCAAGGTAAAGGGAAAATTAGGTTTTGTGCGTTTCATGCGCTTGTGATAAAATTAATTTTCCACACCAATAAGACATTTATTTTCTAAATTTTATTTCATAATTAAAATAAATGGGTCAAATGTATCAAATAATTAACATTTTATTTTTATACATAATGTTTGAATCTCCTAGGTAAATATTTAATACAACTAGTTTCTAAGGTGAAAACTAAAATGGTAAAATTAGGTAAACATGATTTCTAAAGAATAACATGTTTAAAACAATTTTTTTCTACAGTTAAGATTTTTAAAAAAAATATATTCACTAAACCCCTTTATTTATCAATTTTTTTGGAACTTGGTGTGAGAGTGTCTTCCCATTATTGAATAGTTTTGAGTATTTATAAAAATGCCACTCCTCCCCCATTATAATATTCCACATCCTCCCATAATTTATTCACATATATTAAGCCCTTTGGATCAACAAAAACCTCCCCAAATTTCTCCCAAACATCTTAATAAATGTTCTTGAACTTTTTTTTCACTCCCAAAATAAAAACACTAGGGTCCTTAATAAGATATACCAAGGGGGTTGTCTTAAGAAATGGTTTGTGTCTACATTAAACAATATCTTTTTAATTCTTCTCTTGCCACATTCATTTATGTTATATTAATTACAATATTAAATGAAAATTATATAACATATATTGTTGATTTATTATGTTTATGTAATAACATATATCAATATCCACTTCCATCAATCGAAATGAAAATTTTTGTTCATTTGTTTAGTGGACTACCACCTTGTGAATTTGTGTAGTTCGTTTTGCATCACCACCTCTAAAGGATGGATATTATAATGGATTTAAATTATTTATATGATACTTATTAAATAATTATACTTTTGGAATTATAATATTAAAAAGACCTTCTTACTATCTATTCTATGAGAATATGATAACGTCACATGTGTGTACAGCGGACTACCACCTCCTAAAGCGATGTGATTTGTTCTTAACATACACATTAAATAGAATATAATAATGATATTTTGAATGAACATATGTGATATATATGAAACAAAATTGAACCAATAAGGGTAAAATATTATTTTCCTTTATTTTATTTTATCCATTGAGAAAATAGAAACCATGTTTATGTGTACGTACGACCTACAGTCTCCATGAATAGTGTATTTTATATTAACTAAAAATTTACGTTTTATTGTCAATTTATTTTTAGGAAATAGTTAGAAAAACCAACATTCAAAGAGAGTGTTCATTAAAGGAAACCAAATAATTATTTAAAAACGACTTTAGCTTATTAGAACTATTTTCCCTAAATAGTTTCCAAGAGATATTGGTTACATGTAGGTCTGGATCTTCCTTTATAAGGTCTTCAATATGATATGACAACTTGTCGAACATTTGGATTTGTTATTCTCCATGTATCTTAAATTAATTAAATACTCTTATCAATATAAGGATTATCTATTCAATCCATACACTCTTATAACTACTAGTGTCAACCAAAATTTGTCGTTCCATCATCATGTAATATTCTTATTATGTAGCATTAATAAAAACGGAATCATACACTATTTCATCCATCAAATGAACAAGCATCTCCAAGTTAATAGAACACTCCACACCTACCTCCTTCTACTTTCTCTGTAGTTCACCCTAAGTGGGGTGTCCACCTGTGTTGTATCCTTGGTCAAGTTATATGTCTCCACATTGGATGAGGTAAAATTCATCAATCCTTCTATATTTTGATATGAATCCATTAATGGGCATCCTACTTCTTCATGCAGATCTTCCATCTTTTTAGGAGTCTCAATAATAGTAATATCCCCCACCACTAGGTTTTCATATAATAGATTGGGGACTCCTAACACCCCCTAGCAATAAAATTTTCCTTATAAACTCCACCTTTAGTTTCAGGCACATTATAAATACATGAACTATTAATTTACATGATACATATATTAGATGAAAATATTGTCTGTGTTAGTTTGGGGAGGAATGAATAATCTTCCAATCCTCTATATTTATTCTCTTTGGTTAGGATGCAGCTTCTTAAGTCCAGGACTCCCCTCCTCTCATTCCTCCACCTCGGACTATGGAGTCCTCAACTGAGATGACCACCTTAACAATCATCAGAAAAGTATACAATCTCTTTAGCACTTGACTTGGCTTTAGACCAAGCATTTCTATCCTCCAAAGAGTCAATAAGATCACTTTGGTCTCAGACCTACTCTTTATCACACAAACCGTGGAAATAATTAAACAGTTTTAAATTAGAAAAAATATTCCTTGGGGGACCCTTTTGTAACCTTCCTCCATCCATCAGGACCATGTAAATGATTATCCCAACACTTACATCCAAATAAAACATCCTCACATGCTGCTTGTCTCACCCCTTCATTATAGTATCCACTAAAAAAATTCATATACTTTACACACGAACTCAAGAATGTTTCATGGGAGTTTACCTCCATTGTTTCCCATAACCCTATATGAGTATAGAAAATTGTATTGGGTTAGATGACCCAACTACAATCTTATATAGCCTCAAGAAAGTTTGTTTCCTATGGTGACTTAGGGGGCATGACCCACCCAATCCCTCAAACCTCTAGCCCAAAAAACAAACATAAAAATATAAAACATTGAAATCATGCTTCAACATACTGAACACCTATGAAACCATGGGATCCATATCTCTCAGAACACCTCATTTTTTATAGGAACTACTTCACCCAAATCTAGAGGACTAGCTAGTTCCAAATATAGAGAAGAACTGGCTAAAAGTGGATTCCAACATTTATATCATTATAGATTGAATAAGGAATGTAAATGAGACCTTTTTTAAAAGCATATAACCCCCTTTATATTATCTTTTGAACTCAGTTTAAGGTCTCATGCCTAGATGTTGTCATCCGATGACTATGGCTCTTGCACGAAGAGCAATAATCAATCCACTGCTCAAAATAGACAAGTTTTTTATTTCACAATTCATCTCCAACTGATATCCACACATTATCAACTAGAATCCATGTATTATATTTATATATTTTATAAAAATCTAGAGAATATGGAACCATGATAAAAGTCAAAACACTGAAAATACCAAATAAAATCATACATGAAAAACAAAGCTGTTATTATTGTAAACACCATTTTAACAAGGAATTGATAATAAATTGGTAATAAAACATCCTAAGTAAGTCATATATGGTATGATAAATATGATTATATTTTTTTACTATCTATATAATAATATTATAGTAATTATATGAGAGAATTTATTAAGTATAACGGAATTCAACACTTAGCGTAAGATATTTTTGTGTAAAATTGATTTCTCTTTGATATAATTTATGTTATGAAATTATATTATTTTATGAGGTTCATGAACTTCCACTTTGATAAGTTATATCATGAATATATTTATTTTAATGATATTTAATGTTTAATTTTATGTTATTATATAATGAGTTTGACAATTAAAAAGATGAAAATGTGTGTAAAGGTTTTTTGTTACAATATAATTATTTATCAAGATTGTTATGATTATGTTTCTGAGGAAAAAATATTATAATCTAAATCTCTAGAAAGTAATTTATTTTATTCTAATTTGGTTATTTATTTATAATTCATGTTTTACTTTTTTCTCTCTATCTCTTGTAGTATTAGGGATAATAAAATATATTTTTTAAGTAAAATCATCTTAATTATCTTTAGTGCCAAAAATATTTTCTTTAATATTATTATTTTCTAAAAATGTTTTAAAATTTTAAAAATTATTTACTAGATAAATTATTAGCTTTTTTTCAAATTCTATAATGTGTTTTAAATGTAATCTTTATGTAATTTTCCAAACAAGGTTTATTTGGATTTTACGGAAAATGTAAATGGAATCTTTATTATAACATGTATGACATGAATAAAATATACCACCAACATGAAAATTAATTTCTTTTTAGAGTTCCATTATAAAATTTCAATCTTATTTTCAAATAAAATTATTTCTAAAATATCTTAAGAATTTTTAATTTTAAAAAAGATATTTTCAATGAATTTTAATTTCCCATAAGAAATGTTTCATGTAATTTTTCTTTCAAAATATTTTTTCAATTAAGATGAAATACTTTGATGTTACATAATATTTAATGAGGATATAATCCAATGACCATATTAATTTTTTTATAGATTGTTAATTTTTATTATGAAAATAGTTTTATGATACCCATTTATTTTTTATGGGTTATGCTACGATGAAATGTTTTATGAAAACCATTTCACTTCATGGTTCTGAACATAATGAGTTCTTTATAAAGCCTATTTATTTTCATGTGTTTATAAATTATGAAATTTTAGGATATTTTTTCATATATATGTACGATTCTCATTATGTGGTGGGAATTACCTAAATTTGTATCTAATACACAGGGAAAAGCATTATATCTTTTGGATAATGATGGGAAATAAGTCTTAGGGCTTGATCTACAATGATAAACATGTTGATGGGATTTATCCACAATGTGAAATAGGTGTTGATACATTATCTACTATGTTTTATGATCTTGGTAGTTAATGTTGTAAAATTAAATGGTTTTGATACCAATGTTTGGGCCATAATTTTATGAAATGATATTTTAGTTCATGAATTATGATTATTTCACAATCTTATTATATATTTTTCATATGATCATAAAATTATACCCCCCATGTTTACCCTTACTAAGAATATGAGATCTATAATATCCCAAAATTCATGGAGGTATGTTCTTGTTTAAATTAGGCTTTGAATCCATTAATGTTGGCTAATTTAATTTTTATTGGGTTTATGAAGAACCTCTAGGGTGTTCTAGGGGTTCATGACATAATAAAGTAAAATTCTTACATCCTATGCATATTGCATGGTTTTCACTTTCATTGAGGAAACTATGTGAGGGGGAAGGCCAAACTGTGTGAACTTGGAAAAGGCATTACAAATATTTGTTGCATGGTTTTTCGATCCATATGATCTCCATAAGTATTCATGAAAATTTTACCCCACTCTGATAGAATATGGTGAACGGTTGGAAAACAGTTTGGAAAACCTTGTGGGAAATCCTTGTGCCCCATTAAAAAGTGAGAAATTACCATTTTCCCCCAAATGGTTTTATGTTAGTCACCTAATTTTATTTTTCATTCTTCTTCATCAAGCCATAGTTACAATTCAAAACGACCAAGACCTCAGATGTACTAATATCTATTTATTCAAGGTCGAATGGGGTGTCGTTGGGTGTGGATTTATGCTATAGGTAAGTCTAACTCTCTTCTTTATTCTATTTTCTAGATTAGGAATTATAATTTAATTATTCTTATTTTGAATCCCTAAAACCCTAATTGTACATTAGATAATATATTAGGGATTTACATGTTCATTTAATCAAGATCCAATGCTAAGTTTATGCATGAATTCACCATTGGATTCGAGGTTGGTGGTTTAAAAGTTGTATCCCATTCTCTTCTTGTTGATTTATGCTTTCAGGGCTGTGTGTTTTCTTCCCTCTTATTGTAAATTTGATTTAGTTTCTCATATTTGGTAAAATAGTTTTATAAATGCTGAATTAAACCCCTCTTGATCCACATGGAATGCATTGAGGTTTATTAGACTGATTTAGGGCCACCCATGGGGTGTTCTGGAATTCCCGAACATGGAAAATTGTGATGTTAAGCACAAAATTGATTTCTGATAAAGCAGACCCCTAATGGAAAACATTGATATATTAATTTTGTTAAAAGTTGAATATTTATAGTTGTAACCATATATTGATAATGGAATAATGGATTTTTTATCTTAATGTGAAATGGGTTTGGTCTAGTAAAGTAATTATTATATGTGATTTAAGAATTGTACTTGAAATTCATAAGTGGATTAATGCATGTGAATTGATGAACAAGATATGTGGGTAAATACTTGGGAATTAGTCAATGATTAAAATGGATAAATTTAAGGTAAATGATGAAAATGGGAAAATGTGTGGGAATTTTTTAATATAATCATTAGGTTATGTCATGAGAAAGAGAAAATGGTTAAATGGGTTATACAATGTAAATGGTAAATGTGCTGATGGGTTAATTCATGGTGTTGATTTATGTTTTTAATGATAATGAAATGTGAATGTTTCATGAATTGATTGTATAAGGCTTGTGATATTTTATATGTATTAAATGGATTAATAAAAATATGTTCATGGTTTGGTAGTTGTAGGGTGAGGATTTAAGTTAATGGGACAGGTTAGACTAAGGCTCTCATCCCCACCACACAATACTTGGGTTAGGTAAGGGGACTGAGGCTCCATGTCCCTAATGGTTTCATTTGCTGATATTTCCTGGACTAAGGCTCCAGTGTAAGTGTGATATAATTGTGTAGAAAATGCTTACCCTTAGTGAGAGAGTGAACTTGACTTATTCTCTTATGCATAATCACTGATCGGCTTCAGTCGTAGTGTAAATGATGTAAATTCTTAACCCATATAAATAATGATGGAAATGTTGAAGTGATTAAAGATAGACCTACTGGTGAAAATGGATAAAGTGAATATTTTTAATTAATGGATCTTGTGATGTCTTTTGAATACAATTTCTTTCATTTTAGTATTCAAATTCACTATATATTTAGACTGGATATTTTGTCAACACCATTGGGGGTGAACTACTGAGTTTTACTCACACCCTGCTCAAGACTCCATAGGTTACCCTAGAAGACTTCATAGTTTCATATCGAGACAAGGGAAAATCCTCTATTCTAGGGAGTAGAGTTTGTATGGGATATACATGGTTGAGGATCTATAATTTTAGTAAGGAACCTTTTTAGTGATTCAACTGTTTTTCTTCATTTTAGGTTTTCTTCACTTTTTGTATTGTTATCATGACATGGAATATATATCTTTTCATTCTATTTTATACCCTGTTTGGAAAATGGTTGACAATGCATGTTTCTGGTATATCAATTATTTTTTACTTAATTTAATATGTTATCTATAGTGGATTATTCTGGTAAATAAGGTGTAGTCTCCCTCATGACCTGTTGTACTATGAATGCTTGTTGGAAAACTTTGTCATATGGGGAGGCACAATTGAGGTCATGTGGCGACCCTACTTGGGGCATCAGTTTAGTATCTTCTATGGAGGGGGTGTTACAAATTTGTAATAGTATATTTATTTTCGATGGTCTTACTATTTGGGTATGCTAAATAGGATATTAGGAAGTTTTGGGCCTTGGTAATGACCCATACCTAGGAGTATATAACACATGTATGAGGGATAACCTAAGTACCAAGGGTTGGAGCTATTTTTCTTAATGTGTGTTATTACAGTTGGATGATATTTCACCATTTGGAAACTCACTTGTTGGGTGATGTGACTATTTTATGATGTTTTTATCATGGATATAATGGAATGAAACTGTGTAATCATGCATCAATACATTCAGCAAGGGATATAGGTGACATGCATTATGGAAGGCACACACAGGATGGGTGTATGGGACATGAAATGTATAATTCATTTCATGTTACTTAAAAATTTGAATATAGTAATGTTTAATAAATATGATACAAATTTGTTAATGGAAATAATGGGAAATAAATATTAAATAGTTGTTCTTAATGAATAGTTGGAATTCTGCTAAAAGGCTGGTTATAACAAGTTGTGAAATGAAAAGGGTTCCTAGAAGATAAGGATTTGTGTTGTGAAAGTAGAAATAATTTAAAAATGGTTTTAATTGAAATAATTATGACTATGTATGTTTTTTTACCCCATGTTAACAACTAACAATAGTAGGGATATAAAGGGGTAGTGATATGAATGAAGTTATGTTCATTGTAATAGTGTATGTAGGAGGGGTTGCTTGTGGCTAGTGGAGATCCTTCTTTTATGTAAACTATGGAATATTTATGTTATGTGTTCTAAGACTCATGTTTTTCATTATAAAGAAGTGTCACCATAAATATGGGTGTCAGTTGGGTGACAAGAGTATATCACCGAGAATTCTCCCCCATAAGAGGAGACAAAAATCCTAGTTGTCCAAGGCAATAAAGAAGAGGAGTAGTTCCAGGATAATATTTCTTTTTTTATGCTGATGATGGAATGGGACCCCGGGTGGGTCATGCCAAGTATGTTTGATCATACTATAGATTTTCATTTCCAACAACCTACAATATTTACTAGGTATGGTGCACCAAAGGCAACAGGGTTTTGGTTAGAGTCCATCTAGACATTTTTGGATCATTTAAAGACTCTCCTGAAAATAGATTCAAGTTGGAACTTTTTTTATTGTGGGAACTAGTGAAGTGTTGGTGGGTTATTCTTGTTCGGACATAGCAGGCTGATTAATTGAATGGAAAGACATTCAGTAGAAGTTTTTGGAGCAATTTTAACTAGAGATCTTGAGATAGGTTCAAGTTATATATTTTATAAGGTTAACCCATTGAATTATGTTAGTGATGTATTATGATATCCATTTCATATACATGAAATGTTATTTACAACATTGGAATGGGACAAGGCCACGACAACAAGAAGTTTCTCGGATGGAAATAGGCATAATATTAAGTCTCAGGTGAACATCTTTGGTTTATAGGGGATTGGAAAAGTGGTGGATCATGACATTATTTAAGAAGGCAACTTAAAGGAGGATTTATGTGGTGAGTTTTTTGTTCCATTCATATGGACTAGTGGTGAATCATTTGCGTGTAGGAATGGTCATTTTAGAAATCTTCATCGGGGTGAAAGTATAAAAGGATGTCAAAAGATATGATTATTCTCTCAAGGTGGTTTCCCAGTTTTTTTCTATCAGTGTGGATAGTTAGGAGACATATGTTTCCAATGCCCTCAACCACCGGTTGAGTGTCGATCATGTGGCACAATGGGGAATGTGAAGAAGTTCTTTAGAAACCATTGATGGATGGACACTAAAAGAGGATTAAGGCCGACAAAAAGTGTAGGTAGGGGGTCGGCTACCCAATATCTAGTAGGTAGTTGGAGCTGAACTGGATGTACTAAAAAAGGTAGTGGGCATGGTACTCCAGGGTGAGAGTGCCTATATCATTAGGGTAGTGTTGTGATAGGGACATAGAATAGAGACCATGGTAAAGGGGTTTCTCAGCTTCACACAGTTCAGCGAGCACCTAGATATAGTGAAGCTAGAACATTTATATTGTGTGGTGTGATTCTTATAGCATTTATTCTCTCTAGTGCTTTATTTGATATAGATACCACTCATTCTTTTATATCTTCTCATTTTGTGACTATGTTAGGACATGCAGTGGAACATGTATGTGGAGTTTTGTTGATTGATACACTATTATGGGTGAGATTATAAAATATTAGGTAGTGTAAAGGTTGTTCTCTTGAATTTGGGAGGTACCATTTCCTATGGGACCTGTTTCTGCATGAGATGTCGAGTTTTGGTCTAATTTTTGGAATGGATTGGCTAGTGCTATAACAATACAATATTAAGTATTATCAATGTAGGGTAATATTCATGTCTCCATAGGGAGACACTTATTTCTATCATGGTGAATGTGATTCTTGGGTAGGCTGAGCAGGGTGAGTTTATCAACAAGCAGGTGAACTCGAAGCCAAAGTGGATTGACTTATGATTAATGATGGGATAAGATATTATCTTATACTTTATACTATGGTGGATTAGTTTAAGGATGTGTTTTCTAAGGACTTCTTGGGTCCTCCGCTTGAGAGATATGTTTTGTTCATGATAGAGTTTCTATTGAGAGAATAAATAGTCCCCATTGTGAAATATAAAATGGAATAAGAAGAACTCCATGAGCATAAGAATAAAACTGAGTAATTGGAAAATAAAGGGTTTATTCATGCTAGTACGTCACCTTGGGGATCTTCAGTGATGTTTTCCAATAAAATAATGGATCCCTAAAGTTGTTCATCAATCATAGGAGGTGAAATTAGATGACTGTTAAGAACAGATAACCTTTTCCTCAAATAGATGATCTATTTTACCAGAGGAGAGGTTATTCAATGTTTTATATGATTTGATCTATATTTAGTGTATCACAAGGTAAGGGTGATACCTTATTAAATACCACAAACAACCTTCTAGAGAAGGTATTGGTTGTATGAGTTTTTTGTGACACAATTTGGGTTGACCAATGCACTTACCATGTTTATGGCCCTAATGAACAGAATATTTCACACATTCCTGATTTTTTTAGTATTTGTCTTTGTTGATGACATCATGGTGTAATATAAGTCTCTTGTTTTTCATTCCAAACATCTTGCCATCATCTTGAGTACACAAAGTGATCATAGGTTATAATCCAAGTTATCGATGTTTCATTTTTGGATCAATATGGTGCATTTCATGGGCCATATCATCCTTGAGGAATGTATGGTAGTGGACCCATATAAAGTACATGTAGTTTGATCTTGGGGTAATACCAAGAATATTTCTTATGTCTAAAGTTTTATATAATTTGTGGGATATTACAGAAGGTTCACCAAGTACTTTTCCTATTTAGTAGTGCCACTTTTGAGCATGACCATGAATGGAATCAAGTATGAGTGTTTTGGATCATGTGATAATTATTTCCCAATGTTAAATAAGAGTTTGACTACCGCACCAATTATGGTTTTACCCAATCTTGGTAAGGGGTATACATGAATTTATGATGGATTCGATGTTGGTATTGGGTTAGTATTGATATGGGATGATCAGTTGGTTGTGTATGTTTCATGATAGTTGAGGCCTCCTGAAATAAAATACCATAACCATAACCTTTAGTTAGACAAGGTTTTTTATTCCTTAAAGTATTGGTAACATTAATTTTTGGGAGAATGGTTTACATTGTATAAAAATAAAAAAATCATTTATTATATCTTATCTTAACATCATTTGAACCTTAGACAGTAAATATGGGTTGATTACATGAAGTCTTATTACTTTGGGTTGGTTTACAAACTGGGAAAGGGAAAAAGTGTTGTAGATCTATTAAGCCAAAAGACTAAAAATTAAGTGGTTTAAGAAACTAGTTCTGATTGGAGGATTATGTATATGTTTGTTGAGATGGATGTAGAGGATGAGGATGACCAAGGGAAGATGAAACATACTTCCTTAGATGTTGATTCTATGATTTTGATCCAGATCAAGGATAAGTAACATGAGGACTAAGAATTATTTGGTATGAGGGAAAGTCTTAAAAGAAGGGAGTGACCTTCTTGTTGGGTAATTGGTGATGATGTGATCGTTTATATTCATGGGAGTGTTTTGTGAAAACATGTCTGAAGGAATAGATGATGTGGGAGCTTCCTGCATTGAAGTGGGAATTTTGTTCTTGTTTGACCAAATTGTATTTTGATCTTTGTAGGAACTATTGGTGGCCAGGAATGATAAATGACGTGGAAGGTTCCATGGTGCGATGCCTTACATATCGGTTGGTGAAATTTTAGTATCAATGGCCAGGTGTTTCGTTACATCCATTACCCATTCTGGAATGGAAATGGGAAGATTTGATGATATATTTCATAGCAGTTCTTCGAAGGATTCCTCAAAAGAATGATGTGATTTGGGTAGTTCTGGATTAGTTGACTGAGGTGGATGATTTCATGCTGATTTGAGAGACCATAAATGTGGACTAGTTGGGTGAGTAATATATTTAGAAAATAGTGAGGTTTCATGGGGTACCATGAACTATATATTTGGATTGTGATCCATGTTTCACATCAATCTTCTAAAAAAGTAATACATAAGGTTCTTTGAAAATTGGTGTTTTTGAGTATGACTTTACTACCACATGCAGATGGGATGTCAGAGTGTACTATTCTAGTAATATAGGTCATGTTGAATACTTGTGTTTTGGATTTTGGTGGATCGTGGGAAAATTATTAGGAACTTGTTGATTTTTTTGAGAATAATAGTTACCAAGCTACGATTCATATAGAACCTCTTAAGGTGATATATGGTAGGCCATATAGATCTCCATTATATTGGTTATGGTATAAAAAATTAGAGTTGTTGGTAATGAGTCTCCTATAGGACATGTCTGAATAGATGCAGTTGATACTGAAATTTATGGTAATTGGATTAGAGTAGAAAAAATTTGTATGTAGATTGACATCAAATATCTATTGATTTTATGGTGGGTGATCTTGTTTTTTTGGGTATTTTCCAGGATATATCACCATTTGATTCAGAAACAGGGTAAGTTGGCACCCAGGTTCATGGGGTTGTTTTAGATTATGGAGAGGATAAATCCAATGACTTACTGATTTTCTCTTTCACATTGGTTTAGTGGTACAGATGATGCATTTATTGTGTCACATATTCAATAGTATCACCCTGACCCAGCCAATGTGATTAGTGTTGGGGATATTGAGATTGAGGAAGATGCATCCTTTAAGGAACAACTAGTTTATATTTTGGATAATTGTGAGATTTTCATTTGAAGAATGAAAGTGACATTGGTTAGAGTTTTGTGGAATCATGGTAATGTTCATGAAGAAACATTGTAGAGAGAGTTTTATATATAGAATTAATGGTCCAATATCTTTGATTCAAAAGCTATGTGATTTGTGGAAGTGTGGCTTGAGGATGAGTTGTTATAAGTTGAGGAGGTGTAAGATCACAAAATTCATGGTGGAACGTTCTAGTTTCAATTATGGTTTAAATCATTTAAAGTGGTAATATTAAATGTTTACTAGATTTATAAGGAAGATCCAGGGTGTTCTATGGGTTCAGGATGCGAAGGAAAGGGAAATTGATACATCATGTTCATGTTTCACGGTTTTTGCATGGTTAATTGAAAGCGTTCTAGGGGGAGTCCAAACTGTGCGATAATGGATAGGGGGATTTAGAATGGTTGGCACCTGGTTTTTCAAACTGTGAAAACTCCCTATGTAACTGTGTGACATAGAACTCTCTTGGATATAGGATGGCACTTGGTTTGTTCATGTTTTTGTAAACCATGCGACCAAACCATAAACCCCATTAAAAACTAATAAATTACCATTTCCCCCCTCAGGATCTTAAGTTCCTCGCCCTATTTACTTACACATGCTTGTTCCTCCATACCTAGTGATGACACAAAATCCCCAAGACATCATAAAAATAAATCTACTTAATTTA
The DNA here is from genome assembly GCA_963277665.1 of Viscum album. Classification (NCBI taxonomy): domain Eukaryota; kingdom Viridiplantae; phylum Streptophyta; class Magnoliopsida; order Santalales; family Viscaceae; genus Viscum; species Viscum album. The sequence goes on from OY728159.1 coordinate 101,859,021, forward strand.
TTTTACATTAAGAGTGTTTTTGGGTGAATATTGATTCTTTTGGTAAGTCTAACACTCATCTTCCATCACTTTTCTGGATTAGGACTACCGGTTCCATTCTTTTACTTCCAATTCCATAAAACCCTCTTCTTCCTATAGATCAATGGTTCGAGATTCAATGGTTTCTTGAATCTATATCTAAGGATAAGGTAATGTGTGTTTTCTTCTTTATATTCATAGTATGTGGTGTTCACGTTATATCTTATTATCACTATGTTGATTTTTTCTTGCATGGTTGTGAATTTTCTCCCCATTTATTACATTTTATTCCATTAGAAATATTTTGTAAAATGGGTGGCTAAATGATGAATTAGACCCATCATGATCTTCATGGGATGTTTTAAGGTTTATTAGAATAATTTAGGGACACCCATGCAGTGTTTTGGAATTCCTAAACATGTAAAATATTGATTATAAGCTCAAAATTGATTTCTTATAAAGTAGAAAACTATAATAAAACATTGATATGTTAGTTGAGTTAAAGGGTAAATTTTTATAGTTGTTAATAGATCTTGATATTCTCATAAGGGATTGTTTCTCTTAATAAGAAATGGGTTGGGTGAAATAATTTGATTGTATAATGTGACTTATGAATTGTATTTGAATTTAATAATTGGGTCAATGCATGTGAAATGATGAACATTATAAGTGGGTAAATGATTTTTAATTCACAAATGATGAAAATGGAATAATTCATGAAAAATGATTAAAAAGGGATAATGTATTGGAATTGTTGAATATAATTACTCCGTTATGGAGTGAGAAAGGGAAATGGGTTTAATGGGTTAGGAAATATAAATGGTAAATGTGACAATGGGATAAGACTTGATGTGGATTTATGTGTTGAATAAATATAACTTTTGAATGTTACATGTATCAATTGTGTATGGTTTGTGAAATGTTATATATGGTGAAAGGATAAATAAGCATGTGCACATGGATTGGTATATGTGGGGTATTGGACTTGAGAATCTATGCCCCTGATTAGGGTTAGACTATGGATCTAAACCCCACCCCATAATGCAATAGTTATGGAAGGGGATTAGGCTCTATTCCTAGAATGGTTTCGTTTGATGAGACTACCTAGACCAAGGCTCCAAGGTAAGTGTGATATTTTTTTGTATGAAATTTTTATACACTTTGGGATAGGGAACTTGAAATATTCTCTTATTCATTTTAGTTGCCCAGCTTAGGCCGTAGTGTAAACTATTTAAATTCCCAACCAAAGGAAATAATTATAGAAATGGATGAAGTGATGAAACATGGACCTACTAATGAAAATTGATAAACTTAACATAGTACACTAATGCTGTCCGAGTTTTATTTTTTACATTTTCATTCATTTTATTACTTTTATTAACAATCTATTTAGACTGGGTATTTTTCAAACCCCATTGGTGGTGTCCTACTTATTTGTACTCACACACTACTTTGGATTCCTTTGGTTACCCGAGCGGACTTCATGGTTGTAGGTTAGGACAAGTGAAAAGGCCCTAAGCTAGGATTTTGTTTTGGGATAGATGTGGATCCATACATTAAGTCTGGACCCATTTTGGGGATTCAACTATTTTTCTTCTTTTTTTTATTTTCTTCACTTCTAGAACTATTAGAATGTCATGGAATATTTATCATTTGGTTGTGGTTTGTACCCCATTTTGGAAATGGTTGGTAATTCATGTTTCTATTTTATTTCTTATTGATTTGTTTATTTGATATGTTATATATTGTTGCTTACTATTTTAAAGATGGTATAGTCTACCCCCATGATCTATTATACCCTCACTTCTAGCAAAAAAACTCTGGCTTATGGGGTGGCATGCCTACGGTCATGTGGCAACTTGGCTCGGGGCACTAGTTTAGTGGCTTATTGGTCGAGGTTATTATAGGCACACCCTTTCTTGTGTTTTTTTTCCACCAGTTATGAAGAATGGTTTTAAGAAGGGTATGTTTATAAAGATTATAAAACGTTAATATATTCATGGAAGATTTTTAATATAATTCATTAAATAAAATATTTGGTACCTTGTCTCTAATGACACTAAAACAAGACTGTCCATGGGTGTGTTTTTTAGAAATGTATTAAATATTCATCTAAAAAGATGTGATATTAATATATGAGAAGATTTGGTGTTTTCATTTTACATCCATATTAAAAATCTTATTGTCATGGAAAGATTCTATAGATTGTATAAATTTGATGGATTTAAACATGGCCACTGGAGAAATGTTTTGTTGTAATCAACACTTTGACATTTTTTAAACCATTTAATCACTACCCATGTCCTATAGAAACTCACATTAACTTACATATATTGTTTTCTCTTGAAGACCAATTTCACCCATTGTGCATTAAATCTTCTAGAGGATCGACCAAAACCTAAAATGTGTTCTAATACATGGAATATATTTCAGAATTAAAGGCATACTACCATCTTGTAGCTTCTAAACACTCTAATAACTCTTTATATGAAAGAGGATCATAAATTTAAATCAAAAATGAGTCACCAGCCTAGGTGAATAAAACCAAACATCTTTATGGTTTTCTTACCACTTTGTTGCACTTATAATGCACTTTTATTTTTAATAAAACATATTCTATGGGGATATAGGGATTCTATTCCAGTACGAAACCTTATGAATCTTGAGTATCAAATTTATCAAAGTAAAAAAAAATTCACCAACTTTTTTTGGGATTACTTAACTCTCAAAAAATATGGCACCTCTTATGACCATTATATTCTTGTCTAAGGGGTTGAATATATAATAAACCCTAGTTTTCATGGGATATAATATAATATTACCCCTTTTTCCTGAAGGTAGTTGTTTGTTTCCAAAATGTAATTATAAATTTTCCCACATATTAATACATATAAGAATGAAAATATGAATTTCTCCCATTAAATAATTCATATAGTTTTTCACTAACCTCATTATTCGGTACCACTTTTAGTGTGTTTTATTTAATATATAAAGAATATCCTGAAAAGGATAATGGATGATCTTTATGGATAATAATTTACCTCCCCATGTCAATAATGATATGACTCCTCTTATCATTAATAATATTTTACTAGAATGTATAACGTAATGTTAGTTAAGAAAGAATCCCATAATCCAATAGAATGTTAACAAAATATTTTTTAGATATTAACCACTTTAAAAATTTTAATAATTCTTTATCTTATCAACATTTTGATTCTCTATTTTATTCAATAAATATTTGAGTTTCTATAAGGATTCTGACTAATTCCTCATTAAGTAGATATAACCATATCCAATCTAGTAGTTAGTGAAAGTTACCAAGTCTAAATAACAACCTCATACATCTATTGGAAAAGGTACACACACATAAATGTTTAACAATTTGAGAATCTCTATGTTTCTTTCATCCTATCCACCAAATAGTGGTTTGGACGTCTTTTCATATAAATATTATTTACATATTTCAAGTTGTTTTAGCTCATATGTGTCTCAATAGTTATCTTCAGAGAGATTTTTCAAGAACGTCTCAACTACATGACCAAGATGGAGATTCCATAACTGGGTTGAAATCATTAATATGAATTTGATTCATTACCAACTACCAAAACATCATTTTAGAAATCCAAATCATAAATATTATTATTTAAATTCACACTACCATAATATATGGAGTCTTTGTAAAATAAATATCACTTCTTTAAAAATAAGAATATAAAACAATTTTCATATAATAATGACAAATAAATCATGTTTTTATAATAGTTTTTATATAATATAAATACTTTGAAAAAAAATTCCCATGTTGGAAATGGATGCTTGTAGTCTCTTATAGGATTTAAAACAAGTCCTGGCCCACTGGTTTTAGAAGGAGCCACATATCCTCTAGAAATATTTCTAAATATACAATGTTCCTATATTTTAATATATATGTAAACACAAAAACCTATATATAACACCAAATGTGTTGATATAGAAACATTATACTCAATAAAAAACTCAATTGAAGCTTCATATTTCTTATTCAATTGGGATTAAGTCATCTTCTAGTGTCTTAGCATTCCAAATTGAATGCATATTTTTTTATTCCTTTTCATACTATTAGAACAACTTCTCCCTAGTTGGATGGTGCTCAAGATCCCTATACATCTAAGGAGTATTTTTTACCATTGTGATGTTATTACTTTTATCATTTACTATAAGGACTGTCAGTTTTTGAAAACACATGTCCTTTTCCACTAGGTAATTTAATGTAGGAAGTTATAAAATATTCTTATCACTATTTCTAAAATAATAATTGATAATGAATCCATCGAGGATCTTAGGTAGTGAGGATAAAATTTGACATTTTTATATCTCATTTGGGATCATAATATCTATGATATTTGAGTTCTCTATCTTTCTAATCAACTATAATACTTGAGGCCTAATTAGTTCTAACTCTCCATGGTTACATATGAATAGTGAATTGGAGCTCAAATATCTTTCTTTTCTCACCTTCTCATGATTAATATCATGAATTTGAGACCTGATTCTATATGTATCCATGTCCTTTATTACATTGAAATATATCTTTATATAGAGTATATAGTATAATATTGTATATATATAGAACAATACATTTGTTTTAAGTAGATATATACATATTTCACACTTTCCACTTTAGCCAGTGACTCAGGAAGTGGGTTTTCTAGCATGTATAACTTTTATTCCTAGTGTAGTATAATAGAAATGAACCTGTTAAATTCATGGAAATTCTATATAATGATAAGGCAATCCTTATATTGTATGGATTCAAATGATATGGTTGAATATGTATGGATTTACATTTCAACAGTAAATTAAATCATAATTTTACTGTATTCTATCGATTGGAAAATTAAATAAATAAATTGTAAATTTAATAATCTCTAATTGATTTTTTGAAACACAATGTCCCTCACTATTTGTTTTGAAATATCACATTATATTGATATTCTTAGTATAAAGGACCCTTATTCTCCTTCTCATAACCCAAGTTAGGACCTGGTCAGTTACATAGAGGTATTTAGGTAAGCATAACGTGAAAATTGAAATAAATTGAAACAACTCATTTTTATGATTGGATTTCCCTATATTAAAATCCCTTTTCAAATTTCCTCAACACATGCCTAAGAATTTATACTAAATAAAGTGAAGCCAACACTTCTTGAGGTAAAATTGGTCAATTAAACACAAAACATTATTTACAACTCCTTACTAAATGTTAGTCTCCCAACGAGGTATTGATCAGACACTATGATCTATAGGTTCAATTTTAAATTTGGTAATGAAAGTATATATCGATTTAATATTTTTTTAGATGTATTTTTATATTTATTTATAAATTTGACAATTTAGGTTAATATATACTTGTTAGTACTATGTAGAGTTTACATTAGTGAATAATATTTTCTAATTTAAGATTTTAGGAATAAACTAGTATATTTTAATATCAACTTTCGTATATGTTAATTAATTTATTTATTTGGTCTTGATAAAGAATATGTAATGAAAATAACCATACAACCTAATTGAAATAAAATAATTTAATTTATATGATCATGTGATTCTCTAATGGTTAGTTTATCTAGAAAATGAAATACAAAGATTCAATCTAGGGTAATAACCTTAAACAATAATTTGATTCATGTTGTATCTTTCTATTAATCCTCTCATGAATTTCTTCGATTGGTTTCACCTTAGTTTCAAGCATTAAACAGATCCTATCATAGGTGAGGGGAACCAAATAATTTGTTTAGGGGGTTTAAATAAATGAAACTATAGGCACACACGTCTTTATTTAGTGAGATAAGGGATTTTACACATGTAATAAATTTAATTTATTAATAATAAATTAAAATGAAACTAATAACATATATAGGAATGTTGAAAGCTCATGATCACCCACAAACATGAAATAATTATAATTTTTCAATATAGATATAATTCAAATAATTCATTCATTTTTTAAGATAAATACCTTGAATTTATAGAATTAATTATCTAATTAATTAATCAATTCAACTATGCTAATCCCATACAATCCATCATGAAATCTACTTTATCTATAATTTTAATCAAATTAAATAATTATATTTCATTTAAAACTATAATATAAACATTTGAACATGGATTTAATGACATGTACCCTTATAAAATACTTTCCATGGTCATTATATTATGTATTCCTAGGTTATGTTTTGTACATAAACTGACACATAATTAATCTAATTAATTATCTGATATATAATTCGATTCAATTATCATAACTACACCCAAATTTCCCAAAAATTTCAATCATACAAAATTTTATGAAAACTAAATAAATTAATTTTATTTAAATTAATAAAGTAAACATGTTTACTTTGAGGTAATGACGTGTACCCTTCCAAACTACTTGGAATGGTCATTGCACTTTTTATTCACATGTTATTTGATATACATGGAATGAAAAATAATTAAAATGTGAGAATTTTTTAATAAATAAAACATGATCAGATATAAATTATGGGACACATGATTCTATTTAAGTACATAGATTACACTAAAAATAAATACCACACACAACTTATAGATAAAATGTTTTATTATAAATTAAATTAACATAGAATTAGTTATCCTATCACATAGTGTGTATTGTCAATAAATGAAACATGAAATACATGTAAATTGGTTTAATTATATCACTTAACTTTCTATCCCTATAAAATTAATTATATAAGGTATACTATATTACAATAAATGTACATGGGCTACATAATGTGTGATATCTTATACCCATGTCCATGAAACATGCTAGGTGAAAGGTAATGTTTATTAGTCATTGATGTGTACAGGGTTCAAATAAACTATTCAAGCTACATTCTAGATGACCACAAAGTCATACATTATTTTTGTCTCTATTTCATATATTAAATGCATTTCAAGGCTTATAATCCCATGGTTTCTTCCAAAAAAACACAAAGACTACACATTTTATAATCTAGTTACATAGTTTATAGTAATGAAAACCCAATGATAGCATGGTCTAGTAAACATGAGATGTAATTACTCTAGATTATCATATTTGAGTTATTTAAAATGATCCAAATGTGTTTGGTAACTTTCATTACACACTACACCAAATGTAAATGAAAAAACATATCAGAATAACATTATTTATATATCTATAATAAACCCTAATAATTTGTACCACTAATATTTATTACCTTTAGAATAAAAATAATTAATATGAGTTAGTATTGAAAAATGTTATTTTCATAAAAATCTATTTTTTATAAGGTGGTTTTATTTAAAAAGAAGTTATATCATATTTTTTAAAATAATCTAATTTTTATGATTAATAAAACCCCCATTTTGGATTTAATTTATATGTCCTTTAAGGGGAAATCAAATAAGTTTTTACTTAATTTTAACCCTTATAAAAAAATTCCTCTGTAAACATATGTTCTTTCTACCATTATGTGATGTTATTTTTGGGAGTTACATCTGTGTAAATCTTGATTTAATTAGGGTTTATAAGGGTAGTTAGAGGTATCAATAGACTTTTAATAGAAGAAACCTTTGTTTAATTGTTACTCCTTTGAAAATGGGTTGCCTAAGGTTACCTTAAATGGGGTGAGTATAAGAAATTGGTGTTTTTCTATAGCTAGGTAAAGGAATATTTGTTATTCTATGTGTTATATAAGTGTATGGACCTAATTTTATGAAATGTATAAGGGTAAGGTATGTGTTTTTAAGGGTATCCTAATGATTCAATATGGGTATAGGTTTATGTAAGGGTATTTTGATAGGTATATTGGATTGTGTAAGAGTCATATCTTAATATGTATAAGGGTCAACCAAGTTTTCCAAATGATGAATAATGGTAATGAAGAGTTATTTAATGGTAATCCAGACTTTTTTAATGTTAATATTGAGTTTCATATGGGTAAGTTGTTCTCTTTAATAGTAATATATGGTTAACTTAGTAAACATACAGGACATAGTGTAACTGCATAAGGGTAATGCCATGTTACCATTACACAAAACTATTTTTAGGAAAAATAAATAAAAAAACATTGTTTTTTATTCATTTAAAACAACCTTTTAATATATATAACACCTAAAATCCATTTATAAATATGTAAACAACCATGTGAGCTGTTTTATTTAATCTCGCATAAGGATTATATCACCTTTTTTGATAGTTTTAAACACATTGTATTTATTAATATGTTTAGAAATGAAATTACATAGAATATTTAATTTTGGAATTAAATGCTACTACAACTTTTACTTTTCATTAGTAGTATCCAAAACCTTACTACCCACCTTTTTTACTATTCTTTTAAGGGGTAGTTTTGAGTTCCAACTATTGTAGAAGGGGATCTAATTTACTTTTCACATTCCTTACCCATTTTAAAATAAGTATAAAATATATTACATTTTTAATGATACAGTTAATATAACATCACATGCTGTTGTAGGCTTATATTATTGATCTATGGTGATTTCTAGATAGGTGTTTTTGAACTTTCATGAGGAAGGTGTTTTTGTAAAATGGTGCCAAATCATGAATTAAATAATGTTATTTATAATTAACTTTGTATATTCTCAAATAATTATTTGGGAAAAATTATCCCAGAGAGGGAAAATCAATTATCCCTATTTTTATAAATCTTTCTGGTTGATTTTTTATATTCCATAATTTGGAATTTATCTGGGTAGTCTTCTAAAATTCTATCTTGAGTGATTTCATAAATTATTATAAATGGGTTTATCTATAAATAAATTTCAAGTACTTTATATATTTGATAAAAAATAAAAATAATGGATTTGATATTATAATGGATTCTCAATGTATGGGAGTGGTGATGTTTTATTTGTAAAAATTATATAGATAAATTGTTTTCATCTTAAACTAGATTTGGAAATCATAGTATTGGTGATAATTCACACATGAGAATTTTTTTTAATTTTGAGTATGATATATGCTTTTTCATTGTGAAAATGTGGCACATGAGAACATTTGGGAGCCTTGGGAATAGATATGAAAAATTTTAGTCGATGAAACACCACTAGGGATTTTATCAAGTTTCTTATGCGGTTATGAAAAAAATTGGGTGGTATAATACAAATAAAAATATTGACAGGGATTAGTATCATTAATTTTCAATTAAAGGTTTCATGTTCCTTAGTAACCAAGTTAATTATTCTTGCAGGCTATAGTTAAATATGTTTTTTAATGGTTGTTTCACTTATCTAACTTCTCTTATATACTAATATGTTTATCTTTTAAATTTTGTCTCATAGAAATTTAGATTAGATTTTATTATTTATATTAACTTTCTATACCATTCATTATATGATTACGATGTTTTATTTTGGTACATGGTAATTTTAATTACTACACCATGTTTATCATTCATACATAAATTGATATTCTTTTTCAATTGAATCTGGATTTCTTAAAAGGAAACCAAATGAAGTTTTAAACATGTTTATTACAAACAAATTCCATTATAATTATTTTTGGAATTGAGAATCAACGATTTCATAGTGATAGATATTGTATAGATTATTTAATGGTGGCCTACTAGGATTATTCTATTGGTTGTTTTCATTCTATTATTTGTATAATGGTGGTGATTTATTGTCATATGTAGTTTTTATCTTTCTCTTTATTGTTCTTGTTTTCAAGGTTATTATTTTATAGGATTTTCACTCTATATATCATGGATATGTACTTTTCTTCCATGTTGTACTTTCGTAGTTATCTTTTTTTTGTTTTACAGAAGAATTTTAATTTTTATTTTAGGGTAAAATCATTCCCATTATGTTATAGGTTGATACCTATCTTGTTTCCAACCCATGGTGATCGGAAATGCACTTTGGTCATATGTCGATCCAGTTTTGGTGATGTGTCAAGTTGACCAAGGTTGGATCTTCTCAAAATATCCTCAAAGAATATCTTTTTGGGTAAAATATATCCCATGGTCTTACATGTTGATACTTAGGTGGTTTTCACTGATGTTATTAATATTTTCATGTCTTATTATATACTCTCTTTACTGATTTTATATGAAATATGCATAATTTGTGTGAAATATTAATGTTTTAATACTAAGTATAATTTTTGAGCATTTTTAGAAGTAGTCCAATTGATTCAGTTTACTATTTTATATATAACTCTCACCTTATTGATTCAAATTGTGTTGTTATTGTTTTTTAGGATTCCGTATTCAATTTCTCACATATCATTAGAAGGAATCATGGGCCAATTCTTCCATTTGAAGGCTCATATGGACCACACAAGATGACCTAAATAATTTTTGAAGAAACTAGACTAGCCATGATGATTGAGTTACTAGTCTCACTCTCAAAGCTCATATTTTGTGAAACTCCACCATGTGTTCTTGATTATATAAGATAATCGTGGGTAAAATATTCATGGGCCAAATCTAAGAATAAGGGGCCCAAATGAAGCTTTGAAGTCCATCCCACCATTCTGTCCGAGAATTAAAATTCAGACACTATTCATGACATATCTCATGATGTAATCATCCAATCGAGCTTATATTTTGGAGTGATAAATAGGATATATAGGAGGCTGACTTTTTTGAAGAAATAATTCGTCTTTGAAGGAATATTCCTATTCAAAAACCCATTCACATTTTATACTTCAAAAAGATTGGATTGAAATGGACATATTAATTATGTTTAATAAACCGGCCATAACTTTGGATAAATTCGTCCAAATGACTCCAAATTTTGAGAGAGGTCGACCAACTTTATTATATACAACTTTTAAGAAGGAGATATCTCTATATTCTGCTGTTTGGATGTCCAAATCGTCAAGACAATTGGAGGGGCAGATTGGGAATGCTAATAGTCCACTTCCATGGGCTTTAAATACTTCCCCCTCCTCTCCTTCAAAGTGGTTAGAATTTTAGAAGAGAGAAGCATCAATTGGCACAAACAAAGCCTTTTCAAAGTCTTGGAAGGACCTGGAATAATCATGTTTTTACTTGATATACCTTTCCTCCTCTCTTTGATTTCAGTCACTTTTGTATTTTTCGTCATTTGTAATATCGTAAGTGTTGTTTTTGTAATTTTGTTTTAGTGCAAGTTTCTTCTTCATATTATATTTTAATCATCCACCCTCTATTCATAAATATTAATGCTCTTAAAATATTTGAAATAATTTTGAAACTACTTCCCTTCTTTTTCTTCCTCATTCAATCAAAAATCTGTTTTTAATTCTCATCATTGTTTGTGTGTGTCTGTGTTTGACGCACCACTCTTTTCTTATCCATTTATTTTTCTTCTCTTCTTAAATTATAATCATAATAATTATAAATAGATTATTAAACACCCAAATGGAAGAGTAAATCTCTCCTTGGGGTGAGTTATAATTTAGGTGTGTTAAGTTATTGAGAACTTTTTCTCTATGAGTATTATTTGAATTAACATTGTGTATGTTGGAATTGACATGTCAGAGATTGATGACTTGTTTTGTTAAACATGTGGTTTCCATGGATTATTGGAACCATAAATACACCAGTATCAATAATCTCTAATTGAGATTAGAACCATAAGTTAAGTTAAGGCTTGGATTAAATCCTTAACACTTAGGAATTCTAATCAACATCATCTTGTGCCATGGGTGTTAATTTAAGGCAATATAAATCAAAGCTCAATCATATCACAAGCTTAACTACCTAATGATGAAATCACCCCAATCATTATCAATTTTTTAAATCAAACAGAATCCATAAATTATTTCATAAGCTCTACAAACAAACCCCCCCCCCAATCATAATACAATTAACTAAAAACAAATGACTATTACAAAGTATCATCGCTGAGGATTCGACCCGAGTGTTGTTATACACATTAGCAGAGCACCGGAACCATGACCGGTCGATAGGTGAAAATCGGCTATGCAATTCAAATGGCGTTGTATCTGGGGATGATGCTTTATGTAGTCATTAGTTTCTGGTTATTGTAAAAAAAACCCAAGAAATAAAATTTAAAAAACATTGAAAAAAAAAACACAAAGAAAAACCCATCTTCTCATAAAAATTATAAACTGAAAAAAATAAAAAGAAAACAAATGTCTTCTTATTTCTTCCAAAATCTATCTTAATGCCCCATAGCCTCCCAAACAATCCCTCAAATTTTTTTGACCCTAAAATTGAGCAAACACTTCACCAAATTTAGAGGAGCATAAGTGATAATCATATAATTCAAGATCCAGTCCTTGTCCAACCAATTGAATTGGATATGACTTATCTTAGGGAACAAACACTTAAAGAACCTATTTCCCCTGATATGAATTACCAACCTCTTGGTATTCAATATAATAACATAGAGGCTGAATTCAAACTCAAATCGGGTTTAATTCATCTTCTCCCACATTTACACGGGCTATCTGGTAAGGATCTGCACCTCCACCTTAAAGAGTTTCATGTAGTGTTCTCTACCATGAAGCCTCAAGGGGTTTCTGAGGAACAAATCAAACTCTGAGAATTACCTTTCTCCCAAGATGACACTGCCAAGTCATGGCTTTACTACCTCCCTCCTGGTTCCATAACCACATGGAATGACATGAAGTGGCTTTTCTTAGAAATTTGTTCCTACTTCTTGTACTAATTCTATCTAAAAGGAAATAAGTGGTGTCTGTTAGTTCCCAAGTGAATCAATTCATGAGTACTTGGAGTGGTTCAAAAAACTTGTTGCAACCTGCCCACACCACCAAATCCTTGACCCACTCTTGATCCAGTAATTATTTGAGGGTTTATTGGGTATGGAGAGAACTCTCATTGATGCCGCAAGTGGCGGTGTTCTAGTTGATAAAACTCCCGCAGCTGCAAGAGATCTAATAAGTAACATGGATGCAAACACACAACAATTACATACTCGAGCACATGCTTAATTAAAACATGCCCAAGATAATCAATCAATTGATCTGAATAAGATGACCGAGTGGATGAGGGAACTTACAGGTCTTGTACGACAAATAGTTGTGGGTACCAAATCCCCAATCTCATCTTCTTCGCAATCAATGTTTCTTGGACCTATCAAAAACTATGGAATCTTCAACTATTCATCGCATCCAATAGACACATGTTCACAACATCAGGAGGATCAATCTGATTCATCTGGACCAATGGAGATCACTGCAGCATATGCTTAGCAGAACCCAAACCCTCAACTATCAGGTCAGTTTGTTAAAAACATCAACCAACCTCACTCTTTTCCCTTCTCTTCTTCCTATAACCAAGGCCATGGGTATGGTAATCCCATATCTCACCCTCCTCAATTCCCTCCTCAAAACCCAAACAAATTCCAGTATGGTCAAGGTGCTGGTAACTTCCAACAACCTTATCCTTTTCTTCCTAAACCTCAAAGAAAAAATCATCCTCCTGGATTCCATTATCCTAGTGAGCCTTCCCAATTCTTAAACCAATACAATCGCTTTCCCAAGAACCAAAATCAAGGTAATCCCAATCCGAGACAAGCCTCTTCTTCCAAGCATCCATGGGAAAGTGCAGTGAAAGATCTTGCCTCCTTCACCCGTTCAAGCCTCAAGAACATTAAAACCCAAATTAGACAACTTGCATCCCACCTTAGTCAGCAGCAACCGTACAATTCATCCCAACTCCCAGATCAGCCATTACCCAACCCCAAAAGTAATGTAAGTTCAATTTCACTTAGATCAGGAAAGAAACTTTTTATTCCTCAAGATAAACCCTCCAACCCCCATTTAACTATTGACCTAGAAAATGAGATGAAAAAAAAACTTGAAAAGGAACCTGAATCCATTCCCTCACCTCCTTCTATTCTACATAGGAACCCAATTCCTTTTCCTCAAGTCGTTTCTAATCCAAATCATTCCTTTAAACACGATCCTAAAATTCTTAACATGTTTAGAAGTATTGAAGCCAACATTCCCATATTAGATGCCATAAAACAAATTCCTAACTATGCCACGTTTCTCAAGGAGTTGTGTACCAACAAAAGGAAACTTAGGACCTTCGAAAATGTTTCATCCCAATATTCCATACCGATTAAGTGAAAAGATCCAGGGACCTTTACATTTCCTTTTTAAATTGGAAGTTCCAGCTTTGATGATGCACTCATAGACCTAGGAGCCTCAATTAATGTCATGCCCAAATCTATATTCTCCAACCTTGGTCAAGGTCCCTTACATCCAATGGGTATTGTTCGTTCAGTTGGCCAATCAAAGCACAGCCAGTCCTGAGGGTATAATTAAGGATGTCTTTATCTGAGTCAATGATATTATCTTCCCTGCTGATTTCTATGTCCTGAACATGGATGGTGAGATGAACTCTTCTCAATCTCCCCTAATTCTTGGAAGACCATTCCTCATGACTGCGAGAACCAAAATTTATGTCCATTCAGGCATCCTATCCATTGAATTCGGTGACCAAATACTCATGTTAAACATTTTCCAAGCCATCTGATACCCATCTAAGTATCACTCTGCATTCTCAATCCATGTTTCTGAGGACACTTCTAACAGTCAATTGAACCTCATTCCATCATGTTCATCGTAATCTGATGATAAAGGATCTTGTGAAATCTGCACCATGATTAACCAAGTCATAAATGGTGAAGTTGATGTGGACCTCTCATTCAGAGAGTCCATCAATCTAGAGTAACTTGAAAACTCTCTTGAATCCCACATCAACTATGATATCTACTATGCCAACTTGGACAGTATTAAGGAAAATGAATCTGAAGAAACTGAATTCCATTCTTCCATTCCTGAGTTGTCTAACCCAAAAATAAAAGAGGAGAATGATCTAAAACCTCTTCCTAAACACCGGAAATATGCATTCCTTTTATATGATCACTCATATCATGTCATTATATCCTCTTCACTTGTTGAAACTGAAGATTCCAAACTTGTTCAGTTGTTAGAGGAAAACAAAAAAGGCCTCAGGGTGGACCCTAGATGACATACCAGGAATCAACCTTTCCCTTTGCATGCATCAAATCCATCTTGAGGAGTCATCCAAACCAATTATACAACCACTAATAAGACTCAATCAACTCATACTTGAGGTAGTTAGGGAAGAGATCATTGTGATTCATCAAGAAGGTATTATCTACCCAATTTCTAATAGTGAATGGGTTAGTACAATTCAACTTGTATCAACGAAGGGTGGGATAACTGTCGTCACAAATGAACATGGAGAGATAGTCACAACTCAAGTGAAAAACAAATGGCGTGTTTTCATCGACTATAGGAAATTTAATGTTGAAACAAGAAAAGATCACTACCCTCTTTCATTCCTTGATCAAATGATGGAATGATTATCTAAAAAGTCACACTATTTCTTTCTTGATAGATACATCATCTACTTCCAAATACCAATAGCACCTCAAGATCAAGAAAAGACTACCTTCACATGCCCCTTTGGAACATATGCATTTATAAGAATGCCTTTTGGACTTTCCAATGCTCCTGAAACATTCCAGAGGTGTATGATGAGTATCTTTTCCGAATTCATTGAACACTGCATGGAATTCTTCATGGATGACTTCACCATTTATGGTGAGTCATTTGAATCTTGTTGGAATTCACTCTCTTTAGTCCTCCAAAAGTGTGTCAAGTGTAACCTTATGTTAAATTTTGAAAAATTTCACTTCATGGTTACAAATGGGATTGTTCTAGGGAATATAGTTTCAAAAGATTGTATTGATGTCGATCCAACCAAAATTGAAGTGATCCAATCACTTCCTCAACCCAAATCTGTTTGAGACATCCATTAATTTCTCGGTCATGTCAGTTTCTATCAGAGATTCATCTATAAGTTCAGTAAAATTTCCCTCCCACTCAATCGGTATCTCCAAAATGATTTCTCTTTCTATTTCAATGTGGTTTGCAAGAGATCCTTCATTGAGCTCAAAACTGATCTTATATCTGCCCTGATAATCCAACCCCCAGATTGGTCCTTTGTAACGCCCCGACCCCAGCTACCCAGAGTCGGTGCATTACTTTGTAACATTGGCATGATCACAAAAGATCAAGTCTCGAAAGACCGATTAGTTTAGTAGCCTTGGAAACACTAGATACATTCATAAAATGTTACATTACATCACAAAGTGAAAAACTGTAATAACATAGTCTCCATAGTCCACACTTCTATCCTCTTCGGACTATCCCTACAAGTCATTCATAAAATACTTCTTCACATCCTGGAAAACATTAAAACATTGAAAGGGGTGAGATCAGATGCTCAGTAAGGATAACGATATTGCGAAAGCTTTCATAAATAAAAATTAACAATTAAGGCAATGTATAACTAAACAAAAGCCTTATTAAACTTGAAATTCAGCATAATATGGAAAAAGTAAAATCAAATAATGCCACTTACTTACTCACATGGATATTCTACTAGATGAATAATCACATGAAAGATCAATAACCACTTTCATAATGAGGGAATGTATAATGCCAGACATTCTGAAACATTTTGTCAAGGCCTCGGCCAAGACGTCTAAAATGATTAAGGCCTCAGCCAAAACCATAAATCAAATTGGGAAAGGGCCTCGGCCAATTCCACGTCTAGTTGTCTCATGAGACCTACCGATGCATCGAGGAGCTATAGCGGGCTCCACCCGTCACTTATTAAGTCCAATACATTCCTCATATGAATAGGTTTAAACATATCATAAACCATAACATAATCGTATCACATAAAACATGCATAAAGGAAACATAAAATTTCCAAATTTCAATCACAAGATATCAATACAACACATTGATATAATAAAAACGCTTTCAAAACCATTTTCAATACCAAAATACAAGAAAGTTAAAACTTTGTATTTATTTTTCATTAAAAAAAAGTTACGGCTTGTAGAGGAAGCTGAAAATCAAATAATAGCCACGGCGGCGGAGAAGTCGTTGTCGCCGCATACGTACGGCAAGAAAACATTCTTTTTTGTCATTAATTAAAACACTTCGTATAAAAAAGATTCCTTTTGAATAAACGTAAAAGTCAAAGGGGTTTATACACCGTATAAAAGAAAGTTGTGTATAAAACCAAATATGCCTCAATGAAAGGGGATTGAGACGAAGTCCTTAAAAAGATAATTTTTTTAAATAAAGTACATATATAATGTGTATTCACTATAAGTACACATAAATAATGTAAAAATACAAGATAGGACATAATAATATCATGACATAATTTGAAAGTAGGAGATTAACCCAAAGAATAGAAATTGGGTTAAGAAGTTCCCTTACCTCGTGTCTGACTTGACTCAACCGTTCTTTAACCTCCTGAATAATAAACTAGAGTTAATATATACCTTATTAAGATCCCTTTGCAATTTCATTATCCTTTTTATATCACTTATTACAATGATATGAACATTATGTAATTATTTAAGTTAATAACGGTCCTTTTGTCGATCTTTCTTACTTGAGTCAACAATAAACTTCTTATAATTACAAATTGTTTATGTGGTAGAATATCCATTATCTCCAGAATTATATTCATGATTTAGATGTCATATATATCATATATATCCAGTATATACTTTCAATTATAATATTACGTAACATTTAGAGGTAAGAAATGAAATGCACCGTTCATGGAGACGGTAAGTCGTACGTACGCATGAACGCTACTTTCATTTCTATTTCGTATTTAATGGATTGAAATCATAATGATATAAATGTATAATATAATTCCAGTATAATATAGTGTATAATACCATTTACTCCATCCTTTATACATCCCACATATGGCATTAACGATTCAAATCACTTTGAGGGGGTGGTAGTCCACACTTCCTAAAATGAAATTATCGTGTTTACCCCTAATGGAAATCATAAAGTATGCCATAAATGAGAAATACAAAAGCATAAGTAAATCATAAACATATTATATATCATATATAAAAATAGTGACATCTTAATGGCCACCTTTGGAGGTGTTATATGAGTGTTGAACAATCATCGTTTCGTGAGGCAGAAATTCGCCATCCACAGAAACCGTATGTTCTTTAACCATTAGATGTAGGTGTGTGTAAGTGTAGCTCGAATCCTTCTTATAAAAACATCCTAGTATATTTAGGATACTGGTGTTGTTACAAAAGAAATTAATAAAAAGATTTTAGGGGGTTGGAGAAGATAAATAAAACAAAACAACATTAGAGAATACATTACCTCAAAATCGGGTAACTCTTTTTGATTTGAGCCAAAGGCTTCCTTGGGAAGAGTTCTGCCCAAAGTGAGGCTTCTAGGAGTAAGAGGGGGAAGTTGGGAGAGTATTTGGGCAGAGTTTGGCCGATCCAAATGGCTTGAAAGTGTGAATGAGGTGGGAGAGGTGGGGGCCTTTTATAAGTGGAGAGGAGGTGCTCTTTTGGAAAGATTGAAATGTTACATTATTATACAATGCTTTTCGGATTCTAAAGGTCCCAAACTTATATAATTCGTGGATAAGGTGATAAGGGTTCGAAATATCCTCATACAATAGGCTTTGGACAAGTTTAAGCCTTGGATTGTGCATTATATTCTCATTTTATTTAAATCGTTAAATAATGAGGTCATCGTTGCATCATCATGATGTCATAAATAATTTAAGTTATTTAATGTCTAAAAATTATATAAAAAAATCCTATGATGTAGGAAATCTCTTTAGCTTTCTAATGAATATTTATAATCAAAATTTGTACTTGTGTAACATCACTTAAAAACTGTTTTAGTAAAACAACTCATGTTTGTGTCAATTTAATTTTAACATTAAATATATATATATTAATGTCATTTTCCAACCAAAGTGGCTCCATGGGGTCCCCAAGTTGACCCATGGGTTGTCTTGGTCGGCCATGACTCATCCAATAGGAGTAGGACAACTGTCAAGCCCATCTCATAATATTAAAACATTATTTTTACCTTAAACTACACTAATTACCTCTAATCGCGATTAAGAACTTAAAAGTTACTATTCACCAAAAAATTATTTTGATCTCATTGAACCACATTTTACTTCTTAATGACAACCATGTATGTCGGATTTTTTAAAATTAAATCACAGAA
This sequence comes from Viscum album, assembly GCA_963277665.1. Taxonomy (NCBI): domain Eukaryota; kingdom Viridiplantae; phylum Streptophyta; class Magnoliopsida; order Santalales; family Viscaceae; genus Viscum; species Viscum album. The sequence continues at coordinate 101,878,126 of OY728159.1, forward strand.
GTGGTAATATTTCATTTTAACGAAAAATCAGTTTTTAACAACCACTTAGTGGTTTCACTATTCATCAAAAATTGAAGTTTTTCAGAATAAGGCCAAAATTTCACCCTAAGCTATAATTGATATTCCGAATTCAAAAATGATGTCTATTTTACAAAATTCCAAACATATAAGTTGCATTAATTAATTTTATAATTAATTCCCGCTGTTACAACAAATAGCCTGTTTTTAAGAAACAATTTATATCAAAAGATTGACAATTGTTTATGTCCAATTTCAATGTTAAATTAATTCTAATGACCACCATTGGATAAAATGTTAAAAATATATTCTAATTATACTTTAAAACCACTAAATAGTATAATTTATCACTATAAATTATTTTGATTAAAAAAGTTGTTTTAAGAATTTTCCCTATTCATAAAAAAATTGGATGTTCTCAGAAAGTTACAAAAAATTCAACTTAGGATAATTTCGATATTACGAATACAAAAATGAAGTCCATTTTGAAATATAAAATTTCTATAATTTAAAAAGTGGTTATTACTATTCATAACGGCTACTTTGATTAGTCGCGGTGTTTTAGAACTCGAAGTTGTGTACATTGCAAGATATTGCATTATTGAATGAGAAGCGTATCGTGGAAGCTCGGGGTGTTACATTCTCCCCTCCTTCAATAAATTGCATCCTCGGAATTTGAAATTTTTCTTTGAAAATAAAAGGTTGAAAAGAGAAAATACCTTTGAGGAAAACCCACATCGGAAATAAGGTTAATAAATATATAACATTAAAAGAAAGCAAGATAAGTACAAAGGTCACCCGAGATAGCCCATTCTAGGATTCTATGAAAATATGGATATGGAGGAGAAACAAACCATCAAGGTCTGATGGAGAGTTATAGAAAATAGGATTAGGAGAAAGTTTAACTACAAGAAAATCGCAACCTTGTGATTGGTTAAATGATCATTGATTCCCCAGTAGGAAAAGTTAACCGACAACATTTTTGTTTTGAGTTACCTTTTATAAAGTTGAGGAATTTATTTAAGAGATTTACTAATAACATAAGGGAATATACATACTTGTCATGTAGACTTTCATTCTTTAATAATTTTTTACCACAAACCCATCTTTCACTCTAAAAGGTAATACAACTCAAAAATATTCTATTTATCCTAATTGTATAAGGTTCCAAATGTTAACACATACCATTTAGATTAGTAAAATTATTTTGTAATAACCAGGGACTTCCTGTAGGCTAGTGGTAGGAAATAAAGGCATGTCGCACTATGATTGTGGGTTCGATTCCTGCAGCTTTGTCCGACGTGACGGTTTATGCCCTACCCTGCAGGTTGTCCTTTCCCTAAAATTATAGTATCATAATATTCCAAAAATAATCTTCATAAATTTTTTAACCATAAACAATACTATCCAAAGATCAACTTAATCCACTCCAACCTTAATAGTTATCCAAAATACCTCCATCCAGACTTTCTCTAAAAGGTCTCTAAATTCCAAAATCAATTGTAACATCAGATTCCCCAAACAAAGAAAAGTTTCTCTTATTGTCACATACTGAAAATATGATTACCTTAATCATATTAAAACCTTACTGAAATTAAAAAGTACTGTAGTACAATCTTTATATATATCACATTATTCTTATAACCAGAATATAATCCATGAGTCCAAAAGCACCAATACATTATTTATTCTACTTCAACTGTAGTAACAGCATAAGATTGTCCTTGATCCCTTGGCCTTTTCTGAGGTAAGTTTCCTTGACGCTTAGGACATTCATTTCCATAATGACCCATTTCTCTACAATTATAGCATTCAACTTTGATAGCCTCTTTCTTTCCCTTGCAATCACGAGCCTGGTGACCCTTTTCTCCACATTTATAACAAACTCCCATTCCTTTTAGGCAGGTACCAGGGTGATTCTTCCCACAATTACAACATAATGGAAAATCCTTCTTTCCCTTTTTCCCTTTATCTGTCTCTTGTTCCACCGTTCTCTTCTTCTCTTGCTTTACTTCGTTGTAATAAGACTTAGAGAATTCCTTTTCTGTCTTGATAGCACACGAGACAATATCTTCGTATGATGAGAAGGATTGTGATACTAAAGATTGACGGAGAAATGGTTTCAACCCATTAAAGAAACGATCAGTCTTACTTCTTGGGTTACGTATGTAATCTGCAGCATACCTTGCTAACCTTGTAAAGTTAGCCTCATACTTTGCGACATTCTCATCCTCCTTGTGCCTCAGACTCAGAAATTGCCTTTCCATATCTACTCGATGGTCACGAGGAAATTATTTTTCTAAGAAAAGCTCTTTGAACTCCCTCCATTCCATATTCGATACGTCATCATCTTCCTTTGTGTTTTGAATCAGCAACCACCACTGATCGGCATCTCCAGTGAGGCGGTAAACTGCCATGACAATCTTCTCCCTTTCACTACTCCCCAAGGCATGGAATATTTTCTCTAAGGAATTTATCCATTGCTCAGCTACTATAGGATTTGTACTCCCATTGAAGGTTGGTGGTTGTTGCCTCATGAAACGGTCTAGCATTGATCCTCCACGTTGCGGATCAGGGTGCTCCATACGAGTAAGGTTATTATTCATAACCTGAGTGAGTTGTCCTAGTATGGTAATAAGTTGATCCGCACCAGTTGTATTTCCAGCTCCACAATAATTATCTTGAGTAGGAGGGAAATCCCTACACGGAGTGCGTGCATTGATACGGTTTCCATTCCTTCCACTAGGCGCCGTTTCTAAATAATGGCATAAACTAGATTAGTTCATGAATCAAAATACATAATTCCATACTTGTAAAACACTTAACATAAATTGAACTAATTATGGATATAATCCATAATTATAAAATTGTTTTCTTTGAGGAAGTATATACTCATAACCCTTTATAGTGGTTTATAAAGAAAATGAGAATTATCCAAAGCATATCCCCCGGGAGTGTCGTAACCAAGAGTGCAGCAAGGCCCGTTGTCGTGCACCAGTTCCCGTTCGAGTCTAGCTCAAAGAGGTGTTTTTGGGTTTTACCCCTAGGTACATCTGTGCCAGAGCCGCCTCTACCTGCTCGTATCCAGACAGGGATGTATTGCTCGGAAAACTCACAACATCTCTACAATACCAAAATTCTAGGATGTTCTTCTATACTAATCCTCAAAGTCTATCTTTGGGCTATTTGCTCTAATCAAAGTTTATCTAAATCTAGCTTCCAATGTTAGTACTAAAATGCCTCTGATACCAACTGTAACGCCCCGACCCCAGCTACCCAGAGTCGGTGCATTACTTTGTAACCTTGGCATGATCACAAAAGATCAAGTCTCGAAAGACCGATTAGTTTAGTAGCCTTGGAAACACTAGATACATTCATAAAATGTTACATTACATCACAAAGTGAAAAACTATAATAACATAGTCTCCATTGTCCACACATCTATCCTCTTCGGACTATCCCTACAAGTCATTCATAAAATACTTCTTCACATCCTGGAAAACATTAAAACATTGAAAGGGGTGAGTTCAGATGCTCAGTAAGGATAACGATATTGCGGAAGCTTTCATAAATAAAAATTAACAATTAAGGCAATGTATAACTAAAAAAAAGCCGTATTAAACTTGAACTTCAGCATAATATGGAAAAAGTAAAATCAAATAATTCCACTTACTTACTCACATGGATATTCTACTAGATGAATAATCACATGAAAGATCAATAACCACTTTCATAATGAGGGAATGTATAATGCCGGACATTCTGAAACATTTTGTCAAGGCCTCGGCCAAGACGTCTAAAATGATTAAGGCCTCGGCGAAAACCATAAATCAAATTGGGAAAGGGCCTCGGCCAATTCCACGTCTAGTTGTCTCATGAGACCTACCGTTGCATCGAGGAGCTATAGCGGGCTCCACCCGTCACTTATTAAGTCCAATACATTCCTCATATGAATAGGTTTAAACATATCATAAACCATAACATAATCGTATCACATAAAACATGCATAAAGGAAACATAACATTTCGACATTTCAATCACAATATATCAATACAACACATAGATATAATAAAAACGCTTTCAAAACCATTTTCAATACCAAAATACAAGAAAGTTAAAACTTTGTATTTATTTTTCATTAAAAAAAGTTACGGCTTGTAGAGGAAGCCGAAAATCAAATAATAGCCACGGCGGTGGAGAAGTCGTTGTCGCCGCATACGTACGGCAAGAAAACATTCCTTTTTTCATTAAGTAAAACGCTTCGTATAAAAAAGATTCCTTTTGAATAAACGTAAAAGTCAAAGGGGTTTATACACTGTATAAAAGAAAGTTGTGTATAAAACCAAATATGCCTCAATGAAAGGGGATTGAGACGAAGTCCTTAAAAAGATAATTTTTTTAAATAAAGTACATATATAATGTGTATTCACTATAAGTACACATAAATAATGTAAAAATACAAGATAGGACATAATAATATCATGACATAATTTGTAAGTAGGAGATTAAGCCAAAGAATAGAAATTGGGTTAAGAAGTTCCCTTACCTCGTGTCTGACTTGACTCAACCGTTCTTTAACCTCCTGAATAATAAACTAGAGTTAATATATACCTTATTAAGATCCATTTTAAATTTCATTATCCTTTTTATATCACTTATTACAATGATATTAACATTATGTAATTATTTAAGTTAATAACGGTCGTTTTGTCGATCTTTCTTACTTGAGTCAACAATAAACTTCTTATAATTACAAGTTGTTTATGTGGTAGAATATCCATTATCTCCAGAATTATATTCATGATTTAGATGTCATATATATCATATATATCCAGTATATACATTCAATTATAATATTACGTAACATTTAGAGGTGAGAAATTAAATGCACCGTTCATGGAGACGGTAAGCCGTACGTACGCATGAACGCTACTTTCATTTCTATTTCATATATAATGGACTGAAATCATAATGATATAAATGTATAATATAATTACAGTATAATATAGTGTATAATACCATTTACTCCATCCTTTATACATCCCACATATGGAATTAACGATTCAAATCACTTTGAGGGGGCGGTAGTCCACACTTCCTAAAATGAAATTATCGTGTTTACCCATAATGGAAATCATAAAGTATGCCATAAATGAGAAATACAGAAGCATAAGTAAATCATAAACATATTATATATCATATATAAAAATAGTGACATCTTAATGTCCACCTTTGGAGGTGTTATATGAGTGTTGAACAATCATCGTTTCGTGAGGCAGAAATTCGCCATCCACAGAAACCGTATGTTCTTTAACCATTAGATGTAGGTGTGTGTAAGTGTAGCTCGAATCATTCTTATAACAACATCCTAGTATTGTGAGGATACTGGTGTTGTTACAAAAGAAATGAATAAAAAGATTTTAGGGGGTTGTAGAAGATAAATAAAACAAAACAACATTAGAGAAGACATTACCTCAAAATCGGGTAACTCTTTTTGATTTGAGCCAAAGGCTTCCTTGGGAAGCGTTCTGCCCAAATTGAGGCTTCTAGGAGTAAGAGGGGGAAGTTGGGAGAGTATTTGGGCAGAGTTTGGCCGAGCCAAATGGCTTGAAAGTGTGAATGAGGTGGGAGAGGTGGGGGCCTTTTATAAGTGGAGAGGAGGGGCTCTTTTGGAAAGATTGAAATGTTACATTATTATACAATGCTTTTCGGATTCTAAAGGTCCCACACTTATATAATTCGTGTATAAGGTGATAAGGGTTCGAAATATCCTCATACAATAGGCTTTGGACAAGTTTAAGCCTTGGATTGTGCATTATCTTCTCATTTTATTTAAATTGTTAAATAATGAGGTCATCGCTGCATCATCTTGATGTCATAAATAATTTAATTTATTTAATGTCTAAAAATTATAAAAAAAATACTATGATGTAGGAAATCTCTTTAGATTTATAATGAATATTTATAATCAAAATTTGGACTTGTGTAACATCACTTAAAAACTGTTTTAGTAAAACAACTCATGTTTGTGTCAATTTAATTTTAACATTAAATATATATATATTAATGTCATTTTCCAACCAAAGTGGCTCCATGGGGTCCCCAAGTTGACCCATGGGTTGTCTTGGTCGGCCATGACTCATCCAATAGGAGTAGGACAAGTTTCAAGCCCATCTCATAATATTAAAACATTATTTTTACCTTAAAATACACTAATTACCTCTAATCGCGATTAAGAACTTAAAAGTTACTATTCACCAAAAAATTATTTTGATCGCATTGAACCACATTTTACTTCTTAATGAAAACCATGTATGTCGGATTTTTGAAAATCAAATCACAGAAGTGGTAATGTTTCATTTTAACGAAAAATCAGTTTTTAACAACCACTTAGTGGTTTCACTATTCATCAAAAATTGAAGTTTTTCAGAATAAGGCCAAAATTTCACCCTAATCTATAATTGAGATTCCGAATTCAAAAATGATGTCTATTTTACAAAATTCCAAACATATAAGTTTCATTAATTAATTTTATAATTAATTCCCGCTGTTACAACAAATAGCGTGTTTTTAAGAAACAATTTATATCAAAAGATTGACAATTGTTTATGTCCAATTTCAATGTTAAATTAATTATAATGACCACCATTGGATAAAATGTTGAAAATATATTCTAATTATACTTTAAAACCACTAAATAGTATAATTTATCACTATAAATTATTTTGATTAAAAAAGTTGTTTTAAGAATTTTCACTATTCATAAAAAAATTGGATGTTCTCAGAAAGTTACAAAAAATTCAACTTAGGATAATTTCGATATTACGAATACAAAAATGAAGTCCATTTTGAAATATAAAATTTCTATAATTTAAAAAGTGGTTATTACTATTCATAACAGCTACTTTGATTAGTCGCGGTGTTTTAGAACTCGAAGTTGCGTACAATGCAAGCTATTGCATTATTGAATGAGAAGCGTATCATGGAAGCTCGGGGTGTTACATCCTTACCCTTTGAGTTGATGTGTGATTCTTCGGATAAAGCTGTTGGGGCTGTTCTTGGTCAAAGAAGAGAAAAAATTCTTTATGTCATCTATTATGCCTTAAAAACATTGGATGAAACTCAATATCACTACACTGTCGTTGAAAAATAATTTTTAGCAGTTGTTTTTAACTAATATAAATTTCGGCCCTATCTCTTTGGTGCCAAAATTATCATCTTCACAGAACATTTTGCTATAAATTTATTACTCAAGAAAAGTGATTCCAAAATTAGGCTAATATGATGGATCTTAATGCTCCAAGAGTTTGACCTTGAAATAAAAGATAGACTAGGAAAAGAAAACCTTGTGGCTGATCACTTGAGTAGAATTTCTAATTCTTCTCATTCTGAAATCATCGATCCTGAATTCCCCACTGAGCACCTTTCATCTCTTACTCCAAAAATACCATGGTATACCCTAATTGTAAATTACTTGGTTTCTGGTGTTTTCCTGAATTTTTTTCAAAAGAACAAAAAATGAAGTTGAAAAGTGATTCAAAATACTATTTTTGTGATTAAAATAAACTTTCGAAAACTAGGGCAGACATTGTAATTAAGAGATGTGTTGATGAAGATGAACATTCCTCTATCTTAGAATTTTGTCACTCATTTCCCGGAGGTGGCCTCTTTAGACCACAAAGGACCTCCCGAAAGGTCCTAGACTCAGGATTCTTCTGGCTGACACTCTTCATATACTCACACAAGCTCTATCAATCATGTCCCACTTGCCAAAATTTTGCCACAGTTTCAAAGAGAAATGAAATTCCCCAAAAGCCTTTAATTTTCTGTGAGATCTTCGATGTTTGGGGTATCGATATCATGGGACCATTTCCCCCTTCCAATGGATTCTCATACATCCTTCTTGTAGTTGATTATTTTTCTAGGTGGATTGAGGCCAAACAAACTAGAGAGGATGATCCACATACTGTTAGTGAGTTCCTAAAGACACATATCTTTAACAGATTTGGCATGCCTCGTGCCTTGATCAGTGACTTAGGAACACATTTTTTATAATAGAACCATCGAATATATTTGGAAAAAGAATGGGGTTTTACATAAAACATCAACTGTATATCACCCCCAAACAAAGGGAATGGCTGAACTTTATAACAAAGAAGTGAAAAGAGAGCTTGAGAAAATTGTAAAACCCACCAGAAAAAACTGGCCTGAAAGACTTGGTGAAGCACTTTGGGCTTATCGAACTACCTATAAAACACCCATTGGGATGTCTATTTTAAGGATAGTTTTTGGTAAACCATTTCATTTTCTAGTTTAAATCCAACATAAGTCAATTTGGGCAGTGAAAAATTATAATTTTGATCTTGAAAAATCCAGGGAAGAAAGATTGTTGCAATTGGATGAACTAGAAGAGATTCGACTCGAATCCTATGAGAGTTCCAATCTGTACAAAGAAAAGGATAAGGTAATCCATGACAAACACATCCTGAGAAAGGTATTCCATGAAGGTGAAAAGGTAGTGCTCTTAAATTCTCGATTTCGGCTTCACCCAGGTAAAAATAATTATCTTTGGGACGGTCCTTTTGTTATTACTAATGTTTACCAATTTGGTGCAGTACAAGTCTAAGACCCCACTTCCAAAAGGTCATTCATGGTTAATGGACATCGGTTAAAGCATCACCATGAGAGGATGCACAATCCTAGATCAACATTGACTTCCACTAGATCCCTAACATCTGCAGTCGACCCACCACTAGATGGAGATGGCAACCAGCCAAATCCAAACCAGGGGAACCTCTTTCCATTTAACTCTCTCTATCTCTTCCTCTCTCTCTCTCTTTCTTCTTTTTCCTATCTATTTCATTGTTTACCACTTTCTAACCTTTATTTTTCACTTTCTCTTTTGTGTGGGTGTATCTTTATTAAAAACTAATAAAACCTAAACAAAAACAAAACAAAATAAAGCATCTTAACAAAAAAATATGGAAAAAAATCAAGAGTCATGATTATTCACCTGCCAATTTTCTAATTTTTTTCAACCATTTTTGGTAGTTAATAGACATGTTTTCATATAAAAAATTTTGTATTTTCATCATGACTTTGGATAAAGAATTTTGTGTCAAAATTAACAAATTTTGAGTGCTCAATTTTTGATTTGGAAAATGCTTTTCCCAAACCGTAAGGAATAACATTTTCTTTCATGCCAAGGACACCTATGGCCATCTTTTCAAAAAAAAAATATTCACCCCCATTTGTGAGTCTTGATTTTGTGGACCTTCGAGCTGAATTTATTTCTTTAGTGTGCATTAATATGATAGAGGAATTTTTTTTAACCACATGAGAATCACAATAGCCATATATCCTCACATTTCCCTTACATTAATCCTCCTTTTGGAATCCCCTTCAAGCCTATGAAAACCTTTTCTTTGATATCCACTTTATAATCCCAATAACTTTTCCCACCCAATATCAACATGGATTTTCATTGCATAATTTTTTGAAATTTAATTGTCGCGGGAATGGATTTCATTTTTTTGGTACCCTTTGTTGATTTCAACATGTTATCATATGCTTGAGGACAAGCATCCATTTCAGTGTGGGAGAGTGATTTTCATTCTCTGTGTTTTTGGGAATGTAATTTAGTTTCATTTATGTAATTTTTTAAATTTTATTGACAAGTGTTTAAAACAATCAAAAAAAAGTTGGGTTGTTTCTTGGGTAAGTCAAAAATCACTCTTCCTCAACCTTTGATATTGTTATAAATATTACAATTAGTTTCATGAGGATATCAATCATGGGTTGGGATATGAGTGTGAGATCTTTTCCAAGTTCAACATTCAAAAAAAGAAAAAAATAACACTTTCATTATATTCTTATCTCATTGAGAAATTTTTTGTGGTTTGTAAATATTTAATCTTCTCATCCCCTTTAAAATTTCACCATATATTGTGTCTTTCTTCACACAATCATTCCATTGTAAATATGTGTTTTTATTTCCTTCCATCTTTTATTTCAAAAAAAATGTGCATTTCTTTTTCTATGTTGGTGTTTTAACCCTCTTATTCTCTCTCTTGGACATTATATTCCTACCGTCCCATTGGAACAGAGACACCCCTTATAAAGACCTCTTGATTCATGTGCACTTTGGATAGGGATTGTAAGCTGAGAGGTCTTTGAAACTCTAAGATTTTTACTTTTGGTTGGTGAAAGAGTGAACCTCCACATAAGAATTTTATCATCTTGAGAGGTGTGAGTTTTGAGTGTCCACATTTTACATTTCAAAATTTGAACATGAAAAAATGAATTAGGTTTGGAACATTTTTTCTGTAACAACATGTGTGGGAATTCAAAATGGATGAGTGAAATAGTCTAAACCTCCTCTGATTGGAGAAAACAAAATTTTAATATTTGTTGGTGATTGATAATGATTTTTTTATGTTTTAATATTTTTTTCACATGAGGACATGCACAAGACTATGTATGGGGGAGTTGATGTATCTAATATTTTCATGCCTTATTATATACTCTATTTACTGATTTTATATGAAATGTGCATAATTTGTGTGAAATATTAATGTTTTAATACTAAGTATAATTTTTGAGCATTTTTAGAAGTAGTCAAATTGATTCTAGTTTTCTATTTTATATATAACTCTCACCCTACTAATTCAAATTGTGTGGTTATTGTTTTTAGGATTACTTATTCAATTTCTCAAATATCATTAGAAGGACTCATGGTCCAATTCTATCATTTGAAGGCTCATATGGACTACACAAGATGACCCAAATAATTTGTGAAGAAAATGGACCAGCCATGATGATTGAGTTACTGGCCTCACTCCCGAAGTCCATGTTTTGTGAAACTACTCCATGTGTTTGTGATTATATATAAGAATAATGGGTAAAAATTTCAGGGCCCAAATCTAATAAAAAAGGCCCAAATGAAGCTTTGAAGTCCCGCCCACCATTCTCGCCAAGAATTAAAATTCAGACACTCTTCATGACATATCTCATGTTGTAATCATCATATCAAGATGAGATTTTTTTAGTTTGAAAGACGAGATATAGGTGGCCAACATTGTTGACTAAATAATTCGACATTAAAGGCATCTTCCTATTCAAAAACCCTTTCACATGTTGGACTTCCAAAATATTGGATTGAAATGGACAGATTAAATTTATTTAATCAACCGACCATAACTTTGTCTCCATAGGTTAAAATGACTCAAACTTTTGATAGAGGTATTGAAACATTATTATATACAACTTTAAAGAAGGATATATCTCGATATTCCACTGTATGGATGTCCAAAGCATCGAGACAAGTGGAGGGACAGATTGGGAATTCAAACAGTCCACTTCCTTGGGCTTTAAATACATCCCCCTCCTCCCCTTCAAAGCGGTTGGAATTTAAGAAGAGAGGAGCATCAATTGGCATGACCAAATCCTTGAAAAATTCTTCTGAGGATCTTACATAATTAATTTTTCACTTGAGATACCTTTCCTCCTCTCTTTTATTTCACTCACTTTTGTATTTTTCTTCATTTGTAATCTTGTAAGTGTTGTTCTTGTAATTCCGTTTTAGTGGAAGTTTCTTCTTCATATTTTTTTAATCATCCACACTCTATTATTAAATATTAATTCTCTTAAAATATTTGAAATAATGTTCAATCCCCTTCCCTTTTTTTTCTTCATCATTCAATCGAAAATATATTTTTAATTCTCATTATTATTTGTGTGTGTGTGTTCGATGCACCAATATTTTCTTATCCGTTTGTCTTTCTTCTCTTATTAAATTATAATCATAATAAATATAACCAGATTATTAAACACCCAAATGGATGATTAAATCTCTCATTGTGGTGATTTATAATTTTGGTATGTTAGGTGATTGAGAGATTTTTACCGATGATTATTCTTTGAATTAACATTGTGTATGTTGGACTTAACATGTCATGGATTAATGACTTGTTTTTAACATGTGGTTTCCATGGATTATTGGAACCATAAATACACCACTATCAATAAGCTCTGATCGATATTAGAACCTTAAGTAATGTTTAAGCATGGATTATAGCCTCAACACTTAGGAATTCTAATCAACGTCATCTTGTGACATGGGTGTTAATTTAATTCAATATAAAGCAAACTGCAAGGATATAACAAGCATAACTACCTAATGATGAACTCACCCCAATCTATAACAATTTGTTAAATCAAACATCATCCATAAATTATTTCATAATCTCTGAAAACAAATCACCCTAATCAGAATACAATTAACTAAAAACAAATGACTATTACAAATTATCATCATCAAGGATTCGACCCGAGTGTTTCTATACACATTAGCACAGCACCGGAACCTTTACCGGTCGATAGGAGACAATCGGTCATGCGTTTCAGTCACCATCCTGTGGTGATCAAGAACATGCTTTAGGTCATGTATTGAGCCAGCTCGAGTGACATATCAGGTTGACTTGAGTTTATTAATTACAAAAAGTAAATTTAAAAATTCCTGAATTTAAATTCGACCAAATTAAATTAATATTTTAATTCCAATAAACAAAATTTCTATAGTATGATTTTTATAATTTTTTCAAAATTGGTTGATTTTTAGTCAAAAATAGGTTTTTTACAAAAAAACAATTATTATTTTTTGATTTTATCATTATGTAAGGGTATATTTGAATATTAAAAAACCTTTCAAGTAATGATATTTTATTTAAGTAACAAAATTATTCATTTTAAAATTTCTTGGTATGTATAAATACTATTGCCAATATTTTTAATCTAAATTAGTATATTACCTTAAAACATCCATTTTCGGTATTATCATCTAATTAAGTGTCTTGATTTCTAATTTTAGTTTTTTATTTATTTTATAAACACATTACTTTTATATGTTTTATAATAAAACTATTTTTTCATTCAAATTAATTTCTATTATAATATTATATTTTGCATGAATTTTTATATTTATAAAGATACTTTTTCTAAAAACTTCTTTTACACATTATGTAAAGTAATCATTAAATTTTCATTTGAAACCAATTTAAATATTATAAGATAAAATTATTTACAAACATTAAAATGAGAATGTTAAAATTTGGAAAATGGTTCAATATTAATTTTTCCATTAATATTAATTACTATATTAATAGTAAAATTTGCTAAAAGTTGAGATGTTAGAATAAAAATAATAATGACACTAAAGGTTTCCCAAAAAATGATTGTATTAAGATAATATAGACCCATACATTATTATCTTCCAATTTTCCCCATTTTGGATGAATTTACCTTTGAATACTAACAATAAATTATTTAAAATACAATAGTTACTTCCAAAACTACTATTCTCTTCACTTATTAAAAGGTTACAGTTCAACCACCTCATAAATCACCTGAACATATATTTTTTCCTTTTAAATGTTTAAATTTTACACTCCTAGAGCCCTATCTAACTTCCATAATATCATGTTCTACTTTAGTCTATTTATTCCTTCATTTCCAAGGAGTTTTCTAAGAAAAAATCAATCTTCTTATGTGATTATTACATTAATGTATTGTTTTATTTTCTTATACTACTTCTTAAATCATCGATAAACATATAAATGTAATTAAATAAGTATCATTAGTATATGAATTTTCAATATGATAATTTTATCAAGAAATATTACTTATTTCTATCACCTAATAGAGACCAAAACCTCAATAATTCATACATGTGGACTACTGCCTCTATGACGTGATGTGGTTAAATTTATATAACTACCTCTCTAGAATGTTATTAGGGATGTATTTTATGAATAAATATTATTTATGGGTAAAAATATAAGTTATTAAATTAATAATTGTAAATATATCGTCATTCTATCTAATTGTTGAGAAATGACATCGTTAATCAATTGTATATCCCAAATACTATTTCTAAAAAAGTGGAATTTCTATTTTTATCAGCACCCATCATTGATGGTTCCTAATATGTGTTTAATGAGGAACAATTATGCTTGTGATTGGCCTATGAGTGGCCTCTTTCCTTCTCTCCCAATCTAGGGATTTCCACAGTGGAGCTTCAGAGGGGGTAGTCCTGTGCATCGCTTCCAGCTCTGACTCCCCCTTCTCTCTTCCCTCATTATTCCCCTAATAGTTTCCCCATGTCTTCACTTATTTGGGTGATTTTGGCATTCATTTCTGCCTCTTAATCCCTTTCCCTTGGGTTTGCGGTTTCTTTTGGATGTGAAGGCTTTCTTCCCCTTGTCTTCCTTTTGATTTCTCCTTCCCTTGCTTGTCTGATGTCGTTCACTAGCGGGGCAACATTTCTCTCCCACTACCCCTCTTTCTTCCTTAACCTATGCCTCATACCTCCTTTTATGTGTCTATGTGCTGGTTCTTCTGGTGGTTTGGGTTAGTGCTAGTGGTGGAATTCACTATCCTTGTCCTTCTCCTCCATTGATTTTCAACCTATTGAGCTCTAGCCCATCTTGGTTAGGCTGGATGAGGGTTTGGGGATCTCTTGGGATGGTGTAGGTGGGGGGGGGTAGCAATAATCTTAGTGCTCTTTCTTCTCCGATATAGGTTTCCAGTTCGGTTTATCTCTTCTCTATTTTGATGTTCCATTATGGCGATGTTTCATTTTTTCTTTCGATTTCACTTTTATTACGTTGTTTTTGTTTGGATGGTTTTTGTTGGTGTTTGATGTTCTATTATTCTGTGGTTTGTTGCTCGGCTATGGTTTCTGACGGCGATGACCAATGTTATGTTTGTGTTGGCAGTGAAGACGATGATGTGTGCGGATGCAGTGACCATCGACAACGACTCTGGTTTTAATTTTATTTGATGGTGAAATGATTATGTCAAGATGGACATGCCTTTCGTGATTGTGTTTTGTGAAGTAAAGGGATGTGTTATAAAGCTTTTATGATGGTGAAGATGTTGTTATCAGAGGTTCATCTTGTGGGTCTGATGGACTATGTTTTTTTGTTTAGCTATTTTTTTGTGGTGACGATGGTCCCCAGTATTGACGAGGGACTCCATTGATTTGTTTTCTGTGTGTTGGTGGGGACGACGTTGGATTATCTTTTGAATCGATGGTCCCATTGGTTGATGTTGGAGCTGTTTGTGTTTCTACGTTGTTGAAGCTCTGTTGGGGAGGAAGGGCTCCAGTGGAGGATTACTGGCATTATGGTCGAATGTGATTGGTGCATGACTCATGGTGGGTGTGAATTGTTGGTTACACGGCATGAGAGGGCACTATGATAGAGCATAATGTTGACTTAACGACATGTGGTCTGAGGATGGATAGATTTTTTGAAATTTTATTTTTATAACTCTTGTTGATGGTGATCATTTTTTGTTTATATTGATGTTTGGTTTTATCTGGTTGGATTTACATTAAGATTCACACTTAGATTTTAAAAGTGTTATTTGAAAATATGAAAGTATGTATTGGGGTGTGGAAGAACAATTATGTTTATTAAATGTTTAATATTCAATATATGTCACATTATCAATATTAAAATATTCAAACTTAGTCATTATAACATTATAACACGTTAATATTTGGTATAATGTTAATATCACGAAGTAATTATATATTTATAAAGTTTTAATGATTATATAAATGTTTTGAAATATTTAAAATATATATTAATATATCATCTTCTTATCATTAGACACATTGAAAACTAGTTCATAGTGATTTCCATTTTCAAAAGACATATTCTTTTACTTCCCCTAATGAATTTTTTTAGAAGGAATCATTGAAAAAGATGAATATATAATCCCAAATGATCTATAAATTATGAAATTTTAAAAACTAGTGAGAATTGATCTCATATTCATGAAGTTTGTATGAGACAAAAAACTGATTGTTCAAAAACTTGATATTGAAAATAAATTATAATCCATTAACATATGTTAAATATATAGTTAAAAATAAATATTAAAATAGTATTGAATTTATATTCAGTTTATGAGATAAGTTGTTAATATATTTTTGTTCACTATATAGGATTTTAGCACCTGATCAAGTAGTGTAAAAACAAGATAAGGGGTTTCTATCTCAAATTACTCTCTAGGAGACATGATTTTTATTATAAACCTAATTTCTTTTATACTATGTATATGATTAAAAATAAATTTTTATATGATGGAAAACACAATATTATTTATAATTAAAGTTTCATTAAAAAGTTTTTATAATTCAAAATTTTTTGTGTTAAATGATACCCCAATTTTGAGGGGTTTTTATGAATGAAATCTTATCCTTTGTTTAGAATCACTCATCTTTTCCTATTATATTTTATGATTTTCATATTGTAAGAAATTTTTATTTTATGTTACCAATATACCTTATTTTAATGTGATATCATGTTTAACTTATAATTATTCTTCATTGATGAATCTTTTATTATGTAAAAATGATTTTTTTCAAATATAATTCCTATTAATTTTAGATTTTTTTAGTCACACCAACACATTTTACATTCTATTAATGTTCTCCTTTCCCATAATGTAACTATTTTTTTATCTCTAATGATCCTTTCACTCCCATTTATACATTTTAAATCAATTATTTTTTATCTATTTAGTTATGTTTTTTTCAACAAAATCATTTTCTAAATATTTTAAAGGCTTTAAATTTTAATGATCTCATATTCTTCCTTTGAAATTTATATTTTTTTCACATTATTTATTCCTTTTTAAGATATATTTATTGGGGGTTTGATGAATTTTTTTAATATGTTATCACTTATCTTAAAAAAAATTATTTTTGTAATGTTACTCGAATGTCAAATATTTTCAATAAAATAATAAGAATCATTTTTATGAGAAATATATTTATTATTTTTCTTCCAATTTCAAAATATTATTATCTAATGGTGTAATGGTTAATAAATCAACATATATTTCCAATTTTTTTTTAAAAAAAATTGTATGGATATGTTTTTTATATCAAATGATCATGATTTATTTATATAACACCATTTAGAAAACCTTTGAAACTCATTTTCTTTTAATGGAATTTTTATGACAACATAAATAATTTGATTTTATGTTGTAGTCATTTATTTGGATAATGATCGTCGGGTACCTATATTTCCCTCCAATGAATTGTATAAGGTTTGATACCACATGATATAATAAAATTTCGTATTAATGTGATACTGTATTATTTTTTCCCAAGTTTTTAGTTTAAATGATATTTAAGAAGATTTTTTAAAAAAAAATTGTGTGAAAGGTGTGTGGGAAAATTTGTCCATAGTTTTTTTTCGGGTGATACGAGGGATGATTTGATCAGGTTTTTATTGTATTAATGAGTTGTGCAAGAGTTTTTAAATTGTTTTGGTGTGATTGAGATATGAGAATGTATTTTTACAAGTTCATTATCCTAATGAAATGCATTATGCATTGTTCAAAAGTTTGTTGTGTGAATGATATATGGGGAAATTTATTCACATATTGTTGGGTAAATATGATATGATAATATTTTTTATTGATATTTTATCTTATTATATTGGTTCCATAATATTTTATTATTATATGATTTAATGACATGCCCTATTTCCATATTCCTATAATTATGCTTCTTGTCTCATGTTTAATGTATCATGATTCTTCACAATAATTCCATTATATAAGTTTGTTTATTTGACATTATATTCCCTTATATCATGACTTATGGACAATTAATATTTTTCAATGTTTTTATAACAAGAAATTTTCCCCTTGTCGATGTTCTCTCAAATGATTTTGATCATATAATTGGTGCAATGATGATATTTTTCTATTACTGAGTGTTTTTCCTAACCATTTTATTATTTTTAACTTTATCCAAGTTATAGAGATGTGTATAACCAAGTATATGTCTAGAACAGAATATAATACATATTAAAATGTAGATACATATTCACAAGTGTCATAAGATAACATTATCATATAGTTGACACTCTAATATTTTAAAATATTCATTATTGGGATTGTGATATGATTTATGTTTGTAATGTTTTCCCAATGGTAAAGTTATAAAAATAAATATAGTTTCATCTCAATTTTTAAAAAAAATAAGGTATATTTTCTACACTAGACCTAGGAGTGTGGTTCTGTGGATTTATTATTGGTATTAAATCCATGGTTATTTATTGTTTTGGATTACTTTATTTATTCTTGGTTAATAGGATTATAGAATATAAGTGAAACTCTTGGGGATAAGTCTAAGGGATAATTATAGATATAATATAACATTCAATATTATTGGTAAAATAGAGATCGTGTGGTTATCCTAATAATTACATCATGGAATGGATACAGTAAGTGGATGGAGGCTCTGTAATAGATGTACTTAGGGTTTATTTTCCAGGAAAAGGATTTTTGGACATTAACTCAATCATCACCTAGTGAATGATAAATAATCCTAACTACTCACTTATTTTGACACTTTTGAGGTATATTCTCTAGTTAATACCATTCAATGTACAAGGAATTATGTATTTTATATTATGTTCTGGAATTATGTTATGCAATTTGAGAGAACAAAACTTCATTTATCCATGATTTATCTGAAGGTGATTAAGGTTAAACTGAATGCCAATGTTAAGTTTTAAAAGTGTAACACTTTTTAGGTGGATTTGTTCATAATTCCCTTGTGATGTAAATACTGATCCCTCAAGATTAATTTTTTTGTTTTAGATATGGTTAGAATAAATAGAACCCATAATAATAGTGGATGTGATGGACAATATAGTGATTTTTCAAATGGGAAATAAATTGGGATAAATTTTGAAATTAAAATACTTATAGTTATTATCACCCAAATATATTGGGTTATGATTAATAATTGATGTATTTCTAGAAATCAATACTCATTATAGAATATAATCATGGTTCTTCATTTAATATATAGTTGTGATCCTGATGAAGGAAACAATTTTATCTTACTATATGTCAAAAATAGGGGAAGAATCACCTAATGGAATTTATTAGAGTAAAAATAAAGTGTTTCAAATGTGAAAGTATTTTCCAATAATCTCATAATTTTTTAAGAAAAATTATATGTTCAATGATATATAGGTGAAGAACACCCAATACCTCAAATTTCAGGAGTTTGTGTGTTATAAAAAACAATTTGCTAACAAAACATATAAAAAGGATTATAAACATCAGTAAACTCTTAATCAATTATCACTAGGGAAATCCAATGATATCCTTATTTCTTAAAGTAATCCATAAAAAATTGAAGGTTAAAATTTAAACTCACCCTCTACTCTATATTTTCTAATATCAAATTGGAATCTTGTTTTAGATACCCATCTATGTTGGAGAAGATTTCCAACAACATTTAAAGACAAACAAAATGATTTTATTAACAATGAAATTTTTATTATTATAATATTCCATGTTGAATTTTATAATGATATAAATTTTGGATGTCCAATTATCCTTTGGTTAAATTTAAAGCAATTTTAATTGTTGATTGGTTCCCTCAACTTAAAGGGATTTTTTATCAGAATAAAGAAATAAATTTCTTATCAACAAATAATTTTCTATCAATGGTAATATGAATACGATATGTCTTCAAAATAATATTCTACTTTGATAGCTGTGATACCTAAGATTAATGGATGTTAAAATAAAATGGTTTGGAAGAGTACCACTATTTTGATATATATATCATGAAGGAAATGATGATTTTTCTATACTAAACCATGTTACTAAGGTTTCCACAATTTTTTAAAAATCAAACATTGATTTACGATTACCTTAAGTAAATCCATAACATTTTTCTTATTGATAAATGATAATTAAAATTTCAAGGATGCAATTTATTTATAGGGAAGGATGTGATGACCTATAATTTTAATACACGACTTCCTTTTAATGATACAAATGTGTTTGATGACATGTGTTAAGCAATACACCCAATGTAAATGAACTACATTATATTAGAATAAAAATATGAATATATATATATATAAAATAAGATGTAAAATGATTATAAGATTTTACATTTTGAAGATAAATAACTAATATGAGTTAATATTGGAAAAGGTTATTCTAAATAAAAATCATTTTCATTATTTTTTTTATTGCAATTTTTTTGAAAATTAGAGAATTTAAATTTTACAAATAAAAATAAATTTTTAAATTTAATCAGATCATAATTTACTTACTATGAATATGTGATTTTTTCTGAAAAGGTTGATTTTTTGTCAGAAAATATTTTTTTTTGAAAATTATAAATTTAATGATTTTATAATTATGTATGTGTATCCTATAAGATTAAAAAATCATTTCAGTATTAAAATATTTATTTATTGAATAAAATTATTCATTTTAAAATATTCTTTGAACTTATAAATCTTTTGTCCAACTTTTTTATTACTAAATAAAAATGTAACATTAATAAAATCTGTTTTCAATGTTTTCTTCTAATTAAGTTTTTTGATGGTGATATTATATTTTAGATTAATTTTAAATAAGACTATTTTTTAATAAAATAATATATTTCATAAATATATATTTCTATTGCAATCTTATCTTTTATGTAATTTTTTAAATTAAAAAACGCAGATGTTCTAAAAACGTTTTTATGCGTTATGTGCGCTAATTGTAAAATTATCTTTTGAAATCATTGTCATTTTATTGATAAAATGATTTTAAAAATTTAATAATGTGGTTAAGATTTAATATAGTATTCTTTTACATTATTATTAGTTACTATGGTTAAAAATTAATTACCAAGGTTAAAGTTATTTAGGGTAAAAGATAAAAAGTTAATATAAAAATCCTAAAAACACACTAATTAGTCTCCAAAATTAGTGTATGAGGAGAATATATTTTTTAAAACACACTTAACATTTAATTGTTTCCCATTTGGATCTATTGAACTCTAAATAATAACAATATGTTATTGAAAATTTATTGGTTACTTCCAAAACATCCCTTCTCTTCACATATAAAAACGTAAAACTGAGACCAAATGAAGAGTCATGTATTCATAAAATTTCTCTTGAATAATTTTCCAAGTTTTCAACTCTTATAATTATATACTATATCAATAATATTATTTTCACATTTAGATTTATTAATGGATTTTTTTCAATCGATTCTCCCATGAAGAAAAATCAATCATCCAATGTAAGTATTTCTTAAACAGAATCATTTATTTAAATATATTCATTTATAAATAGTATATAATATTATAAATAACATGAAAAATGTATAATTATCATAGATAAATATAATTATATTTTTTAAAAAAAATCTATTACCTTTTATCCCATAAGAGAGACCAAAACAAAAAATGCATGTACTTGAGGATTACTACCTCCACGTTGAGATGATAGTTTTTATAAATGCCGCTATTGGATGGTATACATGATTGATTTGAGGAATAATTTCTTTTATATGTATAAAATAAAATTATAAATGATCATTTTTTATATACCAACATTTTAACCATTAATTAAGAAATATAAATCATGCATATGTATGGATTACTACCTCCACAAATGATGGAATTTCACATGTCAATATCCCCCATCGTTGATGGTTATTGAAATAAAATAAATGAGTATATAATATTTTTATTAAAACATGAATCTTATTTATTTTTCAAATTATAATTATATAAATGCATATCCTTACTCATTAAATAAATATAATACTTTACCATTTGAGTCAATTTAACCGCCTATGTAAACAATGTTATTAGGATTATGTCATGAAATATTAGGAGATGTCAAGTAATTATAATATAATGTAATAAATAAATATTTAATATTTATTTGATGATTCTATACTTTTTTTTAATATTTAAAGCCTTTATTAATATATTACCAACTGAGCCTTAAACATGTCGAGAACTAGTTCATCATGATTTCGATTTTTAGAATTCATATTCATGTATTTCACCTAATGAAAATGGTAATCATGCACTTATTAAAAAAATAATTATTCATTATTTAATAATATAATTATTATTAACATTTAATTACCTAGAGAAAATATATCCTATCATCGTGAATTTTATACGAAAAAAACAGTAGAAGTTCTATCACCCAGTAATGAAAATAAACTATAATTGGTTAATAAATATGTTATATATGGTCATAAAATAATTATAAAATGGGTATTAGGTTTATATTAAATATCGTAGATAATTTATTAATATATTAATGTTCATTATTCCAAATTTTATAGAACTATCATGTATGTGGGAAATCAATGTATTGGTTTTTCATCAGAAATTTTACCATTTGAGACATGTTTTTTATTATTCACTAAATTTATTTTAAGTGTTGTATATGCTTTATAATTGAAATATTTATCATGAAATTCAATTTATTCAAGGTAAGATATGTTTACTATAACACACTCTCCCTTTCAAGATCATTTGAGTTAAATGCTCTGAATATTGTTAGCGGTTTTAATGAATCAAATCTTTTCCTAAAGTAAAAAATCACTTGTTTTTTACTATTATCCTTAAATATTTATCTATTAAAAACTATGATTACGTTTTGTTATATTTATAATTTTTTATAGGAAATCCATGTGTCATCCTAAATTTCTTTTCCCTGATGAATCTATTATTTTGTGAAAATGAAAACTTTTCATGAATAATTCCCATTTCTTTCAATAGTATTGTCTTCCATATATATTTATTTACATCCTAATAATTTTCCTCTTTCCAAATAGTAATCTGAAATTGATTTTTATATCTAATGATCCTTTGGAACAAATTTAATAATTTTTAATCATGAGGTTTGTTATTTTTTAAATGTCATGAGTTTTCTATAAAGGATTTATTCAAATGTTTATAAGGATTTTCCTTTCAATGGGCTTATGTTGTTCTCTTATATATTATATTTTTGACATATTATTTATCTTTTTTCAAGGTTACTTTATTGGTTTTTTTGTGAAATTATTAAATGTTATTTTTCTTTATAAAATTTTTTAATAGTGACATCAAAATCACATGTTTTTAGAATAATAATAAATTATTATTTTAATTTTTTTTTCAATTTATATTCCATTTTCATATGATTAATCATTAATTGAGAAATGATTCATAAATTACTATATAATTCTTATTTTTAAATAATCATTTTTGGTGATGATGTTTTTGAAATCAAATCTTTATGCTTTTATTATGTTATTCAATATATAAACATTATGAATCCCATTTTCTTTACATTGGCCATTTATTATATGATAAATGGTTTGATTTTTTGTGAAATTAATATTTATGGATGATGATGGGGGTCTTATATCCCCCTCTAATACATTGGTATAGGCATCAAACCACATGTGATAATGAAATGTTTTGCGATTGAGATACGTGAAGCTTTGTTCACAAGTTTGGGGTGTGAGTGAGATGAATGAATTATTTTTCAAAAGTGTGTGAAGTGAATGTGGTTCGGGAATCGTTTTTCAATAGATTATTAGTACGGATGATATGTAGGATTCTTTTTTTAAAATATTTGTGTGTGAAAGGGATATGAGAAAGTTTTTTCACATGTTTTTATTAAGGATGAGATGAGAGATAATTTGCTCACATGTTTTTTTTGTGAATGAGATTTTGATTATTTATCCATAATTTTGTTTAATGAATGATATTTGAGAATATTTGTTCAAATTTTATTGTTATAATGTGTTGTAAGATGTATTTTTCAGGATATTTTCTATTATTATGATTTTTTATAATTTTATATTATATTACATTTTGATGACATTCCATATTTCTATATGCCCATGGTTACGATACTTGATTCAGGTTTAATTTCTCATGATTAAACACAATTTTTAATCATTATAGGTTTCCTCATTTGAGATTACATATCCTTTTATTACAAATTATAGAAGACTTATATTATTCCATATTGTTTTTAACTAGAAATTTCTCCCCTTCCCTAATATTTTTTAAATGACTATTATATAAACATTGATGAAATATTGATATATTTTCCCCTACTAAGAATTTGATATCACCCATTTTTATTTATTCCTTTTACTAGGTTATAAATATATGTATAACTAATGAGTTGTCTAGAAGGGGATATAGTGTGGATTTAAATGGAGAGAAATTAACAGAAGTTTCATAAAATGTGTTTCTTATTTATATGATACTCAAAGAAACTAAATATTTATTTAAGCGGATTGTTAGGGGATTTATGAGTTTCAATGTGTATCCTATGTTAAGGTTTTAAAAATTAAAAGGAATTTTATCTAAATTTGTATCAAATATTGTTCTTAATGAAAATAATTTTTGAACTAAAATATAGAATATTGTATGAGGCTATATAAAATATGCACATTAAATAAAATCACTATGTATTTAATACATGTTTCCATGAATTAATTTGGGAGTCATACTTGTGAATTAAACATGGGTAATTGGCCTGTAACTTTGTGCTACATCACTTGTAGTATAGTTTTATCCATCCAAAACCCAGGAAACATCATGATGGATTATTTAAATATTTTTCATGTCAATTTAGCCATTTCTTGGTAATATGTGTGATAATGAAGAAGGGAAGGGAATAATTTGGTGTGCAGATTTTAATAAAAGTAACATCATAATTAAAACTAAGAGAAAATGTATAACATCGATCAATGATTATTAAATATTTAGAAATTAATTATATAGATTCTTTGATTCCACTTGATGTCTCCAGCCAAAAATGAATAACCAATTTGGAATATTTATGCTAGATTTTTATCCTAACTAATGAATAACCAGAAACTTCATTACAAATAATGTAATGAAAATTGGAGTTAATAAAATATTAATGGATTTATGAATTTTGATACTATGAAGGAAAGAGAATATGCCAAAATTTATAATACCCATGTTCAATTGAGTATCCAATAATTTCTTCATTGTTAATGATGTAGTGGATTACTCTTTCATTACCATAATTTTATCATAGGGCCAAGGGGTAGAAACTATCTAGTAGTGATCCACACATGTCTGGAATATTTAAAAAATTATATATAATTATTGGGTGCTAAAATTCTCAATTATAATCACATATTTCATAGTTTTCTGATTTCATCAAGAATGACTTCATTGGTGAATGATTCTTTTGGTTCTCTGAAAGCATTGAGAGAGTGGTGTAGGATTTGTTCTCTAGTTTTGAGTATGTATTTGAGAGCTTTTTCTCTTATGGATTGTGATAATTTATATAGGTTCTTTGGGTGAAACAAGTGGCTCACCTTCTAAAGAGATATATCTTGTATTTATGGAGCACTGTTGGGATTCATAATTATATATAGTCCCTTAGAAAATTAATTATTTCATAGTGAATTCCATGTTTTATAATAATGTAAATAACAATATTGTTTTCTAAATATGAAAAATACCTATAGAAAATTATATATTATTTTTCAAATAAATAAATTAATATTTCATTAAATGCTTTTTCAAATATCAATTCCAACTATACCATTATACGTTGTCATTTTATCCTCTTTGATATTTACCGAACCCCGAATAATGGATAATTTTTTATAAATTAATAGTAAAAAATTGTTCATTGATAAATATAGTTATAACTATATTCACTAAAAAATTATAATATTTATTTTTAATTATTTATTTCACATATTGATTATTCCAAATATATCATGATTAAGATTTAGTGATCAACTAAACTTGAATAATTATTAAATAAAAAATCCTGAAAAATATTTATCTTAACTTGATAATTTCAATATAGCATATATATAGGATTCTATATACAGTTAGTGTAAAACCATGTTGGCCTCTTTTTCAGTGGTCTTAGGTACAATAACCTAAATTCCAATTATAGTATATAACAACAAACTATATGAACCCCGAGTGATATATGTGAATTTCACCATGGAATAAAACAACATATTAAATATTACAATGTAATATAATTCCTTTACGATGATATATTTAATCAAATAGGTTTCCTAATGGTGTCATCAACTTATGTTCTTGATTTATCTTTCTTTTACTATTTGAAAATGAACCTACCAAAAAATCACCATGGGAATATATTTAATTATCCGATTCCCTTCCTATCATATGGATTTTTATATCAAATTCCATTAAATAATTGAAGGGAGAAATAATATCTCCCCAAATATATTAATGTAGCATCACTTTTTACACACCCAACATACCCTACTTCTCACAAACATATAATTTAATAGTTTTGATCATTATATAAAATATGTGAATTATGATATGTGTTCATAATAATAATAAATTAAATGGATCAATATATATTTCTCCATATAGGAACGCAATGAAATATATAAATATGGATTTTCTACTGGTGGGTCATGTTCTAATAATTTCCTATATTGAAAATTACCATGGGTGTACACTAGGAGATAATTACAAAAATTTCTTATAACTCTCCACCCTTGATATCCATTATCACTTTCTTCCCATAAAATGATATCATACGGTAATAAAAATATATTAAAGAACAATATCATGTAACTTATAGATTCTAATCATAGCGGGGAACTGCAATGAACATTTAGTGAAACATTTATCCTTTGGAAATTACCACGTACTACGTCATGTAGAGGAATAATTACGATGTGATAAGAATTTTAATAATATAAAAAACTACAAATAAAATTAATCAAAATGTATAAAGATTTTTTCTCTAGGGAAAAAACTCCAACAAAAACTTTTCTGATTATATCTAAAAAGGATTTTCAACTAAGATAATATTAATACAAAACACCTTACCAGAACACATTGGTTCTAGAAGTCTCCCAATTTGGGATATTTATAAATAACAAATAAAATTCAGTACCTCTAATCCAATATGAAACTCCAAAATCAAAATCACATCCCTCTATTTACTTGTGAGAAAATATCTGTGTATAAAACAAGATTTCAAGTTAGTATACCATTCCTCATATTATACCAGGTTACTCATAGTCCTTATACCATGTACTCCCCCTTAGATAGATAGTCCCAATGATGAAAAGACATGTTTGAAAATAAAATAAATCTTAACTATTTATTTTTATCCATGAAATTTTACCATGATTTCTCCACCTTTAATAATAAAACCATATAAAAATATTTAATAGTTATGATTTTGGATAATACACCAGGGGATCATTTCTCTTCCTTAATACTATAATAAATCTCAAATATATTGAAATAGTTATATTCATGGGGATATGGGTACATCCAATCCTCTATAAGATGTGGTTGGTTGTTGAACATTTATTTCCAACTACTGTTTCTCAAAAACTAGAGTGGTAGTGGGTTAGTTTTGATGTTAGACACTTACACATTGGTTCCAACATATTTTATCTTGATCATTCCTTGTTACATCATTTATTTGATAAATGGTATTGAATATTTATATGGAAGGTATGGGAGTATTATATGATATTTTATGTGAGTTATATCTCATTATTATTATAGAGGATCATTATTAGATATTTCATTTTTCCCCAATATCATCAAACTATTTATTCATCCAAAAATGTGTAGTTCATGCCTTAGTCATGGAGATATATTCTTATTCTGTCATCCTTAGTGAAATTTTTTTTGTTTTATTGATCAACTATAAAATTCCATTATTTCTAATAAATTACATAACACTACTTTTATATTTTTGATCCACAATATCCCCGACCCAATCCAAATAAAAAAATATTGATATGTTAGGATTTCCCTAATGTCAAATAGTACACCTAAATTTATAGTATCTTCTATATACCTTATTATCTTTTTAACTACTATAACACTCTCCTCATTGGGGTCAAATTGGAAATATGATTCTAAACATTTTTTAAATGAAATATTCGACCATGTTGTAGTCAAATACAAAAATATTCCAATTTTCATCATGTATAAGGTAGGATTCGAAGTCCTTCCACATTAATGCTTCATAATTTTGGATCTAACGATATTTTTATTTGACATTTTAATTGAATAATTCTTATAAAATTTATTTAGTAGCTCTTTAATATAGTTATCTTGATATATAAACATTTTTTCACTACCCAATTCACTTTCATCTCCCTAATGTATGTGATATTACAAATTAAAGACATATTAAACTATAAATAAATTAGATTTCAATATTTCCCTACTATTGATTCTCTACATCCATAATATAGGATGTCTCCCACATAGACTAGCGCTATGAATTTCTTTACATTGATGTTTCCTAAAAAATTATTTTATCAACCCCAACTATTTTAAATTAAATCTATTTAAAATATTAGAATTGACATAAATAAAATAATCATAGTGAATTATTTAGGATATATCGATCCCTTTTAAATATGAATAATTAAGTTACATTATGTCCAATTAGAAAACCCACTTTTTTACAATATGAACAACTTTTGAATGAAAAAATTCAATAATTCTATGTTAACATCCATATGAAAAATATTCTAACATATTAAAATTGATATTTCCAGAAAGATATAGATTGACTAAATTCAATCTAATGAAATTATTTTTTTCTTGGAATAAACACCTATAATATTTATATAACCTTTAAATACCAATGGTGACTATTTTCATATCACATTTCCACAATCTTCATATTTATTCTTTAATTTCTTCTTATTTAAATCACATTTTGAGGATTAAAATTATTTACCAATCCCCAAATTTTATTAGTATTTTCTCACAGTTTGTTATTTTTGACAATAAACCATTATTCATCCTTAACTACTTATTCATATTATGTTTTTTCTACCCTAAATATTAGGGAAACAATATTAATATTCCTCATTCTTTATGTCTATATTGGAGCAATTATAGCTTCAATAACTTTGGATGGATGAATTTTATTCATCTAATTTTCCTATGAGGAATAGTTTGTATTTCTTCATTAATCACCTCTTATTCTAATTTAGCCTTTGAATTTTCAACATTTTGGTATCTTTGGGTAACCACATGTCCTGTATAAAATTCATTCTCTTCATCATAATTTTCAGAAAAAAATTAACTCCTTATCTTTTTCTAATCATTTTCCTTAATGAATTTGACATCATTACTCTCCATAATTTTATTAATACTCTAATTAAATAAATTTTATGACTTAAACATTGTGGAGTAACCTATAGATACTCTTTTATATGCCACATCAATATAAATTCCATGTTTTCCTTATTTATCTTAAATGTATAATTTTCTTCTAAAAGATCTAAAAATTTCCATTATGGGATTACGTTAATTGCTGAGTTCATATGGAGTTCTTTATTCCCCTATGATAAGAACATCATGGATTTATAGTAAATCCAAAACATTAAAAACATCCTTACAATAGTGAATAGTGAATCCACATTCAATGTGAAATAATTTGGAATTATTTTTTACTTGTAGATTTCTACTTTTTACAACATATCTCTATTATGGAGTTCATATTACTGATAACTCATGATGAATGAAGTGTTTTTCAAGTTATATTTAAAATTAAATGGATTTATATTTTACCCCAATTATGTATAAATCTATCTAGATAAAATTCCCATTTTTATTTTCTATTATTCACACATACCTGTTTATAAAGTTCTTCACATCCCACTTTATTTGAAGGAAATCCACAACAAAAATTCTATTTTAATTATAAAAAACAAGAATAAAATACCTTCCTCATATATTAATGATATATTCTATGGGAAACAGAAATTCGTGTACCCTAAATTAAATGTCATAGACCCACTTTTATTCTTTTTCTGGTATATATTTTGGACCATATTTCCCCACAAACAAGAATCAAAATTCTTTTCTTGATCTTAATTAAAATATGGAATAACTACTTTTTCCTTTTTCCCAGATAAAATCCATATGAGTTTTTTATAAATATTTAATTTCTTCCTTTTCCATATTTTATCATCCTATTTAACTCAAAAATGACATGTGTTTTTATTGATATCCACCTAGTAATGATTTCCATTTATCCTAAAACCTTTTATTACTTAGTTTCCAACACTTCCTTTAATTGAGTACATAAAGTGATCCAAAATAAACATTAAATAAATAATCTATTAATCTCATGATATAATAACACATCTCACAAACAACTACACATCCCAAGTACCTGTAGGTTTTGTTTCATGGAATTAATTACAAGAACATCGTAGTTTACAACACTTGAAAAAATTTCTTCATAAGTGTTATATTATTGATCCTTTTCTACAATACTTTCATTAAATAATCATATACATAAACTAGGGATTGGAAATACAAGAAAGGCATATTGAAAATAATTAGTAAGGCAAAAAATATCATAAAATAATAGATCATAAACATAAAGGAGAACATGAGGAAAAGAATAAATTTCCTATTTAATGATCATAGGAAAAAAAGACTATAATCATAAAACATGTTAGAGTAACATGAGATCATAAAACGATCATTGAGAAATCATAAAAGATAAAATATATAACATGTGAACTTGACATAAATTGTCTAATACCAAAAAAAAATCATGAAAAAATGGAATATCATGGGAATGAAATTCATCTTGAAAATATGGAGTAAATTGATAAAAACACAAACAAATTTTAAATAACCATGTGAAAAGGAAAACCTATGTGATTAAACCCATTATTCCCATGTCTATGTGAACAAACTCATTATGTCTAAACCTGAAGATATAAGTAAACCTGTCCTACAAATTCTTGTGTAAAAATACTCATTATGTACATGAAAAACTATATCATTAGCCATAATCTGAAAATAATTATTTTTTGGGGTGATATAATATCCCATCCATAATCATCCATACATACTTTTTCTCTTCAAATCAATCATAAGAATATTTTAATAAACTCATTGTATAATATTGTGTTGCTTAATATTTAAAAAAATCACAAAACACAAACTTTAGAGATCATGGGATATCAAAATTATCATTTTTTAAAAGAAATTATATCCTAATAAAATACAAATGATGGTTAAAACATCACATCTTGAATGATAAAACATTTTGTAAAAATAGAAGTGAAAATACAAAAAACATTAAAATGTTGTTATAAAAGATGAAGTAATAATTATATTCAAATTTGTTTTTGAGGTGGGATGAAGAAGACTTTTGAAAACCTTATTCAAATTAGTTATATATAAAATATAATTGAATAGACACAAAAATAACTAAAAATATTGAGTGGAAGATAAAACATTTGATTTTTAAAAGACAAAAAACCATTTTATATAGTATTTTTAAATAATACAACCCATTTTAAAAAAAGAGTTAAAGACATAATTTTAAAAGTGAAAAATAGAATTATGATAATAAAATAAGACAATAAATATTTTTTTCCAAAATATATATGAGAATATTTTTGGGAAGTAAGTTTTGTTCATGTATAAAAGATTCATTTGTGAGTATAAGAGTTATTCTTACCAATGAAACACATTAATTTTGGGAATTGTTTTTCAATTGATTGGTGTGTGAAATTGGGATACAATATCTATATGGAGAAAATGGAAATTAAAAATAAAATAATTTAATTGTATAATTAAATAAATCGTGAAATGTATATTCAGGACTAAAAGGATATGACCCAATAAATCTGAAATGTATATTCAGGACTAAAAGGATATTTTAAAAACATATAATGTGTTGAAAAACATTTTTTGTAAAAAAAACTCTTTTTAATCAATAACTGTTCATAATTTTATTTAACATGTATTACCAACCAAATGAGTATTAATTGTTTTTTATATGAATTTAAAAATAATATTAGATTCCTGATATAAAATGAATTAATTTAATTTAAAAATACTCATTGTTTAAAGAGTAACATTATTTGAATACAAATTATCATTTTACCATGGTAACTAATATTTACCCAAGAAACATAATATTATTCCCAAAAATAAATTGAGCATGTTACATAATTTAATCATTCTAATTATAAATATGTAAATTATTTTTCATAATTCAATTTATAAAAGTGATAAAAAAATTTAATAAAATTGTGCATTATAACAATTTTACCAAACATATATCTTCAAAGCATAGAAAACAAATGTTTTGTTATAACCTTTTATTTATTTTTTATAAATTGGATAATTCTAGTTAATATATTTAATTTTAATAGATAAAATATAATATTAATATTTAATAATTTTAATAATATAATATGATTTTTCATTTTAGTTCCATGTTTCTGGAAATTTAACCAAACCACATGGTATTTAATTAAGGAAAATAAAATACTGGAATCGTGGGTCCTATATTATACCCCTTAAAAGAATTTCATTCCTTGAAATTTTAATTCATCTAGGAATCCTAGTGAGGGAACTTAATTCTCATTTCATCCTAAGGTTCCCATATAGCCTTCTAAAATATATGATTTAACCATATAAATATTAGAATATGGGTGGTATGGTATCTAAAATTATTGTTTCTTTAATCTATAATTTCTAATGGTTATTCATTATTTGAAAAGTAATTTTATTGTTAAAAATTATAATCTCTATAAATTTGATGGCTAAGTTTTTATTTCCTATAATAAGATATGTGGACCACGTTTTACACTAGAAAGGGGTGAATATGGAACATTAAGTTATATTATATGACCGTGATAAGATCAAGTATCTCGAAGGAACTAATGTATCATGGGTTTAGTTTTTATTTCATCTGAAATCTCAAAAAACGCCTTTATGGAGATATTTTAAGGAACACCTTGTTACCTAATTTAAAATATATGTATCACAATAAATTATCTATAAAACTATTTTATGGAATTAGTGATACCTTTATATGCTACTATATGGTTTGATCCTTCACCATCATTTTATGGATAAGGTCAGGACCCATCTGCTTCCCCTCTTTAACTTTGTCTCAGTATGTTGAAGTACTATATCTGCTCTAAAATATATCCTCAAATGGTTCCATATGAAACCTATAATGGAAACTATTATTATATAATAACTCTAATAGTAGGAGGTATTGATCTCAAAGTCCTTTTACATCAATCGAAAATGATTTCAGTATATCCTTTATTATCTGAATTTCCCTAGATAACATATCGTTGTCCTGAGGGTGATATGTAGCAATAAAACAAAGGTTTGTCTCCAATTAATTCTAAATTATTCTAAAAATTATCAATATACACCTTATATCCTTATCCGTTAAAATTAATAGTGGTATTCCATGTAGTTTCACCACTTCTCTTACATATATCATAGTGATTTGGTCATTCGATAAATATTATTTAATGGAAATAAAATGCGCCATATTTTTAATGAGATGGACTAAAAACCAAATATCATTATGTCATTTATACATTTTTGTGAGTCTGGTAATGGATTATATTTTGATTTATTCCTATTTACATACTAGTATGAGTATTTATTACAATACACCCTTATATTTTTATCATTCATACTTAAACTGCTGGCATAATAAACATTGAGATATATACTATGTGATTTACCTTTTCATGATATCCCATGAGATGTTTTTTTATATCAATATGAATCTTCATACATCCTGGACATATGGAGAATAATGATTTATGTTTATCATACCAATGTTATTTCATTAACACCATCATTCATGGTACACATATCCGGGTTCCAAAAAATATAACTTTTTCCTTATAATATTTGAACTTTTTAATATTCACTATGTTTTTCTATAACCCTACATCTTCATTATGGTATTCTTTGATGTTTATATGAAAGGAAGGCTGATAATCCCATTATAGAAGATATGGTTTATCTATTTCCATTATGAATTCAAGAATAATCTTAAAAAATCCTTGAGTATTTGGTTTTTTTCAATCCACATCGTTGATTGAGTATCATTTTATTTTCTACACAGAGCATCATCCACCTTATTTTTCTTCACTAGGTGGTAATGTATTAATAATTAAAAATATTTAATTAATTCCAACCATATATTTTGGAACATAATAAATTACTACTATATATATATATTTATTTATCCGATTATCATTATTTGTATCACACTTTAATCTATAGAGATAACTCTTCCAAAAATTCAATTCTAAGATATATGCTTCTAGATCTAAAACATGTGTTGGTAAATTTATCTCATGAGTCTTCAATTAGTGTGAATCATAAGTAATTACCTTATCATTCAATAAGAGGATGCATATTGATCATTTTTTTAAAGCATCACTATATATTTTAAACTCTTCAGTGTTGTAGGGAAATGTATATACTTAAACAATGACTAGACTATTCATAAGTTCCACAAAACATTTTTGGAATAACTCCATAAAAATTAACATTACTCACTTTTATATCAACATTATTAGAGGATTTTTTAGTTCTGATAATTTTATCTCCACACATCATTAATATAATGTAAACCAAATAAAATGAGGTATTTCATTTAATTTGGTCAGTATAGGACATGACTCAATGAAATCCATATTTTATGGATATATTTATATTTCATTATATGTGAATACATATCCCAAGAATGATAAATTTTTTAACCATAGTTCACACTTAAAAAAATTTGCATACAGTTTCTCTATTCTCAATATATTGAAGACAATACAAAAATGTTCTTTAGTCTCTTCTTTAAGTTTTGAATATATAATAATATCAATTATTAATATAAACAAAAATTATTCAATTTATCCTCTAAAAAATCCATTCATTATATCTATGAAAATTAAAAGAAAATTTTTAATTTAAAGGGAGCCATAATAAATTAATAGTTTCCATATATCATTTGGATGGATGCTATAGAAATATCATCCTGTTTAAGCCTTAACTTATGATATCCATATTTAAGGTCAATATTTGAGAAGTACTCTACTCCTATAAGTTTATCACATATATAATTGAAAAAGGGTAGTGGATACTTTTTATTTCTATGGATTTTATTAAGTTCATAAAAATCAATGTATAAAATGAATATATTCATCATTCTTTTTGAAAAAGAGGATTGGTTCACCCCATGATGTTACCCTAGGGAATATAAAATCCTTTTCAAAATTACCTATCAATTTATTATTTAACTCTTATAAATGTTTAAGATCCATTCTATATGGACACATTGATATAAGAATGGATCTAGGTACAATTTTTGGTCAAAACTCCAGCCTCATGCTATAGGGAAAGACCAGGTTGTTCATCCAAGAATAATTCATTATATTCCCATAAAAGAGGCATACCATAAATGTTAAATTCCTCCCCAATCATTTTAACCAAGAGTCCCTCATTTCTGGGAATCATCACCCATATTATTGAATTTTACTCTATATAGAGTTTATTATCATCATTAAATCAATACTTTATAATAGGATGATTTGGGATATGAAATGATACTTAATTATCCCTATATCTAATATTGTGTTTATGAGGATAAATAGAATCTATACCAAAGTTTATTTCAAATTTAACAAAAGTAGGAGAAATTATATCTGTAAGAAGTATCCTCCAAAAAATATCTATCGAATCAGAATTATAA
This sequence comes from Viscum album, assembly GCA_963277665.1. NCBI lineage: Eukaryota > Viridiplantae > Streptophyta > Magnoliopsida > Santalales > Viscaceae > Viscum > Viscum album. Next base: position 101,913,579 of record OY728159.1, read on the forward strand.
ATAATTATGAATGACCATTGTGAAACAGATAGTTTTTAATGATAAGAAAATATCTTTTTTTTTTGTTCTTAGATTCCATATTTATATAAAATTTTTGTGATATAGAGGAATGTGATAAATTGGAATCATATAAGGTCATTGTATATGTTAATAGAGATTAATTATACCTCACATAACTTCATTATATTGATCTACCTCTATGGTTGTGACCAAGAATTCACTTCCTTATTCCCAATGTTTGGGAGGCTGTGTGGTCCAATTTTCTACATTTTCTACAGTTTGGTAAATTGATTCACATAGTGGAAAAACTCCTTACACTAGAATCATTTTAGTTGTGGTGGATCATAATATATTATAGTACATTAATCAGTCACTTATACTATTTTGATAGTTTTGGGATTGGTTTTTTCCATTACCACACAAAACAAACTCTACCTTTATCCCTTGATTTTATTGTTGTGGTGTTTTATCCAATATTTATTACGTGTATGAAGTTTTATTTTCTTCAATCCAAGTGTTTCATTATCAGTTCTTCTATGGAACTCTATTTTACTATTAGTTTATTTATTATATTAGGATATTATAGTTTTTATATCTTCTTTAAGAGTAATTCTTAAAATATCTTCATATCCAATGGCCCAACTTATGTTAGAAACCATTGAATAAGAGGATTTAAGTAGTTAAATAAGAAATCATTTTTTATCGGCATAAAATATAAAATCAGAGGCATACCTCATGATAATTGTGAAATTTTCTTCATATGATCCAATATATTCCTCCTATTTTTTATTTCAAATAATTCATTACATATTTTTTTGTGAATATTATATGGAAAATACATAGTAAAAATCTCTCTAGAACTCTTATCATTCCATAAATTCATCCAATTTTTTGGTTCTTTTATTAATTTGACTCCAATATTTGTTACCATCATATTCTATATTATGGAATACAAAAATTACATTATCCGGATCCAAGCATTGGAGAGTGAGAAATATATTATCCATATCATTAATCTACAACTCATTTACCATTGGATTATAATACTCGCAAAAAGAATAAATAAGTTACCTAAATAGTTTCGCAATAGTGGGTTACAACCTAATTGGATTTTTTTTGATTTTAACATTATTTGGGTGGTTTCCCATAGATCAAGGTAGTTGGGTGAGAATTCACAAGATTTTTTCATTCAATAACTAATCTCATTATTTTTATCATTTCTATAATATCTATAATATCCATTTAACCCATTATTAACTGAATTTTTCCAAGCTCACATCATTAACCTTGAAAATTTAAAATTAGTAATGAGTATACATAAATTAATGAATATATATAATGAGGTACTAAAAATTATATAACTAGGACTTAATAATTAATGTTCATACATGAGTCTTTGATTCTATAAGATTCAATATAAGTTATCATTTGTTAGATATTTACCTAAACTAGTTATATATATTCAAATCATTCATAATGGTTTGTATATATTATGTGATCGACCAAAGAATATCCCTCAGATGTTTCAAACCAGGTGTTCAGTAATTCCTCCCTATCAATAACTAGGTCGTATATGAGTTAATACCTAATAAAACATCTTTGGTGTTATTACCACTATTTAAAATTATGCCAGAGACTGCATAAAATTATATTATCCTTACTAGTATTAAATTTATAGGGGAACCCAAAAATATTATCATTACCAAAACATAATGATGTTATCCTATACATAAATGCACCCATTATGCTTTTTTACTGGGTTTTCTATAAAGGTATCTAAATGAATCAACAAAAATAACTAAACCCTGCTTTTATATGAATTAAAACCCCCTAGATAAACATGATACATATTAAAAATTTATTTCATGTCTTAAATAATACATATCAAAAACTATCTCCGAACCCAAGGACCTAAAGGCATAGTGTTTTGAGATTATATACAAGAATATATTATTTAATAAAAGTTGAAAATATTTTCTTATAACACTCCACTATATAAAGGTTTATAGATACCTCACATGAGATAATCATCTTCATAAACTTGGGATTTTTAATATAAGAAATGAGTGGTCTAAAATTAACAATAAAGAAAAAATCAGAAATAACATATCATAAACATGAATAATATGATGAAGAGGATAAATATCTTACTAAAATATAACAATATCATAAATTATAATAATAAAATATGTTATAGAAACATATGATCATAAAATGATCATTATTTAATAATAAATCATAAAATGTATAACATGTGAACATAGGAAAAAAGAGTGGAGTAATAAAAAAAGGCATATTCGTGAAAACATGGAATTTCTTGGAAATTAAATCAATCATAACAAATTGGTATAACTTTATAGACAACATTTAAAGGTATAATAACTATAATCATATAAGTACATATGTGAGGAAACCCATTATCCCAATTCGTATGTAAGAAAATTCATTATTTTCACCCCTAAAATGACCAAACCCATCATTTACACGCCTATGTGAACAAAATAAATTTGTACACACAGGAATATAATATGAGATAAAATTATTATAACACGCATTGGAGGGAGGTATTGGTCCTCACATTCTATGTTACATACATAACTATTCCTCTTAAAATCAATCATAAACTTATCTGAATTAACCCAAGAAATATGAATTAGTTTCTTAAACATTAAAAAACAAACATCACATAAAATAGACATTAAAGATCATGAGATATCTAAATTATCCTTTCCAAATAGGTATAATATCATATAAAAATATATATTATTAAAAAATATAACTTTATGACATATAAACCCTAGAGGGAAAATAAAAGTGAAAATAAAAAACATTTTAAACGTTATTATAAAATATAAAGAGAAAATTATTTTCAAAAATATTTTTGAGGAGGGAAGGGGAAGAATTTTCAATTACTTATTATAAATAAAACTAAATAAATTATTCAATAAAATTAATAAAGGATATCAGAAAATAGAGTGGAAGATTAAACATTTGAATTTGAAAGGATGGAAAACCATTTTCCTTAATGTATTAAAATACCTTTACCCACATCATAAAGATTATTAGAAATTAATTTTGAAAAATGGTAAATATAATCAAAAAGATAATATAAACTAATATATAATATATTTCCCAAAAAGATGGGATAAAATTAGAAGAAGGAAAAATGTAGGGATGAATGAAAAGATTCTTTCGTAAGAATTGGAGTTATTCTTACTAAAAATAGACTTTTCTTTTATAAAACATAAAGTCAAAGAATTGTTTATTAATAATGAGAAGTAGTTTCCATAAAAAAATTAAAATTAAAATTAATTAGAGGAATCTTAGTATATAATATACCATTAAATTAAATTCATGTCTGAATGGAGATCACTAAATGAATCAGAAATTGAGTCGATGAAACCAATACATTATTTTCATTCTTAGTTAATCTCCCTCTATCATCATTTGTAATAAAAATAACTATATTTTTCACCTATTTTGGAACCTAGTTATAAATAAAAACCATCAATAAACTCCATTTATATAGATACCCACGAATAATATTATAGTTGAGTATTTGCAACGTGAAGACCAAAAATCACAGATTGATTTTGGCACTATGACGACTATTGAAAAGTGACTATGAAATAGATTAATAAGAGTAAAATATATAATCCAATTAATAGGTCATAATTAGGTAAATACAGGACTTATTTTGAATATATGTAATATTAATAAAATGGGAATTAAAAGGAAAATAATAAAGGATGTTCCTTAACTAAAAAGAGGATAAACAAAATCATGGAGTCCTTTATGTAGCATAATGAATATATAAAAACTGTTATATAATAGATTTATCAGATGGAATGGTATTATCTCATAAATATAAAATAATTTGGACATTAAGGGTTTTATTTTGAACAAATCATGGAATAATCAATTGAAACTCAATAGTTTTATATAAAATGAAGTACTTTAATAAAAAATATGTGGAGGAGAACCCTAAACTCTCTAAGTAGCTTTTTAAAGGATGGGATAAATCCATAGATCCTTAGCAACTCATTGAAAGAAATTTATAGAAAGATATGAAATTAAAATTAATAATAAAATACATTGTGTGGTGAGGAATGAGATAATTGGTGGGGTTGATCTAGTTGTATATTTGAGAAAGTGGAGTTTTTCATTGAAAACTAGAGTTTTGTAAGGGGTAAGAATTGAGTTCTGTGGTTGTTTGGTGGGTTTGGTGAATTATGTGGATAAATTTTTGGATATAAATTTGGGTTTGACTTTGATACCTAACATGTATTTATAGAATTTTTAATTTACATTTTAATTTTAAAACATTCAAGTCCCTTTAATTACCAATTTTACACATATTGATCTTGATTAAAAATCAATAATGATAATTATTTTATCACATAAAATACTTGATAGCCCTTATTAAAATATTTTTACATTTTGAATATGAATTTTCACTCTATTTAATATAATTCAATTTATAAATATGAGAAAACCAACTTTTCAATTAAAACATATAATGTGCTAAAAAACTGTCTTTATAGAACAAATGTCATATTAGTCATTAAGTTTTCTTAATATTATTTGACATAGGGTATTCACATAGATAATTATTTATTTTTTACCTCATCATCTATCAATTGGATGTTTTTAATTCATTTTATTCTTATAGGATAATAATTCTTGAGACACACTATTCCATCAATTATTCCTTTTAAATACTTTAGATTGTTATTATTTTATACCATTTGGGATGAGTACCCAATATCAAGGATCCTAGAATTGTTGTTCTAATTATCCTATAGAAAAATATTATATAGAATAATCTTCCATTTCTCTTATTATATTATTTAAATTAGATCCACATTTTAATTAGGACGTAATATTAACACCATTTTTTTATTTGATAATAGAATTATTGTAATACTTGTCTTATTTTTTCCAATTTATAGAATCTATTACTCAGATAAATCTAGTCTAGTTATATATAATGATCTTACCATTAACTCCAATGGTTTTATCCACCACTTCTTCTCTTCCTATAATCTATGTATTTATTCTCATTATCAAAAAATTGAAAGAAACATCCATATAAATTAATTTTTATATGTGATGAAGGATACAAACAGATTTTTTTTTGCTAACTTCAAAGTTTTCCCCCTCTATATAAATCCTTCTATATTCATTGTAGGACATACAATGCCTATAAAATCCCTAGAATAGACATTTATTAAAAAAAATATCCTTTATCCTTCATCCCTTCCCCGGTCCCCAACTTTATTAAATCCTTGAAACTATCTTAGGTTGATCATAAATAATTGATTATTATTTTCTTTCTACTAATTTCAATTTATTAGAGCTATATTTTTCTGAGAATATGAGGTTTTATATTTTTCAATAGTATCACCAAAATTATTCTTCCATTTGTTTTGAACAGTTTATTATTACACTTTAGACATTTTGAGAACACAACCAATTCAACTTTTACCTGAAAATATAGTTATTTTTTCATTAAGAATTTAATTTATACAAACATGTGATTTTGGATCTCTTAAAATACAAACTATGTTTTTTAAAAAAATCACACTCTAGACCCATGGTAAACAAACTAAAATATATTAATAAGATATTTTTAATAAAATAAAAATAAACATTAATATGGTAGACCATTAATAGTTATTACATTCAGAAGGTAAGTAATTAATTTATGTGAATATTGAAAAGATTATTCTAAATAAAATTTATTTTATTTATAGAATATATTATCTTTTAAAAATTGATAAATTTAGAAAAATTTGAATTTAAATTTGACAATAAAAAATTCATTTTTAAATTCTACCATGCAAAATTAGGTTAGAATGTATTTTTGATATTTTTATAAAAAAATCGATTTTGATTTGAATTATGAAAATACCTATTAATGTAATCACTTTGATGAAATTGTTTTATTATATTAATACAATGAGTTTTTAAACCATTTTATAATAATATTATATATTATAAATTAGAATAAATCATTTTCAAATAAAATTTTGAATTTATTTACCCTTTATGAACATTTTTAATAATTATTCATTATTTGAATAAAACATCGGTCATGAAATTTTTTTATAATTTATTATAAAATGATGAAATGATAATTTTTATTTATTTTAACAAAATAAAGAATATTTCATTGATAATTAATATTTCAAATTTATTTGAATCAATGAAATTGATTATTCATATCTAATCATAAATAATTTTTCTAAAATTAAATTTGAAAAAAATGTGTTTTTATACAATACATGTTATAATGTATGTATAATTTCACCACACAAAGAATTATAATTTGATAGTGTAACAACATATAAATTTATTAATGAAATTTATCCTCTAATAATTGTGTTATATTTAGTAATGTCGTATAAATCACTTCCACCAATGATGAAACTAAATAAATTTTATTATATTATTGTGAACATTACATTTAGAGAATAAAAATGGAAATAATAAGTGAAATTATTACAATTCGGCATGAAATATAAAACAATATTAGTTAAAATATGAATATTTGGATCTTCTTGATCCCCAAGAAAAATTTCACTCATAGGAAAAACTATAGTAGTGAAGTCGAATGTTATTAATCCAATATATATTATAGAAATGAAAATATATATTACTATTAGAGAAACGATAAGTGATGGAAGAATGAATTTTATATGATATATATATATATATATATTAAGGAATACAGATAGCCATTGATGCACTAATATCACAGGGCATGGCAAAACAATTTATTTTTTAATTTCCTAAGTGTAGTATAGTGATTAACCCTAACAAGTCTCCCAAAGATGAGTTCATGAAAAACAATTTTTCACTTTTAAATAAGGGTAAAAATGGTTTTTTTAGAATAAATCAATATGAAAATGATTGAAAGGAAAATTTAAATTAAAATTATTGAAAACTATTTTACTAAAAGGGTGATTAGGTTGGGTTGAGTTTCCCAATTGTAATGATTTCTTTGTTCAATTTAATTTAAAGATCTTATTCTGAGTTGATTATTGTGAGTTTCCACAATCCTTTCCTCTCACATCCATGGTGAAATTGTGATGGTGAGAGAAAACCATAGCAAGATCTCAGTTTGTTAAACTCTGTTTCCATGTGAAAATGAGTTGATTTGAATATCCTCAATTGACTTGTGAAATACTCGATTGGGTCATGTTTATCCCAAATAATCTATAACATTCACTAACACTTTTATGCATACATACGAGCATCGAGTACTTCACATGTCACGACTCGTCCCAGTCGGGCCCGCACTGTGACTCCCCAAGCCTGCCTCCAATAGGCCAGGGGCTGGTGACTTGCACCGAGTAGGCATATTAATATCATGGGAGGCATTGGCTATGAACCTGTACACACACACACATCTCCAAGACAACAAATAAAGAAATGAAAATATCACTAAAGAACAAAATGCATGCATACAACTAAACCCAACCAACAGAGTGCGATGGAAAGTAAAGTACTGAATGTAAATAGGGCCAGAATACAATCCCACCAAAAACAAGAGTATGAAAACTACAAAGTCCAACATTTAAACACAAAGAGGTAATGGGAATACTTCTCATACCTGTAAGAACGCCTAGGCCTATAGGGAACTCAAAAAGGTAGGTCATGTCCTGGTCTACCCTGGACTCTGTCAAAAGGCTGCTCATCTGCACCAGACATGACTTGTGCAGGTAAAGCCCGTGTAGGGATGAGTATAACCATACTCAATAGAGGACCCCAAAGAACACAAATAAATACACAAAGGAAAGGAACAACTATCTCTACATAGTATATGTCTACTAAACATATAATAGGAGAACACAAATCAGATATACTAAAAACCTAGACCAGTAGTCTAGAGACAAGTTACACAACAACATACCCCTGTCTAGGGATTCAGTTTGACGATTCCACAAAGCACTCGTTCCAGGAGAACATACTCCATGAGTCTGGTAGCTCTGATGATGTCTATCCGAGAAGTGCTGTGCATCGGGAAACGTCACGAGAGATATTTACACTCATTACGGGAGACACACTCTTGAGTGGGAATATCAGGATAGATAGATGAACTCCTTACGTGAGACACTCTCCTGAGTGGGAAAGATCATGATACACAGATGAGGATCACTGCCAAAGCCATGGTGGATATCACGATTCATTTGAATTCACCAGCTAGGTGGAGGATCAATTCCTGGTAGATTTGGTCACGTCGATGCCTGACTCTACCTAGGGTCAAGAATGGATAAAAGATCTTGCTCTGGGCCTCTTGGAGGGATGCTGACTCTATCATAGAAAGTCCTGCTGAAGGGATCATACTCCTGTAGAAGGAAATGATGCTTGACCCTTAGGTGAACTGGAAAAGGGGGCACTAACTCAAGAGAAACATGTCCAAGATATGGTGGACAAGAGGACCATGCCATTTTACAAAAGGTACACGACGTGTAGAAAACTTACACGCCATGTCGTCTGACCCCGGGTACTTCCCATGTACAATGGCCCGTGTCGTAAGGCTGGTCGTGTAGAAAAGTTAGTACATGACGTGTAGTACAGTGTACATTTCATGTATAAGTGGCTGATGTAAGCTCAGTGTATGATGGCCATGTTCTTGTACATGGTCCTCAACTAGTGTACTTCAACCCGTGTAATCAATACAAGGGGTGACCCGTATTACTGGCCTTGCCTAGCTGTGTGATGGGGTACACGGTCATTTACTCCATCCCATTTCCATGTATTTTCCAAAATACATTCCAAGCTTCGGGGAAATTCCAACATGCCATGCAACCTGGGTCACATGCCATGTGTTTCCTCTCTAACGCTTGAAACCCTAGTCAATGTCATTGGTACTACACCGCGTGTTCTTCGAAAGTACACGTTGTGTATCCTGGAATTTTCCAGAAACAACGCTCTTCACTTGAGCGCCTCCCATACAGCCCCGTTCGTCTATCCAGCCATCGAATCACCATGAAACTCTATAATCAAGGTCTCCCCAACATCCTGAGGTCGTCTCCATTGTTTTTGGGCCTCCGATCAGATCCGAAAATGCATTTCAATCTTCCCACATGAAGAACGCTCGAAGAATGTTCATATTAGATCTGAGGAAATTCGTCATCCACTTTGACCATCAGGCCTCTGTAGTTTCATTGCGATATCAGATCTTAAATATGGGATCGTTGCGTTGAAAGATGGGTGTGCAGTTACCCATTTTTCAACACCCCATGAAGAACGCAAAGAACACATGAGGATAAGAAAAGGGGAAGAAATCCAATCAGAAAATCAAGGAACGAACCTCTGTCATCGTTCTTCATGGAGTTTATCCGCTCCCGTTAGCAAGCTTAAATGGAGAAGAATCAATAAACAATTTAACACAGAATGATTCCATGAAATCATCCCAACAAAAACCCTCCTTCAAAAACGTACGAATCCGAGGGTCAACATGTTCGTGGTTGATCCACGTTCTTCAATCAAAATAAAAAACAGGAAAGAAGAATTGAAAAAACAACCCGTACCTCATGAAGGGTTTGATTGCTGATAGGGGGTCCTACCTCCACCGTCTCCGAGATCCTTCAACTTCATTGGCACAATGATTTACAACTTTGAATTGTCGTCGTTTGTCCCTGAGAGTTCTCTCCAAAGCGCCAAGGATTCTCCATAGTTTCTCTCTAGCTTCTGCCAACGAACAACATTCTATTAACCAATTAAAAGGAGGGAACACATTTCAACATTCTGTTATGTTGAGTTGCTGCCATTACACTATGGCGTTAATGAGTCAGCATTGCTGTTTCAGGGTCATTATGACGTGACATTTATTATTGAAAAAACTACCCTATCATTGTGTTACTACGAATGTTTCCAAAATAAAATAAACATTACTTTTATTTAATTCTTTTTACCGAATCCATCTGAAAATTAACTTTTTCCCTTGACCCGCGCTGGTTGAGGTTAGACCCATTCTTATGTAAATTCATCATCCCAGATGCAATTGTGCCCTCAAATTTTTAATCTGGGCATCTGTTTGGATATTGCCACAACCGTGCACAAGTGCCGACTCACATAACATAAAAGAGGTTCAAACCACCATTCCAGTATCATCGGGCACATGAATAATGTTCCATCACTGTGCCTGGTCTCATAATAATTACAGATAATAATTAAAAATAATACACGGAATATCCGAGACATTACATTCTCCCAACCTTGGGGATTTTAATCCCAAAAAAGAAAAAACAAGACTACTCAAAAAGATGTGCATACTGGGAATGGATTTGAGCCTCCTACTCCCATGTTCTCTCTTGAAGATTCACATACTACCACTGAACATGCACCAATGGAATCGATCACCACTGAAAGATCCTCTCCTACCAAGCCTCGATCTCTACTGGGTACTCATCAAAGGTTACTCCATCCTCGATGTCCAGTTCTCCCCAGTCGACGATGTGTGATGGGTAATGCACGTACCTCCTCAGCTGCGACTCGTGGAAGACATCATGTACCTGATGCAAATGTGGAGGTTGAGCTAGGTGGTACAACCACCTCATCAACTCTACACAATATTTGAAAAGGTCCGATGAACCTCAGAGATAGCTTTCCACCTCGGCCAATTCTCTATAACTCACATCGAGGTGAGACCCAAAGAAATACATGGTCTCCCTCCTCAAACTCTTGGGGTCTCCATCGCCTGTCAGCATAAGACTTATGCCGGCTCTGTGCAGTCTTCATCTGCTCCTGGATGATATGCACCTTATCATGGGTAGCTCACACCATCTCTGGACCAATGATTGCTGACTATCTGTGGTCGGTCCAGCTAAGCGGTGACCGGCAGGGTCTCCCATACAAAGCCTCAAATGGTGCCATACCAATGGTGGAGTGGTACCTATTATTATACTCAAACTCCACTACTGGTAGGTGGTCCTCCCAACTGCAACCAAATTCCATGATATAGGCCCACAACATATCCACCATAACCTGGATGGTCCTCTCTTTCTGTCCATCAGTTTTGGAATGGAAGGCCATGCTCAAGCGTAGCTGAATCCCAAAGGCCTCCTACAATCTCTTCTACAACTAGGATGTAAAGCAGGCATCTCGGTCCAAGACTATCATTGAAGGGACTCCATGAAGCCGAACTATCTCCTATATGTAGAGGCGTCCCAAGCTCTTTATGGAACTCTGCTCCCTGATTGAGAGGAAGTGGACCGACATGGTGAGTCAGTCAACGACCACAAAGATGGAATCGCGCCCCTTGGATGTCTATGGTAAGACTATCACAAAGTCAATCGATATTCCATCACACTTCTACACTATAACTTCCTAGGGGTGAGCTAAGCCAGCTGGAATCTGGTGCTCAGCCTTCACCTGCTGGCATGTAAGGCATCGAGAAACAAACTCTGCTACTGCCTTCTTCATGCCTGACCACTAGAACTATCGTCAGAGATCCTGGTACATCTTTTTCACTCCGGGATGTACTACCAAGGGGAATGTATGAAACTCCCTCAGGACCCCTTCTAGTAATTCTATTTGTACAACAGTGTGTCCTATGAAAATAATTATGTGCTCCCCACCTTGTGAATATCCATCATGAGTATGTCCATTGGATAACTGATCACGTAAATCCATAAAATCGACATCTCCTAGCTGTGCCTCCCTAACTCGCTGTAAGAGTATAGGGGCGACAACTATCAACTGAAGGTAAGTTGTATCCTCTCTGTCCACGAAGGATAACTGCAACGCAGCTAACTGCTATGTCACCTCACTCAACACCTGTGAGCTCGACCTTCTACTAAGAGCATCCACCACCTTTTCTCCCATTCTAGGAGTATATATGATCTTGAAATCATAGTCCTAGAGGAACTCTAGCCAACGCCTCTACCTCAGATTCAGATCCTTCTGCGAAAAGATGTACATGAGGCTCTTGTGGTCAGATTAGACAATAAACCACTCGCCCATAAGGTAGCGTCACCACATCTTCAATACGAAGACTAACACTTCCAACTCAAGATCATGGGTCGCATAGTTATGCTCATGTGGCATAAACTGGCATGAACCATAAGCAATCACTGCCTGTCTCTTCATCAGGATGCAGCCAAGCCCGGTACCTGATGTGTCGCATAAAACTACGTACTCGACACCCTCCTCTGGTAATCTTAAGATTTGGGTGCTCATCAAACTCTATATCAATTAGTTGAAATCCCGCAAGAACCTCTCCATCCACATGAAGGGTTTCCCCTTCTTGGTCAAGGTCGTCATCAGTGATGCTATTCGGGAGAAATCAGGAAGGAATATCTTATAATATCCTACCAACCCAAGGAAGCTTCCCACCACCATCACACTCCGAGGTTGATCCAATGCTAACATTGCCTGCACCTTGGATGGTTCCACAGCTACTTCATCTGCTGAGATGACATGTCTTAGAAAGTGGACCTCCTGAATCCAGAACTGGCACTTTGAGAGCTTCCCATAAAGCCGGTGCTCCCGGAGTACATCTAGAACTATCCGCAGGTGTCCCACGTGCTACTCCTCTGACACTGAGTACATAAGGATGTCGTCGTTGAAGGAAACTACAAACCGGTCCATGTACGGCTGGAAGATCCAGTTCATCAGTCCCATGAACACTGTGGGGGCGTTTTTCACACCGAAAGGCATCACCAAGTACTCATAGTGATTGTACCATCATCTGAAAGCTGCCTTTAGTATATCCTCATCCTGTACTCGTAACTGGTGATATCCTAATCGAAGGTCATCCTTCGAGAACCACCATGACCCTCTCACCTGATCGAAGAGGTCTTCAATTCTCAGATGTGGATACTTATTCTTCACCATCACCAGGTTCAAGCACCGGTAATCTACACACAACCTCAAACTCCCATCTGCCTTCTTGGAAAACAAGACTGGGGCCGCCCTGGGTGAAACACAGGGTCTTATGAAATCGTTTCTCTGCAAATCCTCCAACTAAAACCTCAGCTTGCGAAGCTTTGTGGGAGCCATCAGATATGCTGGTGAGGAAATCAGTATTGTCTCAGGGTATAAGTCGATGCAGAAGTCAATTTACTGGCAGGGAGGTAATCCGAGAACTTCTTCAGGAAATACATCCTCGTACTCCACCACTACTACTGGGAACTGAGTGCTCACATCATCTACTGCTCTGAGGGTAAGGATATCCATATCACGAGTGATTGACTGCACCCTCCTATCCATGAGCCCATTCTGTGATTCCTGGGTCTCCTTTTCTCCGAAAAATGAAAACCTCATCCCATCACGGTGGACCCACTACACTATTTTCCTAAAATAGTCAATCTCGTCATGGACCAAAGATAACCATTCCATACCGAGAATGATGTCGTGAGGCCTTGACGCTACCACGAAGAGGTTCCAACCAAAACTCTCACCTCCATGGGTAATATCACACTATCTGCAAAGGTGTTTGATCATAGAGTCTCCTCCCGAAGGTGTCTCCAAGCATAAGGATCGAGTCAACGGTTCTACTGGAATCTCTTGGATTCACACAGGACATGTGGTGATGAAGGAATGACTGGAACCTCTGTCTAAAATTATGTCAGCTAAGGTATGGAAGACACAGATCATACCTCGTATCATCCCTAGAGCCCCTGGGTTATATGCCTCAACCATATGCAGTTGTCCCTACCCCTATCCCCCAGCTCCCTAAGCTTAGTGCGGACCTCCTAGGGGTGGTGGTAGAAGTAGATCGAAGCATTTGCCACCACATGAATCTATCCCTGCTCCTCTGCCACGTTCGCTGCCTAGTAGGTCTGTCTGCTCCACTCTCTACCTCTACCTCGGTGTTCGATCTTTCGCTTCCCTGTCATCAGCTCGATGGGTCAGACAATCTCTAGTGAGATGTCCCCTACCATTGCACGGTTAGCACCGCTTCTCCCTTGTATGACTAGATCATGCCTTAGATCCTTGGACTATTGATCCCTTGTCATGGGTCCTCCTCTAATGTCTCTCATGTCCTAATCCATGTGTCCGACATCGGCTCGCTGCTGTAGAGGTCTCCACTCATATCTGCCTGCTGCTGACTGGTGTCAGCTGTCTTTGCTCCTCCAAGAAGCTCTTGATCACTGAATCCTACCCGAGCACTCCAGCATAAGTCGAAATGCATTGAGGCACATCACTAGCTCAGATTTCTCATCGTAGACCTCACTCGAATGTCCGATATCTGATGTACGGATCCTTGACTATATCTATCGAGTACCGGGCGAGGTTGGTGAACCTCGATGAATAGTCATCTACCATTAAACTGCCCTGATAGAGCTAAAGAAGCTCTTGAATGCGTACAACTCCCAATATAACTGGAGAGAACTCCTCTGTAAAGAGTTACTCACACTCCATCCATGAAAGAGTCAACTCATCGTGAGTCTGTGTGGTTAGACTCCACCACTGTCCCGCCGAACCCTGAATAAGGCTCGCCCCTAGGATCACCATATGGTCTGATGGTGTCCTCATGAGACGGAAAAATCTGCTCACCGCATAGATCCAGTCCTCAGCCGCCTGAGGGTCGGGCTCACCTCGGAACCTGAGGGGTCTCGGTATTTGAATCTCATACAGCGCGCTCAGCCTATGCTCGTCGTTGGTCGGCACTGTAGGTACTACGGGATTCTCCACTGGTGGTTGTATAGAAGGTGCACCACCTGGTGGCATCTCCTAGAGAATTGGTCCTTGTATTGAAGCCTCGTCACTGAGGGGGTCATCCTTGTGATCGTGATGCTGAATCCTAGCGGTTATGCATCGCGGAGGCATCGTGTAAGGAAATAAGATATACCATAGTCAATGAGTATATCTTGATAACTGAAACAAAGGATATGGAAACATAACACATTCTTATATGATGCATGTACCATTATTGTTTTCCCCACAACCAGTGTTTTTATGTACTGAGTCGAAAAGCAGGTTATTAGAGTCATGGGGTATGGATACATCGGCCACCGCACCAACAGTGGAGTCTCTGGCCTCAAAGCCGAGATTGAAACACCGTAACCTGTTTCCCCAAACCAATCTCACAGACTCTTGTTCTTAAGGTAGAACCGACCACCTCTAATACCACTATGTCACAACCCATACCAGTGGGGCCCGGGTCGTGAATCCCCAAGCCCGCCTCCAATAGGCCAGGGGCTGGTGAATAGCACAGAGTAATCATATTACTAACATGGGAGGAATTTCTTAAGAACCTGTACACACACACACATCGCCAAGAACACAAATGTTGAAATGTAAAAACCACTAAGGAACAAAATTCATGCATACAACTAAACCCAAAAAACAGAGTGGGACGGGAATTAAAGTACAGAAATTAAACTAGGATAAAATACAATCCCACCAAAAACAAGAGTTTGAAAACTACAACGTCTAACCTGTAAACACAAAGAGGTAATAGGACTACATCTCGTAGCTGTATGAAAGCCTCATCCTGTAGGGAACTTAGAAAGCTCAGTCATGTTCTGGTCTACCCTAGACTCTGTCAAAAGGCTTCTCATTTACACAAGACACGACATGTGTGGGAAAAGCCCGTGTATGGGTGAGTATAACCATACTCAGTGGAGGACCCCGAAAAACACAAATCAATACACAAAGGAAAGACACAACCAGCTCTACACAGTATATGTCTACTGAACATATAATAAGAGAACAAAAATCTGATATACTAAAAATCCAGACCCATAGTTTAGAGAAAATTAACACAACTACATACCCCCGTCTAGGGATTCAGTTTGAAGATTCCATGAAGCACTCGTTCCGGGAGAACACAATCCACAAGTCTGGTAGCATTGATGAAGTCTATCTGAGATGTACTATTCATCGGGAAACATCACGAGAGGTAGCTACACTCATTACAGGAGACACACTTCTGATTGGGAAGATCATGATAGATATATGCACTCATTACGGGAGACACACTTATGAGTGGGAAAGATCAAGATACATAGATGAGGATCACTGTCCGGGCCATGGTGGATACTGCGACTCATCTAGATTCACTAGCTAGGTAGAGGATCAATGCCCAGTAGAGTTGGTCACGTCAATTCCTGAATCTACCTAGGGTCAGGAATGGAAAGAGGATCTTGCTCTAGGCCTCTAAGAGGGATGCCGACTCTACAATATAAAGTACTGGTGAAGGGATCATACACCTATAGAAGGAAATGATGCTTGACCCTTAGGGGAATGATAAGAAGGGGCACTAAACCAAACGAAACATGTACATGAAATGGTGGACAAGAAGACCATGCCATTTTCCAAAAAGTACACAGCATGTAGAAAAGTTATACACCGTGTCGTCTGACCCTGGGTACTGCCCGTGTACAATGGCCAGTGTCGTAAGGATGGTCGTGTATAAAATTTAGTACATGACTTGTAGTAATGTATACATTTCGTGTCTGAGTGACTGGGGTCAGCTCTGTTTATGCTATCCATGTTCCCGTATACGTTCCTTAACTCGTGTAATTGGTACATTGGGTGACTCGTGTTACTGGCCTTTCCTGGCCGTGTGATGGAGTACACAGTCGTGTACTCCATCCCTTGTCCATCTGTTTTTCAAAATACACGACGAGCATTGGGGAAAGTCTAACAAGCCGTGTAACCAGGGTCACATTCCATGTGTCTCCACTCTGACCCCTAAAACCCTAGTCTCCACCGCTGGTACTACACGATGTGTTTTTTTGAAGTACACGTCATGTATCTTGGAATTTTCCAAAAATGACACTCTTCGTCGGCGCGCCTCCTGTGCTGCCCTATTTATCTATCCGTCCATCGAATCACCATGAAACTCTAGAATCTAGGCCGCTCTGATGTCCCAAGGTCATCTCTGTAGTTTTTGGGCCTCCTATCAGCTCTAAAAATGCATTTTGATCCTCCCGTGTGAAGAATGCTCGAAGAATGCTTTTTTACAATCTGAGCCGATTCGTCATTCGCTATGACCGTCATGCCTCCATAGGGTCATCACAATGTCAAATATACAATTTGGGATCATTGCGTTGCAAGAATGGTGTGCAACGATCTGTTGTTCGTCATCCCATGAAGAATGTGAAGAACACATTAGGAAAATAATGGGGGAAGAAATCAAATCAGAAAATCAAAGAACGAACCTCCACCGTCGTTCGTCACGGCGTTGATCCTCTCCCTTTAGTAGGCGTAAATGGAGTAGAATAAAACAACAATTTAACAAGGAATAATTCCCCAAAATAATCACAATAAAAACCCTCCCATAAAAACTTACGAATCCGTGGATCAACATGTTTGTGGTTGATCCGCGTTCATCGTTAAAAATAAAAAATAAGCAACAGAGATTTGAAATAACAACCCCTTCCTCATGAAGGGTTCGATTGATAACAGGGGGGTTAGTGCCTCCTTCATCACCTAAGATCCTTCAACTTCATTGGCGCAGTGATTCACAGCTTTGACTCGTCATCGTTCATCGCTGAGAGTTATCTCCAAAGCGTCAAGGATTCTCTAGTGTTTCTCTCCAACTTCTGCCAACGAGCAACATTCGATTAACCCATTAAAAAGAGGGAACACATTTTAGCATTCTATTACACTGAGTTTCTGACGTTATGCTATGAAATTAATATGTCAGCATTGCTGTTTTAGTGTCATTATGACATGGGATTTATTATTGAAACAGTTGCCCTGTCATTGCGCTGCAGTGAATGTTTCCAAAATAAAATAAAATTTCCATTTATTTTATATTATTTTTATTGAAAACGTCTAAAAAATAACTTTTTCCCTTAACCTGCGCTGGTCAAGGTTAGACCCGTTCTTAGGTAAAGTCGTCGTCCTGGATGGAATGGTGCCCTCAGATTTTTAATCCGGGCATCCGTTTGGAAACTGTCACAACCGCGCACAAGTTCCGACTCACTTAACATAAAAAAAGCTCGAACCACCAATATGGAATCATCGGTCCTCAGAATGTTATTCCTTCACTGCGACTAGTCTCGTAATAATTTCATATAATATTTAAAAATAATACATAGAAAATCTGATGCATTACATCACTGCTAATCTTCGGACTATTCAATCGTATATAAACCAGAAATCCATAGAGGGAGATAATGATTATTTATCAAGGAAAAAATCAATATCTAAATTAAAATTTAGGAAAGAAATAATTTGATAATAAAATCAGCGATATGAGATTAAAAACACTTTGAATAAGAAATAAATTTCATTCAATTACATCTAAGAACATAAGCAATACAAAATAGAAAATCTACCCTTCCCGAATCACTCAAAATGTTTACCCCGCCATGGTAAGGATAATAGAGATGAATGGGGAAGAAGATGACATTACAAATATATGAAAGATAAATTAAATAAAAGAGAGAAAACTAAAAAAGTTCTCTATCTTGTTGTCCCGGAAGAAATGGGATGGAATTAGATTCTTTTAGAGGGTTGATCACCCCTCCTTTTATAGGAAAAAACATGTACCCCAAAAGATGATGTCTTTTCTCCAAATAAAATGACCTATTTAATTTTTGAACCCTTATTTTATGTTTTTGATAAATATATTGTACGTATCACCCCAAAAGTTTATCATATTTGGTAAAATATTTAGAGATTTATTCCTATTTTACTCTAACAATTTTTTTTTGTCCATTTAGACTCTACAAATCGAAAACCTCAAGATTAGAATGCATTAATGACCATTAAAACATTCAATTCCCACTTCCTAGACTTCATGAATGATTTTCCAAAACTCATTGTGGATCCATCCAAATAATTTAGTAGCCATTGGGCCCACCAATAATGAGTAACATACCCCACAATAAAACTCTATAGATTTGTAAAAAGTTCTCATAGTCTAAATTGTGATCTTCGTTTGAAACTCCATATGATCGATTCAGATTTTTCTCAAGTAGGATGCAATGAATCACTAGATGTTTTAAATCCTAAGAAGAATGAATATAACAATTTGGATTAATATATAAAATGTATGGCCAAAATACGAAGATAATTTAAAACTGTTAAAAATCAAACATGGGCTATTTTTACAATTAAATTCAAAATACCACCAATATAATAAAATTTGGAAATTTATCATAAAGTAATACTTTGGTGAGATTTAAAACCATGAAATTCAGTTTAAATTAATTGAAATTTTTTGATATACCAATTCCCCCACACATAACACTTAGACTCTTATACAAATAAACATCAAAATTAAATTAAATCAAAACCAAAATACATATACATGAGATCTACCAAATCCACACTGAGAAAAAAAATATCATGCATCATCTAAAAAAATATTTCATGTTCTCAATTTACATCATTAAAAATATTTCCACTTCATTTCTTAAACCATGTACATGAAACACGTTCCTCATAGGAATTTTCTCTCATCTCACAAATGTAAATTTTCTACAAGGATTTTCTTATCCAAACTCATGAAAGAGTCACCATAAACAAGATAAATTATTAATTATCCTCCCAATGTGAGTCAATGATGTGTGTTTCTTATGATTAATTTTCAAGATTCTTCTATGGATTTAATTTGGTAGGATTTAGATGTTAAAAATTCATGTTGCTGAAAAAGGAGGGATGGGATCTTTGTGAAGCAAAATTGCAAGATTCTAATTTTCACTGAATTATAGTCTCCTTCTCTTATAATTTATAGAAAATTAGCTCTATAATAATGAAAACTCAAGTAAATATCATGCCATTTATCATTTAACTTGAAAAAGTTTTTTCTAAAACATAGTTTATCTTGAAATATTTATATAGGAACAAATTTGTTTCTATATTGGATGCTCCATAAAGACACAACTTATTTTATCATGAATGCTCTAGAAAGGTGCGTATTTTAACAAAATGAAATCTTCAGTTGAAACATCAGTGCATCAACATTAAATTTTCCACCCAAAGAATCACTGAATGAGGTAGTACACCACAAGACATCCCTCCCACACACATAAGTTCAACTATATCATGCAATTTCACTTCAAGAGTAGGTCAGATTAAGAAAATTGGCTTGTAATGTGTCTAACCTAATAGGATTTTCATGGATTATAATGGCTATAATGATTAATGTACATGGTAGGCCTTAATAAAAAGTATTATTTTGAAAAGGGGGTTTAAAATCAAATTAATACATCAATAATTTAAAACACAAGTACATCACACCCTTATGTTTGAAAAGAAAAAAATCAAACTCTTGTTTAAGAAAGTATGGTCCGTTTCTCTCAAGAAATGTGGAGAATTTTAAAAATATGAAAAAATGGTAAATAAGCCTCGTAGGAAATTGATTTCAAAAATAAATACAATGAGATATATCATGAGATTTAAAAATTAGATTACTTTTCATATAATTCAAAAAGATTTCAACCTAAAAAATCATTCCAGCATTAATTTAATCTCAGATTCATGGAATATATTGGTTCAATCATAGACATGGGTTTCAAAAATAGAAATGAAAATTATTTCAGCTTAAAGGAATTTAAAACACAATAAATTTTAAAAATAGACACACAAATATCTAAAAAATAAATATTTTTTTTACAAAAATAGTATACCCAACAACAAATGAAAATCCAAGACTACAAAGGTACTCTACCCCAAACCAAAATGATGTATTTTCCTCAGTTAATTCAAATGTATTTAACATGTAAAAATATTTGAAAATGAATCAAAGCAAGAAAGAAAATGTAATGGAGGTTTATGACATGACTTATTGGTATGTAACTTTATGTTAAGATCCTATATATTTCACAATAAAACATACAACCAAAATAATGAAACAATGAATAAGAAATTTTTTGGAAGATGATAAAATTTAAATAGAATGAGAAAAATATGGATAGATCTTGGTTTAATCTACCAAGAATTCCCTGAGTTTTGACTGCCTCTAGATGGGCAGTTTAAATCAGTTATCCCCAATCTAATGGTGGGTGAAGTGTCTTCCTCATGAAAAAATATAAAATATTCATTCCATAATTCACTTGTTACTTTTGGTTGAGGACTCCATGGATATATTTTACCAATTCCACCCCCCATTTTAATGAGATAAACCATACATGGTGAGGTTAGGACAATGAATTATTCCTCCTCTTTCTTGGTTTCTACTTTTAAAACATTTTCATTATTATTCAATGGTTAATGAAGGTATGCTATATTAATAGAAAAAATAAAAGGTAATGTTATAGTGTAATTATATTTGAACAAAATTAATGCATGAAGTGTCAATATAAAAATCCCCCTTTCAATATTTGCATCTTTTATCCCATTTTCCTTAGATAATTCCACTTTGATCTCCTCTTGAATAACCACCAATAAATGTTCAGCATGTTCTGGGAGCTCTAGATGTTCCTGTTAGTATGAATCTTTTTTTTTCATCATCTTCCTCAAAGGAAATATAAATGTTGGATGAATTTGAAAAATTAAAATAAGGGGATGTAATAATCAATTAAGTTTCATAAAAATCAAGAGATAATGAGTTCTTGAATAAATTTACTCTATGAGTTTGTTCATCTTCTATCTCTTCTCAATTGTAAATCACCTCTTGGAGTTGATAAGTAGCATATAGAATAATGTAGTCAGTCTCCTCCATTTGTTGTATCTCTATATAAAAATTAGTGAAGACTAAGGGAGTTATTCTTGGACTATAGAAACATCTTAATATTCTAGAATGTAATGGGATAACTCAGTTAGATTCCAGAACATTACTTCAAAATTTTCTGTGTTCATGTCCTCCCTTAGAGAATATATGAAATCATTAAATTATTTCACCCCATTATCTATTTTCCAAAATAACCTCACCTATCCAAAAATAGGAGAAAACCCATCCACCCTAGAAAAGGCTGAGTCAATAATTGGTTCTTTCGTCAGTGGGTAATTGTTCCATGAATTAAACAAAATAATCATTTTAAAACAACTTAGAAAATGTTTTTTTTAGTTTTTTTAATTTTAATGTGACAAATATTTATAATTAGGTTGTGGAACAACCACCCCAGTAACAGTTCCATGATTGACTCATGCCTATCATAGGGCATGGAAAAACAATTTTTCTAAATTCCCTAAGTGTACTCTTGTGATTAAACTTAGGAAGTCTTCCTAATGGGAGTAAACACAAAAACATTTTCACTTTTAAACGAGGTTAAAAATGGTATGTTTATAGAATATATCAATAATAATTTTATAGAAATGATATTTGAAATCCAAATGATTGAAAACTATTATATTAAAAGGGTGATTAGGTTGGGGTAAGTTTCCCAATTGTAATGATATCTGTGTTCAATATAATTAAAACAACTTCTTTTGAGTTGATTAAAGTGTGATCCCATAGCCTTCTCCACTCACTTAGTTGGTGACATTGCGATTATGAGAAAAAACCTTACCGAGATATTAGTTTGATCAAATCTTCTTCCACGTGGAAAAGAGTTGTATTGAATATCATCAATTGACTTGGGAAATACCCGATCAAACTTGTTTATCCCAAACAATATAGAACATCCAATACCCCTTTTACATGTACTGATGATAGTTGAGTACTTCACCACTAGACTGATAATTAAATTTTTATTATTCAAACACTTATAAAGAAAAAAATTAGAAACCCACAGTTCAATCACAAAAGGAAAATCCAGAACTGTTGAAGAAGAATTTAAGCCTATCCGAATTTTTTTCTCTATGTAATTTTCAATAAATGTTGTTTACCTGGAAGTCTGGTACATCCATTATAAGATCTTAAAAATAAAAAGATAGATTTTCCAAAGCCTGAAAATGTTCCTCATGACTAATATTCCAACTGTTGAACCCCCCAACTAAAATTATATCTTGTTTTTCAATATAGGTATACTACTCATCGGTGAGGTTTATCTTTAAAGGTCTCCCCTCATTCTGGTTGCTTCTTCTTTAGTAGCATTAAGTGTTAGAACTTGCTCAACCACTTATTTCACAGAGATCATTATCAATTCCGTGGATTGATCAAGAGTGACATCTGGATTCCTCTACTGACTATCCCTCATGGATGAAGGGAGAGTACCACTGACCATTTGTTTGTCTTTCAATTTCATCGTTGACCGTGTCTCCATAGGAAGTGGAAAGTTTGAGTATTAATTTATCAGTTTTCAGTTTCCCTTCTAGTTACTACCTATCATTGAACATGATATTCCTTCACCGTAAACCTAAAACTCACCATCTACTTTATCTTCAAATAAACTAGAACTGTCATCACTGGACTCGAGGTCGTTCTTCCGATCTATGGATTACGTGTTCAGCTCCTGCTCATCCAGAACTAAATTCTCATCATGTAAACCATCAAAATGATTTCACAACTCAATAACAGCCACATCCTTACATGGAGTATCTATAAAACTAGAATAATTACCCTCCCATCATTCATTAGGAGCTATTCTTGGACCTCTATCACAATTAACACTCCTTGATCATACCACCTCAACATACGAGGCACCTAGGTGTCCTTGGGATTATATCTGCTTTGTTCGTGGGTTGCCTCTATTCCAGACCCCATTTCCACCTCTGATTTCTTCATAGAGATGCCCATGGCCACTTTATGAACTCTCATCTGACTTTTTTCCCGGGAAATAGATGCCTTAGTCCTAGCCTCCACACCCACTACCGCACTGGACATGGGAGTCTTGACACTTCTTGTTGTACCCCCACTACCTTGCTTGTTTGAATGTCTATATCCATGCCCACAAGCCGTATAGGAGTGAACCATAAATTTTAAATCTGGAGAAATAAAATCAACCCATGATTCATATACAACCTGCTATTTTCAATGGAACTCCTCACCAAATGTAATCCAACGAATGTCAGGAGGCACCCTTGATGAATAAACTTCCAAGAAAATCTGGGGGTTAACAAGATTAAAAGTTGAATTTTTTCATCTATCAGAGCATAATTAACTACCAATGTGGTTTCCAAGCATCCTATCTATCAAGGGATTTTGACACGGCAAGGGAAATTTAAGAAGAGTTACCCAAATCAAAACTCAAGGAGAGTCAAGCCCCATATGCAAGTTGCAGGTCCATCTGAAGAGAAAAAATAGAGAACCATTTTAGTGGTAGGGAGCACTAGACTATTCTTTAATCATGTACTCTTCTAAAGATAAAAAGGATCATGATGTTCTTGTTTTTGATCCATCCCATAGTTTTCTTATCCTGTACATCCCACAAGTCGAAGACAAACCTATCAAATGAGTCCACTGAAGGCCTCCTCTATGAAAATCCTGAAATTAAAGTCAGGTAAAGGATGGAAAAGGCTTCGTTGATCTTGTGGATCAAAATCATAAGGTTTGGGAAATCATAATGTAGATCCAGAACCTTGGGACACATAAAACATTAACGGGACATGGGTAGAAGATATGGACTGAAGAAGGGGTAGAAGGATATCATTGCTCCCATGAAATACATCAAAAGTCCCACCCCTGACAGAGAGGATGGGACAGGATTAGAGTCCACTACCATTACGGAATGAGAGTAGAAGAGTTAGAGCACCCCCCCCCCCAGTAAGGAATCCCCAAGCCTATTTTCACCACTAATCCCTGGTCTGTTCTATCGTATATAAACCAGAAATTAGTGGACTGAGATAATGATTATTTACTAAGGAAAAAAATCAGTAATGGAATTAAAATTCAAGAACGATCTCACCTTATAATAAAATCCTATCTGTGAAATTGAAATCAACTTTTAAGAAGAAATAAATTTCATTCAATTATGTCCAAGAACTCAAACATTACAATATATTAAAGCAACCGTTCCTAAATCACTAAAAATATTTAACCCATCATGGTAAGGGTAATCGAGATGAATGGGGAAGAAGAAGGAATTAAAAATATATGTAAAATAAATGAAATAAAATAGGGAAATCCAAAATATTTATTGTTCTTGGTGTCTTGGAAGGAATTTGATTGTATAAGATGTTTGAGAGGGAGGATCTTGCCTCCTTTTATAGGAAAAATTTATCCACAAAACTTTTATGTGTTTTATCCCCTTTAAATGAACTCTTCACGCATTTCACCATTCTTGAATGTTGTTCATAAATCCCTTTTTCATCTATCATCAAAATTTCAGCATATTTGGACAAGTATTCAAAGAGTTATGCCCGTTTTACTTTGACAGTGTATTCTGTCCAGTTAGACTCTCTAAATAGGAAACCTCCAGATTAGAATGATTTAATGATGATTAAGATGGTAAATTAATGTGTACTAGCCTTAATTAAAGATGTTACAAAACTATTATCACGTCCAACTGAATAATTGCATAGTAATGGGGCCCACAATAAATGAGTTAGGGACCCCATTATAAAAATTGACAGAACTGTAAACAATTATTATTGTCCAAATTGTGATCTTATTTTGAGATTTCACATGATCAATTAAGATTTTTTTCATGATGGTTGAAATGAAGACCTGGATGTGTAAAATCCTAAAAAGAAAGGATTTCAAAATTTGGATTAATATACAAAATATTATAGAAAAAATACATAGATCATTTAAAACTGTTAAAAATCCAAAATGGGACATTTTTACAATTAAGCTCAAAATACCTTAAATATTATAAAATGTGGGAATTTAACTTAAGGTAACACTTGGGTGGGATTTAAAATAAAAAAATTAAATGTAAATTTATTGAAAATATTTTCTCTATCAATTCCCCCACACTTATCACTTGGACTCCAGGACAAGTAAAAATCAAAATTAAATAAAATCAAATCCAAAACACATACCCAAGAGATCTACCAAATCCAAACTAAGAAACACAGTTATATCATGCCTCCTTAAAACAATTATTTAAAGTTCACTTTTTATGTAATTTAATATACTTTCATTTCATTTCTTATCCCATGTACACGAAACACATACCTCATATGAATTTTCTCTCATTTCACAAATGTTAATGTTTAACAAGGCTTTTCTCATCAAAACTCACACAAGAGTCCCCATATGTTTGACAAATTCCATCTTCTCCACCTGATGTGAGTCAATAATATGTGTTTATCATGGATTCTTTTCAGGTTTGTTCTATGGATTATGGTTGGTAGGATTTAGATGTTAAAAATTATGAGGCTGAAAAAGGAGGACTGGACTGTTTTTGAAGAAAAATTGTAAGATTATAATTTTAACACATGTATGGTATCCTTATCTTCCCCTTTGTAGAAAATTAGTTCCATAATCATGAAAGCTCAATGAAAGATCATGAAATTTATCATTTCACCAGAAAAAATTTCTTGTAAATTTTTTTTTGTTGAAATCTCCAGATATGAACAGCTTTCTTTCCACTTAGGTATCTCTAGAAAGGCACAACATCTTTTATCATTAAAGCTCTAGAAAAGAACATCTTTAAAAAAAATTAAATCTTCAGTAGAAAAATCATCTCTTAAAAATTTAAATTTCCACCCAATGTATTACTGAATGAGGTAGTAAACCACAAGACATCCCCCCCCACACACTTAAGTTCGACTAGATCATGAAATTTCACTTCAAGGGTAGGTCAGATAAAGATAATTGGCTTATAATATGGCTGACCTAATAGGTTGTTCATGGATTCTAATGGATAAAAGGATTAATGTACAAGTTATTCTATAATAAAAATGATTATTTTGAAAAGGGGATTAAAATATAATAAATTCCTTAATCATTTAAAACACAAGTACCTCAAACCCTCATGTTTAGACTAGAATAAATAAAATTCTTGTTAACGAATGAATGGTCCGGTTCTCTCAATAGATGAGGTGATTGTAATGAATATGAAAAAATGGTAAAGAAGTCTCACATGATTTTGATTTCAAAATTAAAGTCACTGTTATGTGGAATGGGATTTAAAAAACAGAGTATTTTCATGAAATTACAAAAGATTTAAACTTGAAAAAAAGACATTTCAATATTAATTTATGCTTCGTTTCAGGGAATAGATTTGTTCACTCATTCACATGGGTTTCAAATATATAAATTTTAATTATTACAACTCAAAATTTTTGAAAACACACTAAATTTTAAAAACAAACACACAAATATCTGAAAAACAAAAAATAATTTTTTTTATAAAAACATTATATCAAAAAAAAATTAAAATAATAAACTAATAAGGTTCTCTCCCCCATACTTAAATGATGAATTGTACTCAATTCATTCAAATAGATGTAATATGTAATAAGATTTGAAAATTAATCACATAAATCCAGAAAATGTAATGGAGTAGTACAACCTAACTTATTGGTAGTGTAACTTTTAGTTAAGCCCCTAATAATTTCCCACTAAAAAACCTACAACCAAAATAATAAGAAAATCATAAGAAATGTACTCGAAGAGAATAAAATTGAAATTCAGTGAGAATAATATGGATTGATCTTGGTTCAATCCCCCAAGTGGTACCATGGTTTTGACTACCTCTAAATGGGCAGTTCTAATCGGTTGTCCCCAAATCTGATGGTGGGTGATCTTTCTCTCCCATAAACCAACAAAGATTCTTCTTTCCAGAATGTACTTATTTCTTTTAGTTTAGGACTCCATGGATATATTATAACAATTCCACCCCAATTTAATGAGATAAAACATGTATGGTGAGGTTATGAAAATAAATGATTCCTTCTCTTTCTTGGTTTCCACTTTCAAAATATCTTAATTATTCTACAGTGGATGCTGAAGGAATGCTACATCAATTGAAAAATAAAATGGAAAGATAGAGTGTAATTGTATTTGCAAAAAATTAAATCATTAAGTGTCAATATAAAATTATTCTCTTTTAATATCTTCAGCTTTTGTCTAATTTTTCTTACAAAAATCTACTTGGATATCTTTTTGAACACCCTCTAATAAATGTTCAACATGTTTTTGGAGCTCTTGATGTTCCTCTTTAGATGAATCGTCTTTCTCATCATCTTCCTCTCGGAAAATATATGTGTTTGCTGAATCTGAGAAATTAAAACAAGGGGAGGTAATACTCAATTCAGTTTCAACAAAATGAAGAGATAATGAGTTCATGAAAACATTATCTCCCTAAGATTTTTCATCTTTTATCTCTTTTTCATTGTTAATAACCTCTTGAAGTTGAGTAGTAGCAGATGGAGGTAAGTAGTTAGTCTCTATTTTTTGGATATCCATAGAGAAATCAATAAATACTAATGGGGGATCTTTATAGACCATGGAAACTTCATAATATTCTAGAAAGTAATGGGAGAACTCAGTTAGCTTCATGGTCATTGCATAAACAATTTATATGTTCATGTCCTCCCTTAGGGATTATATGAATTATTTGAATGATTTCCCCCCATTATTTGTTTTCCAAAATAACCTCACCTGTCTAACAATAGAAGAAACACCATCCTGAATGGAAAAGAGTGATTTAATAAATGTTTCTTTCATTAGTTGGTAATTTTTTCATGAGTTAAAGAAAAAATCATTTGAAAACGTCTGGGAAAATGTATTTTTTTAGATTTTAAAAGAGTCAAATATTCATAATTAGGTTGTGGAAATTCCTCCAGGTCAATGACCCCAAATTTAATATACACTTATCGTAGGGTGTAGAGAAACATTTTTTAAATTCCTTACCTGTACTATAGAGATAAACCCTTGAAAGTATCCCAAAGAGGAGTGTACATAGAATAGTTTTTCACTTTTAAATAAGGGTAAAAATGGGATTTTTGTAATAAATCAATAAGAAAATGATTGAAAGGAAATTTGAACTCCAAATGATTGAAAAATAATATATTAAAATGGTGATTAGAATGAGTTCATTTTCCCAATTGTAATGATATCCTTGTTCAATTTAATTCAAACCTCTTATTCTAAGTTATTTAAAGTGATTTTTTACAATCATTTCCTCTCACTTCCTTGGTGAAATTATGATGGTGAGAGAAAACCTTTCGAAGATATCATTTTGTTCAAATATCATACCATGTGAAAAATATTTGAATTGAATATACTTAATTGACTTTGGAAATACACAAGAAGGTCCTGTATATCCAAAAAAAAATTAAGAAGATCCACTACATATTTTACAACTACTGATGATCTTTGAGTACTTCACCGCTAATCCATGCTCTATTCTATTATATATATACTAGAAATAAGTGGAGGGAGATAATAATTATTTTCCAAGGAAAAAATAAATAATCAAATTAAAATTCAATAATGGTCGCACTTTATAATAAAATCCCTTATATGAAATTAAAAAAATATTTGAAGAAGAAAGAAATTTCGTCTAGTTATGTTCAACAACTCAAACATTACCAAATTGAAAACCAACCCTTCTCAAATAAATCAATATTTTTACCCCACCATGATAAGGGTAATAGTGATGAATGGGAAATAATAAGGAATTACAAATCTATGAAAAATAAATGAATTAAAATACAAAAATCCTAAAAATTACTTCTTTTGGTTGTCCTAGAAGGAATGGGTGGGAATGAGATACTTTGATAGGGAGGATCTCTCCTCATTTTGTATGAAAAATGTGTCCCCTGACATTTAACACATTGTATCCCTAATAAATGACGTCTTTATGCATTTTAACCTTCTTTAATGTGGTTGATAAATATCTTTTCCTTATCACCTAAAACATCTACAGTATTTTGACAGGTATTTTGAGTGTTATGTTCATTTTACCCTGAAATATTTTTCTATCCAGTCAGACTCTCCAAAATCAAAAACCTCCAGATTATAATCATTTAATGAATATTAAAATGGATAATTCACATGTCTTATGATTCATGAAATATGTTACCAAATTCCATTCATATCCACCCAGTGAATTTCAAAACAATTGTAACCCCCATGAATGAGTTAGGGACCCCAAACTAAAATCGACCAAAATGTAAACAGTTTTAATGGTCCAACCTATGAGATTCTTTTAAGATGTCATATGATCGATTCATATTTTTTTCAAGAAGGATGAAATGAAAAAATGGATATTTAAAATAATTAAAATAAATAATTTAATTTTTTTATTAATTTATAAAATGTTATGGCCATAATACAGAGAAAATTTAAAACTGTTAAAAAACCTATATGGGCCATTTTTACGATTAAGCCCAAAATGCCACCAATATTATAAAATGTGGAAGTTTATCTTAAAGTAACACTTTGGTGGTATTTAACACAATGATATTCAATATAAATTTGTTGAAAATATTTTATCTACCACCCATTATAAATATGTCCATTGGAATTGTAATCTGACCATTGGAATAGTATTCTATCTATTGGATAGTAATACGATAGTTAGGAATCACAACCTAACCGTTATAGTATTAACATCTCAAATGAAAGTGTAAATAATTTTTAGGTATCCTATAAAATTATATTATGATATATTTAATCCATGGTAAAATTAAATAAAATTTGAAAAACTGATCTATTTTGAGTTTTTTATTTTTCTATAACATAAATTTTAAATATTACTTTCATAATAAATACATTGATTTTAAAAATGTTCATTTTCATAAAATGAATTTTATAATTTCTATTAATTTTTATTTTAATGAGAGTATAATATATTAAGACCACAAGTAATTTTTAAAAGTGTCAAGAAATTTCTCACATTTTTTGAATTGGTATTTTTTAATTAAGAAATGAAATTATTTTTAGATTAAATTTATCATATTTAGAAAATTACTTTCATATAATGGATTTGTTTTTAGGGATTTATACATTTAAAAGTTGTTCAGGTGATTACTTTTTATTTTTCTAAAAGATTTGAAACTTTTACTAATTTTTAAATACGTTAAAATATAGTATTTAACATTATAAAATAAATATAATAATTTTTGAGACATAGATGATGTAAACACCATTAGATAACACTCACATGAACCATTTGATGTATATAGTCTCACAAATCCATACTAGTGAAAATATTGAGCCAAAATGATAAATTAAATATTATAATATTAAAAAACACCCATCTCCCCAATATAAATTCCACCCCTTCTCATCATATAATATAAACCTTGGATCTTGATCAATTTCATCGAAGTTAAATTCCCAATCCTCCTCCAATTTCTTAATTCTTCTTGTATCGCCAACAGTCTATTTCCACATTCCATAAAGATTATTTCAAGGAGGCTGAATTTATGAATTAATATTCTCATTTTACCTTCTCTATATTCATTTATTCTTCTACCTTTTCTTCACACATGTCATTAAAAAAAGAATAATAACTCTGGTATCATATATATTCCATAATTTTATATTTTTTATAGAAGATATCTCATCCACCACTTTCTCATGTCCTCTCATTCAAAGTAAAATGAAACTGGTGTCCATATTATGTTAGTTCACAACCTTTGTGGATGATGAGATTTAATTTTCCACTACTTCCATCATGGAAGGTTTAAATTCACTTTTAATTGTGTAAAATGTTTAATATATGTATATTATAAACAGTTTCATAATATTATATGATTATATAGTCATAATATTATATACAACGGAAGTAGTTTGTAATGGTTGATAAAACCACTAAAACGTTCAAACCGAATATATTTACCATTTTACTTAATGAATTATCCATATATATTAAGAATATTGGTACATAGTACCATTTAATGTTATGGATGTTTTGGAATACCATTTCATTTCAATTGTAGGTTTTTAATTTCCATTTTACAAGAACATTAATAATTAACAACTAGTGATCTAACCTCAGAACCATGAATCAAATGCCCATAGAACAGTGAAATTATGCTTTATATCTCATTGAAATGATTATTAATGAATCTAATAAAATTATAATAAATAATGTATATAGGAAAATGGTTCTAAATTAATAAATTAATTAATATAATTTGATAATTCATGAAATTAAGTGTAACTGCATAATGATTTTGGATCCTAAGGTGAGGGATCTCGTCGAACCACACTTTTTATTTTATTTTTGAACTTTATATATCTAACTAAATTTCTATCTCTACATATTGTTATGAAATTATTATAAATTATTTATATATTTCTCCAAAATATTTACCAACCTTATTTTCCCTTAATTTTATGGGGTAATACATGTCATAAGTTTTTTTTCTAAAATGAAATAAATTTCCTTCCATGGGTAATTTTTATATTTATGCCTTAATATTTATTTACTTTTATTATACACATAAACATGTACATGTTATGATGGGTGAAACCAGATTTCGATCAAATGCATTGGGTAATTTTTTTCAGCTAGAGACGTTATGAATGGGATTATAAAGTAAACCTAATACATTATGGGACTCTATCCAACATTTGATGTAGTCTTGAAAGATAACTTTGACTTAAGTTTATATAATGTTATATGTTTCTTCTATTTTCCCATATTTCCATGATCATATGATACCGTGTTAATCAGTTATTCTGCTAGGTGATTATTAATGATCCTTCTATTTCATGAAATCATATTATTTCTTTTGACTAACATGTTATGATCCATTATCATGTATATTCCTTTAATAGGATTTTTATATTATGCATTTTTTATGTATTTACCTAGGTTATCCAATATAGTTTTAATATCTAAATGGGAAAAAGGATCTCATTATGGAGAATAAAATAAATATATCACGTTTTAATTTCCTTTGATATATTATGAACCGAGTCTTCTAAAGAAATTTGGATTTTTGATCCTTTGGTTTTATTTAATAGATATTTATGTTAAAAATCATGTAATTATATATGTAAAAGTAATGGGTTTCCATAGATTACATCAAAGGATGGTCAAGTTATTATTTTATATTATTAATATCATATAATAGTGATAACCATAGAGATAAGTATAAGTATAGAAAAATATCCTGAAATTTTAGTGAAGTATAGGGGGAATAGTTTCCATGAAATTACATCCCCATATCAGTAATAAATGTAGATGTGACTCTGGATTAATTATATTTAGGGATAGTAACACCAAAAAGTTTTCATTATTAAATGAATCAGTCATTAACTGGTGAAAATCAAAAAGGCCTTTTTCATACTAGTTTTGACAGTATTGGGAGATATACATCAAAAATTGAAAAACTCCTTATAAACTATTATGAAGGACATGAACAAATTGTTATATTATGAAAATCAATAGGAAAATTTCCATTAATAACCTAGAATGAAACCCTAAAAATATTAAGTTAGGTTTTTATGTCATTTATATGTTATTCTTTCAATGTTCATAATTTCCGTTGAATATGTTTACTAGTTAAATTATTCTTATCACGTTTTCCCATTATTTTTTAAATGGAGGGAAATAAGAGGAACCATTCCAACAACCAACATGTTTAGTATTGTGATGATTTAAATAATTATATTAATAAAATTATAGATATAGTACCTCATAATGTATTGGGAATACTATCATAGATAACACATGCTATGGATAATAAATTTAATATGGTGGAACACCCTCTCTCACCTAACAATGAATAAGTGACAGTCAAGTCCTTTAATAGAAATTGGACACTAACCTTTAGTGGATATTATTATTCCGTTATCATGTAAAAGTTAATTTAATCCATTTAAAATATATTTTATATCCAAAATTACTTATAATAAGATACATTCTTTTTATATTTCTATTTTCTTGAAGGGGAAAATTATCAGTCATAGACACTGATGAAAAAAAAATCCCAAAGAGGATATTTATACCATGTAATGAGAAGGATTTAAGAAATTATTTTTCAATATATATTTCCCATGAAATATCTATCAAAAAATGGAGACCTAGTTCCTTGTATTGAAGTAAAGGTATGATTATTTCATCTGGTAATATGAAGAAAACTTCATAAATTATTTATCATATGCTTTTGAATTTTTCATCAATAGAGAAAGTTAGGTTGACCATTTCATTAGTGTGTTAAATACCAATAAATATTAATATTTATGTTAATGGTTATAAAATATTTTATAGTGTTAGTTTTGATTTTATAGTGTTATATAGTGTCATTAACTATTCTTGGATATATGGTATGGGTTTCAATCTCAATTTTCTTTCATCGAGACTTGCTTTTGTTATACCCAATGTTTTATTTTTTATTGGTAAATAACCACCGCATTTTCACATTTATATGATTATTATCATATATTTCATGATATTCAATTTCCTATTTCATATTAACTCTCTTGTGGTATTTTTGTTCCAATGTTACGATATATGTAAGGGATTTTCATCTCAATTTTCCATTCATTAATACATTTTTTGAATTACCTATAAATTTTCATTTATGTTGTGTGTATAAATCATATATGTAATATTATTCCAGGAATTTATTCTTAATTAATGGTATTATATATTCAATTTATTGGTAATTATTCTTCAAGTGTTTTGATTTGAATGTTACATTATCCTTAAGGATTTATTTTCATCTTCCTTGAAAATTTCAAGACCTATAAAATGTGACAAACCATCTAAGGAATTTGTATACTAATTCATTATAAATAATAAATAATTTTATTCTCCTATTAATATATTTTCTAATATTAAATTTATAATTACATTATTTTTTTTACTTTATGTTTTAAAATCATCTAATATAAGTGGGGTTTCAATAAGGTTTATTTAAAATGTTCAAAAAAGTTTTTTCTATTTTCAAAAATAAAATATTTATCATCCAATCCACATTTTCTTTTGATTACTCTTATATAATTTTTCATGTTTACATTATTAAATATTATTTTTCAATATAAAAGTTTTCAAGGTATTTTCTCTTCTTTTATATGAAATTTTATGTCTTTTAAAGATTACATTATTAATGTTTCTATAAAATTTAATGGTTTTTAAGTATTATCACTCATCCTTTGTGAATAATTTACATCTTATAAAGGGATTTTTATTATTAAATATTTAAAATATGGTTTTAAACATCATTCTCTTTCGATTAAAAAATATTTTTTAAATTAATTTGTACTTAAATGTTTAAAAATTATTTGTATGAACTATTAAATATATTTACCCTCCATGGATTATTATTCTTGAATTCATGTATTTATCACCATTTACAAGTTATTATGATATTATTTATTTTGGAAAATGATAGTTTGACTATATATTATTTCTCATTTTCATGTTATGTGATGTTTTTTTAATTTTCTTGGAAACCCATTTTTTATGGGCTCATTATGAGATGATGTATGTTCAATTTTCAAGTGTAACCCTAATGTATGGATTATGAAAAAGGGTTAAACATATATCTATATAATTCATTTATTATATGATTATTTCTTAAGAGATAGAAATTCAATGTGAATTAGTTTTCAATTTTTTAGGTTTAGAAAATATGACGGAATTTATCTCTACTAAATATTTTATGAATGAATGGGTTGGAATGTAGAGATTATCAAAATAATGAGAAATATAATGATTATGATTTTACAAAATTTCAATTAGTTTTTATTATGTTCCATAATTTCATTATTACAAAAAAAATTTAAAGTATTCCACACATTTATATCATTATAACATGTTTTTAGTTATTTATCTTGTGTATCTTTCTCTATCTTTCCTAGTTCATTATCAATATTTTAATAATCACAGGTTATATTATCATGGTTTAGGATTAGTATTCATGGTATTTGGATCTTTTACTATATTATTTATATATTTGTCATATACATATTCATATTTATGATCTAATCATTTATGATATGTATTTTAACTTATAGAGAAATTGAGATCAATGCATTCTTATGTTTCCAATAAACATGGAATGAAGATGACTATATCATGTGAGTTGTCTAGAATGGATCTTGAGGAGAATGATTATGGGTAAAAGTTTGAAAGTGTTTTAAAATAAGATATATATATATATATATATATACATATACATCGCTAATATACAATACACTAAACATTTTGGTCATTGGGTTGTGAGACTATATGTGAGATGCATTAATTAAATAAAGAGATAAATGTATTATTTAAATAATATTTTTCTTAGGCCACTTCATCATTGAAAACAATTTATCCACAATTAACTCTTTCTATTATTTCTCTATCTATGATCCTCCCAATGTTTAGATTATTTTTATGTATTATTTTATTTTATTTCTATTTATAATTTCTTTCAATGTAATAATATATTATTCTGAGTATTATACCATAATATATTACTCTTTTATACAAGTATTTGGTCCATTGATCTCCCTGTTTTATTATTCATTAATCAGCTTGATATTAACATTGTATTTTCAAATTACATGATTTTCCAATAGATTATCTTAATCTTATTATATTTATATAATATCTAATTTTAGTTTATTCTTGTATTCAAGGGATTATTTTAGTGGTCCATTAACAATACAATTTATCTTTCCTTTGAGATCACAATATTCATTAGATCCCTCAAGATCCATCTTGAGATCAACTACACCTTCTAGTTGGTTATCTTTCTCTTTTAATGGATTCTACTTTTTCCATTGTATCTATATTAACGTCTTAAATATCTAATTCAAACATTTTTCCACTTTTACTAGGTAATGAAATTTATCATATTCCTTTTTTCTAAAAAATCACTTCCTATAAAATTTCATTCCTATAAAGTTTCCCTGTATAAGGTTACCTTTTAAAGGGAACATTCTCCGAGGCTTTTGTCTGATATCCAATTATCTTTTTTGTGAATAAACATTATTAGACATATTTTTGAAATTTACCCAACATTAATTAATTAAAATCTTGTAAAGGTTCAATTATTTTCTTACATTCCTTTTTATCTCTTATATTTTCTATCCCCAAGTGAATGAAATTCATCATCCATAACCTTTTCATCAATACCAATATTAGAGATAATTGTAACTCTAATGTTTTAAATGAAATATATTAATTTTAATGTCTATAATTTCATTCAATATATACTCAAATTTGATAATAAACTATGTTTCGAAAAATATCATGAAGATTAAACATGGATAAATCCCATTCTTCAAGAGCTGAATCTTTCAGGTTGTATAGTGGTGTAGTCACCACAAATATTTGTTTACAATATCAATATACATGATTTATCCACAATGTCCTATAATTTCTCTCAGAACAGCATTGATTCTATTAATAAAAATTGAAGCATTCTCATCATTATATATTTTAAGATCATCATACATATTTTGCATCACTTTTTTCTTAGATTCTTTCAAATTACTATCAACTTCATAAATGTTGGATAATTTGATCTATATTTCCTTAGTACTAGATTATCTAATCCAGTTCGTATATATTTGTTCTGATAAATATCTAGTTTATGTAATTTTTGTTTTACATCATAAAATCAAATATTTTAGTCACATTATCTTATAGATTTCCTATAATATAACTGACTTCAATCCTATTAATAGTGGTAGAAAGAACTTCTAGTATAGTAGATAAAATATATAATCACATCCCATTTTTTTTAAATCAAATATTTTATCCCCTCAAGGATTATAATTCCATATACATTTATTGAATTATCCATACTATTTGTTGAAAACAGATTCAACATAGAAAACCTTTTCATTGATACCACTTGTTGTACCATATGATACCATGAGAGGGAGGGTAAATAATGGTGTTAGATTTATCTTTTGTTTTGAAAGGATCATTTATTTGAATTAGAAAAAACTCTTAAAACATATTTTATTATGTTTAACATACACCAAACATACTATGAAAAAATTAAAACATATCACAACCATTTTTACTTGGATTACCACAGAGGGATCCTTTAAGTGGAATTCACCAATAAAGTGTTAGTCATGCAAGAATCCTCTATGTTTCAATAGATTTATTGGATTAAAATTTCCAATTTCTGATCACTTAGTGTTATTCACACAACCATTATAAGATATTTATAGAAAACACACTACCTATCTTATATCATTTCTATTGACTCATCGTTGTTCACTATGTTGAATAATGATACTATAGATTAATGAAATTAAGGTAAATTCCATGTCTTAAATATTTTATGATTTTAATTGGATCATGAAAACATTAATTTGATGATACAAAAAACTTCATTATCTCAATAGATAACCTTATATAACCTTCATGTGATAATACCTACTAGAATATACCTCATGCAACGTAACCACAAGAAACCCATCTCACCACATACAAAACATCACAAACCAAGTATTTTATCGTATAAAGAAAGTATTTAATTCTATAAACCATTCTATACACATAAAATATATATCTCAAAATATTCCACTATCAATTTCATTCACAACCTCAGTGAGTACATATTAATCTTCAAAGACCACAAACCAGACATCGCATACTGACCCCCATACACTGATATGTGGTTCCTTCTTCAGACATAATTATTTCCTTCATTGATATTATAATTACTTGTTTGGTCTCTCTTATAATTTTATTGATTATAAAATAATTCATTAGTGAGATATTTATGGGTAAATTTCTATTTCTAACTCACTATGAACAAAAATATATTACTCCACCCTTTTATAAAAAACCCATTCACAACACACAACAATCATCATTATATGACTATGAAATCCCTCACAAAACTATGTACATGACTTCATTATTTATCAAAAAATCAATTTTAATACAACATAATTTCCATGCATACCACAAACATGAATTTATTTTGATCAAAAATCACCAAAATCTGATCATGTGGTGTGTTCTCCAATTGTGAACATCCTCAAGTGACTATATAGTTAACTTCTATGAAATCCACTCTCAAGATACATTATTCTTTAGAGACCTTTTTAATTCCCCTTTTGATCTATATACCCACCTTTTTAAGTAATATACATGACTTTTCGTGCCTCTAGACATCACAAAAATTCACAAAAAACTCAATTTTTTCATAAAAAAATTAGAAAACCCTAGAAAACAACTCCATTAAACAAAATTCATTAATTGTTTAGATAGGATTCCATTTTATAAAGTGAAAATTCCCACATCCTTTGAACTATGTAATTTAACCATAAATGATATATAAACCAACACAATATCAATACTAAACTATTTACCAAAACACCATAGTTCACACAAAAATAAACCATTGATATAGAAGAAACATCATCCAACATCAAAAGATCTATTATTATCCTAGTTTATTCCTCTCCATCACCACCAAAATCAAACTGAGGTTTCACATGATCAAGATGACACTGATAAGTTGTGATCACAACCTAATAAAATGAAAAAGTTAGTGGAAAGGAAATTTAAGAACTTGTTATAGACCTTAAATATCATGGAAGATCAAGTATCAATTAGTGATACAATAATAATGAGTGTTTCAATTGGGTAAAATAGACTAAATAAAATATAATATAAAGCTAGAAAAAATAATGAACTAGTGAAAAAAGGAATTCAAATGAAAAAGAACCCCTGAAAAGGGAAATAACACTAAAGTTAAATTAGAGAATAAACTAAAGGTGATAATTAAAGGAGAACTATTATGTTATGGGTAGAAAGGACTATTGTATGGTCTATTATGATGAAGGAAGGAATGAGAAAAAACCTCACCACATGTGTGATGAGTGATGGGATAAAAAATATTGACCGTAAAGAGTAATGATTCCAAGTGTTTCAATTTAAATTTAATATTCCCTCTTTTGAAATTATAATATATTTATAAACTCATTCTATTGATTTCATTATATTCCATAATATCCTAAATAATGAGTTTTTTCATGGTTTTTAATGAAATATCCTTCATCTTCTTCTCCACTATTGGATTAACCTCATTCGGACACATCTCATATGAATATGCATTCTCTCTAGGATTTCTAATTACTATATTTGGTGACCTATTTCATAATTAATTGTATCTTTTTTGTTAAATTACATTTTTATTATTCTTATAAATCATTTTACATCTTTCATATCCATGATAAATTTATAAATTTCTTACATATATCCAACTATATAAAAAACCAAATTGAATAATGTATCAATGATTTTGATTATAAACATCATCACATCTTAAATATTGATTTTTATAACTTTGAATTTGGATTGATTAAAATTTTTACCAACTTCACATACATACCTTAATTTTTTACACATATTTTAAAGAATTTTATATCATAACATTTATGCACCCGGTATTTGATAGTACTCACTTATAGAATTTAACAATTAAGAAACTATATATATTTCTTTACCTTATTTCTTATTAAGATGCCTAATTATAATTTATCCAAAATTTAATTCATTCATCACAACAACATAAACATCCATTACAAGATATTAGAAAGAGTGTCACATAATATTTTTTCATATTTATTTTAAAAAAGTGTCTAAACTCCTTCACGATTCACCAGATTTATCATGATCTATAATTGGATATATGATACAGAAGACCCCCCTAAATATATTATATCTGTTGTAAACCCCATAAGTAAAATACCCTAGGAGGGTTGTGAATTAGGGAATTATAATTTAATATTCTCCTTACATTTTCTATTTATAATATTTTTTTTATTTTTAATTAAAAAATGTATATCCCTCTTTTTTACATGAACGTAAATAAAGAAAATAAGTGGAAAAATATATTTTCTCCTCAAATTAATATGAGAGTTCAAGGATTAATATTGACTCACTATTTTATCACCCAAATCACCATAACACACAGTAGATTATAAACTTACTTGAGTGAGATCACAATCACTCATGGAACACTTCCCTTAAAATGATTTGGATCATAGAAATTTTAATATTTCTATCAATACTCAAATAAGGATTATAGATTTGATTTAAAGGTAAAACATTTTTCTATATTCTTTATCCTTTGATAATGGATTACTCTTTTACATGTTCATGTAACAACTTTCTCCCTTAAGAACACTGTATTATTATCTTTCTTTACTACCTATATCTCTCTCTCTACGAATCCATAAATAGAAAAATTAGTATCCATATATAAATATTCATAATTATTTTATTACATTAATTCTATAGTATAATAAATTAAAATATGTTTCACTTAAGTAAATTAAACCCATGTTTAATTATCCAATTAAATAGAAAAAACTTCCATATATATATGAGATATATAACCATTTTTTAATTATCAAAAGGGAAAACCATAATATTATTTAATATATCACGACCATTTTTCTTTTAATCAATTATATTTAAAGAAACAATGATTATAAATCAAGATATCCTTAATTTTTCTCTTATTTTATTCTTTTCAAAATTATATAGATATATTCAACATATAATTTTTCATATCACTATAACATTATCTCAAAATAGTTCGTAGACGTAAATGTGTTTCGTTTTGCTTTTATGTTTCATGCTAGATGAACCTAGATGAAATTTTTCACTCTATCAATCACCACATCATGAAGTTAATATATAGAGTATGTGATATAAGAATATAAAAAAAATTACATTAAATTTACCTTCTTCATGAAATAATCTCTCCTTCTATGGTGAGTTATTAAAAATGATCCTAATTACAGTTCAAAGATTTTTTTTTCAAAATGGAATGTTTCTACCATGTCATGGGTTTTTTCAAAAAAAATCATTATTAAATATTACACACCACTATGTATTTTTTGAATTATTCCCTAATATTCATCGATCATCCAGAAAAGCATATGATGATTCATTAAAACATATTCAATCATAATACAAAATATTTCTCTAATATTTATTCTGAAGAATAATAAACTAAACAAAAAAATTTGTTTTGGAAATAATAATATTTAAACCCATTAGTGAAACCAATTTATCAATGGTATGTTTTTACATATATATGGTTTATGGTATGTTAGAGTAGGTTATCTAGATATGTCTACTTTATACATTTAATTTCATGCATATTCGATGTCTTGAATATTAATTATTATCTTATATCATGATGAGTGGTATTCATCATAAGATTAATTTGATATTTTCCTTAGTGTATATTCCTGATACATAGGTAATATTAGTTACCAACTATGATGAGAAACATGATTTTATATGATTATTTACTTAAGTATATGTTCTATGGATGAATGAAGTATCTCTAATAGGTTACAAATGATGCAAGATATATGGTGTAGGTGGATCATATAACATTGATACATATTTTTTGAAGTTTTCAATTGGTAATATATAATATAATATGTCATGAGAATTGGCTAGCCCATTTGAATTACACACATTAAATGATTCATTTTATATTCCTATCTACAAAATTATTTATTTTTCCTTAAACTTCTGATTGTAATTAGTGTATATCAGGAATCATATACATTAATTTATTGATGAAAACTGTTACATTTTAGGATCATGTTGTGGTATAATTTTTTGGGTATGTTACAAGATATATAAAATTAATGAATTAAATAAGAAATGATATTATCCTCCTAAGATAATTGATTTAGAAATCTCAGGCCTTTTAATTGAAATGGAATTGTCTAATTAAGTGAATGGATATTGCGGTGTTGTTGACTTCGTCATTTACGAAAATTAAAAGAAATATATTAAATCATAAAGGTTGATAACCCTAGTATAAAAAATGTTATATGAGATATCAATGAAAAGGAGTTATATTAATTGATGTGTATTAATAATAGGTTTTTATAATTGTAACATTAATATTTTATCTGGGAATGACTCTATATGATTCTTGATACTAATCATAGACTTAATGCTAGTTATCCAAACTCCCTAGATAATTATTCCAAGGGGTCACATACTAAGTGTTTCCAAAATCATATCTAAATTCTATTAGAAATTTATATTAGAATATATATTTTACTCCATTTTCATGGAATAAAATTTATTTGTGTGTCATGTATTGCATTACTATTTTTTGAATGGATAATAAAGTAATATTTATTCTTTTAAAATAAATTTGTATTATTCAAGGTTTGGTAATATTTTAGAAGTACTGATGGGCCATTTTAAAGGGTTCGATTGAATTGATATATTTATCTTCATTTATTTAAATAAAATTTATTTCAATATTCAGATGTTTTGTACTTGTGATAAAAATAATAGTATTATTAGAATTATTATTGTATAGGGTTTCACATAGAATTTAGAGAACGGTGAAGGGACTTCGTGTAAAAAATTAATAATAAACAATATATTGAAATTTGTTTATATCATTTCAATTTATTTGGATCATTATTAAAAACAAATACTCTCAAGATAATTCTTTTAAGCCTTTTTGAGAAAATTTCATAGATCGATCTCAAGAATAGAGAGAATTTTTCCTCCTCCATCTCATGACCTTAAGAGATATTTATATAATACTTGATATCTAGAAGGAATTATAGTCAAATTAATATAAATAATGAAAAAACCAATCTTCACAATTAGAATGAAAGGATCTATCCATTATATTTTGAGGTTTGTGAAATAAAACTTGATATCACTAGAGGGATTCTATACTTATATCATTCATACTAATGATGGTATAAAAATAGGTGTTAATAGATTCAATAATTAAGAATGACTTCAAAGATAATATTTTATTATTATTGAGAGATTTATTATATATTATAAGGGAAATATAATTTCTTGAATATTTCAAGGTTTCTATTCATTGAGTTTTGTAGAGATATCCAAGAAACCATTGAAAACCCACTGTAGGACATGGTCCCAAAAAATCTCATTTCTCTCCATAACATTTAAGTGGTGTTATATTATTTACATAATAATTTATAATTATTTTTATGTCACTTATGATTTATGAATTTTATTTTAGTTTTAAATTTTTTGTATTTTTCATTATTAAATATTAGAGTATATATAGTTTTTATTCACATTATATGATAATGATTGTGCCAATAATAATTGAATAATGATCAAACATGCAATTTGGAGATTCCAAATATTTTTACTTGATAACAGGGAGAAACGGTGTGTAACTTGAAAGTACCTTCTGTGTTTCCAAGATCACTACTCTTAGATGACTTGTAGAAATCATAACATGTTAAATGGGAGGACAATATGTGACATCATTCCACACTGCATGTTGACCCATCCAGATGGAATGTGACAAACCAGGTCAAACAATGTGTAGTCTATGTACACACTATGTAACCCAACATGTTTTTTCTCCATGGGAATCATAAAAAACATGTTGTCCTTATATATTCTATATATTAATTAAAAACATTGTATCAATTGAATGTAAAACATCTTGGGCCAGTTGTTACTATACATTATGTAGAATAGATACACATTATGTGAC
Source organism: Viscum album (assembly GCA_963277665.1). Lineage (NCBI taxonomy): Eukaryota > Viridiplantae > Streptophyta > Magnoliopsida > Santalales > Viscaceae > Viscum > Viscum album. The sequence goes on from OY728159.1 coordinate 101,957,685, forward strand.
ATATAAATATCAACTAAAAATTCATGTCAAATTCCATTAATAATTTCCCAGATGGCCATCAAACATAAGACACATCATATAAAATGTTGTAAATGACTTGTAACTCATATTAGTAAACAATGTGTAATATAAAAAAACATCATGTATGATTCATGTTGTGTATGTATATAGTATAAACTAGGACCACACATAGTACATTTACACACCATATATATATGTGCATATATTACGTAGAAGGGTACAAGCTGTGTTTCCTCCACTACATGTCATGCTAAATTCGTGATAGAATTTGAGTCTGATCGAAAGGGTACACACCATTTCCTATATCCTTACACAACATTTATGTATAAATTTTAAATTAAATCAAATTAATTATTTTAATCGAATTTATAGATGATGAGAATCTCTAGGACTATTTGAATGGAAAATTAATATTAATTAATGAATTAATAAAATAATTAATTTATTAATTTATTAATTTATCTTTAAATAGATCAAATAAAAATGAATGATATCCAGTTAATTATATACATAGTCATTTCATGCATGGAAGATCATGAGTTTGACTGTCCAATATATGTTTTGAGCTTTCTTATTTAATCAAATATTTATTGAATAGAATTTTTAAATTTGATATAGTTGTGTTAAATTAAATATTGTGGCCTTTGATTAATCCATCAGACCTTTATTAAATAGGACCTATGTGTCCATATATTATTTATGAAACCACACACCCTTATTTCCATTAGCTATACATAGTTAAATATATATGAAGGATAGAGCTCCAATGGGAGGATGCAGATTAGATAAAAACTACTATAGAGATATATTGGATCTATGGTGGAATGCTACAAATTGAACCAAGATCAGCTCTATAATCATATCCCCTAGGATCAAGGGTTAGTCAATCATATGATTAATAACATGAGGAATAACTAATCTCATGATCATGTTATAAAAATTCACATTAATAATGCATATTGCCTATGGATGAAAACATGCCAATTATACATAAAAATTAACAAACTCAACCCTGAACCCATTTAAAAAAGTTAAAACTAAACCTGAATAACATTGAAAATAAATTCCCAACATGATACAAAATAGAAATTATAATAGCATATTAAAAACCAAACCCATTACATAAATTTTTTAAAATTATTTCATAAAATAGATAAATATTTCAATTTTATTTGAATTTAATTCTTAAAATCATTTAAATTAAAAACATAATATAACACAAGAGTTTGAATATGTAATAGGATTTTGGGTTCTATAAAGGGATGGGATAATATTATGAGGTTAGGTGTATCATAATATAAAGAAAACAGATAATAAATCCCTCAAATTAATGACCACGGGCCACAAACTGAGAATAGTACACACGCTAACAAACCATCATGATATGTGTATAGATATTTTATTTTATTTTTATTATTAATAATTTAATAAAATAATATTTTTTTACTTAGGTTTCAGGTACCATGTCATAGATTTGTAAAGATATTCAATTTATAATCATGTTGTATATCAGAAACCTAAACCCTACTCGAACAAATTTTGGATTCCCCCGAACTCAATTTTATCAGGATACGTATGATTGAGTACATGGTTTTTGGGTAACCATTTACATAACTAATTTTTTCTGGTTAAATATTTGTTTATAAGATACATGTTTATTCATGATCACATAAAATAAATAACTTAACAATTATAAAATAATGAATAAAATAAATAAATAATGCACAATTTTTTTATGAATAAATGGTTGATCACTTATGAAAAATACACATAATATTAAGAATCATCTAGAAAGGTGTAAATTATTGATTATTTATGAATAAGATAAAATAACTCAAAGGAAATAATATGTCAGAAAAATCATTCCATTATTCAATAAAGTGTGCTACTATAGTTAATATTTTATTTTGGCTATCATTTGGGAATCTTTTTAATTATCAATTAGTGATAAGAAATATAATGGGTTGAATTTATAAATTGGTATTAACTGTAATGTAAATAGATTTTTCAATACCATTTGGAGTAAATTGTAGAGTAAATATAAGTTTAGGATTACATGATTGTGGAGTAAAGTCAATAGATCAATGAAAAATAAATTAAATTAGTTTAAATAATGGCCAACCTAAATACCTTAGATTAATTTTCATGGACATTATCAAGGTTTTTGGAAGGAAATAAGGATCCTTTCTACTAGAATATCAACTTTTCATGATAAATTTTATACAATGGTGAGGGATGTTGGGATTTTATATACAGCTGGTGGGTAATAAAACAAAATTTATTGCATCACTTTTTTGTAATCATGTTTTTTTACTAAAAATAAAAACTTATAATGTTAATGAAAATGGAAAGTGACATGAAGTAGAAATTATCCTTGTGATATATTTTGGATAATGATAATCTCTTCAACAGTATGAATTTCTAGTAGTATAGAATCATATGCATTGCATTACACATGGAGTGGCTATTTTATGTGATGGAGTCTCATATTCATGATGAGACTTCTACGCTGGAGATTGAGGATGATATCATTGTCTACTTAGTACACTGGGATGATAGAATATTATTTCTAGTGCATAATGCTATAATCAATGTATAGTGAGCTCCATAACCTTCATGTAAACATGAATGCATAAAACATGATGTCTAACTCCAACGATCCTTATTAGGATAAGGCTATTCAGAAGCGGTGTGAGATCACCAAGGAAATCATCACATACAATCATGGGGATGATTCACTTGATAATCCTTATATAGTTAAGATTAAAGGATATATAAATCATTTTGACATATTACATTTTAATTTATCAAATATGTAACACCCCAGAAGGTCTGTATGTTATTATATTAATTTTATATTTGATTGTTTTTTGTTTTGATCTAATATAAATTTCTAAAGACATTGTGGAGGTTTTGAGGGTGTTTGAGGCTAATTTACAACTCAGATCCCAAAGTATTGGTGGAAAAAGGTAGGAAGTAAGGTTAGTATAATTCATTATTCCCATTCCACTCAGTTTTTTTAAACATCACGGGGTGATCCAGTGCATTATAGGGGGCCATATGGTTTTCCCTATCCACGTATATTATGATGCATGGATGTATGAATGTTGTAGGTATCATTGAAGTGTTTTTTATCAAAGGCTGCACATTTTTAGTCATACATTGTGCCTAGAACTTGCAGGGGTTGTATTGGTATAGTACTTTTCACATAGTTGGTGCATGGTTTGGCCTACCATGTAGCCAAACTATGATATTTGTTTTTAAAGGTTGAATTAATGGGTTTTCCCATTAATCCCTTGTATTTTTAAAATCCTTTCACCAATTACACTATGCACAACACCATATCCAATGTAGATCCACTCTCATACCTAATCCAAGAATTGATCTACCTTATCTGAATGGTTTAAATTTAATTATCCATTTGTCACATTATATTCCTCTCAATAAGAGCTTTGATCAGTTAACTTGTTTTCATGGTTTCAACTTCCAGGTTTGGTTCTATTTCAATGAAGACTAATATAACTATTTTTAGGTTATTTGTATATTATTTCATTTTCTCCCACCATATTTCAAAATAATTATTAATACTAGATAAATATTCATCCAACACCATAAGTTAGGTGGTCAATACATTTTCCATATGGTTTTTCTATTAATTAAATTATTTTCAGTTTGTTTTACGTGGGACCTTATGGTTATTGCACGAAAAATAAATTAGTGTATTGAATTAATTATTTGATGATTTTATGTGAAGCATGTCTTGAACCTTGACATTATTGGAGGTATTCAACTGCACCTTGAACCACATCTAAGGTGTGTTCAACCATATTCTAATGTTAAAAAACACCCCTTTTAGTGTGCGATCTTTCCACCTAGTTATGGAAGCCATAAATAAATTGAATTAATTAATGAATGGATTAATTAAGGTAATTTTAATGAAATGGATGATTATATATTATAATAAAACCTAAAATATCCATTTTTTTATAAAACTTTTTGGTTCAAAATATTTTAGAATGGAATAAATTTATATTAACTAAATGGAAAATATCATTATTACGGTATGGCCCCAATAATTATTACATTGTTTCACTGAAGAGGGGGATTAAGGTATGTTACCTATGAACCCCACAAACACTTATTTTATTTTATATTGGGACATCTCAGACATTGAAAATTGGTTCCTTGACCACATAGTTATGATACTATTATGAATACCTTGGAATTGAGTAGGTCACCTTGGTCTATAGCCCTAGAACTAGGGTGATGTAGGTTTTATTCTTTGACATATAAAAAATATTATAATGTAGTTAGTTACAAGAATGTTTTATTTTTATTCATTATTTATACCATGTTCTTTGTTTCAAAACAATTTATGGTTTTATTTCTATCTCTCATTCAAATTAAGAATTGACTTATTAAACCTACATAGGGTTACAATTTATACACATGATAGATATTTTTTAGACACCATTGGTGGTTTTCTAATGAGTATATCTCAAAAAAAAATCATTCCTCCATTTATTACTTAGATAGAATTCATGGATACATGTAGGGATGGAGGGAAGTGTCTGGTCATGGTTGTTTAGATAATTTGTTTCATGATAGCTTTGGACCACAAAATTATACCTTGGCTCGTGATCCTTGGTGAGAGAATTTAAGTTTTTTTATTCTATACTATAAATTTACTATAATAGATCCATGATTCCATGTATGTTTGATTCTTTAGTATTATCATAAAATACTTATAATTTTTTATATGATGCTATTTTTTCTTGATTTTTACTATTCTATGTATGATTTACTTCCACTATTCATTTTTTTAATAATATACTTCTATTATTTATTCTTTTATTACAACCGATGTGGTAATATAACCATGATGGTATTGTCTGTCCATAACCCCACCATAGATCAGTTCTTTTAGTTGAAAGCCTCTGGCTTACGGGGATGCATGCTTGAGTCCATGTGATGAACTGATTTCGGTTACTTATGAGTGAACCAAGTATGTGATATTGCTATTAGATATTTATTTTCATCTGTATTATAATTTGGGTTGGTATACAGGAGGCATATATGTGTTTGAATTTGTTAAGGATCCTATTCATTGGTGTAGCTAACCCATGTATGGGGAAAAAGAAAATTTTCTAGAATGGTATTTTTTGTTCTTGAATATTTAGCTTATAGTTTCACTAATTTCACTATTAGGGACAAACAAGAGTTGTAGTGTTGATTATTTCTATTATTTGGTTTAATTTATCATTTTTTAAGTATGAAATGGAATAATTACTCATCCATCATCATATACACCATAAAGGTTTAAAATTTCCTAAATTATGCAATTTCTTGAAGGTTTCACTTTTTGAGTACATGATATCTTTTTTATGATCCCTGAGTGATATATCTATTAATCAACTAACATTTCATTGGGAAAAGGGGGATTGAATAATTGGTTTTTGAAAAGTCTGCATCTACCTAAATGGTTTTCTATGATATAGTTTGATGATGCCACCATAGTAAACCAATCATCACATGTTTGAGTAATGTAACTGAGGTTACATTGACATATTCAATAGTTTATTTTGAATTCATGAATTTGGTTTTTAATTTTAAGAGTCCATGTACCTCTATTAATTAAAAATGACATTTTATCTAGTAAAATAATCTAATAATACATGTTTTATTCTATTATTGAATATAAATGTCAAGATACATATAAATGATTTTCCTATTTTAATTTATAAAGTGTTTAATTTAATGAATTTGGAATGGTACTTAATTTTACATGTTAACAATTTAAACTTCATAATTGATAAATATTAATTCTAATATGTACTCTTTTAAATGTGGATTATTACTGCAACATAAATAAGTTTTTCCTCCATAAAACCCAATTTACAATCTATATATTGGGACCCTAACTAAAATATAGATCATGACCTAATCCTGAATTTATTAGTGGGTAGTAGGAATATTTTATTATGATTATTATGCTCTAATATATCACCTAGATCTAGATTTTGGAGTAGGAAAAGGGGTGTGACCTAAGGAAGGATTATATCAAACCTAATTTTATACTTGCAGTATTTCATTATCAAATATTATCTGAGGAATATATTTGTTATTTCTAGAGATACTCCATCATGAAATACATGAGTCGTGTACTAGGTGGGTGGTGATGACCGTTCTCCAGAGGTTGTGGGACTTCACCCACCAGTGTTACCTCTAGTAGTTCCACCAATGAACCCTCATATTATTACCAACATGGGTGGTGATACCCCATTTAGATATGGATTCTTGTGTCTTTTTAAGACTATATAAGGAGCTATGTGACCTCAATCCTATATCAAATTGTTAATGTGATCATTTTAGACAAAGTATCCACCTGGTTTTTTAGGAGATGGTGGCTCGAGGAAGCTTAGTTATGGATTGAAATCACCTTATCTATCTTTGAGCATCAAGATATGCCTTTAAAAAGTAGGGTTAAAACCTGATGTATACACTTTATGGATATGAAAATGTTGTTGGGATATCTGAAACTAGGAATATTAGAAGTTGGAAATGATATAGATAGATTTACAATCTAGATTCTATGAAAACATTTATAGTGATACTTTGAGGTATTATCACACAAGGGATATTATATGCCTATAGCAGGGTTCTATGACTGTTATAGATTACCCAACTCACATCATAATGATGTACTACTTTGTACCTGTCCATAAAATTGATGATAAGTCTAGATAATATCATATTGAGGAATGGATTAGGGATCCTATCTAATAAAAGGTGAATGTATTCTGGTTGACTACAAGGTATGAGATTGTAAACTATGTTCTTTTTACTAAACGTAACCTATGATAATATGGAGGTAGGGATAAAGTGGACCAGCATCTAGACCAAGTGGTATAACATCTCATGGAAGGAACCAATAATGATGGAAGTGCCAATCAAGGTGATCGGGTTGGCGGTTTTGAAGTTTATCATCAATGTGGTAATTAAGGGCATGTGAAAACATAATGTGATAGAGCCCTAGTTGAGTGCCTTGACTGTAGAAGGATGATCTATTTACAATGGGTTTTCAGAATCCTTCTTCTAGAATCTAGTGAGAATGAATCCACAACAACTATAGTTAATGGAGTGGGTTCAGTAATTTCACATGTGGCTTGGATTTGTAGTGATACTAATCGATCAAAATGAGGAGTTAGTTATAGCCACAGTACCCAGACACAAGTGGTATAACTATAGTAGTATAGAAATTCTTAGTATAGTTTGGAAGTATATCAGGGCCATAAATTAAGCTATATTTATGCATTCCAACCTATAACAAGGTATTAAAGGCCCTTGAATTATACAATACAAGGTAAGATTTTATTATCATCTATATTAGTACAAGTTTAATTTGATATAGGTTCTTACCACTCTTTAGTTTTGATATTTATCATAGAAATCCTGGATCTGAAGATTCAATATATTTTTTCAAGATGGTAGTTGACACGTCATTTGGTAATATATTATAGAGTATACACTAGTGTAAGGATCTCCCCTTGAGATAGGTTGGTATTGTTTTATGTGGTAATTATTATTCATCAAGATAAAAAACATTGAGGTCATTCTTGAAATAGACTGCCTAGTTCCCTATAACACTTATGTGGTCTTAAATAATCAAATATTTTCATTTAATCACTAGAGGAAGGTAAATATATTCAATAAGTTGAATGGGATGTCCAATCATGTTGATAAATACCCAAGAATCATGGGTTAAGAAATGTGATAGCTAAGATTACTATCCTATACAAGGATGATTATGGAACAAGTTAGGATGAATTCTTCCCTGTGGTAGATTGTTTCATGGACTTCTTACTTGATGAATTTTCTAGATTAACTCCATAAAGCGGTGTTGATTTCATTACTTTTATTATTCTAATTAATACACAAGTGTCCATTGGTCCTTAAAATATGGGTACTAATAAGTTTCAAGAGATCATGAAACAACTATAGTACATGGATTCTATGGGTTTTATATGATCCATTAATTCATCATTGAGTACACCGATTCTTTTATCTAAGAAGATGTATGGATCCTTCAGGATCTCTGTACATTATCATAAATTAAAATATCTTATTTTTAAGAACTATTATCCTTTACCTTACATAGAAAACATATTTGATTAGCTCTAAGAAGTTAGGTTTTTTTCTCAAATATTGATTTGGGAAGAGGTTATCACCAGGTTCTTATGAGATCATCAGAGATACCTTTTACAACATTCCATAGGAGTTATGGTGTTTAAAATTATATGGTTAGGATTTTCATTTTGATGAACATAGTCACCATTTTTAGGGTTTTGATAAATCAATTTTCCTCCTATATCTGAATTTATTTTTGGTGATCATCATTGATTATATCTTGACGTATTATCTCATTAAACATGAACACAAAAAACATATTGATATCGTTATAATTACACTTATAGAGAATCATTTTCATGAAATGATTATAAAATTCCACTTTTGGATTGATGTGGTTCAATTCTTGTGTCCCAATATATTAGAGGTAGGAGTATCTATTGACCCAGAGAAAGTGAGTAACGTGGTTACCTATGAGAATTAGAAGAATGTTTTAATCATCATGAGTTTCTTAGGGATGGATGGTTATTATAGCCACATCATTCCCAATTTCTCATATCTTCCATCTTCCGTAATAGGATTAACTAAGAATAGTGTGAAGTTTTCTTGGTATATAGCATGTGAGACAACCTTTATGGAGTTGGAAGGAAGATTGAGTTCATTGTAGATATTGATTCTTCCAAATCATGGCAGAAGTTAAAATGTTTATAATGATTCATCAGGAATTTCTCTGGGAGGAGTTTTGATGATAGAATATTTCATTGTGAAATATAGGTATTATTAGTTCATGCCACATTAGTGGAATTACAAGATTCATGATCTCAATCTAATAGCTATGGTTATTGTTGTATATTATTGGAGGTATTATTTTCTTTGGGAGTGGTTTGTGGTATTTAAAAAACAAAAAATCCCCAATTATATTTGTACATTGTGTGACGTGAACCTTAGGTAGAGAATATGGGTTACATAAATGAATTATTTTATTTTTTCTCTTGTACATATGCATGGTAAGGGTAATAATTTAGTAGATTATTTGATCTAGAGGACATAAACCAAGGTAGTGTAGAAGGCCAATAGTGAGTGTTAGCTTGTGGATATGTTCTCTTAGATGATCTTTGGGGTCCAGAAAATAACATATAGTCTATAATTGTATCTTTAATGGTTACATATTAAATTTGGGAAAGAGTAAAGATGATAAATAACTCAAACCCCAAGGTCATAGTCTTATGGGAGTGTTTTTTAGGAGGGTATCCACTGCCATGTTGGAGGATTAAAGAGGATGAGATCTAGCATATCCATGGACACATTTGGGTGCATATAGACATCTGAGAGGAATTTATGTGAGAGTCTCATTCTTCTACTTGGGTGGAACAACATTGGCTCACAAATATGTATCATGATATCCAACTCCAATACTGGTTTCCTGGAATGAAAAGGTCAATATATTAGATCGATATATTGTGTTTCACCCATTAGCATCTGAAGGAAGAACACTAGTGACTATCAGTGCTTTTACAAACATTTCCCATTCTTATGTAGAAATAGAAGGATATAACCATGAACTTTGTTATTGTATTTCTGATATTCTCTAGAGGAAATGATTCATTATTTGTGATCATCAATTAGATCACAGAGATATCTTAGTATTTACCAATTAATGAATCCTTTTCTATGGATGAGCTTAAAAAGCACTATGTCTGATAGATTATCCCACTCCATAGAGTTCTACAACCAATTGTATGGGACATAGGTCCCCGTTTTACTTCTATTTGTTGGAAAGGTTTTCATATGTAATTAGGAACATAGGTATTTTTGAGTACACTATACCACCCATAGAATGAAAAACAATATGATCAGACAATACAAGTGCCAGAGGAAATGTTAAGAGAATTTTTCCTTGATTTTGGAGGTTTATGGGAGAAAAATATAACTATAGTTGATTTTATATAAAATAAATAATATAATGATACTAAATAGACCAATATTTTTGAGGCCTGAAATGGTAGGTCATTCCAATCAACTTCATCCTGGTTAGAGGTAAGGGAGGCAACACTACTTGGACCTTGTCTCAGTTAGGAGACTTTAGAGCAGATTCAGATGATCAAGTAGCGAATTTCTATGGTATAGTCTGGGAATAAGTAATTTTTTTGTCCATCATATAAAACCCCTATAGTTCATGGTTAGTGGTCAACTATTTTTATGAGTACTTTCAAGAATGCGGAATCAATTATTTAAGAAGTAGGTTATGTTGTCACCTCATCTTGTTGGACCATTTTAGGTTTTAGAGAGGGTCATATTAGTGCCTTATCCTAGGGAACTTCCCCAAATATACATAGGTATTCATGATTTATTTCATGTTTCCTAGTTACATCAATTCCACTCAGACCTATATCTTGTTTCCCAACCTCATGAGGTTGAATTGGATGTTGATTCTTAATTTGATTAGGAACATATTCACATCATGTATTGAAGCAATAAGTCTCTTTGAGGTAGGTAAATATCTTTAGTATGGGTGTTATGGTAACATTACCACGTTCATGATGACACCTAGGAGTGAGAGGATGATGCACATGCCCAGGGTCATTATCTTTTCTCAGATAGTGTTTTATTACTCTAATAAGGGAAACTCGTGAATGAGTGTTCTTATAGGGTGATATAAAACCGTGGGTTTTATCTAAGGTATGAAACCCTAAAACATCAATTTAAATTAATTTTTTTTTTCTAATATGATATTTAGGATACATTATGGTGGGTTTGAAGTTGTAAGGGGATTTTTTGGAGCCCCTAGCTCAATGTTTTGGAGGCAAATGGTGGGTCGTATGGTTAGTATAAACCATGAATCCCATTCCACATGGTTTTTAAACCATGAAGGGTTCTCTAATGAAAAAACGGGTCATACATTGTTTTTCTAAATCATGCCTCCCATTACAAATGATCTTTTGAATGCTATAGGTCTCATTTTAGAGGTGTTTTTCATGGGCTTCACATGGTTAGACTAACAGTGGGCCAAGCCCATGTGAGGGGTGTCTTGTGGAAATTATTGATGAGTGGTTAGCACACAAGTTTCCTAACAATAGATAAAAATTTAGAGACACATTTTTAAAGATTTTATTTACAGTTTTTCCCATAAACCTTTTTAAATTTTAACTATTTTATAATATTCCCAGATGCATAACACCTTGACTATTTTTAATGTCATCCCACACCTAGTGTAGGCATTGATACCCATTATCTATCTAAAATTCAAATCAAGATCCATACATCCCATTAGATTACTCTTGTTAAGATATTTTATATCTTACCTTATTATCTAGGTTTATCCCCCCATATTTTTATCTATTTTTGTTTGATCTAATATAAAATATTTTCAAGTTATTTCTAAATTATTCCATTTTATCTTGTTGTGGACTAATGTAAGGGAAAATACTAGACATGTGTTTCTATACCATAAGAGGTTATGTTTTCTATTCATTTTATTAAATATTTTTTAATTTTTTAAATTGTCACAATTGTGTAGAATGAAATATCTTTTATTGGTTTCTCCAAAAAATGAATCAATCTATGAAATTAATTTTTTGATCCTTAATGTGATTCTGACATGTAATCTTGTCAATGTTGGAGTTGTTCAACCCCAATCAAATCCACCCCAATGTTTTTTCATCCATATTCTTATGTTAAGAACCACCAATTTGGTTGTGTGAGGTTCTCGCCTGGTTGTGGAAGCTAAAATAAAATGAATAATTTTTCCAACAGATTAATTTTTGTTTTTAATGGAATGGATGATTATTTATGGGAATTCACACTAATAGGGCCCTTGATTTTTATAATACATGTTGTTTCTGATTATTTTAGTATGGGGCCTATTTTGATTAACAATATGACACTTGTCATTATTACAATTTGGTGTAGATAGTTATTATGGTATGGAATAGATGAGTGGGATCAAGTTTTAGAACATATAAACACTGTATAGACATATATATTTGGATATTAAGATAAATCATCCTTTGGACCTGGGTTCCTAGACCATGTAGGTCTGTTACTATTCTGATTTCCATGCACTTAAGGGGATTACCTTATTCTACATTCCTATGGCCTAGACCTTGTAGGTTTGATACATTTACAAATGTGGAATATGAGGGATTTTTTTATTTATTTTTATTCACTAATTTTATTAATAATGTATATCCAACTCATAGATACATCCTAGTTTAGTATCTAATTAAAATATTTCATTGTGATTATGGATTCACCTATTATACCTACAAATGGTTATAGTTTATACGAAGGATGGTTTTGTTATAGACACTAGTAGTTGTGGCCTACTTAGTATATCTCACACCATACGTAGGCCACTGTTTGGTACCCATACCGAAATCATAGATACATGTTGGGACCATGGAAGAATCCCTGTCATGGATGTTTGATAGATTCATACATGAGATCTTATGAGAATAGGACCAAGCATTGGAATATGATGCATGGTGTTAGTCTTTTGTCATTTTTTCATTTTTATACATTTAATGTTGAGTTTCATGCTTCCATGTATATCTATTTCATTATTTTTATCATTAATTTCTCATAATTTTGTATATGATTCCTATTTGGATTGATTATTTCTGTAGTCTGGATGATTTACTTCCACTATTATGTTTTTCATTATTTGAATTCTATTATTAATTCCTTTGTTTTCACCATTGTGATACTGTAACCATTTGGGTATAGTCTCCCCAATTTACCACCATAGACCCTCTTTGCTAGTTAACAACCTATAGCTTATAGGTATGCATTCTTGATTCCATAAGACCAACTAGGTTATGTTAATTATGAGTGAACCAGGTCTGGGATATTACACAATGACTAGAACACTAACAACATACTTTCTTCACTCCCTTAAATCTTACACATTTTTATTTTTAATTATACTATGAAAAATTTCGATAATTCATTATTTCATCTTCCAATAATAAATCACCAGGCCAATAAACATTTGAGGAATTAAATACTCATTTTCTTTATTGTAAAAATAAGTAAGGGAATACCAAAGGATCATAAGAATCATTCTAAGTCAAAGGCCTCTAGAAACCACTCTACCAAGAGAATTAAGATCCAAAGGTATGATAAGGAACAAGATGTATACTATTTTTCTTGGGGGAATAAGATCAACTAAAATAATAACTACACCATATGAAGAAGCACATGGAAGCATTAGGTGCATTTTTTTATCAAATGTAACATCTCAATATCTAATAGTTTGATACTAGATTCAACTTTTTTGGATTATATTTTTGTCCAAATAAAATATCCAAGTAAATCCTATAAGGTTTCATAAGGTGAGTTGGATCTTTGAACTACCAATGGTGTAAGACGAGTTACCTTGTATATGGGAGACTACCAACTTATTTTGGCTATTAAATTAATTTTTCTCTTGAATAAATATTATTACATTCATAGTTTTACCAATATATATATATAAATATCTATTTTATACATGGTTGTCTTCGTATTCAAGTTTTTTTAGAAGATATGATACATTATGGTGATGTTTTTTAGGGTATGAAAGTTTTTTATAATAGTCTTTATATACTAAAATTTGATGTCTAAGTATTGGAAATTGATAATGAATCTAGTTTACATCACTAATATCATACCTGTAACATCAAAATAATTTACAAATATATTTATTTTATAAATCATGGATCACTAAGTCTCTAAAAACACCACATTGTTATAACCTATCCATTTAAACATACATTTGTCACTTTTGTTATGTGAATTTCAAAAATCTGACATACACGATTGTGATCAGTAAGTTATTTGGAATCTGATAAAAAATATTAATTTTTGGTGAATAGTGACCAACCATTATGAATAGTAACACACCCTTATGAATATTTATATACCCTATTGAATAGTAACCTTACCTATGATTGTATATAAATAATATTCAAGTGGAAGTACGATATACCTATGTTTTGGAATAAGTAAATAAATATTTTAAAACTTTTTTTAGAATAAATTTTGATTTTAATTCAATAGTAAATAAATAATATTTAGATTTTTTTTGTAATATGGACTTCCATTTTTGATTCTATATGTCAAAAAATGGTTAGGGTGAATTTTTGGTATTTTTATGAAATACTCGAATTTTTTATGAATAGTGAAATATGGTAAAATGCTGTATATACAAATTATCAATTAAATACACTATTTAGGAAATCATATGTGATGTAATACCAATTGGTTCGAAATCACATGAATTTATTACTATTCTTTGTCATGTAATCATCACAATTTCTTGTATTGAGGGAAATTAATAAACTAATGGTTAAAAATTATAAAAACCCTCCTCTCCTCCACTATGAACCCCCCCCCCCCTCACCCCCATTTCTCTTCACTCCTCTAAGCCTTTGAGATCCTCAATTTTCTTCCCAAATACCATTCCTTTGTCACTCACCACATCCAAGAATCTCTTTATATTTCCAAAATACCAAAATACCTTCCCTTAACGAAGGTTTTCAAAGTGGTTATTTCAAGAGGTAAAGAACATTTCTTTTCATTTAGTTTCATTTCAATTTATGTTCTTTTCTTATCCTCTCCTCAACTCCTCTATCAAAATGACCAGGATAGATCCAGTATCATATATATAATGTAATTATATCATTTTAATGGAAGAACCATCATCAATATTTTTACTCTCTCTCTCTCTCTCTTATTTTATAAACGAAATCAATGTCCATGAGGTTCCAATTTATAACCTTCATGGACAACAAAGAATAGTTCTTCAAATTATCCTTCATTAATAGTCATGAAACCATTTTTATAGTTGGAAAAAACATTAATTTATGGTTTATAACCAAATTAATTTTCCTGAACTAGTATATGTACATATTATTAAATCTTATGACCAAACTGGTTCTTAATAATCAAAATACTGCTAAAATAATCTAAGTGAATGTCATAAATATTTCATCTAATAATTCATCATATTTCCAAATAAGAAAATTATATAAATGAACATTAACTCTTATGGAGGTTTATAAATAATATGTAATTTAAATTCTAAATACTTACATACATTCCATGTGAACTCCATTACTTAAGAACAAGTGAACAGATTATGAAAATAATGAAAATAAACACTCTGGAACAAAAAAGAATCAATTTAATAACTTATCAATAAGGGAATAAATGAACTAAA
Organism: Viscum album; assembly: GCA_963277665.1. Taxonomy (NCBI): domain Eukaryota; kingdom Viridiplantae; phylum Streptophyta; class Magnoliopsida; order Santalales; family Viscaceae; genus Viscum; species Viscum album. Next base: position 101,973,034 of record OY728159.1, read on the forward strand.
ATTGATTTTGATAAAATAAATACACTTATAATAGTTTCTGAGATAATTTATTAATAATTATAATTTCATATTCCCGGACCTTATGCTCAAGAGTGGAACACATTCAGACTTAAGGTAAGGGTTTCTTCGTCTCACTTCCATTTTTGTTAGATTTTCTGTATTCGCTAATAATACTTGTGTATGGTATATGTTTTCTAAAAATTGATGTAAAATAAAATTAATATCTTTATTTTAATGTTATTCAATGTATTATTTTAATATTGTTAATATCATGGAAGACGAATCAATTGATTACAAAGTGGTAAGGTTTTTCTACCCGAACTTCCATTTTCATTCGGGGTACTTTCATTGTCTAATTACCCCAAAAAAAATTGTATTTATTATGATTTAGTCCTAGTACATTATGTATTAGTATTATATATATGTACAACAACCATAATCCATCCTTATTTTATGGATGGTTACATGTTTTAAAAGGATCTTTCAAAATTGTTTCTGAAATACAAGCATGATTCGAGAGAATTTATCAAATTCTTACATATTTTCAAGGGAACATTATAATATATTTTTGGAAACCATTACCTTTATTAAATAAATAATGTTATTATAAAAATAATATCTTACTTCACTTCTTGTTTCATTCAATAATTTTCCCAAAAGAACACTTCTTTTCAAAGTAAAAGACTCTTTATTTAAAGAATTACTCAAAGATTTTATAAGATCATATTCATCTATTTTGACACTGTTATTGATTATTATTTATTATTGGGGATAATATTTCATGGAATCATCTACCATATTTAATTTAATGGTTTATGGTTATTTTTTCTGTGGATGTGCTATCTTAAAATTATTCACCAATTGACTTCTAAAAGTTAGTGTTTATGCATAATGTTTAGGGAATGCTATTTACATTTAATATATTTGTTTCAATATAAATTATTATGTCATTTAAGTTTATCTTAGTTCATATGAGAAATTAATTGGACGTATTATGTGTTAGGTGCGGCCCTCTATAGCCTTTTAGTGCATCAGTATGTATTATGATACAAACTAAGGTCTTAGTACAAGGTGTTGACAAAATGATTATTTAGGGTCTTGGTATAAGGCCTTGACTGTCTGGTTATAATATCCCATATTATGAATTAGATCATTATGAAAATAGTATTGATGTCTCATGTGGTTATTCTACTAGTAGAATACCCATGATTATGTTTTATTATGACATTATTTACTCATCTCTTATTCCTGGAATAATGTGTTCAAGTTTTTTATTTGTAAAGGAATCTGTTTTGAATTATTCAACATGCCTAATGTTTATGTTATAATATCTTCCACTTTATTGCTTACCCTTTCTTAGAATTTGAGATCACCCTTTTATTATGTTTATTTTTCTCTAGGAATGAAGATTTTTATTATGAATGACATGCTGAAATAACCTAAGAGTTATGGATTTTGTCAAAGGATATTCTATATTGTTTTTATATTCAGGTTATAATGATGAACTTAAATGTGTATCTTGTTTCCAAAATCTACTAAACTACATGGTCCTTTGGGATGCATATTCCTTGTTTATATTCCAAGGTATTAAAATAATGCCCTGGGTTTGGGAAACTGGGGTTGGGTTCTTACAATACCTAGCTGGGGTATCACTAACATGGTCATTTAAATGAGAATCACTTTATTAATCTATATCATGAAGGGAATTTATATTCATTTGAACAAAGCCTTTTGATATATTTTTCTCTAGTTTATAAGGAAATATGACCAAACCTCCTTTTTTGGAAAGGATGAAAGGGACATAAGGTTTCTTGAATTGGTACACTCAGATGTGTGCATAACCTTTCCAGTTGAATCAAGAGGTGGATACTCCTACTTTATAACTTTTATCAAATACATGAGTTGATATGGATATGTATACTTACTAAGTTATAAATATGAATTCACTAAGAAGTTTATATATTTTATGAATTAATTATATAATAATATTGGTTTGAAGATAAAAAAAATCTATTAGGTCAAGGTGGATAATATCTTAAACATCTTCTCATTGACTACCTATAGATGTTTAGGATTTTATCTCAACTCAATCCTCCTTATACACCATAAATTAATGGTTTTAGAGAACGGCTGAATCATGCCAGTCTTTTCTATTATTTCCTCCCCCAGTGCGGTGTGAGTGAATTTTCCACTCAAAAAGTGGTTGGTAGATCTATATTCACTGGTTTTAGGTTCTTCTACAACTAGGTCCTCCACTGGTATCTTCTTTTTAATGAATTATCTTCTCATTTATAATGTATAGGGATTAGGTGATTAGGTAATTATTGAATTTATCTCTTCCATGTATCACTATAGTTATCCTTCACTTTTAGATGTTTTAGAACCAAAGCATGATTCAAAAATATTTTGTGATTTTACAGATAGGATTGGTTTTTGGGATGGTTTTTATGGGGACCCCATAATCATCATGTTTGGGTTTTCTAGAGGGCTTTTATTTTAGTGTATTTGGATGTATCTATAGAGAAGTTTGTTATATTGAAGTTCAAATCTTTTTCATTTTCCTTCTTCATCTCATTTGTGTATTCCATATGTGGGGAGTCAAGAAAGGGAGAGTTTATTGAGTGTTTCGGGGTCATTTGATGTTATCTTGTAACCTATGTTAATTTATAGTGATTTTAATAAAATATTGGATGTGTTGGAAATTTTTTGGGAGGGGGATCATTCAGGGAATTCCAATGGGGATTTTTCCATATTATTTGGCTCATAAGGGATTGGTATAATAGATTTATACATGAGAACCCTTTACCTAGTACAAAAACCAGAAGCAGAGTCGCATGAAGTGGAGTCTTCTAGACTGGTTCTTCACGAACCATAATGTAGTCTCATAGTTCCCAAGTACCTCAATCCATCACATGGTCTGATCTCTATCAGATTACTCTCCCTTTCATGTCAAATTATATTTTAAAAGGGATGGATGTAGGAAATTTTCCTTTTCCAACATCTCAATAAATGACCCCATTTATCTATAGGTGGTGCAAGATTCATGGGAGAAATCCATGCAGGGCATCCCATGGGTTTCGTTATGTAATATGCTTCATCGTTTAAGTTGTTCTCTTCAGTTATGGAATAATAAGAGACCATATCATTAGAAGGGTCTTCCAAATATCACAAGGGATATTGATGTCCTTGAGGCTCAGAATGATGTAGGATGTGATTGTGTTCTTTTTGTGTCAATCAGTTGAAAAATATCTGAAATATCATAATTATTATTAGAGAAGGAGAGAGAACATCACACTCAATACAAGGATACATGGATTAAATAGGGAGATCAAAACATGGATTTGTTCCATGCCCGCAACAAGGAAAAGTATCACACCATCAGACCAAATATTCACCTGGAGGATGGCTCGTACACCGATGAACCTAAGATTGTGGGAGGTATGGTTAAGGATTTTTTTTCAAATATCTTTTAATTGATGTTAATCCATATATGAAGAATTTTTATATTGGAGGTCATGATGATATTTTTATCTTCATTCCACAGGTGGTGGATTATCTTATTAGTAATTTGTTTTTTTGGGTGTTGTAAGAGGATGAGATTTGGGATGCTATTTAGTCACTCAACCTAGATATTTATCCTAGGCTGAATGGATTTTTATGAGACTTTTAGGTTTCTTTGTGGGATATTGTGAAGTGTGATCTCATCAAGTCTATCCAAGACTTATTTCAGGGTGGGAATCTTCCACATGTGGAATATTACACCACCATAATTCTAATTTTGAGGGTCAATGATATCACATTTAACAATCAATACTAAACCATCATCATTTAAACATCACATACAATGCCCTAGAAATAATTTTATAGAGAAGTTTGTCTTTTAATTTTTCCAAGTGAATACATGGATAATATCACATTTTTTTTAATGGTAGATCTATTTAGGGTTCCATCGGCCTTGCTCAAGAAATGCTTTGGGACATTAGTATAAAATTATGGGGGTATAATATGGCCATCAAAAATAATATGGATAAATTTTTGACATGCTCGAATAGAATTTCATACTCAAGGTGTGGGGATACATGGGGTTCTCTAATTGGGTGTATAGTCATGTTTTTAGGTGTTGTAGTTCCTTTTGGTTCACTCTATCTTTCATTGGTAGGATTTATGGATTCCTGAAAATTCTTATAGAGGTGAGGAAGTGGGAACCACTCTCACCCATTCTATTCATCAGGGATCTAGACACCATAACTATGTATTTATACCTAAGAATTATCAATGGTAATATTAGTCCTTTTCAAATTAGGGGGTATTATTTGCACCAGATATTAGATAAGGCCATTAATAGACATTGTTGAGAAAACCAACGGCATATTTTGAATCAACAAATAATCCCAAGATTCCCAAGAAAGGTGCACACAGGATTTAAGTCCCACAAACAATATTTAACATTTCATGCAAGATCTTGCACACCCAAAGCAATGTCAAATGGATTCTTCCACTTAAACCTTTGAAAAAATATCCAAATGAGTAGAGAGAAATAAAATTGGTCCACTGTTAAGACTGAACATTGAGCGTAATATCTTCTGCAGCCAATGTGACGTCCAAATGCCACTTGAGTGTAGCTCACCTTTCACGCCACTGCCAAATTTTCTTGATATGAATAGAAAGGTACCCCGAACTTTGGTGGATGGTTACAGAAGACAAACTCAGGCTCTGTTGTGATAAAGATGACCCTTCCATGATCATGTGAAATACATGGCCTTAAGTTTTTGGATCTTTCACAATATGTCTCCCAGGGGTCCACTTTTGTGTGGGCCCACATGGAATTGACCATTGTCCATTTCATTTTTCTTTAAGGAAATTGAATGCAAATTATTGCACTTATGTGCACGTTTTCTCCTCTATCAGGCCATTCTTTCATGCAGGGTTTCCCCTTGTGCATAGCCACCAATTTTCACCCAACCATCCAATCTTACATGCAGTCCCTCATATTATGCACAACCCTTAAATATTTCATTTTTACCTCTGTGTTCACTCTATGCGTCTTCCTTACCCTAAGGCACCATGTTTGAGACCCTCTTATATGAAACACCCATTTGTTGAACATAATTTCCACGTACGGACCTCCAAGTTTGTACGAAGTGATTTCAAGGTCTCTTGGGAGGTTCTTTCATTATTTTTCATCATGATTCTTCACATAGACACTGTAATGGTTTTTTCTTCTTCACATAGCCACACTAACATGTGCCCCTCGATGGATCACTCCAAAATCTCTTATGTTAGTTCTAGAGGTGAGGAGTGAATCCTCAATATCTGAGATGCAAGATGTTAAACTGCCAATTCCCAACTTTTGTGACATATGATATTAAAATATGATCACCTTGTAATCAACAAGTCTATATAATACTGTGAAAGGGATATGCACCAGTGTCTTCTCACCCCCTCTCCCTCTGAGCATTATCTCCATGCGCACCTCGGGTAGTCTCTACGTAATCCTTGAACCACATTCTTGGGTTTCCTCCCTAGGATAAGTCCCAATATCCATCTCCCAGTTCTGAAAACCAGGTGTAATCCCCACTCCATTCTCCACAAATGCAACTTTCACAACATGATTGTTAGGTTTTTGTTACCTCTTGTTTCTTACACTAGGCATGACTCACATGGTCTTAGAGTAAGCATCAACCATGACATCCTATATCGGTCTCCATACTATGTAAGCCTCATACCCCAATGATGAACTATGTGGACTTTGATCCTTGCCTCTTTTCAATAAAGGTACGTAGGAAGCATCCGTGAGGTTCAATCCCATCACTCATCGGTCCCGACCACCCGCAACCTTGGTCCACCGTTTAGTGGTGTCAGAATAGTTATTTGGAAACTAACCATGCACAAGACCTGTACTTAATCCATACTCCTCCAACCAATAGTTTCCCTATAATGATGGGATATTAACCATGTGTAATCCCCAGCATGTTGTTGGGTTGATTTCCTTTGTGTACATTCTGAAACTATGCCCCTATAACCAAACTATGTGGACTTTGATCCTTGACCATTCTAAGAATGGTACATAAGAAGCCTCCCTATGGTTCAAGACCATAACGCATGTCTTATCTTAGTCTCTCTCTTGATTATTTGTGTTTTGGGATGATCATGCCCCAACCCATAAGTTATATTTCTTTAGGGTCCATTCCATGCGTCCATTCTCCTAGGTCACCTCCTCTGGTGACTCATTAGCCAATTCTAGAACTACATGGACATTTATTCCCTATCACGATGATATGTAGTAATCCTATTTAAGGTTCAATCCCAACACGTTCACCTTCGTACCAGTCCTTACTTCCACCCCAACTTGATTTTTCCTTCGACACTCCATCCATATCAAAAATGATCCCTCCCAGGTCGACACATCCTAGGGAAAATAATGCGATCCTTTCAGAAAGATAACCATGTGGAAGCCCTATTAATATAATTTCTCCTTTATAACACTAGTTCCGCTAACCACGCATAATCTCTACCATGTCTTTGGGTTGTAATCCATTATCTACACCCTGATCCCCTGACTCAGCCATTTGAACTATGTGGGATTTCATCTCTGTCTTCTACATAGGGTACATAGAAAGCCTTCATGAGGTTCAATCCCAGCCAACAGTATACCTTGGTATTCCCTTTTTTGGGACCCAATCATCCTCAGATCCATCCTCATAGGGAATCATTATCCATCCATCTATTTAACCTCTCAAGTGCTCCCTCCTAGGGATGTACCCATCAAATTCACTCCCATCAGTGTTCCGATCTGTCTGATTCATCTCTACTAGATGTTAAACTTGTAAAAAAACCTTATGTTAAACATGGAAAGATGAGGAAAACATTGGTTACATTCTTATGGCATAAAATTCCCCGCACTTGACATGTGATGCTTCAGGATAATATTACCTCTATAAGATCTATCATAAGTGGAATAAAATATAGGTGTACCATTTTTTTAGCATACAAACATGCCAGTGATGCCCAATGCTACTACTCTTATGACAAAGGTTATTACCCTTACTTGACCCCATGGAATTTCATGAATAATGTAGTGTAATTAACTAGAATCCAAAAATAAATGGAACCAGTAATAGTTTCACGAAAAAAATAAGAATATTTATGGGAGACTCAGACTAGGTGATGAATTCTGAGGAGGAGTGCATGGAAGGAGAGACCAACATCCCATCTTCCCATTTCATACAAGGAGAAAACATCACTAAATAAGTGATGAATGTCATCTCCCTTTTAAATCAGTAATGCGGGGAAACAATCAGCACGTCCCCATGGATGGATGTGCACCAGGAAGAAAGAATTGAAAATAGAAATATTCAACCCTAAAATAATTATTCTCTTTAATATAGAGATTAGTATCATTTGAGACATCATTAGATAAGCTTGTCACCGGATCTAGCTATCCAGCACCGGGTCCCAACAATCAAATATTGGGCCTAGCATGAAACCCACCAGGATTTGGCTTAGTCGATCATTGGGCATCCCGATCTATGACATAGTGATCACAGATCTTTCTATCCAACCATAGAATATTGAATGATGCTAGGGAACTACGCATCTCTTTCCTATCATCTATATTGACAGTTTAATTTTCCTGCATCACAGAACTCAAGATCATGCTATAGGAAACCGATCACCTCGCACCTAAGGATGCATGGGTAGGGATAATGCCAATACAGTGGTCCTGCAAAGCTCTATTTCATCTTTGGAAACATCTGTGACTATGGAGACTGGCACCCACACCCCCTCTTACCCTATGAATTTATTCAGAGGAGGGTGATTAATACTCTTGTCCATCAATACAAATTGGATGGGGTTATCCCAACTCAGGACATGGCCCATAAGGACCTAGAGGATTTCATGCTATGTCGGTGCCACCGCCCCAAAGGGCCACATAGGGATTCACTGCTCCCCACTCTAACCTTCAACAGCTTTGAGATTCTATCCCTGGAGTTATCTTAGGATTCACTCCCTTATGTGAATGAATTCAGGGATTTCAGAATCCGCCCATCTAGGAATTCTGGAAGGGAGCCACCGAGGATGGATCTTACCCAGCCATGTCAGCATTGCCAGCTAATCCCATAGACCAAGGAGTAGGTGGTCCATAACCTTACACAGCTGGCTCTAGTTCAGCTTATGCGACATCAATGACAGGTGAAATCTTAGGAAGACACCTACCATGGGGCATCATCTGTCGTGGATCCTATGGCCTGGGAAAATATTGGCGTATGCTATTGGACCCATGTTGTTGTCCCAGAGAAGGGGAACCTCCATATCCTAAATTATATATGCTTATATTCCTTGTCTGGAATGAGGTACCAACCACCTCACAAGCTATTCGAGTTGACCTCCCCGGTCACCGATGCAAGCAGCAACAGTTGTGAGCTGATCCACAATGATGACATCCAGTGTGGAGGGCATCCCCATACCATCATCAGATAGGGTGGAGGTCCTCCCTACTTTTGTATCAAGAATTGAGGTTCTCCCCATGCCACCATCATCAACTCTAACAGAGGCCCTCCCCACTTCATCGACACTCGACACGAATGTCTTCCCCATGCTCCTGGTCTCATGTATGAGAATTTCCATTTCATACTTGGTTATCAATACAATAATCCCCCTTTCCCAATCACCTACCTTTATGGGTTTCCTCTTGATTATATCATTGACTTCAGTAGAGGGTGTCTCCACATCATCTATTTTCATCATGTAGGTATTTCCTATATCCATTATAGTCAAAACAAAGGCCCTCGTACCACAACTACTAGATCCAGTCAACACAAAGGTCCTCCCCGCACAATGGAAAACCACCATGGGGGCCCTCCCCATGTACGTTATAGCTCTAATGGAGGCCCTCTTCGCTACAACACCCTAAATCCTAGAGGTTATCCCCATGTTCCATTTGAAATTTTCTAGGATTCTCCTTACACTATGCATTTTCAAAGTGGAGGTCCTCCCTGCTCTAGCACCAAATCAAATGGAGAACCTCCCCACTCTAGAACCAACCCAAATTTGGGTCCTCCCCAAGTCAAAAATATAATATTCCCTGTAGAACGGTATAGGGGGTGGAGGGTGGTTCATCGCCACCAGAGGAAGAATCCTGAGAAGCCTAGAACCACAAGAAAACCCATTCATTTTTCAGATTCTAAAGTGGAGTGTGATTTGACAATAGAAGCTTCACCCTAATCCTCTATGTTGGTGGATGGAGGAGAAATAAGTTGGATCAGACTCATCCTTTTGGAATTTGAGTTACATAAAATCCCTTCATACCTCTGAAGATATATAGAGGAGGAGGAAGATTTGGCCCCTTTCAAGGGCTAGTGCGTGCAATCCTTTTTATCGTCTATTTGATCATTCTCTACCTCAATAAGAGATCACGAAGAGTTTTTATATGAAACAGTAGAGGATGAAAAACAACATGACCCACTACCAAAAACCACATCCCTTGTAGATGAATGAGTGTTCATTAGTCCATCTTATAGGGATGTGGTAGTGCAATCAGTGAATTCATTAGAAGACAACCCAAGATGCAGAAGCTTGTCAGATAGTGGTCCATACTCTCCCCCGACCAGTCTACCATCACAATAGTCTAATTCAGTGCCATTACCAGTCCTAGAACTTCCCCTATTTGATGAGTGGGGAAATCAAGGGCTGGATCCTGAGTTAAGCCAATAAGTTTGTCGGGCATTATCGTAGTGGGAAATTTCCCAGAGACATTTTGTCCCATTGCAAATGCAAACATCTACATTATAGATTCCCCTACCTAGGATGAGGTTTTTTTTCTTCCAAAAAACATTAGGGAAGATGATTTTCGGTCTCTGTTTCTAGAGGTTAGCTTAACCCAAGAGCTGGGAACATTATGAAGACATTATCCAACAATGCGGCCTGGTGAAGTCGGTTGCACTCCTTGTTGCTCAGCACCCAGCAATGTCTGGTTATCATCATACCCTACAGTAGTAATTCATACATAGATTCAATGTGATCCACAATGTTATCAAGGAGGATTTTCCGCATGTCCAAATCTAGGTTTGGGGGTAGTATGTTACACTAAATTTCACTTCTATCATGATCCAGCTTGGTTCACCATGTGATATCGAGGAAATTTCATTGAGATTCATCATAGTGAACATGGTCATTCCATATATATACCAGAAGGAGGAACCGGTATTTGCACCATAAAAGAGGAATAGCCCAATAGGATAGTACAACACCCGACAGGTCTTGCAGGTGTCCATGATCACCAACAATGATCTTTTCTTAGCCTTCATAAACCTTCCAAGTCATTTCCTCTTGGTCAGGATCCCATTAAAGGCGAAGAGAAAATTGGTAATGAAAAACCCTCTAACCCATCTGGCTCAGTGAAAAATATGGAAGAAGGCTCTAAAAAGGGGATGTCACCTCCAAATCTTATAGAATAAGAAAAATATGGTTGATGAGATTCTCACTGAGTGCGCCACAGAATGGCAACCTGATTATGGTAATCATTGGTTAAGGCAACATGCGTAAGGGTAGGTACAACCTCCTCCAAGTGAGTTGCCTCCTGGTGACCTTGACCACCCTGCCCATAGAGACCAGGTAGAGGCTGTAGGTTATGACATGTGGCTGTGATATAAATCATCCAGTCCACCTGAGTTGCATGAAAACATTCATCCGGACCTGACCCAGGTTTTGTCAGCCACTCGATAGGTCCCACCGACCACTCTATAGTTTATTCACCCATCACCTCAGGTAATATTTTGAGTATCCCCATGAGCCACTAAGTCTGCTTACCATTTTTAAGAACCTACTAACACATTAGTGGGAAGGAACTATCGTCAAGATTGGAATCCTCACCCAGATGATCTGATAGTAGCACTTATTGCTCACCTCGAGGCCCTAGAAATATGACAGGTTGTAGTCCCACCTGATGGAAATCTGTGTCAATCATGGGTGGATGATATTACAACAACACTAATGTTTTGGGAATCCTAAATTCTCCCCCTTTAATGAGATGGACGATCCGCTTTAGCATCCATACCACTTTATTTCAAGTTGTGGACCCATGCTGGGAACTCCAGCATAGGAAGAGGCCACCAAGCTCTGGTATTTTGTACAGATATTGAAAGGTCCCACATTTTTCAAGTAAAACTAGTTACCCCTTGAGTCAATAGCTTTTTGGGAGGATATTTGTATGTAGTTTCTCTACTAGTTCAATTCCACCACCCAGAATACAAGCACTGATGACTGCTTAAAATGCAAGTAGAATCCTGACGATCATATCAAAGACTTTGTTTCTAGGAGGAAGGACTCACATATTCCTTTAATATACCACTGAACTAGGAGCCTCTACGGATGATGTGTGTGTGGAATGGGAAGAACAAATTGGACCCTTCTTTCGTCACTCATAACTTCCCAAGTGGGTTTTGGGGGTTTCTATGACATATCTAAATTTTTATAGGAATCCTTGTAGCAAGCTAAGGAGGTACATCCACTACCTTCTGTAGCTTATGCAAGAATATCCTCTAAGTTCGAGGCCATCATAGTAGAAAATATAGAGGCCCCCAGACATCTAGAATTATTACCAGAAGAGCCCCCTCCACATATTCATCAAGACCCACCACCTCAAGCATAACATCCAACCTAGAAGGGCTAACCTCAGAATAGACTGGCACCTGCACATAACATGCCAGTACCACCTATGAAACATAATCAGGTTCCACCTCCTCTATAGGCTCTATCAACCCCTCGCTAGAGCTAGGATATCATAACACCATTCCCATATTAGAGGAACTGGACCAACTCATATAATGAGGTTAAGGCTTTTTGTAATTTAGAAAGTTCCTTGGACTAGAAAATTCTGTAGTTTCTAGAATACAATAGGCCCAAAGAGAAGGATCTCATTGATCACCCAAATTAGTGCTGCCATAACAAATTCCTTGGGAACACCCTTAAGAAGTGATACATGTTAAAAGACTTTCTTAAAGACTAGGTCGACAACAACATAGTCTTTCTGTGTATATCCCCATAAAAAGTGGAATGAGTTCTTATAAATCCTGACAATGACATTAAGGGTGAATAACAACAAGTTTATAAGAACATTCCTAAATAATAAGAAATCGGGATGGCTCTCAAGTAAATCTCCCATACCAATGGTATTATTTGTGCATGTTTTAATTAGATTGTTCCTTCATAAGCCTCTATGCTACCTTTTGATACTTCCTCTACATCAACATCTCAGTCACCATCCTCTTAAGGGAGTAAGAACTAACGACGCAAGGGAAGAAAAATCCATCTGCCTGTGCTAAATCAGTCTTGTACTCTCAGAAATTTCATGCCCCTGAAGATGGGTATTTTCCTCAAAATCCTCCCAATGATGGAGAATTATTCAAGTGATGACCAGGGGTATGCTTCGTTTAATATAGTGGAGCTGGTAAACCCATACATGGTTCCCAATGACGTAGAGTGTCGGGGGAACCCTCCCAACGTCCCCAGTAGACACCAATGTTGTCGAATCCATGGGTATGTGAATCGTTAAAATGCATTGGTTAGTGCTTCCAGCCAAGACATGCATGTCATTGATACTAGACAGCAGGCCCAGCGTAGAGCTCAGTATGTGTAGCCTTCTCATCTCATTTCATTAGACCCGCTTCCACTGCCGATTGTACTACTTGATTAGGCAGAACAACCAAGACCATGATCTAGTTAGCCACATTTAATTATTTATAGACCACATTCATCTGGCCATCAGCTGGTAGACACTCTACATGGTTTGACTAGTTAGTAGCGGGACATTCCTAGCACCAGCCAGAATCTGCCCGTTCAACCAGCAGCGCCCATCAAACCTCCTTCCATAGAGCGACCTCATATCAGTAGAAGATTACACATGGTTCCAAAATATGATGTCTTTGAGAATATTTCCATCATTACTATGAGTATCTCTATCCTTGAGGATATCCATCTATTATTATATTTGTGTTAAGCCCTTGCGAAGGCTTTAAGAATCCCCCACTAGTTTGAGACAGAAGTAGCTGCCACAAAATCCTTCCATGCTGAGAGATTTGATCATGTAAAATGCCATGCCATCATATCCATATATGGAGAATATTAAGGTTTTACTATATAGAGGAACATATTCCCATTGTACATCACTGTCCAGTTCAACGACATGGATGTCTGCCACTATCTTCTTGACATGGGCTCTGGGATGAACCTTATACTAACCCGGACACTCCACAAGATAGGGTAGCCTGAAACAAATCTAAGCCACTATGACCTAAAAATTTATAGGCATGACACGACGGAGGAGACACCAATTAAAAAATTCTCCTGAATATCCAGTTCTAGGGCCTAGTTTCTAGCACTGAGTTAATGGTTGTCTCACAAGACACAACCTACATCGTGTTTATGGGTAGGTCATGGATCCACCTACATGCGGTAGTCCATTATTCATATCACCAATGTCGTAAGTAATTCATTAATGGTCGAGTAGGCGTACTTCAAGTTGATGTGTGTCACTTCTCCCCTTATGAACCCCACTACTTGGATGTCGACTATTAAAAGAGAAAATACAAGTAGATTCAGTATAAAAAGGATGAAAATGCTACAGCTACAACTGACCTATGGACAGACCTAGATAACACCTATATTTTCCTGATTCACATATTGGATGACACGACCCCATATTTTGGGAAATGCTTTGTTTTCTCTGGAATGAGGTGGAATCGCATTCCCAAGTATAAGGAACACTATGTGATCACCATGTATTATTTAAAAAGTCAGGCTCGGTAGATCCTAGATCCCCCTATTTCAATAAAGTATCATTATGTCCACCCCATGGTAATAGAAATATGTCATATATGCTTGTTTTCCCAGGCAGGGATAAACCGGATCAAGATGACATTCCACTATTACTTTGATATTGTCAAATGTAAACCCTTAGATTGAAGACCTTATGGGATTAGTCAACAACTTTCATCGCCATGGATTCAACCGCACAATATTCCTCTAATGGGGTTTCCACTACCGCCCAGGATGACACCAGTGACCCATCAGGATCTGTCGACATGGATAAGTTTCCTCCTACCAATGATCCTCTCACCATGGATGAATAATTGGATTTGGAAGACTCCCATCCTATATTCGAAGATGTTTTCAACACAAGAGTCCATGAATAGGTACATGTGAACCTCGTACTGAGATGGATCTGAAACCAACACTAATCTGCACTACTATTCTGGCCAAAGAGAAACCACAATGCGTATATTTATTATATAAGCATCGTGATGTATTTTCATGGATTTATGATAAAACTTTAGGGCTAGATCTTTATGTATCCATCCACAATCATGGTTTTCCATCATATCATCACATCTTCAGTCTCCCAGAAAGATACACCCTTCTCACGGTGCCACAGTCAAGGTCGAAGTTGATAAGGTCATCAAAGCCAACATCATCAAAGAGGTCCATTACCACATATGGTAAGATAAATTTGTGCCCATCAGGAAGAATAACGAACATATCAATGTCCAAATTGACTTACGGGATCTAAATTGTCATTGTCCAAAGGATGGAGTTCCCTTTCCTACACCAATGTTGATTGATGCCACCACTGGGTTCCAGGCTCTCTCGTTCATGGATGGGTATTTTGGAAATAAAAAAAACTGAATGTCCCCCAAGGATGAATAGTCCACCACCTTCAGGGAACCATAATGTTTTTTCTACTTCCATGTAATTTCTTTCAGTCTGAAGAATACAGGGGCCACAACCAAAATGCCATGCACCACATATTCATGCTGATCCTTGGGGAATTGATGGAATTCTACATGGACAACATGGTAGTTAAATCTCTTTAGTATAGGTAACACCTCTGGGATTTTTAGAAATTTTTCTACTTAATATTTTCCCTCTATTTGAAGATAAACCCCTTAAAGTGTGGCTTTTGGGTCACATTTGTAATGTTTATTGGCTTTGTTGTTAGATACAGAGGCATTGAGACCATTTGAAAAAGATCAATTCCATCAACTAGATGTCTCCTCTGAGAAACATTCGAGAGATCTGAGGTTTTCATGGTCACTTATCCGACATATTTCAATTCATCAAAAATCTAGTTGGAAATTGTATGTCCTTTTCCATGATCATCAAGAAATGTGATGGTTATCAGTGAGATGAAGAGTTTCAAACTATTTTTTAAAAATTCAAGAAGTACTGACTACAACCTCCAGTTTTGATGCTTCAAGTTTCTGAAAATTCATTATTCTTCTATGTGACCTTTCTGAAACAGTCCCTCAACATGCTTCTCAATAAGAAAAACAATGAGGGAATAAAGAATAGTTTATGCTATCTTAGCTTTATACACTTCAGTATAGAAACTAGATATTCCTATATCGAGAAGAGCTTCCTTGCACTGGTACTCATAGTGCCAAAATTGCAACATTACTTGGAGCACTATGAGATACAACTACTGTACAAGTGGATCTTCTAAAATTCATTCTGAATCTCCCCATCTTGACAGGCTATCAATCTTAGTGGGATGTGATCCTTCAACAGTTCTACATCATGTTTTTCCCCTGTAAGACTATCAAGGTATTGAAATTGGAAGACTTTCTTACCTCTCATCCATCCCCTGTAGAGAAATATATGGATCTTGAAATTACAGATGAGAAAATCCTCTCAATGGATCAAGCCATTCAGTGTTGGAAAATGCACTTTGATGGTGCTTCTCAAATCCCTATCAGTAAGAGACTTAATGATATCAAACTCCACATAGTAGGACTAGGAATCAACTTCATCACACTTGCATAAGATGTCCTTCCCTAATCGTTCTTGTGGTCAAAAGAATGTATCAAAAATTAGGAAGAGTATCAGTCTCTCATCACTGGTATCGAGCTGGACCTTGAGAGTGACGGTCTCCACCTGCATATGAAGGGGGACTCCGAACTATTTGTTAAGTAGATCAAGGATTAATTCATTTTTAGGAAGATAGAGATCATACCCCCTTTTAGAGCATACTCTCCAAATGATGGCCCAGTTCCCTTATCGTCCATAAGTGACTCATGTACCTCGATCATAGAATAGTCGATCTGATGCCTTGCAGAGACTTGTCGTGTCTCTTATAGAGCCTGACCAAGATGATTTGATTATCTATGTGTACCATTGAGGATTCATCACTCCCATCACTTAAGAGGATGATTATTACCCAAATTTAAACAATCATAACCCTAGTACCTCCACATAGGGACCTTCAGGTCACCCTTCCGTGTTGTTGGAAGGGACCCCTAACTCAACGACTCCATTTATCAAGTATCTATAACACAGTAATCTCCCAACAGACCTAGTCGAACATGAGAGAATAAGACAGAACACAATGTAGTTCACCCTCCAGAGTGGTCCCAGTCTTAATTAGATCCTCTACATACATGGGTTTGATAGGATTATTATCTATTTTATTCAAGAGGTGGTATTTCTTTGGTTATGTTCTAAGTTCAAGATGGTTCTTGCAGGGATCATTAGGTTGGGACAAATCATTCTCATAAGATTAAAAGAGTGGATACTATTGGCCCACTATGATTTGTGATTGTATTGTGTTTTCCAAGAGCTTCCATGCATGCCAGACCCATGCCAATATTGTTCATCAACAGCCAGATCCTTCCTATTGGAAAAAATATTTTTCATCCTTTATAGTATGGTGACTCGATGTAGTGGGACCATATCCACCAGAAACATATCGCGAGTTAAGGTTCATCCTGACTGCTAATAATTTCTTTTCCAAGTGGGCAGAGTCAATTTCTCTCAATGAGGTAATCCGATTCCATCGTTGATTTTATGAGCTCAAATATCATCCACTGATTCAATTTCCCTCATGTCTTCCTCACCGATAACGAAACCAACTTCCAACCTGCTGAGAAGATTAAATTTTATGCTAAGTAAAGCATCCATAAAAATCATACCTCTCACTATCATGTGCAACAAAATGGGTAGATTGAGGTATTCAAAAAACCATCTCTAATATCTTGCAAAAGATAGTGGGTCATAACAAGAAAAGCTAGTTGAAAAAAATCCCTAACACTCTCTGGGATTACTATGAAACTACATGTAATTCCCCCCAGGTGACTCTATATTCAATGGTGTATGGAATAGAGGTAGTCCTACCCATCAAGATTCAACTACCCTCACTATGCACATCTGATTACGATTAGAAAGCTCCATATAAAGTAAATTATATATTTCTCACAAAACTAGATGCACTTGATGAGAACTAGCTTCATGACTTACACAATCTAGAGAGGTATCATAACAATATTTACAACTCTTTAAATAAGAAATTTATCCTTACTTCTTTCATAAAAGATGATGCAGTATTGGCTCTAAGAATGACAATGATACTCGGTAGGATTCCACCAAAGATGGAGGCTAAATGTTAGGGGCCTTATGTCATTCACATGGTTTACCCCAATGGTGAATACTCTAAGGCCACTGTGGATGGGGAGTTTATTACTCCTCCCAACAATGAAAAATTCCTCAAGTAGTACTTAATTTAATGGAATCTCTATCCTGAAAGATGTTAAACTACTTATCCCCATCCTTGAGGATGTTAAATTGCTCATCCTCATCCTAAAAGATGTTAAACCATAAATTGTCTGAGATCTACATCCATAAACTAAGATCACTTTCATCATGCATAACATTAAACTAAGAATGGTGGATACACCTCATGGTTCGAGCTCTATACCCATAAAATAAGACCTCCCTTATCATTACCGCAAGATTTAAACTTCACTGGTACCACTAAGATTCAATAATCCCTTTATTTGAGTATTGTTCATCTTTCCCATTTGACAGGACCCCCCTAGCAGCCTGGTCTCGTGCCACCTAGAATCACCTAATATTTGGGGCCAATGTACCAGAGGACCTCGAACAACAATTTAACAAAAGTCACGACTTGCTAATATGTACATAAGTTGATGCTCAATTGATTGTTTCCATCTGACGGGAGTGGTGATTTACCTTTTTTCTACCCTTCTATCCCACACACATGACGTTAAACTGGGCACCTTATGGTCCAAGCTCTATGAACTTAAACTAAGATCTTTCCACATCCTTGTCGCATGACATTAAATGGAACAAAATTTTCATAACTTCATATGGCTTGATTCCCATCCTTATGGTATATGTAGGAATGCCGAGACATTTCAACTCCAGGTATAGAATCAGGTCTCTCGACCTTTCTATCCCCTTGTCCCATGTTCCCTATTAGGATTGTGTGGTGTGGTACATACTCTATGTCCTCATTCACATCAGACTATTTTTTCCATGCCACGCACATCCCCCTGAGACTCTCCTCCTTTGTACATCCTTGTCGCATGATGTTAAAATACACAAAACATTAAGAAATACATTTGGCTTGATTCTCTATCATTATGAGATATTGAATATTGCTCTAACATTTCATTTTTGGGTCTAACTCAACAAATCTCCCCCACCCAGCTAGGTTTAGTTATCATAGAGGTTTGAATATGGTGTGGTGTGGACTTCATTAGTAACCATTCACATCGTGTTTACAATGACTGACTCATGTACCCATCCTTATAGAATTTAATTCATTAAACATACTTATTTCATGATGTTAAACTGCATAGTGTTTTAAGAACTATGTATAGTTTGATTCCCATCCTTATGGGATTTATAAGAATGCTGGGACATTTCGGCCTTTGGTCCAGCCTCAGTTTTTATAAACCTTCTCTTCCTTATGGCTCCTTGGCCTATGTTCTCCCGATGGTATGTGGTGTTGTGTGGACTATTATCCTCATTCACACAAAGTTTCCAATAACCACGTCACATATCTCTCTCTCTCGAGAACTCCTCATCCTATTTTCTTTTCGTCCTTACCACTTGATGGTAATCTACATTGAATTTCAAGATATGGGTGTGGCATAATTCCTATCCGCATGGGATATGTTGGAACACCTGGACATTTGGTCTTCGGGTCCAGCATCAGGTCCCTATATCTTTTCTATCCTATCGGCTTGATGTTTCTCACCCTGAGATTTTGTGAGGTGTGGTGTGGACTTATTCCCTCATTCATGTCGGGTATGCTTTATCACACCATGTACATTACCTTTAGAACTGCGTTATTCCATATGTGTCCAAACCATACGATGTTGAAATTTGTTTCCTCTACCCATATGACATTAAATTATTGCGTATTTACTACACGATGTTAAAGTGAATCAGCTAGTCCTTTCATACGGCCTCAAATTGTGACACTATCTTCCTGGACACATTATGAAAAAAAACACCATGTTATGTTGTCCTCACTTGAGGGAAACTCATGTTTGTAATCAGTCATCCACCATTCTATTTTTCAAGGCCTACATATGGATTTATTCCTTCTGTGATTCCCAGATCCTTTGTTTGAGGTTTATTGCAAAAAAAACACACCCTCACTAAAGAACAAACAAGATAAATAAAATGCCTCTTATTTTGGTGCATGGTCCAGACCTATATGACATTTTTAGAACTACATATGTCTTGATTCCATATTTTTATGGGATATATAAGAATTACCCGGAATTTCATTTTTTAGTCTAGCCCCAGGTACCTCGAATCCTACCTTCTTTCTGGCTCGTTGGCCTAAACTCCGTCGAAATCTTATGTTGTGGACTTATGTCCTCATTCATGTTGGGTTTATAATATTTATACCATGTACTTCCCTTCAGGGATCTCTTTTCCATTCTACCTCATCTTTATCACATGACATTAAACTGCATGGAATTTTCAGAACTATGTGTGTCTTGATTGTCATCCTTAAGGGATATGTAGGAATGCCTAGAAAATTCAACATTGGGTCCAACCTCTTGTTCATCAACACATTTTAACCTTTATTTTTTTGGAATTTTCAACCTCTATTATGCCTCACTAATGTTCTCATATGCACCATGGTTTAGGAAATAGAGTGTTGGATTCTCCATGGACTTGCTTTCATCCATTTTCATGCTTCTTGTGTCATTTTATTTGGGCATTAATCATCATTCACATCCCAAAGGTATCTCTAATAGTAAGGATGCCCGGACTTAGAGATCACCTACTACTTTGGGCCAATGTACCAGAGGATTTTGAAGGAAATTATGAGACAAGTTCCACATTTTTCATATGGTCAGTGGTCGAACCAAGAATGTTAGTTCCCATTTTAGGTCTCATGATATGGATGTTGTGTTTCAAACATGGTCAATAGTTATCCCCCATAATTATTCCACCACCATTATGCCCAAAATATTGGTCTCGTGACTGACATCCTGTAGACGCCGGAAAAGTCCGTTGCTCCCAAACGAAGCTCCGGATGCGGAAAGCGAGGTCATATTTGGAGTCGGAAGGATGTTTCGGAGGGCCCGGAGGCCTTGCGCGGAATTTCAGAGGCACGCGCGCAAAGGTGATGACCCGCGCGGAAAACCCCCGGGATGCGCGCAATGCGCCGGCTCGGCGCGCAATTCTGCGCGCCGCGGGTCCGCGCGACTCCCTTACGCGCCGCGCCCGATTCCGCGCCCGCGAGAAGAATTTCGCGCTCGCACCCTGGATTCCGCGCCCGGGGTTGCCTATAAATACAAGGCGACCCCCAACGTTTCAGAGGTTGCTGGAAGTCGAAACGTCTCCCGTGCGCGCAATTCAACCCCTTTCGCGCGCAATGACGAACTTCAGGTAACCTCCTTTCTTTCGCGCAAGAAAGCCTCGGGGTCCGCCTTCGCGCGCAATCCCCGCTGGCTCCTTTCATTTGAATAAACACTCACCCTAAGGCCTTTGCGCGCAAAAGAACCCGCTTGCGCGCAATTGCCCCGGGGTGCGCGCAATCCGGCCCGATTGCGCGCACCCCCCCTTCTTTCAAGTGGCCATTCGTTAAAGAATGAGCCGTTGCCCCCGCGCGCTATCCGAAGCCCGGTGTGAGCAATCTCAAGCATCCGCGCGCAAGGCGCTGGCCCAATTGCGCGCCAGCCGCCCCGATTGCGCGCCGGCCCGCAGTATTGCGCGCAAAGCTTCCTTTTTGCGCGCAATCTGCCAGGGTCGTCCCCGTTGACCTCCTAAGGTTACCCGCCTGTGTGGCACCCGACGATTCTCATCCCGGGTGCCCGCACCGTGCGTTGTCTTCCCGTGCGGCCCTCCAGGCTTGCGCGAAGTGACACGCACCTATGTCCAGCATGACGTTAAACTGCATATATGTCCAGCATGACGTTAAACTGCATATATGTCCAGCATGACGTTAAACTGCATACTCGTCCAGCATGACGTTAAACTGCATATACGTCCTGCACGACGTTAAACTGTACATCGTCCGCGCTGCAAGACGTTAAACTGCCAAGTGCTTCGTCCGACAACCTATGCCCAGCATGACGTTAAACTGCACACCCGTCCAAGCTGCACGACGTTAAACTGCCTAGCCCCCATCGTCCGTGCTGCAAGACGTTAAACTGCCAAGTGCCTCGTCCTCAACACATGACGTTAAACTGTACTTCGTCTGGCAAGACGCTAAACCGTCCGCAACCTGATCCCGTGCTCCGCACGCAGGGTCTCCCCCGGTTTGGACGTGGCCCCCACCCGCTCGTCTCTGCAGGGATGTCGGGATTGTCCCCCTTTTGGGACGATTTAATGGGAGTGGCTTTTCCCTACGGGGGCAGGGTATTACAAACCCCTAGTTTCTCGTGGGAGGCTGCACATGTGTATCTCCATTGCACCTCCCCACTGCCGAAGCCAGTAGAGGGTCTGACTGGGATCGAGGTGTCTTTTGCTTTCGGTCCAAGTCCCTTCCAACTGAGTTTTGCAGTATCCGGGCTGCCCCAAGTGCGTAAGTCCTGACAGATTGAACTACGTGGACTTTGATCCCTGTCTTCTATACAGGGTACGTAGGAAGCCTCCCTGAGGTCCAAGCCCACCACCTGGTCGTCCCGGTCGTATTTACGTCGGTTCGTCCATCAGTGGACCCCTCCAGGGTTCACGCTTGCGTTGATTCACCTATGAATCCGCCCCTGTGGGAGACCGCCCGTGTGTATCTCCACGGTGCCTCCCCACAGCCCCCCTTTTCCATTTCCCCTTTTATCGTCCAGCATGACGTGAAACTGTGATCCACCCGGCCGTTCCATCCCCCTCCGTGCGAGGTGGTTCGGTTCAATCCTCCGCCCGGCGGCCTCGACCTCTTCGTGAGTCGGCTTGCCGACGTCCAGCATGACGTTAAACTGTATGCCCGAACTACGTTGACTTTGATCCGTGTTAACGCGCGGTACGTAGGAAGCCCCTCTGGGGTCCAAGCTCTTTACTCCATCATCCACCCTGATCCTTACCCGGGCCGCCACATCCCGGTGGGGTCATGCCACTTCACTCCACTCCACGTTACTTGGGAAGCCGCCCATGTGCTGGCCCCAGCGTCGGAGGTTCCCCGCAAGGGGTTCTGTCATCTGATCCACTTTTCGTGTTGATCGGTCTGATGCCGTCCCCGCTGGACGTTAAACTCGCGGCATACCCCGTGTTAAACACGGGAAGCTGAGGAAAACCTCAGGTGACACAGTTCCCCGCACCTAGTACGGGATGCCTCAGGCCATCGTGCCTTCGAGAAGCCCTATTAGGGACGGAAGACAGACGTGCAGAGCCGCAGTGTTACGACACGCCCCCAGCACCCAGAGCCACCCGGCCTTCTCACCGCAGGTTGCTGCCCCGCCCAGACTCCTTGGAACGTCCGGGCGGAAGCAGCGTAATTAACCGGTGTCCATGAAGATATGGCGCCGGGAACGAGATTCACGAACATTCTTAAGTCTATGAGGGAGACCCGGATTAGGCGACAAGTTCCGAGGAGACATCCAAGGAAGGAGAAGCCGACATCCCATCATCCCGGTTTCGATCAAGGAGCAGACGCCCCTGAATAAGGGACGGATGCCGCCCGCCCTTGGAAAGCGGGACTGCGGGACCACAAGCCGCGCGCCCATCCCCTCGGGTTGACGGGTGCACGCGCGAACGCGTCCTGGCGGAACAGCGTAACCCGACGCACATCCGCACCGAAACAGAAAAATGGTGAACCCGACGTGAATCTCTTCTCCTCGATACGAAGACCGATGGCTTTCAGAGGTGTTGGAAGACCGGCGTGTTGCCCGGCCAAGCATTCAGTCTTACCCGCCAGGGGCTGGGGAAGGGACATCGGGCACTCCGTCTCGCAACGTCGAGGGCCTGGGTTCCCCCCACGGAAGGCGTCGTGGCGCTAATGGTTGGTTGTCGATTCCTTTTTCCTGTCAGTATTAATGGGTCATTCTCCCTGCTTTCAGAAATCAGGTCGCCCGATCTAGTGCCCGAACGCCACCCGCCCACTGGCGCAGGGACAGGGGAAACACCGACGCGGCTAATCCGCGCGGTCCCGCCCGTTCCACAGCCGTCCCAGCAGCCGCAATTACGGGACGACCACGCCCTCTCTCCCCCTCGGAGGTCATCCAGAGAAGGGTGATCAACACCCTGGTGCGGAGATACGAGGAAGAGGGAGTCATCCCCACTAGGGAAATGGCTCGCCTAGACCTTGAGGAGGCTGCGCCTCGCCACCACCGCCGCCCCCGAGGGCCGCGCAGGGAGGCACCGCCGCCCACCTCAACGTCCAACCGCTTCGGGAGCTTATCCCCGGAGCGCTCTGACAGTTCCCTTCCCTATGCGGATGAAGTGGAAGATGCCCAGGATCACCCTATCCGAGGTCCGCTCCAGGGATCCACGATAAGGGCTCCCGCCAGGCCACGGCGACATCGCCGCCAGGCCCCTCAAGTCGAGGAACAGGCTCTCCACCTGCCCGCGCCGCTCATCCCGGCTCGTCTGTCTCGACGCCAACGTCGGGCACGAGCGGAAGAGGATGCCCACCTTGGGGCTCTAGCAACAGCGGCCGCATTGGCCCAAGCCACTGCTGGCTCCAGTCGCCAGGCCTCTGCGCATCCTGAGCGGGGGAACTCCTATGCCCGACCCGGATCGAGGCCCCGACCGCCCCAAAGGCAGGTTGGGTTGACTCTCCCGGTTGCTGGCACTGGCAGTAGCCACCGCGGACCACCTCGCGGTAGCGCTATTCACCGGCAGGATCTACTCTGTGTGGCCGATCCAGGAGGCATGGGTCATCCCACCTCCCGATCCCGGCCCGGAGTCCTGCCCGGGATCATCTCTCCCCGCGTCCCCTTTGATATCTGTCCCGGTGCCCCTCGCACCTTGGTTCCCAGTCCTCTCGGCCCCAGCACCAGTGCGGCCGGAGGACGCCAGGACAGAGATCAGCCCTGCCCCGAAGAACCACCCAGGGGCAGGAAGGCAAGGCGTCGACACCGAGGGAAGAATGTTGCGGAGTTCCGGACAGAGATCCGACCGGTTTGCTTCTCTGACTCAGAGGCAGAGTACGATTCGGCGACAGAGCCCCTTCCCCAATCCCGCCAGTCAAGGGCAGGGGTAGGAATGCGGCACGTCAGCCTCGTGCTCCCTGAGAGCGAGATCGATGTGATCCCCGCGTCTCTCCGAAGGTATATCCGGAGTAACGAGGGCCTGGTAGACCCCCAAGGATCAAACTTGCGGTTGGTACCGGCCCCTCCGGAAGTGCCTTCCGTCTCGATCAGAGAAGCCGGAGACTTTTTCTGGGGACCGACGGTCGAACCACGATCTGGTGCGCCCTCGGCGAGCACCGATGCTACGGCAGGATGTTCGCTCGCCGGCCCGTCCTATCGTGATGTGGTAGCTGGGGCACCGCCACCCTCAGGGGGAGGCCCGGGATATGGAGGCCAATCGGCCTGCTCGCCGTATTCACCGCCGGCCAGCCCGTCGGCCCGACGGCCCGCCTCGGCACCACTACCAGTTCCCCGTCCGTTCCCAGCCATGGAAGAGGACCGAGGAGATCTGGGTCCCGAGTTTGAGTCGTGGAGCTTCTGGACCGTCCTTGCAGAGGGCCACTTCCCTGAGAAGTTTTGGCCAGTCGCAGGACCGGGCTTTGATGCACCCGAATCGCTCACCCCGGATGAGTTCGAGTGCTTCCGCCGAACTCTCCGGGAGACTCACTCCCGTCTTCACTGCCTACAAATGCCATACCCCGGGAGTCAACTACACCTGGAGGATATTGGTGAGCAGTGCCGTCAAATTGACCTGGCCATGCTCCCCGCGGTTCGGCACCCCGGGTCATTTGGGCACCACGAGGCCCTCCAACAACGATGCGTTGAGTGCTTTCAAGTACTCCGCAAAGTTATCGAGGAAGCCACTCCCCACGTGTATATCCGTGGATGGGGGCAGTACGCTGCCCTACGCTTCAGTGAGATCCGCCGACAGCCCGATTCGCTGGGTGGCCCTGAGGGTATATCCCCAGGGACAGGAACAGTCAATATGGCTGACCTGTCGGGAGAGGGGAACGACTTGGAACTTCTCGACGGGGGCTTCCCCCCCGAAGACAAGCCGTCGTCAGACCCATCAGTGAGAGTTACTCGTCATCAGAGGAACCTCCTGGGGCTCCCCGCACCCACTGAAGCACTGACGTTGAGCCGAAACGTCAGCAAAGGAAAAGAGCACAGCGAGGCTATAAGGCCCGCCGACCCATCTGCCTCCATGCGGAAGGCAGAGGAGGATCCCGAGAAGGCTACGCTACGTCAGCAGCTCGCCGAACAGAAGAGGCTGGTTGACCAGCTCCTCGCCGAGCGCGCTGCAGAACGGCGGCCTGACTACGGTGATCCCAGGCCAGGGCAGCAGGGACCGGAACAACCACCCCTCGATGAGACTCTCCCGGGCAACCGTGATTACGCCGTGTTCGCCGACAGGAGAGAGGCCATTGCCTACGGCAAGAGGGCGCGGTATGTTTCGCCACACCCTCCCGAGCAGCGCGACTACCCGAGAGATCCCGCTCGGATTCCTCCCGCTGCCCCAAGGGCCGCTCCGCCAGCCATCCCACGAGCTGCCGAGTTCGACGATCCGGTCGACGACCCGATTGAAGGGCCATGCAATGCGCTCGTGGTTAGAGATCCTCGCCAGGACTGGAACCCATGTCCGGACGATCCGATGGCGGCACTCATTGCCCGCTTGGAAGCCTTGGAGACTCGGCAGGTGGCGATCCCACCGGACGGCAAGCCATACCCAGCATGGGTGGATGACATGCCGGCGCCTCCGGGATTCGGGAATCCCACTTTCGCCCCCTTCAACGGGACCGGAGATCCGCCACAACATTTGGCCCATTTCAACTCGAGGTGCGGGCCTATGTTGGGGACTCCGGCGCAGCAAGAGGCCGCTAAGCTTCGCTGCTTTGTCCAGACACTGGAAGGGCCAGCATTTGTCTGGTACAGCCAGCTCCCCGTCGGGTCGGTAACCAGCTGGGAGGACCTCCGTAGACAGTTCCTCTACCAGTTCAGTTCCACGACCCGGAAGACGAGTATCGCAGACCTCTTCAAGTGCAAGCAGAGGCCTGATGAGCGAGTCGCGGACTTCGTCGCCCGATGGAAGGGTCTCACGTATTCCCTTGACATGCCATTGACTCAGGAGCAGTTGCTGACAATGTGCGTCGGGAACGTCAAGACCGAGCTGGTCCCTTCCCTGATTACTCAGAATTACCCCGGAGGGTTCAGGGACTTCTCAGACAAAGCTCAACGTCTTGAGGAAGCCCTGCAACAGGCCAGCCAGGCACACCCGCTGCCTCCTATGATTCCTGCAAGGAGAGCCAGCAGGGCTGAGCCCGCTGCTGTGGCCCAGATAGAGGCTCCCAGGCCGTTGGAGCTGCTGCCGGTGAGGCCAGCTCCGCAGCCTCACAGGAATCCGCCTCCACGGGCTCAGTTCCCGGCCCATCAACGGCAGCCTCAGAACCGGCCGGCCCCTCCGCGTAATGTACCGCCGCAACCCCGGCGAGATAATCAGGGTCCACCTCCTCGGCAGGCCCCTCCAGCCCCTCGTCAAGACCGCGCTCCCAGGGGCCCGCGACACCTGACGTACTCATTCCATGAGGATCAGGTCCCCGGTTATTTCCGGAGCGCCCTGGAGTAGAGGATTGTGCGACTGCCTGAGTGTTGGAAGCCAGAGGAGGCACATCTCACGGATAACCCCCGCTACTGCCCCTACCATCGGGCCCTGGGGCACACCATCCAGCGGTGCTATGTGTTTAAGGACTGGCTCCAAGACCAGATTAACAACAATGTAATCAGGTTGGGCCCAGCTCCAGCACATGTAGCGGGCGTGTTCGTGGGATCAGATGACGATAGTGGCAACGAGGACGAATGGCAGCTGGTCTCCAACCGCGGGTCCCAGAAGTATAATAACTGGATGGCCCGCAAGACGACCATTCGCGCCCAGGGAATCATCCGTGCGCGCTTGAATCAGCCTGAGCCCCCAGAACCTGCGGGTGCTGCTTCGGCATCGTCGTCCCAGTCTGCCTCCTCCAAGAGGAGCAAACGGCGGCAGCGCAAGAAGGAAGAGCGCGCCCCGCCAGTTCCGCCACTATCCCGTACTCTCGGCGATTTCATGCCCCCGGAGATGGGGGTCCCTCCTCGGATCCGCCCGGTGATGGATGATTCGTCCGATGACGGTATTGGGTACGCTTCGGTTAACACCGTCGAGCTGGTAAATCCCTTTTCGGTTCCCGACGTTGAAGAACACCAGGTGGACCTCCCTAGCGTCCCCGGTCGTCGCCACCGTCGGAAGAACCGCAGCAGCAGGAGTCGCCGGGGCACAGCCGTCGGTACCTCCGGCCAGGCCGTGCACGCCACTGAGACTAGGCGGCAGGCTCAAGATCGAGCTCAACGTGCGCAGGCTCCCCATCCGGGGATGACGGATTCGCCTCCGCCACTGTTTGTGGTATGGGACCGGGCAGAACCGCCTCAGCCGCGTCGCGACCAGCTCCGCCCTGCCACAAGTCCATCCCGGCCTCCTGACTCCAGTACGGTGACCATTTCCTGGACTGCGACCAGTGAACAGCGAGATGCGCCAAGTACCAGTCGGCCGCCGATCCAACCGGTAAGGCCCGTCATGCCACCAACCGCAGAGCAATCTCCTGCAACCAGGAGCTCGCGCTTGGCCAAAAAGTATGATGTCCTGAAGCACTTGGCCGACATCCCAGCAAGGCTCTCCATCCTTGAGGCTCTGCGCATGTCATCTGAGATGCGCGAGGCACTCGCTGAAGCCCTGAAGAGCCCCCTCCAGTTCGAGACAGAGGTTGCGGCTGCAGAGGCCTACCACGCCGAAACGATCGAGGACGCCGAATGTCAGGCAGTTATCTCGTTCTCTGGTAAGGATGAGGACCCTCCTATACAGGGACACATCCGTCCGCTGTATGTCACTGGCCAGTTCAATGGCCTTGAAGTCCGGCGTTGTCTTGTCGACACGGGGTCCGGGATTAATCTGATTCCAACTCGGACGCTCCGGAGATTGGGGTTGTCTGAGGATGACTTGATTCCCTCCGACCTCAGGATCCAGGGGTACGACCGCACCGAGCAAACCCCGGTCGGAAAGATACGTTTGAAGACCCAGTTCGGTGACTTGGTTGCCAACACCGAATTCATGGTAGTCTCTCAGGACACTGCGTATAACGCATTGATGGGCAGGCCATGGCTTCACCTTCATGCGGCGGTTCCCTCGTCATACCACCAATGCCTCAAATACTCCCTTAATGGTCGAGTAGGCGTGCTTCAAGGAGATGCCTCTCCTTTTGCCTCATGTGAAGCCCGCTATCTGGACGCGGACTATTACAAGAGCAAGGATAAGCAGATCCTGGCAGGTGAGGTTGAGCCTGTCGCTGTTGCAAGCGATCCCTGGGCAAGTCTGGATGACGCTTACGTCCTCCCGATTCACCGGTTGGACGTCGCCATGGTCTTGACGGTCCGCGAGTCTCCTGATGAGACGGCCGCGACCGCCCGCGCCAGCACCAGTGGCCCAGCAGGATCTGGTAGCCCCAATGCAGTTTCCAACGCAGTCTCTCCCGTGGATGATCCCTCCCCGAGTGGAGAGGACGTGGAAGACGCACCCCCAGCCTTTGAGGAGGGCGTCCCCGCCACGGTCGATGAGTTAATACAGGTGAACCTTGGAACCGAGGCAGATCCAAGACCCACATTGGTCAGTGCCGCCATGCCCTATGAGGAGCGGCAGCAGTACGTGGACTTTCTCAGGCAGCACCGTGATGTGTTCGCTTGGGGCTATGACGAGATGCCGGGGCTAGATCCTCAGGTAGCCGTCCACCGCCTAGGTCTCCCGGCGAACCATCGCGGGTTCAAGCAGCCTCCCAGGAAAATGCACCCATCCCATGGTGCCATGGTTGAGGCCGAAGTTGACAAGCTTATCAAAGCCAACTTCGTGAGGGAAGTTCAGTACCCCAAATGGCTGGCCAACATTGTGCCGGTCAGGAAGAAGAACGGGCAGATTAGAGTCTGCATCGACTTCCGCGATCTCAACCGCCACTGTCCGAAGGATGATTTTCCCCTTCCAGTGACAGAGCTGTTGATTGATGCCACAGCAGGGTTCCAAGCCCTCTCCTTCATGGATGGATACTCCGGATACAACCAAATTCGGATGGCCCCTGAGGATGAGGAGTTCACTGCCTTCAGGGCCCCCCAAGGTACCTTTTGCTACCGGGTCATGCCCTTCGGCCTGAAGAATGCAGGTGCCACCTATCAACGGGCGATGCACCGCATATTCAAGCCAATCCTCGGCACACTGGTGGAATGCTACGTCGACGACTTGGTTGTCAAATCGCGCCAGCGTCAGGACCATCTCAAAGATCTTGAGAAAGTGTTCAGCTTCCTCCGGTCTCGCTGCCTGAAGATGAACCCGTTGAAGTGTGCCTTTGGGGTCACCTCCGGAAAGTTCCTTGGATTTGTGGTAAGATACCGGGGTATTGAGATCGACCCAGAGAAAATCAGGGCGATTAGCCAGATGCCTCCCCCGGGTACCGTCCGGGAACTGCAAGGGTTCCAAGGCCACTTAGCCTATATACGCCGATTCATCGCGAATCTGGCCGGCAAGTGTAAGCCCTTTTCTCGGCTTATGAAGAAGGGTGTCACCTATGTATGGGATAAAGAGTGTCAGACCGCTTTCGAGGAAATCAAGCAGTACCTGCTTCAACCTCCGGTCCTGATGCCGCCCGTATCCGGAAAGCCGCTGGTCCTTTATGTGACCGCCCTGGAACGGTCCCTGGGTGCCCTTCTCGCCCAGAAGAACAACGAGGGAACAGAGAATAGCCTCTATTACCTCAGTCGCATGCTCCTCGATGCGGAGGTTAGGTATTCCCCCATCGAGAAGAGCTGCCTGGCGCTCGTATTTGCCGTACAGAAATTACGGCACTACTTGCAGCACCATGAGGTACAGTTGGTTTCTCGGGTAGACCCGTTGAAATATATCCTGAGCCGACCGATGTTGACTGGCCGTCTAGCGCGGTGGGCTGTGATTCTCCAGCAGTTCGACATCAGGTATGTGTCTCAGAAGGCCATCAAAGGGCAAGCGTTGGCAGACTTTCTGGCCGCTCACCCGACCTCCGCGGATCAGCCGCTGGATCTAGGCTTTCCTGATGAGACCATTCTCTCGGTTGATCGAGCCGATCCATGCTGGCAGATGCACTTTGACGGTGCCTCCCGGAGCCCCACCGGTAGAAGACTCGATAATCCTAAGCTCAATAGAGTGGGCTTGGGCATCGTCTTCATTACCCCGGAGCGAGCCGTGCTGCCATACTCTTTCCTGTTGTCAGAGGGCTGTACCAACAATGAGGCGGAATACCATGCCCTCATCACCGGCCTCGAGTTAGCTCTCGAGATCGACGTGCCCCATCTGTGTGTGAAAGGGGACTCCGAGCTGGTCATTAAGCAGATCAATGGCGACTATGTTGTCAGGAAGCCGGAACTTGTGCCATTGTTGGAGTGCACCCTCCTTCTGATGGCCCGGTTCCCTTCTCGGCCAGAAATTGTCCATATTCCCCGGTCGCAGAACGGTCGAGCAGATGCTTTGGCCAGCCTGGCTGCGTCACTTGCGGAACCTGAACAGGACAACCTGATCGTCCGCGTGACGCGCCGCAGGCTCATCGCTCCCGTTATCCCGGAAGAAGATCGCGGCCCGTTGGTAAGTAATCTCACCACGGTTGCCCCTATGCCCGGAGCCCCGAGTACCCCAGATATAGCAGTCGGATCAGCCCCTGATTGGAGGACGCCTTTGGTTGAGTACCTCCAACATGGCATTCTTCCGTCAGATCGGGCCGAGCGCGAGCGAGTTCGACGCCGCGCATCGCAGTTCGTCCTCCAGAGCAGTCCCGGCCTGGAGCAGATCCTCTACAAACGCGGATTTGATGGTGTTCTCCTCCGTTGCCTTCAGGGAGTTGAGATCCCACGAGTCATGCAAGAGGTTCATGCTGGTTCATGCGGCGCCCACCAAACTGGGCCGAAGCTGTCCCACCAGATTCGGAGGTTGGGATACTTCTGGCCCTCTATGATCCATGACTGCATCGAGTACGCCAGGAGGTGCCATGCGTGCCAGGTTCACGCGAACTTTGTGCATCGGCCGCCGGAGCCTCTCCATACCACAAGGTATTCCTGGCCCTTTGCAGTCTGGGGACTGGACGTTGTGGGACCTTACCCGCCGGCGACAGCTCGCCAGTGCCGGTTCATTCTGACCGCCACGGACTTCTTCTCCAAATGGGCAGAAGCGATTCCGCTCAGAGAGGTCAAATCCTGTTCGATCGCTGACTTCGTGACCTCCAACATCATCTATCGATTTGGAGTACCTCACGCTATCCTCACGGATAACGGAACCAATTTCCGAGCAGCCGAGTTGAAGAAGTTGTACGCCAAGTATAACATCCGCTCGAACCATACATCTCGCTATCATGCGCAGGCGAATGGACAGATCGAGGCGTTTAACAAAACCCTCTCTAACATTCTGCAAAAGATGGTTGGTCAGAACAAGAAGAGTTGGCCGGACAAGCTCCCCAACGCCCTCTGGGCTTATCGGACGACGACTCGCAATTCCACCCAGATGACCCCTTATTCCCTGGTGTATGGAGCTGAGGCCGTCCTGCCCATCGAGATCCAGTTACCGTCCTTGCGCACTGCGGTCTACGACCAGCAAGCGCCGGACAGAGTTGCTGAAGCCCGTCTAGTCGAGTTGGAAGCACTGGATGAGAATAGACTTCGCGCTTTGCACAACTTGGAGAGGCATCAAAGCAGGATGGCTCGAGCTTTCAATAAGAAGGTTCGCCTCCGCTCCTTCCTACAGGGTGATCTAGTGCTAGCCCTAAGAGCACCGATGATCCCCGGCAGGAAGCCGCCCAAGTTGGAGCCCAAGTGGGAGGGACCTTTTGTTGTCCACAAGGTCTATCCCAATGGCGCGTACTCCCTAGCGACTATGGATGGTGAGCGTGTCACTCCTCCCACCAACGCTAGGTTCCTCAAGCAATACTTTGCCTGAGTGTCACCACGTCCTGCACGACGTTAAACTGCATTCGTCCAGGCTACAAGACGTTAAACTGTTTAGCATTCGTCCGCGCTGCAAGACGTTAAACTGCCAAGTGCTTCGTCCCGCATGACGCTAAACTGCACTACGTCCGAGCTACAAGACGTTAAACTGTTCAGCATTCGTCCTGCATAACGTTAAACTGCCTCTCCAGAACTACGTATGGCTTGATTCCCATCCTTATGGGATACGTAGGACCGCCTGAACCCTCGTGTTTCAGGCCCAGCCCCATCCTTCGGGAATTTCCATCCCATCTCGGGCCCTTGGCCCAGTTGCCCCGGGGTGTGCGGCGTATGGTGTGAGTGCGGGGCTATGCCCTCATTCACGTCGGTTTGTTCGTCACGCTGTACGCCCCCCTCCACGTTTGGGGATGCCTTCTGCTCCCCCCTTCTTTTTTCCTCATCGTCCTGCATGACGTTAAACTGCACTTCAAGAACTACGTATGGCTTGATTCCCATCCTTATGGGATACGTAGGACCGCCTGGACATCATGTTTCAGGCCCAGCCCCATTTCCCGGGAATCCCTATCCCGCGTTGGGCCTCTGGCCCCAGTTCCCTTCCTTTTTGTGCGAGGCGTATCGCGTGAGCGGGGGATTATGTCCTCATTCGCGTCGGTCTACTGGCCGCGCCGTACGCCTCCCCCGTGTGTGGGACTACCTCACACCCCTCATCGTCCTGCATGACGTTAAACTGCCTTTCAAGAACTACGTATGGCTTGATTCCCATCCTTATGGGATACGTAGGACCGCCTGGACGCTTGTGTCTCAGGTCCAGCCCCGTCTCTTGGTTGATCACGGGGACCTGCCCCCCTTCGGTTGCTCTCAGGGTGAGTCCTCCGACCCTTTCCGGAGATCTGTTAACATGTTTTGGGGTGCTTCGGTCTATGACTCGTAGTGTCAGATTCAACCCCGACAAGTCCTGTGTTGCTTGTCAGGCCTCGCGCTTCCTCTTGTTCGAGCCTTCACTCAAAGGGATCCTCGTTAGCGGTTTGGGTACGATGCCTCAGTGCTCTCCCACCGCCCCGGGTCGATTTACCGGCGGGTCTTGGGCCGCAAATCGATATGAATCCTGCGATTGAGCGGTTGATGCTCGTTTGCTTGCCCCGTCTTAGGCTGACGCGATCGGATGTTGTGTTGCGAATGCGTCAGCAACGTCCTTGATCGCCATGTCAGCTCTCTCGGGCTCTGAACATTGGTTGCGCAGTCCTCATCACACTCCGCCTTTGTGCGTTGTAGTGGGATCTTGACACTCTCTTCATACCGACCTCCGGTACGCCTCTACACGTTAGGCAGACCAACCAGGGTAATGATGTCGTTCGAGGCTCCCATGATCTGAGCACCAAGGATATATGCAGATATCCTCCCTAAGGGCCATGCGTAGCTGGACCCTCGTCCCCATAAGGAGGAGGGAGTCGCCCGAACAATTGCGTTCTGGGCCCAGTATATCTGGAGGCTAGCATCTCTGCCCCTCGGGTGATGGACATACGCAGACCCCCATCCCAAGACTCTTCTCCTGGAATCGTGCGTGACCGCAGGGCTGGGTATGCTCCCACCTCCGCCGTGTCCGCCGTACCGCGGTAAGCGGATTCCTCCATGGTCCGAACCACACGACCTTAAACTGTGTTGTTTGGTCCTACCACACGACCGTAAACTGTGATCGTCTTGGCCGCCCGACGAGAAACGGCACTGCATCGTGATGTCCTCCTCAGGGGACACTCATGTTGGGCGCTGGTTAATGACCACGCCATTCATCAATGCCTTCCATGGCTTGATTATTGTGGCGACGCCAGAGATTTCTCAATCACGGGCATGTCGCCGCACAAAGAAAAACCATTCATCTTTAAGGACAAACAAGAAATATCAAATGCCGCTCCTTTTGTGTGCGAGGGTCAGACCCGCACTCTTCCCCGCGCTGGTGCCCGATTGTGTTGCACCGCGCTTCAAGAACTACGTGCGGCTTGATTCCCATCCTTATGGGATACGTAGGAACGCCCGGATGTTTGAAACTTCGGGTCCAGCCCCCCACCTCTTAGAGATTCCCCCTTCTCTGGGGAATCCGCCGCCTTCAGGTCACCCTCAAGGCGTGTTCCCCGACCCCTTGCCGTGGTCCACCGGTGTCAAGAGTACTCTGGTTTATTGCCAGGAGGGTCAGGATCCGCTTGGTCAGGTTTCCTCCACTTTTCAGGCTTCGTGCTCCCTTTCATTCGGACCCATCGTCTACGCCCTGGGTGGAGCCCCCGTGAACGGTTCGGACACAATGCCTCAGTGCTCTCCCACCGACTCGGGCCGGTACCCCCAATGGCCTCGGGCAGCAAATCGATATAAATCCTACGATTGAGCGGTCGATGCTCGTTTGCTGCCTCATTCCACCAACGGTTGGTGCGATGTTGATGCTGCTTTTCCGCCACGGTCGGCAGTATTCTCATATCGTCACGCCGGTGCTCCCGGTCCTCGAGTGAATGGCCGCATGATTCACATTTTCCACCTCCCATTCTGACCAGGCGAAACCTCGACACTCTTGACACTATCCCTCAGTGCATCTTCGCATATCCAGGGGATATGACCACGATGTGGCGTGCTTTGAGCCCTTATGGTCCGAGCTCTAAGACCTTAAACTAAGATCTCCCCTTATGGTCCGAGCTCTAAGACCTTAAACTAAGATCCCACCTTTATGGTCCGAGCTCTAAGACCTTAAACTAAGATCTCCCCTTATGGTCCGAGCTCTAAGACCTTAAACTAAGATCTCCCCTTATGGTCCGAGCTCTAAGACCTTAAACTAAGATCCCACCTTTATGGTCCGAGCTCTAAGACCTTAAACTAAGATCTCCCCTTATGGTCCGAGCTCTAAGACCTTAAACTAAGATCCCACCTTTATGGTCCGAGCTCTAAGACCTTAAACTAAGATCTCCCCTTATGGTCCGAGCTCTAAGACCTTAAACTAAGATCCCCCCTTTATGGTCCGAGCTCTAAGACCTTAAACTAAGATCTCCCCTTATGGTCCGAGCTCTAAGACCTTAAACTAAGATCTCCCCTTATGGTCCGAGCTCTAAGACCTTAAACTAAGATCCCCCCTTTATGGTCCGAGCTCTAAGACCTTAAACTAAGATCTCCCCTTCTGGTCCGAGCTCTAAGACCTTAAACTAAGATCTAGCCCTTATGGTCCGAGCTCTAAGACCTTAAACTAAGATCCTCTAGCCCTTATGGTCCGAGTTCTAAGACCTTAAACTAAGATCCTCCACCTTTATGGTCCGATCTCTAAGACCTTAAACTAAGATCCAGCCCTTATGGTCCGAGCTCTAAGACCCTAAACTAAGATCTACCCCAAATGGGGTCCTACGTCCTGCATGACGTTAAACTGCACTCACAGAACTACGTGTGGCTTGATCTCCAGCCTGATGGAGTACGTAGGAACGCCCGGGCATTTCGACTCGGGTCCAGCCTCAGGGATCGATAAGTCCCGCCCCTCCTCGTCGCCGGCCGTCTGGCCTGACTTCGGGTAGAGTGGTGCAGTTGTGATATTCTCCCCGATTCAGCTCGGGATGCCCCATCGCAATGATGGGAAGCGACAGTTTCCTCGTCAGAGAGGTGCTGTCTGAGAATTGAGGTGACTCACGGCCAGATTAGTGCATCCGCCCAATACGCTTTCCCCACGGTGGCGCAATTTTGAGAGCGTTGGATTCTGTCCGAACAAATCGTCACTTCGCCCCACGCTTCGCATGCCCTGTTGATCTGGATTTTCCACCCTTGTGTCTGAAGGAACCCCAAAGCGGTATTCATGATGACATGTGGTCCGCCTCCTGCAATATGAATGATGGCCTTTTTCGGTCCGTCTATTGCAGTTGTTATGGTCGATCCACTGTCCGCCTACCGTCTTGGGCATTTCCTGGAAGGCCGATCGTTGTGGATGTCTGGATTCGGGACACGCGATTCACCCTTTCTCATTTCCCTATGTTCGGATAAAATCTCAACGCCCCTAGCGTTGTCCCGCTCGTGTGTTGGAACAAGTTGGGGGACGATACATTGGTTAGGTCTGAGGTCTCCTTTCCCAGGAATGACCTCCCTCTTTTCTCCAGAAACCCAGGCCCAATTATGGATGCCTGATGCTTGGTTAACACTCCCGCAAGACAACGAATTGTGGTTGAGCATGTTAAACCAAAAGACGCAGATAAATATGGCGATTCATACAAGTGGATCAAAATATTAAGTAGCGGAAGCAAATGTTCTGGGAATGGCAAAAAACAGCCCTTAGGGATTAGCGTGCTGAATGAGTCTTTCTAATGCCGCTACCCTTTGGCTGGCGGCCTCCAGGGCTGCTTCTCGTTCTCTGCGTGCCCTCTCCTCGTCGGCGGTCGCAGCACGCAGTTCGTCAATCCTGGCCTGTGCACGCTCCCGCTCGACTTGGAGTGTGACCATCTGTTGGCCCGCCTCCGTCAGCTGTACCTGAGCGTCGATCAGTTGTGCCGATAGTTGCTCCACAAGCTCGGTACATGCTGCGACGAAGGCCTCCTTCTCTGCCGCCTGCCCTTCGAGGCGCCGGACTTCCTGCTCTGCCGCGATGAGCGCCTGCGTGCTCTCCGACATGTCCCGACTTTGTGCGACGTCGGCACGCCGGCGGCTCTCGCGCATCTTCTCGGCCATGAAATCACGGACCGTCAGATGGAGGCGTTGAGCATCAGCTCCCCCGGCACACAGGAAGCGCAGCCAGGTCTGAAGTGATCCCATGCGCCCCAGCCATTCCGATGGGTCTCGCTTGAGGAAGCACTGGATGCACTTCCACCCCCTGCGTCGCGTTACCCGGCTATCCTCGACCGCCTCCGCGTCCGAGTCATCCATCTCCTCTGGGTCGGCAGGCCGGTAGGCAGGGAAGGCAGCCAGCAGGTCTGCTGCAGGGTCCGCCCCTGGGAGGTCCTCACGAGGGAAAGGTTCCCCAACATCCGGGCAACCTTCTTCTCTCTCCCCAGCGGCGCTGACACCCTCGTCAGCCCCCAGCCTCTCTCCGGTGGCAGCACCGCCGACGTCCTCAGCCCCTTGATCAGCAGTTGGTGGGGCCGGCTCGGTTTGGGAAGCCTGTTCCGGAGCAAGCGGCATGTCCACCACTGGTCCACTCGTAGATGGCCCGGGTTCGGCAACCCGACGAGCCTCCGATGTTGAGATCACTGCGCAGGGCATGCCATGGTTAGTCACGGATCGTCAATGGCAAGCACCAGCAGTAAAGTAGGGAGACTTACGGGAGTTCGGAGCATCATCTTCCGCTACCCCGGTCGCCGCAGGAACAGTTGCAGCAGGGGACCCCTTAGCGCTTGTCAATTCGATAATGGGTGCCTGGCCCCCGCCTTGTCCTGCTGGCGCCTCTCCTACTCCTGTTGAGGACGCCTGACCGACGTCCGTGTGCTCCTGAGAAGGATGGAGAAACGGGTTAGAAGCTGCATAAGAGAATGGATGAAGCAAGTTGAGTAGGGATAGAAGCGGACCTCGAGGAGCTCAGTGACATCAACGTTGTCAGAGCCGGCCACCTCGCCGCTCTCCCGTGGGCTCCCCCGATGGGACCTTCCCTCGGAGCCTTCATCCTCCCCCGTCTCCTCCTCCTCCTCGGAGTCGTTACTGTCATCTTCTTCCGGCGGCATCTGTTCCGGAGCGGGCTCGAGACCGAGCATCACCTTCACCAGAAGGGATGGCTCCGCACGCTGACCACGTTGGCGCGCGTACTCGTCCATGGCCGTCAGATATGCATATTGCCGGTTGAAGTCCACCCTGTCGGTGATCTGGAGGCGCCCGACCTCTGGCAGATAGATTCCTTCTCTGAGTATCTTTCGCCAGATGACGTCGGTCCCCAGTGACTGCCGCAGGGTCATCCAGGCCGACCACAGCGCCGGGAAGACTGCATCGTGGGAGGGTTCGAGCAGACGTCTCACCCGCTTCCCGGGCCGCTCCTCGACCGCCGCATGTGCCCCCTCTCTGGGCGCTGAGGTCGTAGCGGCAGCCTGCGATGCGCCCGCCGCCGAAGTCCCTGCTCGCGCCGGCCCCGCTGCTTGGCGCGCCTCCGTTCTCCCCCGTGTGGCGGCGCCTCGTCTCCTTCCTTGACGCCCGGTCTCCGCACGGGTAGCCTCGAGCCGCCGAACTAGCTTCCGCAAGAGCCCCTCAGGGTACGCGATGGCCCAGTGTTCGGCGTACTCGGTTGCCAAGCCTGCGTTAACTCCGGTAGGAGGGAGGGTGATGACGTCGCCAGAGCCGAAGGCGACGAACATCAGCCACATCTGGCGAAGGACGCCGGGGTTCGTCTCCTCCCGGACAGCAGTGAATACCCTCTTCGGCATCCGCTGAAGGCACCCGAACTGCCTGGCGAACCGGGTCGGCACGTAAGGCTCGCAGATCACCTTCCCGTCGATCCGAGCCACGAGCACCCCGCCCCGCATGTTCAGGAAGTATTCATGCTGCTCCAGCGGGCCCTGTCTGTTGTCGATCATCTGGCCGACGGGAGTGGGGAACGGGCTGAAGTTGAAATTGGCATGATTGCCAATCCGAACCCTCACGCCCTCCTCACTGAGGGTCATCGGAGCGACCCCCGCAATGTTCAGCAGGGAGGGTCGCAGGCCGTTGCCCGGAGGACTGATGGCATTTGGGAACGTATACCCACCAAGGTGAGCAGCCACCCAGCCGTGGAAGAACTGAAAGGGCCCACAGATCCTTCGTGGCGACCCCCCTCGTGAGATGCGTCCCAGAATGGCATACAGCCTCGCCAGTACTGGGACCCCGAGGTTGTACCTCTTATTGGCAGCCATGGCGCCCGCCATCGCCAGCGTCGCCGGACGGACGCCCATCCTCGCATCCCGCACTGGCAGGAGCCACCCGCTCAGAAAGGCGGCCAGGAACGCCGCGTACCGGACGTTCGGGTCCCGGGCCTCGATGACGCGGTACCCCCATGAGCGGTAATCGCCCGTCTCCAGGACCCGCCAGTACGACCCGTTCCGGCTCCTCTGAGCTGCGGTCGGGCACCGCTTCCCCCTGCCTGGCATCTTGACCGCCGGGTCATGCTCCAGGAACTGGCCGAACCAATCCTTGTAGGCTATGTCCTTCTGGAAGTCTTGGATCCCGAGCCGCTGCGTAGCCAGGTCAAGAAGATGCCAGGTCAGAATGGGAGTCCGTGACCTGTCCTCCCAGATGTTCTTCGGTGGCAGGAACTCATCGTACTGGTAGCCCTCCAGCGGGATACCTCCGATGCAGTGGATGTCCCAGAGACCGATGCCGACCTCCCCATGGTGAAGATGGAAGGTGTTGGTATCCGGGGACCAGCGAGTGAACAGCTCCGGCCCGAGCTCAGACTGCTGGTAGAAGTGGAACTGCGACGTCCACACCGCCTCGAACAGGCCGATGTACCGCAGCTCCTCTGCGAAGTGATCGCAAGTGTGGCGTACCCAGAACGCCCAGGCCCATTCACTGGTAAAGTTGCCCCCGGATCGCAAGTCCCAGTCCTTCAGCCAGCCCTTGGTGTCGTCAGTGACACTCTGACGGTATGTGCTCGAGTAGAGGGCTGGAGAATTCTCCGCTGTAGGCTCACCCCCATCAATGGTTCGCGTCCTCGGGTTCAGGACGTAGACATCCAAGTGCCTGGTTTCCCTGGCAGGATGCCCATTGTTGGTGATGTTATAGCGGTGAAGCTCGTCCTCCCGAGTCACCCAGGTTCGCGGCGCATCAATCTCGAACCCTGGCACCGGAACCTCATCGAGGATGCCGAAGTTCCAGAGCGGCAGGTTGTCCGACAGTGGATATGTCTTCTGGGCCGGCGTTAGTAAGTCGAACAAGGATTGATTGTTGGAAACAATCTCCTTGGCTCCGTAAACCTCCTCGTTCGTCGCCATCTCAGCTCTGCGAGTGGCGGCATCCCCCTCATTTCCTCTGTGCGCGGCCATCTCAGAAGTTTCGGGAGTCGTGCGGGTTAAGGGATGAAGAGTGCGGGATCGGACGAGGCTGGTGGAAAAGTTTGAAGGTTGGCGCGCAATCCAAGTGGACGGCGCGCAATTGGGAAGACTGTCGCGCAAAGTTCCGGGTTTTCGCGCAAAAGCAGGCGAAATCCGGACGGCTTTGCGCGCCGATCGGGTGAATTTCGCGACCGGAAGAGGCAATTTCGCGCACGAGAGCTTTGGAGCTTATCGCGCGGAAGGCCAGAGTACGGAACGCGGGACCCAGCGCCCCTATTTATAGGCGA
The DNA here is from genome assembly GCA_963277665.1 of Viscum album. NCBI lineage: Eukaryota > Viridiplantae > Streptophyta > Magnoliopsida > Santalales > Viscaceae > Viscum > Viscum album. Next base: position 102,013,684 of record OY728159.1, read on the forward strand.
GGCCGGGCCCGCGCTGCGCGGAAAGCGCTTTGCGCGACCGCAGCGGCGAATTTCGCGACCGGTGCCCCTTTTTGCGCGCCTAAGTCCCGCGCCGCCCAGGACTTCGGCATTCCGGCGTCTCCCTCGGAACCCGATCGTTGCGACCTCTCGCCGATCAGATTCCGAGGGGGGGCTTTTGTAGACGCCGGAAAAGTCCGTTGCTCCCAAACGAAGCTCCGGATGCGGAAAGCGAGGTCATATTTGGAGTCGGAAGGATGTTTCGGAGGGCCCGGAGGCCTTGCGCGGAATTTCAGAGGCACGCGCGCAAAGGTGATGACCCGCGCGGAAAACCCCCGGGATGCGCGCAATGCGCCGGCTCGGCGCGCAATTCTGCGCGCCGCGGGTCCGCGCGACTCCCTTACGCGCCGCGCCCGATTCCGCGCCCGCGAGAAGAATTTCGCGCTCGCACCCTGGATTCCGCGCCCGGGGTTGCCTATAAATACAAGGCGACCCCCAACGTTTCAAAGGTGGCTGGAAGTCGAAACGTCTCCCGTGCGCGCAATTCAACCCCTTCCGCGCGCAATGACGAACTTCAGGTAACCTCCTTTCTTTCGCGCAAGAAAGCCTCGGGGTCCGCCTTCGCGCGCAATCCCCGCTGGCTCCTTTCATTTGAATAAACACTCACCCTAAGGCCTTTGCGCGCAAAAGAACCCGCTTGCGCGCAATTGCCCCGGGGTGCGCGCAATCCGGCCTGATTGCGCGCACCCCCCCTTCTTTCAAGTGGCCATTCGTTAAAGAATGAGCCGTTGCCCCCGCGCGCTATCCGAAGCCCGGTGTGAGCAATCTCAAGCATCCGCGCGCAAGGCGCTGGCCCAATTGCGCGCCAGCCGCCCCGATTGCGCGCCGGCCCGCAGTATTGCGCGCAAAGCTTCCTTTTTGCGCGCAATCTGCCAGGGTCGTCCCCGTTGACCTCCTAAGGTTACCCGCCTGTGTGGCACCCGATGATTCTCATCCCGGGTGCCCGCACCGTGCGTTGTCTTCCCGTGCGGCCCTCCAGGCTTGCGCGAAGTGACACGCACCTATGTCCAGCATGACGTTAAACTGCATATATGTCCAGCATGACGTTAAACTGCATATATGTCCAGCATGACGTTAAACTGCATACTCGTCCAGCATGACGTTAAACTGCATATACGTCCTGCACGACGTTAAACTGTACATCGTCCGCGCTGCAAGACGTTAAACTGCCAAGTGCTTCGTCCGGCAACCTATGCCCAGCATGACGTTAAACTGCACACCCGTCCAAGCTGCACGACGTTAAACTGCCTAGCCCCCATCGTCCGTGCTGCAAGACGTTAAACTGCCAAGTGCCTCGTCCTCAACACATGACGTTAAACTGTACTTCGTCTGGCAAGACGCTAAACCGTCCGCAACCTGATCCCGTGCTCCGCACGCAGGGTCTCCCCCGGTTTGGACGTGGCCCCCACCCGCTCGTCTCTGCAGGGATGTCGGGATTGTCCCCCTTTTGGGACGATTTAATGGGAGTGGCTTTTCCCTACGGGGGCAGGGTATTACAAACCCCTAGTTTCTCGTGGGAGGCTGCACATGTGTATCTCCATTGCACCTCCCCACTGCCGAAGCCAGTAGAGGGTCTGACTGGGATCGAGGTGTCTTTTGCTTTCGGTCCAAGTCCCTTCCAGCTGAGTTTTGCAGCATCCGGGCTGCCCCAAGTGCGTAAGTCCTGACAGAATGAACTACGTGGACTTTGATCCCTGTCTTCTATACAGGGTACGTAGGAAGCCTCCCTGAGGCCCAAGCCCACCACCTGGTCGTTCCGGTCGTATTTACGTCCGTTCGTCCATCAGTGGACCCCTCCAGGGTTCACGCTTGCGTTGATTCACCTATGAATCCGCCCCTGTGGGAGACCGCCCGTGTGTATCTCCACGGTGCCTCCCCACAGCCCCCCTTTTCCATTTCCCCTTTTATCGTCCAGCATGACGTGAAACTGTGATCCACCCGGCCGTTCCATCCCCCTCCGTGCGAGGTGGTTCGGTTCAATCCTCCGCCCGGCGGCCTCGACCTCTTCGTGAGTCGGCTTGCCGACGTCCAGCATGACGTTAAACTGTATGCCCGAACTACGTTGACTTTGATCCGTGTTAACGCGCGGTACGTAGGAAGCCCCCCTGGGGTCCAAGCTCTTTACTCCATCATCCATCCTGATCCTTACCCGGGCCGCCACATCCCGGTGGGGTCATGCCACTTCACTCCACTCCACGTTACTTGGGAAGCCGCCCATGTGCTGGCCCCAGCGTCGGAGGTTCCCCGCAAGGGGTTCTGTCATCTGATCCACTTTTCGTGTTGATCGGTCCGATGCCGTCCCCGCTGGACGTTAAACTCGCGGCATACCCCGTGTTAAACACGGGAAGCTGAGGAAAACCTCAGGTGACACAGTTCCCCGCACCTAGTACGGGATGCCTCAGGCCATCGTGCCTTCGAGAAGCCCTATTAGGGACGGAAGACAGACGTGCAGAGCCGCAGTGTTACGACACGCCCCCAGCACCCAGAGCCACCCGGCCTTCTCACCGCAGGTTGCTGCCCCGCCCAGACTCCTTGGAACGTCCGGGCGGAAGCAGCGTAATTAACCGGTGTCCATGAAGATATGGCGCCGGGAACGAGATTCACGAACATTCTTAAGTCTATGAGGGAGACCCGGATTAGGCGACAAGTTCCGAGGAGACGTCCAAGGAAGGAGAAGCCGACATCCCATCATCCCGGTTTCGATCAAGGAGCAGACGCCCCTGAATAAGGGACGGATGCCGCCCGCCCTTGGAAAGCGGGACTGCGGGACCACAAGTGGCCCAGCAGGATCTGGTAGCCCCAATGCAGTTTCCAACGCAGTCTCTCCCGTGGATGATCCCTCCCCGAGTGGAGAGGACGTGGAAGACGCACCCCCAGCCTTTGAGGAGGGCGTCCCCGCCACGGTCGATGAGTTAATACAGGTGAGCCTTGGAACCGAGGCAGATCCAAGACCCACATTGGTCAGTGCCGCCATGCCCTCTGAGGAGCGGCAGCAGTACGTGGACTTTCTCAGGCAGCACCGTGATGTGTTCGCTTGGGGCTATGACGAGATGCCGGGGCTAGATCCTCAGGTAGCCGTCCACCGCCTAGGTCTCCCGGCGAACCATCGCGGGTTCAAGCAGCCTCCCAGGAAAATGCACCCATCCCATGGTGCCATGGTTGAGGCCGAAGTTGACAAGCTTATCAAAGCCAACTTCGTGAGGGAAGTTTAGTACCCCAAATGGCTGGCCAACATTGTGCCGGTCAGGAAGAAGAACGGGCAGATTAGAGTCTGCATCGACTTCCGCGATCTCAACCGCCACTGTCCGAAGGATGATTTTCCCCTTCCAGTGACAGAGCTGTTGATTGATGCCACAGCAGGGTTCCAAGCCCTCTCCTTCATGGATGGATACTCCGGATACAACCAAATTCGGATGGCCCCTGAGGATGAGGAGTTCACTGCCTTCAGGGCCCCCCAAGGTACCTTTTGCTACCGGGTCATGCCCTTCGGCCTGAAGAATGCAGGTGCCACGTACCAACGGGCGATGCACCGCATATTCAAGCCAATCCTCGGCACACTGGTGGAATGCTACGTCGACGACTTGGTTGTCAAATCGCGCCAGCGTCAGGACCATCTCAAAGATCTTGAGAAAGTGTTCAGCTTCCTCCGGTCTCGCTGCCTGAAGATGAACCCGTTGAAGTGTGCCTTTGGGGTCACCTCCGGAAAGTTCCTTGGATTTGTGGTAAGATACCGGGGTATTGAGATCGACCCAGAGAAAATCAGGGCGATTAGCCAGATGCCTCCCCCGGGTACCGTCCGGGAACTGCAAGGGTTCCAAGGCCACTTAGCCTATATACGCCGATTCATCGCGAATCTGGCCGGCAAGTGTAAGCCCTTTTCTCGGCTTATGAAGAAGGGTGTCACCTATGTATGGGATAAAGAGTGTCAGACCGCTTTCGAGGAAATCAAGCAGTACCTGCTTCAACCTCCGGTCCTGATGCCGCCCGTATCCGGAAAGCCGCTGGTCCTTTATGTGACCGCCCTGGAACGGTCCCTGGGTGCCCTTCTCGCCCAGAAGAACAACGAGGGAACAGAGAATAGCCTCTATTACCTCAGTCGCATGCTCCTCGATGCGGAGGTTAGGTATTCCCCCATCGAGAAGAGCTGCCTGGCGCTCGTATTTGCCGTACAGAAATTACGGCACTACTTGCAGCACCATGAGGTACAGTTGATTTCTCGGGTAGACCCGTTGAAATATATCCTGAGCCGACCTATGTTGACTGGCCGTCTAGCGCGGTGGGCTGTGATTCTCCAGCAGTTCGACATCAGGTATGTGTCTCAGAAGGCCATCAAAGGGCAAGCGTTGGCAGACTTTCTGGCCGCTCACCCGACCTCCGCGGATCAGCCGCTGGATCTAGGCTTTCCTGATGAGACCATTCTCTCGGTTGATCGAGCCGATCCATGCTGGCAGATGCACTTTGACGGTGCCTCCCGGAGCCCCACCGGTAGAAGACTCGATAATCCTAAGCTCAATAGAGTGGGCTTGGGAATCGTCTTCATTACCCCGGAGCGAGCCGTGCTGCCATACTCTTTCCTGTTGTCAGAGGGCTGTACCAACAATGAGGCGGAATACCATGCCCTCATCACCGGCCTCGAGTTAGCTCTCGAGATCGACGTGCCCCATCTGTGTGTGAAAGGGGACTCCGAGCTGGTCATTAAGCAGATCAATGGCGACTATGTTGTCAGGAAGCCGGAACTTGTGCCATTGTTGGAGTGCACCCTCCTTCTGATGGCCCGGTTCCCTTCTCGGCCAGAAATTGTCCATATTCCCCGGTCGCAGAACGGTCGAGCAGATGCTTTGGCCAGCCTGGCTGCGTCACTTGCGGAACCTGAACAGGACAACCTGATCGTCCGCATGACGCGCCGCAGGCTCATCGCTCCCGTTATCCCGGAAGAAGATCGCGGCCCGTTGGTAAGTAATCTCACCACGGTTGCCCCTATGCCCGGAGCCCCGAGTACCCCAGATATAGCAGTCGGATCAGCCCCTGATTGGAGGACGCCTTTGGTTGAGTACCTCCAACATGGCATTCTTCCGTCAGATCGGGCCGAGCGCGAGCGAGTTCGACGCCGCGCATCGCAGTTCGTCCTCCAGAGCAGTCCCGGCCTGGAGCAGATCCTCTACAAACGCGGATTTGATGGTGTTCTCCTCCGTTTCCTTCAGGGAGTTGAGATCCCACGAGTCATGCAAGAGGTTCATGCTGGTTCATGCGGCGCCCACCAAACTGGGCCGAAGCTGTCCCACCAGATTCGGAGGTTGGGATACTTCTGGCCCTCTATGATCCATGACTGCATCGAGTACGCCAGGAGGTGCCATGCGTGCCAGGTTCACGCGAACTTTGTGCATCGGCCGCCGGAGCCTCTCCATACCACAAGGTATTCCTGGCCCTTTGCAGTCTGGGGACTGGACGTTGTGGGACCTTACCCGCCGGCGACAGCTCGCCAGTGCCGGTTCATTCTGACCGCCACGGACTTCTTCTCCAAATGGGCAGAAGCGATTCCGCTCAGAGAGGTCAAATCCTGTTCGATCGCTGACTTCGTGACCTCCAACATCATCTATCGATTTGGAGTGCCTCACGCTATCCTCACGGATAACGGAACCAATTTCCGAGCAGCCGAGTTGAAGAAGTTGTACGCCAAGTATAACATCCGCTCGAACCATACATCTCGCTATCATGCGCAGGCGAATGGACAGATCGAGGCGTTTAACAAAACCCTCTCTAACATTCTGCAAAAGATGGTTGGTCAGAACAAGAAGAGTTGGCCGGACAAGCTCCCCAACGCCCTCTGGGCTTATCGGACGACGACTCGCAATTCCACCCAGATGACCCCTTATTCCCTGGTGTATGGAGCTGAGGCCGTCCTGCCCATCGAGATCCAGTTACCGTCCTTGCGCACTGCGGTCTACGACCAGCAAGCGCCGGACAGAGTTGCTGAAGCCCGTCTAGTCGAGTTGGAAGCACTGGATGAGAATAGACTTCGCGCTTTGCACAACTTGGAGAGGCATCAAAGCAGGATGGCTCGAGCTTTCAATAAGAAGGTTCGCCTCCGCTCCTTCCTACAGGGTGATCTAGTGCTAGCCCTAAGAGCACCGATGATCCCCGGCAGGAAGCCGCCCAAGTTGGAGCCCAAGTGGGAGGGACCTTTTGTTGTCCACAAGGTCTATCCCAATGGCGCGTACTCCCTAGCGACTATGGATGGTGAGCGTGTCACTCCTCCCACCAACGCTAGGTTCCTCAAGCAATACTTTGCCTGAGTGTCACCACGTCCTGCACGACGTTAAAACTGCATTCGTCCAGGCTACAAGACGTTAAACTGTTTAGCATTCGTCCGCGCTGCAAGACGTTAAACTGCCAAGTGCTACGTCCTGCACGACGTTAAACTGCATTCGTCCAGGCTACAAGACGTTAAACTGTTTAGCATTCGTCCGCGCTGCAAGACGTTAAACTGCCAAGTGCTACGTCCTGCACGACGTTAAACTGCATTCGTCCAGGCTACAAGACGTTAAACTGTTTAGCATTCGTCCGCGCTGCAAGACGTTAAACTGCCAAGTGCTACGTCCTGCACGACGTTAAACTGCATTCGTCCAGGCTACAAGACGTTAAACTGTTTAGCATTCGTCCGCGCTGCAAGACGTTAAACTGCCAAGTGCTTCGTCCCGCATGACGCTAAACTGCACTACGTCCGAGCTACAAGACGTTAAACTGTTCAGCATTCGTCCTGCATGACGTTAAACTGCCTCTCCAGAACTACGTGCGGCTTGATTCCCATCCTTATGGGATACGTAGGACCGCCTGGACGCTTGTGTTTCAGGCCCAGCCCCATCCTTCGGGAATTTCCATCCCATCTCGGGCCCTTGGCCCAGTTGCCCCGGGGTGTGCGGCGTATGGTGTGAGTGCGGGGCTATGCCCTCATTCACGTCGGTTTGTTCGTCACGCTGTACGCCCCCCTCCACGTTTGGGGATGCCTTCTGCTCCCCCCTTCTTTTTTCCTCATCGTCCTGCATGACGTTAAACTGCACTTCAAGAACTACGTATGGCTTGATTCCCATCCTTATGGGATACGTAGGACCGCCTGGACATCATGTTTCAGGCCCAGCCCCATTTCCCGGGAATCCCTATCCCGCGTTGGGCCTCTGGTCCCAGTTCCCTTCCTTTTTGTGCGAGGCGTATCGCGTGAGCGGGGGATTATGTCCTCATTCGCGTCGGTCTACTGGCCGCGCCGTACGCCTCCCCCGTGTGTGGGACTACCTCACACCCCTCATCGTCCTGCATGACGTTAAACTGCCTTTCAAGAACTACGTATGGCTTGATTCCCATCCTTATGGGATACGTAGGACCGCCTGGACGCTTGTGTCTCAGGTCCAGCCCCGTCTCTTGGTTGATCACGGGGACCTGCCCCCCTTCGGTTGCTCTCAGGGTGAGTCCTCCGACCCTTTCCGGAGATCTGTTAACATGTTTTGGGGTGCTTCGGTCTATGACTCGTAGTGTCAGATTCAACCCCGACAAGTCCTGTGTTGCTTGTCAGGCCTCGCGCTTCCTCTTGTTCGAGCCTTCACTCAAAGGGATCCTCGTTAGCGGTTTGGGTACGATGCCTCAGTGCTCTCCCACCGCCCCGGGTCGATTTACCGGCGGGTCTTGGGCCGCAAATCGATATGAATCCTGCGATTGAGCGGTTGATGCTCGTTTGCTTGCCCCGTCTTAGGCTGACGCGATCGGATGTTGTGTTGCGAATGCGTCAGCAACGTCCTTGATCGCCATGTCAGCTCTCTCGGGCTCTGAACATTGGTTGCGCAGTCCTCATCACACTCCGCCTTTGTGCGTTGTAGTGGGATCTTGACACTCTCTTCATACCGACCTCCGGTACGCCTCTACACGTTAGGCAGACCAACCAGGGTAATGATGTCGTTCGAGGCTCCCATGATCTGAGCACCAAGGATATATGCAGATATCCTCCCTAAGGGCCATGCGTAGCTGGACCCTCGTCCCCATAAGGAGGAGGGAGTCGCCCGAACAATTGCGTTCTGGGCCCAGTATATCTGGAGGCTAGCATCTCTGCCCCTCGGGTGATGGACATACGCAGACCCCCATCCCAAGACTCTTCTCCTGGAATCGTGCGTGACCGCAGGGCTGGGTATGCTCCCACCTCCGCCGTGTCCGCCGTACCGCGGTAAGCGGATTCCTCCATGGTCCGAACCACACGACCTTAAACTGTGTTGTTTGGTCCTACCACACGACCGTAAACTGTGATCGTCTTGGCCGCCCGACGAGAAACGGCACTGCATCGTGATGTCCTCCTCAGGGGACACTCATGCTGGGCGCTGGTTAATGACCACGCCATTCATCAATGCCTTCCATGGCTTGATTATTGTGGCGACGCCAGAGATTTCTCAATCACGGGCATGTCGCCGCACAAAGAAAAACCATTCATCTTTAAGGACAAACAAGAAATATCAAATGCCGCTCCTTTTGTGTGCGAGGGTCAGACCCGCACTCTTCCCCGCGCTGGTGCCCGATTGTGTTGCACCGCGCTTCAAGAACTACGTGCGGCTTGATTCCCATCCTTATGGGATACGTAGGAACGCCCGGATGTTTGAAACTTCGGGTCCAGCCCCCCACCTCTTAGAGATTCCCCCTTCTCTGGGGAATCCGCCGCCTTCAGGTCACCCTCAAGGCGTGTTCCCCGACCCCTTGCCGTGGTCCACCGGTGTCAAGAGTACTCTGGTTTATTGCCAGGAGGGTCAGGATCCGCTTGGTCAGGTTTCCTCCACTTTTCAGGCTTCGTGCTCCCTTTCATTCGGACCCATCGTCTACGCCCTGGGTGGAGCCCCCGTGAACGGTTCGGACACAATGCCTCAGTGCTCTCCCACCGACTCGGGCCGGTACCCCCAATGGCCTCGGGCAGCAAATCGATATAAATCCTGCGATTGAGCGGTCGATGCTCGTTTGCTGCCTCATTCCACCAACGGTTGGTGCGATGTTGATGCTGCTTTTCCGCCACGGTCGGCAGTATTCTCATATCGTCACGCCGGTGCTCCCGGTCCTCGAGTGAATGGCCGCATGATTCACATTTTCCACCTCCCATTCTGACCAGGCGAAACCTCGACACTCTTGACACTATCCCTCAGTGCATCTTCGCATATCCAGGGGATATGACCACGATGTGGCGTGCTTTGAGCCCTTATGGTCCGAGCTCTAAGACCTTAAACTAAGATCTCCCCTTATGGTCCGAGCTCTAAGACCTTAAACTAAGATCCCACCTTTATGGTCCGAGCTCTAAGACCTTAAACTAAGATCTCCCCTTATGGTCCGAGCTCTAAGACCTTAAACTAAGATCTCCCCTTATGGTCCGAGCTCTAAGACCTTAAACTAAGATCCCACCTTTATGGTCCGAGCTCTAAGACCTTAAACTAAGATCTCCCCTTATGGTCCGAGCTCTAAGACCTTAAACTAAGATCCCACCTTTATGGTCCGAGCTCTAAGACCTTAAACTAAGATCTCCCCTTATGGTCCGAGCTCTAAGACCTTAAACTAAGATCCCCCCTTTATGGTCCGAGCTCTAAGACCTTAAACTAAGATCTCCCCTTATGGTCCGAGCTCTAAGACCTTAAACTAAGATCTCCCCTTATGGTCCGAGCTCTAAGACCTTAAACTAAGATCCCCCCTTTATGGTCCGAGCTCTAAGACCTTAAACTAAGATCTCCCCTTCTGGTCCGAGCTCTAAGACCTTAAACTAAGATCTAGCCCTTATGGTCCGAGCTCTAAGACCTTAAACTAAGATCCTCTAGCCCTTATGGTCCGAGTTCTAAGACCTTAAACTAAGATCCTCCACCTTTATGGTCCGAGCTCTAAGACCTTAAACTAAGATCCAGCCCTTATGGTCCGAGCTCTAAGACCCTAAACTAAGATCTACCCCAAATGGGGTCCTACGTCCTGCATGACGTTAAACTGCACTCACAGAACTACGTGTGGCTTGATCTCCAGCCTGATGGAGTACGTAGGAACGCCCGGGCATTTCGACTCGGGTCCAGCCTCAGGGATCGATAAGTCCCGCCCCTCCTCGTCGCCGGCCGTCTGGCCTGACTTCGGGTAGAGTGGTGCAGTTGTGATATTCTCCCCGATTCAGCTCGGGATGCCCCATCGCAATGATGGGAAGCGACAGTTTCCTCGTCAGAGAGGTGCTGTCTGAGAATTGAGGTGACTCACGGCCAGATTAGTGCATCCGCCCAATACGCTTTCCCCACGGTGGCGCAATTTTGAGAGCGTTGGATTCTGTCCGAACAAATCGTCACTTCGCCCCACGCTTCGCATGCCCTATTGATCTGGATTTTCCACCCTTGTGTCTGAAGGAACCCCAAAGCGGTATTCATGATGACATGTGGTCCGCCTCCTGCAATATGAATGATGGCCTTTTTCGGTCCGTCTATTGCAGTTGTTATGGTCGATCCACTGTCCGCCTACCGTCTTGGGCATTTCCTGGAAGGCCGATCGTTGTGGATGTCTGGATTCGGGACACGCGATTCACCCTTTCTCATTTCCCTATGTTCGGATAAAATCTCAACGCCCCTAGCGTTGTCCCGCTCGTGTGTTGGAACAAGTTGGGGGACGATACATTGGTTAGGTCTGAGGTCTCCTTTCCCAGGAATGACCTCCCTCTTTTCTCCAGAAACCCAGGCCCAATTATGGATGCCTGATGCTTGGTTAACACTCCCGCAAGACAACGAATTGTGGTTGAGCATGTTAAACCAAAAGACGCAGATAAATATGGCGATTCATACAAGTGGATCAAAATATTAAGTAGCGGAAGCAAATGTTCTGGGAATGGCAAAAAACAGCCCTTAGGGATTAGCGTGCTGAATGAGTCTTTCTAATGCCGCTACCCTTTGGCTGGCGGCCTCCAGGGCTGCTTCTCGTTCTCTGCGTGCCCTCTCCTCGTCGGCGGTCGCAGCACGCAGTTCGTCAATCCTGGCCTGTGCACGCTCCCGCTCGACTTGGAGTGTGACCATCTGTTGGCCCGCCTCCGTCAGCTGTACCTGAGCGTCGATCAGTTGTGCCGATAGTTGCTCCACAAGCTCGGTACATGCTGCGACGAAGGCCTCCTTCTCTGCCGCCTGCCCTTCGAGGCGCCGGACTTCCTGCTCTGCCGCGATGAGTGCCTGCGTGCTCTCCGACATGTCCCGACTTTGTGCGACGTCGGCACGCCGGCGGCTCTCGCGCATCTTCTCGGCCATGAAATCACGGACCGTCAGATGGAGGCGTTGAGCATCAGCTCCCCCGGCACACAGGAAGCGCAGCCAGGTCTGAAGTGATCCCATGCGCCCCAGCCATTCCGATGGGTCTCGCTTGAGGAAGCGCTGGATGCACTTCCACCCCCTGCGTCGCGTTACCCGGCTATCCTCGACCGCCTCCGCGTCCGAGTCATCCATCTCCTCTGGGTCGGCAGGCCGGTAGGCAGGGAAGGCAGCCAGCAGGTCTGCTGCAGGGTCCGCCCCTGGGAGGTCCTCACGAGGGAAAGGTTCCCCAACATCCGGGCAACCTTCTTCTCTCTCCCCAGCGGCGCTGACACCCTCGTCAGCCCCCAGCCTCTCTCCGGTGGCAGCACCGCCGACGTCCGCAGCCCCTTGATCAGCAGTTGGTGGGGCCGGCTCGGTTTGGGAAGCCTGTTCCGGAGCAAGCGGCATGTCCACCACTGGTCCACTCGTAGATGGCCCGGGTTCGGCAACCCGACGAGCCTCCGATGTTGAGATCACTGCGCAGGGCATGCCATGGTTAGTCACGGATCGTCAATGGCAAGCACCAGCAGTAAAGTAGGGAGACTTACGGGAGTTCGGAGCATCATCTTCCGCTACCCCGGTCGCCGCAGGAACAGTTGCAGCAGGGGACCCCTTAGCGCTTGTCAATTCGATAATGGGTGCCTGGCCCCCGCCTTGTCCTGCTGGCGCCTCTCCTACTCCTGTTGAGGACGCCTGACCGACGTCCGTGTGCTCCTGAGAAGGATGGAGAAACGGGTTAGAAGCTGCATAAGAGAATGGATGAAGCAAGTTGAGTAGGGATAGAAGCGGACCTCGAGGAGCTCAGTGACATCAACGTTGTCAGAGCCGGCCACCTTGCCGCTCTCCCGTGGGCTCCCCCGATGGGACCTTCCCTCGGAGCCTTCATCCTCCCCCGTCTCCTCCTCCTCCTCGGAGTCGTTACTGTCATCTTCTTCCGGCGGCATCTGTTCCGGAGCGGGCTCGAGACCGAGCATCACCTTCACCAGAAGGGATGGCTCCGCACGCTGACCACGTTGGCGCGCGTACTCGTCCATGGCCGTCAGATATGCATATTGCCGGTTGAAGTCCACCCTGTCGGTGATCTGGAGGCGCCCGACCTCTGGCAGATAGATTCCTTCTCTGAGTATCTTTCGCCAGATGACGTCGGTCCCCAGTGACTGCCGCAGGGTCATCCAGGCCGACCACAGCGCCGGGAAGACTGCATCGTGGGAGGGTTCGAGCAGACGTCTCACCCGCTTCCCGGGCCGCTCCTCGACCGCCGCATGTGCCCCCTCTCTGGGCGCTGAGGTCGTAGCGGCAGCCTGCGATGCGCCCGCCGCCGAAGTCCCTGCTCGCGCCGGCCCCGCTGCTTGGCGCGCCTCCGTTCTCCCCCGTGTGGCGGCGCCTCGCCTCCTTCCTTGACGCCCGGTCTCCGCACGGGTAGCCTCGAGCCGCCGAACTAGCTTCCGCAAGAGCCCCTCAGGGTACGCGATGGCCCAGTGTTCGGCGTACTCGGTTGCCAAGCCTGCGTTAACTCCGGTAGGAGGGAGGGTGATGACGTCGCCAGAGCCGAAGGCGACGAACATCAGCCACATCTGGCGAAGGACGCCGGGGTTCGTCTCCTCCCGGACAGCAGTGAATACCCTCTTCGGCATCCGCTGAAGGCACCCGAACTGCCTGGCGAACCGGGTCGGCACGTAAGGCTCGCAGATCACCTTCCCGTCGATCCGAGCCACGAGCACCCCGCCCCGCATGTTCAGGAAGTATTCATGCTGCTCCAGCGGGCCCTGTCCGTTGTCGATCATCTGGCCGACGGGAGTGGGGAACGGGCTGAAGTTGAAATTGGCATGATTGCCAATCCGAACCCTCACGCCCTCCTCACTGAGGGTCATCGGAGCGACCCCCGCAATGTTCAGCAGGGAGGGTCGCAGGCCGTTGCCCGGAGGACTGATGGCATTTGGGAACGTATACCCACCAAGGTGAGCAGCCACCCAGCCGTGGAAGAACTGAAAGGGCCCACAGATCCTTCGTGGCGACCCCCCTCGTGAGATGCGTCCCAGAATGGCATACAGCCTCGCCAGTACTGGGACCCCGAGGTTGTACCTCTTATTGGCAGCCATGGCGCCCGCCATCGCCAGCGTCGCCGGACGGACGCCCATCCTCGCATCCCGCACTGGCAGGAGCCACCCGCTCAGAAAGGCGGCCAGGAACGCCGCGTACCGGACGTTCGGGTCCCGGGCCTCGATGACGCGGTACCCCCATGAGCGGTAATCGCCCGTCTCCAGGACCCGCCAGTACGACCCGTTCCGGCTCCTCTGAGCTGCGGTCGGGCACCGCTTCCCCCTGCCTGGCATCTTGACCGCCGGGTCATGCTCCAGGAACTGGCCGAACCAATCCTTGTAGGCTATGTCCTTCTGGAAGTCTTGGATCCCGAGCCGCTGCGTAGCCAGGTCAAGAAGATGCCAGGTCAGAATGGGAGTCCGTGACCTGTCCTCCCAGATGTTCTTCGGTGGCAGGAACTCATCGTACTGGTAGCCCTCCAGCGGGATACCTCCGATGCAGTGGATGTCCCAGAGACCGATGCCGACCTCCCCATGGTGAAGATGGAAGGTGTTGGTATCCGGGGACCAGCGAGTGAACAGCTCCGGCCCGAGCTCAGACTGCTGGTAGAAGTGGAACTGCGACGTCCACACCGCCTCGAACAGGCCGATGTACCGCAGCTCCTCTGCGAAGTGATCGCAAGTGTGGCGTACCCAGAACGCCCAGGCCCATTCACTGGTAAAGTTGCCCCCGGATCGCAAGTCCCAGTCCTTCAGCCAGCCCTTGGTGTCGTCAGTGACACTCTGACGGTATGTGCTCGAGTAGAGGGCTGGAGAATTCTCCGCTGTAGGCTCACCCCCATCAATGGTTCGCGTCCTCGGGTTCAGGACGTAGACATCCAAGTGCCTGGTTTCCCTGGCAGGATGCCCATTGTTGGTGATGTTATAGCGGTGAAGCTCGTCCTCCCGAGTCACCCAGGTTCGCGGCGCATCAATCTCGAACCCTGGCACCGGAACCTCATCGAGGATGCCGAAGTTCCAGAGCGGCAGGTTGTCCGACAGTGGATATGTCTTCTGGGCCGGCGTTAGTAAGTCGAACAAGGATTGATTGTTGGAAACAATCTCCTTGGCTCCGTAAACCTCCTCGTTCGTCGCCATCTCAGCTCTGCGAGTGGCGGCATCCCCCTCATTTCCTCTGTGCGCGGCCATCTCAGAAGTTTCGGGAGTCGTGCGGGTTAAGGGATGAAGAGTGCGGGATCGGACGAGGCTGGTGGAAAAGTTTGAAGGTTGGCGCGCAATCCAAGTGGACGGCGCGCAATTGGGAAGACTGTCGCGCAAAGTTCCGGGTTTTCGCGCAAAAGCAGGCGAAATCCGGACGGTTTTGCGCGCCGATCGGGCGAATTTCGCGACCGGAAGAGGCAATTTCGCGCACGAGAGCTTTGGAGCTTATCGCGCGGAAGGCCAGAGTACGGAACGCGGGACCCAGCGCCCCTATTTATAGGCGAGGCCGGGCCCGCGCTGCGCGGAAAGCGCTTTGCGCGACCGCAGCGGCGAATTTCGCGACCGGTGCCCCTTTTTGCGCGCCTAAGTCCCGCGCCGCCCAGGACTTCGGCATTCCGGCGTCTCCCTCGGAACCCGATCGTTGCGACCTCTCGCCGATCAGATTCCGAGGGGGGGCTTTTGTAGACGCCGGAAAAGTCCGTTGCTCCCAAACGAAGCTCCGGATGCGGAAAGCGAGGTCATATTTGGAGTCGGAAGGATGTTTCGGAGGGCCCGGAGGCCTTGCGCGGAATTTCAGAGGCACGCGCGCAAAGGTGATGACCCGCGCGGAAAACCCCCGGGATGCGCGCAATGCGCCGGCTCGGCGCGCAATTCTGCGCGCCGCGGGTCCGCGCGACTCCCTTACGCGCCGCGCCCGATTCCGCGCCCGCGAGAAGAATTTCGCGCTCGCACCCTGGATTCCGCGCCCGGGGTTGCCTATAAATACAAGGCGACCCCCAACGTTTCAGAGGTTGCTGGAAGTCGAAACGTCTCCCGTGCGCGCAATTCAACCCCTTCCGCGCGCAATGACGAACTTCAGGTAACCTCCTTTCTTTCGCGCAAGAAAGCCTCGGGGTCCGCCTTCGCGCGCAATCCCCACTGGCTCCTTTCATTTGAATAAACACTCACCCTAAGGCCTTTGCGCGCAAAAGAACCCGCTTGCGCGCAATTGCCCCGGGGTGCGCGCAATCCGGCCCGATTGCGCGCACCCCCCCTTCTTTCAAGTGGCCATTCGTTAAAGAATGAGCCGTTGCCCCCGCGCGCTATCCGAAGCCCGGTGTGAGCAATCTCAAGCATCCGCGCGCAAGGCGCTGGCCCAATTGCGCGCCAGCCGCCCCGATTGCGCGCCGGCCCGCAGTATTGCGCGCAAAGCTTCCTTTTTGCGCGCAATCTGCCAGGGTCGTCCCCGTTGACCTCCTAAGGTTACCCGCCTGTGTGGCACCCGACGATTCTCATCCCGGGTGCCCGCACCGTGCGTTGTCTTCCCGTGCGGCCCTCCAGGCTTGCGCGAAGTGACACGCACCTATGTCCAGCATGACGTTAAACTGCATATATGTCCAGCATGACGTTAAACTGCATATATGTCCAGCATGACGTTAAACTGCATACTCGTCCAGCATGACGTTAAACTGCATATACGTCCTGCACGACGTTAAACTGTACATCGTCCGCGCTGCAAGACGTTAAACTGCCAAGTGCTTCGTCCGGCAACCTATGCCCAGCATGACGTTAAACTGCACACCCGTCCAAGCTGCACGACGTTAAACTGCCTAGCCCCCATCGTCCGTGCTGCAAGACGTTAAACTGCCAAGTGCCTCGTCCTCAACACATGACGTTAAACTGTACTTCGTCTGGCAAGACGCTAAACCGTCCGCAACCTGATCCCGTGCTCCGCACGCAGGGTCTCCCCCGGTTTGGACGTGGCCCCCACCCGCTCGTCTCTGCAGGGATGTCGGGATTGTCCCCCTTTTGGGACGATTTAATGGGAGTGGCTTTTCCCTACGGGGGCAGGGTATTACAAACCCCTAGTTTCTCGTGGGAGGCTGCACATGTGTATCTCCATTGCACCTCCCCACTGCCGAAGCCAGTAGAGGGTCTGACTGGGATCGAGGTGTCTTTTGCTTTCGGTCCAAGTCCCTTCCAGCTGAGTTTTGCAGCATCCGGGCTGCCCCAAGTGCGTAAGTCCTGACAGAATGAACTACGTGGACTTTGATCCCTGTCTTCTATACAGGGTACGTAGGAAGCCTCCCTGAGGCCCAAGCCCACCACCTGGTCGTTCCGGTCGTATTTACGTCCGTTCGTCCATCAGTGGACCCCTCCAGGGTTCACGCTTGCGTTGATTCACCTATGAATCCGCCCCTGTGGGAGACCGCCCGTGTGTATCTCCACGGTGCCTCCCCACAGCCCCCCTTTTCCATTTCCCCTTTTATCGTCCAGCATGACGTGAAACTGTGATCCACCCGGCCGTTCCATCCCCCTCCGTGCGAGGTGGTTCGGTTCAATCCTCCGCCCGGCGGCCTCGACCTCTTCGTGAGTCGGCTTGCCGACGTCCAGCATGACGTTAAACTGTATGCCCGAACTACGTTGACTTTGATCCGTGTTAACGCGCGGTACGTAGGAAGCCCCTCTGGGGTCCAAGCTCTTTACTCCATCATCCACCCTGATCCTTACCCGGGCCGCCACATCCCGGTGGGGTCATGCCACTTCACTCCACTCCACGTTACTTGGGAAGCCGCCCATGTGCTGGCCCCAGCGTCGGAGGTTCCCCGCAAGGGGTTCTGTCATCTGATCCACTTTTCGTGTTGATCGGTCCGATGCCGTCCCCGCTGGACGTTAAACTCGCGGCATACCCCGTGTTAAACACGGGAAGCTGAGGAAAACCTCAGGTGACACAGTTCCCCGCACCTAGTACGGGATGCCTCAGGCCATCGTGCCTTCGAGAAGCCCTATTAGGGACGGAAGACAGACGTGCAGAGCCGCAGTGTTACGACACGCCCCCAGCACCCAGAGCCACCCGGCCTTCTCACCGCAGGTTGCTGCCCCGCCCAGACTCCTTGGAACGTCCGGGCGGAAGCAGCGTAATTAACCGGTGTCCATGAAGATATGGCGCCGGGAACGAGATTCACGAACATTCTTAAGTCTATGAGGGAGACCCGGATTAGGCGACAAGTTCCGAGGAGACGTCCAAGGAAGGAGAAGCCGACATCCCATCATCCCGGTTTCGATCAAGGAGCAGACGCCCCTGAATAAGGGACGGATGCCGCCCGCCCTTGGAAAGCGGGACTGCGGGACCACAAGCCGCGCGCCCATCCCCTCGGGTTGACGGGTGCACGCGCGAACGCGTCCTGGCGGAACAGCGTAACCCGACGCACATCCGCACCGAAACACATCCCTTTCCACTCCATCATGTTCAAGAATAATTTTGAAATCCATGGTGTTATCCATCCATGCACATTTGCATATTAAGAGGACGAATCTCCATCATGGGGTTATCTTCGACTCTACATCATCTCCCCATACTGAGTATTCCATGTGCTATAAAGATATTCTCCACCCTTGTTTCCCACACCGAACATAGCTCACATAGTATTAGGAATATGGGTAAGGTTTTGACTATATAGAAGAACCAAACATCTTTTCGTTCGAACCCTACAACCATAATCTAGGAGTTCACATCTTAAACAAGCTGTCCAAGTCTAGGCATCTTGACTCTAAACTATGTGTGTGTTCTCTTGGAAATTTTTGATGAGGCATGGACTTCTTTGTTCTCATTCACAGTGGGATTTCATTATTCCAACATGTAACATATTTCTTCTTTGGAATTCCCACTATATGGTCCGAGAACTATGAGAATAAACTAAGATCTCTTTCGTCCATATCACATGATGATAATCAACAATTTTTACACCCAGGTTGTGTGGTGATAAATTACACAACCATAAGATGTCTTCACTTGAAAAGATGTTTCCCCTTTTCATAATTGGGCGACCGCCATACCACCATCAAGAATGATGTGTGGATTGATTCACATTTTTATGAGATATGTAGTGCTTCCCATACTTCTGTTTACGGTCCATCTGTATCACCATGAACTGTCTTGTGCCATTTCGGCCTGAGTTTCCTAGGAAGTATGTGGTGTGGTGAGAATTTTTCATGTCCTCATTCATGTAGGGTTTTCAATAACCATGAAATGTACCTCTCTGAAAATCTATCCATCTTCCCCATCCCTATCGCATGATAATAAACTGCACAGGCATGTCCCACACACATGGCATTAAATCGAGTAGCTTATGGTCTGGGCTCTACAACATTAAACTATGATTCTTAGTGACTATTTTTGCACTATGTTAAACTAAATAACAATTGGGATATTCATATTTAAAATATGATATAACCCCCTTCTGAATTTGTTTCCTACCTTACATTTTCTAAGAAATATGTGTGGCATGATTCTCATCCTTATGCAATATGTAGCAATGCTCAGGCATTTCGCCACAGGCCTATCCCCATGATCATTAAATTTCTTTTTTGTTATCCCTTAATTATGGTACAAACTCTATGAATCTAAACTAGGAGTCCCCAGTCCATGTAACATGAATTTAAACTATTGAGTGTGGACCTGAAAGTACGACCTTAACTTATGTGTAACATCATGATTATATGTAACAACCCAACCCCATTTACCCAGAGTCGATTCATTATTACATAACATTGGCATGATCACAAGAAAGATCAAGTCTCAAAATACCAATTAGTTTAGTAGCCTTGGAATAACTAGATACATTCATAAAGTTTACATGACTTCATAAAATGAAACTACAATAATATAGTCTCCATAGTCCAAGTTCTTATCCCCTCAGACTATCCTTATAGGTCATTCATAAAATACTTCTTCACATCCTGGGAAAAATAAAACATAGAAAGGGGTGACCTCAAATGCTCAGTAAGGATAAAAATATAGCGGAAACTTTCATAAATAAGAATAAACATTTAAAGCAATGTATAAATTAAACAAAATCCTTTTAAAACTTGAACTTCATCATAATATGGCAGAAATAAAATGAAATAATTTCATACACTTATACACATGGATATTATCCTAGTTGAATAATCACATGAAATATCAATAACAACTTTCCTAATGATGGAATGCATAATACCAAACTATCATAACCACATAGTCAAGGCCTTGTGCCAAGACTACAAATATGATTTTGTCAAAGCCTTGTGCCAAGACACTAGTTTGTCTCATGAGACCTATCGATGCATCGAGGAGCTATAGCGGGCTCCACCCGTCACATATTAAGTCAAATGCATTCCTCATATGAACAGGTTTAAACATAACATAAAAATTAGTATTAAAACAAGAATATGAAATGTAAATACTTTCTCCATAAACCATGAATGGTATAAAAATAACACATCCATAGTCAAACATATCACAAAACCATCAATAAAATATATAAGTTTTGTATCATAATAAATAAACTTCAAATAAACTTAAAATCCATCAAAGGATATTATCATAGATGAAATCAAAACTATTTGAGAGAAATATCTCCTTTTTTGAAATCATTTAAAAGTCACATAATTATAAAATAAAACATTTACTTAGAAAATATTCTTATAATATTTTAAGGTAAGCTTATAAGATATTATAACGGTGGAAAATAGTATCACCCACCGTATAATTTAAAAAAGACATTCTTAACTTAATTCTGTCGAAAAGGTTAAAAGGGATCTTTTTAGGAAAACGGCGAAAATATTCCTTTATAAACCTCTTATTAAAAGTCAAATAGGGTATAAATTACTTTATCCCATGGTCTTTAAAATAGTAAGAATGATTTTAAGTACATTTTTAAGAAACATGGATGTGGATGATAAAGAAGTCCCAGTAGATAATTACGTATAAACAACCTCGGATAATGAAGAGATTTTGAAATAAATCCTTACTGTGTAATTTTCCTTGGTTGGGGGTAGGTTAACCTCATGTATAATGGTGAAATAATTGTTATTAAATTATACAAGAATCGTGTACATTAATAGGATATCATATATGATCTTTTAACATTGCTTTTTTAATAATATCTTATTATTATCATCATTTTGGGTGTTAACTTACTCGTATATGTTTTGTTACATAAGTCGTGTTTGTTATGGATAGGTTGTATCTTATTCATATACAGAATTATATCAAGTCCTTAAACATTATTTTTAATCTTCAAATTATAATTATACTAGAATTGATAGGATGGAGAATTAATCTCATCGCACTCGTGGAGATGGTAGTCCGTACCTACGCACAAGCGACAAAATCATTCTTTTGATATTAAAATAATATATAATTGGATGGTATATCATATATAAATAATCCTTATCATGTTATATTTATTATTTACATGAATTACACATCATTATTATACCCATCCAAATAATAATTTATTGAATAACAATTACACCACGACGTGGAGACGGTAAGACGTACGTGCGCACGTATGGTGACATGTCATTCAAAGGATGAATAGAATACTGAATATGGTTGTACCATATTTATAATAACATCAAAGTTTATATAATATACTGGGGTTATTATTTTAGAATCGTAATAACAAAGAAAGAAGAAGTTGAAGAAGAGCGTAACTTAAAAGAGGGTGGTGAAAACATTACCTCTTCTTTGGGTTCTTCCTTTTGATTTGATCAAAAGGGCTCCTTAGGTTGGCTTTCTGGTCAAAATATGGCCTCTAGGTTGAATTGAGGGAAGTTGAGAGAGAATTTGGGCAGGGGTTGGCCGAGACAAAAGGCTTTGGATGTGTGAATTAGTGAGAAGGGGCAATGCCCTTTTTTAAGAGGGGCGAGGGGAACCTTTGGAAAAGCTAGAAATATTATTTTATAATAAATTTATATTCGATTTCTAATTGCTCCAAAGTGTATTATTTAATTTTTAAGGTGGGGATAGGTCAAAAATCACTCAACCAATAGGTTTTAGACAGGTTTGGGTCACAATATTAACCTTATCTTTTAGTTTTAACTCTTAGTTAATTAGTTTAACATTTACCATGTCACTTTGTATTTTTATATTATATAGTTAATAAACATACTATATACATACAAGAGACCCACATGTGGTCCATTATTGATACACCTATCATGATATAAGTCTCTTGTCCAATACTTAGATTTTTAAAAATTTAATATCAATTAATAATATAATATTTGTTTTAAAAACATTGTTATGTGAATTTTGACACTATTCAACAATTGATTTTTGTTAAAGTCTTAAAAACATTATTAATTCAAAAAAAATTAATTTAAGCTATAATATAATGTCATATTAAGCAATAAAATTCACGTATGTCATCAAAACGTTCAAATTATATTAATTTTAACATTTATAATAGCAATTATTTGATTCTTTCATTAATAAGGAAAATATTGCATCATTATTGTGTCATAAATAATATTAATAATTAAATGTCTAAAAGTTATAAATAAATTACCATTATGTATTAAATCTTTATAGCGTTATAATTAATATTTATAGTTGAAAATCCAACATATATAACCCTATGTAAAAATTGTTTTTCTAAAAGATATATGCTTATATCATTTTTGTATTTGTTTTAACTTAATTAATATAAAGTGTCATTATCATTTACAAGTGGCTCCATGGGGTCCCAAAATCGACCCAAAGATGCCCGTGGTGGGACATGTATCAACCAATAAGGTTAGGACACATTTTAGGGTAATTTATTATTATTATAATATTATTTTTTTACCCTTATTTACTGAATTTACCCTTTAACCATGGTAAATAAAATATTTACCGAAGTAATTACTCAAAATGTCTAAAAATAAAAGTTACCTATTTACACAATTTGGAAATCCTGATTCCAAATATGGAATCCATTTTTCCAAATTAGAAACACAAAATTGGAAGAAATTATTTTAAAATTAATTCCCGTTGTTAAAACAAAAAGTGTGTTTTTAAGAGATAGTAACTATCAAAAGATTGACACTTGTTCATGTCTCGTTTAATTGTGAAATTATGTCCAATTACCAACATTATATTAAATGGTAAAAATATATTCTAAAAATAATTTTAAACCACTCAAATTCATAATTTATCACTGTTAATTATTTCGATTAAAAAATTTGTTTTTAATTAAAATTTAGTAATTTTCACTATTCATCAAAATATAAATGTTATCCGAGAATTTCCAAAATTTTACCCTAGGCTAATTTCAATTTTCCGAATCCAAAAATGAAGTTAAAATTGAGAGTAAAAATTTATAAAATTTCAAAAACTGGGTATTACTATTCATAACGACTAGTTTGATTGGTTGTGGTGTGTGTTGAACTCAAGGTTGCGTACAACACAAGATACTGTATTATTCAAAGATAAGCGTACCGTGGAAGCTTGGGGTGTTACATTCTCCCCTCCTTCAAATAATTTCATTCTTGAAATTTCATGAATATTATGGCATAAAAAGACTCAGGTGGTTCTTCATCATAAGTTCCTCTGGTTCCCACATTGCCTCTTCCATCTTATGGTTTCTCCATAGAACTTTTATGAGACGAGTCGTCTGGTTTCTCATTACTTATTCTCTTGTATCAAGAATCATGATAGGATCTTCGCAATAAGATAGATCGAGTTCCAGTTCTAATTCCTCATAGGTGAGTACATGCGTTGGGTCAGGCATGTATTTTCTCAACAGTGATATGTGGAACACATCGTGAACTTTGGAGAGATTTGGCGGCATTGGAAAATGGTAAGCTATATCCCCAATTCGTTCTAGAATTTAGAAAGGACCGATGTACCTGGGACTCAATTTACATTTCTTTCCAAAACTTATAACTCACTTCCATAGAGATACCTTCAAGAAAATATGATATCCCACCAGAAATTCCAAATCCTTTATTCGGTTGTCAGCATAGCTCTTCTGCCTACATTGAGCTACTTTGATGTGGTTTTGGATTAACTTCACCTTTTCCATCATTTCCTCCACCAGTTCTGGGCCTATAAGTTTTCTTTCACCAACATCACCCCAATAGGTTGGTGTGCGACATCTCTTTCCGTATAACGCTTCATATGATGCCATCTGAATACTTGAATTGAAGCTATTGTTATAAGAAAATTCTACCAGAGGTAAATATTGATCCCGCATACCCTAAAAGTCAAGTGATCAAGATCTCAACATGTCTTCTACGGTTAGAATAGTCCATTCCGATTGTCCATCTTTTTTAGGGTGGTAAGCAGTGCTCAAATGAAGTTCAGTATCCAAGGCCTTCTGAAGACTCTTCCAGAATCTCGAAGAAAAATGGGGATCTCTATCTGAAACACTCAATAGGGGTACTCCATGAAGTCTCACAAATTCATTAATATATAGTCTTGCTAGAAGTTCAAGTGGTAAATCTTCCCTTATAGCAAGAAAATATGCTAACATGGTAAGACGATCAACAACGGCCCATATTGCATCGTTCCTTTTAGGAGTCTTTGGTATTCCCATGACAAAGTCCATAATGATATTATCCCATTTACACTCAGGTATGGGAAGAGGTTGCATGACTCCTCCAGGCTGCTGCCTTCCAGCTTTCACTTGTTGAAAAACCATACATCTTGACACAAAATCAGAAACTCCCTCTTCATGTTGTCCCACAAAAAATGTTCCTTTAAATCTCTATACATTTTGGTTCTCCCAGGGTGTATAGAGAAATTGGAACTATGGTCATCGTCTAACAATTCCCTTTTTAAATCAGGTATATCAGGAACACAATGTCTCTTCCCGAATTTCAAAATTCCTTATTCATACACAAAGTCTCTCAATCTCCCATCATTCATAGCTTTATTCTTCTTTTGAAATTCTTCATCATCGGTTTGAGAACTCTTAAACCTTTCTAGTAAATATGGTTTGGAAACCATTTGAAAAAGCACTGATATTTCACCTTCCATGGTTATTCCCATTCCATCTTCACTAGATCCATGAAAATTGGATCCCTTTCAATTCTCATATTGTTAAAAACTCCATGATCTTTTCTACTCAAAGCATCTGCCACCTTATTTTCCTTCCTTGGGTGGTAGTGTATTGTACAATCATAATCCTTGAGTAATTCAAACCATCTCCTTTGCCTCATGTTGAGTTCTTTTTTTTGAGAAAATATACTTCAACCTCTTGTGAGCAATATAAATCTCACATTTTTCACCATAGAGGTAGTGTCTCTTTATCTTCAAAGCAAATATCACAGCTGCTAACTCGAGATCATGAGTAGGATAGTTTTACTCATGAATTTTTAACTGTCGTGATGCATAGGCAATAACCCTATCATTCTTCATAAGGACACAACCAAGTTCTTTCTTCGATGAATCACTTTAAATAATGAACCCATCATTCCCCGATGGTAGATTCAATATAGGATCATTGACTAATCTTCTCTTAAGTTCTTCAAAACATTCTTCACACTCTTTTGTCCAAAAATATTTAACCCCATTACGTGTGAGCTTTGTTAATGGGTCAGCCAATCGGGCAAAAATCTAGAAGAAACATCGATAATAACTTGATAAACCAATAAAAACACGTACATCAGTCATACTCATAGGTGCTGGCCATTGTTGGATTGCCTTGGTCTTAGAAGTATCAATAGAGATTCCATCTTTAGAGACAATATGGGCAAGAAAATAAATCTCCTAAAGCCAGAACTCACATTTGCTAAACTTCCCATATAATTCATGTCTTCTTAGAGTCTTTAGGAAAATGCACAAGTTATTTTCATGATCTTCGTATATTTTTGGTGTATACCAAGATATCATCAATAAATACTACCAAAAATCATCGAGATATTCCTTGAAAACTCTATTCATTATATCCATCAATACAAAGGGTGTATTAGTCCGCCCAAAAGGCATTACCGTAAACTCGTAGTACTCGTACCTTGTTCGAAATGCTGTCTTCAAAATGTCTTCCTTATTCAGACACAACTGATGGTTTTTAGATCGAATGTTAATCTTTGAAAAGTATTGAGCTCCATGAATTTGGTAAAATAAATCATCAATGCGAGGTAGGGGATAGTTGTTCTTTATTGTTATAGCATTTATCTCCCTGTAGTCATTACATAACCTAATAGATCCATCTTTCTTTTTAACAAAAACAATAGGGGCTCCCCTTGGAGAAACACTAGGGTGAATAAATACCTTATTACTCAATTCCTCTAGTTGTTTCTTTAGTTCAACTTATTCTACAGTGGCCATTCTATAAGGGGTCTTTGATACAGGCCTTGATCCAGGAATTAAATCAATGGAAAACTCAACTTCTCATTCTGGAGGATGTCTAGGTAAATCTTCTGGAAACACATCTACATATTCTTTCAAAATAGGTACATCCTCTATTTGAACATTCCTTTCCTCACCCATAGTCATTTCATTCTCTTCCTCCCCAATAATTGAATTTAGTTGAGCTACTGATGGTGGATCTAGATAAGAATTAGGTGGTGATGTTTTTTCTCTAAAGATAAGTTGTTCCTTATCATCATCATCAAAAATCATAACCTCCTTCTTATTACAATAAATATTTGCATCATGGTCCAAATGCCAATCCATACCGAGGATTATATAAAACTCAATCATAGGTATGATTATGAGATCAGCAGATAAAAAACATTTATGTGCTCTAATAGGGACCGATTCACAAAACATTGTTGCAATGATACTTCCCTTAGGAGTTTTAACTGACAACTCCACTGTTAAATCAAATTGGAAATATCTAATTTTCATAGAAAACTGGGAAGATATGAAACAATGCGATGATCCAGAATCAAATAATTCATTTTCTAAACTTGAGGAAACCATTAAATTACCTGCCACCACATCTTTCAGAGCTTCTACCTCAGCAGTAGTGATAGCATAAGCTTGGCCATGATCCCTTGTCCTTTTCTGAGTTAAGTTCCCCTGACGCATAGGACATTCATTTTCATAATGGCCCATCTCCCTGCAATTGTAGAATTTGAAATCGGTAGCTTCCTTCTTTCCCTTACAATCATGAGCTTGGTGGCCTTTTTCACCACACTTGTAATAGACTCTCATTCCTTTTAAGAAAGTACCGGGGTGTTTCTTCCCACATTTACTGCAGGATGGATATTCAACTTTTCCATTATTCCCCTTATTTCCATTCCCAGATTGATCAGCAGATCTCTTCTTCTCTTTCTTTTCTTTAAAGTCATAAGACTTTGAGAATTCCTTTTTTGTCTTGATATCACATGAGACAATGTCTTTGTACGACAAGAAGGATTGTGAGACTAATGCTCGACATAGAAATGGTTTTAACCCATCAAAGAAACGACCAATCTTACTTATTGGGTTACATATATAATCTATATCAAACCTTCCTATCTTTGAAAATTTAGCCTCATACATTGTGACATTCTCATCCTCCTTTTGTGTCAGACTCAGAAATTGTTTTTCCATATCTTCTCGATGGTCACGAGGAATGTATTTTTCTAAAATCAGATCTTTGAACTCCCTTCAATCCATATTTGATACTTCATCATCTTCCTACGTGTTTTGAATCAATGACCACCATTGATCAGCATCTCCAGTGAGGCGGTAAACTTCCATGATAACTTTTTCCCTTTCTTTACTCCCCAAAGCCTGAAATATTTTCTCTAGGGAATTTATCCATTGTTCAGATACTACGGGATTTTTACTCCCATTGGACGTTGGTGGTTGTTGCCTCATGAATCTATCTATCATTGATCCTCCACGATGTGGATCAGGGTGCTCCATACAGTTAAGGTTATTATTCATAACCTGAGTGAGTTGTCCCCATATGGTGATTAGCTGATCAGCACCACTTGCATCACCAGCTTCACTATAATTATCTTGAGCAGGAGGAAAATCCATACATTGAGTGCGTGCATTGATACAGTTTCCATTTCCTCCACTAAGAACCATTTCTAAACAAATGCATAAACTAGATCAGTTCATGAATAAAAATGAATAATTCCATAATTATAAAACACTTAACATAAATTGAAATATTTATGGATATAATCCATAATCATAAAAATGTTTTCTTTGAGGAAGTATATACTCATAATCCCTTCATAATGATTTGTCAAGAAAATGAGAGTTATCCTAAGAACATCCCTCAGGAGTGTCTTAACCAAGAGTGCAGCAAGGCCCGTTGTCATGAACCAGTTCTCGTTCGAGTCTAGGTCAAAGCAGTGTTTTCGGGTTTTAGCCTTAGGTACATCTGTGCCAGAGCCGCCTCTACCTACTCGTATCCAGATAGGGATGTATTGCTCGGAAAACTCACAAAATCTCTATAATACCAAAATTCTAGGAAGTTCTTCTATACTAATCCTCAAAGTCCATCTAAGGTCTATGTGCTCTCATCAGAGTTTATCTAAATCTAGATTCCAAGGTTTGTACTAAACTTCTTCTGATACCAACTGTAACACCCCAACCCCAGTTACCTAGAGTCTGTGCATTATTACATAACATTGGCATGATCACAAGAAAGATCAAGTCTCAAAAGACTGATTAGTTTAGTAGCCTTGGAATAACTAGATACATTCATAAAGTTTAAATTACACCATAAAATGAAAACTACAACAATATTGTCTCCATAGTCTACACTCTTATCCCCTAATACTATCCCTACAGGTCATTCATAAAATACTTCTTCACATCCTGGGAAGAATAAAACATAGAAAGGGGTGAGCTCAAATGCCCAATAAGGATAACAATATAGTGGAAACTTTCATAAATAAGAATAAACATTTAAGGCAGTGTATAACTAAAACAAAAGCCTTTTAAAACAAGAACATCAGCATAATATGGTATAAATAAAATGAAGTAATTCAATATACTTATTCACATGGATATTATACTATTCTAATAATCACATGAAATATCAATAACCACTTTCATAATGATGAAATGCATAATGCCAGACTATCATAAACACATAGTCAAGGCCTCATGCCAAGACTACAAATAAGATTTTGTCAAAGCCTTGTGCCAAGACACTAGTTTGTCTCATGAGACCTACCGATGCATTGAGGAGCTATAGCGGGCTCCACCCATCACATATTAAGTCCAATGCATTCCACATATGAATAGGTTTAATAATAACATAAACATTCGTATTAAAACTAGCATACGAAATGAAAATACATTCTCCATAAACCATGAATGGTATAAAAATAACACATCCATAGTCAAACATATCATAAAACCTTTAATACAATATGGAAGTTTTGTATCATATTAAATAAACTTCGAATAAGCTTAAAATCCATCAAAAGATGTTGACATAGATGAAATCAAAACTATTTGAGAGAAATATATCTTTTTTTGAAATATTTTAAAAGTAAAATAATTATAAAATAAAACATTTACTTTGAAGATATTATTATAAGCTTGTAAGGGAATCATCTAAGATTTTATAATGACGGAAAATTTCTGCACCCACTGTATAAGTTAAAAAAAGACATCTTACCTTAATTCTGTCGAAAAGGTTAAAAAGGACATTGTTTGGAAAATGATGGAAATATTCCTTTATAAACCTCTTATAAAAAGTCAAAAAGGTTATAAATGACTTTATCCCATATTCTTTAAAATAGTAATAATTATTTGAAGTACATTTTTATGAAACATGGATGTGGATGATAAAGAGGTCACAGTAGATAATTATGTATAAACAACCTCGTATAATGAAGAGATTGTGAAATAAATCCTTACCTTGTACTTTTGTTTGGTTAGGGGTAGGTTAACCTCCTTTATAATGGTGAAATAATTGTTATTATGATATACAAGGATCATAAAAATTAATATGATAACATATATGATCTTTTAACATTTCTTTGTTAATAATATCGTAGTATTATCATCATTTCGGTTGTTAACTTACTCGTATATGTTTTGTTACATAAGTCGTGTTTGTTAGGGATAGGTTGTATCTTATTCATATACATGATGATATCAAGTCCTTAAAAATTATTTTTAATCATCAAATGTTAATTATACTTGAATGGATATGATGGAGAATGAATCTCATCGCGTTCGTGGAGACGGTAGTCCATACGTACGCACGAGCGACAATATCATTCATTTGATATTAAAATAATATATAATTGGATGGTAATAATATATACAGAATCATTATCATGTTATATTTATTATTTAAATGAATTACACATCATTATTATACCCATCTAAATAATAATTTATTGAATAACAATTTCACCACAACGTGGAGATGGTAAGTCGTACGTACGCACGTATGGTGACATGTCATTCAAAGGATGGATAAAATACTGAATATGGTTGTACCATATTATAATAAAATAACAGTATATATAGGATACTGGATTTATTATTTTATAATCATAATAACAAAGAAAGAAGAAGTTGAAGAAGAAAGGAACTTGAAAGAGGGTGGTGAAAACGTTACCTCTTTCTTGGGTTCTTCCTTTTGATTTGATCAAAAGGGCTCGTTAGGTTGGCTTTATGATCAATATAAGGCCTCTAGGTTGAATTGAGGTAAGTTTAATGAGTATTTGGGAAGGTTTTGGCCGAGTCAAAGGCTTTGAATGTGTGAATTAGTGATAAGGGGGAGTGCCCTTTTATAAGAGGGGTGAGGGGTACCTTTGGAAAAGCTAGAAATATTATTTTATAATGAATTCATTTTCGGTATCTAATGGATCCAAAGTGGATTATTTAAATTTTAATGTGGGGATAGGTCAAAAACCACTCAACCAATAGGTTTTAGATAGGTTTGGGTCACTATATTAATCTTATCTTTTAGTTTTAACTCTTAGTTAATTAGTTTAACATTGACCATGTCACTTTGTATTTTTATATTATATAGTTAATAAATTTACTATATACATCCAAGAGACCCCCAAGTGGTCCATTAATGATAAAAATATCATGATATAAGTCTCTTGGATGATCCTTAGATTTTTAGGAATTTAATATCAATTAATAATATAATATTTATTTTAAAAACTCTTTTATGTGAATTTTGACACTATTCAATAATTGATTTTTGTTAAAGTCCTAAAAACATTATTAATTCGAACCAAATTAATTTAAGAAAAAATATAATTTCATATTATGAAATTAAATTCATGGATGTCATCAAAACTTTCAAATTATATTAATTTTAACATTTATAATACCAATTATTTGATTATTTCATTAATTAGGAAAATACTCCACCATTATTGTGTCATAAATAATATTAATTATTAAACGTTTAAAAATTATAAATAAAATACCATTATGTAGGAAATATTTTTCTATTTATAATTAATATTTATAGTCAAAAATCCAATATATATAACATTATGTAAAAATTGTTTTTCTAAAAGATATATGCTTGTGTCATTTTTGTATTTATTTTAACTTAATTAATATAAAGTGTAATTATCACTTACAAGTGTCTCCATGGGGTCCCAAAATCGACCCAAAGATGCCCATGGTCGGACATGTATCAACTGATAAGGTTAGGACATGTTTTAGGGTAATTTATTATTATAATAATATTATTTTCTTACCCTTATTTACTGGATTTACCCTTTGACCATGGTAAATATAATATTTACCGAAGTAATTATTCAAAATGCCTAAAAATTAAAGTTACCTATTTACAAAATTTGGACATACTGATTCCAAATATTGAATCCATTTTTCTAAATTCAACACACAGAAGTGGCGGAAATTAATTTAAAATTAATTCTCGTTGTTAAAACAAAAATCGTGTTTTTAAGAGATAATAACTATCAAAAGATTGACACCTGTTCATGTCCGGTTTAATTGTGAAATTATGTCCAATGACCAACATTGTATTAAATGGTAAAACTATATTCTAAATATACTTTAAAACCATTCAAATTCATAATTTATCACTATTAATTATTTTTATTAAAAAAGTTGTTTTTAATTAAAATTTAGTAATTTTCACTATTCATCAAAATATAAATGTTATCCAAAAAGTTCCAAAATTTTACCCTAGGATAATTTCGATATTCTAAATCCAAAAATGAAGTCAGTTTTGAGGGAAAAAATTATAAAATTTCAAAAAGTGGTTATTACTATTCATAACTGCTAGTTTGATTGGTTGTGGTGTGTGTTAGAACTCGAAGTTGCGTACAACACACCCTACTGTATTATTCAAAGAGAAGCATACTGTGGAATCTTGGGGTATTACATTATATGAAGTTAAAGTATTTCATGAATCGTCGTCATCATATGATGCTAAACTATATTTTTATCATCCCCATTTACACGACGTAAAGTTGTAAGCCATCTCAGGTCCTTTCTAACGAGGTCCCTTCTGGAAATAGGCATGATCTCGATCCAAACTAATAGGCTCACCCAATGTAATTTTATCATGGTGATGTAATTCCCAAAGTATTGGAATTTATCCAAATAGCCCACCATGTTGTCACCATGCTTTGTGTGCACTTTATTTCAGATACTCATTCCCTCTCACATCTAAAGGAACCCCCAAATGGTTTGGTTTCTTGGCCTTAATTCTTTCCTTACGATATTAGGCTGAAGTTCCAGAGGACATCAGATGACACTTCAAGTTTGGCCTCGGGTTTTTGAATGCGGTCAGTGGTTGTCCCTCATTTTTTTGTTCCCATTTCAGGCTAACACGATATAGATGCTGTGTTTCAAATTTGGTCAACATCTATCCTCTATAATCATGCCCTCTTTAATGGGTTGTGAATTTTGGGTGTCATAATTCACATTCTTCATTACCCTTTAATTGGATTGATTCAAATTCCCATAGATCCATACCTCTCATGAACTATAGTACATGGGAAAGAGCATGTTGGTTATTAGGAGGACTCTATTCTATGATCAAGACCCCACTTTTGTTTCAAATAATTTGGGTGGTCATCTACACCCATGTTTTCAAAATATTATTGAGCACTCTCAGACATAAATTGAATAATTATGTAGTCCTCTCTTATTTCTCTACCAAGGTATAACCCATGTGAACTTAGGGATTGATCACATATTAATTTACTATTAAGGTTGAGGAGAACTAAAATACGAAAGAGAGAAAATAATAAGTCCATACACGTTGTTCGGGATAGGAAACCAAAGAGAGATATGTAACACCCTAAGCTTCCACAATACGCTTCTCTTTGAATAATACAATAGCATGTGTTGTATGCAACACTGAGTTCAAGCGCACCACGACATACCAAACCATCCATTCAAAAGCAGGTATGAATAGTATTAACTGAATTTTTAATTATATATTATCGTTATAATTTTAGAATCCACATTATGAGTTTCTAAGACATAATTTAAGAACAAATTCATTTTTTTCAGATAAAAGTAGTATTTTTCAAAATATGAAATTTTACCACCTTTTAATGGAGAAGCCTTTTTAAATACAATATTTGAAACTTTTATATAATGAATTTGAAAAAATGAACATCTTCTTTAGAATCAAGACATAAGAATTTAGTTTCAACAAAGTTTTGGTGTTTTTTCTAATAACTTTATTATTTGGGTGAACAGTGAAAATAGTATATTTTAACTAAAAACAACTTTTTTAATCAAAATAATTTATAGTGATAAATTATAAATTTTAATGGTTTGGAAGTATAAATAGATTATATTTTTACCATTTAATCCAATGATGGTCATTTTAAGTATTTTCACTTTGAAATTTGACATAAACAAGTGTCCAACTTTTGATATTATTATTTCTTAAAAATACGCCTTTTGGTTTTGATTGCGGGAATTAACATTAAATTAATAAATGAAACTTCTATATTTTGAATTTGGTAAAATATACATAATTACTGAATTTTGAAAATCAAAATCAGT
Source organism: Viscum album (assembly GCA_963277665.1). Taxonomy (NCBI): domain Eukaryota; kingdom Viridiplantae; phylum Streptophyta; class Magnoliopsida; order Santalales; family Viscaceae; genus Viscum; species Viscum album. The sequence goes on from OY728159.1 coordinate 102,046,959, forward strand.
TAGGGTAAATGTTTGGTATTTTTCTAAAAACTTTTAATTTTTGTTGAATAGTGAAAAACACTGAGTTATTGGTTAAAACCGAATTTTTATTTAAATAATTATTTATTTAATTGAAATTTTTTTTATGTCAAAATAGATTCATAATACCTATATAAGTTCAATGTAATTCATTGGATTCAGTTTATAATAATTTTATATAAATAAAAATTTTATTGAACTTTTCACCGTCTTTTACCCACCTCTTATGAGAATTTAGAAATTCACATAAAACATAATTTTACCACATATGTGAGTGGAATTTCTAAAATCAGAGAGACACAGTTAATATCAAGGAGAAAAATTTGGTTCAATGAGATGAAAATAATTTTTGGTGAATAGTTACTTTTTACTTTTATTTACCACGGTTAAAAGTAAATAGTGTATTTAAGGATAAAATGATATTAATATTACCTTTAACACATGTATTAATTATATTGTACATGTGTATCTCGACCAAAAACAACCTTATAAATAAAATACTATTATTTAGGTCCACTTGGATTAGATTAGGACATTAATTATTATTTAATTCAAAGAAGAGTTAAAATAGTTAAAATCAATGTTTAATTACTAAAACATTTGTAATATAGGGTTATACATAAGATAAATTCGATTGTAAATATTAATTAGAAAGATAAAAAGATTTCATAACATAATGGTATTTTATTTATAATTTTTAGACATTAAATAATTAATTAATTTATGACACAATTTTGATGCATTAATTAACCAATTAATGAAATATTAAAATAATTGATATTATAAATATCCAAATAAATGTAATTTGAGACTTTTTATGAATTCCACTAATTTTATAGGTTAATATGACATGTTATTATTGAATTAATTATGTTTTTTCGAAGTAATAATTTTGTTATAAGTTTTACAAAAATAAAATACCAAATAGTGTCAAAATTTACAAAAAAGAGTTTTTAAAACAAATATTATATTATTAATTTATATTCTATTCCTAAAAATATAAGGCTCCAACAAGATAATTATATAATGATAGGTGTATCATTAATGGACCACTTGGGGGTCTATTGGATGTATATAGTAAGTTTATCTATATAATATAAAAATAAAAAGTGACATGGTAAATATCAAACTAATTAACTTAGAGTTAAAACTAAATGATAAGGTTAATATAATGACCCAAACCTGTCTAAAATCTATTGGTTGAAAGTATTTCCTCCCATACCTACCTTATACTTTTAATAATCCACTTTGGAGCCATTATAAACTGAATATTAATTTATTATAAAATAATACTTTATGTTTTTTCCAAAGAGCCCTTCCTCCCCCTTATAAAAGGACACCACTTTTAACCAATTATTAACACCTTCAAAGAATTTTGGTTCGGCCAAACCATGCCCAAATATTTTCTAAACTTCTCTGACTTAAACCTAGTGTCCTTAGTTTGATAAAAAAATCCAATCTAAGGAGCCCTTTTGATCAAATCAAAAGGAAGAACCCGAAGAAGAGGTCATGTTTTCACAACCCTCTTTCACGTTCCTTTCTTCTTCAACTTATTATTTATTTGTTATTTACATTATAAAATAATAAATCCAGTATCTTCTATATACTGTGATGTTATTATAAATATGGTACAACCATATTCAGTATTCTATCCATCCTTTGAAAGACATGTCACCATACGTGCGTACGTTCGACCTACTGTCTCCGCGTCGTGGTGTAATTGTTATCCAATACATTATTATTTGTATGGGTATAATAATGATGTGTAATTCATATAAATAATTAGTATAACATTAAAACGATTCTGTATATATGATATAACATCGAATTATATATTATTTTAATATCAAAATAATGATATTTTCGCTCCTGTGTACATACGGACTATTGTCTCCACAAACGCGATGAGATTCATTCCCATTTATATCCATTCAAGTAAAATTATCATTTGATGATTAAAAATAATGTTTAAGGACTTGATATCATTCTGGATATGAATAATATACGACCTATCCATAACAAACACGGCTTATATAACAATACATATAAAATAAAATGAGTAAGTTAACACCTAAAACGATGATAATACTAAGATATTATTAACAAAGCAATGTTAAAAGATCATATATGATATCATATAAATGTATATTATCCATGAATAATTTAATAAAAATTATGTCACCATTATAAAAGAGGTTAACCTACCCCCAACCAAGGAAAATTAAAATGTAAGGGTTTATTTCACAATCTCTTCATTATCCAAGGTTGTTTATATGTAATTATCTACTGGGACCTCTTTATCATCCACATCCATGTTTCTTAAAAATATATTTCAAAACATTTTTACTATTTACTAGACAATGGTTTAAAGTCGTTTATACTCTTATGTGTTTTGAAGGGAATCTTTCTGTCATTTTCCAAACAAGGTTCTTTTTGACCTTTTTGACAAATTTAAGGTAAGAATGTTTTTTTAACTTATATAGTGGGTGCGGCTATTTTCTACAGATATAAACTCGTCGAAGCTTCCCTTATAAGGTTATAAGAATATTTTCAAAGTAAATGTTTTATTTTATAATTATGTGACTTTTAAATTATTTCAAAATGAATATTTTAAGAATTTTTGAAATTTACTCTTTATCAAGATCAGAATTTTAAATATTTTAATGATTTATCTTTCTAAATATTTTTAATTAATGTACATGTTTTCAAAATGATTTTAATGATTTATTTATATGGACATGAATGTTTTGAAATGATATTTATTTTCAAAAGTTTCAAAGTGGTATGGGACACCTTGATTCAAAAGTCACTTTTAAATTAATTACTTTATAAATGTGTGACTTTTCAATGATTTCAAAAAAAGAGATATTTCTCTCAAATAGATTTGATTCCATCTATGTAAATATCCTTTGTTGGATTTTAAGATTATTTTAAGTTGATTTATTATGATACAAAACTTCCATATTGTATTTATGGTTTTGTGATATGTCATACTTTGGTTGTGGTATATTTATACCATTCATGGTTTATGGAGAATGTATTGACATTTCGTATGCTAGTTTTAATAAGAAATTTTATGTTATGTTTAATCCTGTTCATATAAGGAATGCATTTTACTTAGTAAGTGATGGGTGGAGCCCGATATAGCTCCTCAATGCATCGGTAGGTCACATGAGAAAAACTATGGTCTTGGCACAAGGCCTTGACAAAATCTTATTTGTGGTCTTGGCACGAGGCCTTGACTATGTGGTTATGATAGTCTCGTATTATGCATTCCATCATTATGAAAGTGGTTATTGATATTGCATGTAATTATTCGACTAGTAGAATATCCATGTGAATAAGTAAATGGAATTATTTCATTTTATCATTACCATATTATTCTGAAGTTCAAGTTTTAAAGGCTTTTGTTTAAGTTATACATTGCCTCAAATTTTTATGATTATTTATGAAAGCTTTTGCTATATTGTTATCCTTATTGAGCATCCGATCTCACCCATTTCTATGTTTTATTTTTCCCAGGATGTGAAGAAATATTTTATGAATGACCTGTAGGTATATTCTTAAGGGGATATAAGTGTGGACTATGGAGACTATATTAATGTAGTTTTTAAGTTTATGATGTAATGTAAACCTTATGAATGAATATACTGATTCTAAGGCTACTAAACTAATCGGTGTTTCGAGACTTGATCTTTTGTGATCATTCCAATGTTATGTAATAATGCACCGACTCTATGTAACTGAGTTCGGGGCGTTACAGTTGGTATCAAAGGAAGTTTAGTACAAACCATGGAAGCTAGATTTAGATAAACTCTAATTAGAGCACATAGCCCTAAGATAAAATCTGAGGATTAGTATAGAAGAACTTCCTAGAATTTGGTATTGTATATATTTTGTGAGTTTTCCGAGCAATACATCCCTTTCTGGATATGAGCAGGTAGAGGCGGCTCTAGCACAGATGTACCTAGGGGTAAAACCCGAAAACACCACTTTGAGATAGACTCGAACGGGAACTGATGCACGACAACGAACCTTGATGCACTTTGGTTACGACACTCCTGGGGGATATGCTCAGGATAATTCTCATTTTCTTTAAAAACCATTATGAAGGGTTTATGAGTTTATACTTCCTCAAAGAAGACATTTTTATGATTATGGATTATATCCATAAACTGTTAAATTTATGTTAAGTGTTTTACATGTTTGGGATTAGGTATTGCTATTCATAAACTAATCTAGTGTATTCTATTGTTTAGAAATGGTTCCCAGTAGAAGTAATGAGAACTCCAGCAATACGCATGATCCAAAGAGTAAGAAGGATCAAATCTTTCATGGTATTAATCCAGAATTTAGAAGGGTAATAGTTTCCCTTGTATTATCATCATATGAAGAAATAGTATCATGTGTTGATAAGATAAGTAAATAGTTCTCAAAGTCCTATGGATTTTAAGGTAAGATAGAGAAGAAAAGGATGGTAGGGAGAAAGAAAGATAAAGGGAAGAAGGTAAATAAGGATTTTCCCATATGTGATAACTGTGGAAAGAATCACCTTGGAAAATGATTTAAGGGAATGGGAGTATGTTTTAAGTGGGGATAAAAAGGACACTATGTTCGTGATTGCGAGGGTAAGAAAAAGGTTTCAAATGTACAATGCTTCATCTGCAAGGAGTGGGGACACTACGTGAGTCAATGTTCAAATCACCAGAGTATGCGCTAAATGATTCTATTGGATAATAATAAATTTATGATACTACCACAGATGAAGAGGAGTGACTAGTGTTTTATGTTGTTATTTTTGAATTATTTCATTGAAGTGTTGTATCAATGATATACTGGAAATAAATAAGGATGGTAATCCAGTACTATTTAATTGAGGATTTGAGATTTTATGGTACTAAGAAAAGTGACTCTACAGCAAGTTAATCATTTCGAAAATTACATGGTTGAAGGAAAGATAAACCTTAATATGGTCGTAATATTGAGGTACTGTTTTTGGAATAAGATATGGTTTATTTGGATAAATTATATTGGATATTCTAGACTACCTTGAAACTAATTAATGATTTGTAAATTCCATCATTGTTGGAATTTACAAAAAAAAAATATGGATGAAGTATATCCAGTATTCTATAAGGAATAAGGGAGAATGAATGTAATCAATAAGGTTTTATGGTAATTTTGGATGTTTCAGTGTTTTAAAAGAATACATGATGAAGGTATTCATATGTCATTACATGGTAAAAAGGATCTACATTATGTTTACCTTCATTATAAATTTCGGACTGATAGTTTGGGCATAAGTATTCTGGATAAGTATAAAGGTTTAAATGGATTATATTTTACATTGGATACTTTTGGATATTTAAAAAAAGGACAACATGCAGACTGTGTGACAACTCGTCATGTTGGAAAAAGCTGTGGGAATCATACCCACAACCATAGTGCGATTGAGATTTATCGCCTACCACTGGACTACGTGAAGTCCCTGGAGTGTATAATGTAGTTTTTTTAGTTCTGATAGATGAATTATAAATTTATTTTTGGAACCCTATACGGTTTGGATAAATAGAATATTTTTAGATCTATTGCCTTTTGGAGTGAAAGATGGGTTTGTGGTGACAAGTAAGTATATTCTAATAAATTCTTAGTAAATCTCATAAATAAATTCTTCAACTTTATGAAAGGTAACTAAAAACAAAAATGTTGTCGGTAAACTTTTCTTACTGGGGAATCAAAGACCGTTTAACCAATCACAAGTTTGTGATTTTTTTGTAGTTAACTTTCTCTTAATCCTATTTTCTACAACTCTCCATCAGACCTTGATGGTTTTTTTCTCCTCCATATCCATTTTTTCATAGAATCCTAGTATGTGTTATCTCGGATGACCATTGTACTTCTCTTTCGTTCTTTTAATGTTATATTTTTATTTCTAATGTGGGTTTTCCAAAAAGGTATTTTCTTTTTTCAACCTTTTATTTTCAAAGAGGAATTTCAAATTGCGAGGACGCAATTTATTGAAGTAGGGGAGAATGTAACACCCCAAGATTCCACAGTATGCTTCTCTTTGAATAATACAATAGCATGTGTTGTACACAACACTGAGTCCAAGCGCACCACGACTTACCAAACTAGCCGTTCAAAAGAGGTTATGAATAGTATTAACTGAATTTTAAATTCTATATTATCCTTATAATTTTAGAATCCATATAATGAGTTTATAAGACATAATTTAAGAACAAATTCATTTTTTTCAGATAAAAGAAGTTTTTTTTTTTAAATGCAAATTTACCGCCTTTTAATGGTGAAGCATTTTTAAATCCAATATTTGAAACTTTTATATATTCATTTTGACAAAATCAACTTCTTCTTTATAATCGGGACATAAGAATTTCGTTTCAATAATGTTTTGGTGTTTTTCTGATAACTTTAATATTTGGGTGAATAGTAAAAAAACTATATTTTAACTAAAAACAACTTTTTTATTCAAAATAATTTATAGTGTTAAATTATACATTTTAATGGTTTGGAAGTATATATAGATTATCTTTTTTTCATTTAATATAATGATGGTCATTGTAAGTAATTTCACTTTGAAATTGGACATAAACAAGTGTCAAACTTTTGATAATTATTATTTCTTAAAAATACGCCTTTTGGTTTTGATAGCGGGAATTATCATTAAATTAATAAATGAAACTTCTATATTTTTAATTTTGTAAAATAGACATCATTACTGAATTCTGAATAACAAAATTAGATTTGGGTGAATTTTTGGTATTTTTCTGAAAACTTTTAATTTTTGATGAATAGTAAAAAACACTGAGTTATTGGTTAAAACAGACTTTTTATTTAAATAATTATTTATTTTATTTAAATTTTTTTATGTAAAAATAGATACATAATACCTTTATAAGTTAAATGTAATTCATTGGAGTCATTTTATAATAATTTTAGATATTTAAAAATTTTATTGAACTTTTCACCGTGTTTTACCCACCTCATAGGAGAATTTAGAAATTCACATAAAACATAATTTTACCGCTTCTGTGAGTGGAATTTTGAAAATCCGAGAGAGACGGTTAATATCAAGGAGTAAAATATGGTTCAATGGGATGAAAATAATTTTTGGTGAATAGTAACTTTTTACTTTTATTTACGGCGGTTAAAAGTAAATAGTGTAATTGAGGGTAAAAATGATATTAATATTACCCTAACACACGTCTTAATTCTATTATACAAGTGTATCTCGACCAAAAACAACCTTAGGAATAAAATATTATCATTTAGGTCCACTTGGATTAGATTAGGACATTAATTATTATTTAATTCAAAGAAGAGTTAAAAGAGATAAAATCAATGTTTAATTACTAAAAAAAATTTAATAAAGGGTTATACATGAGATAAATTCAATTGTAAATATTCATTAGAAAGCTAAAAAGATTTCATACATAATGGTATTCTATTCATAATTTTTAGAAATTAAATAATTTAATTTATTTATGACACAATGGTGATGTAGTAATTACCTAATTAATGAAATATTAAAATAATTGATATTATAAATATCCATATAAATGTAATTTTATACTTTTATGAATTACACTAATTTTATAGGTTAATATGACATGTTAGTATTGATTTAAAATTGTTTGTTTGAATTGATCATGCTGTTATTATTTTCACAAAAATCAAATACCAAATAGTTTCAAAATTGACATAAAAGAGTTTTTAAAACAAATATGAATTATTAATTTATATTATATTCCTAAAAATATAATTTTCGGCCAAGAGACTTATATAATGATAGGTATATCTTTAATGGACCACTTGGGGGGTCTCTTAGATCTATATAGTATGTTTATTAACTATATAATATAAAAATACAAAGTGACATGGGAAATGTCAATCTAATTAACAAAGAGTTATAACTAAAAGATAAGGTTAATATAATGACCCAAACCTGTCTAAACTCTATTGGTTGAATGTATTGCGACCCATACCCACCTTAGAGTTTGAATAATCAACTTTGGAGAAATTAGAAACCGAATATGAATTTATTATAAAATAATACTTTAAGTTTTTTCCTAAGAGCCCTTCCTCCCCCTTATAAAAGGACACCACTTCTATCCAATTATTCACACCATAAAAGCCTTTTGGTTCAGCCAAACCCTGCCCAATTATTTTCTCATCTTCCCTTAGTTCAACCTAGAGGCCTTAGTTTGATCAGAAATCCAACCTAAGGAGATTTTTTGATCAAATCAAATGGAAGAACCTGAAGAAGAGGTATTGTTTTCACCACCCTCTTTCAAGTTCCTTTCTTCTTCAAATTCATCTTTATTAGTTATTTCCATTCAAAAATAATAACTCCAGTATCTTCTATATACTGTGATGTTATTATAAATATGGTACAACCATATTCATTATTCTATCCATTGTTTGAATGACATGTCACCATACGTGTGTACGTACGACCTACTGTCTTCGCGTCATGGTGTAATTGTTATTCAATACATTATTATTTGGATGGGTATAATAATGATGTGTAATTCATGTAAATAATAAATATAACATTATAATGATTCTGTATATATGATATACCATCCAATTATATATTATTTTAATATCAAAAGAATGATATTGTCGCTCGTGCGTACGTACGGACTACCGTCTCCATGAACGCAATGAGATTCATTCCCCATTATATACATTCAAGTCTAATTATCATTTGATGATTAAAACTAATGTTTAAAGACTTGATATAATTCTGGATATGAATAATATACAACCTATCCATAACAGAAATGGCTTATATAACAAAACATATAAAAGAAAATGAGTAAGTTAACACCCGAAACGACGATAATACTAAGATATTATTTACAAAGCAATGATAAAAGATCATATACGATATCATATTAATGTGTATTATTCCAGAATAATTTAATAACAATTATTTCACCATTATACAAGAGGTTAACCTACCCCCAACCAAGGAAAAGTACAAGGTAAGGGTTTATTTCATAATCACTTCATTATCCGAGGTTGTTTATACGTAATTATCTACTGGGACCTCATTATCATCCACATCCGTGTTTCTTAAAAATATATTTCAAAACATTTTTATTATTTACTAGAAAATGGGTTAAATTCATTTATACCCTTGTGTTTTTTAAATGAATCTTTCCATCATTTTCCAAACAAGGTACTTTTTGACCTTTTCAACAAATTTAAGGTAAGAATGTTTTTTTAACTTATATAGAGGGTGCGGCTATTTTTTACCGTTATAAACTTGTTGAAGCTTCCCTTACAATATTATAAGAATATTTTCAATTTAAATGTTTTATTTTATAATTACATGACTTTTAAATGATTTCAAAATGAATATTTTAATAATTTTTGAAAGTTGGTCTTTATCAAGATCATAATTTTAAATGATTTAATGATTTATCTTTCTAAATATTTTTAATTAATTTCCATGTTTTAAAAATGATTTTAAGGAATTTTTTATATGTAAATGAAGGTTTTGAAATTATATTTCTTTTCAAAAGATTCAAAGTGGTATGAGACACTTTGATTCAAAAATCTCTTTTAAATTACTTCCTTTATAAATGTGTGACTTTTCAATGATTTCAAAAAAAGAGATATTTCTGTCAAATAGTTTTGATTTCATCTATTTCAACATCCATTGATGGATTTTAAGCTTATTTGAAGTTGATTTATTATGATACAAAACATCCATATTGTATTGATGGTTTTGTGATATGTTTGACTGTGGATGTGTTATTTTTATACCATTTATGGTTTATGGATAAAGTATTGACATTTCGTATGCTAGTTGTAATACGAATGTTTATGTTATGTTTAAACCTATTCATATGAGGAATTCATTAGACTTAGTAAGTGACAGGTGGAGCCCGCTATAGCTCCTTGATGCATCAGTAGGTCTCATGAGAAAAACTAGTGTCTTGGCAGAAGGCCTTGACAAAATCTTATTTGTAGTCTTGGCATGAGGCCTTGACTATGTGGTTATGATAGTCTGACATTATGCATTCCATCATTATGAATGTGGTTATTGATATTGCATGTGATTATTCGACTAGTAGAATATCCATGTGAATAAGTAAATGGAATTATTTCATTTTATCATTATCATATTATTCTGAAGTTCAAGTTTTAAAGGCTTTTGTTTTAGTTATACATTGCCTCAAATGTTTATGCTTATTTATGAAATCTTATAATATATTGTTATCATTACTGGGCATCTGAGATCACCCCTTTCTATGTTTTATTTTTCCCAGGATGTGAAGAAATATTTTATGACTGACCTGTAGGGATAGTCTGAAGGGGATATGAGTGTGGACTATGGAGACTATATTATTGTATTTTTTTACTTTATGATGTAATGTAAACCTTATGAATGTATCTAGTGATTCCAAGGCTACTAAACGAATCGGTCTTTCGAGGCTTCATCTTTTCTGATCATGCTAATGTTATGTAATAATGCACCGACTCTGGGTAATTGGGGTCTAGGCATTACATATATCTATTTATGAGTTGGAAAAAACAATGATATTATGGATGATACCCTTGAGGGATTTATCCAATAATACCACCTTCTGGCTCATATCCTCAAGGGATACATCCCTCTCATTGAGCTTCCCCTCTTCGTCAACATCTGCTGAGTGGATCTCATTAACATGGGCATGCATTAGTTCCTACTCATCTTGAAACTCAATCATTTGAAAACATGCCTACACTGCTTGCTCTTGGGCATCCACCAACTGAGCCTTCAACTATTCAATGAGCTCATAATGTCTCATGATAAATGTATCTCTTTCATTTGATTTCTCTTTAAGGAATCAAACATTATTCAAGGAATTAAGAAGTTTCCAGGTATTCTCTAACTCTTTCCAACACTGAAAAATTTCATAGCATTGGATACTCTCTCATATATTTTCAAACATATAATCACATATAATTATATGAAGATGGTGATCATCTACCCCTCCAGTGTAGAGAACGCATAGCCATGTGTGATGTGACCCCATTAGGGTTATACATTCTTCCTATGATTTAATAAGGAAGAGTTGGATGCACTTGCACACCTTGTACTGAATCATATGACTCTCTTTGGCCATGTCAGGATCTGATTTGTCTATCTCCTCAGGATATGTAGGCCTATACTCAAAAAAAAATCCAAGAGATTATCGTAAGGGTCCTCTTATTACACTCTTTATTTTTCAGTGAATTCACCCCCACCTGCCTAGAGCTCAAACCTGGTAGTAGCATCACCCATGATAGTAACCTACCACTCACTACATGCTAGGGTTGGACTAGATGGAATGATTGGATCTGCATGAACTAGTGTAATCAGTGGTAGAACCTATGTATATTTTTTGGACTCGATAGTTTGTCGAGGATCCAACCATATGATCACTACAATTGGAATCAATATCTTGGTCGTACATGTTCCCCAAAAAAATATGTGATCCTACAAAGGTAAAAACTTAAATGATACATTCCTAACTATGTCTTTTTTTCGAGTCCCGATAAGAGATTTAACCATAGATGATCCCTTGGTGCTTGTAAATTCAATAATCAGTGTTTGATACTTATGAAATGTGGGAATATCTTGATACTCTGAGGTCCCCATTTTAGAACCTCTTTCTGTCTTATCGATGTCTATCCTAATCGTGGATGGTGCTTCAACCACTTCAAACCCTGGTTGGTCTCCAACTTGATCAGTCCCAGATATATGTTTAGGGGGATGTTCTTCCATATCCATGGGTACATTTTCATCCTCGGTAGGATAATAATCCTAGCTATCAATGTCAATGTGTTCAAGAACAAGGAAAAATTTGGTCAGTGGGTTCGAGTTATGAAATGAGAAAGGAAATTAGTGATAAAAGTAGAGACTTACCTCGAGTTGTTTGGACAATGATGTGTCATAGCCAATGATTTCACCGCTCTCACATGGACTTCCCTAGTGGATGGATATTTTAGAAGGTCTCTCACCTCTAGGACCTTCACCCCTAACCTCCTCTTCTCCCTCTTCCTATACTCTCTCTTCCTCTTCATCATCTTCTTCCTCTTCCCCCTCTTCCTCCCCTTCTTCTTCTTTTTCTTCATCATCATCATCCTCATATGGCAGCTTTTTCATGTCATTATTTTAGAAAAGAAAAACTTTCACTAGGAGGTGTAGCTATTCATACTTCCCTTATTGGCATGCTTAAATATCCATGGTTTTCAAATACGCATGTTGTTAATCAAAGGTCACCCTTTCTGCCACCAAAATTCTCCCTACATCTTGTATGTCAAGCACAATGCACACCAGTCTCCACCATAGCTCTTCATTGGACATAGATTGTTGTATAATCCTCTAGGTGGACCATAGGGATGGGAAAATGGCATCGGAATTAAGCTTTAAAAAATGTCTTAGTTGCCACCTAGGTAGTTCCCTAGCTGGACCATGAGGCCTCCCATGAGATAACCCCTCTTTAGAAGGTGGAGGTGGATTCTCACCTTACGATTCTCCCACCGATGAAGTTCCAGCCCACTCTATTCTAACTGCCTAGCCTATTCCTTATCTCACCTCCCCATAATTACCTCATCTAATTCCTCATTGTCTAAACTCTATGCTTTCTTCCTTGATTGTACAAATTAATTTCCACATAATCACCTCTGGTTACATTACTATCCAATGGTCGGCATAATCCGTTGATAGGCCGACATTGAAATCAGTAGGGGGAAGGATGATGAAATCCCCAAAACCTGCAGTCGTGAACGTGATCCATAGTCGGAGAAGCATTCAAGTATGTATCTCTTAACAAAACTCTATGTATACTTTCTTTGGAAACCGATGTATATTCCTAAACTTCCTAGAAAACCTCATCGGTACACAGTGTTCGCAAAAGATTTTGCTATAGATTCAGGTAACCAGCCCACTACCCTTGATGCTTTGAATGTACTCCCTCTTCTCTAATGGGCCCTACCCATCCTCTACAATCTAGCCAATTGGGATCTGAAATGGATGAAAGTTTATGTTTTTAGGGTTTCCAATCTTGATTTTGATCCCTTTTTCTTTAAGCATCAACGGGAGAATTCCAACAGTGATCGGTAAGGATGGTCACAGACGGTCACCTGGAGGGTCGATGGCATTCAAGAAGTCATACCCACCATAATGAGTTTCAACCCATCCATGATGGATGTAGAATAGTATTCATATCCTTTTGGGTGTGCTTCCCCTAGAGATGCATCCTAGAATGTTGTATGACATGGCCAGTATAGGAAACCCAAGATTAACCTTCTTCTTGGCCTCCATGATTTCGACCATAACTAGAGTCCCTAGATGAACCCCAATCTTAGTATCCCACACTGGCAGTAGCAACCGACAAAGAAATGAAGTAAGAAATCTGGAATATCATATATTAGTGTCCTGAATTTTGTTTACACTGAAGCCCTATGATCAGTACTCACCTGCTTCCAAGACCATCCTATATAAACCCACCTTCCCCAACTATGATGGTTTCAAGAACTACTTCCCTTAGCTTGAAATTTTCATATCATTTTCCTGCATAAAAAATAGAATGAACCATCCTAGATAGGATGTTTCCTTCATGATGTATTTTATTTTCAAAATTTCCTTATCCATCTTCAACAGATGCCATGTCAGAATAGGTGTGCGTATCCTATCCCCCCAAACATTCTTTTTTGGAAGGAACTCATCGTATTGGTACTATTCCAGAGGAATTCCCATGATCCAATTAATGTCCCACATAATGGTTCTTACCTCTTCTTGGTGGAGGTGGAAGGTATTCATGTCAGGAGACCACTAACTGAATAGCTCTAGTACCTAGTCTTGCTGATGCTAAAAAGAAACCACAATGTCCACAAAGCTTCAAAAAGCCCAATAGACCACAGATCCACCCCGAAATCCTTACATGTTTAGCGTACCAAGTATGATCAAGCCCATTCACTCATAAAAGTTCCCCCAAACCTGAAGTATCATTCCTACTATCCTTTGGTCTCTTCAGTAATGTTGCTTCTGAAGGTGCTCTCATAATGAGCAGGAGATTCCTCAAGAGTTGGATCACTCCCAAAAATAGTATTATTCATCATATTCAGGAAATAAATGGATATGTTCTACATTTCCATGGAGGGGTGACCATTACTTGTGATGTTGAACTATGTAAGTCCATCCTCGCATGTTGCCCATGATCTTAATCAATCAGTCACAAAGCATGGCATCAACACCTCTTCAAAAATACGAAGTTTCATATCAGTAGACTGTCACTCAGAATGTAATCCTTTTGGGATCGCATCAGCATACTAAGAATCATTTTATAGTTATCCATGACTCTTATCGCATGATGAATATAATGATTTTTTATCACATGGTCCCTCCTTACAGCTACCATAACCTCTCTCTCAGCATCATTCTGTTGAGAAGAAATTTTCATTAGGTTTTAAAATTCACAATGGGACTTGCATGAATGAATGTATTTTTGTCATGCAAGATAGTTTGTTGCTGGAAATATGGGCTTAGGATGCACTAAAATCCAACTAAGTTGAGTGCACACAAGAATTGGAAGTAGTGTGAATGATTCTTTGGTTTCATGCAAGATGCAAACCAAATCGAAGCTCTTTCGCAGGGAAAAGAAGTTATTTCACACAAGAAACCAAAGTCATTTATCATACAGAAATATAATGTGTAGAGCCATGCCCCTTGTATATTTATAGGTGTGGGATGGAACTTTCATGCATGTAGAAGGGGATTGAACACTTAATGGGAATATTTTAACGCACCCACATTATGTGATCTGCTTTTTTGGATTTCCCAACAGAATCTATCCTTCGGGTCCCCATTTAGCTATGATTCAGAGGGGGAATTTTTTGGCACCAAATTTCGGATAAGGAAATGAATGGGGATTATTCAGAAAAATGAAGGAATATTTTAATTTGTGAACAGTCCGGAGATTCCCGAGGGAGTTTCATGCAAGATTTAAGGATCGTGTGCAAGATTGAACATTGTGGGAAAGATTTTGTGCTCCCAATGCAATGTCAAATGGATTCTTCTACACCAACATTTTGAAAAATAGCCAAGTGAGTAGGGTGAAAAAAAATTGACCCACGTGTAGGGATGAATAGTGCATGGAAGATCTTATGCACCCAATGTGATGTAAAAATTCCACCTGTGCATACCTCTCCATATGTGCCGCCACAAAATTTTCCGGCTATAAATAGAAACAAACCCCGCACTTTAGGGGACATTTACAGATGGTGAAAAGACGCTCTGTTGTGTAAAAGACAACCCTTCAATGACCATGTAAAATACACCACCTCAATGTACTGGATCTTACATGACAGGTCACCTAGGTATCCTCTTTCAGGTGGGCCCGCTAGGTCTTGACCCTTTCCTATTTCATATTACATCAAGAAAATTTTATGCAAAATATTATTCTTGTGCACACATTTTCCCTTCTTTCATTCCATTATTTCATGCTTGGTTTCCCCTTGTGTTCAACCACCCATTCGTGTGCAACCATCCAATTTTGTGTGTTGTATCTCATCTTGTGGGAAACCCTTAAATCTTTCATGCACCACTTATTTTGTTCTCTAGGTGTCTTCCTTAACCTAAGGCACCATTTCCAATCCCCCTACACACAACACCCCTTTCATGCACATAATTATCCCATATGACCCTCTAGGTTTCCTTTCCTAACTTAACCCCATCGAATGTCCTGATAGAAGTAGTGTAATTATCTAGAGACCACAACAATATGGTACCAAAAAGATTTTCTTGAGCAACGTATTAATATTTAAGGGAGACCTATACTACGTGAAAAAATCAGAGGTGGCTTCCTTGGAAGGAGATACCGACAATCCATCATCTCATTTCAACCAAGAAGAAAACATCATTTAATTCGCGGTGGATGTCTCCCACCAATGGAAAGAGAGAATGTGGGGAAATAGTCAATGTATCCCCAAAGATGGATGCACTCCACAAAAAAAGCATCAAAAATAGGTACCTACACTGGTTTGTCAAATATTTACTTTTTGTAATAGATGGTGTTATTTACGAATGGAAATATGATATCTATATGGGTTCTTAGAGAAATATTATTGGAGTATTGTAAGCGTATTTTCCAAAAGATCAATTATCATAAAAGAAGTATTTTTATTTTTTTTATCATGATAAATAAGGGGGTCTCCCTTGTTTAGGATTAAATAGGTCTTTATATAAGTAACTATCTAATAGAATATCCAAGAGATCCAGTATCACCTGGGATGATTTGTATCCAGCACTATGAGTGGTTGGTCGATAAGATTTCTAACCATATTAGTAATTTATAGAATTTTTTTATCTCTTTTGGAGAAATGGTCACTTTAGTAAATCTGGAATTATAACCCATTCCAAGACATGTACTATCAACATAAAAGGTTCCCAAATTAGTGATCAAGGAGATTGAGAAACATATTTTTTACTTCATTTGGGACGCCCAATTTGATGGAAGATATCACTAGGCCTCATGGGGTTTACTTTCTAGGACATGGGATGAAGGATGTATTAATATAAAGGATGTATTAGGTATAATGAAAATTACAGAGGCCAAATTCTCATAGGATGTTATTCAAAGCCTCGCTCTTCATGGAAGATTCATCAATAACAAGTATAGACCAGACTTGAGGTATCTAAGTGGTAGGGAGTCCATCATCTGGAATAATATTTAGGAAAATATTATGATAATTCAGAAAAAATCTCAGTTTATAATTGTTTTAGGGGAGATCAATGTTTGGATTCATAATTAGGCTGGTGATCTACTCAGTTTTTTGGAGTGCCCGACACAAGATATTTCATTCAAGAAAACATGAAATAATCCATTATTTGTTAATGTAGTCCCCAATGACTAGTAAAATTCATTTTTAAATAATATTTTAATGAATGAGGAATGTGAGTAATGTGTTTTCATGGATGTTGTTACTATTTTTTTCAACTAATGGTTATATTAATGTGGTGTATATACCTTCAGGTCATGATACTTGGGTTTCTAACATTTGGTGTAAACATTTTATTTGAAAATAAAATTTCTTGGTATGGTGGATTTGAAATGTGTCTATTCCTATTGATGATCAGAATAGGCGCAAGGGTATACATATGGGTTCAAGGTGAACATATTGTAGAAACATGTATGAAGAGTCATCCTATCATGTTTTTTTATCGTTAATGTCCTCCCTACATATGGTTATTGCTTAGATATTTCTATGGTATTGTTCACAATGAATATAAAGGAGAAGATTTCATCAATATTTGGTTTAATGGAATCAGTTAGGACTACCCTGAACATTAGGTGAGGGTGATAAACATTTTGGTTTCTAGCTCGTATGTGTGGGAGGTGATGAATATTGCATGTCTCAAGGGGAACATTGCGTAATTTAGGTATATGGTCACCATAACGTGTCGTATCATGTTAGAGATAGATTATCTTCTCATAAAATGGGGCCATATACCTCTCTTAGGAGTCTCTTTTATGTGGATGTTGACTCTTCCAGAAGACAACATGTGTCTTTACATGGTCGTTGGATGCACTGGACGCCTCCACCAAGTGGATTAGAGCTTAATGGGGATGGGTCATGCTATAATGGTTATATGCGTGGAGGTGGGTTTATCCATAGTCTGGTTGGCTTGATTATTCTATCCTTCAATGAATTCTTCGGTCTTGGTGATTCTTTAATGGTGGAGGAATGTTCTATGAATGTTGGGATATAGATGTGTAACAGAAACAATATTAGGATGTTGTTTGTAGAGACTGACTTGGTGATCATCTTTCATTCTCTATAGGTCCCCATCAAGGTTCTATGATTTATTATTTATCACATGCATAGATGCAAGGAACTTACTAATGGTCACACTACTCTACTTCACACATGGCATGAGGGGAACTAGGTAATAGGCTTTTTGAATTCAAGGGATATCCCGATATGTTCCTATATTTGTTTTAATAATTTCATCTATAATTTTCATGGTTGTATTTCTATTGTGGGAGTCAATTCCGTTAGGAATAAATATTTTAGACCTCATTGATATATTTTCCCATTTATTACTTTATTTAATCAAAAGATTAATTTACGGAAACATGTAAAATTGAATTCTATATAAGATTTGGTATGGGAATAAACCTATTTTAGATTATACCTAAGTGTGGGGATGAAAAGTGTTTTTTAATTCTATCTTTAGAAAATATGATCACCATGAGGTAGTAAGAATATCATTATAATACATACTTAGGAAATAAAATAATATTACCTATGCAAAACTTTAGATAAAATAATTTTGGTTGATAGGAATACAAATTCTCTATAGGAAACACATTTTTAAAACCTATAGTAGGATCAATATAAACATCAATGATGGTTATTCTCAATATACCCAAGATTTGTAAAAGGAAAAAAATTTCAACTTCCCATAAACATGGTTGTACTAGAAACAAATTTACTATATAAGAGAATTAAATATATTAGTTAACTATAGAGATATGGTTTTTTAGTCCTCAATGATGGTGAGACATTATTGATTGACAATGAGGAACATATGTTGAACAAGGAAGTAATAAGTGTCTCAGAAGTTCCATGATTGAAATAAGACATGAATTTAAAAATGAATATCATGTAACACAACCAATTTGGGGTTCTAGTCGATCTTTAAGTGAAGGTAAAACTCATTGGGTGTGATTTGGTATTCTAGAAAAAATTATACATTGATGGTAATGTTGGTACATATAAGGAATGGCTAATATACAAAGTGTTTAAGAAACATTATTTCATATGCTATGATGAACTATTTTTACTAGTTGATATGTCTAAATCCATTAGAATTACAATTTATATAGCAGTATGCAATTACTATAATGTTATTTGATTGGATGTAAAAACCAGTTTACATAATGGAAACCATATAAAAGTTGTATGTATAGAAGAATGAATGGGGTTTGTGCATCTGAGAGATTCCAATATGGCATAAAAGTTTATAAGACAAATTTATATAATTATCTAAATCATGGAAAATTAACTTCTATGAATCCATAGGTTTATTTGATTTCATAAATAATGAGTATGTGCTAGGTTCCGATAAATGCAATAGAAGGGGTAGGATCAATTTTCTAGTAGTGTCTGTTAATGAAATATTACTTACTATAAATGATATAGAAGTATTACAATTCAATAAAATTTATTTGGAAATGTTCTTATCCATAAATTACCTAGGTGAATTATCCTTCAATCTAGGGATTAAGAACATTTATTATAGATATAAAAGGATATATAAACTAAGTCAGTGTACCTATATAAGGAATATAATAAATAGATTTAATGTTGAATAATCCAAGAAGGGATTTTTTTCAAGGTTAATATGGAATATATATCCCTTATAAAATGTATCATCATATTCATGAAGAGAGATTTAGAATGGTCGAGATTATTTATGAATTTTTTATTGGATTAGTCATGAATGTCGTAACATGTACTTGTATTCATGTTACGTGTTTCTGGAGTATGGAAGGAATATATCAAGAACATATTGAAGAAGACCATTAGATTCTAGTTAACACTATCATAAAGTAATTGAGGCACACTTAAGATATTTATTGTTTTGTGTAGGATATGATGTGTAATACACATTGTAGATACTAGTTATAAAATTCATAAGACATTTGAATTTTTTATTTGATAGAAAATACATTTTGAGAAATAGGACTCGAAATGGGGTGTTGAGACTTTATATGTCTGGAATTCTTGTTTTTATATGGGATTCAAGGCCTGGGAGGTCACCCAAGTGTTTATGAAAGTGTTTTAGGAGGGATGGAGTGGTTGAGATTCCTATGTAAGTATCTATAGTCCATTCACAACACATAGTGTATTTTCATGATAGAGGGAGAGAACCCCTCTACCATTTTCGACCAATGTGTGAACCTTCATTAATTCTAGGAAATCATTTTAAGGGAGTTTTGTTATTTTTGAATATGGAACCACCTGTAACAACCCAAAATAGTAAAAGGTTAAATTACTAAATGGTATAACTCTTGTCAACAAGGTGAAACTTTCTTTTTGGGATCCCACCTGATTAACAGTCCATAGATAAGCGTTCTTGTCCTGGAATATTGATTAAGATGGGTGACCTTCGGGGATGTTTCCCAAGAAGTGTGTGAGTGAGGACAAATCTCACACGTTTGGGCACGTGGGTGGGACCTAGGGTGGGGACCACATGTCTGTGGGGAAACCAGTGGTACCTGGTAGTCCAGGACACGAAAACCATGTTATGGTGGGGTGTTTGTGATGTCACAGGGGCCCAGTTGTCACATTTGGTATTAGAGGAGAAAACCTAGCCTTAAGTTAAGTGCATTTCCCTTGTTGAGATATAGGGCCCACGATGAGGAAATTGTTCTTTAAAGGGGGGTGATGTAACACCCCCAAATGATAAAGTGTTTAATGACTAATAGATATTACTCATTTCAACTAGGTGCACCTTATTTTTTGAGAACCTACCTGATTAAAACTACACAGTTAAGTGTGCTTGGCCTGGAGTAGTGATCAAGATGGGTAGCCTTCTGGGAAATTTCTATGGGTGTGCGTGAGTGGGGACAATGAACACTAGAAATGGCATGTGTTTGCCTGGGGGGGAATTTTATTAGTCAGATGACCTATTTGGGCATGTTGGTGGACCCATTTGGGCACGTGGATGGGCCCAAGGGTGGGGATCACGTGTCTGCAGGCAACCAGTGGTACCTGGAAGTTCAAGACCCAACAACTATGTTATGGTGGGGTTTTTGTGTGGTCACTGGGGCCCAGTTGTCTCATTTTTTATTAGAGGAGAAACCCATCCTTAAGTGTAGTGCACTACCTGGGTTTAGATGTAGGTCCCACAATGAGGGCATTCTGCTCTAAAGGGGGGGTGATGTATCACTTCTTAATGATAAAGGGTTAAATGTATAATAGATATTACTCATGTCAATAAGGTGAAACTTTATTTTCTGGGAGCCTACCTAATTAAAACTCCTCAGTAAATCATGCTTGGACTGGATTAGTGATCAAGATGGGTGGCTATTTGGGAAGTTTTCCTTGGTGTGAGTGAGTGGGGAAAAAGAACACTAGAAAGGGAATGTCTTGGCCTGCGGGGACTATCATTAGTCAGTTGACTCGTTTGGTCTTGTTGGTGGTCCCCAGGGTAGGGACCACATGACTGCGGGGCCACTGGTGGTACTTGGAGGGCAAGGACCTGACAACCACCTTAATGCGGTGTGTCTGTGTAGCCACGGAGGCCCAACTGTACCACCACCTGCTCATTTTAGATGAATAATGTGTGTGGGAGGGGTTGAACGGTTGACCAACCCCTCTCCTTCATCAAACATTGATCTGAGGTGGTTATAGGTGGAGTTTTATGATGAATCTAGGTATTTTATTCCCATTGATCATATTTCTAGTAATAACTACTTAATTGTTTTGATTTTGGATTAGGGATTTTCATTAATTCTATAAGACCATGATGGAATCTGGATAAATTGATGGGATTTTATATCTGTTTGAATAGACGTGGAACCAAGAAGCTATATTCAAATTATCTCTAACCATTGTTGTGAATGTACTAGATCATATGGGTTTTATAGGTTTTAAGAGAAATCAGAAATAAATATCCACTAAATATGGGATATTAATTTGGGTTTTTATTTTGGTTAGGTCGGGGGGTGCGCTAGGAGTGGAATGCACCCTATTGCTTAAGATTTTAGTGCAATGAGGTTGACTGATGAGTTTTCTTCCTTATGCCTAATTAAATATAATTTTAAAATGATTATATAGTGTTTTGAATAATTAACTATAATATTTTATAATAAATTATTGGATTTGATGATTGAAGGTAGGGACTCATGATGACCGGAGGAGGATGTTTGGATTTGGACAATCCTACGGGATTAAAACTCCACAGTTATGCATGCTTGGCCTACAGTAATGATAATGATGGGTGACCTTATTGGATGTCTCTCATGGTGAGTGTGAGTAGGTACCAAGTAAAATTGAAAGGACATGTGTTGGAATGTAGGGACTATAATTAGTCTGACTGTAATACCCCAAGCTTCCACGGTATGCTTCTCTTTTAATTATACAGTAGTGTGTGTTATACACAACTTCGAGTTCTAACACACACCACAACCAATAAAACTATCTGTTATGAATAGTAATACCTAATTTTTGAAATTTTATACATTTTATATTTCAAATTGGACTTCATTTTTGGATTCAGAATATCGAAATTAGCTTAGGGTGAATTTTTGGTACTTTTTCGATAACTTTCATATTTTGATGAATAGTGAAAATGACTAAATTTTAATTAAAAACAACTTTTTTAATTGAAATAATTAATTGTAATAAATAATTAATTTGAGTGATTTTAAAGTATATTTAGTATATATATTTACCATTTAATACAGTGTTTGTCATTAGATGTAATTTCACATTTAAACCGGACATAAACAAGTGTCAATCTTTTGATAGTTATTATTTCTTAAAAACACGCCTTTTGTTTTGACAACGGGAATTAATTTTAAATTAATTTCTACCACTTCTATGTTTTGAATTTAGAAAAATGGATTCCATATTTAGAATCAAGAGGTCCAAATTGTGTAAATAATTAACTTTTATTTTTAGACATTCTGAATAATTACATCGATAAATATTTTATTTACCATGGTTAAAGGGTAAATCTGGTAAATATGGGTAAATAAATAATATTATAATAATAAGTAATGACCCTAAAACGTGTCCTAACCCTAATTTTTGAAACTTGTCCGACCATGGGAATCTTTGGGTAGATTTTGGGACCCCATGGATCCACTTGTAAGTGATAATGACACTTTATATTAATTAAGTTAAAGTAAATACAAAAATGACATAAGCATATATCTTTTAGAAAAACAATTTTTACATAGGGTTAAATATGTTATAATTTTATCTATAAATATTCATTACAAATATAAAGAAATTTCCTAAATATTCGTATTTTATTTATAATTTTTATACATTGAATAATTAAATTTATTTATGACACAATAATGATGCAATATTTTCCTTATTAATGAAAGAATCAAATAATAAGTATTATAAATGTTAAAATAAATATAATTTGAAAATATTGATGCCATCTACTAATTTTATTGGTTAATATGAGATTTTATGATTCCTTAAATGAATTTTTTTAGAATTAATAAAGTTGTTAAAACTTAAAAAAAATCAATTATTAAATATTGTCAAAATTGACATAAATGAGTTTTTGAAACAAATATTATATTATTAACTGATATTATATTCTTAAAAATATAAGGATCATCCAAAAGACTTATATAATGATAGGTGTATTATTAATGGACCACTTGGGGGTCTATTTGAAGTTTATAGTAATTTTATTCACTATATAATATAAAAATACACAGAGACATGGTAAATGTCAAACTATTTAATTAAGAGTTAAATCAAAAAGATAAAGTCAATATAGTGACCCAAACCTATCAAAAATCAATTTGTTGAGTGTTTTTCAACCTATCCCCACCTTAATCTTTAAATAATCCACTTTTGAGACATTATAAATAGAATATAAAATTATTATAAAATAATATTTCTAGCTTTTCCTAAGGTGCCCCACTCCCCTCTTATAAAACGGCACTTCCCCTTCCCTTTAATTCACACCTTCAAAGCCTTTTGGCTCAGACAAACCCTATACAAATATTTTCTCAACTTCCCTCACTTCAACCTAGAGGCCTTAGTTTGATCATAAATCCATCCTAAGGATCCCTTTTGATCAAATCAAAAGGAAGAACCTGAAGAAGAGGTAATGTTTTCACCACCCTTTTATCAAGTTCCTTTCTTCTTTAACCTTTTCTTTATTTGTTTTTCCCATTAAAATTTAATAAATCCTGTATATTGTATATACTTTGATGTTATTATAAATATTTTAAAACCATATTCAGTATTCTATCCATACTTTGAATGACATGTCACCATACATGCGTACGTACGGCTTACCGTCTCCTTGTCATGCTGTAATTGTTATTCAAAACATTATTATTTGGATGGGTATGATAATGATGTGAAATTGATGTAAATAATAATTATAACAAGATAATTATTCTGCATATATGATATAACATCCAATTATATATTATTTTAATATAAAAAAAATGATATTGTCACTCGTGCGTACGTACGGACTACCGTCTTCACGAACACGATGAGATTCATTCCTCATCGTATCCATGCAAGTCTAATTCTCATTTAATGATTAAAAATAATGTTTAAGGACTTGATATCATTATATATATGAATAATATGCAACCTATCAATAACAAACATGACTTATGTAACAAAACATATAAAAGAAAATGAGTAAGTTAACACCTGAAACAATGATAATACTAAGATATTTTTAAATAAGATATGTTAAAATATCATATATGATATCATATTAATTTATATGATTCTTGAATAATTTAATAACAATTATTTCACCATTATAAATTAGTTTAGCCTACCATCAACCAGGGAAAATTACAAGGTAAGGGTTTATTTCACAATCTCTTCATTATCCGAGGTTGTTTATATGTAATTATATACTGGGACCTCTTTATCATCCACATCCATGTTTCTTAAAAATGTATTTCAAATCATTCTTAATATTTTACAAACTATGTGTTAAAGTCATTTATACCCTTTTTTAAATTTTTATAAGATTTTTATAAAGTAATATTTCTGTCGTTTTCCAAACTAGGTCCTTTTTAACCTTTTAGACAAAATTATGGTAAGAATGTCTTTTTTTAACTTATACGGAGGGTGCAGCTATTTTCTGCAATTATAAAATCGCCAAATCTTCCCTTACAAGCTTATAAAAATATTTTGAATGAAAATGTTTTATTTTATAATTATGTGACTTTTAAATTATTTCTTTATGAATATTTTAAGAATTTGTGAAAGGTACTCTTTATCAAGTTCATAATTTTATAAGTTTTAAAGATTTATCTTTATAAATAATTTTAATAAATGTCCATGTTTTCAAAATTATTTTAAGGATTTATTTATTTGGACATGAATGTTTTGAAATGTTATTTCTTTTCAGAAGTTTCAAAGTGGTATGGGACACTTTGATTCAATAATCTATTTTAAATTACATCCTTTATAAATGCGTGACTTTTCAATGATTTTAAAAAAAATATTTCTCTCAAATAGATTTGATTTCATCTATTTCAACATCATTTGATGGATTTAAAGCTTATTTTAAGTTGATTTATTCTTATACAAATCTTCCATATTTTATTGAAGGTTTTGTGAAATGTTTGATTGTGGATATGTTATTTTTATACCATTCATGGTTTATGGAGAAATTATTGACATCTCGTATGCTAGTTTTAATACGAATGTTTATGTTATGTTTAAACATGTTCATATGAGGAATGCATCGGAATTAGTAAGTTATGGGTGGAGCCCACTATAGCTCCTTGATGCATCAGTAGGTCTCATGAGACAAACTAGTGTCTTGACCCAAGGCCTTGAAAAAATATTATTTGTAGTCTTGGCACAAGACCTTGAATATGTGGTTATGATAGTTTGGAATTATGAATTCCATCATTATGAAAGTGGTTATTGATATTTTATGTGATTATTCGACTAGTAGAATATCCATGTGAATAAGTAAATGGAATTATTTCATTTTATTTCTGCCATATTTTGCTGAAGTTCATGTTTAAAAGGCTTTTGTTTTAGTTATATATTGCATTAAATGTTTGTGCTTATTTATGAAAATTTCTGCTATATTGTTATCCTTACTAGGCATTTGAGCTCACCAATTTCTATGCTTTATTTTTTCCAGGATGTGAAGAAGTATTTTACAAATGACCTGCAAGGATAGTATAAGGGGATATGAGTGTAGAGACAAGATGTTGTTGTAGTTTTCACTTTATGGTGTAATGTAAACTTTATGAATGTATCTAGTGATTCCAAGGCTACTAAACTAACCGGTCTTTCGAGACTTGTTCTTTTGTGATCATTCCAATGTTATGTAATAATGCACTGACTCTGGGTAACTGGGGTCGAGGCGTTACAGTTGGTATCAGAGGAAGTTTAGCACAAACCTTGGAAAATAGATTTAGATAAACTTTGATTAGAGGACATAGCCATAAGAGAGACTTTGAGGATTAGTATAGAAGAACTTCCTAGAATTTTGGTATTGTAGAGATTTTGTGAGTTTTCTGAGAAATACAACCCTGTCTAGATAAGAGCAGGTACAGATGGCTCTGGCACAGATGTAACTATGGGTAAAGCCTAAAAACACCGCTTTGATCTAGACTCGAATGGGAACTGGTGCAAGACAACGGGCCTTGCTGCACTCTTGGTTATGACACTCCCAAGGTATATGCTTAGGATAATTCTCATTTTCCTTACAAACCATTATGAAGGGATTATGAGTATATACTTTCTCAAAGAAAACATTTTTTTATTATGGATTATTTCCATAAACTGTTCAATTTGTGTCAAGTGTTTTATAAGTTTGGATTTATGTATTGCAATTCATAAACTAATCTATTGTATGCCATTGTATAGAAATGGTGCCCAGTAGAATAAATGTACACTCTAGCAATATGTATGATCTAAGGAGTAAGAAGGATCATATCTTTCATGGTATTAAGCCAACATTTAGAAGGAAAATAGTCTCCCATGTATTCTCAACATATGAAGAAATAGTATCATGTGTTAATAAGATAAATAAATAATTCTCTGAGTCCTATGTCATTGAAAGGAAGCAAGAGAAGAAAAGGATGGAAGGGATAAAGATGGATTAAGGGAAGTGGGAAAAGAAGAATTTTCTCATATGTGATAACTTTGGGAAGAAAGAACCTAGAACTTTCTTGAATGGAATGAGAGTTTGTTATAAGTGTGGAGAAAAAGGACACCAAGTATGTGACTGCAAGGTTAAGAAAAAGGTTTCAAATGTACAATGCTTCATCTGCAAGAAGTTGGGACACTACGTGAACCAATGTCCAAATTATAAGAGTATACTCCAAATGTTGTTATTGGATTATAATCAAGTTATGATACTACCTCAGATGAAGTGGAATTACTAATGTTATTATGTTGAATTTCATTTTAGTGTTGTACCAACAGTATAATAGTTACATGAATTATTGAGATAAATATGAATTGTACTGCAGTACTGTTTTATTGAGGATTTGAGATTATATGGATCTAAGAAAAGTTAATTAATAGTAAGATACAATTTTTAGGAAATTCATGGTTGAAGGAAAGGTAATCCTTAATATGGTCCTGATAATGAGGTAGTGTTTTTGGAATAAGAGATGGTTGATTTTGTTAAATTAGGATGTTGCGATGTTGTATAAGAATACATGATGACGGTGTTCACATGTTATTACCTGGAAAAAAGGATCCTCATTATGTTTAACTTCCTTATAAATTTTGGACTGAGAGTTTGGATATATGTATTTCGGATAATTCTAAATGATGGAATGGAGTGAGCTTGAAATTGGATACTATTGTTAAGGTTATTTTTTGGATTGCTATAAAAACAAAAACCCGGAGGTCGGGCGGCAACCTGCCATGTCTGGCAAGGCCACGAGACTTAAACCCACAAACGAAGGGCGACAAGGGCGTATCACCTACCACTGGCTCATGTGATGTCCTAGATTGAATAATTTAGTTTTTTTAAAAGTTTTGGTAGATGAATTATAAATTCATTTTTTTATAACCCTATACGAATAGAATAAATAGAATATTATTAAGTTTTATTATCTTTTAGAGTGAAAGATGAGTTTATGGTAGAAATTAGTTAAAGGTTGGAACTCTACTTGTCAAATATATATATATATATATATTCTTCTCCTATTCTATGAAAAAATAAATTCTTAAAATTTAGGTAAGGAATTTTGAAACCAAAAATGTTTTATCCTAATACCTTTTGTTTTGCTGAACCGATGGTATTTTAAATCATCATAGATTGGTGGATTTATGGCCCACAATTCTATAATTGTTTGTGATTGATGACCTCAATCACTCCCTATAAATATTTACATTTTTCCTCAAATTATATGTCTCTAATTACTACCAATGTTTTCATAATCGAGATCATAATTTTGTGGTGACCCTTTCATTTTCCTTTTCTTCTTATTAAGACTAAATTTTATTAACCTAATTTCTGATGTAGGTTTTCCCAAAGGTATTTTCTATTTTAAACCTTTTATTTTTGAAAAATAATATCAAATTGTGAGGATTAATTTTATTAAAGGAGGGTAGAATGTAACACTCTAAGCTTCCATGGTATGCTTCTCTTTGAATAATACAGTAACTTGTGTTGTACGCAAATTCGAGTTCTAACACACACCACAACCAATCAAACTAGCCGTTATGAATAGTAATACCCACTTTTTGAAATTTTATACATTTTATTTTAAATAATGACTTCATTTTTGGATTCAGAATATTGAAATTAGCTTATAGTGAATTTTTGGTACTTTTCGGATAACTTTCATATTTTGATGAATAGTGAAAATTACTAAATTTTAACTAAAAACAACTTTTTTAATCAAAATAATTAATAGTGATAGATTATGAATTTGAGTGATTTAATGTATATTTAGAATATATTTTTACCATTTAATTCATTTTTGTCATTAGACATAATTTCACATTTAAACCAGACATAAACAAGTGTCAATCTTTTGATAGTTATTATTTCTTAAAAACACGCTTTTTGTTTTGACAGTGGGAATTAATTTTAAATTAATTTTTTCTAATTTTGTGTTTTGAATTTATAAAAATATATTCCATATTTATAATCATGAGGTCCAAATTTTGTAAATAGGTAACTTTTATTTTTAGATATTTTGAATAATTATTTTTGTAAATATTTTATTTACCATGGTTAAAAGGTAAATCTAGTATATAAGGGTAAAGAAATAGTGTTATAATAATAATAAATTACCCTAAAACGTGTCCAAACCCTATTGGTTGCAACATGTCCGACCATGGGCTTCTTTGGGTCGATTTTGGGACCCCATGGATCCACTTGTAAGTGATAATGACACTTTATATTAATTAAGTTAAAGTAAAAAACAAAAATGACATAAGCATATATCTTTTTGAAATTTTTTTACATAGGGTTATATATGTTATATTTTCAACTATAAATATTAATTAGAAATATAAAAATATTTCCTATATAATTTTATTTTATTTATAATTTTAAGGCATTTATTAATTAAATTTATTTATGGCACAATAATGATGTCGTATTTTCCTTATTAATTAATGAATCAAATAATTAGTATTATAAATGTCAAAATAAATATAATTCGAATGTTTTGATGCCATACAAGAATTTTATTGGTTAATATGACATGTTAGTATTGCTGAATTGATTTTTTTAAATTTATAAAGTTGTTATGACTTTAACAAAAATCAATTATTAAATATTGTCAAAATTGACATAAATGAGTTTTTAAAACAAATATTACATTATTAATTTATATTCTATTCTTAAATATCGAAGGTTCAGAAAAATGACTTATATAATTATAGTTGTAGTATTGATGGACCACTTGGTGGTCTCTTGGAAGTTTATAGTATGTTTATTGACTATATAATATAAAAATACAAAGAGACATGGTAAATGTCAAACTATTTAACTATGAGTTAAATCAAAAAGATAAAGCTAATATAGTGACCCAAAACTGTAAAAAACCTATTGGTTGAGTTGTTTTTTACTTATCCCCACCTTAACCATTAAATAATCCACTTTGGAGCCATTATAAACCGAATATGAATTTATTATAAATTAATATTTCTAGTTTTTCTAACTCGCCCCTCACCCCTCTTATAAAAGGGAACTTCCCCTTCCCTCTAATTCACACCTTCAATGCCTTTTGGATCGGCCAAACCCTACCCAAAAATTCTCTAAAGGTCACTCACTTCAACCTAGAGGCCTTATTTTGAACATAAGGCCAACCTGAGGAGCCCTTTTGATGAAATCAAAAGGAAGAACCCGAAGAAGAGGTAATGTTTTCACCAACCACTTTCAAGTTTCTTTCTTCTTCAACTTCTTATTTCTTTGTTTTCCCCATTCTAAAATATTAACTTCAGTATCTTCTATATACTATGAGGTTATTATAAATATGGTACAACCATATTCATTATTCTATCCATCCTTTGAATGGCATGTCACCATACATACGTACGTACGTCTTACCGTCTCCTCGTCGTGGTGTAATTATTATTCAAAACATTATTATTAGGATGGGTATAATAATGATATGTAATTGATGTAAATAATAAATATAACGTGATAATGATTCTATATATATTATATAACATCCAATTATATATTATTTTAATATCAAAAGAATGATATTGTCGATCGTGCGTACGTACGGACAATCGTCTCCACGAACGTGATGAGATTCATTCCCCATCGTATCCATGAAAGTATAGTTCTCATTTGAAGATTAAATATAATTTTTAAGGACTTTATATCATTCTGTATATGAATAAGATACAACCTATCCATAATAAACATGAATTATTTAATAAAACATATAAAAGAAAACGAGTAAGTTAACACCCGAAACAATGATAATACTGTGATATTATTAACAAAGAAATGTTAAAAGATCATATATGATATCATATTAAAGTATATTATTATTGTATAATTAAATAACAATTATTTCACCAATATAAATGAGGTTAACCTACCCTCAACCAAGGAAAAGTACAAGGTAAGGGTTTATTTTAAAATCTCTTCATTATCCGAGGTTGTTTATACATAATTATCTACTCGGGCCTCTTTATCATGCACATACATGTTTCATAAAAATGTATTTCAAATCATTCTTACTATTTTACTGATTATGGGTTAATGAAATTTATACCCTTGTTTGAAATTTTATAAGATTTTTATAAAGAAATCATTCCATTGTTTTCCAAACAAGGTCCTTTTTAAACTTTTCGACAAAATTAAGGTAAGAATGTCTTTTTTTTAACTTATACAGAGGGTGCAGCTATTTTCTTTCATTATAAAATCATCAAAAATTCCCTTACAATCTTATAAGAATATTTTGAAAGTAAATGTTTTATTTTATAATTATGTTACTTTTAAATGATTTCAAAATTAATATTTTAAAAAATTGTGAAAGGTACTCTTTATCAAGATTAGAATTTTAAATGTTTCAAAGATTTATCTTTCTAAATATTTTTAAAAAATGTCCATGTTTTCAAATTGATTTTATGGATTTATTTATATATAAATGATTATTTTTAAGTGATATTTCTTTTCAAAAGTTTGAAAGTGTTATGGGATACTTTGATTCAAAAATCTCTTTTAAATTTATTCCTTTTATAAATGTGCGACTTTGCAATGATTTCAAAAAAAACATTTCTCTCAAATATTTTTGATTTCATCTATGTCAACATCCTTTGATGGAATTTAAGATTATTTTATGTTGATTTATTATGATACAAAACTTCCATATTGTATTTAAGGTTTTGTGAAATGTATGACTGTGGATGTGTTATTTTTATACCATTCAGGGTTTATGGAAAAAGTATTGACATTTCGTATCATAGTTTTAATACGAATGTTTATGTTATGTATAAACCTTTTCATATGAGGAATGCATTGGGCTTAGTAAGTGATGGGTGGATCCCGCTATAGATCCTCGATGCATCTGTAGGTCTCATGAGACAAACTACTGTCTTGGAACAAGGCCTTGACAAAATATTATTTGTTGTCTTGGAACAAGACCTTGACTATGTGGTTATGATAGTCTGGAATTATGAATTATATCATTATGAAAGTGGTTATTGATATTTCATGTGATTATTCGACTAGTAGAATATCCATGTGAATAAGTAAATGACATTATTTCATTTTATTTCTGTCATATTATGTTGAAGTTTATGTTTAAAAGGCTTTTCTTTTAGTTACACATTGCCTTAAATGTTTATGCTCATTTATGAAAATTTTCACTATATTTTTATCCTTACGGGGAATTTGAGCTCACCCCTTTCTATGTTTTATTTTTCCTAGGATGTGAAGAAGTATTTTATGAATGTCCTACAGGGATAGTATAAGGGGATATGAGTGTGGAGACAAGATGTTTTTGTTGTTTTCACTTTATGATGTAATGTAAACTTTATGAATGTATCTAGTGATTCAAAGGCTACTAAACTAATCGTTCTTTTGAGAAATGATATTTTGTGATCATGCCAATGCTATGTAATAATGCACTAACTCTGAGTAATTGGGGTCGGGGCATTACACTGATGACCCATTCGGGAACGGGGGTGGGCCCCAGGATGGGGACCACGAGTTTGTGGGGAAATTGGTGGTACCTGGTGGGCCAGGAATCGACTAAAATGTTAAGGCGGGGTTTCGGTATTGTCACTGGGGCCCATTTGTCCCCCACCCCCTTGTTTCAGATGAATAATGTGTGATAGAGGGGTTGAATGGTTGACCAACCCCTATCCTTCATCACCCTTTGATTATAGTTTGTTATAGGAGGATTTTTATGATGAATCTTGGTCTATTATTTCATTTGATCATATTTTTTATTATAATAACTTAATTTGTTTCTGATTTTAGATTTGGGATTTTCATCGATTCTATAAGACCATGATGGAATCAAGATAAATTAAGGTTATTTTTTATCGATTTGAATAGAGGTGGAATCGAGAATCTATTTTGAAACTATCTCTTACCATTATAGTGAATGTACATCATCATATAGGGTTTTATAAGCATTTAAGAGAATTTAGGAAAAATTAACCCCTAAAAAGGTGATATTAATAATGTATTTCATTTTAGATAGGTCGGGTGGTGGGTCAAGAGTGGAATGAACCCTATCACTTAAGATTTTGGCGCAAAGAGTTTGACTGATGAGTTTCCATCCTTATTCCAAATTAAATATAATTTTTAAATTATTATATAGTGTATTGAATAATTAAATATAATTTTTTAGAATTAATTATTGGATTTCATGAATGAAGGTAGGGACTCTTGATTACGGGAGGTGGATGATTGGATTTGGACAAGACTAGGTGGGTCATATATATTACACTTTAAAATTGAAAAACTAGTTTATGGTAGGTGGCCCCCTGGGAATCCCATTATCATATTTTCATATTATTTCAATTCATGTGACATGTATAGTATATTGAAAAAGGTCGATCATCCTGTTAAATCATATAAAATACTTAATTAAAATTGAATGCCTATGAATGATTTGAGAAAATTACCAAGGGCCACATTGGAATCTTGTACACTCATTAGATTCCCTCAGCCATTGATGGTTGAGTCTATGATTATAGTTTTGTAACATGTTAGACATAGACCTCGAGGGGTGAACCTTAATTAAGTTAAGTGAACATAGTGTCTCTTTGTATGAGTTTCTTGGTAACCTCTAAGAGTATGGAAGTGATTGTTATGATTATTGTCTTGTATATGACATGTGATAACCTTTTAATTACATATATTCTTTGGGATAGTCGAGATGATCATGGGGTATATTTTCATCCCCCCCCCCAAGATGTGATTACCTTGGTGGGTAACCATGTTGATATTTAAAGTTAGTTGGGAGTGAGGATGAACCTAGGATGACTGGATTTTATGAGATGAGATTTGTCCCATCTCTAAATACATATGAAAGTAAGGTTTTTACAATGTGTCCAAGAAGGGATTGGTTTTATTATAGATATACATAGTGATGCTATGAAACCTAAGTGATTGGGATTAGCCTGAGAGATGAGAAAGTAACAGATACACCCATGTGGGTGTTGACTAATATATATGCATCCTAGGGTACAATAACAGGTGAACTGATGGTATATTGATACTTGAAAAGGTTTACATGGTAATGGGTAGTAAATATTGTGTGTGTCAACTTATAACCCATATTAATGATGTAATATCAATGCTGATTTTATTTCTTATTGATCTACTAGGATTAAAATATAGAGATAGTATTATATCTGGATGATGACGGAATTCTCAAGATTACCTAGGGTATTCAATGATGATACTTGATGACTATGGAATTATTTGGATCACCTCATGGGGTTTTGAGATGATGTATAATTTTTATTTATCAACTATAATTAACACATAGGGATTTCTTAGAGACTAAAGACTACAGAAATCTCATGATAGCTTCCTAGGGTTCAATTTTTGTAACTGATGATGTTATAATGCTCAGGATTACCTCCTCGGGTTCAGTGATAGTGCCTCATGACTATTTATCACCTAGGAATTTCCCCATAGGGATCATTGATAAGCAAGGTGACTATTGATTGACTAATATAACCTCATAGGGATTTGATTATAGACTTATACTATTGGGATTTATTTTGATACTTCAAATGATTTGGCATTTATACCTGCTACTATATGCTCATTAGGACTAGGTTTGGTAGGTATGATGTTTTTGAATACATAGAGACACTTTGACACTGGACAAAGAAAGTGTGGATCAATTCTAGGTCCAATGGTAGAACTTTATAATCCAGAATAGAATAATTATGCTTCCACATTATTTATTTATATTTTGAGCATGTCACTTGTGTACACGTCATATTATAGTCTTATAAGGTGATGTATTGGTGTTTCCACAATAATTCATACTCACACCTTACTCGGGAGGCCAAAATAGTTAGTTTGTTGAGAAAACCAGAATTCTTATCGGTTCATGTTGGGAAAAGGCATGATATTGATTTAATAAGTTGGATAGATAAGACTAGATTTTAATACTAGACGAGGTGAGGGTCAAAGATGGTAGTAGATATTCATTGTGTTTTATTTTATTTATCTATCCCTTATAAGTGACCTGGGTGATGGGCTGTCAATGTAGTGTTTTTTCATTACATTGAGTCTATATGATTACTAGATTCCAAATTCATATTATGTTTGTGATGATTATGTTTATTTCATCTATTTAATATGATTATTAATAGATTTGAGGTTGTTTAGTTTTTTTATTGGTTATTATGTACATTCATATAGAGGAATAGTCTCCCCATGATACAATTGTCTACCTCCAATTTTCATCAACAACCTCTAGAATATGGGGAGGCACACCTAAGGTTACACTATGAATCCACCATTTTTGGAAATTCTCAATGGCTACGGCATGGGGGTTAGTTGTTTCAAAGTGTTATCAAAGAATTTTTTTTTGTTATCACAGAATGTATTTGATGTTTTTACATTTATTTTTGGGGAGATAGTATAAATGAATAATATGAATCTGTTTGATGTTATGATAGATGGTGTCTCAAAATACCTTCAAAATGTGTAGTCCAGATTTCCTAGGAATATGAATTAAGTTTATGGTTTCTGTTCTTACAATGGTATTATTTCCACCTAGTATGATTACTGTTGTTATTTTGGATTATTTATCTATGATTTATGGGTTTTTTCCCTTTTTCCACTAGAAAAATGAAATTTATTGGAATCTATATCTTGGTAATTATAAAGAAGACTATGTTGTTAAATCATATTTGGAGGATTTAATGTCATAATTTTTTTGTGTATTTGTTATCATTGAAGAAAGAGTGTTCAGTTATATAAAATGTATGCAACAACATATATGGTATATTACTATAAAAATGGATTGACATTCAAGTCATCTAGACCATGGTATTGTTTATTTATAACTATAGTTCCTGTAGAACTACAATGAGATTCTCCTTGAGGTATATGGATATGAATTCTCTCATGTACATGATTGATAGAGACCCTAGTTGGGTAATACATATATTTCCTTCCTTAGGGATCAACACCTTGAGGTTTATCCTAATTTTGGTTATGGAAACAAATAATGGGTTCTATTATTTAATGTGTCAGTAACAACCCATATAGTTTTTTCTATAGATTTTGTTTATTCTATTATACATAACTGAACCACATGAATATTGATACTATACATGAATTATATTGGGGTGATGACAGTATATGTGTATATTCTGAAAAATGAAATGTGATCTTTAAGGGGGTGACTCTTTTTTGTGGAGTGTAACAACACCAGAATTTTAAATGATATTTGTTTCCTAATAAAATGTTTGTTATGCTATGTTATATTAAACACTTAAAAATGTAGAGAAACCAACAAAACCTGATCTCATTAATATTTATCATTTCATTAGATGAGTATGAAACTAATTAAAATTCCAAACATTATAACTAAAACAAATATTAAATAGTAAATCTAAAATTTTAAAATATGGATCACCTAAATAAATTAGAATCATCTCCCCAATGGAAAAAACTACAAAAAATGAAAAAAAATATATTAGTAAACCAATCAAGATCTAATAAAATTAAAATATATATCAATGGGAGAAATGTTTTGTAAATATTGAATGTAATAATGAATTGGTATTTATATGGTGTAAAGAGAAATGTGGCAGTTGAGATTTTACCATTATATGATCATTGGTAAAATATAACCATTGGTCAATTTGACCATAAGTAACTATACATATTTATGATAATTATACCATTATGATTATTTTTTATAAGTAGTTACGACCAAGGATAATTGAAGCATAAATGTGAAATGATTTCCTCAACTTGAAGATCCATTCCATTTTAAGATAATATATCAAAATTTGGGAGGGAGGGTGCATCAATAGGGTTCACCCTTGATGAATTTCAAGAAAGAGATTTATCAAGTGAATCATGAATGAAGTATCCATTGGGAGAATATCTAGTTTGTTGAGATTATCCCTTGGTCAATGTTAGTTGAGCTACCCCATGAAACTAACACCATTACACATTATACCCTTATGGTTATATAGTTGTTATAAGTGGTTATGTGTCCATAGCATAGTTACATAAAGTGTAATTCCCTTGTATAAATATAAATTATATTCCATCAATTCCATTTTAATAGTAGTTTTCTTAATAAAATAAATTTTTAATTGTATAAAATTTTATAAATTGATATATTGACATAGATAAACTGAGGCAAGCCACTCTTTTGGAGGTTCAGGGTTTGAATCCTGGGATTATGCTTTTGGGGAGAGCCACTCCCCCAGGATCCACCCGTCTTTCTGGGTTGCCTGGTCTCAACTGGACAGGAAAAAAGAGGCGTGGCTGAATGTGCTGAAGGATTGCTTTGACGAACCATCTCTGATCGGGCTGTCACCCTCTAGGATGTTCTTCCATCTCGGCTGGCAACAGCTCCTTCCCCGACTAGGGCTATACCTCAGGGAAGTGTCCTTTTCATGTGGTAGGGGGGTTACCATGTGTGGGGGGTTTGAAAAGGAAACATATGGGAATTCCCTTTAAAAAAATAAAAAGAGAATAGATAAAACATAATTTTATTTTATTAAGAAAGGTATAAATTTTTTAAATGAGAAAGGTTTTTTATGTAATTATTGTTTGAATGATACAGTTTGTTAAAGAACTCTTATTTAAATATTATAATTTAAAAAAATTATAATTTCCTACAAAATTTTTGTATGCGTCTAGTATTTGAATATTCCTTAAAAACTAATAATTTTCAATATGTAAATATTATTATATATTAAATTTAAAATTCACATATTTATGATATTATTATGATACGATAAACATTAAATATAAAATAGTCACATTGAAATTAGGTTAGGGTGATTTTAGGATAATTTTCTAAAATACATTATTTATTTGTGAATAGTATAAATATAGTTTTGGGGTTTTGATATGTTTTATGATAATTTATTTATGTCATATTGATGAAATAATTATTTAACCCCAATACATGTGATAAAATATGTTATTTTTATAATATTATATATTTAAATATATTTTGATCAATTTTCAAAAAGATCTATAAGTGACTTTCCAATGTCTAAAATGGAAAAATGGATTTTAAAAACATTACTTGGGGAAAATTTTAATTTTCCAGTAAAAAATAAGTATTAAAAATAGTATTAATTTCTAGTGGATTATAATATATAAGAGTGTGACTCAAATTCACGGAACCATGATAAAAACCATGGTTAATTCAATGGTTTTTCATTTTCAACAACCTCAATTTCAAAGACCAATATTTGAAAATTATTGAACAATTCCTAAAACAATTTAATAAAAAACACATATTTTACCATTCAACATCACTGAAAATCCCCCCCCCCCATGATTTTATACACAATATTCCTCACCAAGAGTCTCCAAAATGTTTCCTCAATCCACCATGGTTCCAATCCACAAGATTTTTGAGCAAATCTTCAAGGTAACGAAATTGTTCTTCCTTTCTCTACAATTCAAGAAACTCTATTTTTTATATGTCATATAAATGTTATGTTACTCCTTTTCCATACCTTCTTTATCATACCCTTACTTCTAAATTATGTTTTATCTATGTGAGACATTTTTTCTCACACATTTCACTATTTTCTAAATACACATTTGAAACCCATCATGAAACCTAATTTAATTATAAAATTTCATTATTTTAAATGAAAAATTATTATATTATGAATTCTCAAACCATTTAGTTTTTTAAGGATATTGAACTAGTTGTTGATATTTTGGATTTTTTAGCGATTTACCTATGTTAAACCCATATTCTATTTCCATGGGTAAAATGGTTTTATGGTCAAGACTCTAAGCACTTACATACTCAATGATTTTATATGAAAAATGTAGTTTATTCTCCTTGAGTTATGGAAAAAATGATTTATTATGATCAATGTGTCTCACATTAAATTAATACACATGAAGGGTTCTCCCTAATAGCACTCCAATTCATCGGGTAAATAATTTAATCTATAGAGATGACATGTATTATGATACAATAGTGAATAACCAGAGTTATTTGGATTGGTGACACCTTAATGACAATCCATGGAGTTATATATATGAATGTCTCATTTAAGTGTATTATCCACATTTGTGTTATGTTTAATTTTCGTCATATTAGAATATTCCTCATGTTCTTTGGATGATTTTTTAGGTATATACCTCATGTTCTATATGATATACCTCATGATCACATGATAAATATTTCCCTCCCTTATTATCTTACTAGGCTCAAGCTCACCCATTGCCTTTGATTTATGTCTGTAGGATATGAGATGTAGTAAAAGTAACTTAGGGTGTAAAATTGATGAATCCTTTCACATGGATTATACTAATGTTTTTTTCTTTTTATGTACCTTATTCCTTATTTCTATGAAACTAATATTTATAAGATCATATATTTTGTTCCACGTAGTGAGTAGTTTGTGTAATAAAATGGTAGTATGAAATTGTTGGTATTAGAGGATGGTTTATTAATTTATAGAAAATAAAACTTGAAAATTTTAGGAAGAATCCCATGGAAAAGTATAAATTATGAAAAATATCCTTGTAGTTTGGTGAGTTTTAATATATTGTTTATAAGAAAACATATCCTTCTCTGGATACTGTATGTGGATATGGATCTTACATAGATGTACCAATGGGTAACACCTGCAAATACCATATTGACCTATAATCTATCGGGAATTAGTCCATGACATCGATCCTTGTTGCAAACATGGTTTGAAACTCATGGGGGATATGTTTGGTTAGAAAAAATATTTTTATGGACCAATATGAAGGGAATACATACAAAATGTAATGGTTATTAAGGAATAACATATTTAAATATGATTTTTCCAAACATAAACACCCATTAAAATTATAAGATTCATAAAATTAACAAGTTTCACACTTGTGTTTTGTTATTTTAAAAAAAATAGTGGGTATTATGGGGACCACATAAATGATGAGTGAAATAGACAATGCACTAACAAAATTCTGATAGAAGTTGGAATAAAAAACATTAAGGATGTTGAATCAACTATCTTGAGTTATTAATAATAACTTAACTCATGTCGAGTGATAAGATTCACCTCAAAGGGAACAACGTTCAATTGAGCCCTTCATGCATCAACGACCACCTTATTTTAGTTGATCCACCAACCAAATAATTACAGAATAATGGACTACCCCTATAGAAAATATATTTTCTATACTCTTCTATTAAATATTAGAGAAATTCCTCATAACAGTGAAACAATTTGAATGAGAATCTTATTAGTGGTAGAATCAGATTAAAAATGTTAATCCAAAACGTGAGATTGAGGCTATAGAGTTGGAAGAGTTCAGGGGAATCTTTTTTAATAAATATTTTCCCATTTTGGATTAAATAAAAATGGAGAAAGAATTCTTATAGGTGAAGAAGAAGGAAACAAAATAGGTTGGAACCTATTAATTCAACTTTACAAGACCTTCTCAATGAACCTCTATCTTTGTTATGGATACTAAGGGAATTTAGATTTTTTTGGGGTGGATTGAGACCCCATATTTAGTGGAATTTAGAAAATCAATATTTCGAAAGCTATCATCTTGGTGGATGAGCCGGACCGGTGTAATATTTTGGTATCCTCTTCTGGTAGATTCTGCAGTCATGGTTTTAGGAACCTAACCCATTATAGTATGGGTATGGACTTGTGGGATTCGAAGATTTGGTGCTAGGAGATCCCAGAGAAGATGAAATTCCTGGTTTGGTGCCTGAGGAATAATGTTATACCAACAGATGAGAATGTGAAAAAGTGAGGCGCAAGTCTGACTTCCTGGTGCCAATGTTATAGTAGGTCACAACAGGAAATGTCGGAGAACCATTTCTTCCATGGTTATTGGGCCAAAGGCATCTGGTCTTTCCTACAATAAGGGCTGAATCTCTACACCTCCTTTGGTCCCATGCAGGAGGTTATTTTGAGTTAGTTCTAGGGGTCAGGGTAATTGTGGATAGAGGTTCAGATCCCCAGGATGATTTTTTCATCTTCTTGTTGGGTTCTCTAGGAATCCAGGAACAAAGTCAGGTATGAAGCCAAGACTTCAGGCTACTATTTACAGGTGTGGGTGAGCCTGTTTGTGAGGGAGTTGGGGGCTATTATTAAAAAGGAAAGGTAGTCTATGAGTTTGAGAATATTTATCCCTGATCTTTGCTCGGTTTTGGTTTCCATCCAACTCAACCAGGGCTGATGGGTGTGATTGGTCCCTCTTTGTACGGGGCTAAAATTGAATGTGTATTGATCTTGCTTGAATGGAAAAATGAGAGGGGGATGGGATGGTTCGTGACAGTGGGGGTTCCATGATTATGGGCTTTAGTTCTTACTTTGGTGTTTGTAATTCCTTGGGTGTGGTAGCTAAAGCCTTGGTCCTAGGTATTTCCTTATGTAGGCAGCTCAATATCCACATAACTGAAGTAGAGACTAATTCTGCTATAATGGTCAAATTTCTTCAGGGCAATGGGGCCATCCCTGGGAGCTAGTTTATATAGTCTGGTACTGTAATACCATTTCCAACCATAATATTTCGATCAAGAAAACTTGTTATGAAGGGAATTATGCGTCTGACTTGTTTCCTACTAAGGGAACATCAGGAGAGAGACTGATTACCAACACTATATTGGGATCTCTTCCTGATTATTGAAAATTCACTATCAGAAAGAACGCTCTTGGTCTCCATTATTTTCTCCCTCTTTGATGACTTTGGTTGTATGCTCTCTATTTTTTATTTTGAATAAAAATTACTTTTCAAGTGAATAAGGAGATCATATAGAGTTCTATGAAGGTTGAATTTGAGTTTGGAGAGATGTAGTGAGCACATAGTTCAAATGAAAATAAGATATAAATAGATCCAAATTCATGGATAAACATTGATCATGGAAGAGGAGGAAAGAAAGTGAAACTTTCCATGTGTAATATTTTTGTGAAGAAGCATTCGAGGAACTACATTCTTGGTAGTGTAATGTTTTATATGTAAAGAAGAGATGGACATATAGCTCCGAGCTATTTTATGGATGTGAAGCTTAATATTATTAACACTAATGAGAAAGGGAAGATGTGGTATGCCCAACATGAAGTTCAATTATTCATGTTTGGGTAGCCTGTTCTACTTTCCAATCAATAACAAAATCAAAAGATAATGGAGGGAAACCACCATCAAACTTAGCATAGGAAAATGTAGAAATTTTGGACATTTTCTATAATGATGTCTAATGTAGAGGCTCTAAATTATGTGGTGGTAGCTAAACACATTGTTCTATCCAATCTAAAAAGTAAATTGTTTGTTTCAAGTTCTAAAAATTCGTTTATTTAATATATGATTTCAAAAAATATAGAACAAATACTTTAGCTTATTGAAGTAATTTTATTAGTTAAAAATCATGGAGGGATTTTTCTAATTTCAATAGTGTATTGAAATAATAACATTAACTATTGAGAGTACAATATAATCACAGATATAATAGTTATTCCCATGATGAAATTTGACACAATACAAGGGATGGATTGTCTCTCAATGTATAATGGAATGATGAGGTATATAAGAAATAAAATTTTAATATCCTTGAATGGAAACCTGTAGTTATTTTCAAAGGGGAGATATCCAAACATGAGATTTGTCTATAAGTACCCACCATATCCTTATTTATAGAGATGATAAGTGTAGTGGGATAATGAAATGATAGTATAAGAAGGGAAATTTTCTATATTATTCAAGAATAAATTAACATATTTTCTAAAACGTTACCTAGACCTCCCACACATATAGAGACATTTTTATCCATTTAACTAATACATGGATCCAATCTATTATAGAAGACCCATATAAAATGAAAAATGTAGAGCTAGAGGTACTAAATAATCAATATAAAGATGTTTTGGAGGGATTTATTTGACCAAGTGTGTCTCCTTAGGGATCACATGTTCTATTTATAAGTAAAATGGATGGATCAATGTGTCAATGAATTTATTATATAGAACTTAATGAAATCATAGATAATAAAAAGTACCCTCTCCCATGGATTGATGATTTATCTGACCAGTATCATAGGGATTATTTATTTTCATAGATTGACCACCAATATGCGTATGGTAAATTGACTGTTAGGAAAGAAGATATTCAAAAGACTGCATTCTGAACAAAATTTTTGGATTTAAAGTTTTTTGTTATACTTATAGACTTGACTAATTATCCTATTATATTTAAGAATTTTATTAATAGAGTTTTTGGGGACTAAATTGATAAATTCATGGTAGTTTTTATTGATGAAATTGTAATATATTTCATAATTAATGAGGATAATGAGGATAATAAAAACTTTTATTGAAAACTCTATGGAAGGAGATGCTAGATGGAAAATATATAATGTGTGAATTATGGTTACAACATGTTTCATTATTGAGGAACATTTTAATAAATGATGAATTATTAGTTGGACCAACTAATAAAAAGGCAGTTGAGGAGTGGCCTCATCCTACAATAGTAACTAAGATTTGTAGTTTCATTGGTTAAGAAATATATTATTGGAGGTTTGTGAAAAACATTTCATGAATTTATAATTTTATAACCATGTTAACTAGAAAATGATATAAGTTCATATTGATAAATGAGTTTGAAGAATATTTCTAAGAACTGAAAAATATATCATTTGTTGAACCTATGTTAACATTACCCTCTATCAGAAAAGGATTTTCTATATATTGTTATCTGTCTATAAAAGGTATGGGGATAATCCCTATGAGATACGAAGTGGTTATCACTTATGTATCTCTATAGTTAAATCCTCATGAGAATAATTATCGTATGCATGATTTGGAGTTAGTTGTAGTTATTTTTGATATAAAGATATGGAGGAACTACCTTTAAGGGTTGAGATGTGATATATTAAAATATAACTAATATTCAATGTATAGATTCAAAAAATGGAATTGAACATGAGACAAAGGATATGGTTGGAAATTTATACAAACTATGACTGTTCAATTCATTATCTCCTTGAAAGGGAATAAAAATTCAGTGATTCATTAAGTAGGAAAGAAACTATTATGGTTGGAATGATGAGTATTCAGGGATATCCATTGATCAAGGACCTATTAAGGTTGGACATGGAAATCATTATGGAAGGGACATCAT
This sequence comes from Viscum album, assembly GCA_963277665.1. Lineage (NCBI taxonomy): Eukaryota > Viridiplantae > Streptophyta > Magnoliopsida > Santalales > Viscaceae > Viscum > Viscum album. Next base: position 102,091,003 of record OY728159.1, read on the forward strand.
CATTCAAACATTTATGATTTCCAAAGAAATATATCCATTGTAAGTGGCCATAGTGATGATGGGGTAGGTCGTGGCCGCGCCCCCGCCTCTACTTCCCGACCCACTCTAGCCGGGGAGTTGGGTTGATGCTCCTCCCCCTATCATGTTCCCCTCTTGTGACCTTTCCTTTTCCCCTATCATTGACCTATCTTCTCTCCCTCAATTTCCTCTTATTTAAGTGTTCCCTGAAGTCCATTCTTATGTGAATGGAGTTCCATCATTTCCAATTTCTCCCATGGAGTTCACGAATGCTTCGACAATGCTGGATCCTACCATTGTTGCTCATTTTGGGAAGAAGCGACCCTTAGTAGATGCATTCTATAGGTTTGTTTTCTCTTCTTGGAAGGTTCAGGATATGGTGTTTATCTATATTTTAGATTCAATGCACATTCATATTCATTTTTAATCTGTGAAATATCAGATCAATTCTTGGGCCAAGGCTCTATAAGCTATGGATGGATTCCAGTTAAATCTATTTTAGTGGTCCTTTGATTTCCATCTAAGGTGTGACCATTTGGTTACAGCGCTTTGGATTTTTCTTCATAGTCTTCCATTACCTTTCCCAAATCTATAAATTCATCCGTTAATCAGAAATATTATAGGTTTCTACCTTTGTTCAGATGCCCACACTAGCACTATTTATCATCCAGTCTCCACGTGAATTTGCGTCGAAGTTGATGTTTCGAAGGGGCAGTTTCACTCCATAGTAATTGAGATTGAATGAGATATCTACTAGAATCAGTAGGTTTATTTCAACTCATGGGTTCCACTCTTCATTTGATATCATCATTTGGGTCATAATACAGACAGATTCCATCGAATCCCCTCTGATCCTGCTCGGAATGATACCCTTCAGGGTATCATGGAAGGTGGCTTGTCTGATGAAGGCATTTTCAATAGAACTGGTCATCGGGGTGTAGGAGGGAATGAAATCCCTTCCATTGATTAGAATTAGGTTATCACGTCGAATCCAGTAGCCAGTGTGGTGGTAGAGCCTTGCTATCTGAGTTTCAGTAAGTCATTTCTGGCAGATGACCAGGGCAAAGCTGCAGATCCAAGAAAGAGCAACCGAGGTGGTCCGCCTGGTAAAGATGGTAAAATCTAAATTAGGGCCGGTGCAAGGTCTAGTGTTGGTTGTGCCGATTGTAGTCAGTGGAATGGCATGGTTGAGGATATATAGTGTTTCGATAGAGCAATAAAACAAAAAATAGTAAAGAGATTATATCCTAAACTGAGTGTAATAGATATCTTTAACAGGATGCAGAGAAATTTGGCGATTCCTCCATGAAACAACATGTTTACACAGGGATCATAGACTATTGTGGTGGTTGAAGCATATTCGGATATGAAAAATGCTCAGTCTCAGGCTTTGTGGAACTCTACTGTAGCTATTGGTCCAACTTCCAAGGGTGTAGTGATCCATATTCCATGTACCTATACGATGGTTGTGTGTGATGGTGATAGAAACAAATATAACAGGATGATAGATTCTACTAGAAAGGGTATGAACAAGGATGGATAGGAGTGGGATAATCCTACACATGTTTTAGGAAGACCGTTGATCAATAGTTAGGGAGCCAACTTGGGGAGGATTATTCCTACCTCAACTTAAACAACCAATTTGAATGTTTAAGTAATCAAGGAGAGTTGGAAGGATACATTAACTATCCCTCGGAGGCCTAGTCTGATGGAGATGGATAGCCCTCAGATGAAATTTGTTTTGGAGGTTTTAGTGAAAATATTCACAATCAATGAAGGAAGAAATATAATATGGAAAATAGGGACTCGAAAAGATATATTGTTTCTAAGAAGGTAAAATCTAAGGGCCGAAATGACTACTGATATCTTCCAAAACCTATGGATTCTCAGTCGGCCAAAAAATAGGGTAAACTCAAGTAGAACGATACCTATCTATAGGTATGATATGAGGCTCAATATGTTGGTGTCATAGAGTCTCAATTTCTAGTGAATGGAGTCTCAAAGGCAGAGGACCTGTAGGAGGAGATGCACATGCATTATGAGGAGATAGTGTTGGTGATAGAGGATGATATTACCATACACAACAATGTGAGGTAGTATCTCATTATGGCATTCAATTCCTAAAGGGTGATTATATGGATACTCAAATGGAACATCTCATGAACTATGGTGAATAAATGAAGGAGTTTGTTCTGGTGATCAAGGCGGCGTGGGAAGACGTTGACCAAATGATGGAATGATTTATCCAAGTGGATGTTTTGATGGAGAAAGCTAAATGGATTTACAATAAAGATCATATATTTATTATAGGCTTCAATATATATAAGATTATTAAAGAAGAATATATGAAATTAAGGGAATATCTAGCAAGTAACTATGAAGACAACATAGGGGAAGATCCAGACAACCAGGTAAGTTCCATCCACTTGAAACTATAGAGGGATAAAGATTCCAATCCCCATATACTATTGTTAAATAAGTCAATATTTCCCTTTGTTTATTAATATGCTTTTCTGTGAGGGTTATCACTATCCCCTTATAAGTGTTATAAAATTAAAAATTCTAGTTGGAGGGGGACATCATCAGTCCTATCCCAAATTATTACTCAATGATCATTTCTAGATAAAATCTAGAGAGGTAAAAGATAATATCATTTTATAAAAAATAATACAGATGTCTTGAAAAATGGTATGTTTATTAAGATCAATATTAGTCAAGAAGGTGTACATAAATTTCAAACAAGGCTATGTGTCTTATCTATCCCATAGATAAAGGATCTTAAGAATGAATCCCATAACTTTACATTCTATATAAGTCCAGGATGCACTAAAATATATATGGTTGTTTTTGATAAATATTTCTTGGATAATATGAAAAGGTAAATTGATGACTACATATAAAAGTTTCTTAGTGTGTCAACAAGTAAAGAAAAATAGATAACTTTCTAACATTGCATTGCAACAACTACCCATACATATTTTGAAGTGGGAAAATTTCACTATGGACTTTGTCAATACTCTCCCAAAAAAATTCCAAATGAAACGATGTGATGTGGTTTATAATGGATTCAATGACCAAGACCTCCCATTTCATCCTGAATTGGTAATATTTCTCTATTGAACATCTTTTCATGATATGTGTAAAGGAATTGGTGTGGTTATATTAGGAACCAAATAAATTCATTTCTGATCATTTTCTAAGGTTCACATGTAACTTATGGAGATGTATTCAAAATTCTATGAATGTTGAATTGAATTTTATTATGGAATATCATCCCTAAATTTATGTCCAATATGAATTTTCTATTAAAAACATTAGGTAATGATAAGTACATGCTCAATAAAATCTATGTTTTTATGGGATCAACACCTCCCATTATTTGAGTTATCATACGAAAACATCATTCACTGAAGTATTCAAATGGAATCCTATGAAGATCTATATTGTAAGAGATTTGGAAATCATACGTTTTGTGATTATGTTGGTGATAAAATGTTTCTTGGGCCCAATCATATGAAATTGATGATAGTAATGGGTTATGCATTCCAACAACATATAACTGCTACTCAGAGTTGAAAGAAGATGTATTCTGAAAATCATCAATTGGACATGGAGTTTGATGTTTGAGGCAATGTTTTGATATGGATATCACTATTGAATATAGTCTTTTATTTTTGGAAAAAATGGGAAGATTAGTCTTAGGAACATTGGCCCCATTGAAATCATTGATCACATAGAAGTAGTGTCATATCTAATTGAACTTCCACAAAATATTTCTCATGTCCATGATGTATTCTATGTATCTCTCCTGATGAATTATATTCCTAAACCCTTACATATTCGGAATCTAGAGTCTATACAATTATTACATACCTCTCCTATGGGGAGAAACTAATTGAGATCTTGGACCATAGAGGAAATTTTCTACAAAAAAATATTATCCACCTTATCAAAGAGTTGTAGAGGATCCATAATTATGAAGAGGAGACATGGGAACTAGATAAATCAATGAAACAGAATTACCCTAAATGGTTATCAACCAATAGTATGAGTTGAAATTTGAGGGATGAAACTTCTATTGGGGGAAGAATGTTATGACCTGATATTTTTAAAAGTTATTTGTTTCTAGAGAAAATGTGTGTTATATTATATTATATTACACATGTAAAAAATATAGTGGAACTAACAAAACATTATCTCATTAATAATGATCATAACATTATTCATCTATGAAACACATTAAGATTCCAAACATTACAACCAGACAAAAAAATATAAAATAGAAATGATAATATGGGAAAATATGGATCTACATTATCTATTAGAGTCACCCCACCTATATGAAACACAACAGAAATGATACAAAATATTATTAAACCAACCAAAATCTTATAAAATAAAAATATTCAACTATGGTAGAAATTGATGTGAATATTGAGTGAAATAATGAATTGTTATTAATAGGGTATAAATATATTTTTCACCATTAGAATTTTACCATTTCAATACCATTGGTAAAATATGACCATTGGTTAATATAACCATTAGTGAATTCTACCATTAGAAACTATTATTATTGGTGATAATTTTAATTTTATAATTAGTGTTTATAAGTAGAAATAATGGAAAATAATTGACAGAGAAAAGATAAAAAATGGCCACAACCAATAGAGTCATTCCATTGGAATACCATTTTTTGGAACATAAAACAGAGTTAAGATAATTGGGTTTCTATTTTAACCAAGCCCAATGTGAGCTTCAACAAGTGAAGCATTAACAAAATCACCTACAGTAGTTGTTCAAGTTATTAGAGATTACTAATAGGTCAATGATAAGTGAGTCAGCCCATAAAACTTCCTCCACCATATACCTTACACTTAGGGTGTATGTGGGTGATACAAGGTGTCACATGTCTAGGCCTTAGTTAAATAAAGTCTAGTTCCATTTTATAAATAAAATTCGTATTCTTTAAATTTTATTTTTAGTATAGTTGTTTAATAAAATATATGTTTATTTGTGTTGAATTTGATAAATTAATTTTTGGACACAAATAAAACATACTTTATTTTTTATTAATGATATAAATCTTTATCCTAATCTAAGATTTTATAAATAATTTCTATTTAAAATTTTTATTCCATTAAAAAATATAATTTAAATAAAAATGCTAATATAATTTTATAATGTCCTGGAAAAAATTTATACGTGTCAAATATTTGATTATGCCTTTAAAAGTAATTTTTTTCCAATAAATAAGAATTATTATATTTAAAAGTTTAAAATTAAATATACAGATAATTATTATGATAAAAGAAACATTATATTTTATATAATAATGTTAATATTAGTTTACAGTTAATTTATGAGAATTATATAAAATAATTTATTTTTTTTGTGAATAGTTAAAATTTAGTTTTGGATTTTAAGTATGTTTTCTGACTTCATATTTATGTCATAATGATGTAATAAATAAAAAACCACAATCCATGCCCTCAGATATGTTATTATATTATTATTATGTATTTTAATTTATTTTAATCAATTTCCAAACCTATAAGTGATTTTCAAAATTATAAAATGGAAAAGTATATTTTAAAAACATTACATTATGGAAGATTTTTGTTTCCTTGCCAGAAAAAGTTATAAAAATGGGGTTAAATTGTAGTGTATTAAAATATGAAAAAATGTTACTCAAATTCCAAAAACTATGATTAGGGATAATGGTTAATCCAAATTTTCCACAACCTAGATCTCCAAGTCCGATATTTGAAAATTATTAAACAATTCCACCACTTTTGCTATAAATACCCACCCATTTCTCCATTCCCCTTTAATAATAATTCATACACCAAAAATTTAGGCTCAATTTACTCCCTAAGAGTCCCCATGATTTCTTGACGCCCCTAAGGATCCAATCATCATGATTTCATTGTACTCCATCAAGGAAAGGGAATTATCCTTCCTTTATCATCAATTCAAGAACCAATTATTTGAATATGTCTTCTAAATGTTATGTTAATCTATTTTCAAACATTTTTTTTATCATACACGTACTGAAATATTATCTTATTATTAGTGGGATACCTCCATTCCCCCTCAATTAACCATTTTATATATCCATGTTTTATACCTATCATAATTCCATTTCTATTTCTCAAATTTCTATCTTTTAAATGAAAATTTCATATATTGAGAATACCCAATCCATTTATTTATCCATGGTTATTAAACTATATGTTAATATAATACATTATTTTTTGGATTTAGATATAAAAAGACCAACTTATTTTTATATGGGTTAATAAAAATTATATGGACATGCCTTTAAAAACATACACACTCAATTATTTGATATGAAACCCATTAATTATTCACCGTGAGTTATTGAAAAAATTAGTTTTTATAATCAACGTGTCCACCATAAATTAAAACATATGAATGGTGCACCCCTAAATTGAATCATTTCATTAGTTAAATAATATAATCTCTTGAGATGGCATGTTTTATGATACCAAGGTGAATAACTATGGTAATTTTGATTTATGACACCTTTTTTTATAAACCTTGATGATATGCTTATGAATGTCTCATTTAAATGTTGTAGCAAAATTTTCATGTTATGTCTCATGTTGTTTGGATTATGATATTCCTCTTGTTCTCTTGATAACTTTATATTGATATACCTCATGTTCTTACTAATATTCCATATGATCATAATCTAAATTTATCCCTTTCTTATTCCATTATTTGGCTCATGATTACCCCATTCCTTTGATGTATGTCCCCAGGATATGTGATGTTTTAAATGTATCTTATGGTGAACTCAGGAAGAATCATTTAACATGGATTAGAAGAATGTTTTATGTTTTTCTTTATTTCTAGGAAATGAAACTCTAAGATATCCTCTAATTTGTTCCAGGTAATGAATGATATATAAAATAAAATGGATAGATTCCATATAAAATCCCAAATAAAATCGTCATTAGATTTGAAACTATCAACAGGTAGTCCCATATGTGGGTTCTTCGTGAGAATAAATTTTATTATAGGATAATAATTTGGAATATGATAACTCATAAATATATATATGTGGATGTAACACCCCCGAACTAGCACATGAAAAGGTAGTAGACCGGTGGGTCATAAGGTATAAAGTGTATCTCCCCATATGCCTGAGGCTACTAACTAGCAGCAAGGGTGTCATGTGGGATAATGTGAGGAGACTATACCCTCTTATTAGAGTATCACAACCGTACAAATGGAATAAATAACATAAATTTAATGCCCCGACCCCCGTTACCTAGAGTTGGTGCATTATTACGTAACTTTGGCATGATCAAAAAAGATCAATTCTCGAAAGACTAATTAGTTTAGTAGCATTGGAAACACTAGATACATTCATAAATGTTACATTACATCATAAAGTGAAAAATCACAATAACATAGTCTCCATAGTCCACACTCATATCCCCTTCAGACTATCCTTGTAGGTCAATCATAAAATATTTCTTCACATCCTGGGAAAATAAAACATAGAAAGGGGTGAGCTCAGATGCTCAGTAAGGATAACAATATAGCGGAAACTTTCAAAAATAAATATAAATATTTAAGGCAATGTATAACTAAACAAAAGCCTTTTAAACTTAAACTTCAGCATAATATGGAAAAAATAAAATGAAGTAATGTCATTTTCTTATTGACATGGATATTCTACTAGTTGAATAATCACATGTAATATAAATAACCACTTTCATAATGATGGAATGGATAATGCCAAACTATCATAACCACATAGTCAAGGTCTTGTGCCAAGACTACAAATAATATTTTCTCAAGGCCTTGTGCCAAGACACTAGTTTGTCTCATGAGACCTACTGATGAAACGAGGAGCTATAGCAGGCTCCACCCATCACTTACTATGTCCAATTCATTCCTTATATAAAAATTTTTAAACATATCATAAACCATAACATAATCGTACCACATAAAAATGAATAATAGAAACATAACATTTCCACATTTCAATCACAAGATATCAGTTCAAAAAATTGATATAAAAAACATTATCAAATCCATTTTCAATACCAAAATAAATGAAAAGTAAAACATGGTATTTATTTTTCATTTAAAAACGCTATGGCTTATAGAGGAAGCAGAAACTCAAATAATGGTCATGGCGGCGCAGAAGTCGTTGTCGCCGCGTATGTAAGACAAAAAATTCATTTTTCCCTTTAGTAAAAATGCTTCGTATAAAAAGAGTCATTTTGAATAAAATTAAAAGTCAAATGGGTCTATACACCGCATAAAAGAAAGTTGTGTATAAAATAAAATATGCCTCAATGAAAGGAGATTGAGACGAAGTCCCTTACATCGTGTCCGACTCGACTCGATCATTCTTTAACCTCATGAATAATATACTAGCGTTAATTTCTACTTGATTAAGAACCTTTTTCAAGTTCATTATTCCTTTTATATCAATTATTACCATGTTATGAACATTATGTAATTATTTAAGTTAATAACGGTCTTTTGTTGATCTATTGTACTTGAGTCAAACATAAACTTCTTATAATTGCAAGTTTTTCATGTGGTAAAATATCCATTATATCCAGAATTCTATTCATTATTTAGATATCATATATATCATATATATCCAGTATATAAATGCATTTATAATATTACATATCATTTAGAGGTAAGAAATGAAATTCACCGTTCATGGAGACGGTAATCCGTACGTACGCGTGAACGCTAATTTCATTTCTATTTCGTATTTAATAGAGTGAAATCATAATGATATAAAGGTATATTATAATTCCAGTATAATATCATACATAATATCATTAAATCCATCCTTTATACGTCCCACATATGGCATTAAAGATTTAAATCACTTTGAGGGGGCGGTAGTCCGCACTTCCTAAAATGAAATTATCACGTTTACCCATAATGGAAATCATAAAGGTATGCCATAAATGAAAAATACAGAAGCATAAAGAAAACATATACATAATATATATCATATATAGAAATAGTTTCATCATAATGGCCACCATGAGAGGTGTTAAAAGAATATTGAACAATCATCATTTCGTGAGACAGTAATTCGCGACCCACAGAAATAGTATGTTCGTTAACCATTAGAAGACGGTGTGTGTAAGTGTAAATCAAATAATTCTCATAAAAACATCATAGTATATTGAAGATACTTTTTTTGTTACAAAAAAATAAATAAAAATAGTTTAAGGTGTTGTATAAGCAAAATAAAACAAAAGAACATAAGAGAAGACATTACCTTAAAATCAGGTAACTCTTTTTGATTTGAGCCAAAGGCTTCCTTGGGAAGACTTATTCCCATAGTGAGGCTTCTATGAGTAAGAGAAAGAATTTGGGAGAGTATTTGGGAAGAGGTTGGCCAAGCCAAATGGATTTTATGGTTTGAATAAGGTGGTAGAGGTGGGGGGCCTTTTATAAGAGGCGAGGAGGGGCATTCTTGGAAAGTCATGAAATGTTACTTTATTATGAAATGATTTTCAGATTTTAAATGTCCCACAATGATATATTTCTAGGATAAGGTAATAAGGTTTCGAAATACACCCATACAATAGGATTTATTCAAGTTTTATTCTTATAGTTTACCTTATCTTTTCATTTTATTTATATCGTTCATTAATGAGGTAATCGTTGCATCATCATGGTGTCATAAATAAATTTATTTATATTATGCCTAAAAATTATATAAAAATTACCATGATGATGGAAATAGTTTTATCTTTCCAATGAATATTTATAGTCTAAATTTTAACTTATATAACTCCATCTAATAATTGTTTTAGTAAAACAACACATGTTTGTGACAATTTATTTTTACTTTAAATAAAAAGTTATTAATGTCATTTTCTTACCCAAGTGGCTCCATGGGGTATCCAAGTTGACCCATGGATTTTCTTGGTTGGCCACGACTCATCAAATAAGGGTAAGACAAGTTTAAAGGTAATTTCATATTATTATAACATTGTATTTAACTTAAATTACACTAATTACCTTTAATCGTGATTAATAAAACTTAAAAGTCACTATTCACCAAAAATTATTCTCATCTCATTGAACCACATTTTACTTACTAATGATAACCATGTATGTCGGAGTTTTGAAATTCCATTCACAGAAGTGGTAAAGTTTCATTTAAACGAAAAATTAGTTTTTTTTAACTACCACTTAGTGGTATCACTATTCATCAAAAATTGATGTTTCTCGGTACAATACCAAAAATTAACCCTAAGATATAATTGATATTCCGAATTAATAAATGATGTCTATTTTACAAAAATACAAACATATAAGTTGCATTAATTAATTTTATAATTAATTCCCATGTTCAAAACAAATAGCATGTTTTTAAGAAACAATATCAATCTAAAGATTGACAATTATTTATGTCCAATTTCAAAGTAAAATTAATTATAACGACCACCATTGGATAAAATGGTAAAATTATATTCTAATTATACTTTAAAACCTCTCAATAGTAAAATTTATCACTATAAATTATTTTGATTAAAAATGTTGTTTTTAAGTATTTTTCACTATTCATTGAAAATTGGATGTTCTTGGAAAAATTTCAAAAATTCAACATAGTATAATTTAGATATTCCAAATCCAAAAATGAAGTCCATTATGAAATATAAAATTTATATAATTTCAAAAATTGGGTATTACTATTCATAACGGCTACTATGATTGGTCGCGGTGTGTTAGAACTCGAGGTTGCATACTACACACGCTATTATATTATTCAAAGAGAAGCGTACCATAGAATCTTGGGGTGTTACATTCTACCCTCCTTCAATAAATTGAATCCTCGCAATTTTAAATTGTTCTTCTAAAATAAATGGTTTAAATTAGAAAATACCTTTGTGGAAAACCCACATCGTAAATAAGGTAAACAAAAATATAATTTTAAAAGAAAGAAAGAGAAGTACAAAGGTCACCTGAGATAGACCATACTAGGATTCTATGAAAACATGGATATGGAGGAGAAAAAAACCATCAAGGTCTGATAGAGAGTTGTAGAAAATAGGATTAGGAGAAAGTTAACTATAAGAAAATCAGAAACTTGTGATTGGTTAAACAGTCATTGATTCCCCAGTTGGAAAAGTTAACCGACAAAGTTTTTGTTTTAAGTTACCTTTCATAATATTGAGGAAATTATTTATGAGATTTACTAATAATGTAAGGAAATATACTTAATTGTCATGTAGACTTTCATTCTTTAATAAATTTTTCCCCACAAACAAACCATTCACTTCAAAAGGTAATAGAACTAAAAAATATTATATTTATCCTAATCGTACAAGGTTAAAAATATTAACACATAGCATTTAGATTAGGAAAACTATTTCGTAATAACCAGGGAATTCCTGTAGACTAGTGGTAGGTAAAAAAGGCTTGCCACACTATGGTTGAGGGTTCTATTCCTGCATCTTTGTCTGATGTGATGGGTTATCCCCCGACTTGCAGGTTTTCCTTTTCCTAAAACTATCGTATTATAACATTCAAAAAATAATCATACGAAATGATTTAACCTTAAAAAATACTATCCAAAGTTTAACTAAATCCATTCCAACCTTTATAGTTATCAAAAATACCTCTGTCTATACATTCTCTAAAAGTTCTCTAAATTCCAAAATCAATTGTATCATCATATTCCCCAAACAAGGTAAACTTTCTATTATTGTATCATAATAAAAATATGATTACCATCATCATATTAAAACCTTAATGAAAAAAACAAGTACTTAATTACAATCCTTATATATATTTTACATTATTCTTATAACCATAATATAGTTCTTGAGTCCAAAAGCACAAATACAATAATTATTCAACTTCATCTGTAGTAATAGCATAATCTTGGCCTTCATTCTTGGCCTTTTTTGAGGTAAGTTTCCTTGACGCTTAGGACATTAATTTTCATAATTCCCCATTTCCCTAAAATTGTAGCATTCAAAACTGATAGCCTCTTTCTTTCACTTGCAATCATGAGTCTGGTGACCTTTTTCTCCAAATTTATAACAAACTCCCATTCTTTTTAGACATGTACTGGGGTGATTCTTCCCACAATTATCATATAATGGAAAATCCCACTTTCCCTTTTTCCCTTTATCTGTCACTTGTTCCACCATTCTCTTCTTCTCTTGCTTTACTTTATTGTCATAAGATTTAGAGAATTCATTTTCTGTCTTGATAGCACATGGGAAAATATCTTCATATGACGAGAAATATTTTGAGACTAAGGCTCGAAGGAGAAACGGTTTTAACCCATCAAAGAAACGATCAATCATAATTATTCAGTTACATATATAATATACTGCATGCCTTTCTAGCCTTGTAAAGCTAGCCTCATATATTGCAACATTCTCATCCTCCTTTTTTCTAAGACTCAAAAATTGCCTTTCCATTTCTGCTCGATGGTCATGAGGGAATTATTTTTCTAATAAAAGGTCTTTGAACTCCCTTAATTCCATATTTGATACTTCATCATCTTCCTTTGGGTTTTGAATCAATGACCACCATTTATCAGCATCTCCAGTGAGGCCGTAAACTACCATGATAACCTTTTCCCTTTCACTACTCCCCAAGGCATGGAATATTTTCTCTAAGGAATTTATCCATTGCTCAGCTACTAAGGGATTTGTACTCTCATTGAATGTTGGTCGTTGTTGCCTCATGAAGCGGTCTAACATTGATCCTCCACATTGCGGATTAGGGTTCTCCATACGAGTAAGGTTATTATTCATAACCTGGGTGAGTTTTCCCAGTATGATGATAAGTTGATCAGCACCAGTTTTATCACCAGCTCCACTATAATTATCTTGAGCAGGAGGGAAATCCCTATATAGAGTGTGTGCATTGATACGGTTTTCATTCCTTCCACTAGGCACCATTTCTAAACAATGTCAAAAACAATATTAGTTTATGAATCGAAATACATAATTCCATACTTAATATAAATTGAACAGTTTATGGATATAATCAATAATCATAAAAATGTTTTCTTTGAGTAAGTATATACTCATAAACCCTTCATAATTGTTTGTAAAGAAAATGGGAATAATCCTAAGCATATCCCCCGAGAGTGTCGTAACCAAGAGTACAACAAGGCCCACTGTCGTGCACCAGTTCCCATTTGAGTCTAGCTCAAAACTATGTTTTTGGGTTTTACCACTAGGTACATCTGTGCCAGAGTTGCCTCTACCTGTTTGTATCCAGACAGGGATGTATTGCTCGGAAAACTCACAAAAATCTCTATAATACCAAAATTCTAGGAAGTTCTTCTATACTAATCCTCGAAGTCTATCTTAGGGCTATGTGCTCTAATCAGAGTTTATCTAAATCTAGCTTCCAAGGTTAGTACTAAACTTCCTCTGATTCCAACTGTAATGCCCTGACCCTAGATACCCAGAGTTAGTGCATTATTATTTAACTTTGGAATGATCACAAAAGATCAAGTCTCAAAAGGCCGATTAGTTTAGTAGCCTTGGAAATACTAGATACATTCATAAATGTTACATTACATCATAAAGTGAAAAATCACAATAACATAGTCTCCATAGTCCACACTCATATCCCCTTTAGACTATCCCTGTAGGTCAGTCATAAAATATTTCTTCACATACTGGGAAAATAAAACATAGAAATGGGTGAGCTCAGATGCTCAGTAAGGATAACAATATAGCAGAAACTTTCACAAATAAACATAAACATTTAAGGCAATGTATAACTAAACAAAAGCCTTTTAAAAATGAACTTCAGCATAATATGGAAAAAATAAAATGATGTAATGCCATTTTCCTATTCACATGGATATTCTACTAGTCGAATAATCACAAGTAATATCAATAACCACTTTCATAATGATGGAATGCATAATTCCAAACTATCATAACCATATAGTCAAGGCCATGTTCCAAGACTACAAATAAGATTTTGTCAAGGCCTTGTGCCAAGACACTAGTTTGTCTCATGAGACCTACCGATGCATCGAGGAGCTATAGCGGGCTCCACTCATCACTTATTATGTCCAATGCATTCCTTATATGAAAATGTATATACATATCATTAAACATAACAGAATCGTATCACATGAAACATGCATAAAGGAAACATAACATTTCCACATTTCAATCAAAAGATATCAGTACAACACATTGATATAATAAAAACATTATCAAAACCATTTTCAATACCAAAATAATTGAAAAGTAAAACATGGTATTTATTTTTCATTTAAAACAAGTTATGGCTTTTAGAGGAAACCGAAACTCAAATAATGGTCACGGTGGTACAGAAGTCGTTGCTGCCACGTACGTAAGACAAAACATTCCTTTTGTTGTTTAGTAAAAATGATTCGTATAAAAATATTCATTTTTAATAAAAGTAAAATTCAAATGGGTTTATACTCCGAATAAAAGAAAGTTGTGTATAAAATAAAATATGCCTCAATGAAAGGAGATTGAGACGAAGTCCCTTACCTCGTGTCCGACTTGACTCGATCGTTCTTTAACCTCCTAAATAATAAACTAGAGTTAATTTATACTAGTTTAAGAACATTTTCCAAGTTCATTATTCCTTTTATATCACTTATTACCATGTTATGAACATTATTTAATTATTTAATTTAATAACGGTCATTTTGTTGATCTTTTGTACTTGAGTCAAAAATAAACTTTTTATAATTGCAAGTTGTTCACGTGGTAAAATATCCATTATATCCAGAATTATATTCATGATGTAGATATCATATATAACAATATATCCATTATTTAAATGAATTTATAATATTACATAACATTTAGAGGTAAGAAATGAAATGCACCATTCATGGAGACGGTAAGCCGTACTTATGCATGAACGCTAATTTAATTTATATTTCGTATTTAATGAAGTGAAATAGTAATGATATAAAGGTATATTATAATTCCATTATAATATCATATATAATATCATTAACTTCATCCTTTATACGTCCCACATATGGCATTAATGATTCAAATCACTTTGAGGGGGCGGTAGTCCGCACTTCCTAAAATGAAATTATCGCGTTTACCCATAATGGAAATCATAAAGGTATGGCATAAATGAAAAATAAATAAGCATAAAGAAAAAATAAACATAATATATATCATATATAGAAATAGTTTCACCATAATGTCCACCATGAGAGGTGTTAAAAGAAGATTGAATAATCATCGTTTCGTGAGGCAGTAATTCGCCAGCCACCGAAACAGTATGTTCTTTAACCATTAGACGAAGGTGTGTGTAAGGGAAAATCAAATCCTTATCATAAAAACATCATATTACATTAATGATACTGGTGTTTTTACAAAATAAATGAATTGAAATATTTTAAGGGGATGGAGAAGAAAAATAAAACAAAAGAACATAAGAGAGGACATTACCTTAAAATCGGGTATCTCTTTTTGATTTGAGCCAAAGGCTTACATGGGAAGACTTCTGACGAAAGTGAGGCTTCTAGGAGTCAGAGAGGTAAGTTGCGAGAGTATTTGGGTAGATTTTGGAAGATCCAAATGGATTTGAAGGCATGAATAAGGTGGTAGAGGTGGGGGCCTTTTATAAGTGGAGAGGAGGGGCACTCTTGGAAATTTATGAAATGTTACTTTATTATGAAATGGTTTTCGGATTTTAAAGGTCCCACAATGATATATTTCTAGGATAAGGTGATAAGGTTTTGAAAACCACCCATCCAATAGGCTTTATACAAGTGTAAGTCTTAGATTTTACCTGATCTTTTCATTTTATTTAAATTGTTCATTAATGAGGTAATCGCTGCATCATCATGGTGTCATAAATAAATTTATTTATTTAATGCCTAAAAATTATAAAAAATTACCATGATTTAGGAATTTATTTTATATTTCCAATGAATATTTATAGTTGAAAAGGTAACTTATATAACCCCATTTAATAATTTATTTAGTAAAACAACACATGTTTGTGACAATTTTATTTTTACTTTAAATAAAACGTTATTAATTTCATTTTCTTACCCAAGTGGCTCCATGGGGTCCCCAAGTTGACCCATTTATTTTCTTAGTCAGACATGACTCATCCAATAAGGGTAGGACAAGTTTAAAGGTAATTTAATATTATTATAACATTATATTTACCTTAAATTACATTAATTACCTTTAATCGGGATTAATAAAACTTAAAACTTACTATTCAAAAAAAATTATTTTCATCTCATTGAACCACATTTTACTTACTAATGATAACCATGTATGTAGTATTTTTTAAATTCAATTCACAGAAGTGGTGAAGTTTCATTTAAATGAAAAATTTGTTTTTTTAACTACCCCTTAGTGGTTTCACTATTTATCAAAAATTGACGTTTATCAGAACAATACCAAAAATTCACCCTAAGATATAATTGATATTTCAAATTAAAAAATTATTTCTATTTTACAATATTCAAAACATATATGTTTCATTAATTAATTTTATAATTAATTTTCGTTGTCAAAACAAACAGCGTGTTTTTAAGAAACAATATCAATCAAAAGATTGACAATTGTTTATGTCCAATTTCATAGTGAAATTAATTCTAATGACCACCATTGTATAAAATGGTAAAATTATATTCTAATTATACTTTAAAACCACTCAATAGTATAATTTGTCACTATAAATTATTTTGATTAAAAATGTTGTTTTTAAGTATTTTTCACTATTCATTGAAAATTGGAAGTTCTTAGAAAAATACCAAAAATTAAACATAGGCTAATTTCGATATTCCAAATCCAAAAATGAAGTACATTATGAAATATAAAATTTATATAATTTCAAAAAGTGGGTATTACTATTCATAACAGCTACTTTGATTGGTCGCAGTGTGTTAAAACTCGAGGTTGCGTACAACACACGCTACTGTATTATTCAAAGAGAAGCGTACCATGGAAGCTTCCGGTGTTACAATAAAAATGCATAATTAGAAATGAAATTAATGACAAGACATAGAATAATAATAATAATCAACTGAATAAAAGTGGCCAACAAAAAATTACAATAGTGCATAAATGACAGATGATGCTACAAGCACAACCAATGCAAATTATAATAGAAATAAAATAAAGTAAAATAAAAACATCCAAATGACAATATCCAAAAGAATCAAGACTGCTAGATTGTTTTTTTGTTCATAACTCCTAGATACAATCTAAATTGTACAAGAAATCAACCAAAATCCTATAAATATGAGGTCTACTCGGGTACCCCAGTGCAATGGTGGCCCAAACAGGGTATGAAAAATAATTATCAGAAGGCTGACACCCACGGTGTCTAGACCCATCCATTTCCTGAAATTTAATTTAACGTAGTGAGTACGTATAAGCAGAAAAATAAAAAAAGCAGTGATGGATATATAAACAACAACCTGCACATGTTTCTAAGGGAAACATGGTGGCTATACCTATTTGGGATCATAGCCAGAATAATTGTGTGATTAGGAACAATATATATAGTAATAATTATATATATATATAGTTTAGTTATATATTTAATCCACCAATATGAACCAAGTGTTTGTAGATACCTAATGTCCACATACCTATAATACCTGTACTGGATGGGCCGGGGTAGAACTCACACTATCCATGACCCGTATAATGAGCCTAAAAGATCAATTTCAAGGGTACATACCCTACATCCCAATATATTGAGATATTATATACTAAAAGACTCAGGATGGAGAGTGATCCATCATTAAAAACACTCTATCACAGAACACGTTGCCTTAGCCCATCCCCCATATCATATCACTAGTGTGAGATGACATATTCAACACCCGATGTAAGGGAGTGTGATTTACCAACCATGATCAAAACCCCTTACCATCATACCAAGCCTATGATATGGTGTAATCATTTAAAATATATTTCATGAGGAAAAATATCTCATGCAACTTATATATAAATCCAACATCAAGGTATCATCATTTTTATAATGCAATCCATGAGGCTATAACTCTCATGATTTTCATTTTACAAGCCTAGTTATTAATAAGGGAATCCAATTACATTTTTAACATTCAGTTTATTCTTGGAATGCCAACCATCATGAATCATTCCATTCAATAAAATCAAGATGTGTGGTCATACCACCCAAATCAAATCCATTTAAATTAATTCATTTAAAATACTCAAGGAGAACAGGCCATCTTGAACATGCTAAAAATTTAAAGACATAACAATTAAAACATTTAAGGAAGGTAAGCCATTATTTCAAGCCATTATATTAAATTCATGCCATTTAATTAGACAAGTCATGGAAATTAATTTAACTAGGCTCAAAGGGAACATAGAAGGTTCTCTTGTCAATTTCAAAACTACCTAGATGGGTAATTCCCTTTACAGGTCGACAAAATGTTACACATAGAAGGATAAATGGTCAAATTAACACATATAAATGAATGGGGAGGCATCATTAAAGATTAACAAAAGAGGGATTGTGCTAGAATTCCCCTTGTTAAACTCTAATATTAATGCATAATAAAAACTCCATGAAATAAACCACGCATGATATAAATAACTAATCATTAATTTTTAGCTTAGAAAACAACACACCTCATCTAAGGGGTTTTATAATAAAATCATGATATTGTAATTTAAACAACCTGTTTAGCATATTATATCATCCATTCCGAAGAATATTTCAATTTTTCAAAAGAATTATTTATTCTAAACTCATATGACACTAATTAATAACCAAGTTAATTGAGAAAGGTGAGTTATTGAAGAATTATTAAATTAAAGGGAAAAGGAATGAGATACTACCTCAAAAAAAAGAATGCCAAGATGAATGCTTTGTCACTTGACATTTTCACTGTAGACCACTTAATGCTACTCTTTCCACCATCGATCATGTTCACCATTGAATATTCATAAGAACACCTAACCCTTATATACATATTCACGTGGCCATGAATTAGTACAAGGGGGTCCTTACATATATGTTCATATATGCATAAACACGTTTGCACATACTATTGTATGTATTTTTCATATATATAATTATGAAAACCTATTCCCATATATATATATATATATATTCAAGGAAATTTTTGAATATACATATAACGGGGAAACACACACACACACACACACACACATATATATATATATATGCCTACTAATGCATCCATGGTAAGTCGCCTTGGGATCTGGTGACATGAACCTGCATCAAGAATAACCAAACACACTGTAAATAAATAATCAAAAATAAAAACATCTGAATGAAAACAAATAATGTTGGGCTAGGAAAACTAGTAGGAGAAAACCCTAACCATGAGCGGTGATGGAAATCCAAATAGGATGAAACACCTTGCCTTTGGTAGTGAACATCGAAACACGAATGAAGTGGTAAAAGGATAAATATCACATTACCTAACATTAGAAGAAGAATAAAAATTATGATCAAACCAAAAAATTGTGTTCTAACAAACTGATTCAGGTGACGGGGAGAGGAAAAATCGACCAACCATATAAGAGAACGAAAGAAAAAAGGCTTTCCTCAATGAATCGACAAAGAATCATGAACGAAATCTGGTGGATCGATTTGTAATGAAAGAGTTTGGATGGGGGAGTCACGCCCTCATGGAGAGGAAGGGGGAGGGGGATTCATCACAATTCAAGAGGGGAAGAAGGGCTAGATCGCTTTAGTTACTATTTAATTTTAATTTAATTTTTAATTTAATTTTGTTAAAAAAATATACAACTAGGTTTGGGTCACACGGTTAGCCAAACCATGCACCAATCATTTGGCACCCTCTTCTTAGGATTCTACCTTGTATGGTTTTTCCCACATAGTTAACCAAACCATGCACAAACCATGTTGTGAATAGTGCATATGTACTGCCTATTTGGAACTAATCATGCAGGATATGTGCACTATTTGTGGAAACAATGTGCAACCCATATGGGGAATTTCTGCACCTCTACTATAGCTGCATGGTTTTCTCCTGAGGGCCACCCCATAGAAAAACCATTCCCCTTGCTCAGAGTACAAAAACCTTTGGTTTCTCAGGTCTGGTGCCCCCGAAACTCAACAGAGCATGCAAAGAACCCCATAGGCCATCAGACAAATCTAAAAACAATGCATAAAGGTGTTTTAACACTCATAATTATATTTTAAATGTAGTTTAGTAAAAAGTCTCATCTAGTAATCACAAAAATTCAAATTCCTTTGGAATTTTTTTCGATAGAAAAAATACAGGTCATTACCATCTCACCACCTTAGAACTTATCATCACCAAAAAGCCTTCAAAAGTAATAGAATCATCACTCGACTAACAAAATGCATGATGTCTCATTAAAATGGATGTTTTTCATTTAAAAACACCCAATACACCTCCAAGAATCACATAAACATATTAAATTTAAGCCTTCAAAACCTGATCCAATGCTCAATTTCTGAACAAAACATCAAGACAGAGCTACCTCAATCTTGTTTAACTGGAGACATGATCACGTTATTTACTTGTTAAAAAACTAAGAAAAGGTGATCTCCAACCCAGGCTTTAACATTAAGTGGATAATTCATATCCATTGATTCTCCACCATCAGAATTTTATTTACAAATCACACCTCTATAAATTCTATAGATGCTCTTATATTGATTTGAAATTGTGAAAAGTTTGATTCCCCACTGAACTCACTTAGACAGGTCAAACTTTAATTTGTTTGAAATCCCTAGACAACACACACAACACTCACCTCCACCTAGTAACATGATTACACCATTTTTATAAAATTGTAAATATGAACAAGTAGGATAATAGGTCGAGCGACCTCTATATGACCTTCCCAAAAACACTCGGGTTAGATGACCAACACATTTCTAACTGAATTGAAACACCTTCACCAAAGGAATATATTTTTTAGCATGGAAATGTTAACCAAATCTCATACCGACTTCTGGTGATGTTCCTTTGAAAAATAATTACCTAAATATTTATTACGATGTGCCTCAGTAAAAACAATGGTGTTATCAAGATCCAACCCATTGGAATCATTACCCATTAAACAAAACATCTGATCCCAATAATCAGTTCGGGAAAATATTAGTTTTATTTAACGAGAGTCTAAATAAATAACCCAGGGTAGTCCATAAGTTTTATTTATAGATAGATGTTGGTATAAGGCCAAGATGTTCACATCTGATCATTGACTGAGTCCAGATTGACGTCCTCTTGGTGGTCAAGTCAAAGGAAAAATGGTGGGGTCTATAAGTCCATCCAAGGCATCCCTACAAGGGAATGAATGTACCAATCAGAAATAACCATGCACATTTAAATAACCATGTGTCCAGTGTGAAACTAGATATATATCACATCTCAATACCAACAAATTTAAAACTTTTGGGTGGCATAAGACTGATGCTCTCTTAGTGAATCAATGGAGACATCAAGATAGGGGACATGCTCATCTCTAAACCATAGTACACTAAAAGGGTTGAATAGTTTCAAGTAAACTAAGAAAACAAAAAATAACAGTTTAACAACTACTTGTCGACCTCATGAAAGAAACTTATCTTCACCTGGCTTCAAATAAAAATTAACTGATCCCCGATGCCTTTGCCACCTGTGGCATTATGTGATCGTTGAAGATTAAACACTGAAGTCCATCTGAGACCAATTTTTTTCCGAAAGGCTACATACATATCCTACCAACAAAATGTTTCACTTACTTGAAAGCACTGGAACAATTCAAAACCTACAGTCCATTAGGGTTCTCAATCAAGAACGACCATATCAAAAGGTCCTCTTTGATTGTTCATCTTATACCTAGGTGGAATAATTTCACAATAACTGACTCTTATCCCCACATGAGAAGTGTCCTAGTCACAAAAAGAAAAGATAAACTAACTTTTTACAAGAATGATAGATCAAAATCACCATTAATGAACATGTGATGCTCCTCCAATCCATGATCACAATGTTAAAGCCTCAAATGAATTCCGATCAAAACTAATACCAAAACCAAAATGACTAGAATTTCAAAACACCAAAGTCTCTATAAATTCATATTCATAAATGGGATGAACTTGATTCATTAAATTCCCATGTCACTCTACTATAGAGATGACCCTAGACCACACTCAAAAACTCAAAGGTCGACATTTCACCAATTGTAACTGGTTCATTACATCCTTTTACACTCGACATGAACCATGTATGTGAACGCATACTAACTCTAGGTTTTAGATAAAAATGAACCATATTTTATACAACTTATATGGTATAATCCTTATTCATTCAAGTATCTAATGGAATATACCCTTGATTTAACATAGAGTTGTATTGAATGATCTGACAATTAACCTAGATGGTGATGAACTAGGTCATCCATCAATATGAATGAAGAAAGGGTCACACGACCTACGAAGGGGCTGACGATGCCTAATACATGTGTAAACTTGTTAAATCAAGCATCAATAAATGATCATTCTCATAAAAAGTCCATGAAAATAGAAACACCCATCCATACTAGGGTTTCATTTTAAACAAAAGTCCTACTAGGGAAAACAACACCTAAATGGCCCCAGGTGTCAAAAAACCAATCGTAGTAGTAAGGAATTTAAACTATAAAGGTGCTACCTACCATGGGATATGCCCTTACAAAATCACAAACATATCCCTCTAAAAATAGATCACCCCAACTGAAGTCACAAAATTATTTTCAATAGAAATCATTTACGACGTTGCATAAGAGAAAATAGGCAATCAAAAACCACTCATGTCTCTATTCTAGGGAAACTCAAGAGAAACTCAAAGGACCCTTACATGAGGGTTTAAATGAAGTTCACCAATACATGTTCCATTTTTAATCCATTATATTTGATTACATTAAATCTTTAATAAATTTAAGATATTTAAAATAGATCTCCAAAATGTAATATGAAATTATTATCATGCTTCCCTTTCACACCACTAAGTGACATCCTATTTTTATTAGAAAATTTAACATTTAAAATTCCTTTTAGGTTATCACAGTTAAGGAAACCTTCTAGGGTCCCATTAATCCAACCAAGGTTCTCTTAAAATCAACCCTATAGTAGTTTCACATATTTTATAATTTAAAAACTCTCTAATTGGGTTATCTTATAAGAAACATTCACTAACTAAAAAACTTTAGTCCAGTTGAGAATTTAAGAATCTAACCAGTTCATTTTAGATTAAAATTAAATTTTTTTACATTAATAAGAATTTCAAATAAAAAATTTTCATATACAATTGTCTGGTCACATGGGTGGCCACCTACCATTCCATAAAGCACCCATAAACTTTATAGTTTGGCATTTGACACCCATAAATCATATTAAATTCACCTTAAAAGTTTATAATTTAACAGCCTTTACATCTAAACAATAGTTCTTAATAAGTAAAAATCTCAAATGATGGATTGAATATAAGGGTTAAATTTTCCAAATTATAAGTTTCCCTTACAACTTACAGTTGGAAAATGATTCGTGTTTAATCACAACCCACAAATTGATCTCATGAAACCATTTTTTTATCAAAATGAAACTAGAATTCATTACAAATGATATTCAAAGAAATCATGATAATAAACCCATATGCAGGGAATATAAATACCTAATCATGTTATGTAAGAAAAAATGCTAAAAATTACTCAAACAGGTAAAAACTAAGCATGACATAACACCCAAGGCACACAATCAAATTAGCAAGAAATATAAAAATGCAACTACATGACAAAGTATATGCATTAAATGTGAATTTATAGGTTCCTAATCTGATGCATGAAATGATTCATCCATTCTGAATCAAGACAAGGGTAAAAATAAAATAAAATATATAAATCAATATGAAGTGGAAAATACACCAATCATTAAATGTGAAATCATATCATCTATAACTTAGAAGAATATGAACAAAAATCCTAGCCCTATAAACTTGGTCATTTCCCCATAAGTATGGTGAATTTTCTAACACAAATCTATTTACCAAGAACCAACACATTTCTAGTCTCCTGTATACCAACCCAAAATAGTAATACAATGAAAACATAGATCTGATACCACATTGTAATTTCCTGACCTGGCCCACCACAAAACCAATTGTAGGACTGGGCAGTCACATTGCCTCATGTGCATCTCCCTGTACACCAGAGGCTTCCAACTAGCAGAAAGGGTATCGAGAGGTGATATTAGGGAGAATAAACCCATTTATTAGAGTGGAACAATGGTACAATAATAATAATTATGAGACAAAAATAGATTTAGTAAATAAATAAATGATAAGAAGTATAATAATAATAATTATAAATTTGATACAAGTGGAAATACAAAAGTACATCAGTGCATTTGTGATAGATGATGCTATAAGTACATAAAATGGAAATTACAATGAGAATAAAATGAAGTAATAGAAAAAATACGCAATGACTATTTCCAGGATCATCATGAGATTCAGCTCAGTATTATTCTAATAACTCCCATGTACAAGATAAATAGAACAAGCTATCAACCAAGGTCCTGTAAATATAAGGTTTACTCAGGTACCCCAGTGCAAGGGAAGTGAGAGCAGGGTGTGAGATATAAATATCATTATGTTGACACCCACAATGTATATCCCATTCAATTAATTGATATTTAATGTAAATCAGTGTGAATGTATACTCATAAAAATAAACAAGTAGTGACTAATAAATAAACAACAGCCTGCCACGCTTCTTAAGGGACACCTGGTGGCTATAATTTCTTTGGCTCATAGTTAAAATAAGTGTCTAATTTTATATATAGAGAGAGAGAGAGAGTTTATTTATATATTAAATCCACCTATTTTAACAAAGTGCATGTGGATTCCTAAGGGACATATACCTATAATACTAACGCTATATGGATCAGGCCATAACTCACAATATCCATGACCAATCTAATGAGCCTAAAAGATCATGTTCAAGGGTACGTTCCCTAAATCCTGATAGATTGAGATATTCTATACTAAAACACTTGGGATGGAGATTGATCTTATATTTAACAATCTATATTGGAATTCAGTTCCTCATCCCAACACCCATATCATATCACTTGTGTAACATTCCATATTCCACTCCTGATGTAAGGGAGTGTGATTTACCCACCATGATCTACATGTATATGGTGAAATGGACAAATGAACACTTATAGATGCATAAGAAAAACTCCAGGAAATAAACTAAGAATGATATAAACAACCAATAATTTCTTTTTAGCTTAAAAGATTGCACACATCTTTCAAGGATTTTTATTATAAAATCATGATATTGTTATTTAAAAAATATATTCACAATATTAAAACATTAATTTTAAGTAATATTTAAATTAATTTAAATAATAGTTTATTATAAACTCATATGACAAAAATTAAAAACCATGTTAAGTGAAAAGGGTGATATATTAAAGAATTCATAAATTAAAAGGGAAATGTAATGGGAACCTACCTCAAGAATAATAAGGACAAGACGAACACATTGTCACTTGAAATTTTCTTCAGAAACCACTTGAAGTCTATCTTTACATCCCTGAGAATATACATATTTTCATATATATAAAGATGGCTAGCCCATATGTACATATTATCATGGCCATAAATATGTATAAGGGGATCCTTACATATATGTTCATATATTATTACACCTGTTTCCACTTACGCCCATTTGAATTATTCATATATATACACAAGCACAACCAACCCCATATATATACATTTACTACCATTGGTGAATATACTTATAAATGGAGAACATAAAAATATACATTAATATCTATGAATATGTTATGAGTTTCCTTTGACACGGGTGACTTGATCCTGCCTCAAGGATAACCAAAGACACTACAAATAAATACTAAAACCTCAAAACCACCTAAATACCCAGAATAATGATGTTCTGGAAAATGAAATGATATAAAACCCTACCTTTAGTGGTAAAGGAAATACTAAAAGTAATGAAGCACTTATACTTTGGCTACAAACATAGAAATATGCATGAAGAGGTCTCGAGAGACGCACCACACACCCTAACATCAGAAGATAAATAAAAAAACTGGTCTAACCCTATCCTAGGGTTCAAACTAACAGAACTGGGGGAAGGGGAGAGGAAAACTAATCCATACAAGGTATTAGAGGGAGGAAAAATGCTTATCATGACAAATTAAATTAGAATCATGAAGGGAATCTAGTGGATCATTGTGTGGAGAAGGACCTACAAGGGGGGATTCACACATATCTAGTGAAGAAGGGGGAAGGGGTTGTGCCATGATTTAGGAGGGGGATAAGGTTTAGATAGTTTTAGCTTTTATTTAATGTTAATTTTAATTTAATTTCATTTCATTAAAAAGAAACATATTGCGTGGTTAAGGTCACACAGTTAGCCCAATCGTGCACCAACTGTGTGGATCCCTATTCTTAGGAATCTATCTCGCATGGTTTTTCCAGCACAGTTATCCAAACCTTATGTAGAATAGTGAATAAGTCATGTTTATTTGTCACTAACAATGTGGGCTAGGAATATGGTATGGGTAAACCATGTGCTACACATGTGGGGAGTTTCTGCACATCTACTACAACCACATTTTTTTCTAAGGGACTCATGGTTTTTGAATAACTATGCACCCTATTGAGAGAAACCAAACCTTCTTTTTCTAGGATTTGATGCTATTGAAATGAAACAAAAGACAAAAGGAACCCCTAGGTCTCTCATCCCAGTATAAAAACAAAACATAAAGGTGTTTTGACTCCCAATATTCTATTTTGAATCATGGTTTGTAAAATGACTCATCTAGTAAATGAAAAAATCAAATTCCTTTAGATTTTTGTCTGGTATAAAAACATAGATCATTAAAGTGGACCCCATAGTGGGTATTTAAAATGTTAGTTTTCATATGATTTTTGAGATGGAAACATAGATATATTTTAAATAATCAACAATTTATATGAGATAATACCTATGGGTTAGGTAGGAGAGAATAGTGTTTTGAGATCTGGATCCGAATATAGGTGAGTAGGGGATTATGAATGATATTTTATGTGATATAAGAGGGTTACCCATGAGAGGGGTATGCTTTGGATTTGAGTTCTATTATAGACGAAATAATGGGTAGGTTCTTTAGGTATAGATTGGGGGATGGGAGATTCTATATGGGATGCGGTATATGCATGGTTAATCCTTAGATGATCTTGAACATAGAAGCATAGTATTTTTTTGTGATATGATAAGTTTGAGATGCTTGGAAGGCATGGGAAGATAGGTATATACATTAGGATATTTTGGGATTTTTAATTATGGTAACCTTGAGTGTTAGTGAATTTGGGGTCATAGTTTCATTTTATGAGAATGATTCATTGGAATCTTATATTGGTGTATTTTGGATGTTTTTTCCATTGGAACACAGATAGAGTGTGGATGAAAGCTAGTGTGTTGGAATGAATCCTAAATGGTGGGTAATCATGCGATAGATCATGGAATGTGTATATTCCTGATTTTAAAGAGGAGTGTCAAGGGTGAATCCATTTTTATGATATTGAAATTCATGTGGTCATGGTTGGTGTTTTAGGAGGGTGATCATAGGTATGATGGAGTGTGACTCATTTATCATGAGACATATTATGAGTTTAGTCAGTACTTGAAAATAAGATCTTTTTTTAATATAAGATCAAAATGGTATGTTCTTTGTATGCATGGTGCCATTGGATATGGAATTAGTGTTTAGCCCAATATGAGTTGAGGAGTAATAAAATATTTGGGATACATGCATTCTTGGGTTCCCAAGACTCTGTGAAATGAATAGTTTCCTAATGGTTAGTTTTGTTGTTTGAAAAGGAATGGGTGAATTTATTAATCAATCCAAGCATGATATTGGACTTTTGTTTCTTGGGATGAGATAAATTAGGATTAGGGGGGAGCGTGGGTATTGTAGTGAGACATGTTGAAGTGGTGATCAGCTTTAAAAATAAGGTAATCCATATGATGGGTAGTGAAAAATTGGCTATCTAAGGTCATATACCTTGTTATTATTGAAAAGTTTAGTGGATTCCGAGGAAGGAATTCCAATTATAGAAGAATAGAAATTATACAATGATTGCATTAGTGATTAGGTGTGATCGTGATGGCTACGCCTAGTCGTTACATGAGGTAATGGATGGAGAATGAGATGTAGATACATGATCCTAATGCTATACGGTTTTTTGGGGTGTTAGGACTAGTCTTTGCATGATCGAGTTGACCTTTGGGATGTTAGTCAGATGATGGATCAAAATTACTAAGTTCTATTTTAAGTACCTAATTTGAGAATCAAATGGGATATTGGATGGAGTTAGATCATTGACATCAGAATTAAGTGGATTTTAATGTTATCCAAAGGAGATTCATGAGGTGAATAATGGTTCTTCACATGGTTCGAGGGGTGGTCCAATAATTCATGATTTGATTTAGTCATTGAACCAGTGACTAGTGACATGGTTCAGGTGGTAAACTAGTTTTTTTATGTGATTCTGCTAGTGAACCCATTTTGTCACATTATTCTACTAGTGAATCATGTGAAAAAACATAGTAATGGTGTCTATTGAGATTATAATTCCTAGTAAATCAAAGAAATATGATATTTTGGTTTGTGTATGTTGTACTTGGTATAGTAGGGCTATTTAATGGTTTCCTAGGATTTTTCATAAAAGGGCAGGAGTATGTGGACCTTATCCATGGGTTATGAAGAGTGATTTGATTTAGTTATTAATTAGATATGAGAGATAGTAATATATTATTACTAGTGTTTTATTATTTATTTGTTCATGGTTATATATACACTACATAGAGTGTTTTATTGGACCACTAATAATGGGTATTGTTAATTAATTTTGTTGGAGGGGAGCACCGTGGATTGGAATTGTTGCTTGTGAGATGAGTCATATTGTGGGAGAACAATACACATGGTGATGGTGTAATGACCCCACATTTATTTTTTATGTCAAAATGGAATCAATAAGAATAATATTCATGATTGGATTTTTATAGATAGTGGTGGCTTAGTTTTTGATAAATATTGTACCGTATATTTGTAGTTACTCAAAATAAGATCATTTAGAACTCCATAGTAGATCATAAAAATTGGCGTGTGGATTAGTGATTTGAGTTGGTCCGGATTTTTCATTGATTAATTTACATGACTTATCATGGATGAAAGTTTTATTGGTGGGAATATTGTTGTACAATGTGTCTATATGGGTTACGCAATTCATAAGGAATATGAATTTCTCCATTTGGTGGATGGACTATTTTGGGAACATGGACTTTCAATAAAGTTCCACGTTTTTGAAATATATAAATACATTTTTTTGAGATAGGATTCTAGGAATATTTGGTGAATTTGGGGTTTTAGAATGCATAATAGAATGGATGGAGGGGATAAGATTTCTAAGGAAGCTACTACATACCTTTTACACTATTAATAAGAGCTTCATGGCATCAGTTTTAATGATTGATTTAGGCAAAACCATGACATGGGTTGTTTATATTTTGAACAATAGTTCATTAAAGTAAACCATTTTCTAGATTTTTTTAATTTTAAAATGGGTCTGTATCCCCCCCCCCACCTTTCTTATGGATTAACAAAGAATGTGTGATTCTCCAGATGGTGGACCTACCCATCTTTTTATTCCCCTTATCTTAGGTGGTTCCAAGTGGAATTTTGTGGTGAATCTGGAAAAGTCCCTTTCACTATTCTTATTTCTAGTGGTAGCTACTTATTTTTATAGATTTTGTGTTAGGGTTTTTCATATATTACACTAGAGAATGGGGGAATTAGATTAAAATAATGGGACTATTTCTCATACTATTTTAAGGAGGACTTAAGAAATTATCTACCCATTGTCACATTTTATTTTGGTTAAGGTAAATCACTAATTTAGGTTTTCTAGGTTTTTTTTTGAAAATTATGTTTAAATTATCCATCCAATTAGTTAAATTGTTTTGGGATTTGATTTTTATTAGACCTATGTCTGTGTTAGGAGTGTATTATTCCCTATCTCTTGTGGTTTCTCTATGACGAGGTCCACCAGTGATTATTCAATATTATGACTAATTAATTAAAAATATACATTAATTATAAATTATTTTGAATAATTATTTATAATTATTTTGAATAATTATTTATAATTATTCATAATTCATTATTAGATAATATGATTGTATTTATGGACTTGTGATTATGGGTAGTGTATGAATAGAGTTGGATAATCGTTGATAGAGTTGTTAGCCCATACTTAAAATGAGAGATAGGTTTTTTTAGGTTTGTGGTCCCTTGAGAATGATCTTATGGAATTTTCATTTTTTTAAATGCATGTAAATTGTAGAGTATTTACTCCAAGGGAGATTTATCTATTAAATTTTATATATTTTTTAATTAAAATTGAATATCCATGGATCAGTTTTATAAAGTTCCAAACACCAATTTTGGTCATTGTGTAATGTCTTGATTGCCTCATTCGTCAATGGATCATACCAAGATAATAGATTTTACCTTGTGAGGTATAAAACTATAGGGTATAACCTTAAATTAATTTAATTAGAATAATGTCTCTTATTATGAGTTATTTTGTGACCACGATATAGGTGGAAGTAACAAGTTATGATGATTGGCTTGTTTAGGAATTGTGAGAACCTAAATATTCCATTAAACATTTAGTCTACCTGAAATGAGCATGAGGTGTGTGTTCCTCCTCCATAGTCATGATTACCTTGGTTGGTAAAAAACAAGGATATTTATGGACAGGTTCGGTGTGAGGTCTGAACTAGAGTTGACTTGGGTTGTGAGACAGGCTTTGTGCAATCTCTTGAGATCCATGTTGGTGAGGCTTTTCCAATGTGGAATGTGAGGTCGTTATTTGATTATGGTGATACCTCGGGATGTCAACACCCCTATGTGATGTTCTTTTTCTTGGGATATTAGAACATAATAGAGGAACCCATGTGTTGTTTCCTATTAGATATGTGATCTATGTTCCCATGTGGTTGTCATAGTGATATATTTAACCTTGAGAGGTTTTGTTTTGGAATTTGAAGTGATGAACTTAGGTGACACATTAGAACACAGATCAATGATATATGCTTGATGAGGTTGTAATTATTATTAATCACATATGATTACCTTTTATAAATAATCATAAAGCATGATGACTATAGAACACTCTTGATTATCTCTTAGGTTCCAGTAATGATTCTTGATTATAATGGAATGCTCAGGATCACATTCTAGGGTATGGTGATAGTGGATAATGATTATTGATCACATAAAATTACATATTAGGGATTTTATTTAAACCTGATATCTACATAATTCCAATGATTACCTCCTGGGGTTATTAATTTTTTCTTAATGATTATGTAATTTTTAGTATTACATTATAGGGTTTTCGAATTCCTTGTTATGATTATTTTTCCATTGGGATTAACAAATAGGTATCAATGTTATATTTTATGACTATTGATAAAATTGGATAACCTCATTGGGATATGCTTGTACAATGATAATTTTGGTGTTCATTTGGTTATATCTTGAAATATGAAATTTAAACCTTCTTCTATATAGTAATTGGGACTATATTTCTTTTGTATTATATCATTACATATTTTGAGACACTCTAACCCAGACAGAAATAGATTTGAGGTAATCCCATGTTTAGTAGAATAACCTGATGATCCAAATTGGTGTATTCATGATTATGTGCTATATATTTATTTATTTAAGAATATAAAAAGTATACACTTTATTTATTGCTCATTTGTACTATAAATTTTCTATTCCCTACTGATTTTTACTCACACACTTTAGGGGAATCCATAACAATTGGGTACCTGAGTAGTCCTCACTATTTTCAGGTTCTGGTTGTGTTGAGGTTTTGAGAACCATGGTAGAGTAGGATATCTCAGATGAGATTCATATATGGGATTTGTTAAGGTGAGGTAATGTATTTAGATCCATATTTTAATTTAAATCATTTTTTATATTCCATATATTTGATCGGCCCAGTGGGTGAACAATGTTTTATTTTTTCATGATCGTGAGTATGTATGAGTTCTTTATTGGACATTCATATTATTATTATTATAGATTATTAAATTTAATACCTCCACATAATAAATTGGTTATTATATTGGATTTTTTTTGTTATTTTTTTCAATTATTACTCACTTCCAATTACGGTGGCGCCAGAGTGGTAAACCCTATAATATTGCATCCAAAAGATCATGGTTTGAATCCTACAAACCCCCTTTGGGGATATACAATGAGGGAAGTGACACATGAATTATGAATACTTACAGTGAAACATGCATAACATAGGCCTAGTGACATAGATATGATGATTTAGGAATGATGGATCACTTGGACTTCGATCTATGTTCATGGGCCACATGGCCTTGGGCCAACTGGCTATTTAATCGGTCTCTCTATACCTAGAGAGAACGGTTTATTTTATTTCATAATAATTATATGATTTAACCCGAACAAAAAATATCTATTGTTATTCACTTTGAAAAGAGGTTGTAGTCTCCAAAGGGTACTACCCCCATCACCCATCGCTATTCAAGGACCATTACCAAATGAGGAGGTGTAGTTGAGACCGTATGGGGATTTCCTTGGTCTGGATATCTATTATTTGACATAGCTTATGGGTGTAGAGACCCGAAGCCTGACGTACATGGACATTACATTACTTTTGCAGAATACTTAATACATAACAAAAACAGACACACAAGGACCGTAATAGTTTAGTGTCTTTGGAAACATGGAACGAAATCTTCTAATCGTGGTAAAAGATCTTCAACATATCCCATAAAGATCTTCCCCTTAAGTTTTCTTACCTAAAACCTTTCTTTATATCCTGGGGAGAAGAAAACATATAAAGGGTGAGCTCAAATGCTCAGTTAGGGTAAGCATGGATAAAAGAAAACAAATCATATACATTTGAACTTAAAAACATGAACATAATTTTTAAACATCAAAAGCTTGAGCAATGACATAAAACATGGAAGTACATAAGAAATAGATCATAAAGAAACATTAAGCATGATAAAATAGAATGGGAATAAAACATGAAATTGTGGCAACCATTAAGCACATGTTATGATTTCCATAGTAGCCAAGGCATTGCTTCCAAGACCATCTTAGTGGACAAAGTCCCTTTCTGAATCGAGTTCACTCCTTGTTCCAGTCCTGTATTACTGAACCGGTTTAACTTGTTGTTCCAGCCATGTCTATCTCAGGAGATATAAATCTTTACCCAATGGATTGGAGGGAGATATAGGTCCCACCCATCTCATAATGAAATCATTCTTAGTTGTGCCACAACATAAACATAAATCATTCATCATAACCCAAAGAATAAAATGGGTTTCATAAAGATCATTCCATCATCACTTAATCCATATAAAAGAAATGGACATCATTTCATAATAAGAAAAGTTAACCCATGTAAATCATAGAGACTTTATACTTGAACCATACACATATAATGTCATCTTATATGGAAAATGGTTTTGATAAAACACTTGAAATGAATTCTTGAGGAAAATATCCTTTCTTCTTCAAAATCAATTTCTTTTCACAAAACGTCATGAAATTTTAAAATAAAAAGATTTTGTTTAAAATAATCATGAAATCTTTTTGAGGAAGCTTCATGAAAACAAGGCTTTCTAAAATCTTAAAAATCCATTCATGCCGTATAAGTTAAAAAAACATTCTTCTCGTACTTTTGCTGGAAAAGTCAAAAAGTAACTTGTAACGTAAACAAAAGAAAGATTCCTTACATACCATATAGTAAAATTAAAAAATGGGTAAAAATGACTTTAAACATACATGAAAACACTTTTATAAAACATGGACATGGA
This sequence comes from Viscum album, assembly GCA_963277665.1. Lineage (NCBI taxonomy): Eukaryota > Viridiplantae > Streptophyta > Magnoliopsida > Santalales > Viscaceae > Viscum > Viscum album. The sequence goes on from OY728159.1 coordinate 102,124,983, forward strand.
TGATAGAAATAACCCCAGTAAATACTTATGAATAAGCAATCTCGGATAAAAATGAGATTTGCAAAATTATCCCTTACCTTAGGTCTGATATGCTTCGTATGTATCCGAAACTCCTGTATAATGATTTAAATAATGTTATTGACTTATTACAGAATCATATTCATTGTTATGATATCATATATGGTTCACTTATGACTTTATATTACCCGTTGTTTTGTAAATTCCATGTTAAAGAGCATTTTGGGTAAAATCATTTCATTTGTCGTCTGTGTTTTAAATTGTAATTATTCATATGATTACTTAGATCATGATTACTTAAATACAGAATGTAAAACATGATTTATATATATTCATAATATACATATATATAATAGATCGATAAATGGAAATAAATACAACGTTCATGGAGACGGTAGGTCGTACGTACGCATGAACGCTGTTTTCGTTTCCTTATTGAATTGAATGGAATTAAGTAGATGAAATACATATATACATAAATCCAGTATCATTATTATGTAATATATTTCATTATTATTCAGTATATATAATTTATAATCATTCATGAATGGTTAACATGGAGAATAAATCTCATCGCGTCGTTGAGACGGTAGTCCGTACGTACGCACGAGCGATGATATCGTTTCCATAATTATTGAATTGAATTGGAGTGGATGATACAATATATCAGATTCATTATGATGTTATAATAACTATGTATAGTTATTATTTACACCATTATACCCATCCAAGTAAGGTGGTGTTGGAAAAACAGATTACACCACGGCGTGGAGACAGTATTCCGTACGTATGCACGCGCGGTGATTTCATTTTCCGTAGGATGGATAGATGGTGAAATATGGTTGTTTCATAATTATAATAACATATTAGTATATTAGAGATATTTATTTTTTTACTTTATAATGAAACAACTAAATAAGAAGAAGTGGAAGAAGAAATAAAGTTGAAAGAATCGGTAACGGACATTACCTCTTCTTTGAAATGCCTCTTTGAGACCTCCTCTTAGGGCACTAAAATTGGTCTTTGAAGACGACCAGGACCTCTAGGATGTTTCTAGGGAAGTGGGGAAGATAATTTTTCAGGGTTTGGTCGATCTTGAAGGCTCAAAGTTGTGTGAGGAATAGAGGGAGGAGGTGCTCTTTTATAAGGGAGGAGAGGGGCACCTTTGGAAATATAAGAAAATATTAATTTATATTAAATCCAAACCCCACATAAAAACTTCCAAAATGACTCATATTTAAATATTAGATGATATAAGGTTGTAATCTCATCAACCAATAAAATTTAGACATGTTAGAAATTTATTTTAAACATTATCAACTTGATTTATCCTTATTTAATCAATTTTATTTTATTTGTGGTAATAAAATTCTAAATTTTAAATTATAACAAATAATTACTTATTTGTTGTGAATTGTACATAATTGTACAATTTATAACATTTTATACCATATAAATTTAAATTTATAATTTTTAAATATTTTTGTGATTTTTTAAACAATTTTATAATATGTTATTTTATAAAATAACAATAGTGTCAATTTTGACACAATTTATTTATTTGAATTTAAATAAAATATATACAGAGTATATGTTCGAAATAAAAGATTTAATAGATTAATAAAAGGTCATATGTATCTAGAAAATTAGTGGATCACATTAAATAGTTCATATAATATTTATTTTATTATTTTTAAAACCATTTATTTGGTTTATCTCTTAATAAAATAATTACTACAACATTTTCTTATAATTATTTAATATACTTATTTGTTGCATAAAAATTAAAAATAAAATACTATGATGAAGATAAATCTATTAAATTTCACAATAATACTTTTACTCGAATTTATAGTCTTAAAATCACAGTATTTAAATTGTTATATTTATTAAATTATGAAGGTGACAACTTTGGCATCATTTAGAATAAAATAATATTAGTGTCATAATTGCTTGCATAAGACTCCAAATGGTCAAATATTAGACCATTATATTATTACAGTTTAAATTTACATGACCAATAAGTTTTGGTCAGGGTTTGTGCCTTTTATGGTCACTATTAGTTTAATAAAAACTATATTCTTGATTTTTCACTAGATAAATAATTTCTGCATCACTATTGTGTCACAATTAATGATAATTATTTAATCCCAAAAAATTATAAGTAAATTCTCATGATGTAGATAATTTTGTTATATTTCTGGATAATAATAATTTTCGAAGTTTAATGAATTTTATCACTAACTTAAAATTATTATACTTATAATATTTAAGAGAGTGACATGTTGTCACTTTCTTTGGTTTTAATAATAATTAAATTATTTTCACGGACAAAAGTCCATTAAATGAATCTAATCAGACCCTTAGGTGATATTGGTCTACTTTTAGTCATCCAATAGGATTTTTCCAAGTGTTAAAGTAATTTTATAATCTTATATTTACCCTTAATTACCTGATTTACCTTTAACTATGGTAAATAAAATTTACCGTTGTTACTATTCACAATGCCCAAAAATAAAAAGTAGCTTATTAATATATTTTTGACCCACTAATTCCAAATATGGAATCCATTTTTCCAAATTCAATACACAAAAGTTTCAGAAATTAAATTAAAATTAATCCCGTTGTCGAAAAAAACAGGTTTTTCTTTAAAACATTGCAAAAGATTGAATTGATTTAACCTACTAATTCAAGGTAAAATCAATGCTAATGACATAAATTATATTAAATGGTAAAAATATATTCTATTAATACTTTAAAACCATTCAATATTATAATTTAACCACATAAGATATTACGATGAAAAAAGTTGTTTTTAATTAAAATATTGCGTGTTTTTACTATTCATTAAAATATGAAAGTTATCAGAATAATATGAAAAATTTATCCAAAGTAAATTTTTGTTTTCTTGATTCCAAAGAAGAATTTTATTTTGTCAAATGGAACTTATAAACATTTCAAAAACTAGATTTAAAGTGGGTGCGCCATCAAAAGGCGGCAAAACTGCATTTTTTGAAAAATACTTATTTTACCCGAAAAATTTATTTTGTTCTTATACCATGCTGTAGAAAATGTGTAAGATGAATAATAATGTTATAAAATTCAAAATTTATTTAATACTATTCATAACGGCTAGTTCATAACAATATTATAATTATATATTGTTGTTTAGTAAAACCCGGTATTGCGTACAACACACGCTATCAGGGAAGGTCGTAATTGCGTGTAATGCAAGCCAAGTCAGGGTTGCGTGTAGTGCATGACTCCTTTGTTGTTGCGTATAACAGAATCAAACCATATTTTATTTATACATTGAATATATATATATATATACACTCAATGTTGTGTAGAATAACTTCTATCAAACGAACTTGAAATTGTGTGTAACACGAGCCAAGAATAGTTTTGTGTATACTGCAAGCTAATACGGTGTTGCGTATAGCGCAAGATAATCTTGGTCTATCGTACAACAGAAGATATGAATGAAATTAAAAATAATGTATCTTATAAAATCTCGGGTTGTTACATTCTACCCCCTTAAAATGAATTTCGACCTTGAAATTCGTCGGGGTTATAAATTGTTTACTATTCATAGAAACTGACATCGTAAAAAGAAATACCAAAACTGAACTTTAAAAACTAAAGTATGAAATATAACGGTTACCCAAATTAACTCATCACTGAGTTTCCATTTAGGATAACATTGGTGAAATTATGGATATAGAAGAGAAATCTAACCATCATGTTCTGATAGAGAGTGGTAGAGAACATGGCTATGAAAAAACCAACAATCACAAATCCATAAATTTGTGATGATCTAGGGTACCATCTGATTCATCGGATATAAAGGCACTAGGACAACATTTTTGGTTTTCAAGATCATTTCCCTAAAGTTGAATAATTTGAATTAGAATAAATACTTACTTTATTTTGGTTCAATCTCACGGTTGTTCGTTCTTTGAACAATTTCCACTTCATCTCTTAAAGAAATGAAGTTGAATTTGTTATTCGTGAAGTGTTAAAAGATCATGTGATAGAATGATGGGTCATTCCATCTGTTTCAAACAAAAGGTTAGCAAAAGTTATCAAATATACATAAGTCCATCTTTGGTGAGGTTAATCATATATGAAAAAATGAACTTATACGTCATCTATCACGTCGATTAATAAAATAAAACTAGTTTCTACTAACCAGGGACTTCCTGTAGGTCAGTGGTAGGCGATAAAGTCCTATCACACTTCAGTTGTGGGTTCGATTCTCACAGCCTTGTCCGATGCGACGGGTTGTCGCCCATTCTGCAGGTTATCCTTTTTCTAAAACAATACTATTATAACAAAAATTTCTAGCCTTAAACAATACAAACTTATGTTCAACATAATCCATTAGAATCTTTAGGCTTATCCGAAATACTTATTTCCAAACTCATAATATAAATAGAAGGATTACTAAAAAGGTCATATAACAAGCATGTGAATACAATCATTTATCCCTCATATATCTTGTTGGTCGTATTCCAATCATGTGAATACCTTAATCATGTATTCTCTTGAAAAATGAATGCCCATTGAACCTTATTGAAAACATGAATGCTGTTAAAAGTTAACTCTTTCCACATACCAAAATCCAAGAAAAATCTATATACTCAAACCATGATATAACTTTGTCCTTATATCAGTCATGAACTCATGAATACTATCAAACAACTCATTATCTCCTTATCCTTTCATTATACACATATCATCTACCTTCCAAAAATATTTGAATAGCCTTCCATGGTTATTGGTACCATTAAACATGTACTTTCAAATACTTTAGGAAAAACAATAATGTAACAATCCTTAGATGATTCTTTATTCCATAGTACCATACATTATTCTTTATAAACATACAATCATTCCACTAACTTCTTAAACCACTGACTGAGCTTCATCATTTCTTTCATCTCATATTTCATTTGTAGTCTCTTCATCATCATCCACATAAATACTACTCATATGACCATGCTGATTCTCTTCATGAGATTTTCCCTTAGGGAATTGGATTCCATAATGCCCATACATTCCACATTTAAAACATCTAATCATTGTTGATGTCATTGCAATACCATTATCCTTGTCCATGGTGTTAACTTAACCTTTTCCTTTGCACATACTGGCTTTGTGTCCTTCTTTTCCACACCCAAAGCATCTTCCAGTTCCTTTGAAACAATCTCCCTGATGCCTCTTCCCACATGATTTACATGAGGGACATTGAACTTTCTTTCCTCTATGATCATCATGAAACTCTATCTTTCTCTTATTATCTGAGTCGGGAAACTTACCAAAGTTGATATTATTGAACATATTATGAGATTGCTGATTAGTCATAATAACGATGTTTGGACATCCAAATCCTGTTTATTTGGTTGCTTATGATGAATATCATTCCATTGTCCATCATATCCTCCATTATCGTGAATCTTCCTGTTTCCGGCCATTTACTAAAACCCAAAAAGAATAGTGTGAGAGGAAAATACCATGCTAGGGAAAAGAACATAATAAAGGGGGAGTACCCTTAATATCTAACATCTTAGGTTAAATTCTAAGATCGTTACCGTAGTTCTAGAACTATATCCTATACGTATACTTATCCTTAGGGACATCCCTAGACATACCTTAGAAATATCTCTAGGGATCTCACTAACGTTTTCGCATCCTAGTTTCCAAAGGTTGACTAAACCTTTCCTCTGATACCAACTGTAGAGACCTGAAGCCTGACGTACATGGACATTACATTACTTTTGCGGAATACTTAATACATAACAAAAACAGACACACAAGGACCGTAATAGTTTAGTGTCTTTGGAAACATGGAACGAAATCTTCTAATCGTGGTGAAATATCTTCAACATCTCCCATAAAGATATTCCCCTTCTGTTTTCTTACCTAAAACCTTTCTTTATATCCTGGGGAGAAGAAAACATATAAAGGGTGAGCTCAAATGCTCATTAAGGGTAAGCATGGATAAAAGAAAACAAATCATATACATTTGAACTTAAAAACATGAACATAATGTTTAAACATCAAAAGCATGAGAAATGACATAAAACATGGAAATACATAAGAAATAGATCTTAAAGAAACATTAATCATGACAAAATAGCATGGGAATAAAACATGAAATTGTGGCAACCATTAAGCACATGTTATGATTTCCATAGTAGCCAAGGCATTGCTGCCAAGACCATCTTAGTGGACAAAGTCCCTTTCTGAATCGAGTTCACTCCTCGTTCCAGTCCTGTATTACTGAACTGGTTTAACTTGCCATTCCATCCATGTCTATCTCATGAGATATAAATCTTTACCCAATGCATTGGAGGGAGATATAGGTCCCACCCATCTCATAATGAAATCATTCTTACTTGTGCCACAACATAAACATAAATCATTTATCATAACCCAAAGAATAAAATGGGTTTCATAAATATCATTCCATCATCACTTAATCCATATAAAAGAAATGAACATCATTTCATAATAAGAAAAGTGAAACCATGTAAATCATAGAGACTTTATACTTGAACCATACACATATAATGTCATCTTATATGGAAAATGGTTTTGATAAAACACTTGAAATGAATTCTTGAGTAAAATATCCTTTCTTCTTCAAAATCAATTTCTTTTCACAAAACGTCATGAAATTTTAAAAGAAAAAGATTTTGTTTAAAATATTCATGAAATCTTTTTGAGGAAGCTTCATGAAAACAAGGCTTTATAAAACCATAAAAATACGTTCGTGCCGTATAAGATAAAAAAACATTCTTCTCATACTTTTGGCGGAAAATTCAAAAATTACCTTGTAACGTAAACAAAAGAAAGATTCCTTACATACCATGTAGTAAAATCCAAAAATGGGTAAAAAGGACTTTAAACATACAAGAAAACACTTTTATAAAACATGGACATGTACTATAGAAATAACCCAAGTAAATACTTACGAATAAGCAATCTCGGATAAAAATGATATTTGCAAAATTATCCCTTACCTTAGGTCTGATATGCTTCGTATGTATCTGAACCTACTGTATAATGATTTAAATAATGTCATTGACTTATTACATAATCATATTCATTGTTATGATATCATATATGGTTCACTTATGACTTTATATTACCTGTTGTTTTGTAAATTCCATGTTAAAGAGCGTTTTGGGTAAAATCGTTTCATTTGTCGTCCGTGTTTTAACTTGTAATTATTCATATGATTACTTAGATCATGATTACTTAAATCCAGAAGGTAAAACATGATTTATATATATTCAGAATATACATATATATAATATATCGATAAATGGAAAGAAATACACCGTTCATGGAGACGGTAGGCCATACGTACGCATTAACGCTGTTTTCGTTTCCTTATTGAATTGAATGGAATTAAGTAGATGACATACATATATACATGAATCCAGTATCATTATTATGTAATATATTTCATTATTATTTAGTATATATACTTTATAATCATTCATGAATGGTTAACATCGAGAATGAATCTCATCACGTCGTGGAGACGGTAGTCCGTACGTACACACGAGCGATGATATCGTTTCCATAATTATTGAATTGAATTGGAGTGGATGATAAAATATATCAGAATAATTATGATGTTATAATAACTATTTATAGTTATTATTTACACCATTATACCCATCCAAGTAAGGTGTTGTTGGAAAAACAGATTACACCACGGCGTGGAGACGGTATTCCGTACGTACGCACGCGCAGTGATTTCATTTTCCGTAGGATGGATAGATGATGAAATAGGGTTGTTTCATAATTATAATAACATATCAGTATATTAGTGATACTTATGTTATTACTTCATAATGAAACAACTAAATAAGAATAATTGTAAGAAGAAATAAAGTTGAAAGAATCGGTAACGGACATTACCTCTTCTTTGAAACGCCCCTTTGAGACCTCCTCTTAGGGCACTAAAATTGGTCTTTAAAGAAGACCAGGACCTCTAGGATGTTTCTAGGGAAGTGGGGAAGAGAATTTTTCAGGTTTTGGACGAGCTTTAAGGCTCAAAGTTGTGTGAATAAGAGATGGAGGAGGTGCCCTTTTATAAGGGAGGAGAGGGGCACCTTTGGAAATATAAGAAAATATTAATTTATATTAATTCCAAACCCCACATAAAAACTTCCAAAATGACTCATATCCGAATATTAGATGCGATACATTTGTAATATCATCAAACAATAAAATTTAGACATGTTAGGAATTTATTTTAAACATTATCAACTTGATTTATCCTTATTTAATCAATTTAATTTTATTTGTGGTAATAACATTCTAAATTTTAAATTATAACAAATAATTACTTATTTTTTGTGAATTGTACATAATTGGACAATTTATAACATTTTAGACCATATAAATTTAAATTTATAATTTTTAAATATTTTTGTGATTTTTTAAACAATTTTATAATATGTTATTTTATAAAATAACAATAGTGTCAATTTTGACACTATTCATTTATTTGAATTTAAATAAAATATATACAGAGTATATGTTCGAAATAAAATCTTTAATTGATTAATAAGAGGTCATATGTATCTAGAAAATTAGTGTAGCACATTAAATAGTTCATATAATATTTATTTTATTATTTTTAAAACCATTTATTTGGTTTATCTCTTAATAAAATAATTACTGCAACATTTTTGTATAATTATTTAATATACTTATTTGTTGCATAAAAATTAAAAATAAAATTTTATGATGAAGATAAATATATTACATTTTACAATAATACTTTTACTAGAATTTATAATCTTAAAATCACAATATTTAAATTGTTATATTTATTAAATTATGAAGGTGACAACTTTTGCATCATTTAGAATAAAAAAATATAAGTGTCATAATTGCTTTTATAAGACTCCAAATGGTCAAATATTAGACCATTAGATGATTACAGTTTAAATTTACATGACCAATAAGTTTTGGTCAGGGTTTGTGCCTTTTATGGTCACTATTAGTTTAACAAAAACTATATTCTTGATTTTTCACTAGATAAATAATTTCTGCATCACTATTATGTCACAATTAATGATAATTATTTAATCCCAAAAAATTCTGAATAAATTCTCATGATGTAGATAATTTTGTTATATTTTTGGAGAATAATAATTCTTGAAGTTTCATGAAGTTTATCACTAACTTAAAATTATTATACTTATAATATTTAAGAGAGTGTCATGTTGTCACTTTCTTTGGTTTTAATAATAATTAAATTATTTTCATGGAAAAAAGTCCATTAAATGAATATAATCCGACCCTTAGGTGATATTGGTCGACTTTTAGTCATCCAATAGGATTTTTCCAAGTGTTAGGGTAATTTTATAATCTTATATTTACCCTTAATTACCCAATTTACCTTTAACTATGGTAAATAAAATTTACCGTAGTTACTATTCACAATACCCAAAAATAAAAAGTAGCTTATTAACATAATTTGGACCCACTGATTCCAAATATGGAATCCATTTTTCCTAATTCAATAGACAAAATTTTCAGAAATTAAATTAAATTTAATCCCGTTGTCGAAAAAAAAACGGGTTTTTCTTTAAAACATTGCAAAAGATTGAATTGATTTAACCTACGAATTCAAGGTAAAATCAATGCTAATGACATAAATTATATTAAATGGTAAAAATATATTCTATTTATACTTTAAAACCATTCAATATTATAATTTAACCACATAAGATATTATGATGAAAAAAGTTGTTTTTAATTAAAATATAGCGTGTTTTTACTATTCATTAAAATATGAAAGTTATTAGAATAATATGAAAAATTTATCCAAAGTAAATTTTTATTTCTTGATTCCAAATAAGAATTTTATTTTTTCAAATGGAACTTATAAACATTTCAAAAACTATATTTAAAGTGGGTGCGCCATCAAAAGGCGGCAAAACTGCATTTTTTGAAAAATACTTATTTTACCCGAAAAATTTATTTTTTTCTTTTAACATGTTGTAGAAAATGTGTAAGATGAATAATAATGTTAAAAAATCCAAAATTTAGTTAATAATATTCAGAACGTCTAGTTCATAACAATGTTATAATAATATATTGTTGTTTAGTAAAACCTGGTATTGCGTACAACACACGCTATCAGGGAAGGTCGTGATTGCGTGTAATGCAAGCCAAGTCAGGGTTGCGTATAGTGCACGACTCCTTTGTTGTTGCGTATAACAGGATCCAACAATATTTTATTTATACATTGAATATATATATATATATATATATATACTCAATGTTGCGTAGAATAACTTCTATCAAACGAACTTGAAATTGTGTGTAACACGAGCCAAGAATAGTGTTGTGTATACTGCAAGCTAATACGGTGTTGCGTATAGCGCAAGATAATCTTGGTGTATCGTACAACAGAAGATATGAATGAAATTAAAAAGAACGTATCTTATAAAATCTCGGGTTGTTACAATGGGTGTGAAATTAAATGTGGGGATGATGATCAATGGGTATACTTATGTATGTTTTCAGACAAATCAAGATATTATGAGGTCATATATAGGATATGTCTTCAACCTCAATGGATGATATGTAAGGTAGAAAAAATCATTGTATCTAATGGAAAATGACATTATAGTAGTGTATGAGTATATTGTGGCTTTCGATGCAACTAAATAGTTGTGTGGATACACAAATTAATTCATGGTACAGATGTGGTTCCAATATTTAAATATGTTTTCACACTGTATTTTGATAATATTGTATTAGTAGGACTCCCCTAGGTTGCATCGTTATATCAATAGATAAATCACATATTTCACAAGTATCACATCTTGAATGATTTTTCCAAAAGATTTATTATCACAATAAGAAACTTTTACAAAAAAAAAGAGCACTTGGTAGACCTATATACTAAGTATTTATCTCTGAAAAATCATGAATATAATGTGAGGGATAGCAGAAAAAATTTATTAAATGGTGGATCTATCCAAGAGGGTTTTGTTGGAGTTGGTTCCTTGGAACCAACTACATTTTAAAAATGATTACATCTATCTTAAGAGACATTAATATTAATAAATTTATTATCAGATGATGAGGGTTTAAATATGTATCATTAAATTGATAATTTACTTATAGTATCTATTGAATCTAATGGAAACAGAAGTTCCCCTCTATGATGAAAACCATGAAGTTCTATGATGATATTCTTAAATATATGTTATGTGCTAAGATGAAATCTATTTTACAAGACACATATGAAATGATATATCATGTGTAGGGGGGTCATAATACGTTGAGTTTTCTTATCATATATTTTTTCACTTAGTAATTCCCAAAAGAGGATGTTATGATAACATACACACCTATCCAAATTCCATACATAAAATATTTCACTGGATATTCCTATCCAAAAATGTTTGTAATGGCCTTTATAATTGATATTATTATTCATGTATATATCGAGTCACATTATATAATATATTAAAAAAACAATGATTTATTATACTATAAGTGAGGTATGATACTTTCGGTTCAGAACAACGGATATTGAACCACTGAATAAATCAATAAAAGATTTATCATTTACTAGTTAATGAAAGTTGATATATTATGACCAGTTATTAGAATAGAAGTTTCTGATTAATTATGTGGTTATGGTGGTTTTAACGACTAATTAATTTAAATAAAGTGAAAGAATGATCTTTAGGTATATAAGTTTATGACACATGTATACAAACTAATGGAAGAGATATCATGATAAAGAGATTATATTACATGGCAAGAATCCATAGGAGGGTTTTTATATTATGAAATTTACATATTTTTATATGTGTTCCTTGACATATTTCTAGAATATAATTTCGTAATTTAAGAAAATTAAACAAATTACAGTGTGAAAGAGGCATAAAGGGTCACACAATAAGTGTATATAGAATCTCAACTAAATTCTATTCGAATTTAAAATTAGAATAATTATTTTTCACTAATTGAATTGAATAATTTTTATTCTTGTTATTTTGATCACATTATAATTTTGTGAATGAATAATACATTGATATTTATTTATTGGGAAAATAGTTATTACTCAAAGATTGATAATTTCTAATGAGGACTAACTATCTTTGTAAATAGGTCTCATAGAAATGATATATTTAATATGAATTAATCAATAAATGATATTTAAATATCCAAGAGTTATTTTTATATCAAGAAAATAATAATAATATTATTATTATTATTATATGTCAAGTTCACATTGAAATAAGAGAATGTTTAAGAGACAGTGTTTAGAAACATGTTTTCTAACCAAATTATTTGTAACCAATCTTTTCATTTCTAGTTATATATATCATTTTGAACAATAAATCCTTTTCATATAATTTTTTCAATCCTATATAAATACCACGTAGATCACTCTCAAGAATGAAGATCATCAACCCTCTTCTTCCCTCTCAAGACTACAAGGTAAATAAATAAATTAATTCCAGTCCAAGATGAATTCTAGTTTTGATCAATATGAACATTACAAGGTCATTAGAATTCATCTATATTAGGTGATGATCCATGTATTACATTCTGAGGCTCATGGAACATGTGTGGATACCTTGTCACAAACCATCCCCTGGTGCCCATGTTGTGACTACCCTGAGCCCACCTTCCATAGACTAGGGGCTAGTGACTTGCACTAGAAATGCATATCTCTAAAAGGAAGGCATTACCTCTAAACCTGTACACACATAGATTGGGCATACCACACAAATCAATCCACAAAAGAAAGAAAGTACTAGAACCTCCACAAAGTATCACTATTGAGAGTAAAGTGAGTGAACTGAAAGTAAAGGGTCTAGAATACAAGCTCAATTTAATAGAAAGTAGAGGTTATGAAGTACAAGCTCTGGAGGTCATCTGCCAAGGATCCTACATGAAGGGTAGGTACAACACTTTGTCGGATGTCACTACCTCACACCACATATATCAATCCACCTCTAAGCATCATCTAGTCCTAGATCCACAATGTCCCAGTAAAATATGTTTTTCATCTCCACAAGACACAATAGGTGAGGGAGAATCCCATGTAAGGGTGATTATAATAATACTCAGTAAGAAACCTGAGACTCCCGAAGGTCTCTCAGTAATCCACAAAGGGAAACACCACAAAATAAAAATACCATAGAGGTAATACAACCCTGAATGATACCAAAAACATTGCAAAAAGTAAAATATGGATATAACTCTAGGTATAACTTAAGTACAGAATTAAGGTTGAATAGTTATAAATCTAGATCATCTTATTCTCTTGAGAGACTCTGCGGCTGATCCACACAGGGTCTCTAGGTGCAAACCCACACAAGGTCACTAGGTGATGACCCAAACGGATCACTAGGTGCTGATCGATACAAGATCACTAGGTTCTGACCCACACAAGATCGCTAGGTACTGACCCATTCAGGATCACTAGGTGCTAACACACAGAGGATCACAATTCATTCTTCACGCTATAGCCAACCACTGAATTCCCACACTTATCAAGCATGAGTTATGAAGGTTATGCTCCTCAAGACATAAATCATATCTGAATCACCATTATGTCATACATATATTAACCCAAAAGGATCATCTCATTGTAAGGGTACCAATGTGAAAGACAATGCGTTGTTCAGACGCTCATTCTATAAGTCATAGACCTTCTAGTAAAAATGTCCCTATTGGATTTGAGTCCAATCCAACCCATCCAAATTCCAAATTCCATAAAAACTCACATATAGTATCTTAGAACGATTTACCAGTCACAAGGGTCTTAATTTCCTTGACGATGTGTCAATCAGATGCACATTTTTCAAGATACAAGCATTTTAGTAAATAGGGGGCTGGTTGTATTTAGGCCCACTCTGACCCGGTTGGACTGACCCATCCAACCTGGATCGGGAATCCCACATAGAACTATTCAATTAGAGTGACTCAAACAAACCAATTTGGGTCAGGGTCGGTCTGGTTCGGACTAGACAGTGGGCCAGGCCTAATAGGCCTCGCTAGACCTGGCCCAGTTTGGCTGAGGGTTCAGTTCGCTGGGTCTGCTGAAGACCTGGTCTTGTTCGACTCAGCCCAAAGGTTGTGGTTCTAGCCTAGTGTAAAGTTTCTAGCCCACTGGGGTCATGTATTTCATGCAGGCAATGGTCCGGCCCATTGGTGCTATATTGGCCCGCTGGTTGGGGGCACATCCCACTAGCCCAAGGCCCTGCCGCAATGGTGGCCTGTGGTGTGTCGTACAACCAGGATGCAGTAGCCATGCTGCATCTGGCCCCTACTATCCCCACAAAACTGGGGCCTCCTCCAGCCGCGGTTGGTGGACCACGGCTTGCCAACCTCCCAAACAGCCCAAATGGGGGTCGTCCCTCCATGAGGTGCCTGACGTAGTGTCTCCTCACCATCAAGACCATCCTTCCACAACTTCATGCTGCTACGGCATGCCGACGGGCATGCCGCCACCCTCCTCCAATATCCTCCACTATGGACCACCGGCGGTACCTTTGACGGGCCACCAGATTCGCTCCAGCGGTCCGTTTTGGAGTTTCTGCACCTATAGTATCTATAGGGTGCCACCATCACCACAAACCTTCGAATTCACCTTGCTGACATGTTGACCAATTGACATCGAAGAATTCACTAAGAACAACTATAGAGAAGGGGCCGGGCCTTTTTGGGTCAGCTCGCACTCTTCGTGTTAGAGTATAATCATGGGGATAAACATGATGATAACCACACAGTTTTAAAAATCCCAAATCAACACCCCCAAACAATATCCCCCTGAAAAAATGAGCGATTTTCTGATCACCCATTAGTCGGTTGATCTATGTTCATCATTAATTTTCAATAATGTGGAAGAAAATAAAGAAATACATTGAACCCATAAACCCCTACCTCATTTATGTTCAATTCCAAAGCATTCATCCTTGAGGATTTAAGATGATGATTCCTCTTCTAGCTCTATTCATCAAGGCATGTCGAAGATGATAAAGTCTCACTGGCGTTCGTCATTTTTCATTTGGGAGGAAGTTCATTAGGGGTTAATCATAGTATTGTAGCTAATTAATAATCATCCCACCAACACAAAAAAAAATTAAAAGGAAAACATGTCACTAAATTTCAGTTATTCTATGATGTCACATTATTACTGTGTTTCATTTGTGAAACAATATCATTGTTACGCTTCCTTTATTGCATCATTACGTTGTGTGATATGGGTCACTAAGGAGCCTCATTAATATTCCCCATCATCACCTCATCACTACACCATAGCGTCTTCGTCCTCCATTCAATAGTGAGAAATGAAATAAAATAATTCCTTTAAATTATTTTATTATTTTTCTCAAAAATTCCAAAAAATAACTTTTCCGCTCAACCCTTGTCGGATGAAGTTGAGTAATTTCTAAGAGAATCCTAGCATTACGAGTTCATCGGTGCCCACATATTTTCAAATTCAGCACCAGTTAAAAGGATATAAAAACCCCACTCGCATGTTTACTGAACATACCTTAAAAAAGTACCAAATTACGTTCTGGGCACACCGAGACTTGGAATCACGTGCCGTCAGATCATGTGGTCTCATAATAATTCCATATAATTAAAAAAAATTCACCAAATTTCCAGTAAATTACATTCTCTCTACCATAGTAATTTATGTCCTCAAAATCCCAAACAAAACTAGTCAAATAAATTGGGGTACTGAGCACGAATCTGAGATTCCCTTTCCAATGTGCTCTCCTTAGGATTCTTGTGCTACCACCAAACTTGCACTAGAGGAATTGACATCCCATGTAGAACCCGCTCTTGTCTCTCCTCTATCTCCATCAGGAACTCTAAAAATGTCACCCCATATTTAATGTTCATCTATCCTTAGTCGATGACGTGTGATGGATTATGCATGTATCTCTTCAATTGCGACACATGGAAAACCTTATGCACTCGGTGCATCTGTGGGGGAAGATCTTGAAAGTATGTCACCTCATCAACTATACTCAAGATCTGAAAATGTCCAATGATCCCTTGAGATAGATTTTCTCCCCATCCAAATCTTTATAATCCTCATCAGGGTGAGACCCAAAGGAATACATGATCATCCTCCTCAAACTCCAATGGTCTCCATCTCTTATCGGCATAAGACATCTGCCTACTCTATGGTGTCCTTATCTACTTCTGGATGATCTACACCTTCTCAGTTGTAGTATGTACTAACTCTAGATCCATGAATTCCGAGTCCCCTGGGTCTGTCCTGCATAGGGGTAATCTGCAAGGACACTCATACAAGGACTCAAACGGTGCCCTGTCAATGGTGGGGTGACAGTTTTTATGGAATGTAAACTCCACCAGTGGAAGGCATTCCTCCAAATTGAGACCAAAATCCAAGACGCTAGCACGAATCATTTCCTCTATGGTCTATATGGTCCTCTCCATCTAACCATCTTTTTAGGGATGAAAATCTATGCTCAAACATAGTTGAGTCTCAAACGCCTCCTGCAACCCCTTCCACAACTGAGATGTAAAGCATACATCATAGACTGAGACAATCGTCATAGGAACCCCATGGATATTCTCTATCTTCTGGAGGTAGAGGCATCCCAAGACCTGTTCCGATCCCTACTCCCAAATGGGTAATATGTGAGCCAACTTTGTGAGTCAACCAATGATCATCCAAAGATAATTGTGGCCCATGGATATACATGGTAACCCCGTCACAAAGTACATCAAGATACCATCACATTTCCACTATAGTAGCTTGATTGGTTGGGAAAATCCTACTATAACCTGATTCTAGGCCTTCTCTTGATGATAAGTGAGACCTCGTGAAATGAACTTGACCACCACTTTCTTCATCCCTAGCCACATGTACTGATTTTATAGGTCCTGATATATCTTTGACACTCTGTGATTTATATCCAAAGGGAGTATTTAAATTCCTAAACACATCCTCCCACAACGTCACTTGTAATACGATGTGTCCTTTGAGAAGGATTACATGATCCCCACCTATCGAAAATAAATTAGAAGCATGTATTAAGGATAACTGAGCACATCGGGCCTCACAGTCAACATCCACAAGTTATGCCTCCCTAAATCATTGTAAGAGTGGGGGAGTGACAGTCATATACTAGAGGTAAGATTCTCCATCACTATCCAAGAAAGATATCAGCATTGTGATTAGTTTCTCAATCGCCTCACTCAACATCTACAAATGAGACATTCTGCTGAGTGTGTCTGCCACCATATTCCCCTTCCTAGGAGTATAGACTCTCATAAAGTTATAGTCCTAGAGGAAC
The DNA here is from genome assembly GCA_963277665.1 of Viscum album. NCBI lineage: Eukaryota > Viridiplantae > Streptophyta > Magnoliopsida > Santalales > Viscaceae > Viscum > Viscum album. The sequence goes on from OY728159.1 coordinate 102,142,349, forward strand.
TCAAGCCACTATTGTTGTCTCAACTTCTATCCCTTCTGTGATAAGATATTCCTGAGACTCTTGTGGTCATATTAGAGGGTACGACATTCACCCATCAATGAGTGCCACCACATCTTGAAGGAAAAGCACACTATTGCTAGCTCCAAGTCATGAGTCAATTATTTCTACTCATGATTACTCAATTTCCATGAGCCATATGTGATCACTGCTCACTCCTGCATCAGGACACAAACCGGACTGGTACCTAATGAATCAAAGTAAACTACATAACCAACACCCTCCTCTGGTAGTCTTTAGATGGGGCACTAGTTAGTCTCCACCTCATCTCCTGGAAACTCTACTGACATCCCTCCACCCATACAAAGGTTTGTCCCATATTTCTCAATATTTAAAAGGGTGTTGCTACTCTAGAATGGTTGGGTACGAATCGTTGGTAGTAACCATACTACCCTAGGAAACTCCACAGCTCTGTCACATTTTAAGGTGGATCTAAAGCAATTACTTCCTCTATCTTCACTGGATCCACTACAACATGAGCCTATGAGATGATGTGTCCTAGAAAGTGGACCTCTAGAATCCAGAATAGGTTCTTCAAAGCTTACCATAAATATTGTGATCTCAGAGTGTATCTAGTACTATCTGTAGGTGTGTAGACTGACCCTCATCTGACGTCGAGTACACTAATATTTCATCAATGAATACCACAAAAAACAGACAAGGTAAGGCTGGATGATCCTGTTCATGAGTCCCATGAAAACTGTTGGGGCATTTTTCATGCAAAAAAGAATCACTAAGAACTCATAGTGGCCATAACAGCCTCCTGAAGGCTATCTTTGGTACATCCTCATCTCGTACTCGAAGCTGGTGATATCCCGATCTGAGGTCTATAATTGAGAACCACCTCGCTCCATTTAGCCAATCGAAGAGGTTATCCATACTTGGAAGTGGATTCTTGTTCTTCACAGTCACCTGGTTCAGGCATTAGAAGTCCACTCACAACCTCAAACTCTTATCAACATTCCTGGAAAAAAGCACAAGGGCTGCCCATGGTGAAATGTTGGGACGTACGAACCCATTCTCCTATAAGTTCTCCAGCTGTACCCTCAAGTCACAAAGCTCCACAATAGCCATCCCATATGAAGGTGTAGATATTGATGCTGTCTCGGGGTACAATTCCATGCTCATTTATACATCTCTATGAGGATCTAGTCTAGGTACATCATCTAGAAATACATCCTCATACTCTTCCACCACAACAGTGATTCTTGGAATCCACTCATCTAATGTACTGTGGGTGAAGTTAGCCCATTGGTGAGTAATCGGTTGCACCCTCCTCTGAGAAAGTCCATCTGGTGCTGAAATGGTTTACTTCTCACTGGTGAAGGAAACCTGGTCCCATCCTCACGGACACACCAAACTTTGTGCTTAAAACAGTCGATTATAGCATGGACTGTGGATAACCAATCTATACACAATATGAAATAAGAAGGCCTCGGTGATAATACTAGGAGATCCCAGCCAAAACTTTCTCCTCCTAGAGTAAGCTCAAAATTTCATCACCATTGTGTAATCCTTAAATACCCTCCCATAGGATTCTATGATAATAAGGATTGAGCCAACAGCTCCACCAGAATCTCTAAGCCTCAAACAAGATCTATTGAATTTTAATAGTGACTGGAACCAGTGTTTATGATAACTGAAGCTAAGGTGGATTAGAAATAGATCTTACCTCTAATAATCTCTATAGTTTCATGGTTATAGGCCTCTATCACCTAAAGATTCCCCAACCCTATCCACCAGCTCCTGGAGCTCATGGTGGACCTTCTGGGGGTGGTGGTGGTAGTACCTCGAACCATCATACAACACCTACCAGTTTGCCTCCTCCTCAACCACACCTGCAATCCTACGGACATCCTCACTCATACCATTATTACTGTATCAAAGGTCCCTCGACCACCAAATTCTCATCCATGTGGGGATTTGGGCAGTAATGATCCATGTGACCATGTTCGTTACAAGAGTAAAAAAATCTAGTCCTCATATGAAACCCTCTACCTCGTGAGCTTTGCACCTCTAAACCTGCATCCTGGGTTCGTCCTCCAGAAGTTTTTTCCCATTTGGGAATCTGAGTCATCTACCTACTGCCTATTGTGGATGACTCTACCACCTATAGTCTGGTGGTGGCTCTCACCATTAGTTCATGCATGACTAGGAATATCTCAACAAGTAGGGATCATTCTAGCACTCTAGCATGTGATGGGATACTGAGTGAAATCATCGACACTATAATCTCCCGTCAAAGCCCCTACTCAATGGTCTAGGACCTAAAGAACGGTTCCCATACCATGTAAGTGGAAAAGTTGAAGAGGTTAGTAAACCTCGCTGAGTACTAGGCCACAGTTAGGATGCCCTGCTACAGGTGCAGTAACTCTTGAATACTCACTGATCATAGTGTTTCTAGTACAAACTATGCCCTTAAGAGGCTCTATAATCCAGACTTGACAACGGTAACCTCCTCATGTGTCTCAAGAGTCATGTTCCACCACCTTCCTATTGTTACATGAAAAAGGATAGCAGCTAGAACAACCATCCGGTTTGTCAGTGTCTCTACTAGGCGAAAAACTCTATTAACTGCCTCTAGCCAATCCTGAGCTGCCTGGGGATCTATCTCACCTAGAAACCTTATAGGCCTCTATATCTAGAACTCGTGATGCACGCTTAGTTGGCATGCATGGTCCAATAGTGGGGCTGGTAGCAACTATTTCTCTACGGGTGGTGGTGTTGTTGTTACACCACCCTAAAGTGTTATCGTTGTAAGTTGTCCCTAGAGTGATGCCTCATCACTCGATAGACCATCTTCGTGATCTCTCATTGGAATCCTGGATGGCTATATTTCTGGAAGAATCCAATAGGGAAACAAATGTTCCATGATAAATAATTTATACCTAGTGATATAACTCAAAAGTGATATAGATAAAACTATTTTCAAAACACATGAAAATAGTGTTTTCATGTACCAATTCAGAAAATAGAATTGAGGGTCTTTGTGTATAGATATGATGGCTTCCGCACCAACACTAGACTCCTCAGAATGAAATCCAAAATCAAGACACTTAACACTATTTCCTCCATTGAAAATACAAACTCATACTTCTTCTGGGAGAACTGGAAGACAATGATACCAATTTTTCATGACTCGCCCCCTGGGGACCATGCCATGACTACCCCACGCCCGCCTTCCATAGTCCAGGGGCTAGTGACTAGCAGCGGAAAGGCATATCCCAAAAAGAGTATACATTTCCTATAAACCTATACACACACAGAAAAGGCATACCGCAAAAATAAAACCACCAAGTAAATAATGTATAACAACCACCAAAAAGAATCAATACTAAGAGTAATGTTAGTGAACTGAAAGTAAAGGGGCCAAAATACACGACTAACTGAAAAGTAATTACAACTAAATAAGTACAAGCTTCAGAGGTCATCCAAAAAGGATCCTACCTGAAGGGTTGGTAGAAGTCTCTATCAGATGTCACTTCCACAAACCATGTCTATTATCCACCTCTGGGCATCATCTAGTTCTGGATCCCCAATGTTCTAGTCAATGTTGCCTGTCATATATAGAAGAAACAATAGGTGCGGGAAAATAATGTGTAGAGGGGAGTATAACAATACTTCATAGGGACCCCGAGACCCCTGAAGGTCTCTCAATAATCCATAGAGTAAAACACCATAAAGGAAAATTCCATTGAGGTAATACCACCAAGCAAGATTTAAAACACATTTCACAAAGAAAAAGATGCAGCTCACACCAGGTATAAGATAAGTACATAAGTAAGGTTGATTAGTCATAAAGTTATATCATCTTATTCTATCGAGAGGTTTTTCTATAAATCCACACAGGTTTGTTAGGTTCTAACCCATAGAGGGTATTTAAGTGCTGACCCAAATAGGATTTCTAGGTGCTGACCTACACAAGATCTCCAGGTGTTGACCCACATAGGATCATTATTAATTCTTCATGACACAGGCAACAAATTGTTTTCCACACATAGAACTCTTTAGTTTTGAAGGTTATGCACCTAAACCCATCAATCATATCTCAACCACTATGCAATCCCACTCAGAGTAACCCTAACGGATCGTCTCATCGTATGGGTCCAAACGTGATTGACGACACATCGTTCAGATGCCCAGTCTGTAAGGTATAAGCTTTTAGTAAAAATGGATTTTTTTGGATTTGAGTACAATCCAACCCATACATATGAAAAATTTCTCCCAAACTCACGGAGAGTATCTCAGAAGTATCAACCCCTCGCAAGGGTCCCAATTCCACTGACTGTGCATCAATCGGATGCACAGTTTTCAAGATACTGTCGCTTTAGTAAATATGGGGTCAATTATGTCTGGGATCAATCCGAACCAGTCAAACAAACCTGACCAACCCTACTTAGGGGTCCCACAAACCCTGATTTAATTAGATGAACTCAACCTGACCTGGTTCTGGTTGTGGTCTGTCTGGTATGGCCTGTCCCGTGGGTGAGGCCCAATGGGCCTCACAGGACCTGGCTCGGTTTGGCTGAGGGTACAGTCTGTTGGTCACCAGGCGACCCGATCTCATCTTGTACAGACCGAAGGGCGAAGGTCTAGCCTTCTAGTGTGGGTCAAGCCCACTGGGTGAGGGTCTATCCCACCAGCATAGGTCCATCCCTTTGGGTACGGGACCAACACACTCAGCTTCAGGTCATGCCCACCCGTGTGGGACGGGCCAACTGGCTAGGGGCGTGGCCCGAGGCCCAGCCGTAATGCAGGCTATTGGTGCATCGTCTAGTTGTAATGCAGGGCCTCCACCAACCATTGTCGATGGATCATGCCTCATCGGCTTCCCTAATGCAGGTCTTCCCTCCACGCGGCGCCCGACACCGTGTCTCCTCGTTCTCATAGTCGTCCTGCTGCGACTTCTTGCCGTTCACTACGCCGACGAGTCTTCCACCTCCCTCCATCCGCAAACTCTAGCGGAGCCTTTGATGGAAAACCAAAGTCTCTCCAGTGGTTTGTTTTTTTTATCCTCCTACACCTACACATTATGTAGGGTTCTATCATCACCGCGTAGCCATCGAATTTCACTTTGCTAACAAGTTGACCTTTCGACATAGAAGAACGCACCCAGAACAACTTTGGTGGAGGGACCACGAATTATTTAGGTAGGCTTGTTCCCTATGCATTAGATTTTAATCATGAGGATAAACATGATGATAACCACACATCTTGAAAAACCCCAAATCAAAACCCTTTCACAATATCATCCCGCAAGAACGAGCGATTTGAGGATCAACCTGTTAGTCGGTTGATCCTTGTTCATCATTAATTTTCACGAACTTGGAATAAAATCATCAAATACATAAAATTCATAAACCCCTACCTCTTTGATGTTCATTGTCGAAGAATTATTCCTTGAGGTTTCAAGATGATGATGTCTCTTCCATCTCCGTTCTTCGAGGCATGTTGAAGACGATGAAGTCTCGCTAGAATTAATCATTATTCATTAGGGAGGACGTTCATTGGATGATTATTATAGGATATTCTCTAATTAATCATTATCCCACAAATTACTCAGAATATTAAAATGAAAACATGTCGCAGTGTTTCAGTTACGCTGCGACGTCACGTCATTACACTATTTCATTTATAAAATAGTGTCGTTGTTACGCTTCCTTTATTGTATTATTATGCTGTGTGATATAGGACATTAATGAGACTCATTAATGTTCCTATTCTTCACTCCATAGCTTCACCATATCATCACAATCCACCAATCAATGGTGAGAAAAGAACTAAAGTAATTATTTTAAATTATTTTATTATTTTTCTCAAAAATTCAGAAAAATAACTTTTCTGCTTGGCCCTTGCTAGCTAAAGTTAAGTCATTTCATGGAAAATCCCTGCATTTTGAGTTCAAAGGTGCCTCATATTTTTATCCATGAAATGGTTCCAAAGATAGAAAAAACCTTCTCACACATTTACTTAACGTAACTTAAAAAAGTTCAAAATTCTGTTTTGGGCTCACCGGGCTTTGGAATCACGTACCGTCAGAGCCTGTGGTTTCAGAATAATTCCATATAATTAAAAATAAAATTACATGGAATTTTTGAGACATTAAATATAACTAGAGGAATTTTATACTTGAATAATTCAAAAAAAATTCATGTATTATAAGTGTGCTGAATATCATATTTAATTATCAGTTTTGATGCACACAAAAAACTACATTATTTTAATTTTTTCATGATGTATCCTATAATTTTTTATAAAGTTAAATATATATTTTTATATCTTTTTTTAATTATATCTGATGAAACTATTCTATGTATTAAATTTAAATGATAAATTCACATGTTCAGTATGAATTCTTATAAAAATCTTGTTTATGTAAATTCATTTTTATTTGGAAGTGGACAGCTGATGTCATTGACCAAAGTCATACATTGGAATCAAATTCCTCTCATTAAGAATTATTATCAGATGGAAATACATATAAGAAGTTATTATAACTAGAATGAAGGCTTATTAATATAATGGAAGACTCGAGATAATTTCATTTGATCTATATGAAGTCTTATGATGAATACTTATGATCATACTCACATAATGTTTTTCAGAATGAAGTCATATAATCATACTTAAGGCATACGTTCAGAGTGAAGTCTTATAATCATACAAGAGTCTTATGATTAGAATCAATATCTTATGATTAGATACCAAGTCATATGATCCTAATCTAAATAGTATGAATTGAATAAAATCATATACTAATGAAATTTGCAATGACTGATGTAAAAAAATATGAATACTTATAAAATGATGTATTTTGAATCTAAAGTCATACAAAGATTGTTATTTATGGAAATTTTACAATATTTTAGAGGAAATAATTACCATTATATTATTTACAAATAAGTAGAATCCTATTTTAATTTTACCAAAATTGGGGGTGTATGAATTAGGAAAAAATAAATTAAATAAATATTCTATTTCTAGGGTATAATATAGTTCAAAGGAAGACTAAATCTACAAAAAATGAATACCTGTGTTTTTTTTTATTTTCAATGAAGATGTAACATGAAAAGGAAAAACATATTTTTTTATTATTTAATATTATGCAGTCATTCTTTTGAATTAATGAGTAGAAGTTTTGAATAAAAAATAAGTATTTCTATTGTTAATAAATAAGATATAGATATTTTATTTTTTATGTTTACTCTTACTTTCTGATAGAAAACAGAAAATACTCAATCTATTAGGGTTTAAATTAATGTTTCATCGATAAAAAACAATTTTTATTCAATGAGACTTAAAATTATACTCATTTTTGAATAATATTAATCATTTAATATCAATTTCTACCTAAAATTATGTAACAAATATTTTATCCCTTTCCATATCTCTTTTTTATTAAAATCTAACAATCCTTATATTGTGTGTAGGGAAGAAAATAGATAGGTATTATAAAGGGATTTCCGAATTGAAAATTATTTATTATTATATTATTTTATAATTTCTTGATCTATGATGAAAAAACCATTGGAAATGGGATAGTTGATTAAAAATCACTAAACTCATATTGATTTTATGTGATTGGATTTGGTCCAGTTTCTCTTACTCCGAACCACTATAAATTATTTATGTCCTTAAATGTAATTTTAATTTTACAGTGCACTACAATTTTAATATAAGGGACATGTATATTTTAATTTTAGAATTTTAAAATGGTTATTTTTTTGGGGTAAAAATTGAAATATCTCAATTCATCCCCCACCCCCACTTGAGTAATTGTTCAATTACATACGTGATATTAATTGGTATTTCTATAGTGACCCTTGAGTTCTCAATTTTTAGCAGTGGAATTATTAATATCATTCAAGTTTTTACATTGACTAATTACAAATATGGAATGTTTATGATTTGAGAACAATTATTCAATATTGCAAACTTATATTTCTAAAATTGATGAATGATAATTTATTTGAAGAGTCTTTGTTTGATAGATTATATAAAATTAATAAAACTGTATGAAATTCCTATATGAAAACCCAAGAAGAGGGATGCTACATAGAAGACTAAGTATGATTAAAATTCAATGGCTATGAATAATATCATTTGAGTTTCTCAATGTGATAAAACTCAAGAGATGATGAATACTGTTTCTATATATTTTAAAGGGTTAGATAATGACAGAATAGTCAGATATAATATTTTTATGTTGAGGTTTGACACATTCAGAATAGTTTAAGGGGAAAGTCTCACTCAAATTAATTGAAGAATTACTGAGATTGTTACTGATTTAGATTCATTTCATACAGCAATTCCAGAATATGATTATGAATTTATTGTTCTCAATGTTATACCATATACATGGATGTGAATTTTAACTATAATAAGAAAATAAAGTCTAGTTAAGAATTTAAAGATAGAGGACATTATATGAACTCATAGGATGTGTAAAGAAGAAATGTTAAATTAATTTAAAGATACAATATTATTCAAAAGATAAAATCCAACCTTGAAAGTTTCAACTTTTAAAGATGATAATTACTCTAATGAAAAATTATTATTTTACACATCTGATGAAGGAGACTCAATCTTTTCTAAATATGATAGTGAATTATCTTTGTTTATAAGGAAATTTCAATGAATATGTAATAAGTGTAGAGTATTAAAAAATCATTTATCAAATAATATTTTTTGGATGATCAATAGAGATAAGATTCTATAAATTTTAAAATTTTGGACACATAAATCTAGATTTTTCATAGCTTAAAGAGAAGAATAATTCATAAAATAAGTTTCATATAAAATTATATTATTTGAAAAATATGAAGAATAAGGAAATTAAGGCCACATATAGATTTTATGATGACTCCTTTCATGATTCAAATACAGAATTAGAATCTTAATATTATATATAAAATTATTATTTTGACATTATAGAATAAGCACAATAAGTAGAACTTTTTTACTCTTATAAATCTAAATATAATGTAAAAAACTACACTTTTAATGAATTAAATGAGTACTACGGAATTAAAGTAGAGAAATATGAATCTTAAAGGAAAAATAATAAGGATATTAAAAAAATGCATATTATTTAAGAAAAATCCATCTTAACTAACTCATTACTGATTTTCTATCAATATAGGATAAATATATTTTTTTTTTACTAAACATGACATCAAGATTATGAGTTTTCCATATACATTTAAATCCCTAAACGATTTGTATGCGTTTTTACCAGGGTATTATTTATACAAATCAAATAATTGATAAGATAGAAGAAATTAAATATAATCATGGAATATGAAGTAATATTGAATATAATAAGCTATATTGAAATTAATTTATGCCAAGTTATAAAGGAAAAATTATATCCATCAACATTTATTTTAAATTCAAGGATAATGAAAATTATTATAATGATTTTTACCTTATTAAAATCGACATTTTGGTGTTAAACATGCATTTATTTCAATAAATATATAAAAATTAAAAATAGTAATATATTGATATTTTATTGATATATTGATTCACAAATCATTTGTTTTTCTAACATTATTAGACGTCAAAGAATTTTTCAAACAAAAAATGGTCTTCCATAATTCCTTTTATTGGGATAAATATATAGTGTACACTATGAAAATTGGTACACGAGGAGTGGTTGTTTAATGAATATGAGTGGAGACATTGAAAATTTAAACTCACTATCAAATATTGATGGATGCAATGTAACATTCGGCAACAATGATGAGGGAAAAATCATAGGACTTAGTATGTTTTGGGGTCAGTATTTAGTGCTCATAAACAAGGTTAAATATATTTATGTCCTGAAACATAACCTAATATGTATTTCTAAACTTTAGGATAATGGTAATTTAGTTGATTTTTCTAAAAATTTATTTTTAGTTTTTAAAACATAAGTTTATTATATTTAAAAAACCAATAACTGAACATTTTTACACCTTATGTATAGTTTTTTATTAAAAATAATGTGAACTCTTTGAATAAATATGTAGAAAAATGTCATATTTTTCATTGGATAATTGGACATTTAAACATTTATTATTTTGGAAAAAAAACTAATAAGTAATTTATTTAATAAATTTCTCATCTTAAAATGGATAAAACTGAAACAATGTGATACATTCAAAATGCACAAGGAACACAAAATATATTTTTAAAAAATTAAGATTTTATTATATCTATACCATTAGATATCATTCTTTTTAAATCTTATGGACCCTAAAGAACATCAAGCCTATATGGAAAATATTTTGTTATTTTTACATTTATTGTTTTTCTAGATACACTTGGGTTTTCTTTTAGCCGACTAAGATTCAATATGGTTTAAGTTTTATCAATTTTTATAATCTAATACATAATAAAAAAGTATCAATAATATTTTCCATGAGATTTCACCATTGGGTGGAGTTTGAGAATGATGAATTTAATTAATTTCTCCCAAAAAAATGTTGTTAAACATAAGTTCTCTACTCTTAGGAAACGTCAAATGAGTGGTCTTGTTGAAATAGTGAAAATGACCTTAAAATAAAATTATACAACTATTTTTTAAAAAAGGAATTCCAACTCATTTTTGGGATGAATTTATTTAAACATTATACTAATTTATAAACATAGTTTATGTGAGGAATATCTTGTTAAAAACATCCTATGAGATATGGAATAAAATACATGCAATGGTTGGGTACTTCAATTTTTTTGGATTCAAATTTTACATAATGAACACCATGTATAATCATGGTATATTTTACCCAATGGTTTATAATGGAATCTCCATTGGATATTCTACAACTTTTAAAGTCTATATTGTTTCCAAAAAAACTTAAATGATAATCAAATAATCTATGCATGTAAAATTTTATTAAATTGACCCTTTTTATCATATGAAAATTCAAGTTGATAATGTTTGTATTCATTTGAAAACATGATAAATGAACAAATTTTTTATGATGAAAATTATGATGATCTAAAACATTATCTGGCACAATCTATTTATGAAATGGTATAACATGAGGACCCAAAAAGATACCAAGATATACTAGAACCATGAAAAGCCATACTTTGGGGACTATCATGATAATTCAAAATAAAGGTATTATGACATGAATACCTATTGGAAATATAATTTTGTTCTATGTTTTTATCCAATAATTATCCTAAAACCATATAAAAATTCCTGATTGTTGATTGTTGATTATTAGGAAAAACATATGGCCTCAAAATCATTCAAGATATACATGTTATATGAAATAGTTGATAGGACCTCAAAATATATTATTATTTTAAATAAATATGTATTTGTAAATAAGTTGGATGACCAAGGTATGGTCACTAGAAATAATTCTAGAATAGTATATAATGTTTGTAATCAAGATTAAGGAATATATTATGGTAAAATATTTTACCCGATTTCTAGGTGAGAAGAAAATAGAATTAGTAAAGCTTATAAATCTCATATGAATGTTAATAATTTCAATATGGTTGTTAAAAACACTTCTCTAAATGGATTTCTAATGGACTAAGTCTATATTCAACAACCATAGGGTATTGAAAATCAATAATATATAAATTTGTTTTTTAATTATTAAATATCTATATGGTCTTCAAAAAACACCAATGGATTGGTATAAAAGGATAAGTTTATTAATTTTTTCCAATGGGTTCTGTATGGGATTAGAAAACCCAACTTTTTTTAGTAAAAAAATGCATCAAAAGGTATTTTACATGAATAAATTTTCTTTTTATGATGTGATTCAAGGTAAACCAAATACATAGTTGTGTATTGGTTTTTTAAATCCCATGAAAATAGATTTAAAAATGAGTATGATGGTTGTGTTAAATTTCATTCTTTGATATCCAATCTATAAAAATGATTTTGGAAATGGATAGTAAATAAATATATGATTTACTTTAAAGGATTAAACATTAAAATATTTAGCTACTTTCAAATCCTATGAGTTCTAAAATTGAACATGATTTGGATAATGATAATATGATTGTCGAAAATAAGTTTTAAAGAGGAATAATTTTATATTTTTTATATATCACTATTATATTGATGCCAAATTTTTTAGAAACCCATTTTCAACTAGATGGAGATTGGAAAAAAGGAGTGTTTTTATATTCAAAATTATCATGGAATTTGTATTACAAAAAAAATCAATTATGAATACAAGATTGGGTTAGTTTCGTGTATCTCTTGGATGACCACATTAGATCCTTATTATAATGTGTTTTAAAGACAATTCCATTATGAAAATGTTGTTAACTATATGAAAATATTTTTATTCATGGATCCGAGGTGAACCTGTAACATGGAAGAAAGATCCCATAGTCTTATAGAGAAGTCTCATGTAGTTATGATATATTATATTAATTTTTGTCTTGATGATGGATATGTTACATGTATGAATAATTATTCTATTTTATGTGACTAGTGGATTGAACTCTAAGTGGTTAACACATGCTCGATTGGTTTCCAAAAACATTTTAGTATTATTTTCCTATAAATACAAAAAACAATTATTTCCATAAAGTTACCATGTGATTGGGTAATGGATGAAGAGTGATGAAGCTTGAATTTTCACATATTAAATACTGTATTTAAATGTTCTAATACCCACCATAGTGTTAGTTTTTGGTAAATTGTCACATTTTTATGTTTTAGTGGTATTTTAAGCTCAAATGCAAAAATGGATTAATTTTGGTGTTTAACTATTTTAATTGTCTTCATTATTTAGTACATATCAGTTTCTAAAATAAACAAAATTGTGCAATTACTTTTTTAGGGTTCCTTACACACTGGGACTCATTTCATCCTACTGGATTCTCAGCTCAATCATTCATTTGGAGGCCCAAAATCAGCTCACAATCTGGACATCGTAAACTATGTGCAGATTTGGAATGTTGTAAACATGAGCTTGTTTCTCAAATAATACCGGTCTATTGGAGCTGATATTTAACAAGGAGCTGGAAGAGGAATTTATTAACATATTTTATTAATACTTACATGTCCTAATCCACTTATTATAAGGCCATAATGGCATTGGAAGTTGGAGTTGTGGAAGACGAAGTGTTACTTGGACATATTAAATGTGCCGCACTAAAATAGACATACCTTCTTCATATGTGGACCAATAGGACTCATATTTTGTGGAGGGACTCGGGAGATGATATGGAATGACGTTCAAGAAGGGAAAATTTACCAATTATTCCATTTAATTGGCATAAAAGTCGATGCAATCCAGAGGACAGAATTTGAGTGAGATTTCATCACCCATTATCTTTATAAATTTGTACCTCCTCTCTTTTTATAGAGATATCCATTTAAAGGGGTAAAGGTTGAGTTTTTTTATGTAATTATTCTTTATATATATAATATATATTATTGTATCTCTATTCTTCTTCTGTTCATTTATTCTTTTCTTTCATTTCTTTTATTTTATTTGTTTCTCCCACCGTGCTTCTTTCTAACTCCATGTTTGTGGAGAGCTAACCCCCATTGTTTTTTGAGGGGGGAAGTGGTGGTATTTGATTTTATTTTACTTCATTGTTTTATCATTTTTTTCTAAGAATTTAATGGTGGTTAAATGATTGTGGTGAGTGGTTTCCCAACATTCTCTACTATTGTCTTCTTCCTCCTCGTTTTATAATTTTCCTTCCCATCGATATCTAATTCATTCAAACAGTAAAGTTTGTATTGGGTATTGATGTGGAAGATATTACTACTTCTTTAATAGGTCTCGGTTTAGGGTAATACACTTCAAACGAGAGGGTGTGGAGTGATAGGTCTTGATCTCTGCATTGAATAACTCGTTGATAGATATATTGAATAACAATTATAATTCCACCATGAAACCCTAAGAACAATGGTTTTCTTTTACTAACTTCTTTGTGTATTTTATTTCTTTTCATTGTGTTTTATATTTTCATGTAATTATATATTTATATTATATTTATAGCTTATCTATTTCAATTCTCCTCTAAATTTATTTTAGTATCATATTTTATATTAGTTAGTTTATAATAGTGACAATAGGAAAATAATGCGTGTTAGCGGCCTCCTTGTGATCGACACTAGGGTGTGCCACTATGGTGCATTGTTATGTTAATAACAAATTAATTGAATTATGGTTCATGAAAACACCAATATCACCAATTTGGTGTCGTTTCAGGGGAGTCCAAATGCATACACACACTATTTTTCCTAAAACCCAAAAAAAATTAAAATTTTGAAAAACAAAAAAAATATATAATTTCATTGAATATCATTGTTTTATTTAGATCAAGGATTATTTTAGTGATTTTTCATATGCATGGACTATAGATTAATTGTCTAGAAATTAATGGTCTATTATGCTACAGATGGAAGAAGATGTTGTGATGATTCAAAATAATTTCAAAATCCTTGAACAAGCAAGCAAGATGGTAGCATCGCTGGCGACTGAAGTTGAAGAAGTTAATGTTCTATGGATAGAACGACAACAAAAACATAACCAAGCTGAATAAGAAAAGGTAAATGTTGTTCCAATGACATTTGATGTTGAATAACCCACAGTGGACATGAAGATTCAATTTTAAGATCCAATCATCTCTCATTTCCCATTGCTTGAAGAGGTTCCTGAAGATGAAATGCCAACTGATACAACTGTAGGAGATCAACATGATTTGGAAGAACATTGGTATGATTATGTCTAATACAAAAAAGGTAAGCAATCCTATAATCTTTTTAAAAGAAGAATCAGTACCTCTATACCCCTTTCATTCTTTGGAAGAAGATAATGAAGTCGCTACTGAAAAAGAGTTCCCAGTGGCCTTGCATGAAGAGATCATTTTTCAAGATAACCTATATAAAAGGGGAGATTTTTATATTTATTCTTCATGTTTTAATCACATTCAAGTGGAATTATTTTCTAACTTCCCATTTTCTGAATTTTTTGAAACAACATCACATGAGCATGCCCTGGATGCTGAAGTCAAAGTGGCCAAAGAAGTCGTGGCTAAAGTTGAGGACCCATTATTTATCATCCCCCCATATTCTAACCTGTACCACATGGAAAAGGGGGACGATCTGATGTACTCTATATGTGGGTTCCTCAAAGACCTATATAAGTTTAGGATACTTGGAAGAAAGAAGTTCTAGTGGTTTCTGAGCAAAAAACCTCATCCACCATCAGATTGGCATTAAACTGATGAAACTGTTTGACTAGGGGCAGTAAAAACCTATCACCCAGTTGGGGGTCAAACAAAGCATATTCCTCTTTCTTTTCCATTACTATTTCTTTATATTTATTTTTCTCATATTTTTTTATTTTATGTCTTTTAGGTCAAGTGGCAGTATCTAGGAGCTTATCTCAAAGATGTCACTATAAAATAAAGTCAGGTTGTATCTTTTCTACCCTTTATTTTCCCTACCTTATCATTATTTTGTTGAGCTACATTGAGGGGTAGTGAAATCTAGGTGTGTGGGGGGAGTGTAATCCAAATTAGTTGTTTTGTGTTATTTATTTTTCATTATTTTTTATCTTTTTATGATTATGGAGCTTTAATGAATATTCTGATTATTTTTCACACATCAATTAATTTTGAGATGGTTGAAATGATTTTTGAAGAAATGGATTTTAAAGGATTGTTGATGTGAAATTTTTTTCCTTGAATTGGATTTTTAATCATTTTTATGAGTTTGACCAATTCTTCAAATCCATTTCCATGAAACACTAACTCAAATATTTTTCCAGTCCTATGAGGTATTTTGAACCACTTTGAAATATTCTTTCTAATACCCATACTTTCTTGAGTGAAGATCGGATTTTGTGTGAGAACCAGAACTTGTGTCTTTTCTCTTTCGAAGAATTGGATTTCATGGTATGTTTATGATATGATTGAGGAATTCTTTTGTCTAGCCATATTTTATCTTGAGACCTAACTTTACATCTATCCTTCATTAGATCTTAGATTCCATGAATTACCTTATTGGTTTAATCCACATTTCAAGACAATTTTTCCTTAACTAAATTCACTCTTAGTATAATTGCATGGATATTTCAAATTTGAGTGTGTGGGAAGGGCCTTTCGTGTGTTTTATTTGGATGTGTTTCATTTCTGGGTGATGTAATGTGTGTGTCAACATTTTGGGTAGTTGATGATGTGATCAAATTTGGCATGGGTAATCATTTCATTGTGATTTATTTGTTTCATCTGGTTCTCCTTCAAAAAAAAGGAAAAATAGAAAAAATGGAGATGAGCTTGAATTTATAATTGTACATCCTTTTATGACTCAATAACCTATCTAAATTCAAGGAAATTATGGTCATTCTTTCATTTTATTCAATTTTTAGCTCATTATCCTTGAAAAAAAGTAAAAAAAATAAAGTTTTGCCTTTATGGAGATTTAAAAAAAAATAAAAAAATAAAAAAGGGGAGAACATGGATGCAATCATTCTTTGGAATCATTTACTGGCTCATGTCCCATGACATATAAAAAGGGGTAGTTGTTTTGTATCACATTGTTAAGGGGATTGAGTGAGTAATTTTTTTGTTTTCACTTGAATATTCATGCATTGAACTTAAGAGTCTAACCTCATCTTTCTAGCCTTAATATTTTCAATCATTTTCCTACCAACCCAAAGACACATAATTCACCTGGAAAAGTTCCTCATGATTAAATTCTTTTTCATGTTTCACAATGTGGAGAGATGAGAATTTTCACAAGTCTATGGTGATACATGCACATTCCAAGTACGAGCATAACTCCATATTTAATTTCACTTGAGTAAAGAATGACACAAAATTTCAATGTGAGGTAGGTTGTGATTGGTACATGAATGGATTTTTGAGGTTGAATAAATTTAAATTTGAGGAATGAAAATTATTGGAAATTGTTTTTAATATAGGATAGATGATGGAATTTCATTTTGGAAGAGATCATTGATGTTTTCTCATTTTTGTTTTTTATGTGAATTTTGATTCGAAGATATAATTATTGGTCAAGAGTGCAATGATTAAGTGTGGGGGAGTGATGAAGCTTGAATTTTCCCATATTATATACTATATTTTAACGTTATATTACCCACCATATTTTTAGTTTATGGTAAATTGTCACATTATTATGTTTTAGTGTTATTTTATTCTTAAATGCAAAAAATGGCTTAATTTTCGTGTTTAAATGTTTTAATTTTCTTGATTATTTCTGCAATATAATTTTTTACACTAAAATAAATTGTAAAATTAATTTTCAATATGTTTTTTACATAATGGTACTCATTTAATCCTTCTAGAGTCCCAGCTCAATCAATCATTTAGTGGCCCAAAATCAGCTCACAATCTGTACATCATAAACTATGCGCAGATTTGGAATGTTTTAAAGATGAGCTTGTTTCTCGAATAATACCTTTCTATTAGAGATGTAATTTTACAAGGAGCTTTAAAATGAATTACTTAACATATTTTATTAAGGATTCCTTGTCTTAATCCTCTTATTACAATGAAATAATGGCATTGGAAGTTGGAGTTGTGGAAGACGAAGTGTCACCTGGAAAGATTAAATGTGCTTCACTAAAACATCCATATCTCCTTCCTATGTTGACCAATCAAATAGATATTTTGTGGAGGGATGAGGAAGACGATATGAAACAACATTAAAGAAGGAACCATTTACAAATATGTCAATTTAATGGGAATAAACATCGATTCAATCCAGAGGATAGAATTTGAGCGATATTTCTTCACCCATTTTCTCTATAAATTTGTTCCTCCTCTATTTTTACAAGGATATACATTTCAAGGGGTAAAGGTTGAGTTTTTTATGTAATTGTAATTTATAATTATAATATATATTAATGTATCTTTCTTCTTCTTCTATTCATTTCTTCTTTTTTTCATTTCTTTAATTTTATGTGTTTATCCCACCATGCTTCATTCTAACTCCATGTATGTGGAGAGCTAGCCCTCATTGTTGTTCAAGTGGGGAAGTGGTGTTAATTGAGTTTATTGTACTTTATTGTTTTATCATGTTTTGTTGTAAGAATTCAGTGGTGGTTAAATGATTGTGGTGAGTGGCTTCCCCACTTTCTCTACTATTGTCTTCTTCTTCTTCGTTTTATAATTTTCATTCCCATTGATATCTAATTCATTCAAACAGTAGAGTTTGGATTGGGTATTGATGTGTAAGAGATTACTACTACATACAGAGGTCTCGGTTTTGGGTAATACATTTAAAACGAGAGGGTGTGGAGTGATAGGTCTTGATCTCGGCTTTGTATAACTCATTTATAGATATTTTGAATAACAATAACAATTCCACCATGAAACCCTAAGAACAATGGTTTTATTTTACTAACTTATTTGTGTCTTTTTGTCCTTTTTCTTTGTGTTTTATATTTTCATATATTTATATATTTATATTATATTTATATATTATGTATTTCAATTATCCTCATAATTTATATTAGTATCATATTTTATATTAGTTAGTATATAATAGTGACAATAGGAAAATTGTGCGTGTTAGCAGCTCCTTGTGATCAAACCTAGGGTGTGCCACTATGGTTCATTATTTGGTTAATAATAATTTAATTGAATTTTGGTTCACGAAAAAACCAATCTCACCAAAAATTCATTCATATATATTTATAAAGGGACATAAAGTGAGGATTCAGAAAATTTGATCATAGGGATGAGCTTCAACATTTAGATATTCCATGAAATTCATAAGTGAAACTAGGACTTAAAAAGTCAATAATTCTTGAGAATGAAATTTACAATATTAATATACCACATGATCCACGCCCATGAAAATCAATCCATGTGATTCAGTCCATATGATGAAAGATTTATTCATTGATGATAAGTAGATACATCATGTGATCATGTCATAATACCATTGTGTGATTATGGGATGCCCATATAACACGACCATGTCATCACACCCTCTCAGGTTTCCCCTTTCTATTTTCCATTTATTGGCTTTACATTCGGGAATTCCCCATGTAGGATCTTCTTACTACATGACATTTCCTCCTTAAAGATGGGGTATTTTAAAAAAACATGTCCCAACTACACTAATTGAGTTTTCCATAATACCACCATTGTCTCCTTCTTCTAGGGATATGTTGAGTCAATAAGGTTTACCTTATGAATTTTCCATTCCTTCATACTTAGGGGATATTTTTTAGTCAATAAGGTTTCCTTATGACTTTACAATTCCTTCTTGTTTTGAAAATCACAAACACCTTATCTAAAGACAAATCTCTTTCTACCCTATGCTTTACTTCTATAAGGAAAAATTTCCTTCCCCATGGAAATTTATCCTTACTATGTTTTCATTGTTCATATCATAATTTTCCTAAGTGTAAAATTCTTTTTGAAACCAAAACCTCAGAATCCTATAATTACCTAGATATGAAGCATTCTGTTTTAGGATTTGAATTCTCCAAATTCTTATTACAAATTCTGGTTACAAACTCTTCTGAGTTATGACTCTGAATTCTGATTACAAATTCTGGCTATGAACTCTTATAAGTTCTGACTCTAAATTCTGATTAAGAATTCTAGTTACGACCTCTTCTAAGTTCTAACTCTGAATCCTGATTAGGAATTCTGGTTACGAAATTTTCTGAGTTCTAACTCCGAATTTTGATGACGAATTCTGGTTATGAGCTTCTCTAAGTTCTGACTCTGAGTTCTCTGAATACAAACTTTGTACTCTTATGAGTTCTGACTCCGAATTCTCATGAAATCTGACTCTGAACTTTGAATGTTCAGATTCCAAATTCAAGTGAATCCAGATTTCATTGAAATTCAGACTCTAGAATTTTATGGAGTTCAGGTTCCGAATTCCTAGAAAACAGAATCTAAATATCCTTGTTTTTTAGACTCCGAATTCAATTTTGGTTTGAATATGAACATTCATATTTCCATTCATTATGATTACTAGATATTTTTTATATAACCATATTTTTTCTAACACTTGTTTTTTAATTAAACAATGTCATGCATTCAGTTACTAACTAACCATTGTTTGAGTGACACGTGTACAGGTCCCTCCAAATTCAAGGGAATATAAGACCGTTGGATGAGGGAGCTGACTATTGAAGTCGTTCATATAAATAAGAGCTCATTTGAAAAAGCTCAAGACTTTTGCGCAAATTTTTGTTCTAAAGTGATTTCTAGAGAGAGAAACTCTCATTCTTAGTGTGTACTAAACTTCTGGTTCAGATTTTTTTTGTGAGAATCCAATTGTTCTTGTGTACAATAAAGGGCTTATGGGGATAGGAATACAGAGGTTCCGACTACCTTAAAGTTGAGGGCTTCCTTTCTGAGGAAGAAAGATGTGTCAACTACCTTGAAGTTGAGATCTTGTGGGGATAACAAGACAGACTCCGATATTTTGATCGAGGGCTTACCCTGGTGTGGGTAAGACAGACTTTCTTGAAAGTATAAATCAAGGGACCTTTATCCAATGTTATTGGATACCCTTCTATTTGGGTTAAAATATTTACTACTTGTTACTTGTTTTTTTACAAGTTTTCTAAATCATTTGTATTGTTGAGGAAAGTATAACTATCTTATACTTCTTTATACTTGTACTCTGATTTAGTTAGATTCTATACGCTCTAAGGTAGAATCTTCATCATTTTAAACATTCATTAAGTTTCATTTTGGAACCATCTTTTCTGGAATCACTTTCTCGAAATAATATTTTAGGAATCAAGAAAGTGTTTAGAACTTAGAGGTTTTGTGAATTACTTTGTTTATCCTTGTTAAACATAACCATCCATAAAAGTTCCAATGGAATTTTTAAAAGTGTAAAATTCACCCCCTCTTGTATATTTAGCATCATTAGATAATTTACTTGGTATCTCTTTTATTTTGATCCTACATTTTGTAATATAGAGTGCATCATACTCACTTACCATCTCAACAAGAAAAACCCAGAACAATAAAAATTGAAAACTTCTTCAAAGACACCAGACGTGCATGGTCGGGGTATGATTGTTATAATTCACCCATTCAATTATGTTTTCTACTAATTAAAGGAGGCGATATAACCTTACCCAAAATGGGTATAACCCTCAAGGGAATCAAACTTTTTCATCCCTTTGAAAATGAGGGTCTATATTCTGATGACATTGGAGTAGTTTCTCTGAGCACATGATGGATTTATTCTCGATTAAATAGATTGGTTTATATAATGGAATCCCTAGAGTAAACCCCTAGTGTTTCTAATAAATGGATCACACCCCCAAACATCATATACCACCCTTTCTATTAATAGTAATGAAAATGGTTGGATGGGATTCCTCATTTGGTGTATATCCTAGTCATCATCACCTCCTCATCAATGATTTCGTAAACTATGAATAGGTGGAGGAAAGAGAATGAATTTTAGAATGTATCCTTACGAGTAAGTACCACATAAATATAATTTTGTAATTATATTGATCTTTTCCAAATTTATAGTTCCTTACTATGAGTATGATTCATCTGTTCTTTGAGGTTTTAGTTGATCATGACAAAAACATGATTTAAGTGGTCTATTTTGGGCTTCTTTCTTAGGTGTACTCCCTAATCACATCTAATAAGGGAATCCTTATATTAATAATACTCATTCAAATAATAATGTCTCCCATTTAATGATTAATTATTCCAAGTATAACTATGTCAAACTATGTGGAAAATATCCTTACTATATGGCGATAAAAGCTATGGTATGGTCCCATCACACAATCATAAATTATATCACTTGAACACTATTTGATTTTATTCCTAATCCAACAGGATATGTTGGAAGACACAATGAGGTTAAACCCAAACATATTCAACATTTATTTACCATAATATCATGCCTCAAACCAAGAATCGATATTCTCTTTGTTCCCCCTATATTTTTCTCACTTGGACATATTTCCTATAACACTTTTCCACATTGGGATATATTCTGTTTGGGGAATCATTCAATTTTAAAATTCCATAATCCTAATGAAATATCCATCACATATAGTACTATATCCTTGACACACCAATATTTATATACATTTTATATGAAATAAACCTAAGTTATTTTATATCTTTTATTGCACACAACCCCGAGTGTGATGGAACTGTGCTATAGTAATCCTTTATATCCTAGCCATTAATTTGGAAGGTATGAATCATAACAAAACATTATGAATGGAATTGATAGATGTTAAAAATAGTTAAAATTTATTTATTAATATACAATAAATAATACTCAATTTTCAGTGAAGTCCTTTTATGCTTTAAAAATATGTTTTTTCTAAAATGGTTTTATTGCAATTTCTTTGTAGAAATTATCATTCCTTTAAGACATTTCTTGAAATTTTTTAAGGAAATTAATAAATTTTTTTAATTCTGAATGTTAATAATTTTTTCATGCTGGTGTTTAATTATTTTTCCAAAAATATAAATGTCTCAGTAAATATTGAAAAATACCATTTTTTTACAACTTTCTTGTCCTTTCATGTAATAAAAAAAATTTAAAAGTCACACTATGATTTAAAATTTATATTAATGTAACATTAGTCTCCTTTCATTTAAAATAATATAATTAATGAAAAATGAATCATAATTATTGTTTAATTTTGTGTTATTCTATTTTTGGGCATTAGAAACAGATTTTCCCAAAAAAATATTTTATACAGGAAATGTATTTTTATACAAACTTAATTTAAAAATATCCATTTATATACAGTTTTGTTGAAACTTATATGTTATATATTCAATAAAATAATTTAATATTATTTATATTGTTTTTACAATGCATGGAATGAAAGTAAATTTAAATTTATGCTCAAAAATGAATTTGTTAAAAATCACATCTTTGTTGAGTTTTACATGATTATTTAGAATTTAATTAAACCAATTATAGAACATAAATCTGGTAAAATGGATTCTATATTATTAATATTAATAATTAACATAATTTAATAGTTTTAACTAAAATTATCTTCATAATGGAAAATAGAAAAACTAAAATTTTGTTACAATGTTTGAGATTAAAACAAGTTTACCTCGGGTGGGGGGGGGGGGGTTAAACCTATAGATAAGAAATGAAATTCGACAAAAAAAATTATAATTCATATTTTTTTAACATATTTCAAAGTTATATTATCTTAACATTTAATTAGTTGTGAATTGATACCACATTAAAATGAATGTGACCTTATATTATTGAAATATTTCAAGTAATTCCTTTTGTGTCCCTCCCCTAACATATAAAAGGGAATATATTCTCCTCTCATATTCATAAATTTTGTGAAATTTATAGTGGAAGAGATCTACCAAAATAACTTCTGATATTCCTTATTTCCATCCAAGATCCACTAATATTTTTCTAAGACCAATCGTTCAAGACTTAAGTTGAAAGCTAAACAAGGCCTCCTAAAGAAGAGGTATAAATGTTAACTAATGTATTTTAATTTTAGTTTTTATTACATCCTATATGAAACTATTGTATCCAAAAACATTATTTACCTAATAAAATAAATATACTAATGTATAATTTTGAATATGGAATAACCAGTTCATACCACTTCCGTATTAAATTAGAAACGAATGTATCACTCGTGTGTATATGTGAATTTTCATCTCTATATAGAGATATTATTCATTTTCCACCACTATATTTAATATATTGTTATTATAATATATTTAGTTTATATATAGAATATTTAGGATATAAAAATGATTTCCTAATTGTCTATTATATTTTTTCTCTATTCCATCTATTGAGAATTCAAAAACATCACTCATGCATACGTATGGAATATCGTCTCCATAAAGTGATGTAATTAATAATTCATAATAACACTATATGAATGGTTATAAAAATGTATAAAATGATTAAATATTATTATAAATAAATTATAAATATATACTGGAAAATGAGAGGCTATCCCGTGAGCACTCCAAGGACACTTGGATCTGGGATGGAGACAAAAATACTACGTACATTAAAGCATGTTTAATGGGGAAAGCTTTTGGTTGCTTCCCCAACATTCTTCTGGATGATAGATCCTTCTCTAGGGATCTAGTGGTGGTGGGAAGTATGGTTTATTGATAAATCAATTTACTTTTTGGTCAATATAACACTTTTATGTAGAATAGTTACTCAGATGGTTAGGGTGACATCTTCAACTCCATCCCGAATATGGTCTCCCCAGAAATCAATTTCACATTAGAGAGACTATGAGAAGAGAACCAAATATGTGATGTTATTCAATCCCTTAATCTAGACCAATCTCTTCTGATGGATGGAATCCCAGGATTCTTCACTGTTAATTCTAAGGACACTATCATGATTGTCCTCATTTAATCTATTCATGATTTTCTCTATCCTAGTAAAATCCCCCAGGTTACCAGTTTCTCAATGATGGTCGTCATTCTGAAAGTGAACAACCCAACTTCTATAAGGCATTTTATGCCCATAACCATGTGTAACTTCAATAATAATGTTCTGTTGGATCAAAATAAAGAAGGTAGATACTCAATTACAAGAGGGGGTGAATTTTAAGTTTAAAATATTATTTTTTACCCTTAAGAAAAACTATATTTAAAAAATTTTAACAAGGTAAATTTACAAACCCTAAAACAATTATATGAAACAAACTTTCATAGGTTCTGGAAATATGGTTCCAAAAATTAAACTTAATAAAATTTTAAGTAGGAAAAGATTATTCATTAAAGCGTATAGAATCATTCTTATCAGAGTAAAAAAAAAGAATATAAAAGTATAAGAAAATTATACTTTCTTTATTTATCAAAATATAGTGGAAATAAAACATGAAACAAAACAATTAACATGTAGGAAATATTTTCACCCATAGAGTAGGGTATCCAAAAAACACAGATAAAGGTCCCTTGATTTATACTTTCAATAAATGATATCTTACCCACACCAGGTTAAGCACTCGATAGGAATATCATAATTTATCTTTCTATCCTCACAAGCCCTCGATCTTTAATGTAGTCAGAACCTCTATATTTTTATCCCTAGAATCCCTCGATTGTACAAAACAATTATTAGAGTCACATGAAGCAAGATAAATATGGTTTTCAGCACCCAAAAAGCATGAGAGTATCTCTCTAGAAATCACTTCACAATATGTAATCTATAAATTTATTGAACAATTATGTGATCGTTTAAATGGAATCCTATTTATATGAAAAACACCAACAATCAGCTCCCTCCTCCAATGGTCATAATTTTCCTTCAAATTTAGAGGGACATGTACACGTGTCACTCTAGAAATAGTTAGTTATAAAAAGATTGCATGACATCATTTCATAATAATAACATGTGTAAGGAAAATATATGAGCTTAATCAAACCTAAAAATGTTGAGTCTATGGAAAAAATTATGTACTTAGTTTAAACATATAAACGATCAGATCTTATATGACATGGATATTCATATTCGGTTTTTCAAAGAATTCATAATCTGAATTCTATAGATTCTACAGTCTAAATTCCAATGAATTTAGAATTTGAATTCTAAGGAATTCAAAGTCTGAATTCTATAGAATTCAGATTCTGAATTTTAAAAAATTAAGATTCTGAATTCAAAGGAATTCAGAGTCTAAATTCAGAGGAATTCAAAGTTTTAATTTTAAGGAATTAAAAATCTGAATTTCTGAGAATTCAGAGTCTGAATTTTAGAGAATTTGGAATTGAAATTTAAGATAATTCTGAGTCTAAATTTCATAGAATTCAAAATCTGAATTTCAAAGAATTTGGAGTCTAAATTTCAGAGAATTCAAAGTCTAGAAACAGACCACTCTATATCTAAGGAATTATAAGATTATGTGGTTTTAGATATGAATCCTAATTTTTTACTTATTAATAAAATGAGTTTGATTATGAGGAATTATAAAATGAGATAATGAAAATAAAGGTATGTATAAAAATCTTCTTAATGAAGGGAATATTTCTGAATAAAATAGTCCTTAGAGAAATATGATTTGCCTAAGATAATGTGTTTTTTATTTTCAAAACATAGTGGAATGGAAAATTAATAATAAAACCTTATTGACTCAACAATCTCCCCTGTTTTAGAAATCACGGACAGCCTTTAAAAACAATATAAAGAATAATAATTTACATTATAAACATTAATATAAAAACTTATCTCCCTTTACATATGAATCATGATGAATATGAATATCTCCCTCTTAGGTTTTAAAATCCCTAAGGATCATATTCTTCACTTCCTTATAAATATTTTACTTTTTCTTACATATGATAGTCTTCTTTATGTATGATGCCCCTTAGTTAAACTCCCCCTTAATTAGGAAATTATTGTATTTATACTTAGTATTATTTTTACCATTCTTTTCTCCCCCTTTGTGATTTTCAAAATGGAATAGAGGTAATGGAAAAAAATATGGTACCTGATATATTAGAACTACACAAAACAAAACAAATAAAGGATAACAAGATTTTTCATTATGATTGGAAAAATGAATACAAGGAAGTACACAAAAATAAGAATCGAAAGGAAAAAAATATTAATCCATAATTTTCCTTGGGAATGACCTTTTTCATGATATTATTCAGCTTCTTAAGTACTTTATGATATTCCTCAAAGGGTTTGATCAATTATTCCAGATCCTAATTTTTCATCTCAAGATCCTTGATCTTTTAATCCTGAGACTTAAGAATTTATTCTTGGGACTTAAAATGAACATATTGTGGACTGAACTTTTACTCCAAACTCTATTATGAGATCATTTAGCCTCTTAAAATTTAATGAAACTGAATTTAGTTTCCCATTCATATATCTTTCTTCTTTTTTCTTTTTTCTATGATACTTGTTCTAGGTTCACCTTCTCAGTAAATATTTTTTGTATGATCTTTCATCCTCTCATATGCTCTATCAAAATCATCATTTTCATAATCCTGAAATTAATCAAGGATTCTCTGATCATCAATCATTTTTCTGGACCACTTTTTAATCTCCTTATAAGACCTTATGTCAGCATCATAACAAATATAAATGGTTTTGAAATAATCCTAAATCTTGATGAATTTTTTTGATGAGAATTCTTACAGATTCTATCTTCTGATTAAAGGAGTGGTGATGCAGTTGACACCTAGATTCAATACTCGGAAACAATAGAATTGTGTCTACTACTATCTTTAGAGCCTTCAAAACAAAGTCCTGGCCTATGGACGATGATTTTGAATCTAATTTCCTCGCTGGTAAAGATTCTTTTTCTGAATTGACAGCCTTCTTCTTGGATGATCTACTAGTATCATTCTTAACCACGACTAAATATTGAAAAGTTTCAGCAGTCACCTTTTTTTCTTTCTCTACTTTTGAAATAGTCTCCACATCCTTTGGATATTCATTCTCTCTATCTGAGACTTAAACTATTTTATATTCATCAACCTTTTCCTTCTCAGTATCTTCGTTAAGATCATTAGGTTGAATGAATTCATGATTACTAATTTCATCATCAGATGGTTTATTAACTCTTTCCTAACCTTCATCATGTTTTCCTAATCAATCAAGTTTCATTGATTCATATTGAGAAGTATAGATCAAAAGATTTTTCAGAAAGGATTTTCTTTCTCATGATATTCTTCTAGTTTCCTTATTAAATCAATACTCTCATCTCCTTCTTCCTCTTATTCTTCTTATTCTTCTTTCTCTTCCTGAACTATCTCTTATTCTACTTCTGGTTCTATTAATATGAATTTATTTCTGGGAGTCACTGGTAATTATTATTATAGAAATGATTCTAGTACCTGTATTTTTTTGGAATCTTTCTTAGTATCCTTGAAAAGACCTTAAATGATGTATACCTCAGTTATTTTCTTATATTGCTTCTTTTGTTTTTCTTGACATTTATATTCCTCAGTAACCTTAATTTTCAATGTCGTTTCTATAGAAAGTTCTATTCTGAAGCTAGGATATCATTACTTTTTATTCTTCATCTCTTCTATCTACTTCGCAACAACATCATCAGGGTAGTTTCTTTCTTCTTAGACTTTAGGGGTGTTGATAGGGTTTCCTGAACTATGGGTTTTTATATAACTTCTGATTCATTCTGCTTTCTCTTCTTCGATGCTTTCTTAGATTTATTTTCAACTAACACTTTCTTATCCAATAAATCAATCTCACTTTCTGATAAGTCATAAAATTATTTGTACTTTCTATTGAATCCAAATTTCATCCTCCTTAATGTATCATCACTCAATAGTAAAATCTTGAATGTACATGCCATAGAACTACAAGGAATTTTGAAAGACTCAAGGAATAAGACAATTATCTTAGTTAGAATTGCAGAATATAAAATAATTTGTGATTTGAGGGTCCTATTCTTGATATTGGATATTTTTATAAAGATATAATACTCCATATTTATCTTCCTCAAGTTCACTAGAAAATATAGAATTTGGATGTCACTCTTCTTCAAGGAGTCTTTGTCTCCATTTCTCGAAATTAAAAAATCATGTACCCATAACTCTAGTATCATGAATTTTTTTGAGATATGATTTATCTTCTGTGTTTTCTCTTCATTGATTCTAAGGAACTCTATTTCCTTCTCCTTCTCAGGGAATCCTAACTAATCTGGTAGTTTGTGGGTGCTGAAAATGGCTTCCACTTCATAAGAAACTCTCATAATACTTGCAGCCTTGTTGAAGGAAAAGGAATAGCTTTTCCTATAACTCTGGAATGAAAAAATATCTCTTCCACATTCATTATAAAAACTTGCAGTCTCATAAAAATCAACAAGAAACCCCAGATAAACCATATATTTTTTCTTTCGTATTGTCTACACACAAGATTTCCCATCCATTCAGCTTGATATTTTGAGTAAGGAGAGAATTATACGTCATAAAGAACATAAAATCTATTAACCTTTATCTGTAAATTTTCCATTATGATATTTCTATAACTAAAGATAATTTCTTCTGTAGAGAGGCTTCCAAATACTTCTGTAATCTATACAAAATCAGAAATACATAAATACCCTTTTGATGAGAGGCAGATTTTTGGGGTTAAAAACCTTGAAAACCAATATGGGATGAGAAATATGGGGGCCTTTATATAGGTGATAAATTGACAGTTCATATTCTTAAATTGATCCAACGATTGAAACAAGCACGATCTGATCTGATGGTTGAGATGAAATCCGAAGAAGGATTTGGTAGGTTTCGATCTTTTGAGTTTTTTAGGTAAAAATTCAGATTAAAGGAATGTGGATATGAAAAATTTTATTAAAATAAGGTAAAAATACCAACAGGTAAAAAATTAAATTATGATAACCTAATTAAGGAATCATACCATCGAGATTTCTAATAAACTGTCTGTAAAAAAAATATTCTTCTTGATAAATTTTAGATTCTGGAAATTTTTATTAAGGAAGGAAAATTTTTGGATTCTAAAAAAATTTATGTTAAGGAAAATTTGAGTTCTGGAAAAAAAATTTATGAAAAAAAATTGATTTGATTTTTTTTGGTTTATCAAGAAAATGTACACCCCCTATAAAAATGAGTATATCAATTTAAGGTGATAGGTTTTAACAAAAAGTTAATATGGGAGACTACCTTAAGGTTATTATTCCTAATATTTTTATGTATTCAAATATATTTTAGGGTAAATATTTTTTGAAAATATCAGCAAGTTGATCTTGTTTTCCGATAAATTGAAGAATTATATATCTTCTTAGTGTGTGAACATTAAGAAATTGATGCCTAATATCGATGTGTTTTCCATGAAAGTGATGTGAATGTTTTTTCATTGGGAAATGGAATTAATGTTATCACACAATACCACTGTTTTGGTAAAACACATGCCATAGTATGTGAGTGTGTGTATCATTCATATCACTTGAGCACATCAACATCCGGCTACTACATATTCAGCTTCAGCAGTGGAAAGAGCTATTGAGTGTTTCTTTTTGCATGACCAAGAAACTAATAAATCTCTTAATAAATGAAAAGTTCTGGATGTAATTTTTCAATCTATTCTACAAACACCAAAATCTGCATCCGGGGTTTTTTTTAAAACAAAATAATTTCCAGATATATAGAAAAGTACAAAATCCATGGTTCCCTTTAAAAATAAAAATTATTTTCACTACTTTTAAATGAGATTATTTTGAATTTGATTGATATCTTTCATATAAGCATACTGAAAACATTATGTATGGACAACAAGCTGTCATGTATAGTAAACTTCATATCATACCTCTAAATGTTGTTTGATCTACTGGTATCCTAGCATCATCATGATCAAGAGAATTTGTGGTACCGATCAGAGTACTTATACAATCAGTGTTCACATATTCATACTTTTTAAGAAAATATTCAATATACTTTTGTGGTGATATATATGTTCCTTCTAATTTTTGAGAAATTTGAAAACTGAGGAAAAAATATAACTCACCCATAATCCTCATTCCAAAATCATTTTTCATTTGATTCGAAAAAGAATCAGTTTATGATTGATGAGTTAAACCAAATATAATGTCATAAATATAAATTTGAATAATAAAAACTTTTTTCTTATCATTATTTATAACAATATTTGGATCATCTGTTCCTTTAACCTAATTATTTTGTAAAAAAATCATATAAATCTATCATACCTAGCTCTAGGGGATTATTTAAGTCCATATAAAGCTTTGGTATGTTTGAAAACATGTTTAGAATTTTTTTTATCTTCAAAACTAGCAGGTTGTCCAACATAAACTTCCTCATAAACATATCAATTAAATAAAGCACACTACACATCCATTTGAAAAAGTTTGAAAGTAAGGAATGATGTAAATCCAAGTACAATTCAAATAGATTCAAGTCTAGCTACAGGAGCATATGTTTCTTTATAGTCTATTCCTTCTTGTTGATTATAGACTTTAGCAACCAATCTATCTTTATTTCTTACTATGATTCCATTTTCATCACACTTGTTTATAAAGACCCATTTTAATACAATTATAGAAGTTTCCTTAGGTCTTTCAAATAAGGTCCAAACTTTTTTCCTTTCAGATTCATTTAGCTCATCTTACAAGGATTTTATCCAATCATCATCACCTAAAGCATCATTAGTGCTTTTTTTGTTCTAATTGGGAAATGAATGATAGATTTTCTACTTCATTACTTAAGGAACCTATAGTCCTTATAAGTTGATTTACATAACCAATGATACTATCATTGTTATGATTCTTAATAAACAACTGATTATGGTTTTTTAAAACCAATTCATCAACATATAGTTGGAAATCTTCTGGGGTAAATGCTTCGGGAATATTTTCTTGATATTTTTTCTTTACTAGAAGAATCTTCTATCAAAAGTTAATAATCAGTATTTCAAAACAAAAAAAAAGATGTATATTTGGATAGTTTAAAAATAAAAGGTTCAGTTTCATCAAATTTAACATGCATTGTTACAACAAAAGAAAAAGTGTTTTTATTAAAAACTCTATAAGCCTTAAAAGTAGTGGAGTGGCCTAGGAAATTTCCTTCATCAAATATGGTCGGAAATTTTTTTAAGTTATTTTTAGTACTACTGATAAATACTTTGAATCCATATATATTGATGTAATAATGTATATTTTTTCTACCAGTCCACAATTCATAAGGTCTTTTGTTAAGAAAAGTTCTCATTAAATCTTGATTTATAGTATAAAAACTAGTACTAACAGCTTCTGTCCAAAAACATTTAACAACAGAATATTCAATCAATATAGTTCTTGTTATCTCTTCAAGAAATTTATTTCTTTTTTCAACTACACCATTTTGTTGAGGAGTTCTTAGAGAGGGTAAGTAATGAGTAATGCCTTTCTTACTACAAAACTTTTCAAAATTTGAATTTGGAAATTCTCCTTCATGATCACTATTAATAGTTTTCAAAGGAATGTTTTTCTAATTTTTAACTTGGGCTATAAAAGTTTTAAAATAATAAAATACTTCAGATTTCTTTTCTAGAAAATAGACCCATGAAAATATAGTATAATCATCAACTATGACAAATACATAATATTTGACTCCAACATTTCCGGTTTGTATTGGTATAAAAAGATCCATATCCACTAACTATAAATCATCAGAAGTTTATACTTCCCCGATTGATTTAAGACTTAATTTATGTTGATTGACATATTTCAAGGATCACAAACTTTTGAATAATCAAATCTGAGCTCTAGTGGATCCTTAACAAGTATTTTAATTGAGAGTTTGCATAAGTTAGTAAGGTTGAAGTGTCCTAACCTTCTATTCCATAACCAATATTGATCTTCCATTGCACTAAGGCAAGGTAGATCTTCTCTCCTAAGGTCTTATATGTTTTGTGTGTATAAATTCTCATGCCTATAAGAAGAAAGAATAAACTTTTACTTGGAATTGAGTTCTAAGAATTTATCATTCCTAAAATTCACAAGGTAATATTTACCACATAATTGGATTATGATAATGAGGTTGTTCATAAGTCCATTAACTAATAAAAAATTTGAAATTAATGTTTTTTCAAGAAGAAAAATGTCACCTATACCAAAACTTTTCCCTGAGCATTTTTACTTTTCCTCCTTTCGGCTTGATAATATTTTAAAAGATTGTTTTGTAACCTGTTATATGTCAGGAACATCCACTATCCATGTACCATGTATTTTTGTTGGTAGTTTTTTTATTTTCATGAAAATAAAAGAGTTATACTTTCATAATTTATACTTTATGGGATCTATAAATTTTAGAATGTAAAATTTTAGGAATCCACATATTCTTAGAAAAATAATCTTTATAAAATCCTAAATATTGGGTTTTATTTAATGAAAATATTATTTCCCAATTTCCATCACATTGACATTTAGTACAACATAGTGCACTTTTGGGAAAAAAATAATTATTACTAAAAACTGGTTTCGAATGAGTATAACCAAATCCAGAACTATTTCACAGAGGAAGAATTTTGGAATAAATGTTTTAAAATTTTTCCTTACCAGAGGAAATTTTTGACAGGAATTTCATTAAGGAAAATATTTTTGAATTAAATTTAATAACAAAGTTCATATCCTAAAAGTTACTAGATTTATAACAAGATTTATCCTCTAAAATATTTTTTTGAGAAATTACATCTTCAATATCCTTAAAAAGTTTATCCTTCTCCGAATAATCTTCCTTAGTATTTTTAGAAACACTTTCAAGGTCAATTTTTTTTGATCAAGATCTTTCGAAATATTTGATAATTATTTAGTTCAAATATAAATTCTATAATTTTCCTTCTCATGTTTTTTCTTGAGTTTTAAATTCACATTTTCAAGATGTTTTTAAAACCTAGACACTTATTCATAAGTAGGTAAAGATTTATCTTCATCAGAATAAGATTCTTCATCTAAAGACTTATAATATTTATCATGAGTATAATTTTCATTCAATGATAAATTATTAATAGATATAGAATTTTGTACCTTGGCCATTAGACAATGATTTTTAAAGGTTACATTGGCTAGTAGACCAAGATTTTTCTTACTAGAAGTTTGAAACTCTGAGGATTCATGAAATGAGTCACCACTACTAGAACTCCATGTATCATTTTCCTTCAAGGATTTATTAGCCTTAGACTTGTAATACTTCTTTCTATTTCTCTCAGAATTATTTTCTTTTCTATATTTTCTTTTTAGAATATGAAAAAATGGCCTGATGTGTCAAGCTCTATTACATTCATTTCAAATGACTTCTGAGTCTTTCTTGTCTTTCTTCCTTTCTTCTTATATTTATACTAAAAGTCTTTCTTTTCCAATATCTTGTTCATCATTCGAGTAAGATTAGATAACTCATTTTCAAAGTGTCACTTCCACTAGACTTAGATAGAATAGTGACTATCTTAGACTTATATCTTGTATCCCTTTCCAGAGTCTTGACATTAGTAGTAGTAAATGATACACTTAAATTTCCATTTTTCTTATTATTCTAATCATATTCTCTTTTCATTATTTTCTCATGATAATGAAGAGTTCCAAAAATTTCATCAAGAGTAATATTGGAATCATTATTATTCTTATCAATGGCTAATGATTTGGGTTCCCAATCATTTAAAATGATATCAATTATCTTGTCTACAAGCACTTCATCATCTAAAACTTTCTCTTAAATAGATTGAAGACTGTTTACAATGTTCATTAATATTTGGTTCACTTTTCAAATTGTTTTTCCCTAGGGTAAAATGAATCCATGATATTCATCTCTCAACATAGCTCTAATAGTCTTTATCACTTTAGATGTCCCACAATTTGTAACTTCATGTTTCTTCCAAATGAAGTTTCTATCTTTATAAGAAGATATTTGACTATATATATTCCGGGTCATATAACACAAAAAAAGTATTGCATACCTTGTAATTTAGTTGATATTCTATTTTTTTTGGTTAGTGATGGTTTTGAATTTCTTGTCTAGAATTTTTTAATCATGAGTAAGCATTACAAAATTATCTACACCAATGTTAATGAAAATGGTCATCATTCTATCTCTCCAATACTCATAATCATTACCACTAAAAATTGTTGGTATAATTGGATTTAAATTTTCAATATAACCAACATTCATTCCCTCTATTCTATAATAAAATATATTTTAACAAAACTCGTATGTTTTGAAAGTTTATAAAAAAATAAAAAAAAATAGTTAATAAAACATGAACAAGAAAAGCTAATCATGAAAATTTAGTATAAGGAAAACAAACTTTATCTAGGAAAC
The DNA here is from genome assembly GCA_963277665.1 of Viscum album. Lineage (NCBI taxonomy): Eukaryota > Viridiplantae > Streptophyta > Magnoliopsida > Santalales > Viscaceae > Viscum > Viscum album. The sequence goes on from OY728159.1 coordinate 102,177,140, forward strand.
TTATATGTTAGTGTAAGTGTTTCAAAGACATGCTCTGAAACCAAATGTAGAATTGAAATAAAGAATGTAGATACATAATTATAAGAGGAGGTTGGATTGTAAGTTTTAAAACCTTTTTTTACCTTAAGGAAAACTATGTTTAAAAAAGTTAAATACGGAAGATTTAAAAACCCTAAAAAAGTTCTATGAAACAAACATGCTTTGGTTCTAAAAATATGGTTCTAGAAATGAAACATAATAAAATTTTACTTAGGAAAAGATTCTTCCGTAATGCTTATAGAATCTTTATTATCCGAGTAAATAAAAGTATATGAAAGTATAAGAAAATTATAATTTATTTTTTTATCAAAATTTAGAAAAAAATAAAATATAAAACAAAACAATTAACTGGTAAGAAATATTTTCACCCAATGAGTAGGGTATCCAACAACCTGGGATAAAGGTCCCATGATATTTACAGTCAATAATGTTTGTATTACCTACACCATGGTAATACCTCGATTGTAATATCAGAATCTATCTTTCTATCCCCACAATCCCTCGATATTTAAGGTACTCTTCACCTATGTCTTTTTATCCATGTAAGCGATCGAGTGTACACAACAGAAATCAGAGTTGCAAGAAATTAGGTGAACAAGGTGTTCATAATGCACAAAGCCTAAGAGTCTCTCTCTCTAGAAATCACTTCACAGAATGTAATCTCTGGAATGATGGAATGGTTATGAGCTCATTCAAATGATCACTTATTTGTGGAAAAACTCCAACGGTCGGCTCTCTTTTCCAATGACAATATTTTAACTTGAATTTTGGAGGGACCTATTCACATTTCTCTCCACAAATAGATAGTTAGAAACAGATTGCATGACATAATATAAAAATGATAACATATATAAGGAAAATAGATTATGTTAATAAAACCTAAATATCTAGAGTCTAAGGAAAAAAATTATGTTCGAAGTCTAATCATATAAACAATCTAATCTTATAAGAAATGGATATTCAGATTTTTTTTTTTCAAAGAATTTTTAATCTGAATTATATTGATTCTGGAGTCTGAATTCCATTGAATTTGGAATCTGAATTCTAAGGAATTCAGAGTTTGAATTCTGAGGAATTTGGAGTTTGAATTTCATAGAATTCAGAGTCTAGATTCTAAAGAATTCGGAGTATGAGTTCTAAGGAATTCAGAATCTGAATTTCAAATAATTCAGTGTCTAAATTTCATAAAATTTAGAATCTAAAAGAATTTGGAGTCTAAATTTCTGAGAATTCAGAGTCTAAAAACAGACCACTCTATATCCATGTAATTATTAGATTTTGAGGTTTTATATACGAATCCTAAATTTTGACTTTGTAATAAAATGAGTTTGTTTATGAAGAATTATAAAATGTGATAATGACAATAATGTTAAGGATAAAAATTTCCATAAATATGGGAAATTTTCCATAAGAAAATAGTGCTTAGGGAAATATGATTTTCCTAAAGATAAAGTGTTTGTGATTTTCAAAACATAAAGGACTGAAAAATTTATAAGGAAACCTTATTGACTCAACAAGTTCTTTCTTCCATAATCATTAGGAGCCTCTATCACCAAATTCACAGCTAGATCTCAAGTGATCAATAAGGTCTCACCAAGGGAAGATATATTCAAGGAGCTATTATAATTGAACAGAAAATTATTTGAGACATTAAAAAGAAAATAGTGGGTTCTAATATTATTATAAAATGTGATATGGTCTAGGAATATAATAGAATAAAGTGTAATTTCTTATCTGTGTGATAAGATGCATGAAATTTTCATACCACATGGTTAATCCTAACTTCCATTATTATAGGTCACCTAGGTTCTCAATTATATTTTTGGGAAGATATTTTTGTTTTTCGGTAGGTCTAGGAGGTAAAACCAGGAGATCTCCTTTCCCCTATAATTTTCATTATAGAGCTGGTTGCCCTTAGAAAAAAACTTAATCACCACATGTTTCTAGTAACATTATGCCCTTCCATTGAAGACCTCAATTCAATGGGGTATCACATCTCCTCTCCATATATGACTTGATTTATTTTATTAATTGATTTAGATATCCCATTATAGGCTTCTACAATCTCATGGTAGAGTACTCTAAGTGGTGTGTGAATGTCATCAACTGTGATAAGTGATATTATTATATCTCTGCTTTCGACAAAAATTGAAACACTGAGAATTTAGAATCCATGCTTAGTATTAAAAGAATGAATTTTTAATGAATTATTTGTGTGCTCATATCACTCTTGGAAGAATCCACATCCACTATTTTTAAGGTGTGATTGATAAGTTTTCTTATCATATTAAAAATTACACAAATCACTTCCTATATTTTGGAGGACGGATTTCCAATGTTAATCATGTTTTGAATTCAAATCCAATGCACATCCTCTCCATTCTGAAGGTCCCCAAGGTGGATCTTCATTATTTTGAGAAAATCTTGACCTATTTATTTGGGATTCCCATGAAGATGGAATATTTTAGCAGGCTTTGTAGAATAGGTTATCTGAACCCACTACTAATGATGGAATAAATGATAGAAATGTTACAGAAATGATGGTCTCCTTAAAAGGTAAAATATAATGGGACATCATTGAAGGATTCTCCCTATTAATTAGGTTTATCATTAATAAATATAGAAGTGACCTTAATTCGGCTAAAGTAAAACCCTCCCTTCTTTGGAGGAATATCCAAGGTCACATCCCAAATTATAATAATATTTCACTGTGTATTTTTGGGGTGGGGGATATCTTCTTCTAGAACCACAACTCGGAGGGATATGTGGTGGTCTCCCAAGGATGTCCGAACAATATGGTTTCCATCATGGATGCAATATAGTACCCATCATTCATTCTGGTTGTGTTGTACCCCAACCAAAAAATGATTTTTTATAGCATTATTATCAAAGATGTGATTGACTCATATATTTTCATGGGATCCATGCTAGGAAATTTTTTAAAAAAGTTTTATAAGTGTTATCTTAATGTCTCCCATATCCATGATCTATTGGGATATCTCCTTTGTTATGATGAAATTCCAATTAAATATAGCTTCCAAATTTGGTGCATTCGCTACCCTACCATTTCCACATATGCAACAGTATAAGGTACAATTATTTTTCTAATCTCTAGGTTCTCATTCATCCAGGTTCATATTGACTAATCATCCATGAACTTGTTCTTTTAATGAGATTGGGTGATAATATAATAGAATACATTAGGTGAAATAACTAGTTTCACCTCTCATGTGAACTCCATCGAATATTTTCTTCACCAGTGGTTCCCATGGAGTGGGTTCCAATACTACTATGAGGAATTCACAAGCTTTTCTACTCAGAGTGGGTTGCTGGTGTACCTATGATTCCCACAACCAGGTTCGGAAAAATGACTTCCCCTATTCAAGAACAAATTTGATGGCCTAGGCCAGATGCCACAACACAGGGCTCTATAATCTTATGAATAACTGTTATAAGGATCACACATTTATTAATATTATGTTTAATAAGGGTTATGTTACTCCTACAAGAAAAACCTCCCAAGTCAATTGGATCTACTATAACCATCCCCTATATGGCCTAATCGTATCACTTATGAATAATGTTGTTGGGGTATCATACGGGGGGGACTATTCGTCAACATCACAGTGGGTCTACTTACCATTATTTTAATTATTCCACTAGATAGGATCATTCATTAGTTAAAGAGGAAAATTCCTACCATATTGGTCGTCTCCTTCTTCCATTCTAAAATCATTACCTTAGCATCGATTGAATAGGACTCAAAGATCATTTGTGACTCTCCCAAATGTCTTTTTTCCACCTCATAGAAGATCACTTATTTGATCTAAAATTGTAATAATTAAATAAATAAGAGGTTTAATATTCTTCACACTTGGTTCAATGGGAATAGTTTTTTCTAATTTTATTACCTCTAGGGTGTCCATTTACTCCCATATTGTTTCCAACTCTAGCACTATCTCCCTCCTATCTAGATGTTCTCACAATGTTATTAGAGATAATCTTAGCCTAGATTATTACAACACCTTATAGTTTTACACCTACTTCTTCCAGATATTAATTAAACTTTTATTGAGGTTATGTTGATAAAATGTTTATGAAATTCATTTTTTCCATGGTTTAATCTATGATTAAAATATTTATTGGAGAATAACTTCACAAAATCTCAAGAGGGGGGGTGAATTGAGTTCATTGAATTTTCTTACCTTGAAATCACCCTATTTATAATGTAGTTGTAGAGTAATTAAATATTATTATTCTTTGTCTTAGAATAGAGTAATGACACATTATCTTTGAGAGAGAGAGAGTGTGTCTGTGTGTGTGTGTGTGTTCGGATTGAGAGAAAAAGCGATGATCTTGTTCTTGTTAATCTTTTTATATTACCTATATATATTCTCTTCATATTTGAATACTATATTAAAAAAATTCATTCAATTTCTCAGTATGAGATCCCATAAAATATTGTCTTAGAAATAAAATCATGATGTTATTTTCTTGAAAATACCTCATTAAAAGATTTAGAAATAAATTATTCTTCGACTATTTTCTTCTATTAGTACTTGGAGCCTAAGAGGAATTTATTTTTCAATAAATAAGTAATTCAATATTTAATGTATGCTAGGAAAAATTAAAATCAAATTAATTTTTTAGACAATAATAAATATACATGTTGTAGAATAAAGTAACCAATTCTAGATCAACACATAGCTGAATTCAACAGATTTGAATTCATTCCGCTGAATTAACCCATGTTGTCATTATTCATGTGTTTATTCCCTTACATATTAAAATTATATATTATTCAGACTCATGTAGCCAAATTTGAGGTAGATAAATGAATCACATAGCCGATTAAAACCACATTACAAAATTTTACATCGATCCCATACACATAGACAATTACTCTATGAAGAATATTTATGTAGTCATTTCATCAATGATGTAATTTTCCCATATAGGTTGTTCATCTATGTAGGTGATTTTCAAATAGACATTTTTAAAACATAACTAATTTATATAGGTGTTTCTGTCATTTACATGATTGACAAAGTTATTTTCTCATTGTAGCCAAACATTGACTATGTAGAGACCTGAAGCTTGACGTACATGGACATTACATTACATTTGCGGAATACTTAATACATAATGAAAACAGACACACAAGGACCGTAATAGTTTATTGTCTTTGGAAACTTGGAACGTAATCATCAAATCATGGTGAAAGATCTTCAACATCTCCCATAAAGATCTTCCTTCTCTTTTTTTTACCTAAAACCTTTCTTTATATCCTGGTGAAATAAAATATACAAAAGGGTGAGCTCAAATGCTCAGTAAGGGTAAACAAAAGAAATATAAATCACATCATATACATAAGAACATAACTTTTGGAAATCTTAACCTGCAAAAGAGATCATAATATCATAACATGGGATAAATCATAGAAGTGAAATGTAATCCCAATAATCATAACTTAAAACATGAAACTTTGTGTCATGCACACATAATCATAGAGAATCATTTCTTATTAGTCAAGACTCATTTACAAGACTATCTTAGTGGACAAAGTCCATTTCTGAACCGAGTCACCCTCGTTTCAGCCCTGTTTCGCTGAACCGGTATAACCTACCATTCCAGCCATGTCTATATCATGAGATATAAAATCTTTACCCAATGCATTGGAGGGAGATATAGGTCCCACCCATCTCATAATGATACCATTCTTATGTGTGCCACAAAATTATAAAACATACATCATTGCATAACCCATGTAGTAAAAATGGGATTCTTAAACAACATGACATCATAAAACAATTCATATAAGATAAAGGAATTCATAAAAATATTTCCATCACAACATAATCAAATCCATGTAATAATAGGGATAGAAACAGGACACTTTATTATCTTATATGGAAAATAATTTTGACAGAACACTTGAACTCCATTCTTGAGGAAAATATCATTTCTACTTTAAAAACACTTTTCCTTTCTTAACATGTCATACAATTCTAAACTAAAAGAAGTTTATTAAAAATAAACTTGAAAACTTGTAAAGTAATCTTCTTGGAAATAATGTTCTAAAAATCCATTCATGCCGTATAAGTTAAAAAAAAACATTCTTCGTACTTTTGTCGGAAAAGTCAAAAAGTACCTCGTATGAAAAACGACAAAAGATTCCTTTCATATCCTTTACTAAAAACTCACCGAAGGGTAAAATTGGATTTAAACAATTTTAGGTGGATGGAAATAATATTAAATATTGAGGAAACATGGATGTGGATGACAAAATACACCCCAGTAAATGCCAAAGTATAAACAATCTCGGATAGAAATGAGATTGTGATATTTCCCTTACCTTTGGTCTGATATGCTTTGTACGTGTCCGAATCTCCTGTATAATGATTTAAATAATGTTATTGAATTATTACAGAATCATACTTATTTTATTGATATCATATATGGTCATATTCTTAGCTTATTATTAGTAATATTTCATTACTACTTGTTATTCGGGTGTTTATTACTTTTTGTTCTTATGTGTGTTTTGTCGAATAAATTCTTATTCTTCTCTTTAGGTTATAGATACCTCATTTCCAGAATGGTATTAGTGTAATATATATAATATTCATTCATTCAATTCATTTATATAATCATTATGAAATGAAGATCATGTAGAACGAGTCGCATCACATCGTGGAGACGGTATTCCGTACGTACGCACGAGTGATGATATCATTCCTATGATCGTGGAATTGTATTGGAGTGTATGTATACTATTTCAGAATCAATATAACTTTATAATATTCATATATAGTCATTATTTACACCGTTATACCCATCCAAGTAAGGTGGTGGTGGAAAATAGATTACACCACGACGTGGAGACGGTATTCCGTACGTACGCACGCGCGGTGATTTCTTTTGCCGTAGGATGGATAGATGGTGAAATAGGGTTGTTTCATACTTATAATAACATATCAGTATATGATTGATACTGATGTTATTACTTCATAATGAAAAAACTAAAGAAGAAGAAGTGGAAGAAGAAATAAAGATGAAAGAATCGGTAACGGACATTACCTCTTCTTTGAAGTGCTTCTTTGAGACCTCCTTTTAGGGCACTAAAATAGGTCTTTGAAGAAGACCAGAACCTCTAGGATGTTTTTAGGGAAGTGGAGAGAAGAAATTGGCAGGGGTTGGCCGAGCTTGAAGGCTCAAAGTGGTGTGAGGAAGAGGGGGAGGAGGTGCCCTTTTATAAGGGAGGAGAGGGGCACCTTTGGAATAACTAAAAATATTATTTTATAATAAAGTCAAGTTCGGTTTTAAATAGCTCAAAATTGAGTTATTTAGAAGATAAGGTGGGTATGGGTCTAAATCCTCTCATCCAATAGAATTTAGACAAGTTTAGGTCATTATATTATCCTTATCTTTTAGTTTTAACTCTTAGTTAATTAGATTAACATTTACCATGTCACTTTGTATTTTTATAGTTAATAAACATACCATATACATCCAAGAGACCACCAAGTTGTGTTTTATTAATATATATAACCTTATATAATTCATTTGGCCGAACCTTAGATTTTTAGGAATAAAATAACAATTAATAATATAATATTTGTTTTAAAAACTATTTTATGTCAATTTTGACACTATTCAATAGTTGATTTTTTTGAAACTCATAACAGAATGCTTACTTCAACAAAAGTTAATTAAATCAATCATAACATGTCATATTAACCAATAAAATTAGTTTAGTTCATAAAAAGTCTAAATTATATTTATTTGGGTATTTATAACATCAATTATGTCAATATTTCATTAATAAGATAATTACTGCATCATTGTTGTGTCATAAATAACTTAAATTATTTAATGTCTAAAAATTACAAATAAAATACCATTATGTAGGAAATCTTTTTAGCTGTCTAATGAGTATTTATAGTCGAATTTATCTTATGCATAACCCCATATTAAAAATGATTTACTTATTAAACTTTGATTTTAACAATTTTAACCCTTCTTTAAATAAATTAATAATAAATGTCCTAATCTAATCCAAGTGGGCCTAAATGATCATATTTTATTCCTAAGGTTGTTTTTTTCGAATTACACTTATCCAATAGAATTAGGACATGTGTTAGGGTAATAATAATAACATTTTTACCCTTAATTACCCTATTTACTTTTAACCGTGGTAAAAAAATGTAAAAATTTACTATTCACCAAAAATTATTTTCATCTCATTGAACCACATTTTACTTACTAACATCAACCGTGTCTCTCGTATTTTCGAAATTCCACTCACAAAAGCGGTAAAATTAAGTTTTATGAAAAATTCAGTTTTTTGACTACCACTTAGTGGTTTCACTATTCACCAAAAAATGAAAGTTTCCAGAAAAATACCAAAAAATAGATCTAAGATATATTTGATATTATGAATTCAAAAATGATGTCTATTTTATCAAATTCAAAACATATCATTTGCATTAATTAATTTAAAAATTAATTCCCGTCGTCAAAACAAATAGCGTGTTCTTAAGAGATAATAACTATCAAAAGACTGACACTTGTTTATGACTGGTTTAAATGTGAAATTACATCCAATGACCAACATTGTATTAAATTGTAAAATCTATTCTAAATATACTTTAAACCCACTCAAATTAATAATTTATCACTATTAATTATTTCGATGAAAAAAGTTGTTTTTAAATTATAATTTAGTAATTTTCACTATTCATCAGAATATGAAAGTTATCCGAAAAGTACCAAAATTTCACCTTAGGCTAAATTCGATACTCCGAATCCAAAAATGTAGTCCATTTTGAGAGCTAAAATTTCAAAAAAATTAAAAGGTGGTTATTACTATTCATAACGGCTAGTTTTAATAATATTTTAATAGCATATCATTGTTTAGTGAAACTCGGTATTGCGTACTACACACGCTATCGAGGAAGGTTGCGATTGCGTGTAATGCAAGGAAAGTCAAGGATGCGTGTTGAGCAAGATCCTTTTGGTGTAGCGTACAACACAAGACATTAATGAAATTAAAAAGAATATTTTTTTTATAAAATCTCGGGCTGTTACATTCTACCCCCCTTAAAATGAATTTTGCCCTCGAAATTCGTCGGGGTTATAAATGGTTTACTATTTGAAAGTTTCTTTAATAGAAACCCACATTGTAAAAAGGAATACCAAAACCAATCTTTAAAAACAAAAGTATGAAACATAACGGTTACCCAAATAAACTAATCACTGGGTTTCCACATAGGTGAAAATATGGATATGGAAGAGAAATCTAACCATCATGTTCTGATGGAGAGTGGTATAGAACATGGCTATGGAAAATCCAGTAATCACAAAGCCATAAATTTGTGACGATCTAAGGTACCATCTGATTCATCAGATATAAGAGCACTAGGACAACATTTTTGGTTTTCAAGATCATTTCCCTAAAGTTGATGAAATTGGAATTAGAAGAAATACTTTCATGATTTTGGTATAGTCTCACCGTTTGTCATTCTTTGGACAATTTCCACTTCATCTCTTAAAGAAATGAAGTTTAATTTGTCATTCGTGATGTGTTAGCAGATCATGTGATAGAATGATGGGTCATTCCATCTGTCTCAAACAAAAGGTTAGAAAAGTTATCAAAAAATACATAAGTCCATCTATAGTGAGATTAATCATATATAGTTCCTAAAATGGACTTATACTTCATATATCATACTGCTTAATATAATAAAACTAGTTTCTACTAAACAGGGACTTCATGTAGGCTAGTGGTAGGTGATAAAGGCCAGTCGCACTTCAGTTGTGGGTTCGATTCTCACGGCCTTGTCTGACGCGATGGGCGGTCGCCCGTCCTGCAGATTGTCCTTTTTCTAAAACTACATAACTATAACATCACATAAATAATATCAAAAAAAGTTCTATCCTTAAACAATACTAACTTATGGTTAACATAATCCATTCCAATCTTTAGGCTTATCTAAAATACTTCGGTCCAAGCTCATATTATAAAGAAAATGATAACTTGAAATATCGTCAACCAAGCATGTGAATACCATCATTTATCCCCCATATATCTTGTTGGTCACATTCCAATCATGTGAATACCTTAATGATTTATTCTCTGGAAAAATGAATACCCATTAAACCTTAGTGAAAACATGAATGCAGTTAAAAGTTAACACTTTCCACATACCAAAATCCTCAAAATTCTATATACTCAAACCATGATATCACTTAGTCCTTATATCAATCATGAGCTCATGAATACTGTCAAACATTTCATTTTAGTGTTATCCCTTTATTATGCGCATATCATCTACTTTCCAAAATATTTGAATCACTTTTCATGGTTACCGGTACCTTAAAATTATTGAAAACCACAATAGACCAATACATAAATATTTCAATACACCATAAAAGTACCTCAAAAACATTATTCTTTAATACCAATACATAAACACTTCAGTCCATCCAATTCAATGATTGTCCGGGAATAAGTCCTTCCTTGATTTAGAAGTAACTTTTTAGGTCAGGGCATTGAGTTGGGTAATGCCCATGTTCTCCACAAATAAGAAATTGAACTCCATAACAGTCTGTCACTCTATGACCCTTTTCTCCACACAGATAACATCGGTCCCTCCATTTGAGGTATTCCTCAATGTTCTTCCCTTCTTTAGAAATCTCAATCTTCCTTTCTTTATGCTCCTCAACATGTGAACATGCATAATATTTTATCTTCCTCTTCTTTGATGAATTTGGCATACCACTAAATTTCACCTTGTTAATCATATATCGCGATGACGGATTCGGCATAATCACAATATCTTTCTCTCTATTAATTACACAATTTTGTTGGGCATAGTCACCAATTTTTCCATTGGATTCAATGTTAACCGAATTCCTTATGGTTCCCTCCATTAACTAAAACACAATAAGAATCTTGTGAGAGTAAAAAATTATGCTAGAGAAAACAACATAGTAAAGGGGGAGTACCCTCAATATCTAACATCTTTGGTTTAATCTAATATTGTTACCATAGTTCTAGGACTATATCCTATACGTATACTTATCCTTAGGGACATCCCTAGACATACCTTAGAAATATCTCTAGGGATCTCACTAACGTTTTCGCATCCTAGTTTCCAAAGGTTGACTAAACTTTTCCTCTGATACCAACTGTAGAGACCCGAAGCTTGACGTACATGGACATTACATTACATTTGCGGAATACTTAATACATAATGAAAACAGACACACAAGGACCGTAATAGTTTAGTGTCTTTGGAAACTTGGAACGTAATCATCTAATCATGGTGAAATATCTTCAACATCTCCCATAAAGATCTTCCTTCTCTTTTTTTTACCCAAAACCTTTCTTTATATCCTGAGGAAATAAAACATACAAAAGGGTGAGCTCAAATGATCATTAAGGTTAAACAAAAGAAATATCAATCACATCATATACATAAGAACGTAACTTTTGGAAATCTTAACCTGCAAAAGAGATCATAATATCATAACATGGGATAAATCATAGAAGTGAAATGTAATCCTAATAATCATAACTTAAAACATGAAACTTTGTGTCATACACACATAATCATAGAGAATCATTTCTTATTAGTCAAGACTCATTGCCAAGACTATCTTAGTGGACAAAGTCCATTTCTGAACCGAGTCACCCTCGTTTCAGTCCTGTTTCGCTGAACCGGTATAACCTACCATTCCAGCCATGTCTATCTCATGAGATATAAAATCTTTACCCAATTCATTGGAGGGAGATATAGGTCCCACCCATCTCATAATGATACCATTCTTATGTGTTCCACAAAATCATAAATCATACATCATTGCATAACCCATGTAGTAAAAATGGGATTCTTAAACAACATGACATCATAAAACAATTCATATAAGATAAAGGAATTCATAAAAATATTTCCATCACAACATAATCAAATCCATGTAATAATAGGGATAGAAACAGAACACTTTATTATCTTAGATGGAAAATAATTTTGACAAAACACTTGAACTCCATTCTTGAGGAAAATATCCTTTCTACTTTAAAAATACTTTTCCTTTCTTAACATGTCATACAATTCTAAACTAAAAGAAGTTTATTAAAAATAAACTTGAAAACTTGTAAAGTAATATTCTTGGAAATAATTTTTTAAAAATCTATTCATGCCGTATAAGTTAAAAAAACATTCTTCGTACTTTTGTCGGAAAAGTAAAAAAGTACCTCGTACGAAAAACGACAAAAGATTCCTTTCATATCCTTTACTAAAAACTCACCGAAGGGTAAAATTGGATTTAAACAATTATAGGTGGATGGAAATAATATTACATATTGAGGAAACATGGATGTGGGTGATAAAATATAACCCAGTAAATGCCAAAGTATAAACAATCTCGGATAGAAATGAGATTGTAATATTTCTCTTACCTTTGGTCCGATATGCTTTGTACGTGTCCGAACATCATTTATAATGATTTAAATAATGTTATTTACTTATTAAAGAATCATAATTATTTTTATGATATCATATATGGTCATATTCTTAGCTTATTATTAGTCATATTTCATTACTACTTGTTATTCGGGTGTTTATTACTTTTTGTTATTATGCGTGTTTTGTCGAATAAATTCTTATTCTTCTCTTTAGGTTATAGATACCTCATTTCAAGAATGGTATTAGTGTAATATATATCATATTCATTCATTCAATTCATTTATATAATCATTATGAAATGAAGATCATGTAGAACGAGTCGCATCACATCGTGGAGACGGTATTCCGTACGTATGCACGAGTGATGATATCGTTCCTATGATCGTGGAATTGTATTGGAGTGTGTGTATACTATTTCAGAATCAATATAAATTTATAATAGTCATATATAGTCATTATTTACACCATTATACCCATCCAAGTAAGGTGGTGGTGGAAAATAGATTACACCACGGTGTGGAGACGGTATTCCATACGTACGCACGCGCGGTGATTTCTTTTTCCGTAGGATGGATAGATGGTGAAATAGGGTTGTTTCATACTTATAATAACATATCATTATATGAGTTATACTGATGTTATTACTTCATAATGAAAAAACTAAAGAAGAAGAAGTGGAAGAAGATATAAAGATGAAAGAATCGGTAACGGACATTACCTCTTCTTTGAAGTGCTTCTTTGAGACCTCCTTTTAGGGCACTAAAATAGGTCTTTGAAGAAGACCAGAACCTCTAGGATGTTTCTAGGGAAGTTTAGAGAAGAAATTGGCAGGGTTTGGCCGAGCTTGAAGGCTCAAAGTTATGTGAGGAAGAGGGGGAGGAGGTTCCCTTTTATAAGGGAGGAGAGGCGCACCTTTGGAATAACTAAAAATATTATTTTATTATAAAGTCAAGTTCGGTTTTAAATAGCCCCAAATTGAGTTATTTCGAAGATAAGGTGGGGATGGGTAGAACTCCTCTCATACAATAGAATTTAGACAAGTTTAGGTCATTATATTATCCTTATCTTTTAGTTTTAACTCTTAGTTAATTAGATTGACATTTACCATGTCACTTTGTATTTTTATAGTTAATAAACTTACCATATACATCCAAGTGACCACAAAGTTGTGTTTTATTAATATATATAACCTTATCTAAGTCATTTGGCCGAAACTTAGATTTTTATGAATAAAATAACAATTAATAATATAATATTTGTTTTAAAAACTATTTTATGTCAATTTTGACACTATTCAATAGTTGATTTTTTTGAAACTCATAACAGAATGATTACTTCGACCAAAGTTAATTAAATCAATATTAACATGTCATATTAACCTAGAAAATTAGTTTAGTTCATAAGAAGTCTCAAATTATATTTATTTGAGTATTTATAACATCAATTATGTCAATATTTCATTAATAATATAATTACTGCATCATCGTTGTGTCATAAATAAATTAAATTATTTAATGTCTAAAAATTACAAATAAAATACCATTATGTATGAAATCTTTTTATCTTTCTAATGAGTATTTATAGTCAAATTTATCTTATGTATAACCCAATATTAAAAATTATTTACTTATTAAACTTTGATTTTAACTATTTTAACCCTTCTTTAAATAAATTAATAATAAATGTCCTAATCCAATCCAAGTGGGCCTAAATGATCATATTTTATTCCTAAGGTTGTTTTTGGTCGAATTACACTTATCCAATATAGTTAGGACATGTGTTAGGTTAATAATAATAACATTTTTACCCTTAATTACTCTATTTACTTTTAACCGTGGTAAAAAAAAGTAAAAAGTTACTATTCACCAAAAATTATTTTCATCTCATTGAACCACATTTTACTTACTAACATCAACCGTGTCTCTCGGATTTTCAAAATTCCACTCACAGAAGCGGTAAAATTAAGTTTTATGAAAAATTCAGTTTTTTAACTACCACTTAGTGGGTTCACTATTCATCAAAAAATGAAAGTTTCCAGAAAAATACCAAAAATTAGATCTAAGATATATTTGATATTATGAATTCAAAATTGATTTCTATTTTATCAAATTCAAAACATATCAGTTGCATTAATTAATTTAAAAATTAATTCCCGTCGTCAAAACAAATAGCGTGTTCTTAAGAGATAATAACTATCAAAAGATTGACACTTGTTTATGACTGGTTTAAATGTGAAATTACATCCAATGACCAACATTGTATTAAATTGTAAAATTTATTCTAAATATACTTTAAACCCACTAAAATTAATAATTTATCACTATTAATTATTTCGATTAAAAAAGTTGTTTTTAAATTATAATTTAGTAATTTTCATTATTCATCAGAATATGAAAGTTATCCGAAAAGTACCAAAATTTCACCTTAGGCTAAATTCGATACTCCGAATCCAAAAATGAATTCCATTTTGAGAGCTAAAATTTCTAAAATTTTAAAAGGTGGTTATTACTATTCATAACGGCTAGTTTTAATAATATTTTAATAGCATATCATTGTTTAGTGAAACTCGGTATTGCGTACTACACACGCTATCGAGGAAGGTCGTGATTGTGTGTAATGCAAGGAAAGTCAAGGATGCGTGTTGATCAAGCTCCTTTTGGTGTAGCGTACAACACAATACATTAATGAAATAAAAAAGAATTTTTTTTTATAAAATCTCTGGCTGTTACAGACTAGCCTAATTTTCTTAGGTAGCTGATTTTCCCAATATAGTAAAATTTTAGAAAAAAATATCAAAATTTCATAATTATAGTATAATGAACTTATATAACAAAAAAACCTAATGAAAAAACTCAAAACCAAAATAATAAGTAACATATTACGGGTTATTATGATCATTAAATAATAAATCACAAGTGATATGATGGAATAATAATAGTTGCTCAGAAATATCCCCCTTTTTTATGATCACAAAAAATTAAATAATAAACATAATATTCGATAAAATTTACTGAATATATATTTCATATATATATATATTATTTATTGTTTAACTTATGGATAGTAAAACTTATTTTATTATAGAACATTGACAGATGAAATATTAAATTATATTGTTGGTAATGAATTTTAAATTGGGTATAACTGAACTTCAGTAAATTGTATCAAATAAAACATTCATATGGGCGAAAAACATTAAATGAAAATAATCATTTAAGAAAAAAATATAAAAAAAATTAAATCAAAACAAACACTTTGAAACAAAATAAAAAGATGAAATAAATTAAATGAAAAAAAAAATTATTTGAAATGAAAAAAAGATAAAAAGTTATTTTATTAATATAAAAAATTTGTAAAAAAATACTAAAAATATAGTTAGAATACCCATGTTCATGTATTGGATCAAAGTTAGAGGGATATTTGGTTAGGGGTATCATAATGTTTGGAGAGGCGGTAGATTTATTTGGAGGGAGCACTGTTGGATGTAGAACTAATCTCACATACCCTATAACTGAAGTATAATATATCCCAAAACATGATCTTCCATTCAGTCTATATCCATGCATTCTCAAAAACATATCTATATTCATATAATCTATAATGAAATTTAAAGAAACAACATTGAGAAAATAATGCTTCTTTAGAGGCTCTGAAAAAGTTCCACCATTCTCATAATACTTAGCATTAATTATTACCAAAACTGTTGAACGTTCTTTCTGATAAATCATTAATGGGTAAAAAACAGCTTCCAATCACTTTTAAGAAACTCTATAATTATTTGGTGATGCTGTTTAAATAGATAATCTCACTTTTAATGAAAATATGGAATCAACTGACACATTAATTCTAGTTATGATATTTGATTTATTTAAATTAGGAATGACAGTGGATGCATGGATGTGAATCTGGGAAACTATTGAGAGACCATTATACCGTATCCCTTTGAAATAATCAATCTTCCGTACAAAGACACTAGGAGGCGAAATGACTATGGAAGCATGTTGAGAAGTTGATGGAGCATCAGGAAGCTCAGAATACATATTCTTATGAATTCCATTAGTTGAAACTGTCAAATTGATCAACATACTTTATAGTAAAAGTAACTTGTGATCTATATTTTCTAACAAGTGTATCAAGATTTTTAAATCCTTCTATAATGATCTTAATAGATCATTAGGCACTATAGAGGGGGTAGTAGTTGGAACATGAACACTGGGATAAATTGGATTTAGAAAAATTAACCTAAAAAGTATGTAGAACAAAATATACCTTCCCTTAGGAGAAGATGACATAGAAAAGGCTTACTCAATATTGGGAAAAATAAAATATTCTTCTAAAGATTATATATATATATATATATTATGAATTCCATCATAAGTATTACAAATCATATCTGTAAACCATTGATGGCTTCTATTTCTTGGACTACTTAGGCATGAAACTATATCATTGACATTCTTCGATACTCCCAAGATATCTCACACTTAAGTGCAAATAGTTTCCTAAAGATATCTAAACATGTTATTCAATAATACATAAGTTCTAATAATATGTTTCTTGGTATATTATTTTGTGTCTTGAAACTTATATAATAGTTACTTTTGAAAATTATCATATGATTAGTGGTGAACATGTCACACTGTAAAGATTTGATCTGAGAAGAAACTGGTTTTAGATCCAAAGAAATTTGATCAAACTCATCAAAGAGATCTAGAACCACATAATTTGCAGAAGTAGAGGCACCAGTTTTTTGAAACATCTT
The DNA here is from genome assembly GCA_963277665.1 of Viscum album. Lineage (NCBI taxonomy): Eukaryota > Viridiplantae > Streptophyta > Magnoliopsida > Santalales > Viscaceae > Viscum > Viscum album. Next base: position 102,194,414 of record OY728159.1, read on the forward strand.
AAGGAACTAAAACTAACTCGAAACTATATTTTTTTGGGTGTTTAAGCTCTATTTTATCTCATTAAAGAAAATTTTGATCAATTGAGAGTAGAAACCAAAATCTTAAACTAATTTATTGGAATATGATGAACTATATTTCATTGAGATGATACAAATAGTCCATTTTCATTGATCTTATCCTTCAAATCACAAACTCCCAAAATCTCATACCCATGAGCTTTCCCAACAATAATTTCCTCCACATTCACATTAGAGACAATAGGTTTCACTATAGGAATGTTCTTTATAAAAGAGGACCAAGATGCCATTATCTCAATATGCTTATAAAAATCAGTTCTAGAAACTGAATTTTCCCCAAGTTATTATATTTCTTCTTCAAAGGACATCATCCATTTCATTAACTCTACATAATATAATTTTAGGTTATCAAATTTTATCATCAATACAGATGAAGAGATATGTATACTCCTTTCAACATCATAAATTGTTGAACTCTTAAATGAAAATGGTGTACAATCATGTACATGAAGAGGAAATGGAATATGCTTTGGATTATGAAAGTTATATTCAACATCTTCTAAAACTACCTATCTATCTTTATCTCTCTTAGATGTAGTCATTTTAATAAGAGGATAAACTACTATTTGATCAACCTATGATTCATCTCTAACCTTAAAAATAAGAAAAATGGAAATATCACAACTAGCCTGATATCTTCATCTCTAACTTATACAACATTCTCAATAACTAGAACAACTGTATGAAAAAATTCTGTAGCAGTAACCACTAAAACTTAAAATCGTTGAGATCTATTCACCGCTGGTATTACTTATGGAACAATATACTTATATCTAGTTGAATAAGTCTCTTTTACCTGACTATTAGAAACCCTCTCAATAGTTTTGGAATTACTTAGTGGTGATGTGGTGGATGTCTCACTCTGAGTTGATGTTGTATGTGGTATGACCACCTGATCAGCAACTTCCTATCCAATAATATATAGAGTGTTTACGGGCACATCTCAATTATATTCATAGTTTATCAAAATAATTATATACAAGGTGATTCTTTAATGAATGTTGATAAATTATCCAACATTTTGGCCTAAATATTTATTCTTCAAAACAATGGCTATTATCCATCCATAAGGGTAATAGTTTAACATCCCTTTTCCTTGGTAGTGGTGCATTATGAATCACATAACATACCATGGTATATTAAATTAAATATTATTGATCAGTACATATAAAAGGTATGTGTCCTAAGACAACACTTTTTCTATCGTCGCATTTCATTGAGAAATACCAACCGGGATTAACAAATAGAGCACAATCCATTCTATTTTCACGTAATTCATGAAATTATTCTCAAAATAACTGAAACCAAAATGAAAGTGGAAAACATCACTAGGTTAAATTGATATTGTACCAACCATGACCTAATTGAATTCATACTTACCCTTTTGAGGACACTGAAAAACTTATTATATATTTATAGATGAAACTATCTTGGATTTTCGATTTAGATTTAATTAAAAGATATTCGCTATTTATCTAAAATGAAACCTCACATTATGTATAAACTCTATTACTCCCTCCTTTAATAGAAAAATAATTTTAATATAAAAAAATGAGTTCCTATCCTTGTATTTGGAATATATTTTTGAACACCATCTAGGTTCATTTCATCATGGCCATATCCATGCATTTCCCCATAAGAGATCGAGGTGACGCACCGTCTGTATTTAATTTCTATGAAGATCTAGAACAATAATCACCACCACTCTTATAATTCACCATTTTAAAATTTTTAGTCAATTTATGAGATAAAAAAGTTGATGAAACATCTTTAGGGAAAAATATATATTGGAAAATTAAAATAGAGGAGAGGCATGTTATAGTTTTTAGGTCACATACATTATTTTCTGAATTCTAATAGAATCTTAATGGATTATGATCAGGATAATTAGGAAAAAGGTATCATAAAAATGCATCCTTTAATCTTGGTTATACCATTTAGCTAATAGTCTAGACTTATTTGTAGTGATCACACCATGTCAATATTTTATTTTTCTAAAAACCCAATTTGTTGTCATAATGGGGTTATTAATGGGTCTATCAATTAATTACCTTACATAGTTCCTCTTGAATTGTTTTAAATCTTATTTCATAGGAAAAAAAATCATAAAGTGTGGATTATTCTATGGTTTTAGGTTCTAATTGAGATAAAAAGGTAGAGAAGTATTCTTGATTTAGTACATTTCTTCTAGTCCTAACCCCATTATTTGAGCTTCCTATAAAATATTCAAGGGGATGGATTTCAAGGTTCTAGTTTGTCTAGGAAGCACACTTTTAGGTAAATGAGTATCCATCCTTTTAAATTTTTATTCATGAAAATCAATTTCTATATCATTATTTTTATTATGAAAAAGATTTTCAGTTCTCAGTTTTTTAAAATATTCACTTAGTACATCAACTTGATTCATTTTAAGGAGAAACAAATAACTTTCAAAAAAATTCAAATGATTTGATGCTTTAACAATCATTTTCCTTTGGTTGAAAACACTAGAGGCATTTGATGTAGTTTATAGTTAAATAATTTCAGTACTTTTGTAAAAAACACTATAGACATTGGATATAGTTGAATATCCAAGTAATATTACTTTTCAAAATTTGGAAGAAATTTATAGAGATTATCCATGGTGTTCAGAATGTAAAAATTGTACCCAGTCACTTTAATGTATCCTCTTTTTGGATTAATGTTTCCCCATATCTCATAGGGTGTTTTATTTAAAATATTCTTAAATAAAACTCTGTTTATGACATAAATTTTTATATTTACATTTTCAATCCAAAAAAATTGTTGGTCGGTTATATTCACACAACATAGTCCATCATGTTTCATGGAAGGTTCTATTCTTAATTTCACAAACACCATTCTATTGAGTTGTATTTGGGAAAAAATATGTTTTATTCCATGTTTTTAATATTAATAATTGAACGCATGGTTTTAAAACCCTCCCATGGTATCATCATTAAAAAATAATTTTTAAATTGTTATATTTTTAGACTAATTTACAAAAAATATGAAAGCAAAACAAGATTCATTATTAACATTACAAAACTATGTAAATCTACCTAAATCCTTAACCAACACATAAACAAAGGATTTCCTTCTTATTAATTATGTTCTTGATTATATTAACATTTCCATTGGTATAGGATATACATGTTCTAATAAATAATCCTCTATGATAGATTTAAAATATGAATTGTATTGCATTCCGATTTATTATGCATCATAGAACATCACTTTCTTTAATTTTCATTCAGATAAACATGATACTAAATATCTAAAAAAATTCTAAAAGAATAAATATTTCAATGAGTCCACTATTCCATATAAAGGATTTATTTTCTTCAATATTTAAATATTTCACTTATTTTATTCACAAATAATTAATCATTAAATGTTAAGAAATAATATCTTCTATTTTCCTTAAATTTAAGAATATTATCTTTGAGAATAGAATATGTATTATTCAAAAAATAAAAAAATAAAGCATCATTAATTTTTTTGGGAAAACATATTAGATTTTTCTTAGATCCATCCACATATTGAACTATATTAATGAGGATGGAGCATGGATTTCAAAATGATCTTACTCTCATAATATAACATTTATCATTATCACCAAAAGTTACATATATTCCATAACGTTTAGATATAAAGTGGAGATTTGAGATTTATTTACTCATATTCTATGAGAACCCACCTTCCATATAGTATTTATCATTAATTATATTGGAAAATGTTCCCAAAAAACAAATCAAATAAGAAATTGTTTTGGTACCAATATTTTATTTTGTTCTCTAATTTTAGAAACCAATGATTTGGGAACCAAATCTTCATATCATGTCCAGAAATAACATCACAAAATTTTGAAAAGAATTGAAATAAAAGGAAAATTATCTCTGAAAAAATGTATTATTTCTATGAACATAAAAATTATCATAATTCCCTAGATCTCTATAGTGGAAACAAATAACATTAGATAAGCATTTTTTCTCAGAACTAGGCACAGCAAAATTATCATAAATCATTGATTTTTGAACCTTGTTTCCATTTACAAGGTAATTTTTCTAGATATTAATATTTCCTAGTATTTGGATTTGGTAATTTTATCCTTTTGTGAAAAAACATATAGTATCATTAAGGTCATGAACTTCATTTTGTAGGATTTAAATTTTGTTACCATTCTGAATTCAAGATGCAATAGAACATTCCAGTGGGACTTTTATTCATAAAATTTTATTATTCAAGTCTACATGTTCATTAATAGAAGCATTATATGAAATATTAAGTGGTATTTATTTGGGGAAATTATATTTTTTTATAATAATGGTAGAATATTAATTTAATTATTTAAAATATCATTTATTATTTTTTCTACATGAGATTTTTTATCAAAATATTAAAGTGATTTTACCTTATTTGACTTTTCAATAAAGTACATATTATCATTTTCATTGGATATTTCATCATATATTCTTGAATATGCCTCATCACTATTGTCATTTATAGGACTCCATGTTGATTTCATGCATTCATTGTCTTTATTCTTATATCCAACTATTTTAAAATAATTGTCTTAGACTTTTTTTCACCTTTAAATTGAGAGAAGTCTGGTTTGATGTATCTGAGTTTCATATAATTATAGAATTTGAACTCATTAGAGTTTCCCTCATGCTTCTTATAATTATCAATGGTTTTTAAAACCAATTATATTGATGTAAAATAGTTTATGTTCCTAAAAAAAAGGAGAAATATTATATTTTGATCATTAATTAATTAAAGTATCTTCTTCTCCAAATGATTCAGAAAAATTTACACCCCTATTATTCTTTTCATCCATCAAATTAGAAATCATTAGGAAAACATTTTCCTTTTTAGAAACATTATTCTCACAACTATCAACTTCCATTTCTGCTTCATACATTATAATTGTACAAATAATTTCCTTTATATTAAAATCTTTAACAACTATATATTGACTAATTGAAGCTGAAAATCAACTCATTTTGGTGGAAAATATCTTTTTATTTTTAGATCTTGATCTAGTTTAGTAGTATATATTCTTAAAGAAGAAAAGTTTCTTACAACATTTGTAACTAATTCATTTAGTAGTGCAATGATTCCTCCTTACATCATTATTTAAGTATCAATCGTAATCGTTGTTATACTGTAGTGATGAGTTCGAACGTTTCCTGTTTATTCATAGGCCAAAAATTTTGTATTACACATATCATAATATGGTAGACATTGAGAAACTAGATTAAAATCATGATGATCTGGTCCATGTATGGTAAAATTTTTAGGTGTGGAGTTAAATTCATAACAACATTCACTGATAACATCCCATTTTTTGAGGATCAATTTTTGGAATTTCACAAGGCTTCTTGAGTTTTAAATAAACCATTATACCTCAGCTCATCAAATATATTTTCATTTAGGCCTTCCAAAAACTATAATTTTAACCATTAATGTTTGGATATCATACCATAGACATAACATCTATATTATCAACAACAATATCCATTTTGATGTGATCTTAAGACATAAACATTTTATATTTGAAAAATCCCAAATCACAACCTCTGATACCAGCTTTTTTTGTGGAAAATTTCACTAAGACTCAACGGGGTGGGGTGAGTTGAGTTCATGAAATATTATTGTCTTAGAAACCACCCAATTTAATGTGTGATTAGTTCTAATTATTTCTTAGCACAAGCATGTAATGGGAATATATGATCAAAGAAAAAGATATAAAAAAATATATTTATAGTTGTTCAGGGAATATATATTCCCTAATCCCCTCCACCAATGCTCAACTCAAATTAATTAGTGATTTACACTAGTACCAGTACTTTTATCAAGTATAGATAAACCTTTTCCTAGGGACTTACCTATTGATTGCACACATTTTTAACATGGTAAAAAATTCGCTCATTTTACTAGGAACCTACAGGACTTTACAAAAATAAAATCCATAAACACACAATTTAATGTGTGTTCACTTCCAACAAAAGGAAATAATAAATAAAATATTATAGATAAATGTAGTAGTTTCATGATGCATCTCACAAAATATAAGAGTTCTCTAGGATATATTATAAGAGTAAATAATAGGTCAAGTTTAGTCTTCTAAAACTCAATTATAATGGTAAGGATAGCGTAGCTGTAGAACAATTAAATATTATTCTTCTTTACCATTAAATAGACTAACAACAAAAAGAATTTTAGAGAGAGAAAGAGATAATAGTGAACGTGTTATTCTAGTTCTTATTGTTCTGTATATAATCTATTTATATACTTTTATTGTTTGAATTAAGTATTAAAAACACATATTTATATTATTCATTATGAGATCCCATGAAACATGATCTTGGTATTATTTCCCAAACTTATTTTCTTTTGGTAAATTTATCATAAAAATACTATGAAGCAAACTATTCTTGTTCTATTTTCTTGTCTTGGTACTTGAAACCTTATATAAAATGATTTTACATGAAGAGTTAATCCAATATTTTATTCATGAACAACCATGCTAAATTACACTAAATGTACACAATTAATAATAAATATAAAGGTTTCATAATGACATATCCTATTCTTGATCACTCGGTAGCCAAATCCCATGGATTGGTATTCACATAGATGAATTGATCCATATAGTCATTCTTCTCATAGTTTATTTCCATACATTGATAAATTACATATCCTTATTTCTCTTATATATAAATTGGATATATCTGAATGAAACACACATCATATTTGAACAACATAAACAAATTTGATAGAGATCAAATTCCCATAGCTGAAAACTCCACATGTCCATTTAATCAACATAATTGATTTATTATATAAGTGATTCATCTAAATATATGATTTTCATATAGCCAATTTAAAATTTTAGACGATTTAGGTAGGTATTTATTTCACATAGAAAATTAACATAGTTAATTTCTTGATGTATCTCAATATTCACATAGATGATTTCCACACATAGATGACTTTCCAAAAATAGGAAAACATCAATAAAACTTCCATAATTGTAGAATTAAAACATAATAATCTTAAATATATAAAAAAACTAATAAACACACAAAAAAAATAATCTATAAAATATCAGGGGTTTTTGGGATCACCAAAACATAAATCAGATGGGAAATGTTAGAACAAAATTAGTATCCCATAAAAGGATAAACAATTTCACGATGTCATGGAAGAAATATGTATGAATTATAATTATGTGACATGTGGGTTCTTTATATCCATCCAATTAATTTTTTAAAGATTAATATTTGAAGAGTTTAAAGTATACAGGGGTAGTAATCCAAATCACAAAAGGGTAATAGTTTGGTTAGACCAAGACCAAAAAGGGTACACATGAGGTTATCCCTAGTCCAATGTTACTACACAAGTGGTTATGCCAAGCCTAAAATGTGATTTATGTCATTGAGGGTATCCTTGATATAATATTTCATTGATTATGATTATTCCACACTATATGAAACTCATTTATGATTGGATGTCATTCTAGAGTTATACTCTCATGGATCATGTTTGTTGATTATTTTATTATTAATGTCTTTTGAACTACTATATATTATTCCATAACTCATTATTATAATCAATGAATTTTTGGGTATGAATTTCAAAGGTTATTTTCATTTTATCATATCCTTATTATAATGAAATGTATATATACGATAATTTATTGATATATCTATTGTCAAAAATTGTTGAGCCTATGTGATCTCCCTTTCTCATGTTTCCTTTTCCACAATATGCGAGAAATTGACTTATATATAATATGTTTAAAAGGTTGACAATTGTGAATAAGTTAATGGGAGATGATGTCAATGATTTATGTACAAGTTTTTTATGTATGCAAGTTTTCAAAGAAACTAAACCTTTATAATTGTTGATTTGTTTATAATTATATCTTTTTAATTTACTTCTAATATGGTGTAATATTTATGTATATATTTCTTGGGTTTCCATAGTTTATATAAGGGTAAGGTTTAATAATTTTTTGGAAAATGGGATTTTATGATCTTGAGAACCCTTATTATAGGCATATGTATACCATATTATCATAATATATGGTAAATAATTGAGTTTGGTTATCTTATAAAATCAATCCCTATATGGATACTAACATGGGAATGAGGTCATGGAATATTTTTACCTAGGAGAAACAACTCTGAATGTGGTATATTAGGTATTAACTAGATCATCACTGATGAAAGAAAAGTCCTCCTTAAACTAAACACCTAGCTCAAAAATACCAAGGGATATGATTTTGGTTAATTAACATTCTATTTATAAACTATTCTGAAGGATTTCAATAGAAAAAGACAATGTATATAATATGTTAAACCTAAGGTGTCATTGATTTAAAAGAAGTTGTCATGAATTATACATCATATGAATACTTTTTCATTATTATATGATCTTCCACTATGATAAATGTTTCTTATACTATGATTTTTCTTCTTTCTAACACTACAAAAAAATAGGCCTTTAACAACGCTAGAAATGGACTTTATTAGTGCTTCAAAATATTTGACTACCTAAGTGAGATTAAAATCCCTGGTCTTTTATCAGTGCTAAAAAAGCACTGATAAAGGTTTCCTTTATGGATGTTAAAAATAGTTCTCATAAATGGGTCCATTATTAGTGATTTTAAAAGAAATGATAAAGGACCCACTAATCAGTGCTTTTTTAAAGCACCGCTAAATGCCCCATGTATCATCACTAATAAAAGAGATAGTAAAGGGACTTTTATTAGTGCTTATAGAAGCACTAATAAAGGTTAACTTTATCTACTCTTTTAAAAGTGCTGAAAATGTGTCCTTTATCAACACTTATAAAAGCTCTAAAAAATTTGTCCTTTATGAGTGCTTTTAAAATCCCTGATAAAGGGCCATACTATAGTGTGATGAAATAGTACACTTCAATACCAATGCAGTGTGATGTAATATTACACCACAACACCGTAAACACATTAGATATCTACAAAATAAAAGTCATAATATAGAATTTAAATGAAATGTATTTTTAAACACTAATAAAAAACAACTACATTATATACATTTTAAATATTGGTTTATACAATTACACAAATACACATTAATACATACATTAAAAAACATAAATTTTCTTTTTTCTATTAATCCTAATCCCAAATCATGCTATTTTTTAACAAACCACCCCTGCTTGAGCAAAAGAAAACACCTGTATAATAAAACAATTCTTATGTTAGTAAAAATATCAAGAAATAAATTTACATAAAGCATTAATTTTATTAAAATTTATGTCAATTTTTTTTTAAAAAGATGTACTTAGAGTTATATCGTTCACACCGTGTGTCAGATTGAGGTGAAGATGATTCCAAAATGTCTCAAATGGATTGTTGATTATTGTCCTGATGTATCAAATCATTCTACATGTGCTTTATCATTTTTAAGTACATCATGCAACTAAAAAAAGGCCTTTAACAACTCTAGAAATGACCTTCATTTGTTATATGAAAGCACTAAATATGTGATAGTTGTTAAATGTCCAGGACTTTTATCAGCGTAGAAAAAGTGATGATAGTTGTGACCTTAATCATGGCTTTAAAAAGCACTCATAAAGAACACATTTATCAATTCTTCTTAAATCACCACTAAAAAAATTTATTATTAGTGATGATAATGTAAACCTTTATCAACACTTTTAGAAGTGATTATAAATGTGTCCTTTATCAACAATTTCAAAAGCATTGATAAAAGTGAATATTGAAGTATGTTGAAAGAAAAAATTATAGTGGTGTTGCAATGTGCTGTTATAGAACACAACAACACCAGAAGCACCAAAAGCACCATAAACACCCCAGATATATCAACAAAAACAGGTACCAAAAACAGAATTTAAAGGAAATGAAATCTACAACACAAATACCAGAAAAAACAATATATTATAGACAGTTCAAACATTAATTTATACAATTACATAAATAAAAAATATTACATGCATTCAAAAACAATCCTAACTTTCAATGTTACCATGATTTACATAGAAATTATTTGTCAAACTGCCAACACTACATGATCTCCTCTGAACAAACAACATGAACTCGAAAAAAGATTCCAAATGTATAAGAAAACAATTATAATATGAGTAATAATAAGAATAAATAAATTAAACATAAATATGAAATAATAAATTATTTATAATGACAATAATTGTATTGTGAAAACATCAATATTACCTCTATTATTGAGTAGAGACATCGTTGTTGCTCTTCCTACCAAGGTAGTGGAGGTAACATGCAAGAAATGGATAAATGCACCATTGTAGGGGAGAAAAGGTTTTAAGGGATAAGAAACATGAAAGTTCAAAATATCACCCCAACTCAATCAAAATAATGAACCTAAATAAGAAAACAATTATTATGTGAGTAATACTATAAATAAATAAATTAAACACAAATATGTAACAATACATTAATTATATGGACAATGATTTAACTGTGTAGACAAAAATATTACCTATATGATTTAGAAGAGACAGCGATGTTTATCATCCAGAAAAGTTTTTGGAGGTTACATGAAGGAAATTGATAAATACAAAAACGCATGGGTGAAAAGATATTAAGGGATAAGAATCATGAATGTTGGATAGAGCACCCACACTCGAACAAAATAATCTACCTATATAAGAAGAAAATTATTTTGTTTGTAATACAAGAAATAAATGAATTAAACAAAAATATAAAACAATACCTTAATTCTATGTACAATTATTTTACTGTGAAATCATCAATACTACCTTTGTGATTGAAGAGAGGTATCATCATTACTATTCATAAAAAGGAAGTATAGGAAACTTGAAAGAAATTGATAAATGCGCCATAGCATGGATGAAATTATTTTAAGGGAGAAGAAGCCTCACATTTGGCAGAGCACCCCAACTCAAAAAAAGAATCCAACTGTATAAGAAAATAATTATTATCGAAGTAATTCTAAAAAAAATTAAAATAAATATGAAACAATACATTAAGTCTATGGATAATGATTTTACTGTGAAAGCATCAAGATTCCCTAATATAGCACAATCAAGATACAATGTCATGCAAGATTCACTTTTATTTGTGCTTAATAAAGTTTCAAATTCATATATCACTAACATAGCACATTTACAAATACATGTCATGCCAAATAAAGTACACATAGTGTTCCACTACTTGAACACCCAAACCCTATGTCAAATCATTCGCACAAAAAATCGTTTCACAAGAGAGCCTCACAAATATTTTGTATGTCAATAATTCATTTAAAAAGTTTTCTAAAATAACTCTTGGTGGAACTGCAAGCCTTTAAAAAAACACACTTATTTTCACATGGAAATGCAACATTTAAAATCAAATTCACCGCATAACCACATCAAACATAATTTTCAACATTTATACAATTTAAAAAATATATTAAATAATTTATAGAAGACTTTCAATTAATAAAACCATAATTTAAACCATTTCGATAGAAATTCCCTTTTTTAATAATTTTTACACAACCTGATATCAGTTTCAAAACATGTCTCCCATAAGTTAAATAAATTTACAATTCACATTAAAAAAAGTCACAACAAGTTCAAAAATAAAAAATATATCAATTTCCCTTAAGAAAATTATTTAAAAACTATCTACATTTAAGATCCTTTGGAAACAAGATTTTCACCTTTCAAACAACCCATAAAACCCTTACACAGAACACCACACTAAAACACACACACACATAACATTATAATTTTTCATTAAAAAACCTAATCCCAACAAAAAACACACCAATCCCTTGGAAGAAACATTTCACATAACTCACAACATTTAGTAAACTATTTCCACATCCCAAATTTCATTCCTAAAACAAATTATTCATTATTTATAAACATCACAACTCACACTCAAAAGTGCATAATAAGGCTAACATGACCAAAATGATCCATTTCTCATCAAAAATCTTTTTCAACACATGTGAAACTTAAGCACCCACAGAAATACATTTCACACTACTCAAATAATTAGTTGAACACTTCTACTATTTCTTCACAATAAGGCCTATATAGAAACATAAAAATTTTTCCTTTATAAATTTTTTTTCAACAAAAAATTCATATAAAAGAATTTCCAAAACATGTTCACACCACCAAAATAAATTATATATAATGAAAAAATTAACCATGCGAACAAATTAAATTATCTTAAATTGTTATGGTATGGATCCACCTACCTACAGTAGAGAAATTGTAGGAAAGTGATATAGAGACCCATCTATATCACAAACACAATTTAAAATTGGATGTTAGATGAGATGTTCATGAAAATAGAGCACCGAAAATAGTCGAGTGGTGTGATTTGAGCTTCTATTCATTGATGAGGAGCACAAAAAATTGTTGGTTTTACAGAAATCTCTTGATATCACGATGAGTTCCAACTAGTTAGGGGTTTTATAGTAGATCGATCCACTTTTATCAATACTTACAAATAAGGGATAATAAATAGACATTTTATCATCAATTATAACATAAGCACTGATAAAAGGCCTATTATTTAATTTTTATTTAGCACTGATAAAAAAATATCATTATCAGTACTAAAAATATCTGATAAAACCAAAAATTTATCAGCTCTAAAATTAGAGTGGTGATCAATCTTCATTTTATCAGAACATTATTTAGTGCTGATAAATCTTCAACTTTATCAACATGGAAAAAGTGCTGATAAATATTCTTTTATCAACGCATATTAGTGAAGTGTTTTTAGAGGATTTATAATTATAAATATAAATAATTATGGTACCATTGTGAATAATTATGGTTATTTTTATTTATGAAACCTTTTTTCTAATCCTTTATGATATTCTTTTGAATGTATCATTTAAATATTATAGTCAAATTTTCATGTCATGTCTCATGTTGTTTTTACTATGATATTCCTCCTGTTGTCTTTATCATTTTATATTGATATACCTCATGTTCATACTAATATTCCATATGATCACAAGCTAAATATCTCCCTTGATTATTCCCTTACTATTCTCATGATCTCCCCATTCCGTTGATGTATGCATTTAGGATATTTGATGCTATAAAAGTAAATTATGTTGAACTCTTTAAGAATCCTTTAAAATTGATTAAAATAATGTTTTAGGTTTTTTGGTATTATGTTCTTTATTTCTAGGGAATGAAACTCTAAAATATCATCTTATTTTTTGTAGGTAATGAATTGTTTATGTAATAAATGGGAGGGTTTCGTTATAAAGGCCTAAATAAAATCATCATTAGATGTGAAACACTCACGGGGTAGTCCCATGTGTGGGATCATGGTGAGAATAAAGGTTATTATAGGATGATGATTTGGAATATTGTAACTGATATATATATATATATATCTGTGTGTGTGTCTCTGTGTGTGTGGATATAACGCATCAACCCAACTCACCACTAAACAGGTAGCTAGACCGATGGGTCACATGGTGTCAAGTGCCTCTCCTCGTATGATTGAGGCTACTGACTACCATCAAGGGTGTCAAGTTGGTGATAAGGAAGTGATTATACACTATTATCACAGTAGCACAATGGTACAGTTAGAAAAAATAGTATAAAACAGCAAAAGTAGTAAATAAATGAATGAAAAGTAGTATAATAATAATAATCGACTTAATAAAAGTGTCCAAACACTAAATTACCATAGTTCTTAAATGACAGACGATGCTATAAGTACACCCATTGTAAATTACAATAGCATTAACATGAAGTAAAATAAAAACTTCCCAATGACTAGCTCCAAAATCATCATGAGCTTTTTATTTCTTATATGTTTCTAAATCCTATATACTAGCTAAATAGTACATGAAATAAACCATTATCCTTCAAATATAATGTCTACATAGGTACCCCAGTGCGATGGTGGCCCAAGCATGGGGTTTCAAATAAATATTAGTATATCGACACCCATAGTGTCTATAACCTTCCATGACATGAAATTTAATGTAATGTAGTGAGTAGGTATAATAAAAAATATAAAAAACAGTGATGAATAAATAGACAACAACCCACACATGTTCTTAAGGGAAACCTGGAGGCTATACCTATTTCGGATCATATCAGAAATAAGTATCTGATTAAGTACAATATATAGAGTAATAATTATATATATATATATATATATACAGTTTCATTATATATTGCATCCACCTATATGAACCAAGTGCGTGCAGATACCTAATGGCCATATACATAGAATACTTGTGTTGGATAGACCGGGGTGTAACTCACACTATCCATGAAGAGTATAATGAGCCTAAAAGATCACTTCAAGGGTGCATACCCTACATCCCAATATATTGAGAGATTTTATACTAAAACTCTCAGGATGGAGAGTGAGCCACTATGAGACACACTATCATGGAACGTGGTGACCTAGCCCAACACCCATATCATATCACTGGTGTGAGATGCCATAGTCAACACCCGATATAAGGGGTGTGATTTAACTACCATGATCAAAATCCCTTACCATCAAACCAAGCCTATTATAAGGTTAAACAATTATAATATATTTCATGAGTCAAAATCCCTCATAAATCTTATATATAAATCCTACATCAATGCATCATCAAATTTATAATGAAATCCATGAGGAAATACCTCTCATGCTTTTAATTTTACATGTTTGGTTATTAATAAGGTAATCAAATTACATTTGGAAAAATTAATTTATTGTAGGATTAAAAACAACCATGAATCATTCCATTGAATATAACTAATATGTGAGGTTATACCACCCACATCAAATCCATTTAAATTAATTCCTTTAAAACAATCAAAGAAGACAGGCCACCTAGAACGTGCTAAACAAGTCAAGACATATGAATTAAAACATTTAAGGAAGGTAATCCATCAATTCATGTCATTCCATTCAATTAATTCCATTTAATTATACACATCAAGGAAATTAATTTAACTAGGCTTAAAGGGAACTTAGAAGGTGATCTTTTCAATTATGAAACTACCTAGATGGGTAGTTCCCATTATGGGTCAAACTAAATCATACAATTAGAATGATTTATGGTCCGATTAACACATATAAAAAAAATGGGAAACATTACTAAAGATTAACAAAAGAGGGCATGTTCTAGCTTGCCCCTTGTTAAACTATAACATGAAGGCATAAAAAAAACTCCAAGAAAAAAACCAAGGATGATATAAATAAAAAATCATTAATTTTTAGCTTAGAATACAACATAGCTCATCCAAGGGGTTTTATTATAAAATCTTGATATTGTTCTTTAAACAACCTATTTAGCATATTAAATCATCCATTCCAAGGAATATTTCAATTTATCAAAAGAATAATATATTCTAAACTCATAAGACATTAATTAATAACCATGTTAATTGTGAAAGGTGAGCTATTGAAGTATTCATAAAGTAAAAGGGAAAAGTAATGATATCCTACCTCAAGAAGAAGAAGGCCAAGATGAATTCTTTGGAACTTGACATTTTCACTAGCGAACAGTCGAATTTTCTCTTTCCACCCCTAGTATATTCCCTTTTTTATATGCATAATAACACTTATCCCTTATGTACATATTCACATGTACATGAATATGTACAAGGGGATCCTTAAAAATATGTTCATATATGCATAAACATATTTCCACATACACGTGTATGTATTTTCCTATACATACTTAAGAGAACATAACAACATACATATATACATATATACATATATATATATATATTCACTTCTATGGGTGAATATACATATAACCAGGGAACTTATATATATATATATATATATATATATATATTCCTACCTATTCATACACCGTAAGTCACCTTTGGATCTGGTGACTTGAACCAGCCTCAAGGATAACCAAACACACTGCAAATAAATAATCGAAAATCCAAACCATTTAATGAAAACAAATAAACATGGGCTATGAAAAAAAAGTAGGATAAAACCCCTAATTAGAGCAGTAATGGAAAGATGAAAAAGATGAAGCACCTCGCCTTCAACAGTGAACATAAAAACACGCATGAAGAGAAATAAGAGGACACATCACATGCCCTAACATTATAAGAAGAATAAAAAATATGTTCAAACCATAACATTCGGTTTGAACAAACTGAATTGGGTGATGGGGAGAGGAAATATCAACAAAACCATATATGAGGATGAAAGATAAAATATTACCGTGATGAATTGACAGAGAATCATGAATGAAATTTGGCGGATCGATGGGAAAAAAATGAGCCATGAGGGGGGCATCATGCACTTATAGCAAGGAAGGGGTAGAGGATAACGTCATAATTTAGGAGGGGGAGGGTTAGATCTGTGTAATTTTTATTTAATTTAATATAATTTTGTTACAAAAAACATACCCCAAGTATTGGGTTGCACTGTTAGACAAACCATGCACCAATCATACGACACCCTCTACTTATAATTCTACCTTGCATGGTTTTTCCTACATAGTTATCC
The DNA here is from genome assembly GCA_963277665.1 of Viscum album. Lineage (NCBI taxonomy): Eukaryota > Viridiplantae > Streptophyta > Magnoliopsida > Santalales > Viscaceae > Viscum > Viscum album. Next base: position 102,211,014 of record OY728159.1, read on the forward strand.
AAACCATGCACAAATCATAAAATGAATAGTGCATATGTAATTCTTATTTAGAACTAAAAATGTTGGCTAGATTCACTTTTTGGGGAAATCGTGCACAACCTGGGTGGTGAATTTCTTCACCTATGCTACTATTTCTTGGTTTTCTCCTTAGGGACTCACCATTTCAGAAAAACCTTGCCCCTTGTTCAAAGTACCCAAACCTTTTGTTTATGCGGTCCGGTGTTCTTGAAACTCAATGGAGCACGCAAGGAACCCCATAGTTTATCACCCTAATCTAAAAAAAATTCACAAAGGTGTTCTAACTCACATAATTCTATTATGAATATTGTTTAGTAAAAAGGTTCATTCAGTAAAAAAATCAAATTCCTTTAGATTTTTATCCAGTAGAAAAAAAACGAGTCATTACAATCTCACAACCTTAGAAATTATCATCCCCAAGAAGCCTTTAAGAATAACGATAACATCACTTGACCTGCAACAGTCATGATGTCTCATTAAAACGGTTTCACGTCATTTCCAAATGCCTAATGCACCTATAAGAATCACATAAATGTGTGAAATCTAAGGTTTCAAAACCTAATCCAATGATCACTTTCTGAACAATACATTGAGACATATCTTACTTGATCTTATTTAACTAGAGACCTCATCACGTTATTCTCTCTTTAAACAACTGACTAAAGGTTATCTCCACCTTAGGCATTAACATTAAGTGTATAATTCCTATCCATGAATCCTCCACCATTGGAATTTCCTTACAAATCACATCTCTAAGTATTCTGGAGATTCTCTTACAATGGTTTCAAATAGTAAAAACATTGATTCCCCACTAAACATACTAAGAAAATTCAAACCATCATTTGATAAAAAGACCCAGATGATGCACACAACACTCACTTAAACCTAATGACATGTTTAAAAAAGTTCCTTAAAACTGTAAATAAGAACAAGAGGGATAATAAGTCATGCCACCTCTGGACGAACTTCCACAAAACAATGGGTTTAGATGAATGACTCATTTCTAGTTGAACTGTGACATCTTTTATCAAGGAATATCAAGTTTATCATGGACACGTTCAATGAAGCTCATACCTAACTTCCAGTGATATTACATTGCAAAATCATTACCTAAACATTTATTATGTTGTGCCTCAGTACGAACCAGGGTGTAATCTAGATCCAACCCATTATAATCATTACCCAATAAACAACACCTCTGATCCCAATAATTATTTCGGGATAATATTATATTTATTTAAACAGGAGTCTAAGGAACAATCCAAGGGTATTACATACTTGATATTTATTGATAGATGTTGGTATAAGGCCAAGATGTCCACATATGATCATTGACTGAGTCCATAGTGACATCCTCATGGTGGGCATGTCAAAGGAAAACTGAGGGTTTCTAGAAGTCCATCCAAGGAATTCCTATAAGGAAATTCATGTACTAAATATAACTAACCATGCCCATTCAAAAAAAATGTGTCGAGTGTGAAACTAGATAGATATAACATCTCAATCCCAACGACTTTAAAACATTAAAGTGGCATAAGGCTAACAGTATCTTAGTGAGTCAAGGGAGACATCAAGAAAGGAGACATGACCATTGCTAATCCAGAGTACAATGATAGGATTGAATGGTTTCAAGTATACCAAGAAAACAAAAAATAATAGTTTAACAAATACTGGTTGACCTCTTGAATGAAATCGAGCTTCACCTACCATCAAATAAACATGAACCAATCCATGATGCCTTTAACACCTGTGGAATTATGTGATCGTTCAAGAATAACCACTGAAGTCCATCCGAGACCAAATTTTTTTCCAATGGTTGCATATATATACAACCACCACAATGTATCCCTTCTAACCAAGAACTGGAAAATTTCAAAACATTCAATCCACAAGGTCACTCAAGAAAGAATGTCCATATCTAAAGGTCATATTTGATTATGCCCCTTCTATTTATAAGTAAACATTACAGAATAATCGATTCCAATCCCCACATTAAAATTGTCTTAGTTGCAAAAATAAATGATAAAAAATCCACTCACATGAATTCTAGATCAAAAACATCTTCAATTAACATGCGATGCTCCTCCGATCCATAGTTAAAATGAAAATTATTAAAATGAATTCCAAACCAAACCAAAACCAAAACCAAAATGAATGGCATGTTAAATCACCAAAGTATCTAAAAATTCATCTGGGGAATTGGGATGAACTTGATTCATTTAATTCCCATTTCTCTCTACTCTAGAGATGAACCTAGACCACACTCAAGAACGAGAAGGTCAACATTCCCCCAAAACCAAATGGTTCATTACATCCTTTAACACTAAATAGAAATCATGTACATGAATTCATACTACCTCGAGGTTCCAAAAAAAATGAACAATATTTGATAATACCTATAATTCTTCGTCCCTATTCATTAATGTATCTGATATAAAATACACTTTATTTAACATAGAGTCGTATTGCATCATTTGACTATTAACATGGATAGTGATGTACAAGGTCATCCATTACCAAGGAAGAATAAAGGGTCCCACAACCAATGAAGCGGATGACCATAACTAATGCATGTCCAAACTACTAAAATAGAGCATTACTCGATGCTAATTCTCATAAAAAAAGACCAAGAAAACATGACCACCCATCTAAACTAGGGTTTTATTTATAAAAAAGATTTTTACTGGGGACAACAATACCTGAATTGCACCAGGTGTCAACAAATGAATGGTAGTAGTAAGGAATTTATAATCTAAAGGTGTTACCTACCATGTGATATCCCCTTATGAAATCCCAAACATCGACCCATATAAATAGATCACACCAACTAAATTCATATCACTATGATCAAGAGACGATCATCTAATCCATTTCTAAAAAAATATTCCATTAGAGACCAATCACATCTCCATTCCATGAAAACTCAAGAGAAACTCAAACCACCCTTACAGGAGGGTTTAAATAAAGTTCACAAATGCATGTTACATTTTTAATCAATTATGTTGTTTTAAATTAAATCTATAATAATTTAAAATATTTAAAGTAGATCGCCAAAATGCAATAGTAAATTCTTATCAAGCTTTCCTTTTACTCCATTATGTGACATCTTATTTTTATATGGAAATTTCGGAAGTAAAATTCTTTTTACGTCATCACATATAAGGCATCCTATGAGGGTACCATTAATCAAACCAGGGTTCTTTTTAAATCAACCCAATATTAGTTTCATAGTTTTTAAAATATAAAAACACCCATAGAGGGTTATCTTATCAGAAACATTCACCAAATAACCTATTTGGGTCTACTTGAGTAATTAAGAAACTAACCAATTCATTTCAAATTAAAACTAAACAAAATTTATATTTATAATAATTTCAAACATAAAATTTTCATATACAATTGTTTGGTCATATGGGTGTCCATATAGAAATCCATAAGGTACCCATATACATTACATTTTTTCATTTGATGCCCATTAATAAAAACCAATTCAACATAAAAGATTAAAATTTACCAGCCTTTACATAAAAAAATAGATCCAAACATGTAATAATCTCAAATAATGGTTTGAAGATAGGGGCTACATTTTCCCAATGATAAGGTCACATACACCTTATAATTGAAAACTGATTCCTGTTTAATTGCAACACAAAAATTCATCCCATGCAACCATATATTTATCAAAATGAAACTGGCATGTCATTACAAAAGATAAACATAGAAAGAATGCTAATAAATGCATAATCATGGAATATAATTACCTTATCATGTTATGTAAGAAAGAATGCTAAAATTACCCAAATAAGTAAAAACTAAGCATGACATAACACCCAAGGCACACAATCAAATTATCAAGAAATCTAAAAATGAAACAACATGGCCTGGTATATGCATGGAATGTGAATTTCTATGTGCCTAATATAATGAATGAAATGATTCTTCCTTATTGAAGCATGGCGTAAAAATAAAATAAAATTCACAAATCAATAGAAAGTAAAAAATACACCAATCAGTCAATTTGAAATCATATCAAAAATAACATCGAAAATATAAACAACAATCCTAGCACTGGACACTTGGCCAGTTCCCAATAAGGGGGAGATTTTCCACATACACAGCTATTTACCAAGAACCAACACATTCATAGTCTCATATATAAGAATCCAAAATAGTAATAAATAGTAAAAATATCTATAATGCCACATTGTAATGTCCTGAACTGGCTCACCACTAAACCAATATCTATACTGGGGGGTCACATTGCCTCTGGTGCATCTCCCCATACACCAGAGGCTTCCAACTAGCAGCAATGGTCTTGAGAGGTGATATCAGGAAGAATATAACCTCTTATCAAAGTGGAACAATAGTACAATCAGAATAATTATGTGACTACAATAGAATTAGTAAATAAATGAACTCCAAGAAGTAGAATAATAATAATAATCAATTGAAAAAAATTAGCCAATTAAAAATTACTACAGTGCATTTATGATAGATGATGATATAAGTACCAGATTTGGAAATTAAAATGGGAGTACAATGAAGTAAAATAATAACTAACCAATGAATAATTACATGATATTATTGTAATTCAACTCAGTCATATTCTATTAACTCCCATGTACACACTAAATCAAACAAGTAATCAACCAAGGTCCTCCAAATATAAGGTCTACTCGGGTACCCTACTACAATGGCAGTGTGAGCAGGGTGTGAGATATAAATCTCATTAGACTGACACCCATAGGGTATATCCCATTTAATTAATTTAAATATAATTAAAATTAGTGATTAGGTATACTCATAAAAATAAAAAAGTAGTGTTGAATAAATAAACTACAGCTCAACCAGCTTATTAAGGGACACTTGGTGGCTATACTTGCTTCATCTCATAGCCGAAATAAGATTCTGATCAAGAAATATATATATATATATAGTAATAATTATATATATAGAGTTTATTTATATATTTCATCAACCTATATGAACCATGTTCCTGTGGATACCTAAGGTCCATATACCTAGAATAATAGCGCTGGTTGGATCAGGCCATAAATCACACTATCCATGACCAGTCTAATGAAACTAAATGCTCAAGTTCAATGGTACATTCCCTATATCTTAATAGAGTGAGATATTTCATACTAAAACACTTGGGATGGAGATTGAGCTTCCATTTGACACTCTATCATGGATTGGGGTACCTCATCCCAACACTCATATCACATCACTTATGTGACATTTCATACTCCACACCTGATGTAAGGGTGTGTTGTTTACCCACCATGATCTAAACCCCTTACAATCATACCCATACTATTATAAGGTGTAATAATTTATAATATATGTCTTTATGAAAAATCTCTCATGAAACATATTTAAAAATCCTATATCAAGGCGTCGTCATATTTATAATGAAATTCGTGAGGCAATACCTCTCATGATTTTTATTTTATAAGCCATGTTATTAATAAGGGAATAAAATTAATTTTATAATATGTAATTTATTATAGGAATTAAAACCATCATGAAGTATTCCTTTCAATATAATCAATAGGAATGCTCGTACCACCCAAATCAAATCCATTTAAGTTCATTCATTTAAAAAATTCAAGGAAAAACATGCAATCTTGAACATTAGAAACAAGTTGAAAAATAACATTAAAAAAATTGAAGGTAGGAAAGACATTATGTCAATACATTCTATTTTATTAAACAAGTCTTCTAATTTCATTTTACTAGGTTCAAAGGGAACTTAGAAGTTTCTCTTTTCATTTTTAAACTACATACCTGGGTACTTTCCTTTATAGGCCGAACTAAATCATACACGTAGATGGTGAAATGGTCTAATGAACACTTATTAACAAATGTGGACATCATTTATTTTTAAAAAAAGATTCCACGTAACATAATTACCCTTTTCAAACTCTAACATGAAGGCATAAGAAAAACATTAGGCACTAAACTAAGAAGGATATAAACAACTAATCATTTCATTTTAGAATAGAAGATAGATCACCTCATTCAAGTGGTTTTATTAAAAAAATCATGATATTGTTCCTTAAATAATATTTTTACCATATTAAAGCATTAATTTTATGGAATATTTAAATTTATTAGAATAATAATTTATTTTAAACTCATACGACAATAATTAATAACCAAGTTAAGTGTGAAATATGATTTATTAAATCATTTATCCATTAAAAGAAAAATGGAATGGGAACCAACCTCAAGAAGAATAATGCCATGATGAACTCTTTGTAAATTGAAATTTTCATCGGAAAACACTCGAATCTTATCTTCTTACCCCTGTGCATATGACCCTTTTCATATAAATAATGATTAGTAGCCCCTGTGTACATATTCTCATGGCCATGAATATATAAAAGGGGATCCTTACATATATTTTCATATAAGCTTACACCCATTTCCACTTACACCCATTTTCATTATTCATATATACACACATTAGCACATATATCCCCACATATATAAATTCACTACCATGGGTGAATATACATATAATGGGGGAACATAAAAATATATATTACTTATTATGAATTCGTGGTAAGTCGCCTATAAATCTGGTGACTTGAACCCTCCTAAAAAATAACCAAACACACTACAAATAAATACTAGAACCTCAAAACCCCTCAAATACCCCAAAAAAGTTGTTCTAGACAATTAAATGGCAGAAAAACTTGCCTTTAGTGGTAAAGGCAAGGATAAAAGGACTGAAGAACCTCTCTTTTGCAGCAATCATAGAAACATGCTGGAAGAGGTATCGGGAGATGCACCATACACCCAAACATCAAAAGAGGAATAAAAACTCTATTCAGACCCAAACCTAGGTTTCAAACGAAGTGAAATGAGGGATGGGGAGAGTAAAACATGGCCTACCAAGGTAGTGGGGGTGGGAAAATTATTACCTTAATGAATAGAATGAGAATCATGAAGGGAATCAGGTGGATCAATTTGTGGAGAAGGATATACAAAGGGGGCATCACACATTCTTAGAGAGGAAGGGGGAGGGTGATGTGTCATGATTTAGGAGGGGAATAAGGGTTAGATAGGTTTAGTTTTAATTTAATTTTAATTAAAATTAAATTTAATTTCTTTAAAAAGAAACATATCTCATGGTTTAAGACACACGGTTAGCCCAATCGTGCACCAATTGTGTGGCTCCCAATTCATAGGAATCCACCTCAAATTGTTTTTACTGCACAATTAGCCAATCCTTATGGTGAATACTTTGTAGGTACTACCTATTTAGTGATAACCATGTAGGATTGGCATATGGTTCGTGAAAATCGTGTGCTGCCCATGTGGAGAGTTTCTGCACCTCTGCTACAGCCGCCCACTTTTCTTCTATGGGCCACATGGTTTCAGACAAACTGTACTCCCTTTTCAAAGAACCCAGACCTTATGTTTATAGGGTATGATGTTCTTAAAAATCAATTAATCACACAAGGAACCCCTCGGTCCCCACCCTAGTCTAAAAACAATACATAAAGGTTATTTGACTCCCAAAATTCCATTTTTATGCATGGTTTGTTAAATGACTCATCCAGTAAATGAAAAAAATTGAATTCTTTTGGATTTCTATCTAGTATAAAAACATAGATCATTAATTTGGACCCCATTGTGGAAATTTAGAATGTCAGATTATAGACAATGTTTGAGATGGGAATAGAGAGATATAAGATTTATATGAGATAATACCTATGGGTTGGGTAGGATAACATAGTGTTTTGATATGTGGATCCAAATATTGCTGATTAGGGGATTATAAATGAGATTAGACATGATATAAGAGGACACCCACGCAAGGGGTATTCCTAGGATTGTGAGTTCCCTTATAGATGAAATAATGGGTAGATTCTTTAGGTATATATTAATTCATGGGAGGTTCTATATGGGAGGTGGTATAAATAGGGTGATTCCTTATAAAATCTTGAAAATAGATTCATAGGATTTTTTGTGATGTGTTAGGTCTGAGATGCATGGTAGGCATGGGAATCTAGGTATAAACCTTGGGATTTCATGGGATTTGTGATGATGGGATCCTTGAGTGTTGGTGAATTTGGAGTCATAATATCATTTTATGATATGGATCCATGTGATTTGTAGACTTGTGTTTTTTGAATTTTTTTTCAAGTTTCATGTTGATAGAGTGTGGCTAAAATCTTGTGTTTTGGAATGGCTTCTAAATGGTGGGTAATCAAGTGATAGATCATGGCACTTGTAGATGATCAATTTTAAAGAGGATTTTCGAGTGTGAATCCATTTTTATGAGATTGAAATTCAGGTGGTAATGGTCAATTTTTTAGGTGGGTGCGCGTAGGTCTGATGGATTGTGACTCATTTATCATGGGACATATTTTGAGTTTATTCAATACTTGAAAATACACACTTTATATTCAGATTATATCGAAATCATAGGTCCCTGGTATGCACGGTACTATTCGATGGGGAATTAGTGTATGTACTAGTATGAGTTTAGGAGTAATGAAATATTTCAGATACTTGCATTCATGGGTTCCCAGGACATGTGAAATGAATAGTTTCCGAATGCTTAGTGCTTTTGTTTTAAATGTAATGGGTGAAGTTATTTGGTCTATCCAAGCATTATCTTAGACTTTTGTTTCTTAGGATGTGATAACTATAGATCAGGAGGGGAAGCATGTGTTTGATGTTGAGACTTTTTGAAGTGGTGATCATGTTGAAATATAAGGTAATCCTTATGGTGGGTAGTGAAACATTGGTTGTTTTAGGTCATATCCCTTGTTATTATTGGAAATTTTAATGAATGTTGAGGAGGGAATGCCAATGATATGGGAATGGGAATTAGATAATTTTTGTATTAGTGATTAGGTGTGATCGTGATGGGAACACCTAGTCATTACATGAGGTAATGGATGGAGTATGAGATGTAGATACATGGCCCTAATGTTGTAAGGGTTATTGGAGTGTTCCGACTAGTTATTGGATGATCGAGGTTGACTTTGGGATGTTAGTAAGTGGATGATTCAAAATTATTATGTTCTATTATATGTACATGAGTTGAGAATCAGATGTAATATTGGATGGAGTTAGTTCATTAACATCAGAAATAAGTAGATATTAATATTATCCAAAATAGATTCGTGAGGTGAATCATGGTTCTTTACATGGTTTAGGGGGTGAAAAACAATTCATGATGTGGTTTAGTCATTGAACCAGTGACTAATGACATGGTTGAGGGGGTGAAGTAGATTTTTTATTTGATTCTGGTGGTGAACCCATTTCGTCACCTTTTCCCACAGGAGAATCATGTGAAAAAATATAGTAATTGTGTCTATTGAAATGCAAATTCATTGGAAAGAACGAAAAGTTGATATTGTGGTATGGGTATGTCGTATTTGGTATAATTGGGGCATTGCAAGGTTTTCTAGGTTTTTTTTTCTAGAAAGGTTATAGTATGTGGACCTTATCCATGGGTTATGGAGAGTGATTTTATTTAGTTCAAAACCAGATAGGATAGGTAGTAATATATTATTACTGGTGTTTTCTTATGTATTTTTTCATTTTTATATAAAAACTACATAGAGTGATTTTTTTGACCACTAAGAATGGGTTTTGTTAATTAATTTTGTTGGAGGGGAGCACCATGGATTGGAATTGATTCTTGTGAGATGACTCATATTAAGGGAGCACCATAATATTGGTGATAGTTTAATGAAACCACTTTGATTTGTTGTTTCATAATGGAATTAGTAATAATAATATTCATGATTTGATTTTTATAGTCAGTGTTGGCTCGGTTTTTTATGAATAGTGTACCTCATGTTTTAAGTTACTCAATATAAGCTCGTTCAGCGCTCCATAGTAGATTCTAACAAATTGTGTGTGGATTAGTGACCTGAGTTGGTCAGGATTGATTGTAGATTATTTTACATAACATATTAGTGATGAGAAATTTTTCATCAGAATATTTTAATACCATGTGTCTATATGGGTTATGAAATCCAGAAGGAAGATGAATTTTTTGATTTGGTCGATGGATAATTTTGCGAATATGGACTCTAAATAAGGTTCCAAGTTTTTAAAATCTATAATTACATTTTTTTAGTTGGGATTTATGAAATATGTGGTCAACATAGGGTTATATAATTACTCATAAAATGGATAAAGGGGCCATGTTTTATTTGGAAGCAACTACATGCCTTTAACACTATTAAAGAGTGCTTCATGGCATGAGTTTTAATAATAGAGTTAAAGGAATCCAAGAATTGGGTTTTTTATATTAAGAACATTAGTTCACTCAAAGAAACCATTTTATTGGTGTTTCTTAATTTTAAAAAGGGCCTTTGCCCCCCCCCCCACATTCTTTTGGATTAACTATGAATGTGTGATGCTCCAGATGGTGGATGACCGAAACCGCAATTGAATCCGGTCAAAGATTAAAATTTATATTCCTACCACCTACTGTAAATGTGGAAATCAGGGTTCAACCCACAGGAAGGCAATTCTGACCACTATTCTCCTAAAAAACCTTCTAAAACTCCATTGTTGTATGCAGCAGAGTGAATTTTCTATTTTTAACTTTTTATACATTTTTTATATAATTTTTTAAGAAGTGAAGCGATAGAACACTACAGATCTTGAATCTAAACTAGTTGAAGTGGGAAATAGTTGAACACAAAGGGGAACAGAGATATAAAAACACTGATAAATGAACAATCTATTTAAACACTCAGGAAAAAATTTCTATTCTAATGGTTCTAAAATCAATTCTATTCACTTAAAATATATCTCAGAGTGCCACCATAAGAGTATGAATTACCTCCCTTTCTAAGAGTTAATTCACACAATCCAGTCAATTCTAGAGTTTGACACTCCAAAATAAATTAACTTTGAACAGTTTGAAAAATGAAAACAAGACAAACTCATCATAAGTCATGTAGTATTAAGAATTTATTATCTTTTAAAATATGTATTCACAATCAAACTCGCTAAATGATTGTGAAATTTCAAAATTAAATTTTGGTGGATCAATTCAATTGAATAAATTTAGTATTGATCTCGTCGATCAATATCGAATACATCGATTGATGAAGTGAAAAAGAATATTTATAGATAACCAGTGGAACTTCAAATTATCCCCAAACTAAATATTTAGCTAGAAAACATGTATATTATTAAATCTGTAATTGAAAACATGCTAAAGCAGAGTATAAGAATTGAAACACAAGGGATGAAAAACTCCCTGAAAGATACATTTCTCCTACACTCCTTCAACTCCAGGAATGTTCATAGGACCTCACTACTCCTGGTGAGAGAGAATATCTCAGATCTCTAATGGTGCTCTCTTTCGAATGAATGTGTTGTGTCACCAATTTGCTACTTGCTCTGTTTTTTTTAATCCACCGTCATCTAGTTCTTGTCACCGCACATCTCCAATTACATTGAGATGTTCTTCACATAAGCACCGCATGCATGTGTTTTTTTGTGACTGGCATATCGTGCAAGTTTTTCTCATGTAACTAACTATCACTTTGTTAGTTGATTGAAACTGGACGTATTTAAGGCCTTGGTGTGAACCTGCAAAGTAAAGAACAACAAAACAAAGTTAAAGCTGTTAAAACACAATAATAAAACAATTTATCAACATAAGTAAATAACTTAACAGTTATTACCTGGATATTTTATTTATTATTAAAATTACATTATTAATAATATTATTAAGAAATTTAGTAATTAACTTATTTAATTTATTATTTTAATTAAAGAAAAAAGGTAGTTTCAAAAATATGTTTATTATTTCATTAGTTAATTAAATTAAGGTAATTTACTAAAATTTATATGTTGTTAAAATATTAGTAAAAAAAGTAAAATTGATATTTATGACTAATTCTTATTAATAATGTTAATAACAACTAACAAATTAATTATCATTTTGAACATTTGATTGTTAAATTATTACAAATTTAAATTTTTTATAATTTTATTTATAGATTATTATTATGTATTTTATTTTATTAACAAAAAATGATTTAGTAAGTCACATTAAATTATATTTAATTTAATTTTAAATTATAAATTCTTATTTATTACTTCAGTTTAATTAATGTTTAATTAAAGTTAATTAAATTATTAATTTTGTTTAAAATAAATATATAATTATTTTATATTGATCATTTATTAATAGTTAATATTGTTATATATTATAATTTAGTTATTTTTAATTGAGGATTTTAATTTAGTTTTCTTGTAATTTTTATTATTATTTTTTATAACTTTCTTCTTCTCTCCCCCCCCCCCCAATTCAGCACAACAATGGGGGGTTCTTCGAGATCCTTTGGTGCTACACAAAAAGGCCAGTGCCAGACCCTTCTTCAGCAGCCTAGCGGCACGGCTCTAGCTTCTCAGTATTGGTGGCGCAAGTTCCTTCTCTCACATCAGCACAATAAGGGTGCGATGGCTCCAATAGGTGGTGTGGTGTGACTCCAAAATCTCACAACGGAGAACTAGAATTATATTACACTTCAAATAGGTCACCCACTACGGGAAAAAAGGGCATTTGCGACGGGTTATTTGCGACGGGGTTATTTGCCCATCGCAAATAAGTAGCCTTTTGCGACGGGACAGCTTTCCCCGTCGCAAAAGGACTGGCGCGGTTTGCGCGCCAAATCGCGGGAAACTTATTTGCGACGGGGGAATATTCCCGTCGCAAATAACTGGCGGCGGTAAAAGGTATTTGCGACGGGAATATTCCCCCGTCGCAAATAGTATGTCGGCAGGTGGTTATTTGCGACGGGTCCCGTCGCAAATAACTATTTACCCGTTGACCGTAATAAATGTTGGCTAAGGTATTTGCGACGGGATACCCGTCGCAAATGGGCCCGTCGCAAATAATATAACCTATAAATACCCCCATCCGTTTTTTTCATTTCATTCTCATTCTCTATCTTCTCCTTCTCTCAAAATTATATCTCTAGAGTTCAGTTTTTTTCCAGTTTAATTTTTTTCTCCGGAGCTGATATTAAAGTTTTGAAGAACGATCAGAGCAGATCAATTTTCAAGGTATTTATGTTCATTTTAATTTAATATTTATTTTTAATTTTTTATTAGTTTCAATTATTCTTAATTAGTTGTAATTTAATTATGTTTACATTGTTTTATTACTTAATAAATTTAAATTATTAGTATTGTTCATAGTTAATGGTAATTAGGAATAATTAGTAATAATTTTTAATAATTAAGAATAAATATTAATAATTAGTAATAAATACCAATAATTAGGAATAATAACATTATTACATTATTAGTCTATTTTATTATTAATATTAAAATAATATAATTTTTTATATATATACAATTCTCTTTTCATCTGTGTGTTTGCTGTCTTCACATGTATTATTTGTATGTGGAGATAGAAAACGCACAGATGAAAGGAGAATTGTATATAAATTAGAAAATTATATTATTTTAATATTAATAATAAAATATATTAATAATGTTATTATTTGTAATTATTGGTAATTATTCCTAATTATTGATAATTATTCATTTAATTACTAATAATTAGGAACAATTATCAATAATTATCAATAATTAAGAATAATTAGTAATAATTAGTAATAATTACCAATAATTAGTAATAATTAATAATAATTATCAATAATTAGTAATAATTACCAATAATTAGTAATAATTACCAATAAGTAGTAATAATTACCAATAATTAGTAATACTTACCAATAATTTGGAATAATTACCAATAATTAACAATAATTACTAATAATTAGTAATAATTACCAATAATTAGTAATAATTAGTAATAATTACCAATAATTACCAATAATTAGTAATAATTAGTAATAATTAGGAATAATTAGTAATAATTAGGAATAATTAGTAATAATTAGGAATAATTAGTAATAATTAGTAATAATTAGTAATAATTAGTAATAATTAGTAATAATTAGTAATAATTAGTAATAATTAGTAATAATTAGTAATAATTAGTAATAATTAGTAATAATTAGTAATAAGTAGTAATAATTAGGAATAATTAGGAATAATTAGTAATAATTAGGAAAAATTAGGAATAATTAGGAATAATTACCAATAATTACCAATAATTACCAATAATTACCAATAATTACCAATAATTAGTAATAATTAGCAATAATTACCAAAAATTAGGAAAAATTAGGAAAAATTAGGAAAAATTAGGAAAAATTAGGAAAAATTAGGAATAATTAGGAATAATTACCAATAATTAGTAATAATTAGTAATAATTAGTATTAATTACCAATAATTAGTATTAATTACCAATAATTAGTAATAATTACCTATAATTAGTATTAATTACCAATAATTAGTATTAATTACCAATAATTAGTAATAATTACCAATAATTAGTAAGAATTAGGAATAATTACCAATAATTAGTAATAATTGCCAATAATTAGTAATAATTAGTAATAATTACCAATAATTAGTAATAATTACCAATAATTAGTAATAATTAGTAATAATTAACAATAATTAGTAATAATTACCAATAATTACCAATAATTAGTAATAATTAACAATACTTACCAATAATTAACAATAATTGCCAATAATTACCAATAATTGCCAATAATTACCAATAATTAGTAATAATTAACAATAATTGCCAATAATTACCAATAATTGCCAATAATTAGTAATAATTGCCAATAATTAGTAATAATTGCCAATAATTACCAATAATTGGTAATAATTACTAATAATTCCCAATAATTAGTAATAATTAATAATAAATATTAATAATTACCAATAATTAGTAATAATTATTAATAATTAGTAATAATTACTCATAATTAGTAATAATTACTAATAATTAGTAATAATTACTAATAATTAGTAATAATTACTAATAATTAGTAATAATTAGTAATAATTAACAATAATTAACAATAATTACTAATAATTAGTAATAATTAGTAATAATTAGTAATAATTAGGAATAATTAGTATTAATTACCAATAATTAGTATTAATTAACAATAATTAGTAATAATTACCAATAATTAGTAATAATTACCAATAATTAGTAATAATTATTATTAATTACAAATAATTAGTATTAATTACCAATAATTAGTATTAATTACCAATAATTAGTATTAATTACCAATAATTAGTAATAATTACCAATAATTAGTAATAATTAACAATATTTACCAATAATTACCAATAATTACCAATAATTACCAATAATTACCAATAATTAGTAATAATTACCAATAATTACCAATAATTGGTATTAATTACCAATAATTGGTAATAATTACCAATAATTGGTAATAATTACCAATAATTAGTAATAATTAGTAATAATTATCAATAATTAGTAATAATTAGTAATAATTACCAATAATTAGTAATAATTACCAATAATTAGTAATAATTACCAATAATTAGTAATAATTACCAATAATTAGAAATAATTAACAATAATTAGTGATAATTACCAATAATTAGTATTAATTACCAATAATTAGTATTAATTACCAATAATTAGTATTAATTACCAATAATTAGTATTAATTACCAATAATTAGTATTAATTACCAATAATTAGTAATAATTACCAATAATTAGTAATAATTACCAATAATTAGTAATAATTACCAATAATTAGTAATAATTAGTAATAATTAACAATAATTAGTAATAATTAGTAATAATTACCAATAATTAGTAATAATTAGTAATAATTACCAATAATTACCAATAATTAACAATACTTACCAATAATTACCAATAATTACCAATAATTAGTAATAATTACCAATAATTAGTAATAATTACCAATAATTAGTAATAATTACCAATAATTAGTAATAATTACCAATAATTAGTAATAATTACCAATAATTAGTAATAATTACCGATAATTAGTAATAATTACCAATAATTAGTAATAATTAGCAATAATTAGTAATAATTACCAATAATTACCAATAGTTACCAATAATTACCAATAGTTACCAATATTTACCAATAATTACCAATATTTACCAATATTTACCAATATTTACCAATAATTAGAAATAATTACCAATAATTAGAAATAATTACCAATAATTAGAAATAATTACCAATAATTTGGAATAATTACCAATTTTTACGAATAATAACATTAGTACATTATTTGTATATTTTATTATTAATAGTAAAATAATATAATTTTTTATATTATATACAATTCTCTTTTCATCTGTGTGTTTTCTATCTCCACATGTAATATTCGCATTCTTTTTCAAAATTATCAACCTACTCGCCAATGGAGAGGTGAAAGTGAATGCAAATATTACATGTGGAGACAGAATGTTAAACACACAGATGAAAGGAGAATTGTATATAATATAAAAAATTATGTTATTTTAATATTAATAAAAAAATATACTAATAATGTAATAATGTTATTATTATATAATTAATGTTTATGAAAAAATTATATTAGTATTATTAAAATAATAAAAAATCAATATAATATTAAAATTATCAATATTTGTAACATGTTTTGCTTTATTCTCAATATATTCAATCTTTACTTGAGTGTTTTTTCTAACAAATTATTCAAAACCAATAATGCTTTTATATTTTATAGAGAAATATGGAACAACGAGGTCGTCAACAATCATTATTAGGTGACCGCATATGGATAAATCAACGTAGAAATCCAAACGGTTCTGGTTTAAATCCAGTATATGTTGAGGGTGTGGAGACTTTTTTATCATTTTCGGCATCAAATTCAGAATTTGTTTCAGAAGGCAAAATAAAATGCCCTTGCAGAAAATATGCATTGAGAACGTTTGACAAAGTGGGAGAACATCTCTTGCGTTTTGGTTTTCAACCAGATTATGTTTTTTGGTATCAACACGGTGAACGCAGTTCCAGAGCAGGTGATACCAACTTGATTCCGGATCCATCCCGGTTTCAAGATTTAGTACATGATGTTGCAGATTCATCTGTTCAACATACAGAAACTCCGGCTGATATAGCTTCAAATCCTGAGTTGGCACCGTCTGAATTTTATGAGTTGTTGAAATCTGCTGAGGATGAATTATATCCTGGCTGCAAGATGAGCAAATTAGAAGCAGTTGCAAAATTTATGGCTATCAAATCAGATAACGGAATGTCAAACACCTGTTTTGACCAGATATTTTCTTTTCTGAAAACACTGTTACCCGAAGGAAATGTTTTACCTGCAAATTACTATGAGAGTAAGAGGCTGGTTCGAAATTTGGGACTTACTTGTCAGAAGATTCATGCATGTTCAAATGACTGCATTTTATATTCTGGGGAAAATGAGTCGTTGGATAGTTGTCCTACATGTGGGAAACTGAGATATAAAGAAGGATAACACGGGAAGTCTGGTTTGATTCCTGTAAAACAGTTGAGATATTTTCCGCTTACATCCAGACTTCAGCATTTATTCATGTCTAAGAATACAGCGACAATGATTTCATGGCATAAAGAGAATATTTCAACCGATAAAAGCTTGAATCATCCAGCCGATGGTGATTCATGGAAACATTTTGATAGAGTGCATCCATCCTTTGCTTTAGAAGCTAGAAATGTTCGACTGGGCCTTTCCACTGATGGTTTCTGTCCGTTTGGATCTTATGGTAGTCAATATTCATGTTGGCCTGTTTTTTTAACTCTGTACAATTTACCTCCATGGATGTTGATGAAGGAGCCATATATCTTTTTGAATTTACTAATTCCAGGACATCCGAAGAAAAATATTGATGTTTATTTGAAGCCATTGATTGATGAATTAAATTTATTGTGGAGTACTGGTGTCAGTACATATGATGTTGCAACGAAACAGAATTTCATACTGAGAGCAGCATTGATGTGGACAATAAGTGACTTCCCGGCTTATGGGATGTTATCTGGCTGGAGTACACATGGTCAGAAATCATGTCCTTACTGTATGGGAGAGAAAAAAGCATTTATGCTCATTCATGGAAAGAAACCTTGTTATTTTGACTGTCATTGCAGATTTCTTCCAGCTGATCATCCTTTTCGCAGAAACAGATCTCATTTCAGAAAAGGAACAGTTGAAAGGGATGGACCTCCAAAAATGCTATCAGGTTCGGAGTTAAAATCAGTTGTATTTTCATTACCTCCCATCACTTTTGGTCCCACAATAAACCAACAGAAAATTTCTGGTTTTGGGAAAGAACACAATTGGATTAAACGTAGCATATTTTGGGATTTGCCATATTGGTCTGATCTGTTGGTCCGACACATGTTAGATGTCATGCATATTGAGAAGAAATGTTTTGATAATTTGTTTCATACAGTTTTGGATACGCCAGGAAAGAGCAAAGACAATGTAAATGCACGTTTAGATCTTGCCCAAATTTGAAGGCATCCAGAATTGGAACTATTTGAGAATGTCAGAACAGAAAGGTTACTGAAACCAAAAGCAGCTTATACACTGTCTAAAGAAAACCGTTTATTATTTTGTTAGTGGATTGCAGATTTGAGACTTCCAGATGGTTGTGCTTCTAATTTGGGTAGATGTGTAAAGAATGGTCATATTACTGGATTAAAAAGTCATGATTGTCATGTTATAATGGAGAGACTTCTACCCATTGGATTAAGAGGTCTGTTGAATTCTTTGATTTGGGATTCCATAACAGACATGTCTCATTTTTTTCGGGAAATTTGTGCGGCTATGGCAGATTATGATGCTCTAGGCAAACTTGAAAAAGATGTTGTTGTAATTATATGTAAACTGGAAAAAATATTTCCGCCGTCTTTCTTCGACTCAATGGAACATTTGATGTTACATTTGCCATATGAAGCCAAATGTGGAGGTCCGGTACAGTTTCAATGGATGTACCCATTTGAAAGATGCATGCAAAAATTGAAAAGAAAAGTATGTAACAAAGCATATGTTGAAGGATCTATTGTAGAAGCTTATTTGCAAGATGAAATATCTTTTTTCTGCTCCCATTATTTTTAATCTGAGTATCCTTCAAAACACAACCGAATGGGACAGAACGAGAGGAATATTGATGAAATCGACAGTCAATTATCTATTTTCAACCAGTCAGAGCTTGGTTTTGGTGGAGTTTATGAACGCTGGATTTCAGATGATGAACATCAGAGAGCTCATACGTATGTTCTGCTCAAATGTGAAGAGATGACATCAGTTGTACTGTAAGTGTTTATATCACTTATTCTATCATTTATGTTACAGTAAATAACTTTGTTTTTTATAGGTTGTATGATAATCATATCAAGAAACAAATTCCACAAATTACAGCAGCTGCTCTCGAAGAACGTCGACTGAAAAATTTCTCTCAGTGGTTTCAAAAACTGGTAACATAAATTCTTTATCTTTTAGCAACTCATTCAATGTATAGTTTACTATATTGATAATTATTTCACAAATTTTCAGGTGTCTCGACATGCTGATAAAATTGACAAACGGCTATGTGTATTGAGTAACCCACCTTCCAAACTTGTTAAAACTTATAATGCATATGTGGTGAATGGATTTTGATTCCACACACATGCATATGGGGAATCGAAAAAAACAATGAACAGTGGATTTAGCTTGAGAGGATCTCATCATCGAGAAAATGAAGTTGACTTTTATGGCATACTTGATGAAATCATTGAACTCTATTATCTTGGACAACATTACATAACCATGTTCAAATGTCGGTGGTTGGATACAGAGAGAGGCGTGCGTGTTCATCCGACTCATGGAATCATCGATATTAAATGTAAAAGTGTTCTCGCAGTAAATGAACCATTCTTATTGGCTCAACAGGCATATCAAGTTTATTATGAAAAGTACTGTGCAACATCAAGAGACTTGACTGATTGGTTGAGTATAATAAAAATCAAAATTTGAGACAATCAGTTTAGTCAAAGTGAATGTGCTTTCACTGATGTGCAAAGAATTGAAGTTTTTCAAGAGATTACTCAAAATCAAAGAGACATGAGTATCGATGACGACACCCCACATTTAAGAGTCGGTGATGAAGATGATGTTAATGATGTCACATATGAATTTGAAATGGTAAGAGATGAAGCAACTGTAACTCGAATGGATATCGATGATGTTGAGGAGGAATATGAAGATGACATTGACATATATGAAGATGATGATGAAGATGAACACTGATAGCATTCCATGGTATTTATATACAATCATAATATGTATATATGTATATATGTATATATGTATATATAATAGTAACTATCAATTATTTGCTAACATTAACATTTTCTGTTTCAGATGGACGAGGCCACATTTCGTGAGTTGGCGGATGCTGACCTGACTTTCGATGCGGATGCATTGCTGACAGATGACCCTCAGCCTGCAGGCGCTCCAGGGAGTATGCGGAGGGGGCGCGGTCTTGCACGATTGATGATTCCTGACCCCGTCCCCGAGCGACGTCCACGTCTTGGGTTTGATCCACGCACACGGAGGTGTGATAACCTGTGGATTTGACTAAGATTTCATTAATCTATTCACATAATAAATGTTTATTATTTTTTCAGTTTTCCGCATATAGCAGTCGGACAGGGCAGCGCTATTTTTCGAAACTATTTCTCTCAGTCGTGGACCACATGGGAGCAGATTCCCATTGATGTGCAGCAGGCCATGTTCGGCCATTGGTTGGTACGTACGTAAATAAATAATTTTTATTTTGAAAATTATTTCATTTCTAACTTGATATTTTGATTTATTTGTAGGGTTTATGGTATCCGGTCGAGGATACCATGCGCGACGCCATCCACGAGGCATGGGAAGTGGCCATGCGTGATCGCCTTCGTCAGTTTTTGCACAATTTAAGAAAAGCTGCGATGAAGAAAGCAGGAGTGTCAGATTTTGAGGAGTCATGTAGAGCACACCGACCAGAGTATATTTCATCCCATGTATGGGATGGATTATGTGCGCACTGGTTGAGTGGTGCCTTTCAGAGGAGATCATCGGTGGGGAGGCAGAATCGGGGGAGACAGGAGGTGACTCATCGAGCTGGGAGTCGTTCTTTCAGTACTCATAGACAGCATCTGGTACGTACATTATTTATAAATATTTTATATAACTATAAATATTAACAGTTTATTTTTTATTCTTATAGGTTGTCGAGCACCCCGATATTACAGAGTACGACGTATATCGGAGGATGTATAGTGATCCTGCTACTGGGGAGCTCAGAGGTGATCGTCAGCATCACATCGTGGTCAGTATTATTTGTTTTCAAGTTTAAAAATTAACTGCATATAATATATTCACAATTTTAATTTTAAATTGAAACTATAGGAGTCATATGAGGCCGCAGCGTCACAGGCCCGGCCTGAGAGTCAGGCCGAGTCATCAGATCAGACCACTGCCCGTCAGTTTGATGAGGCGGCATGGATGCAGGCCACCCAGTATGCCTTCGAGAAGGGCCGGGTAGTTGGTATCGGCTCTCGACTGACTCCTGGAGATTATTATGGCAGTGCTGCGATGTCGGCATCTAGCTCGAGAGGAGATCGTGCATCTTCTTCTACTACACAGTATGAGGATCAGTTGCGATCTCAGACTGCACAGATAGAGAGTCTCCGACAGGAGCAGGAGCAGATGCGTCAGCAGCATGAGGAGGAGCGTCGACGCTAGCAGCAGTTGTACGAGGAGCAGACGAGTTGGTGGCAGCAGCAGCATCAGGAGCAGATGGAGTACATGCACCGACTCACTCATGCTTTAGGGATGGAGTTTCCTCCACCACCATCTGCAGATCCCCCACCTCCCCCCCTCCTTCAGATTAGAGTTTGTATTTATGTTATAAAATTTGGGAAATCAAAATATTTTTTTTTTCTATTCTTAGTTTTTGTCTCATTATAAAATATTAATAATATTATTTTTTTAAATAACAATATTAATATGAATAATAATATTATTTATAGTTTATAATATTAAAATATATATATATATTAAAATTTTATAATATTATAATTTTATTTTATTTTTTGTAATACTTGAATTATTTTAATATTTGAATGTAAAATAATTCTATTATTTTTATATTAATTAAAATAACTTATTAATATTTTTTTATTTATGAATTATAATTCTAATATTATTATATTAATTAAATCATTTATTAATATTCTATTATTTTTTATTTTTGAATTATAATTCTATTATTATTATATTAATTAAAATAATTAATTATTTTTATTTGTGAATTATAATTCTATTATTATATTAATTAAAATAATTTATTAATAATTTATTTTTTTTATTTTTTTTATAGTATTTGCGACGGGATACTATGCCCGTCGCAAATACTAGTATTATTAATAGTTTTTTATTTTTTTAAAAAAATAGTTTTTGTGAAGGGATACTATGCCCGTCGCAAATACTAGTATTATTCATAGTTTTTTTATTTTTTTTAAAAAATATTTTTTGCAACGGGTCCCGTCGCAAAAACTATTTTAAAAGTTTTTTTACAAAAATACGGAATACTATTTGGGACGGGGAGAATGACCGTCGCAAAAAAAGGCTTTAGCGACGGGCCCGTCGCAAATAAGTGTTGTTGCGACGCCGTTTTCAGCAACGGGCTATTTGCGACGGGCCCCCGTCGCAAATGCCCCGTTGCAAATACCTGTTTTTCTAGTAGTGACCCAAGCAATGATGGTGTAGGTTCGTGGTCCAGTTCCAGCAACATGTAGGGTTCAAATATTGAACTATTTTTATGCATTTACATTTGATTTTGGTAAATTTGTGCGTGAAGTTGTGGTAGGTATTAATTTTATTCAGTTTCACGAGGAATCTAAGCTTCAGAAAAAGTACAGGGTAACTGAATCAATGCGTTAGTGAGTGGATTCAAAATGCACAAACTGTGCGGCTTAATGCTTTTTTCAGAATTGTGATGGGGTTCGGAAATCTCGATGGTTTCGGTTAATCTGAATCTATGTTTTTAGAACTGTTAGTGTTTGCATGAGTTAATCTGATCTGATTTTTTATCATGTTCTATGTGTCTGAGATGTTTATTCATGGTGTGTCAAAAAAATAGAATGATGTAGGGGAGACCGACAGTTATTCTAGTGATATGGATAACAACATAGGAGAAGCGAGGGTGAGATGAGGTCACTGATAGAATAAAATGAAGGTCATCATTAGTTAAAAATTAGAGAGTCACTGTTAGTTTAAAAGGATAAGGTTACTGATAGATAGAAAAAGAAGGGTCACCATTAGAAATAAATAAAGAATACTGGTACTTAAAGTTCACTGATGTAGTTGTGAAGGTTATCGATATAATTAAATAAATTGTTTACCAGTAAAATAAAAATAAAGGGGTATATTTGGGCTAAAAAGTCACCGGTAGACTGAATATTCACTGTTAGGTAAAAATAAATAAGTTACTAGTACAAAAATTAAAGGTCACTAATAGGTTGAAATGAAGGTTACCGGTATTATACTGAAGATTAAAGGTTCATGGTTATAAATAAATAAAAAGGTTCACCCATAATCAAAAAGGACACTGATGTAGATAAAAATCCAGGTCATTGTTGCAACAAAGGGTCATCGTTGCTACAAAGGGTCACCGTTAGTGAATATTAAGGTTGTTGGTACAAAAAAATTGGAGGCTCACCATTAGAAAAAATAAAAAGAACTAACAGTGTCCTTCATTAATTAAAAACGCATGAATTTAACTTAAAATTGAAACTTAAGTAAACTAAATAAAAATATTGACAATAAATAATTAATTAAAAGAAATCTAAACACCATATATTTAAAACAAGATTTTTATTAAACATTAAACATTAAAATTTCAAAAAAAATTATTAATTGATAATGCTTAAACTAATAACTGGATATTTGATAAACTAAATTGATAAAAGAATTAAATTAAAATAACTATATAAATTCATTACATAGTAGACAATGAGTAAATGGAAAAGGGTGGCATCGGTTACAAAATAGGTCACAGATAGCTCTTGTCTACCTGATCTGTAGAATAAAAACAAAATTTAATGTGTGAATAAAAAAACTTCATACATATGATTAAATATTTAGTGTTTTAAAACACTCAATTAATTATTTAAACAACTATTTGAGTACATAAAATTAAAATCGAACTATTTATTTAGTTTAAACTAAAATTCATAACTTAATTAACTAGCAGGACGATTAGACAAGTAATTTAACATTGTTAACCTATTCTAATGAAACTAAATTAATAGATAAAATATTAAAATAAAGACCATGTTAATTAAATATAATTATGATGATTAAATAATTTCTTTATAATAAATGTTAGTTTATTAAAAAGTCCATCAGATTTAAATTAACCAAACTAATTAGGACGTAATTATATTAGAAAATTAAAGTAAGATTAAAATTATTAATTTAGAGACTAAATATACATAATTAATTATAAAAAATTTTTAACTAACAAAATTAATTATAAAAATACAAAATTATAATTATTTAGTATAATGTTATTAAATAACTAATTAAATCATTAAAAATTATGTAAAAAGATGTGGAAAAACTATGTTAAAATAGAGCCACATAAAATTCCCAACACTTAAGAATTGTTTTTCCCCAAACAGTCCCATGTTTTATTGTAATTTAAAATACATATTGTAGTATTTAAATATTCAACTCAAACTATAACACATCCCACACTTAAAATAGAGGGCAAAGGTGTCAATAGGCTTTTAGAAAATGAACTACTCAAATTAATCCTTGCCAATAATCAAATTATCACTCGTAGTCAGGAGAGAAATTATTCATCAAGCAATGAACATTTCATGCCTCATAAGTGATACTGCTTAGCGACTAATTTCAAATCATGTTTAAGTCCAAATTCTAAGGGTGACAAGAGGTAAAATTTATTTGGAATTAAAACTTATCCAGAGAAACCATGTACTTTGACTCAATATTAAGGCCCAAAAATAAATATATTTTTTTGTGAATCACCTCAATGAAATAACCTAAATGACTCCCATATAAATGAATTGGCCCCTTCTTCATTTGACATTCATCCTTCCCCTCACCTTAATGAACTCTTTTTTGACCCTAGAAACATTATTTTATTTTTCACAAGCCATGTATCATTGTGATGAGCACTGTGCATGGGAACTTATTCAAGGTGAACAAAGGGCTTATAGTAAACAGAAACACTCCCAGCATCTAGGGTCTCAGAGACTCACCGTGGGATCCAAGATTCCCAAATTACTCTAGTTCCAAAAGATTTATATCAAAAATCATTTATATAGGCTCGTTAATGTGATTAATTTAATAAATAAATGTTGAAAGAGGCCCCTAGAATCAGAATCAAACTTCCAGTTACTAGGGTTATGATCATAATTCCACTAACAGGTTACCCATATCACTCTTAAAAATAGTCCTTGAACCATGATATACATTCAATCACTAAGTAAAACCACTCAGAAATCATCCAATATCAATAATTTCAGACTCAATGCATAACTTTACTACCAAATAAATACTGTCCATAGGAAAAACCCAATTGAAGAATGAAGCAAGCCTAAAATTATGATAGATTTTTAAAACAAATTCACCATTTTTTTACAAAAAATGCTTGAAGTGAAGTAGGAATTGATGAGCTTCCAATTAAAGCATAGTTTAGTAAAGTCACGAATTGACCCCCTCCCCCACACATAAATTCCAACTTTGTCCCCAAATTTGACTTCTAAAGTGGAGAAGAACAATTAAAAATTTAAATTTCAAAACGGATTTTCAATTAATTAGATTTAAAAAATTTATAAAGGGTCTCGATGAAGTACAAAAAAGTTTATTTTCACAAAGAATAAATTAATAGCAGGTTCACAAGGAAATTCAAGCACTTAACTTTTAAGTCCAGTGAAACAATGTTTCCATTAAAGATCAAACCAAGCATGTAACTTATGGGTGCAGAGAGAATTGGGTGCTAGGAAATTCAGAAAATATGATTCAATTATATGTTCAATGACATATAAAGAAATAATTCCTAACACCTCTTAACAAAGGACATTCAACAGAAAACATAGCAGCCATCAAGCATGTTCCCCCCACACTTAGTTTCGTATAATGAATGATTATTTCAATATTTATCAATGAATTCAAATTTATGAAATAGGCACATGAAGAATCTTTTAACTCAACATAGTTACATGAAGAAAAACTTTTTTTAGTATGCAAGATATAAAGCATATTTTTAAAGAAATAAGGAAAAGAAAATGAAATAGAAACTATTGAATAGAATAATTCCCTAAATAGGTTTATCATTTGTCCTCGTCATGGGAATTCCACTCTCTTAATGACAGAAGCAGCATCCAGAGAC
Organism: Viscum album; assembly: GCA_963277665.1. Lineage (NCBI taxonomy): Eukaryota > Viridiplantae > Streptophyta > Magnoliopsida > Santalales > Viscaceae > Viscum > Viscum album. The sequence continues at coordinate 102,237,393 of OY728159.1, forward strand.
TAGACTAGGAGACCAAGAACAATCAGTAATAAGGGCTTCCTATAAAAAATCATAATAGAAGTATAAAAGCACTTTATTCAACACAAAATAGTGAAAAAGTAAAAACAAAGAACGAGTATGGGTTGACTCCCATGAAGTAGTGAATTTAAATTACTCAGTTATACATTATTTAATCACAAGTTTTATTTTGTGTTTTATTGAAAACAAAATGGAAACCAAGGGTTTCCTCCCATGAAGCGCTAGGTTATAAAGGCTTCAGCCAAACTTTATTCATGATCAATTTCAAAGCATAGTGAAGGCAACCAAGCCTTTCATATGTCCCTCAAAATAAAGTTTCAACCTCTTCCAATTAACCAACATGGGTTTATTCTCTTCACCAATAATTTATAATACTCCGTCCATCAGCACCCTCACTATATTAAAGGTTCTGGACTACTTAAACATGAGTTTTCTTGGTAAAAGTTTAAGTCTAGAGGTAATGTGAAGGACCTTCTGTCCAGGTTTGAATTATTTGTTTTAAATGAAAGAATCAGAAAATATTTTAGTCCCCTCTTTATAAATTGTTGAATTATCATAAACCGCTCGCCTAATCTCATCAATTTCACTAAGCTCAAGTAATCTAGTCTCACTAGCACTCTTAAAATAAAATTTCTAATCCTTAACTATCCAAAAAGACTTGTGTTACAACTCCATAGGTAAATAAAACATTTCCCAAACAAAAGTCTCTAAGAAGACAAACCTATTGGGGTCATGAAAGTAGTTCTATATGCCCATAAAGCTTTATCCAATTTAAGAGACCAGTCTTTCCTAGAATTTGACACAATTTTCTCAAGTATCTATTTTAGTTCCCTGTTTAAATTTTCCACCTGCCCACTGGACTATGGATGATAAGGTGTACCAGTTTTATGAACACAACCATATTTCTCCATAAATGATTTAAATTTATAGTTCTTAAAATATGTTCCATTATTAGTGATAAAGGCTCTGAGGACTCCAAATATTGTAACGATATTCTTCTTGACAAACTTAATTACAGAATCTCTTGATTTTTGGGTAGTTCCACTGCCTCATCCCATTTCAAAATAGTCAACAACAATAAGAATATATTCATTCTCATGAGATGATGGAAATGGACCCATGAAATCTAAACTCCAGACATCAAAAATTTGAACATCCAGAATTCCAATTTTAGGGTAACTCTTGCTTCCTACCCACATTTTTTAGCCTCTGAAATCTATCATAGCTAACCCAAAACTTCTAGCATCCTTAAAAAGAGTAGGCCTATAGAAACCAGATTTTAAAACTTTCTGAGCAGTTATTTTACCACAATGGTAACCTCCCCAAGGTGAGGAGTGACAACTCCCTAAAACAGGTAGCATCTCTTCCTCGGGCACACATATCCTAAGGATATCATTAGCACATCTCATAAACGGCAGGGGATCATCCCAAAGGTAATATTTTAGTTCGGAAATGAATTTCATTCATTGATTATTTAATAGATTCCTGGGAAAGACACCTGCTGCAAAGAAGTTGTAAAAAATTGCAAACCATGTAGATTTCCTAATTGACATAGTAAGAAACATTTCATCAGGAAAAGAAGAGTTAATATCCATAGGATCTTCAGATTGTGTAAGAGGATTCCCAAAAAGGTGGTTATCAACTAAATTTTCAACTCCTTGCTTATCCTTAATCTCTAAATCAAATGCTTGTAGCATTAAAATCCATCTATTCAGCTTGGGTTTAGTTTCCTTTTTAGATAGCAAGTAATTTAAGGAAGAATGATCAGTTAAAATGATTACTTTTGAGCCTAACAAGTACTGTCTAAACTTCTCTAAAGCAAACACAAAAACTAAAAACTCTTTTCAGTGGTGGTATAACTCTTTTGGGCTCTCTCTAATAGTCTGATAGCTTAATACACCCCATGTAATTTACTATCTTTCCACTTTCCAAGGAAAGAACCTACAACCATGTCACTAGCATCATACATAAGTTCAAAAGGTAGCTTCAAATTTGGTTCAGCGATAATGGGTAATGTAATGAGTTTATCTTTAAGAAAATTGAATGATTTCATATAGTTCTCATCAAAATTTAAATGTAAATCCTTAACAAGAAAAGAACACAAGGGATTAGTTATTTTAGAAAAATCTGTTATGAATCTCTGGTAGAAACTGACATGCCCTAGGAAACTTCTAACACCTTTAAAATTTACAAGAGGAGGCAGTTTTTGAATAACTTAAATCTTAGCAGTATCAACTTCTAGACCTCTCTTTGAAACCATAAAACCAAGCACAATACATTCTGTAACCATTAATTGAAATTTCTAACAATTAAGAACATGGTTAGTTTCAATGCATCTCTCTAAGACTAACTCTATATTTCCAAGACATGTATCAAAAGTTCTACCCACAATGGAGAAATAATCCATGAAAACGTCAATAATTCTCTCAATCATATCTAAAAAGATAGCCACCATATACCTTTGAAAGGTGTCTGGAGCTCCACACAACCCAAAGGGAATCTTCCAGTAGACAAATGTTCCAAAGGGGCATGTGAATGTGGTATTTTCCTGATCCTCTAGAGCAATAGGAAGCTGGTTGTAACCATAATACTCATCTAAGAAATAGAAAAACTCATTTTCAGCAAGCCTCTCAAGCATTTTATCTAAGAAGGGCATTGGAAAATAGTCTTTCCTAGTAGCTTCATTAATCTTCCTATAATCTATACAAACTCTCTATTTTGTGGCTTTCCTAACTTGGGCTTATTCATTTTTTTCATTCTTAACTACAGTGAATCCTCCCTTCTTGGGGAAAACCTAGACAGGTCTAACTCCAGCACTGTCAGAAATGGGATATATCAATCCAACGACCAGCAGTTTAATCACTTCCTCTCTCACAACATATTTCATATTTGGATTTAATCTTCTTTGACACTCTACCCTATGCTTATGGTCCTGCTCCATAGGTATTTTATGCATTCAAAATGAGGGAATAATACCCTTGATATCTACTATTGTTCAGCCTATGTTAGATTTTAAATTCTTAAAAACATTTAACAATCTTTCCTCTTGATTTTCTATAGGTTTAGCAGAAATTATCATATGAAAAGTTGAGTTCTCACCCCGAAATGAATATTTAAGATGATCATGGATTGGTTTCAGCTCAATTGTGGGTGGTTCTACAATATAAGGAAGAATTATTGGACTAGGAGGTCCACGATATTCATTATATCCCTTGTAAGGAGTTTTAAATGATGAATGATTTTCAATTTCATGCTCAGATTCAAAAGTAACTGTGCTGCTGTTCAAAGTGGGCATTACACTATCCATATTCTCCAGATCTGAATTTAACAAATTTATTAAAGATGAATCATCTAGTTGTATTATAAGTTCTCCCTCTACATAATCAAAGTGTTCTGTAAGATTGGTGTCAACAGAAACACCCTCAAATTCACTCAAAAGCTCTTAAGTTCAAAAATAAAGGACCCTTCTATAGTAGAAACTGGACAGTTGTCCAGTATTGGAAAATTTTAGAGATTCAGTGCTTGAGCATAATTTTCAACTTCTAAAACATATTCAACTAGATTTTTAGCTTCACAATTATTTTCTTCAGTAGAGAATTGATTTTTAGATTCATCAAATTTTACAATTGAGTTCTCATTCTCTAAGAACTCTACCATTGAACAATTTTCAGAAAAATTTGGTCCTTTAATATTCTTAAACAGATTGACTCTTCTTGTTTTTATCTAATTTTAAAAATTAACTGACCCATGTAAAATTCAACGAAAGCACCGCCAGTGTCCAAGAAGGGCCTACCAAAGATGATGGGAAACCTCTATATCACACTCCATATCCAAGACAAAAAAATCATTAGGCATAAACAACTTCCCAACTCCAACTAGCAAGTCATCTATTGTACCCACAAGATGAGTGAATGATCTATCAGCTAACTGCAGCATGGCTGTGGTGGATTGAAGATCATCCAACCTCAAATATTGAAACTGTGAGTATGGGAGAAGATTAATACTAGCTCCCTGATCACATAAACAATTAAGCTGATTAGAGTTTCCTAGTGTGAAAGGTATGAAAAAACTACCAAGGTCTTTCAGTTTAGGTGGTATTTTCTTTTGAAGGACAACACTACACACTTCAGTGAGGCTGTAAGTAGCAAATTCTAATATGGTCTTTTTTTATACAATTTTCTTCAAAGATTTAAGATAAGATTGAATTTGAATTAAATCATGAATGAATGTAATTTTTACTTGAAGTTTAGAAAGAAGACCAAGAAACTGAAGAAGTTCATCCCTAGTGTTACTTTGTGGAATCAGATTCTCAGGGAAAGGGATGGGTTGGGAAAATTTTTTAAGGATAGTAGGTATATCCTACATAACTTCCTCAAATTTTTTATTTCCTTTATTCCTTTTTTTTATGATGTTTCATCTTGTTTTTTAGATTAAAAATTCATATTTTGAGCATTTTCTTGGGTTTTTTTGTGAATTTCTAGTATATGTGCAAAGAAGATTTTTATTACCAGATTGAATCAAATTTTTATTTTGGTTATTTTTAATTTCTTTTTCAGAAACCACTTGATTATTAAGCTCACTTCTAGTGACAACACCCATAGAATTATCTTTAGGATTAAGTTTAGTGGTACTAAGAAGTCTGCCTTTTCTCCTAGATGAAAAATATCAAGCAAGTTGTCCAAGTTTTGTTTCCATATTCCGTATTCTATCATCAATTTTAATTTTATCAGACTCATATTGATTTTGATGTTTGGTCAGATGAGTCATGTATCTTTACTCTTGGGAGTTTATTTTGATCAAAATTAGACCAGGCTTAGAAGACATGTCACTATCATTATTTCCTTGAACATTTAAAGACTCAGCCATTTGTGGATTTTAAATGTTTGGTCTTGGTTGGTTAGAGTTATTAGGGGCAGTGGATTGTTTTATTAAGCCTTGATATTTTTATGATAAATTAGGTTGGTTCCTATAGCCTTGATTGTAATTATTTAAAAATGGATCTCATTTAGGAGGCATTCTAAGACCATAATTAACAATGTTTGAGTTTTCATGTTGTTGGGCTGGAATATCAAAATTAGGACAGAAGTTCTCAGTATACCCAATCATACCACACCGGACACACTATTCCCTTAATGATTGGTTGGAGTTTTGACATCCCAGTTGATTAATAGTTTGTTTTGAGTTCTGGTTCATTAAGGATTGAATTTGGTAGGTGATTTTATCTATTTGAGCTTGAGTTTAATTCATTGAATCAGTGCTTTAATTAACATTTATATTGAATCTTTTCCTTATTGAATTTTTATGTTGTGAATTTAGTGCAATATTATTAAAAAAATTCTATGTTCTTTATCTATTTTATCATTGTAATTTCCCCCAACAGCTTGGTCAACTAGATTCTATCCAGAGGAGGACATCCCTTCATAGAATGTATCCATGAGAAGGTGAGATGGGAGTTGATGATGGGGACACTACCTAATCAGATCCCTAAATCTATCCCAGCTTCATGAAAATCTTCTCCATCCTCTTGATAAAAACTAGTTATTTTAGTTCTAAGTTCACCTTTATGTCTTTGTGGATAAAATTTCATAATGAAATTGTTATACACTTGATCCTAGTTTTCGAAAATGTATTAACCTAGACTCAAAACTAGTTTCTAGCATTCCCTTTAAAGAAAAATTGAAATAATATCATTCTAAGTTCTTTTTATGTGAGTCCTAGAAGAGGTAATTGCTGCACATTATTGTAGAAGTCTCTAATAAATGTACGAGAGTGCTCATTAGAGAGCCCATTAAAAGAAGACACCGGTGAGATATGCAATTGTTTAAGTTCATATTTCATATCCCTAGGACTAAGTATGATGTATGATGGTTTTCTTGAAACTTGTGGGAGTTGGAATTACATCATCATAGGCCTTTCATTTTCTTCTATGAGTTCTTGATGGTTTTGAATGTTGTTATCAAGAAATCTATTATCTAAGTTTTCCATTTCAGTTTTGTTTTTATTTCTTAGAGTAGTGATATGTTTGTCTATTTCTAAGTTAAGAGGATCTAGGCTAATAGCAGAGTGTCTTGTGCTCATAAAAACATCAACAGACAGTACTCAGTAGTAATAATTTAGCTAGAAGTGAAACATATTTTTTAACAATTTTCAAAATTTTCAATTTTTTTAAGATTTTTATAAATGTGTTTTTTTAGTTTTTTTAGAGTAACAGCTAATACCTTACTAGAAATAGTGAAAAAAACTTGACCTAAACCTTCATTGAATCTAGTCAAAGTTTAAAATTTATATTCATACTAACTACTATATATGTGGCAAGCAGGGTCGAACCCATAGGAAAGGAAATTCTAACTAATATTCTTCTAAAAAACCTTCTAAAAATCCACTCTTGTCTCCAACAGACTGAATTTTATATTTTTAACTTTTTTATACATTTTTATATTATTTATTAAGTAGTGAAGTGATATTACACTACAGATATTGTATCTAAACTAAGTTGAAGTGAGAAACAGTTGAACACAAAGGGGAACAGAGATATAAAAGCACTGATAAATGAACAATCAATTTAAACACTCGGGAAAAAATCTCCATTATATTGGTTCTAAAAGAAATTATATTCACTTAAAAAACATCATAGATATCCACCATAAGAGTATGAATTACCTCCCTCACCAAGAGTTATGTCATACCAGCCAATCTATTCTAGAGTTTACCAGTCCAAAATAAATCAACTATGAATATTTTGAACAATGACAACAAGACGAACTCACCGTAAGTCATGTAGTCTTAAGAATTTATTATATTTTAAGATATATGTTCACAATCAATCATGCCAAATGATTTTGAAATTTTGAAATTAAATATTGGTGGATCAATGAAATTGAATGAATTCAGTATTGATCTCGCCGATCAATACAGAATACATCTATTGATGAAGTGATAAAGAACATTTACAAATAACCAGTGGAACTTCTAATTATCCCTAAACTAAGGATTTAACTATAAATAATGTATATTATCATATCAGTAAATGAAAAAATGCTAAAGATGAGTGTAATAATTCAAACACAAGGGAAGACAAACTCCCCAAAAGATACTCTGCTCTTACACTCCTTCAACTCCTGGAATGTTCATATGACCGCACTACTCCTGATGAGAGAGAAGCTCTCAGATCTCTAATGGTGCTATGTTTTGAATGAATGTGTTGTGTAAACAATCTATTTTTGGCTCTATTTTTTAATCCACCATCATCTACTACTTGTCACCACAGGTCTCCATCGACTTTGATAAGTCCTTCACTTAAGCACCGCACACGTGTGTTTTTTTTGTGACAGGCATGTTCCGCCATTTTTTCTCACGTAACTAAATCTTGCTGAGTTAGTTGAACGCACCTGGACGTATTTAAGGCCTTGGTGTGAACCTGCATAGTAAAGAACAAAAAAACAAAGTTAAATTTGTTAAAACATGATAATAAAAAAATTGATAAACATAAGTAAATAAATTAACAGTTATTACATAGATATTTTTTCATTCTAAAACATAAATTATTAGATATTATTATTATGTAATTAAGTAATTAACTTAATTAATTTGTTATATTAATTAAAGAAACAATTTAGTTTCAAAAATATGTTTATTATTTCATTAGTTAATTAAATTATGTTACTTTACTTAAATTTAGATGTTTTTAAAATTTTATTAAAAAAAGTAAAATTGATATTTATGACTAATTATTATTAATAATGTTAATATCAACTAATAAATTAATTATTAGTTTGAAAATTTTATTGTGAACTTATTAAAAATTTATATTTTTTAAAATTTTATTATATTTTATTTTATTTTAGAAATTCTTTTTAATTACATTAGTCAAATTAATTTTTAAATAAAGTTAATTAAATTATTAATTATTTTTTAAAAAAATAATATTTATTATTTTATATTGATCATTTATTAATAATTAATAATGTTCTATATTATAATTTAGTTATTTTAAAAATAGGTTTTTATTTTAATTTTATTTTAATTTTCTTTTATTATTTTTTATAAATTTCTTCTTCTCTCCCCCCCCCCCCTCTAAATTTGTTACAACAGGGGGGTTCTTTGAGTTCATTCAGTGGTGCACAAAGAGGTCAGTGGTGGGGCCTTCTTTAGCAGCCCAGCGGTAAGGCTCCAACTCCTCAGTACTGACAGTGCAAGTTCCTTCTCTCACAGTGGCGCAATAGGGGTGTGACGGCTCCATAAGGTTGTGTGGCGCGACTCCACAAGCTCACATCAGATAACCTGAATTAGATTCCACTTTCAATAGGTCAGAAAATAAGCGATGATAGAGGTCCACGGTCCCATTCTGGTGACTTATAGGGTTCGAAAATAGAACTATTTTTTTCATTTTCATTTGATTTTGGTAAAATGGTGCATGGTGTTTCTGTTGGTGTTGGGTTTATTCTGTTTCCCGATGAATCTACGCTTCAGAAAAAGTAGAGGGTGATTGAATCATTGCATTGGTGAGTGGATTCAAAATGCAAGAGTTGTGCGGATTCAAGTGTTTTTCAGAACTGTGATGGTTTTTGGAAATTTCGATGGTTTCGTTTAATCTAAATCAATGTTTTCAGAACTCTTAGTGTTCTCAAGAGTTGATCTGATCTGATTTTTTATAATGTTCTCTGTGTGTGAGATGTTTATTCATGGTGTGTCAAATAAATGGAGTGATGAAGGGGATACTTACAGTTGTTTATGTGAGATGGATAGCAGCATAGGAGAAGCGAGGGTGAGATGAGGACATCGATAGAATAAAATGAAGGTCACTGTTACGTACAAGTTAGAGGTTCACTGTTAGTTTAAAAGGATAAGGCTACCGATAGATTGAAAAAGTAGGGCCACCATTAGAAATAAATAAAGTATACTGGTACTTAAATTTCACTGATTTAGTTATGAAGGATACCGATAGAATTAAATAAAGAGGTTATCGATAGAATAAAAATAAAGGAGTAATATTGGGCTAAAAAGTCACCGGTAGACTGAATAGTCACCATTAGTTAAAAATAAAGAAGTCACTGGTACAAAAATTAAAGGTCACTGATAGGCTGAAATGAACGTTAACTATAATGTACTAAATATTAAAGGGTCACTATTAGAAATAAATAAATAGGGTCATCGGTACTCCAAAAGGTCACCGATGCAGATAAAAATCCAGCTCACCGTTGCCACAAAGGGTCACCGTTGCAACAAAGGGTCATCGTTAGTGAATATTAAGGTTACCGGTACAAATAAAATTAGAGGCTCCAGTTAGAAAAAATAAAAATAACTAACGGTGAACTTCATTAATTAAAAACACATGAATTTAACTTAAAATTAAAACATAAGTAAACTAAATAAAAATATTGACAATGATTAATTAATTAAAAGAATGCTAAACACCATAAACTTAAAACAAGATTTTTATTAAATATTAAAAATTAAAATTAAAATTAAAATTAAAATTATTTATTGATAACACTTAAATTAATAACATGATATTTGATAAACTAAATTGATAAAATAATTAAATTAAAATAACTATATAAATTAATTACAGAGTAGACATTGAGTATATAAAAAAGGGTGGCATCGGTGACACAATAGGTCACCGATAGCTCTTTGCTACCTCACCGGTAGACTCAAAAAAAAATTTAATGAAGGAATAATAAAATTGAATACATAAGATTAAATATTTAATGTTTTAAAACTCTTAATTAATTATTTAAACAACTATTTGAGTACATAAAATTAAAAGAGAACTATTTATTAAATTTAAACTAAAATTCTTAAGATAATTAACTAGCAGGATGACTAGAAATGTAATTTTACATTGTTAACCTATTCTAATGAAAATAGATTAAAAGATAAAATATTAAAATAAAGATTATGTTAATTAAATAAATTACGATGATTAAATAATTTTTTATAATAAATGTTAGTTTATTAAAATGTCAAGAAGATTTAAATTAACCTAACTAATTAAGATATAATTCAATTAGAAAAGTAAAGTTAGATTAAAATTATTAATTTAAAGACAATAAATAAATAAATAAATATAAAAATTGAATAATTAACAAAATTAATTATAAAAATACAAAAGTAAAATAATTTAGTATAATGTGCTTAAATAAATAATTAAATAATTAAAAATTAAGTAAAAATAAGTGGCAAAACTATGTAATCGGGCCACATCAATGGACCTACCCATCTTCTTCTTCCCCTGATCTTAGGTGGTTCTAGGTCACGTTTTGTGGTGAGTCTTGGAACTTTCTTTCCCTATTCTTATTTTAAGTTGTAGATACTTTTTTTTTGATTTTTTGTTAGGGGTTTTCATCTATTATACAAAATCATTGTAGAATTAGATGAAATTTCAGGGAATATTTTTCATCCTGTTTAAAGGAGGACCAGTGTGTTTTAGGATTGGACTATTCCCTATCTCTTTTGGTTTCAGTGTGATGAGGTATATCAGTGATTATACAACATTTTTCATAATTAAATAAAAATTTAAATTAATTATAAAGAATTTTGAATAATTAATTACAAATTTTCACAATTCATTATTATAATATATGATTGTATTTGTGGCCTTATGATCAGGGGTAGTTTCCAAATAGATTAGGGTGATCTTTGGAAGAGTTTGTGGCCTTCAAATAAAATGGTAAATGGATTGTTTGAGGTAGGTGGTCCCTTGAGAATGATCCTATGGAATTTTCATTTTTTTATAATCATGTGACTTTTGTGGTATTTCTTACAAGGGATATTTACTTTTAAAATTAAATAAATTGTTTAATTAAAATTTTATGTCCATGGATAATTTTTAAAAAGTGTCGAAGGACACTTTTGATTGTTGTGTAATGGCTTCATTACCTCAGTCATCGATGGATCAGAACATGATTATATATTTTACCTTTTGAGATATAGAAATATATGGGATAACCAAAAATAAATTTAATGAGAATAATTTATCTTATTATGTGTTATTTTGTGACCAAAAAGTAGGGGGAAGTAACTAGTTTTGATGATTTTCCTGTTTAGGAAATTTTAGAACCTTGAGATTACCTTAAAACATTGGTCTACCTGAGATGAGAATAAGGTGGGTGTTCTTCCTCCATAGAGGTGATTACCTTTGTAGGTATAACCCATAGAGAATTACGGATAGGTTTGGTGTGAGGTACGAACTAGAGATGACTTGCGTTGTGAGACAGTATATGTGTTATCTCTTGAGATCATTTCTGGTGAGGCTTTTCCTATTGGGATAGTGAGGTTGTGATTTGATTATGGTGATACCTAAGGATGTTAACACCCCTATGTGATATTATTTTTCTTGGGAGATGAGAACATAATATAAGAACCCTTGTTGTGTTTCCTAATAGAGATGTGATCTATGGTCCCCTGCATGTGTCCCTATGATATATCTATCCTTGAGAGGTTTTGTCTTGGAATTTGAAGTGATGAAAATTGGTGTCACCTTTGAACACAGATTAATGATACATTCTTGATGAGTTTTTAATTATTATTAATCACATATGAGTTCCTATTATAAATCATCATATATAATGATGATTATAGAACATTCATGATTATCTCTTAGGTTTCAACAATGATTCATAATGATAATGGAATGCTCATGATCACATTGTAGGATTTGGTGATAGTGGATGGTGATTATTGATCACATAAAATTACATATTATGGATTTTATTTAACCCCGATAGCTAAAAAATTCCCATGAATACCTCATGGGATTATTTATTTATTCCTAATGACTATATAATTTTTATTATTACATTATAGGTTTTTCTGATTCCATGTTATGATTATTCATCCATTAGGATTACCTCATGGGGATCGATGTTATGTTTTATCACTATTGACCACATTAGATCACCTCATTGGGATATTATTGTATAATGATAATTTTGTTATTTATTTGAAAATTTCTAGGAATATGAAATTTACACCTTCTACTATATAGTCATTAGCAAACTGTTACTTTGGTATTATTTCATGACATGTTATGTGACACTCGAGCCCTGGCCGAAATAGGTTTGTTTGAATCCCAAGTTTAATAAAAGAACCTGATGATAAAAATTAGTTTATTCATGATTATGTGCTATTTATTTATTTATTTTAAGAATATCACAAGTATACACATCATTTATTTCTCATGTGTACTATAAATTTAATTTTCTTTACTGATTAGTACTCACGCACTTCTTGGGAAGCCATAACACTTGGGTACTTGAGCAGACCTTAGTGTTTTTAGGATATGGTTTTGTTGAGGAATATAGTGCCTTGGTAGAGTTGGATATCCAAGACAAGATTCATATATTGGATGTGTTATGATTATTGTATGGATTTAGATCCATAGTTTCATTAATATCTTTTTTATATTCCATGTCTGTGATCGGCCCAATGGGTGAACAATGTTGCATTTTTCATGATAGTAAATTTTTATGGGTGATTGATTCCACATTCATATTATTATTATTATTATTATTTATTACATTTATAACCACCACATAATCAATTAGTTATTATATAGGATGATATTTGGTTATTTTTAACTATTGTTATTCACTTACAGTTGGGGTTGCGCTAGAGTGTTAAACCCCGTAATCTGGCATCCAAAAGATTATGATTGGAATCATGGAAACCCCATTTGGGGATATGCAATGTGGGTAGTGACACATGAATTATGAATACGTTTAGTGACACATACATAACTCAGGACTAGTGAAAAATATATGATCTTACAATCATGATGGTTCACTTGGACTTCGATCTATTTTCAAGGGCCACATGACCTTGGTCCTACAGGCTATTTTATGGGTCTCCCCTTACTAGATAGAATGATTTCATTTCTTTGATAATAAGTAGTGTATTTAACCCCAATAAAAAATATATCTATGATTATTCACTTTGATAAGAGGGTGTAGTACCCAATGGTACTACTCATGTCCCCCATTTCTATTCAAGGACCATTACCGTATGAGGAGGTTTAATTGAGGCCATCTGGAGAATCCCCTCATATGGCCATCTCTTAGTGTACCTAGTCTATGGGTGTGACATTAAATGTGGTGATGATCATCAAGCGGTATACATATGTTAGTTTCCAAAAAAAATCAAAATATTATGAGGTCGTATATTGGATATGTCTTAATCCTCAATGGATAATTTTTTAGCTAGAAAAGATCGTTGTATCCAATGGTCAATCATATTATAGTAGTGTATGAGTATATTGTGTCTTTTTATACTTGTGTGCATAAACAACTTCATTAAAGGTCATGATACCATTCCTAGCTTTAAATATGTTTTTACATTATATTTTGATAATATTGAATCGATAGGCCTCAACAAGGTGGCAATGTAACTTTAATAGATAAATCACATATTTCCCAAGTATCGCATCTAGAATGATTCTTTAAAAATATTGGAGGTTAAAAAAATAAACTTATACACAAAAAGAGGACTTGGTATACCTATATACTAAGTCTTTATCTCCGCAAATGCATGAATATATGTGAGAGATAGAAAAAAAAGTTAATAGGTTGTGGATCTATCCATGTGGGATTTTGTTGGGGTTGGTTCCTTGGAACCAACTACATTGTACAATTGATTAAATATATATATTGAGACATTAAAATTAATAAATATCTTATCAGATGTTGAGGGTTCTACTTTATATCATTAAATTGATAATTTCTTTACAGTATCAATCGAATCTAATGGACACAGAAGTTCCCCTCTATACTGGAATCCTTAAAGATCTATGATGATATTCATAAATATATATTGTTTGATAAGATGAAATATATTTTCCAAGACACGTATTTTTTGATATATCACGTGTAGGGGGTCATAATATATTGATTCTTTTTCTCATGAACTTTTCACTTTATAATTCCCAAAAGAGGGTGTTATGAGAACATACACACCTATCAAAATTCCATACGTTAAATATTTCAACAGATATTCTTATCCACATATGTGTGTATTGGTCTTTATAATTGTTATTATTATTCATGTATCTCATGAGTCACATTATTTTATATATTTGAGAAAACAATGATTTGTTATACTATAAGAGAGGTATGATACTTTCGGTTAAAAAATGATATTAAACTAATGAATAAATCAATAAAGGAATTATCATTTACTTGTTAATGAAATTAGATATATTATGACAATTGATTAGAATAGAACTATCTGATTATTTATGTGGTTATGGTGGTTTTATCAACTAATTAATTTAAATAAAATTAATGAATAATATTCTGGTATATTAGTCGATGACACAAGTATACAAACTAATGGATGTGATATCAAAATACAGAGATTATACTACATGGTGAGCATACACAAGAGGGTTTTTATATTATGAAATTTACATATTTTTATATGTGTTCCTTGAATTTTTTTAGAAGATAATCTTGTACTTTAAGAAAATTAAGCAAATTACACTACAAAGGAGGCGTAAAGGGTCAAAAAATAAGTGTATCTAGAATCTCAACAAAATTCTATATGAATTTAAAATTAGAATAAATATTTTTCTCTAATTTCAATGAATAATGTTTATTCTAGTAATTTTTTTCATATAATAAATTATTGAATGAATAATACATTGATATTAATTTATTGGAAAAATAGTTATTACTCAAGTTTTTATAATTTCTGATGAATATTAACTATCTTAGTAAAAAGTATTGATAGAAATGGTATATTTAAAATGGATTAATAAATAAATTATATTTAAATATCCATGAGTTATTCACATAACATGAAAATTATAATTAAAATATTCTTATTATTCGATGTTGGGTTCACATAGAAATAAGGTAATGGTTAAGAGACATTTTATAGTAACTTGTTCTTTGACCAATGTATTTAATGCCAACTATATAATTTCTATTTATTTATATCATTTTGAAAAATAAATATTATCCATATAATTTTATCAATCCTAGATATAACACCACATAGATCACTCTCAATAATTAAGATCCTCAACCCTACTCCTCCCACTCAAGAGTCTAAGAGAACTAAATAAATTAATTCTAGTTCAAGATAAATTCTAGTTATGAGGAATAGGAACAATACAAGGTTATTAGTCTTCATCTCAAGTAGGTGATGATCCAGCTATGACATTCTAAGTCTCGTGGAATATGTGTGGATACCGCTGGAGGGATTTTATACTTGAATCTTTTAGAAAAAAGAATATATTTTTAGTGTTCTGAAATGATTTAAAAATGATGAAATTTAAGACATACTAATGTTATTCCAATATACTTTATTTAATTTGGATGCACACCAAAATCCTAATTTTTTTATTTTTTATAAAGTTTGTTGAAATTTTTAATAAATTTATAGATTTTTTTATAAGTTTTTTATTCTATCATATGAAATTATTCTAATTATTAATGTCAAATTATAAATTCATATATTCTGTATGAACTGTTACAGAAATATTGTTTGTGTGAATTTATTTATATTTGAAAGTGGACAGTTGAAGACACTCACCAATGTCATACATTTGAATCAAAGTACTATGATGAATAATTATTGTTAGATTGAAAGACATATAAGAAATTTTTATAACTCGAATGAAGGCATATTATTAAAATGGAAGAATCAAGATAATTTCATGTGATCTATGTGAAGTCTTAAAATGAAGATTTATAACCATAATCACATTATTTATTCAGAATAAAGTCATATAATTTGACTGAAGTCATATGGTCAGAGTGAAGTCTTGTAATCTGAATAGAGTCTTAGGATTAGAATCAGTATCTTGTGATTATATTCCAAGTTATATGATCCCAATCCAATTATTATTATTTGAATAAAATCATATACTAATTAAATTTACCATGATTGATTTAAAAAAATCCAATGTCTTATGAAATGATGTCTTTTGATGCTAAAGTCGCACAAAGAATGGTATTTTCATATATTTTACAATATTTTTTAGGAAATAATTACCATAATTTTATATTGGGAGAAGTAAAATTTTATTTTAATTTTATAAAAACTGGGGATATATGAATTAGGAAAAGATGAATTAAATAAATAATATATTTCTATGGTATAATATTGTTCCATGGAAGACTAAATATATACTCAATGAATACCTCTATTTTTCTATTTTTAGAGAAGATGTATCGTGAAAAAGAAAAACCATATTATTATTATTATTATTACCCTCATCCATTTGAATTAATGTTGGGATGTTTTGAATAAAAAATAAGTAGTTCTATTGTTACGAAAGAAGTCCTAGATATGTTATATTTTATGTTTACCCTTATAGCTATATAGAAAACCAAAAATACATTTTTTACTAGTGTTTAAATTAATGTTTCATCGATAAAAAACAAAGTTTATTCTGTGAGACTTCAAATTATACACATTTTTAATAATATTAATCATTTATTATCAATTTATACCTATAATTAGGTAACAAATATTCTATCCCTTTCCATATATTCTTTTACTAAAAGTTTACAATCCTTTTATTGAGGGTAGAGAAGACAATAAATAGGTATTATAATGGGTGTTCTTCTTTGAATATTCTTTAACATTTATATATTGTTATAATTTCATGAACTAAGATGATAAAACCATTGGAAATGGGATAGTTGATTAAAAATCACTAAACTCATATTGATTTTAGTTGATTGGATTAGAGCCAGTTGCTCTTACTCTGAACCACTATAAATTATTTTTGTCCTACACTTTAATTTCTATTTTCTTGTTCACTACTATTTTAAAATAAGAAAAATGTGTATTTTAATTTTAAAATTTTAAAATGGTTATTTTATGTGGGAAAAAAATTCAAATATCTCAATTCACCCCCACCTGAGTAATTTTTCAATTCCTTATGTGATAATAAATTATATTAATGTTGTGACCCTTGAGTTCTCAATTTTCAGCAGTTGAATTCTTAATTTCATTCATTTTTATACATTTAATGATTACAAATAAGGAATTTTTATGATTTGAGAACAATTATTCAACAATGAAAAACTATTATTTTTTAAAATCATGGATGATAATTTATTTGAAGATACTTATTTTGAATGATCATATGAAATAAATAAATCCATATAAATTTTCAATATGAGAACCTTAGAAGTGGGATGCTACACAGAATTATGAGTTTGATTAAAATTCAACGGCTATGAATAATATAATTGGGTTCCTCAATGTGATAAAACTCATGAGATGTTGAATAGTGCTTCTATTTCTTATAAAGGGATAGATAATGTTAGAATAGTCAGATATAATAGTTTTAATTTGAGGTTTGACACATTAAGAATAGTTGAAGGTGAATGTCTCACTCAAATGAATTGAAAATTAACTAAGATTGTTACTGATATAGATTAATTTCATACTATAATTTAAGAATCTGATTATGAATTGAATGTTTTCAATGTTATACAATATAAATGGTTTTGAATTTTAACTACAATAAAAAAATCATCTCTAGTTAAATATATCAAGATAAAGGACTTTATACGAACTCATAAGATGTGTGAATGAGAAATGATAAACTAATTTGAAGATACAATATTATTTATAATATAAAATCTTTCCTTGAATATTTATGCTTTTATGGATGATAATAACTCAAAACAAAAATTATTATTATACACAGCTGATGAAGGAGACTCAAGCTATTTTGAATCTAATAGTGAAGTTTTTTTGTTTATAATGAAATTTAAATGGGTATGTAACAAGGGAAGAGGATTAAAAAAATTCTTTATCTAATAAATTTTTTGTTGGATGTTCAATAGAGATAAGATTCTATAAATTAAAAAATCATGGACACAAAAGCCAGATTTTTCACAGCTTAAAGTGAAGAATAAATCAAAAAATATGTTTCACATAAAGTAATATTATAAGAAAAATAAGAAGAATAAGGAAATTAAATCCACGTATAGAGTTTATGATGACTCTTGTGATGATTCACCTACTGAATCCTAAGCTTAACATTCTATATAAAATTATTATTTTGACATTGTAGTATAAGTATAATAAGTTGAACTTGTTTACTCTTTTAAATTTTAATTTATAGTAAAAAATCATACTTTTAAAGAATTACATGAGTATTTCTCAATTTAAGAAGAAAAATATGAATCTTACATGAAACATTACAAGGATATTAAAAGTCAAATATGCCTATTATCCAAGAAAAATACATCTTAACTAAATAGTTAGTGGTTTTCTATCAATATTGGATAAATCTATTTTTTGTACTAAACTTGACATAATGATTATGATTTTTCCATATAAGGTTAAATACCTTTATGATTTTTATGTGTTTTTACTAGGGGATGAATTATAAAAAACAAATAATAGGTAAGAACCCCGAAAAAAATGGAATATGATGTAATATTGAATGGCCTAAGCTATATCAAAATTACTCTATGCCCTGTTCTAAAGTAAAAAGTATATCCATCATCAATAGTTTTCAATTCGGGGATATTGAAAATTATTAAAATTATTTTTACCTTATTAAACCTAAATTTTTTTTGGTGTTAAACATGCAGTTATTTTAATGAATACATCCAAATACATAGTAAGAATATATTTATATGTTAAAGAGATATTGATTCCAAAATTGTTAGTTTTTCTGACATTATTAGATGTTGGAGATTTTTTATAAAAAAAATGGTATTCCATAATTACTTTTTATTGGAATAAATATATAGTGGACACTATGAAAATTGGTACATGTGGAGTGGTTGTTCAATTAATATAAGTGGAGACATTGAAAAATTCCACCTACTATCAAATATTGATGGAGGCAATGCCACTTTCGAGGATAATATTGAGGGAAAAATCATAAGTCTTTATTTGTTAGGGGGTCCATATTTAGTACTCATTGACAAGGATAAATATATTTATGTCATGAAACATAACTTAATATGTATTTCTAAACATTATTATGATGGATTTTTAGTTTATTTTTCTAATAATTGTTTTTAGTTTTTAAAGATAAGCTACTTAGATTTAAAACACCATGAACTGAAAATTTTTACCCCATATATCTATTTTATATTGAATATAATGTGAACTCATTGAATATATATGTAGATTAATCTTAGATTTTTCATTGGATATATGGAAATTGAAACATTTATTATTTTTGAAAACTATCTAATATGTAATTGAATGCTTATTTTTTCATCATAAATTCGATAAAAAAGAAACTATGTGAAAATTTACAAATGCACAAGAAACCCAAAAATTATTTTAAACCTATTAATATTTTACTACTTCTATTTTATTAGATCTTATTCATTTTAATTTTTATATATACTATTGAACTACATTCCTATGTGATTTTTTTATTTTTTTATTATTTTTAATGATATAGTTGAGTTTTCTTTTTTAGGATTAAGATTCAAGCTTGTTTCGCATTTATAAATTTTTATATGATAGTAAATAATAAAAAATAACATAAAACTTTTTCCATGAGATGTCACCATTGGGTGGAGTTTGATAATTATGAGTTTAATTAATTTCTCCCAAAAAATTTAATTAAACAAACCTCTCTACCAATAGGAATCATCAAATGAAAGGTCTGGTTGAAAAGCATAATATGTCCTTGAAAAAAAATTGTAAAAACTATTTTATGTAAAATATAATTCCAACTCATTTTTGTGATGATGTTATTGAAACATGATACTAATTCATAAACACAGTTCATAAGATGAATATCTTGTAGAAAACATCCTATGAGCTATGTAATAAAATACATCCAATCGTCAGGTACTTCAATGTTTTTTATACAAATTTTACATAATGAACACCAAGTATTATCTTGGTATATTTGCCCGAATTTTTTTGAAGGAATATTCCATGGATATTATACCACTCATAAAGCCTATAGAGTTTCTAAAAAATGTAAATGATAATAAAAGAATCTACTCATTTCAGATATTATTAAAGTGATACCTTTTTGCATTTGAAAATTCATGTTGATAATGTTAGTATTCTTTTGAAAACACGATCCTTGAACAACTTTTTTATGTTGGAAATTATGATGATCTAGAAAAAGATCAGGCACAATCACATTATGAAAGAGTAAAACCTGATGACCCAAAAAACGTATACCTTGATACAGCAAAACCCTAAAAAACCACCCTTTGGGGACTATCATTAGAAGCCTAAATAATGGGATTATGACATGAAGTCATATTGGAAACATAATTATGTTCTATGTTTGTTATGAAATAATTATCCTAAAACCATAAAAAAACTATTGTTTATGATAGTTTATTATTAGCAAAAAATTAGGTTTCAAAATCATTCAAGAGATACAAATTATGTTAAATAGTCGATAAGACCTCTTAATATATTATTATTTGAACTAAATGTGTAGTTGGAAATAAGTTGTATGAACAAGGTATGATCACTAGAAATAATGTTAGAATAGTATCAAAAGGTTTTAAACAAGATTTAGGAATATATTTTGAGATATTTTACCCAATTTATAGGAAATAAGAAATTAGAATTATTCAAGCTTATTAATCTCATTTGAATGTTAATAATTTCCATATGGATGTTAAATAAACTTTTATAAATGGATTTTTAAAAGAGTAAGTCTATATTCAACAACTATAGGGTTTTAAAAATCCCTAATATAGAAATTTTGTTTTTAAATTATAAAATATTTTTATGGTCTTTCGAAAACAACAATGGATTGGTATAAAAGGATAAGTTCTTTACTTTCTTCAAATGGGTTCTCTATGGGATTGAAAAACCCAAATTTGTTTAGTAAAAAATTATCAAAATGTATTTTACTTTAATAAATTTTCTTTTGATGATAACATTCTGGATTAACCAAATCAATAGGTGTGTAATGATTTTTTAAAGCCTGTGAAAATAGATTTAGAAATGAGTATGATGGTTGAGTTATATTTCATTCTTGGTTTTCCTATCGTTCAAAATGATTATGGAAAGTGATAGTAAATACATATATGATTTACTTAAAATGATTAAACATTAAAATATTTAGATTCATTCAACTCCTATGAGTTCTAAAATTGAACATGAATTAGATGATGATTATAGGATAGTTGAAAATAAGTTGTATAGAGGAATAATTGTATATATTTTATATATACCTATTGTGTTGATTCCAAATTTTTTAAAAATCCACTTTCAACTAGATGAAAATTTGAATAAAGGAGTGTTTGGAAATTAAAAATTATCACTGAAGTCATATACCCAAAAAAAATAAATCATTAATACAAGATTGGGTTGTTCCATAGATCTCTTAGACGAACACATAAGATCCTTATTCTGTTGTGGTTTAAATCCAAATACATCATGAAAATGCTACAAAATAAGTGAAATTAGTGTAATTCGTGGCCATGAGGTGAACCAGTAACACGGTAGAATGATTCCAAAATCTTACACAGAAGCCTTAGGCAGTCGTGATATGTGAAATTCATTTGTGTATGTAAAATGGATATTTTAAACATATGTATAATTATTCTATTTTATGGGAATCATTGCTGGATGACTAAGTGGATTACCCATGCTTTATTGGTTTCCCACAACATTTAGTAGGACTTTCCTATAAATACAAAAAATATATTCCCGTAAAGAGACAACAAGATTGGGGGTGGATAAAGAGGCTTTCATATAGATTTATAAAGGGACATAAGGTGAGGATTTAGAAAATTAGCTCATTTGGATGATCTTCCAAATTTTAAAATTACTTGAAATGTATAGGTGAAACCAAAACATTAAAAATTAATAATTCATGATAATGAACTTTCACACATAAAAAGAATACATGATACATGCCCCTGAAAATCATTCAATGTTATTAATTCCACATGATTCAAGATTTATTCATTGATTATTGATAGATACATCATTTTATCATCGGATAATACCATTGTGTGATTGTGTGATTCCCATATAACATGACCATGTGATCCCAACCTCTCACATTTTCCCATTCATGGTTTCCATTTATTGGTTTTCCTCTCACGAATTCCCCATGAATAATCTTCCTACTACATGATATTTCTTCCTAAAATAGGGGGTATTTAGAAAATTACATGTCCCAACTAATCTAATTGTGCATTCCATAAAACCCCCATAGTCTTCTTATTCTAAGAAAAAATATTGAACAAGAAAAATTGAAAACTCCTTCAAAGACACCAGACGTGCATGGTCAAGGTATGACTGTTATAAATTACGTATTATATTATATTTTTCAATGATTAAATAAGGCTCTATAACATCACCCCTAATGAGTATAAACCTTAAGGGAATCAATATTTTTCATCCCTATGAAGATTAGGGTCTATATTTTGATGACATTAGAGCAATTTCTACGAGCACATGATGGATTTATTCTCCAATAAATTGATTGGTTTAGATAAGGGAATCCATAAAGTAAACCCTTAGTATTTAATTTAAGGTATCACACCCCAGAACTTCATATACCACCATTTCAATCAATAGGCATGAAAATGGTGGGATGGGATTCTTCATTTAGTGTATGTCCTAGTCCTCATCACCTCCCAGTCAATGATTCCATCAACGATGAATATGTGGAAGATAGAGAATGAATTTTTACTTCATCCCAATGTGTAAGTACTGTATAAATATAATTGTGTAATTTTATTGATCTTTTACTAATTTTTTGTTTCTCACAATTACTATGAGTCATACGGTCTTTGAGGTTTAAGTTGATCAAGACTGAAACATGATTTAAATGGTCCATTTTGGGATTACTTTTTAGGTGAATTCCCTAATCACATCCAATAAATAAAACCTTATATTTATATTCCTCATTAAAATACAAATGTTACCCCTTTCATGATAAATTATTCCTTGTAGTACTATGTCAAACTATGCGGAAAATATCCTTACCACAGGGTGATAAAATGGGTTGTATTGTCCCGTCACACAACTATAAATTATGTCACTTGAACATCATGGGATATGATTCCTACTCGAATAAGATATGTTTTAAGACACTTTTATGTTAAATCCATATTTCATAATATTTTATTTCCCATAATATCATGCCTCAAACAAAGAAGTGATATTCTCTTTGTGCCCCCAATATTTTTCTCTCTAGGCTATATTTCCTATAACTCTTTTCCACTTTGGGCTATATTCCAATTGGGGAATTATTAAATCACATCATTATATAATCCTAAAGAAATATACCTCACATATAGGACTATATCCTTGACACTCAAATATTTATATTCTTTTCATTTGAAATAAACCTATGTTATTTTATAGAATTCTTTGCACACAACCTGAATACTAAAGGAACCATGATATAGTAATCCTTTATAACCTAGCCATTAATTTTAAAGGTATGAATCATAATAAATACATTATTAATGGAATGTATAAATATTTTAAATAGTCAAAATTTATTGATTAATATAAAATAATTAATTCTCAATTTTCAGTGAAATAGTTTTTTCTTTTAAAAGATGTTTTTTCCAAAATGGTTTTATTTCTTTTTCTATAGAGACATTATCACTAATTTAAAAAAAAATCATGAAATTTATTTTAAGGAAATTAATATCAATTTTTAATTATAAATTTTAATATTATATTATTTTTGTGTTTAATTATTTTTCTAAAAATATAAATGACTTAGTTAGTAGTGAAAAATAACTTTTTTTTGTAAAACTTTCCTATCCTTTCATGAAATGAAAAAAACATAAAAGTTGCACTATGATATTAAATTTTTATTAATGTAACATAAGTATCATTTAATTAAAAATAATATAATTAATTAAAATGAAATCATAATTATTCTTTATTTTTTTGTTATTCTATTTTTGGGGATCAGAAACATGTTTTCCTAAAAAATTGTTTCATATGGGCAATGTGATTTTATATTAAAAAATAATATCAATATCCACTTATTTATGGTTTTATTGAAAATTATATGTTATATATTTAATAAAATATTTTAATATTATTTATATGTTTTTTACAATGCATGGAATGAATGTAAATTTGGGTTTATGCTTAAAAATGCATTTGTTAAAAAGCAGGTCTTCATTGCGTTTTACACACTTATTTAGAATTTTATTATACCAATTATAGAACATTAATCTTTTAAAATAGATTATATTTTTTTAATATGAATTATTATCTTAATTTTATTGTTTCAATATAAATTTTTTTCAAAATAGAATATATAAAAAAAATAGTAACATTGGTTGAGGTTAAAATAGGTTTACCGGGTAGAGGGTTAAACATATATATAAGAATAGAAAGGCCACAAAAAATATTATAATTCATATTTTTTTAACAAATTTCTAACTTATATTATCTTAACATTTAATTAATTGTCATTTGATACCACATTCTAATGAATGTGATGTTATATTATTGAAATCTTTTAAGTAATTCCATATGTGTTTCTCCCCTAACATATAAAAGAGAACATATTCTCCTCTCTTATTTAGAATTTTTTTTTTTGAATTTAATAGTGTAAGATAGATACCACAAGATATTATAATATTACTTATTTTCATCCATAATCCTCTAATATTATTTTAAGACCCATCTTTCAAGGATTATGTTAAAAGATAACCAAAACCTCCTAAAGAAGAGGTACAAATGTTAATTTACTAATATCTTTAAATTTTATTTTTTCTTAAAAATTATATGAAATGTTTGTGGCCACAAAATAATTATTATTCAGATATCATAAATATACTAATGTTTAATTTTGAATATGGAATAACCAGTTCATCCCACTTCCCTATAAAATTGGAAACGATTGTATCACTCATTTGTATGTGTGAACTACCGCCTCTACAAAGCGATGTGATCCATTTTCTACCACTATATTCCATATATGGTTATTATGATGGATTTAGTGTAAATATATTATATTTATGAAATAAAAATGGTTTTCTAATAGTCTATTATTATTTATTCCTTTCCAATTCCTTCTATTGAGTATTTGAAAACATCACTCAGGTGTGTGTATGGACTATCATCTCCGTGAAGTGATGTAATTAATTGTTTGTAATAACATTATATGAATGGTTAAAAAGGTGTATAACCTGATTAAATATTATCATAATGACATTCTAAAATTTTTCTAGATTATGGAATCGTTATTAAATTAAATGGTATATAGTTTCTAAACCGAATCAAACTTGAAAAATGAAACAGTTGACACCCATAAACAATGATTTAAAAAAATTATAAATAAGTGGATATTAAAAAAATATAAATGGAAAATATATTTTATTATTAGATGTATTATGGATAAATTTTATAATTATAATAATTTTAAATTTATTATTCATGAGGTAATATTTCTTACAAAGAAATATGAACTTGAGATGATTATTTTTTATTCAATATATTTTCTTAATAGTATTGTTTGCGCTTATATTTATAAAGATGAAATTATAAGATCTACTTCTACAAAATATTATCCACTCTATTGTACTATGTTTATTTCAAGATATTACTTGTTTCCTTCTGTTTTCCTCTATTTATGTACTTAAGAGACAGAAAGAATTTTCATTAGGAAAACTGACTTCAGTTTCCTGTTTAGTCAGGGAAATTTTTTTATATCAATATTATATTTAAATTTTTTTCATGAATTCTTTTCCAATTATAAAATTATTTTGTTATTATATTTTTACCCATGATTTACTTTTAAGAAAAATTATTGAAATGAATCTTCTTGTGATTTTTCGAACATGAAATTTTTTACTCTACTAAAAATCAGAAAAGAGTTTGTTTTAATGTATACTTCCAGAAATTTTTTTCCAATTACCATGAATTATATTGACTTTTAATCAACATTTAGAATTTTCAATTTTTATATTTAATGAAAAATCTTTTCTTAGTATTTTAGAAATTTTTAAATTTTTAAAAAGTGTTTTTAGAAATGGTAAGGGTATTTTATCCAATAAATGAGTCGGTGATCATTTAAAGGTATTATTATATATAAAAACATCAATTTAAGTTTCTTAATATTTAAAGAGGATATGATAAAATTTTACATTCGTTATTGTTTCTCTCGAAGAAGGATATTAATTATGATGATGGAATTTTGATCGGAAAAAATGATTTCTTCGATACAAAAAGAATGCACTGAACGTGAATCTATTAATTCAACATCTTCAAACCATTTCTCTTCTTCTAGGTGGACTTATAGGGGCAACTCCACCCTAGATGCTGATGGAGGATACTTTTCCCCCTCCTCCCTCCCTAGATCCTAGTGATTCCCATGGAATCCCTCCACCTAGCCTAGTGTTTGGATCTCTGGTCCTAGATTACCTGATCTCTTCCTTCATTGAAGCATCCTCCCTCATCTCCAAGACTTTGGGATCACATTTTGGTATGGCAGTTCCACTCATTAGGATTTTTCAAAGATTCGTGAACTCATGGGATTTAACAGGATCGACCATAGTTTCATTCTCTTTCCAATCACTCCCCTTTACTCCTCACCTTGAAATCTAGGATTGATGGCAGTGATCGCTTCTTATTCTCCAACCAATGGCCATAGTAAACCAATTATGAAAAAATAGACATCGGCTCTTGGAAAAAATCCCATGCAGTGTAGATCATGGAATGAATTTTTTAATAAGCTCTACTGCCAGAAGAAAGAACTATCCTCTTGAAACATCTCCCGAACTACGAGTTCTCCATACCTAGATTTCCTCAAAAAGGATATTGCCTCTGTAGAATCCATTTTGGAAGATGTGTGGGATTATAATTCCTTTGTATCCCCTACCCAAAAAAACAACCAACTAAAGAAAATGTTACTCTAAAATGAGAGGTTATCCCATGAGCACTCCAGGGACACTTGGATTGGGTATGGAGACAAAAATACAACTTAAATTCATACATGTTTAGTAGGGGAACTTTTTTGTTGTTTCTCCATCATTCTTCTAGATGATGGATCCTTCTCTAACAATCCGGTGGTGGTGTGAGATATGGTTTATTGATTCATCAATTCACTTTTTGGTTAATATAACACTTTTATGAAGAACAGCTACTCAGATGGTCAGGGTGACTTCTCCAAATCCATCCCGAATATGCTGTATCTAAAAATCTATTTCACATTAGAGAGTCTCGTTGATGAGAAAAAAATATGTGATTTTATTCAGTCCCTTAATCATGGCTGATCTCCATCCTAGGATCCTTTTATGTGAATTCCTCAGACACCATCACAATTGACCACATTTAATCCTTTCATGATTTTTTCTATGGTGGTCAACTCCTTTAGGTTACAAGTTCCACAATAATGGTCCTCATTCAGAAAGTGAACAAACCCACTTCCATAAGGTAGTTTAGGCCAATAATCATGTGTAACTTTAGTTATAAAGTCCTTGATTAAATAATCATTAGGAGCCTCTCTCACAAAATTCACACCTAGATCTCAATTGAGCAAAAAGGTTTCACCAAGTGAAGATATATTCTTGGGGCTATTATAATTGAATAGAAAATTAGTGGAGACATCAAAAAGTAAATAGTGGGATAAATTATTGTTATCAAATGTGATATGGACTAGGACTATGATAGAAAAAAGTCGAATTTATTATCTGTGTATTGAGGTTCATGGGATTTTCAGACCACATGATTAATCTTATCTTCCATAGGTATAGGTCTCCTAGGTTCTCAATTATCATTATGGGAAGATATTTTGGTTTCTTTAAGTCAGTATGGGGTAAAACAAAGAGATCCCCTTTTCCCCAGAATATTCATTATAGTGTAGGATGCCCTTAGAAAACAACTTGATCACAACATGCTTCTGGTTACATTTGGCCCTTCCTTTGAAGGCATCAATTCCATGGGGTCTCACACCTCCTCTCCACAGATGACATAATGTTTTTTTATTAATGGATGCAGATATCCTGTTATAGGCTTCAACAATCTCATGGTCGAGTACTCCAAGTGGAATGGGAATGTCATCAATAGTGACAAGTAATATGTTTATATCTCTAATTTCGACACAAAGAGGAACACTAAGCGTATGTAATCCATGCTTGGTATTCATAGAATAGTCATTTAAATGGATTGCCTGGGTGATCCACTTACTCATAGAAGAATCCACATACACTATTTTGAAGGCACAATTGATATGTTTTCTAATCATATTAAAAATTAGACAAATATCTTCCTTTAATTTGGAGGACATATTACCCTTGTTAATTTCATTTTGAATTCCATTCCAATTCCCATCCTCTCCATTCTCATGGTCCTCAAGGATTCCCATCATTATATTTAGATTATCTTGACATATTTTATTTGGATGCCCATGTAGATGGAAGATTTCAGTGGCTTCGTAGAACAGTTTATCTAAACCCACTACTAATGAGGGAATGAATATAAGAAATGTTGTGGAAATGATGGTATCTTTACTAGGTAAAATAGAATGGGACTTGATTGATGGACTCTCCCTCTAGAGCCGGATTATCATTAATGAATATGGAAGTGGCATGAATTTTCCTAAAGTAAAATCCTCCCTTCTGTAGTCGAATATCCAAGGTCACATCCCAAATCCCAATAATCTTTCACACTGGATTGTTGGTGTGGGGGATATCTTCTTTTGGAACCACAAATATGAGGGATATGTTGTGGGCTCCCAAGGATGTATGACCTAGAAGGATTCCTTCACGGAAGCCAACCGATAACCTTTATTCATTTAGGTTGTGTTTTACCCCAACCAAAAAATGATTTTTTATAGAATTATTATCGAAGATGGGACTGACTCATGTATCTTTATGGGCTCTATATCAGGAACATTTTCTACAATGGTTTACAAGTTTTCTCTTAAATTCTCTCATATCCATGATCTCTTGGGAGATCTCTTTTGGTGTGATGAAATTTCAATTAAATATAGCATCATAATTTGGAGCATTTGCTAACATACCATATCCACATATGTGATTGTAGAAGGTAAATTTATTTTTTATGATATCTAGGTTCTCATTCGGCTAGGTCCATATGGATCAATCAACCAAGCACTTGTTCATTCTATGAGACTCGATGATCAGACTATAGAAGACATGTGAAATCACTATTTTTACATTTCATGTGAATTCCATTAAATATTTTCATTTCAATGGGTTCCCATGGAGTTGGTTCCAACACTATTTAGAGGAATTCACAATATCTTCCACTCAGAGTGGGTTTTTGTTGTACCTATGATGCTCACAATTGGGTTCAGCAAAATGAAGTCCCCTTTTCGAGAATAAATTTGATGGCCAGGGCCATATGCCTCAAATTGGAGATCTTTAATATTATTAAGCAATTTTATAAGGATACAACCTTTATTAATATTAAGTTTAATAAGGGTGATATTACTCTTTCTAGAAACACCTCCCAAGGCCATTGGATCAACTAGAACCCTCCCCTCTATGACCTCAAGCATAACACTAATGGATCATGTTGTTGAGGTATCATGTGGGGGGGTAGCTTTTGTTTGAGATCACAAAGGGTATGTTTAAATTTCATTTAGTTCATCCTTTAGAAATGATGATTCATTAGTTTATGAGGAAAATTACAACCTTAGTGTTCTTTTCTTTTTCCATTCTAAAGGTATTACCTTAGCAATGTTTGAATCAGACTCTAAGATCATTCGTGACTATCTAAAATGTATCATTTCCACCTAATGGAAGATCACTTATTTGATCTGAAACTGCAAGAAGTACATCAATAATAGGATGTATATTATTCACACTAGGCTCAAAGGGAATATATTTTTCTTATTTTCTTACCTCTAGGGTGTCCATTTACCCCCATCTTGTATCCTACTATAGCACTGGCTCCTTCCCATCAAGATGTGCTCACCATGTTATTGCGAATTCCCTTGGCCTTCATTATTATGGACCCCTTATGGTTTTACCCCTACTTTTCCCCTATATTAATAAAACATTTTTTTACGTTGATGAAATATTGAGGATACTCATTTTCTGTTCCATGGTTTAAGATATGATTAAATTATTGATTGGAGAATAACTTCACAGAATTTCAAGGGGTGGGGGGTGAAATGAGTTCATTAAATTTTTATACCTTGAAATCACCCTCTTTACCATATGATAATATTTGATCCTATATGGAAATATAACCCGAAAGAGAAAGATAAAATGTAATATATTTATAGTGGTTAGGTAGAACAAATTACTAGTCTACTCCATATATCATTAACTACAAGATATTTATGATTTTCACAAGTACCAATCCATTTTCTAGGGACTACTTGTCATTTTCCCAGGGACTACCAAAAATAGAGTAATGATCCATAAAATCTTAAAATAAAGGATATTTGACCGAGATCCCATGTGGATTTTCAATACACCATCCTTAAACACACAGTTGGAAGAGTGTCCACATCCAATACTAGTAATGAACAAATAAAGTATCACAAATGAAGCTCATGGTTTCAAGACACAACTAACAAAAAATAATACTTCACCATGAGAGAAGATAGGTGTGGATAGTAGCTCGAAGATATTTTTCTAAAAAAATAATAATTATTTTTATAATGTAGTTGTAGATCACTTAAATATTTTCCTTATTTTTCTTAGAATAGAGTAACAACACATTATCTTTGAGAGAGAGAGAGTGTGTGTGTTTGTGTGTGCTGAGAGTACATGTGATACTCTTGTTCTGGTTAATCCTATGTGTATATATATATATTCTCTTCATATTTGAATAATTTCTTATAAAATATCATTCTATTTATAAATATGTGATCACATAAAATATTATCTAGGAATTGAAATCCTGACGTCATTCTCTAGAATATACCTCATTAATAGTCTAAGAAATAAATTATTCTTGTACTATTTTATTCTCTTAGTACAAAGAACCTAATAGAAATTTATTATTCAATAAAATGGTAATTCAATATTTAATGAAATCATGGAAACATTAAATTCCACTTAATGTTTCATGACAATAATAAATATACAGGTTTTATAATGATGTAGCCTACAATAGATCAACACATAGACAAATTTCATAGATTTAAATTCATGCATCTAAATTTACCAATGTAGTCATTATTCATGTTACTGATTCCCTTACATATACAAATTATATAGTCTTCATACACATGTAGCTAAATTTGAGATAGAAAAATTAATCACGTAGCCCATTGGAACCACATTACCAAATTTCCCATGGATCCAATTTACCTAGACAGTTACTCTATAAAGAAGATTCATGTATTCATTTCACCAAAGATGTCTTTTTCTCACATAGTATATTCATTGATGTTTGAGATTTCCAAATAGAAAATTTTGAAACATAGCTAATTTACATAGGTGTTTCTTTCATTAATCTAATTGACATAGTAATTTTCTCAATGTAGCCAAATATTGACTGGCTAATTTCTTTATGTAGCAGATTTTCTAGGCATAGTAAAATTTTAGAAAAAAATTCATAATTTCATAATTATGGTATAATGAACTTATATAATGATAAAATATAATAAAAAAACAAAAAAATCAAAATAATTAGTAACATATTAAGGGTTATTAAGATCATTAAATAATAAATCACAAGGGATATGTTGGAATAGCAATAGGAGTTCTGTAATATCCTCCTTTTTTATGATAAAAAAAATTAAATAACAAAAATGAGATTTGTGGAAATTTATAGAAAATATATTTAGTATATATATATTATATTTTATGTTTAACATAAGGATAGTATTTTTTATTATATTACTTTGAGAGATGATACATTTAACTATATTTTTTATAATTAATTTTATGTTGGGAAGGATTAAACTTTGGTAAATAGGCTCAAATAAAAAATAAACACTTTGAAACAAAATAAAAAGATAAAATAAATTAAATGAAAAAAATATTTAAATTTAAATAAAGAAATAAAAAGTTATTTCATTAATTGAAAACATTGGTTAAAAAAGATCAACAAAATTGTCAGAAGAAACCTATTTATGTATTGGATCAAATTCAGAGGGAGATTTGGTTGGAGGTATCATAATGGTTGGAGAGGTGGTATAGTTATTTAGAGGGTACCCTGATGGAGGTAGAACTACTCTCCCATGAACTACAAATGAAGCATCCTCTATCCCAAAACATGATCTTTCGTGTAGTCTTTATCCAAGCATGATCAAAATCTTTTCTAGATTTTTATTAGTTACAATTAAATTAGAAAAACCATCATTGAGAAAATGAAGCTGGTTTAGAGGCTCTGAAAATGTTCCACCAATCTTATAATACTCAACAACATATATTACCAAAACCATTGAATGTCCTTTCTGATAAATCATGTATTGGTCAAAAATAGCTTCCAATAACTTTTTAGAACCTTTATAGGCATCTGGTGATGTTGTTCCATTAGATAATCTCCCTCATAAATAAAAAAGGGCATTAATTGACATATTATTTTTAGTTATGATATATGATTTGTTGAAATCAAGAATGATAGTTGATGCTTGGATATGAATCTGGGAAACTACTGAGAGACCGTTATACCAAATCCCTTTGAAATATTAAATATTCTATAAAAAGACACTAGGTGGAGAAATGACTATGGTAGTATGTTGAGAATTATATGGAGCATCAGGAATCTATGAATACATCATCTTCCAAATTCCATCAGTTGAAAATTTCAAATTGATCATCAAACATTCCATCAAATGTAACTTGTGATCTTGATTTTCTAACTGGTCTATCAAGATTTGGAAACCCTCCTTCAGTAATCTAGATAGATCATTAGGTAGTAGATAAGGGGTAGTATTTGGAATAGGATTGGGAAAATTGGCTCTATAAAAACTAACCTATGATATATATAGAACAAAAGATCACTTCTTATAGAAGAATATGACATAGAAAAGGCATACACAATCGTGGGGAAACTGAAATATTATTCTAAAGATTCAATATATATATATATTATGAATACTATCCTAATTATTAACCATCATATCTTTAATCCATTGATGGTTTCTATTTCATGGACTACTTAGGAATGAAACAATATCTTTGACTTTCTTTAATACTCAAAAGGTATCTCACACTTCAGTAAAAATAGATTCGTAAAGGTATCCAACCATGTCATTCAATAACACATTAGTGCCAATAATATGTCTATTGGTATTTTATTTGGTGTTTTAAAATTCAGATAATTGTTACTTTTGAAAATTATCATATGATCAGCGGTGAAAATGTCACACTATATTGATTTGATCTGAGATGAAACTAGTTTTGGATCCAATGAAATTTGATCAAACCAATCCTAGATATCTATACCCACATAAGTTAAAGAAGTAGAGTCACAAATTTTTTAAAACATCCTAAATAACTAAAACAAACTCAAAACAATACCTTTTAGGGTGCTTAGGCTCTATTTTATATCATTCTTGAAAATGTTGATCAATTGAGAGTAGACACAAAAATATTAAACTAATTTATTTGAATATTGTGGACCATAACCCACTGAGATGATACAAATCGTCCATTTTCACTTATCTTAGCCTTTAAAGCACAAAACTCTGAAAATATCATTTATATTATCTTTCACAACAAAAATTTCATCTGCATTCACATTATAGAGAATAGGTTTCACTAGATGAATGTTCTTTATTAAAGCGGACCATGCAACCATTATCCCAATAATCTTATCCAAACCAGTTCTAGAAACTGAATTTTCCTCAAGTAATTATATTTATTCATTATAAGACATCATCTATTTATTTAACTCCACATAATCTCAATTTAAGATATTCAGTTTTATCATCACTACATATGAAGTGGTATTTATATGCCTTTCAACATTATTAATTTTAGAAATCTTACATACAAATTGTGTATTATCTTGTACATGAAGAGAAAAAAGAATATGCTTTGGACTAGGTGAGTTAGCTTCAACATCTTTTATAAATACATCTCTAGCTCTATATCGGTAGGATATATGTGTTTTAAAAAGAGGATAAACTATAATCTGATTATCCTTTGATTCCTCTCAAAACTAAAAAATATGAAATCATGGAAACATCTCAACTAGCCTAATCTCTTTTTCTCTAACTTCTGCAACTTTCTCAACTAGAAAATTGGATGGAAATATTCTACCGCACTAACCACTACAACTTCTATCTTTGAGATATATTCACACCTAGTCTGACTTATTGAACAAAAGATTCAGATCTAGATGAATAAGGCTCTTTTAATTTCTTATTAGAAACCCTCTTAGTAGTTTTGGAATAACCCAGTGGTTATGTGGTGGATGTATCTCTATGATATAATGCTATAGGTGGTATGACCACCTGATCAACACCTTCCTATCTTACAAGATATCGAGTGTTTAAGGAAGAATCTCAATTATATCTATTTTTTTCAGAATAATTATATACAAGGTGATTCTTTAATGACAATTGATAAATTATCACACATGTAGGTCAATGTATTTCTTTTTCAAAACTATAGAGAATATCCATCCATAAGGGTAATAGTTTAACTTCCCCTTTCCTTGGTATTAGTGCTTCATGAATATCATAACATACCAAGGTATATTAAACATGATATTTTTTATCAGTATATATAAAAGGTACATTTTCAATATCAAATCTTTTTTTATCTCACCATTTAGTTGAGAAATACCAACCTGTATAAACAAATAGAGCACTTTCCATTATATTTTTACATAATTCATGAAACTATTTTAAAAATAAGATAAACCAAAGAGAATATTGAAAACATCAGTAGGTCAAACTGATATTGTACCAACCAAGTCATAATTGAAGTCGTACTCACCCTTGTGAGGATAGTGAAAAACTTATTCTATCTCTATAGATGAAAATATCAGGGATTTTCCATTTATATTCGATTAAAGGATATCAAAAATTTATTTAAAATGAAACCTCACATTATGTATAAACTCTATTACAACCTCCTCAAATAGTAAAACCAATTTATTATCACCATGAATGAGTTCTCATCCTTGTATTTGGAAAGCATTTTTCAACACCGTCTTGGTTCATTTTATCATGTCCATATCCATACATTTTCCCATAAGAGCTCGATGTGACACACCGTCTGTCTTTGATTTCTAAGAAGAAGTAGAACCACAATCACCACCACAAATAGACTTCCCCATATTAAAAATAGTAGTCAATCGATGAGATAAAAAATGTGATGATTCAACTTCAGGGAAGAATATATATTGGAAAATTAAAATATAGAAGACGCATGATGTGTTTCTTAGGTCACATACATTATTTTTAGAATGCTATGAAAATATTAATGGATTCTGATCAAGATAATGTGGAAAACGTTATCATCATAATTTATACCATCATATTGGATATAAAATTTAGGTAATAGTATATCCATATTCATAGTGATCACACCATGATAATCATTTATTTTTATAAAAAACCAATTTGTTGTTATAATAGGGTTGTTAATGGGTCAATCAATTAATTCCCATACATGGTTCCTGTTTAATTGGTTTATCTCTTATTGCATCTCAAAAACAAAACTATCATCAAGTGTGTATTATTCCATGGATTTAGGTTCTAATTGATATAAAAATGGAGAAAAGTATTCTGGATTTAGTACACTTTTTATAGTCCGAAACCCTTTTATCTGAGCTTCCTATAAAATATTAAAGGGGATGGTTTTTCAAGGTTCTAGTATGTTTAGGAAGCACACATTTATGTACATGAGTATCCATCCTTTTAAGTTGTTATTCATGAAAATAAATTTCAAAATCATTATTTTTATTATGAAAAAGATTATAAGGTCTATTTTTTGTAAAATATTCACTTATCTCATCAAAATGATTAATTTTAGGAAGAAACAAATAACTTTAAAAAAAATATAAATGATTTGATTCAATAATAGTCATTGACCTTTGGTTGAAAACACTATAGGAATTGGATGTAGTTTATTCCTCAATAATTTTTGTACTTTGGTTAAAAGCTCTATAAACATTGGATATTATTGAATATCAATGTATGATTAATTTTGAAGGCTTTGGATAAAATTTACCAAGATTATTCATGGTGTTCAGAATGTAAACATTGTACCCAGACACTTTAATGTATCCTACTTTTGGATTCATGTGGTTCCATATCTCATATGGTGTTTCTTTCAAATATTCTTAAATTGAACTATGTTGATGAAATGCCTTTTAAATTTACAATTTCAATCCAAAAATGTGTTGGTCGGTTATATTCACCTAACATAGTCCATCAAGTTTCTTTCAAGGTCCTATTCCTCATTTCACAAACACTGTTCTGTTGAGTTTTATTAGGGGAAGAAAAGTTATGTTTTATTCAATGTTTCTAATAGTAATAAATTAACTTATTGTTTTTTAATCCCCCCACTATATCATCTTTAAAAAATAATTTTCTAATCCTTATATTTTTGGTCTAATATACAAAAAATATGAATACAGAACAAGATTCATTAATAACACTCAAAAAACCATGTAAATCTTGAGAAATCATTAACTAACACATAAACAAAATATATTCCTATTAGTAATTATATTCTTGATTATCTAAACATTTCCATTTTGATATGATCTAGATGTCCTAATAAATATTCCTCTTTGATAGATATAAAAGATGACTTGTATTGTATTCCAATTTATTATGCATCACAACACTTCACTTTCTTTAATTTTAGTTCAGATATACCTAATTTAAAATATCTAAATAAAATAATTAAAGAATAAAAATTTCAATGAGACCTCTACTCTATATCTAGGATTTATTTGTTTCAATATTTAAATATTTCACTTTTTGTATTCTTAATGAATTAATCATTAGATGTTACAAAAGTATATCAATTATTTTCCTTAAATTTACGAATATTATCATTCAGAATAAAATATGCATTATATAAAAAAACAAATAAAACTTCATTTTTTTGGAAAACTTATCAGATTGTTCTTAGATCCATCCTCATTTATAACATTTTTATTGATGACTAAGCCTGGATTTTCAAACAATCTTACTCTCATAATATTTTTTAATCATTATCACCAAAATTTACATATCATCCATTAATTTTAGATATCGAGTGGAGATTTGAGAATTATCTTCTCATATTACTAGAGAACCCACCTTCAATATAATATTTCTCATTTATTCTATTGGAAAAGTTTGTCTAAAAAACAATTCAAATTAGAAATTGTTTTGGTATCGATATTTTATTTTTTTATTTAATTTTAGAAACCATTGATTTGGTAAAACAAATCTGATTATCTTGTCTAGAAATTCACTCACTATGTTTTGAAAATTTTTTGAATGAAAATAAAAAATTTCTTTAAAAAATTTAGTATTTCAAAGATAATAAAAATTATCACAGTTCACCAATTCTCCATATTGAAAACAAATAACATTAGATAAGTATTTATTCTAAGAACTAGGCACAACAAAATTATCACAAATAATTGTTTTTTCAACCTTGTTTCCATTTCCAAATTAATTTTTCTAGATATTGATATTTTCTAAGATTTAGATTAGGTAATTTTTTCCTTTTGGGAAAAAACATTTAGTATCTTTATGGTCTTGAACATCATTTTGTAGGATTTCAATTTTATTACTGGTATCAATACAAGGTACAATAGGACTTTCCAGTAGGACTTTTATATATAAGATTTTCTTATTCAAGCCTACTTTTTCATTAATAAGAATAATATACTAAATCTTTATGATATTTTTTTGGGAAATTATCATTTTTAATTACAATGGTGTAATATTCATTTAATTTTTTAAATGGACATTTATTATTATTTATAAAAGAGATTCTTGATCAAAATAATAAAATGATTTTACATTATTTGACTATTCAATAAAGTATATATTATCATTTTCATTGGTTATTTCAGTTATTATTATTGATGATGCATCATCACTATTATCATTTATAGCACTGCATGTTGATTTCATGTCTTTATTGTATTTATTTTTATATCCAAATATATTTAAATAATTTTCCTTAGACTTTTTGATATCTTTTAATTAAGGGAAGTTTGGTTTGATGTGTCTGAGTTTTCTATAATTATAGAATATTAACTCATTAGAGTTTCCCTCGCGCTTCTTATAATTATCAATGGCTTTTAAAACCAATTCCTTTGAGGTAAAAACTTTTTGATGTTCCTCTAAAAAGAGATAATATCATATTTTGATCATAAACTAATCGACGTAACTTCTACTCCAAATGATTCAAAAAAAAATTACACCCCAATTATTCTTGTCATACATCAATGTAAAAACCATTAAGGAAACATTTTCGATTTTAAAAACATTATTCTCACTACAAGAAGCTTCCATTTCTGCTTCATACATCATATGTGTACCAATAATAGCTTTTATTTTGAAATCTTTTAAAGTTATATATTGACTAATTAAAGATGAAAAATCAATCCATTTTGGTGTAAATTTTCTTTTTATTTTTATATCTTGATGTAGTTTAAGAATAGATATTCCTAAAGAATAAAAATTTCTTACAACCTTTGTAAGTGATCCATTTATTACTTTATTGATTCCTCCTTAAATAATTATGTAATTTTCAAACATAATCATTGTTGTATTGTAGTGAAGAGTTCACTTATTTCCAATTTCTTTATTGGATACTGATGTTATAGTCAATATATCATAAGATGTTTGACATTGAAAATATAGATTGAACTCATGAAGTAAAATTCCATGAATGGTATAATTCATGGATGGGGTGTTTAATAAATAACCCCATTCACTGTTAATGTCCCATTTTTTAGGATCAATTTTTGGAATTTACTAAGGCTTTGGGGGTTTTAAATAAACCTTTATACCTTAGTTCGTCAAAAATATTATCATTAAGGCCTTTTAAAAACAATAATTTTAACCATTGAAGTAGGTAGCTCATTTCATAGACATAACATATCTGTTATCATGAGAAACATCTATTTTGATGTGATCTTTATATAGTAACCTTTTATAGTTGATAAATCCCAAATCACAACTTCTGATACCAACTTTTTGTTGGTGGAAAAGTGCACTAAGACTCAAGGGGTGGGGTGAGTTGAGTTCATGTGATTTTCTTGTATTAGAATCCACTCTAATTAATGTTTGATTAGTTCTGATTCTTTCTTATCACAAGAATATAATGGGAATATATGATGAAAGAAAAATATCTCACACAATATATTTATAACTATTCAAGGAACATAAATCCAATAATCCCCTCCACCAATGCTCAACTCAAAGTACATAGTGATTTTCACTAGTATCAGTCCTTTTATCTAGTATATTTAGAACTTTTCCTTTGGAAATCCCTATTGAGTGCTTGCCTTTTTCACATGGTACAAAATCAAGACATTTTAATAAGAACATATAAGACTTTACAAAATAACATCATTAAACACCCAATTTAAGGAGTGTTCACTTCCGACAAAAGGAAATAATAAATAAAATATTATATATAAATTTTATTATTTCAAGATGCATCTTACAGGAGATAAGAGTTCTCCATGAGATATTATATGATTGAATATTAGGTCAAGGAGAGTCTTATAAAACAAAATTATAATGGTACAGATAGTGTAGCTATATAACAATTGAATATTATTCTTATTTTCCATGAAATAGTGGAATAACAAAAAGCCTTGGAGAGAGAGAGATAATAGTGAATGTGTTATTCTTGTTCTCATTGTTCTGAATATTCTCTTTTTATATTCTTTTATTGTTTCAATACATTATTAAAAACTTATATTTATATTTATACTTGTGATATCCCATAAAACATGTTCTTGGAATTATATTCCAATCTTACTTTTTTGGGAAATTCCAAATAAAAATACTAAGAAGTAAACAAATCATTCACTATTTTCTTATCTTGGTACATTCAACCCTTCAAAAAGGATTTTACTTAAAGAGGTAATCCAATATTTTATGCATGAACAACCATACTAAATTACACTTAATATACACTAATGATAATAAATAATATGTTTTCATAATTATATAGCCAATTCATGATCACCCTGTATCCAAATCCCATGGATTGGGATTTATATAGCTGAAATGATCCACACAGTCATTCTTCTCAGAGTTGATTTCCTTACATTGATAAATTACATAGACTTCTTTGTTATGTATCAGAATTCGATATATCCAATTGAACCACATATCCTATCTGAATAACATAAACAAATTTTCTAGAGATATAATTCCCTTATCATGAAACTCTACATATCCATTTAATCAATACACCCGATTTCCTGTATAGGTGATTCATCTATATATATGATTTTCATATGGAAAAGTTTAAAATGTATCTTATTTAGGTAGGTGTTTCCTTCACATAGAAAATTGACATAGCTAATTTCATGATGTGGCTCAATATTCACATATATGATTTTCTCACGTATATGACTTTCCAAAAAAAGAAACATTTCTATAAAACAACAATAATTCTAGAATTATTATATAATAAATGTAAATATAGAAAAAAAAACTAATGAACACACATAAAAATAATCTATAAAATATGTGGGGTTTTTGGGATCACCAAAAGATAAATCACATGGGTAATATTGGAACAAAATCAGTAGTAAAAAAAGGATAAACAATTTCAATATTTAATTAAATAAATATGTATTAATTATGATTATGTGACATGTGGGTTCATTATATACCTCTAATAAATTTGATAATGATTAATATTTGAAGAGTTCCAATAATACTAGGGTAGTTATCCAAATAAAAAATGGGTAAAAGGTTTGTTAGACCAAGACCAAAAAGGATACGCGGGAGGTTATC
The DNA here is from genome assembly GCA_963277665.1 of Viscum album. NCBI lineage: Eukaryota > Viridiplantae > Streptophyta > Magnoliopsida > Santalales > Viscaceae > Viscum > Viscum album. Next base: position 102,278,191 of record OY728159.1, read on the forward strand.
TCTCATCCAATGTTGGTATATAAGTGGTTATCCCCAGACTAAAATGTTATTAATGTCATTGATGGTATCCTTGATATAATATTTCATTGATTATGATTATTCCACACTATATAAAAATCATTTATGATAGGATATTTTTCCAGTGTTATACTCTGATGGATCGCGTTCATTTATTCCTATATCATTAATGTCTTTTGAACTACTATGCATTATTCTATGACTCATTATTATGATCTATGAATTGTTGGCTATGAATTATGAATGTTATGCTCATTTTATCATACCCTTATTCTAATGAAATACTTAGATCTGATCATTGATTGATATATCCATTTTAACCATTATTTAGCATATGATCTCTCCTTTTATTTTGTTTCCTTTTCCACATAACTTGATAAATAGATTATTATATGATATGTTTAAAATGTTGAAAATTGTGAATAAGTTAATGGAATAGGATTCGATGATTTATGTACAAGTATTTTATGTATAAAAGTTTTCAAAGAAACTAAAACTTTACAGTTATTGATTTTTTTTATAATGATATCAATTGAATTTTCATCTAATACAATCTAATATTTAATTATATATTTCTTGGGATTCCTCAGTTCATATAAGGGTATGGTTTAGTAATTTTTGGAAAATGGGATGTAATTTTTTTGTGAACCCTTATTATAAGACTATGTATACCAGAATATCCAAAAATACAATAAATAATGGAGTGTGGTTTTTTATAAAATCAATCCATTTATGGATACTAACGTGTGGATGAGGTCAAGGAATAGATGAACCTAGGGGAAACAACTATGAATGGAGTATATTGGGTATTAACTTGATCATCATTGATGAAAGACAAGTAGTTATAAGACTAAACAACTGGCTAAAAACTACCAAGGGATATGATTATGTTAATTTACATTCTCTTTATAATCTATTCTGAAGGATTTCAATAGAAAATGACTATGTATATACTAAGGTAAACCTATGGTTTAATAGATTGAAAAGAATTTTTCATGGATTATACATCATATGAATAATTTTTCATGATTATATGATCTTCAACTATAATCATTGTTTATTATACTATGTTTTTTCTTTTTGTGAACACTACTACAAAATAGGACTTTAACAACACAAGAAATGGAATTTATTAGCGCTATAAAAGAACTAACTACCTAAGTGAGATTAAAAGACCAAGTCTTTTATCAGTGCTAAAAAAGAAATGATAAAGGGGTCTGTCATCTCAGCTAAAAAATTGTTAATAAATAGGTCCTTTATCAGCCCTTTTAAAAGCGTTGATAAAGGACCCACTTATCAGAGATTTTATAAAGCACTACTAAAGGCCCCTTGTATCAGTGCTTATAAAAGCACTGGTAACGAGACTTTTATCAGTTATTATAGAAGCGCTGATAATGTATACCTTTATCTGCTCTTTTAAAAGCACGGAAAAATGTGATCTTTATCAGTGCTTGTAAAAGAGCTGAATCATATGTCCATTATGAGTGCTTTTAAAAGCACTGATAAAGAGCCATGATATAGTGTGAAGCAATATCACACTACTCCACCCATGCATTGTGATGTTAAAGTACACCGTAACATGAAAAAAATATTAGATAAAAAAAATTATTCCCAATATAGAATTTAAATGAAATGAAATTTTAAACAAAAATAAAAAAACAAAATATTATATACATTTCAAATATTTATTATACAATTACATAAATAGAAAATATTACCTATATTAAAAAAAATTGTTCCTTTTCCTTTCAATCCTAATCCCAAATCATGCTATTTTGGAACAAACCGCCCCCTCTTGAGCAAAAGAACACACCATTATAATAAAAATATTCTTTTGTTTGCAATAATATCAAGAAATAAATATATATAAAGTGTTAATTTTAATAAAATTGATGTCAATTTTAAATAAAAAGATTCAATTAGAGCCATATTGTTCACTCCATGCTTCAGATTGAGGTGATACTGATTTAAAAATGTCTCAAATGGTTTGTCAATCATTTTCCTAAAGTATCAAAAAAATTCACGTGTTTGATCATTTTTGAGTACGTCATAGTACTACAAAATAGATCTTTAATGGCTCTAGAAATGGAATATATTAGCGTTATAAAGTCATTGACAATGTGAGCGATGTTTATATACTAGGACTTTTATCATCATAAAAAAAGAGCTCATAATTTTTACCTTTATAAGTGATTTAAAAAGAACTCATAAAGAATAAATTTATCAGTGCTTCTTAAGCACCGCTAAAAGAATTATTTATTATTTTTGATAAAGTGTACCATTATCAACACTTTTATAAGTTATTATAACTATTTTATTTATCATCACTTTCAAAAGAGTTGATAAACGTCCATACTGCAGTATGTTGAAAGAACACATTACAGGGGTGCTGCAATGAGCTGTTACGGCACACCACAACAAAAAATCACCAGAAGCACAGAAAGCACCAGAAACACACCAGATATATCAACAAAAACAAGTCCCAATACATAATTTAATTGAAATGAAGTTTACAACACAAATACTAGAAAAATAGTATATTATAGACATTTCAAACATTTATTTATACAATTACATAGATAAAAATTATTAAATGAATTCAAAAACAACCCTAACTATTAATGCTACTACAATTTCTATTGACTTTCAGTTTCGAACATCCAAAACTACATGAGAAGATCTGAACAAACTACATGAATTCAAACAAAAGATTCCACCTTTATAAGAAAACAATTATTATGTGAGTAATACTAAAAATAAATAAATTAAATATAAATATAAAATAATAAATTAGTTATACGAACAATAATTTTATTTTGAATACATCAAGATTAACTATATGATTGAGATAAGATAGCATTGTTTCTCTAACTGCAAAGTTAGTTGAGGTAACATGAAAGAATATGATAATTGCACCTTTGTAGGGATTCAAAAGTTTCAAGAGCGAATAAACATAAATGTTGGATAGAGCACCTAAAATTGAAAAAAATAATCCAACTATATAAGGAAAAAATTATTATGTGAGTAATACAAAAAATAAATAACTTAAACATAAATATTAAACAATACATTAATTCTATGGACTATGATTTTACGGTGTTAACATCAAGATTACTGCTATGAATGATCATAGACAGCATCATTGCTCTTCATAAAAAGATATTGGAGATAACTTGGAATAATGTGGAAAATAAACAACTTCATGGGTGAAAATATATTAAAGGAGTAGGAGCATGAATGTTGGACAGAGCACCCCAACATGAACAAAATAATCTTCCTATATAAGAAAATAATTATTATGTGAGTTATACTAAAAATAAATGAATTAATCATAAATATGAAACAATACATTAATTCCATAGAAAATGATTTTACTATGAAAACATCATGACTACCTCTATAATTGAGTAGAGGCAGCATCCTTACTCTTCCTTTAAAGGAAGTGGAGGTAACTTAAGAGAAAGTGATATATGCACCACTACATGGATGAAAATATTTTATGGGAGAAGAATCATGAAAATTTTACAGAGCACCCCAACTCAAAAAATATAATCCACATGTATAACAAAACAATTATTAGGCGTGTAATACTAAAAAAATTAATTAATCATAAATATGATACAATACATTAATTCAATGCATAATGATTTTACTGTGAAAACATAAAGATTCCCTAACACGATCCAATCAATTTATCTAGCTACCCAATATTACCTTTTATTTGTGCTCAATCAAGAGTCACATTCAAATATCACTAAGATAGCACATTTTCACACACAAGTCATGCCAAATAAAGTTCACATAGTGTTCCACTACTTGAACACCCAAATCCCATTTGAAAAAATCCTCACACAAAATCATTTCTCAAACAAGACTCACACCTATATGTATGTTAATAATACTTGTAAAAGTATTTCTAATATAACCCCTAGAGGAACCATAAGGATTTATATAAAAAAAAGCCCAAGATCACATGAAAATTCTACTTTTAAAATCAAATTCACAACATTACCACATTGAAAAATTTTGCAATAGTTATATAATTTTATAAATCTGTTAACTAATTTATAGAACAATTACAATTAACAAAACCAGAGTCTAGACCAATTCAAAACCAATTCCATCAAAATCCCCTTTTTTAAAAAAATTTACACAACCAAAAATAATTTTCAAAACATGTCTTCCATCCTTTAAAACAATTTACAATTCTCGTTAACATAAGTTACAACATGTTCAATATGGAAAATTATGTCAATTTTCTTTTTAGAATAGTCTTCCAAACCTATCGACATTTATACACCTTTAAAAACATGATTTCCCCCTTTCTAACAACCCATTAAAGACTCAAATGGAACACCACAATAAAACACATACACAAAAAAACACACACACAACATAATCATTTTACATTACAAAGCCCAAACCCAACACAAAGCACACTAAACCCTTCAAAAACACATTTCCCATCACTCACACCATTTAATAAACCATTTCCACATCCCAAATTTCATTTCTAAAACAAATTATTCATTATTTAAAAACTTCACAAATCATACTCAAAAGCGTACAATAAGGATAACATGTCCAAAATGATCCATTTCCAATAATTAATTCTTTTTCAACACATGTTTACCTTAAGAACCCATAAAAACACATTTCACACTACTCAAACAATTAATTGAACACTTCCACTTATTTTTCACAATAAGTCCTATATAGAAACATAAAAATTTCTCTTTAGAAAATATATTTTCAACATAGATTCATGTCAAAGAATTTCCAAAACATGTTCTCACCACCAAAATAAATTATAGAGCATGAAAAAAATAACTAGGTGAGAAAATTAAATTATCTAAAATTGTTAGGGTATAGAACCACCTACCTCAGGAAAAGAAATTGCAAGAATGTGATGTGAAACCCCATCCGTATCACAAATACTTTTGAAAATTAGATGTTAGACGATATGTTTGTGTAACTCGAGCACCGACAATAGTCAAGTGGTGTGATTCATGGTTCAATTCACCAAATAGGAGCACCAAAAACATGTGGCTTTCATGGAAATCTTCCTATATCATGACGAGCTCACAAGTGGTTACTATTCTTAAAATATATTGAGCCACATTTATCAATGCTTACAAATAAGGGATAAAAAATATACCTTTTATTAGCACTTATAACATATGAACTGATAAAATGATTATTTATCAGCATTTATTTAGCACTGATAAAAACCTATATTTTTCAGCACTAAAAAAGCATTGATAAAACCAATATTTATCAGTGCTAAAATTAGAGCACTGATAAATATTCCTTTTATCAGAAATTTATTTAGAGCTGATAAATCCTTATCTTTATCAGCATGGAAAAAGCGCAGACAAAGATTCTTTTATCAATACTTATTACTAAAGCGTTGTTAAAGGATTTATAATTATAAATATCAAAAAATGATAAAATTTATAAATAATTAATAAATATATATAAATATAAATATAGTAAATATATTCCATTTTAAATATATTTATTATAATTTTATAAATATTTATTTTTAATTAAGGAACTGTTGTTAAAAATATTATTTATATCATTATATATATTTCTATAATTATATATATATATATATATTTAATAAATATATATAAATATAAATATGGTAATTATATTCATTATTTAAGTAAATTTAGTAAAAATTTAACAATTATTTAAATATACATAATTATTTATATATAATTATATACATACTTTTAAAGAATATTTATTTATTTATAATTATAAATATATAATTTTATAAATATAGTTACTGTACGTTTATAAATATATTTATTTATAAAAATTTATTACATATATTTTTTTTAACATTATTAATGAATATATCCATTTAGGTGTGTGAATCTATGTTAAAATTGAGTAAAATTGAGTAAAATTGAATAAATTCATAATAAGAACAATTTAACAATATTGAAAAAATTCATACATTTTGTGTGTGTGCATTGTATATAAAAATGAATTAATTAAGTATATGTAAAATCAATATAATAAACATTTGATCTATGTTAAATTGAAAAATCAAATGATATTAAATTAAATGTCAAGTTCTATGCAATTATAGTCAATATTTTTATTTCATATTAATTTTTAATTATAAACCATTATTCTATAATCATATAAATATTTAATGTAAAGCCCATAAATATTTTTTAATATATAAATCATATTTATATATATTAATATATATCTATATATATAATATATACAATTTAATAACATTGATTATCATAATTATCTAATTAATAAAATATTTAATAATTAATAATGTATATTCAGTACGTTCATTTTTATTAACAATTATTTAGCTAATAAATGTTGTAATTTTTTTAATAAACACATTTATTTATTTTTTATATATTTAAATATTTTAATTTATTTATATAAATATTAATCAGCAATTAAAATAATGTTCTTATAAATGATACCCTTTAGCAGCACTAAAATTAAAGTACTGATAAAGGATATCAAGTATCATTGCTAAAAATATAGTGGGGATACATGACACCCTTTATTAGTGCTAAAGTGCTGATAATGGTTTCATTTATCAGCCCTAATAAAGAGGAACTAATAAAGGGTTAAATATATCAGTGTTTTACTTAGCACTAAAAAATATTACACTTATTAGTGTTTTGTTATAGAGCTGATAAATAAGAGCACTGTTAAAGTCGTCTTTTTTGTATTATCAGTTATTTATTTTACTAAAATGTTTTTTTTAAACCAGAAACACACATGTTTGACTCGTTTTAATCACATCATTTATCGGTTTGATGTGAATCCAATTCCTACATGTCAAAAATGACTTATGTATCACTTTACTAAATTATAATGAAAATAGGGGAGTGTTTTATAAAATTTTTGTGAGTAAAACTTTTTGAAATAATATATAGATTTTAAACTGGTAAAAACACTTGGAGTCATACTGAGCACATCATATATCAGATTGAGGTGCGGTTGATTATTATACATCAAAAATTACTTATGGATCATTTTTGTAATGTATGGAAATAATACGAATGTGTTTTTTTAATTTTGAGTAGGTATGTTTTCCATTTTACTAAAATTGATATCAGTTTTAAATAAAAATACGCACTTTCGGTCATACAAGTCCGACCATGGGTTAAATTGAGGTGCAGCTAATTCCTACACAACTTAAATGACATATGGATTTTTTTACTAATGTATCAAAATTGTCGGAATACATTTTCTCAGTTTTGAGTATGTCCATTTTCTTTTTTCTGAAACGAAATTTAAAATTAGAAACACTCAATTTGACTCATTCCGATCAAATCATGTATCAGTTTCACATGAGAAAAATTCATACATTTCAAAAATGACTTATGAATAGTTTTCCTAAATTATCAAGAAAACCCAAGGTCATTTTTTTAGTTTTCTATGAGTGGCACTTTTTGAAATAAAATGTAGATTTTAAAATGATTACGGATGTTTTTAGTCATACTAGGAACATCGTGTGTCATACTGTGGTTTTGCTAATATCTATAAGTCACAAATGACTTAAAATCATTTTTGTATTGTATCAAAACAATACTAATTCATTTTTCCTACTTTGAGTAGGTCGGTTGTCCATTATAAAAAATATTGTTGATAAATTTAAATAAAAGTCTGCACTTTGAGTTATACCAGTCAGACCGTGTGTCAGATTGAGGTGTGGATTAGTCATACATGTCCCAAATGACCTAGGGAGCATTTTTTCAATTTATAAATACAGTTTTAATGTGTTTTCTGAATTTGGAGTATGTGACTTTTCTTTTTAAATAAAATGTCATTTTAATGTTAAAACACACACTTAAAATCATACTGATCAAATCCTATATCGATTTGATGTGAGAATAATTTGTACATGTAAAAAATGACTTTTTAATTGATGTCATAAATTATTAATAAAATATGATTGCATTTTCTTGGTTTTTATTGATTAACACTTTTTGAACTAAAACAATGATTTTAAACTAATAAAGGACACATTGAGTCATACCAGGAACATCATGTATCAGATTGAGGTAAAATTGATTCATACACATAAAAAATGACTTATTTATCATTTTAATAATGTATTTAAACAATATGGATGCATTTTATTCATTTTACATAGGATAACTATCCTTTTCGTTAAAATTGATTTCAATTTTAAATAAAAAGATTCACATTGAGTCATACCTGTCACACTGTGTGTCAAACTGAGGTGTAACCGATTCCTACATGTCTCAAATGTAATATGGATCATTTTCATAATATATTAAAATAATATGAATGTGTTTCTTTGGGTTTGAGTTGGTCAGTTCTCCTTTTTACTAATATTGATTTTAATTTTAAATAAAGGCACACTTAGAATCATACCATGCACACTGTGCATTGGATTGTGGTGAGGCTAATTCCAAAATATTCAAAATGAATTATGGATTTTTATTATAAAGAATAAAAATAATATGAATGTGTTTGCTCAGTTTTGAGTATATCACTATTATTTTTTAATAAAATGTCATTTTAATTTTAAAACACACACTTTGACTCATACGGATGACCTCATGTATCAGTTTGTTGTGAGATCGATTCCAACACATCACAAATGATTTATGAACTGATTCCATAAATTATCAACAAATTGCATACATGTTTTAACATTTTTCATTGAGTGGCACATTTTAAACAAAAATGTCTATTTTACACTGATAATATACACATTGAGTCATATCAGCCACATCGTGTATTAGATTGAGGTGTGGCTGATTCCTACACCTCAAAAATGACTTATATGTCAGTTTTTTATTTAACTAAAATTAATGAAAATTATAAATTGAAAGAAGTAATTGGAGTCATACCAATCACACCAAGTGTCGTATTGAGGTGCAGTTGATTCTTATAAATCCCAATGTCTTAAAAAATCATAACTATAATGTTTGATATGATATCCATTGACATTCATTATTGAACAATAAAAATTTCATGAGAAACATAGAACAAACCACATCATCTTGAAAAAAATAATCCACCTATACAAGAAAAAATTATTATATGAGTAATACTAAAAATGAATAAATTAAATATAAATACAATATAATACATTAAACTCTCATTGAATCAAATAAAAGATATAAAAATGTATTGATAAAATATTTTAATAAATAAAGGATCATTTCAAATACATAGATAGTAATTAGATATTATTTGGGGCGAAAACAATATATGTAGAACTAAAATGATGAGTACATATTAATAATTTCAAATATATAGAATTAGATAACATCCATTATATTTTTTTTCACAATTGTTTTTGAAACCTAAGGAATTATTATATTTAAAATTAATTGTATATAAAATATTTGAAAACATATCAAGACTCTTGGGTTGACATATCACCTCACCGACCAATCCCAAGAATTACAGGAAGGTTGTCACATCATATTTACACATATGAAGGATTATAGGGAGGCCATATAATATACATTAACCTATCCTTTAGATTCTAGGGAGGTCCATAAAGAAGTTATCATAAAGAAATACTAAACATCCACAAGATATATCAGAAATAATTGAGAAAAACACACCAAATGTTGTAACATCTATCCCATACGCATTTAAATATATATATATATATATATATATATATATAACATTGAATTTATAAAACACATAATTGAAAAAAATTCACATTTGAACATAAATTTTAATGAAAATAAATATAATCCCATCATATTTTAGAAATCCAGAACCATAATTTGTGAATAAATAATAATAAAATGACCCTTATGTTATAAGTGTTCTAAACACATATAAATTGGTAGAAAAATATATATTTACACAAACACACACAAACATATCTATAAATATATATATTTTTATAAATTAAACAAAAAATGATAAAAATATATGTAACCCTTACATCAAAATATTACAACATAGTAAAATAAATACCATCCCATAGTAATTTTGAGAATACAAAGCCATTGAAAAAAATAATTATAATATCACCCTTACTAAGATTTCTCTTAAAATAAAACAACATAATTCTTAGAAAATAAATTTATAAGGAAAAACCCTTACACCAAAATATTAAAATAGAATTTAAATAAACAAATTTCCATACATGAATTGCATGAAATAAACTTATGATTATTCTTCACACTATCACTAGACTGAGAATTGGGTTTCTAAATAAATTTGATCATTCATTAATGGTTTTTATAAATAAAAAATCCATTATTATTATTATAGTGGAATAAATATTTATCTAATAGGATTATCTGCAGACTAGAGGTGATTCTATGAGATTTCAAAACAGCAATAAAATTAATCTTATAGATAAATCAAGGATATATATGTAGACAATAAAGAAAATTTATTCTAAATAAGAATCTAAAGAGTCCAAAACAAGATATTCAAATCAGTAATCATGTACACAAAGGATAATAAACAAAACATAATTTTCATAATATAAATGAAAAACATTATACAATGACCAAAACAAAAATAAATGACTACACCATCAAAGAAAAAATAAAAAAAATGAAAAATATAGAATGAAAATCAGAAACTACAAAGGAATACATATTACAAACATTCTAGTTTGATTAAAATATGTGACCGTCATATCTAGATCTCGATGATTTCAGTATAAACCCAAACTGAAAGTGAACACCAGAAGCTGGATGATGTTCAAGCAACTATAGGTTGTCAAGTGGGTTTGTGTGATTCGATCTCACATTCACCAAGGAGGAGTTCCTGTAATGGGTGGATTTTGTGGAAATCTTCTGATATTGCAATGGGATCATAATTGGTTAGGGGTTTTTTATATAGATCTGGACACTTTTATTAGAGCTTCTAAAAATTGATGATAAAGAGTCCTTTTATTAGTACTTAATTCATACATGTTGATAAAAGGCATATTTAGCAGTTTTTTTAGTGTTGATAAAGGTAAGTCTTTATCAATGCTATAAATGTGCTCATTAAATCCATCTTTTTATGCATTTATTACTTAAGCACCGATAAAAAATATATAATTATAATTTTGAATAAAAAATTTATAAATATATATTTTTATATATATACTTAATATATATATATAGTAAATATATTCCTTATTTTAATATATTTATTTTAATTTTATAATTATTTAAATATCTAATAAGATATTTATAATGATATAAATATATATTTTTTAAAATATTTATATCATTATATATATATATATATATATTAAATAAATATATCTATAAATATAAACATAGTAAATATATTTCTTATTTAAGTGAATTTATTTTAAGTTTAGTAATTATTTAAATATATATAATTATTTGTTTATAATCATGTAAATAAATTTTAAAAAAAAAATATTTATTTATAATTATAAATATATAATTTTATAAATATAAGAAATGTACATTTATAAATATTTTAATTATAATTTAAAAAAAACTATTTTTAACACTATTAATGAATATCTAATTTTATGTTCATACAAGCTAAAAATGATTGAAATTGAATAAATTAAAAATAAGAACACATTAACAATACTAAAAATTTGGATTAGTTTTGTGTGTGAGCATTGTATATAAAAACTAATTAATTAGGTATATGTGAAATGAAAAAAACAAACACTTGATCTTTGTTATATTGAAAAATCAAATAACATTCAAATACATGTCTATTCTTCTATGCAATTAGTCAGTATTTTGAATTAATATTAATTTTTAATTATAAGTCACTATTCACAAATATATGACTATTTAATGAAAATCACATAATTAATTTTTAAATATAAATCATATTTATATACATTAATAAATATATATATAGATTTAATAAATACTATTTATTGAAATTTTTAATAATTATATAATTAATAAAATGTTTAATATTTCTCTAAATTTACATATTTTTAATTTTTATTTGTTTAACATTAATTTTTTATTTATCTATATATTTAATACATAATATTTATTAGTATTTATATTTTATATACAGTATAATAAATTTATTCATTTTTATAAATTATAATTTAATTAATAAAATTTGTAATATATTTTTTAATAAAATCATTTTTATTTTATAATTATTTTATTTTATTTATTTATACCTTTATTAGTGCTAAAAATGCATTGAAAATAAATTATTTTATCAGAGAAAAAAATATAATACAGATAAAGGGTACCCTTTATGAGTACAAAAAATAAAGCACTAATAATGGGTACCCTATATTAGGGCTAAAAATAAATCCCTAATTAAGGATATACTTTAGCAGTGTTAAGAAAACAACATTGATAAAAGGTCAAATTGATTAGTGATTTCTTTATCTCTCATAAAGATTCCGTTTATCATGGATTTTTTCTAGCATTGGAAAATATCAATGCTGTAAAATTCATGTTTTATATTAGTGTAATGGAAGAAGATCAATGATGGACTCTTATCAAGAATATGAGGTAGTTAGAACAAATTGAGTTTGTGAAGTGTTTATGAGGTTATTTAAAAAATAATTGCTTTTCTTCTTGTTCTTCATATGAAAATGGAAATTGAATTACTTTAGAAACATTATAAATATGATGAGTCCATTAATACCAATTTATAAATTTTTTTAAAATACTTGAATGTTACCCTCCATGTATTATCATTCAACTGGAAAGAAAGATTAATCCATTATTTAGTTGTTTAAAACCATGTCTATAAAGTTTTTATATTTTAGTGACATTAATAATTTTGAAGAAATCATTCATTATGCTATCAAGGTAAAACTTAAGACTTTAATCAACCATCAATATCATGGGATTGATAATAAATGAAATATAAAATTCATTGGAAACTATAAAAAGAGAAACCAATGAGGAAAGAAGGTGATACATCTTTTATACCAAATTCAAGGAAAGAATAATTGGGGAAATTATATTAAGGAGACATTTAAACTCATTATTTGAAGAATGTAAGGTCATTGGGTAGTTGAATTATGAATTAATGTGAAGATGTTAACAAATGAAATTAATGGAGGGAAGGCTCCATGTAAAGCACCACACACACTCTAGTATTTTAAATTAAAGGAGTATTGGTTTTATGAAAACTAGTTATATAGTATGAGGTTTTTATTATGATGATCTACATCAGTAACCTCTTAATCCCAAAGACAATGGGGAATCACATATAATCATTATATCATATGTGGGGCTCACTATATCATATGTGGGGAATGATGATAATGTGATGAAAGGTAATCTTACCATCTAATATAGAACAATTAATATATTATTTTATTATGGTTCAACCCACTATTTTATATCTAAATAATATTATAATGGTAAAAATTATCACATTAGTAATAAGATGTTGAATTAAAATTGAGAATTCTTATTGGTTCGATGATCACATATCATGTCTATGATTTATCACTAATTAATGTTTATTGAATATAATTATTGAAAATATCATTATTCTTCCACTAGTATAATGTCATGATATTTTGGGAATTATTTGGATTTCATTATATATATACCATATTAATTATAGAGTAGGGGATTTTATGCTTTAAATTACAAAAAACAAATGATTGTATGTTAGTGTGAGGATAAATATGAAATTCTAATAGAATTTGCTTCCATTTCAAGGGTCTAGATTACTATTCAAAGGGATTATTTATCGCATATGGTAAGGGAGAATATCAACATCAAAGATATGTCTATTTTATAAGAGTTTCTTGATGTATGTATGGAATATTTTCCATGCCTTCTCCCAAATCATGGAGTTTAGTTTTCAATATAACTCATACCTAGTTCCACACCCATTTCAAAGACATCATATAGTATTACCCATATTGGGATTCTTGAATTTAATAACCATCTTCTTGATAATCTTGAGAAGGGATTCATTCATCATTTTATATCATATTAGAGGGAACCTATACTTTTTTTAAGAACAAATATTGAAGAATGTGAGTCTACATTGATTATCGAGGACATAACATGACCATGATTATGATTATGTATCCTCTACCCTATATCGATAATTTTTTTGATCAATTAAAAGTATATAGATATTTTTACGAGATTCATCTTCGATCTGGATAATATTAGTTGATGGTAAAGAGTGTTTTCAAACCCAAGAAATTCTTTCATTTGAGGTATAAACACTATGAATTTATTCTGATTCCATTTATTCTTACTAATTATCCCATTATCATCATTAATTTTATGAATGCAATATCTATAGATTAACTTGATGAGTTTTTCAAAGTATTTATAGTGTATATTTTAATATATTTAAAGAGAAATATTGTTTATTAAGATCACCTAGGTATTTCACTAAACAAAAAATGGATGAATAATTTGTATTCTATATTTACAAATGTAAATTTTGGCTTTAAAAGTTTCATTTTTGGGTCATATAATCTTAGTTGAGAGTATATTTATGGTTCCATAAAAGAGGTAAGTTATTAAAGATTGGAACACACTAACCACTATGACCAACACCCATTATTTCCATGGATTAGATGGATATTACCAATTGTTTTTGAATGATTTATCATGGAAATTTAATCCTCTCACTATGTTAACCCAGAAGTGATTCATGTTCTATTTAATTAATGAATGTGATGAAAATTTAAAGGGAATGAAGAGATGTTTCATCAATGAATTTTAACTCACATTATAATTCACTATATCATGGTCTATTATTTATGGTGATGAATCCAATAAGTGTCTACACACATTTATTTATTTAAATATATAGTGATAGTTTATACCTCAAGAAAAATGAACGTTCATGAGAAAAATTTCATGATTCCTCATGTGGATTAAACAACAATAATATTTGAATTAAATATATGAATGAATTGTTATTATTATGAATGCAGTGAAAAATATTTTCATCCTAAAATTTTAATGTATATATTCACTCAGAATGTTTTGAATATGACATATAGAATGTGGTTAGAGTTTCTTATTAATTATGACTTCTCAATACATTTACACCATGAGAAATAAAACTAAGTGGCCAATGGTTTGATTTTAAAGGATCATACTACATTTTATGATGAGGAACATAAAATATCCAACATTTATGTATTTATAATGGATATACATTTAAATTATGATGAAAGGGTAGAAATATAATCTTTCTCAAGTCTGTCTTCAACCATCTATCCATCGGAGGATTAAATATGCATAAAAGTATGATGTAGAGATAAAAAAGAAGGGGGGAAATCTTTCTAAAATTAACCCAGATTCTGATGGAATGATAAATTTTTAAAACTAATTGTGTTTCCCATTAAATAAATACTTCAAGAAAGATCAATTGAAAAAAATTAGCTCACAATTATCTATTAATAAAGGGTGTACAAATATATATAGATATATGAAAGAGTATTTATGGTTGGAAAATAAGAAGTAGGATACTATAGATTATGTTTCTTAGTGAATTATATGATTGTAAGTTAAGGATGGTATATAGAAGTCTATGGTAATTTTAAAGTTGTTACATATAATAGAATGAAAATGGAAAAAATTCACCATGGATTTCACCACAAGACTCCGAAAAACATATAATTTCCATAATGCTATTTAGGTTGTAGCTGATCACCTTAAAAAGTCAGTACAATTCATTTATATTAATGAAGATTTAACTCTTGATAATATTTCCTAGATATACATTATAATAGTTTTAATGTTTCATAGTGTACAACATTTTATAATATCTAATTGAGATATGAAGTAGAACTCGATGTTTTGGTGAAGTCATCTATAAGATCTAGAAACAGAGTTTTGTTTAAGTGCTTGTTTCCATAATCATATAAATGGTCAGACTAAGAGGACCATTAAATCATATAAGATATAATGATCATATTCTCAAGATTTAAAAGTTGTTTTGTATCAACACCTTCCTCTAGTCCAGTTTTCTTAAAAAAAATAGCATTTACTCAAGCATTTAGATGGCTCATTATGATGACCATAATAGAATGAAGTGTAGAGATCTAACATAATGGGATGAAGTTAATAAATATTTATATTGTGACTTTTGTGTATTGTGAAGCCAATATGGCTTCAAATGGCCTTTCCAACATTGGGATTAATCAATATATCACCTAGTTTGAAGACCTCCCTGTTGATCTGATCTCATTCCATGAAAAAGACTGTAACATGATCCTGTACATTAAACTATTGTAATCTCTTTTTTTCTGTTAATAATTATTTCTTTTCTGCCATAAAAAATGATATTGTGACTTTCCCTAACTATTGAAATGATATAGAAGGTTATATCCATTCAGCAACACATCGAATACACTTAGAGTCCACAAGTGATTTATGCTGAAAATTGCCAAGGAGATCTGGAATTTGATGTTGGTGAGAAGGTATCCCTGTGAATATCTCTAAGAGATAAAAAAATGAGATTACATTAGATTGGGAATCAGGTTCTTAGATATATCACCCTTTTTTTTGAAACAATAAAAGATTGTATCTTTTCTCCTAGAACTTTATCCAAACCATCCTTATTTTTATGATGTGTTTTATGTGTCTCCTTTGGGGAACTATATAACTAATCTTTCACTTGTAAAGATTTTTATGGTTATACCACTAGATAATTATAATTGTTTATAAATAATAGATACTATAAATATTGTAATATAATGATAATGTTCTATGGAATATTACTACTCAGCAGTTATATTTCAATGGAGGAAAAAAACATGAGGAACCGACAAGGGATCCTGAGGATGCATTGACGTAAAGATACCCACCTTTTTCTATATCAATGTGATGCAGTTTTTAGGGTGAAAATCATATTAAGGTTTGTATAATGTGACACCCCATGATTTTATATGTATTTATGTTGACATTAACTTGATGTATTACATAACTTACTTTACATATAATATCGAGACTAAATGAACCAAGATACATTAATCCTTTTGTAATTTAGAAACTAAATAAAATATTAATAATATTAATAATAACATTATAAAACATATATAAAATTTTTTTAAATAACATAAATTTATTTAATTATTCGTAATTAATAATTACTCAATTCTCATTGGGGTCATTTTATTATTTGAAAACATCATTTCTCAAAAAACTGTTTCAATTTAATTTTTCAATTAGAAATTATAATTAATTTCTATAAATTATATAAATTTTATTTGAGAGAATTGATATCATTTTTTAAATTTCCATTTCAATATTAACATAGGATTAATTTTTTTTATTTTTCTATAAATATTTATTTTTCTATAAGGATGTAACAATTAATATTTTTGTTGAGATTTCATTTATTTTCTTTAAATAAAAAAATTTAAACGTATGATTATATTTTAAATTTTTTATTAAAATAAAACAAAAACTATCAAATTATAAATTAATTAATTACACATTAATCATCATTATAATTTACTTCTTTAAATTCATTTTTGTTGTTAAAAACACATTATACTAAAAGTTATTTTTATATGAGAATTACTTTTTTACCATAATAAATCCAATTAATAAGTATTTATTAATGGTTTCATTTAATATAATAGAATATATATTCAAAAAAATATTTTATCATTTTTATTACATTTTTTATAAGGAATTTAATTAATGTAATTTTTTTTTAAAATAAAAGATGGATTTATTTAAAAAGTGGTTTTTACTGCCTTTTGTGAGATTATATAAAAATAAATTATACCACTTATCGTAAATGAATCTAAAGTGATGTATTTCATAATTTTAATAAATATAATTAATCAAATATTATATATTCCATTTAATTTTTTTTCATACGAATATTAAATGTAGTAAATTTTTGTTTCCACGAGTAAGGTTAAAACTAGTTAACCATGAGGGTTAAACTATGAGATAAGGATAGGAATGTGAAATTTTTTTTATAATTATTATTTTTTGAACTGATTGAAAGCCCATATTATATCAAATAATAATTATTTGTAATTTTTTCCACATTATCATGAATTTTACCCTCTATTATTGAAATACTTTATGTAATTCCATGTGTGTCCTCCCCTCACTTATGAAAGTGAATCACTTTTCCTCCCTTGTTTACACAATTTGATCCCTCGATAATTGACATGAACTATCCCAAAAAATTTATATATTAATTTTCTTAAATCATGTGGATATTTTTGTCTCATAAGACCAATATTTCAAGGATTCTGGTGTATAAAAAAATTGAATCATAACCATGGTATTTGGATTTTATTTCTTCTTCCACCTTCTTTAAACCAATTAAATCCAAAAAAATGATATATAATGTATCATAAATATATATAGTTTTTATTATGATAATGTTACAACCATCTCAAACTTTTCCCCTATCAAACATAAATGAAAACAATTCTCATGTGTGTGGGGGGGCTACCGCCTCTATGTAGTGATATGAATTATTTTGCATCACCGTCATTCATTGTTGGTTTTTATGGTGTGTTTAATGTCTGAATATATATATATATATATATTTGATATTTATTGTACAATAATTATTATATTATAGTTTATTTTTATTTTTATTTCTTTCATTCCATCCAATAGAATGTGTAAAACATCACTCATGCATACGTATGGACAATCATCTGGATGAAGTGATGTAATTCATTTTTTTATCACTAATTTATATGAATGGCTATAAAATTGTATATAGTTATTAAATATTATACATATTAAAGGATTAATATTTTTTATAGTATGAAACCATTATCAAATTAAAATGATCATAACCTCCAAACAAAAACATACATGAAAATTGAAACAATTAACACCCAGAAAAGGCAATTTTAATAAAGAATTATTAATAAATGGGTATTGAAATTATATAATTGGGAAATATATGGTTTTATAGGCATTAATTTGGTTTTGGTATATAATTATAATTCACATAAATTTATGATATATTATGTTATTATTCTTTTAAGTAAATACATACTTGAGGTAAGGGTCTAACATTAAAATATCAGATATTTCTAGGAATGTTTATGCTTAATTGTCAGATGATAAAATTTTATGATATATCTTCCCAAAATTTTATCAATTCTATTCTATTTTCGTTATTTAAAGACACAACACCTTTCCTTTAATTGTACTCTTTTTAATTATTCAAGTTATTGAAATAATGTTTAGGGATAATTTACAATATATATCTCTTCAAAAAGGGGTTTTTTCAACATCCATATTATATTTAAAATGACTTGAACAATGTTTTTACCTTTACCAAATTATTTTATTAAGTAATTTTACCATGTTTTATATTATATATACATTTTTTTTTAAAAAGGAATATTTTTATAATTTTCAATGTGAGGAATTATGAATTTTTACTAAAAATTTAAATAGAATTTTTATGTTAATATACACCGTATGAAATGATTTTCCCACCATCAAGAAATATTTTTAATTAAAAGAATATTTAAAAATTTCATGGTTATTTCTAGATATCTAATTTTAGAAATGAAATTTTTTTTTTCTCAAGAAATATTCTAGTGTTATTTTAATGGTATTTTCATCAATAACTAAATCCTTTGATGCTTCTTATCCTCTACTAGGTATATGATCCACTAATAAAATATATTGATTATATCTCTAATTTTTTTTATTACGGTTTGTAAATCATGATGAACCCCATTTTATTTTCCAGAGGTTAATCTATGAATAAAAGATAAATTTTATTATGATATTGTGGAATACATATGAACAAATTATGATTAAGTGATAGGTGAGTTTATTATAAACATCCAAAAAAATGGGTAAATATTAATAATTTATAATCTGAAAGGGTACATGGGTGGTTATTCAAATACCAAAATTTGGTACATGGATGGTTTTCCAATGCCCAAAATGGGTACACAAGATGTAACCACAAATCACTAGAAGGATCATTGGTTGTTAGTTAATTCCTAACATGTGATGATTGTCTTGGGGGGTGGGGATGAAAAAATATTTTTATGATTTTGATTATGAAAAATAATAAAACTCTTCTATGACCAGATATTATGCCAATATTATGCTTTCATGGCTCTTATTCATTTATTCCTTTAAGATTCATGTATTATGAACATCCACGCCTTATGGTATGACTCATGATTAAGATATATGAATCATTGAGTATTAATTTAAAATATTACGATCATGTAATCATACACATAAACACATGATATGATTACATATGATAATTGAAAGATATATTCCTTTTTTACCCTTATTAATCATCTAAGCTTACCCATTATTATGTTTACTTTTCCCCAGGATGTGAAGAAATGTTTGAAGTACGATATGTCTAAGAAGCCTTCTAGTTGTGAAGAATATAGTGGGATATAATGTAGATTTTTTAGGGACTTGTTGTTTAGGAACCCATGTTTCTCAAAGAATTAATCCTTAATGATTATGGTGTCAATAATATTGATATGTAATGAATATTCACCAAATAAGATGTAACATTTATGTATGTAATGATTCAGAATCCTCAATATCAACTAAAGGAGAATCCTGGTAATTCCTCACAGTCCAATATTCCCTTTGAATATATTAATCAAAATACATGGGATCTAATTATTATTTCAAACAAGATATGTAAGAAGCCCATATAATGGTTCCAATCCCAACCAAAAGTTGTATATTAATTCCAATATGTGGTTAAATTATGGAGTTCCAAATAAAGAGTCTTCAAATGAAAATATCTTTTCATATTTTGTTGAATTTAGATCAAGAGTGTCACCATTAGCATGACTAGAATTTCTAGGTTTGTTCAAAAAACATGTCATAAATTTATAATAGATACCTGGCGTAAGAATTAACTCCACAAAAAATAGGGAGTTGTTCCGAAACATCCATACTCCCAACTAACCCATTTTCTATGATTTCACATGTAAAGACCAACTGACTACCTACCTTTGGAAATAAGGCCTTAATCACCCAAAATGAGTGCAGTCATGGAAGGAATTAGAAATAGAAATGGTGAACTCTATGTTCAACTTATAATCATGAAGACAACAAGTTTAGAAATAAATTCTTCACCATCAAGTTCACCCTTCAATATGAATACTCATTGAAAAAAATGGGGAAAATGAAATGGGTCTTATAACCATGAATATGGTTTGTGTAAAAATAACCTCACAATAATTTATTTCACCCCTTAATGAGAATAAAAATAAAAAATGGTTTACCATGTTTTAATCATATAACCATGATGTTGGATGACAATATTTAATTAATATCATTTGCTTTAGTCCTTATCTATGATTCTACACTAATGATTATTCTAAACTATGGTTTCTTTTTTGATGTATTAAGTGATTCTTTGAGGTCTTTCTTTAATCATAAATAAATGAACTATCATTGGACAACTATTATTATTCCTCTATAGTTGGAAAAGGCTTGAACTATTTTTATCTAATTAATAAAATGTTCAATATTTTTTTCAATTTACGTATTTTCAATTTTTATTTGTTTAACATTCATTTTTCATATATCTATATATTTAATACATAATATTTATTAGTATTTATAATTTATATATAACATTATAAATTTATTCATTTTTCTCAATAACAACTTAATTAATAAAATTTTTAATGTATTTTTTGAAACTCACTTTTTATATATTTATTAATTTAATTTAATATATTTAGACCTTTATAAGCGCAAAAAAATAAATGATAAATGATTCTTTTATGATCACTAAAAATATTACACTGATAAAGTGTCCCCTTTATGAGTGCTGAAAATAAAGCAATGTTAATGGGTACCCTTTATCAGTGCAAAAAATAAAGCGCTGATAAAGGGTACCCTTTATCAGTTTAAAAAAAGCACTGATAAAGGAACAAATTTATTAGTGATTTCATTAGTGCACATAAAGATTCCATTTATCGTGGATTTTTTCAAGTATTGATAAATATCAGTGCTGTAAAAAGCCTATTTTGTAGTAGTGTAATAGATAGAACCAAAAGTAACCATGTTAATGTTGAATAAGACATGAAATATAATGATTTTACTCCTAATAAACCCAATTTTATCTTGAATGTTTATAATTTTTAAATCCAAGAAGATCAATGAAGGAATCTTATCAATAATATGATGTAGTTGAAAGAGTTGAGTGTGGAAAGAGTTTAAGAGGTTAGTTATAACAAGTACTTTCCTCTTGTTCTTCATATGAATATGAATATGTAATTACTTAGATACAGTAGAAATATGATGAGTCTATTAATACCTATTAATAAAATTGTTAAAATACTTGAATGTTACATTTCATGTATTATCATTCAACTAGAATGAAAGATAAATCAAATATTTAGCAGTTTAAAACCAATTATACAATGTTTTTTAAATTTTGGTGACTTTAGTTGTTATGAAGAAATCATTCATTATGATATCAATGTCAAAATGAAGAGTATAATCACCCATCAATCTCGTGGGATTAATAATAAATGAAAGATAAAATTCAATAGAAACTATAATAAGAGAAACTAATGAGGAAAGAAGGAAATACATCATTTATACCTGATTCATGGAAAGAAACTTTGTGGAAATTATATTAAGGATACATGTAAACTATTTATTTGAATAATGTAAGTTCTTTGGGAATTCAAATTATGAAGTAATTTGGAGAAGTTAACAAATGAAACGAATGGATGGAAGGCTCCATATAATTCCCCACATACAGTCCAATATTTTAAATGAAAGGAGTATAGGTAATATGAATACTAGAAATAGAATATGAGTTTTTATGACGATGATCTACATTAGTATCCTCTTAATCCCAAAGAAAATAGGAAATAATATGTGATCACCATATCCTATGTGGGTTATGATATCAATTTACGGAAAGGTAAACATACCATCTTATATTGATATATTAATAAATTATTAGATTATGGTTCATCCTACTATTTTATAAGTAAACAATATTCTTAGGGTATAAAATTACCACATTAGTAATAAGATATTGAATTAAAAGTGAGAATTCATAATGGTATTATGATCACATATCGTGTCTATGATTCATTACAAATAAAATTTTAAGAGAATACAACTCTTAAAAATCTCATTATTCATCCTCCAGAAGAATGTTATTTTTTTGGGGAAGGTTTTAAATTTATATATATATATATATATATAACATCTTAATTATTGAGTAAGGGATGTCATTATTGAAATTATGAACAAAAAAATTATTCTCTCTTAGTGAGAGGATAAATATGAAATTCTAATAGAATTTACATCCATTTTATGGGTCCATATTCTTATTCAAAGGGATTATTTGCCACATATGGTTAGGGAGGAACTTGATATTGAATATATGTATTCTTTATGGGAGTTTCATGATGTATTTATGTAATATTTTTTATGTCTTCATCCAAATCAGGGAGTTTAGTTTTCAATATAACTCATATCTGGTGCCCCACCCATTTCAAGGACACCGTATAGTATTACCCATATTGGGTTTCTTAAATTGAAAATAAAACTTATAGATAATCTAGAGAAGGGATTAATTCATCCATTTGTATCATATTAGAGAGAACCTATACATTTTTAAGAAAAAATATTGATCAATGTGACTCTACATTGATCATCGGAAACATAACGAGATCATGATCCAGATTAAGTATCCTCAACCTTGTATTGATAATTTTTTGTTCAATTATGAGGTGATAAATATTTTTCCCTAATTCATTTTTGATCTGGATAATATTATTTGAGGGTAATGAGTGTTTTCATGGCTAATAAATCCTTTCATTTGAGGTATAAACACTATTAATTTAGATTGTTTCCATTTATTCTTACTAATGCCACCTAATCTACATTAATTTAATGAATAAAATATCTATAGATGACCTTGACCATTTTTGGTAGTATTTATAGTGTATATTCTTATATATTTCAAGATAATTATTTATTATTAAGATCACCTATGTATTTCACTAAATAAACATAGGATAATTTGTATTATATATTTACTAAATGTAAATTTTTTCTATAGAAGTTTCATTTTTGGGTCATATTGCAACATCCCAAAAATATAGAATATGACATTTTTATATTTATTAACATTTTTGAATTAAATATTAATTTTACTTTAAAGGTGATGATATGTTCAATGGTGTACCTGACACACAACAATGGGTTTCTCCGAAAATCTCATGGTGCACATAAGGCTGATTCATAATGAAAAAATAAATATTATAATATTATTTTAAATGGTTGTTAATGACAAAATGTTTTATTGGCGGGAATGAAAATAACTAACTAAAATATTATTACAAATTTTTGTTAAATTTATTTACATTTATCTAATAAATTTTAGAATCCAAAAATGATAATGAATCCAATTTTAGGCATAAATACTCTTATTCTCATTAAAAGGTCAATTTACCAACTTTGATGTTGATCCCTTTTAAATATAGTTTTTTTCACTTTTATATATTATATTTGATAAAATAAAATTCTTATTTATAATTGGGAAATAAAAATATACTTTGGGTAAATTTTAGGCAATTTTTTGACACAGTAAATTTTTAATGAATAGTGAAAATTAACGCATTTTAATTCAAAACTGTGTTTTCATATAATTTATTTATATTTATAGATTGTTATTTTAATTGGTTTTAAAGTGTAATTGGATTATATTTTTACCATTTAATACAATTAAATTCATTGGATTTAATTTCACTCTTAAATTGGACACAAACTAAGGTCAATCTTTTGATAGGTACTATTCTTAAAAACATGTTTTTTGGTTTTAAAAACAAGAATTAATTTTTAAATAATTTCTGCCACTTATGTGTTTTTAATTTGGAAAAAAATTCTTTATTTGGAATTATGAGGTACAATTTGTGTAAATAGATAACTTATATTTTTATACATTATGAATATTTACTTCAGTAAATATTTTATTTTCCACGGTTAAAGGGTAAATTGGGTAAATTAGGGTGAAAACTAATATAATGATATAATTAAATTACCCATAATATTATCCAAACCCTATTTTATGAGATATTTCCAACCATGGACATACTTGGGCCGATTTAGGGACACCATGGAGCCACATGGGAGTGATAATGACACTTTGTATTAATTAATTTAAAGTAAAGACAAAAGTAACGTAATCATATATCATTTAGTAAAAAAAAATATATGGGGTTATATAAGAGATATCTTTGACTATATGTATTAATTTGATATATAAAAATATTTTCTACATCATGGTAATTTATTTATAATTTTCAAATATTAAATAAATAAACTTAATTATGACACAATGGTGATGCAGTAATTTCTTCATTAATAATGGATTCAAATAAATGATATTATAAATATCAAAATAAATTTATTCTGAAACTATGTATGTCATACACTAATTTTAAGGATAATAATGACTTTTATATTTGAGTTAATGAGATTTTTTCTAAATAATCAAGTTGTTATAGATTTTTTTAAAGTCTTGATTTGAATAATTAATAAATTTACATAAAGTATTTTTTTAAAAAATTTATATTTTATAAAATGATTAAATTATCCTAAAAAACTAATATTCTAAAAATGACTTAAATAGTGTAAAAAATGTCATGAATGGTCCATTTTGGGTCTCTTGGTATTTTATTGTAAATATATTAACCATATAGTATGAATATATAAAAGGACATGATAAAAGTTAAATAATTTAACACAGGGTTAAATAAAAAAAAGAGAGGGATTAAAAATTTCTAAAACCTATCCAATTATTATTGGATGATTTTGTTTCAAATTATATTCAACTTATCATTAAATTAAATAAGTTTTGGAACTTTTGAAATCAAGAATAACTTTATAACAAAATAATACTTTCAAACATTCCTAAAGAGCCCATCATCTCTCTTATAAAAGGACACCACTAATAAATTAGTCACACCTCTCACGCCCCTTGACTCATCTAAAATGTGCTCCAAGAAGATCACAACATCCATATCTTCCTTCTAGAATCATTTCTATAGGATTATGGTAATTCAAGAAATCATTTTTGTTCAAATAGAAGGGAGTTATCCGATTTAAAGGCAACGTCTTCTCAAGGTTATCTTCTTTTATTTTACTCTTTCACTTCCAATGATATTATTATTCATTTTTTAAATAAGAAAAAAAGTATCCTAAATTTACCAGGTTTTTTTCATAATAATTATTTTAACTACAGTTTCACACACCTCTATCTGACGGATACAAACAAATTGTTTCTGTGGATAGCGAACTACTATCTCACGAAACGATGATTGTTCAATCTTTTCATACCACCTCTTATGGTGGAAATTAATATAGAAATGTATTTATATGGGTTATATATTTTATTTATATTGTCTCTATTATTATTTATTTTTCATTTATATCATACCTTTATGGTTTCTATAATGGGGAAATACGATAATTTTATTTGAAGAAGTGTGGACTACCGTCCCCTCAATGTGATATGACTCGTTAATACCATACATGGAACGTATAAAAAATGGTGTTAATGAAATTATTTAATTTATATAAAATATTAAATTATACTGGAATAATAATATACCTTTGTATCATTTGGTTTTCATTCCTTTAAAAAAGAAAAAAAATGAAATGAAAGTAGTGTTCATGCGTACGTACAACTTACCCTCTCCATGAACAGTGCATTTCATTTCATATATCCAAATGCTATGGAAAATTATAAATACATATATAATAAATTTATATTATATTTATTATATCTAAATCATTAATATCATTCTGGAGATAAGGAACTATTGACCTCATGGACAATTTGTAATTATAACAAGTTCATTTTTTATGCAAATTATGAACATCGACAAAATGACCGATATGAACTCAAATAATTAACTAATCATCATAGCAAGGTAATAAGTGATATAAAATAAAAAATAAAATTCAAAATTTTTCTTATGATATGATAAATTAACTTATGTTTATTATTCAGGAAGAACATGGAACATTCAAGACAAGTCGGGCTTGAGGTAAGGGGTTTTCATCCGACTTTTTATTCCCATGAGATTCATGCTATATTTGACACTATTTCCATTTTTGTGGTTTATGTACTACACGTGATTGTATAAATTTTTTAATATAAATTAATTTATGGGTATTTTCATCTTTATTTTATTTCCTTTCTTTCATGTGGAGTAGGTTTCGTAAGTTACCAAATTGGTAAGGGAACTTTTCACCCTTCTCTTTTAGTTAAAGACTTATTTTATCTTATGTCTTTTAAATTTACATTTTATTATGTTGGGATATGTTCTTATATATCCTTATTGCTGTACATTTTAGGTAAATGTTCTGATATAGCCTTTTATCTTTAATCAACTCATTATCTTAATTTTAAAACGACATCGTTAGTCTTTCGAATTTATCTAAGAGAACTTCTTAACCCAATTTAAATTATTTGGGTTAAACTTCTACTTATTGATTATATCATTCTATGAATATATTTTAATTACATATGATTTTTTTACACTTAATACCCACTTATATTGGGTGTATTTTTATTTTTCAAACATTATTATTTAATTTATTTTTCCTTAATCTAAGGATATAATCTTTTCAAGGGACTTTTTCTCAATTTGCATTCCATTGAGACTTATTTTTTGTTATACAACAATTCACATTTATGTAGTTTATATACTACACTTTTTCATATTATATAATGAATATACTTATTCTCATGATATTATAATCTTTTATTAATGTTATTCCTCAATTATTTGTATTCCCGATTCTATCTTTTGGTTAGCAACTTTTAACTAAATATCATTTCAAATGTTTTAAAGATTTATTCTTATAAATCATTCTCATTAGTGTATATATTTCGAAAATGGTTTTAAGTATTTATTTATATATACATGAATGTTTTCAAATTAAAATTTTATTCAAAATATTCAATGTTTTATAGGACACTTTGATTAAAATATTTCTTTATTAAATGTTTTAAATGGTTTTAAAAATGGTTTGATAAAGCATTGCTTATGTCAATGTCTTGAAATGATATATTTTTATTGCAATGTGGAAATGTTATCTTTCCTTTATGCATTTTTTACGTGTTATGAATATGTTATGGTTATTGGGAATTGTTTACGTATATGGTTGGTTCTGTCATAATACTAGGGAAAGTGAGCCCATGATAGCTCTCCAATGAATTCTGTAACGTAACTGAGGTAAACATTAATGTTTCTCATAAGATATTTAGGGAATATACTATGATGGTTATTCCAAATGTAACTCCCTATGTAGCTGTGATATCTACAATGTAAGTTTTATATGGATTCCACAAGTGACTTTTATGAATTATGATTTCTATATGTTATTCATAAATCGTATAATGTTTTGAGGTATGTTAAAGATATTATTTTTTAATATTGAAAATAATGATTACTTTGATTTGTATATATTCATAGACTAAAGTTTTATTTCATTATTTTATATCCCTTTCTGAGAATTTTATGCCCATCCCATGTTTTTTAAATTTTTTCCACATGATATAAAGATGAATAGGTTTATGGATGAGATCAAGGAAAATTCATGTTGTCTAAAACATCGAACAAGACATGTTTTATAAGAATTTTTTTCATGAAAAAATGGGTAATCAGTAGGAGTTTCTACATGTAATATTCAAGTTGTTATGTATATGTTATAACCTAATTCTATAATTCTCTAAATCCTAAAATATCTTTAATATGAATTATTAACTTAATTCAAGATTATGTAATGTTCAAGGTTGGGTCCTTATAGTTGGTATCAGAGGTCAGTTTAGATAACTTTATATGTTAGGAAGTAATTTAAGAAAAAGTGGCATAACCATAATGGTTAGAATATTAGAAAGAGTCATAGTTATTTTAGAGGTGATAAATGGTTATTACATTTTTTGATGAAAAATGAAAGGTATTAGATAACCTTTTAGGATAAAATATATTATGGTTTTTTTGAGGAATTTATTTCATTTTTGGGAATTTTATAAAATTATATTGTTTTTGAAAAAGGACAACACACAGATAGTGTGAAAACCCACAATTTCGGACAAAGATGTTGGAATCGAACTCACAATCAAAGTGCGATTGGGATTTATCGCCTACCACTGGCCTATGTGAAGTACCTAGTTAGAATAACTTATTATTTTTATTTAAATGATTTTATGGATCAAGAATAAGTTGTTTTTTTGGAAATTATGTTTTATCAAATAGATATCCTTAATATAAGAAAATTATTTGGTGATTATGTGGTAAAGGTTATTTTGGAAGACATTCTCTGTTTTGGTGAATATTATATGGTTAAAGGGAAATTAAATACTATGGAATTTCATTTTTGAAGTAATGGTTGAAATTTTATTTTGTAAGAATATATTTTTTTTATTGTGGATATATGGAGATTTGGGTTATTTATGGAAATTATTAACCTATCATATTGAATATGTGATTAGGTTAATCACTTCATTATGAGACTTTAAGAGTAGTTGATGTTTTTTGGAGATAAATGTTATGATTTATCATGGAAGAATATGTGATCAAATTTTTATGAGTTTTGGGTTACAATATTATATTTGATTATATTGAATTATTTTAAGGAATATTGTGTATTTAATTGTCTTTATTGACCTTTGGGCACTATTTGTCGAATTTTAGAGATTAAGAGTAGTATTTCTTTTTATAATGGATTAACCATTTTGGGGATTATCTAATATTGTAATAACCATTTTGGTTTTAGTTGATATCTAATGACAAGGGAAATATATAGTTCATATTTTAAGAATAATGTGACACTATATAGGTTGATTATAACACTTTGTTTGTGACAAAGTCAGTTTGAATACTCACTGTTTGGAGAAAATATGACCTTGTGGTAGGAATTTAGTAATGGGTGAAATTATACATGGAGCGTAAGTATATTTCCTTATTTTTTAGTTAAGATCATAAATAAATTCCTCAACTTTACGAAAAGTAACATAAAACAAAAACATTGTCCGTTAAATTTTCCTACTGGGGAATAAAAGACTGTTTAACCCATCATAAGTTTGAGGTTTTTTGGTTGTTAACATTTTCTTAATCATGTTTTCTATCAGTCTCTATCATAACTTGATGGTTAGTTTCACTTCTATATCTATATTTTCATGGAATCCTAGTATGGGTTATCTCACGTGACCATTTTACTTCTCTTTCAATCTTTTAAACTGATAGTTTTATTGACTCTTTTTCCGATGTGTGACTTACAATTATGCTTCTGAGCCTAATTTTAAAATTGTATGGACACAATTTACAAAAGGGGGGAAGGATGTAACATCCCATAAAAATAAAGAATATGACATTTTAATATTTATTAATATTTTGGAACTAAATATTAATTTTACTATTAAGGGGATGAAATGTTTGACGGCTTACCTGTAACTAAACATTGGGTTTTTTTTTAAAATAACATGTTGCACATAAGGCTGAGTCATAATGAAAAATAATAATATAATATTATTTTAAATGGTAGTTAACACCTAGAAATTTTATTGGTGAGAATGAACAAAACTAACTAAAATGTGATTATAAATTTTTTTTTAATGTCTTTACATTTGTCTGTTAAATTTTAGAGGCTTAAAATGTGAATGAATCCAATTTTAAGCATAAATACTCTTATATTCTTTAAAAGGTCGATTGACCACCTTTTGATGGCGAACCATTTTTAAATCCTGTTTTTGTATCTTTTATATGCTCTAATTGATAAAATAAAATTATTATTTAGTATTGGGACATAAAAATTTACATTCGGTAAATTTTTGGTATTTTTCTGATAATGTTAATTTTTTAATGAATAGTGAAAAATAACCCATTTTAATTCAAAACCGCATTTTCATATAATTCATTTATATAGATAGTTTGTTATTTTAATTGGTTTTAAAGTGTAATTTTTTTAAAATTTTACCATTTAATTCAATTATGGTAATTTTATGTAATTTCACAATTAAATTGGACATAAGCAAATGTCAATCTTTTGATAGGTATTATTTCATAAAAATACGCTTTTGGGTTTTGACAATGAGAATTAATTTTAAATTAATTTCACCCACTTATGTGTTTTGAATATGAAAAAATTGATTCTATATTTGGAATTATGAGGTCCAAATTGTGTTAATAGGTTACTTTTTTTTAGACATTATGAATAATTTCTTCAGTAAATATTTTATTTACCATGGTGAAAGGGTAAATATGGTAAATAAGGGTGAAATATTATATAACAATATTATTATTAAATTACCATTAAACATTTCCTAACCATATTAGATGAGATATTTCCGACCATGGGAATCCTTGGGTCAATTTTTGGAACCCATGGAGCCACTTGGGAGAGATAATGACACTTTATATTTATTAATTTAAAGTAATGAAAAAACTAACATTAACATATCTTTTTTTGTAAAAAAAAATTTATATAGAGATATATAAGTAATATCTTAAATTATAAATATTAAATATAAATATAAAATGATTTCCTATATCATGGTATTTTATTTATAATTTTTATACATTATAAATAAACATAATTATGACACAATAGTGATGTAGTAATTGCTTCAGAAATAAAGGATTCAAATAAATGATATTATAAATATAAAAATTAACTTATTTTGAAACTTTTTATACCATCCACGAATTTTAGAGATAATAATGACTTTTTATATTTTAATTAATGAAGGTTTTTTGAAATAATCAAGTTGTTATATATTTTTTAAATGTCTTGATATGAATAATTTAGAAATTGACATAAATGCTTTTTAAAAAAATTAAGATTTTATTAAATGATACAGTAATCCTAAAAATATATGATTCGTCCAAATGAAATAAATTATGTTAAAAATATAATAAATGATCCATATTTGGTCTCTTGGAATTTTAGAGTAAATATATTAACCATATAGTATAAATATATAAGAAGACAAGGTAAAACATAAAAAAGTTAACAAAAGGTTAAATTAAAAAAGATAATGATTAGAAAATATCAAAGACCTATATAATTATTATTGGTTGATATTATTTCAACTTATATTCCCCTTATATTCGAATGAAATAAGTTTGGGACATTTTGAAACTTAAAAATAATTTTATAATAAAATAATACTTCTAAACGTCTCTAAAGAGTCCCTCCCCCCTCTTATAAAAGGCCACCACCTCAACCCCTTACTCACACATCTCAAGCCCATTTCCTTGTTTGAACTCTGATCTAAGAAGCTCCCAAAATCCCTAAATTTCTCCTACAATCCTTACCCTAGGCATAATTCCATTCAAGTAATCCTTTTTTTTCAAATCAAAGGGAGTTACACGATTTAAAGTTAACATCTTCCCTTAATTTATCTTTTTTATTTTACTTCTTCACTCCCTATGCTCTTCTTATTATTTGCTTACATAAAAAGAACAGAATCCAAAATATAGTAGGTTTTTAAAGATAAGTGTTTGAAATACACTTCCATGCACCTCCATCTAATGGATACTAACATGTTGTTTCTGTGGACAGCGAACTACTGCCTCACGAAATAAAGATTGTTCATTCTTCTCCTACCACCACTTATAGTGGCCATTAAGAATGAAATATATTAATATGTGATATATATTATATATATATATTTTCTGTATGATAGATTATTTTTCATTTATGTCATAAATATATGGTATCCATAATGGTTGAATATGATAATTTCATTTGAGGAAGTGCGGACTACCACCCCCTCAAAGTGATCTGACTCGTTAATACCATACATGGAATGTATAAAGGATGTTTTTAATTAAATAATGTAACATATATAAAATATTATATCATACTGGAATAATAATATTCATATGTATAATTTTTTTTCATTCCTTTAAAAATGAAAAAAATGAAATGAGAGTAGCGTTCATGCGTACGTACAGCTTACCGTCTCCATGAACGGTGCATTTAATTTCTTATATCCAAATGATATGGATTATTATAAATAAATATATAATAGATAGATATATATTATATATATGATATCTAAATCATTAATATCATTTTAGAGATAATGTAATTTTGACCCCCTGGACAATTTGTAATTATAACAAGTTCATTTTTTACGCAAGTTCCGAACATCAACAAAATGTCCGATATGAACTCAAATAATCAAATAATTGTTATAGTAAGGTAATATGTGATATAAAAGTAATAATAAATTTTAAAAAGGTTATTAATAAAGTATAAATTATCTTAAGTATATTATTTAGGAAGAAAAAGGAACATACAAAATAAGTCCGACTTGAGGTAAGGGGTTTTCATCTCACTTTTATTCTCGTGAGATTCATGCTATATTTGCCACTATTTCATTTATTGTGGTGTATGTTCTGCCCATGATTGTATTCATTGTTTAATATACATTAATTTTTGTGTATTTACGTCTTCATTATATGATCATTCATTCATGTGGTGTATGTTTTGCAAGATACCAAATTGGTAAGGGGAATTTTCATCATTCCCTTTTAGTTAAAGATTTCTTTTTATGTTATGTCTTTTAAATTTAAATTTTACTATTTTGGGATATATAATTTTATATCGGTATTTCTGTAAATTTTATGTACATGTGATGATATACCAATTTACCTCTCATCAACTCATTATCTTAATTTTATAATAATGTTGTTTGGCTATCCAATTTCTATAAGAGAACTTCTTAACACAATTTCAATTCTTTGGGTTAAAATTCTGCTTCTTGATTATGTCATGCTATGAATCTGTGTGAATTACCTCAGATTGTCTTACACTTAATATCCACATATATTGGGTGTATTATTTTTCACACATAATATTTCCATTGATTTTTCATTTATCAAAGGATATGATCTTTGCAAGGGACATTGTCTCAATTTACATTCCATTGAGGCTTATTTGTTGTTATACAACAATTCACTTTTATATGGTGTATATTCTTTCCTTTTACATATTATATCATGAATCTCCTTATTAACATGATATTATTAGCTTTGATTAATGTTATTCCTCAATTATTTTTATTCAAGTGTCTCTCTCGGGGTTAGGAACTCATTAACTAAAATATCATTTTAAATATTTTAAAGATTTATTATTCTAAATCATTATCAATAATGTCTATGTTTTAAAAATGGTTTTAAGGATTTATTTATATAGACATGAATGTTTTGAAGTAAAAATTTCTTTCAAAATATTCAAAGTGGTATGGGATACTTTGATTCAAAAATCACTTTATTCAATGTTTTAAATGGTTCTAAAAATGGTTTGAAAAATCATTGATTATGTCAATAACATGAAATAAAATATTGTGATTGAAATGTGGAAATGTTATCTTTCATTTATGCTTGTTTTATGTGTTATGAATATGTTATGATTATTGGTAATTATTTAAGTATACGGGTGGTTCCAGGATAATCATAGGGTGTGTGAACCCGAGATATCTCTCCAATGAATTGGGTAACGTGACAAGGGTAAACGTTAATATTTTCACTAATAGATTTAGGAAATATAATGTGATGGGTATTCCAAACATAACTCTAAATGTATCTGTGATAGCTACAATGTGAGTTTGATATGGATTCCACAAGTTACCTTTTTAATTTATTATTTCTATGAGTAATTCATTAATCTTCTGATGTTGTGTGTTATGTTAAAGATATTATGTTTCAAGATTGAAAAGTATGATTATTTTGATTTTTATATTTTCATGGACTAATTTTTTTTCCTTATTTTATATCCCTTACTGATCTTTTTATACTGATCCAATGTTTTCAAATGTTTTCCACAGGTCTTAAATATGAACAGGGTCAAGGATGGGATCAAGGAAAATTCATGATGACTGAAACATGGAAGTAGACATGTTTTTTTAATAATTTTTATTTTATGAAAAAATGGGTACAAAGTGGAAGTGTCTACATATAATAATAATGTGGTTAGGTATAATTTATGACCTAATTATCTATATCTAAAATCATTAAAATACCCTAAATTTGTACTATTAACTTAATTAAAGATTATGTAATGTTCAAGGTTTGGTTCTTATACATATAATCTCAGGTGAGAGTATATTGATGGACCCATTAAAGGGGTAAGTTATTGAACATTGGAATAGAAGAAACACTATGACTAACACCCATTATTTACATGGGTTAGATAGATATTATCAATTATCTTTTAATGATTTATCATGTCTACTTAATCCTCTCACCATGTTAAAAAAAGAAATTCAAGTTCCATTTGATTGATGAATGTTATGAAACTTTAAAGGAATCGAAGAAATGTTTGGTCAATGCATCTGCGATCACACTACAATTTCATGGATCATGGTCTATGATTAATGTGATGAATAAAATAATAGGCCCCAATGTTTTACTTATTAAATGATATAGTTATTGATTATACCTAAAGAAAATTGAACGTTCCAGAGAAAAACTTCATGACTCCTCAAGTGGAGTTAACAACTATAATATTTGAATTAATGATATGGAGGCATTATTCTTTTTGGTAATGGAGTGAAAATATTTGATCATAAAATTTTAATGTATATATTCACTCATAATGTTTTTATTATTATATACATAAAATTTGTAGAGTTTATTTGTGATTATAACTTGTCAATACATATTCACAATGGGAAATAAAACAGTGGCTAATGCTTTGAGTTTAAAGTATCGTACTAAATTTTTTATAATGGGGATCAAAAAATATCCATCATTTATATAT
This sequence comes from Viscum album, assembly GCA_963277665.1. NCBI lineage: Eukaryota > Viridiplantae > Streptophyta > Magnoliopsida > Santalales > Viscaceae > Viscum > Viscum album. The sequence continues at coordinate 102,313,929 of OY728159.1, forward strand.
TTATAATTGATTTAAATTTAAATTAATATTTAAGGGGAGAAATATTTTATTTCACAAATGTGTCTTCAACCATCTATCCAGGGGAGGATTAAATATGCATAAAAGTAGGAGGTAGAGATAAAAAAGATGGTGGGAAATATTTCTAATATTAACCCAAATTCTAATGGAATAATAAGGTTTTGAATGTAATTTTGTTTCCCATAAAAAAATACTTCAAAAAATATCAATTAAAAAAATTTGAATGGAAATCAATGTCCTAGATATATCACCCATTTTTTGTTTTTGTGAACAATAAGGGATGGTATCTCTTCTATTAGAACTTCCACCTAACCTTCCTCATTTTCTTGATGTGTTCCTTGTGTCTCCATTGAGAATGTATATACCTAATCCTTGACATGTAAATAATTATAATATTATAACACTAGATAATAATCATTTTTTATAAATAATAGATACTATAAATATTGTGTTGTAAATATAATGTTCTATGGAATATGACTACTCAGCTGGTTATATTTCAATGGAGGAAAACAGATCATGGGGAAATAATAAGGGAACATGGGGATGTATTCAATCAATGATATCCACTTTTTCCTATATCAATGTGATGAAATTTTTAGGGTGAAATTAATTTTAAGGTCTATATAATGCGACACTCTGTGATTTTATATGCATTTATGATGTCATTTTCATGATGTATTCCATAACATTGTTTTCATATAATATTATTTTTAAATGAACCTTGCTACATTAATAATTTTAATATATAAACTAAATTAGATTTTTAGAATATTTTTAATATCATTATAAAAAATATGTATAATTTTTCTAAATAACATTAATTTATTGAATAATTCATAATTAATAAGTACTGAATTCTTATTAAAGTAATTTTAGGATTTAAAAATTTGTTTTCACAAGAAATGATTTGATTTAATTTTGAAATTACAAATTATAATTTATTTCTATAAATTATAGAAATTTTAGTTGAGTTAATTGATATCATTTTTTAAATTACCATTTAAATATTAACATAGAGTTACTTTTTTAGGTTTTTTCTATACATATTTATTTTCCTGTGAGGATGTGAAAATTAATATTTTTCGTGAGAATTCATTTATTTTCCTTAAATAAAAAATTTAAAAGTATAATTACATTTTTAAAGTTATATTAAAATAAAATAACACTAATTTAATTATAAATTAATTAATTAATCACTAATAATCATTATAATTTATTTTTGTTTAATTTAATTTTTGCAGTTAAAAACAAATTTTACTAAAAGTTATTTTTAGGTGACAAATGTTTTTTTACCATAATAAATTAAAAGAATAAGTATTTATTAGTGGTTTAATTTAATAGTATAGAATATATATTCAATAAGATATTTTATCATTAATATTACATTTTTGCAAGTAATTTAATAAAAGTAAATTTTATCTAATAATTATTGATGCAGTTAACTAAAAATGTGTTTTAACCACCTTCTGCATGCATACATAAAAATAAATTATACAACTTATAGTAAATGATTCTAATATTATGAAATTAATAATTTTAATAAATATAAATAATAAAATTTAACTGGTTGAATTTTTTTTATAAAAAATATTAAAACTAGAAATTTTTTGTTTCCCCTAGTTAGGTTAAAATCGATTAACAATGAATGTTAATCTATGATATATGGGTAGGAATGTGAATTTTTTTCTTTATAATTATTTATTATGTGATTGAAACCCCATATTATATCAAATTATAAGTATTGGTAATTTTTTTCCACATTATCATAAATTTGGCCTTCTATTGTTGAAATACTTAATGTAATTCCATGTGTGTCCCTCCCCTCGCATATAAAACGCCATCACCTGTCCTCCCTTATTCACAAAATTTATTCCCTATATAATTGAAATTAAATTTCCCAAAACATTTATATATTAATTTTCATAAATATTGAGGCTATTTCTTTCTCATACGTCCAATATTTCAAGGATTTCGGTGTATAAAAAAGTATATCTCTCAATGAAGAGTTATAATCATAACCATAGTCTTTCGATTTTATTTCTTCTTCCGCATTATCGAAAACCATTTAATATAAAAAATACACAATACATAATGTATTATAATTATACATAATTGTAATTATGATAATGGTAAAACTATTTCCCACATCTCCTCCGTCAAATCGTAAATGAAAACAATTCTCAAATGTATGTGTGGGCTACCACCTTTATGTAGTGATATGAATCACTTTCCATCACCATCATTCATGGTTGGATATTATGGCATGTTTATTGTATGTATATATATATATTTGATATTTATGGTATAATAATTATTCTATAATGGATTATTTTTATTTTTATTTCTTTCTTTTCATCCTATAGAAAGTGTAAATCATCACTCATGCATAGTTATGGACTACTGTCTCCATGATGTGATGTAATTCATTTCTTCATCACTACTTTATATGAATGGTTGTAAAATTGTATATAATTATTAAAAATTATAAATATAAAATGATTAATATTTTTTGTAATAAGGAACAATGATCAAATTTAAATGATCATTACCTCCAAAAAACATACATGAAAAATGAAATAATTAACACCTAGAAAAAATAATTCTAATAAGGAATTATTAATAAATGGGTATTGAAATGGTATAATAAGATAATATATGGTTTTATAGGTAATAATATGTTTCAAGTATATAATTATTATTATATAGAATTTATTATATATGATGTTAGAGTTCTTATTGAGAAATATATACTTGAGGTAAGGGTTTTACATTACAATATCACTTTTTAACAGTAATTTTTATGCTTAATTTTTATATAATGAAATTTTTTTATCTATCTTCCCAAAATATTTTCCATTTTATTATATTTTATTTATGTAAAGAGATGAATTCTTTTCTCTAATTTTGATCTCTTAAATTATTCAAGATATTGAATGAATGTTTTAAGGATAACTGATATTATTTCTCTCATCAGTTGGGATTTTCAACATCGATATTATATTTAAAATGATTTAAAAAATGTTTTTTCCATTCCAAAATTATTTTATAAATTAATTTTTCCATATTTTGAATTATATACGTTTTTTTTAAAAGGAATATTTTTATAAGTTTGGAAATGCTAAATTTTAAATTTTTATTAAAATTATAAATGGAATCTTTATTTTAACGTACAATGCATGAAATATTTTTCCCAACATTATGAATTTTTATTAATTAAAATACAACTTAAAAATATTAATTTTTATTTAAAGGGATCTAATTTTAAAAATGAAATATTTATTTTCCTCAAGAAATATTATAGTGGTATTATAATGGTATTATCATCCATAACAAAATACTTTGGTGCTTCTTATCCTTTAATGAGGATATGATCTACTATTAAGAAATATTGATTACTTATCTAGTTTTTTATTTATTATGATGTGTAATTCATGATGAATAAAATTTTATTTTCCATTGGTTAATATATGATTAAATTATAAATATTTTCATTATATTGTGAAATAAATATAAATAAATTATGATTAAGTGATAAGTAGGTCTATTATAGACCTCAAAAACAATGAGTAATGATTAAAAATTTATAATATGAAAGGGTTCATGGGTGGTTTTCCAAATACTATAAAATGGTACATGGGTGGTTTTCCTAATCCCATAATGGGTACCCAGGATTCCATCTGAGGCCATTAGAAGGTTCATTAGTTGTTATCCAAATGATAACATTTGATGATTGTCTAGGTGGGTGGGGATGAAAAAATATTTTTATGACTTTGATTATGAAAAAAATTAGGAAAATCTTTTATGACTAGATATTATTGAAATATTATGCTATCATGGTTCTTGTTCAATGATTACTTTATGATTCTTTTATTATTAACTTAAAATAATTATTCCATGACTCATGATTAAGATATATGAATTTTTGGGTATTAAATTAAAATTTTAAAATCATGTCCTCATAACCTTATACACAAGATATTCTTTCATATGATCATTAAAAGATATATTCCTTTTTTACCCATACCAATCTTCGGAGCTCACTATTTTTTATGTTTACTTTTCCCAAGGATGTGAATAAATGTTTCAAGTATGATATGTCTTGGAAGGGTTCTAGTTTTGAAGAACATAATGGGATATAATGTAGATAATTTATGTACATGTTGTTTATGAATCCATGTTTCGCAATAAACTAGCCCTTTATGATGATGGTGTGGATCATAATGATATTAAATTAATATTCACCTAGTAATATGCAACATTTATGTATGTAAGTATTGGTAATCAACAATATACCCTCATGGAGAATCCACATAATTTCTTACAAGGCCATATTCCTTTTGTAGATATTAATCAAGATATATTTGATCTAATTTTTATTTCAAACAAGATATGTCATAAACCCATTTAATGGTGCCAATCCCCACAAAATGAGGTATATTAATTACAAGATGATGTTAAATTCCAGAGTTTCCTATAATGAGTCTTTAAATTAAAATATATTTTCATAGTTAGTTTAATTTTTATCAAGAGTGTTACCATTAGAATGATTAACAATACTAGATATGTTCAAAAATTGTGTCTTAAATTTATAATAGGGACCTGGAGTAGGAATTAATTCCACACAAAATAGGGAGATGATCTGAAAATCCCATACTCCCAACTAACACATTTTATATGATTTCACTGGTAAATCCCCATTGAATCCCTACCTTTGGAAATAAGGCCTCCATTAACTCAAAATGAGTTCTGTCAAATAAGACATTATAAATAAAAATGGTAAACTATATGTGAATCTTATAATCATGAAGACAACAAGTTTAAAAATAATTTCTTCACCATTGGATTCACCACTTAACATGAATATGTATTGAAAAAAATGGTTAACATGAAATGGGGCTTATAATAATGAATATGGTTGGTGTAAAAATAACCTCACAATCATATATTTCACACCTCAATGAGAACACACATAAAAAATTGCAAACCATGTTTAAAAATTATTATCATGAAGGTGGCTAAAATTTTTTAAATAATATTTTATTTTTTTAATTATTATATATGATTATACACTGATGATTATTACAATATATGGTAGTTTTTTAATGTTTTAGGGAATTATTTCAGGTCTCTCTTCAATCCAGAATAATAGAACTATCATCGTTCACCACTTATTTGTCCTCTACTATTGGAAAAAGATTGACATCATATAGATAACATGAGTTTTCACCCAGTCATTGAATCGAATAGTGGGTTGTTAGTTTAATGGTTAGGGTGTACCATCCAAATAACATTATCCCAACTATATAAGTCACTTAAGAGAGTCTCGTCATTATAAACTATAATAACTAACATCATAAAAGGTAGTTGGAGAGTAGACATATAGAACCCCTCTCCTCCTCCCACTATCTTGAGAGTATTTTCCTTGAATGTGGTAATAAAAACCTCCCATAAATAAGGATGATAAAGGAATCCCTTATTTACATAATAACTTAGGATGAAAAAAGGTAGACTCTCACCACCAGTTGATTCCATTGACACCACCCAATAACTCATGATAGCATATCTCGAAGGCCTCTCTATGATAAATGAGGTATAATATATATGGGGTGGGTCTATACCCATGTTTCATATGAGAAGTACAATCGGTGTATCTCTAAATTTAACAGGTAGGTAGCGTCTACTCCACCTTTTATATTGTAAAGTCCATACATGTATCATGGTAACCCCTAGGGATGGATTATATTCTGGTTCCCATTGCTGGAGTTTTCTCCTATAAAAAAAATTTGGGTAAAGATAATATTCTTAATATCCCATATTTATATACTTTTAATACTCCAATAGAAGATAGAGGACAGGAGTGGTCATATATTGCAACTTCAATCAAATATATCACCCATTATATATATGAAACATCATAGGGGATGACCTATATTCCTACTCAAGCTCTTTATAACCCTATAATATTCTGGAAGAAATAGAGGAGATCCATATGCATATATTAAAAATCACAAAGGGATAGATATACACTCTTACTCTCATCTACATAGTCACCCATCGACATAGTCTATAAAAACCCATATTTTAGTACACATTAGTTACGAATTTTTTTATAAAAATATACATAATATGATCCAAGAAGAACGTGGGGATAAGTTACTTAGGTAAATTAGGTAACAAACACTATAAAATAATAAAGGGTAAAATAATATTATTTGAAATCTTAAAAAACATGAAACTACATTCCATTGGTCCTCTAACATTTCATGGGATAACATGGAGATGTATATAAAAAATGGTGTGTTATTATAATAACCCTAACCTTAATCATTAAATAATTGAGTAATTTATTTTATAATTAACTTATTTACATTACTATATATATTTTTGTTTTATATATTTAGAATATTAAGACCTAATTCATACATATGAACCCACAAGAATACAAAGTGTGTACCCCCAAAACAGTTTTCATTTTTTCCAAAATATGAAATTTAAAAAATATATCATGATTTCATTAAAAAATATTTATAAAATTTAACATGTCTTCCATATATCTCTTACACATCCTTATAAACTATAAAAACAATTAAAAACATGGTATTAGAAAAAAAATCACATTAAGTGATATAAAATGAATGAAAGAAACCATTAGTCCATGAATACTTATAAGCTTATGAAATCATTTTCACAAGGACAAAATTTTCACCCATAATGTAACATATACATACATTGTGAAACATGATATTTCCTATGAAAAAATAAATAAAAATATAAAGGTATCTTTAGGAATTACTTAATTAATACAGTAACAATCACAACTACCTTATGATTTGTAACCCTTGTGGAAACCTTATAATGTAACCATCACAAATGCCTTATATGGTAAACATCAAAGATATAATTAGAGTAACCATACAACCAACCTCCAACCTACACATAAGAAATGCATATTAGGGATATATAGGTCCCACCCTTCATCATAAAAAATTCCCAAAAACCAATAAATAATAGTAAAATAATAATACTTTCATAAAAATAACCCTTTTGAATTTTGTAAAATAGAAGTTTAGAAGAGGATTTTTAAAGAAAAGTCCCTTACAATCATTATATAATTGAAGTGAGAGTTAATAGAACGAACGAAATATGAATATATAAAATAATTAAAAATAATAAAACATAATATACAAAATATTCAACAAAAAACTATCTTATAACCATATAATGAATGAAGTAGATGGTTAACCCAAATAATGGAAATCGGGTTAAGAATTTCATTATATCGGGGTTGTATTACTTTTATCATGTTTAAACATACGATATAATGTTTAAAATAGTGTTATTAAAATTTTAAATAAAAATATTCATATTTAAAACACTTCATATTTTCATTTTAAAACATCATTCCCCACATTTATTAATAATATTGTGTTATTTCCATTGTTTCAGGTGCGTGCTTTACCATACTTTCATGGTCGATTCGTATTGGATTTTTTAATGAATGAAATATAAACTACATAAGTGGACTAAAATGGTATTATTATGTTTTTAGTATATTAAATTACACCAAAATTAATACTTTTCAAATATTACAATGAATCATTAGATAAAAAAATAAGGATATTTGTTTTGATCATTTTGGAGGTTCTTCGATAATCACGAACTAGTTTCTTTATATAACTTAATATTATATATATGTGTGTTAATTAAAAAAATTAGAGAGATTATATAATAACATTAAAATATTTTTCATCCAGTCAAATGTGATTATAACTTGATTTGATGTAATTAAAACAAATTGAAAATATATCATCCATGATATCGGTATTTCAACACATCACAAATGATGTTTTTTTAGAATAAAAGTGGGTAGAGAAGAAGTAGGGTGATTAATTTTTCAATAAACAAGAAAAAAATTAAAGTATATATATATGATACTAGAGGTTTATTCCTCTTGGATAAAGGGAGGTGAAAAGAGTATAAGAAAATAAAGAGTTGAAAAGAATTGAAAATAAAATTAAAGATGCTTTTTATCTCTTGATCTCTTCTCCTTGAGATCCTTCGTAAGGACTTTGCTTTTGGACTTTTGGTGAGACCCGATGGTCTTGGACGTGAAGAATATCCTTTGGATGATTATTGGATAGAATTTAATCAATTCTCAAATCATGGGAGGTGTGTGATAAAGAGGGGGTGAGAGGTTTTATTTATAGTGGAGGAGAGGAGGGTTTTCCCTTTATTTTAATCATTATTTTATTATTTTACACAAGTCAAAAAATAGTGTTGGTTATTATCACTATATACATTAATAAAGGCACGTGAGTTTGAACAAAATTCCATTTACATCACCCATGACTCAAACACGATGCATAAATTCATTTATTTAGCTTATTTCGTAAATTATGGAATTTCATTATTTAAAAAAATCAAGTATTTCAGAAAAATCGTGAAGAGTTACCACAAACATTTTTAATAATATTTAATTAAAAAATAAACTCCATTTTATCCAAAATAAATTTCTAAATATGATTAATTTAATTTTTTAATAAAATCATAATTTATTTAAAAAATAACAATTTTAAAACTATAACTATTTTTATAACACCATGAAAAATTAATTAAAGTCTCCTAAAATTATATTATTTTTATAAGAAAATAAAATAAAAATTTATTATTACATTTTAGGAGAATAAATTTTCATTTACATTATTAAATTAATCATAATATTTTAATTAAATATTTACGACTTACAAAAATACCAACAATTATACCATGATAATATTTTCACTTATAAGATGCTAAAATTTTATTTATAAATTCACATGTGAGGTCACTATTTACATGGCCAATTTAATATTCCTAAAGTTTATATTACTATTCATAAGGGTAAAATTAGTATTCATAAGGTAAAGTTACTATTCCCAAAAAATTAAGTTGGTCCTATTATACTCCAAATAACTTATTGATCGTAACCATGTATGTTTGTTTTTAGAAATTCAAACCATAGTGGGAAAAAAATTCGTTTAACATCTAAGTTATAAATATATCCCTAAAAAGTGTTATTAAAAAGTGACTCATTGTTTCATGATTTTCATTAATTTGTTTTGAATATTTTTTGGATGTTACATTCTCTCCACCTTATAGATATTACATCCTCACAATTTTAATTACTTTTTCAACATGTGAGGGAACCTTTCCTTCATAACAGTTTAATATTACCATGTTGCTTCTTCAACCATGTGGTTTCTCTCCAAAACCATAACCTGGTGGATTACCTTATCCTATAATAATTTCTCTCTTACATCAAGAATATGAACTAGGATCTCTTTATAAGAATGGTTCTCTTCCAGCAAAACTACTTCAAGGCTCAAATCATGATATAAATCTGGCCCATAAATACTCAACATCGAAACATGAAAAATATTGTGTATTTTAAATAAAATTTGAGGAAAAGATACTTAGTAAGTGATTGTTCTAACTTTCTCTAGGATTTCATAATGTCCAAAAAATCATGGACTTAGATTTCATTTATTACCAAAACACATAACACTTTTCCATGGAGATATTCTAAGAAAAGCATGATCAGCTACCACAATAGAAAATTCTTTCCTTTTATTATCTGTATAACTTTTCTACCTATTCCAAGCTGTTCTCATTTGTTTCTAGATAATCTTCATTTTCTCACCAACTTCCTCTTCTAATTCTGGTCCCATCAACTTCATTTCCCCAAATTCCTCTCAAAATGTTGTAATTCAATATCGATTCCCATATAATGCCTCAAATGGTGTCATATGTATACTAGAATCAAAAATAAATAAATATGTTGACCCCAACTTCCCTAATAATACATTGAACAAGATCAAATAATATCCCCCAATTTTTGAATTGTTCCCTTGTTTTGTAAATCAGATTGAGGATGAAAATTAGTGATGTAATTTAATTCTATGCCCAACAACTTCTAAAGGAATTTCAAAAAGTTATAAGTGAACATGGGATCTCAGTCAGATATAATATAAAGTGGAACTCCATGTATGTTTACAATATCTTTTAGGTACTATCAAGAAATCTGACCAAAAGACATAGTATCTCGAATTGGAAAGAAATGTGAAGACTTATTCAGTTGTTCATCAATAACCCAAATCAAATTGTTACCTTGAGAAGTATTTTGTAGTCTCACTATGAGGTCTATGGATATATTTTCCTTTTTACACTTTGGCACTGGAAAAGGTAGAAACATTTCCTTTGGTTTATGTCACTATACTTTAACTTATTGACTAGTCAAACATTTCATGCTAAAATCAACATTATCTATTTTCATTTCATCCAACTACTAATTATCACAAAAGTATCTGTACATATTATTACTACCAGGATGGACTGAAAATGGTGAACTATGAGAATCACACCATAATAATTTCTTCACTTGGGAATCACCAGGTAGAGATAATCTTTTTCCAAATCTCAAAGAACAATACTTATCAAGTTTAAATTATAAAAACATACCAATTTTAACAAAATATACCATTTTCTAAAACACAATATCTACCTTCTGTACTTTCTTAATTATGTATGATAGAGACGACTGCATAGATATATGATACCAAAAAGTTGAATTTCCTACACCAACAACTTCCAAGAAAAAATTAATCAAATCATTAATCAAAGGGTCATGTTCCAAACGTAACATGGTTAATAATGCATGAAATTTTTGACTCAAGGCATCCATCACTTTGTTTTATTTTCATAGATGATAATTATTGTGCAATCATAATCATTTTTCATTTAAAACCATATTCACTACCTTATGTTTAATTCCTTCCGAGTTAATATATACTTAAAACTTTTATGGTCAATTTATATTTCACATTTGTCTCTGTATAAATGATTCCTCCAAATTTTCAAAGAAAAAAACCACAAACGATAATTCCAAATCATGTGTGGAATAATTTAACTCATGAGGTTTTATGATTCTTAAATCATAATCAATTACCTAATAATTATTCATTATAACACTACCATGTCCCTTCAATGAAGCACCGTTGTAGATGAATAATTTAACATTTATTTAAGGCAGGTCCAAAAATAAATCATTAACCAATATCTTCTCCAGTTCCTGAAAATAAAAAATCACATTCTTCAGTCAAAATAAATTTAACCCATTTCTTTTAACATAGTTTTTGAGATAGATAACCATTATTTTTTTATCAAACCATCGGTAATAACATGTTAATCCAAAAAAACTACAAATATTTGTAACATCTTTAAGTCATAGAAGTTCATCAACAACTTTAATTTTGGAAGGATCAACTATTATTCCCCCATTATTTATAATATTTACAAAAATTTAATATGTTGAAACCAAAAATCACATTTGATGAATTTTATATATAATATATTTTCATTGATAGTTTAAAAAATAATCTTAAAATTTTTTTCATGATCCTCATAACTTTTTGAAAAGAAAAAATATCATGAATAAAAACAGCAACAAACATATCAAAATATTCATGGAATACTATATTTATAAGGTCTATGGATATAGTAAAAACATTTTTCAAACCAAAGTGAATAAAAAAATTCATATTTCCTGTATCTAGTGAAAACATTTGTTTTCGGGATGTCAACCTCCTTCACCTTCAGCAGATGTTAACCTGATCTCAAGTGAATCTTGAAAAAATACTGAGCACCCTAGAGCTGATCAAAAAAGTCAATGATATGAGTAAAATGATAATTAATCTTAATATTAATTTTATTCAAAGATCTATAATCAAGGAAGAGTCTCATAGAACCATAATTATTTTTAACAAACAAAATAGGATAACCTCATGGTGAAGTTCTAGGATGAATGAAGCCTTTATCATGAAACTCTTGTAACTGATTTTTCAATACAACAACTTCCACTTGATCCATTTGATAAGGGAATTTTGGAATTGTATTAGCATCAGTAACCAAGGTAATAGTAAATTAAACTTCTTGATAAAGTATAACAATGGGAAACTCATCAGAAAAAACATCAAGGTATTCATTTACCACCAGGACATTATTAAACTGAAAAGATCCCTTATTTTCAACAACATGAGAATGATAACTTTTATTCCCCACTTTTAATAGTTTTTCAGCTTCTTGATATGTTATCAATTTTTTTGGGTTCATTCTTGTATACAAACCAAAACCCATACTGAAAAAAACTTCTTTAACTCTACAATCAATCTTAGCATGATAAACACAAATCCAATCCATACCCAGAATGAAATCTAACTCTACTAAGGTAAAATCAAAAAGTTGTTTTAGGTAAAGTGTTTCCGTAGATAAAAATAGGAAGATTATTATAATTTCGTTTTTCCTATAATATTTCCCACTTTTTCAATGATATGTTCTCATCTCATTTCTTGAGGTGAAATTCCTAATTTACCAAGTAATTCCTATGAAATAAAGGAATGTGTAGACCCTGTGTCAAACAAAACATTTTCAAAATCTGAGTAAACAAACAAAGCACCTGATACAAGTTCATTGGATGGACCAACAACTATTTAAGTAGTCAAAAAGGATCTTAACGCACCTTTCAACTTATAATATGGTTTCATCCCATCATTTAAATCTTTTTTTGGGTATGTGTTTTCATAATGACATATCTCACCACATTTGAACCAATTTATAGTTTTCTTATTAGGATTAATCAGAGGATCATTTTTATTATAATCTCAAGACATATGTACAAACTGACCACATCAAAAAAAAATCCTAGTATTGTTATGGTATTCTCCAAGGTGTTTTTACCACACTTTTCACAAACTAGATGCTAGATTTTTTTCCATTAATATTTCATTAACTGAATGATACCCCTATTTTACTATCTGTAATTCTTCTTCTTCTTGTCAATGTTCACATGATTATGATAAAGCTCTATTTCTACCCTCACAGCACATCGGACATGTTTACCAAAATATTTGAACTATTAGGAGGACAATAAATTTTAGTATCATGGCTTCAATCTTGAGTAAAACAATTTATTTTTCATTAAATATCTCGTATAATATTTGGAGCATAATATGACAATCAGGTAATGTTTTCTTCATAAATATCCATATAATCTTCTTATTTTTTCTTAAATTTGAATAATTTCTTTTCCATCCTAAGTTTAACCACCATAGGAAAATATATTTTAAGAAAATTATTTTTAAATTAATCCAATTTCTAGGCATCGATCTCATCACTATCCCTAATATTGTTCACTACAGAACACCAATTATAATATTCAACTTCAAATTGATAAATGGAATGACTGAACTTCTGATTGTCTAAAAACCAATAACATAGAATATATTTTGAAGGGATTTAATTAACCATTCGTCCACCACTAGGTTTTAAGATTCACTGAAAGAAGGATGGTGTTTCCTCATAAAATTCTCCACTATCATCATGTTCCTTTGTGGAAGCAATGGTTGTTCTGTTGAATGGATTACACATCCTTTTATATTAGGCATCAACTGATCCATTACATTCACAAACTATTTAGTACCACTTAACACTATTCTAGGCTATGGATTCTGAAATACATCTTCCTCTCAGTGACTTCCTACTTCAACATGTCTATTTATTCTATAGAAAACAATTCTAAAAAAAACATATATTACATTAAACAAGATGGTAATCTTTAAATTATTTATCATTTCGACATAAATATAGAATAAAATTAATTTATGTTATTCTATTTACAACATCTTAACCACCAAAATTATAAAAACCATGCTCTGATACCCACTATAAGACCCCAAACCTTAAATATTATATAATATATTAACTTTATTTTTAATTAACTTATTAAAATTCCCAAACATATTTTTGATTTAGATCTTTAAAAATATAGGAAATAATTTATTCATATCAACCCATAGTAATAAAAAGTGTGCACCACTAATAAAATATCTATGTTTCCAAAACATAAAATCATAAAAATATTACAAGATTGCATTGACAAATCTTGATAAAATTTAATTTGACTTCAATATTTCTCTTACACATATGTATAACTAATTAAAACATTTAAAAACTAGGTATGTTAACCAAAATATTAGTAAGGGATATTAAAAGAATGAAATAAACCATTAATCCATGAATACTTATAAACTTATTAAATCATTTTTAGAAGGATAAGATTGTCACCCATAAAGTAACATATAATTACTTTGGGAAACATGATATTTCCATTGAAAACATAAGTAAAACTAGAAATTTATCTTATTGAATTACTTACTAAATATTTTAATTCTCATGGAAGCCTTATGATTTGTAACCCTCACGGCTACCTTACAATGTGACCCTCATGGCTACCTCATGGTGTAACCATCGTAGTTATACATTGAGTAACCATATGACTAACCGCCAGATTACACATACCTAATGAATTAGTGGGAGATAATGGTCCTAAATTTCTTCATAAAAAATTCCTAAGAAATATAACATATTCAAAAAACAACAAAACTTGAATAAAAACAACCCTTTTTAATTTTTTAAAATAGAATTTTAGAAGATAATTTTAAAAGAAAAGTACCTTACTAATATCATATAATTTATGTGGGAATTAATATAATGAATGGAATATGTGAATAAAATGTAAATACACATAATTAAATATAATATAAACATTAATATTAATTTAAAAAATATACATTGTACCATACAATCAATAAAGTATATGGTTAACCCAAAGAATAGAAATTGGGTTAAGAATTCCCTTAACTCAGGTTTGTCTTACATAAAACATGTTTAAACCTCTTGTATAATTTTTAAAAAGTGTTATTAATATTATATAGAATCATATTAATATGTAAAACACCTTATATGATCATTTTATAACATCATTCCATGCATTTATTAACACTCACTTTTTATTTCCATTGTTTCAAGTGTATGTTTTACAAGGTTTCCATGGTCAGTTCACGATGAATTTTCTTGAAAAAAGTAAGTGAAACATAAGAAGTGGAATGAAATTATATTAATATGTTTCCAAAATATTAAATGATACCATTACTAGTTTTTTTCATATATGATGACGAGTCATTAGATAAAATGTTAATGATATTTGTTTTGATCATTTTGGTGGTTCTTCGATTATCACCAACTAGTTTGGTTATATAGCTTTATATTATATATATATATATATATTAATTAAATAACATAAAAATGTTATATCATAACATTAAAATGTTTTTCATCAATTAAAATGGTTTTATAACCTACATTAAAATATGTAAAAGAAATTGAAAACACATTGTTCATGATGTTGGTATTTCGACCATCCAAGGAAGATGTTTTAATTTTTAGAATAAAAGGGGAGGAGAAGAAGTATGATGATTAATTTTTCCATAAAATCATGATTAAATTATAGTATATATATGAAGCCCGATCATTCATCACTCTTGGATAAGTGGATATTAAGAGACTATAATAAATGAAAAAGTATGGAAAATAATTGAAAAAAAATGAAAGAGGATTTTTACCCCATGATTTTTTCTCTTTGAGATCCTCCTTATGGTCTTTAGATTTGTAATTTTTATGATTCTAAAAGTTCTTAGAAGTGGGGAAGAGACTTGGGAATAGGGTTGGGTAGAATTTAGTCATTTATCAATGCTTGAGAGGTGTGAGGGGAAGTGGGGGTGAGGGGTGGTATTTATAGTGGAAAAGAGGTTGGGTTTTCCATTATTTTAATCATTATTTTATTATTTTTCACAAAAAAAGAAATGGTGTTAGTAAATGTGACTAAATAAAATAATAAGTGTGAGTTAGTTCAAACCAATGTCCATTTTAATTCATCTATCACTCAAACATGAAGCAGATATTCATTTATTTACAATATTTCTTAAATTATCGAATTTCAATCTTCACAAAAAAATCATGTATTTTAGAAAAATCATTGAAAATCACCACAAACATTTTTTGAGGCATAGATTTAAAAAATTTACTCCATAATATCAAAATAATTTTCTGAATATTAGATGTTTTATTTTTAAATAAAATCATACTTTATTTGAAAAATATTAATTTCAAAACTATAACTTATTTTATAACACCATGAAAATATAATAACGGTCTCATAAAATAATATTATTACCATAATAAATTAAAATTATAATTTATCATCCAATTTTATGAAAATAAATTTTCATTTATGTTATTAAATTAATTATAAAATCATATTTAAATATTTATTAATAACAAAAGTACAAACACTTATACCATGATCATATTGTCACTTATAAGATGCCTAATTTTTTTAAACATTCATGGGTGAGGATGCAAATAACTTGGACAATTTACAATTTATAGGGGTCATAATACTATTCATAAGGGTAAAATAACTATTCATAATTGAAAGTTACTATTAAACAAATATTATGTTGGTCCTATTAGACTCCAAATAACTTACTTATCACAATCGTGTATGTTGGTTTTTGGAAATTCAAAACATAAAAGAAGATAAATTTATTTTAACAAATAGGTTATAATTATATCATTAAATAAATTAATTACATAGAGACTTAGTGTTTCTTGTATTTCATTAAAATTTATTTGTAAATACTTGGGGTGTTATAGTTATACATTCCAATTAGTTAATATTCAAAGCATAAAATTATGAAAGTAATACTTGTGTCTAAAGAGTCATATTAATGTGACATTAAAGTTGTGAGAGTGATAAACATGAATATTAAAGAATCATATAACAGGATGACATCATGGAAACATAGGAATGTGGAAACAATATAAGACATTAGATGATAAACATATTTCAAGGATAATTGCTGATACATCATAACATAGTATTCATTGGATAACCTCTAAGGAACCAAATATGGTGTCTCATGAGATAAATGTAACACCTAATGAGTTGAAGCGATATAAAATTATGGGACCACCCATCACATTTATATCATGTACATTGATTTGTGTTCTACAAAGACCATACACCATAGTAGTGTATTCCATCATCTTTAATCCAATAAATAAGGATTGTGGGATATTTACATAGAAGTACCTAATTAATAAATTATAACCCCATTTGGGGGAATACCCTTGAGTGGGAATGGGGAGGGTATTCATAATAAATAAAATTCATAGAGAATCACAAGATACTCTAATGTGATTTATAATAATCAGGGAGGGATTTTTAGAGTTATAGAGAGACTAGCATCATGTGCAATGGGTTTTTAGTGAAACATAGTGGGAGGATCGGAGGGTATTTATTGCAGAATAGGATAAATTATTTATTAATTTATAATATTAGGTATTAGAATCTATTTTATAAAATAATAATACCCAAAAAACATCCCAAGGGTTTTTAATATTATTTATTTCAAAGGGGAGTGGTTTTAAATATTTTATAAGAATATTAAGTGAACTCATTAAAATAATACTCTTATTGATTTGGAGGTGAGTCATGTTCTTAAAGCATTAATTTTAAAAACTTAAAATAAAATATAGGGTTTTTGGATATTCATTTAGTGTTTATAAAATTAATCAAATAAATTTTAAAAAATATTTTTAAATGGGAAACGTATTTTTGGTCATGGAAACTCTTTATATGTAAATTACTTTTGGGATTTTATGATTTCCCAATACATATCATATATTTTTACAGTATTTATTTTTTTATTAAAAAACTCAACTCTCTCAGAAAATTATCAAAAATTAACCATTGGATAGTTTTGATGTGATATATTAAGAAATAATATTCATTTTATCAAAATAATTCTTTAAATTTGAAAAATAAAAGTTTTAAATCAAAATCCCCATTTATTGAAAAAATATTATTTTTATAGTGATAAGAACCATTAAAACATTATAAAAATTAAATTTTAATTAATAAAATTATATTATAAATTATATTTAAATAATAAATAATTAATAAAAAAAATTCAAATAATAATATTTATTTCAAGAATTCTTCAATTCAATAAAATGAGTTCCTTGATTGAAAATATATATTTTCCAAACATATAATTGGAGTTTCATCCTATCCTAATCTAGTTTTTATCAAACACAAAATTTAATCATTGATAAAGTAATAATAAAAAATGATAAATATAATAATTATTTTATTAAAAATAAAATTTTAAAAATTAATGTTGTTAAGGTATTAATTCATAACCCCTTATTAAACTAGTGTATTCCCAAAGGGTATGGTGTGTGATGGTGGCATTTTCTTTGTGTGGATTGATGAACATTGTTTTAGCCTTGATCTCAATAATCTTGAACTTCTCTCATAAATGGTTTCACTCATGATTTTTTTTATTGAATACCATATTGATATTGTTAATGTTCAAATCCTTGTGATAGAATATTTCTTGTAATCTCTAATAAATGGTCTTTATAGGTTATCATTCTTCTGGTTGAGGCCATAACTTTTTCCACCTTTGTTAATTGTATTTTATCTAACCTCTTATTATAAAATATTCCTAAAACCCACTGTAAAATGACAATATTATCAATGTTTATGATGCTTAACTATCATTTATATATTATATGGTACTAATTATAAAATACTAAAATAGTTAACTTAGTTCACTTTTTTTCTGCAACTTCATTTCCTAACAAGGAATCTATTCATTTGAAAAGATATTTTCATTTTTAATACATTAAGACATTACATAGACAAAAATCTATTTGGAATAAGGATTATATCCTTACTTTTATTTGGGGGTGGTGGTCATCAGTATATTTTGGTGATAGATAAGTCATATGATTGGGATCATATGACTGTTCTAATTGGGGTTTTTAGAACAATCTTAATTTCACATTTGGACAAGTGTATATCCTATTCATAAATATATTAGAGTGGTAGTAGCATATTCCAATAGAAAATAAAGGTCCTTATATAACTAATAATATTTCACAAATGTTTCAATATAATCTATCCACATATATGAGAATTCATCCATACTATATTATGATGTCCAATAATAGTTTGACTTATATTCATACTCCTATCAATAATGGTGCACATAAACACACTTTGATGGAAATAATAGAGGAGGTGAATATTTCCTCTCCCATTATTTTGGTTCATTAAATATTCTAGTGATGAATTAATATCAATAATTGGTCTATATTATTGTTCCAATGATTTTTCATCAACATATTCGATTAGTCTCATTGTGGTAGGCTCATACCCCTTCTAACAACTCATGAACATCCAGGTATAATCTAATAATCACCCAACAATAGGTGCATACACCCAAATATGTAAGGTATGGTCATGGAAATATTATTATTATTTCTCAATGGTCTTTTTGGAGGGTTCCAATATATAAGGCTTCAAACTGACAATATATGTTCCCAGAAACCTAACAAGTTCCATCTAATGTAAATAATCACTACGTATATTATATAGATTAGATGTGTGATGATATTAAAAACCTAATCAATTTCATTATGCTTGAGGCCATAAAATTATTTTCAACAACATACCATGGATCCATTGAGTCCTAACCAAAATGAGAAGGTGATATTTATCATGGATGTCCACCATAAGGTAAAATTGGTAAGGATCGTGAGGAATCCTCCCCTAACATCCATTGTAGAACTTCACCACACTATCATACCTCACACAGAAAAGGATATCCTCCCCTTGTAAATGTATCATCATATATAGATGTACTAGATAAATCAATACCAACTATATATAGTTCCCTATCAATTTCCAAGAATCATTCACTGATTTTTATATATGTTTTAGGAAAACAACTTTCATCCCTAAGACCTAAAGATTTTTTGTCGTCATATTAAATATTTCCTTTGGAGAAAAATCAGGCAGAAGAATATGAATATAATAATGATTAAAATATCATGGATATGTAGAGATATATAGTAAAAGGTGATATTCCAGTCATGTTTTGGTAGACACTTACCTCAAAATATTAGATCCCTCAAGTTATATGAATCTAATGTGTATATTATCTACACCATAACCTTTTATAACATAATTCCACCTTAGAGTGAAACTTATATAGCATGAGGGAAATATTGATCATATTAATGTGGTATAAATGGTGTAATGTCTAATTTATTCTTCTATGTTGTTGGAATCTTGATCCCCAAAGTATAAAAAAACCTAACAATATGATACGTTTTTTCCTTTACATTTTGAAGACACTTCAAAATATAATTGTGATTATTTCAGTGTACGTGTACATTAGAGGATGATGAGAATATGGAGTGATACATTTTACTACACTACTGAGTATGTAGAGACCTATGAGGTAGAAATCCTAAAATATTATTTCCTCAGTATAGGCTATAGGGCCAAGAGGTTCATATGTCGCTCGATGTTTCCTTCACAATCATGCTACTTAAAAATCCCACAGACGATGCACTCACTTAGAATGAACTATCAATTGATTACTTCATCAAGATTGTAAGAATGATGAAAGACTTTTTCATTGAGAAAATAAGGGCCCTCCATTTGGGAGAAAATGATGTTTTAAACTAACATAAAATTTTCACATTACTATACCCATACCCATGTAAAATCAAGATAAATCACATAACCCATTATAGTATTATCCTGAAAAAAAAACAATGAACAATCCCTACCCATAATCCAAGGGGAATTTTCATAAAATTTATCTCATCCACCACACAAGTGATCATGAATTTATAAATGAATCTAAAATTTCATATAATTTGGGATTAATCAACCTCAATCGTATGGGTTGGGGGATTTATACCATTACCACCTTCCCCACCAAGATAGTCACTTTTCATCAGGTTTTGAGAGGTCTTAGAGGAAGTATATCTTTGGTGACTAGAAATGAATGACATATCTATACAACTAGATATATTTTCAATACGTGTAGTTGGAAGCTCCCTGTATCTTAATATATATACAACACTACCTAGACAACATGTTATAGGAACCATCAAATCCTAATGGGGTAAACAACCTAAATATCCTTAAAGAATGTGAGAGATAGAATAGAATTGGAACCGTACCTTGATGAATATTATGGTTATGATGTAAATGTATATAGATAGAATTTAAATGATGATTTGGTTCCAGTTATCTAGTATGATTTAGTTATTGTCATTAATGACCACATGGTGGATGATGATAATGATCTAGTGGAATATGATGAGGAGGTGTAAGTCTAACATGGATCATGAATTGATATTTATTATTAGGGTGTTTGTCCTCAAAATAAAAGACATAAATGAAACATGGAGATACCAAGAACTAAACTTCCTCTCTTACGCCATGCATTAGCAAAAGATAAGGGAAAGGGAGTAGTGGCATCTCATACTTTCTCTAAATAAGCTAATACAACCTCTTTTGAGGATAGATTAGTGAGATGTGAGGATGAGATACAAAAATTGAGATGGATAAATGTAGATATGGTCATGGATAATACTCCCACTAAATATAATTTAATGATGGGAAGAAATGTTACCCCTATAATAGAAGATATATTTCCAAAAACACACATTCTCCTAACTATAGAATGATTTCCCACCTTACCAATTTTTCTCCAATACAAAAAGTTTAACCAGATCAACAGGATATATATTTTCATGATTTCTGTCCACTAGGACCTCAAGTTTCATCGCTTCCTACCAATCTTCCATGACCCATAAAAACAAGGATACAATAATAGACACTTTCTTGATATCTATACCATGAATCAACTATGGTAAATAATAAAATTATTCTTATTCAATACTATCGCTATAATTATCCAACTATATTTAAGTCATGGTCCCTTGGATGGAGGATGTAGAGGGTAGTAATTTACTAGTACATCTAGAGAGAAATACATAAAATAAATTGGTCGACAAGAACCCTCCCCTTACCAACACTAGGAGTCCCACTTTTCTAACCATTAATGATGTTGGTGGTCTGGAACAATATCAAACAAATTTTTTGTATTTTTTCCTTTATGATTGGAACACTTGAGCACCAAGATAAAACCAAACATAGATGTTTTAGTAGAAATTAGTGGTACTTTATTTTATCATTATAGTAACCTCCCTTATTATAAATTTCATATTGTAACGACTTGCATATCATTTTAATTTTTTTATTATCTCTAAATAGAGGAAGGGAAAAATCAATTAACAATAAGAGTATTAATAAAAGAAGAATGGAAAGGTTTTAGATGTTATTTTTTGGTGGCATGGCCTCATGTATTCTCTAGAGATTAAAATCATATAGATATATCTAGTAAAATTATTCATATAAAATTTCCATGATGATTTAGCAACACCTATCACATCATTGAAATTTATCAATGGATTTAAAGAATTGGTCTCAATAGCCCAATAGTTGGTTAATACTCCCCATTATAGAATGGAAAATTACTAGACCATTTCTTCAAATAAAGAAGGAAAATTTGGTAGGGTAGAAATAATAGCTATCATACTAATAACAACATTTGTTCTTGCAAAATTTCCTAATACCACCAAATATGACATGAAAAATCTCTCAGAGGGACCAAAACAACAAAAACATACTTGGTTGGATGGGTGGATGGGTGGATGGGGATAAAATCCATGTTTTCAAAGGAAAATAATAATTATTATTATTCATTAAAAAAGGATTTTTTCCCAAAATAATTTATCACAACCCTTGAAAATGATCTACTCTAATTTCAATAAATCAAGAAATTATAGTGGGATGATCCTAATTATCTTCTAGATTATTTTCATACCATCAGATGTTGGGTAATAATATTCATGAATAACTTTTACTCAAGTACATACTCTAGAGGATGGTTGACTATAGAGAATTTAAATTGAAAAAATCATAATAACATGTGTCTTGTGTCTCTATAGTTATTTTAGTGGAGGAAAGAGTGTGGAAATAGTTCTTAGGAATATATGAAATTAAGTTTTAGGGTTGAATGGTATAGAAAACTATTGATCGAGTGCACACAATACATAGAGAACTATTGAATCTTGAAATTGCATCCCCAATTCAATTTTCAATGATTACTAGAATAGGATTGGTGCCTCAGTCATCCATAAGAAATTATACACTGTACAGAAAAGATGATATTCAAGAATAAGAATGAAAACATCAGCTGCTCCTTAATCTAGATCCAACTCTATAAGATTTCTAACACTCGATACTAGGATAAGGGGCACCAACCGTCAAAAAAACTCATCTGATGAAGAAATGTTATATTATTCTATTAAAATAATTTATTTGGCTAAACGCTTTTCCGATAAGTAAAACCTAATATCAATATGGGATTCAATTTTTGATGCATAATCAGGGAGGATTATTAAAGAGTAATGGTTGCTTACACTGATGGTTCTATGTGAGAAGAGGACGTGGTTGAATAGATAATTCGGGAATAGATTCCCTAGATTCCCTATATACAGATGTGATTCATAGACTGATTCTCTTATGATCTTAACATGAGCATCAATTGACTCATAAATAATCTAGAACTAGGTTGTATGAAATTTTATTAGAAGACTATTTAGTAGATTAATCTCTTATTGATAATAATAATCCAAATTTATATAAATTGGAACAATCCAACCCATGAATTAAGGTATCATCATTTATTGTAATGAATTCCATTACATCTATACAAATTATTTCAATTCTGGAAACCCTTATTCTCTAAAAGGGAATTCAAGAAGAATTATTCTATTCCCTTTCTTGTCCTTTGGAAATTGAATCAAAAGTTTTCATAGTAGATGTTTACTAAAGATAGACTGATTTGTTTGAATGTGACACAACCATTTTCTTTACAGAATACAATTTATATAATTTTATGCATTGGCATACTATACCCATTCACATGACTAGAAATCATAATGATATCATTTTCTACTGAGAAATAGTGTAAAATGGCACCCGAATTTACCATATAACATCCATAACCCTTCAATATTGTGTTTTGGAAAGAATGATTTGTCCCCATAAATATTGATCGTTCAACAGTATGATAAAAGTGAAAAAAAACAATGCATAAATTTCATTTGGAAACAATAATTTCTGGTCATTATATTCGATCATGAATTTATTGTTGTTTACCAATATCCTACTTTTAATGTTCTTTTTGTAAGGACATGGATTTATAACATATTGTAGTTCCCTGATTATGTCATCAGTACTTGAAATATGAAGTCAATTGATAGGTAAGAGTATTATAGTGATAGTTTCCCATTCAATTCATTTTTGGACCAGTATGCCAAAGAATATTTTTACAAAAGGGAGGGAAAACATATAGAATTAGGAAATTTTATCCATGTTTAATCACTAAATGGATTTAAGTCACTTTTCTAAATCCATGGAGTATTACGGGAAATAATTTCATTTTTCCCATCAACCTAATTGAGGCACTGGATCTGAGCTAGGAAAGATATAATGTTGATCCAGAATTAGATGAATAGAGTGGATATGCTTCTACTTTAATGATATTAGTTGTTTTGTCCAATAAGAAAAATGATTCCAAACCATCAAATAGGGAACGTGGTCTAACATCAGATAGTTTCCTCACATATAATTTCTATTAAAATATTAATTCCCCGATATTATTTCATGTATCTCTAGAGGTAATCTTGTATTAAACCATATGATTTACATAGGGAGAGGGAGGATAAAAATAAGAGGATCTTGATGTTACCCCTCATATATTTTGGGAAACTGTATTTACCTTGGTATATGATTTAAAATAGTTAAACCATGATCAAAATGAAGACCCATAACCTAATTTGGTAAGCACGTCTATGACTCCTGATGATCAGGAAAACTATATTTCCATTTTGAATTAAATTTTCGATTTTTTAACCAGGAATTATACCGAGATGGGTGGGCTAGACCCTAAGGTAGGAACCCACTATATTGGGAAACCATGGGTTCATTATGGTAAAATGTACCTGATAAAAGAAATGTATACAAACATTTCTCTCACGGTATAATTTTATGTTTACACTATCATACATTATAATTTTTTTGGAATTCCAAAACCTGTTGTAGCTAGAAAATATTTTCCCAGTCAAGAAAAATATTGTGCATATCTGAATATATCTCAATCTTTATTTCCAAAAATATGATTTTCATATCCCTTTCTTAAATATATTGATCTATGTGACCAAAATCTATTAGGCCCTTCCCGCCATGTATGGATACTCCAACTATAATTAGTCACAATGATCCATAAATATGAAGACTCAACTAGTTTTATAGCTCCTCCATTGGGTTTCTACTTTTATGTATCACCATTTGGTTTAAAAAAATGCTAGTTTCACATACCAATATACAATGTACCGAATATCCATGTCCCTCTTTATAAATATCAATAATTTTTTTAGATTATTTTATGGTTAAGTCCAAAAAGTACTTTTATCATCTCAATGATCATCAAATCATGTTTAGATAGTTTCATCAACACAATTTGGAATTAAACACCGTAAAATGAGCCATCTTGGTACATAAAGAAAACTTCCCAGATTTATTTTGGAACATCAGGGTATCAAGGTTAATATTTATAAAATAGATGAAATAATTAGTATTCAACCTCCCTAAAACAACAATTTATATAGTGGATAGAAGGAAAGTCTCAACTATATTAGACACTTAATCACAAATTTTTCTGGAAAATGTTTTCCCCATACAATATTGACGAAGAAGGGAATCATCTATATGTGGGATGAAGGTTGTTTGAAAGCCTTCAATAACCTTTAGAAGTATCTTATATGTAAATACCCAAAATTATCAAACTTAAATATTACATATTAACAGATTAATATTTATTAGAAAAACAGAAGGACCCACGCCTTGGAAATTTAGGTATAATGTCTTTGGAAACATGAACACATAAACAAGTGGTTCATAAGTGATCAATGTCATCTATAACTATGTTCTTCCTAATTAGAACCATTTTAATACTAATAATATATAATAACATCTATCATATAATGGGGAAAGAAACAAAAGAATGTGTTAGATCAGATTCTTCGTAAGGGAAAACATGAGAGATATCAACATAATAGGAGCATATAAGAATGAGACCACTAGAATAACATTTTAAAACCCAACTGTACATATCATAGATCATAAACGTGAGTCATGGAATAAATATTGTCAGTTCATAAGACATGAATAATAATTTAATAAAAGTACATACTCACTGAGATCATAACATCAATATAAGACATAGATTAGTGGCACACACATAATCATAGAAAATCGTTTTC
Source organism: Viscum album (assembly GCA_963277665.1). Lineage (NCBI taxonomy): Eukaryota > Viridiplantae > Streptophyta > Magnoliopsida > Santalales > Viscaceae > Viscum > Viscum album. The sequence goes on from OY728159.1 coordinate 102,340,149, forward strand.
TTAATACATTATGTATCATTTCTGAGAATATCATAGAGGAATGGGTTCACTCCACAAGCCATTATATTAGTCTAGTTTCACTCCCAAGACTATCATAGTGGATAGAGTCACTTACTAAACCTGGTACTCGCCACATTATAATCTTTTATATCTTATTAGATTTCAATCATTTCTTAAAAAATTATACTAAGATATAAGTCCTACCAATCAATTTATCCTTAAATTTTAATTCCAGAAAATCATAGAATAGTCATTATATCATAACCTATAGAAAGTAAATGGGTTCAATAAAAAATTCATCATAATATTTTATTTTTAAGAGAATGTTCTTTTAAATCATTTCACCATTTAATCAAATAATAATTTGTAGAAAATGAACTAGGTTTCAGAAGAATTTTATCAGTGTATAATTCATGGAAGAGAAATGGGTTTCAAAAAAATCATGTCATCATAAATATAAAAATTCAAGAGAAATAATAAGAATGGTATACTTAGATAATATCCCTTTTAAAGAATATATATGTTCAAAGGATTTCACTATAGATAGAAAATTATTTTGAGAGATATCTTGGAACATTGCTAATGGAAAATAACAATTCATTAAAAAAAATAAAAACTAAAAATTCCTAAAGATTGTATAAATAGTTTTATTTCAAAATTAATTATATAGTAATATTCAAAATAATTTGTCATGATGGTGGGAAATTCCCTACATTCCATAAAAGATAAAAAAATATTCCTTTCATATTTTTAGAAAAAACCCAAATAAGTAATGTTTGGAAAACGATATGAAAATTCCTTCCTAAACATTATGTAAAAGGAAAAAAATGGGTAAACATATCTTTAAAAAACAATATTAATAATGTTAAAATGAATTTTTTGAAAACATTTTTTTGGAAGAAAAATGTTTTTTTACTAAAAAGAGAAATAAGAAAATTCTTATGAATTTTCTCTCATTGACCAGAACTGAATCTATATACCATCTACGTATTGCTCATCACTATTGTCCAAACTCCAATATTTAAATTCATTTTTCTCTAAAAATAATATATATATATATATATATATATATTTGATATATAGAAAATAATAATTTTTATTTCACTACATGATCCTCATGCAGTTCGCAATATCATTATGTGGATAAAGTGTTTCCACATGATCACCATGAAGAAGAAAATCTAAAACTATGAGATATAAACTGCAAGATCATAACAATTTAACTTTTGTATTATGTGGATCATTTTACATGTATTTAATTATAAAAATTTTATTATTCGGTTTATTTATACCGCTCAATCATTAAAATAACTTATGTGGCTAGTCTCACTGGGGGAATCCAAAATATTAGAAGATTATTTAAACTTTTAAAGGTGATTTTAAAGGACTCATCTCAGTTTATTTATAGAAGTTGAACTTCCATTGTGTAAAATTACCTCATTTAGGTGTCAAACTCCTTATAAATGGGTTCTTATCAAGATGATCAGTACCATTTTTAGAGGGGGGTTATTGATGTTCAGTTTTTTAGAAACTGACCTACAGTAAGTTGTAGATTGGCTTAAGTATCGGTGCAGACATTCAAAATTATCAATAATGTTATCTACCGAAAAAATAAATAATTTATAAAATATAGTATTGTTTTCATTGATATATCATGTGACTATATGGGATCAACCCTCGCACAAGGCTTGAATCCATAGTCATCATGCGAAGACACTCGACCATAAGAGATCAGTTTTTCTAGTAGCTCTGAGGTGAACCTATCACTTAGTAGTGAAAGGATACAATCATATGTAGAGTACTATATCCCATTGAGATATGATATTCATTCATGTCTTCATGATATAGTTGTTACACCTTCATAAAATTCATCACATTTACATGTCTCAAAATTGGAACTGTTGTACCCCAGAAAACCTAAGAAGGGAGGGGTGAATCATGGTGTCTATGTTTTATTTTAAAGACTTGGATATTATTCAAACATTGGTAGGATATTGTAAAAAATAAATAAATACATTTTTAAACAATTAATCATTCACCTATTGAGAGACAACACAACCATTTTATTTTGTTCACAACTATAGTCTACTCCAAGGATCATACACCGACTGTGTGTTGGTCGTAACAAAATCCACCAAACATCACCAGTTATTGTGGAATATAGAAGTTCATACACATTAAATATATGATAGGCACGCTGACATTAAAATATTTTATGGACATCACATTTCCTTCCCCAGAATACATCCATTAGATACCCCAAGATCATTTCTCTAGGTGGAGTCTTACTTATATTAATTAATTAAAGGTCACATTAATAGAATGTAATTTAGGTCTTCTTACCTGACTTGCATGAGACTCTTTGTGCACTATAATCCAGAGGTGATTTACATGATACCACTAATCAAACAAAATGGATAATAAAAAATCACTAGTCATGATACTCAATCACTTTCACCTAACACATATACATGCTGAAAACATTTATTTTTTTTTCTCAATATAAATATCACATAACACTTATCTTTCACCAAAAAAAATTATGAGTTTCTCTTTAGTTTCACTTGGTATTCATAGTCATAGGGAACACTCTCAAAACATGTATTACTTTGTGAAACTCCTTTGTATGCAACTCTATGATGTGAAAGAGCCACCAGATCTTCATTAGAAAAGTTACATGGAATGAAGGGGGTAGCCACATATTTATAGAAATATCCTACCTTGCATGTATGTTCCTTTCATTCCTTAAAATCTTTGCACAAGTTTCATATGAGGATGAAATCCTCACTTTGATGTTTCCTTTAGCACACAAGTACCTTAAGTGCCTTCCACTATTCATGTAACTTCCTCTTGCATGAAACTCTGACTTTTGTGCAATTTTAGATCTTGTGTGTAACTCTTGACATTTCCATATCATGATGTGATAATCTCAAAACGTCCCTTATGTGAAACATTTTGAATTAACTTTAACCCTGAATTCATTTGCATTGAAAAAATCGTTGTCATACAATATTAATTATCAACCAAGTGGGTATTGACAAAAAAACACATGGTAGACTCTATTTCCTGCTACCAGCTATAACATACCTTGGTTCCAACAATCTACCCATTTTGGTTTGTTGGTAATCTATAAGATAAATTCAAAAACACCCTATACATGAACAAAAACATAAAATTTGAGAGAAAAATCATCCCAAATTCTACATCTACATGAGAAATTCTTGTTTTAGAAAATAAGAGGGGAAGCATGAATTGGGTTCTCGTGTTTTGGAATTCATAAATATTTTCAAGATAATCTTTGAGAAGTGTAAACTAACTGAAAATTAATTTTTTTTATTATAAAACACTTTTAAGGGAGAAGTGAGAAACTGCATACAACCAAAGAAAACTATCGGACTGCCCCATCCTCGCAAGTGAGCCAACAACAAGCCTTCATCAACATAGGACCCCTCGGTAAGAAGTCTCATTCAGAAGCACAAGCATGGAACCGATGGCTAAGCCATACACTCTTAAGAATATAATTCCAAGAGACCAGCATCAATGAAGAATTATTCCTCTACTCCCCTTCTAGAGCAGGTCCAAGTAGCGTGCTAAAAACAAGCAAAAACTAAACTGCAAGGAAAAATAAAAGGTGACCCGAAGAAACCATAGCTCACAAAACCAATTCACTCATGCCCGCTAACCAAAACCACCAGCTTAAATTATGTCACTAATAATGAGATTAATATTACCAGATTCTCTCTCCCTAAATAGTTTCCAAGTTAAGGATGATAACTTTATGTCGGCTTCTTCCAATATCCGCTTCTCAAAAACAAACACTAGTTGGTCCCAAGTCTTAATGTACTCTTTAACAATAATCTTTCCATGGTTTAAACCCCCTACCAAAATTGAGTCATGTTTTTCAACCCATGAATATTAATCCTCATTAAGGGAAACCTCAAGAGACCTCCACATCATTTTAGTTGCCTCCTCCCTAGTAGCATTGAACAATAGGACCTATTCTATCACTTCTTATTCATAGCTTAAAAGCATAACCAAGGACTGACAATCATGCTCCCCTGGCTTCTGATTTGTCAGAGGCTCCATAGCGGTCCTCTTGTCACTCATCTTCTTTGATGATCAAGTCTTTATGGGAGGAGGTAGAGATGAATAGTATTTCCTCCCCTTCCTCCTCCTGGAACCCCTAGAACTCTTTGGGCTTAGAGCCTCGTCAGCAGAGTGGCCATGCACACTCCCTTTGGAAAATGTCACACTGACTCTATCTCCCTCACCTGGACTAACAAAATCCAAACTCAAAACAACCTCTGATAGGCTGTCAAACCTATTGTTCAAAGCAATTTATCTCAATCCCCCTTCCTTACCACCTCTGTTTGGACCAGACTTATCTATATCGGGTCCCTGCCTCCCCTTACTCATATCCACACTGCCCACCCATGTTCTCTCAGCCACCGAACTAGAGAGGTTCACCTTCCGTTCATCTAATATCTGATCCAATATTGTTTTACCCCACATCCTCTAGACGTCCATATGAAACTCCTCAAGCTGGTATTCTCCCCCTTCATCCTGTGAACCACAGCTAGAAGAACTCGCCATATTCTTTTTCCAGCCTATTGAACACATCCCCCACCATCAGGTTAACATGGAAGGCTACAACACCAGTGCCAAGGGTCTCCACACCCACTGAAATGATGCCCTCTGCCTCACTAACTATTTGAACCTCCACCACTGGTCGTAATGAATTTCTCCTATCACTAACCTGTTCACCCACTACATACAGACCCGAGCTTGATGTCTCACCAACCTGAGGAACTTTGTCATCACCACTGACTGCCATCTGAGCCGGGTCATGCCCATCCCTGAGGCAATAATCCATCAATTGAGGTCTGAAGCCCCTGTCCTCCAATGCTTCAGGTCTCTGCTGACAGAAATCAGAAGCATGCCCTGAACGCTTACAAGATAGACAGAACTCCTTCCAGCTCTCGTAGACAACTCTCTTCTTGCACCTATATTCTTCTACAATCGTAACCCAAATATAATCAAATGGAATCCAAGAGACATCCATCTCCACGCATATCCTCAGAAAAACTAGATGACAGACTACAACTGTTCTACAATCCCAACGAAGATACCAAATGAGTAGGTTACCGATCATTCAGATAATTGAGGGATTTGGAAATGGCAATGGAAGGTTAGGGAATCTAACCCAAATCGCTACAGTCGGTGAGTCTCGATTCATGTGGAAATCAAACGACCAATGAAACAAGAAAAAATGGCAGCCATTGAAACGCCAAGGTGCCTTCGACCAGGGGAAAATGAGGTCTTCCTTTAATGATAACTGGATCATAATATGATTATTATCAAGCAACCCGACCGTTTCCCTCTCTTGGAGATCCCAAGTGTTGAAGATGAACCTATAAAATGAATCGACCAATGGCCTTCATTTATTGAACCTTGCGATTAGGGTGAACTTCAGAAGCGCGGAGGCTTTAGTGAACTTCGAGGCTGAAATTTGGAGATTCAGGTAGTCGTCGAGGATCTCTAAATCCTTTAATTTTAAAGCTACTTTTGGGAATGGCAGAAGATGGTTAGGGTTTGAGAAGGGACGAAATGGTCATTCCTTATTCCTTAGGAAAAGGGGAGATCCCTCCCCCACATGGGGGGGATCCGGTGTGGCCGCCGTTGTCATCACCAAAGGAGATGAGCCTTACTAGGGTTCCCGCCATCGTACCTCCCTATTCTTCCCCTATATATATATACAATTTACTCGTAACACCTAAATATAATCATGTCATCGAATAATTTCTTAGTTTTTTCTCAAAACACCTAATTATCATCATGTCCCAAAAAAATGCATTTTGTATCCTCATAACACCTAATTATGATCATGTCACAGAAGCATTTAATATCATTTCCTCATAACACGTAATTTTCATCATGTCATAGAAGCATTGGATGGTTATTCCAAATCCCGCCACTACAAAACCTTTAAAACATTGAATTTATCCATTATTTTACTTTAAAAAAACCAAAAAACCCTAATTTATACTTGAAGAGATAAAAAACTCACCAGGAATAATATCCCCCCATGAAACTACATCCCTTCCACAAACAGAGTAATAAAATTAAGAAAAAATGGAGATATGAGACTATATGTAAGCTTCTTATACACAAGGAGGTGGCTGAAAACATAGGTCCAAACGATTTTTCTCAAATATATGTGTCACTAATAGCTTAGTACTAATTTTTTCCCACTTTTTCATTAGTTACAACATGCTCCAGTTTAATCACACCTTATTAAATTTTTAATTTTATAAAGTGATATATGATTACATTATGATTTGTATGAGTGAGACAAACTAGATTCTTCATAAGATTGGTTATACACTTTTTTCTATAATTAATCACAATGGGTTATTATAACGACCCATACTTTACATACATTTTCATTACATCAGAATTGAAGCATACTTATTACAACATATAACAAAACCATGAAAGGACCGTATAGGTATAGTGTCTTTAGAAACTAGGAAACATAAACAACTGGTTCATAAATCATCTACGTTGTCTCCCATTTATTTCATCATATATAGAGTCCCTTTTGGCATATTCTACTTAATACCCTTCTTCCAGACCTGGGGAAAATAAAACATACAAATGGGTGAGTTAAAATGATCAGTAAGGGTAAACAAAAGAAATATCAATCATATCATATTCCTAAGAACATAACATTTTGAAAATCTTATCCTGCAAAAGAGATCATAATACCATGACATGGGATCAATCATAATAGTGAAATGTAATCCAAATAATCATAACTTAAAACATTAAACTTTGTGGAATACACACATAATCATAGAGAATCATTTATTATTACTCAATACTCATTTCCAAGACTATCTTAGCAGACAAAGTTCATTTCTGAATCGAGTTCACTCCCCGTTTCAGTCCTGTTTCACTGAACCGGATTAACTCGTCGTTCCAGCCAGGTCTATCTCATGAGATATAAATCTTTACCCAATGCATTGGAGGGAGATATAGGTCCCACCCATCTCATAATGATACCATTCTTATGTGTGCCACAAGATCATAAATCATAGCATAACCCATGTAATGAAAATGGGATTCTTAAACATCATGTCATCAAAACATAATCCATATAAGATAAAAGGACATCATAAAATTAATTCCATCATAACATAATCAAATCAATGTAAAAATACAGATAGAAACAGAACCCTATATTATATTAGATGGAAAATAATTTTGATAAAATGCTTGAACTCCATTCTTGAGGAAAATATCATTTCTACTTCAAAAACATTTTTCCTTTCTTAACATGTAATAAAATTATAAACTAAAACAAGCTGATTAAAAATAAACTTGAAAACATGTAAATTAAGATTCATGGAAATAATTTTCTATGAAATCCTAAAAATCTATTCATGCTGTATAAGTTAAAAAAACATTCTTCTCGTACATTGGCTTGAAAAGTCAAAAAGTACCTCATACGAAAAACAAAAAAAAATTCCTTTCATATCTTTTACTAAAACTCTCCAATGAGTAATATTGGATTTAAAAAACTGTAGGAGGATAGAAATAATATTACATATTAAGGAAACATGGATTTTAATGATAAATACACCCTAGTAAATACCAAAGTATAAACAATCTCAGATAAAAATGAGATTGTGAGATTTTACCTTACCTTAGGTCTGATTTGCTTCATACGTGTCTGAACCTCATGTATAATGATTTAAATAATGTTATTGACTTATTCTAGAATCGTAATCATTGTTATGATATCATATATGGTCATATTCTTAGCTTCGTATTAGTAATATTTCATTGCTACTTGTTATTCAGGTGTTTTATTGATTTTTATTCTTATGCGTGTTTTGTCGAATAAATTATTATTATTCTTTTTAGGTTATAGATATCTCATGTCCAGAATGGTATTATTGTAATATATATCATATTTAATCATTCAATTCATTTATATAATCATTATGCAATGAAGATCATGTAGAACAAGTCGTGTCACATCGTGGAGATGGTATTCCGTACGTACGCACGAGCGATGATATCGTTACCATGATCATGGAATTGTATTGGATTGTATGTATACTATTTCAGAATCAAAATAACTTTACATTAATCATATATAGTTATTTTTTACACCATTATACCCATCCAAGTAAGGTGGTGGTGGAAAACAGATTACACCATGGCGTGGAGATGGTATTCTGTGCGTACGCACGCGCGGTGATTTCATTTTCCATTGGATGGATAGAAGGTGAAATAGGGTTGTTTCATATTTATAATAACATATCAGTATATGAGTGATAATTATGTTATTACTTAATAATGAAACAACTAAATAATAAGAAGTATAATAAGAAATAAAGTTGAAATAATCAGTAACGAACATTACCTCTTCTTCAAAGCGCTTCTTCTTAACCTCATCTTAGGTCACTAAATATGGTCTTTGAAGAAGACCAGGACCTCGAGGATGTTTCCAGGGAAGTGTAGAAGAGAAATTGGTAGGGGTTGGTCGAGATTTAAGGCTCAAAGTGGTGTGAGAATGAGAGGGAGTAGGTGCCCTTTTATAAGGGAGGAGAGTGGCACCTTTAGAAAAACTAAACATATTATTTTATTATAAAGTCATATTCGGTTTTTAATACCTCCAAATTGATTTATTTCGAAGATAAGGTGGGGATGGGTCGAAATAATATCATTAAATAGAATTTAGACAAGTTTAGGTTTCTATTTTAATCTTATCATTTAGATTTAACTTTAAGTTAGATAATTTTACTTTTACTGTGTCTTCTTGTTTTCTTACACTATAAGGTTAATAAACTTACTATAACAAGACAGAAGAACCCCAAGTTGTTCATTGTTAATATATATAACCTTATATAAGTCATTTGGCCGAATATTATATTTTTAGGAATAAAATATCAATTAATAATATAATATTTGTTTTAAAAATCATTTTAGGTCAGTTTTGACACTATTTGGTAATTAATTTTTGTGAAAATAATAACAGCATTATTAGTTCAAAAAAAGTTACTTAAATCACCACTAACATGTCATATTAACCTATAAAATTGGTGTAACTTATAAAAAGTCTCAAATTACATTTATTTGGGTATTTATAACATCAATTATGTTAATATTTCATGAATAAGGTAATTACTGCATCATCATTGTGTCAAAAATAAATTAACTTATTTAATGTCTAAAAATTACAAATAAAATACCAATATGTAGGAAATATTTTTAGCTTTCTAATTAATATTTATAGTCCAAATTATATTATGTATAACCCAATATTAAAAAAAATTAGTTATTAAACTTTGATTTTTACTATTTTAACTCTTCTTTAAATAAAATAATAATAAATATCCTAATCTAATACAAGTGGACCTAAATGGTCATATTTTATTCCTAATGTTGTTTTTGGTCGAACTAAACTTATCCAATAGAATTAAGACATGTGTTAGGGTAATAATAATACCATTTTTACCCTTAATTATCCTATTTACTTTTAACCGTGGTAAAAAAAGTAAAAAGTTACTATTCACCAAAAATTATTTTTATCTTATTGAACCAAATTTTACTCCTTGATGTTAACCATGTCTCTCGGATTTTCAAAATTCTACTCACAGAAGCAGTAAAATTATGTTTTATATAAATTTCAAATTCTTCTAGGAGGTGGATAAAAGACGGTGAAAAGTTCAATAAAATTTTTATATATCTAAAATTATTATAAAATGACTCTACTGAATTATATTGAACTTATATAGGTATTATGTATCAATTTTTACATAAAATAAATTTAAATAAAATAAATAATTATTTAAATAAAAAGTTGGTTTTTAAATAGTAACCCAGTGTTTTTACTATTCATCAAAAATTGAATGTTTTCAGAAAAATACCAATATTTTACCCTAGGATAATTTCGATATTCCAAATCCAAAAATTATTTCCATTTTGAATGATAAAATTTATAAAATTTTAAAATGTGGGTATTACTATTCATAACGGCTAGTTTTAATAATATTTTAATAGCATAGCATTGTTTAGTGAAACTCGGTATCGCGTACAACACAAGCTATTGAGGAAGGTCGTGATTACATGTAAAGCAAGCCAAGCAAGTGTTTTGTGTAGTTAAATATTCCTTTGATGTTGTATATAACATAAAAACAAAATATTTCTCATAAAAAAACTCAGGTGTTACATTCTACCCCCCTTAAAATGAATTTCTCCCTCGAAATTCGTCACTTTGTAACAAACAGGTGAGGATACCTCTCCCTCATCATATCCTCAAGCTCCCATGTAGCTTCTTATAATTGGTGGTTCCTCCATAAAACTTTCACCAAGAGAGTGGTCTTGTTCCGTAGAACTTTTTCGCTACGATCCAGTATCTCTATCGGCTGTTCTTCATAAGAAAGATCTTGCTCCAGCGGTACAACTTCTGACCTGAGTATAAGTGAAGGATTGGGTATGTTCTTTCTCAGGAGAGATACATGGAACACATCGTGAACTTGAGAGTGAGTCGGTGGAAGCTCCAATTGGTAAGCTACCTTCCCAACATGATCTAGTATTCCAAAAAGACCGATATACCTAGGGCTCAGCTTTCCCTTCTTTCCAAATCTCAATACTCTATTCCAAGGAGATATTCTTAAGAACACTTTATCTCCCACTTCAAACTCTAGGTCTTTTCTTCAGTTATCGGCATAACTGTTTGGTCGACTCTGAGCAGCTCTTATGTGTTGTTGAATAGATCTTACCTATTCTTCCATCTCATCAACAAGATCAGGTCTTAATAGCTTTATTTCTCAAACTTCATCCCAGCAAGTTGGAGTCCTGCATTTCTTTCCATAGAGATATTCATAAGGATCCATCTGAATACTGGAGTGAAAGCTATTATTATATAAAAATTCCACCAAAGGTATGTGTTGATCCAAACCTCATTTGAAATACATAGATCAAGATCTCAACATATCTTCTAGTGTTTGAATTGTTCTCTCAGATTGACCAACTTTATGAGGATGATAAGTAGTGCTAAAACTCAACTCTGTATCCAGAGTGTACTGAAGAATTCGCCAGAACATTGACGTAAACCTCGGATCCCGATCAGATATAATGGAAAGTGGTACTCCATGCAATCTTACCACTTTTTTTACATATATTATGGAAAGCTGATCCAAAGATAAATCTTCTCTAATAGCAATGAAGTGGGCCGAGTTTGTAAGCGATCAGCTATGACCCAGATAGAATTACAGCCTTTGGATGTTTTAGGAAGTCCAGTGACAAAGTCCGTAGTGATTAATTCCCATTTCCATTCAGTTATGGGTAATGGTTGTAACATCCCATTATACTTCTCTCTCTCATCTTTAACTTGCTGACAAACCAAGCATCGAGAGACATATTTAGCAACATCTCTTTTAATGACATCCCACCAAAAGTACTATTTCAGGTCCCTATACATCTTTGTGCTTCTTGGATGAATAGAGAATGAAGAACTATGAGCCTCATCCAACAGCTCCTACTTTAATTCTGGGATGGGAGGAACACAAACCCGATTCCAGAATTTTGTTATCCCATCAAAATCAAGGTTGAATTCAGGAACATTTCTCACCTTCTTTTGTAACTCTACATCTTCTTTCTATGCCTCTTTAATCATCGCATGTATATATGGTTGAACATTCATTTGAGAAAGATAATATTTTCCACTTCCATTATAATTACAAGATCCATCCTTTGTAAATCCATAAATATTGGATATTTTGTGATCCTCATCATGGATAAGCTAGCATGGTCTTATCGACTTAATGCATCTGCAACCTTGTTTGCTTTCCCAGGGTGGTAATGAATCGAGTAGTCATAATCCTTAATCAGCTCCAACCATCTTCTTTGACGCATATTCAGCACCTTTTGTGTGAAAATATACTTTAAAATTTTATAATTAGTATAAATATCACACCTTTCACCATAAAGATAATGAATCCAAATCTTTAATGCAAATATTACCACAGCTAACTCCAAATCATGAGTTGGGTAATTTTGCTCATGGATTTTCAACTGTCGTGAGGCATAAGCTATCACATTATCATTTTTCATGAGAACACACCCCAATACCTTCTTGGATGCATCATTGTAGATCACAAACATTTCTCCACTACAAGGGAGTGTGAGCATAGGTTCACTGGATAACCTTCTTTTCAACTCCTTGAAATTCTCTTCACATTCCTCCGTCCACACGAACATAACTCCTTTTTGAGTCAACCTGGTGAGTGGATTAGATAATCATGAGAAATATTTCACAAAACGTCGATAATATCCAACCAGACCAAGAAAACTTCAGATCTCTGTTACTGTTGTTGGTCTGAACCATCTTTCGATAACCTCTGTTTTTGCTGGATCCACAGATATCCCCTCATTTGAGATTATGTGACCCAAAAATGCAATTTTTTTAATCCAAAATTCACACTTGATAAATTTGGCATAAAGCTTCTCCTTTATCAGGGTCTTCAATACAATTCTAAAGTGATCTTAATGTTCTTCCTTTCTCTTTGAATAGACAAGAATATCGTCTATAAAGACTACCACAAACTAATCAAGATAGTCTCTAAAGACTCTATTCATTAGATCCATGAAGATAGAAGGGGAATTAGTAAGACCAAATGGAATCACTATAAATTCATAGTGTCCATACCTTGTACGGAAAGTTGTCTTTGGTATATCCTCTATTTTGAACCTTAATTGATGATACCCTGAACGAAGATCAATCTTGGAAAAGTATTGAGCTCCACGTAGTTGTTCAAATAAGTCATCAATGCGTGGGAGAGGATATTTTTTCTTGATAGTAATCTTGTTAAGTTCTCGATAATCAATGCATAGTCTCATTGATCTATCTTTCTTCTTAACAAAAAGAATAGGTGCTCCCCAAGGTGACGCACTAGGGCGTATGAATACCTTATCAAGATTCTATTGGAGTTTCTTTTTCAATTCCTACAACTCAATTAGGGCCATTCTATAAGGTGTCTTTGAAATAGGTAAAGCACCCCGTACGAGTTCTATTGAAAAATCAACTACATCCATGCATTGATAGATGATCATAGATTGATCTGGAATATGAAATGTGACTTCCCTTCTTTGGAAATTGATATGATCTCCATATAATGAAATCCAATCCATGCCAAGAATCACATAAAATTTCACTATAGGAAGGATCACAAGATTTGTAGGAAGCACTTTCCACAAACTTCAATCGGAGAAGAATTATAAAATTTTGATGTGACTATTGTGCCATTAAGGGTTGTCACAGCTAACTCGACATCTAATTGTAGAGGTAATACAGAAATACCCTTAGAAAATTATTCAAAAATAAAAGAGTGGGTGGATCCAGAATCAAATAAAACATTTTCTACTTTAGAGTGCATGTTAATTGTACGTTTCAACACTTCGTTATCATACTCACATCGCTGATAGGAAGTGAATGTGACTTTACTTTGTCTTTAGCCTTAAGAGTTTTTTGATGTCGATCGTCATAAACAACCCTTGGATTAGGGCATTGATTAGCATAATGCCCCATTTCCTTGCACTTGTAACATTGAAGTGCAGGAGGTGCACTCTATGAAGACTTTTCTTTTTTCGCATCACTAGACATCTTCTTCCCATCATTGCGGCATTCAAATGCCCGATGACCTTCTTTTCCACATTTGAAATATTTAATTGTCTCATTAAGACAACTCCCTCTTTGTTTCATTCCAAACTTTGATCATAAGGGAAAACTCATCTTTTTTCAGTGTGGTCTTTAGATTTTCCCTTGAATTCCATTTTCCTCTTCTTATCAAACCCATATGATTGATGAGTTACTCCAATATCCATATCAACCTTGAGAACACATCGAACAATTTCCTCGTAGCTATTGAAGTCCCTTATGGCTAACACCCTTCGAAGACGTGGTTTTAAGCCACTAAATAATCGATCGATCTCACTCTCAGGTTGGATAACAATTTTGGAAGCGTACCTTGCAAGTCTCATAAAATATTCTTTATAGGTACCAACAGATTCATCATCCTTTTGCTTCAGTTCAAGAAACTCCTTCTCCATCTTTGTTCAAAGAATATGAGGGAAGTACTTATTGAAAAATAAGTTCTTGAACTCGTCCCATTCCATGGACTCAATTTCATTTATTTGCCTCATATTATTGATAAGATTCCACCATTGATCAGAATCACCTTCCAAACGATACACTGCTAAGATGAATTTGTCATGTTTAGAACATTGAAGAATAGAAAATATCTTTTTAGTAGTACTGATCCATTGTTTAGCAACTAATGGATCAGTAGACCCACTGAATGAGGGTGGATGCTGCCTCATGAAGGATTCAACAGAATGTTGCTTCTTCCTTTGCTCATTTGGAAGTCCTACATGATTCATAGCTTGATAAAGATGTGAGAGCATGGCTACAAGATTTTTCATTCCATATCCCATAACGTTTGGTTTCTTAGGGGGACAATCATTGCATTGCTCGTCATATTCCGCATTAACAAGGTTTCTTCGGGTTCAAGCCATTGACTAAAACCAAGAATAATAGTGTGAGAAATACTAATTATAATAGGAAAACCACATAATCAACAATAAAATTTTACACTTAAGGTCTTATCTTAGGTTATTCATGGCCATTTCTAAAACACTAAGATTTTTTCGTATGCTTAGACATATCCTTAGGGTTCTTACTAAGGCTTTCACATCCTATTTTCCAATGGTTGACTATACCTTTCCTCTAATACCATCTATAATGACCTATACATTACATACATTGTTATTACTTCATAATTGAATCATACTTTTTACAATATATAACAAAACCATGAAAGGACCGTATAGGTATATTGTCTTTAGAAACTGGGAAACATAAACAACTGGTTCATAAATCATCTACGTTGTCTCCCATTTATTTCATCATATCTAGAGTCCCTTTTGGCATATTTTACTTAATACCCTTCTTCTAGACTTAAAGAAAAGATAAAATACAAAAGGGTGGGCTCAAATGCTCAGTAAGTATAAACAAAAGAAATATCAATCATATCATATTCCTAAGAACATAACATTTTGAAAATATTATCCTGCAAAAGAGATCATAATATCATGACATGGGATCAATCATAATAGTGAAATGTAATCCAAATAATCATAAAATAAAACATGAAACTTTTTGGCATACAAAAATAATCATAGAGAATCATTTCCTATTAGTCAACACTCATTTCCAAGACTATCTTAGCAGACAAAGTCCATTTCTGAACCGATTTCACTCCTCATTTGAGTCCTGTTTCACTGAACCGGATTAACCTGTCATTCCATCCATGTCTATCACATGAGATATAAATCTTTACCCAATGCATTGGAGGGAGATATAGGTCCCACCCATCTCATAATGATACCATTCTTATGTGTTCCACAAGATCATAAATCATAGCATAACCCATGTAATAAAAATGGGATTCTTAAAAATCAAGCCATCAAAACATAATCTATATAAGATAAAAGGACATCATAAAATTAATTCCATCATAACATAATCAAATTAATGTAAAAATATGGATAGAAACAAAACCCTATATTATCTTTGATGGAAAATAATTTAGATAAAATACTTTAACTCCATTCTTGAGGAAAATATCCTTTCTACTTCAAAAACATTTTTCATTTCTTAACATGTCATAAAATTTTAAACTAAAAGAAGTTGATTAAAAATAAATGTGAAAACATGTAAAGGAAGCTTCATTGGAATAATGTTCTATGAAATCATAAAAATCTATTCATTTCATATAAGTTAAAAAAACAATCTTCTCGTACTTTGGCCAGAAAAGGTAAAAAGTACCTCGTACGAAAAAAAACATTCCTTTAATATCTTTTACTAAAACTCAACAATGAGTAATATTGGATTAAAACAATTGTAGGAGGATAGAAATAATATTACATACTGAGGAAACATGTATGTGTATGATAAATACACCCTAGTAAATACCAAAGTATAAACAATCTCGGATAAAAATGAGATTGTGAGATTTTCCCTTACCTTAGGTCCAATTTGCTTCATACATGTCCGAACCTCTTGTATAATGATTTAAATAATGTTATTGACTTATTCAAAAATCTTACTCATTGTTATGATATCATATATGGTCATATTCTTAGCTTCGTATTAGTAATATTTCATTGTTACTTGTTATTCAGGTGTTTTATTGATTTTTGTTCTTATGCGTGTTTTGTCGAATAAATTCTTATTCTTCTTTTTAGGTTATAAATACCCTATTTACAGAATGGTATTAGTGTAATATATATCATATTTATTCATTCAATTCATTTATATAATCATTATGCAATTAAGATCATGTAGAACGAGTCGCATCACATCATGGAGACGGTATTCCGTACGTACGCACGAGCGATGATATTGTTACCATGATCATCGAATTGTATTGGAGTGTATGTATACTATTTCAGAATCAAAATCAATTTTCAATAATCATATATAGTTATTATTTACACCATTATACCCGTCCAATTAAGGTGGTGGTGGAAAACAGATTACACCACGGCATAGAGACGGTATTCCGTACGTACGCACGCGTGGTGATTTTGTTTACTGTAGGATGGATAGAAGGTGAAATAGGGATATTTAATATTTATAATAATATATCAGTATATTAGTGATATGGATGTTATTACTTCATAATGAAACAACTAAAGAAGAAGAAGTAAAAGAAGAAATAAAGTTGAAATAATCGGTAATGTACATTACCTCTTCTTTGAAGAGGCTCTTCCTAACCTCCTCTTAGGGAACTAAAGATGGTCTTTGAAGAAGACCAAGAAATCTAGGATATTTCTAGGGAAGTGGAGAAGATAAATTGGCAGGGTTTTTCCGAGCTTGAAGGCTCAAAGTGGTGTGATGAGGAGAGGGAGGAGGTGCCCTTTTATAAGGGATGAGAGGGGCACCATTGGAAAAACTAAAAATATTATTTTATTATAAAGTCATATTCGGTTTTTAATAGCTCCAAATTGATTTATTTCGAAGCTAAGGTGGGGATGGGTCATAATACTCTCATCTAATATAATTTATACAAGTATAGGTCTCTATTTTAACCTTATCATTTAGATTTAACTTTAAGTTAAATAATTTTACTTTTACTGTGTCTTCTTGTTTTCATAAAATATAAGGTTAATAAACTTACTATAACAAGCCAAACTAACCCCAAGTTGTTCATTATTAATATATATAACCGTATCTAAGTCATTTGGCCGAATATTATATTTTTATAAATAAAATAACAATTAATAATATAATATTTGTTTTAAAAACTATTTTATGTCAATTTTGACACTATTTGGTAATTGATTTTTGTGAAAATCATAACATCATTATTAGTTCGAAAAAAGATAATGAAATCACTAATAACATGTCATATTAACGTATAAAATTAGTTAAATTTATAAATAGTCTCAAATTACATTTATTTGGGTATTTATAACATCAATTATGTTAATATTTTATTAATAAGGTAATTACTACATCATCATTGTGACAAAACTAAGTTAACTTATTTAATGTCTAAAAATTACAAATAAAATACCATTATGTAGGAAATAATATTATCTTTCTAATGAATATTTATAGTCGAAATTATCTTATGTATAACCCTATATTAAAAAATTTTTAGTTATTAAACTTTGATTTTAACTATTTTAACTCTTCTTTAAATAAAATAATAATAAATGTCCTAATCTAATCCTAGTGGACCTAAATGGTAATATTTTATTCCTAAGGTTATTTTTGGTTGAATTAAACTTATCCAATAGAATTAGGACATGTTTTAGGGTAATAATAATACCATTTTCACCCTTAGTTACCCTATTTACTTTTAACCGTGGTAAATAAAATTAAAAAGTTACTATTCACCAAAAATTATTTTTATCTTATTGAACCAAATTTTATTCCTTGATGTTAGCCATGTCTTTCGGATTTTCGAAATTCCACTCACAGAAGCGTTAAAATTATGTTTTATGTAAATTTTTAAATTCTACTAGGAGGTGGGTAAAAGACGGTGAAAAGTTTAATAAAATTTTTATATATCTAAAATTATTATAAAATGACTCAAATGAACTAAATTGAACATATATAGGTATTATGTATCAATTTTGTCCAAAAATAAATTTAAATAAAATAAATAATTATGTAAATAAAAAGTCGGTTTTTAAACAGTAACCTAGTGTTTTCACTATTCATCAAAAATTTAAAGTTTTCAGAAAAATACCAAAATTTCACCCTAGGATAATTTCGATATTATGAATCCAAAAATGAAGTCCATTTTGAAGGATAAAATTTATATAATTTCAAAAAGTGGGTATTACTATTCATAACGGCTAGTTTTAATAATATTTTAATAGCATATCATTGTTTAGTGAAACTCGGTATTGCGTACAACACAAGCTATCGAGGAAGACCGTGATTGCGTGTAAAGAAAACCAAGATAGTGTTGTGTATAGTGAAATATTCCTTTGATGATTTATATAACATAAAAAAATATTTCTCATAAAAATCTCAGTTGTTACAGTTATTTCACCTCATCTCCAATATCAATCAATTGTTTCTTCATAAATGATAACAAAGTGAAATCCTTTGTAGTAGAGATTTGCTCTTCTTTAGCCATACTAAATGATGGGATTTCTTTTTTCTTGCTCAATAATACTACAAATTGTTTTTCTAATAAATAATCCTCCACCACTTTTTGGATTTCTATCCACCACATACCCATCCCAATCAGCATCAAAAATCCAAAATGACATTATCACTTCTCGCTACAAAGAGTAGTCCAAAATTGATAGTACCATTAATATACCTCATGATTATTTTAACAGCTTCCAAAAGATTTTCCCTAGGATTACATTGAAAGAGGGTCACTAAGAAAGTGGAAAACACGGTATGTATCCATCTTGTAGTCAAGTATATTATGATTCCAATGATTCTTTTATACATGGTGGTATCTAGGTATGTCTGGTCCTTATTCTTTCCATGTTTTTTTCTCAATTGTAATGGGGGTCTACATTGGATTGGCATCATTAATGTTTATTTTATTTCGCAAATCTCCTGTATATATTTCCTAAAAAACGAATTTATAATTCTGATTTTGAACCACCTACAGCCTTGGAATGTATTCGAGTTCACCAATTATATAAATTTCAAATCCATATTCTATTTGAATAGAATATACATCCACTATTCCTTACATTCTTCCAACATATATAATATAATCCATATACACAAGCACCATAAATTGATCTTTATGAATTATTCACATAGAGAGTATTGTTTTAACATCCCCTTTTAAATTCAAGATTCTTCAAATAAGTATCTAGTCAAGATATCCACGGTCGTGGGGCCTTCTTCAGGCCATAGATAGTGTTCATTAATATATTGACCTTTATCTCATAATTTTAAATCATAAATTCCATTGGGTGTTCAATGTAAGCCTCTTCTTCAAGTACTCTTTTAAAGAATGATGTTTTTACATCCATATGATAAAATTTTACTCGATTTGAATTTCCATGGAAAGGAAAAGACAGATTGACTCTGGTATTGCTACTGAAGAAAATGATTCTTCAACATTAATGTCTTCATTGAATGAATAGCCTTTACACACTAATAATCCCTTGATTATAATCTTATTTCCATGAAAATCAAATTTGTTTTTAAATATCCAACTTATTCAAATCACATTGTGATTTTATTGTCACCTAACAATATCCCATGTCCCATAGTTTTCAATATGATACAGTTTATCCTTCATGGAATTAACCAATTATTAATACTTTCCTACATCTTCAAATTAAATTGGTTCTTCAATTGATTAGAAGGAATAATGTGATTCATTTAATTTTCACAATTTATTTTTTGGTGCAGTCTAATTTCCAATGAAGTTGGATTGATATGTTTTTTATCTTCTATTTCTCTTGTGATGTTTGATAATGTTTCATCAGCAATGGTTTCTTTTTCTGATTCTTCTTCTAAATCATCTAATGTTTTTTATCCTTCCAATGTTTTTGGATTTTAATATGTCCCTTTTCAACTTTATTCTTCATATTCAATCATATCATCAAATGATATCCTTGAGGTATTTATGGTTTTATATTCAATGATCTTGATATAACTACATTACAAATTTTTTACAAATATGATAATTGTTAAATTTTTATACTTTAATCTTCATTTAATATCCATGGAATATTCCATCTTATATTTCATCACCATACATGCCATGATTTCTTTCATTGTTTCAGATGTAGCATTTACTTCCAAAAATAGGAAAATAGTTTAGAGTGGGATTAATTCAATTCCATAACTCACATAGTGTATTTGTTGCTCCAATAAAAACCATGTTCAATTTTGAGTGTACAACGCTACTTAAATAGCCACTTTCCAGTAATGGCAAGAAAAATGACTCTCAATCAGCGTAGTTCTAGAAATATTGTTCATTGGGAGATTTCTACATTCAATAAATCCATTTTTATATGGGATTATCAATACATTCACCTCATTATTTATTTCAATTTTCAAGGTAATTTTTAAATTCAATGAATGTTTATTATAATATTTTATGAGATCGTAGAATATTGATTATTATTCATATTTTATTCTAATCTATTCGACGATAATTTTTAATACAATCAAGAACATAACGTTTCCTCAGAATAATCATTAAAAAAACATTTCATAATAATCATCAATAAAAATAATTATGTACCTCTCCCCTTATGTTCCAGCCACATTTATTTTACCACATACATCTGTTAGGATAAGATCAAGTAGATTCAATTCCCTTTTGTTCATCAACTGATATGAACTCTCAAACATATTCAATTGAATGAATGAATCACATTTATTTTCAGAATAACAATTCATAATTGGAATTTTAAGAAATATATTATGCTGAAATGTAAATTCCATGATTTTTTTATAAATTTTACCCAGAAAATGATTCCATAAGTTGTTTTCTTCTTCAAATGTTTAGTTACAAATTATCTTTTTTACTATAAACCTGGTATAAATTTTTGTATGTTCGATATCCTTTAATTAGACAATTACAAATTTTTACATTGATAGTTCATACCTTTTGATTAAATTTCAATATTAGTTTTGAGTCACATAGTTGAATCACACTCATGAGGTTATAACTGAAACTGTCTACATTGAGAACTTCGGGTTTCTTTTGTTCATCATTTTTCACTTATGTACTTCCACTACCTTGGATGTTTAAAGAACCATCATTGTAAAATATCATTATACCATCATCATTTTTCATAACATTATTCAAAAAATATTCAATTTATCTCAGGTGGGATGATCATCCAATTTCATGAATCCACATACTACTGTTCTTTGTAGAATTTAGTGATATTTATTCTAGGATGGGTTTATTTATTTTCTTCTTTCCCTTGAGATACCTGATTGGGTGAAATAAAAATAAGGCATTTTCACTATATTTTATACATGGATGGGGTCATTATGTACATATTATTATTCTATATAATATTACCTGTATTTATGATATATTTTTCTTTGTTTAAGGGTATTGAATTTCCCCAATGATCTATAGTTTTTATTCAAACCATTCATGTACCTGCAATGCATAGAATTTTATCCATAATTAGAATAGTGAAATCCATATCAATATATTCTATTTATTATTTATGATTAAGGATATAGTATCATTATACTTTGTTGAATTCTAGGAACTTCTCAATTTTGATAGCTCCTTGCTACATCACCATAGAACATGGTATGGCCTAAAAGACACATAATTGCCTCTTCATAATTAGAAAAATATTCCCATATATATTCCTTGACATGTACCCTTATCTTTTAAGGTTTTTTGAATGGAGATCCTTTATAGTTAATTGAGGATTATTTTCAAATCTCTTCTATTTATTGTTTTATGATTTTTTGGGACATCAGGTGCCTTTGTGAAATGTTTAACTTTATGAATCCATTTATTTTGGCTCATCCTATTTATAGACATTGATTCCTTTTCATCATATCAAATCACCCTTTTTCCCATACATGTGGATATCTAATAATTAAAGTCTTTATCAACACATTTAAAACCATGTTTAGCTCTTTATAATATCTCTTCATATGAGAATCTTCTAAATAATAAATTCTCCTTTGTTTACATTGATATTGATTCAGTTTCTATTTTACTCCTTAGATTAACATCTTCGTTTTCATGTACCCTTTCATAGCCTTTACCTCTATCCTGGATGTATTTTCATTGAGGACTTTTCTACACTTCAATTCTGAGCTTAATTTCCATAACTTATTTTTATCTTTCAGGAGTTATTAAATTTTATTTTTTCCCATAATTTTAGTCAATTAATATATGCTACTAAATGATAAACATACATTGATTAGTCATCTTTACCAACTCTATTTTTTTTTATTTCTATTTATTTGAATGTCAAATTTATCAGGAGAACACATATGTTCCACCTTTAGATCAAAAACACTAAAAAATTGATAATATTTATCTTTTTAAGGATATATAATTTTATCTATAGCCATGATAGATGCTTGGGTTTCATATTTAGACTCTGGTCTTACATCCTCATAAAATTCATTATCATCTTTAACTTTTTTATAGATGGAATACTTACTTGATAAGTTCTTTCTTGATTTGAAGTATCCCTTTTGGGAGAACCTTTTTCTATGGATTCTCCATGATTCCTACTTCACTTTATTCATCATTAAAATTCTATGGGCACTAAGAGTCAATGATCATGACTCCCCCACATCCAAAACAATCCAAAAGATCTTTTAAATCATATATCAGTTTTCATCTCTTTAATTTCTTGGAAAATATAAAAATTAGTTATTTTTATTCATAATCAATAACTATAGGAATCACAAATTTTTCCATATAATTGAATTATATTTCCTTACCTACCCAAGAGGGTGTATCTTCTGGTTTGAATCTCATTTAATAAGCTACTATAATGCTTATAATATCATCAAGGGAGATTATAGAAATATCCTTATCTTTAAGGGATGAGATTTTTGGATTATATAGAGGTGGGATAATTCTATAGATTTATATCACAATGTCAATATCCACATTTTGTTTCATTTTTCATTGAAAATATCCAACAACTTCAGGTATATGATTAAAGAAGCTATCTACATTTTAATCTGAATACATTTTCAAATCATCAACCTGATTTTGAAAGGTTTTACATTTGAAATCTTCTACTTTGTTATCACCATCATAAATATTTTCTAGTTTCTACCAAAATAATATGGGTATAGTAAAACTCATCCCCTCCAGATAGATTTTATTATGAAGTGTTTCATTTATATAATTGTTTATTGGGAATCATTATCAAGAATATTCATATATGTTTTATTCATAAAATGTCCTGTAGCATCAGTGACCTAAATCCTAGGAGTTGTAAGAAATAGAACATCCATCACTAAGGATATCATATGATATATCATCATGTTCGTCGAAATATAGTTGTTTCTTCTATCAAATATTGGGGCTCCACTAATATTTACTAAATTATCTATAGAAAAAAGGAATAATATTTAACTCAAATAACATGTTTCCTATGATATCAGTTTTGAGACCCCAGAACACCCTGGGATGGGAGGGGGGAATCAAGGTTTCAACTTTTTATTTTATAGAAATTAATAATATTGTGACATTGGTAGGAACTTGTTAAACCTATAGGAATTAATGATGTAATAATTAAACATATTCATGTTGTGAGAGAACACAATATTATTACTTGGTTCACCACTAAGGGCTTGTATAAGGGGCATAAACTGACAGTGATTCGGTCACACCTAAATCAACTAAGCCTAACTAGTTATTGAGGAATATAGAAGTTCATAAATACTCACAATTTTTCATGAACACTCCCTTTACAAGATTTTAAGGACAAACCACTACATTCCTCAGATTACTTATATTGACCCCTAGCTCACTAGTTTAGGTGATGTAATAACTAGTTTAATGACATAAAGGTCACTTCAATAGATCGGAATAAAAGTATATGTCCCTGACTAGCATGGGAATTTTGTTTCACTATAAACTCGAGTTGATGCACTTGAAAGCACTAATCAAACAAAATGAATAATAAAAACATTGTAGTTGCGTAACTCAATAAATTTCACGATACATCTATAATCGTTTGAATCTTTTTGGTTTTCCATGAAATATAAATTTCATGAAACACTTCTATTTCAAAAAACCAAATCATGATTTTCTATTGAGTTTCACAAGATCTTTATATTCACAAGGAACACTCTATGTACACATTTTACCATGCACAACACTTCTGCATGAAACTCTTTCATGCAACAGAGACACAAAATATTCATTGTAAAACTTACATCAAATGAAGGGGATCGATATATTTTCAGAAAGGGTTAAACTCATGGGAAATTTATTTTCACTCCTTGAAATCAGTGTTTATGTTTCTTCCAGTTATGAAATCCTTGTTTTGTCATCACATTTAGTTCATAAGTTCACTGTGCACCATGCATTGTGCACGTAACTTCATGTGTCATGAAAATTTATATTTTTTGCAATTTCAAATCTTGCACACCACTGTATCATTTTTCTTATCCTGATGTGATAATATTGAATTTTCACTTAAATGCAACATTTAAATTAACCTCAAACCTTGCACAAAACATCCATTTCCTGAAAATAATTTCATCATTCTCCAAATATTGGACCAAAATTTTTAGAAACTAGTAGTTGAGAATACCACCATAAAAAATGAATCCATCGGCACCATAAAAATACTTTTTATGAAAACTCCTTTATCATCCCAGTATCAAATGATAATAAAAACAAACTGGACTCTATTTACAACTACCAGAAATAACATACCATGGTTGCAATATGAACTCCATGAGGCCAACACATCTCTGATTTGTTGATAAAGGCATGTAAATAGGGACTTCTTATAAATACACCGTTTCAATTTTTTAAAAAGAGAAAAATAGAATGGGGGTGGATAACCGACTAGGATTTCCAATAGAAAAACAAAGGGAGTTGTATATAGATAATAGAAATTTGGAGTGGTGGGATAAGAACCCCTATATTAATACACTTTAATATTCCATAGGTTAAATGAGATCCTAAAATGTTATAAATACAAAGAATGAAATTTCATGAAAAAATATTCATGATACATGCTAGTAAGAATCAAGTCATGTGAGTATGTCTGTGTGATATAGGAATAATGTGTGGATGAGTGGCAGATGCATCATCAGATCATGTGATAATACCCTTATTGTTATATTGGAATGTCTATGACAAATACACGAGAGGGGGTGAATTGTGTCTTTTTAAAATTTTACAAATTCTATCATTTGACATCAACCATAAAAAGAGATTTAAGCGTCTCTGTATGAGAGTATGTATAGTGAAAAAATAGAAAACAGAGCACCAAAATTTTTAGTGGTGAGGGGAACAAATATCCCATAGTCCACTCCACAAATCACCCTCTCT
Organism: Viscum album; assembly: GCA_963277665.1. Classification (NCBI taxonomy): domain Eukaryota; kingdom Viridiplantae; phylum Streptophyta; class Magnoliopsida; order Santalales; family Viscaceae; genus Viscum; species Viscum album. Next base: position 102,365,747 of record OY728159.1, read on the forward strand.
ATAGGCTTGGTGAATTTCACTAGTTAGGTCCTCTTTTCATAAGACCAATCCACAAATGAGTGTAGGAAGTTTTCACCCTTATGTATAAGGATACAAATATAGATTTGTTTATTTTTTAGGGAACAAAAATATCCACAACATAGAATGAAAAGATGACACTGCACCATGAATAATACTAAGTAAGCGATACTCAAAATAATAAATATTGATTGATTTGATAAAACAGTTTAAACTTCATTGTTGCAGCAGCCTACAACTTACATAAGATGGATCTCCAACTTCAGAATAATAATTATCTTTGAAATATTTTTGAAGAGATCAGGTTGCATAAAAGATATTTCATTTTAATAACATAAAAAAATAGAGCATCACACATCTAGGATTGAATATGTATATCTTCCAAATGTATTCCATGTTTTTGAGATACTCGATCGTTGTAGCACTGTAAATTCATTTTCAAAAGAAAAATAGAAGAATAAAAATTATCAACACTACTGAGATATTGAATGAACCAAAACATTTGAAGTAGAAAGATATATATAAAGATGTATTTTGTAGAAATATTTCGATTCTGCAAAATATTCATGATAAATTAAGATATTTCAAATTAAAAAAAACTTAGAGTAGTCATAACTTCCCATAATAATATGAGAGAAAGTATCTGCTACAAATGGATCTTTAAAACAATTATAACAAGAATTTTATAAGTTAAAATCAAGTTAAAATAACCTTGATATTCTACAAAGACTACTACAGAAAACTCTGATAAAGTCGTAAATTCAATGCTCTAGTGATGAAAAGTCAAATGTAGGGTTTCTTCACATAACAAAAAAAACACCAAAAGTAAGGTTCAATCACCTGACATAGGGTTAATGATTCATACTTTCATACATGTTAGCATAAAATTATTCATGTAATGTTGATTATATATATGATCAAATTTCAAAAAATAAGGGTAACAACGTAAGGTTGATTGCAATATTAAGGTTGATGAACCATACATTTGTTTCTCAAATGAAGGGTTCCATACTTATGTAGGGTAATTTAACCATGCTTTTTCTCATTGAAAAATTTAAGGTTTCATTCAAACATAATGTTCTTTAACCATAATTTTATTCTAACGTACGGTCGATTAACCATATGTGATGATCCATTACAACAAGATTTAATACATATGTAGGGTAAGTTAATTATGTTACATTTTTCAGTAAAGGAAATGAACAATGATTCCCTAAAAATAACAATCCAAGAACAGTGTTTCTAGAATATGCATATGGGAATTCTGAACACATTAAAAAATATTTATCACGAATTAATAGATAAATATTATTCAAGAATAAGAGTTACAATTAATATAACTTTCATGAAATTCACTTAAAATAAGATTGTTAGTAAAAACAAAAAACAATGGTATTTGTGAGAATAAAAGTCAATAATATGTATAGAGTATTTTTGAGACAATACATGATTAAAAATCTCCCCCTTTTTGATGATCACAAAACCCATAATTGAAAACTATAAATGTAGTAACATAATATTGAATTTTGTAATCTTAGAGTGACATAAATTTGATTTGAAAAAATTATTTCGATAAAAATATTTGTTTTCGTTTATCCAAATTTCACCTAAAATATTTCAAAATTTAAAATAAATGTGGTGTTTATCCAAATTTCTCCCACTTTTTGTGAGATGAAAAAGAAAGTAAAGAAACAGAGTAAAACACATGTAATATTTAAAAGATTAGTGTGTGAATGGTATAATAAAATGATAAAGACAATGAAGAATGTATGTTTGGATATTAGACAAAAATATAAAATAATATAAAAATAATGTATAGAAAATAGAAATGAAGAAAATATAATTTATTATAAAATGTAAAAATACAATAAAGATATGATTAAGAAATAGAATAGTAGTTGTTAGAATGAAGATAAAAGGTTGGTTAGAGATTGGTTTCATACAAGGTAGAAATAGTTTATGTATTGTATAGGATGTAATTATGAATGGCTTGAAATACATCCTTCAACTCAGCCATCTGAACCTGCAACTTCTACATAAATCAATCACCCAACTACATTATCAAAAGTCTAGAATCAGGATTCACATACACATCCTTCAAAAAATTTACTTTCAAAATTTCATTTAATATATCCTCTTGCTTCATAAATTGGTACAACTTTTCTATAAATTGATTCAGTAGAAATGTTATTCTGGGTTCACTCTAAGTTAGTTGATCAATTAGAAATTTTTGATTTACCAACAAAACTGATAGAGGAGAACTATTGCATTGAAGGTCCTAAATATGAGAATTTATGTCCGCCATAATATATGTAATGGCCTGAAATCTTATGAACAGATATGTTTTGGTAAAATGAGTAGAAGTAGATGTACTGGTCTAACTTATCGATATTTTCTCCAATTGAAGATGAATTCCCATGTACTACTTCATGTTTTCAAAATCTGTCTTGGAAACTCTTTTAGATCTGATCGTCCCTATATCATTTAACATGTCTCTCTTGAAGGCTTCAAAATCATCTCTATAAATATTATTCACATTATGTTCATGGATATTGTTCTTTTCATTTTCATTCTCCTTCCACAGAGTGGTATTCTACTCTTGGGACATGTTAAATCTTAATCAAAATTTCTTCAACATGATGGGACAATGAATAATATGTCCCTTCATCTGCATTTTGTGTCTGATCAATAACATTATGCAATGGATTTTCCACCGATCTATCCACATATATTTCAGATGAATATGATTTATTATCAATAAATTCAGTATGTCCCCCTTAAACATGACCCAAATATTCTATATTTTGATTCACAGCCATATATGTAACTTTAGTTATTGATTTATGTACAATTTTTTCTTATTGACCAGCTTTGTTATGGACAGTTTCTTTTTGAAAATTTACCTAATCTTGAATATTCAGTTGTAATTGATCACTAATCATAGGTACATCATAAATATCTCAAGCATAACTATCCACTGCTATTTCTTCTTCAAGAATCAGTTCATCTAAATGAACAAAAAATTCTTGCTTCTCCAGTAGCCAACACATGCTCTTCAACCTGTAGAACAACATTGTTTCTAGGTTTCATAACAAGAATCTCCTGAATTTTCTCTCTCTCAACTTCCTCAAAATTAGTGTTAAATCTATCAATTCTCTTAGATGGTTGAGAAACTAAATCAATTTGAGATTCAGAAACATCCTCCTTTCAAACAGCTCCTTTCTCCCCATGTGTAAAAGCATCTGAGCTCTATTCTTGTTCATCACCAACTAGTAAAATATTTTCTTTCACTATACTCCAAAAAATCCTAATTTTAGTAGATTATATAATTTAAAACATTGATATGATGACACATCATCCTAAAATCTACTAATAAAATCGTATCTTTTTTAAACATAATTCTACATATCAACCGTCCATAAGGATAGAAATTCATCCTAGCATCCGGTTGACCGTAGTAATGAAAGTATCAAAACATATATCAATGAAAATTATGATAAATATTACATAGAAATAAATACATGTTTTATATATTAGGGTACCAAATTTTCTCCATCTCTACCATCCTTGGTGAAATACTAGTCTGAATTAACTTAACCAAAACCTTATGGTCTGCCTCAAGATCCTTGAAAAACATTTTCCTAATCTGCATCGAGTTTAACAGAAAATACATAATGCCATTAGAATATTAGTTCTTGTCTCTAATCAATCAAAGATCGATGTGAAAAACTCCTTCGTGTGGGCAGTGTAAGATTTTTGAAACATCAGTTGAGGAAATAAAAAAATCCTAATCATAAACACATTAAAAATCATATCCTCCAAATCACCAAAAATGAACTGTACGCTCTTATAAAAATAGTTCAGTTCTACCTCATAAAATAATTCTCAATTGATGTTATTGAAAGTAGCCTCCAGGCCTTGAATTTCTAACACCTGATTTCGGAGTAGATTATTCTGTTGTAACCAATCAAAATCGACCACTTTTCCTTGAAGTATTTTTATTCATATAGCACGCTATCTCCTTGGATATCTTGTGTCTCCTTCTATTATTCTCTTGGTTTTTTCCATTTAAAAAAATCTTAATGTCTGAGGACTTCAGGTTCTAGGGTTTGGAAGGAAAAATGAAGGTTTCAGGTAAGATGAAATAGTTTTGGTTAATGTAGTGTATAGTAGATAATTGGCTTCTGATCGGTGATGCATATCCTTGTTTCCCATGTCACAGAGTAATTATGGATTTTTTTTAATAATTATTTGGTGTAAATGAATTTAATATTAAATGAAATAAATAAAATATATTAAGATAGAAATAGGGAAAATAAATTATATTTACAGTAATAACATAAGATAAGATAAGATAAAATAAAGTAAAATAAAATAAAATAAAATAAAATAAAATAAAATAAAATATTTAAGTATTAAATAAACCTAGTTTTTCCTTAATAAAATGAAAACTTACTATAGTAAGTGGTTTAGTGAAAATATCATTTAATTGATATTTAATGTTAACAAATTCTAAAGTTATATCCTTTTTAAGAACATGATCTCTTAAAAATGATGTTTAGTATCAATATTCTCAGATCTAGAATGATGTTTTGGATTTTTTGAATTATATATAACAATTGTAATATCACATTATATAGGTGTACTATTAAAATTAATTTCAACTCCCATCATTCTATTTTTCAGCCACAACACATGCACCCAACAACTGCCTGTAGATATATATTCTGATTTGGCTGTTGATAAGGCAACTAAGTGTTGTTTTTATTCAACCAAGATACTAATGACTTTCCAAAGAAGTGACTTGTTCATAATGTGAATTTTATATATAATATACAACCTCCAAAATCATCATCTGAATATGATATTAAATAAAAACCAGTCTTTTGGATAAATTAGAGATTGAAAAATAGTTCCTTTAAATATCTAAAAATCATTTTGACATCAATAAGATGTGAAGCTTTAGGATTTGTTTGAAATATGGCACATAAACTTACAGAAAACATAATATTAGGTCTGATAGTTGTATGATATAATAAACTACCAATCATACCTCAATAAAACATGGTGTCCATTAGTTTTCTAGCTTCATCCAAATAAAGTTTAATATTTGTACAAATGGGAGTTGAATATGTCTTGTTGTTCTCAAGACCAATTTTTTTCAATAAATCAGTAATATATTTTATTTGGTTTAATACATTTCCATAATATTTTTGATAAATTTTAATTCCTAAAAAAATTATTCTCCCAATAATTCTCATAAAAAATTATATTTTCATTAGATCTGAAAATCATTAAAATGTTTTTTTTATCCAAATATAACATCATCAACGTAGATTTGAACTTATAATAAATTAGAAAAAATTATTTTATTAAAAATGGTTGGAAATTCCAAAACAAAAGTAAAACAAAATTTTAAGATAAATGATCTTAATCATTCATACCAAGCTCTAGGTGTTTTCTTTAGGCCATAGAGAGCTTTAGTATGTTTATAAACAAAATCTAGTTTTTGAATATTTTCCTAACAAAGGGGTTGTTCAATATAAACTTCCTCCATTAAATATCCATTTAAAAGGGAAAATATTACATCCATATGATATAATTTAAAATTCATATGATTTTAAAAGGCTAAAAGGATTATAATAGATTCTAATATTTCTACGGGGGAAAATGATTCATCATAATCAATACATTCTTACTGACTATGTCCTTTAGGTACTAATCTAGCTTTATTTCTCATTATAGTTCCTTGACCATCTTGTTTATTTTGAGAGACCCATTTTATTCCTATAACTGGATAATTTTATGGTCTTTAATCTAATTCCTAATCATTATTACTTTTAAACTGGTTCAATTCTTCTTACATTGATAAAATCCAACATTCATATTCTAAGGCTTCTTCAAAATATTTAGGTTCAAGTTCTGATATAAAGGCAGAGAATTCAACCAGGTTTCCTGTATTTCTTCTAATACTTATTTCTGTGTCTAGGTCTCCTATAATAATATCTTAATGGTGATTCTTTAGGGTTGTAAACTATCTAGGTAGAAAACTATTATATTCATTAGTATAATTTTCTTCTAAACTGAACTTAATTTTATTTTCAAAATCATTTTCCAGTTTTCAAGTCTTGTTTTTTTAGAAGAGACAACAGATTTACCATTTTTATCATTATCGTTATTAAAAGGGCCAGTTTCGTCAATTATTACAAGAACTAATTATTCAAAAATCCTTGAATTTTTATTAAATAATCTATAAGATTTAGAAGTTGTAGAATATCCTAAGAATATTCCTTCATCAGCATTTGGATAAAACATTCCATGATTATATTTCAGGTTCAAGATATATACCATACATCCAAAACCATTAAATCACTTTACCTTAGGATTTTTGTTATTCAAAATTTAAAAATTTGTATTTTTGAAAATAGGTTTAATTAAAAATCTATTAATTACATAACAGGATGGGCTTAGAGCTTCTGATAATAGATAGGTAGGATGAATGTATTCATTTAGCATATTCCTAGCCATTTCATGAATAATTATGTTTCTTCTTTGAATAATTCCAATTTTTGAGGTGTTCTTGGTGAAGAGAAGGTGAGTTTGATACCCATGTTTGAAAAAAGGAATTTAATTCTTGATTTTCAAACTCTCCACCATGATCACTTCTTAATGAAATTATTTTAAAACATTTTTTATTTTTAACACTTTTGATATAACATTAAGAAATAGTAAAAGCTTCATTTTTTAGTTTTAGAAAATAGACCCATGTAAATATAGAATAATACTCAACAATAATGTATAAATTAATTTTCCTCCCTAATAGGTTACTAAAGATGGTCCAAATAGATCCATGTGGATAAGTTCTAGGGGATTTTATGTATCAATTTTGTTAATATATTTGAAGGAAGGTTTGCGTTTATTTCCAATATGGAATCCATCATAGAATCTTTCACTTAAAAACATGTGACTACGTAAATATGAAACTATTTGTTTATTAGATAATTTATGAAAAACATAAATGTTTAAATGACCAAATATTATGTTAAAAACCCATGATTCATTTTTCATAGTAGTTAAACAACTCACTTTCTATTTAAAAAATTAATTTAACTCCAAGGTGTAATCATTATTTATTCTGGGTGCACTAAATAAAAGTAAATGATCTTAAAATAAAAAACATGAATTTTTAGAAAAATCAAAATTGTATCAATCCTCACCAGGGTAAGAGATAATTATCATGTTATTATTTAATACTTGTATATATAGTACGTTATTGAATGAGATTTATTTTGGATCTCTAACTGTTCCAAGTCCAATTATCTTCCCTTAAGAATTATCACCAAAGGTGGTCTAGACCTCCATCAATCTGTTTCAATGTATTGAATTTCAATGGATGTCCACTAATGTGTCTGGAATTACCACTATCCATATACCATATAGGTTTTTCTTTTCTATGACATGTTACCTACAAAGAAAATTTGAATTTATTTTTGGTACCCATATATTTTGGTTCCAACATTGTTAGCGAACAAGGATTTAGGAATCCAAATATGCTTTATTTTTTCATGATTTATGTCATTTACTTTTGATATAACTTTTGTAATAAAATCTCTTTTAATTTCAATTATTTGAGTATTTCAAAAATTACAATTTTTTTTATATGTCCTTATATTCCACAAAAATGTCAAACAACAAATTTTGTATTAGGAATAAAATAATTCTTATATATTTTGGATTAGTCACCATTACTACATATACAAAATCTTTCATTTTTAATTACCTTCTTACCAAGAATTTCATTTAGTATATTTTCACCTTTTTTAAAAACAAGAGAATTTTTTCTTTAAGTTTCTACACCATTCGGTAGTGTTTTAATCATAATTTCATGATTAGTATAGTTTGTGGTAGTTGAGTTAAAGTTTTCAACTAAATCACGATGTTGTTTAAGTAAAGTATCCCTATCTCTTAAAAATGGATTTTGAATTTTCTTTAAATATTTAGGTTCCCTTAATAGGGAGTCTTATCTTTCTTTTAGCATAATACTATGGGTGGCCAATTTAACATTTGTGTAACTAGAAACAGAATTAGATGAATATTTGGGTTATACTTTATGTTTTTCAGCCATAAAGCACATATTAGCTTTCAAATTCAATTCTTTTTTCTCTGAATCAGATATTAATGAGATTTTTGAGTCCTTAGAAACACTCCAAGTTTCATTCTTAGCTCTTTTCCCTTTGATTTCATAGTAATGATTTTTTTGAAACTTCTTTTCTATCATTCTCTTTTTACTTTTTAATTGCGGGCAGTTTTGTATTATATGACCCAACGTATTTTCATTCATAGAATCTAACTCTCCTTCACTATTTCTCATCGTTTTTGAAGGGTATTATGAATCCTCTCCTCTTCCTATAAAACTTTCTAAATTTTCTGGGTAATTGATCCCACTCAACTTTAGAATCAGATGATTCTGAATTTATTCTTTCTTTGACTTCTTGTTTCATTTTTCAATCACTACAAGAAATTCACTAAATAATGGCAGTTTTCTCATTATGGTAGGAGTTTAAACTGCCACATTATGCTTCTATAGTGGTTTCTTCAATTTAGTGGTAGTTTCTGGAAACCAACATAGTTAACACATTTAGCGACAATTGGTGTGGTTTTCTCCACGGTTTGGCCCAGAAAAATTATTGCTTTTTTAGAAGCAGTTTTAACCATCATAAAAAGAGTTTCATTTTTTTCTAAGGGAAAGGACAAGAAAACTACACCAACCACCACTTAATTATAATAGAAAATGAAGAGAATTTACTAGCAGTTTTAACTACTACAAAAAATATATCCATTTTTTGAAGGAAAACTACTGCTAAAGCACAAAAACTGCCGCTAAATTATACGGTGTATGTATTTAGAGGCGGTTTAAACCACCACTAAAGGTAGATTTACAATTAAAATAATGATGATAATTCTACCTCCTAAGTACAAATACTCTAAAAAACAAGTGAAAATTTCATATAACACCTTGGATCAGTGGGGTACATATAGAAATCAAAAGACACATACAATTTACACACACCCACACCCACACATATATATCCATATACATGCCCATCTTATGATTTCAAACTAAGAGTTCCAATTTACATCCACTATTTTTACAAAAACCATTAAATTCATAACATCATAAAATCAATCTAAAAGAAACAATTTACATCCTCCATTCTATTCATGTCAAAATTGCTACAAAATCTTCAATTATCATATTTAATCGGAAGGGAAACTGGCTCCACAACTAGTTAGTCTAGAATTTGTCCATGAAATCATGTGAAGTCATATATAGGGACCCCATTGGAATCCAATGGGACAAATATGATTTCTCCAGTCATATTCCATACATATGAACATTTAATAATTTTCTGCAAACTTTCATTATTTCCATCTTTTATGAATAAATAGTTAATATAAGAAAAGTGAAATTAATTTATTCATATTAAAATTTGTACCAATAATAGTATCTCTACGAAGAACTAGAATTGGAACCCCACCTCCTCCTTGGAATTCCTATCATTTAATAAAATAAAATGAAGTTTAGAACATATATTTAAAAAATTTATGCAGAAAAAAAATTAAAAATGAAAACAGATGCACGGTACTAACAAAAAAAATATACATAAAAATGATAATAAATAACTACACAAATAAAATAAGTGGTTGCTAAATGAATGAATAGTTATATATACAATCATTTTCCTCTTAAATCATGTTGGTTTCCTGATCCATTACTTCATACACTTCGTCCACCTTTGCTAGACTAATATTTTCAGTATCATGATGGAAAAATAAGTCTGCTTCTTACCATTGATGAGATTAATTTTCAGAGGAAAAATATTCCACTTCATCACCCATATCATACAAATATCATAGTTTTATATGAGAAACTACAATACATCCTTCATCCAAAATTTTAGTCATATAATGTACTATTTTTTATTTTGGATATAAGATATATGGATCATGTAGTTCATGTTCACAAACATCCATCAAGTGAGAGAAGTTTACAGAAGTAAATTGCAAGGAATCCCTTTTAACAACCCACATAATATAAGATCATTTTCATTTGATTAAGAGAAAAGTAAAATGAATTTTTTAGTTTAATTTGATAATATCAGTCAATTTTACAGTATCCCAATTTAGAAAATGTACATATACCACTATTGTTTGTTTTCAATCCCTCTTATCAATCGATTGTATGAAATCTAAATCCATTAACATTGTATGTTTCATAATTTCAAACTTGTTTTAGAGGACCTTGAGCAAGAAACTTCAATTCATCTAATAAATGTTCTCGAGTATCAGTATTCATGATCTAGAAAAATAAATATAAATTATTAGATTTACAAAATATATGTGTCAACCTAATATCTTTATTTATTATAATATTTATGAACATACACATAGTTAAAATCATTCTAAAAGCACTTTATTAACATATTTCTTTATACCCTTCTCATTTTGTGTTAGGCCTCTAATTCATCTCTTTGATTTTATCCTCAACTCTTCAGTAAAGGGATATTTAATTTCACTATTCAAGAGCATGTATCTATGTGCCTATAATAATTCAAATTTTGTTAGTGTAACATTTCAGGTCCTCCCAAATGATTGGACAATAGCAGAAAATAATTTTAATTTACCATGTATATTTTATTGAGTAGATGTGTCGTCAACACATCCAACTTGATTAAATATTTTCTCTATATCATCCCAGTATTTAGAACTAATGTTAAGACACACCTCTTCCAAATAACCTTTATAAATAGAGCCTTCAGTTTGACCTTTATTTCCCACGTATGATTTCAAATGAGCAAGATATCTGTGAATTAAAATAAAAAAATAATTATGTTTTTAATTAAGTGCTCGTAATTATTTACTTATATAATAAAAATATAATTAAAGTACCTCTAAATTGGATACATCCATCTATAATGTAAGATGCCTCAAAATTTAGCTTCCTTAACCAAATACACAGTTAAATGCATCATGACAGTGACAAATAATGGAGGAGGGATCATATCCATTGCACAAAGTGTCAATACAATTCTATCCTGAAGGTTTTAATGCTCAAATGAATGTAGATATTTCACACATATATGTTTGAAAAATTTGTTTAATTAGAGAACAAAAGCAGTATCCTTTTCAGGTAATAATGTCCCCAATGCTAGTGGTATCAACTTTTGTATCAAAATATGTGAATCATGAATTTTCAATCCATTTAAACTATGATTCTTTAAGTCAACACACTTTCATATGTTACTTGAATACCCATCAAAAACCTTCTCGTGCTTTAAAATAAGAAGGAATGTATCTCTATCCCTATTTTTCATTGAAATAATTTATGGAGCATTCTTTTCATTCTCATTTGGAAAGAGACCATGTTTTATGTTCATTGATTGTAAGTATTTCTGAGCATTGATATTGTCCTTTGACTCTCCATGATCATTAAGAAACATAAAGATCCAATTATAGAAAACATTATTCTCAATATTCATCACAACAATATTATGCCACAACAAATTAAATTCCCAATACAAATGATTGAAGAATATACTTTTTTTCTTTCGTTGTTGCTTAAATATTTTAATTAACGATTCACTTAGAAATTATTTCCCAAAATAATTCAAATGATGCACTTTCCCAAATTCTGTTCCAATATTTCCAAGTAGTGCCAATATTGAAGAACCAGTTAACAACTTTGGAGGTGGTCTAATATCAATGAAATGATTGGATTTTTTCCTATATAGCTGAAATATATGAGATGCATTGAGAAATATTCAATGGAACATGATGCACCGTTCTCTACTGTGAGGTTGCTATTTGGGATCAAAGTCAATGTTTCAAACTGGACAAGCCAAAACTATGTAAGTGTTCTAACCATCTAAATTCCTAAGTCCATGGAAATCACTAATGGTCCACATTAGAGCATCATGTATTTTGAACACTTTTTTAGAAGAAGCATCATATGGCTCAACACTGTTTCTCCATAACTCCTATAATTATTTAATTAATGGTTTCAAGTATACATCAATATAATTTCAGGAATTTCTTTCCATGAATAATCATCAAAATGATAAAAGGCGTATTTTTCATACACATACACGAAGATAGATTCTAAGGGACCAAAAACAACTGTGCAAATACTATAATTTTTACTCAATGTCCCAAATGGGTTGAATACTTTGGTAGCCAATCCCAATCGAACATTCATAGGATCAGATGATAAATATAGATTTAATGAATAAAACTTCTTCCCTGATTCTGAATCTCATGGATGTTCCATTATCCCATCATTGTTATTATCTACATAATGACACTTTATGTGTTTAGCGATTTTCTATAACACGAATAATATTTGCAATCGACGATTTAAAGAAAATTAAAAAAAACCATTTCAGGTGTGTTCCTATTCTTCTTCATCATGGTAGTATGTTGATTTATACTTCCAACATCACCCATTGACTTCTAGACAAAAGAATAACATTATTTGTAATCTTTTCTACTTGAATCCTCTCGCCAATAAAGCATACAATCATTAGGACACACATGTATTTTTGAATAAGTCAGAACATTCCCGTTGACAACTTTTTTCATATCAAAAAAATACACAAGGATGTTTGCATCAGGAAATGCATCATGCAAAAATTCCAATATCCTGGAAATTGTCTTATTTTTAATTCCACATAGCCATTGGATATGGTACAACTTCATCAGAAAAGAATGTTTTGAATATTTCAAACATCCACTTTTCAAATCTTGATTTCCATTTTCTATTAAACCATGAAACATATCTTTTTTAGTGAAGTATTCTCTTACATTAGTCTCCATAGAATCAAGAGGATGATCCAATGATATGTTACAATCTTGATCCGGTTGTCACGTAGTCTCAAAAACACCACTTGTCACATTGCTTTTTATAGCACACTCAACTAGTTATTCTGATATGTTTTTATGTTAATGTTGGTGTCATTCAAAGATTAATGCATCATTTATAAGGTATTTCATTTCATTTTCAATTATAGATGATGTTGGGAGCTCATTATGGGGATTGAAATTAGAGCTCAACCTTATTGTAATGCTCAAATCTCCATGCCAAATCCAACAAATATATTGGTAAGGTAATTTCTTCAATATCAAGTGTTAATAAATTTCATATCTCTTAAACCATCTTCTAAAATTACATTTAGGACATGGACATCTAATTCTACATTCAATGGATCTATTGGAAATTGAAATATGTAAAAACTCCTCCAAAACCATAGAATATTGAGGTGTGTTCCTTAGTAATGTGATCTAGATTTTATCCATGTATATCACAATGTTCCCACACAATATTAAAAAAAATTAAAACACATAACTGTTAGTGAATAGGGAAAGTGATTCATAAATTCTAGTTGAAAAAAATAATATGTTAAATAAGGTTTTCCAATATAAATACATATGTTAAATAATGAAGCATTATAAATAATGTTTTCTATTATCTTCTTATTACAACCAGCTGTATATACTTCACATGAGGATGTCATCCAAATATTTGTTGTATTTATAAAAAAATCCAAAAATGAAATAAAATATATTCTAGGTCTAAAATATAGCATAAAATAAGGTTGGGTTCAACATGTTGATATATAGTTGAAAAAGACAATAAAAATACATGGCGCCCATGGTAAATTATGGAATGGTTGATAGGTGGAGTATCATTTAAAAATAGTCAAAACTAAAGGGAAAATTTATGATGGTGTGAGGATATTTGAAGGAATAATAGTCATCTATTAAATAACATATAATTGTGAAAGCCATGTCATAGAGTTTGATTCAATTATGAGCAGTTTTCTTGATGTTTTATCTTTGATGACTAAAGGGGTATCTAAACCATAATACCACAATGGTCATTATGGCATGATGTTTATGTTTTATAAGATTAAATCTTGGGGTTAGAGGAAATCGCACCACATCCTTGGAGTTGTTCTATAAATGATACTTGATGAGAATGTATCATATTAAAACAATATGGTTTCATCCTAATAGTTTTTTTGTGGTGTTTTATCAAGTTTCCCTTGGGTGGTTGGTTGTTCTTCGATTCCTTTGTCATGCTGCAATGTGTGGTTAGGATGTTATGGGTGTTTTTCTAGGGTTTATTTTTATTCCATGATCCATTTGGTCATTCTACAACAAAATCATATAAGGGGGTAATTAAACCATTCCCCCATGGGCTATATTGAAATGGTCATTCAGTCCTTTTTTTTTTTGAAGGGTTATGTAAAACCCCAAGTTTCCACGGTACGCTTCTCTTTCAATAATACAATAGCTTGCATTGTACGCAAGTTCAAGATTCTAACACACTGCGACCAATCAAAGTAGCCGTTATGAATAGTAATACCCACTTTTTGAAGCTTTATAAATTTTATTATTCAAATTGGACTTCATTTTTGGATTTGGAATATCGAAATTATCCTATGTTGAAATTTTTGGTATTGTTATGGGAAACTTCAATTTTTGATGAATAGTGAAACCACTAAGTGGTAGTTAAAAAACTAATTTTTCATTTAAATGAAACTTTACCACATTTGTGAATTGAATTTCAAAAATCATACATACATGGTTTTCATTAGTAAGTAAAATTTGGTTCAATGATATGAAAATAATTTTTGGTGAATAGTAACTTTTAAGTTTTATTAATCGCGATTAAAGGTAATTAGTGTAATTTAAGGTAAATATAATGTTATAATAATATTAAATTACCTTTACACTTGTCATAACATTATTGGATGAGTCATGTAAGACCAAGACAATCCATGGGTCAACTTGGGGACCCTATGGAGACACATGGGTAAGAAAATGACATTAATAACTTTTTATTTAAAGTAAAAATAAAATTGTCACAAACATGTGTTGTTTTACTAAAACAATTATTACATGGGGTTATTTAAGTTAAATTTTAGACTATAAATATTCATTGTAAATCTAAAAAGATTTCCTACATCGTGGTAACTTTTTTATAATTTTTATACATTAAATAAATTAAATTTTTTATGACACCATGATGATGCAGCGATTACCTCATTAATTAAAATTTTAAATAAAAAAGAAAATATAATGTAAAATATAAGACTTACATTTGTCAAAAACCTATTGGATGAGTATATTTCAAACCATTATCACCTTATCCTAGAAATATATCATTGTGGGACCTTTAAAATCCGAAAAACATTTCATAATAATGTAACATTTCATGACTTTACAAGAGTGCCCCTCCTCTTCTCTTATAAAATACCCCCACCTATACCACCTTATTAACACCATCAAAGCCATTTGGTTCATCCAAACTCTGACTAAATACTCTCTCAACTTCCCTCTCCTACTTCTAGAAGCATCACTATGGGAAGAAGTTCTCCCAAGGAATCCTTTGGCTCAAATCAAAAAGAGTTACCCAATTTTAAAGTCATGTCTTCTCTTATGTTCTTTTGTTTTATTTTGCATCTCCAACCCCTTAAACTATTTTTATTACTTTCTTTTGTAACAAAACCAGTATCTTAAACATTCTAGGATGTTGTTATGAGTATTATTTGATTTACAATTACACACACCTTCATCTAATGGTTAAATAACATAATGTTTCTGTGGGTGGCGAATTATTGCCTCATGAAACGATGATTGTTCAATCTTCTTTTAACACCTCTCATGGTGGCCATTAAGATGACACTATTTTTATATATTATATATATTATGTTTATGTATTCTTTATTCTTCTTTATTTTTCATTTATTTCATACCTTTATGACTTCCATTATGGGTAAACGCGATAATTTCATTTTAGGAAGTGCGGACTACCGCCCCCTCAAAGTGATTTGAATCGTTAATGCCATATGTGGGATTTATAAAGGATGTAGTTAATGATATTATATATGATATTATATTGGAATTATAATATAACTTTATATCATTATGATTTCATACGAAATAGAAATGAAAGTAGCGTTCATGCGTACGTACGGCTTACCGTCTCCATGAATGGTGCATTTCATTTCTTACCTCTAAATGTTATGTAATATTATAAATGCATTTATATATTGGATATATTTGATATATATTATATCTACATAATGAATATAATTCTGGATATAATGGATATTTTACCACATAAACAACTTGTAATTATAAGATGTTTATTGTTGACTCAAGTACCAAAGGTCGACAAAATGACCGTTATTAACTTAAATGACTACATAATTTTCATAACATGGTAATAGGTAATATAAAAGTGATAATGAACTCGAAAAAAATTCTTAAGAAAGTTGAGATTAACTCTATTTTATTATTCAGGAGATTAAAGAACGATCGAGTCATGTCGGACACGAGGTAAGGGACTTCGTCTCAATCTCCTTTCATTGAGGCATATTTGATTTTATACACAAATTTCTTTTATATGGTGTATAAACCCCTTTTAATTTTACTTTTATTCAAAAGAAATCTTTTTATATGAATCGTTTTTACTAAATGAAAAAAGTAATGTTTTGTCTTACGTATGCGGTGACAATGGCTTCTCCGCCGCCATGACCATTATTTGAGATTCGGCTTCCTCTACAATCCATAACTTTTCTAAAATGAAAAATAAATACAAAGTTTTAATTTTCTTTTTTTTATTAAAAATGGATTTGATAAGGTTTTTATTATATCAATGTGTTGTATTGATATCTTGTGATTGAAATGTAGAAATGTTATGTTTCCTTTATGCATGTTTTATGTGATACAATTATGTTTTGGTTTATGATATTTTTAAACCTGTTCATATGAGGAACGCATTGGACTTAATAAGTGATGGGTGGAGACCACTATAGCTCCTCGATGCATTAGTAGGTCTCATGAGACAAACTAGTGTCTTGGCACGAGGCCTTGAAAAAATCTTATTTGTAGTCTTGGCACGAGGCCTTGGCTACGTGGTTATGATAGTCTGGCATTATGCATTCCATCATTATGAAAGTGGTATTGATATTTCATGTGATTATTCGACTAGTAGAATATCCATTTGAATAAGTAAATGGAATTATTTCATTTTATCATTTCCATATTATTCTGGAGTTTAAGTTTAAAAGGCTTTTGTTTTAGTTATATATTGCCTTAAATATTTATGTTTATTTATGAAAGTTTCTGCTATATTGTTGTCCTTACTGGGCACCTAAGCTCACCCCTTTCTATGTTTTATTTTCCCAGGATGTGAAGAAATATTTTATGACTAACCTGCAAGGATAGTCTGAAGGGGATATAAGTGTGGACTATGGAGACTATGTTATTGTAGTTTTTCACTTTATGATGTAATTTAACATTTATTAATGTATCTAGTGTTTCCATGGATACTAAACTAATCGATCTTTTGAGAATTGATCTTTCATGATCATGCCAATGTTACGTAATAATACACCGACTCTGGGTAACTGGGGTCAGGGTGTTACAGTTGGTATGAGAGACAGTTTAGTACTAAGCTTGGAAGCTAGATTTAGATAAACTCTGATTAGAGCACATAGCCCTAAGATATTCTTTGAGGATTAGTATAGAAGAACTTCCTCTAATTTTGGTATTATAGGGATTTTGTGAGTTTTATGAGAAATACATCCCTATCTGGATATGAGCAAGTAGAGGCGGCTCTGGCACAGATGTACCTAGGGTTAAAACCCGAAAACACCGCTTTGAGCTAGACTCGAACGGGAACTGATGCATGACAATGGGCCTTGCTGCACTCTTGGTTATGACACTCCAGGGGGATATGCTTAGGATAATTCTCATTTTCTTTGCAAACCATTATGAAAGGTTTATGAGTATATACCTCCTCAAAGAAAACATTTTTTATGATTATGGATTATATCCATAAATAGTTCAATTTATGTTTAGTGTTTTTCAATTATGTAATTATGTATTTCGATTCATAAACTAATCTAGTTTAAGACATTATTTAGAAATGGCTCCTAGTAGAAGGAATGGAAACTGTATCAATGCACGCACTCCATGTAGGGATTTCCCTCCTACTCAAGATAATTATAATGGATCTGGTGATGCAACTGGTGTTGATCAGCTTATCACCATAGTGGGACAACTCATTCAGGTTATGAATAATAACCTTACTCATATGGAGCACCCTATCTGCAACGTGGAGGATCAATGTTAGACTTCTTCATGAGGCAACAACTGCTAACATTTAATGGGGGTATAATTCCATTAGTAGCTGAGCAATGGATAAACTCCTTAGAGAAAATATTCCTTGCCTTGGGGAGTAGCGAAAGGGAGAAAGTTGTCATGGAAGTTTACCGCCTCATTGGAGATGCCGATCAATGGTGGTTGCTGATTAAAAACGCAAAGCAAGATGAAGAAGTATCAATCATGGAATGGAGGGAGTGTAAGAAAATTTTCTTAGAAAAATACTTCCCACATGACCATCGAGCAAATATGGAGAGGAAATTTCTGAGTCTGTGGCAGAAGGAGGATGAGAATGTCCTTAAGTATGAGGATAACTTTACAAGGTTAGCGAGGCATGTTGTAGATTATATATGTAACCCAAGAAGTAATATTGATCGTTTCTTTTATGGGTTAAAACCATTTCTCTATCGAGCATTAGTCTCAAAAACCTTCTCGTCGTACGAAGATATTGTCTCGTGTGCTATCAAGACAGAAAAGGAATTCTCTAAATATTATGACTTTAAAGCAAAGCAAGAGAGGAAGAGAACGATGGAAAAAGAGATATATATAGGAAAAAAGGGAAAGAAGGATTTTCCATTATGCAATAATTGAGGGAATAATAACCCTGGTACCTGCCTAAAAGGAATGGGAGTTTGTTATAAATGTGGAGAAAAAGGTCACCAGGGTCGTGATTGCAAGGGAAAGAAAGAGGTTGTCAATGTTGAATGCTATAATTGTTGGGAAATGGGGCGTTATGCAAATGAATGTCCTAAGCGTCAGGGAAAGTTACCTCAGAAAAGGCCAAGGGATCAAGGCCAATCTTATGTTGTTACTATAGTTGAAGTGGAATAATTAATGTATTGGTGCTTTTGGACTCAAAGATTATATTCTGGTTATATGAATAATGTGATATATATATAAGGATTGTACTGCTATACCTATTGTTTTCATTAAGGTTTTAATATGATGAAGGTAATCATATTTTTAGTATGTGACAATAAGATAATCTTTACTTTGTTTGGGGAATCTGATGTTATAATTGATTTTGGAATTTAGAGACCTTTTAGAGAAAGTCTGGACAGAGGTATTTTGGATAACTATAAAGGTTGGAATGGATTAAGTTGAACTTTGGATAGTATTTTTTAAGGTTAAAATATTTATGAAGATTATTTTTGGAATATTATAATACTATATTTTTAGGAAAAGGGAAACCTGCAGGTTGGGGGATAACCCGTCGCATCGGACAAAGATGTAGGAATCGAACCCACAACCATAGTGCAACAGGACTTTATTACATACCACTAGTCTACAGGAAGTCCCTGGTTATTACTAAACAGTTTTCTTAATATAAATGGTATGTTTTAATATTTGGAACCTTGTACGATTAGGATAAATATAATATTTTTGAATTCCATTAGCTTTTGGAGTGAAAGATAGGTTTGTGCTAAAAATTTATTGAAGAATGAAAGTCTACATGACTTGTAAGTATATTTCCTTACGTTCCTAGTAAATCTCCAAAATGAGTTCCTCAACTTTATGAAAGGTAATTTAAAACAAAAACGTTGTCGGTTAACTTTTCCTACTGGGGAATCAAAGACTATTTAACCAATCAAAAGTTTGTGACTTTCTTATAGCAACTTTCTCTTAATCCTGTTTTCTACAACTCTCCATAAGACATTGATGGTTTGTTTCTCCTCCATATCCATGTTTTCATAGAATCCTAGTATGGGATATCTCGGGTGACCTCCATACTTCTCTTTCATTCTTTTAAAGTTATATTTTTATTAACCCTATTTCTGATATGATTTTTCCATAAAGGTATTTTCTATTTTCAACCTTTTATTTTTGAAGAACATTTTCAAATTGCAAGGATGCAATTTAGTGAAGGTGGGGAGAATGTAACACCCCAAGCTTCCATGGTACGCTTCTCTTTCAATAATGCAATATCTTGCATTGTATGCAAGTTCGAGATTCTAACACACCGCGACCAATCAAAGTATCTGTTATGAATAGTAATACCCAGTTTTTGAAATTTTATAAATTTTATTATTCAAATTGAACTTCATTTTTGGATTAGAAATATCGAAATTAGCCTATGTTGAAAATTTTTGTATTGTTCTGAGAAACTTCAATTTTTGATGAATAGTGAAACCTCTAAGTGGTAGTTAAAAAACTAATTTTTTGTTTAAATGAAACTTTACCACTTCTGTGAATTTAATTTCAAAAATCCGACATACATGGTTACCATTAGTAAGCAAAATGCGGTTCAATGAGATGAAAATAATTTTTGGTGAATAGTAACTTTTAAGTTTATTAATCGTGATTAAAGGTAATTAGTGTAATTTAAGGTAAATATAATATTATAATAATATGAAATTACCTTTACACTTGTCCTACCCTTATGGATGAGTCATGGCTGACCAAGAAAATCCATGGGTCAACTTGGGGACCCCATAGAGCCACTTAGGTAAGAAAATGACATTAATAACTTTTTATTTTAAGTAAAAATAAAATTGTCACAAACGTGTGTTATTTTACTAAAAAAATTATTACATGGGGTTATATAAGTTAACCTTTCGATTATAAATATTAATTGTAATGATAAAAAAATTTCCTACATCATGGTAATTTTTTATAATTTTTAGACATTAAATAAATTAAATTTTTTATGACACCATGATGATGAAGGGATTACCTCATTAATTAACGATTTAAATAAATTGAAAATATAATCCAAAATCTAAGTCATACACTTGTCAAAAACCTATTGGATGAGTATATTTTGAACCCTTATCACCTTATCCTCGAAATATATCATTGTGGGACCTTTAAAATCTGAAAATCATTTCATAATAATGTAACATTTCATGACTTTACAAGAGTGCCCCTCCTCTACTCTTATAAAAGACCCCCAACTCTACCAATTTATTCACACCCTCAAAGCCATTTGGCTCATCCAACCTCTTCCCAAATACTCTCTCAACTTCCCTCTCTTACTTCTAGAAGCCTCACTTTTGGAAAAAGTCTTCCCAAGGAAGCCTTTGGCTCAAATCAAAAAGAGTTACCCGATTTTAAGGTAATGTCTTCTCTTATGTTATGTTGTTTTATTTTGCTTCTCCAACCCATTAAACTCTTTTTATTCCTTTATTTTGTAACAAAACCAGTATCTATAATATTATAGGATGTTTTTTTAGAAGGATTTTATTTACACTTACACACACCTTTGTCTAATGGTTAATGAACATACTGTTTCTGTGGGAGGTGAATTACTGCCTCACGAAACAATGATTATTCAATATTCTTTTAACACCTCTCATGGTGGCCATTATGATGACACTATTTTTATATATTATATATATTATGTATATTTATTCCTTATTCTTATTTATTTTTCATTTATGGCATACCTTTATGACTTCCATTATGGGTAAACGCGATAATTTCATTTTAGGAAGTACGGACTACCGCCCCCTCAAAGTGATTTGAATCATTAATGCCATATGTGGGTCATATAAAAGATGGAGTTAATGATATTATATATTATATTATACTATATTTATAATATACCTTTATATCATTATGATTTCATACGAAATAGAAATTAAAGTAGCGTTCATACGTACGTACGGCTTACCGTCTCCATGAACGGTGCATTTCATTTCTTACCTCTAAATGTTATATAATATTATAAATGAATTTATATACTGGATTTATATGATATATATTATATCTACATCATGAATATAATTCTTGATATAATGGATATTTTACCACATAAACAACATGTAATTATAAGAAGTTTATTGTTGAATCAAGTACCAAAGGTCGACAAAATGACCGTTATTAACTTAAATGACTACATAATTTTCATAACATGGTAATAAGTGATATAAAATGTATAATGAACTTGAAAAAGGTTCTTAATCATGTAGAGATTAACTCTAGTTTATTATTCAGGAGATTAAAGAATGATCGAGTTAAGTCGGACACGAGGTAAGGGACTTCGTCTCAATCTCCTTTCATTGAGGCATATTTTGTTTTATACACAACTTTCTTTTATATGGTGTATAAACCACTTTGACTTTTACTTTTATTAAAAAAGAATATTTTTATATGAAGCGTTTTTACTAAACGAGAAATGGAATGTTTTTTCTTACGTATGCGGCGACAATGAATTCTCTCCCGCTGTGACCATTATTTGAGTTCTGGCTTCCTCAACAAGCCATAACATTTTTTAAATGAAAAATAAATACCATGTTTCAATTTTCTTTTATTTTGGTATTGAAAATGGTTTTGATAAAGTTTTTATTATATCATTGTGTTGTATTGATATCTTGTGATTGAAATGTGAAAATGATATGATTCCTTTATGCATGTTTTATGTGATACGATTATGTTATGGTTTATGATATTTTTAAACATGTTCATATGAGGAATGAATTGGACTTAATAAGTGATGGGTGGAGCCCGTTATAGCTCCTCGATGCATCGATATGTCTCATGAGACAAACTAGTGTCTTGGCATGAGGCCTTGACAAAATCTTATTTGTAGTCTTGGCACGAGGCCTTGGCTACATAGTTATGATAGTCTAGCATTATGCATTACATCATTATGAAAGTGGTTATTGATATTTCATGTGATTATTCGACTAGTAGAATATCCATGTGAATAAGTAAATGGAATTATTTCATTTTATCTTTTCCATATTATGTTGGAGTTTAAGTTTAAAAGGATTTTTTTGTTATATATTTCCTTAAATGTTTATGTTTATTATGAATGTTTCCGCTATATTGTTATCCTTACTGAGCATCTGAACTCACCCCTTTCTATGTTTTATTTTCCCAGGATGTAAAGAAATATTTTATGACTGACCTGTAGGGATAGTCTGAAGGGGATATGAGTGTGGACTATGGAGACTATGTTATTGTATTTTTTTCACTTTATGATGTAATGTAACATTTATGAATGTATCTAGTGTTTCCAAGGCTATAAACTAATCGGTCTTTTGAGACTTGATCTTTTGTGATCATGCCAATGTTATGTAATAATGCACCGAATCTGGGTAACTGAGGTCGAGGCGTTATAGGTTAGACCTATTACATGAGGGTTGGTTATTCCTTCTTCAATTAGGTTGGTTATTTAAAGTTGTAATTTGTTAGCCCACTCCCCTAATGTTACCCTATTTTGACCCTACATTCTCTTTTATTGGAAGTTGATGAGATTTTGTTAACCATACTAAATCTATTTAATCTTTTCAACCCATGTTATCTCTTTCTCTGTATGGTTCTTCCTCTAATTTTGGATGGTTTCATCTGTGGATTTAATGAAAATTAAACCAAATCATAGTGGTGTAATCATTTATTCATGGGGATTTATAGTATTGCAGTCATATGATTCTTAAGGAGGATAAATTATACAAGTTTCTTATCATTTTTAAAATGGATTTATGAAGTATTTTTTTGTGAATTCAACCAAATTAGACTGTATTTGATGGTCCAAACATGGTGATTTTGGCCAATAGAATTCGCAAGGAATGATATGATCCTTTCACACATCATTGGTCGATATTTGTATGTCGTGCTGATTATTGAAGATATATCAATGGTTATTCCTTATTAGATTAAGTTGGATAATTGTTTATAAATTTTTATAATTAACTATTAGATCCTTGAGGTATGAGAAAGGGGCTCAAGAGCATAGTGATTCTTAGTCTGAACTTGGATAGTGATAATAAATGAGCTATGGAGTGGGTTAAATCTAACATCATGTTTGGTATCCCCTTTAACACATATAAATGTTCAGGTATGAATATGCATGTATGTGAATGATTGGGAAATGGGTTCAGGAATGTGGGAACAGATTAGTTGGGATCAAAATGCCTCAAGTGGCATGGGTTAATCCATATAAAATAAATTTGTGTATTTGATTCTTGGTCCATGAATTTTAAAAATTCCCAATGGCTATACCAGTAGGATAATAGAGTCATAAACAAATTGATGTACCTCTGTCTTTTATTTATTGGTGTGATGACTTGTGTTTAGTTTAATGAGTGCCTTAGCAAGCTAGTTTAGGGGCATCCAAGTGGTTAACCCTTTAATAATGGACTTTTTAGAATCATATATTGGTATTTGTCAAGTAACATATATAGGAAATGACCTAGAACATAGAAACACCTTAATTGATAGAATTATGTCGTTCTTAAAGAGGCTAGAAGCTGGAAATAAGCTGTTGGAATTCGTAGGATCATGGGATTAGATGGTAGAGGTGATTAACCACTCACTGGAATGTTCCTAGAGTAAATTGGTGATAATTATGTTTATGCTTAGTATTCCTTATCCATGTGGTTACCGAGGGAATCATATGGAATATATGTAACTAGTATGACAGATTTGATTGTGGTTGGATCCTAGTGTTGTTCTAGTGATGGGAGTTGGTGATGGAATATACTCCATGATTACCTTTGAGTGGGTGTATGGACTCCAATTGGATTAATATTTAGTGTGAATAGATATGACCTATTATTAATAATTTTAAATTGGGTAAGACTATGTTATTGGAATTTTATTGAGAGATTGTACCTATATTTTATGATCATGATGGCTGTGTGGTTGAGATTGGTCATGGTTGAGATTCATCATGGTGTAAGAACAAAATTAACATATAGGATATATGCCCACATTCACATATGGATATTCCCACATCTAATGGAACACCCATAAGGTATCTCATAATCATATTAGACTTCCGTTTAGAAATTATAAAGTACATTATAACCATCTATAAGAATTTTCAAAAAGTCATCAAACCAAAAAAGGAAACCAAATCACTTACCCAACTCAATTTCACATGAAAACTAACTACAAAAACCCAACCATGTTTAAAATAATCTGAAAAAACACAATTAAACTTTTGAAGATAAATTGAAATTATATAAAACTCTTTAGATGGAAAAATATATAGGCTTACTAATTGAAGTCCTTTGCAGCTCCTTTATTCATCAAAAATATAACATGAAAACACCACTATAATACATAAAAATAGACCATAATCATGAGAAAATATTTTAAAATGTAATTAGTAATGATCAAAAATTGAAATATTATTCTGGAAAGGTACAGGATAGAGACACCTACCTCAATAGTGTGAGAATGCAATAAAACTCTCATAGAAGGAAGGATATGGCTAAGGAACAATCTCCTCACCATATAATAAAAGTAAATTAAACTAAAAATCAAACATATCCCCTCAGGTTAAAACAAGACATATTTGAGACAAGAAATAAGAAGTAACCAAGTGAGGGAAAAGAGGAGATGATGAAAAACACCTTAAAACTAAGATGATAATTTCTAAGAACCACAAAGAGACTTCAATGGATAATCGAGATTAAGTGAGGCGTGATGAAACGACGAGGCTAAGTGAGGCACAAAGAGGGTGGAACCATGCGGAATGTTTAGAGTGTCATGATGTCGGGAGGTGGGAATTTTCATCAAGGAGTGACGAAGGGGGAGGTAGGGCTTCTGGGAGTCAGGGGGTCAAGGATGTCTGGGGAGGGGGGGTGTTGTCTGTTAAAAAAATTTAATGGTTTAGCAGTAGTTTTTTATAAACTACAACTAAATTAAATAAAAAATATATAATGGTGGTTTAATAAACCACTGCTAAACTGCCAGTTTGGTGTAGTGTGTTATGGTTTTGTTATGTAACATTTAATTAAGTTTTACCCTTTTTCAATTAGATTTTGTAATCTTCAAATTCATCATGAATTTAAAATTCCTACATCATTAGAGTTCTAATAAAATCTCCCATTATCATATTCTTGATAGCTAATAATTGGGGAATTGAAGCTAAAATTCCATTCCACTGATTAGGTAGTACTCTTAGTACTTTCAACACTTGATCAGCTTGTTTGAGAGGTTCACCTAAGGCTGCAATGTTATTTATACTTTATGTGATCCTTTCATTCATTTGAGTGATTCGTTCTCCACCAACCATTATAAATGTATTGAATTTCAATTTCAATATTGCATACCTCGTTTGTCTTAAATTTTATGTACCTTTATAAGAAATTGTAATTATCTACCACATTTCATATGTTGTAGGGATTTGTGAGACACGGTTGAATTTTTCTGGTCCAAGACCACATATGATAGAATTCATAGCCTTATAATTCATGTCACAATCAGCCTCAATAGCAGCAGTCCAGGCTTCTGGTTTTTTAGAGATTTTTTTAAGAATAATGATCTTTGATTATACTTTATATCCATGGTTTTTTAAATATAATATCATACATGATTTCCAGCACCCATAGTTCAAATCATTGAAATAAGGAGAGAAAATGATTGACATTCATCAGAATCTTTAACTTCAGTTTTTTTGAACCAAAGAAAATCTATTGAGTCCAACCTCTTAAACTAAATGTTATGTAGGAAAGTCAAGGATGAAGACACAAGAGGGAGGGGGTGGGTGAATTACATCTTTTTAAAATTTTCACAGTTTTTTCATTTCACATAAACAATAAAAAGATATGGAAACATTTATATATGAGAGTATGTGCAGAGGAAAAATAGAAATCAAAGTACAAAAAATTATAGTGGTTTGGTGCATGAATATATCCTAGTCCACTCCACCAATCACCCTATCTGTGAGCTTGGTGAATTCCACTAGTAGGGTCCTCTTCTCATAAGACCGATCCAAAACATAGTGCACGAAGTTGTCACTCTTACAAAAAAACTACTAAAAATAGATCCTTTTGGTTATTTTACAGGGAACCAAAATATCCACATCTTATCACAAAAGCTGAAACTCCACCATGACTAAAACCGATGAGCCGATACAAAAATGAATCAATAGTTATTGATTTGATAAAATAGTTTAAACATAACAATTTCTATATCATGAAATAGAAAGAATATGTATCTTAAAATTTAGAATAATAATAATAATTGAAATATTTATTAAGAGATTCAGTTGAATAAAAGATCATTGATTTTAATAACATAAAAAATAGAGCATCATTCTTCCATGATTGAACATGTATATATAAAAAATGTAGTCCTCATTTCTAAGATTTTCAATCACTGTAGCACTATAAATTAATTTTCACAAGAAAACTAAAAGAGTAAAAATTAACAACAAAGCTGAGAGATTGAAATAACCAAAACATCTAATGTATAAGGATATATATAATGATATATCTCACATTATTATTTCAGATCTATAAAATATTCACAATAAATTGATAGATTTCAAATTAAGAAAAGATCATAGTAGTCATAACTCCACTTAATAATATGAGAGAAATATCCATTGTAAATAGTTCTTTAAAACAATTATAACGATCTTTGAATAGGTTGAAATCGAGCTCTAAATCACCCTGATATTCCGAAAATAATATTATAGAAAATTCAAATAACGTCATTAATTCAAATCTCTGGTGATGAAAAGTCAAATGGAAGGTTCCTTCACGTAATGAAAAAACACCAAACGTTGTGTTCAATCATGTAATGTAGGGTTCATGATCCATACATTCATCTGTGTCAACATAAAATTCTGAACATAACATTGATTATACATATGATTAAATTTCCAAAATGTAAGGTTGATTACAAACATAAGGTTGACTAAAAACATAAGGATGATGAACCATACATTTTCTTATAAATCCTAAGGTTGCGTACATACATAGGGTACTTTAACTATACTTTTTCTCTTTGAAAAACGTAAGGGTTCATCCAAACGTAATGTTCTTTGACCATACATTTCATCCAATGTAAGGTTGATTAATTATATGTGTTGATCCTTCACAATAGGCTTTAATACAAATGTAGGGTATGTTCCATACGTTATATTCTTCAGTGTATGAAATTAATTGTGATTCCATAAAACAACAAATTTTGAATAGTGTTTCCAGAATATTCTTAAGAGCATTCTGAAGACTTTAATGAATATTTCTCACAAATAAATACATGAATATTATTCCAAAATAAGAATTATATAGAATATAAATTTTATGGAATACATTTAAAATAATATCTTTAGAAAATAAAACAAGGGTATTTGTGAGCATCAAATGAATTAATATTTATAGATTTTTGTTGAGACAATATATGATTAAGAAAAATGGTCAAGTGATCACTCCCTCTCATGGTGCACAGTTTTTCATTAACCCTATCATGGTTTCCCTTTTGATAATATACCCTAAGGACACTTTCCTTCAGCTGATATGTCTACCCACATTAGGGGGTATTATAAAAATGATATTTCCCACCTCATGTACTTGGGATATTGATAGGAACAACATGGGATTCTTTTTCCAGTGTAAAAAACCTAGATATGTAAGATTGAATCATTCTTCACTGTTTTTCGGCATCCGTAATCAATGTATAAACTTTATCCTACACCACTTCAATCACATATCCTTTTATAAAATTAGGAATTATAACTTTTCCCCAACTGTGTCAAAATCTTTAAGATGAATCACAACCATGTGTCCCTATGATAAAAAGGATCGCTATCAAGAATGGATGAGAGTATTTTTTTCATGACTCATGATGGATTTCTTCTCCATTTAATAGGCTGGTTAATATAAGATCATACCTCTTTGAGTAATCCCATACTACTTCTTAAAGGAGACTATATACCCCTTACCATCATGTACCACCCATCCCATAAATATACAGTATGATGGTAGGATAGGATCCCTAACTTGGTGTAAGTCCCAGTCATTATCACCTTCCCACCAATGATTCCACCAAATATGAAAAGGTGGCAGAGAGAGAGAAAAAAAAAATTGGAATCCTTTATGGGTGTAAGTAATATTAATGTAATTTTATATTGGGACCCATATTCCATAAATATATTATTTCTTATGCATTGTATGAATCACATGGGCTTAGAAGTTAAAGTTGATCAATCTGAAAACATGATTAAAATTTCCAATTTTGCGATACCTTTTTAGGTGTAATCTAAAACCATATTCAATTAGAGAATCCTTATATGAATAAAAACCATTCCATTACCTTTTATCCTCATTCATGATAATTAAATTAAGGTAGTATAATGTTAAAGTTCATGGAAAACCTCATTACTACCTGTTGATAAACTGAATATTATAGTCCAATCAACTGAACATAAACTGTGTCACTCAAACATCGTGGGATTTGATTCCTACTCCAATAGTACATATAAGATTCCTCCTAAAGGATTAAACCCAACATCATCTATCAACATTTCAAATAATATCATACATCCTCCCAGGAATCCATGTTCTATTTGGGCCCCCATTATTATTCTTTCCAAGCCACATTCATAATAATAATTTTAACTATTGATCAACATTCCATTAGAGACATAATTCACTCCTATTAGGTCATACTCTACAAACCATTCCCCTCACATGTAGGTCCATATATCTCTAGTGAGAATCATTATATTTCCTCATTATTCCATATAACATTTGACTATAATCATCAAAATACAGGTTATATGATTCTTTTCTCTAATAAGATATGTAAGGGGTTTATTTAATGGGAGTGATCCCAACATCATATAGTAACTAACTCTCTAGATGAAGTTAAATTCTATAAATAAAAATAATGAGGCATTAAATTAAAATTTCATTCTTCAATAAATCAAATATTCTTCACGAGGGTAACCAATATTTTTAATAAAATTATATATTAAGATTAAAAACATGTATTAAATCTATAAGAGTTTCCTAGAATGGGTAATAACTCCACCAAAATATATATATAAATACTTATCCTGACCTCCCATTCTCCCAGCCATGGTGTTTTTTATGATGTCACTAGATACATCCCAGTAACATCCTTTCTTTAGAATGATGGTCCACGTTAACTTGAAATGAGAGTGGGAATGAAATCATCAAGAAACATTATTTTATACTAGACATTAAATTTTATGTATTTTTATGTGTTATATTGTATGAAAATCTAGAAAAAATATCATATGATTTCTGAAAGTATAAATTTTATTTATATTAAATGGGTTTTTGGGTTTCACCTTTTCTTCAAGAAAGACATCTATTTTGATTTAATTTCATATAATGATGCCAAAATTTTATGTTATAGGTTTGATAGAAAAATTACACAAGGCACCAACCACATTCTAGGTAAATATTTATTTCATTTGTTAACTTAATATAATCATATAATTTATTTCATAACTACTAAAGTAGAATAAATTACATCTAGCAGTTTTTATACTTAGGTTTTTTGGATGAAACACACCTTGGTGGTCTTCCAATTTAAATTTTACCATGTGACAGTTAAATGTGATAATTTAGTTTCTATCAATATATAAAAAAATATGATAATACATATGAGAATTTTTTTAAGGAATATTTTTATTAGAGATCACACATAATAATGTGATGTCTTTCTAAAATTCATAAATAATTAAAATAAAGAGAAATATATATCTATAATCCCATTAATTTATGATTTTTCTGTTTTATCAAGAATGATGTAGTATTATTATTAAATTATGTGATTTTTTTATTTTTCAATTAACTAATCCAATCCCTATATTTATTTTCTTGATATGATATATTTATAACAATAATTTTTCTATTTATTTTTCTATTTTATTTAACGCATCCATATAAATTATCTTTATATTTGTAGATAACAATGTATTAATCCTTATATCAAAACCACTCTCTTTTTAATATTTTTAGCTCTTTATATATCTCTCTCTCTCTTTTAAATTATTCTATCCTCAATCCTTTAATTCATAAATATTTAATCCTCTATCCTAATTTTTAATTTTGGTAAAACTGAATTGTTTTGAAGGTGGGTCCCCTAAAATGTAGAAGAAATCGAAATCTAATAGTGCTAAAATATGAGTTATAAATTAAAAAGTGACTTGATTTAGTTTTTTGAATGGTAATAATAACGTATTGATAATATTTTTAGGTTTTTAGAAATTTGACTACATATTTTATGTGAAGAAGGATATAATGGGGTTTAGAAAGTAAGACCATGTGTTTTATAAGAATTATTAATATATATTTTCTCAAACTGGAGATTTTGATTTGTTGATATTGAAAAAATAATATATTTCTATTTATTATGTGGTTATAGTTGGAAATTTCCACTATTTTAGTGAATTTAAAAAGGTATTCAATCATTAATTGGTTTATGTAGATGATATAAGATCATAGGTTATTCTGAAATCTCTATTCAGTACATCTTAAATTTAAAATAAATATCAAAAAAACATAGAACCTAATAAAAGGGTTCTAGTCATGATTATTTATACTGAAATATCCCATAGGGATGGGGAATTTAAAAATATGATCTGTCAAGACATCAATATAATATATCTACCATTGAATAAAATTAAATAAAATTTTTATAAATATATGATGAACTATATGCATTACTAAATTCATAAAAAGAAAAGGATAGAATTCAACACTTGTGGAAGGTTGATTGTTTGATATTTTTTGTAAAGAAGAAATTATCACTAAATGAAAGCTAGGGAAGAAAGTTATAGAAGAATCTAACCCTATCTGATGACATTCTATGAAAAATGGATTTGATTTGGGGTGTATCTTAAAATAAGTTGGTAGTGATGAAAAAAAGGAGGATGAAGGAGGAGGAGATATTGTTCTTGAGGAGAACCCTATTGCTACCCAGGAGGAGAATTCTAGTCAAAAAAATCATCTAGATGCTATTCTATTTAAGGGTGAGAATACATGGGAAATTTTTTTAGAACCTATTGTAATTTAGTAAACAACATTAGAAGAAGATACTATTTACAATTAGAGTCCATATGATAAGAGGGATGGGGCTATAAACCATATAGATTATCCTATTTATCCTATTATTGAAATGTATACTCACCAGAAAGATGAAATAGATATATTAAATGAAAATTTGAGTGTACTGGGGTTATAAAAGTGCTAATTATGGTTCCAAAAATGAATTACCAATACCATGTTCTAGATATGAATATGTTTAATTTATAAGAGAAAATTCATACGACTCAAGAAGTGAATGTTATTATGTATCCCTAGTAATTTGATATGATCAAGTGATAAAAAAAATCCCAAAAATAGTTAGAAAATCATAGTTGAAAAAATTCCTTTAACATTTGATGATAAAAAAACATCCCTATTTTATTGAGGAATTGGAAGATTGTTGAAAATATTTCAATGAGGATGAATTTGAATAGAATTTGGGATAGGATGTTAAAAAAATTATTTTTGAGTGCTTAATGAGTTTTATAATGTCAAAGGATATATATATATATTTATATATATGAGTTTAAGTATGAGATTAAGAAATCTAGATTTTAGTTATGTTTATAAAATAGAATTTAGTTTAAAAACCGATTTAGATTCCATAAGGATGGAAATTGTCTCTAAATCTAAACTAAATGTCATGAAAGCTGAGATGGTGTGAAAAAATAATCCTAATATTATAATGAAAATTATTAAATCACGATTTGAGTATATAATGTGGTTTTTTATTTCTCAATAAAATCAAGTCTCTATGATGCACTTTAATGGATTAAATCACATGATGAAAGTCTAGTATGGAGTACATAGAGCTATGTAACCTATGAATATAGGTTCACCTAGACCAATATCTAGTCCAAAATATATGTAGGATAATTTTATAACTATTTTCTTCGTCATAGATGAACAAAAAATGTGAAATTAATGGAGTGAGACTCTGTGACCTAAGAATCATTTCTAGTAGTTGAAAGGGATTTATTTACAAAAATGAGGATGTAAGTATTAATTTAAAATGTGGACTAAACTGTTTGAAAATTCTTGATATGTGAATAATTTTTTCATTAAATAATTTCATAGATCCTTGAATAAAAAATAATTGGTTTAAGATATATATCTTCTGAGAATGCTATCAAATAGATGAAACTGAGGGATCCTAAACTAATTGAAAACGTTGGGATCATGTTTAACAAGATCAATTACATCTATATAGGGGTAGAGAATGACATTACATCATATTTTTATTCTTTTGATTCTCAATCCTCATCTTATTATTAATCCCATCCGGACCCTTTTGTTATACAATGGGGCCTTTCTAATGGAAAATAGGTGGATATTTCTAAAGAAGCATATCTAGCCGCTATATAAATTGTATCTATTTGTCACGACCCGTCCTCGGGGCCCGTGCCGTGACTACCCCAAGCCCGCCTTCCATAGGCCAGGGGCTGGCGACTAGCACCAAAGGCGTAAATCCCAATAACTGGGAAGGCATTGCCTTTATAAAAGAAAACAAGCACCACAGAGTAAGCAAGCGGAAAAAGTAAACACTAAGTACAAGAGAAGTGCTGAAAAGTAAATGGGCCAGAATACAAACCCAAAAGAAAGTACAACTACAACTGAACGAAAGTACAACAGAAAAAGGCAATAGTTGGAAGAAGGAAAGCAGCTCCTGGGTCGTCCTCCTCGGATCCTACCTGAAGGGTAGGTACAAATAGCGCAGCTCCTAGATCGTCCGCCACGGATCCTACCTGAAGGGTAGGTACAGATAGCCTCCTCAACACTCTCGCCCGTCAACCACCTCCGTGTGTCATCTCTCCTTGAATTCCTCCTCCAGATACTGGCTCGTCGTGTGGTCCACCTCCGGGTACCATCTAGTCCTCGAACACTCGGCCTCTGTCAGCACTGCCCGTCGTCTGCAACCAACACAACGAGGTGCGGGCATAGCTCGTGCATGGGTGGGTATAACGATACTCAGTAGGGACCCCGAGACCCTCAAGGTCTCTCTAAAACCAACAAGGATAACCACAAAGAAGATCTCAACAAATAACCTCTACTTAGGTATATGCCCATACATATACCTAAGTTATCAAGTAACCCATCTCAATCATGAGGAAACACAAGGATCATGAAATCAACGGATAACCACTACCCAGGTATATGCCCATACATATACCTAAGTTATCAAGTGACTCATCTCAATCATGAGGTAAACACAAAGATCAAAAGTCTCATCTCAAACCAGGATTTTCATTATCGAAACCGTAACTGCTGAAGAGCTCCGTCTCTGGAGTGTACAGTGGTCCTGTCACATCTCCAAGGTACTGCTCACTAACCTAAGACTGCTGAGGTACTCCTCCTGTCGAGTACCGCGGGTCAGCCACCCAAACACAGTAGTGCTTCCCGCTGAGGTATGTCACCCAAACACAGTAGTGCACACCCCCTAGTAGCCTGCTGAGGTACTCTCCGGACGAGTACCGCGGGTCTGCACTGTCACACAGGTAGTGCTCCGTCCGCCATGGGTCTGCACCTCAAAAAGTAGTGCTCTATCCACTGGGCTAGTCGACTCACTCCAATTCGAGTCGGTCAACCATTCGTCAGGTCTCAGTCGGCTACACGGTCTCCGTACTCCGCACGCTCGTCTTCGGGAGGGTCCGCTCCACGAGCTACAGGTCGATACTCCAAGTAACTCAAAGTCCCACGAAGAAGTATCTCAAAGGACCGCCTCGTTATAGGGGTCTCAACGCAATAGTCGGCGCGTCAATCGGACGCCCGGTCTGTGAGTTATTATCCTTTTCGTCCCAGGGGCTCGGTTGGTTTCGAGAGCGAACCAACCCGGCCGTATATCAACTATACCCTGAACTCTCATAGGGTAAACTCATAGGGATCATTTCTCAACGTGATCACTAACGCCACTGACGGTTCGTCAAACGGACATCTGGTCTGAAAGATAACAGCTTTTCCGTTCCAAGGGCCCGGTTGGATTTTGGGTACAATCCAACCCTTCCACTATCCAACAGCAACCAAAACTCAGGCGAAGTATGCCAAAAGTTCCTTCTCATCAAGAGGAATCCAACGAGACAGACGGCGCATCAATCGGACGCCCGGTCTGTGAGTTATTGGCTTCTTCGTTCCAGGGGCCCGGTTGGTTTTGTGAGCAAACCAACCCGACCGTACTCCGACGGCATCCGAACCTCGAGCATAGTAATCCAAATGATCCGTATCTCTTATAGGAATCCATCAAAGTTGATGGCACGTCAATCGGACGTTTGGAGCTCAAGATATAAGTGTTTCCGCTCCGAGGGCCCGGTTGGTTTCGTGTACGAACCAACCCGGCCAAACCCAAAGTATTCCGAAACCTTGAGTTCAATATACCGAAACGACCGTCTCGTTCCAAGGATCGCTACGCAACTGACGGTGCGTCGATCGGAGGTCCGTAGCCCAAGATATGGGCGTTTGAACCAACTCAGTCCGAAAATAGGGGGTCTGGGCCCGGCCCGGCCCGACCCAGTAACCCCCTGGGTCGGCCGACCGGGTCGACCCGCCCCGGGCGGCGACCCGGACCGACAACCCGGCCCGGCCCGGAGTCCCGGCCCGGCCGGTGGTGCGGCGGCGCGTCCTGCGCGGCCAGCGCAGCGGCCAGCACGGCCTTTGTGCCGCGCGTGAGCCAAGGGAGGGGCGTTGCCCCTCCTTTATGAAATGGCGGCCCCTTTAATTGGGGCTGCTTGAATCCAGCCGGGGGAATTTAATTCCCCCGGTTCCTCCCCTTTCGTCCGGCCCGACCTGGCCGACCGGTTCCTGCTCAACGGGACCGGAAATGGCCGGTCCCCTTCCGGCTCCGACGCCGGCGGCCCGGTCCAGCCGCCGGTCACCTTGCTCCACCGCGGCCCGGAACCGGCCGCGGCCCTTGTCGTCCGGCGTAGTGCGACGGCACCGCGCCCCTCTGCCACGGCCCCACTCTGGCCGCGCCGTCTTCGGTTTTCTTCGACGCGGCACGACGGCGTCGCGTTCTTAAACTTCTTTCCACGGCACGGCGCGATGGCGCCGCGCGTTTCCTTTCGCTTGATTCCGTGTGGTGCGACGGCACCACACCTTCCCGAACCAAACCACAAAGGAATCAACATGAAAAAATAAGGAGGAGGGTCGGCCGTGTTTGTGCGGTCCGACCCCCTTGCGTTATTCGATAACAAAAGGTTTAAATCCACGAAGATCGACAAGTTGGAATAAAACACGAACGCAATAATAAACAAAACCCCTACCTCAGTCCAGGAATGGTGTTCGTCAATGACCCGCGGAAGACGAGCGTCGCGGAGGTCGGGCGTCGCGGGGAAAGAACGTCGACGTCACAAAGCGAGGATTCGAAGTCGTTGACGGCGATTTTGTCGCGGAAAACCGTCGCGGAAGAGACGACGCGGAAGAAGAACGTCGCGTCGCGGATACGGCGTCGCGGAAGAACCGTGTTCTTCGGTGGAGAAGTTCTTCGTTGAAGAACGGTGTTCTTCGCGTTCTTCGTCGAGGTTGAAGAAGAAGAAGACCGCTTCCCCAATCCTCTCAAGGTTGCAAAACTCTAACAATAATAAAATAAGGCCAAGTCTTATTTTATTAACATAACCTAACCATTTGAATTTCAAGAGTTTGAAAATTCAAAACCCACATTTAACTCACTTAAGTTATTAACATAAGATTTTATAAAATTAATGAGGTGATAAGTTAACAAAACATAAATGGGGGGTTTAGAGGGGTTAGGAAAGTGAGGGGTTAAGAGGGTTAAGGAGTTTAAGGAATTTGAAAAGGTGGGGGGTTCGTGTGGGCCCCACCCTTTCAAATATCCACACATGGGAAGTTGTATGGATGTGGGCCCACCACCAACTTCCTATGGTAGAATTTAACCACATAACATGAAATAAAATTGATTCAACAATTTTATTCACTTTATTTAATTAATCCCCAAAAATTAACTTCTTCTCCCGCACAAACGCAACTACGGTAAAGGTTCCCTTAAGTGATTACCGGTGTTGCAAGTTCATCGGTGCCATCGGATTTCAATTCCGAGCACCGGTTCAAAAGATAGGAAAACCCGATCGTTCGTTCACTGAACGTACCCGAGCCAAACTTCGGAAATTGATTCCGGGCACTCCGGGCCTCGGAATCAGGTGCCGTCAGAAACCGCATTCTTGTAAAATTCCAAAAAAAATTAAGAAAAAATTTCCCTTGAATTTTACGGGTCTTTACATTACTCCCACCTCAGGGCTTTACGTACTCGTAAAGCTTCAACACAAACTAAGGTTACAAAAGCGGTACAGAGCACTCATCAGAGCCTTCTGCTCCCATGTGCTCACCCGGAGGTTCCATACTGCCAAAGAAAGCTCACCCGAGGAATCGATCGTCCTCATAGGATCTGCTCCTGTCGATCCTTGATCCCCACTAGAACCTCCGTGGAAAACACCTCATCGCCATCGTCCAGCTCCTCATGGTCAATGATATGCGAAGGGTCGAGCACGTATCTCTTCAGTTGAGATACGTGGAAGTCGTCGTGCACCTGGTGCAACTGAGGTGGATGGGTCAAGCGGTAAACCACCTCGCCTACCCAACTGTGGACCTAGAAAGGTCCGTTGAAACTCAGAGTTTACTTGCCGCCTTGGACACAACTCCATAAACTTCGTCGAGGTGAGACCCGTATAAGGACGTGATCGTCATCCTCGAACTCTAGAGGTCTCCAATTCCTGTTAGAACTGGAACTCGAAACGATTGCCGCCACGAGGGTAAGGTTGGCCGATTCAAGAGTGATCGGTCGCACCCTCCCGTGCATGAGTTTAACTTGTGCTGCCCAGGGTTTCCTTTTTTCCGACCAAGGAAAACCCATCCCGACGTTTGCCTAAAACCGTCAATTTGAGTATGAACAGTTATTGCCCATTCCATACTCAAACTAACATCGTAAGGCCTCGACGCTGCCACCAAGAGATTTCCAACCGGAACTCTCACCTCGAGGGTCTGACCACACCGTCAGCGTAAGTGTGATTATCGAGTCTCCTCCCAAGGTATCTCCAGACGTGAGGGTCAAGTCCACGGCTTACCAGAAACTCTAGGTCTGGAACAAGATTCGTGAAAGTAAGGAATGATTCATATCAACGTCTGTTACTATAGCAGCTAGTAGTGGACACAGACTATCCCTTGAATCGTTCTTAGATCCATCGGGTCACTCTCCTTGACCGCATGCAGCCGCACTCTTCCTCCGCCCTCCAGATCCCTGATCCTGGCGGGGATAACTAAGGCGGGTGGTTGTAGCATGTTAAGATGTACACCACCTCATACTGCTCTCCTAGCTTTGCCTCCATGTCTGCTGCTTCGCAGACTCATCTCTTTTTAAAGCTTCCTCTTCTTTAAACATTTAACACGCTCGAGTCTCTAAGACTGGAGTGGGTTTCCTGTTTCTTACTACACCGTGCAGTCTTCATCCGCTCCTGGATGATCTGCACCTTCTTTGCCTACGATCTGAAGAGCTGCCAAAATTTCTCTTTTACCGAAAAGAGAAACTTGGTCTCATCCCCTGGATGAACCACGTCCATTGCCTAATACAGTCAATCCTGACATTAATGGCGCATTCATGCCATGGATGACGTCTTAAGGCCTCGACGTAACTACTAAGAGATCCAACTGTCACTCTCGCCTCCAAGGGTCGAGTTACACTGTCAGCATCAGTGTGAGGTCACTGGGTCTCCTCCAGTAGAAATCTCGAAAGTGAGGGTCAAGTCAACAGTTTTAACCGGGACCACTCAGTATCAACCAAATAAAAGGACAGGAAAGAAAACAAAGATAAGTGTCTTTTTAATATTGCAGCTCATAGTACAAATACATGAATACAACAGCAACATGGAACTAGAAGTACAAGGGACATATCCACTAGTTCCGCTCCTGTCCACCTGCTCCTAGAGCTCTACTGCCTCGGTGGCTCCTCCAACGCCTGCGGATCAACTGTACGAGGAGTCGGACAGTCACGTGCCAGTTGACCCTTCCCGCCGCATGAGTAACACTATCTGTTTCTGGAACGCCTGGCTCTGACCCCACCCCGGGTGCCCAGCACCACCGATCCTAAAACCCGAGATTGCCCAACTGCTGGTCTGGTCCTCCTGGACCTCTGCATCATCTGTCTACTTCCCACAGATGACTCGGCTACCGATCGAAAAACATGTGGCAAAGGCAGAAGCTCCTGCACACGCTCGGGGTGTAGAGCTACTGGCACAAACTCCACCCTGAAGAAGGTCTCGAAGTCTTCCCATGCGAAGGCCATCCCGTCGCAAAACTGAAACAAGTGCTCCACCACCTACCTGTTGCTACCTGAAGGAGGCTGGCAGTAAAGATCACCATGAAGTCTGTCGGCGTCCCCACTAGCCTGAAGACTCTCACCACAGCCTCCAGCAAATCCTCAGCCGCCTGCGGGTCCATCCCTCCCTGGAACCTGGGTGGCCTCTGGCGCTGGAACTCGTGCAGTGCGCTCAAGCGACGTGCACCCTCTGATGCTGGGGATGGTGGCATCGGTGGCCCGACGGGTAGTAGTATCGCTGGTGCCTCAGCTGGTGCCTCAACTGGAAAAGGGCCCTGTATTGAGGCCACGTCGCTCGGCGGGCTATCAGTACGAACCACTCTCGGGGCTCTAGCTGATCGTCCGAGAAAAGGCATCCTAAAAGAAACAACATAACATGGTCAAACGATTATACCTGGTGAGCTGACCTGGTTTGAGCTGTTTTAAGGGAAAACCTTTGAAAACACACACGCAATCAGTGTTTTCATGCACAAAGTCGGAAATCGGTTGTCAGGGTCCTGGTGTATGGATACGTCGGCCGCCCGCACCAACACTGGACTCCCTGAACTGAAGACCACACTCAGTACCCTTAACACTATTGCTTCACAGAAAGAAAAAATCAGAGTTATAAGTTCTGCGGTAGAACCGACTCCTCTGATACCAATTTGTCACGACCCGTCCTCAGGGCCCGTGTCGTGACTACCCCAAGCCCGCCTTCTATAGGCCAGGGGCTGGCGACTAGCACCAAAGGCGTAAATCTCGATAACTGGGAAGGCATTGCCTTTATAAAAGAAAACAAGCACCACAGAGTAAGCAAGCGGAAAAATTAAACACTAAGTACAAGAGAAGTACTGAAAAGTAAATGGGCCAGAATACAAACCCAAAAGAAAGTACAACTACAACTGAACGAAAGTACAACAGAAAAAGGAAACAGCTGGAAGAAGGAAAGCAGCTCTTGGGTCGTCCTCCTCGGATCCTACCTGAAGGGTAGGTACAGATAGCGCAGCTCCTGGATCGTCCACCACGGATCCTACCTGAAGGGTAGGTACAGATAGCCTCCTCAACGCTCTCGCCTGTCAACCACCTCTGTGTGTCATCTCGCCTTGAAGTCCTCCTCCAGATACAGACTCGTCGTGTGGTCCACCTCCGGGTACCATCTAGTCCTCGAACACTCGGCCTCTGTCAGCACTGCTCGTCGTCTGCAACCAACACAACGAGGTGCGGGCATAGCTCGTGCATGGGTGGGTATAACGATACTCAGTAGGGACCCCGAGACCCTCAAGGTCTCTCTAAAACCAACAAGGATAACCACAAAAAAGATCTCAACAGATAACCTCTACTTAGGTATATGCCCATACATATACCTAAGTTATCAAGTAACCCATCTCAATCATGAGGAAACACAAAGATCATCAAATCAACGGATAACCACTACCCAGGTATATGCTCATACATATACCTAAGTTATCAAGTGACTCATCTCAATCATGAGGTAAACACAAAGATCAAAAGTCTCAGCTCAAACCAGGATTTTCATTATCGAAACCATAACTGCTGAAGAGCTCCGTCTCTGGAGTGTACAGTGGTCCTGTCACGTCTCCGAGGTACTGCTCACTAACCTAAGACTGCTGAGGTACTCCTCCTGTCGAGTACCGCGGGTCAGCCACCCAAACACAGTAGTGCTTCCCGCTGAGGTATGTCACCCAAACACAATAGTGCACACCCCCTAGTAGCCTGCTGAGGTACTCTCCAGACGAGTACCGCGGGTCTACACTGTCACACAGGTAGTGCTCCGTCCGCCATGGGTCTGCACCTCAAAAAGTAGTGCTCTATCCACTGGGCTAGTCGACTCACTCCAATTCGAGTCGGTCAACCATTCGTCAGGTCTCAGTCGGCTACACGGTCTCCGTACTCCGCACGCTCGTCTTCGGGAGGGTCCGCTCCACGAGCTACAGGTCGATACTCCAAGTAACTCAAAGTCCCACGAAGAAGTATCTCAAAGGACCGCCTCGTTATAGGGGTCTCAAAGCAACAGTCGGCGCGTCAATCGGACGCCCGGTCTGTGAGTTATTATCCTTTTCGTCCCAGGGGCTCGGTTGGTTTCGAGAGCGAACCAACCCGGCCGTATATCAACTATACCCTGAACTCTCATAGGGTAAACTCATAGGGACCGTTTCTCAACGTGATCACCAACGCCACTGACGGTTCGTCAAACGGACGTCTGGTCTGAAAGATAACAGTTTTTCCGTTCCAAGGGCCCGGTTGGATTTTGGGTACAATCCAACCCGGCCACTATCCAACAGCAACCAAAACTCAGGCTAAGTATGCCAAAAGTTCCGTCTCATCAAGAGGAATCCAACGAGACAGACGGCGCATCAATCGGACGCCCGGTCTGTGAGTTATTGGCTTCTTCGTTCCAGGGGCCCGGTTGGTTTTGTGAGCAAACCAACCCGACCGTACTCCGACGGCATCCAAACCTCGAGCGTAGTAATCCAAATGATCCGTCTCACTTATAGGAATCCATCAAAGTTGATGGCACGTCAATCGGACGTTTGGAGCTCAAGATATAAGTGTTTCCGCTCCGAGGGCCCGGTTGGTTTCGTGTACGAACCAACCCGGCCAAACCCAAAGTATTCTGAAACCTTTAGTGCAATATACCGAAACGACCGTCTCGTTCCAAGGATCACTACGCAACTGACGGTGCGTCGATCGGAGGTCCGTAGCCCAAGATATGGGCGTTTGAACCAACTCAGTCCGAAAATAGGGGGTCTGGGACCGGCCCGACAACCCGGCCCGGCCCGGAGTCCCGGCCCGGCCGGCGGCGCGGCCAGCGCGGCGGCACGGCGGTGCGGCCTGCACGGCGGCGCTACGGGGCGGCGCGGCCTTTGTGCCGCGCGTGAGCCAAGGGAGGGGCGTTGCCCCTCCTTTATGAAATGGCGGCCCCTTTAATTGGGGTCGCTTGAATCCAGCCGGGGGAATTTAATTCCCCCGGTTCCTCCCCTTTCGGTCGGCCCGACCAGGTCGGCCGATTCCTGCTCAACGGGACCAGCAATGGCCGGTCCCCTTCCGGCTCCAACGTCGGCGGCCCGGTCCGGCCGCCGGTCACCTTGCTCCGCCGCGTCCCGGAACCGGTCGCTGCCCTTGTCATCCGGCGCGGTGCGACGGCACCGCGCCCCTCCGCCGCGGCCCCGCTCCGGCCACAACGTCTTCGGTTTTCTTCGACGCGGCGCGACGGCGTCGCGTTCTTAAACTTCTTTCCACGGCGCGGCGCAACGGCACCGCGCGTTTCCTTTCGCTCGATTCCGTGTGGTGCGACGGCACCACACCTTCCCGAACCAAACCACAAAGGAATCAACACGAAAAAATAAGGAGGAGGGTCGGCCGTGTTTGTGCGGTCCGACCCCCTCGCGTTATTCGATAACAAAAGGTTTAAATCCATGAAGATCGACAAGTTGGAAGAAAACACGAACACAATAATAAACAAAACTCCTACCTCAGTCCAAGAACGGTGTTCGTCAACGACCCGCGGAAGACGAGCGTCGCGGAGGTCGGGCGTCGCGGGGAAAGAACGTCGACGTCGCGAAGCGAGGATTCGAAGTCGTTGACGGCGATTTCGTAGCGGAAAACCGTCGCGGAAGAGACGACACAGAAGAAGAACGTCGCGTCGCGGATACGGCGTCGCGGAAGAACCGTGTTCTTCGGCGGAGAAGTTCTTCGTTGAAGAACGATGTTCTTCGCGTTCTTCGTCGAGGTTGAAGAAGAAGAAGACCGCTTCCCCAATCCTCTCAAGGTTGCAAAACTCTAACAATAATAAAATAAGACTAAGTCTTATTTTATTAACACAACCTAACCATTTGAATTTCAAGAGTTTGAAAATTCAAAACCCACATTTAACTCACTTAAGTTATTAACATAAGATGTTATAAAATTAATGAGGTGATAAGTTAACAAAACTTAAATGGGGGGTTTAGAGGGGTTAGGAAAGTGAGGGGTTAAGAGGGTTAGGGAGTTTAAGGAATTTGAAAAGGTGGGGGGTTCGTGTGGGCCCCACCCTTTCAAATATCCACACATGGGAAGTTGGATGGATGTGGGCCCACCACCAACTTCTCATGGGAGAAGTTAACCACATAACATGAAATAAAATTGATTCAACAATTTTATTCACTTTATTTAATTAATCCCCAAAAATTAACTTGTTCTCCCGCACAAACGCAACTACGGTAAAGGTTCCCTTAAGCGATTACCGGTGTTGCGAGTTCATCGGTGCCATCGGATTTCAATTCCGAGCACCGGTTCAAAAGATAGGAAAACCCGCTCGTTCGTTCACTGAACGTACCCGAGCCAAACTTCGGAAATTGATTTCGGGCACTCCGGGCCTCGGAATCAGGTGCCGTCAGAAACCGCGTTCTTGTAAAATTCCAAAGAAAATTAAGAAAAAATTTTCCTTGAATTTTACAGGTCTTTACACTATTAAAGTACTTCAAATGACTGATTGAAAGTGTTGAAGATATTTCTATCCTGGTGTGAAAATATGTTATAATTTTAGGAATATATTAGGGATTATGTAAAAAACATATTCATGAATACATTGTAATTTTTTACTTATATAGATAATATATCTTCATAATAATAGATTTATAGAATGATATTGTCTTTTTGATTTGAGGTAGATGATCTCTAGGTACTGCAGTCGATCACAAATATAATACAACCATTAGTAAGATACATGGAAGCATTAATCCTTTCAAATTCGATAATAATGAAAATAATAAGGGGTTTGAGTATGTTAGGACAGACATTCCACTTGGTCTATCTTATAGGATCCCTTTCTAAACCATATAATAGTATTATAATGATAAATATATAGGAATATAGGGAAATATTATTAATGGAATAAGTATGATTTTAGTGATATAGGGATTGTTTTGGAGGAGATACATGTTAGGTTCTGCCTTTTGGTTAGCTTCACCCTGTAGCTGCTTCTATTGCAACTACTGATAAACCAGACACTTCTTTACCAGTTACTATTAAGAATCCAATTCATTGAACTAAAACATTCAACATTGATCTTTTGACAAGCCCTAATCCTAATCCTCAAAAATAATCTCTCTTATTATATAATTACTTTTTTCTTATAAATAATTTTTTTGATTATTGAATATAATATAGTGAAATATTATTGTTTAATTCTCTATCATTGAACATTTACTATTGATTTATGAATAATTATTGAGTTTCTTCTTTTAATATGCTCATATAGGCTACATTCAGATCATATATATTTCAATACATTATATTATCCCAGTCTACTAATTTCAATGTTATATATTGAATATGTTTAAATTCAATCCATTAACTCACATTTTGATATCACATGATGGGAGAAGATCAGAGTAAAAATCGAAATATATATATGATTCTAACCTATATACCCTATTATTTTAATGGTTACAAAAATATTCTTATTCAGTTATCAAAATATTTAATATTAACTAACTAGAAATTCTATGATATTAAAATATTTTTTTGGGTAAAGCGTGTAATTTTTTTTATTAATTTCTCTTAGTGTATGTGATTATCCAAATTTGGAGTATTGCATGGCACATTAATTTTTCTTCCAACTAATATTTTTTAATCCTATTTTTTCATTCTA
Source organism: Viscum album (assembly GCA_963277665.1). Classification (NCBI taxonomy): domain Eukaryota; kingdom Viridiplantae; phylum Streptophyta; class Magnoliopsida; order Santalales; family Viscaceae; genus Viscum; species Viscum album. The sequence goes on from OY728159.1 coordinate 102,410,688, forward strand.
AAGAAACCATATTTTTTTAGTAATGAAATTTTTGAAGCATACAATGAAGTCTTATAAATTTAAAAAAAATTATTAGATATTTTTATCATGGATGAAGGAATTTATCTATGTTTCAATAGCACATGATCAAGTCAATCATTCTATATGAAGTCTTAAAAAATTCAATTTTGGGGATTTTGTTTTAAATCTTCAATCCATATAAGGTGTTTAAGTCATATTACAATGTTGTTTATTGGAATGAAAGACATAAAAAGATAACTAATGACCAGAAGGGAAGACTTACAGTGAATCATTATGATAAAAATGACGGTTTATAAATAGGTGTGAATACATATGAAAAATTTATATAACCTACATGAAGTCTTACTATAATCGCCATGAACCAGGACTCCTCGATCCATTTCTAAAACATAAAATTTACATTGCTATTAATGATAAACATGGCCCAATTTTGTTCCGGAAAAAAAAAATTGGATCACTTAAATTCCAAAGGAACATTTAGGATTATATTTTTAGGGAATGATGACAAACAATTACAAAACAAGAATAAATTTCCACATAATTTCAAATTTCCCCAGAAAAAGTGTTTTATAAAGGAAAACATGATTCATTAAAAGTATCTTCAATATCTAGAGATTTTCCATTATTTACATCTTCACACAACCATAATAACATTGAAAAATCATGTGAAAACTCTAGATTAGAAAAAAAAAATATAAGTATGGTATATATATAAAAAATAATAGAAACTCATTACTCCATTTGAAAACCAAGAGATATTATATAACAGAGTTTCCAATTCAAATAATAAACATTGATCTAAATTAAAATTTTACATGAACATGAAATATTCCTTAGCATCAAATGTTATTCATTAAACACTTTTCAAGAAAACATAAATGAAAAATCATAATTTTGATGGTTTCTTAGAAAACCTGATATTATAGGTAAAAATTCATAAAAATGTATCTTTTAACATTAATGGGAAAAATCATTTCACTAAAAAAACGATCAATTTCATACATTATAAAATAAATATATTTCAATGAAATGAAATTTGAGAGAACAAAAATTTCAAGAAGGTTTCTTGGTTAATCTTCTTCATAGATCACTTACAAGATCCTTTATAAATCGAATCACCTACTTGGTTAATTTGAACTTAATTCTATGGAGAACTTAATCCTTACCCAATGCATCATAGTTCTATATTGGGATTATGATCCATCATAATAAATATACCAAGACCATTAAATAAATTAAACACTTATAATTATTCATTTATATCATAAAATACATAATAATAAGACTTTTAAACCGTAGGAAAAACTCTTCCCATTTTCACATAATCATAAGTTGAAAACACCTCGGCCAAAACAACAGTATAGATAAATATAATTATTCATTTATATCATAAAATACATAATAATAAGTCTTTTAAACCATAGGAAAAACTCTCACGCTTGAGAGCGTTGTCTCATAGGGTTTTCCTAGGGTTTCAGTATCCTGTCCGTTCGGTTCACGGCGGCTCCTCTCCCTCGGTGCCCCAGCTTCAGTTCTGTGCCTCTTCAAAAAACCCTCCGCGGTGAAGAAGCAGTGCTCCGCTTGTCCCTGTGTTTCCCCGCCTGTGCTCGAACCCAGTCTGTTACGGCTCAGAGGGAGCCGAGCTAAATTCCCTGCTCGATTTCGTCTTCTGGCGCAGCTGCTACCGCCCATGGGCTCATGGTTCTCTACCCGTTGACGCCATCCTTCGTCGGGCCAGATCTGCGACAGGAAGGGCGGTTCCAGTTCTCAGACGGCTCAAGCTGCGCCAACATTCGGATCCAAGAGCTCTTGTCTCGAGACCTCTTTTGGGTTCCGAGGAACACTTAACCCTAATCGCAATTTCCTTTTTGCGTTTTGACCCGAGCGTTGCTGTGTCTCGAGTCCTGCACCTGCGTTCGAGCATTTCCTTGCCATTTGACTTTGGTTTCTGATTGGCGAAGATAGGCGTTGGATTGGGTGCGGGTTTCCGATTCCACACTTGTGCGAAATTTCTACTGCTTTGTGGTTTGATTCGTGCCACACAGACCGCGAAGTATCATCGAGATTGAGCGCTCGCGAAGTTTTCATCGCGATTTAGCACTCGCGAGGTATCATCGTGATTGAGCGCTCGCAAAGTGGCCACCGCTAGGTATTGATCCTCGTGGTCCCGGCAAGAAGCCTCAGCCGAGCTGCGTTGCTGCGATGTTTCTGCAGAAAGGTGCTGATCCGTAATGACTTGGCGGGCGCTGTGGGATTGCGAAGAGGTGGATTCGTGAAGCACCCGCAACGAAGGTCTAAGACGTTGGGGGGTCGCGCAGTGAATGGTTCACGAAGAACCTGCCGTGAAGGGCTGAGGCGCAGTGCGTTCGCGAAGTCTCTGGCTCGGGTTGTGAGTTCGCAAAGAGGTTGATTCGCGATTCACCCGCCGTGAAGGTTTGAGGCACTATGAGTCAGCGCTGTGTTTGATCCGCGAAGCTCCTGCCGCAGAAGTATGAGGCATTGCGTGATCGCGAAGGCCTGAGACGTACGCCGTGAAGGCCTTGCCGGGGGGGGGGGGGGGGGTCTGCTTCGCGATGGCTGGGGGTCGCGCGATGTGGTTTCTTGGGTGCGTTCAATTAAGTAGGGATTGCCGCAAAGGCTGTGGTACCTTTCTCAGTTGGGTGGACCGCATAAGAGGTCCACAAAGTGGTATTCGGTCCAGGGACCTTCTCTTTGGACCGGGTCTTGTCTAAAGTGATGGTGGGCGGGGCGTTGAAGGGCGTCGTCCCATAAGGAGATTTGAAATTTCAACTCTGGACTTGCGCTATGGATGCTGATTTAGTTAATCAATGAAAGAGGTTGTCCCTGACAGACAAAGAAAAGGCGGCGATCGACGCACGAAGAAACGAAGATCCACTTCTGGAATAACGCATGTCTCTTCTCGTAGTAGGAAAGTTCGTGGAAAATATCTCGGTAAATCAGAGGGCTCTCAAGAACATTGTACATAATATCTGGAAACTTGATGCAGGAGTGGCTATTCGGGAAGCGGGGATTAACCGCATCATCTTTGAGTTCTTCAACGAGAGAGAGAGGGACAAAATCTTGGGTGGAAAACTGTGGTCATTCGATAATAAACTCCTCCTAATGGAAGAATTCAAAGGGGGAGACGATATCCAACGAGTGAATTTAACCCGCTCCCCCTTTTGGATACGAATTAAAGGAATCTCATTCCAGGCATGAACGGAACACATCATGAAGGAAATTGGGGACATTTTAGGCCACTTTCTCGAATGGGATTGCGCAGACCCAATACAATGGGGCCCTGAGGTTCAGATCAAGGTGGAAATTGATTTGTTAGAGCCCCTAATGAGGGGAATGTTCCTGAAAATCGGAGACGCCAACACTTGAATAGTATTCGAGTTCGAGAAACTCCAAATATTCTGCTTTTCTTGGGGCCGCCTAGGCCATCTGGAAAGAACGTGCGCCACAAAACATTAGAATGAAGCAGGAAACATCATCCTCCAATATGGCCCTTGGCTCCGTGCAAAAACGAATGAATATGCTTTCATCCCTGAGATGGAAAAATAAAAGGACCACAACCGTCTCAAGCTGGCACATTCCAATCAGGCGGAACCCACACAGGAAAAAGCCATTATGCTTGGGCCTTTGGATTTCCCTAAGGCTGACTATCCCACTCATAGGTAACATGAAACTCTTCCTAACCCTGTGAAGGACAATACTCAAACATCCACAAGGCAGGCGGCAAAACAAAAAGAACCACAAAGGCAAGGCGCAAAGCCAATGCCGATGCACACCGAACCACCAGACCCGGAGTCTGATCCACAATCGTCTGCAATAGGCATTACAACAATGGAGGCCATGGAATGATGATAACTCCAATGCCGGCCCCAAACACCCGTCGAACGTGGAAAAGGGTGCAACGAGGAGAAAGTGATGGCCACGCGGAAGACCCTAACCCCGGGGTCAGGAAAAGACAAAAAGAAACATGCCAATCTGGGAGGAACCCCACCAAAAGATGGAAAACGACAAGTGGTGAAACAAGTCTAGAGGAACCAAAGGTGGCGGCGGGCGAGACCCATCCCCGCCTAGAGCAATGATTGTGTTATGCTGGAACTGTCGTGGGCTTGGCAACCCACGAACGGTTCGCATGCATCAGCGCAATTGTGCTCAAAGTCACCCCGATATGGTTTTCCTGTCCGAAACCATACTGGAAAACAAGGACACCAATGGTATTTCTCTAATGTGCGGATTCCAAGGCTGCTTTCCGGTGCCCAGACAAGGCCACTCCGGGGGCCTCTGTCTCTTTTGGAAGGACAATATTAACGTTAATATTTTGTCCTTCTCCATGCACTATGTAGCAGCGACTGCTCAAACTAACTTGCACCCACCATGGACTTTTGTGTGGTTCTATGGCTGGTCATCCCATATTGATAAGGTGAAGTCATGGGATCTTCTCTGCAAGCTGCGACATGACCTACCGAGCCCTATTCCCTTCAGAGGTGATTTTAACGAGATTATGTACCAGAAGGAAAAGAGAGGCGGAAACACTAGACAATCAGCTTCGATGTCAAACGTCATGGACACGGTCACTAGGGAAAACCTGGTCGATCTGGGGTATACAGGAAATCCTTTTACATGGTTCCGCGGCAATACTGAAGACACACGCATCGCTGAGCGTCTTGATATATTTCTGGGCTCTACTGATTGGATTAATTTGTTCAACATGTTTCATGTTGGCCACATGACCCTTAACTGCTAGGACCACTGTCTGATTCTCATTGATTGTACGCATGGAGAACAAAATAGACATCTCAACAGATCCTTCAAATTTGAGAGGTTCTAGTCAAATGACCAGGAATGCGAAGAGGTGGTCTGATCTGTTTGGAAGAGTTCTCACGATGATGTTGGCCACAATCTCCAACAGGTTGCTTCCGGTCTGAGATATTGGAGCAACAAGAAATTCCACCACCCCGATATGAATTGTGATGTCCTTGAAAAGACGTTGCACAAATTACTTAGGAAACCCACATCCAATGGCAACATATCCAGGATTGGTTCCATGCAAAGAGAGCTGGACGAGACCTTGCGCGTTAAGGAAAGCTTCTGGGCAATGCGAGCGTGAGACATCCACATTAAAGAGGGTGACACTAATACAAGGTATTTCAACCTGAAAGCTTCGGCTAGGCATCAGAAAAATGCTATCATGAGTTTATCACGACCTGATGGAAGCAATGTTTCTGATACCAATGGTATTCATGAAGCTTTGCTATGCTTTTTCCAGAACCTCTTCTATACAACATGCCTGCTGAGGTGGAAGAACACATCAGACCCGTGATCACCGATGAGATCAATCAGTAGCTTACAAAAGATGTGGCGAATGACGAGATTCATCTGGCGCTGAAACATATCCACCCCACCAAGGCCCTGAGACCAGATGGTTTTCACACCGTATTTTTTAAACAATACTAGCACATCATCGGTCCCGACATCTGCAAAATGATAAAAAATATATGGCTGGGGAATACAATAATTTCCTCCATCAACGAAACAGTCCTCGTGCTCATTCCCAAAATCAAGAAACCCCAGGCGATCCCTAATTTTAGACCTATCAACCTCTGTAATGTCTCCTATAAGATCTTCTCAGAAATCATTGTCAATCGGCTGCGCCCTTGGTTTCCTGATATTATCTTTGAAAACCATAGCACCTTCGTGGCCAAGAGACTGATTACTTATAATGCTATTGTGGCCCATGAAGTGTTACACTCTATGAAAACGCGCTCCACCGCGAAAAGAGGAACCATGGCACGATAACTGGATATGACCAAAGCCTACGATAAAGTGGAATGGCCGTTCCTTAGAGTTGTGATGCTGAAAATGGCTTTTGCACTAAATGGACAGATTTTTTCATGCAATGCATCTCGACCGTCTCCTTCAGAATCAAGGTCAATGGGGAGCTCCCCAGAGATTTCGTCCCAACCTGAGGCCTGTGCCAAGAAGATCCCCTCTCCCCATTTCTCTTCACCTTGGTGGCCGATGTCTTTTCTAACCTTATTTCTAGGGCTACATCATCTAGGTCCATTCACGGGGAAAAGGTCTTCCGTGGAAGCCCACAATTGTCGCACCTCTTCTTCGCTGACGACTGCCTCCTTTTCTCCAGAGCAACTTTAAATGAATTTCGGGTGATCAGCCAGGCGATCCAGCAATTTGAGTGGGCATTTGGACAGGCTATTAATCACGACAAATCAGAAATCTCATTCAGCACAGGGGTGCCTCTTGCCAAGAGACCTGAAATTTGTACTTTTGCAGGTATCCATATGGTCGATAAACACCAGAAGTACCTCGGGCTCCCCACGGTTATTGGTCGGTCCAAAAAAAATTTTTTTGCATCTCTGGTGGATAGGATTGAGAAGGAAATTCAAGGCTGGACCCCAAAATGCATCTCCAAATCTAGAAAAGAAACCCTCATTAAAGCTGTCATTCAGTCTGTCCCCAGCTACATCATGTCATTGTTTAAGCTCCCAGCGACCATCGTCAATCTGATCTACTCTCATACTTCCAACTTCTGGTGGGGGAAAAATGATGGATGGAATAGACCCCACTGGTTGTCTTGGGAGAAACTCTATAAACCCAAGTCGGAGGGAGGGATGGGATTCCGAAATCTCCTTCTTTTCAATGATGCGTTGTTGGCCAAGCAATGATGTCGCCTCTTTTGCCGCCCATCATCTCTTTGTGCACGGGTACTCCGGGCCAAGTACTTTCCCCACACGGACTTCCATAATTCCTCTATGGGCCCCTGACCTAGCTTCCTCTGGAGAAGCATTTGGGGGGCCCGAAATCTCCTGGAAAAAGGGCTGGGCTGGAGGATTGGGAATGGATCATCTGTCAATATCTGGACCGATCCCTGGCTTGTCGACAAGGATGGTTTGCGAGCCACATCCCCCGCCCAACCGGGGCTCGAAGATGCCATAGTTAACTGACTCTACTCAGAATAGGGCCTGAGGTGTTGTGTGGAAAGGATCCATAAATGGTTTAATGAAAGAGACCAAAGAATTATCCTGAGCATCCCCTGGGTCCCAGATGCAGACCCCGACCATCTTTTCTGGGCCAATGATATTTCAGGTGATTACACGGTGAAATCTGAGTACAGTCTGGCTCTCGGATCCTACTCTGTCGACCGTGATGAGGGAATATGGAAAGCGCTTTGGAAGCTCAACGTCCCCCAAAAAATTTGCCATTTTTGGTGGCAGGTGTGCACGGGCACCCTCCCTACCACGGGCCTTCTCGCTTACCGACATATGGACAATGCTGAGTCCTGCCCCTTCTGCCCGAATATTCTCGAAACCCCTTGGCATGCCATTATCCACTACCCAGGAGCTAAGGAAATTTGGAGTAAATGGGACCCGACTTCAGATGTTTCATTGGACATGGCCTCTAACCTCCCCAATCTTCTGATGCGTTGGTGTTCCCCTCTTTCATCTTCTAATGCAGGTTCTCTTTGCACCTTATCCTGGATCATCTGGGTTCGGCGCAACGATGAGATTTTTCACCACACTCATAAACCTCCCAATTTCTGGATTGAACGAGCCATTTCATGGATTGAGGGATGGAAGGACCACAAAGGATACATTATGCCAGGTGTAACCCCCTCCTTTCCCCCGCACTAGAACCCCCCAACAGAAGGGAGTCTCAAGATTAACATGGACGCATCTCTCCCCAAGGATGGGCTTGTTGGTCTCGGTCTCCTGGCCCGTAATCACCTGGGGAAAATCATTGCAGTAAAATATGAATCACACCATGCCTTCTGAGAACCTGCAGTTGCTAAGGCTTTTTCCATTCTTGCAGGTATGACGTTCGTTGTGGATCGTGGATGGGTCGATATCATCATTGAATCTGATTGCCTCACCGTGATCGATGCTATTAATCACAACGACGCCAGACTATAGTCTTTTGGCTTCATCATCAGGATAATTCGCTCGCTTCGCCAAGGCTTCTCTCGATGCACCTTCTCCTTTACCAAAAGGGATGGAAACAATGCGGCCCATCAACTGGCAGCATCAGGCCCCTTTGATGAAAACCATATCTAGCTGGACAATTTCCCCTCATGACTCTGCTTATGTACGACTGCTGATTTTCGACATTAATGTTATCTTTCCTACTATTCAATAAAAAAGTTGAAATATCATTTTTTTAAAAACAATTAAAAATATAATATTTCCAAATTTGTCACAACCAGCCTTCACCGAGATGTGGGAAGGGACAATAGATTTTCCAAACCCTTCCTTCCTTATGTTGAAGGAGAGATAATGACCCCCCAAGACCCGCCTCCAATAGGCCCTAGAGTGGGGAGTATCACCAAGGGTTTAGGATCACATGTAAAATGGAAGGCATTAGAGTTTTTGTTTAGTAGGATCGGGAGATAAGATTGTAAATCCCAAACAACACCAAAACCGTATATAAGACTACAGCCAAAAAAATCCATTCTCATATGCGTGTTCCAATAACAAGTGCTATAAAACAAGAAAACTACAAATGGAAGTTCCAAAATAAAATAAAAGAAACAACATCAACGGTCCCAACGTCCGAGCTAATGGGGCCTGACACAGTCCTCAAAGTCCTCCTGGAATCCTGGAAGCTATTTTATATACGTAGGGTGAGAATACATGTATAATCCTTAGGTAAAATGAAGAGCCCTCGTGCACATGTGGGGAGGAATCCTAATGCCTTGTGAAAAAGGAGATAACCAATGCACCTAGCAAGGAAAATATCCATCTAAACATCTACATGGCACACTCCTCAAATAATGCATGTCAAGTAAAATAATAGTAATAACAAACCAATGTTTGGGTACCCCAAACCAGTTTCCCACTAGTTATTGAAGAAATCATACACATCAGACCTCCCCCGCCATTGTCATTGCATTCTCATTACCACACCCCACCCACCCACACCTGGGATACAACAACCACACATCCCGCCTGAAAACACCTCGGCCAGAACAACAATATGTTACCATGCCCATAGACACCTGGTCCTGAACAACTACCGCCATGTCTGAAGACACATGGGCCAGAACAACTATTTCCACACCCGAAGACACCTGGGCCTCATCCTGAAGACACTTCAGAAACAACTTTCCCACACACACCTGGGAAAACCACCTTGACTACCCTACCCAAAAAATCGTGGGATATAATGGACATTAGGCTATCACAGCCTGCCCAAAGAGTCTTGGGAATGTCGGGAATGAGAGTAGAAAAGGAGTTAATAACCATCCACTCATAGGAGTGTTGGAAAAAACACCCTCTCCCATGAAATGGGAGTGTTCGATACGAAGTGATCAACTTGGGTGGGGCGCAGATAAGAAACATAAGAACTAAATTATACATATAGGTAAACAAGAACTCATCACAATATAGGGGTTCTAAACTAGTTCATACACAAATACCCTCATTACTATTAATTCATAAGAACCACAACAGCCACAACCAAGTCACAACTCATTCCCAAAAAACAATTCCCCATTAAAGCCATTCTTGTTTTCACATTTGAGTAGTTTTATTTATTATAATTCTTCACTACCGGGAAACTAACAGGCATAGCCACAAGCCAAGGAAAAACATCCAAGAAACAAATTAATCATTCACACCCGGTTTTCTTGTAAATTAATGACAATAATGGAATTCGTGTGATCTCTTGAAGTTCGGAAACAAAACCATGCCCCCAGATACGGCCTCACACGGCCCGAAAATCCACAAACGGACAACTACACAATAAGGAATCCCATCCCCATCTGTGTCACCTCACAAGCATCAAGCAGAACAACTATATACATGGCCAGAACAAAACAAGGGATTTTCATATTTTAAACACACCATTCATATAGTCCTGTATTTCCATTTGGTTAAGATGGGTGACCATACATGCATTCTTATTCATTGGTAATCCATTTAATCAACTGAGTTTATGTGATTAACCAGTTTCCATGTAATAGCCATTTAATAACCGAATTATCCATAAAAATAGATGTTCATTAGTGAGCATGAATGGACCACAAACTACCATGATTTTCAATGGACATAAGACCATACAATTAATTACATATAAGAAAAGATAAAAGAGTACAAAAATACCATCAAACACGACCCTTAATTCCTTAAAAACAATTTATTATATTTTTTAAGAATTAGATTCATCCATTCTCATAGGAACATCATCGTGACCACCCTTTCTGATACACAATACAGAGAGACGAAAGAATAAAACTACATGGATGATCAAAGATGAATGTTTTTATCCTCGTTCCAATGATTGGGATGCACGACTTGCATGGGGGGAATTCTAAGGACTCCATGGGTGAGCAGGAAAGGCTCCAGCACAGGTGCACCATTAGCCTCAGGAAGGGGGGGGGGTGATCCAAACACACTAAGGAAAGGAAAGTGACATTCCAAGAAGAAGAAAGAAGGAATTCTTGTGTGATAAAATGGAGATATCATGGAGTTATGTGATATGAATTTTTAATAGCTTTAAAGGAGGATCTTGATTTCAACACATGGTTAAATGGTTATACATGATGGAATTAATTGTTATTTAATAATTCTATTTAGAGGGTTGGCCATAATAGCTATTCGGTAAAGGATTTCATTTAAAGAGATGAAAATGGGTATATTGAGGGTCACCCCACTCCTATGGGATTTAAAACATTGTTCATGGTGCTAAGAACAACCTTGAACCACTTTAAAAAGGTTAAAATACTTAATGTGGTGTTATGAAAAAAACTGGGGAAGGAAACTACAACAACCCTCTATGGATGATTGGTGAGATTTATCAGTGAAACCGATTGGTGGAGCCGATTGGGTGAAGCTGATAAGGTGGAGCTGATCCTATGAAGCTGATCAGTGAAACTGGTCGGGTGAAGATGATCAGTGAAACCGATTGGGTGAAGCTGATTTGGTGAAACTGATTGGGTGAAACTGATTGGGTGAAACCGATATGTGAAACTGATCTAGTGAAACTGATTGGGTGAAACCAATCAGTGAAACTGATCATGTAAAACTGATAGGGTGGAACTGATCAGTGAAACTGATTGGGTGAAAAAAATCGATGAAACCGATCATTTGAAACTGATTAGGTGAAACTGAATAGTGAAACTAATCGGGTGAAAATGATTGGGTGAAATCGATGGTGGAGACCGATGGGTGAAAATGATGGGTGAAACAGAACGGTGAAACCAATTGAGTGAAACCAATGGGGTGAAATAGATCATTAAAACTAATTAGATGAAACCAATTAGTTGAAATTTATTGGTGAGATCGATGGGTGAAGAAAATCAGTGAGACTGTTGGGTGAAAATGATCAGTGAGACTGATGGGTGAAACTGATCAGTGAGACTAATGGCTGAAACTGATCAGTGAAACACCGATCGGTGAAACCGATGGGTGAAATTGATTAGTGATATTGATGGGAGAAACCGATCAGTGAGAGATATCGGTAAGACACTGATCAGTGAGAGCGATGGGTGAAGCTGATCAGTGAGACTAATGGGTTAAACCAATCGGTGAGACTGATCTGTGAGACACCGATCAGTGAGACCGATGGATAAAACCGATCAGTGAGACACCAATCGGTGAAACAGATCGGTTAGATCGATGGGTGAAAAAGATCAGTGAGACCAATCAGTGAAACCAATAGAGTTTATCCATGAAGCTGATCTGTGAAGGTGATATGTGAAGGTGATATGTGAAGCTGATCTGTGAAGCTGATCTGAGAAGCTGATCAGTGAAGCTGATTAATAAAGCTGATTTTCGAAGCTGATCAGTGATGCTAATCAGTGAAGCTGATCTGTGGAGCTGATATGTGAAGCCAATCCATGTAACTGATCGGTGAAGCAGATCTGTGAAGTTGATCCGTGAAGATAATCAATGAAGCAGATATGTGAAGATGATCAGTGAAACTGATCTCTAAGACCGATGGGTGGAAATGATCATTGATACTGATTAGTTTCACTGATAGGTGATACCACAGGGACACGTTTCCACTGACACCCACATCCTCCTGACTCACCGATCATTTCCAGGACACCCCAACACTTAGAATTTGGAAACCTAATAACCAGGAGGGTCTGTGCCATTACATCATATACATCTCTAATTATTCTTGTCCTTGAGAATAGAAGAGTAACCCAAACAACCACTATAGAAGATATGTATCGGGGAAAAAACACCCCAAACAACCATATTAATCCCAAGGATCACATTGTCCCAATACATGAATTAGAGAGTTCATTCCTCCATTTCAAGATACAATCAACTTTGGGCGGAACAAACTCACCCACACTGGTTTAATCACATCCGTGCTAATGGGTCTTGATTAGGAATCGGGTTCTCGCTTCCCCATATATCAAGAATTTTCATAATCATTCCCAAGGTAAATAATCAAATCATCTCATAAACCACCAAGGTTTGTATTACATCATAGTATGTCACAAAAACAAGAACATCAAGGAAGGATCAGAACAACAACTCAAAACAGCTCTGGGTACTAGGCACACATTTGAGCTTCTCCCTCCCATGTACTGTCCTCAAGGCCACTATGCCTCCACAACACAAGAAAAAAAAAGGATGGTTCGTCTATGGATCACATTATTCTTTCGATCCCTGATCCTCTTGAGTCAATCCACAAATTTAGTTTCATCCCCTATATCCATCACTCCCCATTCAATGAAATGGGAATCATCATGTAGATATTGATGAAGTTGGGAGACGTGGATAACTCTGTGGATCCTTTCCAACTGAGGTGGAAATTCTAGCTGATATGCCACCTCACGGACATCCCACAACACTTAAAAAGTCTTGATGAACCTAAGAGAGATCTTTCTCCCATTTCTGAACCTTTTCTTTCCATGTCGAGGGGAAACCTTCAACAACACATGGTTGCCAACCAAAAACTCTAAGGTCCTCCTCCTACGATCGACATATAACTTCTACCAGTCTTGGGCTGCCTTCATCCTCTCACACATAAGTGGAACCTTCTCTATTGTGCTCTTCACCACCTCTGTGCCAAGAAAACCTACCTTCCCAACCTCGTTCCAGCAAACGGGCGAACAACACGACCACCCCTAAAAGGCTTCAAATGGTGACATTCCAACAGTAGAGTGATAAATAATATTGTAGGAAAACTATAATAAGGGAAAATGTCACTCTCATGATCCCCCAAAGTCCAAAACACAATCCCGTAGCATATCCTCCAATGTCGGGATGGTTGGCTTTGTCTGTCCATTTGTTTGAGGGTAGAAAGAAGTGCTAAGTTGTAGCTGGGTTCCAAAACCATGATTCAATCCCCTCAAGACTCGTTAGGTAAACCACGCATCCCTACACGAGAATATTTACCTTGGAACCCCATTAAACCACCCCACCTCATCCATGTATCTCTATGCTAAGGCATCTACTGCACTCGACTCCATGATCACCAGGAAGTGAGCTGATTTTGTCAGCTGATCTACCACTACCCAGATTGCATCAAAACCTCCTTGAACCCTGGGTAGTTCGGTAACAAAATCAATTGATATGTCATCCCACTTCCACTCGGTGATATCTAAATGTTGTAACAGACCTTCTGGGACATGTTTTTTAGTCTTCACCTACTGACTCATGAGGCACTTGGCCACAAACTCTGCCACTACCTACTTCACCCTGGTCCACCAAAACTAATCCCTCAAGCCCCAATACATCTTGGAAACTCTTGTGTCCACTACCAGAGGTGAGTTGTGGAACTCACAAAGTAATCTCTTTCACATTTCTACTGGGATGAACAAAATTGCATGAAACGACATCTGATTCTTCCTATCTTCTGACCGTCCACCTAGAGCATCACCCTGGCTAACATGGTCATGCATCACTTCAGCCTATAAGTCCCCCCACTGAGACTCCTCCATGTGTCACAATATAGAGGACTAAACTATCATTTGGAACAGACAACCTCTTCCATCCTCCACCCTTGCATCCATGTATAGGGAAGCCAACTCCTCTGTCACCTTCCAAGAAACCACATATTCTCAAACAACTTCCCTCTGTGACTTTCTACTCATGGCATCAACCACAATGTTCCCATAACATTAATGTAAGATATTTTGAACTTGTACTTTTGAAGAAACTCCACCCACCTTTTTTGTTGCATGTTCAGGTCTCATAGAGAGGAGATATATATCATGCTCTTGTGATTTGTGAAGACCACAAATCACTCACCGATGAGGCAATGCCGCCACCACTTTAGTGTGAACACAACCACTACAAGCTCTAGGTTGTGGGTGGCGTAGTTAGGCTCATGGGGACATAACTGCCTAGAACCAAAAGAGATCACCCCTACTATGGAATCATCACACACCCCAAGCCTCGGACTAAAGAATCATAGAAGGCGCCATTTGATAGGGAGCCATCGAAATAGAACATGCACTGGGTTTCAAATATATCATGAACTCAACAACACATTGTGGGGGTAGAGTCACCACCTCTTTAGGGAAGACATCCATGAACTCACTAACGATCCCCTGGACTTCCACCATTATTTTATCTAACAACTCCCCTTATAGATTAGCTAACAAGGAAAGGAGAGGCTCTACTTGTCAGCTGCCCTCCTGGAAACCCCAATCACCAAAAAAAGCAACACATTGGCTTCCCATATCCAAAAACACGATCCCTTTTTAGAATCAATTGATAAAGGTATATATATAGAACATCCAGTCAGTTCCCAGAATGACATCATACAACTACATCTATAGAAAAAAATGTCCACACCAGACTGATGTAGTCCCAAAATCATTCTACAAACCCCCCTAAAAACTTAAGACATGCTGTTCTGACCTCCGAGTGGCATACTCCAAAATAGGGGCATGAGAAATCTCTATCTGTCTAGACCCAGAGCACATGCTAGAATGGGCCAACAAAAGATTGTGAATCTCCTGAATAAAACATGGGGTAGGAAAGAGAGTTAAAAAAGGGGATCGTACCTCGAACGAATTCTGGACATACTGAAACTACTGCCTCTACAGCATGAAACTGCCCACACCCAGCTCCTCTACCCCTCGGCTGTAGGCTGCCTCCCCGAGCACGCCCTGGTTGAGGTCCCTGAGGAGAAACCTAAGGTCAGCCTCCTCCTACAATGTCTACTCTTGGAGGAGTGAGAGATCGCTATCCCTGTAGCAGCTATTGGAAGGGCTTGAATGTAAATTGATGCTACAATGGTCAGTAATGAACTTGCACACCCCCACTATACTACACTCGGTCCGAGGACTAATTCTGAAAGTTTCCACGACTGCCACCGATGAAGAATCTCAGTCCTGGGCCTGCAATGAAGGTCCTAGGACTAAGAGATTGAAATTGGAATTGCTGGGGCCTTCTCTCAAATAGCTAAAACCTAGAAGGCCCTGACGCTGGGGGCCTACTGCTGATATACTATCCCTTTGTCAAGCCCAATTGGCTCCTCTCTCACGATACACCTACCAACATGTGCATTCTCTCAACCACTTCAGCCTTCTTCCAAACCACCATATATGTCGGTAGAGTGAAGGGAGTAACATCATAATTAAGAGAAGGTCAGAGTGCCTCCTCTAAACATCTCTCTCTAGACTCCTCATCCGGAAAGAAGTCCGAAGAAAAGAGAAGGAGATCCTTGAACATGATCCCCAAAAACTCACTGACATGATCCCCTGGTGAAGGGAGAGTAGCACCTGCCTCTTCTCCGCGTTCATCATGGAAGAGAATAATTCTTCTAGGAATTATTTCTTGAAGTAATTCCATAAAACATCAGTCTTCCTCTTCTTCCCAAGATAGAGTGTCCACCACTAATGCACCGCTCCCCACATCTAGCTTACTTCCAGAGGAACCCAATACCCTATCAGAGCCCATATCAATCAAAAATATATCACTAGATCCTCAAGCTAGCTCTTTGTCTTCATGTACGGGACGCTACCCTCGTACTTCATAAGGGTCTACCACTGAAAGGCACAGGGAGTCCTTTGCCACTGGTCCTCCTCCTCTCGATCAACCCTCTACTGATCAGCCAAATCAACCCCGAGGCCTTGATTGCTCGCACTACCCATGTTCACCATCTGGGTGCCATACTTGAAAAGTAAACAAAGAATACCTAATCAAATGTAGTGTAGAAAATTGATTTTAAATTTTTCTTAGACATTTTATTTATTTTAAATATGCAAAATAACGAACACACACATGAAAACAAGTCATTATGAAGCATGTACCTTTCCTAGGGTCCTTACCCAACAATCTTTGTAGCCTCACTTGGTCATTTGGTAGGTCTAGAGTCCCTACATTTGATCAAGGGGGGCCCAAATATATCATGTCCTAACCGGTCTTCCCTAGACTATTTCACGTGCCAAGATTTCCTAACACTATTACCCCACAATCCCATTCAATCCTCACTATGCGTAACTTTGAACTCCATCCTATCCCTCAACCCTCCTTTGATACCATTATATCATGACCTGCCTTCACCAAGACAAGTGAAGAGATATCTGACTTTCCATACCCTTCATTCCTCATGTTGATAGAGAGATAGTGACCCCCCAATCCCCACCTCCAATAGGCCCTAGAGTGGTGACTAGAAGAATGGGTATAGGATCACATGTAAAAAAGAGGGAATTACCCATTTTATAGTAGGACCATGAGATATGTTTGTAAATCCCAAACAACACAGAAACATGAAGTAAAAGTAAATCCAAAATAATCCATTCCCATATGCATGTTCCAATAACAAGGGCTACAAAACAAGAAAACTCCAAAGTGTAGTACCAAAAAAATAAGCAACATAAACGGTCCTGACATCCGAGATAATAATGTCTGTCATAGTCCTTGATGTCCTCCTGGAATCTAAAATCCATTTTATATACATAGGGTGAGTATATATGTATACTGTGTAAGGAAAACCAATAGCTCCCATGCACTTTTGGGGAGGCATCCTAATGCTCTGTGAAAAAGGAGATAACCAAAGAACCTAGAAAGGAAAAAATACACCCAAATCTAATCAAGTCACACTCCCCTAATAATGAAAGTCATGTAAAATAATAGTAATAACACATCTTGGTTTGGATACCCTGAACGACTTACCCACTGGTTATTGAAGACATCCTATGCGTTAGAACTCCCCCATCATTCCCACTGCATTCCCATTGCCATACCCCGCCCACACACACCTAGGATACCAAAACCAAACATCCCACCCGCAAACACCTGGTCCAGAACAACCGTATGTAACCACACCCATAGACACCTGGGCTAGAACATCTACTACCATGGATGAAGACACCGTCACCATAACAAATATTTCCATGCCCGAAGAATCCTAGGCCTCATCCCAGAGACACCTGGGAAAAAACCTACCTGCACACACCTACGAAAAACACAAGGACTACCCTTACATAGGAATAATTGGATATAATGAACCTCAGGCTATCACATCCTACCCAAAGAGTCTTGTGATTCTCGTGAAGGTCACAAAAAAAGAACTAATAACCAACCACTCAGAAGAGTGTTGGAAAAGACACCCTACCCGATGAAATTGGGGTGTTCGACATGATGTTCTCATTTTGGGTGGGGCATGAATAAGAAACACAAGAACTAAATTATACATATAGGTAAACAAGAACTAATCCCAACCAAGGGATTCAAAACCAACTCATACAAAAACACCCTCATTACTATTCAATCATAAGAATCAGAACAACCAAAATCATGTTACAACTCATTATCAGAAAACTATTCCCCATTAAACCCATTCTTGTTATCACATTAAAATAGTTCTATTTAAAATAATTTTTCACTTCCGGGCAACTAAAAGGTGTAGACACAAGCCAAGGAAGGAAAAACAACCAAGCATAAAATTAAGCATTCACACTCGGTTCTCTTGTAAAGTCACAACATCAAAAGGGATCTGTGAGATCCCTAGAATTAATTGAACCAAACCATGCCCCAAAATATGGCCTCACATGACCCCAAAGTCCAAAATCTAACAACATCACAATAGGGGATCCCATCCCTATCCGTGTCACCTCACAACCATCAAGCAGAACAATCATACACATTGGCAGAACTAGAAAGAGAGTTTTCAGATTTTAAACACACCATTCTTATTTTCCCATCCTTCCATTTGGATAACCAAGGTAACATTTAAGGATTATTATTCATTGAGAATCCATTTAATTAACCGATTTTAAGTGATTAAATAGGTACTGTGTTACATCCATTCAATTACAGAATTATCCAGAAAAATAGAGGTTCATTATTGTCAAATAATGGACCACTAATATCCACGATTTTTAGTGGATGTAAACCCATAAAATTTAAAACAAATAAGAAAATATAAAAGAGTATAGTAGCACCATTAAACAAACACATTCGTTCCATAAAAACCATTCATTATCTTCATTTAGGTTTGGTTTCATCCATCCCCATAAAAACATAATCGTGACCACCCCGCATGATACACAATAAAGGGAGACAAAGTAATAACCCTATATGGATGATCAATGATCGATGTTTTTCTCCTCATGCCAATAACTTGGATGCGTGACTTGTAAGGGAGGAACTTTGGGGACTCCAAGAGGGAGTAATAAATACCCCAGTACAGGTGCACCACAAGCCTCAGGAAGGGGGGACTCCAAATGCACGAAGGAAAGGAAAGAGACCAACCAATAAGAAGAATGAAGTAATTCCCATGCGATAAATAGAGAGATCTTGAAGTTACGTGATATGAATTTTGAACGACTTCTATAGTGGATCATGGTTTCACTATACGGTTGGGAGATTACACATGATGAAATTAAATGTTATTTATTTATTCTCATTAGATGGGTGGCCATAATAGCTGTGCATTAAAGGATTTCATTTAAAGTGGAGAAAACGGTCTGTTGAGGGTCTCCCCACTCCAATGGGAATTAATTTTTTTTATGGCACTAAAAATGTCCTTGAACAACTTTAAAATGGTTAATAGAATTAAAAGTGGTGTTACGTAAATAACTGGGGAAGGAAACCCCAACCTGACTCTTTGGCCGATTGGTGAGACTAATCGGTCAAACCGATCAGTGTCTCTGATTAGGTGAAGCCGATCAGGTGCAGTTGATCCCGTGAAGCTGATTAGTGAAACTGATCAGGTGAATATGATCACTGAAACAGATTGGGTGAAGCTGATCTGGTGAAACTGATATGGTGAAACTGATCGGTGAAATTGATCGAGTGAAACGAATAATTGAAACTGATTGGGAGAAACCGATCAGTGAAACGGATCAGGTGAAACCGATCGATGAAACTTATCGGTTGAAACCAATTGGGTGAAACTAACCAGAGAAATTAATCAGGTGAAACTAATTGGGTGAAACTGATCTGTGAGATTGATGGGTGAAATCGAGTGTTGAGATCGATGGGTGAAACTGATTGGTGAGATCGATTGGTGAAACCGATTGGTAAGATCAATGTGTGAAACCGATCAGTTAAACTAATCTGGGGAAACTGGTTGGGTAAACAAATCAGTGAAACCGATCAGGTGAAATCGATCGGGTTAAACCGATCGATGAGACCGATGAGTGAAAATGATTGGTGGGACTGATGGGTGAAACCGATCAGTGAGACACCAATCATTGACACTGATGGGTGAAACTGATAAGTGAGACAGATGGGTTAAACCAATCCATGAGACAGATCAGTGAGACATCGATGGGTGAAACCAATCAGTGAGACCTATCTGTGAGACACTGATCAGTGAGACCGATGGGTAAAACTAATCGGTGAGACAGATGGGTGAAACTGATCTGTGAGACTGATCGGTGAGACATGAATCAGTGATACTGATCAGTGAGACACGAATCAGTGAGACTGATGGGTGAAACCAATCAGTGAGACTGAACGGTGAAACAGATCGGTGAGACCGATCGGTGAAACCAGTGGAGCTAATCCGTGAAGCTGATAACGTGAAGCTGATCAGTGAAGCCGATTAGTGAAGCTGATCTGTGAAGCTGATCAATGAAGTAGATCAGTGAAGCTGATCGGTGAAGCTGATATATGAAGATGATCCTTGAAGTCAATCTATCAAGCTGATCTGTGAAGCTGATTAGTGAAGGTGATCTACGAAGATGATTTGTGAAGATGATTAGTGAAACTGATCTGGGAGACCGATGGGTGGAACTGATTAGTGAGACCAATCAATGGCACTGATTTGTGACACCACGTTGACACATTTCCATTGACACCCACATCCTCCTGACTCACCCATGGATTCCAGGACACCCCAACACTTAGATTTTGGAAAATTAATAGGCCAGGAGGGTCCTGTTTATTATAAAAATAATGGGAAATTAAACAAGCATTGTAATACCATGGTATATTTTATAGTAATATTATTAAAAATTAATGGACACTATGGGTGGATATTCCAATCATGTCATGTACATTTTACAACATTCTTTTTTTCAAATTGGTAAAAAAGTAAAATATTCCATAATAAATATGAAAAAGATTCCATTTGAAGAAATTGTTTCAGAAAGTAAATCATATGTAAAATAGAATATTATATTCATTTATTTAAATATATACACATAAATAAATAAATAAATATATGTATAAAATTAAAATAATTAAATCATCAAGGGATTTTAAAACAAGGTTTTAAGATAGAATATCCCTCACCACATCTCCCAACATGCCACATACATTCGATAATTTATATATAATAGACTAATATTAATTATTTACATTATTAAGAACTATCCTTTTGTTTATTACCATATGAAAATATATTTTTTTCCACATATTACCTTTTCTTATATAGTTTCAAATTCGATTTATTTCTTGTTCGATGTTTCGTGGATGTTCGGTTCATAATCCAAAAAACTACATCGATAGGTTGACCAAGATAAAAGGGTTAATTATTTTATCACAACTGGAGTAATAATCATGAAATAATTATAAATTTTATACATAAAATTGGATTTATAGAAATCAATGAATAGGATTAATAAAAAATGAAATAAATTGTCTCGTAAGGTGGTAGATCATGCGTACACATAAGCGAATGTTTTATTTTAATTGGAAGGAAAAAATGAAATAAAAAAAGTTAATTTATTTCCAAAATAAAAATACTATTATAAAAATCAAATAAATTTACTAAATATATCCTCATTACTATCCATTATAATTGGGGTTTGATGAACTAAGTACATCTCTATGTGGAGGTGGTAGTCGGTACATGCCCACATGCAATGATATTTTTGTTCCCTATAGGATTGAAAAAGAGTGTATTATGTTTTTTAAATTAATATAACAATAAATACTCTTATGGTATATATATATATGGAATAATATTATGATGTTTATGAATTAATTGAATGAGGCTCAACAAAAAATATATTGAAAACAATCAGTTAAGATGATTACCATCCATTAAAAAACACAATTGGATCTCTCCTTAACAACCCTTGGAATAGTATTTTAATAAGAAAATGACTATATAAATTAGAAAAGAAATTTAATGAGAAGTTTTGGTTGGTTTTTGTCAAGTAAAGTTGCTCAATAAGTCTGAGGAATAGAGGAGATGTGGTGTCCTTATATAAGAGAGGAGAGGGGGCTCCCTTGTAATTTCTTAAAGTATGAAATTAATGTAAATTAATTTTCTAGTTATTGTGAAGAGTTAATATATTTAGAATATGGGACAGATATATTACTAAAAATTATCATTCAAGACAATTTATATTAGTTGGGGAGATTTATTAATACTTATTTATTACTTTTATCCTCATATCTACCCTTTTAATGAATATCATAATAATAATGTTTTGTCCTATTCAGTGGTCAATAAAGTTACTATAAAAGGTAAAGTGCCAAATAATTGGAAAAATATTGATATTTATGAAAAAATATATTTCACATTTTCAAATTTAATGTTTTAATAAATTTTGAATCATTTAATAATATAATATTTTATGTAACATATAATTAAAGTCTACGTTATGATTATTCTCATAAGTGAATTTAAAAAATATATAGACAATAATATAATTAGAATATATAATTTAAACACATCATGAATAAATTATATTTATCTAAAAAATTCTTGTTACAACCTAACATTCCCATGAAAATATTACTTTCTATGTTTTTAATGTTTTTTACTTGATTTCTCTACTATATGTACAAGTACTGTGTCGGTGTTGTGTATGCATTTAAGGTAATTATTTCATAAATAAAAATTAAAACTAAATTCACTTAATATTTTTTTTAATATTCAAGATAAACTATTAGAATCATTTATAAGTTATTTTTATCCTGGTTATAAATTATTATTGATTTAGAGAGTCATAAAGTGAAATTTCAGAATTTTTCTTTAAATAAAATAATATAAAGGTATTTTAAATGGAAAAATGGAATCATAATGACTTACTTTGTAATATGATAAGGTTTTAGTTGAATTAAACTTATCTAATTGAATATAAGAATGTGTAAGGATGATTTTGAAGCATTAATTAATTGTTTTTACATTGTTCGACCCATTTTACCCTTTTCTTGGTGACAATATTTTTACCGACATTACAATTCACTATGACCAAAAATATAGTTGATATATTTAACAAATTTATAAATCTGGAATACATATATGGAATAAATTTTATAAAATTAAATCTCAATAATTGGCAGAAATTAATTTTCAAATAAACTCAGAATGTGTGAGGATAATTAATTTTCTAGATAATGATATTTTTAAGTGGAAAATTGTTTTAATATGAAAATTAAAAATAATATTAATTATTAAATAATTAATTGTATTAGTTTTATAAAAAATTTTCTAATTAAATTATAAATAAATTAAAAAAAAGGACTTTGTAAAAACACTAATGGAAAAGATAGTTTTGTATAAAATCGTTTTTTTGCACTATTCATAGAAAAATTAATCATTAAAAAATCAATAAATTTTTTCATATTATAACATTAGTATAATGATTTTAAAAATTATATATTTTTATAAAAATAATCTCTCTAAAATTGGGTAAAATTTATAATAATATTCACTCAAAATAGTAATAAAAACAAATTTTAAAGAAAACGGATTACTGAATCATTTAATGACTTCATTAAAAATTTATTTCTTATTTCCTAGTAATAAAGAAACATTTTTATTTATTTTGACCATTATATATATATATATATATTTCATAATGTATTTACTTTTATTGATACCCTATAATTTAATGGCCATGTTATAACAACCGTATTAGATAAAAATATTTTGAGGTCATTAAAGCTCTCTGTTGGGTTCCTTGTACACTATGAAATATATAATTATTTTAGATTTTT
Organism: Viscum album; assembly: GCA_963277665.1. Lineage (NCBI taxonomy): Eukaryota > Viridiplantae > Streptophyta > Magnoliopsida > Santalales > Viscaceae > Viscum > Viscum album. The sequence continues at coordinate 102,434,057 of OY728159.1, forward strand.
TTTAAATTATACCCATTAAAAAAATTACATCTTCAAAATTTTATCTCAATTCCCTTATAAATGGTTTTATTTATATTTTTAATTTCAATTCGAAGGAGTGGATAATAAAACATATGATCAAGAAAGTAAAATATTTTTATAATTTGTTTAAAAAATATATTCATTAAAAATACTCATCTTAAAAATGGACAATAAAATACCATTTTTGAAAATCATAAAAAATGAATGTGAATGAAAAATATAATAACTTATAACCAGGTTCACAAATTTGAATAACATTAGTTGGAATGAATACATGGACTTTGAATGAAGATCTATTTATTAGGAAATTTTAGAATTTTTTGTGAAGATATGGGGCCATCAATTCATCAGAAATGACATTAAAAGGATAAAATTTTAATTTCATGATTTTCCCAAGAGGTAAATGATTATTTTACCATTATGATATAAAGCATGAGATAATATACATAGTATATGTGTTTCTATTTTATAATATCAACTTCATTTTTTGGTTGTGCTTCATTCAATTTCCACTTCTGTAGCATCTTTTATTCAATAAATTGAATATTCTAGATAGAATTTCCATTCTTGGGGCACTAAAATCATCTTCCATTGGTTCACATGCTCTAATTAATGATAAACAGTTATTCATAATATATTTATACATTTACCTAGTGCTAAATAGTTTTCAAATGATGAGATAATATCTAATACAAATAAATACTACATTAATCCCAAAAGACAAGACAATAATACCCAAATTAAAATATTAAATATTCCATAAATAACTTGCCTTAAAATAATTCAAAAATATTGTCCCCTAGTTCAAAACCAAAACATTTGATGTACTTGGTCACATATTCTTTCAAGATCAATTTAACACTTATCTCCAAACATCATTAGTCACATATAATGACATATACATAAATTTATTATGTTATAATCATATAATCTCTAAAATATTCTAATATATTTATATTAATAAAATAAATCACTAAAAATCCAAAATAAAATCATATATACTTTTTGATGATAATTAAATATTTTCTCTTCATGTAAAATACAATCTTAACTAAAATTATTTATAATTTTCTTAATCATATAATGTTCCAAAAAAGAGGTATTCTCCAAAAATAACATTATTCATAGTAAAAAAATTCAATACCATGGTTATCTATATGATAATTTTTCCCCAAATTTAATGACCCTTATATCACAATTAATAACAATTACCTCATTATCAAGGATTATCTTAAACATAAAGTTATCAGTAACTTTGAAATTATGTCCAAAAAATATTAAATTATTATTTATAAATAACCTTTTCATGAACACCCATGACAAAATTTAAAGCAATGTATACTTCAAAAATTTATCAAAACATAATAAATGTATCACAATGTATCACAAATTTCTTTTGAATCTAATAAATTAAAACAAAAAGGGGTTTTTATGAATTTAAACTTATGATTGAAATAAAACTTATAAACCAATGATGTTATACATAAATTTAAAGTTAACTTCACATGAAATTATCATAATCTATAAATTTATCTAAAACCTTCCTTTATGGAAACTATAACACCCCTGAACGCGCACTCCCAGATCTGATGTTGAAATAAAAATATTTATATTTCGAGATTTGATTCCAACAATCACAACCAAATTTTGTCCTTTGTAAAGACACAATTTCTTTATTTTAGGAATATTTAATATATGAAACTATTAATTTAATAAAAAATTATCATTCATAATCACTGTGAAAAAGTATATACAAATGTGGAATGAGGAAACCAGAGTTTATTAAAGTATAAATACAGAAGATAAAAGAATCATCTTGGTCCATTTCAAATGCCCAAGATCATTTATAAGAGAGTTAACCTTTATCACAATGAACATTGAGATGAAATAATTATTTACATATACACGAATTTAACATTACTACCAAATGGTTTTCATATAACACTATATAAAATCATAAATTATAAATCATATTAATGTGGTTTTCTTAGAAACCAAGATAATCATGGGAAACAAATTCTTACAAACATACATTTGAACTGCAAATGGAATAATAATTATCATAAAACATGAAATAAAAGTATTTTGATGAAAAATAATTCTAATGAATTGAAATTTTTTGTAGGGTTCTTGAAACATCATATTTGTAGAACACTTACAAGAAAACTTACAAATTTAATAACCTACTCAGTTAATTAGAGTATAATTTTCTAGAGAACGTTATCACTGCCCAATGCATTAAAGATAAATATCAAGTATACCAATCATCCTAAATGGTTTAAAAGGACCATAACATACATGAAATAAATAAAATCATATAGTTTAATCCTCAAAATAATAAAAATATTCTTTTGAACCAATAAGTAAAAAACATTCCATTTTTTATATAATCATAACAAGAAATTACCCTTCTCTTTGAAAACCCATAAAAATGGAATATTACAAAAAATAATGGGAATTTGAATTTTCATTAAAAAAAATTGTAAGAGAAACTTAATTAAAATTAATGTACATGATAGTGATAAACTCTCCTCATGTCATATTTTTTTAAATGAATTCTTTTTTCACATTGTTAATAAAAGAAAAATATTCCCCAGGAAAAAATCATTAATATTATTTTTGAAGGCCTTTGTGAAAAAAATTAAAGTATAGATAAAATGATGTTTTTAATTCATTCATTTATGTTCTTACACATATATAAAACAATATGTACATGAATGACAAAGTATTGAAATAAATTATTAAAACCATTTAATACTAGGTTTTAATATATAATATCCCATAACTAATCACCAAAATTATCATGTACATTAATTAACTCCTCTAGAAAGAAAATATATAATTTATTTAATTTCATAAAGAAAATTATTATTGATTATAACCTTAACATAATATCTTTAATTTAATTTATTACATTGTCTTATAGTGTAAATAAATTGATTGAGTTCAAATCAGATGTCTTTAAGATGTTCAGTTTGAATTCCCATAAAAAACTTCTGTACGTTAGACATGGTCAATGGGTTAATTGATCCATAATAACCATTATAATAATCATTAAAAAACAATATTTTTTATACATTAAATATAAAATTATATAGAAAAATTAAAATTGTTCCCATAAAATAAAATACATCAGCTCGTGAGGTAGTAAGTCGTATGTACACACGAGTGATGTTTTAAATTTTTATTATATATAAAATAAAGAAAAGGAATAAATATTATTCTTAAATTATCATTATAATGAAATTAACATCAAATATATTCATTAAATAGATCCCCATAAGGAGTCGTGATTAGCAGTTTTGAAAAACATTGTACATCCATACATGGAGACGGTAATGCATGTTTAAACACCTGTGATGATTCCATTTTTAACGATTTTAATGGTGTCAAGATAGATGATATATAATATTTCAAAAATTATATATATTTTAGGAAAATAAAATATAAACATTAAATCCATTATAATATCCATCCATAAAATTTAGTTATGAAGAAGGAAACACATCGCCTGACAGATATGGTAGTCTACATGTACGCATGGACAATGTTTTCATTTCCCATATGATTGAAAATGAGATAAATAATATTATTTCATTAAAATACTAACATATCCAAGTATAATATTTACTGTATTTATTATATTTTAATGGTTATTATATATTTTTTTGAGGTTGGGGATGAAGTAAAATAAAAACGTTTTGTCATGTTGATTACCACCACTTTGAAAATCATGCATGGATCTCTCCTAAACAACCCAAGGTATGGTTGTTTATGTATAGAAGGACCTATAGAAAGTATATAATTATGTTCCAAAGTTATTCTATTTTTAATTCGTTGAGATAAGTTTCTTAAGAAGCTTGTGTAAGAGAGGAGTGACATTTCCTTATATAATAGAAGATAGTGGAACCCTTGGATTTACTTAAAATATTAAATTAATATAAATTAATTTTTCGGATTATTTGGAATATAATTAAAATAATTTGAATTTTGGAGAAATGTAATTTGAAATCCTATCATTAAATTATATTTTTATACGTTTAGGTGATGTTTTAACCATTATACCATAGTTTTAAACTCCCATTAACACTTTTAATGACTAAAATGATATATTGTTATTACTATGTAGGGGTCAAGAAAGACATCATGAAAGAAAATTTTGAACCATAAGTGGATTATTGTTGATTTTATAGATCACATCTGTTTTAGCTAAAGAAATATAATATTTTTATAAAATTTAAATCATTTAAAAAAATATTATTTAATATGAAATAAAATTTTAGTCATTTTAATAACTATTAATATAAGTGACATTACTAAAAAGAAAAATAAAATAATGTTATTTAATACAAACATTTAAAACATCAGTAATAAATTTTATTTTTCTACATAATGTTTGTTAAACAATAACTCACAAAAAAATAATTGATATGTTTTTTATATCATTTATTTGAGTTTTTATTACCTTTCCTAAGAAATATATTGGCGTTGTGTAAACATTTACGATAATTATTTTATCAAAATAAATTAGAAATAAACATCCAACATAATAAATAATTCAAATTCATGATAACCATTAATAACTATTCAACATTTTTTTTCATTCCCCAAAATATTATATATATTGAAATTAATAAAGATTAATTTTCATTTTTACTTCATATAAAATAATATAAATGTATTTATCAAGGAAAAATTGCCCCAAAATTCTATATTATATAATATTTAATGGTTATGGTTTCATTTCACCTACCTAGTGAAATATATGAAAGTGTAGGGATGATTTTAAAGCCTTGCATTAAAGTCTAAACCTTGTTTTACCCATTTTACCCTTATCATTGTGAACATTTTGTTACCAAAGTTACTATTTCTGAACAAAAATAAAGGTTACATATTTTAAAATTTTGGAAACATTGATTAAAAATATTTAATTCATTTTAATTAATTTTATCAATATCAATTGAATAAAATACTATTAAAATACATCTATTAAACATGATGAAAACTTATTTTCCAGAAAATGATTTTTTATTTAATTTTCTAATACTAAAATTAAACATAATTTAGATTACAAAGACATTAATTGGATTATAATTAATAAAAATTAAATTATAAAAAATTAAAATCAATTAAAAATAAAAATAATTTTTTTAAATATATGGATGGAAAAGACATATTTCTATAAAATGTGTATTTTCCCCATTTACTGAAAAATTAATATTTTTAGAAAAAAAATTCATCCTAAGATAATATTTTCATTATGATTTCAAATATGATAGATCTTTTTTAAATCAAATTTCTAAAAGGGGAATCAATGTTATATAATATGTTCACACAAAATGTAATAAAAACCATTTTCAAAGAAAAAATAATTTTCAAGCATAAAATATCTTCTCTATAAATTATGATCTTATTTGAAAAGAATTATTCAATAAATTATTCATGAGAATGAAATGTATATAAATAAATATATTTTATAACAAAATTACTCTAATTTATTCCACCAAATTCAATGTCTTGGTTATAACTGTAATAATAAATTATAATTTGTTGATGTTTTTAATGATCGATGTTGCATGTCATGAATTCCCGAGATCATAGAATTATATTAAAATCTGAAAATATTACACTTAGAATGAAGACTTATGATCATAATAAAGCCATAAGATAATACTAATGTCAAAATGTCAAACTGACTTCATATGATTTAAGAGAATTCATATTATCAGAGTGAAGTCTTATGATTGAAATCCATATTTTACGAATACATAACAAGTCATATGATCAGAGTCCAAGTAATACAATTAGAATAAATTCATATTTTGAATAATTATATAGAGGAAATATTTATAAAGAATATAAAGACTCATATATAGAATAATTTTGAAAATAATGTCATATGAAAATGCCTATCTTTTTAATTTTTTATTAAATTTTTGAGGACATCTTTACTATTTCTGTATTTAGAGAGATGTCCATTCATGAATATGATGTACTAAAATTGGATATTTACGTATAAGGAATGACCAAACTAAATGAATGTAGGACCCCAGGATGCCCTAAGAGGTGAGTGGTGAATCCGGGTGACAAATTTTTCTTTTAAAGTATGTGATCTTTTTACCACGTTGGTAGGAACATGTTAAAACTTTATGATGGATATGAATATAAATTAAACAATCTCATGAGAAGATACCACACAATAATTTTACATTTTCCCCACAAAGGGATACGTCCAAAGATCATACACCATCAGTGTGTTGGTCATACCAAAATCTACTAATCATCAGCAGTTGTGTAATACAAGAGTTTGAACAAAATAACTATGTTCTAGGCACATTAAATTTATTACAATTCATGGATAGCTCACTGTGTCCCTCGGAACACTTCTGTCGACTCCCCCGTGCTCACTGTCATGGGAGAAGTCTTACTTACTTTATTGACTGGAGGGTCTCTTCAATAGATTTGTATTGAATTATTTGACTTTGTCAAGCATGAGAAAATACTTCCATCAAAGTGTGGAATTGATGCACATGAAATCACTTATCACAAAACCCGAATATTCAAATGCATGTCGAAAGAATAACACCACACTTGCGTGAAATACCGAAACTTGTGCACAAGATTTTGGAATTGTCTCTTAAGATGAATTTCTCAAAACCACTACTTTTTGCGCAACTGTTATCATTCACGTAAATACATCGAATGGTTCATTTTGACTTTTTATACTAAAGGGACCCCATGTGCGTAGGATGATGACTTTCATGTAACCTCTACTTTCCGCTCAACCCTTATCTATTACACAACCTTTATCATTCACATAATAGAGAAAATATATTTCTGTGTGAAAATCATAATTCTTCATTGGGGGATTTGACTATTTATAGGCCTCGATGACCCTATACACAAGTTTTTAACCCTTTTTTTTTTCGGTGTGCACAAGATTCTTCCTGAGCAGGAAAAACCCCTTTTGACGTTTCATTGAGCGTGTAAGATTCTTTCGAAAACACTAGGAAACAACGCCACCTACAATACTATGGCCTACATGAACTTTATGATCCCTTTCCTAGAATAAATTCTGAACTTCTAATAAGGATTTATAACAAAAACAAACCATACTATAATTCATGCAAATAAAGGTAATGATTCCAACAATATCACCCTTAGGGTTTATTGGAAATCTCCAGATAAATTCGATGGAGCACCAAACACCATCAAATACATAAATGCAATAATTAACCCAGCCAACACTCTATGTCTAAGTGAGAAATTATGGGTGTAGAAAACTAGAGGGGATTCTTGAATTAGGTTCTTGTGTTTTGGAATTCTTAATGATGTCCAATATATTCTCTTACTGTGTCACAGAAGCATTACATGTCCTGAATTTATTTCATCTCCTCCAAACACTGAAGTATCATCGTGTCACAGAAGCATTACATGTCCTGAATTTATTCCATATCCTCCTAACACTGATGTCTCATCATGTCTAAAAAGCATTACATGTCCAGAATTTATTCCTTATCTCCCATTGGAAATAAACCCAGAGACTAGTATTTGTTCATTTTACAGCTCAAAACACACTCCCCTGGGATAAATTTCCCCCATAAACCTACATCACGTCCAAAAACAGATTAAAAACAGATAACATAAATGGGGAGAATGGGAAATTCATAGCCTCCTCATGCACTAGGAGGTGGCTGAACACCAAGGTTCAACCGATTTTAGTCAAACACAACCATTGACAATGACTTGGTCATAATGTCAGCCTCTTGCTCATCTGTTCCCACATGTTCTATGTTGATAACTTCTTATTAAAATTTTTCCATGATGAAGAGATATATGATTTAAATATGATTCATATGAGAATAATGAACATGATTCTTCATAAGATCAATTCTGTTCTTGTTATCACAGTAGATCACGATTGGTTGTTATACCTTAGCACCTATGTCAGTCAGCTGCTGCTTCATCTAGAGTAACTATGTGCATTGCTTTGTAGCGGATATATATTAACCTTCAGTGGTACTAAGAGAAGTACATTTATGTTTCTTCCTTAACCATCCCATGCATTACTTCCATATATATAATGATCCACCACTAGTGAATTTTCTATCCACAACATCCCAAGCTCAGTCAACATCTAAAAATTCAGATAATTCATTATCGTTTCCTGCAACAAAGAATAAGCCATAATTTTGGGTACCTTGAATGTACCTCATGATTTTTTTAACTGCCACAATACATTCTTCCTTTGGATTACATTGAAAGCAAGGCACTAAACATTTTGCAAATTCAATATCTGATAGTGTCATTGTCAGGTACAGTAAGATTCCAATGATTATCGAAAACATTGTGGGATCCACAGAAATCTTATCCTCATGATTTCAGAGTTTTTTCCAACCAAAATTAGAGTCCCATTGGTTTGGAATCTTGAATATTAAATTTTTTCAATAGCACTATTGCCTAAATTTCTTGAGAAATGAATTTGGAATCCTTATTCTGAATCACCTAAAGCCCTTAGAAGAATGTGAGTTCACTAATAATAGACATTTAAAATTTTAACATCATGTGAATAGAAAATTCTTCAACTGATCCCTACCTACTACTGCCAAATATAATATCATCCAGATAAACTAGCACCATGACCAGATCAATTTGAGAAATATTCACATAGAGAATGGGATATAATTCTCCCTTTTTTTAATTCCAGCTCTTTGAGATAAGAATCTAGCCAGGAATACCAAGCTTGTGGTGCCCTCCTTAAACCATAGAGGAAATTATTTAGTTTTCAAACCTTCGGTTCATTATTAAAAAGAATGAACCCCATGGGTTGTTCAATTTATACTTCTTCTTCCTAGACTCCATTTAAGAATACATTCTTGAAATCAGTTTGATAAAATTTGTATACTCTTGGATTTCCATAGTAATAAATAGCATGATTGACTCCAGTCTTGAGACTGGAGAAAATTTATCCTCCACATAAATGCCTTAAATTTTTGAATATCCTTTACAGACCCAATGATTCATATTTCTGATCACATTTCCATGCTCGTCAAATTTATTCTTGAAAATACACTTCGTACCAATCACATTGTGTCTTTCAGGTCTGTTGGAAAGATACCAAGTCTGATATTTGTTAATCTTATCTGACGATTCATTCATTGGTTTCACCCAAGACACCTCCTATGCATCTTTTTCAAAGGAGGAGGGTTCCACAACTAATAATAATGAATTTTGTGTATTATTCTTCATTATCCTTATCTGTGATGGAGCATTCTGATCCCCAATAATGTTGGACTAATCAATCTTTGCTCTTCGATTTCTACTTTGGGGTTCAATCAAATTTTTTGCAACAATGGATTCCACTTATGAATCTTCTTTTGAGTAAACATTATCATGCGTCTCTTGATAAATTTTTACACCTTATTATAGCTCTATATTATCATTTGTTCCATGTTCACATTCTTCGTCATATTATATCACATCAGCATAAGAATTCATTGAAGCACTCTTGTTTTTCTCTTCATTGATCTTAACATCACTAATTTCCAAAATACATCCCAAGATCTTATTGAAACAATTTAATTTTTTTCTGTTCATTTAGTATACAAGAAATATTCTTTCATCTACATTGTCCTCATACTTCCCTTGATTTCCTTCATTGTTTTGGATGAAACATTTTCTTCCAAACACAACAAAAATATTTCAAAGTGGGATTAATTTTATGACATAATTAATATGGTGTTTTTTTCTCACCCATATATAGCCCTGTTTGATGATGAATATACACTAGAGATTGAACTTCCTCTTTTTAGTAATGTCAAGGAATATGACTCTCGATCAGCATAGTTCTGGCCATGTTGTTTACCTATCAATTCATACACTCAACAACTCTATTTTTTTGAGGATTTATTATAGCATCCACCACATTTTGTATATAATACTTCACATGGTAATTTTAAAATTCAATGGATGTGTATTCCCCTCTATTGTCAGACTGGAAGACTTTGATATTCCATCCAGTATCAATCTTAGTAAATATTCGATAGTTTTTGAAGCAGTAAATCACTTGTCACTTCCTATGTATAATGTTCACACATTCCATTCTATTGTAATAATTTATGGAAAAAAGTAACTTTCTCCATGTTTTGTGGAAACATTTATTGGCCCACATATGTAAGTATGAAAGAGATCAAAGTGATTTGATTTTGTTTTATCCATTGGTTGGTACGAACTGCAAACCAGATTACCTCATATACAAGAATCATAGGTCTTTTCCCATTCACACTTCTGATTAGTAATATCCATGAATATCATCAATTTAGATATCTTTTCCATGCCATGCCTATTGATGTTCCCCAATATTCGATTCCACTGATTATTTTCCTCTTTAACTGTTTGGTATCAACTGTTCTCTTTGATGTCAACCTGATATAAGTTTCCATCTATTCTACAGCCTTTCATGAGAGGATTCCTAGACTTTCCTCTTCTAGTACAACCATTCTGATTGAATTTCACAATAAGGCATGAGTCACCAATATGAATCACAATTAGAAGATTATGATGCCGACCATCCACATAAAGGAATTTAGTTTTCTTCATCTCTCCACCATCCAACACAGTACATCCTCATCCTTTTATCTTCAAAGAAACATAATTACTAAACTTCACTATTCTTTTGTCCTTTTTATTAACATATATTAATTTGTCTACATTTCCCATCATGTGGGATGAATATACATTCTCAAGAATCTTAGTGCTATTATTATTTGTATCATTGAGGGATACTTCTAATAGAATGGATTTCTCAATCTTCCTCTTTTGTTTCCTTGAGTTATTGTGTTGAGTGTAGGACACTGATGGCCTTACAACTCTCACTTCCATATACATGGGTTCTTCATATTAATGCTCTCCTTTAAGAGGTAAAACCCTATTTTCATGATAAACACTGTATCATTGATGAACATAGAATTTTCTCTAACATCGATATGGGGTGTCTGTTTTACTCCTCTACCTGCAATAAATAGATTTATGGCCAAAGCTAGAATAACAAAAACAATATCCTTAGAAACTATTTTATCTAAAATAATTAGAATATGAATTTGTTCCCCATTGTTGAACTTTAATGTCATATTAATTCAAATAGCTCTATTCCTCTTTGCAATAATACATGGTATGGCCTAGATATCCATATAACTGAAACTTCATGGGAGAAAATTTCTTCTCATCTCTATCTATCATTATTCCTTATTCTGTGGGATAATAGCTTGATTATCTGTTATTCTTGGAGGCTCTAGGATAGACTTTTATTATTATTTCATATTGAATTGGGGGTTTACTTTTTAGTACTTAAGGTAACTTTTCCACATTACCCACTATCACATTTCCTTTATTTTGGTCACCTTTATTTGTAGCATTTTATGATTTAACCTCACAAAAAATTCACATATTTCCCATGTAATGGGGTCTTTGATCATTTAGAATCTCTTCATCTCCATTGAAACCTTGTTTTTCTCTCTCTAACAGCTCATAATCTGAGAACCTTCCCAATTGTATTTTTATCCTTGATTCTTTTGAAAATAATTCACCCCCATGTTTAATCTTATGTGTAACAACTTCCTATTCGTGACCCTTAGGATTCTTGTACTTTTCTTCAATTCTGGAGGTGAGTTCATTGATGAACTTTTCCTACTCTTCAATTATCAAAATCAAATCCACAACATCATCAATGCCTTCATGGATTTTTAATGTAATTTCAAAAATTCTCTTATTCATTCAATTTTAGCTTCAATCTAGTCAACATATTCCAATGATTCTTCTACAATTTATTTCCACTTATTACAACTCTTACATTTAATATTGAGCTTACTAAGAACATAAATAAATTGTAACTAAGGATTAGAATTAGTTTTAAACATGTTATCTCCACCATTATATTTTGATAGTTAAGATTTTTCAAAAGTGTCCAACATGGAAAATTCTATTCTAGATTTAAATACTAGTTCCTCTTCCTCATATAAATCATTATCCTCATCATTTTCTTTACACACAAAACACTTTTCGGTAGATTATTTTAAAATTTGAACTTTCCCTTTTTGAAGAACCATTTCTGAGGCTTATCAATGATTTCAACTTTTCTCTCTTCATTATCAAATTTCCTTGATCACTAAGAGGCTATGTTCCCATATTCATCACAACGAAAACATGCCAGAGGTAGATTGCCATCAAATTTTCTTTTTCCCTTATGGAAGGTCATGGTAATCAGAGAAATAATTTCTTTTTCACCATCATACTCACCGCTTCTATCTATGACAATTTTTCATTTTCCATTTCTTTAAATGCCATTTACTTACTCATACGAGTCTTAGAATCTTCCAATTTTATTCTCATTTCATATGACAACAGGCTACTCAACATATCATCTAGAGAGAGTTTGGAGAGATCACTTTACTCAAGGTATGAAACCTTTGAACTATAATGGGGTGGAAGTATTCTAAAGATTTTCATTACAATTTTAATGTCTTTTATTTCTTCACCCATTCCTCAAATTGCTCCAAAACATTAATAATTCGATAGATGAAGGGGTCTGAATTCTCATCAGGGAACATATTCAAATAGTCAAACCTGTTGTGTAGTAATTGTTGTTTCACCTCCTTTATTTCTTATATCCTTCATATATATTTTCATGTTTACCCCACATCGACTTTTCAAAGGTGGTTCTCATAACATTTAGATAAATCTGATGCGAAATAGCGGTGGTGAGAGAATATCATACCTTAGCATCTGCATCAATAATTTTCTTATTTGTCTCAGTCATAGCCATCCCTGTTGGATAATTAACTTGTATTCCTTGAACAGTAGAATAGAGGAATTCCATTCCATGAGATATTAGATGTGATCTCATTCTATTTTTCCAAATCTAAAAATTACTTCCATCGAAGTGGGGGGATCCTGTGACATGGGTTGAATTGTCCATGATAGAAACAAATAGATCTAATATAAGCAACCTGGATCTGATACAACTTATAGGACCCCAGGACACCCTGAGAGGGGAGGGGTGAATCAGGATTTCATGTTTATATTTTAAAGTATCTGATATTGTTACCTCATTGGTAGGAACATCTGAAACATGTATAATGGATATAAATAGAAATAAAACAATCCCATGCAAGGAGACCACACAACAATTTTAAATGGTTCACCACAAAGGGCTACATCCAAGGAGTATATGCTGATAGTGTGAATGTCTTACCAAAATACACTACTCTTTATTAGTTTTAGAGTACAAGACTTCCAACATAGTCACTCTATGTTAGTCACAATTACATTACAATAATTTAGGGATACCTCACTATATCCCTCAGAACACTTTTATTTACTCCCCCTTTCTCACTTCCATGGGAGATGTATTACTCAGTTTCTAGACATAAGGCTCTCTTCAACATATTTGAATTGAAGTCTTTGACTCAGTCCAGAATGAGACACTGCTTGCATTGAAGTCCTGAATTTATGCACTTTAAGGAACTAATCACACAGCCTATATATTCAAAATCGCTTAGGAAGCATAACACCACACTTTCATGAAATAAAAAAGGTGTGCACAAGATTTTGGAATTATCAAGTAAGATGACTTTCATGCAAACCCTACTTTCCGCACAACACTTATCTTTCACACAAATACTACAAAGGGTTTACATGGTCTTTTCATACTAAGGAATCATCTTGCATGGAAGAATATGATATTCACACAACCACTACTTACCAAGCCACCCTTATCTTTCACGCAACCACTATATTTTGTGCAACTGAGCAACAATATTTTCTTTAGAAAAATAATAAGTATTCAATGGGGGGAGTCACCTATTTATAGGACACGAGGAAACTACCTGAAATTTTCTAACGTGTCTTTTTCAGCGTGTACATAATTTTTCATGAGCGCACCAAAACTATTTTGACATCACATTGGGCGCATAATATTCTTTTCTGCAACCTCATTTTTTACGAACATTTAAGACTTTAATTCTCTTTATTCCTTTACTATATTTTGATGTACTAATCCAAAATTAGTCCTTTATCACATGTTTCTAGACAAACTTCAATCTTTCATAGAACTCCCTTTTTCAAAAAAACTTCTCTCAATATTCCAATTTTTTGACACGAAAATTTAGAAAACACTAGGGAACGACCGCACCTTCGATATTATTACCTGCTTCAACTATAATATCCCTTTCATGGAAATATTTCTGATCCTCCAATGAGAATTTACGACAAAAAAAACCATACTCCATTTCTTTATATAACAATCACGGTTCCAAAAATATCCCCCTTTGAGATTTTTGGTAATATCCAGATAAATAAAATAAATAACTAGCCACTATAAGAATATGAAATGAATGAATCAACTCAGAAAACAATTTAAGTCTATGTGAGAAATGATTGGTGTAGAAAACAATAAGGTAATATTGAATTTGGTTCCCATGTTTTGTAATTCTAATGACGTCCAAGCTATTCTCTTACTATCTCACAGAAGCATTACATGTACTAAATTTATTCCTTCTACTCCTAGAACCAAAGTCTCATTTCATCATAGAAGCATTACATGTCCTAAATTTATTACTTCTCCACCTAAAATAGATGTCTCATCATTTCAAAAAAAGTATTACATGTATTGAATTTATTCCTCCCCCCTTTGGAAATAGACCCAAAGACTAGTATTTGTTCATTATACATCTCAAAACACACTCCTCCTAGATATTATTTCCCCCATAAACCTACATCACATCCATAAACAAGTCAAAAATGGTTAACATAACTAGGAAGTGGGAAACATTCATAGCCTCCTCATGAACTAGGAGGTTGATAAACACCGAGGTTAAACCAATGATTCTTAAACACAACCGTTGAAAGAGGATTGGTAATAATGTCAGCCACTATCTCATCTGTTTCCACATGTTCCTTATTGATCATGACATGGTCATATTTTTCCATGATGAAGTGATATTTTATTTCAATATGTTTTGAATGATAATTCTGAACAATATTTTTCACAAGATCAATTTTTCTCTTGTTATCATAAGAAATCACCATTGGTTGTTTTACCTCAGCACCTATGTCAATCAGTTTCTGCTTCATCCATAGTTACTAAGTGCATGCCTTTGTAGATGATATATATTCAGCCTCAGCAGTACTATGAAATGTACATTAATGTTTATTGCTCAACCAACCCACACATTTTTCTTAGTTTAGAATGCTCCACCACTGGTGTATTTTTTCCCCTACATCCCCGACCCAATAAACTTTCTAAAATACAGATAATTCATTATCTTTTCCTATATAGTATAATTATTTATAATATTTGATAACTCAAATGCACCTTAAGATTAGTTTAACTATCACCATATGATCTTTGTATGGATTACATTGAAAGCATGCCACTAAACATATTGAAAAGACAATATTTATTCATGTCTTTGTCAGGTACAGTAAGCTTTTGATGATTCTATTATACATTGTGGGGTCCACAGACATCCCATCCTCACACTTTCTGGGTTCTTTCAAATAAAAATCAGAGTCACCATTGGTTTGTAATATTTAATATTATATTTCTTCAAAAAATATTTTAGATAATTTTCTTGAGAAATGAATGTGGAATCATTCTTCTGAGTCACCTGCAACCCAAAGAAGTATGTGAGTTCCCAAATCATATAAATTTAAAATTCTAACATATTGTGATTATCAAATTCTTCACCTGACCCCTACCTGATTCTACTAATGATAATATCATCTATATAAACGAGCACCATGAAATGATCACTCTAAAAATTCATTACATATAAATTGTGATATACTACTCTTTTTAATTACAACTTCTTGAAATAAGAATCTATCTAGGAATAGAATACTCATGGTGCCTACTTTAAACCATAGAGGGAATTATTTTGTTTTCAAACAATTATTTCATCTTTACCATGAAGGAACCCCACTAGGTGTTCAATGTGTACTTCTTATTCCAATACTAATTTTAAAAATGCGGTCTTGACATCCATTTGATACACTTTATATCCTATTTAAATTTACATGGAATGAAATAGCTTGATTGATTCCAGTGTCACTACTGAAGAAAATTTATCATCAACATCTACGCCCTAAATATTTGAATATCCTTTACAGAACAAACATTCCTTATTTATTATCACTTTTCCAGGATCGTCAAATTTTTTCCTTAAAATCCACTTCGTACTAATCACATTGTGTCATTCATTTCCTTTAACAAGATCCCAGGTTTTATTTTTATATATCTGATATAAATCTTTAGTCGTTTATTCCATCGAAAACTCATCCTTTGCAGCTTCTTCAAACGAGGATGGTTCCACAAATGATAGAAATACAGAATATTCATTATTCTTTTTTCTCCTTGTCTATGTAGGTGCATTCCTATTCTCGATAATTTTGGACTAATCAATCTCTACTATTTGATTTGTCCTTTGGGGTTCGATCTAATTATCTCTAGCTATGGTTTTCTCTTCTAAATCTTCTTCTAAGTCAACATCATGATGTGTCTCCTAAGAGTTTTTTACACCTTCCTCTACATCTATTTTTTCATTTCATCCATGTTCACAATCATCCCCATTTTCTATCACATTAGTATAATAATTCCTTGTATCAAACATGTTTTTATCATAAATGATCTTAATATCATTACATTAAAAAATTATTCCTAATCATTTATTGAAACATATGTAGGCTTTGCTGTTCATTGAATATACAAGAATTATTCCTTCATTTGCATTGTATCCATACTTCCCTTGATTTTATTTATTTATTTAAAATAAAACAATTAATTCCAACCACACAAAAATATTTCAAAGTGGGCTTCCTTCCATGAAAAAATTCATATGGTGTTTTGTCTCACCCATATATAGCCTTTTTTTATTTTAAATAAACACTGCAGCTTGAACTTCCACTTTCTAGTAATGTCGAGATATACGACTCTAGATCAGCATAGTTCTGGCCAGGTTGTTTACCTGTTGATTCCTATTATCATGAAATCCATTTTTATGTGGAGTTCACATATTATCCAACTCATGTTGTATCCCATGATTCTCTAGATAATTTTCAAATTCAATAGATGTGTATTCCCATCCATTGTCAAACCATAGGACATTGATTTTTCATCCATTATCATTCTCAGCAATTTTTCAATAAGTTTTCATGCAATCAATCACTTTTCACTTCCGGTATAAAATGATCACACATGCCATTCAACTGTAATCATATTTAAAAAGAACAATGTACTTTTACCCATGAGTTCTCACAACATTTATTGGCCCACATACCTCTCTATGAATGAGATCAAGGAGATTAGATGCTCTTTTCTTCTTTGGATTGTAGGAACTGAAGGCCAAATTCCCTCACATACAGAAATCACAGGTCTTTTCTCATTCACTCTTAATATTATAGATATTCATGACTGTCATTAGTTTAGATATATTTTCCATGTCCATATGATTGATGTCACCCAATATTCGATGACACAGATTTTTTTCCTATTCAACAGTTAGGTAAAAAATGTTCTCTTTACTGTTGACCAGATATAAGTTTCCATTTATTATACAACCATTCGTGAGAGGATTCATGAATTTTCCTCCTATAGTACATCCATTCTGATTGAATGTCATATTAAGAACTGTGTCACAGAGCTACCTCACACTTAGAAGATTATGACACAGATCATCCACATAAAGGACTTAAATTTTCATCCACTCTCAATTCTCTATCTTAGTACTTCCACATACTTTTATCTTCAAGGCACCATCATTATCATACCTCACTATTCCATCGACCTTTTTCTTGGCATCCATTAATAGGTCTACATTACTTATCATGTGGGATGGACATCCACTGTAAAGAATCCAGGTACTATTATTCTTTGTAACCTTGAGGGCTTCTTCTGCAATAATGTTTTTTTTTTCAATTTTACACTTCTATTTCCATGAGTTATTATGTTCAGTATATGACACTGTTGGACTTGGAACTATCTCTTATATGTACATGGGTTCTTCATATTCATGATCTTCTTATAGAGGGGAAAACCTATATGCAAGGGAAATAGATTCTTGTTTATGAACATTGAATTTTCTATGACTTCTATATGAGTTTCCCATTTCACTCCACTACCTGCAATAATTAGCATAATGGACAATGTTAGAATAGTGAAAAAATATCCATAGAGAGTTTTTCTTCTAAAATAATTAGGATATGAATTTTTACTATTTTTTGACCTCCCATATCTTCTCCATTCAAATACCACCTTTCGTCTTTGTAATAAGACATGATATAGCCCAAACATCAACATAACTAACACTTCATTAGAGGAAGTGTCTTCTCACTACTATTTATCCTCTTTCCTTCTTATGTGGGATGATAGTTTGACACTGTTATTCCTGGAGGCTAGAGGATAGTCTTATGTTCTTATTTCATATTTAATTGTGTGTTTCTTTTTCTGCACTTATGGTGACTTTTCCTCATGTCCCACTTTTAGCTTACCTTTATTTTGGTCACCTTTATTTTTAGCATTTGTTGATTCGACCTCACAACTGATTCAACTTTTTCCCATGTAATTGAGTCTTTGATCATTAAAAATCATTTCAACTCCATTATAACCACGTTTTTATCTCCCCAATATCTTTGTATATGAGAACCTTCCAAATTTTATTTTCTTCCTAGATACTTTTGAAACTGATTCTATTTCATGTTTACTCTTAATTTTAACAACATACTCATCCAGACCCTCAGATGTCTTGGACCTTTCGTCTAGTCTGGATGTGAGGTCATATATGACCTTTTTCTAATCTTCAATTCATAGCTTCAGATCCACTACATCATTAGTTCTTTAATATATTTTAGGCTATACTTTCATAAATTCTCCCAGTTGTTCAATTTCAGATTCAAGATGATCAAAATATTTAGATGATTCTACTACAATTTATTTCCATTACTTGCGACTACTAAATTTAATCTTATGTATATGAACTTCATCCATATATTGAAACTTAGGATTAGAATTATTTTCCAACTGACTATCTCCACCATTATCTTCTGATGGTTCTGATTTTTCAACAGTGTCCATCATGGAAGAAATTTTTCCAGATTTAAATTCTAGTTTCTCTTTCTTATATAAATTTTTATCTACGTCATTTTCTTCATGAACAAAACATTTTTTCTATAATGTTTTTACAAATTTGAAGTTTCCCTTTTTGAAGATCATTTATTAGGCATCTTAATGTTTTCAACATCTCATTATTCATCATTAAATTTCCTTTGGCACTGACTGGCTATGTACCAAAGCTTAACACAATGAAAACATTACAAATATAGCTTGCCATCAAATTTTCTTTTTCATTTCATGAATTTCTTGTTAATGAGATAATGTATTTCTTTTTCCTCATTGTCCTTACCTCTACTATTTCTAGAAATTCTCAGTTTGTCTATATTTTTGAATGCCATTTCCTTACTCACATGAGTCTTAACATCTTCCAGTTTTACTCTCATTTCATATGCCAATACGATACATAGAAAATCATATATAGAGATCTTGGGGAGATCTATTTCCTCATGGGATGAAAACATTGAATTGTAAAGGGGTGTAAGTATTCTCAATATTTTCTTTACAATTTAAATGTATTTGATTTCTTCGACTAGTCCTCAAATTTCACCTACAACATTAGTAATTTGATTGAAGAAGGAGTCTTCATTCTCATCTGGGTGCATCTTCAAATCATCAAACCTATTGTGAAGTACATGAAGTTTCACCTCCTTCACATTTCTGACTCCTTCATTGAAATTTTCATGTTTTTCCCAGATAGACATTATTGAGGTGCTGCTCATCATCTTTAGATAAATTTGTTCTGAAATAGTGATGGTGAGAGCATTCTTCACCTTATCATCTGCATTATTAATTTTCCTGTCTATCTCAGTTATATCCATACCTGTTGAATCAATAACCTATATTATGTGTACAATATCATATAGAACTTCCATTATAAGAGATCTAAGTTGACATGTCATCATGTTCTTCCAAATCTGAAAACTACTTCTATTGAAGTGGGGTACTCCCCTGACATATTCATAAGTCCCCATGATGACCAAAATAGATCTAACACAAGAAACCTAGCTCAGATACCACTTGTAGGACCCCGAGACACCCTGAGTGGGGTGGGGTGAATCAGTGCGTCAAATTTTTCTTTTTAAAGTATCTAATCATGTTCCCAAATTGGTAAGAATGTATTAAAACTATACAATGGATATGAATACAAATGAAACAATAACATGAAAATAGACCACACAAAACTTTTACTTGATTCACCAAAAAGGGATACGTCTAAGGAGAATACATCAGTAGTGTGTCAATAATACCAAAATCCACTAATATTTAGTATTTTTTGGTATAAGAGTTTTAACATTGTCAATATATGTAAGGCAAAATGATCTTAAAATAATTTAGGGATAGCTCAGTGCTCCCTCGAAACACTTCCTTCGCCTCCCCCTTGCTCACTTAAATGGGAGATGTCTCACTCAGTTTATTGACTTGAGGGTCTCTTTAATAGATTTTCATTGAAGTCTTCATCTCAGCCCAGTATGAGACACTACTAGCATCGAAGTCCTGAATTGATTAACTTTAAGGAAATGATCACACAACCTAGATATTCAAAACCCCATAGTAATCATAACACCACACTTGCGTGTAATACCAAAACATGCTTGCAAGATTTTGGAATTTCCATGTAAGATGACTTTCACACAACCCCTATGTTCTTCCAAACTCTTATCTTTCGAAAAACTACTTAGAAGGGTTCACTTGGTCTTTTCAAACCAAAGTAATACCTTACATGAAAGAATATGACTTTTTCGCAATCCCTACTTTCCACGCAACCCTTATCTATTGAGTAACCATTATATTTCACGTAGTAGAGAAACCATATTTTTGTTGGAAAATTTGTAAGTCTCCCATTGCACAACCCCTACTTTCCACGCAACCCTTAGTAGAGGATTTTGACCTATTATTTAATTAAAAATTTATCTTAATCATTGAGTGTGAGAAGGCTCGAGCGATCTTCCAATTAAGATGATGAAATTAGTCTTTCAAGGGTTAAACTAACCATTTTTTAAATTTACTGTTATTTTATGTATTGTTTATGTGTAATGAAAAACTAAAAGCTAATAACTTTATAGTGGTGTTGAAATTGAATATTTCATTGAAATTTATCATAGTCTATTTGGATTTTTAAACCAATAAAGATGATGAATTTGTGATTATAGAGGGTAATATTCATGTGAAGCAAAATAAAGGTTATTTCTCAACTTTTGAATGTAGAGGAAGAGATTAATCATGCTGCTAAAAGTGAAAGACAATTAATATTAGGAAGAGAAGTGAAAAAACTTTTGGGAAGAGAATTATGGTGGGGTTTTTTCGAACTCCTTGAAGGAGTCATGTATTTTGTTTTCATTATGAAATTACTACTATAAAATTGGTTTATTGACACCAAGAAAATTGGGTGAAATAAGTCCTTTGACTATGTACTAATTCTAAATCCATTTTCAAGGAACCCGTGTGTAATGTACCAAAATTAACCAAGGTAAAGAATATTATTTGAGCCCTTTTCCATAAAAAGACCCTTGACACATGATGTGTGGTCTTTTGCAGGTCCTAATAAAAAATTAATTTTTTTAACTGTTGAGCGGTATTATGAAAAATAATTCATCATGCCTTAGCATAATTTATAAGGTTAAAAATAATTGATTGGAATAAAATAAATAAAAATATATTTAAATAAATAAATAGAAATGAATTTAGAATAAAAAAAGTAAAATAAAAAGTGGTCAGTAGAAAAATGGAAATGATTAAAAATTAGATTAACCCATTTTTATTATTTTTTGCTTTTCTCTAAATATTTTTATTTATTTTTATTTATTTATTTTTTTCCTTTTGATTCCTTTTCTTTTTATTTTTTTCCTCACCATTTTTTCTTTTCTTTCATTTTATTCTCACCACTCCTCTCCTTTTTCTCCCTTTGTGCGTTTCACCCCCTCCTCTCCAGGTGGTGAATCACCCCCATTGCCACTTTATAGTATTGTTTCACCTCCACATCCTCTCCATTTTCAATGACTTCATATGTAATTTGATGCTCTAGTTATGTATAATAGTAATAATTAAGAATCATTTAGTTTCATCCACTATCTACCACACAATATACCACATAACGTTTTTACCTGATATTGAGGTTTTTCTTAAATACTCCAATTTTATCAATTTTAGATAAAATCAATAGTTTTCATGGGGTGTAGGATATAGTATAATAATGAGGTAGGGAGTATGTATTCATTCGTATTTTTTTTTGATCTTTTAAATTCATATCTTTGTGCCACTCATTGATGCCAACTTGTGAATCCCTAATAATGTATATTAATTTTAATGAATTTGTTTTCCTTGATCCTCATATACTTGGTTTATAGAGAACCCCTTACTAGGTTTTTTATGTATTTTTGAACACTACTTTGGGTTATCCAATATAATTGGAATATTTAACTTTGGATTTGAGTCATTAAATTGTCAATTATGTGTGCATGTGTGATAATTTGGCTTCAAGTTTTAAATTGAATAAATTTTTTAGTATGAATCATAAAGCAAGAATTTTTTTCCATTGATTTTGTTTCACTAAATAAAATTTTCTATAAACATTTTTGTTATTTACAATTATTAAAGGTAGTTTCCTCTGCTTTCACTGATAATATTGAGTTCTGTTTAATATTATGCTACTATTTTTTGCTATGACTTTAGAACTTGAATAATTAGTTTGTATTACATTAAATGGTTAATTATATGGCTACAATAGTGATTGATGATTTGTGATATATATATATATATATTGTTCTATTTTTGTTTGAAATGAATTTAGGTTGGGGGAATAATGTGGGTCACATATTAAGAACCTGTAATTGGACTCTTCGTACTTGATATGTTACCACACAACGTGCCGGGAAAGTGATGCTTTAGGCTCTCCAAGAAAGGGATTTCCCCAGGATTTTTACTATACTATAGGGTAACACCAGTTCCCTAAGTGGAAATCGAGGATGGAACAATTGGAAACATGGGTACACCAAGACTCGGCTGATACTTGATCCCTTAGGTGCGATACTTGGGTCAGACTCTTGGTTACCATCCAAGAGTAATTTGTGGACTTTCAAAAGGATCACCTTGTATGTGGTCATGGTAGTGGATATAGTTGAATGGATGCACTATAGTGATTACTTCAGGTAGATAACAGACTCCACCTCTAAAACTTTCTTTAATAATATAAATGCTTGATATGATTTCAATGATGCTTCATAAGTTGAATTATGCTTGGTGATTCTTTTCTTGTGCATTTAGTGCACCTAGTTTAATATATGAATTAGACCAAAATACAAATCCAAATATTTGGGGTATTAATTTTTTGTTGGTCTATCAAATTAGTATATCCTTTAAATTTATATAAATTATACTCTACAAGGAATCTTATTGAAATGTCCAACTTCGGTTGAAATAGGTGGTATGGTATGGGTGTCCTCAAGAGAACCCAAACCAAGTTGTTGTTATATTTTTTATTTATTTAAGTTTCTTGTAGGTATTATATATATATATGAAACACTGGTTTCTATCTACAACATGAAATTGAAAGGTTTATACACTATGGGTGAGGACCTACTGATATTATATCTCAAACTTATCTCGGGTTCTTTTTGGTACACATGTAGACTTTATCTTCACAGGTATGAATACCAGGAAGCGTGCTGCTCTAGATGCTTTATTTCATTACTATTTCAGATGGATCTTAGGGGAATAGGATTGTCACGACTCGTCCTCGGGGCCCGTGCCGTGACTACCCCAAGCCCGCCTTCCATAGGCCAGGGGCTGGCAACTAGCACCAAGGCGTAATTCCCGGTAAAAAGGGAAGGCATTTCCTTTGTAAAGTAAACAAAAACCACATAACAAGAAAGAAGAAGTAAAAACTAAGTAAAAACTGGGTACAATAGTAAGTGTGGAAAAGTAAGTGGGCCAGAATACAAACCCAAACTGAAAGTAAAGTACAATTGGAAAGGGAAAACAAAAATTGAAAGTAAAGTCGTACCTATCGATCCTTTGTGGGTCTTGATGTAAAGACCCATAAAATTCAAGGAATTTTTTTTCTTAATTTTCTTTGTAATTTTACAAGAATGCAGTTTCTGACGGAACTTGATTCCGAGGCCCGGTGTGCCCAGAATCATTTTCCGAAGTTTAGCTTGGGTATGTTCGGTGAACGAACGAGCGGGTTTTTCTAACTTTTGAACCGATGCTCGGAATCGAATTCTGAGGGCACCGATGGAATAGCAGTGCCAATAATTGCTTAGAAACACCTTTTCTGGAGTTGCGTTTGCTTGGGTGTGGTTTTTAATTTTTTGGGGTTAAGTTAAGAAATAAAATAAAAGTGGTACAAATGGTTTTTACTTTATTTTGCTTAACTTAAGTTAAGTGGATGATGTGGGACCCACCATATCCTACCCACTTGGTAAGATATTTGTGAGGTGGGTCCCACATGATCCCCACCGTTTCTTTTATTCTAAGTAACGTACCCGCACCCCCTATTAATGAAGTCAACCCATGCATTTATTCTGGATAAGAAACGCCTCATTAATGTGGTGGTTTAAGTGTTGCATTTAATTCACATAACTATTTCTTTCGTATTTGAATTTTAAAACACAAGGCTTGTGAAATAAAAATAAGAAAACTCTTATTTTTATTAGCGGTGGTGTTGAGAGGCTAGGGAGAATTCTCAGGCTCTTGAAGTTATTCCTCCTCGATGAAGAACGCGAAGAACATGAAGAACGCGAAGAATGTGAAAAACGCCGGATCCTTGGAGATCGATGGTGCGACGTGACGTTCCTTCTTCCGCGACACTTCTTCCGCGACGCTCCTTCCGCGGCGCGACGATTCCCCTTCCGCGACGCCTTCTTCCGCGACGTGATTTTCCGCGACGAACCCTCGATCGACGACGCTTGAGGTAGGTATTTGATTCACTTAAATCTTTGTGATTTATACCCATGGCATATGTTTAAATATTTGTCGGAAGACTTTTAAAACCGCTAACACGGTGGGTGCGGACCAACGAACAAGTCCGAACCCACCGTCCCTTTGTTCTTGGTGTGCGGATCGGGGGGCGATGATGAAGCAGGCCGCGCCGGCATTGTGAGGTCTTTGCAGTGTAGAACCATTCTCGGGAGGTCCGTTGGCTAAGACGACAGGTAAATCCGACAACCGGAACTCGTCTGGTGGTCCGCGGAGCAATCCGCCGGCACGCGTCGCCGGAATGGCGATGCCAGCGGCCGACACCGGCTGGCCGTGGCGGCAGGCCGCAAGTCCCGCGACCGTGTGGGACTGGAGGAGGTGGGACGTGGCAACCAGCCGTGTCCGTTGGCAAGGGTGCCCCCCACGTGGGGCCGCGGTTTCGTCCAGGGGGGCGGTCCCCCCTTGCGCGGCCGCTGGGCCAGCGCCAGTGCGCCGGGCCGCGCCCAGGCCGGGCCGGGCCGTGCCTGCTGGACCAGGCCACGCCGAAGCGGGCCGGACCCGGACCCGGGTCGGGTCAACCCGGTTCGGGCCGACCCAGGGGGTACCGGGCCGGGTCGGACCGGGCCCGAACCCCCTAATACTGGACTTTTCGTTCTGTTGACCATATCTTGGGCTACAGACCTCCGATCGATGCACCGTCAGTTGCATAGCGATCCTTGGACCGAGACAGTCGTTTCGGTATATTACACTAAAGGTTTCAGAGTACTTTGAGTTCAGCCTGGTTGGTTCGTACACGAAACCAACCAGGCCCTCGGAGCAGAAACGCTTATAACTTGAGCTCTGGACGTCCGATTGACGTGCTGTCGACTTTGTTGGATTCCTCTAAGTGAGAAGGAAATTTTGGCTTACTGTGCTCGAGGTTTGGATGCAGTTGGAGTATTTTCGGGTTGGTTTTGACTTAAAAACCAACCGAGCCCCTAGGATGAAAAAGACAATAACTCTCAGACCGGGCGTCTGATTGACGCGCCCTTTGTGACGTTGAGTTCCTGTTGACGATACGGAACTTTTGGATACATAAACTCTGTACTATATGTCAGTTGATGTATCAGCCCCTCGGCTTGTGGAGCGGACCCTCCCGAACGAGCATGCTGTGTGCGGGAACCCTAGAGCTGGCTGCGACTGCGTCGACGATGACGAATGTGCAGAAATCCACCGTGGATTCAACGACGACGACTACAACACTTAGTGATCCTACGTTGATTAGTGATACCAATCCTGTGTGGGTTAGATCCTGTGTGGGTCAGCGCTCAGTGGTTCTGTGTGGGCCAGCGCCTACAGATCCTGTGTGGGTCTGATCCTGTGTGGGTCATTGCGGGGGTTAGTTACCTATCGATCCTGTGTGGGTCAGATCTTTTGTGGGTCATTGCGGGGGTTAGTTACCTATCGATCCTGTGTGGGTCAGATCCTTTGTGGGTCATTGCGGGGGTTAATACCTATCGATACTTTGTGGGTCTGACGGCTTAGATGAATCAGTGGCTACATCTGATCATCTCTATCGTCATACGAAGAAGTATACCTGTGTGAGCTGAATCTTGTTTTGCTTTCCTATGTGGATTTTGTTGTGCTGTCCTGTGTGGATTAAGTTTTGCTTTCCTGTTTGGACTGGTTTGTACTTGGGCTTGGATGTTGGAGTTGAACGAAAATTGATGACTTAGGTATATGTATAGGCATATACCTAAGTAGTGTCGGATGTTACTTCGTGATTGTATCTTTCCTATGTGGATTATCCATTGTAGATTCTGGGAGACCTTCGGGGGTCTTGGGGTCCCTACTGAGTAGCTTATACTCACCCCTGCATGGGCTATTCCCGCACTACGTTGTTTTGGTTGCAGACGACGGACAACGCTGATCGTGGTTGAGGTACGAGGAGAAGGTCAGTACCTAGAGGTGGATCACTGGGCAGGACGTTCACAGAGCAGATGGCTAGACCCGAGGAGCTGTGGAGGCTATCTGTACCCACCCTTCAGGTGGGACTTCTAGTGGACGGCTCAAGGCTGCAACTTTACTTTCAGTTGCTGTTTTCCCTTTCCATTTGTACTTTACTTTCAGTTTGGGTTTGTATTCTGGCCCACTTACTTTTCTTCACTTACTGTTGTACCCAGTTTTTACTTAGTGTTTACTTCTGCTTGCTTGCTCTGTGGTGTTTGTTTACTTTACAAAGGCAATGCCTTCCCTTCTTACTAGGAATTATGCCTTGGTGCTAGTCTCCAGCCCTGGCCTTTGAAAGGCGGGCTTGGGGTAGTCACGACACGGGTCCTGAGGACGGGTCGTGACAAATTGGTATCAGAGGAGTTCGGTTCTACCGCAGAATTCAGGACTCTGATCTTTTTCTATATGAAGAAATAGTGTTATGAGTATTAAGTGTGGTTATCAGTCCAGTGAGTCCAGTGTTGGTGCGGTGGCCGACGTATCTGTACACCAGGACCCTGACTTCTGATTTCTGACTCAATGCATGAAAACATTGATTGCTTGTGTGTTTCAAGTTTTCTGTGTGATTACTTTGTGTCAACTCACCAGGTATACTGTTTGACCATGGAGCACCTGTTTTCTTTTAGGATGACCCCACGATGGCAACCATCTAGGGTTCTGAGATTTGTGCGTAATGACAGCCCACCGAGCAATGAGGCCTCGGTATATGGCCCTTTGATAGCAGAGGCACCGGCGGTACCTCTACCCGCTGATCCACCGATGCTACCCACCTCAGCCGCTGACAATGCACGTCGCCTTAGTGCACTGCATTAATTCCAGCATCAGGGACTGCCCAGGTTCCATGGGGAGATGGACTCCCAGGAAGCCGAGGACTGGATGGAGGCAGTTGTACGAGTTTTTAGGTTAGTGAGGACACCAGCAGACCTCATGGTGATCCTCGCAGCGAGCCTCCTGCACGCGGCAGCAGACAGATGGTGGATCTTGATGCTCCAGGTGCACGATGAGGCATCTATCCTCTGGACATACCTTGAGAGCCTCTTCCTCATGGAGTTCGTCCCAGCCACCCTCCATGCGATGTGCATCCAGGAGCTTTTACAGCTGTGGTAGGGCAGCTTGACGGTCGCCCAGTACTCGACGAGATTTACCGATCTCTCGCGCTATTCGACAGACATGGTACGTGACCCCTTCTTCCGGGCTTAGACCTTTGAACAGGGATTGAGGCATGAGATTAGGGAATTGCTGATCTCCCTCAGCATTCCGAAACAGGTAGGGGTACTGAAAAAAGCCCTTCTGATCGAGAGCTTCCTTGCTGAGCCTGCATCAACAGCGAGACCTACCGCAGAGCAGCACGTAGCAGAGTCTTCTACAGCAAGAAGTCGATGGATGACTCATGGGTCTAGGCAGACTAGACCCTCAGGTAGACGACTTCAGGACACTCACTCAGCAGTGTAGGGCACTCAGCGTGGAACCTGTCTTTCGAGAGGCAGACAGTGCTACGCATGCGGCGGGCAGGGCCACATGGCTCGTGACTGCCCGACCTTCCGTGCCGAGGAGCAACAGACGGTTGAGGGTCCACCCAGGCAGAGGTAGAGGGTCGACTGTGGCGGTCTGAAGGGAGCAGGAGGATGAGGCAGAGGATCTGGCCGAGAAGCAGGTGGTGGGCGACGCTTTGAGGCTCTACCACCACCACCACCAGGAGGCCCACCCTGACCACAGGGAGCTGGCGGGCAGAGATAGGCACAGCTTTAGGAAGCGGAGGCCTACGACCACGGCGCACTCGAGATTATTTGAGGTACTATCTATGTCTATTCCACCCTTGCTGCAGTTCTTATAGACACCTGAGCGAGTCATTCTTTCATAGCCGCTTCCCTTGTTCAGAGCTCGGAGATTTCGACAGAGCCGTTGGCTCGATCCTTATGTCTAGAGACTCCTATGGGAGCAGACTCGACGATTACACACTAGTGCCGAAAGTGTGAGCGTACTCTAGGAGGCGAGATCTTCTTCTAGGATCTTCTTGTAGTGGCGTCGAGGCCTTATGACGTCATCTTCGACATGGATTGGTTATCTACAGTCCATGCTCAGATTGACTGTATTAGGCACAAGGTGCGATGTGTACGCACCGAAGGGAGTAGGTTCACCTTCACCAGCGATAAGGGAGCCTTCACAACACAGGATGGAATCACGCAGAGGAGAGGACATCCCATCACTTATCAGTTGGCTAGCCTCATCCTAGGAGCAGTTGACGTGCAGAGTCCTGGTTTTGCTGTAGTGGTGGATCAGTATGCAGATGTTTTCCTCGATGACATCCCAGGGCTACCTCCTCACAGAGAGGTAGAATTTTATATTGACTTATACCCCGGGAAAACCCCGATATCCACCCCATCATATCAGATGGAACCCTCCAAGTTTCGGGAGCTACGGGTACAGTTGGAGGACTTGTAGGGCAAGGGATTCATCCGACCCAGTGTTTCACCCGGGGCTTCCCCGATATTGTTCGCCAAGAAGGCGGATGAGAGCTTGCGACTTTGTGTCGACTATCGTCACCTGAACCAGGTGACAGTGAGGAACAGGTATCCGCTACCGAGTATTGATGACCTCTTCGATCAGCTCAAGGGAGCACGGTGGTTCTCGAAGATAGACCATAGATCAGGCTATCATCAGCTTAGAGTTCGGGATGAGGACGTGCAGAAGACGACATTCAGATGTCGGTATGGCCACTACGAGTTCTTGGTTATTCCATTCGGCGTAACCAATGCTCTGGAAGTGTTCATGGGCCTCATGAACAGGATCTTTCAGCCATACCTAGATCAATTTGTCGTGGTCTTCATTGACGACATTTTGATATACTCGACCACTAAGGAGGAGCACGCCTACCACTTGTGGGTTGTACTAGACACACTCCGAGACCACCAGCTTTATGGAAAGCTCTCGAAGTGTCAGTTCTGGATACGTGAGGTCCACTTCTTGGGACACGTCATCTCTGAGGTGGGAGTTGCGGTGTATCCTGCGAAGATCGAGGCAATGCTAGCTTGGGAGCCACACATGAGCGTGACGGAGGTGCGGAGTTTCTTGGGACTAGCTGGATACTACCGGAGATTTGTGCCAGACTTCTCTAGAGTTGCGGCACCACTCTCAACTTTGATGAAAAAGGGGAAACCCTTTGTGTGGTTAGACAGATATCAGCAGAGCTTCCAGGATCTGAGACAGAGATTGAACAACGCACCTATCTTGAGGTTACCGGAGGAGGGAGTTGGGTACATAGTCTAATGCGATGCATCAGGGACTAGACTCGGATGTGTCCTAATGCAGGAGCGGGCAGTGATCGCCTATGGATCACTCCAGTTGAGGTCACACGAGTAGAACTACACTACCCATGACCTGGAATTAGCAGCAGTGGTCTTCGCTCTGAAGATGTGGCGAAACTATCTGATGGGAGAGCGTTTCATAGTCTATTCTGACCATAAGAGTCTCAGGTACATCTTCTCTCAGAAGGACCTGAACCTGAGATAGCGGCGATGGATCGAGTTCCTCCAGGACTATGAATTTGAGATAGTATATACTCCTGGGAAGGAGAACGTAGTAGCCGATGCTCTCAGCAGGAGGACGGGCATTCAGCTACTTGGGGAGGCGACAGAGCAGCTAACCGCTTTGCATATATCCTTCATGGATAGAGATGGAGCAGACTTTCTTCAGTCACTCACAGTCACTCCTCAACTGCTGCAGTGGGTCAGAGAGGCACAACATGGGGACGCCGACTGTGAGACGCGACATGTGAAGATTTCCTCAAGACAGGAACCTGATGGTTTCTCCTTTGGAGGAGAGCACGATGTCCTTTTCAGAGGACGTACCTTGGCACTAGTTGCTTTACGGGAGGATGTGTTGAGGGAGTTTCACACTTCCCCTTTGGCGGTACATCCTGGAGTGGTGAAGATGTACCAGGATCTCAGACGACATCACTGGTGGCCGGGCATGAAGAAGGCTTTGGCGGAGTTCATTTCTCGATGTCTCACCTGCCAGTAGGTGAAGGAAGAGCACCAGGTACTATCAGGCTTGGTACAAACCTTGGAGGTCCCGAAGTGGAAGTGGGATGGAATATCTATGGAATTCATGACTGTACTTCCACGCACTTCCAGAGGTCACAACTCCATTTGGGTGATTTTCGAACGACTCACCAAGTCGGCACACTTCTTACCCATCAGAGAGCAGGGCTCAGTGGAGAGCTTGGGACGTCTCTACGTTCATGAGATTGTATGGCTTCATGGTGTGCCATCATCTATCATCTCCAATTAAGATGCTCGCTTTACTTCCTGGCTTTAGAAGGGGTTACAGGAGGCATTTAGGACGCAACTACGTCTGAGCCTCGCATTTCACCCTCAGACGGATGGTCAGATGGAGAGGACCATTCAGACTCTTGAGGACATGCTCCGCGCATGTTTCCTCGACTATGGTCACAGCTGGGAGGACCACTTACCCTTGGTGGAGTTCGCGTACAATAACAACTACCACTACACCATCGGGATGGCACCATACGAGGTGTTGTATGGTCGACCTTGCAGATCTCCTATGTGCTGGACAGACCCTTGGGAGTCAGCACTAGTGGGACTGGAGATGGTCCAGGCCATGACAGAGAAGGTCCAGGTCATCCCGGAGCGGATGAGGACAGATCAGATCTAGCAGAAGTCTTATGCAGATAGGAGACTGAGGCCACTGGTGTTCGAGGATGGCGACCACGTCTTCTTGCGGGTCTCACCTTGATGTGGATTACAGAGATTTGGCCGAGGCAGAAATTTGTCTCCACACTTCATTAGACCATTCCAGGTCCTCAGCAGGATTGGAGAGGTGGCTTATCTCCTGGCTCTACCACCTCAGTTGCACCAGGTGCACGACGTCTTCCACGTATCTTAGCTGAGGAGATACGTGCACGACTCGACGCATATCATTGACCATGGGGAACTGGACGTTGATGATGGGGTGACTTATGCGGAGGTCTCGGTAGAGATCGAGGATCAATAGGAGCGGGTCCTATGTGGACGGTTGATTCCTCTAGTGCGCATCAGAGGGCAGCACGAGAACCTCCAGGAGATCACTTGGGAGCAGGAGGCTCAGATGTGTGCTCAGTACCCACATTTGTTTCCCTAGTTTATGATGTATCTTTACGGGGACGTAAATCCCTGAGGTGGGAGTGATGTAAAGACCCGTAAAATTCAAGGAAATTTTTTTCTTAATTTTCTTTGGAAGTTTACAAGAACATAGTTTCTGACGGCACCTGATTCCGAGGACCGGTGTGCCTGGAATCATTTTCCTAAGTTTAGCTCAGGTACGTTCAGTGAACGAATGAGAGGGTTTTTCTAACTTTTGAACCGGTGCTCAGAATTAAATTCCGAGGGCACCGATGGAATCGCAGTGCCGATAATTTCTTATAAACACCTTTTCCGGAGTTGCCTTTTCTCGGGTGTGGTTTTTAATTTTTTGGGGTTAAGTTAAGAAATAAAATAAAAGTGGTACAACTAGTTTTTATTTTATTTTGCTTAACTTAAGTTAAGTGGATGATGTGGGACCCACCATATCCTACCCACTTGGTAGGATATTTGTGATGTGGGGCCCACACGAGCCCCACCGTTTCTTTTCTTCTAAGTAACGCACCCGCACCCCCCTATTAATGAAGTCAACCCATGCGTTTATTCTGTTTAAGAAACGCCTCATTAATGTGGCGGTTTAAGCGTTGCATTTAATTCACTTAACTGTTTCTTTCGTATTTGAATTTTAAAACGCAAGGCTTGTGAAATAAAAATAAGACAACTCTCATTTTTATTAGGGGTGGTGTTGAGAGGCTAAGGATAATTCTCAGGCTCTTGAAGTTATTCCTCCTCGATGAAGAACGCGAAGAATGCGGAGAACACGAAGAACGCGAAGAACGCCAGATCCTTAGAGATCGAAGGCACGACGTGACGTTCCTTCTTCCACGACGCTGCTTCCGCGATGCTCCTTCAGCAACGCGACGATTACCATTCCGCGACGCCTTCTTCTGTGATGTGATTTTCCGCGATGAACCCTCGCTCGACGGCGCTTGAGGTAGGGATTTTATTGAATTAAATCTTTGGGATTTATACCCATGGAATGTGTTTAAATATTTGTCGGAAGACTTTTAAAACTGCTAACACGGTGGGTGCGGACCAAAGAACAAGTCTGAACCCACCGTCCCTTCGTTCTTGGTGTGCGGATCGGCGGGCGATGATGAAGTAGGCCACGCGGGCGTTGTGAGGTCTTCGCAGTGTAGAACCGGTCCCAGGAGGGCCGTTGGCGAAGACGACAGGAAAATCCGACCACCGGAGATCGTCCGGTGGTCCTTTGAGCAATCCGCCGGCGCGCCTCGCCGGCATGGCGGCGCCGGTGGCAGGCCGCAAGTCCAGCGACCACGCTGGACCAGAGGAGGCAGGACGCAGAAACTGGCCACGTCTGTTGGGAGGAGCGGCCCCCACGTGGGGCCGTGGTTTCGTCCAGGGGGGCGGTCCCCCCTTGCGTGGCCGGTTGGCCAGCGCCAGCGCGTCGGGCCGAGCCGCCCAGCCAGACCGCCAGGCCGGGCCACGCCCACGACGGGCCGCGCCAACTGGGTCGGGCCATGCCTCAGCAGGCCGGACCCAGACTCGGGTCGGGTCGATCCGGTTAGGGCCGACCCAGGGTGTACCGGGCCAGGTCGGACCGGGCCCGAACCCCCTAATACCAGACTTTTCGGTCTGTTTCCCATAACTTGGGCTACAAACCTCCGATCGACACACCGTAAGTTGAATAGAGATACATGGATCGAGACGATCATTTCAGTATATTACACTCAAGGTTTCAGAGTACGTTGAGTTTGGCCGGGTTGGTTCGTACACAAAACCAACCGGGCCCTTGGAGCGGAAACACTTATAATTTGAGCTCCGGACGTCCGATTGACGTGCCGTTGACTTTGTTGGATTCCTCTAAGTAAGATGGACCTTTTGGCATAGTCCACTCGATGTTTGGACACAGTTGGAGTATGGTCGGGTTGGTTTTGACTTAAAAACCAACCGGGCCCCTGGGATGAAAAAGCCAATAACTCTCAGACCGGGCGTCCGATTGACACGCCGTCTGTGATGTTGAGTTCCTGTTGACGATACAGAAATTTTGGATACATCACCTCCGGACTATATTTCAGTTGATGTATCAGCCCCTCGGCTCATGGAGCGGACCCTCCCGAACGAGCTTGCTGTGTTCGGGAACACTAGAGCTGGCTGCGACTGCGACGACGATGACGAATGTGCAGAAATCCTCCGTCGATTCGACGATGACGACTACAACACTCAGCGATCCTACATGGATCAGTGCTACCGATCATGTGTGGGTCAGATCCTATGTGGGTCAGCGCTCAGCGGTCCTGTGTAGGCCAGCGCCTACAGATCCTGTGTGGGTTCGATCCTGTGTGGGTCATTACGGGGGTTAGTTACCTATCGATCCTATGTGGGTCAGATCCTTTGTGGGTCATTGATGGGGTTAGTTACCTATCGATCCTGTGTGGGTCATTGAAGGGGTTAGTACCTATCGATCCTTTGTGGGTCTGACGGCTTAGACGAATCAGTGGCTACATCTTATCATCTCTATCATCATACGAAGAAGTATACCTGTGTGAGGTGAATCTTGTTTTGTATTCCTATGTGGATTGTGTTGTGCTATTCTGTGTGGATTACATTTTTCTTTCCTATGTGGACTGGGTTATACTTGGGCTCGGATGTTGGAGCCGAACAAAAATTGATGACTCAGGTATATGTATGGGCACATACCTAAGTAGTGTCAGATGTTATTTTGTGATTGTATCTTTCCTCTGTGGATTATCCTTTGTGGATTCTGGGAGACCTTAGGGGGTCTTGGGGTCCCTACTGAGTTCCTTATACTCACCCCTGAACGGGCTATGCCCACACTACGTTGTGTTGGTTGCAGATGACAGACAACGCGGATCGTGGTTGAGGTACGAGGAGCAGGTCAGTACCCGGAGGTGGATCACTGGGTGGGATGTACACGGAGAAGACAGCTAGAACAGAGGAGCTGTAGAGGCTATCTGTACCCACCCTTCAGGTGGGACTTCCAGTGGACAGCTCGAGGCTATGGATTTACTTTCAGTTGCTGTTTTTCCTTTCCATTTGTACTTTACTTTCAGTTTGGGTTTGTATTCTGGCCCACTTACTTTTCCGCACTTACTGTTGTACCCAGTTTTTACATAGTGTTTTATTCTGCTTGCTTGCTCTGTGGTGTTTGTTTACTTTACAAAGGCAATGCCTTCCTTTCTTACTAAGAATTATGCCTTGGTGCTAGTCGCCAGCCCCTGGCCTATGGAAGGCGGGCTTGGGGTAGTCACGGCACGGGCCCCGAGGACGGGTTGTGACAAGGATCAAGCCTATGTTCAAGATTCCATTTAATTGTTTCTATTTGGTCTTTTGGTAATTTTTTTAGCATGAATCCTATGCTTGTACCTCATACCCTTTAAATTTTATTTATTTTCTTTTGGAATCATAAATTGGTATCATTATGGAATGTATTACGACTATTCTACTTCCACATTTATTGTTTATTATGTTGCATCATTTATCTAATTCTGCTACTGTTTACATTTTCTCTATGATATTTCTATTTTTATATTTATTATATACCTCTGTGAAATACCTTATCCTATGAGGGAATAGTCTCACCACAAACTTACCCAAGGCCCTCGCTGCTAGTTGGCAGCCACTTCCATTTGGGGAGATGTTCTAGAGGTCTTGTCACCCACCATCTTGGGGCCAGATTTAGTGGCACTCGATGTAGGATGCTAAAAAATAGTATCATAGGAGTTATCTACATTTTTTATTACTATTTGGGTTATCCATGAGGCTTGGACAAAGGTATTTGGACTTTTCCCTATGCTTGGACGTAGCTAACCCATGTACAGGGGAAACCCAAATTTCTGTGGTTGAGATTTTAGTTATTGACTGTTCCATTTATTGTTGATACGACATCACCATTGGGTGACACACTTGATTTATGATATTGGTGGTATTATTATGATTGAGATGTTGATTTTGATTATTTAATCCCAATTATATGAGGGAATTTCATTTAACTGCATCTTATTAGGCACCATAAGGATTAAAATGACATTTATATTTCCATTCCATATGTAATTTTAGCGCACATCTTCATGTTTTCATGTGGGTGTTGTTGTGTTTCATTGTAATTTCTTACAGTATTTGTTGGTTATAAATATAAAGTGTGTATATGTATTAGGGGTCCTTCTTAGACCTCTTCTCTTTCTATCAAGACCTGGATCTCAAAGTGAAATGTTTATTGTGTAAAACTGAGAGGCAGGACATGTTCCTACCCTCTTAACTTTATTTCCTAACCTATTATGCCTTTTTTTGGAAGGCATTTCACCTTCCGTTTTCTTTACTACTCCGTTAGTTGTTTACCTATTATGTAATATAATATAGTTTAATGTGTTCATTTAGAAATTATGGACCAATGCTGTCATGATGTCTTCATGAAGTGTGCTAGGAGAGTAACAATGAGAACATTATAATGTTTGTTTGTCTGGAACAACCTATAGTTATTCTTGTAGAACCATCTATAGTTTATCTTATAGTTCCTCCCATAGAACCTCCTCTTAATATTTCATTTAGTACTGATGCCCAGTTCAGGGATAATCTTCTCAGGTTCATATAGTCATTTTAGAGTGTTCCCAAGCCTACCTCGACTATGGAAGATCATACGAGGGACTTTCTATGGTAGAATCCTCT
Source organism: Viscum album (assembly GCA_963277665.1). Lineage (NCBI taxonomy): Eukaryota > Viridiplantae > Streptophyta > Magnoliopsida > Santalales > Viscaceae > Viscum > Viscum album. The sequence continues at coordinate 102,470,930 of OY728159.1, forward strand.
CACTTTCTCAAGGTATGTTGGTTCCAATGCTACAGATTCATGGATAGAATCCATGAAATTCATATTTGACCATCAGGAGATGATTTTATAATTAATGGTTATACTTTTTATTTTTATGCTTCATGACTTTGATTTGAATTTGTGAGATTTCATTACGTAGGTAATCCAACCATGAGACTTGGTTTGGACAGATGTATAGAGAGATTTCTATGACCACTTTTCCACTAGACTTTTGGAAAAGATTATACCAGAGAGCTCTTGCATCTTGAGCATGGATCTATGATAGGGTTAGAGTATTTTACTTATTTCACTAAGCTCCATCAATTTTCTCCATCTTTGATGAGTCACATAAAGATGATTGTGAGATTATTTGACGATGGAATGGGATATTTTAGAAACATATAGGTGAAAATATTTCATTTTTATACCATTATAGATATCATGAATCATTCCATAATTTTAGAATAAAATCTCAAGGAAGTTGATCCTGTGAGTTTGGCTGGTTTAGTTCCAAAGTAGGGAATTTTTTTTAGGTAATAAAAGTACCATTTTTATGGTTCATGTGGGGGATATTCTGTCCAAATTACATATAATTATAGAACAATAATATTTCATCTATGTGGTAGGATCATCCATAAGAATTTACAAAGCATGATGAATCGAATGGAGTGACGAGCTTGTAGAAATATGGGCCACCTTCAGGGTTTATGCCATTTTTTCCCTTCATAATCCTGTAGTATAGGATCCATAATACTACCTCCATCAGGTATGGGATATTCAAATCCACACTAGGTTGGGACTTCATTTTCAATACACCAATCAGGACGAGGCAGTAGAGGTCCTGGCCAAAACATCCATGTTCCAGAACACCAATGTTAGCTTAGTGGACCTGTTTAGGCTAGTCAAGTGGAATATCAGGGCCGACGATCAGGCCATATGTATTCAGTTTAGCTAGTTCTAGTGGAGTGGAATCAAGGGACCTCTATGGATTGAGGTAATATCCTTGTATCCTCAACATAAGTTTTCAGCTTTTTTGATACTTGTGTTTCAAAATCATTCATATCTAATACAACTATTGAAATTTTTGTCCTTGAAGCCGGTTAATTTTTCATTTTTATGTATCTAGAAACACCTTTAGGGATCATAAAAGAGGGAATATTCCAATTCCAGGAGTTCCCTATAATATAGGCATATACCATTTCTTCAGTAATTTCATCGTCATTAAGATGAATGGATTTTATGTCATTACCATTATGGACTGGATTGTTCTTTATCATACTCAAGTGGATTGCTATAGTTTTCAATGATCCTTTACAACACATGAGAGAAACATGTATATACAAAAGGGAGAATGATATATCTATGAAGATCAAGATGGACATAAACATTTTGGTATGGGAAGAGTGACAGTAGATTTACCAAATCTCTTTATGAGTGATCATGGAACATGATTAGTAGAATTCCTTCCCATTCCGTATCATTTCAGGGATGTATACCCTAATGTTTTTTCAAGAATACCACATGTGAGGAAAGTTGATTTCACTATCGAGCTAGATACAGATGTGTAATTAGTGTCCATTACACCATATAGGATGAACCCAATAGAGCAATACAAACTCTAGAAGTATCTTGAAGATCTTGAGGCTAAGGTTTTCATCAAACCTATAACATCGTCATGGGGATCAACAATCATTTTTTCTTAGAAGATGTTTAGTACCCTCATATTGTGTGTGTATTACTATTGGATCAACTAGCATAAAATAAATAATCAATATTCATTGCCTCATTTATATGACATCTTCGACCAACTTCGAGGAGAAATTATTTTCTCCAAGGTCGATCTAAGGCGGGACTATCATCATGTGCATGTTCAAAAACTATATATACAATGTAATAATTTCCAATGTAGGTATAACTATTAGGATTTTTTGGTTATGATGTTCAGTCTGATGAATATGATAGAAGATTTCATGGCTTTGAGGAATCTTGTTTTCCATCTGTATCTTGATTCCTTTGTGGTAGTCTTCATAGATGGTGTCATGGTGTATTCACGCTCTTGACATGACCATGCATCCCATATTGAGATCATGTTGGGTACACTAAGAAATCACCAGCTATATGAGATGATCAATAAATTATACTTTTAGATCAATAAGGTTCACTTTTTAGGTCTTATCATATCTGAGGCAGGCATACTAGTTGACCCTAAAAAGTGAGCAGAACAGTTTCCTAAGAACATCTCAAGATTGTGTTGACATACACAACTTCTTGGGACTTGCTCGATTTTACAAAAAATTTCATCCAGGATTTCTCTTGCATAGAAGTGCCTCTTTTGACTCTAACTAAGAATGTTGTGCAATTCATCTAGTCTGATGTTTTTGAAAAAGTTTTTTAGAAGTTAAAGGGAAGACTAACCTCATCTATGATCCCTATTATTCCTAATTCATACAGATGACATACTTTTTACTATGATGCTTGAAGATTTTGACTTAGTGAAGTTCTATAATTGGGTGATCAAGTCATAGCATATTGATCCCTATTGCAGAGGCCTCATGAGTGGAACTATCCTATGAATAATAACAAAGTAGAAACTGTGGTTAATGATCTATTTTGTTGGAGACACTACTTGTTGGAAGAAATAATCGTTGTTCACACAGATCATAAAAGCATGAAATATATCTCCACACATCAATACATAAATTTGATACATCATAGGTTGGTTGAATACCTACAGTCATTTTCCTTTTATCTTTCTTTTACTAATGGAAAGGGTAATTCAATGGATAATGATTTGAGTCCCATAATGTAAACACAATCCATCCAGGTAGCCATGAATGAGTGAAATATGATGGATTTGTTTTCTGATTTTCATATGGACGTTCTGGAGAATTGTGGGAAACCAGCTCTAATAGATCTTGTAGTGAAATACCTTTATCTGGAGAGAGTATGCCTTTGATGATAATCTGATCTATATGGGCTTGTTTTGAGGTATAGAATCACTGGAGAGAACCCCCCCCCCCTGATTGGGTTGTTGATGGAAGTGAAGCTCTTCTCTACTGTGGCTGTATATGGGTGCCTTATGATAATTGGGAAGAGATTATGAGGTAATATCATGCCTCAATTAGGGTAGTTCTTCTTTGATTTACCAAGATGTACATAGATGTGCATTATTAGTTCTGATGGACATGAATGAAGAAGAAGATATAATGTTTCATCACTAAGTGATCCACCTATTAACATGTGATGGCAGAGCGTCGAGGATCTGCTGGACTTCTACATCCTCTATCCATTCTTGAGTGGAAATTGAATGACATCAACATGGATTTCATTGCAATATTTCCAAGATATCCTTGAGGAAGTGATGTAGTATGGGTGATCGTTGATATGTTGACAAAAGTCATGCACTTCCTACTTATCTGTGAGACCTTCTCCATTGATGAGTTAGGGGGAATTTATATTCAAGATATAGTTTGACTTCTTTGACATCCCCGTTTTATCATGTCAAACATACACACCCATTTCACATTGAGATTATGGAAAGGGTTTTTGAAGGCATTGAGTTCATAAGTGATTTTGAGTATCTCATATCTCCCCCAGAGAGATGGGCAGTCCGAGTTAACCATTCGGGTGTTATAGGATATGTTCTGGGCCTATATCCATGATTTTGGTGGTTCTTGGGAAAAAATATATCTCTAATTGAGTTTTCCTATAATAATAGATTTTAGGAATAAATTAAAATGGCTCCAAATGAATCCATATATGGTAGGTTGTGTCTTTCACCTCTATGGTTACTCGAAGTAGGCAATGTAACTCTTATGGGTCCTCATCACGTTCATGATACATGTGGGAAAGTCCAATTAACTCAGAAGTTTATGGATGTAGTACATTACAGAGAAAATTATTATACTGATTTTCCTTGTCGACCACAAGAGTTTGAGGTGGGACCTTGGGTGTTTCTATGTGCTTTTCTAAGGTGGGGTCATTAGCGAATCCAGGGATAAGAAAAGTTATTGCAAAGATATGTTAAGCCATCAGAGATAGTGGAGATAGTTGGGTTAATAGCCTATTGGTTTTATGCTCTATAGGTTTGGGATTTTCCCAGGCTTTCAACTACATTGTTGGATGACACCAGTTTCGTATGGGGAAACCAAGGACGAACCCGTTGGAAACATGGACATGCCAAGCCTCGGCTGATACTTGGTCCCTTAGGTGCGATACCTGAAATTGACCCATGGTTACCATCCACAAGCGATACATGGACTTTTGAAAAGGTCTCCGTGGACTTTCTCATGGAATTTGATATAATTGAAGGGAATTACCATAGAGATACCTTAAGGATGAGATGAGACTCCTCTGAAATTTTCATTATTAATATAAATGCTGAGATAATTTTATTAATACAGTATAAAATTTCTTCATGATTTATGATGCTCCTATTATGCATTTAGTTCACCAATTTGGACCTATGTATTATACCCAATGTCAATGCACAAGCATTGGGTATGCCTTTTTCATTTTTCTATCACATTACTATGGAATTGCTATGAATATATATTCTACCTTACTAGGTATCTCATTCAGACATCCATCTTAGGCTGAAGCAGGTGGTATGGTATGGGTGTCTTCTTGGGAAGCTAGAATAAGTTAAAATTATTTTTTTTATTTACTTATGTTTCTTGAATTATCTATATACGCAATACTTATATTTGTTTACATCATGAAATAGAATGATCTAGACACCGTGGGTTCCGACCAACCAAGATTATATCTCACACACTCCTCAGGCAACATTTTGTACCTAAGTAGATGTCGTGTTCGTATGTATGGATACAGGTATGTGTGGCACTCAGGATTCTTGTTTGATCTACTATTTTGAATTGATCTTGGGGGCAGAGGGATGAGCTTATTCTTGAGTTGTTGTGTCATTGTTTTTTCTCTCGTATTTTAGTAGTTTTATTATCTTTAATCTATGATCGTACCCCGTACCCCGTACCCCAACACTTTTATTTATTTACTTTTCACGTCATACATTGAAATAATCATGATATATGTTATTACTATTCAGCTTCTGCAGTTATTGATTATTTAGTTGGGTCATTTATCTACTTCTGATACTATCTACATTTTCACTATGCTTCAGCTATTATTATATATTGTATTTACCACTATGTAATACCTTATCTTATGAGGTGATAGTGTCCCCACAGACTTACCCAAGGCCTTCAATACTAGTTGGAATCCTCTAGCATTTGGGGAGATGCAGTTGAGGTATTGTGGACCACCATCATGGGCCCCAGTACAGTGGTACTCGGGGTGGGACTCTACGCCATGGAAAATTTTGGCGTAACTGTAGGTCTACAACCATGATCATACTATGATCATAATAGTATCTCTACTACCATGAGTCATGATATTTGTAGTATAGTAACTTTTACGATTGATTACCATAGTAGTTAGTCTCAACGAAAAATAAATTTTTAAAATATAAAATTAGTATGATATTTAAAAAAATATTTATTATTTACATGTTATTTATTATATCTTTTTTTTCATTTTTTTCATTAATATTTTTAAGACACGTATATTTCAAAGGAGGTCACAAATCCATACACAACTCTCATTTAATAACCCTTAACTCCAAAATCCCTGACCAACTACTCAGAAGGAATTATCTCATTATTGTTTCATAAAGCATTGTACTAAACTTATTGTTGAAACACAATGAATTAATCGAATAATACAAAAATATTGATGAATAATTAATTATTAGTGTTTTTAAACATTTTTTATTAAATATTAATAATTTAATATTACTAACCCTAAATTAATAATTATCAATAACTAATTAGTTGTAGTTAATATATTGGAAATTTGTAGTTAAATAAAAATCAATGATCTGTAATAAATAAAAAATAACAGCTAATACATAAAAATTAATATATCATAATTGATAATTAATAATTAAAACATAATAAGAAATAATAAATTGAAATAATTATTAATTATTAAGTAATAATTATATAATAATAATTAATATTATGTACTAATTAATTATTAATTAATAAAAAACTACACTTAATAAAAAAAATTAATAAAAAATTTTAATTTCTTAATAATCAATATATAACTTTTATTTATAAATTAACCATAAATAATACATTATTAATAACTAATTAATATTATATAAAGTTAATTTTTAATAAATACTAATAAAAATTAATAACTAATAATTATTAATTTATTCTTAATTATTTAATATTAATACTACTCACTTAATAATTAATAATTAGTAATAAGTAATGATAAATATTAAATAATAATCACTGATAATTAATAATTAATATATGATATCCAATAATTTATCAAAATTAAAAATAAATAACTCTTAATGATCAATAAAAATTATTAAATAAAAAATTGATTATTAATGAATAATGAATAATGAATAGTAATTAATTAATACATATTTACATTAAATAATTATTATATCCTCTTAATAATTATTAATTTTGTTTTTCACATATTAATTAATAATTACTACGTAATAAATAATTAATAGTTAATAAATAAAAGTTAGTTAATAATATTTTAGAATCAATGAATAAAAAATGATTAAAAATATCTCGTTAATATTAATTAATTATTGAAGTTTTAAATAAAAATATTAAATTTATAGATATTAATTATTTAATATTTAAGTAATAAATAAAAAATTAATTTAGTCCTAATATGTAATATATTATTACGGAATCATAGCCAATTAAAATTAAATAATTAAATTATAAATTATTAATATTTAAAAGTTAATAATTATTAATTTTTAGGTTGTTTTGTTGATGTTTTTATTGTTATTGTTATTAATACTATAAAACATTCTTTTTTAGTGATTAAAATCATTTTTAGCAATGTTAAAAAATAATTGATGTTGTGAGTGCCTTTAAAAGCCAAGTCCCATTATCAGGGTTAAAAAATGTAATAAAGAATGACTTTATAAGAGTGGATTATTCTATGGTTTGAGGATATAATTGACATAAAAAGGTGGAAAAGTATTCATGATTTAGTACACTTGTTCTTATCATAATCTCTTTATATGAGTTTCCAATAAAATATTCAAGGGGATGGGTTTTCAAGGTTATAGTTTATCTTGGAAGCACTCTTTTAGGAACATGAGTATCCATCCTTTTAGGATTTTATTCATGAAAATCAAATTTTAAATCATTATTTTTCTTATCAAAAAGATTTTCAGGTCTCAAGTTTTTAAAAGATTCACTTGTCTCGTCAACATGATTCATTTTAAGAAGAAACAAATAAAATTCAAAAAATTTCAAATGATTTGATTCTTCAACAATCATTATCCTTTGGTGGAAAATACTATAGGTATTGGATGAAGTTTATTCTTCAATAATCATTATAGTTTGGATAAAAACACTATTGAAATTAGATATAGTTGAATATCCATGTAAGATTACTTTGCAAGGCTTTAGATAAAATTTACCAAGATTATCCATGGTGTTTAGAATGTAAACATTGTACCCAGAATCTTTAATATATCTTCCTTTTGGATTCATGTTTTTCCATATCTCATAGAATTTTTATTTAAAATATACATAAATAAAACTCTTTTTTTGAAATAAATTTCTATATTTACATTTTTAATCCAAAAATGTGTTGGTCTGTTATATTCACAGAACATAGTCCATCAAGTTTCTAGCAAGGTCTTATTCCTCATTTATTAAACACCATTATATTGAGTTGTATTAGGGGAAGAAATAGTATATTTTATTCCATGTTTTTATTATTAATAATTGAACTCATGGTTTTCAAATCCCCCCATGGTATCATCTTTAAAAAATAATTTTAAAATCCTTTTTTTGTTCTAATTTACAAGAAATATGAATTCATTACTAGATTCATTCTTAAAACTCAAAAAACCATGTAAATCATGACAAATAATTTACCAATGCATAAATAATTGATTTTACACTTAGAAATTCTATTATTGACTATAAAAATATATCCATTTGGATATGATCAAGATGTCCTCATAAAAACCCTCTTCGATAGATTTTAAAGATTACTTATATTAAATTCCAATTTATTATGCATAATATAACATCACTTTCCTTAATTTTAGTTCAGATAAATTTGATACAAAATTTAAAAAAGAATTCAAAGAATAAATATTTCAATGAGTCTTCAATTCCATATCTATAATTTATTTGTTTCTATTTTTAAATATTTCACTTTTTGTATTCAAAAAGAATTAATCAATAAATGTAATGAATTTTTATCATCTATTTTCCTTATATTTAAGAATATTATATTTGAAAATATAATATTCTTTATTTAAATAATAAACAAAAAAACCATCCAATTTTTTTGGAACACTTACCAGATTGTTCTTAGATACCTCCACATAATGAACATTGTTAATGGAAACTGAGCTTGGATTTCCAAATGATCTTTCTCTAATAATACATCCTTTAGCATCATCAACAAAAGTTACATTCATCCATAAATTTTAAATATTCAGTTGAGATTTGAGAATTTTTACTAATTTTCATTGAGAACCCACTATCCATATACTATTTCCCATTAATTCTATTGGAAAATTTTCACAAAAAAAATCAAATAAGAAATTGTTTTTGTACCGATATTTTATTCTATTCTCCAATTTTAGAAACCAATGATTTGGGAACACAAATTAGCATATCTTGTCTACAAATTCCATCACTAAATTATGAAAAATAATTTCAAATAAAAGAAAAATTATCTTTGAAAATTTATGTATTTCTAAGATAATAAAAATTATCATAGTTCCCCTTTTCCCCATTGTGAAAATAAATAACATTAGATATGTATATATTTTCAGAACTATGCTCAACAAAATTTTCATAAATCGTTGTTTTTTCAACCTTATTTCCATTCCGAAATTTATTTTTCTGGACATTAAAATTTATGAGGCTTTGTATTAGGTAATTTTATCCTTTTGGGAAAAAATGTTGTATCTTTAAGGTCATGAAATTCATTTTTTACGCATTCAATTTTGTTACCATGTTCAATACAAGATGTAATATAAATTTCCAGTTGAACTTTTAGATATAAAATTTTCGTATTCAAGTATAATTTTTCATTAATTGAAATATTATAAGAAATATTGTGTTATATTTTTTTTGAGAATTTATATTTTTTTTATAATAATGGTAGAATATTAAATTGATTATTTAAAAGATCAATTATTATTATTTTTAAATATATTCTAGATCAAAATAATAAAATTAGATTACATTATTTGTCTGTTCAATAAAGTAAATATTATCAATTTCATTTAGTATTTTATCTTATAATCTTGATAAGAAATCATTTCTATAGTCATTTATAGCACTACATGTTTATTTACTGTCTTTATTATATTTATTATTATATCCAAATATCTTAAAATAATTTTTCATGGACTTATTATTATCTTTCAATTGAGGGAAGTATGGTTTGATGTGTCTGATTTTCCTATAATTATAGAATCTGAACTCATTAGAGTTTCCTTCGTGATTCTTAGAAATATTAATGGTTTTTTAAAACCAATACCCTTGATGTAATTTTTTTTATGTTTCAAAAAAATATAGAAAGCTCTTATTTTTATGTCTAATTAACAAAATAATATTATTCTCTAGGTGATTCAAAAAAAATTACACCCCTATCATTCTTTTCTTCCATCAATGTACAAATAATTATGGGAATTTTTTACTTTTAAAAAAAATTATTCTCACAACTCTCAGATTTCATTTCTATTTCATATACCATAAGGGTAATAATAAGATCCTTAATGTTGAAATATTTGACAACTATATATTTACTAATTGTTTTTGAAAAATCACCCCATTTTGGTGGAAAAATTCTTTTTATTTTTTGAGCATGATCTGTTTTTGGAATAGATATTCCTAAAGAAGAAACATTTCTTACTAACTTTATATGTCATCCATTTAGTAGTGTAATGATTACTCATTACATAATTATGTAAGTATCAAAATTTTTATTTTTTTTACTATATTGAATAGTTCTATCCTTGCAAGTTTCTTTATATGCCACATATATTGTAGTCCACATATCATAATCTGTTTGACATTGAAAAACTATATTTAACTCATGAAGAACTATTTGATGTATGGTACCATTAATGGATGTGGAGTCTAATTCATAACTCTGTTCACTGTTAACATCCCATTTTTGAGGATCATTATTTGGAATTTCATAGGGATATATGAGTTACAAATAAACCTTTGTACCTCAGTTCATCAAATATATTATCATTTAGGCCTTCAGAAGACTAGAATTTTAACAATTGAAGTTTGGAGCTCATACCATAGACATAAATTATTTGGTATCAACAAAAAAAAATCCATTTTGAATTTATCTTAATACATAAACCTTTTATAGTTGATAAATTCAAAGTCACAACCTATGATAACAATTTTTGTTGGTGGAAAAGTGCAATAAGACTCAATGGAGTGAGGTGAGTTGAGTTAGTGAAATATTCTTATCTTAGAAACCACCATATTTAATGTATGATTAGTTTTTATTCATTCTTAGCAAAAGCATATAATTGGAATATATAAAGAAATAAAAATATTTAGCTTTATATATTTATTGCTGTCTAGGTAATAAAAACCATCAATCCCCTCCACCAATGAAAAACTCAATGTACATAGTGATTTTCACTAGAACTAGTCCTTTTATCTAGTATAACTAGACCTTAACCTAGGGACATTCATATTTCGAGCCCAAATTTTTCACAAGGTAAAAAATGAGTAATTTTTACTAGGAACATACAATAATTTAGAAAATAACATCCTAAAACACCTAATGTAAATAGTTTTCACTTCCAACAAATAGAAATATAAAATAAAATATAATAGATAAATGTCATAGTTTTAAGATGCATCTTATAGAAGATAAAAGTTCTATAAGAGATACTATAAGAGGAAATATTAGGTCAAGGATAATCTTATAAAACAAAATTATAATGGTAATGAAATTGTAGCTTTAGAACAATTTAATATTATTATTCTTTTCCATGAAATAGAGTAACAACAAAGAGCCTTTGAGAGAGAGAGAGAGGTAATAGTGAACGTGTTATTCTTATTCTAATTGTTCTGTATATTATCTATTTATATTCTTTTATTGTTTGAATACAATATTAAAAAAATAAATTTCTATTACTCATTATGTGATCCCATAAAATATAGTCATGGAATTAAATTTCCAACATTCTTATTTGGGAAATTCCTCATAAAAATACTAAGAATTAAACTATTATTGTGATATTTTATTATCATGGTACATGAAGCTTTTTTGAGAATGATTTTCCATAAATAGTTAATCCTATATTTAATTCATAAACAACCGTACAAAATTACACTTAATGTACACTAACGATAATAAATTTGAAGGTTTCATAATGACATGGCCAATTCTTGATCACCCCGTAGCCAAATCCCTTTGACTGGGATTCACCAAAATGATGTGATCTAAGTAGTCATTTTTTACTTCGTTAATTTTCTTATGTTGAAAAATTACACACCCTCCATGATCATGTATCTAAAACAGATATAATGGAATAAAGCACATAACCTATTTTAACAATAATCTTTTATTCTAGAGATCCAATTCACATACACAATTACTCCACATATACAATTAATCAATATAGTCAATTGCTTATATTGATGATTCAACTACATATATGATTTTCATATGGCTGATTTTAGAATGTGGCTGATTTTGGTTGGGGTTTCCAATAAATAGACAGTTGAAAAAGATGATGGCTTGGTATAGCTCCATATTCACATTGACGACATCCTCACGTATTTGAAATTCAAAATTTAGAAAAATTTCAATAAAACATCCATAATTATAGAATTACAACATAATGAACATAAATATAGATAAAATATAATGAACACACATAGAAAAAAAATCTATAAAATATGATGGGTTTTTGGGATAATAAAAACATAAATCACATTGGAAATATTGGAAAAAACTTATTAGTCCAAATAAGGATAAACAATTTCATGATGTCATTGAAGAAATATGTATGAATTATGATTATGTGACATGTGGGTTCATTATATCCATAAAATTAATTTGGTAAAGAATAATATTTAAAGAGTTCAAAGTTTACATGGGTAGTTATCCAAAACAAAAATGGGTAAAAGGTTGGTTAGAGTGACACCAACAAGGGTAAACAAAATGTTATCCCTAGTACAATATTGGTATACAGGTGGTTATCCAAATACTAAAATGTGATTACTGTCATTGAGGGTATCCTTGATATAATATTTCATTGATTATGATTATTACACATTATATGACACTCATTTATGAAAGGATATTTTTCCGGTGTTATACTCTCTTGGATCATGTTCATTGATTCCTTTATGATTATTTCATTTTAAACATCTATGCATTGTTTTTCAACTCATTATTATGATATATGAATTTTTGGGTATGAATTTAAAATTTATTTCTCATCATACCATTCCATTATTCAAATTAAATGCTTAAATATGACTATTTATTGATATATCCATTAATAACCATTATTGAGAACATGATCTCTCTATTTATTATGTTCCCTTTTCCATAATAGGTGATAAATGGATTTATATATAACATGTTTAAAAGGTTAACAATTGTGAATAAGTTAATGGGAGATGATATAGATGATTCATGTACATGTTGTTTATGTATAAAAGTTTTCAGAGAAACATAACCATTACAATTTTTTGAATTTTTTATAATGATATCTATTGAATTTACATATAAAATGAAGTAATATTTATGTATATATTTATTGGGTTTACTCAGTTCATATAATGGTACAGTTTAGTAATTTTTGGAAAATGGGATGTAATTTTTTTTATAACCCTTATTATAGGCCAATATACACCAAAATTCCCTATGATTTTGTATATAATGGAGTGTGGGTTTCCTATAAAATAAATACCTATATGGTTACTAAAATGTGGATGTGGTCATGGAATAGATGTACCAAGGGGAAAAATATTAATATGGTATATTTGGTATTAAATCAATCATTACTAATGAAATACAAGTAGGCCTAGGACTAAACACTTGGCTAAAAAATCCAAGGGAAATGATTAAGTTAATTAATATTATCTTTATAAACTATTCCGACAGATATCAACAGAAAATGACTATGTATATACTATGTTAAACCTATGGTGTCATAGAATGAAAAGAAGTTGTCATGGAATAAACAACATATGAATAGTTTTTCTTGATTATATGATTTTATACTATGATCATTGTTTCTTATATAATGATTTTTTATTTTTGGTAACACTACTACAAAATAGTCCTTTAACAGCACTATAAATTAACTTTATTAGCGCTATAAAAGCACATACTACCTAAGTGAGTTTAAAAGCCCAGGTCTTTTATCAGTGTTAAAAAATCACTAATAAATGGGTCCTTTAACAATGCTAAAAATGTGCTGATAAATGGTTCCTTTATAGGCATTTTTTAAAGGACTGATAAAAGACCCACTTATTATCACTTTTATAATGTTCATCTAAAGGCCCCATGTATCAGCGCTTATAAAATAATTGGTAAAGGGACTTTTATAAGCGCTTATAGGTGTTATGATAAAATATACCTTTATTTGATCTTTTAAAAGTGCTAAAAATGTGTCCTTTATCACTTGTAAAAGCACGGAAATGTTTTTCCTTTATTAGTGTTTTTAAAAGTGTTGATAATGTGATATACTATAATGTGATGCAATATCACACTACAACACCTATGCAATGTGGGGTAATAGTAAACTGCTACAGTAGAAGCACATCAGATATCAAAAAAAATATGTCCCAATATATATTTTAAAAGAAATGAAATTTTCAACACAAATTCAAAAAAAAATTTATTATAAACATTTCAAATATTTTTTTATAAAATTACATAAATACACATTATTACACACATTCCAAAACATCAATGTACATTTTGTTTTAATTCTTATCCTGAATCTTGTTATTTCAAAAAAAACCACCCCTTATCGAGAAAAAGAAAACACATGTATAATAAAAAATTATTATGTTAGTAAAAATATACATAAATAAATTAATAAAATTCTTAATTTTAATAAAATTGATGTCAATTTTACATAAAAAGTCCCACCTAGAGTCATACTGATCACAACATGCATCAGATTGAGGTGACACTGATTCTAAAATCCCTCAAATAGCTTGTCGGTCATTTTCCTAAGGTATCAAAACAATCTTCTTGTGTTTTCTCATTTTTGTGTACGTTACGCTACTACAAAACAGTAATTTAATATTTCTAGAAATGGAATTTATCAGTACTGTAAAGGAATTAACATTGTGATCTATGTAAAAAGCCCAATACTTTTATTAGTGATGAAAAATGAGCTCATAATTGTGACCTTTATCAACACTTTAAAATGAAATGATAAAGAAAACATTTATTAACATTTCTTAAATAGCTGCTAAAATAATTCTTTATTAGTGTTGATAATGTAGACCCTAATCAACACTTTTAGAAGGGATGATAAAAGTGTTCCATATCAACACATTCAAAAGTGTTGATAAAAGGCCATACGAAAATATGCTATAATAGCACACTGTAGTTGTGATGCACTATGCTGTTACAACAAAAAACACCACAAGAAGAACCAGAAGCACCAGAAATGCACCACATATATCAATAAAAACAAGTCCCAATACATAATTCAATAGAAATGAAATTTATAACAAAAATACCTGAAAAAAATTTATATTCTATACATTTCAAACATTTATTTTATGCAATTACTTAAATAGAAATTATTAAATGAATTAAAAAACAATCATAACTATAAATGTCACCACAATTTCCATTAACTTTCAATATCGAACCGCCAACACTACAGGATAATCTTTATACAAACCACTTAAACTCAAACAAAAGAATCCACCTATATTAGAAATCAATTATTATGTGAGTAATACTAAGAAGAAATAAATTAATCAAAAATATGAAATTATACATTAATTGTACCAAAAAAATTTTATTGTGAAAGCATCAAGAATACCTCTATGATTGAGTAGAGACCAAATTTTTTTCTTCTTACAAAGGAAGTGGAGGTAACATGAAATAAAGTGATAAATGAACCATTGTAGGGGTGATAAGGTTTCAAGGGAGAAGAAGCCTGAAATTTGGACATTTTATCCAAACTCAAACAAAATAATCTAACTATATAGGAAAACAGTTATTATGTGAGTAATACTAAAAAAATTAAACATAAATATGATACAATACTTTAATTATGTGTACAATGGTTTTACTATATAAACATCATGATTACCACTATGATTGAATAGAGATAGCTTTATTTCTCTTCTTTCAAAGTCAGGGGAAGTAACTTTAATGAAATTTGTAAATACACCACATCATGGGTGAAAGGATATTAAGGGAGAAGGAGCATGCATGTTCGGAAGAGCACCCCAAATCGAACAAAAGAATCCACCTATATGATAAAATAGTAATTATTTGAGTAATACTAAAAACAAATAAATTAAACATAAATATGAAGCAATACATTAATTCTATGGTCAATGATTTTACAATGCAAACATCACAACTACCTCTATTATGGAGTAGAGGCAACATCATTTCTCTTTATCCAAAGGAAGTTGAGGTAACCTTAATGAAGTGATAAATGCACCACTTCATGGATGAAAATATTTTAAGGGAGAAGAAGCATGAAAAATGGAAAGAGAACCCCAACTCAAATAGAAGAATCCACCTATATAAGAAAACAATTATTATGTGAATAATATTAAAAATAAATGAATTAAACATAAATGTGAAACAATACATGAATTCAATGGATATCGATTTTACTGTGCGAACATCAAGATTCCCTAACATAGCATAGTAAAGTTACCCATTTACACAGGATTCCCTTTTATTTGTGCTCAATCAAAGTCACATTCACATATAACCAACTTAGCACATTTACACACAAGTCATTCCAAATAATGTTCTCATAGTGTGCCACTACTTGGAAACCAAAACCCCATTTGAAAACATTCTCCCCCCAAATCACTTCACAAAAATGCCTCGAACCTATTATGAATATTAATAATTCATTTAAAAAGATGTCTAAAATAATCCCAGAGGCACTACATGGATTTACATAAAAAACACTCCCAAGTTCACATGAAAAAGAATACATTTATAATCAATTTCACCACATAACCACATCGAACATAATTTCGAACACTTATATAACTTAATAAAATTTTCAACTAATCTATATAACTCATCCAATTAACAAAATAAGAGTTCAATGTAATTCATAACTAATTCCCTAGAAATTTCATTTTTTACAATTTTTTACACAACCCGGAATCATTTTCAAAATTTTTATTCCATCCTTAAAAAAACTTACAATTCACATTAAAAATTGTACAACCTATTCAATATGGAAAATTATGTCAATTTCTTGTATGAACTTACTTCCAAACATATCCTCATCTATGCACCTTTGGAAACATGATTTGCACCTTTCAAACAACCTATAAAACCCTTACATGTAAAACCACACTAAAATACACACACACACACAACATAACCATTTTCCATTACAAAACCCAAACCCAAAACAAACCACAACAAACTCTTCGAAAAAATGTTTTCATCAACAATATAAATTAAAGAGAATGAAAAAATAAGTTGAGCACTTACATTGATTTTCCACAACAAGGTATATATAGAAACATAAAAATTCCCCTATAGAAAATTTATTTTTAACCCAAATTGATGTCAAAGCATTTGAAAATCATGTTTGCATCACAAAAATAATTATAGAGCATGAAAAATTTACCAAGGGAGAATATTAAATTATCTAAAATTGGTAGGGTTTGGAACTGCCTACCTACAGTGGAGTAATTATAAGAAAGGGATGAGAAACCCCTTCTGTATCACAACCAGAATTGAAAACTAGATTATAGATGAGATGTTAATGTAATAGGAGCACAAAAAAGAAGTTGAGTGGTGTGATTCTAGCTCCGTTTCACTGAGTAGGAGCACCAAAAGTGGGTAGATTCTTTGGAAATATCCTAATATCATGATGAGTTCACAACTGGTTTGGGTTTTTCAAATAGATCGGACCAATTTTATCAGTGCATACAAATAGGGGCCAATAGATATCCCATTTATTATCACTTATAATTTATGCACTAATAAAATGACTATTTATCAGTGTTTATTTAGCATTTATAGAAATCCAATCAATATGAGCACTAAAAAGAACTAATAAAACCAAAATTTATCAATTCTAAAATTAGAGTGCTAATAAATCTTCATTTTATCAGCCCTTTATTTGGTGCTGATAAATCCTCATCATTATCATCATGGAAAAAGAACTGATAAAGATTATTTTATCAACTATTATTACCGAAGCACTGTTAAAGGCTTTATAATTACGAATCTAAATATTTTTTTAAATTAATAAATACTTAATTAATATATATAAATATCAATATAGTAAATATAATACTTATTAAATATATTTATTATAATTTAATAAATATTTATTTCTAATTATTGAAATATTTCTTAAAAATATTATTTATGTCATTATATATATTAATATAATTATACATATATATTTAATAAATAAATATAAATATAAATATAGTAAATATATTCATTATTTAAGAAAATTTATTATAAATTAAATAATAATTTTAATATATATAATTAGTTATTTATAATTATATAAATAATTTTTAAAAATATCTATTTATTTATAATTATAATAATTTAATTTTATAAATATAGTGACTATACATTTATAAATATATTTATTTATAAATATTTTTTACAAATATATTTTTAACATTATTAATGAATACCTCTATTTAGGTGCATGAATCTATGTTCAAATTGAGTAAAATTGAATAAATTAATGATTAATACACTTTAACAATATTGAAATAATGGATATGTTTTGTTTCTATGTATTGTATATAAAAATGATTTAATTACCTATATGTAAAATCAATATAACATGCATTTGATCCATGTTAAATTGAAAAATCAAATGTCATTAAATTAAATTCTGAGTACTTTGAAATTAATGTCAATATTTTTTATTCATATGAATTTTTAATTATAAACCATTATTCATTAAACGTATGACTGTTTAATGTAATACACATAAATACATTATAATATATACATCATATTTATATATATATTAATATATATCTATATGTTTAATATATATTATTTAATAATAATTATTTTTATAATTATCTAATTAATAAATGTTTTAATAATTAATAATCTATATTAAATAAATTCTTTTTATCAATAATAATTAAACGAATAAATGTAGTAAATTTTTTTTAATAAAAAATTATTATTATTATTTTATTATATATTTCAAATTAGTTATATAAATATTAATGAACCCTAAAAATAAAGCGCTGATAAATGATACTCTTTATCAATACTAAAATTAAAGTACTAATAAATGATATAGTGTATCATAGCTAAAAATATAGAATTGATTAAGGGTACCCTTTACCAACGCTAAAAATAAAACGCTGATGACAATTTCTTTTATTTTCATTAAAAAAGAAGCACTGATAAAGGGTTAAATTTATCAGTGCTTTATTTGGCATTGATAAATATATCATTTATCAGCCCTTTCTTAAAGAGATGATAAATACTTGCACTGTTAAAGTCGCGTTTTATAGTTGTGTCAGTTTTTTTACTAATATGTCACTTTAAACCAGAAACATACATTTTTGACACATTTTGATCACATCATTTATTTTTTTTATGTGAATCCAATTCCAACATGTCACTAACGACTTATTAATCCTTTTACTAAATTATGAATAATATAGGAGTGTTTTTGAACATTTTTTAGTGATTTCCTCTTTTTGAACTGAAATACAGATTTTAAAGTGTTAAAGGACACTTTGGGTCATACCGGGCACATCATATTTCAAATTGGGGGGTTATTGATTTTTACACATCAAAAAATACTTATGAATCATTTTTGTAAATTAAGAAAACAATACAAATGTGTTTTCTCAATTTTGAGTGGGTTAGTTCTCCATTTTACTATAATTAATATCAACTTTAAAAAAATACACACCTTCAGTCATACTGATCACAACATGGGATCGATTGAGGTGAGGTTAATTCCTACAGGTCTTAAATGAAATATGTATTGTTTTAATAATTTATCAAAAAAAATATGAATAAATTTTATCAGTATTGAGTATTTCTATTGTCTTTTTAACTAAAACGACATTTTAAACTAGAAACAAACACATTGAATCAATCCAATCACATCGTGTATCAGTTTTATGTGAGAACAATTCATAAATGTCAAAAATGTGTTATGAATATTTTTCCAAAATTATCATGAAAGGCCAAGCTCATTTGATTTGTTTTCAATGAGTGACACTTTTTGAAATAAAATGTCAATTTCAAACTAATAACAGAGGTTTTTGGTTATACTGGGCACATAATTTGTCAGATTGAGGTGTTATTGATACCTACAAGTCACAAATGAATTATAGATCATTTCCATATAGTATAAAAACAATCCTAGTGTATTTCTTCTATTTTGGGTAGGTCAGTTTTCCATTTCACAGAAAATTAATTACAATTTTAAATAAAAAGATGCACTTTGAATTATACCGGTCAAACCGTGCATCAGATTGAGGTGCAAGGGATTCAAACATGTCCCAAATGAATTATGGATAATTTTACAAATGTTTAAAAACAAACTGAATGTGTTTTTTCAATATTTAGTATGTCACTTCTCTTTTTTAACAAAAATGTTATTTTAAAATTAAAACACACACATTGACTCATACCGATCATGTCCTATATCTATTTGATGTGATACTAATTTTTACAAGTAAAAAATGAAATTTTAATTGATTTCAAATATTATTAACAATAAATGAGGGCATTTTCATGGTTTTTAGTGACTAAAACTTTTTGAACTAAAATATCAATTATAAACAAATAAAGGACACATTGAGTAATACTGGGAATATCTTATATCATACTGAGGTTAAGTTGATTCCAACACATCAAAAACGACTTAGGGATAATTTTCCTACTGTATTTAAATATTTTTGATACATTTTATTCGTTTTGAGTAGGATATTTGTACTTTTTATTAAAATTGATGTCAATTTTAAATAAAAAGACGCACATGTAGCAATACCAGTCACACTGTGTGGCAGATTGAGGTGTGAATAATTACTACATGTCTCAAATGACATATAGATCATTTTACTATGTTATTAAAATAATATTAATGTGTTTATTTGGGTTTGATTTGGTCAGTTATTATTTTTATTAAAATTAATTTTAATTTTAAATAATTACGCACTTTGAAACATACACGGCACACTCTGTATCAAATTGAGGTGCAGTTGGTTAATAAAAATTCCAAATGAATTATGGATTTTATCCAAAATTAAAAAAATAATATGAATATTTTTGATCAGTTTTGAGCACCTCACATGCCTATTTTACTAGAATGTCATTTTAATCATAAAACACAAACTTTGACTCATATAGATCACCTTGTGGGTCAGTTTTACATGAGACCCATTCCAACACATCAAAAATGATTTATGAATCGATGTAATAAATTATTAATAAAATTCATGCATGTATGATTTTTATTCAATGAGTGACACTTTTAAAACACAAATTTCAATTTTACACTGATAATAGACATATTGACTCATACCGGGAACATCGTGTATCAGATTGAGGTGAGCCTGATTCGTAAACATCACAAATGACTTATGGGACATTGTCTTAAAGTATAAAAACAATATAAATATGTTTTCTTGGTTTTGAGTATGTCAGATTTTTATTTTTCTAAAATTAGTGACAATTTTAAATAAAAATAAGTACAAGGAGTCAAACTGGTCACACCCTGGGTCCAATTGATGTGTAGCTGATTCTTACACATCCAAATGTCTAAAAAATCCACAAATATCAATTTTACTATAATACTAGTGGAATTTTAGTATTGAATTATTTAAATTTCAGGGGAAACATTGAACAAACCACCTCCACTCGAAGAAAATAATTCATCTCCACAAGAATACATTCATTATATGAGTAATACAAAAAAGAAATAAATTCAATCTAAATATAAAAAAATACATTAAACTCTCAATCAATCAAATAGAAGATAAAAAATTTATTGATAAAACATTTTCATAAATTAAGAGTCATTTCATAAACATGGATATTAATTAGATATTTTTAGGGGTAGAACCAATATATATATGTTGTTCACTATGTTGCATTTTTTGTCAATAAGGTTTCAAGGATTGAATGAATGACAAGGAGAGTCAATATGTGAATGCCAGAGGATGTTATGGTGATGGTGATGTTGTGAAAAAGATGTCAAGGATTGAATGATGAGGTGATGGTGATGATTTGAGAATGGCCATGGTACTGAGAAGCATGTCACTTAGGAGAATCACTAAGTGACATAGGAGGTAATGGTTGAAACATTCTCCATATTAAATCAGATGATTGCAGAGATGATCTTAAAGTTCCAAGACTTGTATCAAGGAGATACAATGTCACAACATTGTTAGAAGTCCATACATTGTCTTCACAATGCATGAGGAGATGAAGAAGTGCCATCCACTATCACTAAGTGGATGAGGAATGAGAAGATGAACCATCCACAACTCCTAAGTGGATGAAGTGGTTTGAAGAAGACCATGCACTATATCTTAGTGCATGAGGATTTGAAGATGATCCAACCTCATTTATAATTGGATCATTAAAGAACATTGAAGATCAGGTGATTCTTAATTTATGGTTGATGAAGATAGTTGAGATATCATTGGGAATTCCATTCTTTGATAAGAAAAAGAAGAATAAATGTTGAAGAGGAGAAGAGGAATTCTAAAGATGAAGAGGAGGTGAAGAAGAGGAGAATGGCTTGATGTAGTCTTGTTCCTACTTGGAAATTTAACCAAGTATACAAGGAGGGGAGCTTATGCAAAAAATGGGGCCATCCCACGAGCTGGATACCCAAGCTTCAACCCAAGGAACATGTGGGACTAGGTCACCATGCCCATGAGGAGGCCTAGGCAGAGCCAGCCCGCAGGAGGCCGGGCCTTGTGTAAGCCCGAGCCACATGGAGGTCAAGCCCGCGTAGCGTGGGCACCAAGGGCGTGCCCGTGAAAGAGCATAGTGGGCGCTAGGTGCGCATCCAGAGGAGCAGAGTGGGCGCTAAAGCGCCCGCTGAGAACCGGTGTGGGGTGGCACCGGATGTGGGATAGGAGTATTCTGGGATGGTAGTGGCAGAGCTTGTTTGTTAAACCACTCGACAAACTAGGCGCGTTTCGATGTGGGACGAGTTTTTTGAGACGCGGAGCTGATCTGGGTCGTCCATCTGATTCGTGTGTAATCGCAGCCGCACGATCCATCCACGGTGCCATGTTCTAATCTCGACCGTCCGAGATCATTTAACGCTGATCCAACAACCGAGGTGACAAATCGAGGTTGTCTTCAACCTCCGGACACCCGAGCTCCACCCGACGTGAACCAGCTCGCCGTCGCCACTGCTGATCCACCATGTTTGAATCCAGACCACCGTTGAAGCTCAAAACAACTGCATGGTGATTGTCTGGTCAAACCAAGACCATACATGCAATCTACATCTTGCATGAATGAGAAATCTCAAGGAACAAGGTATGGCCGAGGAAAACGGAGTTTCCGAGGCCATGTGGATTCGTGCGAGATTTATGCACAAGAATCGGGTATATGATCTTGAATCCATACGCGAAGATTGGATCACACGTTTGGAAAAAGGAAGCACCAGAGGTATCCGGAAAATCATTAACGTTGGTTGAATGTTTTTTAAAGAACCGAATATCTCAGTTATTCGGAGGAATAAATCTCGGACGATTCATTGATGGATTTTGAACGCATCCTCTATCTATAAAAGGAAGAGTCCAAGCCGAGAAGAGGCTGCTGCCTCCCAGATATTCAAGTGCTTCTGTTTCAAAAACAGATCATCTTTGGAGAGGAGAACCACGTAACCACTTGCGCAAAGGAGAACCGTGCATTCCTTGCGTGAAGGAAGAGGCCGAGTCGAGCCTCCCTGTACGCTCCCATGCGCGACAGGGAAGAAGATGAGCCTTGCACGCCTGCTGCCTGCATTCTCACGTGGTATCAAGTGGCCGCACCCTCTGTGCCCGCAAACTCACGTGGAAGGAGGAATCCACCGTGCTCCCTGTGTGCGATAGGAAGCAACTGAGCCGCGCACACTTGCACGCCTTCTCTGTCCGCTCACTTGCGCGGCAGGAGGAAGCCACCGCGCCACCTGCACGGTAGGAGCTGCTACGCCCAGCGCACTTGAAGGCAGGAGGTGGCCGCATCACCTGTGCACCCTCCTTTTAAGTGGGTTCGGGTGAAGTGAATCCCACACACCTCTCGGGTGAGTGTGTGCAAAGAAGAAGAAGTGTGGGTGAAGGTTTCTTGCAAGTGAATGTCCAAGACCCTACGGGTTGTGTGTGCACAAGTGGAGTGTGCACACATTGAAGAAGAAGAAAAGAACAAAGTGTGTGCAAGGAAACAAGAAGGCCCAAGCCTTAGTGTGTGCACAAGTGAAAGAGGCCATACCTCTTGTGTGTGCCCAAGTGAATGAAGAAGATACATGCAAATCCATGCATGTATGAATAAGTGAAGAAGTGGGTGAACACCTTGAGAAGAAAGAGATAAGGAGAAATTCACACTAATGAACAACACACAATTTGGTGTGTGTGAGAAAGAATAAAGTGTGACTCGAAGAAGAAGGTGTGTGTGCTAAAAGAGTTTACACCCTTTAAGGGTTTATCACACCAAGAAGAAAAGGGGAGTTCATGCATTCATTCATGCACATGCACACGTAAACAAATAAAGAATAAGTGTGTGTGCATTTGAGAAATCCGAGAACAAAGGTTCTTGAAGAATTTTGAGATTCCATGCAAGTCATGCATGAAGATTGAGAAGCCATGCAATCAGTGCATGAAGATTCAGAGATGCCATGCACTCAGTGCATGAAGTTGAATTGAAGAGAGACTAAAGCCAGACTGAAGTTAAAGACATAATTTATCTGAGTTTTCAGTAGTTGAGAAGACCAAGAAGATTGAGTGGGCATACTCAGTGCAGGAACATATTTTCCAATCAATATTCTTGAAGACAGAGGCCGGGTCATCCTTAGAAGAAGGAGAATAAAGCCTGAGCAAAGAAGAGGAGTCCTGGTCATCAAAAGTGATCAGAAGAAGTGAGCAAGGCCAGAAGACCTTATCCAAGGCTGTTGAAGATTCTTGAAGAGCTTCAAAAGAAGAAGAGCTACTCGTGTGACTCAAGGAGCCAGGAGAAGATCCCCTGTGAGACTCAGGGTGGAGAAGTCTTTGGTGGAAGCTGAAGCAGACCAGTGGGATTCTGGTAACACTATGGGATACAGTATAAAGAACCTCCTGTGGGACTCAGGAGAGATACAATGTGACTCTGTATCGACCATTGTAATTACTAACTGAATTATAGTGGAGAAACCATGTTGGGGCGTTTAACCAACATGGCAAGGACGTAGGCCTTTGGTGCCGAACCTTGTAAATCCTTGTGTCCTGTGCCTTTACATTTACTGCATCACTCGAGTAAAGGCTGAGAGATACAAGAAGAGTGGATCGAGGCCTTAACAAGCCATAGAAGTTTAATTGATAAAGAATCAATTAGTAAAAATCTTAAAAGGATCACTGATTCACCCCCTCCCCCTCTCAGTGATCACACTGATCCAGGTACTTAAATTGGTATCAGATGGAGGTTACCTCTAAAAGATCCAAGGGAGTCTTTATGAAGTGCAGATTTAAGGAAATGAGTGAACACCCTCAAATTAAGATATCCGCCAAGAATCAGAAAAAATAGAAAGAAGAAACAGGCCATGAAGATGAAGAAGAAGGTTGCTACTAATAGAGAAACACCTTCCACTGAAGGTAATGTGAAAGTCACAATAGATGAAAATTCCTTTTATCACTCTTCTGATGAAGCCTGCTCTAGCTGTGATGATGATGGAACTATCAATGATCTTCTAAATGCACTCAAATATCTTCTGAAGATAGTCCCCATGGAAGTGGCAATGTGTATTGATACAAGTATCCATGATCTTCAAGAAGAAAAAGTATAGCTAGAAGAAGAATCCAATTCTATGGAAGATCAATTGGCAAGAAGGGTTGGCATAACCAAGACTCTCACAAATCTGGTGAAGGCTAAGGATGAAACCATTTCCCTTTGCAGTGAAAGAATTGATGATGTCACTAAAGAACTAAAAAGAAGCATTTGTGAGAAAGAATTCTTTGAGGTAGTGTTTAAAGAAGTTTTCCATGCACTGGAAAAGAGACATAGAGTGTCAATGGTTGTCAAAGATGCTCAACTAGAAGATAAAGTAAAAAGGGTAAAGGAGCTTGAAAATTCATTGCAAGAAATGAAGAAGGTGCATGGAGACCAGATGAAACAATTGAAATAGAATTGGGAAGGAAGGCTAAGGTTTTTTGAGGATGAGAATATCTCTCTCAACATGAAATGCTTAGAGCTATAGGTGATATTGAAAAATCAGCAATCACCCAAAACTGAAGCCTCCCGATCAGATGAAAGAAGAAATTTTGCCACTCAAGTGTGCATTGAGAAGGATGATTCCGAATGGAGGACATCATCTAATGAAAGGGAAACATATTTTAAGAAGAAGGTACCATCCATACCATCTTGTACTAATTATTCTAAAATTGTTTCCACAAAATGTGCAAGATGGAAAAATAACTCTAAACAAGTATGGATGAAGAAGTTGAAGAAAGAGAGCTCTCCTAAAAAAACACAGCAATTCAAGAGAAAGACCCAACAATTAGAAAAAGTCAAGAAGACAAGATTTGTGGGTCAATGTTGGTGTTGCAATAGGTATGGACATTGTGCAATGAATTGTTTGTACAATCCTCTAAATATTAAAGCACAAAGGAAGCCCATGCCAAGGGGGAGCAAGCCAGAGAAGAAGAAGCAACATCCACATGTCCAGAAACATCTATTTACTGCAAACTGATTTGGAATGTTTGATAACATCTAGGATGAATGAAAAAGTGGTCACAAGAATGATACATACCAATCTCCAAATGTTTTCAAAGCTAAAAAGAAGAGAATATCACAGAACCTGGCTAAGAATGAAGAAGTATCCTTCGGAATCCAGCAAAAGAAAGTTTAAAATGCTCCCAAGAAGTTCTTGAAAAATAAAGAGAAGTCCTTGGATTTCAAATCCAAGAAGGGTGATGCATCCAGAAGGACCACCAAGAAAAAATGATTCTACTGTGGAAAGGAAGGTCATACCATGGATCTCTGTAAACAATCCATGGAACTAAATAGAAGCAAACCACACTCAACAGGACAATCAATCCAGAAGAAGAAGAAGGGATTGATTGAAAATAAGCTGCCTAAGAAAGGTAACTTAAAAGCATCAGAGGAACCATGTGGAACATCCAAATCTGAAGCCTCACTTCCAAATTACATATTAATTATCTGGCCAGAATATTTGGAAAGAATGAGAGAGGAAGAAAATTCCCATGCCAAAGCTAGTACAAAAGGAAATCAAAATATTTCACATGAAGATGAAGTTCTGTGTGTGGGTGCAATAAAGCTGGTCATATTAGTAATAAATGCATGACACTCATTCCAGCTCAAAAATAATTCTTCAAGAGAATGATGATTGCACCAAGAGATTCTAGTGCTCAGAAGGCACTTAGAAAGAGAGGATTCACACACAAAGAAGTTGAATAGGTGTTAAGATCCACACCAGCACAAACCTCATTGAAGATCAAATGTGCAAGTGTGAAGAATAGAGAATGTAGAATATCTCGGTTGAGAGAATCTTCTCAACCTTGTTGTTCAAACTAATGGACAATGGAGGTTCCATCTTATTCCCTAATCACTAGTATAAACATGTGCTTACATTTCATGGAATTGAAGATGATGACCATTCTCAAATTGAGAATGGTATGGACAGAATGGAGTGCACCCCTTGAGGGGGAGCTAATTTGAAGAAGATGATATTTTGAGATTCATATCATCTTGTGAAGAATGAAGGTATTCCAATCACACTTTCATCTATTGTTTCTTAATTGTATTTAACATGTCAATTACGGGGGAGTGTTTGATTGAAGACAAATGGATGAAAGGGGGAGCTTTATCTTTGCACATGAACTTTCTAATGAGTTTGGTGAAGTATGTGCAGGATTTAGCAATTCATTAATATATCTGAAAAATTTGAACCCCTTGATGCCTAAGCATGATCTCACATGTGTAGTGAATTATGGATAGCATTGAATTACTTGGTTACATCACTCTTGTTTTCTACACCGGTTTAGCCCAAGTAGACTTAGAGATGATTTACTAAAGGCTCTTTGCTAAAGTTAACATGTGACATCATCCCTCTCTTAGTGATTTTCAAGAAGATGCTATTCATAGGGAGGAAGAAATATTTGGAAGATAACCACACCACACCTTTGAATTTGGTTACCAATAAGGGGGAAAAAATCTAGGAACACATATTGACCCATTCATATGTGCTCTAGTGATATTGACAACAAATACAAAGGGGGAGATTGTTGTGAACTGTGTTGTATTTGTTGTCAATAAGGTGTCAAGGATTGAATGAATGACAAGGAGAGTCAATATGTGAATGCCAGAGGATGTGATGGTGATGGTGATGTTGTAAAAAAGATGTCAAGGATTGAATGATGAGGTGATGGTGGTGATTGGAGAATGGCCATGGTACGAGAAGCCTGTCACTTAGGAGAATCACTAAGTGACATTGTAGGTAATGGTTGAAACATTCTCCATATTAAATCAGACGATTGTAGAGCTGATCTTAAAGTTCCAAGACTTGTATCAAGGAGATACAATGTCACAAAATTGTTAGAAGTCCATGCATTGTCTTCACAATGCATGAGGAGATAAAGAAGTGCCATCCACTATCACTAAGTGGATGAGGAATGATAAGATGAACCATCCACAAATCCTAAGTGGATAAAGTGGTTTGAATAAGACCATGCACTATCTCTAAGTGCATGAGGATTTTAAGATGATCCAACCTCATCTATAATTGGATCATTAAAGAACATTGAAGATTAGGTGATTCTTAATTTATGGTTGACGAAGATAGTTGAGAGATCCTTGGGAATTCCATTCTTTGATAAGAATAAGAAGAATAAATGTTGAAGAGGAGAATAGGAACTCTAAAGATGAAGAGGAGGTGAAGAAGAGGAGAATGGCTTGATGTAGTCTTGTTCCTACTTGGTAATTTAACCAAGTATACAAGGAGAGGAGCTTATGAAAAAAATGGGGCCATCCCACGAGCTGGATACCCAAGATTCAACCCAAAGCACATGTGGGACTAGGTCACCACGTCCATGAGGAGGCCTAGGCAGAGCCATCCCGCAGGAGGCCGGGCCGTGTGTAAGCCCGAGCCACGCGGAGGTCAAGCCCGCGCAGCATGGGCGCCAAGGGCGTGACCATGAAGGAGCATAGTGGGCGCTAGGTGCGCATCCGAAGGAGCAGAGTGGGCGCTAGAGCGCGCCCACTGAGAACCGGTGCGGGGTGGCACCGAAGGGGGGAGAGGAGTATTCTGGGGTGGTAGCGGTGGAGCTTGTTTTTTAAACCGTGCGACAAACTAGGTACATTTTGATGTGGGACGAGTTTTTTGAGATGCGAAGCTGATCTGGGTCGTCCATCTGATTCACGTGTAATCACAGCCGCATGATCCATCTACGACGCCATGTTCTAATCTCGGCCGTCCGAGATCATTTAACGCTGATCCAACGTCTGAGGTGACAAATCGAGGTTGTCTTCAACCTCTGGAAACCTGAGCTCCACCCGATGTGAACCAGCTCGCCGTCGCCACTACTGATCCACCATGTTTGAATCCAGACCACCGTTGAAGCTCAAAACAACTTCATGGTGATCGTCTGGTCGAACCGAGACCATGCATGCAATCTACGTCTTGCATGCATGAGAAATCTCGACGAAGAAGGTACGGCCGAGGCAAACGGAGTTGCCGAGGCCACGTGGATTCGTGTGATATTTATGCACAAGAATCGGGTATATGATCTTGAATCCATACACGAAGATTGGATCACACGTTTAGAGAAAGGAAACACCCGAGGTATCCGGAAAATCATTAACACTGGTTGAATGTTTTTTTTAAAGAACCAAATATCTCAATTATTTGCAGGAATGAATCTCGGACGATTCATTGATGGATTTTGAACGCATTCTCTGTCTATAAAAGGAAGAGTCCAAGTCGAGAAGAGGCTGCTGCCTTCCGGACATTCAAGTGATTCTGTTTCAAAAACAGAACATCTTTGGAGAGGAGAAATGCGCAACTACTTGCGCGAAGGAGAACCGTGAATTACTTGCGTGAAGGATGAGGCCGAGTCGAGCCTCCCTGTGCGCTCCCTTGCGCGACAGGGAAGAAGCTGAGCCTTGCGCGCCTACTGCCCGCATTCTTACGTGGTAGAAAGTGGCCGCACCCTCTGTGCCCGCAAACTCACGCGGCAGGAGGAAGCCACCATGCTCCCTTTGTTCGATAGGAAGAAACTGAGCCGCGCACACTTGCGCGCCTTCTCTGTCCGCTCACTTTCGCGGCAGGAGGAAGCCACCACGCCACCTGCGCGATAGGAGCTGCCGCGCCCAGCGCGCTTGAAGGCAAGAGGTGGCCGCATCACTTGTGCGCCCTCTTTTGAAGTGGGTTCGGGTGAAGTTAATCCCACACACCTCTCGGGTGAGTGTGTGCAAAGAAGAATAAGTGTAGGTGAAGGTTTCATGCAAGTGCATGTCCAAGACCCTATGGGTTGTGTGTGCACAAGTGGAGTGTGCACACTTTGAAGAAGAAGAAAAGAACAAAGTGTGTGCAAGGAAACAAGAAGGCTGAAGCCTTAGTGTGTGCACAAGTGAAGGAGGCCATACCTCTTGTGTGTGCCCAAGTGAATGAAGAAGATACATGCATATCCATGGATGTATAAATAAGTGAAGAAGTTGGTGAACACCTTGAGAAGAAAGAGAGAAGGAGAAATTCACACTAATGAACAACACACAATTTGGTGTGTGTGAGAAATAATAAAAGTGTGACTCGAAGAAGAAGGTGTGTGTGCTAAAAGAGTTTACACCCTTTAAGGGTTTATCACACCAAGAATAAAAGGGGAGTTCATGCATTCATGCATTCACATGCACACGTAAATAAATAAAGAATCAGTGTGTGTGCATTTGAGAAATCCGAGAACAAAGGTTCTTGAAGAATTTTGAGATTCCATGCAAGTCATGCATGAAGATTGAGAATCCATGCAATCAGTGCATGAAGATTCAGAGATGTCATGCACTTAGTGCATGAAGTTGAATTGAAGAGAGACTGAAGCCAGATTGAAGTTAAAGACATCATTTATCTGAGTTTTCAGTAGTTGAGAAGACCAAGAAGATTGAGTGGGAATACTCAGTGCAGGAACATATTTTCCAATAAAGATTCTTGAAGACAGAGGCCGTGTCATCCTTAGAAGAAGGAGAACAAAGCCTGAGCAAAGAAGAGGAGTCCTGGTCATCACAAGTGATCAGAAGAAGTGATCAAGGCCATCGAACCTTATCCAAGGCTGTTGAAGATTCTTGAAGAGCTTAAAAAGAAGAAGAGCTACTCGTGTGACTCGAGGATCCAGGAGAAGATCCCCTGTGAGACTCAGGGTGGAGAAGTCTTTGGTGGAAGCTGAAGCAGGCCAATGGGACTCTGGTAACACTATGGGATCTAGTATAAAGAACCTCCTGTGGGACTCAAGAGAGATACAGTGTGACTCTGTATCGACCATTGTAATTACTAACTGAATTATAGTGGAGAAACCATGTTGGGGAGTTTAACCAACATGGCAAGGACGTAGGCCTTTGGAGACGAACCTTGTAAATCCTTGTGTCCCATGCCTTTACATTTACTACATCACTTGAGAAAAGGAAAAGAGATACAAGAAGAGTGGATCGAGGCCTTAACAAGCCATAGAGGTTTAATTGATAAAGAATCCATTAGTAAAAAGTTTAAAAGGATCACTGATTCACCCCCTCCCTCTCTCAGTGATCACACTGATCCGGGTACTTCAATATAAAACTAAAATGATGAATACGTAAAAATAATTTCCAATATATAGAACTTGATAACATCCATTCTATTTTTAAAAAAAATTGATGTAGAAACCTAAGGAGTTATTACATTTAAAATTAATGGTATATGGAATATCTGAAAACATATAAAGACTCTTGGGATGTCATATCACCACACCGACCCATCCCAAGAATTCTTGAGTGGTTGTAAGACCAGATTTATACATATAAAAAATTCTAAGAAGGCCATCTAATACAAATTCACTCATCCTTAAGATTCAATATAGTTCTTCAAAGAAGTTATCATAATGAAATAATACACTTCAACCAGACTTATCAAAAACAAGGGAGAAAACACACTAAAACTTTTAACATCTACCCCATATATATATTTATATATATAACATGTAATTTATAATACAAATAATTTAAAAATGCATATTTCAAATAAATTTTAATGAAAATAAATATAATCCCTTCATATTTTGGAAATCCAAAACCATAAATTGTGAATAAATAATTATAAAATAACCCTTACATTATAATATTTGCAAACACATATAAATAGGTAGAAACATATTTATTTACATAAGCACACAAAATAAAAAATATATATATATATATATATATATTTATTTATAAATTAAACTTAAATTGATAAAAATATATGAAACCCTTACAGAATAATATCAAAACCTAGTAAAATAAATACAAGCCCATAATAATTTTGAAAGTAGAGAACCATTGAAAATAAATAATTATAGTATCACCCGTACTAAGATTTCTCTTACAATAAAACAACATAATTTCAAGAAAATAAATTTTTATGTAAAAAATATTACACAAGAATATTAAAATAGGCTTTACATAAATAGATTTATGTACATGAATTTCTTGAAATTACATTCTATTGCATCTTTTTACTATCACCGGACTGAAAATTGGTTTGGTAAATCAATTTAATCCTTCATTTATGGCTTTCAAAACAAAAAATTTCATTATTTATATAGTTGAATAAATATTTACTAAATTTGTTTATCTGAGGACCATAGGTGATTCTATAAGATTTAAAATACTGATAAAATTATTCATACAGAGGAAGATAGAGTACATATGTAGACATCAAAGAAAATTGATTCAAAATAACTGTTTAATGACGCCAAAACAATATATCCAAATTGGTAATCATGAAAACAAAGGAAGATAACATAAAAATAATTTTTATAATCTAAATGAAAAAAATTATACAATGACCAAACCGCAAATAACCTTTGAAATAGTCCAAGAAAAAATCCAAAAAAAAATGAAAAATACAGAAATAAAATCAGAAACTACAAAGGAAAACATATTCCAATCTCCCTAGGTTGATTAAAATCTAAAACCCTCATATTTAGATCTCGATAATT
This sequence comes from Viscum album, assembly GCA_963277665.1. Classification (NCBI taxonomy): domain Eukaryota; kingdom Viridiplantae; phylum Streptophyta; class Magnoliopsida; order Santalales; family Viscaceae; genus Viscum; species Viscum album. The sequence continues at coordinate 102,503,590 of OY728159.1, forward strand.
TCTTCAAAAACCCCAACTCCTTGTGAACACTGGATGCCAGATGACGTTTGAGCAACTTGATGTAGTCGAGTGGGTTTTTGTGATTCGATCTCAGATTTACAATGGGGGAGTTTCTATAGTTGGTGGCTTCTGCGATAAGCTTATGATATCACAATAGGATCACAACTGTTTAGGGGGTTTTTATATAGATTGTGACAATTTTATTAGGGATTCAAAAAAGTAATGACGAAGAATCATTTTACTAGTACTTACTTTATATGTGTTCATAAAAGGAATATTTATTAGTTCTTTTTAGCATGGATAATGGTAGGACTTTGTTAGTGCTAAACAAATTCTCATAAAATCCCTCTTTATCAGCTCTTATTACTTAAGCAATGATAAAGGATTTATGATTATAATTATAAATACCGAAATTTATAAATATATATATATAATAAATAAATAAATATATTCTTTATATTTATATATTTATTTTAATTTTATAATTATTTAAATATATTATTAGTTATTTATAATTATATAAATATTCTTTTTAAAAAATATTTATATCTTTATATATATATAATAAATATATAAAAATATAAACATAGTAAATATATTTATTATTTAAGTGAATTCATTATAAATTTAATAATTATTTAAATATATATAATTATTTATATCTAATAATTTAAATAAATTTAAATAAATAAATAAATATTTATAATTATAAATATATAATTATATAAATATAATAATTGTACGTCTATAAATATAATTATTTATAATTTTTTTTATAAAATTATTTTTAACATTATTAATTAATATCTAATTTTAAGTGCATGCATGTAAAAATTGAGTGAAATTCAATAAATTAAAAATAAGCACATTTGAACAATATTGAAAAAATAGATATGTTTTCTGTGTGTGCATCATATATAAAAATGAATTAATCACATATATGTGAAATTAGTAAAATGCACATTTGATCTATGTTAAATTGAAAAATCAAACGACATTAAATTACATGTCGATTACTCTATGAAATTAGTCAGTATTTTGAATTCATATTAATTTTTAATTAGGAACCATTATTCACTAAATATAAGACATTATAATGCAAATCACATAAATAATTTTTAAATATAAATAATATTTAAATATAGTAATATGTATATATATTTAATAAAAACAATTTATTTACATTATCAATAATTATCTAATTAATAAAACATTAAATAATTTTCTCAATTTATATATTTTAAATTTTTATTTATTTTACTTTAATTTTTCTTATATCTATATATTTAATACATAATTTTTTTAGTATTTATAATTTATACATAGTATAATAAATTTATTAAGTTTTATCAATAAAAATTTAATTAATAAAAATTTGTAATATATTCTTTAATAAACTCAATTTTTCTTTATTTAGTTATTTCATTTTATTTATTTAGACCATTATTAGTGCTAAAAAATGATGATAAAGGGTTACATTATGAGTGAAAAAAATATAACACTGATAAAGGGTACCCATTATGAGTGCGAAAAATAAAGCAGTGATAAAGGGTACCCTTTATTAGTGTTAAAAGTAAATCATTGATAAAGGGTACCCTTTATCAGTGTTAAGAAAAAAGCACTGATAAAGGATCAAATTTATTATTGATTTCATAATCACTCATAAATATCCCATTTGTTAGGGATTTTTTCTATCATTGATAAATACCAGTTCTGTCAAATTTTTATTTTGTATTAGTGTAATGGATATAACAGAATGTAACCATGTTAATGTTGAATATGAAGTGAATCATAATGATTTTTCCTAGGAAAATGAATGTTATCTTTAATGCTTATCATTTGTAAATTGATGAAGATAAATGATGGACTGTTATCAAGAATATGATGAGGTTGGAAGAAATTGAGTGTGGGAAGAGTTTAGGAGGTCATTTTTAAATAAGTACTTTCCTCTTGTTCGTTATATGAAAATGGAAATGGAATTACATTATATTTTGTAGAAATATGATGATTCCATTAATACCTATTAAGAATTTTTTAAAATACATTAATGTTACCCTTTATGTATTATCATTCAACTCGAAATAAAGTTGAATTAATTATTTAGTTGTTTATAACCAAGTCTATAATGTTTTTTATATTTTGGTGGCTTTAGTAGTTTTGAAGAAATCATTCATTATGCTCTCAAGGTAAAAATTAAGACTGTAATTAACCATCAATCTCATTATATTGATAATAAATGAATGATAAAATTCCTTGGAATCTTTAATAAGAGAATCCAATGAAAAAATAAGGTGATACATCTTTTATACCAGATGTAAGGAAAGAAACATTGAGGAAATTATATTAAAGAGACATGTAAATGCTTTATTTAAAGAATGTCAGGTCATTGTGAAGCTGAATTATGAAGTAATGTGGATATTTTAACAAATGAAACAAATACAGGGAAGGATCCATTTAATGCACCCCACAGACTCCAATATTTTAAATGAAAGGATTATCTGTATTATGAAAACTAGTTAATAATATGAGTTTTTTATGACGATGATCTACATCAATAACCTCTTAATCCCTAAAAATGGGAAAATCACATGTGATAACCATACCCTATGTGGGGCATGATGACAATGTGATGAAAGGTAAACTGACCAGTTAATATAGAACTATGGATATATTATTTGCTTATGGTTCAACCCACTATTTTATATATAAATTATATTATAAGGGTATACAATTACCACATTAGTAATAAGATATTGAATTAAAAGTGAGAACTCCTATGGGTATGATGATCACATATAATTTCTACAATTCATCACTAATTAATGTTTATGGTAATGTAATTATTGAAAATCCCATTATTCTTCCTCTAGTTTAGTGTCATGTTATTTTGGGAATGGATTGGATTTCTTTTATGTGTATATATACCATAATAACTATAGAGTATGGGAATTAATGCTTGAAATTCTAAACAAAAAAATGATTTTTTTTCAATGTGAGGATAAATATGAGATTTAAATCGAATTTCAATTCATTTCATGGGTCTATATTCCAATTCAAATGGAGTATTTATCACATATAGTTAGGGAGAAACTCCACATCAATGATATGTGTATTTAATGAGAGTTCCATGATATATGTAAGGAATATTTTCCATGTATTCCTCTAAATTGGGGAGTTTAGTTTTCAATATTACTCACATATGGTGCTACACCCATTTCAAAGAAATCATATTGTATTACCCATATTGTGTTTCAAGAATAGAATAACCATCTTCTCTATAATATTTATAAGGGATTAATCCATACATGTGTATCGTATTAGGGAGAACCTATACTTTTTAAGAACAAATTTTGAGCAGTCTGACTCTACATTTAATATCGGGGACCTAACAAGATAATGATCATGATTAAGATTCCTCTACCCTATATTGATAATATTTTTAATCAATTAAAAGATGATAAATATTTTTCCTATATTTATCTTCGATCTGGATAATATTTTTTGTGGGTAAATATTGTTGACATACCCATGAAATCTTTTCATTTTAGGTATAAACACTATGAATTTATACTAATTCCTTTTATTCTAACTAATTCCCCCTTTAAATTCATTAATTTCATGAATAAAATATCTATAGATTACCTTAATTAATTTTTGGAAGTATTTATAGTGTATATTAAAATATATTTGAAGAGAATGCTTGATTATTAATATCTCTTAATTATTTCACTTAAGATACAATGGAATGAGAAGTTGTATTATATATTTACTAAATGTGAATTTTGGACATAAATTTTACATTTTGGGGTAATATAATCTTAGATGAGAGTATATTGATGGATCCATTAAAGAGGAAAGTTAAAGAACATTGGAACAAACCACCAAATATGACTAACACCCATTATTTTCATGGATTAGATGGATATTTTGAATTATTGGTGAATGATTTATCATGGATATTTAGTTGTATCACTATGTAAATCTAGAAGCGATTCAAGTTCCATTTGATTGATGAATGTGATGAATATTTAAAGGAACTAAAGAGAATTTGGTCAATGCATTTTCACTCACACTATAACTCATTAGATTCTGGTTTATGATTTAAGGTGATGAATCTAATAAAAGTCAACACTGTTTTATATATTGAATAATATAGTGATAGATTAAACCTCAAAAAAATTGAACATTCACGAGAAGACATTCATGACACCTCTTGTGGAGTTAATAGCTATAATATATGAATTAATGATATAGAGGCATTATTTGTACTTGGAATGAAGTGAAAAAATATTTAGATAAAAAAAATTTAGAGAATAAATTCACTCCAAATGTTTTGTATATTATCTAGACAAAATGGTTAGAGTTTATTGGTGATTATGACTGCTCAATACATTTACAACATGGGAAATAAAACAATGTGTCTAATGCTTTGATTTGAAAGGATCATACTAAATTTTTTTATGACGGGGATCATAAAATATCAAACAATTATGTATTTATAATGGATTCACATTTAAATAATGATGTAATGGGGGAAATATTAATTTTCTTAAGTGTGTCTTCAACCATATATCCATGTGAGGATCAAAGATTCATAAAAGTATGATGTAGATATAAAAAAAAGAATTTAGGAAATGTTTCTAATATTAACCCATATTATGATGGACTGATATGGTTTTGAAACTAATTAAGTGTCCCATTAAAAAAATACTCCATGAAAGGTCAAGTAGAATATGTTTTTAGCTCATCAATGTCTATTAAAAAAGGATGTATACCGATGTATAGAGATATGAAATAATATGAATGGAAGGAAAATAGAAAGAAGGATAATGTAGAGTATGTATATCTATGAATTATATGACAGTAAGTTAAGGATGATTTAGAGAAGTCTATGTCAATTTTAATGTTGTTACATATAATAAAAGGGAAATGGTAACAATTCACCATGAATTTCATCAACATACTCCCAAAAACATATAAATTCTATAATTCTATTTAGGTTGAAGCTGATCACCTTATAATGTCAGTACGTTTCATTTCTATTGCTGAATATTTCTCTCTTAATAATATTTCCTATATATACATTAAAATAGTTTTAATGTTTCATAGAGAATCACATTCTATAGTATCTAATTGAGATATGAGGTTGAACTCAATGTTTTAGTGAAGTCATCTAGAAGATCTTGATACATAGTTTGGTTTTGGTACATGTTTTCCATAATCAGATTGATGGTTAGTTTAAGAGGACCATTAAAACCTTAGAGGATATGATGACCATATTCTATGGATTTAAAAGTTGTTTTGGATCAACACCTTCCTCTAGTCTGGTTTTCTTAAAAATATAGCTTTCACTCAAGCAGTTAGATGGATCTTTATGACGACTGTAATGGAAGGAAGTGAAAAAAATCTAAAAAAATGGTATGAAGGTAAAAAATAAAAATATTGTGACATTCCCTAACTTTGAAAATGATATAGATGACTTTATCCATTCAGCAACACATCAGTGAAACTATGTTTCAAAATTAAGATTTATGCTAAAAATCAACAATTTGATCTGGAATTTGATGTTGGTGAGAAGGTTTTATAGTGAATATATTTATGAGATAAGGTAATGATGTTTTATTATAATGGAAATCAGGGTCCTAGATATATCACCCCTTTTTGTTTTTTGGTCAATAAGGGATGATATCTTTTCTCATGGAATTTCCACCAAACCTTCTTCATTTTCATGATGTGTTCTATGTGTCTACTTTGGGGAAGTATATACCTAATCTTATACACATAAAGAAAAATAAAGTTATACCACCAGATCATGATCATTGTTTATAAATAGTAGATACCAAGAATATTTTATTGTAAAGATAATTTACTATAGAATATGACTACTCAGCTGGTTTGTTGGATCAAAAATGTAGATGAATATGTATATTAGATGGAACAATACAAGAGGGGGTGAATTGTATGTTTAAAAATTTGTGTTTAAACACTTAAGAAATTAGTTTAAATGATCTTAAACTAATACAAATACAAACAACCACAATTGTATTGAGTATAAAGGTATGATATAATGTAATACAATTAGAAAAGAAAAGTAATTATATTCAAGATGAATACAATAATCAGAGTAAAAAAAAGTGAATGATTATACCTTAAAGAGTATAGAATCAATCGATACAATATTTAATAGTATAATTGTAATTGAAACAATTACAATTGAAAGTGTAATGAAGAAAAAAAACAATACAAATTCCTTTCTAATACAAGAAGCAGTGGAAATGTAAAATTATTACAATTATTTTGACCCAAAGAGAAGGGTTATACTTTCACCAAGGATAAGAGGTATGTCTTACCACCACCTTGGTAAGACCTCGATATGATGATTGGAACATCTGTCTGCCTATCCCTGGCATCCCTCGATATGATGATAGGTACGTCTGTCTGCCTATCCCTGACAGCCCTCGATACGATGATCGGTACGTCTGTCTGCCTATCCCTAGCAGCCCTCGATACGATGATCGGTACATCTGTCTACCTATCCCCGGCAGCCCTCAATTTTTTAGGTAATCAAAACCTCTGTATTTCAATCACTTGAAAGCCCTCGATATGATGATTGGACGCACAAATCAAGAGAGAAGTCACAATGTCTCTCTCTAGAACTTCATAGAAGCATAATATCACGGTAGTTCCAAAGTCTCTTCTTTTCAGCTTCAAATGACCTCCTATTTATAGACCTCGGGTTCCAACGGTCATATTGCCTCTAACGATCATATTTCTCTGAAAAACTAGAAGGGACCTGGACACCTGTCATTTCAATGGTCATATTGAAATAGAAAGTACGACATCGTTTTGATTAGTCTGTAACTAACTCCACGACATCGTTTTGGTTAAAACACAAGATATATAGAGATGATAAAAATGAGTATGATTAATATGAAACAAGTGTTATTGACTAAGTAACAAAACAAGCATGTAATGAAGATTATGAGTATTATAAGTGTTATGCTGTAATGTATTGTGATGATACAAAGTGAAATACAAAAGTGAGTACAAATGACAGAGTCAGTATGATACGATTGACAGAGAGCAGAAAATTTAATCCGTATGATCAGTAGTCAGTACGATCACCATGATTAGTACGATCAGCATGGTCAGTACGATGAGCATGGTCAGTACGATCAACATGGTCAGTATGATCAGTACGGTCAGTACGATCAACATGGTCAGTACGATCAGCATGGTCAGTACAATCAGCATGGTCAGTACGATCAGCATGGTCAGTACGATCAGCATGGTCAGTACGATCAGCATGGTCAGTACAATTAGATAAACATGATAGAGGACATTTGGGATTTTAAAAACAAGATATAAAAGTCAAAAGATGACTTTTTACTCAATAATATCCCCCTTTTTGTAAATCACAAAACACAAAATGAAAAACTAAAAGAAATACTCATCTCCCCCTGAGTTATTGAAAACTCTTCTGAATAAGAAATTGAATACAACTAACTCCCCCTTAGGTATGTACTTTCCTAAGGATTGTATTCGAATATTTTCCTTGATTTAGAAGTGTTTGTTCAAAACATTCTCCCTTTGTAAAATAATCTCCCCCTTTGTAAAACATTCTCCCCCTTTGTGATTTTCAAAAAGAATGGGGTAAAATTGAAATTCCTAAAAGAGTTAGAAAATAAATACAAGACAATGGATATGGTGACATAAATTTCATTATGATAACAACAAAGCCAAACATGAAGACAAATACAAGTCACTTGTTTTTTCTTTCCTTATCCTTTTTAATCAACTCATGAAGAACTGCCTTCATCTTTTTGATTTCTTTTTTGTCTTCAAAAATAGAATAACCTTGAGATCTGAGGTCTTGTTTATCAGAAAAGAGTTGATCCTGAAATCTGATTGTTTCCTCCTAAACTCTGATAACTTCTTCAAGAGTGTCAATTAAATCCTTCAAATTCTTGTTATATTTGGATAACACATAGTTTTGTTTCTTCATCAGAACTATTTCATCCTTTAGATATGAAACCTTCAAAAACTCAGACTGAAAGGCATTCATTCTGTCTTGTAACTCTTTTACTGAAGAAACATCATCTCTATGAGTTACCTGATTCAGTCTTTCAACAGTTTCTTTGTCAAGTTTATTGAAAGAAATTGCAAGATCATTTGACAACCTTATTATATATTCAATTGCTATCTCATGGTCATTGACTGACCTCTCTGTTTTGTACGACCAATTGGTCATCTTGTTGCAAGCCTTCTTATGAGCAGCCAAACTTTCTAAAAGAACTTTAAAATCGGCTTCAACTGATAGAACTTTCTTTCTCAATTCTTTTACAGAGCCAAAATTCTTCTTTTGATTATCAGTAATGAAATAAATTTTCCCTTCCAGCCTTGGAACGTATGGGATAGTCTTCTCAACTCTTCTTAAAACATGAACAATGTAATCACTCTTCTTGAGAGAGATTGTGTGTTCTGAATCAGTATCCTCATCGTACGAGGCCAGTTCATTCGATCGGCTTGAGTCTACAACTGGATGTTTTCCTTTAGCTTTTTCTTTCTCCTTTATTTCATCTTCTATTTTATCACTAATGACAATAACTTTTTCAGAGTGAGAATATTGAGCACCTTTCTTTATTTGAGAAGAAATTCTATCTGGAGTTTCAGAGGTTTGAAAAGGTTCTTGATCAGCATGAAGAGTTTGTTGAATACCTTCACTTTTCTTTTGAATGGATTCCTCTCTACTCTTCTTCAAACTCTGAAGAAATTCTAAAATAAAATCTTCTTCCTCTTCTTCAACTTCTTGTATCTCTTCCAACATTTGTTTTCCTTTTTCTTTCTCAGGAAGAATCTATACGATGGGATCTTGATGCACTTCATCTATTAGTTGAACACTTTCATCCTCAACCATTTTCATGAATTTAGAGATATCAAAGTCTTGAGATTTTCTTTTCAAAATGCTCTTCTTTTTCTTTTCATATTTAAGGGTTTCTTCTACCCTTATTCTTTCAGCAAACGCTTCGGCTGGATCAAGTCCAAACATTGGATCAGCTTCCTTTCTCTGTTCCTTATCCTTTATCCATTTGGCGACAACCTCCTTACTATACTTAGGCTTCTTCTTTGTCTTTGAGCTGGTTTGCGGATCAGACTTTTGAGTAATACCAATATATTGATTTTCTTTAACTGAAATAGGTACCTATTGATTCTGAGCCGATTCATCTTCTACATCCTTAAACAAAAACGTTTTGAGTTTGAGTCAAAACAAATATTCAACTTCTTTAAAGTAATCTTACTAATCCAGTATGGATTCAGATCTACCAGCTTTCCTTTCAAAGGAATGTTTCAAAAATTCATGCTCTTGAGAATGAACTTTGAAAGGATAGAAGGATACATAATAAAATGAGATTTGATTTCCCCTGACTTTACATTCTTAATTGTTTCAAAAATGTATCCCATCAGATTTACTTTTCTCATGTTGACAAGATAGTCAATCATGAAAATGTCAGAAACTTTCAGAGTTTCTCTATCCCCTTTCCTTGGGATAAGAAAACCTTTCATCCAAAGGGCAACACAACTATTTTTTAGAGAAAGATGATCCAATTTCCTCTTGTCTTCATTTACAACAATCAAAGACTTCTTAACACATTCTTTATTAAACGTACAGACCTCCTCTGGTAGTTTATGAGATTGAAAAAAAAGTATCACCTTCTAATGGGACATTCAGAAAATGAGCCACTTGTTTCACAGACATAGACAAATTTCTATCGTACACAACAAAAATTATTTTCATGTCTTTGTCGAAAGATACGGTTTTATAAAACTAACTGACTTCATCAAAGAGAACTGGATCTTGAAAAACAGGCCTTTCAACACAAAAATGTTCCTATTCTTGAAACAAAATAATCCTATTGACTGTAGAATCGTACGAATCATAGAAGTCGCGGGAAACTAACCTTTCCATGAAAATATCTTTTTCTGAGAAAGCCTTTGAAGACATATCGGTGGGAGTATTGGTAGAAGACTGAGACATAGATATGCTACTGATGAAAGATCGTACGATGACTTAAAATCAGTGAGGCAGAGCTTTTACATAGATCTTGAAAAAAAAACGATGTGGGTTTGGGGAGGGGAGGGGAGGGGGGTATTTATAAGAAATATAGGGGTGAACGTTGATCTTTTATGGTTGAGATTAGAAGAGAGGAAATCAATGGTTAGGATTAAAAAGAAAAAAAATTAAAAAAACTGAAAAGCACCTACCAGAGAACGTAAGGTAATTGTTGGTTTTAGTAGAGTTCAAAAGAAAACACAATCGTACGTAATGGAAAAAAAATATCAATCGTTATGCTGATGGGAAAGAAATTCATTACCATGTACTGACAAACCGATGGAAAACAAACCTGTTACCATGGAATTGCCGATGGAAAAGAAATTCATTACCATGATCTGACATGCTGATGGAAAAGAAATTCATTATCATGATGTGACATGTCGATGGAAAAGAAATTCATTACCATGATCAGACAAGCCGATGGAAAGGAAATTCATTACCATGATCGGACGATCCGATAGACAGATAGGTGAATAATAATGAAACTGTCAATATGATAAATAGATAGGTAAATATTACGATAAAACTGTCAATACAATAAAACTGTCAATATGATAAAACTGTCAATATGATAAAATTGTCAATACTATAAAACTGTCAATACGATAAAACTTTCAATATGATAAAACTGTTAATATGATGAACATATAGGACATAAAAACACATACCATAAGATAAAAATAAAACATGGTAAGAAATGTTCTCCCCCTTTCTAAGAGGAGTTTCTTAATATTAGGAGAAATGTAAAACATGAAGTAGATATGAATGATTATTTTAAAGTAATCATTCCTATAGAGACCCGAATCTTGACGTACATGGAAATTACATTACTTTTTTGGAATACTTAGTACATAACAAAAACACACACACAAGGACTGTAATAGTTTAGTATCTTTGAAAACTCGGAATATAATCTTCTAATCGTGATGAAAGATCTTCAACATCTACCATAAAGATCTTCTTTTTTTTACCTAAAACCTTTCTTTATATCCTGGGGAAAAGAAAACATAAAAGGGTGAGATCAAATACTCAGTAAGGGTAAACAAAAGGAAAATCAATCACATCATATTCATAAGAACATAACATTTTGGAAATCTTAACCTGCAAAAGAGATCATAATATCATAACATGGGATAAATCATAGTAGTGAAATGTAATCCCAATAATCATAACTTAAAACATGAAACTTTGTGGAATAAACACATAATCATATAGAATCATTTCTTATTAATCAAGACTCATTGCCAAGACTATCTTAGTGGACAAAGTCCATTTCTGAATCGAGTTCACTCCTCATTTCAGTCCTGTTTCACTGAACCGGTTTAAACTTCCATTCCAGCCATGTCTATCTCATGAGATATAAAATATTTACCCAATGCATTGGAGGGAGATATAGGTCCCACCCATCTCATAATGAAACCATTCTTATGTGTGCCACAAAATCATAAACCATACATCATAGCATAACCCATGTAATAAAAATGGGAATCTTAAACATCATAACATCATAACATAATCCATATAAGATAAAAGGACATCATAAAAATTATTCCATCATAACATAATCAAATCAATGTAAAAATAGGGATAGAAACCGAACTCTATATTATATTAGATGAAAAATAATTTTGATAAAACACTTGAACTCCATTATTGAGGAAAATATCCTTTCTACTTCAAAAACATTTTTACTTTCTTAACATGTCATACAATTTTAGACTAAAAGAAGTTGATTAAAAATAATCTTGAAAACTTGTGAGGGAATCTTCTTGGAAATAATGTTTTAAAAATCCATTCATTCCGTATAAGTTAAAAGAAAACATTCTTCTCGTACTTTTGTCGGAAAAGTCAAAAAGTACCTTGTACGAAAAACGACAAAAGATTCCTTTCATATCTTTTACTAAAAATTCACCGAAGGGTAAAATTGGATTTAAAAAATTTTAGGTGGATGGAAATAATATTACATATTGAGGAAACATGGATGTGGATGATAAAATACACCCCAATAATTGCCAAAGTATAAACAATCTCAGATAAAAATGAGATTGTGATATTTTCCCTTACCTTAGGTCTAATTTTCTTCGTAAGTGTCCGAAACTCCTGTATAATGATTTAAATAATGTTATTGACTTATTACAGAATCATACTTATTTTTATGATATCATATATGGTCATATTCCTAGCTTCTTATTAGTAATATTTCATTACTACTTGTTATTCGGGTGTTTATTACTTTTTGTTCTTATGCATGTTTTGTCGAATAAATTCTTATTTTTCTTTTTAGGTTATTGATACCTAATTTACAGAATGTTATTAGTGTAATATATATCATATTCATTCATTCAATTCATTTATATAATCATTATGCAATTAAGATCATGTAGAACGAGTCGCATCACATCGTGGAGACAGTATTCCGTACGTACGCACGAGCGATGATATCGTTCCTATGATCATGAAATTGTATTGGAGTGTATGTATACTATTTCAGAATCAATATCACTTCACAATAATCATGTATAGTTATTATTTACACCATTATACCCATCCAAGTAAGGTGGTGGGGGGAAAATAGATTACACCACGACGTGGAGACGAAATTCCGTACGTACGCACACGCGGTGATTTATTTTTCCATAGGATGGATAAATGGTGAAATAGGGTTGTTTCATACTTATAATAACATATCAGTATATGAGTGATACTGATGTTATTACTTCATAATTAAACAACTAAAGAAGAAGAAGTGGAAGAATAAATAAAGATGAAAGAATCGGTAACGGACATTACCTCTTCTTTGAAGTGCTTCTTTGAGACCTCCTTTTAAGGCACTGAAATTGGTCTTTGAAGAAGACCAGGACCTCTAGTATGTCTCTAGGGAAGTGGAGAGGATAAAGTGGTAGGGTTTGGACGAGCTTGAAGGCTCAAAGTTGTGTGAGGAAGAGGGGGAGGAGGTGCCCTTTTATAAGGGAGGAGAGGGGCTCCTTTGAAAAAACTAAAAATATTATTTTATTATAAAGGCAAATTCGGTTTTAAATAGCTCCAAATTGATTTATTTCAAAGATAAGGTGGGGATGAGTCGAAATACTCTCTTAAAATATAATTTATACAAGTTTAGGTCATTATATTAATCTTATCTATTAGTTTTAACTCTTAGTTAATTAGATTGACATTTACCATGTCACTTTGTATTTTTATATTATATAGTTAATAAACTTACCATATACATCCAAGTGACCCCCAAGTGGTCCATTAATGATACACCTATCATGATATAAGTATATTGGATGAATCTTATATTTTTAGGAATAAAATAACAATTAATAATATAATATTTATTTTAAAAAATTATTTTATGTCAATTTTGACACTATTTAGTAATTGATTTTTGTGAAAGTCATAACAGAATGATTAGTTCAAAAAAAGTTAATTAAATAAATACTAACATGTAATAGTAACCTATAAAATTAGTGGAATTCATAAAAAGTCTCAAATTACATTTATTTGGGTATTTATAACATCAATTATGTCAATATTTCATTAATAAGATAATTACTGAATCATCTTTGCGTCATAAATAAATTAAATTATTTAAAGTCTAAAAATTACAAATAAAATACCATAATGTAGGAAATCTTTTTATCTTTCTAATGAATATTTATAGTAGAATTTATCTTATGTATAACCCTATATTAAAAATGATTTTTTTATTAAACTTTGATTTTAACTATTTTAACCCTTCTTTAAATAAATTAATAATAAATGTCAAAATCTAATACAAGTGGGCCTAAATGGTCATATTTTATTCCTAAGGTTGTTTTTGGTCGAATTACACTTATCCAATAGAATTAGGACATGTGTTAGGGTAATAATAATATCATTTTTACCCTTAATCACCCTATTTACTTTTAACCGTTGTAAAAAAAAGTAAAAAGTTACTATTCACCGAAAATTATTTTTATCTCATTGAACAAAATTTTACTTACTGACATCAACTGTGTCTCTAGGATTTTTGAGATTCCACTGACAGAAGCGGTAAAATTAAGTTTTATGAAAAATTCAGTTTTTTTAACTACCACTTAGTGGTTTCACTATTCATCAAAAATTGAATGTTTTCAGAAAAATACCAAAATTTCACCCTAGGCTAATTTCGATATTCCGAATCCAAAAATGAAGTCAATTTTGAAAAATAAAATTTACAAAATTTCAAAAAGTGGTTATTACTATTCATAACGGCTAGTTTTAATAATATTTTAATAGCATATCGTTGTTTAGTGAAACTCGGTATTGCGTACGACGCAAGCTATCGAGGAAGGTCGTGATTTTGTGTAAAGCAAGCCAACCAAGTGATGTGTGTAGTGAAAGATTCCTTTGATGATTTATATAACATAAAAACAAAATATTTCTCATAAAAGTCTCGGGTGTTACATTCTACCCCCCTTAAAATGAATTTCGCCCTTGAAATTCGTCACTTTGTAACAAACAGGTGAGGATACTTCTCCCTCATCATATCCTCAAGATCCCATGTAGATTCTTCTAATTGGAGGTTCCTCCACAAAACTTTCATCAAGCGAGTGGTCTTGTTTCGTGGGAATTTTTCACTACGATCCAGAATATCTATCGGCTGTTCTTCATAAGAAAGATCTTGCTCCAGCGGTACAACTTTGAGCTGAGTACATGTGAAGGATCAGGTATGTACTTTCTCAGGAGAGATACATGGAACACATCATGAACTTGGGAGAGATTCGGTGGAAGCACCAATCGGTAAGCTACCTTCCCAACACGATCCAGTATTTCGAAAGGACCGATATATCTAGGGCTCAACTTCCCCTTCTTTCCAAATCTCATGACCCTCTTCCAGGGAGATATTCATAAGAACACTTTATCACCCACTTCAAACTCTAGGTCTTTTCTTTGGTTGTCGGAATAACTTTTCTGTCGACTCTGAGCTGCTCTTATGTGTTGTTGAATAGATCAGACCTTTTCTGCCATTTCATCAACGAGATCAGGTCCTAATAGCTTTCTTTCCCCAACTTCATCCCAGTAAGTTGGAGTCTTGCATTTCTTTCCATAGAGAGATTCATAAGGAGCAATCTGAATACTGAAGTGAAATCTATTATTAAAAGAAAATTCCACCAAAGGTAGGTGTTGATCCCAACCACCTTTGAAATCCATAGAGCAAGCTCTCAACATATCTTCTAGAGTTTTAATTGTTCTCTCAGACTGACCGTCTGTCTGAGGATGATAAGCAGTGCTGAAACTCAACTCTTATCCAGAGTATGCTGAATAATTCGCCAGAACTTTGAGGTAAACCTCGGATCCCGATCAGATATAATAGAAAGTGGTACTCCATGTAATCTTAACACTTCCTTTACATATATCCTGGCAAGATGATCCAGAGATAAATCCTCTCTAATAGCAATGAAGTGTGCCGACTTTGTAAGACGATCAACTATGACCCAGATAGCATTATTGCCTTTGGATGTTTTAGGAAGTCCGGTGACAAAGTCCATAGTGATGTTTTCCCATTTCCATTTAGGTATGGGTAATGGTTGTAACATCCCCTTAGACTTTTGTCTCTCAGCTTTAACTTGCTGACAAAACAAGCATCGAGAGACATATTCAACAACACCTCTTTTCATGCCATCCCACCAGAAGTACTCTTTCAGATCCCTATACATCTTCGTGCTTCCCGAATGAATAGAGAATGAAGAACTATGAGCCTCATCCAGCAGCTCCTTCTTTAATTCGGGGATGGGAGGAACACAAACCCAATTCCTGAACTTTATTATCCCATCACAATCAAGGTTGAATTCAGGAACATTTCTCACCTTGTTTTGTAACTCTACATCTTCTTTCTGTGCCTCTTTAATCTTCACATGAATATATGGTTGAACATTCATTTGAGAAAGATATGATTTCCCCCCTTCCATTATAATTCCAACATCCATCCATTGTAAATCCATAAATATTGGATCTTTTGTGATCCTCATCATGGATAAACTGGCATGGTCTTGTCGACTTAATGCATCTTCCACCTTGTTTGATTTCCCAGGGTGGTAATGAATTGAGCAGTCGTAATCCTTAATCAGATCCAACCATCTTCTTTGGCACATATTCAGCTCCTTTTGTGTGAAGATATACTTTAAACTTTTATGATCAGTATAAATGTCACACCTTTCTCCATAAAGATAATGCCTCCAAATATTTAATGCAAATATTACTGCAGCTAACTCCAAATCATTAGTTGGGTAATTTTGCTCATGTATTTTCAACTGTCGTGAGGCATAAGCTATCACCATATCATTTTTCATAAGAACACACCCCAATCCCTTCTTGGATGCATCACTATAGATCACAAACCTTTATCCACTACAAGGTAGTGTGAGTACAGGTGCACTGGATAACCTTCTTTTCAACTCCCTGAAATTATCTTCACATTCCTCCATCCAAACAAATTTAACTCCTTTCTGAGTCAACTTGGTGAGTGGATTAGATAATTGTGAAAAATCTTTCACAAAACGTCGATAATATCCATCCAAACCAAGAAAACTTCGGATCTCAGTCACTGTTGTTGGTCTCGACCATCTTTCGATAACCTCTATTTTTGCTGGATCCACAGATATCCCATCTTTTGAGATTATGTGACCTAAAAATGCAACTTTTTGAAGCCAAAATTCACACTTGGTAAATTTGTCAGAAAGATTCTCCTTTATTAGTGTCTTCAATATAATTATCAAGTGATCTTCATGTTCTTACTTTCTCTTTGAATATACCAGAATATCGTCTATAAAGACTACCACAAACAGATCAAGATAGTCTCTAAAGAATCTATTAATTAGATCCATGAAGATAGCAGGGGAATTAGTAAGACCAAATGTCATCACTATAAATTCATAGTGTCCATACCTTGTACGGAAAGCCTTCTTTGGTATATCCTCCCTTTTGACCCTTAATTGATGATACCCTGAACGAAGATCAGTCTTGGAAAAGTATTGAGCTCCGCATAGTTGGTCAAATAAGTCATCAATTCGTGGGAGAGGATATTTGTTCTTGATAGTGATCTTGTTAAGTTCTCTATAATCAATGTAGAGTCTCATTGATCCATATTTCTTCTTAACAAACAGAACATGTGCTCCCCAAGGTGATGCACTAGGGCGTATGAATCCCTTATCAAGATTTTCTTGGAGTTGCTTCTTCAATTCTTGCAACTCAATTGGGTCCATTCTATAAGGTGTCTTTGAAATAGGAAAAGCACCCGGTACAAAATCTATTGAAAACTCAACTTCACGATTTGGTGGAAGGCCCGGTAATTCCTCCAGAAAGACATCGTCAAACTCCCGTACAATGGGCATATTCTTAATAGTGAGTTTCTCACCAACCATTTGAGATAAATAACCTTAATTTAGTGGAATGAAGACCCATAAGATGGAAGAAATTTCCACTAGAAGGATATGTTCATCCTTTCATCGATAGACAATCACAAATTGATCTGGAATATGAAATGTGACTTCCCTTCTTTGGCAATTGATATGAGCTCCATGTAGAGAAATCCAATCCATGCCAAGAATCATATCAAATTCCACTATAGGAAGGATCACAAGATTTGCAGGAAGCAATTTACCAAAAACTTCAATCAGAGAAGAATTATAAACTTCCGATGCGACTGTTGTGCCATTAGGGGTTGTCACAGCTAACTCAACATCTAATTGTTGAGGTAATACGACGATACCCTTAGAAAATTCTTCAGAAATAAAAGAGTGGGTGGATCCAGAATCAAATAAAACATTTGATACTTTAGAGTGGATGCTAAGTGTACCTTTCACCACATCTTTATCGTACTCCACATCACTGATAGAAATTGCATGTGACTTTCCTTTGTCTTTGGTCTTAAGAGTTTGTTGACGTCGACCATCATCATCAAACCTTGGATTTGGGCATTGATTGGCATAATGACCCATCTCCTTGCACTTGAAACATTGTAGTGTAGTAGGTTCATTCTCTGTATCCCTTCCTTTGTTTACATCATTAGACATCTTCTTCCCATCATTGCGGCATTCAAATGCCCGATGACCTTCCTTTCCACATTTGAAACATTTACTTGTCCCTTTAAGACAACTCTCTCCATGTTTCTTTCCACACTTTGAGCATAAGGGAAAAGTCATCTTCTTTTCAGTGTGCTCTTTAGATTTTCCTTTGAATTCCATTTTCCTCTTCTTATCAAACCCATATGACTGATGGGTTACTCCAATCTCCATCTCAACTTTGAGAGCACATCGAACTATTTCCTCGTAGCTATTGAAGTCCCTTATGGCTAACACCCTTAGAAGACTTAGTTTTAAGCCACTAAAGAATCGATCTATCTTACTCTCAGGTTGGATAATAATACCAGAATCATACCTTGAAAGTCTTGTAAAATCTTCTTCATAGGTACCAACAGATTCATCATCCTTTTGCTTTAGTTCAAGAAACTCTTTCTCAATCTTTGTATGGAGAATACGATGGAAGTACTTATTGAAAAATATCTTCTTGAACTCGTCCCATTCCATGGACTCAATTTCATCCCTTTGCCTCATATTCTTAATAAGATTCCACCATTGATCAACATCACCTTCCAAACGATACACTGATAAGATGAATTTATCATGTTCAGAACATTGAAGAACTGAAAATATATTTTCAGTAGTACTAATCCATTGTTCAGAAACTAATGGATCAGTAGACCCGCTGAATGAAGGTGGACGCTACCTCATGAAGGATTCAACAGAATGTTGATCCTTCCTTTGCTCGTTTGGAAGTCCTGCATGATTCATAGCTTGAGAAAGTTGTGTGAGCATGGCTACAAGATTTTTCATTCAAGCTCCCATAACATTTGGTTTCTCAGGGGGGCAATCATTTCATTGGCCATCGCATTCCACATTAACACGGTTACTTCGAGTTCTATCCATTAACTAAAACCAAGAAGAATAGTGTGAGCAACACTAATTATAATAGGAAAACCACACAATCAAGAATAAAATTTCACACTTAAGGTCTTATCCTAGGTTATTCATGGCCATTTCTAAAACACTAATATTGTGTTCTATGCTTAGACTTATCCTTAGGGTTATTACTAAGGCTTTCACATCCTAGTTTCCAAAGGTTGACTATACCTTTCCTCTGATACCAACTATAACGACCCATACATTACATACATTGTTATTACTTCAGAATTGAAGCACACTTATTACAACATATAACAAAACCAGGAAAGGACCGTATAGGTATAGAGTCTTTAGAAACTGGGAAACATAAACAACTGGTTCATAAAGCATTTACTTTTCCTCCCATTTATTTCATCATATGTAGATTCCCTTTTGGCATATACTACTTAATAACCTTCTTCCTGACCTGGGGAAATAAAACATACAAAAGGGTGAGCTCAAATGCTCAGTAAGGGTAAACAAAAGAAATATCAATCACATCATATTCATAAGAACATAACATTTTGGAAATCTTAACCTGCAAAAGAGATCATAATATCATAACATGGGATAAATCATAGTAGTAAAATGTAATCCCAATAATCATAACGTAAAACATGAAACTTTGTGTCATACACACATAGTAAAAGAGAATCATTTCTTATTAGTCAATACTCATTGCCAAGACTATCTTAGTGGACAAAGTCCATTTCTAAACTGAGTTCACTCCTCGTTTCAGTCATGTTTCACTGAACCGGTTTAACCTTCTGTTCCAGCCATGTCTATCTCATGAGATATAAAATCTTTACCCAATGCATTGGAGGGAGATATAGGTCCCACCCACTCATAATGATACCATTCTTATGTGTTCCACAAAATCATAAACCATACATCATAGCGTAACCCATGTAATAAAAATGAAAATCTTAAACATCATGCCATCATAACATAATCCATATAAGATAAAAGGACATCATAAAAATTATTCCATCATAACATAATCAAATAAATGTAAAAATAGGGATAGAAACCGAACCCTATATTATCTTATATGGAAAATAATTTTGATAAAACACTTGAACTCCATTCTTGACGAAAATATCCTTTCTACTTCAAAAACATTTTTTACTTTCTTAACATGTCATACAATTTTAGACTAAAAGAATTTGATTAAAAATAATCTTGAAAAATTGTGAGGGAAGCTTCTTGGAAATAATGTTTTAAAAATCCATTCATGCCGTATAAGTTAAAAGAAAACATTCTTCTCGTACTTTTTTTTGAAAAGTCAAAAAGTACCTCATACGAAAAATGACAAAAGATTCCTTTCATATATTTTACTAAAAACTCACCGAAGGGTAAAATTGGATTTAAAAAATTGTAGGTGGATGGAAATAATATTACATATTGAGGAAACATGGACGTGGATGATAAAATACACCCTAGTAATTGCCAAAGTATAAACAATCTCGGATAAAAATGAGATTGTGATATTTTCCCTTACCTTAGGTCCGATTTGCTTCGTAAGTGTCCGAAACTCCTGTATAATGATTTAAATAATGTTATTGACTTATTCCAGAATCATAATTATTTTTATGATATCATATATGGTCATATTCTTAGCTTCTTATTAGTAATATTCCATTACTACTTGTTATTCGGGTGTTTATTACTTTTTGTTCTTATGTGTGTTTTGTCGAATAAATTCTTATTTTTCTTTTTTAGGTTATAAATACCTCATTTAAATAATGGTATTAGTGTAATATATATAATATTCATTCAATCAATTCATTTATATAATCATTATGCAATGAAGATCATGTAGAACGAGTCGCATCACATCGTGAAGAGGGTATTCTGTACGTACGCACGAACGATGATATCGTTCCTATGATCGTGGAATTGTATTGGAGAGTATTTATACTATTTCATAATCAATATCACTTCACAATAATCATATATAGTTATTATTTACACCATTATACCCATCCAAGTAAGGTGGTGGGGGAAAATAGATTACACCACGGCGTGGAGATGGTATTCCGTACGTACGCACGCGCAGTGATTTCTTTTTCCGTAGGATGGATAGATGGTGAAATAGGGTTGTTTAATACTTATAATAACATATCCGTATATGAGTGATGCTGATGTTATTACTTCATAATGAAACAACTAAAGAAGAAGAAGTGGAAGAAGAAATAAAGATGAAAGAATCGGTAACAGACATTACCTCTTCTTTGAAGTGCTTCTTTGAGAACTCCTTTTAGGGCACTGAAATTGGTCTTTGAAGAAGACCAGGACCTCTAGGATGTCTCTAGGGAAGTGGATAGGATAAAGTGGAAGGGGTTGGCCGAGATTGAATGCTCAAAGTGGTGTGAGGAAGAGGGGGAGGTGGTGCCCTTTTATAAGGGAGGAGAGGGGCTCCTTTAGAAAAACTAAAAATATTATTTTATTATAAAGCAAAATTCGGTTTTAAATAGATCCAAATTGATTTATTTCGAAGATAAGGTGGGAATGAGTCTAAATCCTCTCTTACAATAGAATTTAGACAAGTTTAGGTCATTATATTAACCTTATCTATTAGTTTTAACTCTTAGTTAATTAGATTGACATATACCATGTCACTTTGTATTTTTATATTATATAGTTAATAAAATTACCATATACATCCAAGAGACCCCCAAGTGGTCCATTAATGATACAACTATCATGATATAAGTATCTTGGCTGAACCTTAGATTTTTAGGAATAAAATAACAATTAATAATATAATATTTGTTTTAAACAATTATTTTATGTTAATTTTGACACTATTTAGTAATTGATTTTTGTGAAAATCATAACAGAGTGATTAGTTTGAAAAAAGTTAATTAAATAAATACTAACATGTCATATTAACCTATAAAATTAGTGTAATTCATAAAAAGTCTCAAATTACATTTATTTGGGTATTTATAACATCAATTATGTCAATATTTCATTAATAAGATAATTACTGAATCATCTTTGCGTCATAAATAAATTAAATTATTTAAAGTCTAAAAATTACAAATAAAATACCATAATGTAGGAAATATTTTTATCTTTCTAATGAATATTTATAGTCGAATTTATCTTATGTATAACCCTATATTAAAAATGATTTTTTTATTAAACTTTGATTTTAACTATTTTAACCCTTCTTTAAATAAATTAATAATAAATGTCAAAATCTAATACAAGTGGGCCCAAATGGTCATATTTTATTCCTAAGGTTGTTTTTGGTCGAATTACACTTATCCAATAGAATTAGGACATGTGTTAGGGTAATAATAATATCATTTTTACCCTTAATCACCCTATTTACTTTTAACCGTGGTAAAAAAAGTAAAAAGTTACTATTCACCAAATATTATTTTTATCTCATTGAACCACATTTTACTTACTGAAATCAACCGTGTCTCTCGGATTTTTGATATTACACTCACAGAAGCGGTAAAATTAAGTTTTATGAAAAATTCAGTTTTTTTAACTACCACTTAGTGGTTTCACTATTCATCAAAAATTGAAAGTTTTCAGAAAAATACCAAAATTTCACCCTAGGATAATTTCGATATTGCGAATCCAAAAATGAAGTCAATTTTGAAAAATAAAATTTACAAAATTTCAAAAAGTGGTTATTACTATTCATAACGGCTAGTTTTAATAATATTTTAATAGCATATCGTTGTTTAGTGAGACTCAGTATTGCATACGACGCAAGCTATCGAGGAAGGTCGTGATTTTTTGTAAAGCAAGCCAAGCAAGTGGTGTGTGTAGTGAAATATTCCTTTGATGATTTATATAACATAAAAACAAAATATTTCTCATAAAAGTCTCGGGTGTTACAATTCCGATCTTTTTTTTTATAAACTCAAATCTATCAGAAGGTAATGGTTTTGTAAAAATGTCGGCAAGTTGTTCTTGTGTTCCGATGAATTGTAAAACAATATCTACTTTTGTTTTGATAACCATTTAAAAGAGATATTTGTTTCCTGTTATGTGTCAAGAACAACCACTATCCATGTACCAAATATTCTTGTTGGTACACTTCTTATTTTCCTGAAAAAGAAACAATTAGTTTTTCGGAATCCAAACTTTTTTGGATCCTGAATGGTTAGATAATAGAATTTTAGGAATCCAAATTTGTTTTTCAAAATGAGATTTATGAAATCCTAAAGATTGAGTTTTATTGAGAGAACACTCTCTTTTCTAGTGTCCACCACATTGGCACTTAGAACAAAAAGAGGTTTTTTGTGGAACAAAATAGTTATTACTAAAAACAGGTTTGGAATGGGTATAACCAAGTCCAGAACGATTTCTCAAAGGCCGGATTTGGGAATACATTTTGTCAAAATTTTCCTTTCCATGAGTAATGTTTGAAAAAAATTTCTTTAAAGAGAATATTTTTGAGTTTAGTTTTAAAACTATTTTTTATCTTCCAAAACATCTAATTTTAAACTAGAGTTAGGCTCTAAAACATTTTTCTTTGAAATCAAATTTTCTAAATCCTTAGAAAGTTTATCCTTATCAGATTTGACTTTCTTAAGGGTTTTTAAAATGCTTTCAAAATCAGAAGTTTTCCTATTAAGATCATTAGAAAGATCCGATACTTCTTTAGTTAAAATTGAAATTATAGAGTTTAATTTCTCAAGCTTCTTCTTGTGTTTAGAATTTTCATTTTCGAGTAATTTAGAAAATCTAGATATTTCTTCAAAAGAAGGTAATGTAACATCTTCTGATGATGAAGATTCATCATTTGATGATTTATAATATTTATTATCAGTATAATTTTCATTTAAAGAGACATTTGTAATAGCTTCAGCATTGTGTACCTTAGCCAAGAGACAATGATCTTTAATTGGTAATCTCGCTATAAGTCTAATATTCCTTTGTCCTGAGGACTCATATTCTGAAGAATTATCTGATGAATCAATACTACTTGCACTCCAAGTATCATTTTCCTTCAAGACTTTCTTTGTCTTATAATAATTTTTCTTGTTTCTTTTAGAATGTCTTCCCTTTCTATATTTTCTCTTAAGTAAAGGAAAATCAGGCCTTATATGACCTACTTTATTACATTCATAACATGTTACCTCTGAAATTTTTTTGTCCTTCCTATCTTTCTTTTTGAATTTATATTATAATTCTTTATTTCCCACAATCTTTTTCATCCTTCGGGCAAGATTGGCTAACTCATTATCCGAGTGATCACTATCACTTGATTATATTAAAACAACTTTCTTGGCTTTGGATCTTGTAATCCTTTCAGGTGTTTTAGATTTAGATGTAAAGGCTACACTTCCATTCCCATTTTTCTTCTTATTAAAATCAGCATCTCTTTTCATTCTTGTCTCGTGCTATAAAAGAGTTCAAAAAGTGTATCAAGAGTAATCTGGGAAACTTTTTTGTTTTCATCAATAGCTGTCCTTTTTGACTCCCATTCATTCGGAATTATATCTATAATCTTATCTAGTAGAGCTTCATCATCAATGCCTTTTTCTCCCATGGATTGTAAGCTGTTGACAATTGACATAAACCTTTGTTGCACTTTACATACTCGCTCTCCATAGGGAAAAACAAATCCATGATACTCTGCTCGAAGCATTGCTCTTCTTGTTTCTATAACCTTGGATGTACCAAAATGAGTGAATTCTAATTTCTTCCAAATACAGTTGGCTGCTTCACGTGAAGATATCTGACTATATATATTCCTGGTCATAGAGCATAATAAAGTATTGCGTACCTTGTAATTCAGTTGATATTCTTTCTTCTCTTGGTTAGTGAAAGTACTGACTTCTTTGTCAGGAATTTTATAACCTCCAGTAAGCATAATAAAATTGATTACACCTGTATTGATCAAGAAATTATTCATTTGATCTCTCCAATACTCATAATCATTACCATCAAAGATAGGTGGTCTAGAAGGATTTAGATTGTCAATTGACCCAATATTCATTCCTTCCATCCAAAGAAACAAAATCTTTTCCACTTCACACGTTAGTGTAGTTAGTAGTTAAAATAGTAATATGAAAGAAATAGAACAAGTAAAACAAATCAGTGGAAAACCTCCTCTAGTACCAAATGTTGGATCAAAAATTTAGATGTATATGTATATTATATGGAATAATACAAGAGGGGGGTGAATTGTATGTTTAAAACTTTGTGTTTAAACACTTAAGAAATTAGTTTAAATGATCTTCAACTAATAGAAATACAAACACCCATAATTGTACTGATTATAAAGGTATGATGTAATGTAATACAATTAGAAAATTAAAGTAATTGTATTCAAGATGAATACAATAATCAGAGTAAAACAAAAGTGAATGATTCTACCTTAAAGCGTATAGAATCAATCGATACAATATGTAATAGTATAATTGTAATTGAAAAAATTACAATTGAAAGTGTAATGAAGAAAGGAAATAATACAAATTCTTTTCTAATACAAGCAGCAATAGAAATGTAAAAGTATTAAAATTCATTTTACCCAAAGAGAAGGGTTATCCTTTCACCATGGATAAGAGGTATGTCTAACCACCACCTTGGTAAGCCCTCGATACGATGATCGAAACGCCTGTCTGCCAATCCCCGGCAGCCCTCGATACGATGATCGGTACGTCTGTCTGCCTATCCCTGACATCCCTCGATATGATGATCGGTACGTCTATCTACCTATCCCCGACAGCCCTCGATACGATGATGTGTACGTCTATCTGTCTATCCCCAACAGCCCTCGATTTTGTAGGTAATCGACACCTCTATCTTTCAATCACTTGAATGCCCTCGATATGATGATCAGACGCACAAAGCAAGAGAGAAGTCAAAACGTCTATCTCTAGAAATTCATAGGTAGAATATCACGGTTTTTCCAAAGTATCTTCTTTTCAGCTTAAAATGACATCGTATTTATAGACCTCGAGTTCCAACGGTCATATTGCCTCCAACGGTCATATTTCACCGAAAAACTAGGAGGGACCTGGACACCTGGCATTAAAATGGTCATATTGAAACAGAAAGTACGACATCATTTTGATTAGTCTGTAACTAACTCCATGACATCGTTTTGGTTAAAACACAAGATATACAGAGATGATAAACATGAGTACGATTAATATGAAACAAGTGTTATTGACTAAGTACCAAAACAAGAATGTAATGAAGAGTATGAGTATTATAAGTGTTATTGTGTAATGTATTGTGATAATACAAAGTGAAATACAAAAGTGAGTACAAATGACAGAGTCAGTATGATATGATTGACAGAGAGCAGAAAATATAATCCGTACGATCAGTAGTCAGTATGATCAGCATGATCAGTACGATCAGCATGGTCAGTACGATTAACATGGTCAGTATGATAGGCATGGTCAGTACGATCAACATGGTCAGTACGATCAGCATGGTTAGTACGATCAGTATGGTCAGTATGATCAGCATGGTCAGTACGATCAGCATGATCAGTACGATCAGCATGGTCAGTATGATCAGATAAACACGATAAAGGACATTTGTGATTTCCAAAACAAGATATAAAAGTCAAAAGAGGACTTTTGACTCAACATGGTTATATTTCAATATAGGAATAAAAATCCTGAGGAACCTACAAGGGAACACGTGGATGTATTGAAGAAAAGATACCCACCATTTTCTATAACAATAGGGTGAAATTAATTTTACGGTCCATATAATATGACACCCCGCGATTTTAAATGTATTTATGTTGACATTAACTTGATGTATTCCATAACATTCGTTACATATAATACAGTGTATAAATTAACTATGATAAATTAATCATTTTTATTGTAGAAACTAAATAATATATAAATAATATTAATATTAACATTATAAAAAATAGGTATAATTTTTTTAAATAACATAAATTTGTTGAATAATTCATTAAGTACTCAATTCTCATTAATTAAATTTTATTATTTAAAAATTATTTTTGTCAAAAAAAATATTTTGATTTATTTTTTCAATTATAAATTATAATAAATTTCTATAAATTAGAGCAATTTTATTTTAGGGAATTGATATAAATTTTTAAATTACCATTTCAATATTAAAATAGGGTTAAATTTTTAGGATTTTCAATAAATATTTATCTTCCTGTGAGGATGTAAAAAGTAATATTTGTTTGTTGATATTTCATTTATTTTCCTTAAATAAAGAAATTTAAAAGTATGATTTTATTTTGAATTTTATATTAAAATAAAATAACACACCATTAATTATAAATTAATTAATTACACATGAATCATCATAATAAATAAATTTTGAAGTTCATTTTTGGTGTTAAATAAGCATTTTACTAAAAGTTATTTTTAATTGAAAACTATTTTTTACAATAATAAATTAAATTATTATGCATTTATTAATGGTTTAATTTAATAGAATATAATATATCATCAATAAAATATTTTATCAATAGTTTTACAATTTTATAATGATTTTAATTATTGTAAATTATGTTTTATAAGTAATGATGGATTTATCTAAAAATGGGTTTTAACCGCCTTCTATATGCTTACATAAAAATAAATTATACCACATGTAGTAAAAAAATCTCATATGATGAATTTAAAAATTAAAATGAATAAAATTATTCAAATATAATATATTCCATTTAATTTTTTTGATAAAAAATATTAAAAGTAGTTCTTTTTTCAATGAGTAGTGTTAAAACAGGTTAACCGGGAGGTTAAACTATTAGATAAGGGTAGGAATGCGACATATTTTTTTATAAATATTTTTTATGAAGTGATTGAAATCCAATAATATATCAAATTATATGAATTGGTAATTTTTATCCACATTATAATGAATTTGACCTTCTATTATTGAAATACTTTATTTAATTTCATGTGTGTCCCTCCCCTCATTTATAAAAGGTCATCACTTGTCTTCCCTTGTTGACACAAGTTTTCCCTCTATAATTGACATGCACTATCCAAAAAAATTATAAATTAATTATCTTAAATCGTGAGAATATTTTTATCTAATAATTCGAATATTTCAATTATTATGGTGTATGAAAAATATGGTCTCTCAATGAACAGTTAAAATCATAACCAAGGTCTTTCAATTTTATTTCTTCTTCAACATTCTATAAACCTATTGAATCCAAAAAACATGATTAATAATGTATCATAAATATAGATTGTTTTTATTTTGATAATGGTACAACAATTTCCCTCCTCTCTTATATCAAATCCAAAATGAAAACATTTTTCATCCAAATGTGTGGGTTACCGCCTCTACGTAGTGATAAGAATTATTTTCCATCACCATAATTCATGGTTGGTTATTATGTCATGTTTAATGTCTGTTTATATATATATATATATATATATATATATTTTATATTTATGGTATAAAAATTATTCTATAATGGATTATTTTTATTTTTATTTATTTCTTTCCATCCAAAAGAATGTGTAAAACATTACT
Source organism: Viscum album (assembly GCA_963277665.1). Classification (NCBI taxonomy): domain Eukaryota; kingdom Viridiplantae; phylum Streptophyta; class Magnoliopsida; order Santalales; family Viscaceae; genus Viscum; species Viscum album. The sequence continues at coordinate 102,532,141 of OY728159.1, forward strand.
CATGCATACGTACAGACTACCATATCGACAAAGTGACATAATTCATTTTTTCATCACTAATTTATATTAATGGTTTTTAAATTATATATGATTATTAAATATTATAAATATTACGTGATTAATAATTTTTATAATATGGAACCATGATCAAATTGAAATGGTCATAACCTCCAAACAAAAACATGCACAAAAAATGAAATAGTTAACACCCAAAGAACACAATTAAAATAAGTTATTATTAATAAATAGGTATTGAAATGATATAATAGTAAAATATATTGTTTTATATGTAATAATATGGTTCAGTTATATAATTAAAATTAACATAAATTTATAATATAGGATGTCAGATTTCTTGTGAAGAAATACATACTTGAGTTAAGGTTTTAACATTACAATCTCACTTTTTACCAGGAATGTTTATGCTCAATTTTCTGATGATGAAATTTTATGATCTATATTCCAAAAATATTATCAATTTTATTATATTTTTGTTATTTATTGAGATAAATTTTTTTCTTTAATTTTACTATTTTTAATTATTCATGATATTGAAAGATGTTTTTAAGGATAATTGACATTATTTCTCTCTTTAGTGGGGATTTTTTTCCACATCCATTTTATATTTAAAATGATTTGAAAAATGTTTTTACCATTACCCAATTATTTAATTAATATGTTTTCCCTTGTTAAAAATTAACTAATTTTTTTAAAAAATAATATTCTTATAATTATGGAAATGAGGAATTTTGAATTATTACTAAAAATATTAATAGAATGTTTATTTTAATTTACACCACATGAAATGTTTTTACCACCATCATGAATTATTTTTAAATAAAATATTACCTAAAAATTTTCATGGTTAATTTTAGATATATATATTAAAAAAACGAAAAGTTTATATTCTATAAGAAATATTTTTGTGGTATTTTAAAGGCATTTTCATCTATAAATAAATCCATTGTTACTTGTTATCCTTTAATGGGTATATGATCCACTGTTAGAAAATATTTATTACTTATATAGTTTTTTATTTTTTATTATTTATAAATCCTGATGAATCCCATTTCATTTTCAATAGGTTAATCTATGAATAATTGATAAATTTTATCATGATATTGTTAAATAAATATGAATAAATTTTGATTAATTAAAAGGTGGGTCTATTATAGACCTCCAAAAAATGGGTAAAGATTAATAATTTTTAATCAGAAAGGGTACATGGGTGGTTATCCAAATACCAAAATAGAGTGAATGGGTGGTTTTAAAAAGCCCATAATGGATACACATGATATCATCACAAGTCACTATAAGGTTTATTGGTTGCTAGCTGAATCCTATGATATAATTATAATCTTGGTGGGTGGGGATGAAAAAATATTTTTATGATTTTGATTATGAAAAAAATTATGAAACTATTTTATGAATATATATTATGACAATATTTTGATATCATGGCTCTAATTCATTTATTCCTTTATGATTCATGTATTATGAACATCCAAGCCTTATGATATGACTCATGATTATGAAATATTAATTATTGGGTATTTATTTAAAATTTTACAATCATGTCCTATTAACCTTGTACACATGATATCTTTACATATTAGCATTGAAAGATATATTCATTTTTATCATTACCAATATTCTGAGCTCACCCTATCCTATGTTTACTTTTCCATCAGATTTGAAGAAATGATTCATGTATTATATGTCAACGAATGGTTCTAGTTGTGAATAAAATAATAGGTTATAATGTTGATTTTTTAATGTAATTGTTGTTTATTAATCCATGTTTTCCAAGAAACTAATCCTTTATGATTATAGTGTGGATCATAATGATATGTTATTAATATTCAAATAATATGATGTAACATTTATGTAAGTAATGATTGGGGATCCTCAATATCCCCTGAAGAATAATCCTTATAATTCCTCGCATGAAAATATTACCTTTGAAGATATTAATCGAACATCATGAGATCTAATTTTTTCGAACAGGATATGTAAGAAACCCATTAAATGGTACCAATCCATACAAAAATTTGTATATTAATTACACTATAATGTTAAATTTTAGAGTTCCCAATAACGAGTCTTGAAATGAAAATATGTTTTCATAGTCAGTCAAATTTCAATCCAGAGTGTTACCATTTGAATGACTTACATTGTAAGGTAAGTTAGAAAAACATGTCTTAAATTTATAAGAGAGGCCAGGAGTAGGAATTATTTCCCTAAAAAATAGGTAGATGTTCTGAAACTTCCATACTACCAACTAATCCATTTGCTATGATTTCACTGGTAAAGACCCATTGACTATATAACTTTGGAAATAAGGCCATTTTCAACTAGAAATGAGTGCAATAATGGAGGCCATTTAAAAATAGAAATGGTGAACTATATGTGAAACTTATAATCCTAAAGACTACATGTTAAAAAAATAAATTCTTCACTATCTCTATACCCTCAACATGAATACACATTGAAAAAAATGCTGAACATGAAGTGGGGATTATAATCATAAATATGGTAGGTGTAAAAAATAACCTCATAATCAATTATTTCACACCTTAATGAGAATACCCCTTAAAAATTGTAAACCACGTTTGAAACTTATAATTATGATGGTGGTTGAAAATATTTAATTAATATTATATGCTTTAATCTTAATCGATGATTCTACACTTATGATTTTTCCAATCTATTATTGTTTTTTGATGAATTGAGAAATTAATTCATGTATTTCTTCAATACATAATAAAGGAACTATCATCAGACACCCATTATTTGTCCTCTACAGTTAGAAAAGAACTAACATCATATATAATGCATGAATTTTCACCCAATCAGTGACTCCAATAGTGGGTCGTTAGTAGACTGGTTAGGGTATACCATCCTAATAGAATTACTCCATACATATAAGTAACTAGATAGAGTATATTCATTATAAAATATAATAACAACAATCATAAAAGGTGAATGGAGACTAGAAATGTGGAACCCCATTCCAACTCCCACTATTTTGGGAGTATTTCGCATGAATATGGTAAAGAAAATCTCCCATATCAAAGGGAGATGGAGGAATAACTTATTGAAATCACAACATAAGATGTGAAAAGGAGGAATCCAACCACTAGTTGATGCCATTGACACCACACAACCTCTAATTTCTAGTATCAGTGAAATGACTTTTTTCTACTAGAAAACCATCCAAATAACTCATTCTAGTTGATAAAGTAAGTCTATAACCATGTATCTTATGAGAAGTACAATCGATGTATCTCAAAATTTAATAGGTATGTAGCATCTACTCCACTTTCCATAATGTAAAGTCCATACATATATAATGATGGCACCCTTGGGGATGGATTATATAATAGTTCCCATTACTAGAGATTTCTCATATACAAAAACAAATATGGGAAAATAGAATATTTTTGGTATCCCATATTATTATTCTCAGATTAATCTAATAGAAGAAGAAGGATAAGAGTGGTTATATATTCCAACTTCAATCAAAGATATAATACATAATATATATGAAAAATTATAGGGGAAGACCTATATTCATACTCAAGCTCTTCATAACATCTAGCATATTATGTAAACAATAGAGGAGATCTATATGCATATATTGAAAATCACTAAGGGATATACACACAATATTACTCCCGTAATTATAGTTGCCCATCCACATAGTCTATAAAACCCTATATTTTAATACACCTTATTTCCTGATTTATTACATAAAGACACTTATAATATGATCCCAAAAGACTGTGGGGATTAGTTACATTGGTAAATTATTTACCAAACACAATAACATAATAAATGGTATAATAATATTATTCAAAAACTCAAAAAACATGAAACTATATTCCATTAATCCTCTAACATTCCATGGGAAAACATGGAGATGTATATAAGAAAATGGAGATCTATTACAAAAACCTATGCCATAAACATTACATAATCTAGTAAATTATTTTAGAATTCACTTATTTAAATTACAATAGATATTTGTCATTTAAAAGTTTACAATATTATGAAATAATTCATATGTAAGAACCCACAAGCATACAAAGTGGGTACCACCAAAACAATATCCATTTCGTCATAAACATAAAATTTTAAAAATATAACAAGATTTCCTTTAAAAATCATCATAACATTTAATATGGCATCCTTATTTCTATTACACAACTTTATAACCTGTTAAAACATTTAAAAACATGGAATGAGAATCAGAATATTAGCAAGAGATATAAAAATAAAGAAACAAACCATTAGTCCAGGAATACCTATAAACATATGAAATCATTTTCACAAGGACATACTTCTTACCGATAAAGTAACATATAATTAATTTTTGAAACTTGATATTTACATAGAAAAAATAAATAGAAATAGAAAATTATATTGGGGGAATACTTAATTAATATTGTAACCATCACAACTACCTTATGATTTTTAACCCTCATGGCCACCTTATAATGTAACCCTCATAGCTACCTTATATTGTAACCATCACAGTTAATCTTAGAGTACCCATACGACCACCCTCCAACTTACACATACCCAATGCATTTGAGGAAGATATAAGTCTCGGCCTTCATCATATATAATTCATAAGAACAAGTACATAATCATGAAAGGATAATTCTTTCATGAAAACATCCCTTTTGAATTTTTTAAAATAGAAGTTTCGAATATGATTGTAAATGAAAAGTCCCTTACAATTACCATATAATTGAAGTGAGAATTAATATAACGATTGAAATATTTTTTTACACTATAAATTAATATAATAAAACATAATATAAACAAAAATATAAATTAAAAAGTAACCTTAATACCATATAATCAATGAAGTAGAAGGATAACCCATAAAATGGAAATTAGGTTTAGAATTCCTTTACATCGGGTTGTATTACTGAAAGAATGTTTAAACATTATGTATAATGGTTAAAAGAGTGTTATTAATATTTTAAAAAAAATATTCAGATTTAAAACAACTTATAGTATCATTTTATATCCTCATTCCACACATTTATTAAAAATATCTTGTTATTTATGTTGTATCATGTCCGTTCTTTACATGGTATATGTGGTCCGTTCATATTGGATTTTATTGACGAATGGAAGAGAAACATCCAGATTGGATTTAAATGGTATTAATATATTCTTAATATATTTAGTTATACCAAAATTAATTTTTTTTCATATATAATGATGAATCAATAGATAAAAAATTAATGATATGTGTTTTGACCATTTTAGCGATTCTTTGATAATCCAGAACTGGATTCGTTATATAACTTAATATTATGTATATATGTTGATTAAAGAACATTAAAGAGGTTATATAAAAACATTATAATCTTTTTAAACCATTAAAATGTGTTTATAATCTACTATCAAGGAATTAAATGAAATTTAAAACATATTGTCCACAATGTTAGTATTTCGACACATAACAGATGATGTTTTTATTTTTAGAATAAAAGGGGGAAGAGAAGAAGTATGCTGATTAATTTTTCAATAAAAAAGATCAAATATATATATATATATATATATATATATATAAATTATACTGGAGTTTTCATGCCTCTTTTATAAGGAGAGTTGAAGAGAGTATGTTAAATGAAAAAGAGTTGAAAAGAATTGAAAAGAAAATTAAAGAGGATTTTTACCTCTTGATATATTCTCTATGAGATCCTCTTTAAGGGCTTTGGTTTAGTAATTTTAGTGATTACATTAGGTATTGGACGTGATTAATACCCTTTGGAAGATAATTGCATATAATTTATACAATTTTCAATGCTTCATAGGTGTGTGATGAAGAGGGGGTGAGGGGTGGTATTTATAGTGGATGAGAAGAGGGTATATCTATTATTTTAATCATTATTATATTAATTTTCCCATGAAATGTAATAATTATGGTTCTTATAACTAAATAAAGTAATAATGGCTTGTGATTTCAAAATAATGTCCATTTACATCACCTATGACTCAAGCATGATGTAGAAATTCATTTATTTTGCATATTACGTAAATTATTGATTTTCATTATTCACAAATATTCATGTATTTCAAAAAAATAAAGAAGATTCAACCCAACCATTTTTCAAAATTTAGAATTAAAAAATGAACTCTATTTTATCAAAATAATTTTCAAAATATGATGAATTTAATTTTTAAATAAAATCATAATTTAATTTAAAAATTAAAATTTTAAAACTATAACTTATTTTTTAAAACCTTGAAAATTAATCAAGGTCTCATAAAATTATATTATAACAAAACGAAAATTAAAAAAATTTAATGATTTCATTTTATGAGAAAAAAATTTCATTTATATTATTAAATTAATCATTAAAGTTTAATTAAATATTTACGACTTACAAAAATACCAACACTTATACCATGATCATAATGTCACTTATAAGATGCCTAATTTTTTTTATAAATTCATGGGTGAGTTACCGTATACATGTCCAATTTTCTATTCATATATTTCATATTAATATTCATAAGGGTAACATTACTATTCATTAGGGTAAGTTACTATTCACAAAAAATTAAGTTGGTCATATTATACTCCCAATAACTTATTGATCACAACCATTTATGTTTGTTTTTTGAAATTCAAAACATAGAGGGAGAAAAAATTAATTTAACAGTAAGGTTATAACTATCTTCTTAAGAATGGATTCATTATGTAGGTACTTGGTGTTTTCTACTTTACATTAATATTTATTTTTAAATTCTTTTGGTGTTACATTCTCCCCACCTTCTATAAATTGAATCCTCACAATTTTTATTTAATTATTAATCAAGTGATGGTACATTTACCACATAGCATTTTTAGATTCCCATGTTTCTTCTTCAAACATGTGTTTTATATAAAAAAACATTAACCTAGGGGATTAACTTATTTTTCATTACTTTTTCTCATCAATAAAGAATATTAACTGGGTTCACTTCATAAGAAAGGATCTCTTCCAGATGAACTATATCTAGGCTCAAAACATGATATGAATCTGGCACATACATTCTCAACATTGAAACATGAAAAACATTTTGTACCTAAGATAAAATCCAATTAAAATATACTAGGTAGGAAATTGGACCAACTTTCTCTGTGATTTCATAATGTCCAATGAACCATGGAATTAGCTTTCCTTTTATACCAAAACACGTGACACTTTTCCTTGGTGATATTATAAAAAACGTGATCACCTACTTCAAAATAAAACTATTTCCTCCTATCATTTGAATAACTTTTATTCATGCTATGAGTTGTTCTCATGTGATTCAAGATCATATTCCCTTTCTTAGCCACCAACTGTTCTAATTCTGGTCTCATCAACATCATTTCCCTGACTTCATCCCAAAATCCATGAGTTCTATGCCGTATCCCATATAATTCCTTTAATGATGTCATCTATATACTGGAATGAAAACTGTTATTATAAGAAAACTCAATAATAGAAATATATTGATCCCAACTTCCCTGGTAATACATTGAACTTTCTCGAATAATTCCCTCCAATGTATGAATATTTCACTCAGTTTTTCCATCAGATTGAGGATGAAAAGCAGTGATGTAAATTAATTATATTACAAACAACTTCTTGAGGCCCTTCCAAAAGTTATAAGATAACCTGGGATCTCAGTCAGATATAATGGAAAAAGGAACTCCATTTAAGCTAAAAATATTTTTAAGGTACTATCATAAATTCATAACTAAATACATAGTATCATCAATTGGGAGGAAATGTGAAGATTTATTTTGTCGGTCAAAAATAAACCAAATCACATTTTTACCTTGAGAAGTATTTGGTAGTCCTACCATGATGTCTATAGATATATTGTCCTATTTTCACTCTAGCATTGGAAAAGGTAGAATCACTACCTTTGGTAGTTGTCGCTCTACTTTAACTTGTTGACATGTCAAACATTTCATAGTAAAATCAGTAATATCACTTTTCATTTCATCCCACTTTTATTACTCACAATGGTCTCTGAATATCTTAGTACTGCCAGGACAGACTAAAAATGGAGAACTATGAGCATCACTCAACAATTTTTCCTTCTAATGGGAATCTCAAGGCACACATAATCGTTTTACAATTTTCAAAAAAAATATTTATCAATTTAAAATTTGGGAAACATACCCATTTTTAAAAATTCTTCCATTTTCTATAACTCACTATCTTCTTTCTCTGCTTTCTTAATTATGTCTGATTGAGATAAATTCACTAAATCGTGAAAAAAAGTAATTTCTTACACCAACAAAAACCAAGAAAAAATTCATCAAATCATTAACCAAAGGGTCTTGTTCCCAATGTAACATGGTTAATGATTCTTGATGTTTTTGACTCAAGGCATCCATCACATTTTTTTTCTTGGATAGTAATTGATCATGCAATTATAATCCTTTATCAATTAAAACCATCTTATCTACCTCATGTTTAATTCTTTCAGAGTGAATATATACTTCATATTATTATGGTCAGTATATATTTTACATTTGGCTCCGTATAAATTATGCCTCCAAACGTTCAATGAAAAAACCACAACTACAAATTCAAAATCATTTGTGGGATAATTTAACTCATGAGGATTATGGTGTCTTGAAGGAAAAGAAATTAAAAAAAATCATTTTTTATTAGAGCACAACCATGTCCCTTCAATGAATCATCATTGTTGATGAAAAATTTACCATTTCTGGAATGTAGGGCCAAAACTGGATAATTCGAAAATATCATCCTTAGTTCTTGAAATAAAATCACATTCTTCTTTCAAAATAAATTTAACCAATTTTCATGTAAACAATGTTAGAGATATTGATAAATGTGAATGTTTTTTAACAAACCATCGATAATAACTTACTAATCCAAGAAAAATATGAATCTAGGTAACATTTTTACATCTTGTACATTTATTAACAACTTTAATTTTAGAAGGATCAACTATTATTACATTATTTTTTACAATATTCATATGAAATGAAATCTATTCCAACCAAAAATTACATTTTTTGAATTTTCCATATAACTTATTTTCATTGAGAGTTCTCAAAACAATTCTAAAATGTTTTTCATGATCGTATTAATTTTTTGAAAATAAAAAATATCATCAATAAAACCAACAAACAACATATCCAAATATTCATGGAATATTATATTAATAAGGTCAATGGATACAAAAGCATTATTTGACAAACTAAAGGGTATAACTATAATCTCATAACGCCCATATAAAGTATAAAAAGTTGTTTTCAAGATGTTAGCTTCATTTACCTTTAGTTAATGGTAAAAAAATATCATGTAAATCGTGGAAAAATAATTATCTCCCTTGAGCTGATAAAAAAAGTCACTGATATGAGGAAAATGATACTTTTTCTTAATAGTTATGTCATTCCAAGATCTATAATCAATGTAGAGTATCAGGGAACCATCATTTTTTTTAACAAAAAAACTTGATCACATAATGGTGAAGTGGTAGGATGAATGTGGACTTTATCAAGAAACTCCTGTTACTGAGTTTTCAATTAAAGAACATCCACTTGATCCATTCGATAATGGGTTTTTGTAATAGTCTTAGTATCAAAAATTTTTTTAATAGTTAATTAAACATGTCGATCAAGTATAACACTAGGAAACTCATTTTAAAAAAAGGTATTCATTTAACACTAGGACATCATTAATCAGAATAGTTACCTTATTTTTAGGAATATGAGAAAGATAACCTTCATTCTGCTCTATTAATAGTTCCTTAGCATCCTGATATGTTATCAATTGTGTGGCTTCAGTCTTGAATACAAAGTCAAACTCTTTCTATAAATTTTTTTATAGATCTACAATCAATATTAGAATGAGAAACATATAGAAAATCCATACCCAAAATGATATCAAACTCTACTAAGGGAAAAACAAAAAGTTTTTTAGGTTAAGTATTTCCACAAATAAAAACAAGAAGATTATTATAATTTTCCTTTCTCTACAATTTTTATCACTTTTGTTTTAACCATAAGTTTTGATCTCATTTCTTGAGGTGAAATTCCCAATTTAATAGAAAATTATCTGAAATAAAATAATGTTTATACCCCATGCCAAACATAACATTTTTAAAATATGAATAAACACACAATGTACCTGACACCATTACATTAGATAGAGAAACAACTATTGACGTTGTTGAAAATGATCTTAATTCAACTTTTTTCTTATAATATGATAGCTTCTCTTCATTTAAATCTTTATATGGGTAAGTATTTGTATAATGACCTATCTCATCACATTAGATACACTTTTTAGTTTTCTTATTAGGATTAATCATAGGATTATTTTCATTATAATCTTGATACATATGTCTAAACATACGACATCAATAACTCTTCCCAATTTTGGTAATACATTCCCCAAGGTTTGTTTACCAAAATTTTTACAAACTATATACTAGACTATCTTACCTATATATTTATGCAGTTGATTCTTACCCATATCTTACCATCGAGACATATTGTTATTCTTATTGTCAGGGTATACATGATCATCATAAAACTCCATTTCTATCCTCTCAGAACTTTGGAATCATTTCTCATAAATTTTTAACTCTTAGGAGGCTAATTCCCTTTAGTATCTTGTCTTCAATCTTAAGTAACATGATTGATTTTTCTATTAAGATCCCGAATAAGATATGGAGCATACCTTGATAGTAGGGTGATGTTTTATACATACACAACCATATAATTTTTCTAATTGTGCATCAATTAAAGGAATTTCATTTCCATCCTAACTAGAAGCACCTTAGGAAAAATTAATTTAGGAGAAATATTTTTAAATTCATATGATTCCAAAGCATCAATCCCATTATTATCTCTTATTTTCATGACTATTGACCACCATTGATCAAATTCACCTTCAAAGTGATAAACGGAAAGACTAACTATTAGATTGTCTAAAACTCCCCCTAACGTTGAATATAATTTTATGTGATTTAATCCATCCATCAGTTGATATTAAGTTAGAAGATCCATTGAAAGAAGGAGGTTTTTAGCACATAAAATGTTAAAAAATAATCATGTTTCTTTTATGGTAGATTTTATTTCTCTTGAATTAACCCCACAACCATTTATACCATTATTAATTTGATCCATTACAATAAAAAATTGTTCAGTTCCAATTCCCACCATTTCAGGTTTTGGATTTGGAAAGAAATCATCCTCTGTATGCCTTCCTACTTCTTCTTGTTGATTTCTTATATGGAAAACTATTTTGACCAAACATATCTTTGATGAAGAAAGATGGTAATATTTAAATTATATATCATTAAAACATAATTATGAAATAATAATCATTTATGTTATTATATTTACAACATCCTAACAACTAAAGTTATCTAAACTATGCTCTGATACCAACTATAAGAACCCAAGCCTTAAAAATTACATAATCTAGTAAATTTATTTAGAATTAACTTATTTAAATACTCAAAGATATTTTTGGTTAAGATATTTATAATGTTAGAACATAATTCATACATATCATCCCACATGCATACAAAGTGGGTACCACCAAAACAATATTAATTTCTTCCAAAACATTAAAATTTAAAAATATTACATGATTTCTTTGAAAAATCATGATAACATTTAACTTAACTTCATTCATTCTCTTAAACATCCTTATAAACATGAAAACATTTAAAAACTTGGTATGATAATAAAAATCTTATTAAGGTATATATAAACAAGGAAATAAACCATTAGTCCATGAATACTTATAAACTTATGAGATTAACTTCATAAGGAAATGATTCTCACCCATAAAGTAACATATAATTACATTGTGAAACATTAGATTTATATATAAAACCTAAATAAAACAAAAAATTTATCTTGGTAAATTACTTACTAATTATTTTAATCCTTGTGGAAGCCTTATGATTTTTAACCTTCAGATATACCTTACAATATAACCCTCACCACAACCTTATGATGTAACTATCATAGTTATACGTGAAGCAACCATACAACCAACCACAAAATTACACATTACCAATGGATTTGAGGGAGATATAGGTCCCAAAATTATTCATAAAAAATTCCCAAGAACTGGAAAATAAACATAAAACAAAAATACTTGAATAAAAACAACCCTTTTAATTTCGGAAAATAGATTTTTTGAAGATGATTTTAAAAGAAAATTCCCTTATAAATATCATATAATTAAAGTGAGAAATGATAGAACAAATCTAATATTATTATACACTATAAAAACATATAATTAGGAATAATATAAACGCAAATATTTAATACACAAATAAACATATTACCATAAATCAATGTAGTATAAGGTTATCCAAAAGAATGGAAATTGGGACAAGAATTCCCTTACCTCTGGTTTGTCTTACATAAAAAATGTTTAAACATGATGTATAATTTTTAAAATAGTGTTTTTAATATTATATAAAATTATATTTATATTTAAAAAACCTTTTATGATCAATTTATAACTACATTCCACACATTTATTAATAATATTTTGTTATTTCCATTATTTCTAGTGAGTGTTATACATGGTTTCCATAGTCAGTTCATAATGGATTTTCTTAACAAATGGATGTGAAACTCTATAAGTGTAATGAAATTTTATTAATATGTTTCCAAAATATGAAATGATAACATGAATTATTTTTTCAAATATGACGATGAATCATTAGACAAAACATTAATGATATTCATTTGGATCATTTAGGCGGTTCTTTGATTATCAAGAACTTCTTTCATAATATAACATAACATTATGTATATATGTTAATTATAAGACATATAAGAGGTTAATTAATATCATTTAAATATGTTTCAACAATTAAAATTTTATTATAACATACTTTTAAGGATGTAAGGGAAATTTAAGTCACATCATCCATGATGTGTGTATTTCAACACATCAGAGACGATGTTTTTATTTTAATAATAAAAGGGGGTGATAATAAGTATGATGATTAATTTTTCCATAAACATGATAAAATTATAGTATATATATGATACCAGAGCTTTCATTCCTCTTGTTATAGTGTATTTTAAGAGATTATAATAAATGAAAACTGATTGAAATGAATTAAAAAGAAAAAGAAAGAGTAATTTTACTTCTTGACATTTTCTCCTTATGATCCTCTTTGTGGGATTTGGTTTTGGAATTTTGATGATAATATAAGGTATTTTAAATAGGGAAGAGTCTTTGTAATAGTAATGGGTATAATTTAGAAAATGATCCATGCTTGAGAGGAGTGGGGGGATGAGGGGGTGAGGGGTAATATCTATAGTGAAAGAGATGAGGGGTTTTCCATAATTTTAGTCATTATTTTATTATTTTGAACAAGACAAGAAATGATGTTGGTTAATCTGAATAAATAAATTAATAATTATGTGTTCATTAATAAAATGTCCATTTACATCATTCATGACTCAAATATGATGCAGAAATTCATTTATTTTCCATATATCATAAATTTTCGAATTTCACTATTCAATAAAAATTCAAAACATTAAAAAAATAAAAAAAATACCCTCAACCATTATTTGAAGTATAGAATTCAGAAATTAACTCCATATTATCAAAATAATTTTTTTTATTATGATAAGATTTATTTTTAAATAAATCATACATTATTTGAAAAATAACAACTTTAAAACTATAGTTGATTTAATAACACCGTGAAAAATTAATCAAGGTGTCATAAAATTATATTATGAATATAATATAATAAAATAATAATTTATGAGTAAATTTTATGAGAAAAAATTTTAATTTATATTATTAAATTAATCTTAAAATATTAATTAAATATTTTTGAATTACAAAAGTACCAACACTTATACCATGATCATATTGTCACTTATAAAATGCATAAATTTTGTTTGATACATTCTTGGGTGAGGTTACTATTAAATTTTCCAATTTAATATTCCAATGGGTTATATTACTATTCAATAGGGTAACATTACTATTCATAAGTGTATGTTACTATTCACAAAAAATTAAGTTGGTCATATTAGACTACAAATAACATACTGATCAAAACCAAGTATGTTTATTTTTCAAAATTCTAATGATATAAGCTGAAAAATAGAGTTTAAAAGCTTGGATAAAAATATCTACTTAAAAAAATTTCATTATGTAAAGACTCAGTGTTTCATGAATTTTATTAAAATAAATTTTTAAATCCATGTGGTGTTATAACTATACATCCCAATAAGTTAATATTAAAATCATAAATTTGTGAAAGTAATACATGGTATTAAAGAAGAATATTAATGTGATATTAAAGTGGTGAGAATAATAAACAAGTAAATTAAAGCATGATATAACAAGATAACATTATGGAATCATAAAAATGTGGAAGAAATATAATATATGAGGTGATAAACATATTTCAAGGATAACCACTGATACATCATAAAATAATTTTCACAGGATAACCTCTATGGACCTCACATGGTATCTCATGAGGTAAAGGTAACACCTAATGCATTAAAGAGATATAAAATTATGGGACCACCCATCATATTCATATCATGTACATTGATTTGTCTTCTACAAAGACCATAAAACATTAGAGTGTATTTCATTATCTTTAATCTTATAAATAAGGATTGTGGGATATATACATAGAATTACCCAAAAAATAAAGGTCAATTCCTTCTGGGTGAATACCCCTGAGTGGGAATGGGGAGGGTATTCATAATAAAAATTTTATGCATAGAAAATCATCGGATATTCTTATGATATTTATTAAAAAATGATAGGGATTTATAGATTTGTAGTGAGATTAAATTCAATCTCAATGATGTTTTAGTTAATCATTGTTAGAGGATGGGTGGGTATTTATATCATAATTGGAAAAATTGTTTTTAATTTCCAATTTTTAGTATTTGAATCTATTTGATAAAATAAAAAAACCCAAATAACATCCCATGGTTTTTTAATACTATTTTTAAAAAATTGGGGTGGTTTTACATATTTTATAACTTTATGAACTGAACTCATAGAGATAATACTCTTTTTGATTTGGAGGTGAGTTATGTTTTTTCAAGAATTAATTATAAATCATTAAAATAAAATATATATTTTTGTGAGATTCATTAAGTGTTTATAAATTTAATAAAATAACATTTAAAAAATAATTTAAAATGGTAAACATAATTTTGGTCATGGAATCTCTTTATTAGTAAATTAACATTGTGATTTTATGATTTCACAATACATATTGTATATTTTTACCATATTTATTTTTTTCTAAAAAACACAGATGCCACAAAAAATTATCAAAAATTCACCTTTGGATAGTTTCGATGTGGTAATTTAAAAAGATAATATTCAATTTTTCAAAATAATTCCTTAAATATGAAAAATGATAATTTTAAATAAAAAACCTTATTTATTAAAAAATGCTTTTTTATGGTGATAAATATCAATATAACCTAATAAAAGTTCTATTTTACTTCATAAAATTATATTATAAATTATATTTAAATAATAAATATTTAATAAAAATATTTTAAATAAACAAAATATATTTGAAAATTTCTTTAATTCAGAAAATAGTGTTTCTTGATTGAAAATATATATCTCCCAAATATTTAATTTGAGTTTCATCATATCCAAATCTAGTTTTTATCAAACCCAATATTTATTCATTGATAAATTAATAATGAAAAATGAAAAATACTATAATTATTAAAATAAAAAAAATATTTTAAAAATTTATGTTGTTAAGGTATTGATATATAACCACTTATTACACTAGTGTATTCCCAATGGGTATGATGTGGGATGGTGGCATTTTTTTTGGGTGGCTTGAAAAAAAATTTAGGCCTTGATCACGATAATATTGAACTTATCTCATAAATAGATTCCCTCTTGATTTTCTAATTGAATAACATTTTGAGATTGGAAATGTTTAAATCCTAGGTATGGAATATTTCATTGATGCTCTGATAAATTGTCTTTATAGGGTATGATCCTAATGGTTGAGGTTATCACTTCTTCCATCTGTGTTAATTGGATTGTATCAAATCCCATATATAATATAATCAAAACAACCACTATAAAATAACTATGCTATCAATGTTTTTGATGATTAACTGAAATTTATATCTAATAGGGTATTAATTATAAAAGTATAAAATAGTTAAATTAGTTGACATGTTTTCATTAACTTTCTTTCTTAACAAGGAATCTATTCATTTGAAAAGAAAATTTGATTTTTAATACATTGATTTGTTACATAACCAAACATCTATTATAGAGATGGATAATATCCTTACTTCTATTGGGGGGTTGGTGGGTGGTTTGGTGGGTCATTAGAATATTATAGTGATATATAAGTAATATTATTGGTTTCATATTCCAGTTCTAACTTTGGATTTTTATCACTTTCTGGAAGTCACATTTGGACAAGTGCATATCCCTGTATCAAATATATTAGAGTGGAATCAGCATATTACAATGGAAAAATAAAATTCATTCTTATATACCTAAAAATATTTCACAAATCATTCCAACATAATCTATATAAACATATTAGATGTGATCCTTACTATAATATTATGTCCAATGGGAGTTTACCAATATTACTACTCCTATCAATAATAGAGCACACCAACACAATTTAAAAGAAATAATAGATGGTTTGAATATTTCCTCTACTATTCCTATAGTTTAAGAACATATTCTATTGAACAATAAATATAAATAATTGATGAATATTCTTTTTCCAGTTATTTTTCATTAGTATATTTGATTAGTCACATTGTGGAATGATCACACCCCTTCTAAGAACTCATGTAATTCCATACATAATCTTCTAATCACCCAACAAGAGGTGCATACCCCCAAAAATGTTAGGTTTTGTCATTGAAATATTATTACTATGGTTCAGTGTTCTTTTTGGAGGGTTCCAATATATAAAGGTTCCAAATGATGACATACGTCTCTAGAAACCTGAGGAGTTGCATCTAATGTAAATAATCACTAGGTATATTATATATATTAAAAGTGTGATGATATTACAAACCCAATCAATGTCATTATCCTTGAAGGCATATGATTATTTTCAAATACATACCATGGATCTATTGAGTCCTACTTAAATGGAGATGATGATATCGATTATAAATGTACTCCGTAGGTAATATAGTGAATGATCACTAGGACTCCTCCACTAACATCCAATGTAGAACTCCCCCACTATGATACCTCACCCAGCATATGATTTCCTCTCTTTATAAATGTATCTTCAAATATAAAGTTACCATATTAATCAATATAAAATATATATTATTCCCTATCAATAGACAAGAATCATTCACTAATATTGATATATGATTTATGAAAATAAACTATCATCGATACCACTTAAATATTTCTTGTCATAATGTTATAAAAAATACCTTTACAGACAAATCAGGTAGAAGAATATGAATGTAAGAATGATGAAAATATCATGGATAAGTAAATATATATGGAATAAGGTGATATTAAAGTCATGTTTTGGCAGACAACTACCTCAAAATATGAGATTCCACAAGTTATAATAATTTGATGTGATTAATATCTAAAAATTATCCATTGGTAACCTAATTCCACCTTAGAGTGAATCTTATATAGATTGAGGGATATATTGAAGATCGTAATGTTGTAGGAAAGATGTACCATCTAATTTATTCTTCTAATTTGTCAGAATCTTGAGATGCAAAGTATAAAAAAAACCTAATAATCTGAGCCATGTTTTCCATTATATTTTGAAGACAATTCAAAATAAAATTGTTATTATTTCATCTGTTGTGTACATTAAAGATGATGATAATACAGAGTACGACATTTTACTACACTCCTGAGTCTATAGAGACCTATGAGGTAGATATCATAAAACATTTTCTCCATGATCTAGTCCATAGAGCCAATAGGATCATTTGCTGAATGTTTAGTCCAACATAGTCATGCCACTTCAAAATCCCCTCGATAATGCACTCACAGAGAATGAATTGTCAATTGATTATTGTATCAAGATTTTAAGAATTATTAGACTTTGTAATTGATTAAATAAGGCCCCCCAATTAGGTATAAAGCCTGTTTTAAAACTAAATAACAATTTTTACTTCACAAGACCCATACCAATGTAAAATACAGATAAATCCCAGAACCCGTGATAGTTGTAGCCATAACGATAATCAAGGAACAATCCCTACCCATAATCCAATGGAAATTTTTATAATTTTTTTCTCATCCACCACAACCATTTATCACAAATGTATTAATGAATAAAAAATTTCATATAATTATGGGTTAATCAACCTCAAACTTTTGAGATTGGGGTACTTATACCTTTACTACCTACCCCACCAAGAAAGTCACTCATCGCCAGGCTTGGAGATGTCTTAGAGGAAGTATATATTTGTGTCTAGAAATTAATGACATATCTGTACAGCTAGGTATATGATCAATAAGAGTAGTTGGAAGCTTTTTATAGATTAATATATATAGGACACTACACAAACAACATGTTAGAGCAAACATAAAATCCTAATGGTGTCAAAATCCCAAATAGATTTCCATGAATGAGAGAGTTAGAATAGAATTGGAACCACACCCTTATGAATATTAAGGTTTTATTGGACATGTATATAGATAGAATGTGTATGATGATTTGATTCCCTCTATCTGGTATGATTTAGTAACTATTATTATTGTCCATATGGTGGGTTATGAAATTGATCTAGTAGAAAAATATTATGATGTGAAATTCTAACATGGATAATTAACTGATATTTATGATTAGTTTGTTTATACTCAAAATCAAAGAAAAATATGAAACATAGAAATACCAAGAACTCAAATAGATCTCTTATGTCATGCGTCACCAAAAGATAAGGGAAAGGGACTAGTGTCATCTTCGCCTTCCACTAAATAAGCCATTACACCTTATTTTGAAGATCGATTAGTGATATATAAGGATGAGATAGAAAAATTCAGAAGAATAAATACTGATCTGGTCCTTGATAATAATCCCATTGAATATAATCTCATGGTGGGACGAAATGTGTCCCCTCCAATGGGAGATATATTTCTAAAAACACACATTCTACTAAATGTAGAATGATCTGGTTACCCTATAAATGTTTCTCTAATACCACAAGTATAACTTACTCCAAAATATACATATGGTCCACATTTATGTCTACTAGGTCCTCTAGTTTAATCACTTCCAAACAATAATACTATACCTGAAAAAACATGGATAAAATAATAGACACAGAAAGGATATCCATATCATGAATCAACCATATTATATAATCAAATTATTCATATTCGATGCTATCATTGCAATTATCCTACTATATATAAGACATAGTTCTTTGGTTGGAGGATATAGAGGGTAATAATTATCTAATACATCCAGAGAGAAAGGCTTACCATAAATGGGTGGACAAGACCCCTCCCCTAACCAACATTGGATGTTCCACTTTCCTTATCGTTAATGATGTTGGTGATCATGAACAATATTAGACACATTTTTTTCCTTTTTAGCATATGATTGGAACAATTGAGGACCACAGTGAAACAGACATAGGTGTTTTAGTAGAAATTGGTGGTTCTATATTTTTGTATTACATTAACCTCCCTCATTATTAAATTTTATATTAGGAAGACCTTAACATCCTTTTCATTTTTTGATTATCTCTATATATAGATAGAAAAAAATCACAAAGCAATAAAACTATTAATTAAAAGAGAATGAAAATGTTTTAGATTTTATTTTTGGGTTTCATCGCCTCACATATTATCTAGAGATAAAAATCATGTAGAAGTATCTATTAAAATTATTCTTATATAATTTTCATGATGATTTACCAACACTTGTCACATCATTGAAATTTCCTAATGGATTTAGAGAATTTTCCTCAATAGCCCAATGGTGGGATGATACTCTCCATTATATAATGGAAAAATCCTAATCTATTTCACAAAATCTAGAATGGAATGTTGGTAGGGTGGAAATAAACGTGATCACCCTAACAACAACATTTGTTCTATCCAAATTTCCAAATACCATCAAATATGACATGAGAAATATCTTAGAGGGACCGAAACAACAAAAACTTCCTTGGTTGGAAGGGAGGATGGAGAAAGAAAGTCCATGTTTTGAAAGGAAAATAATAATAATAATTTTTTATTAAAAAAGGAGTTGTTGACAAGTTATTTTATCAAAAACATAGAAAATAATGTACTCTAATTTCAAGAAATCAACTAACTATAGTTTGATGGTGAAAATTATCTTCTAGATTATTCTCACCACCATCAAATGTTGTGTAATAGTATTCATGGATAAGTTTTCTTCTAACATATACTCTAGAATATGGTTGATTATAGAAAAGTTAAATTGAAAAAACATTATTAACATGTGTCTTGTGTCTCCATAGTTATTCTATTGGAGTAAAGAGTATGGAAATAGTTCTCAACAATATATAAAAAGAAGTTTGAGGATTGAATGGTATCTAAAACTGCTGATTGAGTGCACATCATACATAGGGAACAATTGAATAATGAAATTGGATAATCAGTTCCATTTTCAATGATTACTAGGATTAGTTTAGTGCCTTAGTCATCCATATGAAATTATAATTAGTTGAGGAAAGATGAGGCTAAATAAGAATAATGAAAACAATGAACAAACCTTAATCTAGATTGAACTCTATAAGATTTAAAACAATCGATACTAGGAGAAGGGGCACCAAACAACAAACAAACTCAACGGGTGATGAAATTTAACATTATTCAGTTAATATAATTTATTTGACTGAACTATTTTTTGATGATAAAACCTTATATGAATAGTCTCACCCACCGTATAAGTTAAATAAACATTATTTCATTAATTTTTCAAAAAGGAAAAAAGTATCTTGTTTGGAAAATGACAGAAAGATTCTGTTCAAACCATTTTATAAAAATTAAAACAAGGGAATAAATGAAGTTATCCCATTTTGTGGTAAATAGTAAAAAGTGTTTTGAAATACATTTTTAAGAAAAACAGATGTGGATGATAAAGAGGTTTCATTAGATACTCACATATAAACAATCTCAGATAATAAAAAGATTGTAAAATTAACCCTTACGTTGTAATTTTTCTTAGTGTAGAGTAAATTAACCTCATGTATAAAAGTTAAATCATTGTTATTAAATTAAAAAAGTACCACATACATAAATATGATATCATATATGATCTTTTAAATTTGTTTTCTAGTAATATTTAGTAGTATAATTGTTTTGCGTGTTAACTGATTCTTTTTCCTTTATATTTTTTGTTACCTAAATCATGTTTTTATGGATATGATGTATTTGATTCATTTATAGAGTTATATTAAGTTATTAAACATTATTTTTAATAATAGAATTTAAATTTTCTTGAATAATTATTATGGGGAATGAATCACATCGCGTTCATGGAGACGGTAATCTGTACGTATGCACGAGAGACAATATCATTCTATTGATGGTATAAATCGTATATAACTGGATGTTATATCATATATACATAATAATTAAAATGTTATATTTATTATTTAAATAAATTATACTCATTATTATAACCATTTAAATATTGAAGTGTTGAATAACAAACTACACTACGATGTGGAGCCGATATGCCATACATACGCATGTATGGTGACATTGTCATTCATAGGATGGATAGAATAATTAATATTGTTGTAACATATTTATAATAACATAAAAGTTTGTATAAGGTACTCGAGGTATTATTTTTATGTGGAAACAACAAATAAAGAATATGTTTAAGATGAAAATAACTTTAAAAGAGGTGATGAAATTAGTACCTCTTCACTGGGTGCATCCTTTTGATATGATCAAGAGGGATCCTTAGATTATAGTTTTATCAAATTAAGGCCTCTAGATTTATTTCAAGGTAGTTGGTAGGATATTTGAGCATAGGTTTTCTATGACAAATGTATTTGGAGGTGTGATTTTGATGGAAGAAAAGAACACTTTTATAAAAGAAGTTAGGGTCATTTTAAGAAAAGCCTGAAATATTAATTTTTTATACAATCATATTCAGTTTATAATCACTAACTTAGGATTTATATATAGGATAATGTGGGCCTAGGTCAAAAAAAATTCATCCAATATGGTTTATACAGATTTAAGTCACCATATAAACCTTATCATTTAGATTTAACTGTTAGTTAACTATTTATAATTTTACCATGTATTCTTGTATTATTATAATAAATGGTTAATAAACATACTATATAAAGCCAAGAGAACCCCAAGTGTTTCATTATTTAAATATACAACCATATCTAAGTCAGTTTTCTGAACCATTTATTTTTAGGAATGTTATATCAATTAATAATGTAGTATTTGTTTTAAAAACTCATTTATGTCAATTTTGACACTATTCCGTATCTGGTTTTTGTGAAAGTCAACCAAACATTATTACTTCCAAAAAAAAATCCTAAAATTCCATATATATCATATAAAATCTGTGTAATGCATCAAAAGTATCAATTTACAATTATTGGGATATTTATATTATCAATTATTTTAATTGTTCATTAATAAGGTAATTACGACATAATCATCGTTTCATAAATAAATTTAAATTTTTAATGTCTAAAAATTAAAAATAAAATACCATAATGTAGTAAATATTTTTATATTTATAATTAATATTTATTTTCTAATTTATCTTATGTATAACCTGATTTTAAATTGTTTAGTTATTAAACATTGAATTTAACAATTTTAACTCTTCGTTAAATAAAATAATAATAAATGTCCTAGTCAAATACAAGTTGATCTAATAGGATCATATTTTATTCCTAATGTTGACTTTGGTTGAAAAAAAATTATACAATATAATTAGGACAAGTTTTAGTATAATTATAATATCATTTTAACCTTTAATCACCCTTTTTACTTTTAACCGTGGTAAATAAAATTTAAAAGATACTATTCAAAAAAATTATTTTCGCCATATTGAACCACATTTTACATTCTAATGTCAACTGTGTCTCTTGTATATTTGAAATTCAATTTACAGAAGTGGTAAAATTATGTTTTATGCAATTTTGCAAATGTTCCTAGAAGGTGGGTAAAAGACTTTAAAAAAGTTCAATAAAAATTTATATATCAAATCTTATTATAAAATGAATTCAGTGAATTACATTGGTATAATATAGGTATTATGTATCTATTTTGATTTTAAAATAAATTTAAATAAAATAAATAATTATTTAAATGAAATGTATGTTTTAAACCATAACTCAGTGTCTTTCACTATTCATCAATAATTGAATGTTTTCTAAAAAAACAAAAAATTCACCTTAAAATAATTTTGATATTCCAAATCAAAAAATTAATTCCATTTTGATAAATAAAATATTTACAATTTCAAAAAGTGGGTATTACTATTCATTACTTCTATTTTGATTGGTTGTGGTGTGGTAGAACTCGACGTTGTGTACATCGCAAGCTATTGCTTTATTTAAAGAGAAACACACAGTGGAAGCTTGGGGTGTTACATTCTTCCCTCCAAATAATTTTTTCCTCAAAATTTCTAAAATAATTCTGCATTGAAATATTCTAGTGTTTCTTCATCATATGTTCCTCAGATTCACATGTTTCCTCTTCCGTGTTATGGTTTTTCAATAGAACTTTTACAAGACGAATCGTCGAGTTTCTCAACACTTGTTCTCTAGTATCAAGAATCTTGGAAGGCTCTTCACAATAAAATATAACAGGTTCCATTTCTATTTTTTCATAGGTGAGTAAATGCATTAGGCCAGGCATGTATTTTCTCTACCGTGATACATGGAACACATCATGAACATTATATAGACTTGGAGTCTTTTCCAAACGGTATGCTAGAACTCTAATTCATTCAAAAATATCAAAAGGTTCGTTATACCTGGGACTTAATTTTCCCATTTTACCGAATCTTATAATAACCTTTCCTAGAGATACCTTCAAGAAAACACGATCTCCTACTTCAAATTTCAAATCATTACTTCTGTTATCGAAATAGTTATTTTTCCCACTTTTAGATGATTTGATGTGGTTTTGGATAATCTTTACATTTTCCATTGTTTCCTTAACAATATATGGGCCTTTGAGTTTTGTTTCAAAAAAATCATCCCAACAAGTTGGTGTGTGACTACTCTTTCCATATAATGCTTCATATGGTGCCATATGAATATTTCAATAGAATCCATCATTATATGAAAATTCTAACAGAGGAAAATAGTGATCCCACATAACTTTAAAGTTATGTGAGAAAGATCTCAACATGTATTCTATGGTCTGAATAGTCCGTTCTGATTTTCCATAAGTTTGAGGGTTGTAGGTAATGCTCAAATGAAGTTCAGTATCCATGGCCTTCTAAACAATTTTCCAGAATCTTGATGTAAAATGGAGATCACGATCAGAAACAATCGATAGGGTTACTCCATGAAGTATTACAGCTTCATTATTATATATTCTTGATAAATGTTTAAGTGGTAATCTTGTCTTATAGAAATAAAATGTGCTAACTTGGAAAGACGATCAACAATGACCCATATTTCATCATTTGTTCTAAGAGTCTTTGGTAGCCCAATGACAATGTCCATCGTAATATAATCCCAATTCCACTAAGGTATGGGAATAGGTTGCATGAATCCTCTAGTATGTTGTCTTCTATCCTTCACAGGTTGACAAATCATATATCTTAACTCATAATCAGCAATATCCCTCTTTATGTTGTCCCACAAAAAATGATTCTTCAATTCTCTATACATCTTAGTGATATGAGGGTGTATAAAGAAATTTTATCTATGAGCATCATCTAAATATCCCCTTTTTAGATCAGGTATGTCATGAACACAAATTCTTATCCCAAATTTAAAAATTCCTTCTTCATATATGAAGTCAATCAATCTCCCATCATTCACATCTTTAATTTTCTTTTGAAACTCCTCATCAACTATCTGAGAAGTTTTTATCCTTTCTATTAAAGATTGTTTGGAAACCATTTGAAAAATAATTGGTGTTTTAAAATCCATGATTATTCCCATATCTTTATTTACATGATCCATGAACATAGGATCTCTTTCAACTCTCATATTCTTTAAAATTCCATGATACATTTTACTCAAAACATTTTCCACCTTATTTTCCTTCCCCGGGTGGTAGTGTATTGTGAAATCAAAATCCTCGAGTAGTTCAAGCAATAGTAATTGCCTCATGTTGTGTTATTTCTGTGAGAAAATATAATTCAAACTCTTCTAATCAGTATATATATATATATATCACATTTTCACCATAGAGATAGTGTCTCCATATCTCAAGAACATAGATTACATTGGCTAACTCAAGATCATCAGTGGGATAGTTTTTCTCATGAATTTTTAGTTATTGGGATGCATAGCAGTATCTCTATCATTCTACAAAAGGACGCAACCATGTCATTTCATTGATGCATCACTATAAATAACAAACCCATCATTCCTCGATGGTAGTGTCAAGATTATATAATTAACTAATCTTCTCATCAGTTCTTAAAAACATTCATCAAACTCTTTTGTCCAAACAAACATAACCCCTTTACAAGTGATCTTGGTTAATGGGTTTTCCAATCAGGAAACCTTCTAGAAGAAACATAGATAATAAGATTCTAAACCAAAAAAATGAATACCTCAGTTATACTCATTGCTGCTAGCCATTCTTATATTTTTATTGTCTTAGTATGACAACCCTGCTTTTTAATACAACTTAAGCATGCTTTATTACATAAAACTTCACTTGATACAACAAAGAAGATCGAGAGGTTTAGTGTATTTGGGGATTAGGATCCTTACATAAAAACTTTAAACTTGAAATACAACATCTTTATTGAAAACTTCCTTTACATAACCACTATATTCCTTCGTACTTAGCATTGCATGGGATAACCTGAGGACATGCATAAGAAAAGGGTGAGCTATAAAGCCCAGTAAGGGAGTACACAATGAATAACATGAGGAGTACAATACATGTTAGGAAATAGGAACATCAATAGAGCATTAGAGTAACATGAACATAGAGTCATGATAAAGCATGATAACCATAACATGGAAATGTGGCAACAACACTTAACATTGAATTAGCATGAGCCAAGGCTCATTTCACATGGAGCATGAGTAAACCCTCATTGCACTTGAAGCATGAGTAAACCCTCATTGCACTTGAATTAGAATGAGTCAACACTCATTGCACATGACGTATCATGATACTATACTTTACCCAATGCATTGGAGCGCTATCAGGGCGCACCCTTCTTAAACATTTCATTTCATGCATAAGTGTGCCACATGGATCATAAAACATGGATTCATAAAACATAATCATTTATTCCATGATAAAAGAATGTGGAATTCAAACATGAAACTTTACAATCAATAAGTAAATGTTCATAAAGGTGAATACCCTTGATGGAGAAATGGGCATGGTATTCACTACACAATGACATTGGCTTAGAAAAACGGTGCGATTTCGGCAGCGTAACGGCGTGACATAAGAACTCATAAAAAAGGTTGATGAGAGAGAAAGGGGTTCCTAATAATATTTACATGTAATGGACAGTAAGGATGTCATATATAAACATGTACCAACAATTTAAAAGGAATTTAGATTCATGATACAAAAGTATTTCTTGAATGTAAAAGAAGTGAGAGAAGTTCCTTTCGGAATTTCGGCATAGTAACAGGTGTACATGGGAGGAATATAATGAGAGAGAAAGGGTTCTCCCATCATTCAAACAATAAGAGGTAAGTATGGGAGAGGTGAGAAACCATACCCCAACATTCATAATTGAAATTAAAAGGGCAATACAACTTAAAGAAAATTGACAAAAATGAGAAAGGAAGAAAAAACCC
The DNA here is from genome assembly GCA_963277665.1 of Viscum album. Lineage (NCBI taxonomy): Eukaryota > Viridiplantae > Streptophyta > Magnoliopsida > Santalales > Viscaceae > Viscum > Viscum album. The sequence goes on from OY728159.1 coordinate 102,559,133, forward strand.
TTACTTAGAAGTGTGCTTCCAAAGGCTAGTGAGAAGCTTGTGAGAGGCTTCTTGGGAGATTGGGGCACCTTGGGAGGATTATAGAGAGAGTAGGTAAGAGGTTGGACGAAATCCAAGGGATTTTAGTGAGGATGAAGTTGGAGGTTGGGTGGGTTTATATAGGAAAGGTGAGAGAATTCTTTATTATTTAGGTTTGGGACCCCTTATATTAAAATAATCCAAACCACAAACCATCCCATGGTATTTGCCCATGGTTTCTGGAAAAGGAAAGAGGAAAAAAATATTTTACAAGGCCAAGGTCCTAACTTATTAAAAAATTAGGGTTGCTTATGTGGAGGTGAGTCACACTCCCATGGAAATTAATTTAAAAAGGCAAAGTGTTGAATAAGTCTCGAGGGCTCCATTAATGCTTTGAAAAGTAAGTCAAACAAACCCAAAACCTCATTATTTTAATGATAAAACACATATTGGCCAAAAATAAGGATTATGTTATTTTATTACATCACCATTGGGTCATTATGATGTCATAAAACACATTATATATTTAAATGGTATTTAATTTTTACCCAAAAAATTGACTGTCTCAGAAAATTATGAAAAATTCACCGTTGGATAATTTCGACGTCCTGATTCCAAAAATAATATTTATTTTATCTAAATAATTTTCTAAATATGTGAATTTTCACTTTTAAAATAAAAACCGACATTTATAAAAAAAATTCACAGGTTTTGACAGAAATGGCTTTCAAACCTTAATAAAAATTTTAATTGCATTCATAAAATTATAAGATCATTTATACTTAATAAAAAATTAATTTAATATTAATAATAATATTTTATTAAAAAATTATTTAATTCAAAAATCCTTTAATTTAAGAAAATATAATTCTTAATTAAATAATAACTAAAAACACCATTTGTACTTTAAAAACTAATTACAATGTATCAAAAATGACTAGAAATTATATTCATTATTATATACAAAAATAATGTACATGAACATGGTGCTACTTATTTGTTACATAAACCCTTAAAATAGCCGCATAAGACCTAAGGGTAAGGTGCGCAATGGTGACATACTCTTGGGGCGACTTGGATAACATCTCTCGAGTGGTAATTTCAATCAACTTCCACTTTTCCCATAGACGATCACGTTCGAGCTTGACTTGATTAAGCTAAGCTTGGGCTTGGTCAAGGGAAAAGGCCAAAGACGCCACCTCTTTTCTGAGCTCTGACAAATGGGCTTCGTAAGGGGCAATTCTACTGGATGAGGCCATCGCTTCCTTTGTCTGAGTAGAAATGGGTTCGTTAAAGCCTTATATTTATACTACTCAGATGATCACTGCTCAACGGCTAAAAAGTAACGGTCACAAATCTTAACGTAAAACTAAAGAAGTTGAAATCTTATAAAAACATTTTTCATAAAGAAACATTTAACTGGATCAAGAGGGATTTTCCATTAATGAAACTTTGGGTCGTTACAATATTCCCCCCTTAAGAAATTTCGCCCTCGAAATTTTCCTTTTCCCACACTAAAACAAATGTGGGTAACTTAGCTTCATCATATCCTCCGACTCCCAAGTTTCTTCTTCAAACTTGTGTTTTCTCCACAACACCTTGATGAGGGGCATTGTCTTATTTCGTAGAACTTTTTCTCTACGATCTAATATCTTCACTGGTTGCTCCTCATAAGAAAGATCGTCTTCTAATTGTACCACCTCGGAAGAGAGTACATGTCAAGGGTCTGGTATGTACTTCCTTAAGAGGGATACATGGAAGACATCATGCACCTTGGCCATAGTAGGTGGAAGTGCTAGTCGATAGGCCACATCCCCAACACGATCAAGAATCTCGAAGGGGCCGATGTACCTTGGACTTAACTTCCCTTTCTTTCCAAACCTCATGACCTTATTCCACGAAGATATGCGTAAAAACACCATGTCTCCGACTTTAAACTCAAGGTCTCATCGACGATTATCTGCATAACTCTTCTGTCGACTTTGGGCTGCCTTGATATGCTACTGAATGGTTTTCACCTTCTCCACCATTTCTCCGACCATTTATAGTACAAGCAGCTTACGTTCACCAACCTCATCCCAACATGCCGGTGTTCTACACCTTTTCCCATACAGGGCTTCATATGGTGCCATTTGGATGCTCGAGTGGAAACTATTATTATAAGAGAACTCAAATAGTGGAAGATGTTGATCCCATCCTCCTTTAAAGTCCATTGAGCACGCTCTCAACATATCCTAAAGTGTTTGGATAGTCCGCTCGGATTGGCCATCAGTTTGAGGATGATAGGCCGTACTGAAGTTCAGTTCAGTATTCAGAGCATGTTGAATACTCTTCCAAAACTTAGAGGTAAATCTTGGATCTCGGTCAGACACAATAGATAGTGGTACTCCATGCAACCGTACCACTTCCCTGATATATATCCATGCCAGTTGATCCAAAGAGAAATCCTCTCGAATACCAATGAAGTGTGCAGTATTTGTAAGAAGATCCACAACAACCCAAATTGCATTGTTTCCTTTGGATGTCCTTGGAAGTCCAGTGACGAAGTCCATGGTGATGTTCTCCCATTTCCATTCTGGTATGGGAAATGGTTGCATCATCCCCTTAGACTTCTGCCTCTCTTCCTTCACTTGCTGACACACCAGGCACTTTGATTTATATTCAGCGATCTCCTTCTTCATATTATCCCACCAAAAGTTTTCTCGGAGATCTCGATACATCTTTGTGCTCCCTGGGTGAATAGAGCAATTTGAACTATGTGAATCATCCAAAAGTTCCTTTTTCAGCTCCGAACTTGATGGAACACATAGTATTTTCCAAAACCGCACAATTCCTTCTTCATTAACATTAAACTCTGAGGATTTTCCCTTTTTGATAGCTTCCACTTTTTCTTGGATTCCTGCATCATCCTTTTGAGCATCCTTTATCCTTTTCAAAAGAGATGGTTGAGCAATAATTTGTGAAAGGATTGATGATGTTCCCTTCTTTACGATTCCCACATCCATCTTCATCAAGTCTAAGAAGATTGAATCCTTCTCAATTCTCATCATTGATAGAATAGCTGGATCCTTTCTACTTAGGGCATCCGCCACCTTGTTCGCTTTCCCAGGGTGGTAATGTATTGAACAGTCATAATCCTTGATGAGCTCTATCCATCTTCTCTGGCGCATATTAATCTCTTTCTGTGTGAATATATATTTAAGACTCTTGTGGTCAGTATATATCTCACATTTCTCTCCATAGAGATAATGCCGCCAGATTTTCAAGGCAAAGATCACCACTGCCAACTCCAGATCATGCGTTGGATAGTTTCGCTCATGGATTTTCAACTGCCTTGAGGCATAGGATATCACTTTATCATTCTGCATCAGCACACATCCTAAGCCCTTCTTTGAAGCATCACTGAATACCACAAAAAGCTCCCCACTTGTGGGTAAAGTGAGCATGGGTGCAGTGATAAGCCTCCTTTTCAAATCCTTGAAGCTTTCTTCGCATTAATCACTCCAAGAAAACTTTACTCCCTTTCGAGTTAGCTTGGTAAGAGGGTTGGACAATCGTGAGAAATTTCTCACAAATCGTCGATAATATCCAGCTAACCCCAAGAATCTACGGATATCAGTTACCGATGTTGGCCTCGGCCATCCCTCAATTGCATCTGTTTTGGAGGGGTCCACAGATATCCCATTTCTTGTGATGATATGGCCCAAGAATGAGACTTCCTTCAACCAGAACTCACACTTGCTGTACTTGGCATAGAGCTTCTCCTTGCGCAAAGTCTCCAGTACAGTTCTTAAATGCTCCTCATGGTCCTCCTTGGTTTTAGAGTATATTAGAATATCATCTATAAAGACTACCACAAATTTGTCTAGGTAATCTCTAAAGATTATATTCATCAAGTCCATGAATATTTCTGGAGCATTGGTGAGTCCGAAAGGCATTACTATGAATTCATAGTGCCCGTACCTTGTATGAAAAGCAGTCTTGGGGATATCTTCCTTCTTTACCCTTACTTGATAATATCCCGACCGCATGTCCACCTTGGAGAAGTATTATGCTCCACGCAGCTGATCAAACAAGTCATCGATTCTTGGGAGAGGATACTTGTTCTTTATCGTGATTTTGTTAAGTTCACGATAATCGATTCAAAGCCGCATTGACCCATCCTTCTTCTTGACGAAGAGGACTGGTGCACCCCATGGTGATGCACTTGGGCGTATAAACCCTTTATCCAGATTCTCCTGTAGTTGTTTCTTCAGCTCTTCAAGCTCAACAACATCCATTCTATATGGATTCTTGGATATTGGTAGCTCCCCAGGTATAAGTTCAATTGAGAACTCAACATCTCTTCTTGGAGGAAGACCAGGAATTTCCTCGGGAAATACTTCAGTGAATTCCCTCACAATAGGCATTTCTTTAAGGGTGGTTTCTTCCTTGGACTCAATCATCTGAGCCAGATATGCGTGCTCATAAGGCAGTAATATCCATGCTTGAGATGATGGAGCTAAAGGAGATTCATCTTCCTCCTGACACTTGTAAAGAATCGGGGGTCGATTCTCCATATGGAGTGTGATTTCCCTCTCCTGACAATTTATGTTGGCTCTATATAAGGAAAGCCAATCCATGCCAAGAATTGCATCAAATTCCACCAAAGGGAGTATGATGAGGTTCGCCGAGAAATTCAATCCACAGATTATAACAGGGGAGGGGATTCAATGATTGCCCCATTTTCCGTACTCACCGACATCTTTACTTCCATGATTTGTGGTGGTGCAGGGATTGTTCTACTAAACTTTTTAGATATAAAAGAATACGTAGAACCTGAATCAAAAAGTAAGTTCTCTATTCTTGAATGAATAACTAGCGTACCTATCACCACTTCGTTGTCGGGGTTCACTTCGGCAGAAGTGATGGCGAAAGTTCTTCCTTGCTGTCTTGGAGGTTGCTGGTTGCCTCCGATAACCCTTAGATTAGGGCACTGATTTGAAAAATGACCCGGTTCTTTGCATTTGTAGCATTGAACAACGCGTTGAGGTTCGAACGGAGCGTTCCTCTCCTCTGTCGCAGCCGCGGGTCCTTCTTGCTGACAGTTAACAGCTAGGTGCCCTTCTCTTCAACACTTGAAGCATTTTCTTGTCCCCCTAAGGCAATTTCCATGGTGCTTCTTTCCACACTTTTGGAAAGTGGGGTGCTGGAATTTCTTAGCGCCATTGGATTTATCCATCGGACCACCAGCATTGAAGTCCACCTTATGCTTCTTGTCCCCATGATACCCCTGTGATTCTCCGATCTCCATTTCAACCTTGAGGGCACATCGGACAATTTCCTCATAGCTGTCGAAGTCACGAATCACTAATGCTTTCCACAAGCTAGGCTTCAGCCCACCAAAGAAGTGGTCAACCTTGCATTCGGGGGTAACGACAAAGCCGGAAGCATATCGTGCAAGCCTTGTGAAGTTTTCCTCGTACGCTCCCACAGATTCTTCATCTTTCTGTTTGAGGGAAAGGAAGTCCCTTTCCATCTTAAGACGGAGGGTGCGTGGAAAATATTTATTGAAAAACATCTTCCGGAATTCCTTCCATTCCAAAGCCTCGATCTCCGCCTCAGGATTCGTATTTTTGATCAACGTCCACAATTGATCAGCTTCACCGTCCATACGATAAGCCGCCAGGATAACCTTCTCTTTTTTCAGAGCATTGGAGGATGGAGAATATCTTTTCAATGGAGTTGATCCATTGTTCAGCGATCGTGGGATCAGATGATCCACTAAAAGTAGGAGGCCTTTGTCTCATGAAGCTTTCAATAGCGACTTGTTCTTTATTAGGGGGGGTTGAACGTTCCTCTTGACCAGTGTTTCTATTCAAAACTTGAGTTAGCTGAGAGAGAAGCATGACAAAGTTCGCGATTCCCGCTCCCATTGGATTGGGCATCTCATAAGTATAATCATCACACTGATCTTCACAACGGTTGTTAGCCCGAGTTCTCCTATTACCGGCCATTGGCTGGAATAAAAGGAAAGTTAGGGGTAACACATAAAGGGTAATCCAAAGAAAAAAGTTGATGACTTATAAATAAACTTTAATCTCTTTAACTCATGAGTCTATAGGATTCAATCCAGGCTTTTCATGATCTTCCTTCTAACATATATTCTTGGGGGCATTTTTCCCTTAATAAGGGTTCATACTAAGATTGTGAATTTATCAAAACATATCCCCTGGGAGTGTCGTAACCAAGAGTGCAGCAAGGCTCGTTGTCATGCACCAGTTCCCGTTTGAGTCTAGCTCAAAGCGGTGTTTTTGGGTTTTACCCCTAGGATACATCTGTGCCAGAGCCACCTCTACCTGCTCGTATCCAGACAGGGATGTATTTGTTTGATAAACCACTTACATAGTATTTACCAAAACTTAGGGATGATTTTATTATACTTAGTCTTGTATCTAAGGCTTTACTAGGGTTTCCTAATCCCAAAAATAACTAAACCTATCCTCTGATACCAACTATGACAACCCTTCTTTTCAATACAAATTAAGCATGCTTTATTACATAAAACTTCACTTGATACAACAAAGAAGATCGAGAGGTTTAGTGTCTTTGGGGATTAGGATCATTACATAAAAACTTTAAACTTGAAATACAACATCTTTATTGAAAACTTCCTTTACATGACCACTATATTCCTTCGTACTTAGCATTGCATGGGATAACCTGAGGACATGCCTAAGAAAAGGGTGAGCTATAAAGCCCAGTAAGGGAGTACACAATGAATAACATGAGGAGTACAATAAATGTTAGGAAATAGGAACATCAATAGAGCATTAGAGTAACATGAACATAAAGTCATGATAAAGCATGATAACCATAACATGGAAATGTGGCAACAACACTTAACATTGAATTAGCATGAGCCAAGGCTCATTGCACATGGAGCATGAGTAAACCCTCATTGCACTTGAAGCATGAGTAAAACCTCGTTTCACTTGAATTATCATGAGTCAACACTCATTGCACATGATGTATCATGATACTATACTTTACCCAATGCATTGGAGCGCTATCAGGGCACACCCTTCTTAAACATTTCATTTCATGCATAAGTGTGCCACATGGATCATAAAACATGGATTCATAAAACATAATCATTTATTCCACGATAAAGGAATGTGGAATTCACACATGAAACTTTACAATAAATAAGTAAATGTGCATAAAGGTGAATACCCTTGATGGAGAAATGGGCATGGTATTCACTACACAATGACATTGGCTTAGAAAATCGGTGCGATTTCGGCAGCGTAACGGTGTGACATAAGAACTCATAAAAAAGGTTGATGAGAGAGAAAGGGGTTCCTCATCATATTTACATGTAATGGAAAGTATGAAGGTCATATATAAAAGTTTCCCAACAATTTAAAAAGAATTTAGATTCATGATACAAAAGTATTTCTTGAATGTAAAAGAAGAGAGAGAAGTTCCTTTCGGAATTTCGACATAGTAACAGGTGTACATGGGAGGCATCTAATGAGAGAGAAAGGGTTCTCCCATCATTCAAAAAATAAGAGGGAAGTATGGGAGAGGTGTGAAACCATACCCCAACATTCATAATTGAAATTAAAAGGGCAATACAACTTAAAGAAAATTGACAAAAATGCGAAAGGAAGAAAAAACCCTTACTTGGAAGTGTGCTTCCAAAGGCTAGAGAGAGGCTTGTGAGAGGATTATTGGGAGCTTGGGGAACCTTGGTAGGATTCTAGATAGAGAAGGGAAGAGGTTGGACGAACTACAAGGTATTTTAGTGAGGAGGAAGTGAGAGCTTGGGTGGGTTTATATAGGAAAGGTGAGAGAATTCTTTATTATTTAGGTTTGGGACCCCTTATATTAAAATTATCCAAACCACAAACCATCCCATGGTATTTGACCATGGTTTCTGGAAAAGGAAAGAGGAAAAAAATATTTTACAATGCCAAGGTCCGAACTTATTAAAAAATTAGGGTTGATTATGTGGAGGTGATTCACACTCCCATGGAAATTAATTTAAAAAGGCAAAGTGTTGAATAAGTCTTGAGGGCTCCATTAATGCTTTGAAAAGTAAGTCAAACAAACCCAAAACCTCATTATTTTAATGATAAAACAAATATTTGCCGAACATAAGGATTATGTTATTTTATTACATCACCATTGGGTCATTATGATGTCATAAAACACATTATATATTTAAATGGTATTTAATTTTTACCCAAAAATTTGACTGTCTCAGAAAATTATGAAAAATTCACCGTTGGATAATTTCGACATCCTGATTCCAAAAATAATATTTATTTTATCTAAATAATTTTCTAAATATGTGAATTTTCACTTTTAAAATAAAAACCGACATTTATAAAAAAAATTCATGGGTTTTTATAGAAATGGCTTTCAAACCTTAATAAAAATTTTAATTGCATTCATAAAATTATAAGATCATTTATACTTAATAAAAAATTAATTTAATATTAATAATAATATTTTATTAAAATATTATTTAATTCCAAAATCCTTTAATTTAATAAAATATAATTCTTAATTAAATAATAACTAAAAACACCATTTGTACTTTAAAAACTAATTACAATGTATCAAAAATGACTAGAAATTATATTCATTATTATATACAAAAATAATGTACATGAACATGGTGCTACTTATTTGTTACATAACCCCTTAAAATAGCCGCATAAGACCTAAGGGTAAGGTGCACGATGGTGACAGACTCTTGGGGTGGCTCGGATAACATCGCTCGACTGGTAATTTCAATCAACTTCCACTTTTCCCGTAGACGATCACGTTCGAGCTTGACTTGATGAAGCTCAGCTTGGGCTTGTTCAAGGGCAAAGGCCAAAGACGCCACCTCTTTTCCGAGCTCTGACAAATGGGCTTCGTAAGGGGAAATTCTACTAGATGAGGCCATCGCTTCCTTTGTCTGAGTAGAAATGGGTTCGTTAAAGCCTTATATTTATACTACTCAGATGATCACTGCTCAACGGCTAAAAAGTAACAGTCACAAATCTTAACGTAAAACTAAAGAAGTTGACATCTTATAAAAACATTTTTCTTAAAGAAACATTTAACTGGATCAAGAGGGATTTTACATTAATGAAACTTTGGGTCATTACACTTATAATGATAAAATTAGATTCCATCCTTAGAGATAATATGGACAATAAAATAATTCTAAAAAATACATAATTCACACTTTTTAAACTTCCCATATAATTCATTTCTTCTAAGAGTATTTAGAATTGTGTACAATTGATTTTCATTATCTTCATAGACTTTAACGTAAACCAAGATATCATTCAAAACTACCACTACAAAGTCATCAAGATATTCCTTGAAAACCCTATTCATTATGTCTATGAAGACAGAGAGTGAATTGTTCTGTCCAATATGAATTACTGTAAACTCATAATGCCCATACCTAATATGAAATGTTATCTTTGGAATGTATTCCTTTATCACACACAACTAATGATATCCATATCAAAGGTCAATCATTGAAAGATATTGATCTATATGAATATGATCGAATAAATCATTAATGTGAAGTAGGGGATACAAGTTCATTATTTTTATAGCATTTATCACCCTATAGTAAGTGCAAAACCTCATAGATACATCTTTCTTCTCAACAAAAAGAACGGGGGATCCCCATAGAGAAATAGTATGGTGAATAAATTCTTTATTACTCAATTATTATAGTTGTTTCTTTAGTTTTTCTAATTACATAGTGTCCATTTTATATGGGGTTTTCGATCTGGTCCTTGAACTAGGAATTAAATCAATGGAAAACTAAATTTCTTGTTATAGAGGATATCTAGGTAAATCTTCTAGAAACACAACAACTATTCTTTCACAATAGGTACATCCCCTATTTGAACATTCATTTCCTCACCCATAGTTATTTAGTTCTATTCCTCCCAAGTAATTAAATTTAGTAGATCTATTAGGGGTGGATCTAGATAAGAATAATATGGTGACGTTTATCCTATAAATATAATATACTCTTTATCATCATCAAAAATTGTAACCTCCTTCTTCTTAAAATATATTTTCACATCTTGGTCCAAAAGCCAATATAATATGAGGATTAGATCAAATTTAATCATGGGTATAATGATGAGATCAGTAGATAAAGAACGTTTATATGACATATTGTGAACTGATTCTCAAAACATTGTTGTAAAGTTACTTCCCTTAAGAGTTTTGACTAACAAATCACTTATTAAATCAAATTTTATATATCTAATGTTTTTATAAAACATGGAAGATATGAAACAATGTGATGATATATAATTAAATAAATCTTTGGCTAAATTTGAGTTATCCATTAAATTACGTTCCACCATGTCATTCAGAGATTCAACATTAGTAGTAGTGATCACATATGCATGGACTTTTCTGAGGTACATTTCCCGGAAACTTTTGAAATTCATTTGAATAATTCCACAATTCTCTACAATTGTAGTATTTAACATGTACAAACTCTTTCTTTCCCTTGCAATCACGAGCATGATGGCCTTTTTCACTACACTTGTAACAGTCTCCCATTCCCATCATCCATTTATCTGGGTGTTTCTTACCATATTTACTGTGGGATGGAAATTTAAAATTTCCCTTCTTCTCCTTATTACCATTTATAGAGTGTTCAGTAGATCTCCTCTTCCCTTATATTTCTTTAAAGTTGTAAGAAGTAGAGAATTCCTTTTTTTTTCTGGATAACTCATTAGACAATATCTTTGTATGATGAGAAGGATTTTGAGACTAATGCTCATTAGAGAAATGGTTTAACCAATCAATGAATCGATAAATAATACTCATTGGGTTACATATATATTATTTCTTTATGCCTTGTTGACCTTGTAAATTTATCCTCATACATTGTGACATTCCCAACCTCTTTTTTCCTCATACTCTGAAATTTAATTTTCATATCCTCTCAATGGTCACGAAGACAATATTTTTCTAATAAAAGATCATTGAACTCCCTCTATTCCATATTTGATATTTCTTTATCATCATTGGTTTTTTGAATTATCGACAACCATAGATTTCCATATCCTATGAGGCGATAAACTATAATGAATTTTTTCCCATTTTCTACTTCCCAAATTATGAAATATTTTCTCTAAGAAACTTATCCATTGATCATCTAAAACTGGATTTTTAGTACCATTTAATGTTTGTGGTTGTTTCCTCATGAATCAGTAAAACATTGATTCTGTACATTGTAGATTAGGGTGCACCATATGGGTAAGGATATTAATAATAACCTGAGTGAGTGGTCCCAATATGGTTATAAGTTGTTGACCACCAGTTTCATCACCAGCTCCACTATAATTATCTTGAGTTAGAGGGAAATCGCAACATGGATTACGTGCATTGTTACAATTTCCATTCCTTCCACTAGGAACCATTTCTAAACAGAGGCATACACTAGATTAGTTTAGAAATCTCAATACATAATTCCAAACTAGTAAAATACCTAACAAAAATGGAATAGTTTTTGCATATAATCCATAATCATAAAAAAAATTCTTTGAGGAAGTATTTACTCATAAATCATTCATAATGATTTGTAATGATAATGTGAATTATCCTAAGCCTATCCCTCAAGTGTTTCATAACCAAGATTGAAACAAGGCATGTTTTCATGTACCAGGATACCCTGAGTCAAGCCTAAAACTCCATGTAGGAGTTTTCACTCCTAGGTACATTTGTGCCAGAGCTGCCTATACATACTCGTATCCACATAGGGATGTATTGTTTGAAAAATACACAAAATATCTACATTACCAAAATTTTAGGAAGTTATAATAAACTAATCCTCAATGTCTATCTTAGTGTTATGTTCTCTAAAAAAAGTTTTTCTAAATCTAACTTACAAGGTTTGTACTAAAATTATTCTAATAACAGCTGTAACGCTCCGACCCTAATTACTGAGAGTCGGTGCATTATTAAATTACAATGGCATGATCACAAGAGAACATGTCTCAAAAGACAGGTTAGTTTAGAATCCTTTGAAGCACTAGATACATACATAAGTCTAATATTACATCATGAAATTGAAAAACAACAACATTGTTCCCCCTTTTAACACAATCATATCCCATAGCCTATTCTTGTAGGTTAATCATAATATACTTCTTCGAATCATTGGAAAAATAAAACATAGAAAGGGGTGAGTTCCGATGCTCAGTAAGGATAACAATATAGCAGAAACTATCATAAAAAGACTAAATATTCAATGAAATGTATAAGAATAAAACACAAACCCTTTAAAAATGAACATCAGAATAATATGGAAAAGATAAATCAAATAATTCCATCTAATTATTCAACTTTCACGTGTAACATCAATAGTAAATTTCATAATGATGGAATGCATAATCCCAGGCATCATGACCACAAAGTCAAGGCCTCATTCAAAAAATACAATAAGATTTTTTCAAGGACTTGTGACAAGACTCTAGTTTGTCTTATGAGACCTACCAATGCATCAAGGAGCTATAGAGGTCTCCACCCATCACTTACTATGTTCAATCCATTCCTCATATGAAAATGTTGAAACCTAACTTAAACATTATTATTTCAACTTGCATAAGAAATGATAATACTTTAACCATAAACCATAAATGGTATACAATTTACACATTCACAGTCAAACATATCCCAAAACCTTCAATACAATATGGAAGATTGTATCATAATAAATCAACATAAAACAAGTGTAAAATCCATCAAATAATGTTGACATAGATGAAATCAAAACTATATGAGTTAAATATCTCTTTCTATTTTGAAATGAATTAAAAGTCACATAATTATAAAATAAAACATTTATTTTGAAAATATTCTTATAATATTGTAAGGGAAGCTTATAAGGTGTTTTAACAACATAAAATAGCTGATCCCTCGGTATAAGTTAAAAAACATTTGTTCTTTAATTTGTTGAAATGGTCATAATGTAGCTTGTTTGGAAATCGACAAAAAGATTCATTTGAAACAATTTTTTAGAAAATTAAAAAATGGTATAAATGAAATTTAACCTTATTTTAGTAAATAGAAAAAAAGGTTTTGGAATTCATTTTTATGAAACACGGATATGGATGGTAATGCGGTTGCACTAGATACTCACGTATAAACAACCTCGAATAATAAAGACATTGTAAAATTAACCCTTACCCTGTACTTTTCCGTGGTATAGGGTATGTTATACTCATGTATAATAGTTAAATCATTGTTATTAAATTATAAAATAACCACAAACATAAATATGAAATCATATATTATCTTCTAATATTTCTTTGTTAATACTATATTAGTAGTATCATTGTTTCGGGTGTTAAATGATTCGTTTTCATTTATATGGTTTTTTAGGTAAGTCATGTTTGTTATGTATAGTATGTATTTTATTATTTTAAATAATGATATTATGTTCTTAAACATTATTTTTAATCATAAAATGAAAAGTATTCATGAATAGTTACGATGGGGAATGAATCTCATCGCGTTCGTAGAGATGATAATCCATATGTGTGCATGAGCGACAATATCATTTTATGGATGGTTAAAATCATATGTAATTGGATGGTATATCATATATAAGGAATAATTAATATGTTATATTTTTTATTTAAATCAATTATACTCATTATTATACCCATCCAAATAATTACATGTTGAATAACAAAGTACACCATGATGTGGAGATGGTAGGCCGTACTTATACACATATGGTGACTTTATCATATACATGATTAAAAGAATAATCAATATTTTTGTACAATATTTATAATAATTTCATAGTATATATAAGGTATTGGATATATTATTTTGGTATTTAAAAAACAATGAATGAGGATGTGGAAGAAGAAAAGAACTTTAAAAGTGGTGATGAAATTATTACCTCTTCTTCAGGTGCTTCCTTTTGATTTGATCAAAAGAGCCCCTTATGTAGTCTTCTAAAAACAGTAAGGCCTATAGATTAATGTGAGGGTAGTTGATAGGACATTTGAGCATATTTTGGCCACACCAAATGGTTTTGGAGGAGTGATTTAGTGAGAAGGGCATGTACTCTTTTATTAGAGAGGTGAGAGCCACTTTAGGAAAAGCTTGAAATATTAATTTATTATATAATCATATTCAGTTTAAAATGGATATGAAAGGAATTATCTCTAGTATAAGGTGGTTATGGGTATAAAACCTCTAAAACAATAGGTTTTATATAGGTTTAGGTCACCATAATAACCTTATCTTTTAGATTTGACTCTTAGTTAAATAGTTCAACTTTTACAAAGTATTATTTTATTATTACAATAAATGGATAATAAATGTACTATAAAAAGACAAGAGAACCCCAAGAGTTTAATTATGAGAATATCTAACCTTATCTAATTTTTTAGGCCAAACCTTATATTTTTTTGGAAATATTATATTAATTAATAATATAGTATTTTTTTTATAAACTCATTTATGTCCAATTTGACACAATTTAGTATCTGGTTTTGTAAATTAAATCAATCCTAACATGTATTATTAACCAAAAAAATTAGTGGAATGCATTAAAAGTCTTAATATATATTTTAATATTTATAATATCAATTATTTTAATCTTTCATGAATAATGTAATTACTGCATCATCATTGTGTGATAATTAAATTTAATTATTTAATGTATAAAAATTATTAATAAAATAACATTACATAGGAAATCCTTTTATCTCTGTAATGAAAATTTATATTCTAATTTATCATATGCATAAACCTATATTAAAAATGGTTTAGTTATTAAACATTGAATTTAACACTTTTCACTTTTCTTTAAATAAAATAATAATAAATGTCCTAATCTAATCTAATTAGATCAAAGTGCATAATATTTTATTCTTATGGTTGATATTGGTTGAAAAAAACTTATCCAATAAAATTAGGGCATGTGTTAGGGTAATTATAATATCATTTTTAACATTAATCACCCTATTTACTTTTAACCTTGGTAAAATAAAATTAAAAAAATATTATTCACCAAAAAATATTTTCATCTTATTGAACCAAATTTTAATTACTGATGTCAATTATGTCTCTCAGATTTTTTAAATTCAATTCATTGAAGCTGTAAAATTATGTTTTATGAAAATTTGAAAATGTGCCAAGAAGGTGTGTAAAAGACGTTAAAGAAGATCAGTAAAAGTTTATATATCTAATATTATTATAAAATGAATCTAATGAATTGCATTGGTATAATATAGGTATTTTTTATCTATGTTTACCTTAAAATAAATTTAATTAAAATAAATAATTATTTAAATAAAAAGTAGGTTTTAAACAATAACGTAGTGTTTCTCACTATTCATAAAAAATTGAATGTTTTCAAAAAAATAAAAAAATTCACCCAAAGCTAATTTTGATATTCGAAATCCAAAAATTAATTCAATTTTGATATATAAAATTTATAAAATTTCAAAAATTGGGTATTACTATTCATAACGGCTAGTTAGATTGGTCGTGGTGCGTTAGAACTTGAAGTTGCGTACAACACAATGTATTGCATTTTTTAAAGAGAAACATATCGTTGATGCTTGGGGTGTAACACTTATAGGGGATATTATTTTCTAAATTAATATGCCTAGTATGAACTATTATTAATGGAATAAAAAAATTACCCTAAGAATATTTGTTGGGAAGTAGATCAAGGAATACATAGATTGAAGCCTATAAAATAATAAGTTAAAGGAGATAAAATTCATTTAAGAGGTATCCATTTAATTTTATTGGATTCTACATTATGTGTTAAAATGTTTTAGATACTCATACGTAATTTTCAATTTATTCTATCAAATGGTAGGTAATATGTGGAATTATGCTAATAACCGATGCAATGGGAAATGTGATGAATTCCCAAAAAGATTCCCAATCAAATGGGAGCTCAAGTAGGAAATATCATGATTATTCAAAAACAGCTATAAAAAAATCAGTATTAACAATTTCACTTTGTTGAATTCACAAGAAAATAAAGGAATAGGAAGTTGTCATCTCATGAAAGTCTATATGATAAAGTTGATAAGGAGATGAAGACCCAATTTCCTTCGTCCAAGAAATGTTGAAAGGGCAACAAGGGAAATGTCACAAATGGACTGGGAGATGTTTTAAGAGTGAAAAGAATGGAAAAAAGGTATCCAATTTCCATTAAAGAATAGTTAATCTAATTGTTGGAATCATTGTTCCATCTAAAGAATCTTACAAAGTTCTATGCCATAAATCTGGAGAAGTCAGCCATTACCCATGACAATGCTCTATTACACAGATTGAAAAGCAAGATGAGCATCAAAAATCTCCATGATCAAGAGAGCACGATAAGTACTATGATAATATTGATAATGGTGAATTAATTATATATAATAACTAATTAAAATAAGTGTATGTCGTAATGTAGTTCATTAGATGTCCAATTAGTACATCCTTTATGTTTTTTAAGAACATTGAGTCCCCAATAGAAATGATATTAAAACATTAGGGAAAAAAACTTCTATATGTGTTGTATCACATGTTGAACTTTGTGGGAATATTCTTTTTGAAAATTCTATAAGTCTCCCTTAGATAGAATTTAAGGCAAGAAACATATTCATCGCCTGTGAATCAAATAAATTGAATTTTCATGGGAAAAACTATCGAACACTTGACCTGTATTTGGCTGTAGAAATATTCTATTACAAAATTTGGGGACATTATCTTGTTGTAGAGAAGTGTGAAATATTTACAGATCAAAAAATCCTCAAGTATATATTCACAAAGAATGAGTTGATCATGTGCCAATGAATATGGTTAGAGATGATCAAATAATATGACTGGTCAATCAATTACCACCATGGGAAATCTAACAAGGTGGAAGAGGATCTATGTAGAAAGGACCCATCAATCATAACATTGATGATAATTGAAAAGGATCCAACTTTCTTAGAATTAATGAATATGGACATGGGAATCATAATGTAGGGAATATCGTTAATCCTTTCACATATGATTCATCAACCATCTCTTTAGGAATGTTTAAAGGGTTCTCAAAAGGATGATGTGTAAAACTTTATGAAAGTGGAAATATCAATAAAGGTAAATCCTCAGTGTTCAATGTTAATGAAGAATAAATTGGGATATTTTGGGAAATACTATGTGTTCCATCAAATATGTAGATAAAGATAGAACATTTGGATAATTACCATAGTTCAAATTTCTTTATTCAACCATAAAACACAAATATTTATCGAGATCTCTGAGATCATTATTGGTGGTATAACATAAAGAAACAGATTGCTGATTATACATCAAAGTGCCTGGTATGTCAGCAAGTGAAGGTTGAGAGGAAAAAATCTAAGGGGATGATGCAACAATTACCCACAACATCAAGTAAATGGGAGAACATCATCATAGACTTTTTCACCGGAATTCCAAAGAAAACTAGAGGAAAAAATTCTATCTTGGTTGTTGTGGATTTTCTTACAAAGGCTGCATAGATCATTGAAATTTGAGAGGATTTCAAATTGGATTAATAGGAATAGATATACATCACATAAGTTGAAATTCTAAATGCAGTAACACTATAAATTGTATCCAATCAAGATCTAAGAATCACCTATATGTTTCGGTAGATTCTTTATCATGCTCTGAATACTGATCTGAAATACAGTATGGCCAATCTCAACAAACTATTCAAACACATTAGGATATGTTGAGATGATTCTAGATAGACTTTTAAGGAGGATTGGATCAACATCTTCCTATGGTTTTGTTCTCTTACAATAATAGTTTCCACTCAAGAATCCAAATAGATCCTTATGAATCCTTGTATATAACGAGGTACAGAACACTGGAATGATGGAATGAAGTTGGGGAGGGAAAAATCCTTGGTCCAAAAATGGTAGAAGAAATGGTGTAGAAGTTTAAGACCACCCAACAACACATTAAAGCTGCCCCGAGTTGACAAAAGAGCTATGTTGATAATCATTGATGAGACCTAGAGTTTGATGTCAGAAACATGGTATTCCTCCACATATCACCATAGAAGAGAGTTATGAGATTTGGTAATAAGGTAACGATTATTCTAAGATACATAGGCCCTATTGATATCTTTGATCGCATTGGAGTAGTATCCTATAAACTATAACTCCAACTGAACCTATGTTAAGTACATGATGTATTCCATGTATCACTCTTAGGGATTTACTTTATTAAGCCATGACATGTACTCAATCTAGAGGTGGTTACATTGTAGAATTCTCTATCATATGAAGAGAATCCAGTGAAGATCTTAAATTGTAGAAAAATTTTCTAAGAAATAAGACAATGCCCCTTGTCAAGGTGTTGTGAAAAAACCAAAAATTTGAAGATGCAATGTGGGAATTAGAATAAGTGATGAAGCAGAGTTACCCTTATCTATGTTAGTGTAGGAAAAAGAAATTTAAAGGGTAAAATTCTTCAGGGGGGGATATTGTGACGACCTAAACTTTTATTAATGAAAATTCATCCTGATTTAATTAAATGTGTTTTTATGTAAAATGGTTATATAACATATGCACTTATATGGTTTTATGTTTTTGGATTTTAAAATAATATTGTGAATTGTTAAAGTTTAAAATATAGTTGTTTCATAGTGATCGCCTGATTAGTATAAATATAAGGCTTTAACCAAATCCAATTTACCGAGACAAAGGAAGTGATGGCCTCATCCAGCAGAATTACTCCATACACATCCCATTTTTGAGAGAATGGACAGGATATGGCATCACCAGTCTTCGATCTTGACCAAACCCAAGCTGAGCTTTATCATGTTTTGCTTAAACATAATAACCTATGTAAGAATTGGATGTTAATATAGATTACCACTTGAGCGATGTTATCTGAGTCACCCCAAGAGTCTGTCACCATTGCACACCTTACCCTTAGGTCTTATGCAAGTGTTATAAGGGGTTATGTAACAATACCCTATCACTATTATTATAGACATTATTTTTTTATAGAATAAATAATATACATTCAATTTATTATTGTTACTTTGTAAATAGATTTTAGTTTTTTTAGTTGATATTCAATTAAAAAAATTATTTTTATGAATTAATGGATTTTTTGAATCCAATAATATTTTAATAAAATAATATTACTAAATTACCTTTTTGATACATATAATTGATCATATAATTTTTAGGAACACAATTGTAATTTTTAATAATTTTTGAAAGATGTTTTTGTCAAAACGCATGAATTTTGGATAAATGTTGTTTTTTATTTAAAAAGTAAAAATTCATATATTTATAAAATTATTTAGATAAAATGAATATTATTTTTGGATTTAGGATTTCGATATTATTTAATGGTGAATTTTTCATAATTTTCCGAGATAATCAAATTTTTGGGTAAAAAATAAATACATTTTAAATATATAATGTGTTTATGACATAATAAAGACCCAATAGTGATGTAATGAAATAATATAAACATTATTTGTGTCCAATATATGTTTTATTCATAATATAATGTGATATTATATTTGTTTTATTATATTTATGGTTCCTTAGTGGACCCTCAAAGACTTATAAAACATTTTGACATTTAAAATGATTTCCTTGAGAGTGTGACTCACCTCCACATAATCAAGATGAATATTTTCAGATGTTTGTAAATTGGAATTATAAAATAATATTTCCCATTCCCCTTTAGAAAAAAACATGGGAAAAAACCATTGTTTGGTTTTTGGTTTTGATTAGTTTATTGTGTGTTGTTCAAAACCTAAATAAGAAAGAATTCCCTCTAGTTTTCTATATAAACTCACCCAAGATCCCACTTTATCTTCACTAAAAACCCTTTGATAACGTCCCTACCATTCCCTACTCTCATTAAAATCCTCTAATGGCTCCCCAATCACCCAATAAGCCTCTATCAATCCCCTCCCAACCCTTTGGGATCACACATCTGAGTAAGGGATTTCTTCCTTTCTCATTTTTGTAAAAATTACATTATGTTGTTATACCATTTTGTTTTCAATAAAAAATGTTGGGTAATTATTTATCACCTCCCCAATACTTCGCTCCTTATGTTTTAATTGTTATATACCCCTTTATATCTCATTAATTCTTCCCATGTACACCTGTTACTATGTCGAAATTTCGTAAACAATTTCTCATTTCTCATTTATATTCAAGAAATTATTTTGTATTATTAATCTAAATTCCATTACATACGTTGGGAAATGTATCTATATGAACCCATCACTTCCAATTTCATGTAAATTTAATGAGACACCCTTTAATCACTCATCAACAATTTTTATGAATTCTTATATCATGAAATTATGCTACAGAAACTGCACCGCGATTTTCGAAGCCACAGTCACAGTGTAGTGAATACCAGACCCATTTCTCTATCAAGGGTACTCACCATTATTCAAATATAATTATTTATTATAAAGTTTAATTTAGAAATTAAACATTATTTTATTGTGGAAGAAATTATGTTTTTTAATTAATCCATGTTATATGATCTATGTGGCACGCTTATGCATGAAATTAAATGATTAATAAGGGTGCACACTGATAACACTATAATGGATTGGGTAAATATTAGTATCATGATAAGTCATTTTAAATGAGGGTTTACTCATTATAAATAAAATTCATTGAGGGATTACTCATTCTCAACGTGATATTATCCTTGGATCATGCTAATATCATGTTAAATGTTGATTCTATATTTCCATGTAATGATAATCATGATATATCATGCCTTTATGATCATGTTTAACTTTTTTCTCAATTTATATAACTATTTCCAAACATATACTATATCCATCATGTTATTCCTTGTTTAGTCACTTAATGGGCATTATATCTCACTCTTTTATTATGCATGTCTTCAGGTTATCCCATGTAATGCTATGTACGAAAGAATGTGTGTGCTCATGTAAAATAAGTTTTCAATAAAGATGCGTATTTCATGTTTTATGTTGTTATTTAATGTTCCAAATCCCCAAAGACACTAGGCCATTAAATATTATATGTTTTATGAAGAGAATATTTTAGGTAATAAATTATGTTTAAGTTTGAAAAAAAGATCAGGGTTTTTATAGTTGGTATAAGAGGATAGGTTTAGTAATTTTTGGTATTAGGATTAGAAAACCCTAGTGAGAGCATTAGGGACAAGACTAAGTATAATAAAAACATTCCTATATTTTTGTGAGTATTTTGTAAGTTATTTATAAAGAAAATAAATCCATGTGTAGATACAAAGAGGTAGAGGTTGCTTAGGTGTAAATTTATCCAGGGGTGAAACCCAAAAACACTAATTTGAGCTGGACTCGAATGGGAACTGGTGCGTTGCAACGTGCCTTGCTGCACTTTTGGTTACAACACTCCTAGGGGATATGCTCTAGTAAATTCATATGCTTAGTATGAACCATTATTATGGGAATAAAAATATACCCCTTAGAATATATGTTGGTAACTAGATAATGGATAACATAGAATAAAGCCTATAAATTTATAAGTTAAGGAGACAAATGTAATTTATATGTTACCCTTTTAAGGTCATTGGATTCCCCTTTAAGTGTTTAAATGTTATAGATACTCATCCATAATATTTATTTTATTCTAGCCAATAGATGGTAATATGAGGAATATGGCTAACAACCGATTCGAAGGGAAACATGATGAATGCCCCAACGAGATTCCAAATCAAATGGGACCTCAACTAAGAGATATTGAGATTATTCCAAAATAGATATAAAAAATCAAGATTTACAATTGTAACTATATTAAAATCCCATGTAAACCAATGAATAAGAAGATAAAATATCAATAATTTTTATATGATAATGTTTATAAGAGGAAGAAGACCCAATTTATTTTGTGCAATAAGTGTGGAAAGAGGCACAAATGGAAATGTCACAAATGGACTAGGAGATGTTTTAAGGGCGGAAAGGAAGGGCAAAAAGTGTCCAATTTTTATGTAAAAATAGATAATGTGATGGATGGAAACAAAGTTCCATCTAAGTAATCTTACATAGTTCTATTCTATAAATTTGTATAAGTTGGACATTACTCAAGAAAATGCTCTATTTCAACAGCTAAGAAGCCTGATGAGCATAAAAAATCTCTACGATCAAGGGAGCACGAGAAGTACTATGATAATATTGATAATGATGAATTAATTACATATAACTACTACTTAAAATTAGTGTATGTTGTAATGTATTTCAATACACATCCTATTAGTGTATCTTTTATATTTTTTAAGAACTTTGAGTCCCCAACAGAAATGATATTAATCAATTAGTGAAGAAACTTATATACATGTTGTATAACATGTTAGAGTTTGTGGGAAGGTTATTTTGGATACTTTTATAAGTATCCCTTTTATGGAATTTGAGGAAAAAAGAAAAATTCATTTCCAATGCATCAAGGAAATTGAATGTTCATGTGTAAAACTATACAACAGATGATTTGTATTGGGCTACAGTAATAATTGCTTTCAAAATTTGGTGGCATTGCCTATATAGGGAGAAGTTTGAAATTTATACAGATTTAAAAAGCCTCAAGTATTTATTCACACAGAAATAGTTGATCATGCAACAACGAAGATGGTTAGAGCTGATCAATGGATATGAATTCTCAATCCATTACCACCTTGGGAACGTAAACTAGGTGGCAGATTATGAAAGTATAAAGGTTCCAATGATTATATCATTGATGATAATTGCAATGATCCAATATTCATATATTTTATAACGATGGACATGTGAATCAGAAATAAGGGAACACCATCAATAACTTCACAAACGATTTCTCAACCATCTCTTTGGGAATTGTTAAAGGATTCTCAAAAGGATGATGTAAGAATTCAGAAGAAAGTGGAAACTATCCAAAAAGGGAAATCCTTAGAGTTTATTGTTAATGAAGAAGGAATTGTGAGATTTGTAACAAGACTATGTGTTCCACGAAATCCAGTGTTAAAGAATGATTTTTTGTGTAATGTACACAATTAGAATTTCTCTATTCCCCACAGAAACACAAAGATGTATCAAGATCTCCAAGAGAATTATTGGTTGGATAAAATGAAGAAGGAGATCATTGAGTATACATCAAAGTGCCGGGTGTGTTAGAATGTGAAGGCTGAGAGGAAGAATTCTAATGGTATGTTGTAACCATTACCCATACCATCATGGATGTGAGAGAACATAACCATGGAATGTTTCAGCAAACATCCAAAGAAATCAAAAATAAGGAATATTATATGGGTTGGTGTGGATCATCTTACAAAGATTTCAAACTTCATTTCATTTCAAGAGGATTTCTTATTAGATCAAATGGCACAGATATACATCAAATAAGTGGTAAGGGTTCTTGGAGTATAACTATCTATTGTATCCGATCGAGATTCAAGATTCACCTCTATGTTCTGGATGATTTTTCAATATGATCTGAATACTGAGTTGAACTTTAGTAAGGATTATCATCCTTAAACTTATTAAAAATATGAGAGGACTATCAAAACACTTGAGGACATGTTTGGAGCATTAAAAATTGACATTAAAGGAGGATGGGATCAACATATTCATCTGGTTGAGTTGTCCTACAATAATAGTTCTCACCCAATCATCCAAATGGCTACTTATGAAGCCCTGTATGGGAAGAGGTGCAGAACACCTGCTTGTTGGGATGAATTTGGGGAGAGAAAACTCCTAGGTCCTTAAATGGTTGATGAAATGGTGGAGAAGGATAAGACATTCAACCAACACATTTAAGCTGCTCAGAGTCAAAAAAGAGATATGTGGATAATCATCGATGAGACCTAGAGTTGGATGTCGAGGACATGGTATTCCTCCGCATATCACCGTGGAAGATAGTTATATGATTATAGATGAATGAAATGCTTAGTTCAAGGTACATCAACCCTTATGAGATCCTTGACTGCATTGGAGCAGTGACATATTAACTAGAACACCCACCGAACCTAACTCAAGTACATGATGTATTCCATGTATCACTCCCGAGGAAGTACATACTTGACCCATCATATGTACTCAATGAAGAGGTGTTACCATTATACAATGACCACTGCAATAAAGATAAGCTGGTGAATAACTAATATCGTAGAAAAAAATATCTACAAAATGAAATAATGCCCCTCATCAAGGTGTTTTGAGGAATCCAAAACATTGAAGAAGAAACATGGAAATCAGTGGAAGTGATAAATTAGGGTTACCCTCATCAATTTTAGTGTGGGAAAAAGATATTTTGAGGGATAATTTTTTTTAATTCGGGAAGACTGTAACGACCTAAAAATTTATTAATGAAAATTCATCTTGATCTTATTAAATGTATTATTATGTAAAATGGTTATATAACATATGAACATCCCTGGTTTTATGTTTTTGGATTTGAAAATACCATTAAGAATTGTTACCATTGCTAATATAGCCGTTGAACAGTGATCACATGATTAATATAAATATAGGGCTTTAATAAATCCAATTTACTTAGAAAAAATAAGTGATAGCGTCATCTCTTATAATTTCCCCATACGACGACCATTTTTTAGCACTCAGAAAGGAGGTGGCATCATTGAGATTCTCTCTTGACCAATACCAAGCTGATCATCAACATGTTATGCTTGATGGGAATCTCTTACGGATGAAGTGGAAGTTAATAGAAATTACTAACCTATCGATGTTATCCAAACCACTCCAAGTGTCTATCACCATCACACACCCTACCATTAGGTCTTATGCATGTGTTATAAGGGGTTCTGTAACATGACCATAACACTATTATTTTTTGCCTTATTTTTTGTATAGAATAAATAATATACATTCATTTTATTATTTTTACATTGTAAATAGTTTTTAAAAAACAAATAGTATTTTTATTTAATATTCAATTAATAAATATATTTTTATGAATTAATGTATTTATGAATTAAATAATATTTTATAAAAATATTATTACTAAATCACCTTTTTATTAAATATAAATTATCATATAACTTTTTTGAACACCATTGTAATTTATATTAAGGTTTGAAAGCTGTTTTAGTCAAAAACTTTTAATTTTAAATAAATGTTAGTTTTTATTTTAAAATTAAAAATTCACATATTTTGAAAATTATTTAGAAAAAATAAATATTATTTTTAGATTCTAGATTTCAAAATTATCTAACGATGACTTTTTCATAATTTTCTGAGTGTAAATGTTTTCTGAAAAAATTAAATACCGTTGAAATATATTATGGGTTTTATAACATCATAATTACCCAATAGTGAGGTAATAAAATATTATAAACTTTTTTTTCATAAAATATATATTTTCCCTTTAAAATAAAGAGATATTATATTTGTTTGATTAATTTTATGGTGCTTTAGTGGACCCTCCAAGACTTTTAAAACTTATAAGTTTTAAAATTATTTCCTTGAGAGTGTGGATCACCTACACATAAGAAAGCCTAATATTTTATGAATTTAGGACATTCGAATTATAAATTATTATTTTCGACACCTATTTGAAAAAGACCCTCAGCCAAAACCATGGTTTGGTTTTTTGTTTTGATTAGTTTAATGTCTGGTGTCCAAAACCCATATAATAAATAATTTTCTCTATTTTCCTATATAAACCCACCCAGGATCCCACGTTCCCTTCACTAAAAACACTTGGAGCACATTCCAGCCCTTGAATACTCTTTATAAAATACTCCCAAGGTGCCCTAAGCTCCCAAGATTCCTATCTCAATCTCCATCCAATCCTTTGGGATCACACTTTCAAGTATGGGATTTCATCCTTTATCATGTTTGACCAAATTCCATAATGTTATTATACCATTTTGTTTCCAATTTAAAATTTAGGTGTATGATTTTTCAACTCCCCCATACATCCCTCCTTAGGTTTTAATGATTAGATACTCCTTTATCTCTAATTTATTCTTCCCATGTACACCCGTTTCTTGGCTCAAATTTAGTAAGGAATTTCTTTCTTCTCATTTACATTCATGAAATTATTTTTTATTCTGAATATAAATTCCATTACATATGTTGGGATATGTAACTCTATGACCCGCACCCATTACTTTTCATGTACATATTATGAGATCCTAATTTTTCTCTCATCAACCATTTTTATGAATTCTTATGTCACACCATTATGCTACCGAAACTGCACCGCAATTTTCCAAGACAAATTCGTTATGTAGTAAATAAAACACCCATTTATCTATCAAGGTTATTAACCATTATTCACATTTACTTATTGATTATAGAGTTTCAGGTATGAATTCCACATTCCTTTATTGTGTAATAAATTTTTAGGTTTAGTGAATCCATGTTATATGATCAATGTGGCACACTTATGCATGTAATGAAATGATTAAGAAGGGTGTGCCATAATAGTGATCAAATGTATTGGGTAAAGATTTGTATCATGAAAGGTTAAGTTAAATGAGGGTTTAATCATTCTTAATCAATTTTAATGATGGTTTACTCATGATTCATGTTTAATGAGCCTTGGATAATGATAATATCATGTAAAATGTTGATGCAACATTTTCTTGTTATAATAATCATGCTATAACATGCCTTTATGTTCATGTTTCTATTATACTCCATTGATATTCCTATTACCTAAAATGTACTATATTTCTCATGTTATTCCTTGTTTAGTCCCTTACTAGGCTTTATATCTCACTCTTTTCTTAGGAATATACTAAGGTTGTCCCATGCAATGGTAATTAGGAATGAATGTGTGTGGTCATGTAAACAATGTTTTCAATAAACATGGGTAATTCATGTTTTAAGTTATTATGTAATATTCCTATTACCAATAGGCACTGGACCTCTCGATCATTACTGTAGTATCATGTAAAGATTTTATGTAATAAATTATGTTTATGTGTGAAATAAAGAGCATGATTTTTATATCGAAGGACCTCCCCGCAATATCTCTTCAAGAAGCTCTAAAGGTCCTCCCCAGAGCACCAACATGGGCTCACTCCGTGGGTCAAGAATGATCGATCATGAGAACCTATCTCTTTATGAGTGTTATGGTAGCCCTCTCTTTGACATAAATTTCAGACAATAAGATGTTCACCCCCTTTCTGTCATCTGCCCTGCTCGTCCTCCCAAAGGAATACACAATAGATATGCTTCCCCCCCATTGTCGGACGTCGAGTCATGATGGTAGTCATCACTGTGATGACATTCATTGTGAAGCCCCCTAGAAATGGAGGTTTCTAATAAGTCTCTAACCATAGTAACCTCAAGTGATGAGAAGATACTTACCTTATTATAGTACATCCTGAAGGCCCAACCCAAGATGTACAATGAAGAAATTCTCCCTGTAACTAGGTATCAAGCTCTGTAAATAGTCCTTTCCATCATAGCAGTGATCAACAAGGTCCTCTCCATTGTAAATTCAATCAGCAAGAAGGTCCTACTCACACTATAGCCTTCCGTGAAGGTCCTCCCTAGTGTATACACCATAAATACATTTTCTGTCATCAGACATCAAGTTTCAATTGTATCCCTCACCCTTGTAGAACCAATTGTGAAGGTCCTCCTCACAATAAAAAATTATATTGGAAATGAGGACCTCACCTTGTTGGAAAAAATGTGAGAAAGTATTTCTATGCTGAGGATCTCAAAAATTTGGATTTAGACATATCAGGCACCTTGTCTATGAAAAATGATATCATTTCTCAACCAGAGGATGGTCCGGGGTCACACTCATCTTCTGATCCACCCTTGGGCGATTCACTTATTGATGAGGCTCCCACTTGCCCAGTTTCTTGAAAAAAAAAGTAAGAAGCAGTCAAGATAGTCATATCATGTAGAGGAGCCCCAGTATGAAAAATAGCATGATATTTTTCTCATAAGAAGAAAAATAGATAAGTATAATATACTAGTGATGTATTGGACAACGACCACTTCTCACTTCAACATACCTGAGGGAGTTGTCTGGGGAATTTAGCCATGAAATTTTCCTCAATGTATGGATGAACTCTCGATAGATAAACAAAAAAATCATTTCCCTAGGAAGGGTACATAAACCATGTTAAAATTTTAGGGAGCTTCACTATCTAACCAACATGGAATCCCTCCCTTATATACGGTAGCCATGATTAGAAAAGAAAAAAGAAAAACCTTGAACTAGATTTCCACCATGAACTACACAAGTTGTGTTTCCTCATCAGTGATGCCCCAAATGGGGTTCATATTCAGGGATGGGGAGAACATGGAGCTCTACACTTCACCCTACATCCCATCAAGCATACATCTTCAGAAATGACATCCTGCAACATCATTACCCAAAAGAAACCACCAAATGAATTCCCTTCTCATGAAAGATTAAATACACCGCAAAAAAATGGTGCACTGTATGTCTCAAAAGCATCCGGACAAATGATATCAAGCCATCGAAAAGCTTTTGAGCTAGGAAATGAAAAACATTTAGTAGCCTTCCAGCTTAAGGTAAGTCAACCAACATGTAGGGTTCACATATTTAAAATCCATAATCCGCTCACACCTACAAGGGAGTGCATGAAATCAAAAGGGTGGATATAGTGACGACTACTGCCACAATAGGGGAATACCCCTGCCCATTGGGATGATCAAATTTTTAATTCAAAATTCCCTTGTAATACTAACAAACCCAGGCCACAATGCATCAACAGAAGAAATGGAACAACCCCAACCCACAGGGATGAGGGAATATATACCCAATGTTACCACACAATGGAAATCTATCTTCTCTCATCTTAGAAGAACATTGAGCAGAGGAGTCACTCGTTCCACTCCATCTTGTGGTTCGCACCCTTCGAGACAAAGGCACATTATGAGGCCAGATCAGTGTTCCCTTCGGGTAGATCTTTTCCAAAAAACCTGAAGAATACCATATAATGGAAGGAGAAATCCCTAAAAAGGATGCAGAAATCCTTCTTACCATTTGACATCGAGTACCCCACCACCAATGCGATATGAATTAGTGAACATGGTAAACATCAACCCCACAAATCTCATAAGGAATGAAAAAAAGTGTCAGGATACAAGGGAAGATAGTTCCCTTCCATAGACATCCCAAACCAAGCCTGATGGTGTGAATTCCCGAAACTTGAGAGCGGTCCAAAATCTGGGAACCCCCTTAGTTAATACGTAATTACCTCCCACAGAAAACACCAAAAGTGTGTAGAATAAATCCTAGTTCGTCTATGACCCACCTCACCCGCCCTGAGAATGTGTCCCTCACTCTCGAGGAAATATTCACCAAGCATGAGGAAGAAATAAATAGATCAGGCGAATTAATTCTGAGTTGTGTCAAGGGAGATATCTTTTCAAATGTGTTTCCTCATGCGGAACATCATCATGTATTCCAAGAATAAGAGCCTTTACCACAAGTACTCATCCCAGTGAATGAAGGGATGCTTAGAGGACCATCCAACCAAACACTAATACTGTAAACCTACTTAAAACAGACCTTGATTGGTCATCAAGACTTCCCCCTGTGGGGAAGGATGATAGAATATATTTAGGTAAACCCACAAAGGATACCCTAGTCTAGGTACTGGTCCCTAATTCCAGCAGTGTCAGCATGCACATATTTAGCTGGTTCCACACAAACCGAAGCTCAATCCCAACAAGATATGCCTCAAGGGCTCTTGAGTACTATCGAGCAAATCACAGTTCCAATCGAAGCCGTGGTGGGCGGCACTCTCTAATATAACCATAGTGAAAACCCTACCATGATTGGGTGAGAAATGTTTTTCCACTGCTTAACTTCATACACCCCATATTCCCAATGTTTAATGGATCTAGATACCTAGAAAAATATATAATACACTATGACCCTTACTATGACCCCATGATGGGCACTCCAGAGCATCATGAAGCAGTAAAACTATGATGTTTCATGCGAACCCTATAGGGATCAACCTTCATATGGTATGATAGATTTCCAAATAACTCAATCACAAGCTGGGAGGACCTCTAGAAATAGTTTATCTTCCAGTTCAATTCAATGTTACCAAAGACAATGGTCGGTGATATCATGAACTCCAAACAACGAAATAATTAAAGAGTTTTGAACATCATTTACAGAAGAAAAGGCCTAACTTATTTCCTAAAATGGATGCTTCCCCAAAATGAAATGCTCACTATGTGCATTGACAATCTTTAGGATGAACTACCAACAACACTCATCCAGGTGAAATACCTTTGTGGGTTTCTATATTTCTCCACCATTTCCCAATGGTTTGACGACTCTTGGCGGCGGACTAATCTCAAGTCCAGAGTGGCCCCATCAGCCCCAGGAAAAAGGTTGGGGAAAGGTGAAGTGCCTTTTGTTACGCTGTAGCCACCCCCGACACTATCTCCAGTTGCAAGGCCTCCACCAAACCGTGTGGGTCCCACTGAACACCAACAACCACCTCTCACTCGGTAAGATGAGAGAAGGTGTCATAAAACAAATCAGTTCAGGGAGTGAAGAAATAAATATTAATCATTCCGAGATGACCAGGTCTGCAAAAATTTCCTAGATGCCATGTATTAAAACTTAGAACAGCTACAAGAGCCAATGTAAGCTGATGAAGTAGGTCTACAAGACTGTCCAAAGTATTTTCCCTATCACCGGATACTAGGATAAAATTCTAGGAATTGTTTGTCTTCAAGGATCTACTACAAAATATGGTGGATTCTGGGAATTCCCACTTCCGTCTACCACCCGCACTATTGGATTATGTTTCCACCTTGGACTCAAGAGAAGAAGTGGAATGAAAATCATTTTCCAGTAAGATATAGAAATATTTTGACAATTGGATGACCCGAAAAACAGTAAAATGAGTTCATGGAATCTTAAAGGTACAGTTAAAACTACCAAACATTCCCCAAAATTTCTGGATGCAACACAACCATCATCCTTTTCCTCGCAATCCTTTAAGGGAAAAAAGGGAAGAAAGAAAGAACAAGAAGATGGACTACCTCCCAAGACGAATCTAGTCCTAAAAATATTTTACTTCATGCCAGTAGACTTGGTATAATGGAAAACTCCCCACCAAATGGTACAACAGGGAATGCCCCATCAAACAACACCATGAGAAGAAGGAAATCTGATAGAACCATTGTCAGATCAAGAATTGATCTTCAACTCCATTAATTTCGTTCACTTGATGGACCCCTTCTCTGATGGAGACTATGTCCATGAACATGAATTCGCCATGATCAAATAGACAGATGGAGGAAGAGTACATAGAGGGAAATGGTTTCCTAGAAGGCCTGATCATGGAAGGAGTTGAATTCCCAGCCACCCTTTAAATCAAACCATTAACATCATGGAAACTTGTGGGAGGACCCTCTGATATACAAAATGAATACTGGAATTCTCCTCCTCCCCCACTGGATGAAATCTGAGCCCAGTTATCTTGAAGTACCTATCATAAGAAATAAAAATATCAAATCACCCAAGGAATACAAGAGAACCAGTCTAACTGAACTCGAAATGGACCGTAGAGCCACTAGCTCCCGACATAGAGGCTGAACCATCTACTTCCGAAGCTCAGGCCCCTAAAGTGTCTATAAAAGATAAAACTCGATATGGGAAGCAGTGAACATTGTAGAAGAAATATGATATTTTAATTCAGTTGGATTTATTATAAAAAAATATGTCAATCTCAGAAGATTTGAGTGTGTCAACATACCTTAAAGAGGCACTAATTGAAGCCTTACTATGTCCTTAGGAATTTGAGTCTGAAGTAGCAGTAACCGAAGTCTATCAAACAAAGACTAATCCTAATGATTTTCGTGCCATCATATATTTTATAGATAGGGATGAGGTCAACCTCATAAAAGGGAACATAAAACCCTTATATGTGCTTGGAAAGACAAATGGAATTGATGTCCAGAGGACTTTCATCAAAAATGTCTCTGGGGTCAACTTCCTACTGCTACAAACACTCCATCGTTAGGGTTTTATGAAGACTGTTAGACACCCTTCACCAAAACACTTATAGGATATGATAAATTTTATCAGAAGACATTAGGAAGAAAAAATCTTAAAACATTTCTTGGAGACCTCATGAAAGATTCTGAGTTCTTAGTACTTTGGAAATGTATGGTCTTCAATGTCCGGTTAAGAAGTCCATGAAAACATCAGAAAACTCAAATTCAGTCATCATACCATCTATGCATCAAATATTGTGCTAATGGAAAAAGGGAAATTGCACCCCAATAAGTCTCCATTTGAGTTTTGTGTGTCACATTATATTGACGTAGGTGTTTATGAACTAGAAGAGAAGTAGTCTTTGGCCGACGACACTAAGTGGATTACTGCCCAGAATGGATTGGAAATAGCTCCTATAGACCCCCTCCAATAGCTTGGGAAAGATTACATATTACCCATAATCCATGTTGAATTTATAAGTTTATGTCTAGATACAGACTCAATTGTATCCATGATTTCTATTATGATCGCCAAGTCTAAAGACATAGAAGTATAGGATGACTCTTATGATGATAGGAAAAGTCTTATAAAGATTATCGCAACCCATCCTCATGACTTCAAACTGCCCAGCCTTACACACTAATGAAAAATATGATTCCCCTCCCATAATTGGAGTGTTAATCATGAGAATCCTATCTCCATAAAAAGATGAATTTGATGATGAATAAGATGATAAAGAAGTAGAATAAGATGAAGAAGACCTCAAATATTTTCCTCCCGTATTGGAATAAGTTGCATCCACCATAATCGATGATCTTAGGGAGATAAACATTTCCTCTGAAGATGACCAACATCCCACTATGATTAGCGTGGCTATGCCTATTGAGGAATATGATATATATATCTAATTTAAAAAGATGAATCAATATGTGTTTGTATGAAACTAAATTGAAATGACATCCCTCAATCCTGAGGTTTCCACTCATCATCTGGGTTTTCCAGAAGATCACCAGGGCTATAAGTAAGAATCTAGAAAAAACCCACCAAAAACAGGGTACCAAAATAGAGGCTAATGTTGAAATACTAATCAAAGGAAACTTCATACGAGAATACCAATACCTGATCTGAATAGAAAACATAGTCCATATCAAAATGACTGACACACATATTAGAACTTACCTTGACATTAGGGGCCTTAATCGGCAATCCCCAAAAGACGATTTATTATTCCCGATCATAGAATTGTAGATTGATGCAACTGAAGGATATAAGGCCATCTTTTTCATGGACAAATATTCTGAATACAACCAGATCTAAATGGCCTAAGGAGATGAAGAAGCCCCTACTTTTTGTGCCCCTTAGGGAGTGTTATGTTATAAGAATATTCCCTTTTGTCTAAAAAATATTGGTGCTACATATTAGTGCACCATGAATCACATTTTGAATTCCTTCTTGGGAAATTTTTTTGAGTGTTATGTTGATGATTTGGCTGTTAAATCATGACCGCAAGAAAACCACCTGGCCGATCATGAAACTACTTTTAAGAAATTGTGACAACACAGTTTAAATACGAATCCCTTAAAGTGTTCATTCAGTGTTACCTTTGGGAAATTCCTCAGATTTTTTGTACACTATCAAAAATCGAAGTCGACCCTAAGAAGACAAAATCCATCCATTGAATGTCCACAGCTCACAACCTCACCGAGTTGAGAGGTCTCTAGAGTTACCTAACCTACATATCGTGCGTTATATCCAACCTAGCAGGTAAATGTTTACCGTTCACCAGGTTAATGAAGAAAGGGGTTACAAAGGAGTGGGATATTGGTTTATTATAATCCTTCTACAATATAAAAAAATATCTCCTGAGCCCACCTATGATAATGATTCTAGTTGAGGGGAAACCACTCATCTTGCACTTAACTACCATGGAATAGTCATTAGGAACCTCCATCATGAAGAAGAATGATATAGAGAGTGAGAATATTCTCTACTACCATAGCCGAACAATGATTGATACATAAACTCTATATTCAAGGATCGAAAGTAAATGCCTATACCTATTCTTCACGATTCAAAAACACAAGAATTATCTACATCAACATGAGGTCCACCTGGTCTCCCACTACAACCCAATCAAATATATCTTCAACAGTCCCATGCTAATTGGATACCTATCACGATAGATGATCATCCTATAATAGGTTGACCTATGGTACATACCCCAGAAGGAAATCAAAGGCAAGGCATCAGTAGACTTCCAGGAAGAGCACCCCTCCGAAGAAATAACACTGTTGGGTGCTGAACTTCTAGATGAATAATTGTTCTCCATCCGAGGGGACCCCTAGACATGGAAAATGTACTACGATGGTGCTTCCAAAATCCAGAAAGGAAAAAGAATGGAGAATCCCAAGATAAAAAATGTGGGGATGGGGGTTATACATGTATCCCCCCAAAAGTCCATCATTCTATACTTCTTCATGCTTTCAAAGGGATGTAAAAATAATGAATCAGAATACCAGACCCTCATTGCTGGAGTAGAGCTGCCACTCCATGTACAAGCCAAACACATAATGATAAAAGGTGATTCAAAGCTTTTCAGAAGGTATGTGAATGGTTTCTATTCTATTAATAAATATGTGTTGGTCCCCTTGATGAACCATATTCGAGAACTGATGGTTGAATTCCCATCAAAACTGACACGGACCTATGTCCCTCAATCAAAAAATTCTCAGGCTGATGCTTTGGAAAATACATCCATATCCCTGAATGATCCAAACCAGGATAAAACAGTTATTAGAATTGTATAACGTTAGATTGCTTTTCTATTTATCTAGAGAAAAAAAGATGAGATTGATGAAATTATCCTCATTTCCAAGAATTATGGTCACACCACCCGCTGGATGATGCCAGTTGCAAATTACCTTCGGAAGGGGAAACCCCACTATATAGGGATAGAAGGGAATATGTCCTAATAAGGGTGTTAAACATTATGTTGTACAATGGATTAAACCAATAAAAGGTTCTCTACAAATGAGACCTTGACAGAGTCCTTATTTTGTGTATTGATGGAGAAGAGACTGATGCCGCCATGAAATAAGTGCATGTCTGTGGATGGAAAACTAACGCCCCACAAAATGATGATTTTTTGATTATCTCCTACCACATATCATGGTGGCCATTATGATGGCACTGTATTTATATATGATATTTATTAGGTTTATGTTTTATTTATGATTCTGTATTTTTCATTTATAGAATACCTTGATGGTTTCCATTATGGGTAAACAAAATAATTTCTTTTGAGGAAGTGTGGATTACCACCCCCTCAATGTGATTGGACT
This sequence comes from Viscum album, assembly GCA_963277665.1. Taxonomy (NCBI): domain Eukaryota; kingdom Viridiplantae; phylum Streptophyta; class Magnoliopsida; order Santalales; family Viscaceae; genus Viscum; species Viscum album. The sequence goes on from OY728159.1 coordinate 102,594,480, forward strand.
CATTAATTCTATATGTGGAAAGTATAAAGGATAGAGATAATGATAATATATATGATATTATAATGGAATTAAAATATACCTATGTATCATTATATTTTAATTCCATTAAATATGAAATAGAAATGAAAGTAGTGTTTATGCATACATACAACTTTCCATCTCCTTGAAAGGTGAATTTCATTTCATACCTCCTAATGTTATGTACTTCTATAAATACATATATATATACTGGAGGTATAAGATATATATGATATCTAAATCATGAATATCATTGTAACACCCCAGGTAAATAAAGAATATGACATTTTCATATTTATCCATATTTGTGAATAAAATATTAATATGACTTTAAAGGGGATGCTATGCTCGATGGCGTACCCAACACACAACAACGAGTTTCTTGGGAATCTTACGTTGGACTCTAATAATAAAATAATATTTTTTTTTAAATGGTAGTTAACATGTAACCGTTGTAATGGCGGGAATGGATATAAATAACTAAAATATGATTATATATGTTTTTAAATGTTTTTCCATTTATCCAATAAAGGATAGAGGCTTAAAATACGGAAAGAATTCAATTTTAGGTGTATATGCCCTAGTTTTCACTAAAGGTTCACTTATCACCTTTTGATGTTGAACCATCATTAAATATAGTTTTTTTCACTCTTAAACATTATTTTCGACCAAATAAAACTCTTATTAATAATCGGGACATCAAAATTTACTTTGTGTAAATTTTTGGTATCTTTCCGATAAAGTTCATTTTTTTAATGAATAGTGTAAAATGTTGTATTTTAATTCAAAACCTCTTTTTAATCTAATTTATTTATATGAATAGATTATCTTTTTAATTGGTTTTAAAGTGAAATTACAATATATTTTTACCATTAAATCCAATAGTGGTCATTGGAATTAATTTCACTTTGAAATCAGACTTAAACTAGTGTCAATCTTTCGATACTTATTGTTTTATAAAAACACGCTATTTGCTCTGACAGCGGGAATTAATTATTAAATTAATTAATGTGACTTATATGTTTTTAATTTTGTAAAATGGACTTCATTTTTGAATTCGGAATATCAAATATAGCTTAGGGTGAATTTTTGGGATTTTTCTGAAAAACTTCAATTTTTGATGAATAATGAAACCACTAAGTGGTACTTATAAAAACTGATTTTTCCGTTTAAATGAAAATTTTCCATCTTTGTGTTTTGAATTTCAAAAATCCGATATACATGGTTGTCATTAAGAAGTAAAATGTGGTTCAATGGGATAAAAATAATGTTTTGGTGAATAGTAACTTATTAAGTTTTTAATCGCGATTAGAGGTAATTAGTGTAGTTTAAGGTAAAAATAATGTTTTAATAATATGAAATGAACTTGACACATGTCCTAAACTCATTGGATGTGTAATGGCCGACCAAGAAAAGCCATGGGTCGACTTGGGGACCCCATGGATCCACTTTGGTTGGGAAATGACATAAATAACTTTTTATTTAATGTAAAAGTAAAAATGACACAAACATAATATGTTTTACAAAAACAATTTTTACACGGGGTTATAAAGATAATATTTTTGATTATAAATAGTCATTGGAAAGATAAAAATATTTCCTACATCATAGTATTTTTTTTATAATTTTTAGACTTTAAATAAATTAAATTATTTATGACATCATGATGATGCAGCGATGACCTCATTATTTAACGATTTAAATAAAATGGAAAGATAATGAAAAATCTAAAACCTACACATGGAAAAAACCAATTGTATGGTTGGATTTCGAACCCTTATCACTTTATACACGAATTATATCAATGTGGGACATTTTAAAACCGAAAAACATTTTCAAATAAAGTAATATTTCTTACTTTCCAAAAGTGCCCCTCCTCTCCTCTTATAAAAGGCCCCCACATCTACCTCATTTCACACACTCCTCAAGACTTTGGATCGGCCAAACCCTGCCCATTTACTCTATCCACATCCCTCTCCTCATCCCAGAGGATTCCCTTTGGGCAGAATCCTTTCAAAGGAAGCCTTTAGGCTCAAATCAAAAGGAGTTACACTTTTAAAGGTAATTCATTCTCTCATGTTCATTTGTTTTATTTTGCTTCTCCAACCCCCTAAACTCTTTTTATTTTCTTATTTTGTAACAACAACAGTATCTTCAATATACTAGGATGTTGTTATAAGATTTATTCGAGCTACACTCTCACACAACTACATCAAATGGTTAAAGAACATACGGTTTCCGTGGATGGTGAAATTCTGCCTCCCGAAACGATGATTGTTCAATACTCATTTAACACCTTCAAAGGTGGCCATTATGATGTCACTATTTTTATATATGATATATAATATGTTTATGTTTTACTTATGCTTCTGTATTCTTCATTTGTGTCTTAACTTTATGGATTCCATTATGGGTATATGCGATATCTTCATTTTAGGAAGTGCGGACTACCGCCCCCTCAAAGTGATGTGATTCGTTAATGCCATACGTGGGACGTATAAAGGATGGATTTAATGTTATTATATATGATGTTATACTGGAATTATTATATACGTCTATATCATTATTACTTATTTCCGTTAAAGTATGAGATAGAAATGAAAGTAGCGTTCATGCGTACGTACGGCTTACCGTCTCCATGAACGGTGCATTTCATTTCTTATCCCCAAATGTAATGTACAATTATAAGTACATGTATATAATGGATATATATGATGAATGATACATCTAAATGATGAATATAATTCTGTAATTAAAATATACAGACCTCTCATTTAGTTTTAATTCCATTAATATGACAAAGAAATGGAAGTAGCGTTCATGCGTACGTACGGCTTACCGTCTCCATGAACGGTGCATTTCATTTATTACCTCTAAATGATTATGTAATATTATAAATACATGTATATTCTGGATTTATATGATATATATGATATCCAAATCAGGAATTTCATTCTGGATATAAAGAACCTTTGACCACACGAACAACATGTAATTGTAAGAAGTCCACTTTCGACTTAAGAACCAAATATCGGCAAAACAAATATTATTAACTTAAATGATTACATAATGTTTATGACATGGTAATAAGTGATATAAAAGGAATAATGAACTTGAAAAAGGTTCTTAAGGAAGTAAAAATTAACTCAAGTTTATTATTCAGGACGTTAAAGAACGATCGAGTCAAGTCGGACCCGAGGTAAGGGATCCTACACCTCTCTTTCTTTTTAAGTACACTCTTTTATGTAATTCCTTTTAAAGCTCATCTTTCTTGTTATTGGGATGATATTTTATATTACATTTACTGTAATTTTTATGTTCATGTGATGAGAGAACCTATTCTCTCTCATCAATCCATTTTGGATGTATTGAGTGGCGCCGTTAGGCTGCCGAACTTTCGTAAGAGATCTAACCTCTATCTTTCTTTTTAAGTACTCTCCTTTATGTCACTTTTTTTAAGCTCCTCTTTGTAATGTTGGGGGATGTTATTTTATATTCCTCTTTCTGTACATTTTATTTTAATGTGATGAGATACCCTATTTGATCTCATCAATCCATATTTGGAAGTTTTATGTGGCGCTGTTAGGTTGCCGAGTTTTCGTAAGGGATTTTAATCTCACTTTTATTCCCGTGAGATTTATGCTACATTTGCGACAAATTCCATTGAGTGGTGTATTTACTGCCCATTATTCTACTCTTTGTGTAATATACTTTCGTTTATGAGTATTTACATCAATGATATATTGTCCTTCTTTCATGGGGTGTATGTTTTGAAAGATACCCAAGTCGGTAAGGGAACCTTTCACCCTCCTCTTTTTTAAAAGACTTCTTTTGTTGGGTCTTTTAATTTACATATTGTTATATTGGGATATGTTCTCATATATCCTTATTGATGTAAATTTTATTTCCAAGTGATGGGATACACTTTTTATCTCTCATCAACTCATTTTGATGTGATGCCGTTAGGCTGTCAAGGGAACTTTTTAACCCAATTTCGATTTCTTTGGGTTCAACATGTAGTCATTGAATATGTCATCCATTGAATATGTGTGAATGAAATATTATTTTTTTACACTTAATATCCATTTATATTGGGTGTAATTATATTTGTCACACATATTTTTGAGATTGATTTGTCCTTAATTTAAGGATACCTTCTTTATAAGGGATTTCATCACATTTGAAATTTCTATTGAGGGTTCATTGTTGTTATTCACCAATTCACTCTTATATGGTGTATATACTGTCCTTTGGAGTATTATATCATGAATCCATTTATTCTCATGATATTATAAAGTTCTGAATAAATTTCATTCTTCAATTATGGTATTCAAGTGTCTCTAATTTTGGTAAAACCCCTTTAACCAAAATATCGCTTTAAATGTTTTAATTATTTGTTCTTATTAATATCCATGTTTTCAAAATGGTTTTAAGGATTTATTTATATGGATATTAATGGTTTAAAATTTTAAGCTTCAAGGTGGTATGGGACACATTGATTCAAAAATCTCTTTATTAAATGTTTTAAATGGTTTTGGAAATGGTTTCTTTTTGTATGGATTCATTATTTCAAAATACTAAAATATTATATTGTTATTGAAATGTGGAAATGTTTTGTTTCCTTTAGGCATGTTTTATGTGATACGTTTATTTTATGGTTCTTGGGCATTGTTATGAAAACGGGTGGTTCCGTGATAAACTAAGGGCGGGTGAGCCCGATATAGATCTCCAATGCATTGGGTAATGCGAAGGAGTGAAACGTTAAGGTTTCTCCGAAGAGATTTAGGGAATATACTGTGATGGGTATTCCAAACGTAACCAAGAGGGTTACTCCCTACGTAAGAATGTTATGAATGCCTCAAGTTACCTTTATGTCTTATGTTTTCTATGATTTATTCATGGTTTGATGAGGTATGTTAAAGTACCTATGTTTTATGGGTAAAGTATGATTTCATTCTTATGTATATATGAACTCATGTTTCCTTTCCATATTTTTATAACCCTTACTGAGCTTTTTATGCTCATCCCAAGTTTTTGAAATGTTTTTCACAGGTCAAGGGAAAGGTACATGATGTGGTGATAGTGTCAAGGATGTGTCAAGAAAGAATCCATGTTTTATTTTCAATATGTTTCCGTTGATGGGAAGAATGAATTCTGTCTTTTATGTAACCACTTTGTTTAAATGTGGATTGTAATGCAAGTTTCATGATCTAATTCTCTAAAACTCTAAACCTGAAAAGATCCTCAAAGTGTAATCTTGTGAAAACTCAAGATTATGTAAGGTTTAAGGCTAGGGCCTTATAGTTGGTATCAAAGGTCGGTTTAGATAACTTTAGAGGTTAGGGTATCTAAGCATAAGTGGCATTACCATAATGGTTAGGATTTCAGAAAGAGTCGTAGTTTTAGATACAGTGAATGAGTAAGTATATCTTAGTGTTTATCTTCCTCATTAGTACATGATGGTTATGTTTATATACTCACATTGACCTTTTTGGTTTTAGTAAATGGCTGGATCTAGCAGGCACCAAAGTGACAATGGGTTTGAAGGAAACTGTGGTGGTTCTCTGATTAAGAGACTGGATGAGATGGGGGATTCAATGAGGAATCTCATGGTTGTTCTAAACCAACTATCAAGGAGTCATGATCAACCACTTCAACCTTGGCGAGTTCTCTAATGCATCATGTACGAGATGGCCAACTCGATGTGGAAATTCAGGTAATAATTATTAAGGTAACCATTAGGGTTTATATGATCCTTACTTTTGAGGTAATTATGGGTTATTATATGTTATGATGGAAAATGAAAGGCATGAGATAAACTTGAGGTTAAAATATGAATATTTTATCTCATTTTGGGGAATGTTTTAAGAATTATATAGTTTTGGAAAAAGGACAACACGCAGACCGTGTGACATCCCGTCGCGTCGGACAAAGCTGCGGGAATCGAACCCACAACCAAAGTGCGACTGGTATTTATCGCCTACCACTAGACTACGTGAAGTCCCTGGTTAGTTTGACTGATTCTATCTAGTTATATGATTTTATGAATTAAGATTAAGTTGATTTTGGGTTATTTATGAAAATGATCAACCTATCATGGAGGATATGTGATTAGGTTAATTACTTTTCAGTACGAGACTTTAGGAGCAACTGATGTTGTTTGGAGATAAATGTTACGATTTAACTTGGAAGACTATGTGACTAAATCCTTCAAATATTTGGGTTTCAATATTATATTGGTTTACTTTGAAGAATTTTATGGACAAATTGTTTATTAGATGGTCCTCGTTGAACTTTGGGTTTTGTTGGACAAATTTTGGAGATTAAGCATAGATTTTCTTTTTAAAGGGTTATCCTTTTCTGGATTATCTGATCTTGTAGTAACCTTTTGGGTTTTAGTTTTGGTTATGGTTTGAAGACATGGGAATTGTATAGTTCTTTTTTTTGGATTAGGATCTCCTCTAAGAAGTTGTTTATAGTACTCTTAATGCGAACAAGTCTAACTAAATACTTGTCTTTTGGAAAAAAATATGAGTTTGATTAAGGAATCTAGTAAAAGTTGAAAGTCAACATGATAAGTGATTATGTTTCCTTATGAATAAATTCCTCAATAAAAAGTAACATAAAACAAAAATTTTGTCTATTAACGTTTCCTACTGGGGAACCCATCACCGTTTAACCCATCACAAGTTTGTGATTTTCTTATTGTTAACTTTCTCCTAAACATGTTTTCTATCACTCTTCATTAGAACATGACCCTATGTTTTCTCCTCCATGTCCATGATTTTCTATATGGAATCCTAGTATGTTTTAACTCGGGTGACCTCTGTACTTATCTTCCTTTATTTTAAAGTGATTGTTTTACCGACTCTGTTCTGATGTGGGACGTTCAAGGATGTTTCCAAGCTCAATTTTAAAAATTGCGAGGACGCAATTCCAAAAAGGGGGGAAGGATGTAACACCCCAGGTAAATAAAGAATATGACATTTTCATATTTATCCATATTTTTGAATAAAATATTAATATGATTTTAAAGGGGATGCTATGCTCGATGGCGTACCCAACACACAACAACGAGTTTCTTGGGAATCTTACGTCGCACTCTAGTAATAAAATAATATTATTTTAAATGGTAGTTAACATGTAACCGTTGTAATGGCGGGAATGGATATAAATAAATAAAATATGATTATATATGTTTTTAAATATTTTTACATTTATCCAATAAAGGATAGAGGCTTAAAATATGGAAAGAATTCAATTTTAGGCGTATATGCCCTAGTTTTCACTAAAGGTTCACTTATCACCTTTTGATGTTGAACCATCATTAAATATAGTTTTGTTCACTCTTAATCATTATTTTGGACCAAATAAAACTCTTATTAATAATCGGGACATCAAAATTTACTTTGTGTAAATTTTTGGTATCTTTCCGATAAAGTTCATTTTTTTAATGAATAGTGTAAAATGTTGTATTTTAATTCAAAACCTCTTTTTAATCTAATTTATTTATATGATTAGATTATCTTTTGAATTGGTTTTAAAGTGAAATTACAATATATTTTTACCATTAAATCCAATAGTGGTCGTTGGAATTAATTTCACTTTGAAATCAGACTTAAACTAGTGTCAATCTTTTGATACTTATTGTTTTATAAAAACACGCTATTTGCTCTGACAGCGGGAATTAATTATTAAATTAATTAATGTGACTTATATGTTTTGAATTTTGTAAAATGGACTTCATTTTTGAATTCGGAATATCAAATATAGCTTAGGGTGAATTTTTGGGATTTTTCTGAAAAACTTCAACTTTTGATGAATAATGAAAACACTAAGTGGTACTTATAAAAACTGATTTTTCCGTTTAAATGAAATTTTGCCATCTTTGTGTTTTTAATTTCAAAAATCCAACATACATGATTTTCATTAAGATGTAAAATGTGGTTCAATGGGATAAAAATAATTTTTTGGTGAATAGTAACTTATTAAGTTTTTAATCGCGATTAGAGGTAATTATTGTAGTTTAAGGTAAAAATAATGTTTTAGTAATATGAAATGAACTTTACACATGTCCTAACCTCATTAGATGTGTAATGGCCGACCAAGAAAAGCCATGGGTCGACTTGGGGACCCCATGGATTCACATTGGTTGGGAAATGACATAAATAACTTTTTATTTAATGTAAAAGTAAAAATGACACAAACATAATATGTTTTACAAAAACAATTTTTACATGGGGTTATAAAGATAAGATTTTTTATTATAAATAGTAATTGGAAAGCTAAAAAGATTTCCTACATCATAGTATTTTTTTTATAATTTTTAGACTTTAAATAAATTAAATTATTTATGACATCATGATGATGTAGCGATGATCTCATTATTTAACTATTTAAATAAAATGGAAAGATAATGAAAAATCTAAAACCTACACATGTCCAAAACCAATTTTATGGGTGTATTTAGAACCCTTATCACCTTATCCACGAAGTATATCAATGTGGGACATTTTAAAACCGAAAAACATTTTCAAATAAAGTAATATTTCTTACTTTCCAAAAGTGCCCCTCCTCTCCTCTTATAAAAGGCCCCCACCTCTACCTCATTTCACACACTCCTCAAGCCTTTGGCTCGGCCAACCCCTGCCCATTTACTCTATACACATCCCTCTACTCATCCTAGAGGATTCACTTTGGGCAGAATCCTTTCAAAGGAAGCCTTTAGGCTCAAATCAAAAGGAGTTACACTTTTAAAGGTAATTCATTCTCTCATGTTCATTTGTTTTATTTTGCTTATCCAACCCCCTAAACTCTTTTTATTTTCTTCTTTTGTAACAACACCAGTATCTTAAATATACTAGGATGTTGTTATAAGATTTATTAGAGCTACACTCTCACACAACTACATAAAATGGTTAAAGAACATACGGTTTCCGTGGATGGTGAAATTCTGCCTCCCGAAACGATGATTGTTCAATACTCATTTAACACCTTCAAAGGTGGCCATTATGATGTCACTATTTTTATATATGATATATAATATGTTTATGTTTTACTTATGCTTCTGTATTCTTCATTTGTGTCTTACCTTTATGGCTTCCATTATGGGTATATGCGATATCTTCATTTTAGGAAGTGCAGACTACCGCCCCCTTAAAGTGATGTGATTCATTAATGCCATACGTGGGACGTATAAAGGATGGATTTAATGTTATTATATATGATGTTATACTGGAATTATTATATACATCTATATCATTATTACTTCTTTCCATTAAAGTATGAGATGGAAATGAAAGTAGCGTTCATGCGTACGTACGGCTTACCGTCCTCATGAACGGTGCATTTCATTTCTTATCCCCAAATGTAATGTACTATTATAAGTACATGTATATAATGGATATATATGATGAATTATACATCTAAATGATGAATATAATTCTGTAATTAAAATATAAATACCTCTCATTTAGTTTTAATTCCATTAATATGACAAAGAAATGAAAGTAGCGTTCATGCGTACGTACGGCTTACCGTCTCCATGAACGGTGCATTTCATTTCTTACCTCTAAATGATTATGTAATATTATAAATACATGTATATTCTGGATATATATGATATATATGATATCCAAATCAGGAATTTCATTCTAGATATAAAGAACCTTTGACCACATGAACAACATGTAATTGTAAGAAGTCCACTTTCGACTTAAGAACCAAATATCGGCAAAACAAATATTATTAACTTAAATGATTACATAATGTTTATGACACGGTAATAAGTGATATAAAAGGAATAATTAACTTGAAAAAGTTTCTTAAGGAAGTAAAAATTAACTCAAGTTTATTATTCAGGACGTTAAAGAACGATCGAGTCAAGTCGGACCCGAGGTAAGGGATCCTACACCTCTCTTTCTTTTTAAGTACACTCTTTTATGTCATTCCTTTTAAAGCTCATCTTTCTTGTTATTGGGATGATATTTTATATTACATTTACTGTAATTTTTATGTTCATGTGATGAGAGACCCTATTCTCTCTCATTAATCCATTTTGGAAGTTTTGAGTGGCGCTGTTAGGCTGCCGAACTTTCGTAAGAGATCTAACCTCTATCTTTCTTTTTAAGTACTCTCCTTTATGTCACTTCTTTTAAGCTCCTATTTGTAATGTTGGGGGATGTTCTTTTATATTCCTCTTGCTGTACATTTTATTTTAATGTGATGAGATACCCTATTTGATCTCATCAATCCATATTTGGAAGTTTTATGTGGCGCCGTTAGGTTGCCGAGTTTTCGTAAGGGATTTTTCATCTCACTTTTATTCCCATGAGATTTATGCTACATTTGCCACAAATTCCATGGAGTGGTGTATGTACTGCCCATTATTATACTCTTTGTGTAATATACTTTCGTTTATGAGTATTTACATCAATGATCTATTGTCCTTCTTTCATGGGGTGTATGTTTTGAAAGATACCCAAGTCGGTAAGGGAACCTTTCACCCTCCTCTTTTTTAAAAGACTTCTTTTGTTGGGTCTTTTAATTTACATATTGTTATATTGGGATATGTTCTCATATATCATTATTGATGTAAATTTTATGTCCAAGTGATGGGATACACTTTTTATCTCTCATCAACTCATTTTGATGTGATGCCGTTAGGCTGTCAAGGGAACTTTTTAACCCAATTTCGATTTCTTTGGGTTCAACATGTAGTCATTGAATATGTCATCCATTGAATATGTGTGAATGACCTATTATTGTTTTACACTTAATATCCATTTATATTGGGTGTAATTATATTTGTCACACAGATTTTTGAGATTGAGTTGTCCTTAATTTAAGGATACCTTCTTTATAAGGGATTTCATCACATTTGACATTTCTATTGAGGGTTCATTGTTGTTATGCACCAATTCACTCTTATATGGTGTATATACTGTAATTTTGAGTATTATATCATGAATCCATTTATTCTCATGATATTATAAAGTTCTGACTAAATGTTATTCCCCAATTATGGTATTCAAGTGTCTCTAATTTTGGTAAAACCCCTTTAACCAAAATATCGCTTTAAATGTTTTAATTATTTGTTCTTATTAATATCCATGTTTTCAAAATGGTTTTAAGGATTTATTTATATGGATATTAATGGTTTAAAATTTTAAGCTTTAAGGTGGTATGGGACACTTTGATTCAAAAATCTCTTTATTAAATGTTTTAAATGGTTTTGGAAATGGTTTCTTTTTGTATGGATTCATTATTTCAAAATACTAAAATGTTATATTGTGATTGAAATGTGGAAATGTTTTGTTTCCTTTAGGCATGTTTTATGTGATACATTTATGTTATGGTTCTTGGGCATTGTTATGAAAACGGGTGGTTCCGTGATAAACTAAGGGCGGGTGAGCCCGATATAGCTCTCCAATGCATTGGGTAACGCGAAGGAGTGAAACGTTAAGGTTTCTCCGAAGAGATTTAGGGAATATACTGTGATGGGTATTCCAAACGTAACCAAGAGGGTTACTCCCTACGTAAGAATGTTATGAATGCCTCAATTTACCTTTATGTCTTATGTTTTCTATGATTTATTCATGGTTTGATGAGGTATGTTAAAGTACCTATGTTTTATGGGTAAAATATGATTTCATTCTTATGTATATATGAACTCATGTTTCCTTTCCATATTTTTATAACCCTTACTGAGCTTTTTATGCTCATCCCAAGTTTTTGAAATGTTTTTCACAGGTCAAGGGAAAGGTACATGATGTGGTGATAGTGTCAAGGATGTGTCAAGAAAGAATCCATGTTTTATTTTCAATATGTTTCCGTTGATGGGAAGAATGAATTTTGTCTTTTATGTAACCACTTTGTTTAAATGTGGATTGTAATGCAAGTTTCATGATCTAATTCTCTAAAACTCTAAACCTGAAAAGATCCTCAACGTGTAATCTTGTGAAAACTCAAGATTATGTAAGGTTTAAGGCTGGGGCCTTATAATCATTCTGGATATAATTAACTTTTGACCACATGAACAACTTGTAATAATAAGAGGTCCATTTTTTACTGAAGTACCAAATATCAACAAAACATCCGTTATTAACATAAATGATTACATAATTCTTATAACATAATAATAAGTGATATAAAATCAATAATAAAATTAAAATGGGATCCTAATCAAGTTGAAATTACATTTATTTTATTAATCAAGATATTAATGAATGAACGGGTCTAGTGAGACAGGAGGTAAGGGACTTCGTCTCAATGTTTTTTCATTGAATAATATTTTGTTTTATATAAGACATTATTTTATACGATGTATAAACAACTTTTACATTTAATTAAATTCAAAGGGAATCTTTTTATAAGAAGTGTTTTACTAAATGACAAAAAAAAAGAATGTTTCTTTTTAACTTAAGAGGTGACAACGACCATTTCACCGCCACTTGTATTATTTGTTCTTTGGCTTCCTTAACAAGCCGTATTGTTTTTAAAAGTAAAGTAAATACCATTTACTCTTTTTTATATATTTTGGCATTGGAAATGGTTTGATAAGGGATTGATTATATCAATATATTTAAATGATATATTGAGATTGAAATGGGAAAATGTTATCATTCCATTATATTTGATTTATATGATATGAATATGTTATGGTTCTTGGGGATTTTTAAGTATACTGGTGGTTATGTGATAAAACTATGGAGGGAGAGCCCAAGATAGCTCTCCAATGAATTGGGTAATGTGACGGAGGTAAACGTGAATGATTCTCCTAAGAGATTTAGGGAATATACTGTGATGGGTATTCCAGATTTAACTCCCTACATAGTTGTGATAGCTATAATGTCAGTATGATTTGGATGCCACATTTTACCTTTATCATTTATTTTTTCTATGTGCTATTGATAATTCTTATGATTTCATGAGGTATGTTAAAGAAATTATGTTATGTATGAAATGATAAACAAATTTTTTCATTCTTTATTTTATAAACCATATTGAGATTTTTTATGATCATCCCATGTTTTGAAATGTTTTTCACAAGACATAATGATGAAAAAGTTCAAGGATGAGATCAAGGAAAAGTCATGCTGTACAAAACACGAGACTATATGTGACACTTTTTTTTCAAGAGTTTTTATTTTATAAAAAAATGGATACTGAGTAGAGGTGCCTACCTGGTAATTCTGTAGATGTGGTGTAAAAGTTATGACCTAATTCTCTATAACACTAAACCTAAAATGAACATCAATGTGAATTATTCTTTATATTCAAGATTATGTAATGTCTGTGGCTGGGTCCTTAATGTTGGTATCAGAGGTCAGTTTAGATAAATTTAGGAGTTGGGGTATTGTTAAATTAATATCCATAAATTAATTTATGTTAATGTTGAAATGATTGCATTTAAAGATTACCTTATTGCTTCGTCTAATATATCTCTATGTTTAGAAAGATTTTTCACAGAGGAAATATGGCATCTATATTAGGAAGAAATTAGGAGGAAGAAAACCATCCATATAAGCAACCTAAGAAGGTTGGAATTTGAACTGAACAATTTGTTGCAATGATGGAACAATTGAATCATGCTATAAATTATGGTTGTATACATGCAAGAGATTAGCTATATCAACCACAAAGAAACATGTCAGTAGTAGAGCATTTCATGAGGCATCATCCCCCATATTCTAGAGGATCATCTGACCCTATTCTAGATGAAGGGTGGATTAAAACACTGGATAAAGTTTTTGATGTCATGGGGTATTCAGAACATCAAAAGGTTAGTCTCGTTGTTTACCATTTTGAAGGTGAAGCTGATCAGGGGCAGTAGATGGTTACAAATATCAAGGATAGTGAGGATATTTACTCTCTTTATTGGGATGAATTAAATGGTATGTTTCATGAGGAATATTTTACTAATTTTTTTTGTCTTAGTATGGAAAAATAATTCCTAGAATTGAGGCTGGAGGATGAATCAGTGGCTCCTTATGAAGAAAAATTCACTTGACTGGAATGGAATGCTCAAAATTTCATATGAGATCTTGATAGTAAAACAAATTGTTTTTACTAAGGATTAAAGAAAAATTATCTAAGGGCTTTAGATTCTCATGAGTTCAAAAGTTATGAAAAAATGGTTCCATGTGTGGAGAAGGTGGAAATAGAGTGGGATGATGATCAAGTGTTCTTTGATAAACAACAGAATAAGAGGTCAAGGTGGAAAGTGAAAGGGAATAACTCATCAATGAAGTCTGATGGTAAGAATCCTAAGTTTATAGTTTGTGAAAATTGTTTTAAAAATCATTATGGGGAATTTATTTTGAATTCTGGTAAGTTATAACATTTTGGTAAAATGGTACATAAGGCACATAATTTCACTGAAATAGAACAGGGAAATGGTAAGACAAAATCTGATTTATTATCAGTAAATTTTTTTAAGTGCAATGAAATGGGTCATTATGAAAATAATTTTCCAATTAAGAACTCAACTGAGGTAAAGCAACTAGAAAACATGCAGAAAGGGGTAGTGAAGTCCTTTTCAACTACTTTAGAAAATTTTGGGCCATCAAATGAAGTAGTATTAGGTACACTGTTTGTTTGTTCAGATTATGCCAATGTGTTCTTTGATTCGAGGTCTACACATTCTTTCATTTCTGTGAAGTTTTCTAGTAAATTGGGAATTCCATTTCAAAATATGAATCCTGAACTTATGGTAATAACACCTAGAGAAAATTTTGAAACAAAAATAAATTATAAGAACCTTCATGACCTTGTGTGTGGGAAGAATCTACCTACAAACCTTATTGTTTTTCCTCAAGTAGAGTTTGATGTTATTTTGGGTATTGATTGGTTTTCTTTTAATCATGCTAAGATTTACTGCAGAGATAAGGATTTTTCTTTTCATAAATATTTTCTGTTTGTGTACAAGAATTAAACCTTAATTTTGAAAACATATCAGTAAGATAAGAAAATAGTAAATGATAGAAATGAATGATAACTTGAACATATTGGTTTCTTGAGTTCTTGGATAAGTTTGTGGTTGTGTTCATTGATGATATTTTAGTTTATTCTAAAATTATAGGGGAGAATTAATGTCATTAAAGGGTTGTATTTCAAACCATAATAGAAAAGAAACTATTTGGGAAATTCATCATCTATGAGTTTTGGTTACAGAAAATATCTTTCCTTGCTCACATTGTTTCAAAAAATGTCATAACTGTTGATCCTTCTAAAATAAAGATGTTGAAGAATGGTCAAGACCCACATATATAACAAATATATGTAGTTTTCTTGTTTTGGTAGGTTATTACCAGAGGATTGTTGAGAATTATTCATGTTTATCTACCCCACTAACTAAATTAACATGAAATAGTTTTAAGTTCATTTGGAAAAAAGAATGTGATGATTTTTTTTAAGAATTGAAAAAAATATTGGTGAATGCTCCAGTTTTAGCACTACCTTCCAGAAATGGTTATTTTATTATCTACATTGATGCTACATTGAAAGGAATTTTTTTTGTCCTCATGCAGAATGATCAGGTAATTTATTATGCTTCACATCAGTTGAAAGATCATGAGTTAAATTACCAGACACATGATTTAGAATTTGATTATGTTTTTTTTCTTAAATAATTTGGAGGCATCAATTTTATGGAGAAAAATGTGAAATATATACTGACCAAAAATGTTTAAAGTATATATTCAATTAGAAATAATTGAACATGAGACAGAGGAGATTGTTTGAATTAATCAAGGATTATTATTGCACAATCCTTTACCATCAAAAAAAGCAAATAATGTGGCTGATGATTTGAGTCTTAAAAGTAATGCTTCATTATCCATGATACGTTTGGAACGAGATCCTTTGGAATTTTTATTTGATGAACTTTGTCATAGAAGTTTTTGGTGCATGAAATTATTCTATTTTGTTTTATGTTTCGGTGAAATAATCTCTATCAGATAGAATAAAGAAATTAAATAAGGAAGATAGTGAGTTTCATAAAAAGGTAGAGTTGTTTTAGAAGGGTAAGTTTCCTAGAATTAACATTAATAATGATTGTGTAGTGAGGTTTGAGAAATTATTATGCATGACTTGTGATTCACAGTTGAAGAATGAGTTGTTATGTGAAGCTCATAGTTCCCCATTTTCAGTTCATCCTGGTCGTACTAAGTTGTATAGAGATTTTCGGGAGTATTACTTGTGAGATGGAATGAAAAGATATTTTGCTAATTTTACTGGGAAGGGTTTGACTAGTCAGTAGGTTAAAGTAGAGTGGTAGTTACCAAAATGGATGCTTCAGTCTATACCAGTGCCAGATTAGAATTGGGAAAATATATCCATGTACTTCTTTTTGGGATTATCAAAGACATCTCGAGTTAATAGTGCAATATAGATTATTGTTGATAAGTTGACTATATCTGTTCATTTTCTTCCCATTCGATACAAATTGTCTCTAGATAAACTTTCTCAATTATATGTTAAAGAGAAAGTCAGGTTACATTGAGTTCCCCTCTCTAGTGTATCTGATCATTATCCCAGGTTTACATCTAACATTTGGAAAGACCTTCATAGGTCGTTGGGTTATGAATTAGATTCTAGTATAAAATTTCTTCCTTTATAAGATTGGCAGTCAGAATGAACAATTCAGACAATGGAGGATATGCTACGTGCCGGTTCACTAAATTACCAAGGATGTTGGGTCCCACATATTTCATTGGTTGAATTTTATTATAAAAACTATTTTTATTCCAATATACTGATGGCACCATTTGAGGCATTATATCAGAAGAGGTGTCAAACTCCAGATTTTGAAATGAAATAGGTGAAAGGAAGTTGATGGGACCAGAATTTGTATAAGAGATGGATGAAAAGGTTTAGTTAATTCAGAAGCATATGAGAACAACTCAGAGTAGGCAGAAAAGTTATGTGGATAATGGGAGGAAGTGTATTTCCTTTGAGGTAAGTGATCATGTCTTTCTCAAAGTTTCCCCATAGAAGAGTGTGATGCGTTTTGGTAAGAAATAAAAGTTGAGTATGAGGTTCATTAGACCTTATAAAATCCTGGAGAATGTTGGATCAGTTTTGTACACAGTGGATTTACCTCCATGTTTGTCTCAGGCACACAATGTTTTTCATGTTTCAATATTGAGAAAGTATATTCTAGATCCATCTCATGTTTTATGTCCATATGAAGTTTAGTTGGAAGAGAGTCTCTCTTATGAGGAATAACCAGTCCCGATTCATGACCATAGAGAGAAAGTTTGGGAGAATAAAGTGATTCACCAGGTAAAGGTTTTTTTTACAAAAACCATATTAATGAAGAGGAAACGTGGGAATCAGAAATGCTATGAGGGATAAGTACCCCCACTTATGTGATAAGTGAACAAAAATTGAGAGGATGCAATTTCCAAAATGGGGGAAGGATGTAACATCCCATGTAAATATAGAATAATACATTTCCATAATTATTCATATTTGTGAATTAAATATTAATTTTAGTTTAAAGGGTTGATATGCTCGATGGTGTACCCGATACGCAACAATTGATTTTTTTTTGAAATCTTACATTGCCCAATTATGATATAATATTATTATTTTAAGTGGTATTTAACGCCTAGCCATTGTATTTGAGGGAATGAAAAATACAAACTATAATATGATTATACATGTTTGTTAAATGTTATTACATTTATCCAATAAAAGTTAGAGGCTTTAAATGTGAATGAATCTAATTTATTTTAAAAGGTTGATTTACCACCTTTTAATGGGGAACCCTCATTAAATCATGTTTTGGTCACTTTTATATGCTATTTTTGTCAAAATAAAATTCTTTTTTAGAATCGGGATATCAAAATTCCCTTTTGTTAATATTTTAGTATTTTTCTGAAAAAATTAATTTTTGATGAATAATGGAAAATAATGTATTTCAATTCAAAACTTCCTTTTAATATAATTTATTTATATAGATAAATTATCTTTTCAATTGGTTTTAAAGTGTAATAAAATTATATTTTTACTATTTCATCCATTCTTTGTCACTGTAATTAATTTCAGTTTGAAATTGAACATAAAAAAGTGTCAATATTTTGATAATTAATATATCTTAAAAACATGACTTTTGTTTTGACAACAAGAATTAATTTTAAATTAATTAATAAAACTTCTATTTTCTGAATTTGGTAAAATAGACATCATTTTTGAATTCATAATATTAAATATATATTAGGTTTAATTTTTTGTAGTTTTCTGAAAAACTTCAATTTTTTTTATGAATAGTGAAACCACTAATTAGTAGTTAAGAACCTATTTTTTCATTTAAATGAAATTTTACCACTTATGTGAATTGAATTTCAAAAATCTGACATAAATGGTAGTTATTATTAGGTAAAATGTGGTTCAATAAGATGAAAATAGTTTTCGGAGAGTAGTAATTTTTTACTTTTATTTACCGCGGTTAAAGGTAAATAGGGTAATTCAAGGTAAAAAACATATTATAATAATAAAAAATTACATTAAAACTTGTCCTAACATTATTTTATGAGTCATGGAAGTCCATGGGAATCCTTGGGTCTATTTGGGGATCCCATAGAGCTACTTAAGAGTGATAATAACGATTTATTTTAATTTACTTATAGTAAGGGAAAAAATGACTTAAACAAATATTATATAGTTACTTCATTTTAACATATGGTTATATAATTTATTTTTTTGACTATAAATATTCTTTATAAATATAAAAATATTTCCTACTTCATGGTATTTTTTAATAAATTTTAGGCATCATATAAATAAAATTATTTTAGACACAATAAAGATTCAATGTTTTCCTCATTTATAAATTATTTAAATGAATACTATTATAATCATTACAATAGTATCCAAAACCAATCCAATTCTTATTTGATGATATTATTTATACCATGAGTCTTCTTATATTATACTTTAATAAGTTTTGGACCTTTATAAACCAAATATGATTATATAATAAAATAATATTTTCACACTTTCCTAAAGAGCCCCTCCTCCCCCGTATAAAAATACCTCACCTATAACCCATTCCTCACACCTCTTATGCCCCTTGTTCCATCCAAAAACTACCTAAATATGTTCTCAAAATCCATATCTTCTGATTATATTCCTTAACCTAGGCATAAGGCACATCAAGAAGTCCTTTTGGTTCAAACCAAAGATAGTTACCCAAATTAAAGGTAACTGTTTCTCTTATATTCTTTTCTTTTATTTTAATTCTCCAACACCTAAACTCTTTTTATTATTTTATTTTATAAAAAAATAGTATACTCAATAAACTAGGATTTTTTATTTTATGTATTTCTACTACACTTACACACACCTCCATCTAAGGGGTAAAGAACATATTGTTTCTGTGGATGGAAAACTAACGCCTCACGAAACAATGATTGTTCAATTATCTCCTACCGCCTCTCATGGTGGAAATTAAGATTGAACTATATTTATATATGATATATATTATGTTTTTTGTTTTATTTATGCTAATTTATTTTTAATTTATATCATAAATTTATTGTTTCCATTATAGGTGAACGTGATAATTTCATTTGAGGAAGTGCGGACTACCGACCCCTCAAAGTGATATGTCTCGTTTAAGCCATACATGAGAAGTATAAAGGATGAAGTTAATGATATTATATATGATATTATAATGGAATTATAAAATACCTATGTATGATTATGTTTTAATTCTATTAAATATGAAATATAAATGAAAGGAGCATTCATGCATACGTACAACTTATCATCTCCATGAATGGTGCATTTCATTTCTTACCTCCAAATGTTATGTAATATTATAAATATGTATATATACTTGATATATAAGATTTTTATGATATAAAAATCATGGATATCATTCTTTATATAATTAAAGTTTGACCATGTGAACAACATGTAATTATAAGAAGTCCATTTTGGACTCCACTTCCAAATATCAACAAAACAACCCTTATTATCTTAAATGATTACATAATGTTTATAACATGGTAATAAGTGATATAAAAGGAATAATTGACATAAAAAAGGGTATTGAGAAAGTAGAAATTAACTTTAGTTTATTTTTCAGGAGATTAAAGAATTAACAGGTCAAGTCGGACATGAGTAAGGGACTTCGTCTCAATCTCTTTTCATTGAGGCATATTTTGTTTTATATACGACTTCATTTTATACGATGTATAAAAACCTTTTAATTTTTATTTCAATAAAAGGGAATCTTTTTCTATGAAGAGTTTTACTAAACTATAAAAAAGAATGTTTCTTTTTAACGTAAGCGATGAAAATGACCTTTCCGCTGCCGCAAGTATTATTGGATCTTTGCCTTCCTTAACAAGTCGTAATGTTGTTTAATGGAAAGTAAATACCATTTACACTTTTTTCACATATTGGTATTGAAAATGAATTTTTAATTTGAATATATTTAAATGATATATTGTTATTCAAATGTAGAAATGTTATCTTTCCTTTCTGTTTGTTTTATGTGTTATGAATATGTTATCGTTCTTGGGCATTGGTACATATATGTGTGGTCCCATGATAAACTTAGGGAGGGTGTGCCTGAGATAGCTCTCCAATACTGGGGGTTATGCGACAAAGGTAATCATGAATGTTTCTGTTAAGTGATTTACGGAATATACTGTGATGGGTATCCAAATGTAACTCCCAACATAGCTGTGATTGATACAATGTCAGTATGATATGAATGCCACAAGTTACCTTTATGATTTATGTTTTCTATGTGTTATTCATAAATATAATGATTTCATGAGGTATTTTAAAGAAGTTATATTATGTATTAAATGATGAACTAATTTTTTCTTTCATTGTTTTATAACCCTTACTGATATTTTTCTACTCATCCCATGTTTTGAAATGTTTTTCATAGGACATAAAGATTAATAGGGCCAAGGATGAGATAAAGGAAAATTCATGATGTCTAAAACATGGGACTAGACATGACTCTTTTTTTTCAACAATTTTTTATGAAAAAATGGAAACCGATTAGAAGTGTCTATCATGTGATTTTTGTGATGTGATGCAATAGTTATGGCCTAATTCTCTAAAACTCTAAAATTGAAAAGATCCTCAATGTGAATTATTATCTTAATTCAACATTATGTAATGTTTAAGGTTGATTCCTTATAGAAACCCTTGTCACTACTTATTTATTACATAGAGTACAACTCATGTGAGATTAGGATTAGTGGTAATGATCCCCTTATAAAAAGAAACAATAGAAGAATATGGTATACTTGGAATCCATAGTTGATGAAACAAATAATTCCCCTACCCATATGTTCAAGCTATATCAGAGTAGGGAACATTCCAAACTACACACAGATTGATTTCTACCTTTTCCAGATATGTAGTAATGCCCGAATTTGGCATCTTGGCCCATCCAATGAAAAAAATTCCCTTGCATGCGCCTACCCATGGACCAAACATTTGTGGGGAACGTTCAAAACAATGTACGACTTGATTACAGCCTTCACAGGATACATAGTGATGTCTATATCTAGAATATCAGCCCATCCCCCATTAAAAATATATCCCTTCCCCCATGCATAGGCCAGACTTATACGGGGAGTCCATTAAAGGCTCTAACCGCCTAACAATAATCTGCGAGATTCATCAAGAGCCATATGTCACCCGATTCTCAATATTACGAGATCCCACACATGCCCCCACTCATAAGAAGTTAGAATATCATTCTTCCCCTTATATATTTTAGCCAGAACTATGTGGAATATCTATTGGTTAATATCTAATCAGGGTATAGGTATTTCTTACGTTCATAGACACATATTTCACATTTTTTAAACTCTGTACTCTGGAAAAACATGGATCCCAAAAAAAATTCATGGCCATCTAATATGGAATGATAGTGTTCTATTGACACCTTTTTTTGGCTGTGCACATCATGCCCCAGTGGCTCTATATATGTCACCCACAAAATGACAATCAATCAAAGGGAAATTCATCCATATGAGTGTCCTATCTTATCTCAGTATGACCAATGGCTTCCAAGCACCATGTCATCTCTCCTGACCCACATTTCCCCTTGAGACTATGGTTTACACCTTTAATCATCAATCACGTCTCAAGAATGCCAGAAACCACCGATCATATTTAACTCAAAGCTATGAATGATCATTGTGACAACATAATTTCCTCAGTGAATGACTCTAAACAACACAGTTCCATGTCCTCACTGCATGACATTAAACTGTAGTTCCAGGATCATCCTTATTGTATGATGTTAAATTTCATATCATTGGTTTAAGCCTAATGTTTTTTCTGAGGCATATTTTTCTATTTTTAGTCAGCGATATTGAATCCTTGTAATCCGTTGTTCCTCACCCCGAGTACAACTCATGGGAACATATGGATCCTAGAGAGAGATCCACCAAGATATTATGGAAAACAGTCTAGGAATTTTGTCCTAGAAGCGCGACCCTAAAAGGCATGTCACAGTTCCCTTCCCCATAAGGAAACCCACGTCTTGTCCATGCGACATTAAACTATAGGATACTACAAAGATGAGAAGAATGACTCACCCTGTGTATGTGTCATATCTATGTAAGGGATACTTGATTCCCTGAGTAAATCATAGTCCAAAAGTCTATAATATATTTGGATACACTTCTACTATACCTCAAACTTGGTGCTTTGAGTAATCTTGAATCCCCATAATCTTCTATGGCCTTCGGAGACAGAAGGATAGTGTCCCAAAGAAAGCATTATCTGACTATGTACATCATACCCCAATGGATCTGCATATGTTTCTTACAAAATGACTATAAATCAATGGAAAATTCATCCCCAATAAATCCCTCAACTCTCTCAGTACACCCAATGTCTTCCAAGCCTCTTAACAAACCTCATGATTCAAAGGAGCTCAATGTCATGGTTTACATTCTCATTCCTACCAATGTATCATATGTATTCGAACATGCTAGACTTATTCATCTCTAGTATCTCTCGAGGTTTTTAATATAAAGATACCTCATCCATATGCATTAAGTCATTACTTGTATAAGAGATAAGAACTCCACACTTATTTCCGGGTTTCTCAGAGAAGTTCAGCAAAAATAAATTTTCCTTTTCATGTTCAGGCACATGCCATGTTAAAAGTATTGCATCATGTTCCAAAAGTTCCCAATCTCTATAATTCTTCTAAGCCATTAGAGATGGAAGGTCAGTGTCCTATAAACATATTTGTTTGACTATGCGCATCATTCCCTTGAGGCTCTGTATTTATTTATTACTAAATGGCTATCAATCGAAGGATAATTCTTCCTTAGGAGATCCATTTTTTGTTTCTATATGCTCATAGGATATCGATTTTCTATCTCCCCCTCGAATTTGGAAAACACCTTTCGATAATGGGTCACACATTCTATTTTTTTGGAATGCCACAACATTAAAATGATTTCTAATTGAATGGACCATTTAAAAATTCTCCATTACGCAAATATGAATCATATAGGAATAGTTTCCCACTCAAATCTTATATGAATTTCACTAATATTTTTGGACATCATTTCTCATAAAGGCCATCCATTATGGCTCCCAACATCAAAAAAATAAAAAGTATTGTAAATTCTCCCAGGACATCAGAGATGGAATGCCCGGGTCCTACTGACACCCTTGTTTGACTATTCACATCATACCCCAATCGATATGCATATGTCTCCTACAAAAGGACTATAAATTTGTTGAAAATTCATCCTGAGTAGAGTCCTCTACTTACTCGATACGCCTAAATTGGATCCCTAACCTCATGAATGCCTAAAATTCACAAATTTATGATCAAGAAAAATCCCTCATTCTTGTCTAAAACATATTTGGAAATTCCCGGGTGATGAGTTTTGAATTGGGGCTCCGTCCTCATTAGGTTTTATCAATGCTGTTCGACCTAAAAAATCAGTAATAAGTATGATCGGCAGGATAATGAACAGACAATGAAAAAGATTCCATACTCACAAGAGTAAAAATCCTCAAAGGGAACGCCGTGATAAATGTCATGTATCAGCTCGTTAAACCTATACCACATATGTTTAAGAAAATAAAAATGATTGTAGAGAAATCAAAAGAGACACAAATCCTGTTGGGTCAAAAACCCACAATGGGAGGCATATGAAAATGTCCTTTTATACCCTCTAAGACCATGTCAAGATGGTTTAGAAAAAATAAGGGAAAAAATTAGAAAGAAAAAATATTTCATGAGGTTTCCCAAAATGCCTTAGCTGTAGTTGAACTACACACATTGCGTCCCTTGACTCAAGAAAAAAATTAGATCCTTAGTCAATTATTTCAAATTACTGGTTTTGAATCATGGTTTAAAATTAATTACTGATTGAAATGATGAATATATAATTGATTGTGATAAATTGACATGATAGGAAAAGATAATGAAAAATCATTTTAATGGGAAGTTGTTTCATTGAGTTCAACAAAATGTTGGAAAAAATACCCATATTTGAGTCTCTCCAAAGTATTCAAAAGAAAAAGAGTACCCATCATGAATTTATGAAATTCAAAACAAGGCCCGACTGTCCCTTTCTATAAAAATGGAATGTTTCTTCCTTGAATCATCAATAGTTTTCTATAATGATGCTCTCTCATCCACATAAACATTGACCATTGTATGACCTTATTCCATAATATATTTATGGTCTTGCCCATTCTTTTTTATATCTTCAAAGTTGGAACATGAAGAGGCCAGTTGAGCCCTCATCCATGATGTGTGCACCTCGTACTCCGACAAATCTTCATTTTGGGTGGTCACCAAATCATGAGCCTTCACCTCTTCGGCCATTAAGTGATTGAGTTCCTCCAAAACATCTCAGAAGGTTGTCACCTGATGATGGGAAGAATTGAACTTATCCAGCTTGTCCTCACAAGAAGCGAGGTCTTACCAGGAAATAATAATATGGTAGATAAGGATATGTAAGTGTAGATAATCGATGCCCCTGGAACCGAACATAGAGAATAACTGCTAAATATTTTTAGTATTGTCAGCGAAGCTAGCTATATGTGTTTCCATGATAAGGGAACATAACTAACATCATGCCTATTTTTGCGCTACCTGGTGCCTCCATCCGGCACTATAATCCTGATCTTTCCTTTCCACAATGAATATATAGTTAGAAAGTGTCATTATAGGAGTGAAAAGGGACCTAATATAGGTTAACCAAGATGTAGGGCTCTCCATTCCCACAAATGGTTTGACTATTGTAGCCGGACACAGAGGACTAGCCATGACTTATGGGGTGTCTGGTGATACTTTACTGGGGAGAAACTCATTGGGGTCATGTGCTGTATCCCTGGGAGGGGATCCGTCTGAATTAATCCCTATTGAGATAGGCTATATCAATGAAGCCCCTTCTAGATGTTTCTTGTAGAAAATTGAGAATCTTCAAACCACAAGGGCAGTAATAGGTGATGTTTCCATTGTGGCTGCTGTAGAGACATGATTAGAAGATGTATCCATCATAGTCATTACAGAAGAAGGAATGCATGGAATGGTCATCAGGGTTAGATTGGGGTGAATTATAGTAATAGGCTTCTCGATATGCCAAACTGTTATTCTCAGTACCCAATCCAGATAACATCCCTCCCACAATTGGGAATATTCTAGAAACAGAAAAGTGGATCCCGTCATGTTGGGGATAATGACTTCCATAACAACACCTTCCTGCACCATCATAATCCATAAATAGTGAATAATTACCGGATGCGACTCTCCCCTTAAATAATACTCATGAAAAGGAACAGTTTGTTTAAGGCACCTAAATTTTCCAGAAAACTGGTAAGGGGGGGTATGGATCACAAATGGCCACTAGATCAATGTGATATTTGATCATCCCACCCTGAAGTGCAATGATGTATGAGAATTATTTTAATGAACTACCCTTGTCCCCTCTTAGTGACCCATGAGGGGTAGGATGCAGTGTGAATGAAATGTAATAAGTTTCATTCAGTAACCCAACTGCATCACTAATGCTTATTGGCCTGGGGTAAACAATAGAAATGTTGAGAAGGGCAAGTTGAAAATTGGAACAAATAAACATTGAAGTGTGTCGATATTCCTAGAAGGGGAAGTGTTATTCTATCCACACATACCAGTATTGAAATGGTACTCTTAGATGATGTGGAGGCCTACCTTCTTGTATCTATCCAAATAGTTGGTATTGTCTTGAAAGATTAGGAATGACCAAGTTAATTGGTCGACCATCTACCAGTATAGCCTCCATCATCAAAGTACATGCCCAGACCCCAATATATACAACGTGGGATTGGAAAATCCATTAACAAAAAAACATGTAAAATAATCCTTCTAATCTAAGTGCTAGTGACACATTCGTTTGAAGCTCACATCCCTTGCTGGTATATCATCCTGCTTCTAGGGTAGCGCAATATGACCATGCAGTCTATCGAGACTAACAGGATTGATGAGTTTGTATAAGACAAGCTCTCATATTACTTCTATTTTCCTCTAAGAATAACACTATCGATGCCTTGAATGGGATAAGAGAGTGAACCTAGAAGGAATGATCCAGTTATCCCTCTCCAATAACTAGTAGCCTCGTTGTCAATGGGGAAACAAGGTCAGTATTATCCCATGTTGCGACTGCTTGGAGAAACTCATCATACATATATCAAAAGACGGGGAGTCCTCTAAGTTGTTATACATACCATAATATGATTCCCATTTCCCCATGAAACAAATGGAAGGTGTTGGTTCTTGAATTCTAGAATCTCAACAGTTCCTGAAGGATTTCACCAGGGGAGAAGGCTACAAATTAAGAAACCCAAGAAAATTTATATAAGTTTACTACATTCAACTGGTCAGAGGACTCCAAACAGGTTTATTGTAGCCAGAATTCCCATGCCCATTCATCATAGAAACATCCTATGGCCCACAGATTCCACATGGTGCTCCACCAACCATTAGTTTTTTTTGGGAAAGGTTGATGATCGATGGGTACACTCAAGCAACTAGTCTCGAGGAAGTGTTGTGACACTTGTGTTCACCTTTAATCCACACCAATCCTTTTAATATGAACACATTTTATAGAATTTTTGTAGCTATGACTTCTCAACTATGGAAATAGTGGCCCAATCATTTCTTTATGGTGCTACTAAGAGAATGAAAGGGGTTGTGGGGTCATACATTGTCAATGGAATGTCATTAGGAAGACTAATTCCATATTGTGGAAACTATACAGACAACAGGTAAGCTATGAGCTCTAGAGTGATGAGATATTTTAAGAAGCTATCACGAGGAACAATGTAGGATCATATTTGGTTCTCACTATCCCCAACTATGTTCACCCTCTCCTTCATCGATTTCTTCACAGTCTGTGAATGGGCCATTGTAGTCTTCACAAGAAGATCTAGAAGCCTACAAAAAGATTGTCTAATAAAAATTTTAGGATAAACAGCAAGGGAAAATGGATAAAAGACTTAAAAATATGCCCAAATAATGGTTAGTGTACTATTCCTAGAAATGGTATGTGGAAGGCATATCTTGGGTGCTTCATGATACGTGGATGCAATCCCCGTATATAGTTATGGTATGAGAAAGCATGATACCTCATTCAACTATGGTATTCCAAATACCTGTGAGTTTCTGGAATATAGGGAATTGGCTAGTGAACAGAAGGGTTTGCAGATGGTGGATACCACGAACCAAGGCCTCACCAAGTCCATGCTCAATGTTGATAGTTAAAAAGATTTAATTCTGATTGTAAGGTCTTAAAGTCGAGTTCACCAATGTGTGGGATACACATTCCCTATAGCATTCTCCTATGCGGAAATCTATATTATGGTTGTAAATTCCCCATCTCCATTTTCAAAACAAAAAATGCAGTTCGCCTAGAGATGCAATTCTGAAAAGTTCGGTCCATGGAATGTACAAAGTGGTTCGTGAGAAAGGTTTTATTAAAAGAAATGATATGTGATGGTAGAGCAATCCATTAGATAGTCAAGATCACTTTTCTCTATGAGAAATTAGAAAATACCAACGACATGGGCCCATATATATTTTCATGGTCCCCTATTATTGAACCTATCTATTCTACCGCAAAACATTTCAGTTCAAGACCACTTCTACATTGGAATAGTATCCTTTTCATTATGAATGAACCCTATTCCGATGGGGGAATTTTTAGGGGCCTCAAAATTTATCCATGGTATGAAAATGATCCCACAATCACTTTTTAGAATAAAGAACGAATTTCTAAAATTCTAACAATGTGAGTGGACTCAAATTGTATTGCAAGATTTAGAAGAAACTTGAATAAATTAAAATTTTTAAAGAGTTTAAAGAGACCCATGTACATTCATCGAGAATGGTTCATAGACCAAATTAATTGTGAACCACCAGTACGTAGAGCAACCCATGAGGTGGTGGACCTCTGAGTGATTGAACGTGAAGCCACGTGACCGCGAACCATATCATGAGAAGGAATAATGCGTGTGAAGGGAATCTTCATACCATCCTGTGAGCTCAGAAGTTCGCTGATGAAGCAGATATGTTGGGTTTTGTGAACCATTACACGGGAACCACAACCTTCGCAAAACCCTATTGACTGAGTCTTCTGCGAGTGAAGATATCTCTTCTCAGGCTTCTGAAAATGGTGACACATGCCCATTGATTTGATTTCTCTAATTCCCTATAAAAGAAGCATATAATAAATTGAGAAATAATGGACAAAGATATCAAGTAGGGGCCCCCAGTGGTTCAAATAAAGGATTTGGAGAGGATTCCTACTTCATTTTCTAATCATCAGAAAAGCATGAACTGAAAACCAAATTTTCACCAGGTACATCCATCCTCAAACCATAAAATGAGAGAACATAATAATAATAAGATGACCACGAACCTAATTGATGAAATCGTGAATCAAAAATTTCTCACAGATGAACTCCCCACAAACAATAGTCCCTAGGACCCTCCTTCGATATGGTGTTTCACATAGTGAATCTCTATGCGAATTCAACCGAGAACCACCTACTATATTAGAAAATAGATAGAACATGAAGTAGCGTGACATAACGTATCCAAAACTGCATAACATTTTGGTGTATATTGGTCCATTCCCATGACCACGTACTGCTTTGGTATGCACACGATCTCTCTTTGCTCATACCACTATGGTCTATGGAGCTCCCCCCATCCTGTATAAGAAATCATTTAGAGGAATATGGTGTTTTTAGGAACTCTTCCCTCTATTTCCAATCTCACCCCTCCATTACCGTTCAGTCCTCTATAGTCCATTCATAATATAGTCCCCCAGACCAGGACAAAGATTCCTCCAAATCATCCTAAACCCAATGATCAGATCATTGGGAGCATCCCATTGAGTCTATATATCCTTGGTAAGCGGATTCATGAAGGATCTCCCCACAACAGTTCTGAAATCATAAATTTTTATAAGTTTACATTATCATTGTAACCCGAAGTCCAACCTAGGGATACTAATATGAACCACCACTTTCTAGGTATTAAGGGTGATCACTTTCTTTTCCCTTCCATGATGAATGATGATCAGTTGAAGGTGTTATGTTATCCTCTCCTTGTGAAGTGGTCGACACTCCTCCCCTTTCCCGAAACCATTCTAGGGAACTCCCACTAAATTAATTCCCCAATCTTCTAAAGTCCGAGCTTGATGACTGTTAATGTCATCCATCATTAAAAGGTTCATCACTCCGCACCCTTGATTGCAGTCACCCTGGCCTCTTCGTCGTAGAGACACCCTCTCCCATTAGTAGGAGTGGAGGTGTGTTGTTGGTTGGACCTCTCACATCCTCTTATATCTCAAACTAAGAATGAATCACATTGTCTTAGATATTTGTGATGATTACAACATCCAAAAAATTTTGAACCATGAGAACTCTGATTCCTGGCCAGACTAGGATATGTAGGATGCCTACTTGAAGGCCCAAACTCAAGAGGGGTACCCTTCCAAATAGGGCCCACCCGACCATGTTTCTCTCAAATGGGAAGCTTCCAAGTATAATCCTCAGCATTTATGAAATACGATAACTCTTATTCCTGGTCAGACAAGGATACATAGGTTTCCTACATGAAGGCCTGAGCTCAAAAGTGGTTCCCTTCCAAAAGGGGTCAACCGAACCATGTTCCTCTCAAATCGGTTGCTACAAAGCGTAAGCCCCAACTATTATGAACTATGAGAAATCTAATTCCTGGTCAGACCAATATATGTAAGATGGCAACATAAAGGACCAAGCTCAAAGGGGGTGCCCTTCCAAAAGGGGTCCACCCAACCATGTTCCTCTCAAATGGGCATCTTCCATGCATAAGCCCCATATCTTCTGAAATTTGAGGAGTCTAATTAATATCCCAAGGATATGTATGAAAACCATCTTAACGGTCCAATCCAAACATTAGCCACCATTCTCCACCTGGATGACGATAAACTCCATAGCACCTTATTGGATGGATTAAGTCAGCATAACCTCTGTAGCATCCAATCCATGTATTCCTATGATGATTTTTCTAACTAGGGTTAGCCTATGGACACACTCTTTAGGAATAAACCAAGGACAGGTAAATACATGAACATGACATAAATCTATAAAAGTGTCACAGAATAGCCAATAATTTCCCCCCCAAAGGGTCCGAAGATCCTGACTTCCCATCCTCTTGACCGATTGAGTCATTAAGTGTCGTTGACCAAATAATCATCGAACGAGCACCTACCTTTGGAATAAAGGTACATGAATCATGGATACTAGGGCCATTGGGGGTTTTGGGCTCCACGAATCAACCCGTTGGAGACCATCTGAGGAATTTATATTCTAGAGGGACCGATTGCACAAGTACATGACACCATGCAATCCATTGCTAGGATCATTACACTGTGGAACCCTCATTCTAAATATAGAATGATTAAACCACCTATTCCTATTGGGATTAATCCCATCCTTCATTAATGTATAATGATGCATAACTGAAAAAAATAAATGATGAACTCAATGTGAGTATATCTCTACAATAAAAGATATATGAAGATCCTTGTCAGATCATTTTATCATCATCCTCAAATGCATCACCTTAGAGGCGAAACAATGAGTAATAAAAAGAAGAAATAAAGTAAACATAAATATTTAATAATAGATTAATTATTCATAAAATATTTTTATTTTGAAGGCATCAAGTTTACCTCTTTGTTTGAGAAAAGACAACATTATTTCTATTCCAAGAAAGGTAAAGGAGGTAACATGAAAGAAAGTGATAAATGAAACATTGTTGGGGTGAAAATTTTCTAAGGGAGAAGAAGCATGAATGTTGGATAGAGCACCCCAATTCAAAGAAATGATTCCACTTATATAGGAAAACAATTATTATAGGAGTAATATGGAAATGATATAAATTAAACATAAATATTAAACAATAAATTAATTATATGGATAATGATTTTTCTGTGTAAACATAAAGATTACCTCTATTATTGAGTAGAGTGAGTGTCGTTTCACTTGTTGCAAAGGTAGTGGTGGTCACTTGAAAGAAAGTGATAAATACACGACTACATGGGTGAAAATATATTAAGCAGGAAAGAGAATCAATGTTGGTTAGAGCACCCCATCTCGATGAAAATAATCCAACTATATAATAAAATAAATATTATGCGTGTAATAAAAAATAAATTAATTAAAATTAAATATGAAACCATACACTAATTCTATGGACTATAATTTTAATGTGAAACATCAAGATTACCGATGTGATTGATCAGAGGCTACATCATTGCACTTACTACAATGGAAGTGGAGGAAACATGAAAGAATGTGATAAATTCACCACTGCATAGATGAAAATATTTTAATGGAGAAGAAGTATGATATTTGGACAGATTCCCCCAACTCGATCAAAAGAATCATCCTTTATAAGAAAACAATTTTTATGTGTGTAATATTAAAAAGAATTGAATACATAAATTTTATGGATAATGATTTTACTAAACGAACATCAAGATTCCCTAACATATCCCAATCAAGTTACCCAATTACCTAGGATTTTATTTTATTTGTGCTCAATGAAGTTTCAAATTTACATGTCACTAACATAGAACATTTACCCACACAATTCATGCCAAACAAATTACACATAGTATTCCATTACATGAACACCCAAATCCCATTTTAAAAAATTCACTCAACAAATCCTTTAAAAAACATACCTCACACCTATTATGTTGGTTAACAATTAACTTAATTTTTTTTCTAAAAAAACCCCAATGGAACCAAAAGAATTTACATCATAAAGACACCCATGTTCACATGAAAATGATAATTTTAAAATAAAATGCACCACATAAACACATCAAAAATAATTTTCAATGCTTATATAATTTAATAAATCAATTAACTAATTTATAGAACACTTCCAGTTAAAAAAACTGTTGTTTAAACAAATTCTCCACATATTCCATAGCATGTTCCTTTTTTACATATTTGTACACAACTTGAATTTTTTTTCAAAATATATATTCTATTCATTAAAAAAATTTACATTTCACATTAAAAAATGTACAAAATGTTCAACATGGAAAAGTATGTCAATTTCCTTTAAGAGCATACTTCCAAACATATCTTTATTTATTCACCTTAGGAAACATGAATTTCACCTTTCAAATAACCCATAAAACCCATAAATGGAAAACCACACTAAAACACACACACACACACACAACTTAACCACTTTCTGTTACAAAACCCAAACCCCACACAAAGCAAACCAAACCCTTTGAAAAATCTTTTCACATCACTCACACCATTTAATGACCCATTTCCACATCCAAAATTTAGTTTCTAAAACAAATTATTCATTATTTAAAAACATCTCAACTTATACTAAAAAGAGAACAATAAGTATTATATGCCCAAAATGATTCATTTCCCATAAAAATCCCTTTTTAACACACGTGCACTTTAAATGTCCACAAAAACACATTTATCAATACTAAAACAATTAATTGAACGTTTCCAATGATTTTTCACTATAAGGCCTATATAGAAACATAAGAATTTCCATTTAGGAAATTTATTTTCTACAAAAATGCATGTCAACTGATTTTCAAAACATGTCCTCACCACCAAAATAAATTATATAGCATAAAAAATTCACCAAGTGAGGAAATTAAATTATCTAAAATTTTTAGTGTATGGAACCACCTACCTCTAGTGGTAACTTTTCCAAAATGTGATGCGAAACCCCATTCATATCACAACCACAATAAAAAACTGAATGTTAACCAAGATTTCTGTAAAACCGGATCACCAAAAACAGTCAAGTGGTGTTATTCGTGCTTTGATTCACCGAGGAGGAGCACCAACAGTGGGCGACTTTCACATAAATCTCCTGATATCGTGAGGAGTTCACAAATGATTAGGGGTTTTAAAATAGATCGGGACACTTTTATCATTACTTGCAAATAAGGGATCATAAATTTCCCTTTTATCATCACATATAACCCAAGCACTCATAAAAGGACAATTTATTAGTGTTTATTTAGTGCTGATAAAGACCTATCATTATGAGTGCTAAAAAATCCCTGATAAAAAAATATTTATTAGTTCTAAAATTAGAGCAATGATAAATCTTCTGTTTATCAGCTATTTATTTAGTCCTGATAAATCCTCATATTTATCAGCATGGAAAAAGAACAGATAAATATTATTTTATCAATGCTTATTACTAAAGTGCTGTTAAAGGATTTATAATTATAATTATAAATATATTTTTTTAAAAAATTTATAAATACTTAATAAATATAAACAAATATAAATATATTAAATATATACATTTCTAAATATGTTTATTATAGTTGTATAATTATTTATTTCTAATTATATTAATATTTTATAAAAATATTATTTATATCATTATTAATATTTATATAATTGTACATAATTATTTAATAAATAAATATATTTATAAATATAGTAACTATATTCATTATTTAAGTAAATTTATTATAATTTTTTTTTAAATAGTCATAATTTTTTAATTATAATTATATAAATTATTTTCAAAAATATATATTTCTTAATAATTGTAAATATATAATTGTATAAATATAGTGATTGTACATTTATAAATATATTTATTTATAATTATTTTTTTATAAATATATTATTAACATTACTTATGAATAATTCATTTTATGTGCTTGAATATATGTTGAAATTGAGTGAAATTGAATAAATTAAGAAAACATACACCTCAACAATATTGAAAAATGGATATGTTTGGTGTATGTGAATTGTATATAAAAATGCATTAATTATGTATGTGTAAAATCAATATAACACACATTTGATCTATGTTAAATTGAAAAATCAAACGACATTCAAATAAATACTGAGTACTATTCAATTAAATTCAATATTTTTAATTCATATTAATTTTAAACTATAAACCATTATTCAATGAACATATGATTATTTAATGTAAAGAGCATAAATATTTTTTAATATATAAATCATATATATATATATATATATTAATTATATACTATTTAATAACATTAATTATCATAATTATATAATTAATAAAATATTTAATAATTAATAATGTATATTTAATATAATCACTTTTATCAATAATTATTTAATTAATAAAAGTTGTAATAATTTTTTTAATATTTATTTTTTATTTTTTGTTTATTTAAATATGTCAATTTACTTATATAAAAATTAATCAGCACTAAAAATAATGTGCTGATAAAGGATACCCTTTACCAGCTCTAAAATTCAAGCACTAATAAAGGATACCATGTATCATCACTAAAAATAAAGGGTTGATAAAGGAAATCCTTTATCTGTGCTAAAAATAAAGCACCGATAAAGGTTTCTTTTATTTTCACTAATATAGACAGGATGATAAAAGATAAATATATCGGAACATTATTTAGCCCTGATAAATATGCCATTTATCAGCATTTTTTATATATCTAACAAATACCATCACTGTTATTGTCGTGTTTTGTTATAGTTTAATTTGTTTTTTTACAAAAATTTCATTTTAAACAAGAAACAATCATTTTGACTCATTTTGATCACATCGTTTATCCGTATAACCTGAAACCAATTCCAACATGTTAAAAGTGAATTATGAATAATTTTCTAAAATTATCATGAAAATATGAGTGTGTTTGATCGATTTTTAGTGACTGCCACTTTTTTGAACTAAAATATAGATTTTAAACCTGTAAAAAACATGTTGAGTCAAATCAGGAACATCACATTTTAGATTGAGGTGCGGTTGATTCCTACAAATCAAAAATGTCTTATGGATCATTTTTGTAATTATGAAAATAATACAAATGTGTTTTCTTATTTTTGAGATGGCCAGTTATCCATTTTACTAAAATTTATATCAATTTTAAATATAAATACTCACTTTTAGTCATACCGGTCACACCATAGGTTAGATTGAAGTGGAACTAATTCCTACACATCTTAAATGACATATGGTTTTTTTTACTAATGTATCAAAATAATCTGAATTCATTTTCTCAATTTAGAGTATGTCCATGTTGTTTTTTACAAAAATAGAATTTTAAACTAGAAACACGCATGTTGACTCATTCTGTTCACATCATGTATCTGTTTCATGTGAGAACAATTGATACATATAAAAAATTACTTATGAATAGATTTAAAAAATTATCATTAAAACTAGGCTCATTTTATTGGTTTTTATTGAGTAACACTTTTTGAACTAAAATTTCATTTATTAACTGATAACAGAAACATTTAGTCATACCCGAAACATTGTGGGTCATATTGAGGGGTGACTAATCCCCACTTTTCACAAATAACTTATGGATAATTTATATGATGTATTAATAATATCCTAATTCATTGTTTCTATTTTTATTTGTTCAGTTGTCCATTTTACAAAGAAAAGATGACAATTTTAAATAAAAAGATACACATTGAGTCATACCAATCACACCATGCGTCAGACTGAGCTGCAGATGGTTCATAAATGTCCTAAATGACTAATGGATAATTTAACTAATTTATAAAAACAATAAGAATTTGTTTTCTCTAATTGGAGTATTTCACATATTTTTATTACTAAAATGTCATTTTAAAATTTAAACACACACTCTAACTCTTACCGATCACATCCAATATCGAAAAAAATGAATTTTGAATTGATTTCATAAATTATTAAGAATATATGAGCGACTTTTCATGGTTCTTAGTGAGTGAAACATTTTGAACAAAAATATCAATTATAAACTAACAAAGGAAACATTGAGTCATATCGAGAACATCCTGTATTAGATTGAGGTACAGTTGATTCCTGCACATAAAAAATATCTTATAGATCATTATCCTAAATTATTTAAATGTTATGAAAGCATTTTCATTGTTTTCAGCTGGATAGTTTTCCTTTTAATTAAAATTGGTGTCCATTTTAAATAAAATGATTCACATGATGTCATACTGGTCACATCATGTGTGAGATTGAGGTGAAATCAATTCTTACATGTCTCAAATGACATATGGTCCATTTTCTTAAAGTATTAAAATAATGTGAATGTGTTTATTTGGGTACGAGTAGGTTAGTTCTTCTTTTTAATAAAATTGATGTTAATTTTAAATAAATATTCACTTTGAGTTATACCAGGCACACCGTGCATCAGATTGAAGGGGGAAAAATTCCTAAACATTCTAAATGAATTATGAATTTTTAACCAAATGTATAACAAATATGATTTCTTTCTATGTTTTTATTATTAAATTTTTTCTTTTTTTCTAATTTTTTATTCAAATCATATGACACACACTTTGACTCATACAGAACGTGTCATGTATCAGTTTTATGTGTGGCCAATTCCCACACATCATAAATGATTTATAAATAAATTCCATAAATTATCTCTAAAATTCATGCATGTTTGATCATTTTTTTAGAATGTGGCACTTTTTAAACTAAAATGTCAATTTTAAACAAATAATAGACACATTGAGTCATATTGGGCACATAGTGTATCATATTGAGGTGCGACTGATTCCTAGACATGAAAATTAACTTATGTACCATTTCCATAATGTTTCAAAACAATTTGATTATGTTTTCTAGGTTTTGAGTATGTTAGTTTTATATTTTACTAAAATAAATGATAATTTTAAATAGAAATAAGTACTTGGAGTCATACAAGTCACTACATATGTCGGATTTAGGTGCAGCTAATTCCTACACATCTCAATGCCTCAAACAATTCTAACTATTAATTTTACTATGATATCCATTGACTTACGTTGTTGAATAATAAAAATTTCATGATCATTTTCAGACAAACCACCTCAAGTCAAAAAAATGAATCCAACTATACAAGAAAAAATTATTATATGAGTAATACAACAAATTATAAAATAAACGTATATATAAAATAATTCATTAAAATATCCTTTAATAAAATAAAAGATATAAATATTTATTGATAAAACATTTTAATAAATAAAAATTCATTTCATTTAAATGTATAGTAATTAGATATTCCTAGGGGTGGAACCAATAAATAAAGATATAAAATTATGAATACGTAAAAATAATTTCCAATATATAGAATTTGCTAACATCCATTCTATTTTTTGGAATAATTGATGTAGAAACCTAAATAATTATTAAATTTAAAATTAATGGTATGTTGAATATTTGAAAAAATATCAAGACTTTTGGGATGTCATATCATCAAACCGACTAATTCCAAGAATTCTATAGAGTTAGTCACATTATAGGTACTCATATAAATTATTCTAAGGAGGCCATATAATAAACATTGACTCATAATTGAGATTCTAGGGAGGTCCATAAAGAATTTATCATAATGAAATAATACACATTAACTAGTTTCATCACAAAAAAGGTTGAAAAAAGAATCAACCATTGTAATATCTATCCCATACACACACACACACACAAACACACATATATAATGGAATTTACAATTGGCATTATTTAAAAAATGTACATTTCGAAATAATTTTTAATGAAAACAAATATAACCCCTTTCATATTTTTGAAATACAAAACCATAATTTGTGAATAAACAATTACAAAATAACCCTTACATTATAAGTGTTGAAGACACATATAAATATGTAGAATGTGATATATTTATGTGAACACACACAAAATGATATATAGAAATATATCTTTATAAATTAAACTTAAATTGATAAAAATATATGTAATCCTCACATTGGAATATCACAACATAGTAAAATAAATGAAATCCCATACAAATTATGAAAATAGATAGCCATTGAAAATAAATAATTATAGTATCACCCATACTAAGATTTATTTTAAAATAAAGAATTACAATTATGAGAAAATAAAATATAATGGAAAAACCCTTACACCTAAATATGACAATATATTTTAAATAAATAAATTTTTTTATGTGAATTTCATGAAATTAGCTTTTGTTACTTCTCCACACTACCACCAGAGTGAGAATTGGTTTACTAAATCACTATGATCATTCATTTAAGGTTTTTATAACCAAAACATCCATTATTTATATAGTGGCATAAATAATTATCTAATTGGTTTATCTACAGACTAGATGTGATTCTCTCAGATTTCAACATAGAAACAAAATAATCTTACAGAGAAATATGGTTTACATATGTAAACAACAAAAAAATTGAATCAAAAATAACAATTTAAAAAGGCCAAAATAGGATATCCAAATCGATAATCATGAAGAAAAGACCATAAACAAAACACTATTTTAATAAAAAAATTAAGAAAATTATACAATAACCAAACCAAAAATATTGGATGACATAACTGAAGAATAAAAATAAAAAACTAAATTAAAAATACTGAAATATAATTAAAAACTATAGAGGAAAACACATGCAAAACTCACTAGGTTGATGAAAATATGAGACCGTCATATCTCAATCTAGATGAATTTTTCAGAAACATAAACATCATGTGAACAACAGAAGCCAGATGTTGTTAGAGAAACTAGAGGTAGTCGAGTGGGTTTGTGTGATTCGATATCAAATTCACCAATGAGGATTGCCTATAATGGATGGATTCTGCGGAAAGCTTCTGATATCACAAAGGGATCACAAATCGTTTGGGTTTTTTAACTAGACTATGACAATTTTATTTGGGCTTCAAAAAAGCACAGATAAAGAGTCCTTTTTATCAGTACTTAATTTATATGTGTTGATAAAAAGTATATTTATCAGTGCTATTTAGAACTAATAAAGGTAGGACTTTTTCAGTTAAAAAAATGATCATAAAATCCATCAGTAACAGAGCTTATTACATAAGTGTTGGAAAATGATTTATAATTATAATTAAAAATAAAATGTTTGCAAATATATATATGTACTCAATAAATAATTATAAATATAAATATAGTAAATATATTCCTTATTGTAATATATTTATTATTTATATTATAATTATTTAAATATATAATTATTTATTTATTATTATATTAATTATTTTTTAAAATATATTCATCATTATATATATATATTTAATAAATATATGTAAATATTAAAATTGTAAATATATTCATTATTTACGTGAATTTATTATAAATTTATTAATTATTTTTAATAGATATAATTATTCAATTATAATAATTTAAATACATTTTAAAAAATATTTATTTACATATAATTATAAATATATAATTATATAAATATAGTAAATGTACATTTATAAATATATTTATTTATAATTTTTTTAAAAAAAAATCATTTATAAAATTATTAATTAATATCTAATTTTAAGTGCATGAAAGTTAAAAATGAGTGAAATTGAATAAATTAAAAATAAGTACACATTAACAATATTAAAAAAATGGATACGTTTTGTATGTTTTCATTGCATCTAAAAATAAATTATTACGTATATGTGAAATCAATAAAACCCCCATTTGAAATATTTTAAATTGAAAAATCATATGATATTCAGTTACATGTTGATTACTCTATGCAATTAGTCAGTATTTTGAATTCATATTAATTTTTATTTATAAACCATTATTCACTAAATATATGAAAATTTAATGTAAATAACATAAATAATTTTTAAATATAAATTATATTTATATACATTAATATATATCTAAGTATTTAATACATACTATTTATTGAAATTATCAATAATTCTGTAATTAATAAAACACTTAATATTTTTCTCAATTTACATATTTTAATATTTAATTTTTTTAACATTAATTTTTCATATATCTATATATTTAATACATTTTAATTATTAGTATTTATAATTTATATATAGTATAATAAATTTAGTCATTTTTATTAATAATGATTTAATTAATAAAATTTGCAATATATTTTTTAATAAACTCAATTTTTATTTATTTTATTATTTAATTTTATTTATTTAGAACTATATCAGGGCTAAAAAAGTAATGATAAAGGATTAATTTATGAGAGATAGAAATATAACATGGATAAAGGCTACCCTTTTTAGTGCAAAAAATAGATAACTGATAATGTGTAAACATTATCAATGATAAAATTGACACAGTGATAAAGGACACCCTTTATCAGTTTCAAGAAAAATTCAATGATAAAGGTTTGAATTTATTAGTGATTTCTTTAGTGCTCATAAAGATTCCAATTATCCATGATTTTTTACAGCATTGAAAAATATCAGTGCTGTCAAATGCCTGTTTTGTAGTAGTGTAGTGGATAAAACTGAAAGTAACAATATTAATGTTGAATATGACATTAAATATAATGATTTTACTCTGGAGAAACTGAATTTTATCTTGAATGTTTATAATTTATAAATTGAATAAGATCATTGATGGACTCTTCTCAAGAATATGAGGCAGTTGGAAGAAATTGAGTGTGGTAAGAGTTTAAGAGGTTATTTTAAAATAAGTAATTTTTTGGTGTTATTAATAGGAATATGGAAATTTAATTTCTTTTGATACAATAGAAATATGATGAGTCCATTAATACGAATTAATTTTTTTTAAAAGACTTGAATGTTGGACTTTATGTATTTTAATTCTATTGGAAGGAAATATCAATAAAATATTTAGTAGTTAAAATCCAATTCTATAATTTTTTTTATATTTTGGTGACTTTATTAGTTATCAATAAATCATTCATTATGTTATCATGGTATAAATCAGGATTTTAATCACCCATCAATCTCGTGGGATTGATAATAAATGTAAGATATAATTCAATGGAAACTATAATAATAAAAATCAATGAGGATATAAGGAGATGCATCTTTTATACAAGATTCATGGAAAGAATGAATGGGGAAATTATATTAAGGAGACATGTAAATGCATTATTTAAAGAATGTAGGGTCATTGGGAAGTCAAATTATGAAGTAATGCGGAGAAGTTAACAAATGAAATGAATGGAGGGAACTCTCTATGTAATGCACCACACACACTCCAATAGTTTAAATGAAAGGTGTTTGGGTATTATAAAAATTAATTATTGAATATGAGTTTTTATGATGATGATATACATCTGTAACCTATTAATACCTAATACAATGAGAAATCACTTCTGATCACCATATCCTATGTGGGGTATTATAATTACGTTGTGAAAGGTAAACATACCGTCTAATATAAAAATATTAATATATTATTTGATTATGGTTTGACCCACAATTTTATATTTAAATAATATTTTAAGGGTATAAATTTACAACATAAATAATAATACATTGAATGAAATGTGAGAACTCTTATTGGTATAATGATCACATATCAAGTCTAGGATTAGTTAGTAATTAATGTTTATGGATATATAATTCTTGAAAATCTTATTATTCTTCCTCTGGTTGAATGTCATGTTATTTTGGGAATGGTTTGGTATTTATTTATATATATATACCATATTAATTATAGAGTAGGAGAAGTAATTCTTGAAATTATGAACAATAAAATGATTGTCTATCTGTGTGAGGATAAAAATGGAATTCAATTTTTTTTTACCAATTGCATGTGTCCAAATTCCTATTCAAAGGGATTATTTTTTTCATACGGTTAGGGAGAAACTAAAAATCAAATATATGTCTATTTCTTTGTCGGTCTTGTGATGTATGTATGGAATATTTTCCATGTCTTACACCAAATCCAAGAGTTTAGTTTTCAATATAACTCATTCCCGGTGACAAACCCTTTCAACCACATCATATAGTATCACCCAGATTGGGTTTCTTGAATTGAAGAACAAAATTCTAGATAATTTTGGGAAGGGATTCACCCATCCAAGTGTATCATATTAGGGAGAACATATACTTTTTTAGAAAAAATATTTATCAAGGTGCACTGATTGATTATTGGGAACTTAAGAGGATCATGATCATGATTAAGTATCCTCAACCCTCAATCGATAATTTTTTTGATCAATTATGTGGTGATCAATATTTTTTCCTGATTCATCTTTGATATGGATAATATTTGTTCAGGATAAATATTGTTGTCATACCAAATAAATCCTTTCATTTGAGGTATAAAAAATATGAATTTATACTAATTCCTTTTATTCTTACTAATTCCCCCATTATCATAGTTAATTTAATGAATAATATATATATATATATATATATATATTACCTTTATCAATTTTTCTTAGTATTTATAGTGTGTATTCTTATATATTTCATGATAAAGATTGAGTATTTAGATAACATATTTATTTCACTGAAGAAACAAAGGTAGTATAAGTGGTATTATATATTTACCAAATGTAAATTTTGGATATAAAAGATTCATTTTTGGTTCATATAATATCATGTGAGAGTATATTGATGGATCCATCAAAGAAGAAATTTATTGAACATGGGAAGAGACCCAAAAATATGACTAACACCCATTTTTTCTAATATTATATGGATATTATCAATTATTTTTGAATGATTTATCATGTCTATTTAGTACTATCACCTTGTTAATCCATAAGTGATTTAAGTTCCTTTTGATTAATGAATGTGATGAAAATATAAAGGAACTGAAGGGAAGTTTGGTCAATGCATTGGCCCTCACACTACTATTTAGTGGATCATGGTCTATGATTTATGGTGATTAATCAAATAAGAGGCTACACTATTTCATTTATTAAATGATATAGTGATTGCTTATACCTCATGAAAGCTGAACGTTCACAAGAAAAATTTCATGACACCTCATGTGGGGTTAACAACTATAATATTTGCATTAATGATATACATGCATTATTTTTATAGGAAAGGGAGTGAAAAATATTTGGAGCATAAAATTTTAAAGTATATAATCACTAATAATGTTTTGAATATAATGTAGGGAAAATGGTTAGAGTTTATTAGTGATTATGACTACATAATACATTTACAGAATGGGGAATAAAACAAAGTGGCTAATTACTTGAGTTGAAATGATAATACTAAATTTTTTATAATTGTGATAAAAAAATATCCAATATTTATTTATTTATAATGGATGCACATTTAAATAATAACGAAATGGGAGAAATATCTTTTATCAAAATTGTGTCTTAAAAAATCAATCCTTTTATGGATTAACGATGCATAAATGTTGGATATATATCTAAAAAAGATGATATGAAATGTTTCTATTCTGATGGAATGATAAGGTCTTGAAACTTATTTATTGTCACATAAAAAAATACTTCAAGAAATATTAATTAGAATATGTTTTTAGCTCATAATTTTATATTAAAAAAGGATCTATGAAGATATATTGAGATCTAAAAGAGTATTTATGGTTAGAAAATATGAAGTGATATATTGTAGAGTATGTATCTGAGTGAATTATATGATTTTAAGTTTGATTTGAGATATATAAGTCTAAGTAAATTTTGAAATTTGTTAAATATTCTAGAGAGAGAATGAAAAAATTCCACCATCGATTTCATTATTAGACTACAAAAAATATATTCTATAATGCTATTTAGGTTTTAGATGATCCCCATATAAATTCAATACATTTCATATATTTTAGAGATAATTTTTCCTTAATAATATTTCCCAGATATACATTATAAAAGTTTTAATGATTCAAAGAGCACCACATTCAATAGTTTTTTATTGAGATATGAGGTAGAACTCAAAGTTTTGGTGAATTCATGTACAAGATTTGGATAAAATGTTTTTTTGGTACTTTTTACCTTAATCATATGGATGGTTATTATAAGAGGACCATTAAAACTATATAGGATATGATGATCATATTCTAGGGATTTAAATGTTGTTTTGGATCAACACCTTCCTCTAGTCCAATTTTCTTACAAAATTACTTTCACTTGAGAACTCAGATCGCTCCATAAGATGACTATAATGGAATGAAGTGGAGAGATCTAATGTAATGATATGATGTTAATTAAATAATTACATTGTGACATTTCTTAACTATGGAAATGATATAGAATGTTATATTTATTCAGTAACACATCAAGGACACCTAGAGTCGAAAAAAGATTTATGCTGAAAATTACCAATGAGATCTCTAATTTGATGTTTCTAAGAAGGTATTCCAGTGAATCTCTCTTTGAGAGAAGTTAATTTGATTATATTAGAATAGAAATCAGGTTCTTAAATATATCACCCTTTTTTGACTATAAGGGATGATATCTTTTCTCTTGGATCTTCCACTGAACCTTCCGCATT
This sequence comes from Viscum album, assembly GCA_963277665.1. NCBI lineage: Eukaryota > Viridiplantae > Streptophyta > Magnoliopsida > Santalales > Viscaceae > Viscum > Viscum album. The sequence goes on from OY728159.1 coordinate 102,639,232, forward strand.
TTCATGATGTGTTCTATGTATCTCTTTCGAGGAATGATATACTTAATCCTTCACATGAAGAGAATTATAAGGTTATAACATTGGAGAATAATTGATGATTATAATTAATACATACAATAAATATTGTATTGTAAAGATAATGTTCTATAAAATATTACCACTTAGCAAGTTATATTTCAATGGTTGAAAAAAATCATAAGGAACCTACTATGGAACCCAAGGATGTATTAAAGAAAAGATAACCAACTTTTTCTATATCCATGTGATGCAATTTATAGGGTGAAATTAATTTTGAGGTATATATAATTTGACTCCCATGATTTTATATTTATTTATGTTTACATTAACTTGAAGTATTCTATAACTTGCTTTACATATAATCTAAAGTCAAAATGAACCGTGAGATATTAATTATTTTTAATGTAGATACTAATTAATATTTTAGGAATATTAATAATAACATTATAAAAATATGATTTTTTTAAATAACATATACTTATGAATAATTAATAATTACTAAGTACTCAATTCTCATTAAATAGATTTTATGATTTAAAGATATGTTTTCCCAAAAACATGTTTTGATTTAATTTTGGAATTAAAAATTATAATTAATTTATTTAAATTATATAAATTTCATTTGAGGTAATTGATATCATTTTTTAAATTACCATTTCAATATTAACATAGGGTTAATTTTTTATGATTTTTTAATAAATATTTATTTTCCTATGAGGAAGTTAAAAATAATATTTACATTGAGATTTCATTAATTTTACTTAAATAAAAAATTTAAAATGATTATTATATTTTTTCATTATATATAAAAATTATATAACACTAATTTAATAACAAATTTATTAGTTACACCAGAATCATCATTACAATTTTTTTTTTAATTTCATTTTGTGGTTAAAAACAGAGTTTACTAAAAGTTATTTTTATTTGAGAAATGTTTTTAAACATAATAAATTAAATTAATAATTATTTATTAATGATTTCATTTAATAGTATATAATATATATTCAATAAAATATTTTATAATTAATATTACGTATTTTATAAGGATTTTAATGAATGTAAATTATGTTTTATAATTTAGAAAAAATTTACCTAAAAAGGGGTTTTAACTGACTTCTTCATGCTTACATAAAAATAAATTATACCACTTATAGTAAATGAATCTCATATAATGATTTTCATAATTTTAATAAATATAATAAACCATACTTAATAAGTTCCATTTATTTTTTTCATACCAAATATTAAAAGTAGTAATTATATTTGTTTCCATGAGTAATGTTAAAATCGGTTAACTAGGAGAGTAAAATTATGTTATAAGGGTAAGAATGCAACAAAAAATTTATAATTATTATTTTTTGAAGTGTTTGAAACCACATATTATATCAAATTATATGTATTGGTAATTTTATCCACTTTATCATGAATGTTACCTCTTATTTTTCAAATACTTTTTGTAATTCCATGTGTGTCCCTCCTCTCAATTATAAAAGGGCATCACTTTTCCCCCCTTGTTCACACAATTTGTTCCTTCTATAATTGACATGAACTATCCAAAAACATTTATATATTAATTATCATAAACATTTTGGCGTTTTTTTTTTCATAAAACCAATATTTCATGGATTAAGGTGTATGAAAAAGCAAGTCTCTCGATGAAATGTTAGAATCATAACCAAGGTCTTTCGATTTAATTTTTCTTCAACCAAATATAAACCTATAAATTCCAAAAGAATTATGCCTAATGTATCATAAATATAGATAGTTGTTATTATGATAATGTTTCAACAATTTCCCACCTCTCCTATAACAAATAATAAATGAAAACATTTCTAATGTGTATGTTTGGGATACAGCCTCTACGTAGTGATATGAATAATTTTCCATCACCATAATTCATGGTTGGTTATAATGGAGTGTTTAATATATATATATATATTTGATATTTATGGTATAATAATTATTCTATAATGGTGTATTTTTATTTTGGATTTTTTCTTTCCATCCAACAGAAAGTGTAAAACATAACTCATGCATACATATACACTACCATCTCCAAAAAGTGATGTAATTAATTTTTTCATCACAAATTTATATGAATGGTCATAAAATTGTATATAATTATTAAATATTATACATATGACATGATTATATTTTTATAATATAGAACCATGATCAAATTGAAATGATCATCACCTCCAAACTAAAACACACCTGAAAAATGAAGTAATTGACACCTAGAAAAGACAACCATAATTATCAATATTAATAAAAGTGTATTGAAATGTGATAATTGGGAAATATATGGATTATAGCTATGAATATGGTTGAGGAATATAATTATAATTTAATTTAATTTATTATATAAGATGTTAATTTTTTTTGTGAATAAATACATACTTGAGGTAAGGCTTTTACATTATCTTCTAACTTTTTACCAGGAATGATTTTGCTTTATTTTCATATGATAATATTTTATGATCTATCTTCAAAAAATATAATCAATTTAATTTTATTTTCATTATTTATAGAGATAACATTTTTACTTTAATTTTACTCTATTCAAATATTCAAGATATTTAAATAACATTTTAAGGATAACTGACATTATTTCTTTCTTGAGTAGAGATTATTTTCACATCCATATTATATTTAAAATGATTTAAAAAATATTATTACCATTCCCAAATTAGTTTATAAAGTCATTTTTCCATTTTTAAATTATATATTTTTTTTAAAAAGAATATTCTTATAATTTTAAAAATGAGAAATTTTGAATTTTTAATAAAAATAAAAATGGAATCTTTATTTTAATGTACACCGAATGAAAGGTTTTTCCCAACATCATGAATATTTATTTATTAAGAGATTACTTAAAAATTTTCATTTTTATTTTTAGATATATAATTTTAAAAATGAATTTTTTTCCTCAGGAAATATTATACTAGTTTTTAAAGGTATTTTCATCTATAACTAAATCCATTGATGCTTCTTCTTCTTTACTGGGGATATGATCCACTATTAAAAAATATCGATTACTTCTAGATTTTTTTATTATAATGTGTAAATCATGATGAATCCCACTTAATTTTCCATGGGTTAATCTATGATTAAATGATAATTTTTCTTGACATTATGGAATACAAATAAATAAATTATGATTAATTGGTAGGTTGGTCTATTATAGTCCTCTAAAAATGGGTAATGATTAATAAGTTATAAACAGAAAGGGTAAAGGCGTGGTTATTCAAATGATAAAATATGGTACATTGGTGGTTTTTGCAAGGCCATAATGGGTACACATGATGTTATCCCATGTAATTAGAAGTTTCACTGGTTGTTGGAAAATACTAACATGTGATGGTTGTCTTGGTGGGTGGTGATAAGAAAATATATTTATGATTTTGATTATGAAATAAATTTGAAACTCTTTTATGACAAGATATTATGCCAATATTATGCTATCATGTATCATGTTCATTGATTCCCTTATTTTCAGGTATTATTATCTTAAAATCCTTATTCCATAACTCATGATTATGATATATGAATTGTTGGGTGTTAATTTAAAATTTTAAGATCATGTCCTCATACCCTTAAACCCATGATATGATTACATATGATCATCGAAAGAGGTATTCATTTTTTACCCATACTAATCATCTATGATCTCCATTTATTATGATTACATTTCTATAAGATGTGAAGAAAATTTTCAAGAATGATTTGTCTAAGAAGGGTTCTAGTTGCGAAGAACCAAATGGGATATAATGTTGATATTTTATGTACATGTTTGGTATGTGTTCATGTTTCCCTAGAAACTAATACTTTACGATTATGGTGTGGATAATAATGAAATGTAATTAATATTCACCTAATAAGATATAAAATTTTTGTATGTAATGATTGGGAATCCTCAATATCCCCTCAAGGAGAATACTCATAATTCCTTAACATTCCATATTCTATTTAATGATATTAATCAAACTACATTGAATCTAATTATTATTTCAAACAAGATATATAAAAAACCCATTTAATGGTGCTGATGCTAACAAAAAGTAGAATATTAATTCTAATATGTCTTCAAATTCTAGAGTTCCCAATAAAATGTCTTCAAATGAAAACATCTTTTCCTAGATAGTCGAATTTTGATCAAGTGTCTTACCATTACTGTGAATAAAATTACTAGGTATGTTCAAAAAACATTTATTAAATTTATAAGAGATACCTATAGTAGAAATTAATTCTACACAAAATTAGGTGACAATCTAAAACTCCCATACTCTCAACTTACTCATTTTCTATTATTTCACTTGTAAAGCCCCATTGACTACCTAACTTTGTAAATAAGGCCTTCATCAACTCAAAATGAGTGTAGTCATGAAATCTATTAGAATTTGAAATGGTGAACAATATGTGAAAATTATAATCAAGAAGAAAACAAGTTTAAAAATAAATTATTTACCATTGTATTCACCCTTAAACATTAATACAGATTGAATACAACGGTAAACATGAAATTATGATTATAATCATGAATATGGTTAGTGTTAAAATGACCTCACAATCATCAATTTCACCTCTCAATGAGAATACACATAAAAAATGGTAAACCATGTTTGAAACTTATAATCATAAAGGCACCTAACAATATTTAATTTGTATTATATTCTTTAATCATTATCTATGACACTACACTGATGATTATTCCCATATATAGTTGTTTTTTTGATGTATTCAGAAATCATTTCATGTCTTTATTCAATCCAAAATAATGGAACTATCACTAGACACCCATTATTAGTCCTCTGTAGTTCGAAAAAGATTGACATCTTATACAGAGCATGAATTTTCACCTAGTAATTGACTCCAATAGTGGGTTCTTAGTAGACTGGTTAGAGTGTACCATCCCAATAGCAATAAATTAACCATATAAGTCACTAAGGAGAGTCTCTTCATTCTAAAATATAATAACTAACATCATAAATGGTGGATAAAGACTAGAAAAGTTGAACCACTTTCCACCTCCCACTATTTTGGGAGTCTTTCCCTTGAATGAGTTAATGAAATCCACCTATATCTAAGGGATATGATGGAATACCTTATTGACATCACAACATAAGATTTGAAAAGGACTCCCACCACCAGTTGATGTGGTCGACACCACATATCCTTTAATGTCTAGTATCTTAAGAATGATTTTTTAATAGAAAACATCCCCAATAACTCATGCCAACATATCTCAAAGGTCACTCTATGATAAATGAGATATAATATATATGGGGTGGGTCTATACCCATGTATTGTATGAGAAGTATGGTCAGTGTATCTCAAAATTTAATCGGTAGGTAGCATCTACTCCACCTTCCATAATGTAAATCCTATACATATATCATGGTGGAACCCTTGGGGATGGATTATATTTTGGTTCTCATTGCTGGAGATTTCTCATATTCACTAATAATATGTGGAAACATAATATTCTTGATCTTACATGTTAATATTATTGGAACACTCTAATATAAGATAGATGATATGAGTGGTCATATATTCCAAATTATTTTGAATATATCATCCATAATAAAAATGAAACATCATAGGGGAAGACCTATTTTTCTACTCATGCTATTATAAAATTCTATAATATTATAGAAAAAATGAAGAGATCCATATTCATATATTGACAAACACAAAGGGAAGGACATACACTATTACTCTTATCACCATAGTAGCCCAATACCATAGTCTATAAAAATACATGTATTAATACACCTTATTTCCTGATTTATTACACAATGATACACATTAGATGATCCTAGAAGATTGAGGGGCTTAGATACTTTAGAAAATTAGGTAAATAACTAAATAACATATTAAAGATTAAAATAATATCAATTAAAAATTCAAAAAACGTGAAACTATAATCCATTGGTTCTCTAACATTTTACGGGACAACCTTGATATGTTAAAATTGTGAGATATTATAATAACCCAAGCCTTAAAAATTACATAATCATGTAAATTCTATTAGAAATTATTTATATAAATTCCCATAGATATTTTTGGTTTATAGATTTAAAATGTCAGGATATAATTTATACATATAGAAACACAAGAATACATATTGGGCACTCCTAAAATAATATCCATTTCTTCCAAAACATAAAATTTTAATAATATAAGATGATTTACTTGAAAAATATTCATAACATTTAAATAAACTTATTTATCTCTATTACACATCCTTATAGAATTTTTTTTTTTAAAAACATGGTAAGAGAATCAAAATCTCATAAAGGGATATAAAAAGAAAGAAATAAACCATTAGTCCATGGATACTTATAAACATATGAAATAATTTTCACAAGGACATACTTCTCAAACATAAAGTAACTAATACTTACTTTGTGAAACATGATATTTACAAAGAAAAAATAAATAAAATATAAAGGTACCTTGGGGAATTTATTAATTAATATTGTAACCCACACAACTATCTTATTATTTTTAACCCTCATGGCTACCTTATAATGTAACTCTTACAACTACCTTATATTGTAACCATCATAGTTACAATTGGAGTGACCATATGACCAAACTCAAACTTACACATACCCAATTCATTGGAGGGAGATATAGGTATCATCCTTCATCATAAAAAATTCCCATGAACCTATACATAATCATAGAACAATAATAATTTCATAAAAACAACCCTTTTGAATTTTTTCAAATATAATATTAGAAGGGGATTTTAAAAAACAAAGTCCCTTAAAATTAATAAATAATTAAAGTGAGACTTAATAGAACGAATGAAATATGTGTATTAACAATAAATTCACATAATAAAACATAATATAAAAAATAATATTCATTACCAAAATAATCTTAGTACCATATAATAAATGAAGTATAAGGTTAACCCCAATAATGGAAACTAGGTTAAGAATTCCCTTATATCATGGTGGTATAACATAAAACATTTTTAAACCTCATTTTTAATGGTTAATAGAGTGTTATTAATATTTTAAAAAAACATGTTAATATTTAAAACTCCTTATATGATCATTGGATAACATCATTCCACACATTTAATAATTATATTTTGTTTTTCCCATTGTTTTGGATTCGTGCTTTACATGGTTTCTATGGTCGGTTCGTATTGGATTTTATTGATGAATGGAAGAGAAATAGTATAAGTGGAAAGAAATGGTATTAATATGTTTTTAATATATTAAATTATACAATAATTAATTTTTTTTCATATATTATGATGAATCATTAGATAAAAAATTAATTATCATTGTTTTTACCATTTTGGTGGTGCTTCGATAATCACAAACTAGTTTTTTATATATCATAATATTACATATACATACTAATTAAAGAACATGAATGTTGTTATATAATGACATTAAAATATTTTTAAACCACTAAAATGGAGTTATAATATTCATTTAAGGAACTAAAATAAATTTAATACATATCATCCACGATGTCGGTATTTAGACACATCACATACGATGTTTTTATTTTTAGAATAAAAGGTGGTGGAGAAGAAGAATGCTGATTAATTTTTCAATAAAAATGAAAAATTACAGTATATATATATATATATGATAATATAGATTTTATGCCTCTTAGGTAAGGGGAGTTGAAGAGAGTATAATAAAATATAAATATTTGAAAATAATTGAAAAGAAAATTTTAGAGGATTTTTACCTCTTGATATTTTCTCCAAGAGATCCTACTTAATACCTTTGGTTTTGGACATTTGGAGAGACCAAATGGTCTTGGACGTGGGGAATAACCTCTAGAAGATTATTGGATATAATTTATAAAATTATAATTTCTTGAGAGGTGTGTGAGGATGAGGGGGTGATGGACGGTATTTATAGCGGAGGAAAGGAGAGTTTTCCCATTATTTAAATCATTATTTTATTATTTTTCACAAGTAAATATATAATGTGGGTTATTATAAATAAAAAAGTAATAATGTCTAGATTATTTGAATCAATGTACATTTACATCACACATGACTCAATCATGATGTAGAAATTAATTTCTATTGTTTATTTCGTATATTATCAAATTTCATTATTCAACCAAATTTCAGGTATTTCATAAAAATCCTTAAGATTCACCCAAAAATTTATCAACATTTATAATTAAAAAATGAACTCCATTTTATCAAAAGAATTATCTATATATGATAAATTTTATTTTTAAATAAAATCATTATTTATTGAAAAATCACAATTTTAACACTATAACTGGTTTTATTACTACTTGGAAAATTAATCAAGTTCTCATAAAATTATTTTACGAATATAATATAATATAATAAAAATTTATTATTACCTATTATTAGAATTAAATTTTATTTATATTATTAAAATAATCATAAAATTTTAACTAAATATTTATGACTGAATGAAATACAAAAACATGTACCATGATCATATAGCCACTTATAAGATACCTAAATTTTATTTATAAATTCAATGGTGAGGTTACTATTTACATGGCTAATTTAGTCTTCCTAATGATTAGAGTACTATTAATAAGGGTAACGTTAATATTTATATGGTTATGTTACTATTCCTCAAAAATTAAGTTGGTCCTATTATACTGTAAATAACTTACTAATCGCAACCCTGTATGTTTTTTTTTTCAAAATTCAAAACACATTGAGTGAAAAATATAGTTAAATGTCTATATTATAACTATATCCTTAAAAAATATTCATTACATATAGACTTAGTATTTCATGCTTTTCATTAATATTTATTTGTAAATCCTTGGGGTGTTACATTCTCCCTACCTTATAGAAATTTTTTCCTCACAATTTTTGATTACTTATTAAACAAGCGAGGGAGCCTTTCCCTCATAGATTTTTTAGATTCCCATGTTTCTTCTTCAACCATGTGGTTTCTCCACAAAAACCATAACATAGTGTATTACATTATTTTTCCATACATTCTCTCTTTGATCAAGAATCGTAACTAGGTTCTCTTTATAAGAAAGGTTCTTTTCCAACTGAACTACATCTGGGATCAAAACATGAGAGGAATCTAGCACATAGATTGTCTACATCGAAACTTGAAATACATTATGTACCTAAGATAAAATCAAAGAAAAATTTACTTGGTAGGTGATCGGTCCACCTTTCTCAAGGATTTCATAATGTCCAATGACCCTGGACTGAGATATCCTTTATTACCAAAATGAATATAATTTTTCCATGGTGAGATTTTATGAAAAATATGATCACCTACCTTGAATGAAAAGTCTTCCCTCATATCATTTGCATAACTGTTCTGCCTACTTTGAGCAGTTCTCATGTGCTTTGGGATCATATTCACTTTATTAGCCACTTCCTCTACTAATTCTGGCCCCATCAACTTTATTTCCCCGAATTCATCCCAAAATTATGGAGTTAGCTACCTCTTCCAATATTATTATTCAAATGTTGTCATCTGTATACTGGAATGAAAATTATTATTATAAGAAAACTCAACTAAAGAAATATGTTGATCCAAAAATCCATGGTAATCCATTGAACAAGATCAATGAATATCCTCCAATGATGGAGTTATTCGCTTTGTCTTTCAATCATATTGAAGATGAAAATAAATTATGGACTTTAATTATATTCCCAACAACTCTTTAATGCCTTTTCCAAAAGTTATTAGTGAATATGGAATCATGGACATATATAATGGAAAGATGAACTCCATGTAAGCTGACTATATCTTTATGGTATAATTGAGAAAGCTGATCTGAATACATAGTATCTTGAATAGAAAGGAAATGTGCATATTTGTTATATCATTAAAAAATAAACCAAATCACATTGTTACACTAATAATTCATTGGTAGTCCATCCAAAATGTTTAAGGATATTTTTTCCCATTTTTATTCTGGCACTGGAAAAGGTAGAAACATTACCTTTAGTAGTTGTCGCTCTACTTTAAATTTTTCACATGTCATGCATTTCATGGTAAATTCAGCAATATCTCTTTTCATTTCATCCCACTAGTAATACTACCAGTGTTCCCTATACATCTTAGTACTTCCAAGATGTACTAAAAATGGAGAACTATGAGAATCACACAATAATTTTTTCTTTAGCTTGGAATCACATGGAACAAATAATCTTTTTCCAAATCTCAAAACACAATCTTTATCCAGTTTAATTTCTAGGAACATACACATTTTTACATATTCTACCATTTTTTGTAACTCACTATCATCATTATGTTCTTTCATAATTACGTCTAATAAAGATGACAACAATGAAAAAAGAATCAAAAAAGAGAAATTTCCTACACCAATAACTTCTAAGCCAAAATTTATCACAACATTAATCAAAGTGTCATGTTCCTAATTTAACATGAATAGTGATGAATGAAGTTTTTGACTCAAGGAATCAATTTTTTTTTCTTTTCCAAGATGGTAATTGACCATGAAGTGATAATACTTTATCAATTCAAACCATCTTATCATCCCCATGTTTAATTATTTCTGAGTGAATATATACATCAAATTTTTAGGGTCAGTAAATATTTCACATTTGGCTCTGTATAAATTATTTCTCCTATTTTTCAATGCGAAAACCTCAGCTGATAACTCCAAATAATGTGTGTTATAATTTAACTCATTTGGATTCAGGTGTCTTGATGCATATGAAATTTTCTAATCATTCTACATCTGAACACAACCATGTCCCTTCAATGAAGCATCACTGTAGATGAAAAATTTACCATTTCTGGAAGGCATAGCAAAAACTAGATCATTCACGAAGATCATCATCAGTTATTGAAAACAAACATCACATTCTTATATCAAAAAAATATTACCCCCTTTTCTTATTAACTTAGTCAGTGGGGCAGATAACCATGAATTTTTTTAGAAAACCATCTGTAATAACCTACTAAAAAAATGAAAACTATGATTCTTTGTAACATTTTTAGGTATTGAAAATTCATCAACATATTTCATTTTGACTGGATCAACTGTTATTCCATCATTTTTTACATTATTTCTAAGAAAATAAATCTTTTGCAACCAAAAATCACATTTACTGAATTTTCCATATAAATTATTTTTTTGAGTGTTTTCAAAAATACTATAATGTTTTCATGTTCCTCATTACTTTTTAAAATGAAAAAAAATATCATCAATAAAAAAACCACAAACGTATCCCAATATTCAAGGAATGTTATATTCATATGTTACGTGGATACAGTAGTGGCATTTATTAAACCAAAGGGAATAACAACAAACTCATAATGATGATATCTAGTATAAAATATGTTTTCGGGATGTCATCATCCTTCACCTTCAGATGATGGTAACTGTATCTCAAGTCAGTCTTGGAAAAAAACTCATCTCCCTAGTTATGATCAAATATGTCATCTATATGAGGAAAATGATACTTATTATTAACAATAATGTTATTCAAATAACTATATTCAATGAAGACTCTCATAGAACCATATTTCTTTTTAATAACCAAAATAGGATCATCTCATGGTTAATTGCTATAGCGAATGAATCCTTTATCAAGAAACTCCTCTAACTGAGTTTTAAATTCAGAAGCACCACTAGAGCCATTTGATAAGGGGGTTTTGAAATATTCTTACCATCAGGAACTATGTTAATTGTAAATTTATCATCTCGATCAAGTATAATAGTGAGTAACTCATTATAAGTAACATCTAGGTATTCATTTACTACCATGACATCATTAATATTATCAGTTCCCTTATTTTCAATAATTTGAGAAAGATAACATTCATTCCCCAATTTTAATAGTTATTTATCTACTTGATAAGTAATCTAATTTATGGTTTCATTCATCTATACCAACTGATTATCTTTCATAAAAAACATCATTATCTATACCATCAATCATAGCATGATAAATAAAAATCCAACCCTTACCCAAAATGACATCAAACTATACAAAAGGAAAAACAAATGTTTTTTTGGTATAGTATTTCCACACATAACAAAAAATATATTATTATAATTACTTTTTATCTATAATATTTTGCACTTGTGTTTTAAATATATCTTCCAATCTCATTTCTTGAGGTGAAATTCCCAATTTACCAAAAAATTACTCAAAAATAAAGGAATGTGTAGACCCGATGTAAAACAAATCATTTTCCAAAACTGAGTAAACAAATGAAGTACCCGATACCACTTCAATGGATGGTCCAAAAATTACTGAAGTAGTCACAAAGGATCTTAATTCACCATTCTGCATATAATATGGTTGCTTCCCTTTATTTAAATCATTATTTGGATAAGTATTTTTATAATGTCCTATCTCACCACATTTGAAATAAATTATGGTTTTCTTATTAGGATTAATTTTAGGATCATTTTCATTACAGTATTGATCCTATGTAAAAACATACCACATCAAAAACACTTCCTAGTTTTGGTAAGACATTCCCCAAGGTGTTTTTAGCACACTTTTCACAAAATAGATACTAAAATTTCTTACCTTCAGATTTTTGTAATTGACTCTTACACATAGCTTTCCATCTAAAATTCTACTTATACTAATTTTAAATTTACCCTTTATCATCATAAAAATCCATTTCTACTCTCTCAACACTTCCAGCAAGTTTCATATAACATTGGAACTCTTGTGAGGCCATCTTCTTTTAGTATCCTCGCTTGAATCTTGAGTAAAACGATTTATTTTTCTATCAAGATCCCAAATAAGATTTGGAGGATACCTTTCGAGTTGGGTGAAGTTTTCTTCATAAATATCAATAGAAACTTCCATATTTTTATTCAATTCAAGGAATTTCTTTTCCATACTATATCAAACCTCCTTAAGAAATTTTTTTTACGAATTGTTTTTTTAGATTCATCAAATTCCAAGGGATAGATCTCTTCACTAACCCTGATATTCTAGACTATTGACCACAAATGATCAAATTCACCATTACAATGATAATTTGAAATAGTAATTTTTTTTGATTTTACAAAAACCCCATAACCTATAACATAATTTCAAGGAATTTAATCCATCCTTTATCTACCACCAGGTTATATGATCCACTGAAAGCAGGAGGGTGTTGCCACATAAAATGTTCCACTATAATCATTTTCCTTTCTGGTAGCTTTTGTTGTAATCTTGAATGGCGTCCACACAAGTTTATGTCATTCATAAATTGATCAATTAATTACACAGAGTTTTTAGTTCCAATTCCCTCCATTCTAGTTTATGGTATCCCAAAGATATCTTTGTCTCAGCACCATCTTACTTCAGCATCTCTATTTATTTTATGGAAAACCATTCAGAAAAAAATATCTTAGAGGATGCAAGATGTTAATATCGTAATTCGGTATCATTTCAATATAAATATGAGATAAAATTAATTTATATTATTCTATTACAACACCCTAACAATTAATGTTATCTAAAATGTGCTCTGATACCCACTATAAGAACACAAGACTTAAATAATAAAAAATACAATAACTTTAATTGGAATTAACTTATTTAAATTCCAAAAGATATTTTGGTTTATATATTAATAATGTTAGTACATAATTCATACATATCAACCCACATACATTCAAATTGGGTAACACCAAAATAATATCCATTTCTTCCAACATATAAAAATTTAAGAGTATATCATGATGTATTTGAAAAACCACAATACGATTTAACTATAATTGATTCTTTCTCTTAAAAATCCTTATAATATATGAAAAAATTTAAAATATTGATAAGAGAATCAAAATCATTGTAAGGGATATTAAAATAGGGAAATAATCCATTAGTCAATGAAAACATATAATCATGTGAAATAATTTTGACAAGGACATGATTATCACCCAAAAAGTAACATATACACACTTTGTGTGACAAGATATTTCCATTAAAAACATAAATAAAAATATAAAGGTATATTGCTGAATTAATTAATAAATATTGTAAACGTCTTAGAAATAATATGATTTTTAACCCTCACTTCTACATCACATTGAAACTCTCACAACTACCTTATGGTGTAACTATCATAGTTATACATCGAGTAACCGTACAAATAACTGAGAAATTACAAATAACGAATGAATTTGAGGGATATATAGGTCCCAAAATTCATTATAAACAATTTCCATGAACTGGAAAATAATCAATAAAAAATAAAACTTGAATTAAAAATCCCATTTTAATTTTGTAAAATAGATGTTTAGAAGAGGATTTTAAAAGAAAATTCCCATACAAATATCATATAATTGATGATAGAATTAATAGAATGACTGGAATATGTTTATACACTACAAATAAACCTAATAAAACATAATATAGACATAAATATTCATTATAAAAATAATCATAGTACTATATTATCAATGAAGTTGATGGTTAACCCAAAGAAATGAAATTGGGTATAGAATTCCATTACCTCAGGTTTGTCTTACTTAATATATATATAAATTTCTTATATAATTGTTAAAAGTGTGTAATTAATAGTATATAACAAAATATTGATATTTTAAACAACTTATATGATGATTTTATAAAATCATTCCAAACATTTATTAATAATATTTTGTTATTTCCCTTATTTTAGGTGCGTGCTTTACATGGCTTCCATGGTCAGTTCATGATGGATTTTCTTGAAAATTGGAAGTGAAACATCCAAAGGGGAGTTAAGTGGTATTGATATCTCCAAAGTATTAAATGATACTATGAATAAAATTTTTATTTATATTATGGTGAATCATTAGATTAAATGTTAAAGATATTCAATTTGATCGTTTTGGCAGTTGTTTGATTATCACGAACTGGTTTCATTATATAACATAATATTATGTATATATGTTTATAATTGAACATTAAATAAGTTATATCATAAACATAATATATGTTTCAACCATTAAAATGTTTTTATAACATACTTTGAAGGTTTTAAAATAATTTGAAAACACATCATCCACGATGTTGGTATTTCAAAACATCACAAACAATGTTTTTTTAGAATAAATGGGGAGGATAAGAAGTATGATGATTAATTTTTCCATAAAGATATTAAAATTCTAGTATATATATGATAACAGACCTCTAATTTCTCTTGTATAAGTGTATTTGATGATTGTACAAGAAATGAAAAATTATTTAAAAGAATTAAATAGAAAATGAAATAGGATCCCCATTTATCTTTTCTCCTCGAGATCCTCTTTAAGGCCCTTTATTTTAACCTTTTGATGATTATATAAGGTCTTTTATTTTGGTAAAATCCTTGGGAATACTATTGGGTATAATTTAGGTAATGATTAATTCTTGAGTGGTGTGTGGGGAAGATGATGTGAGGGGTGGTATTTATAGTGGAAGAGGAGTGGGGTTTTCCAATATGTTAATCATTATTTTATTATTTTTCACAAGGAAATAAATAGTGTTGGTTCATGTGAATTAATAAAGTAATTATTTCATGTGAGTTAGAACCAATGGCTTTTTATATAATCCAAGACTCAAACATGATGCAGAAATTAAATTTTTTACAATATTTTGTAAATTATCAAATTTCACTATTTACCAAAAATTCAATTACTTTATAAAATTACCAAAAATTCACCTTGACCATTTTTTGACATATAGAATACAAAAATTAACTCTATATTTTAAAAATAATTTTCTGAATATGAGATTCTTAATATTTAAATAAAATCATACTTTATTTGAAAAATATCAATTTTAAAACTATAACTGATTTTATAGCACTTTTAAAAATTAATGAAGGCCCCATAAAATTATATAACGGTCATAAGACAATAAAATTAAAATTTATGATTTAATTTTATGAAAATAAATTTTCATTTATATTATTAAATTAATAATAAAAATGTAATTTAATATTTATAAATTACCAATGTACCAACACTTATACCATGATTATATTGTCACTTATAAGTTGCCTAAATTTTATTTATACATTCATGGGTGAATTTACTATTAACATGGCCAATTTATTATTCCTAAGGGTCATATTACAATTCATAAGGGTAAAATTACTATTCATAAGGGTAAATTACAATTCACCAAAAATGAAATTGGTCCTATTAAACTACAAATAACATTGTAATCGCAACCGTGTCTATTTTTTTATCAAAATTAAAAACATATAAGCAGGAAAATATAGTTTTTAAACTAGATTATAACTATATCCTTAAGAAAAATTAATTACATAGAGACTCAGTGTTTCATGCATTTCATTAAAATTTATTTGTAAATCCTAGGTTTGTTATAGTTATACATCCCAATAAGATAATATTCAAAGCATAAAATTATGAATGTAATAAATGTGATTAAAGACGCGTATTAATGTGAGATTAATGTGGGGAGAATAATAAACATGAACATTAAAAAATGATATAACTAGATAACATCAAGGAAACATAGGAATATGGAAACAACAGAAGGCATGAAATGATGAACATATTCCAAGGATAACAACTGATACATCATAACATACTTTTAATTGTATAACATCTAAGGAACCATACATGGTATCTCATGAGATAATAATAATATCTAATACATTGGAGGGATATAAAATTATGGGACCCCCCATAAAATTTATATCATGTACATTGATTTGGGTGAAACAAATACCATACACCATAAGTATTCATTTCATCATCTTTAATATAATAAATAAGAATTGTTGGATATATAAATTGATGTAACCAATAAATAGATGATAATTATTTCTTGGTGAACACCTTTGAGTGGTAATGGGGAGGGTATTCATAATAAAAAAATTTGGCATGGAAAATCATAGGAAATTCGTAAGAGATTTATAACAATCTGGGATGGATTTATAGAGTTATAGGGAGATTGAATTCATGTTCAATGGGGTTTTAGGGAAGCATTTTGGGATGATACGTTGGTATTTATAGAATAATATGGGAAATTCAACATTAACTTCTAATCATAGGTATTGGAATCTATTTGTTAAATTAATAAAATCAAAAAAACATCCAATGGGTTTTGAATATTATTTCTAACAAAGGGGAGTGATTTTAAATATTTTTATATGACTATGAACTGTACTCATTGAAATAATATTCTCATTGATTTGAAAGTGAGTCATGTTTTTAATAAATTAATTTTAAAACTATAAAATAAAATATATGTCTTGGGAGAATCATTATGATTTAATAAAATTAATCAAATAACTTTTTAAAAATAATTTAAAAAGGGAAACATATTTTTGGTCATGGGAACTCTTTATATGTTAATTACTTTTGAGATTTTATGATTTCACAATACAAATTGTATATTTTTTACCGTATTTATTTTTTACTAAAAAACCCATCTTCCCTATAAAATTATCAAACAATCACCTTTGGATAGTTTCGATGTGATAATTGAAAAAATAATATTCATTTTATCAAAATAATTCTTTAAATATAAAAATTGATTATTTTAAATCAAAATCCACATTTGTTGAAATATACTATTTTTACGATGATAAAAATATTTATAACCTTATAAAAATTACATTTGACTTTATAAAATTTTATTATAAATTATTTTTAAATAATATTTATTTTATAAAAATATTATTAAAAAATTACATCTATTTGAAAAAAATTCAATTCAACAAAAGTGTTTCTTTATTTGAAATCTATATTTCCCAAACATATGAATTGAGTTTCATCATGTCCCAATCTAGTTTTTATCAAACCCAATATTTAATCACTAATAAAGTAATCACAAAAATATTAAAAATATGAATTATTTTATTAAAAATAAAATTTTAAAAATTAATGTTGTTAATATATTGTGACATGACCCCTTATTATATATATAAATACTTAAAGGGTATGGTGTGTGATGGTAAATTTTTTTTGGGTGGACTGATGAACAATGTTTTTGCCTTGATCTCGACAAGCTTGATCTTATCTAAGAAATTGTTTCACAAATGATTTTGTTGTTGAATATCATCTTGAGATGGGTAAGGATCAAATCATAGTGATGGAATATTTCATGGATGCTTTGATAAATGGTCATTATTGGTTATGATCCTACTTTTTGAGGCAATCACTTCTTCAACCTGTGTTAATTATATTTTATCAAATCCCTTAATAATAAATAATCATAACAACCACTATAAAATGAGTATAATATCAATTTTTAGGATGCATACATGACATTTATTTCCGATAGGGTACTACTTATAAGATTCTAAAATATTTAAAATTTTTCACATGTTTTCTGTAATGTCATTTCTTAAGAAGGATTTTATTATTTTGAAAAGTGAGTTTCAATTTTATCACATTAAGTCATTACATACCCAAAAATAAATTATGGGGAATATCATATACTTACTTCATTGGGGGGGTCATCAGTATATTATGGGGATAGATAAGTAATATGATTGGGTTCATATTCCTATTCTAACTGAGGTTTGTTATCATAATATGAATGTCACATTTGGAAAGTGCATATCCCTATCACAAATATATTAGAGAGGGAGAAGCATATTCCAATGGAAAATCAAGTTCATTATTATATATCTAAAAATATTTCACAAATGTTTCCAACAAAATTTATCTACACATGATAATTGATCCTTACTATATTATGATGTCCAATAGGATTTTGACCGATATTCCTACTCCAATCACTAATGGAACATATCAACACCCTTCAAAGAAAATAATATAGCGGCGAATAATTCCTATCCCATTATTATGGTTCATGAACATATTATATTAAAGAATGAATATCAATAATTGTTGCATATTTTTGTTCCAACCATTTTTCATCATCATATTCGATTAGTCACATTGTGGCAGGTTCATACCCCTTTTAAGAACTCATGAACTTCTAGGTATAATCTGATATTCACCCAAATAAATGTGCATACCCTCAAAATTTTAAGTGAATTCCATGGAAATATTATGATTGTGTCTTAGTGATCTTTCTATAGGGTTCCAAAATATAATGGTTCTAATTGATGACATACATCCCCAAAAACCTAACGAGTTGCATCAATTATAATAATCAATAAATATATTATATTTGTTTGAAGTGTGATGATATTGAAAAACTAATAAATGTCATTATCCTTGAGGTAATACAATTACATTCAACATCATTCCATGGATCCATTTAGTCCTCATCAAAAGGATAAGGTGATATCTTTCATGGATGTCCTCTACATGGTAATATATAGAAGGATCATGATGACTCCACCCCTAACATCCATTTTTTAACTCCTCCTCATTATGATACCTCACCTAGAAAATGATATCCTGCAATTGTAAATTTATATTGATATATAGAGGTACTAGATGAATCAATATCAACTATATATGATTCCCTACCAGTATCCATGAATCATTTACAGATATTGATAGATGTTTCCAGAAAACAACTATCATCCCTATAACATAAATATTTCTTGTCATTATCTTACAAAAGAAAATACCTTTACATACAAATCAAGTATAAGAATATAAATCTAAGAATGATAAAAATATCAAGGATATATATATATATATATAGGAAAAATGGTGTTATTCTAGTCATGTTTTGGAAAACAGCTACCTCACAATATGTGGTTACTTAAGTGACAAGAATATAATGTTTACAGTATCTACACCATAATCTTTGATAACCTAATTCCACATTAGTGTGAATCTTATATAGCATAAGGGATATGTTGATCATCAAAATGTGGTAGGAATGATGTACCATCAAATTTATTCTTCTAATTTCTTGGAATCTCGAGCCCCAAAGTATGAATAGAAACCTAATAATATGAAGCATGTTGTCCTTTATAGTTTTAAGACACATAAAAATATAGTTGTGATTATTTCATATGATGTTTACATTGGAGGACGATGAGAATATGGAGCACTGAATTTTACAACACTCCTGAGTTTGTATAGATCTATGAGGTAGAAATCCTAAAATTTTATTTCCTCAGTCTTTTCCATAGGGCCAAGGAGTTCATATGTCGACTCTTCTTTCATGCACAATCTTTCCACTTCTAAAGCCCATGGATGATGCACTCAATGATAATGAACTATCGAATGGATACTTCCTCATGATTATAAGAAGCATGAAATACTTCATCGATCAGAAAATATGGGCCCGTTATTAGGGTGAAATCCATTTTTGAAACTAACTAACTATTTCTACTTCACCAGACCCAAACCCAAGTAAAATTCAGATAAATCCCACAACCAGTGATAGAATTGTCCTAAACAAAGTCAAAGAGAAATCCCTACCCATAACCCCATATGAATTTTCATAATATTTATTTCATCCAACACACTAGTGATCATAAATATCTGAATGAATCTAATATTTTATGTAATTTGGGATTAATCATCCTCAAAATTTTGGATGGGGGAATTTATACAATTACCACCATCCCCTTTAAGAAAGTCACTCTTCACCAGGCTGGGATAGGTCTCAGAGGATGTATATATTTGGTGTCCTGAAATGAATGAAATATCTATACAACTAGGTATATGCTCAATAAGAGAGGTTGTATGCTCCTTATAGCCTAATCTATATATGAAACTACCTAGACAACATGTTATAAGAAACATCGAATATTAATGTGGTCAATAGCCCTAATAGTCTTCAAATAATGAGATATCCATAATATAATTGGAACCATACCCTGAAGAATATTAAGTTCATGGTGCCAATATATATAATTATAATGTGTATGATTATTTGATTTCAGTTATCTTGTATGATTTAGTTAAGGTCCTTAATACCCATATGGAGGATGATTATAATGATCCAATCGAAAAGATGAATATTTGAAAGTCTAACAGGAATCATGAAATGATATTTATGAGTAGGGTGTTTGTACTCAATATCAAAGAAAACATGGAACTTGTAAATACCAATAACACAAGTACCTCTCTTTATCCATGCGTCAGAAATAGATATTGGAAGATGAGTTGTTTTATCTTATCCTTCCACTAAATAATCTATTACACATTATTTTGTGGATAGATTAGTGAGATGTGAGGAACATATAGAAAAATAGGGAATGATAAATTCCTAGATGGTCATGGATAATAATCCCACTAAATATAATCTCATGGTGGGATGAAATGGGTCCCCTATAATGGGATATATATTTATATATATAAATAAATTCTACAAACTGTAGATCGATGTAGTCACCCTATCAATGTTTCTCTAGTACCATAAGTTTAACAAGCTCTAAATGATACATATGGTCAAGATTTCTATCCACTAGGACTCTGAGTTTCATCAATTCCTACCAATATTCCAAAACCCATCAAAATGGATACAAAAATAGAAACATGGAAGATATCCATATCATGAATCAACTGTAGTAGGTATTCAAAATATTCTTAGTTAATGCCATCACAAAAAATTTCCAACTATATATAAGGCATAGTCCTTTGGATGGACGATATAGAGGGAAATAATTATCCAGTACATATGGAGAGAATGAAATACCATAAATGGGTGGATAATACCCCTCCCATAAAAACATTGGGAGTCCCACTTTCATAACCTTTAATTACTTTAGTGATCTAGAACAATATCAGACAAATGTTTTTGTCTATTTTTCCCATATGATTGGGTCACATGATCACCAAGATGAAACCAGACATAGGTGTTTCAATAGAAATTGGTGGTACTAGAATATTTTATTATATTAACCAACATTATAATCAATTTCATATTTGGAAGACATTCATATCCATTTTAGTTTTTTGATTATCTCTAAATAGAAGAGGAAAAAATTTTGTGAACAATATAATTACGAATGAAAATAGAATGAAAATAGTTGGGATTTTATTTTTTTTGTGGAATGACCTCACATATTCTCCAGATATTCAACTAATGTATAATTATCTTGTAAAATTATGCATATATATGTTCTATGATGATTTACCAACACCGATCACTGCATTGAAATTTCACAATGGATTTAGATAATTGTCCAAAATAGTCTAATGGTGGGATGATACTCTCCAATATAAAATGTACACTGCCTATAAAATTTATTCAAATGCAGAAGGAAAAGTTGGTAGGGTAGAAATAATAGCTATTACACTAACACCAATATTGGGGCTAGCCACATTTCAAAATACCACCAAATATAACATGAAAACTCTTTCAGAGGGACCAAAACAACAAAATCATCTTTGGTTGGATGGGAGTATGGTTAAAGAAAGTTCATGTCTTGAATGGAAAATAATAATAATTATTATTCATTCAAAATTTAGTAGTTCCAAAAATATTTTATTAAAACCCTAGAGAACAATATACTCTAATTTCCCGAAATCACGAAACTATATATGGATGATCCAAATGATCTACTAGATTTTTTTCACTTCCATCAGATGTTGGGTAATAGTATTCATGAATATGTTTTCTTTAATTACATACTCTATAAGATGGTTGAAAATAGAGAGGTTTAATTGAAAAACCTTAAGAACATGTGTCTTGTGTGTTCAAAATTATTCTAGTGGAGTAAAGATTATAGTAATAGTTCTCAAGAATATATGGAAAGTTGTGTTAGGGTTGGGTGGTATGGAAAACAATTGATCATTCACGCAACATACATAGGGAACAACTGAATCAAGAAATTGCATCCCCAATTCCATTTTAAATTATTACTCAAATAATTTTTGTTCTTCAATCTTCCACAAGAAATTATACTTTGTAGATGAAATATGAGGCTTGAGATGAAGAATGAAAACATCAGTCGATCCTTAATCTAAACCAAAATCTATAATATTTATGACACTTGATACAAGGAGAAGGAGCACCAATAGCCACAAAAACACAACAGATGAATAAATATTATATTATCAAATTAACATAATTTATTTGGCGAAACCATTTTCCAATGAGAGAACCTCATAAAAGTTTATGCTTCAATTTTAGATGAATAATTTGGGAGTATTCTTAATGAGTACAGGTTATTTTTGTTGATGGGTCTATGTGAGTAGAGACCATGGTAAAACATATTATTCGAGAAAATATTCCATAGATACCCTATATACAAATGTGACTCATATACTGATGATATAATGAGATGATCATTAGCATAAATTTACCCATAAATCATCTATAACTCAGTAATAAGAAATTTTGTTAGAAGACTTGTTAGAATGATCACCTCTTATTGGTAATCATAATCCAAATTTATATAAATTCTAACAATCCAGCCCACGAATCTTGTTGTCTTCATGTATTGGAAAAAATTACATTACATGAACAACAATTATTTCAATTCTGGACACCCTTCTCCAATAACAGGGGATTCAATAAGAACTTCTCAATTCCCATTCTAGTCCTTGGGAAATCAAATCATAAGTTTTCTTAGAAGAAGTTTACTAATGATATACTGATTTGTATGAATTTTACACAACCAATTTTTTATAGAATATGATTCATATAATTTTATGCATTGGAATATCATAACCTAGATGTTTAATAAAAATCTTAAAGATATCATTTTCTCTTAGAACTAGTGTAAAATGGAACTATAATTGACCATATAACATCTAAATCACTTAATGATTTTGGTTTTTAAATAAAGATTTATCCCCATAATCATTGGCCATCCAAGAGTGCGATAAAAATGAAAAACATCAACTCATAAATTTGATGTGAAAACCATAATTTTTGGTCCTTTGATCAGGAATTCATGTTTTTTTCAATATACTACATTCAATGTTCTTTTGGGAAGGATATGGATTCGTAACATATGGTAGTTCACTGATCATGTCATCAGTTCTTGAAATATTTATTCAATAGATTTGTGAGAGTTCTATAGTGTTATTTCCCCATTCAATGCATTTTTGGACCAATATATAAAATTATATTTTATCATAATGGAGAGAACTATATAGAATTAAGTTATTCTAGCAATGTTTAATCCCTAAATGTATTTAAGACTCTCCTTTAAATCCATTTAGTATTCATTGAAATGATTTCATGTTTCCCATCGACCCAATTGAATCACATAATCCGAGCTAGGAAAGACATAGAGTTGGTCAACCACTAGAATACTTAAGTACATATGCTTCTACTTTCATGATATTAGTTGTTTTGTCTACTAAGAATAATGATTCCAAACCATATAATAGGGAACATTGGAAAATGTAAGATAGTTTCATAACATATAATTACTATTAAAATATTACTTCCCATATATTAGTTCCTGTATCTCCAGAGGTCATCTTTTATTATACCATATGATTTTTATTGGGAGATGGAGGATAAAAAGAAGAGGATATTGGTGCAACCCCTCCCAATTTTTGGGAAACTATATTAAAGATGGTTTATGATTTAAAATAGGTAAGACTTGATAATAATGAAGTCCCTTTACCAAATTTGGTAAGCACCACCATGAATCTAAATGATCTTGAAAAATATATTTCCTTATTGAATCATCTTTTAGATTTTTTCTCCTAGGATTATACTAAGATGACTAGGATAGACCATGAGGTAGAAAACCATAATATTGAGAAAATATAGTATCATTATGGTTACTTGAAGTTGAAAATAAGAATACATTCTATCCTTTATATCTGTGTAGATGCCAATGTTTACAAGCTCGTATAGGATATTTTTTTGGTCTAGAACCTTATGTGGCAAGAAAATATTTTCCTAGTCAAATAAAATAGGTGACAGATCTGAATCACCATTGACATTAGACATCTCAATATTTATTTCCATAAATATTTTATCCATATCCCTATCTCAAATATATTGATCTATGTGACCAATATCTTCTAGGACTATCCCATCAAGGATGGATACACCCACAATTATTAGACATAATGATCCATAAATTTGAAACCTTAACTCGTTTCAAAGAACCTCAATAATGTTTCTACATGTGTGTAGCACCATTTGGTTTAATTAAACCTATTTTTTTAAAACAACATACAATGTATAGAATATTCAAGCTTCTATTTAGAAATGATTATCAATTTTTTGTTGATTATTTTGTTGTTAAGTCCAAAAAGTTCTCGAATAATCTCAATGATCATGAAATCATGTTCATAAAGTTTCATCAACACAATTTGAATATGAACACTACAAAACAAACCATCAGGTTACATCAAATAAATTCTTTAGTTTTATTTTGGACCTTCATGGAATTGAGGTTAATATTTTGAAAATAGATAAAATGATTAGTTTATAGAACCCTAAAACATCAATGAGTGTGGTGGATATAAGGAAAGGCTCAACTATATTATACACTTAATCAAAAAATTTTCTGGAAAATATTTTCCCATCAAAATATTGATGATGAAGGGAATCACCTCTACGTGGGAATAATATTGTTATAAAGCCTTCAAAAAACTATATATCTATCTTTTATGTAAATACCCAAAATTATAATACATAAATATTACATATTAATAGATGAATATTCATTGAAAATACATAAGTATCTAC
Organism: Viscum album; assembly: GCA_963277665.1. Classification (NCBI taxonomy): domain Eukaryota; kingdom Viridiplantae; phylum Streptophyta; class Magnoliopsida; order Santalales; family Viscaceae; genus Viscum; species Viscum album. The sequence continues at coordinate 102,664,733 of OY728159.1, forward strand.
ACCATAAAAATATAAGTATAGTGTCTTTAGAAACATGAACACAAAATCAATCCATCCATAAGTGATCTATATCTTCTCCCACTGAGATTTTCAAAATTATAACCATTTGTATACATATAATTTATAATAATGATTATCATAACATGGGGAAATAAACATAAAAAAGTGTTAGATTAAATTCTTAATCATGGAAAACATGTGATATATCAATATAACAAGAGCATAAGATTATGAGAACACAAGAATAACATTTTAAAACCATACCATACATATCATAGATAATAAACAAGAGTCAGGGAATAAATATTTTCAGTTCAATAGACATAAATCACAATTTAATAAAATTACATAATCATTGAGATCATAACATTAACATAAGACATAGATTTGTGGATTATACATAAGCATAAAAAAGCATTCCTTAATACATCATGTCTCATTTATGAAAATATCTTGCTGGAATGGGTTCACTCTAAAATCCATTATAGTAGTCAAGGTTTACTCTAAAGACAATCATAGTGTATAGATTCTATCCCTAAACTTGTTATACGCCACATTATATTACTGTCTATCTTATACTATTTCAATCGTTTCTTAATGAATTGTATGAATATATAGGTCATACCTATCAAATTATCTATACATTTTCATTCATTAAAATCATAGAACAATAATAATATTATAACCCATATAATGGAAAAATGTTCAATAAAAATTTTATCACAATTTTTCATGTGGAAATGAAATTTATTGCATAATCATTTCATCATTTAATCAATGAATAATTCAAAAAAAGAACTAGGTTTCAAAATAATTTTATCATTATATAATCCGTGGAAGAGAAATGGGTTTCATAAAAATCACATCATTATAAATATAAAACATCTATTGAAATAATAAGAAGGGTATCCTTAGATAATGTCCCTTATAAATTATATATAACATCAAAGGATGTCATCATAGATTAAAAATTAATTTAAGAGATATCTTGGAACATTTTTGGTGGAATATAACCTTTCATTAAAATTCAACTTTTAAAATTACAAATTCGTTAAAAATATAGAAATAATTATATATGAAAATAAATTATAAAGGAATATTAAAAATAAATTGGTCATGATGGTTGGAAATTCCGAACATGCAATAAATGTTAAAACAAATATTCCTTTCACATTTTTAGTAAAACCCAAATAGGCCTTGTTTGGAAAATTATATGAAGATTCCTTCCATCTAATTATGTAAAATGAAAAACATTGTAAAAAATATCTTTTAAAAATAATTTTCAAAATTATAGAAGAATTTTTAGAAGACATTTTTTAGGAAGACAATGGTTTTTTAATGAAGAGAGAAATAATAAAATTCTTCTAAATATTCTCTCATTGACAAGAGCTCAAGCTATTTTCTATATCCATACAGATCATCACCATTGTCTGAACTCCATTATTTGAATTTATTTTTCTTTGGAAACAATCTATATGTTTTTAACATATAAAAAATGGTAATGTTTATTTCATTACATGATCCTCATGAAGTTTTTAAGATCATAATTTGGATAAAGTGTTTCAACATGATCATCAGAAAGATGAAAATCAATCACCATGATATATAAACTGCATGGTCATAACAATTTAGATTGTTTATTATGTGGGTCATATTACAGTGTTTAATTATAAAATTTTTATTATGTAGTTTATTCTAGCAGTTGAGTCATAAAAATAACTTATGTGGTTGATCTCATAGGGAAAATATATAATATTAGAGGATTATATAAATATTTAAATGTGATTATACAGACTCTTATTAGAGTATTTATAATGGTGGAACTTCCATTGAGAAACATTACATCATGTAGTAATAAAAAAACTTGTAAATGGTTTCTTATCAAGATGATCGGTAGAAATTTCAGATGGTGGGGGTGGATTTGTTGATGGTAACATAGTCATAATGTGACCAACAACATATTGTAGATTGCAATAAAGGTAGGTGGGGACATTTAACATTATTAAAAAGTTTATCTACCAAAAAATCCATAATTAATAAAATAGACTTTTGTTTTCCTTGATATATCATGTGACTATATGTGATCATCCCTTTCACAGGGTCTGAATATATGGCCTTCATGTAAAGACACCCGACCACAAGAGATCAGCTTTTTCATATCTCTGATGTGAACCCATCACATACTAGTGAGAGGTTTAAATATTATGTGGAGTATTATTTCCCAGTGGGATATTATATTCATTTGTGTCCTGATGATATAAAAGTTACACATTCATAAAATTAATCACAATTATGCGTCTTAAACGTGGAAATATTGGACCCCAAAAAAACTGAGAGGGGATGGGTGAATCCTGGTGTCCAATTTTTTTTAAAGAGTCATATATTATTCCCAAATTTGCATGATATTGTTTAATAAACATTAATAAATTGGTCAATTATTAAACATTCACATATAAAGAGACAACAAAACAATTTTATTTGGTTCACAACTAAGGTATTCTCCAAGGATCATACACTGACTATGTGTCAGTCATAACTAAATCCACCAAAAATCACTAGTTATTGTGGAATATAGAAATTTAGACACATTAAATATGTAATAGGAACACTTACATTAAAATATTTGAGGGGAATCACATTGCCTACCTTAGAAAACATCCATTAACTCCCCCAAGATCATTGCTTTTGGTGAAGTCTTACTTAGTTTAGTTAATTGAAGGTCACATTAAGAGATTTAAATTTAGGTCTATTTCATTAACTAGCATGAGACTCTTATGGAATTGTAAAATTGAGTTTATGAACTTGAAATCACTAATCATACTAAAAGGATAATAAAACACCACTAGCCATGCTACTCAATCACTTTCACACAACACCTACACTTGCACAAAACAATTGGGTTTGTTGCTCAATATAACTTTCTCACAACACATATATTTAACCAAAACAAATCACGAGTTTATTTGGAGTCCCACATGGTCTTCATAGTCACAAGTAACACTCTCTACACATGTTTTACCTTATACAACTCTTCTTTATGTAAATATTTCATGCAGAATATCTAGCTGATCTTCATTAGAAAAGTTAACTGGAATTAAAGGGGTAGCCACGTATTTATTGAAAATTTCATACCTTGAATTCATGTTCATTTAAATACTTCCAATCAATACAAAAGTTCCCTCCAATGATGAAATTCACATTTTTTATGTTGCCTTTAGAATGCATGTTTCGTGTGTGCCTTACAGAATGCATATAACTTCCTCTAGTGGGAAAATCTGACTTTTGTGAACATTCAGATCATGTGTGTAAGTCTTGAGTTTTCCATATCTTGTTGTGATGATCTTAAAACTCCCTTAATCATCCAAATTTTGATTCAACTTCAACAATGAATTTTGATGCACTATAAAAACACTTGTCTAACTATTTCATTGATCATACTAGTGTGGATTGACAATGAAAACCCATGCCAGACTCCATTTCTAGCTATAGTCTATAACATGCCCTGGTTCCAACAATCTTCCCCTTTGGGTTTGCTGGTAATCTACAAGATAAATTCAAAAATTCTCCAGCCTTGAACAAAATCCTAAAATGTGAGATCCAACTCATTTAAAAATCTACATCTACATAAGCAATGCATAGTGTAGAAAATAATAGGGGAAGCATGAATTGGGTTCTCATATTTTTTAATTCATATTGATTTCAAAGATAAGTTCTGAGAAATATAAACTATTGTCTCACAACACCTAAAAATCATCATGTCATAGAAACATTTCATAATTTTTCCTCAAATCACCAAAATCTCATCATGTCACAATTTAATTGCATATTGTTTCCTCATAACATCTAATTATGATCATGTCATAGAAGAATTTCATACCATTACTCATAACACCTAATTCTCATCATGTCATAGAAGCATTGCAAGTTTTTCCAAAATATTGCAATAAGAAATCCTTTAAAACATTGAATTTATCCATTATTTTACATTGGAAACAAAACGAAAGATCTTATATTTATACATGAAGAGCTAAAAACAAAGCCACCCTAGATCGTATCCCCCCATTAACATGCATAACATCCACAAATAGAGTAAAACCATTAACAAAAATGGATAGAGGGGAATATATGTAAGCTTCTCCTACATAGGGAGGTTGCTGAAAAAGGAGTTCCAACAAATGTTTTTAAAATATATGTGTCGCCAATAGATAAGTTTGATTTTTTCCAGTTTTTCATCAGTTCCAACATGCTTTAGTTTAATCATACTTTATTCAATTTTTAAATTAATGAAGTGATATATGATGACATTATGTATGTTATTAGTTTTATGAACTATATTCTTCATAAAATTTATTGTACTATTGTTTCTACAATTAATCAAAAATTGGTTATTCCACATCATCACCAAAATCAATCAATTGTTTCTTCATCAACAATAACTAAGTGAAAGCCTTTGTAGTAGAGATATACTATAATTGAACCATACTAAAATAAGTAACATTTTGTTTCTTTCTCAACCATCCCACACATATTTTTCTAATAATGAATCCTCCACCATTTGTGGGATTTTTTCCACCACATATCTAGCCCATCAACTTAAAAAATCTTATATGTTCTTATCTCTTCCCAGTAAAAATAATAAGAAAAAAATTATAGTACCTTTAATATAACTCATGATTATTTTAACATCTTCTAAATTATTTAACCCATGTTTAATTTGAAGGAGATCATTTATGAAAGTGTAAAATCAATATTTGGATATCTTTTAGTCAAGTATAATATGTTTCTAAAACATATTTTGTACAGGGATGTACCTATGGATTTCCCATTCATATTATTTACATGTTTCTTCCGAATCATGATTGGAGTCGACATTGGATTGGAGTCTTTAATGTTGATTTTATTTAGTGTATCCCTTACATATATTTACTGAAAAATAAAAGTATAAATCTTATTTTGAACTACCTAAAGCCTTAGAAATTATGCAAGTTAACTAATCATATAAATTTCAAATTCTAATATCATTTGATTTGAATATACTTAAACTAATCATTATATGCTTTTACCATATATAATATCATCCACATACAAAAGCACCATAAATTGAACCTTCTTTGAATTATTCATATTGAGATTATTGTTAATACCTCCCTGTTTAAATTCATGAATTTTCAGATAAGTATTTAGTTGATAAATCAATACTCGTGGTGCCTTATTCAGATTATAGAGAGTTTTTATTAATCTACCAAATTTAGTCTAATAATTTTCAATCTGAATGTCCATTAGTTATTTAATGTAGAACTCTTCTTAAAGAACACTTTTTAATAATGATGTTTTTAAATCAGTATGATAAAATTTGTACTTGAAAAAAATTTCCATGGAAAGGAAAATCCTGATCAACTCTGGTATATCTACTGAAGAAAATTTTCTTCAACATCAATGCCTTCATTGTCTGAATATCCTTTACAAACTCTGCATGCCTTGTTTCTAATTGTATCTCCATGCACATAATTTTTTTAAATATCCACATTGTTCAATTCACATTGTAATTTTTTGGTCACCAAACAATATCCCATGTCTTTTTATATTCAATATGATTCAGTCCATCATTGATGTACTTAACTAATGATGTTTTATTTCTCAATTTAATCCGTTCTATTTCGATTGTGATATTCTTATAAAGCTTTATCATCCATAGTTTCCACTTCGTATTCTTCTTCTAAATCAGCAATATTTTTTTATCCATCCTCTATTTCTAAATCTTAATCTGTCCCTTTTCAACATTCTTCTCCATCTTCAATCTTATTAGTATATGAGCTCCTTAGGATATTAATGGTTTTATCTTCAGTTATCATGATATAACTACATTAAAAAAATTATTCCAAGATTAATTTTTTTTTTCATTTTTATACTTTAATATTCATACAATATCCATATAATAGTCCATATTATATAGAATCACCACACCTTCCTTTATTTTCTACTTGTTTTAGATGAGGCATTTACTTCAAAAAATAAGAAAATTCATTAGAGTGATATTAATTCTATACCAAAACTCAAATAGTGTATTGGTTACTCCCATAAAAATCCGTGTTCGGTTTTGAGTGTACAATGCTTCATGAATAACCTCTTTCATATAATGATAAGAAACATGACTCTCAATCAGCATTGTTCAAGCTGTATTGTTCACAACTCAATTTTTACATTAAATAAATCTATTTTTCTAAGGGGATCTCACTAAAATATCCTCATTATTTATTTAAATTTGCAATATAATTTTTAAATTCATTGAATGCTTATTTTCCTCAATTATCAAATTGTAGAATCATGATTATTCATTGAGTTTCATTCTCATCTATTAGATGATAACATTTCATGCAATCAAGAAAATGACATTTCCTCAGAATAATCATTACAAAATCCATTCAATTATAATCCCCAATTAAAATAATTATATACCTCTTTTCATATGTTCCATCCACATTTTTTAGACCACATACATCTGTTTGGATAGGATCAAAAAGATTTGATTCCCTTTTTTTCTTCAATTGATATGAACTCTTTAACACATTTCATTTCATACATACATCACAATTTTTTTCAAAAAATGAATCATATTGGGAATGTCAGGATCTATCTTATGATTGAATATAAATTCAATGATATGTTGATTAATGTTACTAAACCTATGATGTGAGAATTTGTTTTCTTTTTCAACTACTATGTAACAAATGATCTGCCTACTATCAACCTGATATACATTGTTGTATGTTTGAAATCCCTTCATTATATAGTTAACAATTTTTACATTTATATTTCATCCCATTTGATTAAATGTCACTATTAGTCCAGAGTCATAGAGTTGAATCACACTCAATAGGTTGTGACAGAAACTATCTACAAAGAGAATGTCTGTTTTATATATCTCGTCATTTTTCAATTCTATACTTCCACTGCCTTTGATATTTAAAGAACTATTTTTTTCCAATCTCATTATTCCATCATCATTTTTCAAAACATTATTAAAGAAATATTTATTTTATATCATGTCAGATGATAATAAAAATTCAACAAACCAGGTACTACTATTCTTTGTATCATTGAGTGATATATATACTAGGTTGGATTTCGCGATTTTCATCTTTTCCTTTGTTAAGATACCTGATTGAGTGAATTAAAAAGATTGTATTTCTCTATCTTTTATATATGGATGTGTTCATCACATTTATATACTTATTCTAGAGGATAATACCTATTTCCATGATATATTTTTCGTGGTTTAAGGTATTGAATTTACCTCGAGATCAATAGTTATTATACATACCATTCATGTAGCTATAATTCATAGCTTTAAAGACAAAGTTAGTATAGTGCAAACAAGATCCATATTTAGTATTTACTATTTATGATGAAGGATATGGTATCATTACACCATTTTGAATTCCAGGAACTTCCCCATTTTTATAGCTCCCTACCACTTCACTGTAGGACATGGTATGGCCCAAAAGACAAAAAAATTTCACTTCATAATATGAGAAATATTTCCACTACCATTCCTCCACATGTCCCCTTATCTTTTAAGGAAGTTTTAATAGAGGTACATTATTGTTACTTGAGGATTATTTTCATCTCTATTCTATTTATGGTTTTCTAATTTCATTATTGGTACATCAGTTTCATTTGTGATATTTTGGACTTTATGATTTGATTTAGTTTGGATCATCATGTTTCTAGCAGTTGATGTTTTTTCATCACCACAAATTCCACTGTTTTCAATACATGTGGATCTATAATCATTCAAGGATTTCTCTACACCTTAAGATCCATGTTAATCTCCTTATAACTACTATGCATATGAGAATATTCTAAATGAAATTTTATTATTTATTTACCTTTATATTGATTTAGTTTCCATTTTAATTCTTATATTAACAACTTCTTCATAAAGTACCCACCCTTTCATAGCCTTCTCCTCCATCTGGGATGAAATTTCATTGAGGTATTTTTTCTTGAACTTTAATTCTAATCATAATTTCCACAACTTATTTTTAGCTTTTAAGAGTTATTAAATTCAATTTTTACCATACTTAAAGTCATTCAATTTCTTCTACAAGCAGATCAACTTAATCTAATGAATCTTTTAGAACAACTCTAATTTTTTTATTTGCCTTTCTTTTAATGCAACACTTATCAAGAGCACACTAAAGTTCCACCTTTAGATCAAAAACACCAATAAACTGATTATATTTATCTTTTGAAGGTTCTATCCTTTCATGTGTATCTATCATAGATGATTGGGTTTCATATTTATAATCTGGTTAAACATCATCAAAAAAGTAATTTTCATCTTTTACTTCTTCATTGAAGAAATACTTACGCAATAATTTATTTCTCAATTTGAAGTCTCTCATTTAAGAGAACCTTTTCTAGAGATTCTATATGATTCTTACATCACTTTATTCATTATTGAACTTCCATGAGAATTAAGAGTCAATAATCATAACAATCCCACATCCAAAACAAGCCAATGGATGTTTCACATCATATCTAACTTTTCCTCTCTTAAAATATATGGAAAATATAAAAATTAGTTATTTTTATTCATTATCACCAACTATAGAAATCAAAATTTTTTTTCCATGGATTTGAATTATATTTCCTTACCTACCTGAGTGGATGCATCTTCTAGTTTTACTCTCATTTAATAATCTTCTAGACTACATACCAAATCCTTAAGGGAATGATTTGAAATATCTCATTCTTTAAAGAAAGGCACTTTGGGATTATATAGAGGTAGGGTCCTTCTTAGTATTTCCATAACAATGTCAATATCATAAATTTATTTAATATATCCTTGAATATATCAAACATCTTTAGGTATGTTATTAAAGAAGCTATCAACATTTTCATCTGAATAGATTTTCAGATCAACAAACCGATTGTGAAAGACTTGATGTTTGGCATGTTATACATTATTTTCACCATTATAAATATTTTCTTGTTTATGCCAAAAAGATATTAGTATAGTAAAAATGCTCACATTAAGATAGATTTTATTATAAATTTCTGTATTAATGGAAATTATCTATTTGGAATCTTCATCATGAATTTTCCTATATGTTCTAGTCATAAAAGACCCATAGATTCAGTGACCTAAATCTGAATGTTTTTAAAAAATAGTACATCCATAACAAGGGATATAATATGATATATCATATTGTTCTTCTAAATCTATATGTTTCTTCTAACAAAAATGGGGGATCCCCTAGCATTCACTGAATTCTTCATGAAGAAAAAGACTACAATTTTAACTCAAATAACATATTTTCTCTTATAGAAGTTATAAAACACCAGAACACCCTGGGATGTGATGGATGAATCAAGGTTTAAACTTTAAATTTTTAATAAATCAATTATATTCCCACATTGGTAGGAACATGTAAAAAATATATGAATAATTAATGTAATAATTAAACATTCACATGTAGAGAGAAAATGAAACCGTTTTTCTTGGTTTACCACTAAGGGATTGTCTATAGACAATACACTAAAAGTGTTTCTATTGTACCTAAATCAACTAATATTCACAAGTAATTGTTTAATATATATGTTTATAAATATTAACTATATTCTCCAAACACTCCAATTACAATATTTTATGGACAACACACTACATCCCTCGAATAACTTCTTTTGACCACCAAGCTCACTAGTTTAGATAATGTCATGATTTGTTTAATGACATAAAGGTAAAATTAGTAGATTGGAATATATGTCTTTGTCCCTAAATAGAATGATAATGTTCTTTCACTATAAACCATATTCAATGCAATTGAAAGCACTGATCTAACAAATATAATAATAAAATCCTGCTAGTTGGGTATGTCAAGAACTTGCAAGAAACATATATAATTGCATGAAACATTTGTGGTTTTCAGGAAATATGAATTTCATGAATCACTTGTCATTAAACAAATCCTGAGTTTCTATTGTTTTTCCTTGTATCTTCATAGTTAATAGGAACACTCTATGTACATTTTGCACCACACAAATCACTTCTACATGAAACTATTTCCTGTGATAGAGAAAATAAATATTCATTGGAAATGTTATATCATATTAAGGGTGGTATACATATATATTTATAAATGGATGACCATGTAGGAAACTTATTTTTACTCTTATCACTCAGTGTTCATTTTTTAACCAGAGCTGAAATCCTTATTTTGTCATCACCTTAAGTGCATAAGTTCATTAAGAACGTCGCAATGTGTATGTAACTTCTTGTGTCGAAAAAATTTATGTTTTTCTCTATTTTAGATCATGGAAACCTCTATTTAATTTATCATATCCTAATATGATAATATTGAATCTTATCTTATGTGTTACATTTCAATTAACCATCATCCTGGCACAAAAAATCCATTTCCTAAAAACAGTTTCATCATCCTCCAAAATTTGGATCAAAATTTGTGGAAAACATTAGTAGAGAATAACACCTTAAAAGATAAATCCATCAACACTGTAAAAATACATTTCATTAAAACTCATTTATCATCCTGGTATCAAATAAAAATAAAAACAAATAGGGATCTATTTCCATCTACCAGCAATAACAGGCTTTGGTTATAATATGAACTCTAAGAGGCCAACACATGTCTGATTTGTTAACAAACTCATATCAACCTAGTCTTTTTATAAACAAACCATTTCCATTTTCGAAAATATAAAAAAATAATGTGGTAGGGGATAACCGACAAGGATTTCATACAGAAAAAATGGAGTTAAATATAGAGAATAAAAAAGGGTAGTGGTGGGATAATCTTCTAAATATTTATACTCTGTAATATTCTATAGGATAAATGAGATCCTAAAAATGTTATAAAATAAAATAATGAACTTTATTGTATAAAACAATTTCATGATACATGCTGGTAAGCATCAATTCATGTGAATCAGTCTGTGTGATATATTAATCGATTGTGGATGAGCGACAGATGAATCATGAGATCATGTGATGATACCTTTATGTCGTCATGTGATGTCTCTATTACATGGTCTCATGATCACTCCCTCCTAGGGTGACTAATTTTTCATTATCCTATTCATGGATTCCCTTTTGTTAATATCCCATATGGACTCTTTCCTTCAGCTAATTTGTCCACACACATTATGGGATCTTCTCAAAATAATATGTTCCACCTCATGTACATGGTATCTCGATAAGAAATACATGGATTTATTTTTCCAGGGTAAAAACATATACATGTAATATTGAAACCATCTTTAAAATTAGAATAAATACATAATCAGTGCATCAACATTATCCTACACACCTTTAATCATGCATAAATTTAATAAAATTATGCACTAGGATGCTTCCAAAACTGTGTAAAAACCTTTAAGATGAGTCACAACTATGCGTCCCTATGATAACAAGGGTCTCTGTCAAGAATACTCTAGAGTATTGTTTCATGACCCATAATGGTTTTATTCACTATTAAATGGGTTGGGTCACATATGGGCGTCCCCTGTAGAGTAATACCATAAAAATTTCTTATACAAGAATATATTCCCCATACCTTCGTGTCCTGCCCTTCCAATCAATAGGCAGGAAGATGGTAGGATAAGATCCCTAACTTTGTGTAAGTCCCAGTCATCATCACTTTCCCACCGTTGATTTCACCAAATATGAATAGGTGGCATAGAGTGATAGAAATGATTTTTGGAATACTCACCAGGTGTAAGTCCTATATAAGTTAAATAGAATATTGGGACCCATATTCTATAAATTTATTATTTCTTACTCTGATTATGGATCACATGGTCTTAGAGGTTAAACATCATTAATCTGAAAAATTGATTAAAATTTCCTATTTTGTTATACCATCATAGGTGTAATCAAACACCATATTCAAATAGAGAAACCTTATATGAATAATAAATATTAAACTACCTTTTGTATCCAGTTTCACAAAAAATAAATTATTGTTGTATAATGTTAAGTTGCATGGAAAACCTCATTACCAAATGATGATAAATTGAATATTAATATCTGATCAAATGAACATAAACCATGTCATTAAAATGTTTTGGGATTTGATTCTTACTCTAATAAGACACATACGATACGTCCTAATGGTTCAAACACAACATCATCAATCCAAATTTCCAATAATATCTTACATCCTCCCAAGAATGCATGTTCTATGTGGGTACCCTTTATTATTCTCTCTAGGACACATTTCTAAAAATAAATTTAACCATTTAACTATATTCAATCATAGACATAATTCAATCCCATCAAGTTATACTATAAAATAAGTTCCCCTCACCTATAAGTCCATATTCTCACAAGGATTATAATTATATTTCCTTATTATTCAATATAACATTTGTGGAAAATCATCAAACTACATGGGATAATATTATTTATTATAATAGTATATTTAAGAGGATTATTTTATAATAATGATCCCAACATCAAATTTGTTACTGAATCCCTAGATGACTTTAAATTCTAGAAATATATATAATGAAGCGTAAAATTAAAAAATCATTCTGTAATCAATGAATTACTATTCATGAGGGTAACCAATATTTTTAGTAACATTATATATTAATATTAATATTCATGTATTAAATATATAAGAGTTCCATGAAAAGGGGAATAATTACAAAAAAAATATACGCTTATACAGACCTCCCATTCTCTCAAACATGGTGTTTTATAAGATGTCACTCGATATGTCCCAGTGACCTCATTTCATTGGAATGATGATCCACATAAATTGAAATGAGAGTGGGAATAAAAGTTTACAAGAAACATTATAATAGACTATTCAATATATTTTATGTAACTCCCCAATGCTAGTTACCCAGAGTCGGTACATTATTAAATAAAATTGGCATGATCACAAAAGATAAAGTCTCGAAAGACCGATTAGTTTAGTAGACTAGGAATCACTGGATACATTAATAAAGATTACATTACATCATAAAGTGAATGACTACAACAACATATTGTCTCTATAGACCACACTCATATCCCCTAATTATTCCTTACATGTCATTCATAAAATACTTCTTCACATCCAGGGAAAAATAAAACATATAAATGGGTGAGTTCAGATGCCCAGTAAGGATAACAATATAACATGAACTTTCATAAATAAGACAAAACATTTAAGGTAATGTATAACTAAAATATCCCTTTTAAACTTGAAATTCAGCATAATATGGAAGAAATAAAATGAAATAATTCCATTTACTTAATCACAAGGATATTATATTAGTCGAATAATCACATGCAATATGAATAACCATTTTCATAATGATGGAATGCGTAATGATAGACTATCATAACCACATAGTCAAGGCCTTGTGCCAAGACTAAAAATAATATTTTGTCAAGGCCTTGTGCCAAGACACTAGTTTGTCTAATGATACCTACCGATTCATCGAAGAGGTATAGTGGGCTCCACCCATCACTAATTAAGTCCAATCCATTCCTCATATGAACATGTTTAAATAAAACATAAACATTCATATTAAAACTAGCATACGAAATGTCAATACTTTATCCATAAACCGTGAATTGTATAAAAATAACACATCCACAGTCAAACATATCACCAAACCTTCAATACTATATATAAGTTTTGTATCATAATAAATCAACTTCATATAAGCTTAAAATCCATCAAACGATGTTGACATAGATGAAATCAAAACTATTTGAGAGAAATATTTCTTTTTTTGAAATCACATAAAAGTCACATAATTATAAAATAAAACCTTTCATTTGAAATTATTCTTATAAGATTGTAAGGGAAGCTTTAACGGTTTTATGATGGTGGAAAATAACCACACCTGTTGTATAAGTTAAAAAAGACATTCTTACCTTAATTTTGTCGAGAAGGTTAAATATGACCTTGTTTGGAAAACGACGGAAATATTCCTTTATAAAACTCCTATAAAAATTCAAAAAGGGTATAAATGACATTAATAAATAGTCTATAAAATAGTAATAATGATTTGAAAAACATTTTTAAGAAACATGGATGTGGATGATAAAGTGGTCCCAGTAGATACATAAGTAAAAACAACCACAGATAAAAATGAGATTGTGAAATTAACCATTACCATGTACATTTCCTTTGTTGAGGGTAGGTTAACCTTCTGTATAATGGTGAAATAATTTTTATTAAATTATACAGTAATCATATACATTAATATTATATCATATATGATCTTTTAACATTTATTTGTTAATAATATCTTTGTATTATCGTTGTTTCGGGTGTTAATTAATTCATTTTCCTTTATATGATTTGTCATATAAGCAGTGTTTTTTATGGATAGGTTGTATATTAATCATATTAATAATTATATTAAGTCTTTAAACATTATTTTTAACCATCAAATTAAAATTATTCTTGAATGGATAAGATGGGGAATGAATCTCATCACGTTCGTGTAGACAGTAGTCTGTATGTACGCACGAGTGACAATATCATTCTTTTGATATTAAAATAATATATAAATGGATGGTATATACAGAATTATTATCATGTTATATTTATTATTTACATCAATTACACATCATTATCATACCCATCCAAATAATAATGTATTGAATAACAATTACACCACGACGTAGAGACGGTAGGCCGTACCTACGCACATATGGTGACATGTCATTCAAATGATGGATATAATACTGAATATGGTTGTAAAACATTTTTAATAACATCACACTATATAGAATATAGTTTAGTTATTATTTTATAATTTAAATAACAAAGAAAGAAGAAGTGGAAGAAGAACATAACTTGAAAGAGGGTGGTGAAATCATTACCTCTTCTTCGGGTTCTTCCTTTTGTTTTTTTTTTCAAAAGGGATACTTAAATTAGATTTATGATCAAAATAAGGCCACTAGGATTAAGTTAGAGAAGTTGGGAGGAAATTAGGGTAGGTTTTTTCCTAGAAAAATGGCTTTTATGGTGTACATTAGGGGGAATGTGGAATTCCCTTTTATAAGAGGGGTGAGGGGCATCTTAGGAAAAGATAGGAAAATATTTTATAATAAATTCATATTCGGTTTATAATGGCTGAAAACTGATTTATTTCGAGGATAAGGTGGTTATGGGTTGAAAATAACTCAACCAATAGGTTTTAGACAGGTTTGGCTCTCTTTATTAACCATGTCTTTTAGTTTTAACTCTTTGTTAATTAGTTTGACATTTACTATGTCTCTTTGTATTTTATATTATATGGGTAATAAACATTCTATAAACTTCCAAGAGACCCCAAAGTGGTTCATTGATGATATAAATATCATTATATAAGTCCTTTTGCTGATCCTTAGATATTTAGGAATAATATATCAATTTATAATATAATATTTGTTTTAAAAACTCCTTTATATCAATTTTGACATTATTTAATAATGGATTTTTGTTAAAGTCTTAAAAACTTTATTAATTCTAAAAAAATACATTTAAAAAACCATAACATGTCATATTAACTAATAAAATTTGTGTATTTCATCAAATCTTTCAAAGTATATTTATTGTAACATTTATAATACCAAATATTTGATTCTTTAATTAATAAAGAAAATACTGCATCATTATTCTATGATAAATAAATTTTATTATTAAATGTATAAAAATTATAAATAAAATACCATTATATAGTAAATCGTATTAGATTTCTAATGAATATTTATTGTCTAAAATATAACATATATAACCTTATGTAAAAATTTTTTTACTAAAAGATATATGCTTGTGTATTTTTTGTATTTACTTTAACTTAATTAATATAAAGATTCATTATCACTTAAAAGTGGATCCATGGGTCCCAAAATAGACCCAAAGATTCCTATGGTCAGACATGTATCAACCAATTGGGTTAGGACACGTTTTAGGGTAATTTAATATTATTATAATATTATTTGTTTATCCTTATTTACAGGATTTACCTTTTAACCATGGTAAATAAAATATTTAACGAAGTAATTATTCAAAATGTCTAAAAATAAAAGTTTCCTATTTACAAAATGTGGATGTACTGATTCTAAATATGGAATCCATTTTGCTAAATTAAAAACACATAAGTGGTAGAAATTAATTTAAAATTAATTTCCGTTGTCAAAACAAAATGCGTGTTTTTAAGAAATAATAACTATCAAAAGATTGGCACTTGCTTATGTCCAGTTTAAATGTGAAATTACGTACAATGACAATCATTAGACTAAATGTTAAAACTATAATCTAATTATACTTTAAAATCACTTAAATTCATAATTTATCACTATTAATTATTTCGATTAGAGAAGTTTTTTTTAATTAAAAGTTAGTAATTTTCACTATTCATCAAAATATGAATGTTATCAGAAAAGTACCAAAAATTCACCCTAAGCTAATTTAAATATTATGAATCCAAAAATGAAGTCCATTTTGAAAGATAAAATTTATATAATTTCAAAAAGTGGGTATTACTATTCATGACATCTATTTTGATTGGTTGTGGTGTGTTAGAACTCGAAGTTGCATACAACACACGCTACTGTATTATTCAAAGAGAAGCATACTGTGGATGATTGGGGTGTTACATTCTCCCCTCCTTCAAGTAATTTCATCCTCAAAATTTCTAGAATATTACTGCATAAAATGATTTGGGTGGGTCTTCATCATATGCTCCTTGGGTTCCCCCAATGCCTCTTCCAACTTATAGTTTCTCCATAGAACATTTACCAGACGAGTTTTCTAGTTTCTTAGCACTTGTTCTCTTGTATCAAGAATCTTGGTAGGATCTTCGAAATAAGACAAATGGGTTTCTAGTTCTAATTCCTCAAAGGTGAGTACATGCATTGGGTCTGGAATGTATATTTCTCAATAGTGATATGTGCAACAGATCGTGAACTTTGGAGAGATTTGGCGGCATTACCAAATGATAAGCTACAACCCTAATTCGTTCTAGAATTACAAAAGGTCTGATGTACATGGGACTAAATTTACCATTCATACCGAAACGTATAACTCCCTTCCATGGAGATACCTTGAAGAAAACATGATCTCCTACCAGAAATTCCAAATCCTTCCTTCGGTTTTCAACATAGCTCTTTTGCCTACTTTGAGCTGCTTTGATGTGGTTTTGGATTACTTTCACCTTTTCCAACGTTTCCTCCACCAGTTCTTGGCCTATGAGTTTTCTTTCACCAACATCATCCCAACAGGTTGGTGTGAAACATCTCTTTCTGTATAATTCTTCATATAGTACCATCCAAATACTTTAATAGAAGATATTGTTATATGAAAATTCTACCAGAGGTAAATATTTATCCCAAATACCTTGAAAGTTGAGTGAGTATGATCTGAACATGTCTTCTAATGTTTGAATAGTCCTTTCTGATTGTCCATCACTTTGGGGGTGGTAGGTAGTGCTCAAATTAAGTTTATTATACAGGGCTTTCTGAAGACATATCCAGAATCTTGATGTAAAATGTGGATCAAGATCAGAAAAAATTAATAGGGGTACTCCATGAAGTCTCACAACTTCAATAATATATAGTCTTGATAGACGTTCAAGTGGTAAATCATCTCTTATTGCAAAGAAATGTGTTGACTTGGTCAGACAATCAACAATGACACATATTTCATCATTCCTTCTAGGAGTCTTTGGTAGTCCCATTAAAAAGTCCATCATGATATTATCCCATTTCCACTTAGGTATGGGAAGATGTTTAATGACTCATCCAGGCTGTTGCCTTCCAGCTTTCACTTGTTGAAAAACCATACATCTTGAACCAAAATCTGCAATCTCCATCTTCTTGTTGTCCCAACAAAAATGTTCCTTCCAATCTCTATACATCTTGGTGCTTCTAGGGTGTATAGAGAAATTGGATCTATGAGCATCATCTAAAAATTATCTTTCTAAATCAGGTATATCGGGGATACAAAGTCTCTTCCCAAATTTCAAAATTCTATCTTCATACACAAAGTCACTCAATCTCCCATTATTCACATCCTTAATCATATTTTTAAACTCTTCATCATTGGTCTAATAAATCTTTATCCTTTATAGTAAAGATGGCTTGGAAACCATTTGAAAATGTATTGATGTTTCACCTTCCATGGTGATTCCCATATCCATCTTTACTAGATCCATGTATATAGGATAATTTTCAACTCTCATCTGGTTCAAACCTCCATGATCCTTTCTACTCAAAGCTTCTTCCAACTTTTTTGCCTTTCCCGAGTGTTAGTGTATCATGTAATCATAATCCTTGAGTAGTTTAAGCCATCTCATTTGCCTCATGTTGAGTTTGTTCTGTGAGAAAATATAATTCAAACTCTTGTGATCAGTATAAATCTCATCTTTTTCACTAAAAAGATAATGTCTCCATATCTTCAAAGAAAAGATTACAGTAGCTAACTAAAGATCATGAGTAGGATAGTTTTTCTCATGAATTTTTAGCTATCATGATGCATAGGCAATAACTCTGTCATTCTGCATAAGGACACAACCAAGTCCTTTCTTCGATGCATCACTATAAATAACAAACCCATAATTCCTCGATGGTAGAGTCAATATATGAGAATTGACTAGTCTTCTCTTCAGTTCTTTAACAAAAATTTCACACTCTTTTGTCCAAAAAAATTTAACCCCTTTACGTGCTAGCTTCGTTAGTGGGTTTTCCAATTGAGCAAAATTCTAGACGAAACGCCAATAATAACATACTAAACCAATAAAACTACATACCTCAGTTATAATCATCGTTGCTGGCCATTATTGGATTTCCTTGTTCATAGAAGAATCAATGAAAACTCCATCCTTATAGACAATATGTCCAAGAAAAAAAATCTCCTAAAACCAGAATTCACACTTGCTAAACATCCCATATAATTCATGTCTTCTAAGAGTCTTCTGGATAATGCGCATATGATTTTCATGATTTTAGTAGCTTTTGAAATATACCAAGATGTAATCAATAAATACCACCATAAAATCATCAATATATTCCTTGAAAACATTGTTCATTATATCCATGAAAATAGAGGGTGCATTAGTCATGCCAAAAGGCATTACTGTAAAATCGAAATGCCCGTACCTGTTTCGAAATGCTGTTTTCGGAATATCTTCCATCTTACCTCACAACTGATGGTATCAAGATTAAAGTTCAATTTTTGAAAAGTATTTATATTCATGTAGTTGGTCATATCAATCATCCATGTGAGGTAGGAGATAATTGGTCATTATTGTTATAGCATTGATTTCCCTGTAGTCGATACATAACCTCATAGATCAATCTTTTTTCTTAACAAAAAGGACAGGGGCTCCCCATGGAGAAACACTAGTGTGAATAAATAACCAATTAATCAATTCCTCTAATTGTTTAATTTGTTCAACTAATTCCATAGTTTCCATTCTATAAGGGGTCTTCGATATGGCCCTTGAACCAAGAATTAAATCAATAGAAAAATCAATTTCTCATTCTGGAGGATGTCCAGGTAAATCTTCCGGAAACACATCTAAATATTCTTTAACAATAGGTACATCCTCTATTTGAACATTCCTTTCCTCACCCATAGTTATTTCATTCTCTTCCACCCCGATAATATAATTTAGTTGCGCTACTGGGGGTGGATCTAGATAATAATCAGGTGGTGACTATTCTGCTCTAAAGATAAGGCTTTCTTTATCATTATCATAAAAAATTGTAACCTATTTCTTCTTAAAATAAATCTTCATATCATGGTCCGAATACCAATCCATACCGATGATTATATCAAATTCAATCATTTTTATTACGTTGAGATTAGTAGATAAAGAACATTTATATGATCTAATGGGAACAGATTTGAAAAACATCATTGCAATGATACTTCCCTTAGGAGTTTTAACTGACAACACCCTTGTAAAATAAAATTGGAAATATCTAATTTTCGTAGAAAACTGGGAAGGTATGAAACAATGGGATGGTTGAAAATAAAATAATGCATTTGCTAACCTTGAAGAAACCATTAAATTACCTACCACCGTGTCTTTTGGAGCTTCTACCTCAGCAGTAGTGATAACATAATCTTGGTCTTGATTCATTGGACTTTTCTGATGTATGTTCCCCAGGAACGTAGGACATTCATGTTCATAATGTCCCATCTCCCTACAGTTGTAGCATTGAACATCAGTAGCTTCTTTCTTCCCCTTGTAATCACGAGCTTGGTGGCCTTTTTCACCACACTTGTAATAGAATCCCATTCCTTTCAAGAAAGTACCGGGGTGTTTCTTACCACATTTACTGTAGGATGGATAATCAAATTTTCCCTTCTTCCCCTTATTTCCATTTCAAGAGGGATCAAAAACTCTCTTCATATCTTTCTTTTCTTTAAAGTCATATGACTTAGATAATTCTTTTTCTATCTTGATAGCACACGAGATAATTTCTTCATACGACAAGAAAAATTGTGAGACTAATGCTCGATGGAGAAACCATTTTAACCCATCAAAGAAATGATAAATCTTACTTCTTGGGTTACATATATTATCTGCAGCATACCTAGCTAACCTTGTAAAGTTAGCCTCATACTTTTCGACATTCTCATCCTCCTTTATTCTCAGACTCAAAAATTGCCTTTCCATATCTGCTCGATGGTCATGAGGAAAGTATTTTTCTAAAAAAAGCACATTGAACTCCCTCTATTCTATATATGATACTTCATCATCTTACTTTGTATTTTTTAATCAATGAACACCATTATTCAGCATCTCTAGTGAGGTGATAAACTACCATGGTAACTTTTTCCCATTCATTAATACCCAAGGCATGGAATATTTTCTCTAAGGAATTTATCAATTGATAAGATACTAATGGATTTATACTCCCATTGAATGTTAGTGGTTGTTGCCTCATGAATAATTCTAACATTGATCCTCCATGCTGTGGATTTGGGTTCTCCATACAGGTAAGGTTATTATTCATAACCTGAGTGAGTTGTCCCAGTTTGGTGATAAGCTGATCAGAACCAGTTGTATCACTAGCTCTACTATAATTATCTTTAGCAGGAGGGAAATCCCTAAATGGAGTGTGTGCATTGATACGGTTTCCATTCCTTCCACTAGACAACATTTCTAAAAAATGGCATACATTAGATTAGTTTATAAATCACAATACATAAATCCAAACATGTAAAACACATAACATAAATAGAACAATTTATGGATATAATCCATAATAATAAAAAAATGTTTTCTTTGAGGATGTATATATTCATAAACCCTTCATAATGGTTTGTAAAAAATGATAATTATCCTAAGGATATCCCCCGGGAGTGTCGTAACCAATAGTGCAGCAAGGCGCGTTGGCATGCACCAGTTCCCATCCGAGTCTATCTCAAAGCGGTGTTTTCGAGTTTTACCCCTTGGTAAATTTGTGCCAGAGCCGCCTCTACCAGCTTGTATACAGACAAAGTTTTATTTCTCGAAAAACTCACAAAATCTATACAATACCAAAACTCTATAAAGTTCTTCTATACTAATCCTCAAATTCCATCTTAGTTCTACGTTCTCTAATCAGACTTTCTCTAAATCTAGCATTCAAGGATTATACTAAACTTTATATGATACAAACTATAATACCCCAAACCTAGTTTCCCAGAGTCGGTGCATTATTCCATAACATTTCCATGATCACAAAAGATCATGTCTCAATAGACCGATTAGTTTAGTAGCCTTTAAATCACTAAATACATTCATAATGTTTACATTATATCATAAAGTGAAAAACTACTACAACATATTGTCTCCATAGACCACAATCATATCCCCTCATACTATCCCTTTAGGTCATTCATAAAATACCGCTTCATCTTCGGGGAAAAATAAAACATAGAAAGGGGTGAGCTCAGTTTCCAAGTAAGGATAATAATATAGGGGGAACTTTCATAAATAAACATAAACATTTAAGGTAATTTACAAATAAAATAAATTCCTTTTTAACTTGGACTTCAGAATAATATGGATAAAATAAAATGAAATAATTCCATTTACTTATTCACATGGATATTCTACTAGTCTAATAATCACATGAAATATCAATAACCACTTTCATAATGATGGAATGCATAATTCCAGACTATCATAACCACAAAGTCAAGGCCTTGTGCCAAGACTACAAATAAGTTTTTTTCAAGGCCTTGTGCCAAGACAGTAGTTTGTATAACGAGACCTAATGATGCATCGAGGAGCTATAGCAAGATCCACCCATCTCTTATTATGTCCAATGCATTCCTAATATGAACAGGTTTAAACATAACATAAAAATTTGTATTAAAACTAGTAAAATAAATGTCAATACTTTATCCATAAACCATGAATGGTATAAAAATAAAACATCCATAGTCAAACATATCACAAAACCTTTAATACTATATGAATGTTTTGTATCATAATAAATCAATTTCAAATAATATTAAAATCCATCAAAGGATGTTGACATAGATGAAATCAAAACTATTTGAGAGAAATATATCTTATTTTGAAATCATTTAAAAGGCACATAATTATAAAATAAAACATTTACTTTGAAAATATTATTATAATCTTGTAAGGGAAGCTTATATGATTTTATAATAATTGAAAATATCCGCACCCGCTGTATAATTTAAAAAAGACATTCTTACCTTAATTCTGTCGAAAAGGTTAAAAAAGACCTTGTTTGTAAAATGACAAATATATTCCTTTATAAAAATCTTATAAAAAGTCAATAGGGGTATATATGATTTTAACCCATAGTACACAAAATAGTAAGAATTATTTGAAATATATTTTTAAGAAACGTATATGTGGATGATAAAGAGGTCCTAGTAGATACTTACGTAAAAACAACCTCAGATAATAAAGAGATTGTGAAATTAACCCTTACAATGTAATTTTTGTTTGTCGAGGTTAGGTTGACCTCCTGTATAATGGTGAAATAATTTTTATTAAATTATTCAAGAATCATATACATTAATATGATATCATATATGATCTTTTAACATTTCTTTGTAAATAATATCTTTGTATTATCATTGTTTCAGGTGTTAACTGATTTGTTTTCCTTTATATGATTTGTTACGTAAGCCGTGTTTTTTATGGATAGGCTGTGTCATATTCATATCCAGAATGATATTATGTATTTAACCACTATTTTTAACCATTAAATGAAAATTATTCTAGAATGGATACGATGGGGAATGAATCTCATCACGTTCGTGCAGACAGTAGTCCGTACGTACGCACGAGTGACAATATCATTCTTTTAATATTAAAAAAAATATAAAATTGGATGGTATAAACCAAATAATTTTAATTTTATATTTATTATTTACATAAATTACACATAATTATCATATTAATCCAAATAATAATGTATTTAATAACAATTACATCACGACGTGGAGACGGTAGGTCGTACATACGCACGTATGGTGACATGTCATTCAAAGAATGGATAGAATACTGAATATGGTTGTAACATATTTTCAATAACATAAACGTATATATATTATACTATATTTATTATTTTAGAATGGAAATAACAAAGAAATATTAAGTGGAAGAAGAAGGGAACTTGAAAGAGGGTGGTGAAATCATTACCTCTTCTTCGGGTTCTTCCTTTTGATTTGTTCCAAAGGGATCCTTAGGTTGGCCTTATGATCAAAATAAGGCCTCTAGGTTGAATTTATAGAAGTTAGGAGGATATTTGGGTAGGGTTGGCTGAGCGAAATGGCTTTGAAGATGTGAATTAAAGAGAAGGGGGAGTACCCTTTTATAAGAGGGGTGATGGGCACCTTAGGAAAAGATCGAAATATTATTTTATAATAAATTCATATTCAGTTTTGAATGGATACAAACTGATTTATTTCGAGGATAAGGTAGGTATGGGTCGATTAAAACTCAAAAAATAGGTTTTATATAGGTTTAGGTCACTTTATTAACCTTATCTTTTAGTTTTAACTCTTAGTTAATTAGTTTGACATTTACCATGTCTTTTTGTATTTTTATATTATATGGTTAATAAACATAAAATAAACTTCCAAGAGACCCCAAAGTGGTTCATTAATTATACACCTATCATTATATATTTCTTTTGGTGAAACCTTAGATTTTTAGTAATATTATATCAATTTATAATATAATATCTGTTTTAAAAACTCCTTTATGTCAATTTTGACACTATATAATAATTGATTTTTGTTAAAGTCTTAAAAACATTATTAATTATAACTAAATTTATTTAATCTAAACTAAAATTTCATATTATCCAATAAAATTTGTGGATGTCATCAAAACATTCAATGTATATTTATTTTAACATTTATAATACAAATTATTTGATTCTTTCATTAATAATGCAAATACTGCATCATTATTGTGTCATTAATAAATTTAATTATCCAATGTCTAAAAATTGGTAATAAAATACCATTATGTATGAAATCTTTTTATATTTATAATGATTATTTATAGTTTAAAATATAACATATATAACTCTATGTAAAAATTGTTTTTCTAAAAGATATATGCTTTTGTCATTTTTGTATTTACTTAAACTTAATTAATAAATAGTTTCATTATCACTTATAAGTGGCACCATGGGGTCCCAAAATCGACCCAAAGATTACCATATTAGGAAATGTATCAACCAATTGTTTTAGGACACGTTTTAGGGATATTTAATATTATTATAATATTAATTTTTACCCTTATTTACCGGATTTACCCTTTAACCATAGTAAATAAAATATTTACCGAAGTAATTATTCAAAATGTATAAAAATAAAAGTTACCTATTTAAAAAATTTGGACCTCCTGATTTTAAATATGGAATTATTTTTTCTATATTCAAAACACAGAAGAGGCAGAAATTAATTGCCGTTGTCAAAATAAAAAGTGTGTTTTTAGAAGTAATAACTATCAAAAGATTGGCACTTGCTTATGTCCAGTTTAAATGTAAAATTATGTCCAATGACCAAAATTGGATTAAATGGTGAAAATATAATCTAATTATACTTTAAAATCACTCAAATTCTTAATTTATCACTATTAATTATTTCGATTAAAAAAGTTGTTTTTAATTAAAATTTAGTAATTTTCACTATTCAACAAAATATGAAATTTATCAGAAAGTACAAAAAATTAACCCTAAGATAATTTCAATATTCCGAATCGAAAAATGAAGTCCATTTTGAAAGATAAAATTTATAAAATTTTAAAAAATGGTTATTACTATTCATAACGTCTAGTTTGATTTGTTGTGGTGTGTTAGAACTCGAAGTTGCGTACCACACACACTACTATATTATTCAAAGAGAAGAGTTGGTGGAAGATTTGGGTGTTACATATTATTTATTTTTATAAGTTTTATTTTAGGAAAATTCAGAAAATATCAATTGATTTATGAAGGAATAATTTTATGTTATTTGAAATGACTTTTTGAGCTTCATCACTTTTTCTATAAAATATCTACTTTGGATTTAATTCCATATTCTGATGCCAACATTTGATGTTATAGGTTAGATAAAAATATCACACAAGGAACCTTCTAAAATCGAGGTAAATATTTATTTCTTTGTTTTGTTATTAGAAACATATTTTTTAGTCATTGACTACTAAAGTAGAATACATTACATATGAAAGTTTTTATATTCAAGTTTTATGGATGAAACACACCTTGGTGGGATTCAAATTCAAATTTTATTATGTACCAATTAAATGTGATAATTTAATTTCTATCATTATATAAAAAATTATTATAATCCATTTAAGAACAGAAATTTCTTATTTTTGGAATATTTTGATTAGATATCACACACAATAATATTATGTCTCAAATTCATAAATAATTAAAATAAGGTGGAATATATATCTAGAAACCCATTAATTTAATATTAATTAGTTGTATCAAGAATTATGTTCTATTTTTTTTAAATTATGTTATTTTGTTATGTTTCAATTAACTAATCTAATCCCTCTATTTAATTTCTTGATAGGATATTTTTTTTAAAAAAATTTATGTTTTTTTCTCTATTATATTTTACACATCCCAACATGTAACCTTTATATTAATAGATAAGAATATAAAAATCCTTGTATCAAAACCACTCTCTTATGAATATTTTTATCTCTATCCCTCTCTTCTAAATTATTCAATCCTCAATACTTTAATCCATAAATATATTATCCTCGATCCTGGTTTACAATTTTGGTAATCAAGAAATGTTTTGAAGGTTGATATACTCAAATATATAAGAAATATAAATCCAATAGTGATAAAATATAAGTTATAATAGTCAAAGGGATTGGACTTGTTTGTAATAATGGTAACAATATAGTATTGATGATATTTTTTGGTTTTAAAAAATTTGACTACATATTTAATATGAAGAAGACCATAGTGGTGTTTGTAAAGAATGTTCAAGTGTTTTATAAGAATGATTCGTATCTATTTACATAAACTAGAGTTTTTTTTGTTGAAATTGAAAGGATAATATATTTTCATTTATTATGTGGTGATAGATGAATATATCTACTATTCCGATGAAGGTAAATAGGTCTACAATCATTAATTGGTTTATGTAGATGAGATAAGATCAAAGGTCATCCTAAAATCTCTATTTGGTACTCCTTCTATTTAAAATAAATATAAAAAACACCTAGAACCTAATCAAAGGGTTCTAGTACTATTTTATTTATACTAGAATATCCTAATGGGAGGGTGAATTTAAAAATTTGATATTTCAAGACATCAATTTAATATATCCACCACTGAATAAAATTATAGAATTTTTTTCCAAATATATAATGAACTATACACATTATTGAATTCATACAAAAAATATATAAAATTCAACCCTTGTAAAAGTTTTTTTGCTAATTTTTTTGAAGAAGTAATTAGCACTAAATGTAGCCTAGGGTATAATGCTCTAATAGAATAAAACCCTATATGATGGAATTCTAAAAAACATGGAGCTGATTTGGGATACCTCTAAAAATAAGTTGGTAGTGATGAAAAAAGTGGAGTGTCAAATACGAGGAGATATTTTGCATGAGGAACCCCTATTGCTACTCAGGATTAGAATTATAGGAATGTGAAAACTCTATATGAAGATCCATTTTATGGAGAGAAAACATGGGAGAACTTTATAGAACCTGTTCTAATTTATAAAACTACATTATAACAAGATACTATTAGAATTTAGAGCCTATAAGATAAGAGGGACGGGGATAAACACCCTCTATATGATCATATTGATCCTATTATTATATTTTATACTCATCAGAAGGATGCAATAGACGTATTCAATGCTAAATTTTATTCTACGGAGGTGGATAAAACTGTCAATGATGGTTCAAAAAATGAATTACCTATACCATGTTCTGGATTGGAATATGTTTATATTGTAATAGAATAGTTATAGGCTTAAATAAGTGAATGTTATTATGTATCACTAGTAATGTTATATGAACAAATTTTAACAAGTAAAATCCCAAAAATAATTAGAAAATATAGATTTAAAAACGTTTCTTTAACTTTTGATGACAAAAAACATCCCTATTTTATGGAGGAAGTGGAATATTGTTGACAATATTTCAATAAAAATGAATCTAAATATAATTTCGAACAGATAATGATTAAAAAAATCAGTTGGAGTGTTTAATAAATTATAGAATGTAAAAGGAGATATATCTGATTTTATGTATGAGATTAAGAAAATGATATTTTAGTTAAGGCTATAAAATAAAATTCCATTTCAAAAACTGATTTAGATTCCATGAAGATGGTAATGGTTCTTAAATCAGAACTAAATGTCCTGAAATAAGGGATGTTGTGAAAATATTATCTTGATATTATAATGAAAATGATTAAATCACAATTTGAGAATATAAAGTGGTTTTTTATTTCTCAATAAAATCAAGTCTCTAATATGGACGTTGATTGGTTAAAAGACTTTCTAAAAGTCTAATATGCAACACCAAGAGCTATGAATCCTATGAATATAGGTTCACCTAGACTAATATCTTGTCCAAAACATTTTTAGGATAATTTTATTTCTATTTTATTAGTCTTAGATGAACAAAAAATATTGTATTAATGTAGTGAAACTCTATGAAATAAAGAACATTTCTAGTGGTAGAATGTGATTTTTTTTATGAAATCAAGGATGCAAGTTTTAGTTTCAAAGGTGGAATAAATAGTTTTTAAATTCTTGATCTATGATTAATTTTTTCATCGAGTAATTTAATAGATCCTTGAATAAAAAATACCTGGATAAATATATATATCCTCTAAGAATGATATCAAAAATATATAATAGCAGGATCCTACACTAATTGAAAACTTTGGGATCTTGTTTGACAATGTCAATTAGATCTATATAGGGGTTGAGAATTCCATTACTTCATAACTGAAATAATTGGATTATAAATCCTTATATTATTATTAATAACTTCATGATCCTTTTGATATACAGTGGGGAATTTATAAAGGAAAATAAGTGGATATTTCTAAATAATCATAACAAGGAACTATCTAAAATGTCTCTATTAATGTATTTCGAATGATTTATAGGAAGTGTTGAGGATATTTATATCCTAGTGTGAAAATATGTTAGAATTTTTAGTATATATTCTAGTTTGTTGACAAAAAATTATCATGAATACATTATAATTTTTTACTTATATAGATAATATATCTTCATGATAATAGATTTATATAATGATTCAATCTTTTAGATTTGAGGTTGATGATCTCCAGGTAATGCACTAGACCAAAAATATAATACACCAAAGATTAAGTTACAAGGAATATTGTATCCATCCAACTTCTATAATAATGAAAATAATAAGGTTTTTGAGGATGTTGGAACAAACATTCCACTTGGTTTATCTACCAAGATCCCTTTCTTTACTATTTTATAGTATAATGATGATAAATATATATAAAGATATATAAATTTTATGGATGGTATAAGGAATATAAAAGTGATATAGGGATTTTTTCAGAGGAGATACATTTTAGATTATGACTTTTGGTTAACTTCAATCTCTAGGTGATTCAATCCCAACTACTCATGAACCAGGATCTTATTTATATGTTTAATATAGCAATCCAACTCATTAAACTAAAACAATTGGATTTTATCCTTCGACCAACCCTAATCTTAATCATAGATATCAATCAGTCTTATTATATAAATTTTTGTGTCTTCTGAATAATGATTCCTATTATTCTATACAAAATAGTTAAATATTATTATTCAATTATCTATCCTTGAACATTTTCTGTAGATTTATGAATCATTAATGAGTTTCTTCTATTAATATGTTCATATACACATATTCTAAATCCTATATATTTCAATACATTATATTATCATACTATTCTAATTTAAATTTTATATATTGAATATGTTATATCTGAATCCATTAACTCACATATTGAAATTACATGATGGGATAATATTAGAGTAAATATAGAAATTTATATCTGATTCTAACCTATTCACCCTACTATATTGATGGTTACTTAAAAATTATTATTTAGTGATAAAAATATCTAATAATAACTTACAAAAAATTATATGATTTTGAAATATTTTTTGGGTGAAACCTGTAAATTTTATATTAATTTCTTCTATCTTATCTGATTATCCAAATTTGGAGTATTTCATGACATACTAATTTTATTCCTACATATCTTTTTTAATCCTATTTTCAGATACTAAATAAACCATAATTTTGTATTAATGAATTTGTTGAAGCCTAAACATTAGTGGTATAAATTTTAAAATATTTTTTATAAGATATTTTTAACATTGATGAATAAATTTCTATATGATTCAATAACATAAGATCAAGTCAAACATTCTATATAAAGTCTTATGAAATTCTATTTAATTGATATTTATTTAAATCTTGAATCTATATAAAGTGTTTAAGTCTTATTTCAATGTTTTGTGTTGTAATCAATGACATATAGTGATGAATTATGACCAAAAGGGAAGATATATGACGAATCATTATAATAAAAATGAAGGATTATGAATAGTATTAAATATTTATAACAAATTTATATAACATACATGAAATTTTTCTATAATATACATTATCAAGCACTCCAGGATCCATTTATAAAATGAAATATTTACATTTCTAGATAATTTGATGATAAATGTGACCCAATTTTGTTCTCCAAAATAAAAATAAAAATATTGGAATCGTTAAATTCCAGAGGAACGTTTAGGATAAAAGTTTTATGGAATTATGACAAACACAATAAAAAAAATCATAAATGTCAACATAATATCAAAATTTTCCACAAAAAATGTGTCTTATATGGAACACATTATTCATTAAAATTTACATAATTATCTATTGCTTTGAAATTGTTTACGTCTTCAAACATCAGTATTGACTGTGAAAAATCATTTTAAATCATTAGGTGATAAAACAATCTTATTGAGGTGCATATATAAAAAATAATAAAAACTCATTACTCCTTTTGAAAACCATGAGATATTATATAAGAGTGTTTACATTTAAAATAATAAACATTGATCTAAAATAATAATTTACATGAACATAGAATAATCCTTACCCCCCAATGATATTGATTAAAATATTTTCAATAAATCAAAAATGAAAAATCATAATCATTAGGGTTTCTTAGAAAACAAGAAATCATGTTAATTTTTTTTAGAAAAACATGATTTTTTTACATTAATTTGAATAATAATTTCACTAAAAAAAGATAATTATCTTAAAATATAAAATAAAAACATTTCCATGAAATAGAATTTTAAAGTACATAAAATTCCAGTAGGTTCTTTGGTAAATCTACCTCAAAGAACCCTTACATGAACTTTTATAAATCGAATCACCTACTTGGTTAATGCTAACATAATTATCTATGGAACATAATCATTACCCAATGAATTAGAGAGCTATATTGGGATCATGCTCCATCATAATCAATATTCCAATACCATGACATACATAAAACACTTAAAAAGTTTCATTTATATCATAAAACACATAATAATTTTGTTTTTTAAACCATATGTAAAACTCTTTCCTTTTTCACATAATCATGTGTAGAAATATCCTATTTCATAAAAAGGCTTAAAATTTTAAAATTTCCAAAATAATTGTAAGTTAAACATACATTTGAATACCATAAAATAGTGTATGGGAATATTATTATAAATTAAAGGACTTGATGGTGGTGAATCCCACTGATGTCATATAAATTAAACAACATTATCTATGCACTTTAGTAAAGAAGTCAAACATTCCACATGAAATATAAAAAACATTTCATTTGAAGACCTTTTTTTGAAATTAAAATCATTTGTAAAATATCATTTTATATTCATTTATATAAATACTTACATATGAATAAAAAATATGGATTTGTATAAAAATTTATAGAATGAATTCATCTAGGGATTATAAAACTATGATTTTTGATAGAATATCCCATAACTCATCTCCCAACATTCCACACACATTCTATAATTCGAAAAAATGGAAAAATTTTATTCATTTACATTATTAAGGAATATTTTTATTGTTTATTACAATATGAAAATGTCATTTTTTTCACTTATTACCTTTTATTATATAGTTACTAAATTGATTAATTTCAAGTCTGATGTTTCGAGGATGTTCAGTTCATAATCCTCAAAACAACATTAATAGGATGAACGTGATCAAAGGGTTCATTATTTCATCATCAATATAATAATTATCAGGAAATAAATATATTTTTTATATATTAAATTGATTTTTTTTAAATTCATGAAAATATGTAATATAAAATGAAGTACGTAATCTCGTAAGGTGGTAGATCATGTATACAGATAAGAAAAATATTTATTTTCAATTAAGGAAAAATATGAAAGAAAAAAGGTATTATATCTCTAAAATAATAAGAATATTATAAAAATAAAATAAATTTATTTAATAAATCTTCATGAAAATCCATACAAAGTTGGTTTTGATGAAAAAATTACATCGGTATGTGGAGGAGGTAGTCTGTAAATGGGCACATGCAATGATAGAATTTTTAATCATTGGAACAAAATGAATATAGATTTTATAATATTTTTAAATAATAATAATTATTTATTTAATGACATATATATATTAAATACAATTCAATAAACATAAATTAAATAAGGTTACAAAAAACAAATCACTGCACTTGTGGATGTGGTTGCCCATACATATAGACAAATTATATTTTCATTCCCCATATGATTGAAAAAGAGAGTAATTTGTTTATTTAATAAATATAAAAAAAGTATATTCTTATGGAATAAGAATATGAAAATATATTATAATGGTTAGGAAATAAATGAATGAGGCTAAATAAAAATTAAAATGGTAACACAAGGTTAGGATGATTACATCCATTTAAATAATCTCCATTGGATCTCTCCTAAACTACTATAGAGATCATATTATAACAAGAAAATAACTATATATTGATGAAAAAGAATTTAATTAGTGGTTTTTGGTTGTTTTGGTCGAGTAAAGTGGCTCAATAAGAGTGAAGAATATAGGATATGTGGTGTCCTTATATAATAGAGGAGATGTGTCTCCCTTTTAATTTCATAAACTATAAAATTAAAGTAAATTGATTTCTGAGTTATTTTGAAAACTTCCTATATTTAGAATATATGATGGATTTAACTCTAAATATAATCATTGATGAAAATTTATATGAGTGATGAGATTTTTTAAAACTTATTTATAAATTTTAACCTTACATTAACTCTTTTAATGAATATCATAATAACATTGTTTTATCTTATTTACAGGTCAATAAAGTTACAATAAAAGGTTAAGTGAAACATAATTAGAAAATTATTGATATTTCTAACCAAATCACTTTCAATTTTCCAATTTTTTTGTTTTAATCATTTTCTAATAATTTAATAAGAAAATATTTAATATAAAATAATATTAAATCCTCTTTGATGATTATTTTCATTATTGAATTTTAAAAAAAAATACCCTGACAATTATTTAAATAGAACATATATTTTTAGCACAACATGAATAAATTATATTTGTCTAAAAAATTCTTGTAACAACATAAATCTCCCAAGTAAATATAACTTTATATGTTTTTAATGTTGCTTAATTGATTTATATACTACAAGTACAAGTACTCTGTTATTGTTATGTAATCATTTAAGGTAATTATTTCATAAATAAAAATTATAAATAAATTACTATAATCAAAAAATTATTAATATTCACAATAAACTTTTCATATCATTTATTAGTTAATTTTATCCAGGTCAATAAATATTATAAATACATAGAGTATTAAAGATAAATTTTTGAATTTTTCATTATATAAAATAATATAAAGGCCTTTAAAAAGGGAAAATTAAACCAAAATGACTTTTTTGGAATATGTTAAGGTTTAAATTGTACTAAACTAATCTTATTTAATATAAGAAATTGTATGGATGATCTTGGAGCATTATTTCATTATTTTTACATGGTTCTACCCATTTTACCCAATTTATGGTGACAACATTCTTACCAACAATGCTATTCACAATGACAAAAAATAAAGATGATATATTTACAAAATTTAGAAATTTTCATTCCATATATGGAATTAATTTTATTAACTTTAATCTAAATAATTGGTAGAAATTTTATTTCAAATAAAATCACAAAGCGTGATGATAAAAAATTTCCTAGATAAATGTATTTTTATGTGGAAAAATGTTTTAATAAGAAAATTAATAATAATATGAATTATGGGGGAATTATTTTTTTTATGATTATAAAAATTTATATAATTAAATATTACATCAATTAAAAAAATACTTTGTAAATACATGAATGGAAAAGATATTTTTCTATAAAATCATTTTTTTAATATTAATAAAAAATTATTCTTAAAAAAATCAAAAAAATTCATCATATGATAAAATTACTATAATGATTTAAAAAATGATATAATTTTTAAAAATTTATGTTTCTAAAATTTGGAGAAACAAATTATAATATTCATTCCAATAAACTAATAAAAATAAATTTTAAAGATCATATATTATAGAATTATATAATGAATCCATTAATTTTTTTTATTTCCAAGTAATTAATAAACATGTTTATTGAGTTTGACCTTTATATATATATATATTTCATAATTTATTTACTTCTATTAAAAATCACTAATTCAATGGCTATATTATAACGATCATATTAGAAATTAATATTTTGAGGTCATTAAAGCTCTGTGTTGAGTTCATTGTACCCTATGGAATATATTCTTATTTTAAAAAAAATTTGTATTAAATTAAACCCCTCGATGAAAATTCAATATCAATATTTTATCTCACTTATAATATAGTGGTTTTAAGTTATATTTTTGATATCAATTAAATGGAGTGGATAATAAAACATACGATCAAGAAAAGAAAATATTTCTATAATTTTTTTAAACAAATATCTTCATTGAAAACTCTCATCTTAAAAAAGGATACCTAAACACCATTTTTTAAAATAAAATAAAAATGTTATTGAAATATCTAATAAATCATAGTCGTTTTCCCAAATTAATAGAACATTAAAGTGTAATGAATTTATATACTTCAAATGAAGAACAATTTAATAGGAAATGTTATAATATTTTTGAGGAGATATGGGGCCATCAATTCCTTAGAAATGATAGTAAACAGATAACATTTTTATTTCATGATTTATTTACTAGAGTTGCTGGACTATTTTAACATCTAGATAAAAATAATTATAAAATATACTTACATCACTTTTTTATATTTAATATGATTAAATTCATTATTTTTTTTGTTCTTCAACCAATTTCAACTTATTTCACATCTTTTCTTCAAGGAAATGAATATTCTACATGGAATTTCAATTCTTAATGAATGACATACATCTTCAAATGAATAAAATGATCCAATAAATGATAAATAGTTATTCATATGATCATTATAAATTTAAATAATATAAAATGGTTTTCACATGGTTAGATAATACCTGATACAAAAAATACTACATTAGTCCAAGAAGACTATATAATACAACCCAAATTTAAACAAAAAATATTTCCTAAATAACTAGATGAAAAATATTTCAAAAATATTTTTCAATAAGTTTAAAACCAAAAAATAAGATTTACTTGTTCACATATTCTTTTGAGATCAATTTAACACTAATCTGTAAAAATAATTAGTCACATATAAAGACATATACCTAAAATTTATTATGTTCTAATTATATAATCTCTAAAATATTCTAATATTTTCCTATTAACAAACTAAGTCACTAAATATGGAAAAAATCATACATACTTCTTGATGAAAATTTAATATTTACACCTCATTGAAAATACAATCTTAATTAATATTATTTATAGTTACCTTAATATTATAATGTTATAAAGAAGTTAAATTCTAGAAAAATATTATGAATCATAGAAAAAAAATTAATACAATCATTATATATATGATAAAAATTTATTTCCAAAATTGGATAACACTTATATCCCAATGAATCACAATTACCTTATTATCAAAGATCATTTTAACCCTAAATGTCATCAATACCTTTTAAATTATGTACAAAAAATATAATAGAATTATTTAAAAAATAACCTTTTCATGAACACACATGTTAATATTAAGGTCTATGTATACCTCAAACATTTATCAAAACACAATAAATGTATCCCAATGTATCATTAATCACCTTTGAATCTATTAACTTAAAACCTCAAAAGGGGTGTTTATGAATTTAGTCATATGATTGAAATTAAACTTATAAACCCATGATTATATATGTAACTATAAAGTTAAAATCACATGAAACTACCATATTATCTAACATTATCTAAAACATTAATTATTTCTAGCTATGACAACCCCAAAATCTCACTCCCAGATCTGATGCTAAAATGATAATATTTACATATTTGGATTTGATTCCAATAATCATGATCCAATTTCTTCCATTATAAAGACACAATTTAATTGTTCATGGAATCCTTCATATATGAAACTATGAATTTAATAAAATATTATCATTTATAATGAATTTTAAAAAGAATATGAAAATGTGGTATGAGGAAACCCAAGATTAGTAAGGTATAAATACATAAAATAAAAGAAACATGTTGGTCCACGTCAATCCTTTGAGATTATCTACATGACATTTATCCATCATAATAATTCATATTGAGCTGAAATATTTATTTACAAATACATTAAATAGAAATTACTTCCAAATGGTTTTTATATAACAATCTATAAGAAATCATAAATGAAAAATTATAATCATGAGGTATACTTAAAAACCATGAGAATCCTTGAAAAACATTTCTTACACACATACATTTTAATTGTAAAGGGGATAATAATTATCATAAAATATGAAATAAAAGGATTTAGATGAAAATTAATTATTATGAAGGGAAATTTTATTTGGGTTCTTTGAGAAATATTCTTTATAAGAATCTTATAAGAACACATAAAAATTTAATAACAAACTCAGTTAATTCAATTATAATTCTCTGGAGAACGTAATCCCTAACCAATGCATTAAAGATATATATTAGGTATACCCATAATCATAAATGATTTAAAAGGACCATAACATACATGAAACCAATAAAATCATACAGTTTCAACATCAAAAATAAAAAAATATTCATTAGAACCAATTAGTAAAACACATTCCATTTTTATATTATCATAACACAAAATTACCCTTTTAACTGAAAACTCATAAAAATAAAATATTTCTAAAACTAAAAGGAATATATATTTTATTTAAAAAAATGGTATGATATGATTAATATAAATTAATGGAAAGGATAGTGATAAACTCTTCCGATGTCATATATTTTTTAATATTAATTCTTTTTCACTTTGGTAAGAAAAGAAAAATATTCCTCAAGAAATAATCATATATATTAATTTTGAAGTCCTTTGGGAAAAAAATTAATGCATAGGTAAAATGAAATTTTTAATTCATTTAATTATGTGTTTACACATCTTTAAAACAAAATTTACATGAAGGAAAAAGTATTGAATGAAATCATTAATACATTATAAAACTACGTTTTAATATAGAATATCTTTTAACTTATCTCCAAAATTTTAATGTACATTCATTGACTCTTTTATAATGAACATATATAAATTATTTACTTTATTAAGATAATTTTTATGGATTAATACCTTAACATAATATCTTTGATTTCATTTATTAAATTGTATTATATTGTTACTAAATCTATTAAGTTCACCTCATAAGTCTTTAGGACGTTCTTTTACAAACCCCAAAATAACTTCGACGAGTTAGACTTGGTCAAAGAGTTAATTCATACATAATCACTAGAATAATAAAAATAATTAAATAATAATATTTTTTAATGAATCTAATTTAAAATTATATAGAAAAATTAAAACTAGTCAAAATAATATATATTAGCTCGTGAGATGGCATGTCTAATATACACACCAACGATGTTTTTAATTTCATTATATAGAGCATAAAGAAAAAAATAAAATATTCTATTTAAATTATCATTATAATTTAATAAACCTAAAATATATTCACTAAATCCATCTTCATGATGAGTCATGATTCGAGGTTTTGAAAAACATTTTACGTCAGTACATGGTGAAAGCAGTGCGTGTCTATGAACCTATGATGATTTCATTTTTAACAATTTGAATGGTATGAATATAAATGATATAACAAATTACCAAAAGTATAATTATTTCATGAAAATAATATATTAAAATTAAATCCATTATAATATCTATCCATAAAATACAGTTATGAAAAAGGAAAGACATCACTTCACTGAGGTGGTAGTTCGAATGTATGCACGAACGATGTCTTCATTCCCCATATAATGGAAAATGAGATAAATAATATAATTTAATTAAGATAATAACTTATCCACGTATGGGTTATACTAAGTATATAATATTTTAATGTTTATTATAGAATTTTTTGAGGATGGAGATGAAGTAAAATGAAAACATTCTGTTAGGTTGATTACCTCATCATTGATGAACGTGC
Organism: Viscum album; assembly: GCA_963277665.1. Lineage (NCBI taxonomy): Eukaryota > Viridiplantae > Streptophyta > Magnoliopsida > Santalales > Viscaceae > Viscum > Viscum album. Next base: position 102,702,869 of record OY728159.1, read on the forward strand.
ATAGATATCTCCTTAACCACCCAGGATATGGTATTTTATGAATAGAATGACCTCTAGAATGTATATAATTAAGTTAATAAGATTTTTTGTTTGTAATTCATTGAGATAAGTGTCTTAATATGTGTGTGTAAGAGATGAGTTGTGTTTCATTATATAATAGAGGAGAGTATCACCCTTTGAATTTCCTAAATTATTAAATTACAATAAATTAATTTTAATATTTATTTCGAATAGAATTAAAATAATTTTAATTTTAGAAATATATAATTTGAAATCCGATAATTAAATTAATTTTTTATAAGTTTAGGTAATTTTTTAACCACTATACCACATTTTTTAACTTCCATTAACCCTTTTAATGATTGCAATGATATAATGTTATTTATATTTAAGGGAACAGAAAGATACTATAAAATAAATTATGAACCATAAGTGTATAATTATTGATAATATATATCAAATCACTTTTAACTGAACAAATATAATATTTTTATAAATTTTTAATCATTATAAAATATATTATTTAACTTGAAATACAATTTTAGTTATTTTATGGGCTATTATTATAAGTGACATTACTAAAAATAAGAATAAAATTATGTTATTTAATGTAAACATTTAAACATTAGTAATAAATTTTATTTTTCAACATAATTTATGTAACAAAATAAATCACTAAAAAATACATGACATGTTTTTAAAATCATTTACATTAGTTTTAAAAGCCATTCCCAAGAACAATATGAATATTGTGTAAAAATTTAAGATAATTATTTCATCAATTAAAATTAGAAATAAATTTCCAGCATAAAAATATTAATCAAATTAAAAACAAAAATTTATAACTATTCAACGTTTTTTTAACCATGCTCCAAAATATTATTTATATTTAAATTAAGACTGATGTAATTAAAATATTCCTTCACATAAAATAATATAATGTATTTATTAAGGAACAATTGCACCAAAATGACATATTATAGAATATTTGATGGGGATCGTTGCATTTCACAGATATAGTGAATTATATGATTGTGTAGGGAAGATTTTATAGCCATATTTCAAATTATAAACCATATTTTACCAATTTTATCCTTACTGTGGTTAAAAGTTTGTTACTAAAGTTACTATTTCTGAACAAAAATAATATTTACATAATTTAAAATTTTGGAATATTTGGTTAAATATATGGAACTCAATTTAATAAATTTTATCAATATAAGTCAAATAAATTACTAATAGATTACACATAAAACATACCAAAAAACTTATTTTCCAAAAAATACATTTTTATGTGAATTTTTTTTATTCTAAAATTTAGCATAATTTAGATTACGGAGACATTAATTAGATCGTTAATAATAAAACTGATTTATGAAAATTTAAAATCCATTAAAAATAAATCTATAATTTGTAAATACTTGGATAGAAAATAAATATTTCTTTAATACCTATATTTTTTCACCATTCACTGAGAAATTAATCATTTTAGAAAAATAAAAAACACTATCCTAAGATAATATTTTTATTATGATTTAAAATATGATATATTTTTTTAAAAATGAAATTTTAAAAAGGAGAATTAATGTAATATAATATGTTCACACAAAAGTAAATCAATACATTTTTTAATTAAAAAATATTTTTGATGTTTAAAAAAATTTCTTTAAAAATTATATTATTATTTCATAAGAATTTTTCAGTAAATTTTACTTGAGTATGGAATATATATAAATATATTTTTTTATAATGAAATTATTCCTATTTATTCTTTAAAATTAAAGGTCTAGGTTATAAAAGTAATAGTAAATTATAATTTGTTGAGGTTATTAATGATCGATGTTGCCTGTCACATATGGTAGAGCACATTGAATTATTTTAAAATCTAAAGGTGTTACACTTAAAATAAGGAATTATGATCTTAAAAAAGCCATAAAGTAATACTAATTTAATAAAATCAAACTAATTTATACTATTTGAGTGAATTCATACTATTGGAGTAATTTATTATTATCTAAAGGCAAGTATTTCGAATATAGGACATGTCATATGATCATAGGATAAGTCATACAATTAAGATAAATTAATATTTTTAAGAATTATATAGAATAAAAATTAATATTAAAGATAAAAAAAATGTAGGGAATACTAATGAAGATAAATCCATATGAAAATGTGTATCTTTTCTAAATTTTATTACATTTTTTATGAACAAAATAATGTTGGTGTATTTAGAGAGAATTCATTTCATTAATAAGTTTTATTAAAAGTGGAGATATAAGAATAAGGAATGACCAATCTAATTGAAGAATATATTTAAATGAAATCATATAGTTTTAAGGAATAATGAAGATGTACTCAATCATTACATTCGTTTTTTATAATTTCATAAAAAGTGTCGCAAGAGAAGGAAAAAGATATTTTTTTTAATATTTTATATTTTACCCCTAAAAATTGCATTAAAGTGGAATTATTTTAATACAAAAAAATAAGTACTAACACTTTGAATAAATAATTTACACATAATCAATTTTTCTATTATCACTCCTACTATGTGACAAAAAATGAAAAACTTTTCCTACTTTTATTAAATCTAAATATCATCTTGGAAACATTATGTTCATTTAGAGGAACTTAAATCTTTAATAATTAATTATATGTGTTCAATTATATATTGTTAGTTTTAAATGCAAATATCTCTAGAATCTTTTTATTTATTCTATAAATATTTTCAGTACTAATTTATCATCCTTGTACTAAGTGTAGATAAGATTATGAATAAGTCTTATGAAGGAAGATGCTAGTTGAATGCTCTTAGATAGTTTTACCATGTGAAAACACTTTCACTTTGTTGAGAAGCATAAAGGAAAAAAGATGGTTGAGTAAATGTTACAAACTCTCATTTATTATTCGTGGAGTGGATTAGGGGAAGTTTCACATTTCTTAAACATCTATAAATTATTTTTATCTTATTATTTCATTAATATTTTATTTTCTATTTCTTATCTAATATAATATATATAGATAGTTTCGTTTTACAATATAAATATTGTTATTTTTTTTGTGAAAAATGTTAATAAACTCGATTGACCTCCCCTCTTGTGTGACTTTGAATGTACTAAAAGGGAAAAAAATAAATATTTATATGATTATAAGTAATTATTATTTCAATATATATTATTAATCATACGGGAAAATAAATTTTTAAGTATTTTTGGGTTTCTATTAATCCAATTCCGAGGAGAAATCCAAGGAAATCTATGAAAAAACTTATTTTTGAATGGGCCCAATCACCTCCATATCACCCCAGAACCATGAGGGACCATTAAGGAGATAGTAGAATATAATGAATGAAGTATTATTTAATATGATAATTTTATTGTTGAATTTTTGATAGATTATTTAATCTAAAATTTATCTTAATCATTTATACTGAAAAGGGTTGAGCGATATGCCAAATATACCGATGGAATTAGACATTCATGGATTAAACTAACCTTTTTTATAATTTACCAATATAATATGTAAAGTTTGTGTGTAATGAATAAATAAAAGCTGAAATTTTTTTAGTGGGGTTGAAATTGAATAATTATTCATAATTTATCATTGTTTATTTGGATTTTCATGCCAATAAAGATGATAAATTTGTGATTTAAAGGGGAATATTGATGTGAAACCTAGTGAAGGTGGTTTCACAAATTCTGAATGTAGAGAAAGAGTCTCTTCTAGTAGAAAAAAGTGAAAGACAAAAAACTTTTGGATGTGAAGTGAAAAACCTCTTAGGCATAGCATGATGGTGGGGTTTTCCCCTACTCATGGTAGAATTCATGTATTTTATTTCCATTTAAGAAATACAACTATAAAATTGTCTTATTGAAACAAGGAAATTTGTTGGAAATATGGATTTTTACTGTGGTCATATTCTACCACCATTTTCTTGGAACGAATGTGTAATAACTCAAATTTAATGAAGGTATGGACTATATTTTATTCCTTTTCCATAAATTGACCCATGGAACATGTCATGTGGTCTATTGTATCTCCTAAGAAGAAATTAGTTTTTTTAATGGTTCAGTGGGATTTTGAAAAGTAATTCATCGTGCCATGGCATAATGTATAAAGTTAAAAATAATTGAATGGATTAAAAGGAATAAAAATAAGCTTAAATAAATCAAGTGAAATTAAAAGGGATTAAAAAAATAAAATTAAAAGTGTTTAGTGAAAAAATAAAAATAATTAAAAATTGGTTTAACCAATTATTATTACTATTTTCTTTTATCCTTCTATAATTATTATTTTTTTATTTTATTTTTTTATCCTTTTATTTTTCTTCTTTTTAATCTCAATTATTTTTTTCTTTCTTTCTTTTTTCCCCTCCCATATCATTACTCTCCCAATATGCATCACCCCCTCCTCTCTAGGTGGTGAGTCACCTCTATCACAACCTCAGAAGCCTGGCTCACCTCCATCACTTTTCTTTATTCAATGCTGTCGGAATTGATATGAGGAAATCGGTATGGATAATAATCCTCATAAAGATTCATTGGGTTTCATCCACACTCCACCACACAATATGCCACAAAATGTTTTTACCCAAAATAGTGGTTTTTCTTAAATCATTTAATTTTTTCCATTTTATATCATATAAAAGGTTTTTTTGGGTACGAGATATATGATGAAAATGAGGTAAGGATTACTTATTCATTCCTTTCATTTTTTTATTCAATTTCTATCTTTGTATCGATCATCGATAACTACCGATGAATCCCCAATAATTGATATTAATTTTATTTAAATTGATTTCCTTAATCCTTATAACCTTTGTTTATGGTGAACTCATTCTTAGGATGTTTCCCTATCTTTGTACACATATTTGGGTGATCCGACATAACTGACCAATTTAACATTGGCTTTGGGTCATTAAATTATCAATTAAATGTCCATGTGAGATAATATGGGTTCATGTATTAAATTAAATAAATTATTTAGAATGAATCATAAACCATTAATTTTTATTCCTTTGATATTGTTTTCCAAAATAAAATTCTATAGGACTTTGTGTGATTTAAAATTATTAAATTTCATTGCCACTATGTTCACTAATAAGTGTAGTTCTATTTAATATTGTGTTATTATTTGTAGTCGTGACAGTTGTGATTCAATAATTAGTAAGCATTGTATTAAATAGTTAATTAGATGGATGGTATTAGAAATTCCACATTGTGATATATATATATATATATATACATATATGACTATCTTTTCGTTTTAAATGAATTCAGGTCAGGGGAGAATGAATGTTTAATATTAAGAACCCACAATTGGGCTCTCTATACTCAATATATAACCACAAAACATTTTGGGAAAGTTTTTTTAGGCTCTCTAGGAACAAGGTTTCCATAGTTTTTTTACCATACTATTGGGTAACACTGGTTCCCTAAGGAAAAATTGAGGATGAACCCTTTAAAAACAAGGATACACCAAGACTCGACTGATATTCCGTCCCTTATGTGTGATACCTGGGACAGGCTCATGGTTACCATCCATAAGTGATTTGTGGGCTTTTGAAAGAATCATTGTGGACATGCTCCTGGCATTGGATATAATTGAATGGATGTACCATATTGATACCTTTAGTAAGAGTTCATACTCCACCAATGAAAATTTTATTAATGATATAAATTCTTGATATGATTTTATTGATACTCTATAATGTTTATTTATGCTTCATGGTACTCCTATTGTGCATTTAGTGCACCTAGTTTAACATATGGATTAGACCCCTAGCCAAAGCAATAGCTTGGAGGTATTCCTTTTTCTTTGGTTCATCGCTTTACTATGGAATTGATATTTATATACACTCTTCGATACGAGGTATCTTATTCAGAAATCTAGCTTAGGATAAAATAAGTGGTATGGTATGGGTGTCTTCATGAGAAACCAGACCAATTTGGAGTTATTTTATTTATTTATTTATGTTTCTTGCATTTTTTATATTTATATGGAACATTAGTTTTTATGTACATCACAAAATTGAATGGTCTATACATTGTGGGTGCTAACCTATTGAGATTATATATCGCACACATCTCGAGTGTTGTTTTGTACCCAAGTAGACATTATCTTCATAGGTATGGATTCAAGGAAGTGTTCTACTTTAGATTCTTGACTTCTTTGCTATTTTGGATGGAACATGGTTGTAAAGGACCAATCCTATGCTCTAGTTGCCATTTTATAGTTTCTATTTTGTGTTTTTGTAATTTTTTAGCATACATTCTATACTTGTACATCATACCCAGGACCTTTTATTTTTTTACTTTTGGAAATATACATTGATATCATCGTGGTATCTGTTATGACTATTCAGCTTTCACATTTATTTTTTATTTTATTGGGTCATTTATCTACTTCTTATGTTGTATACTATTTCTCTATGCTTATGCTATTTTTTATGTATTAGTTACCTCAGTGAATTACCTTATCCTATGATGGAATTGTCTCCCCACAGACTTACCCAAGTACCTCAGTGCTAGTCAGAAACCTCTAGCATTTGGGGAGATGTACATGAGGTCTTATGGACCACCATTTCCAGACCCAATTCATTGGTACTTTGAGAGGGATCCCAAAAAGTGGAATCATAGGGTATATTTTCCTTCTATAATACTATTTGGGTTATCTTGGAGACTAGGACAAAGGAATTTGGACATTTCCCTATCCTTGGATTTACCTAACCCATGTAAATTGAAAACCCAAATTTCATGAGTTGAGATTTCAGTTATTGAATATTCCATTTAATGTTGATAAGAATTTACCATTGGGTAACACAATTTCTTTATGACATTGTTCGAATTATTATGATTGAGATGATGATTTTGTCAATTTCAGCCTGATGATATGAGGGAATTTCATTAACATGCATCATATTAGGCACCATAGGGATTAAAATGACATGAATATTTCCATTCCATATATTTTTTTCTTTAATTTCACTATTTTCATGTGATTTTTGTTGTGTTTCATTGTGATATCTTGTAGTATTATCTGGTTATAAATATAAATTATTTATATGTCTTAGGGTTCATTGTAAGACCTCTTATCATTATATCTATACCCAGATCTTGAAGATGGTTTCCTGTTGTGTAAAACGCAGATGCAGGGCATGTACGTACCCTCTTTACTTTCATTCCTATCCTATTATTCCATGTTTCTTGAGGAATTTTACCTTCCCTTTTCTTTACTACTCCTTTACTTGTTTTCCTCTTCTATAATAAAATATAGTATAAGGTGATAATTTATAAATTATAGGGCAATGATTCCACAATTTTGTCATATAGTACGCTAGGAGAGTATTGATGAATACATTGAAGAGTTGTTGTGTCTAAAACAAACTATAATGATTCTTATAGAACCCTCGGTTTTGTCTCCTTAGTGCCTCACATGTAACCTCCTCCTGATCTTCCATTGGGTGTTGACGCGAAATTCATGGATAATCTTCTCAGGTTCATATAGTTAGTTCAGAGTGTTCCTAGGCCTGCCTTGACTATGGAAGAGAATTCATGGGACTTTATATGGTATAATCCTATCAATTTCTCAATGGATGGTTGTCCGAATGAAACGGAGTCATTGATATATGCCAAGAAATCCATCTTCAACCATCTATAGATTATTTCAGAGTGGAGGCTAAAACATCCTATCATTATGCTTCTTGAATTCTCCATGAATTGGTGGGATGGAATTTTATCAGAAATCCAACCCCAATACAATGGTTTGGATAGATATCCAAAAATATTTCTATGACCACTTCTTCCCGCATACACTGAGAAAAGGTTTTTCTAGAGAGTTCTTACATCTTCATCTTGGATCTATGACAATGTTTGTGTATTTTACTCATTTCACCAAGCTCTAGTTTTTTTCCATCTTTAAACAATGAAGCACATATGACTGTGAGATGATTTTTGGATGAACATAGATATTTTATCCAATCATATTTTAACTTCTTTCAATTTTCAACCATTATAGATATCATGAATCATGCCATAATTACAAAATAGAATCTCAAGGAATCTGATCTTGTGAGCTTGGTTGGTTCAGTTTAGAAGAAGGGAAATGTTTTTAGGTAGTAAAAAGATACATTTTTATGTTGCATTAGGGGGGTGGATTATATCCAAATGAAATGTACTGATAGAACTATAATATTTCATCAGTGTGGTAGAATCATACATAAGAAGCCCCTGTGAACAAGGAACCCAATAAAGTGTCATGCTTGTAGAAATTTGCACTATCTTTAGCATTTATATCATTATTTTACTTCAATATCCAATAGTAAAAGGTACATGCCAGTTCCTCAATTAGTTATGGGATCCATAAATCCACTCAAGGCTAGGAGTTCATTTTCTAGCAGCCAATCTGCTCGAGGCAGTGGTGGTCGTGGATGAAGAATCATTGTACAAGAACACCAAAGGTAGTAGAGTGGACTAGCACATGCTACTCAGGCAGCATATTAGGGTCAAGGATCAGGCCATATGTATGCATTGTATCCTTTTATAGTGTAGAAGAATCCATGTCCCTCTAGGGTTAGAGGTACTATCCTTGTATCATCGACTATAGTTTTCTTCCTTTTTGAAAATGGCGCTTCACACAATTTTATATCTAATAACACTTTTGAGAGTTTGGGTCTTGATATAGATTAATTTTACTACATTATGTCTATAGACACTCCTTTGGGGGTTAGAAAATAGGTCATATCCCAATTCCAGGAGTGTCACCTTGAGATAGGTAGGTACAATGTCTTCAGGAATTTTGTTTTCTTTCACCTGACCAGATTTGATTTCTATATCAGTATGGACTGGATCATTATTTATCATGATCAAGTGGATCACTATTGTTACTGAGTTTATTTTACAACACCTACGTTAAACATCTATATACTCAAGTAAAAATGGGATATCCATAGAGATCATGTTGGACCTAAACATTTTGGGCTGGGTAGAGTGACCACTCAACAAACAAGTATTTTTATAAGTTATCAAGGAACAAAGTTAGTAGAATTCCCTCCCACTTTGGATCATTTTAGGGATTTATTTCTTGATGATTTCCCAATATTACGTCATGTGAGGGAAGTTGAATTCACTATCAATCTAGTTCCAGGTGTGGCACCAGTGTCCATTCCTCATTGTAGTATGAAACCAATAGAGCTTTACCAACTGAAGAAGTATGTTGATGATCTTGAGGAAAATAATTTCACTTGACCTATAACATCACCATGGGGATCACCCGTCCTTCTCACCATGAAGCTAGATGGTACCCTCAGATTGGTGGTGGATTTCTATTCACTCAATCTACTTACAGTAATGAATCGATATTTGTTGCCTCGTTTATATGTCTTATTCAAACAAAATCGAGGAGGAATTATTTTCTCCAAAATTAGTCTATGGATTGGCTATCATAAGTTAATTTTACAAAGTACATATATACTATGTACAAATTTCCAAATAAGGTATGACTTGTATGAGTTTTTGGTTATGACGTTTAGTCGGATGAATGCTCTAGAAGTTTTTATGGATCCAAATAATCATGTTTTCCACCCATACCTTGATTCCATTGGGTTAGTCTTCATATAATACATCATGGTGTATTCACGCTACATACGTGACCAAGCAATCAATCTTGAGATGATGCTAAATATACTACGAGAGAACCATCTATATGAAAATCTTATTAAATTTCACTTTTGGAACAATAAGGTTCACTTCTTTGGTCATATCGTATCTGAGGCAGGAATATTTGTCTACCAAAAGAATGTATGCACAACAGTTTACTAGGAAAATGTCAATAATCTTTTAGACATATGAAAATTCTTGTGGATTTCTATATATTGCATAAATATCATCAATTATTTATTGTACTTAGAATAACCTTTTATTACCTTGACTAAGAAGGGTGTGTCATTCATCTAGTATGAAATATGTGAGAAATGTTTTTAGAAGATTAAGGGAAGTCTAACCTCAACTATGATCCTAATTCAAATAAAGCTGTGAAGATATTATATTATTTACCATGATTCTTCAGCAGTCAAATTGGATGAAGTTATAATGCTTGGTGATTGAGTCATGACATATGGATCCCTCTAGCAGAGGCCACATGAGAAAAAATATCCTAAAAATAATCTCAAATTAGCAGTGATGGTTCATGCTCTACGTTGTTAGAGTCACTACTTGTTTGTAGAAAGGTTCATTGTTCACACATATTATAAAATCTTGAAATATATCTCCACACATTGAGTCTTAAATTTGAGATAGTATATGTGGGTCGAATACTTGCAATCATTTGACATTTAACTTGATTATACTCAGGGAAAGGGTAATGCCCCAACCATTTCTTTGAGCCCCAAAATGAAAACAAATTCCATAGAGGTACCCATTAGTGAGTGAAAAATGATGTATTTATTTTTAGATATGCATATGGAGGTTTAGGATTAGTGTAGTAAACTAGTTCTAACAACTCCTGCAGTGAGTTCCTCTCTTTTGGATAGAGTCTGCATTAAAAATTTGTTGGATCCATATGCGATAATTTTGTGGTAGATCATCACAGGATAGAACCCTGCCTTGATTGGGTTGTTGATTGATGTGAAACTCTTTTCAACCAGGTCTGTTTATGGGTGGCATATGATATTCAGAATGTGATTATGAGGTAATATCTTGACTTTGTTTGATTAGTTCATCTAGGTCTTACAATGATGTACAATGATATTCATCGTTAGTACTAGTGTCTAGGTATGAAGAAGCAGATAAAAAGTTTCATAACTAAGTGATCCATCTATCAGTAGGTGATGACAGAGCACTAGAGACCTGTTAGACATCTACAACCTCTATCCATTATTGAGTGGAAATGGAATGATGTGACTATAATGATTTTTATAGGATTGTAGAGATCTCCTCGAGGGAGTGATGCAGAATGGTGGATCATTGATAGGTTGACCAATTTCATGTAATTCCTACCTACCTGGTAGACCATCTATAATGATGACTTATGAGACTATATATTCAAGAGATAGTATGACTTCATGGCCAACCCTGTTCTATCATGTAATACCCAGAAATCCATTTTCCTTTGAGATTATTGAATGGTTTATAGAAAGAATTGGGTGAAATGGTGATTTTGAGTATTTCATATCACCCTAGACAGATGGACAGTCTGAGTGAACCATTTTGGTGTTAAAGGACATGTTCTGGGCTTATATCCTTGATTATGGTGGTTTTCGGGTCCTTCTGGGTGTTTCCCCAAGGTGGGGTCATAGGAGAATCTGTAAACAAGGGTAGTTATCACCAAGATATGTTGGGCCTTTATAGATAGTAGAGAGAGTTCAGCCATTAGTCTATTGGTTGTTGTCACCTCATAGGTAACATAACATGCATAATGTATTCCATATATCTCATCATTGACTGTATTATCTAGACATGTCTCATTCGTTTAGTCCTATCAACATCGAGCTCTGAGAAGATATATCCTTTAAGGAGAATCCTATTTGTATAATCTATCATATCACAATGGTTCTTTGAGGATGGTTTTTTCCACAGGTCTTGGTGCTATGGAAGCACGAACGTGTATAAAATGAGACCTAGGAGTGGGATAATGATGTGTCTGCTCTGTGGCTAGAACTTTTCTTGGGTGACATTCCCCTACCATCTGAATGGAAACTCAAGGATGAGATTTCTTAAGGAGGGGAGGTTTCAATGTAGTAGATTTAACAAAGGATAATTTTTTTAGTCTTTTTCATTAATGTGAACTAGGGAACACATACATTGGTTTTATGTGGTTCCAAATATGAAATGAATTTTTTTAATGATTGTGCAGGATTATGAAAAATAATTTGTCACACCCTATCGTAATTTTTCAAGTTAAAAATAATTAAATGATTAGAAAGAATAAAAAAAATTATAATAAATATAAATAAAATAAAAAGGAATGAAAATAAATAAAAAATAAAAAGTGATAAAGAGATAAATGAAAATAATTAAAAATTGGCTTAACCCATTTTTTTAATTTCCCTATTTATTTTTATTAAATTATATTACATTAATTTTCCAATTTTTATTCCTTTTAATTTTTTCTTTTTCATTTCCCTTATTTATCTTCTTTACTTATTTTTTTCACTCTTATATCTTTGTTTCCTCTCCATCAGAGCATCCTGCCCCTCCTCTCATGGTGGTGTGTCACCACCCTCACCCCTTAAGATGCCTGCTTAACCTTCTCCTCTTCTCCATTTTAAACACCATCCAAACTGCTGTTAATGTCTCAAAAAGGATAATCATCATCACTTGGAATCGTTGACTTTCATCCAGGCTCTGTCACACAATATTCCATGGAAATGTTTTAGAATAAATTTGTATTTTTCTTAAATCCATCGATTTGTTCTGTTATAGGTCAAATAAAAAGATTCCACATGGAGTGGGATATACTAAAACATAAGGTAGGGTGTACTTATTATTTCTCATAATTTCATTACTTCAATCAATTCTCACCATTGTGATTCTCAATGATTCCTATCAATGAATCCCTATAAATGTGTATTAATTTAATTAAATAGTTTTCCATGACCTTATGCCCTTTTTTATAAAGAAACCCATCCTAGTTTATTTCCCATTCATTTGATAACCCTTTGGGTGAACCAACATTATTTTTCTATTTACCATGGCTTTGAGTCCAATATAATCAATTACATGTGCATGTGTGATAATTTGGGTTAAGGATTTAAATTGAATAAATTTTTTGTGATGAATCATAAACCATGAACTCGGTTTTCATTTGATTTTGTTTATGAAATTATTCTTTTAAGTGTGTTGCTACTATACCATTATTAAATATCATTTCCTTGACTTTCACTAAAGAGTTATAGTTATATTTAATATTTTGTTATTATAATTAGCTGTGATTGTCGGGGTTGAATAATTAATAATCATGGCATTAGAAGGATAATTCGATAGATACAACCATGAATAATGAATTTGGATATATATATATATATATATATCTTTTAGTTGTAAATTATCTTAGGTCAGGGAGAGAATGTGAGTATAACGCCCCAGCCTTAATCATTATTTAAACTAGAGTTAAATAAAAAATTCACATTGATGATATTTTAAGGTTCATATATTTAGAGAAATAGGCCATTAAAATTACATTACATATCTAAAATTAAAAAATATACACTTCTACTCAATTTCAATTTTTTAATAAAATAAATACACTTAAAAATAGAAACATTTATAGTTCCATGTTTTAGATAGCATGACTTTTCCTTGATCCCATCCTTGACCCTATTCATCTTTAAGAGCTTTGAAAAACATTTAAAAACAAGGGATGAGCCAAAAAGATCAGTAAGGGTTAAAAAATAATGTATGAAAACATTATCCCACAAATAAATACCAATCAATGATACCATAATTTTCAATCATAACATACCATATGAAATAAAAATATTTATGAACGGTACATAAAAATAATAAATCATAAAGGTAACTTATGAAATACATAACATTATTACATTTTAGCTTTCACAAATACATGTGGAGTTACATTTGGAATCCTCACTATAGTCTATTCTCTAAATCTATTAGGATAACAATTAACATTTACCTCTACCACATTACCCTTTGAAATGTAGAGCTATCTCAGGCTCACCTGCCCTATGATTATCATGGAACCACCTATATGTGTAAACAATGCACAAGAACTACAATATAATCATAACACCTAAAAAAACCTAAAATAAAGATAACATACATTCCAATAACAGTATAACATTTCAAGATATTGACATATACCATCGATTTACAAAACCATTTAGAAAAATTAATAAATTGAATTTTTAGTCAACGTTCCCCATACCACATTGAAACTTTTATAGGGATTAAATTTTTTAAACATTAATGTCCATATAACTAAATCCTTAAAACCATTTTGAAAACATGTACAATAATGATAAATATTTATAAGAATAAATCACTGAAGCTTTTAAAATGATGTTTTAGTTAGAGTCTAGTAACCCTTGACGAAACATAATTAAATAATAAAATAAAACAAAACTTATAATATCAAGAGTATAAATATATTTAGGACATAATATTTCAAAGGGAATTATATAAACCATGTAAATGTGAATTGGATCATAACAAAAAATAAATATCAATGGAATGTAAATTGAGATGAAATACATTACAATGATCGTACTATTAGATTAAGGATAAATCAACGAAATAATTATGTGTGAAAAATATACATAGACCCAATATTTTTGGATATTATTTGTAATAAAATTAGAGGTCAATCAACCATATTTATAGAAAGGCATAATCAAGAAATAAATGTTTATCCCTAAGAATCGAAATTTGATTAAAAAGTTCCCTAACAGAAATTCGATAGCCTAATAGTGTCACTTTAAGATTAAAAAAATGTGATGATGAAAGAGAAAAGGGTCTATAATCACATGCACATAAAATTTACAGCATTAAGGATAGATAATAACATATCACAACTAAATTAAAAGTAAATTAAAATACATGACTTAAAGGAAGTATTTGATAAAAAAAGTATGGTGAAAGGTTCCCTTAACAATTTAATAATTTACCAAACATATATACAATGAAAGAAGGATCATACAATTAATATTTAATTACCTATAAAATAATATACATTAATTAAATAATAAAATAATGGGTTTTACATACACCACAAAAAATGAAATAGTGGCAGATATATCATGAATCTCACGAGAATAAGAAGTGAGATGAAAACCCCTTACCTCAAGTCCGACTTGTCTTGTTTGTCCCTTATTATTCATAAAAAATAAACATAAGTTAATTTATACTTGATTAATAAAAATTTTCAAGTTTATTATTCATTTTATATCAGTTATTACCTCTCTATAACAATTTTTTTAATTATTTGTGTTCGTATCAGACATTTTTTTTGATGTTCAAAAATTGCGTAAAAAATGAACATGTTATAATTACAATTTGTCCAAGAGGTTAAAATGAAATTATCTCCAGAATTATATTCATAGTTTAGATATAATATATATCATATATATCTTGTATATATATGTATCTGTAATAGTAAATAACATTTCGAGATAATAAAAATTTAATGCACTGTTCATGTAGAATGTAAGCTGTAGGTACGCATGAACGCTACATTCATTTATATTTCATATATAATGGAATGGAAACATAATGATGAATTGGTATATTATAATTATAGTATAATATAATATATAATATCATCATCTACATCCTTTATAAATTCCACGTATGGAATGAATGTGTCATATCACTTTCATGTGGGGGTAGTCTACACTTGCTCAAATGTAATTATCGCGTTTAACCATATTGGAAACCCTAAAGGTATGATATAAATAAAAAATACATAATTATAGAGAAAATATAAATATAATATATATCACATATAAATATATTTCCATAATAATGTCTCCCATGAGAGGCAGTTGGATACATTTGAACAATCATTGTTTTGTGAGGGAGTAGTTCGCCGTCCACATAAATAGTATGTTTGTATCCATTATATGGAGGTGTTTGGAAGTTCAGTTAGAATAAATATCATTAAATAACCTAGTATACTGATGATAATGGTGTTTTTATAAAATAAAGTAATAAATATAGTTTAGGGGGTTGGAGATGTAAAATAAATGAAAAGAACTTAACAAACGACGTTGCCTTTAAATCAGGAATCTCCCTTTGGATTGAACCAAAAGGATAAATTGAATTGCCTTCTACCTAAGTTAAGGCATATATAAGGAAGATAAGGATTTAGGGAGATTAATTGGGATAAGGTTGGATGATACAAGGGTCTTGAGAGGTGTGAGTTATGGGTTAGAGGTGGTTGCTTTTTATAAGGGGGAGGAGGGGCTCTTTTTGGAAGGTTTGAAAACATTATTTTATTATAAACTAATTTTCAGATTCAAAAATACCAAATCTGATTAAATTTAAATATAATATGACTATTTATTGAAATAAAATCATCCAATAATAATTGTACAAGTTTTGGATCGTTTTTTTAAAATTTTATAATCTCATTTATTTAAATAATTCATTAATAACGTATTCACAACATCATCATTATGTCATAAATACTTTTATTTATTTAATGTCTAAAAATTATAAATAAAATACCCTGATGTAAGAAATAATTTTATGTTTCAAATGAATAATTATAGATTAAGATATAACTTATATAAAACCATGTAAAAATTTATTTACTAAAAGATACATGTTTATGAAATTTTTGTCTCTACTTTAAATTAATTAATATAAAGTGCCATTATCACTCCTAAGTGAATCAATGAGGTCCCAAAATTTTCCCAAGGAGGACCATGGTCGGAAATGTATCATAAAATTGGATTTGGACACATGTTAGGGTAATTTATAATTATTATAATATTATTTATGTACCCTTATTTTCCAGATTTACTTGTTAACCATGATAAATAAAATATTTACTGAAGTAAATATTCATAATGTCTAAAAACAAAAGATAAAAATTAAAAAAACATTTACCTCCTGATTTTAAATATAGAATAAAATTTTCAATATTCAAAACATATAAGTGGGTGAATATAATTTAAAATTAATTCCTGTTGTCAAAATAAAAAGTGCGTTTTTAAGAAATAATATCTTTTAAAATATTGACACTTGTTTATGTTTAATTTAATAGTGAAATTACATCCAATGATTTTTTTATTAAATAGTAAATATAAAATACAATTAAACTTTAAAACCAATTAAAATAATATTCTATATATATAAATAAATTAAATTCTAAGGAGTTTTGAATTAAAATGCCGTATTTTCACTATTCATTAAAAAGTAAACATTATCAGAACAATACCAAAATTTCATCCAAAGTAAATTTTGATGTCAAGATTCTAAATAATTATTTTATTTTTTCAAAAAGAACATATAAAATTGAAAAAACACTGTTTAAAAAGGGCTCTCTATCAAAGGGTGGTAAATCGACCTTTTAAGGAATATTAGAGAGTTTATGCTTTAAATTGGATTCAATCCCATTTTGGATTCTAACAGTTATTGGATAAATATAAAAACATTAAAAAAATGTATAATCATATTGTAGTTAGTTATGTTAATTACCTCTAATAAAATGTCTTGGAGTTAACTACCATTTAGAATAATATTATATTATTATTTTTTAGATGATTCCGCCTTTTGTGCAACATGTGATTTTGGAGAAATCCGTTATTGCGTTTCAGGTATTACATTGAAAATAATACCCCAATTAAAGTAAAAATAATATCAAATTCACAAATATTAATAAATATGATAATTTCATATTCTTTATTTACCCGAGATGTTACATCCTTCCCCCCTTTTGGAAATTGTGTTATCAAAATTTTAAAATAGGGATTGAAAACATTATTTAAAGTCCCACATCAAAAAAATAGTCAACCAAACTATCACTTTAAACTAAATAAAGATAAGTAAAAATGGTCACCCAAGATTAAACATACTAGGATTCCGTGAAAAAATGGATATATAGGATTTACTATGTGTCATGTTCTGGTGGAGAGTGATAGAAAACATAATCAGGAGAAAGTTAAGCACCTAAAAAACACAAAATTGTGATAGGATAAACGGTCTTTGGTTTCCCTGCAGGAACAATAAGAAGGAAATGTTTTTGTTTTATTTTTCATTTAGAAAAGTTTGAAAATTTATTTATGAAATTGACTATGTACATAAGGAAATATATTTACTTTTCTAGTAGAGTTTCATCTTTTAATAAGTTACTATAAAAAACACATATTTTCTTCAAACGATGAGTATTCTAGATGACTTGGTCACATATAAAGTTCAAGAATCAACTTCAAGAGAATAAAATAATCCATAAAAGATGAACCATATATTTCTCAGGAATTTATACATTAAAAAAAACCAAAATGATTAGCACAAGATCAAATAATAGCCAAAAAAGGATAATATTTTATAAAAAGAAATATTACTCTTAATCCCCAAAATTCGACAAACAATACCCAATGTTCGACAAAGACCATTCAATAAATAAATGTCCATAAAATTATTCAAAGTAACCCAAACTAATCTTGTAACCCAAAATTTATAATGATTTAATGATATAGTCTTCCACAATAAATCTTAACATTTATCTCCAAATATCATTAACTACTCTTAAAGTCTAATACTGAAGTGTAATTAACCAAACCACATAATATTTATGATAGTTCAATCAATACCATAAAGATAAAAAATCAAAATATGTCCATAATTAAAACAAAGATTCTTCCAAAAATAAAATTCCACCATTACTCCTCAATTGAAATCCCAAAGTATTCTCTTTTCCATAAACATATAGTTTCCCAAAAAGGAAAAAAATCTTCCATAATAACTTTTATCACTTAATACAAAAATCATATTCCTATACTAAGGATATCCATTTGATAAAACATAACATCCAAAATAAACTTATTCTTAATCAATAAAATCATTTTACAAAAAAGAATAAATCATACTAACTAGGGACTTCACGTAGTCCAGTGGTATGCGATATATATCAATCGTAGTTTGGTGGTAGGTTTGATTACGATAGATTTGTCAAACATGATGGTTTTTCACAGGGTATACATGTTTTCCTTTTTAAAAAACTATACAATTTTATGACATTCCAATAAATGAGATAAACTCTTCAAAAATAACTATAACATGAATTAACCTCAATTGGTGTCTTATGTTTCTCATTTTTATCCCAACTCATAATGACCACAATATCTTAATTCATGATGACTTATATATATTAACAATTTTTTTACCTCCATAAAATAACATTATTCCCCAAGAATGAATAATGTACATTGATTATTGTGTCCCCCTGGTTTCATCATCATCTTGTTCACATAGATAGATGGTTCAGAAAATGCATTAATGATTTAGAGATCCTTAAAAAATAATCTTCTTCCTTTATCCAAATACACCACATACATCTTGGGTCATATGGGTGATCATAGAAATATAGTTTTGGAAAAAAATCATTTATGACATATAATTTCAAAACATCTGATAAAAAATTATTTTTATAAAACATTTAGACCATGTTTGAGTTGAAACATTTAGTCAATGGTATTTTTAAAATACCATATGTATGGGATTAAATATTATAATTTAAAAGAAAATATAAATACTTTTTAAAAGGGTCTCCTTCATCAGAACCTTTTTCAAAATCATAATAAGATTCAAAATCTTATGATAAGGTAAAATATTTGAAAATTCCATGATAATATTTACAGTTATTGAAAATATGAGAATATTGAGAAAATAAGATTTGATTAAATTAAACCCATGATATATGATGGTATCAAGGTATAGAGGAGGTGATTGATATCTAAAACAACTCCTTGCAATGTGATTTGTATGTTAGAAAATGTTTTCAAACACATCTGGACATGACCTAGCAATAATTATTCCAAGCATGTCATCAGAAAGAGATAGGAATGTCATTTGAGATCCTCCTCCATCCATTTTTTACAAAAATATATTGACTTGAAAATGATAAAAAATAAGTATTTAACTTAAATAATAGAAATAGAGACTAAAAATATGTCTAACAAAAACTCATAATCCATAAAGTTGACTAAACCGACCTTTGATACCAACTATATGGACCCTACTTTAAACATTTCATAATCATGAGTTAAATGAAGAATAAATATTGAGGATCAATTCAGGTTTAAGGATTTAAAGAAATAGGTCCTAAAAATCACATTACCTCTCATAAATTAAAAATTAGACACTTTAACTCAGTTTTTATTTTTTCTATAAAATAAACTCTTAAAAAAAGACACATGTCTAGTTCCATGTTTTAGGCAGCATGACTTTTCCAGATCCCATCCTTGACCCTATTCATCTTTATGTACTATGAAAAACATTTCAAAACATGGTATGAGCATAAAATACCCAGTAAGGTTTATACAATGAGGGATAAAAACATTATCCCATAAATACAAACAAATAAATGAAACCATACATTTAAATCATAACATACCTTATGAAATGATAATATTTATGAATAACACACAGAAATCATAAATAAAAATGTTAACATATGGAATTCATAACATACATACATTTTAGATTTTACAACTATATATGGAGTAACGTTTTGAATACCCGTCACAGTATATTCCCTAAATCTCTTATTAGAAACATTAAATTTTACCTCTGTCATGTTACCTAATTCATTGAAGAGCTATCTTGGGCTCACCCACACTAGGATTATCTTGGAACCACCCGTATGAATAAATAATTCCCAATAATTATAAAATAATCCCAACCCATACAAAAACATAAAGGAAAGATAACATTTTCACATTCTAATCACAATATAACAATTCAAGATATTGATATATCCAATCTATTTACAAAACTATTTAAGACATTTAATAAATATATTTCTCTTTCAAAGTGTCCCATACAACTTTTAATCTTTTAAATGGATTGTCATTTTAAAACATTAATGTCCCTATAATTAAAATTTTAAAACCATTTTGAAAACATGGTCTTTAATGAGAAATACTTAGAAGAATAAATCATTGAATCTTTTAAAATTATTTTTTAGTTAATGTGTCTCGTAACACTTGAGAAACACTTGACAAAACATAATTAAAGAATAAAATAAAACAAAAAATGTAATATCATTAAAATAAGGATAATCAGGATATAATATTTACAAGGGGTGTATATACACCATATAAAATTGAATTGGTGAATAACAAAAAATAAGTATAAATGGAATATAAAATGTGACAAAATCCATTACAATGATCATACCATTAGATAAAGACAAATCACTGACATAATTATGTGTACAAAATATAAATACATAAAATATAAGTGGATATTAATTTTAAAACAATAAGAGGTCATTAACACATATTTATTGAAATACATAATCAAGAAGTATAATTTTAACCCATAGAATGAAAATTGTGTTAAGAAGTTCCCTTACAGAAATTCGATAACCTAACAGTGTCACATTAAAATTCATAAAAAGTGTTAATGAAAGGGAAAAGTGGAACTCATCATATGAAAATAAAATTTACTACAATAATGATATATAATGTCATATCCTAATAGAATAAAAAGGATATTAAAACACATGAAATAAAAGAAGTCTTTGACTAAAAAGTACGGTGAAAGGATCCCTTACTATTTTCGTAACAAATGAGACATACAAAAAATGTAGGAAGATAATACAATGAAAATGTAAATAACCATAAATTTATTTATATTAAATAAATAATAAAATCATGGTCCATACATACCCAAAAAAAGGAAATAGTGGAAAATATAGCATGAACCTCACGGGAATAACTAGTGAGATGAAAAACCCTTACCTCATGTCCGACATGTCTTGAATGATCTTTGTTATTCCTTAATTATAAACTTAATTTAATTTAAAATTTCTTAAGAACCTTTTTAAATTTTAGTACAACTTTTATATCATTTATTACCTTTCTATTACAACTAGTTAATTATTTGAGTTAATATCATATATTTTGTCGATGTTTGGAACTTGCGTTAAAAAATGAACATCTTATAATTACAAATTGTCCAAGGGGTCAATAGTCCATTATCTAAGAAATTATAATGATGATTTAGATATCATATATATCATATATATTTAGTATATATATATGTATTAATTATAGTACATAAAATTAGGAGAAAAGAAATGAAATGCACCATTAATGGAGATGGTAAGTCGTACATATGCATGGACACTAATTTCATTTCTATTTCATATTTAATGGACTGAAAAATGAATGATAAATAAATATAAAAAAAATTATATTATAATATCATATATCATTTCTTTAACACTATAATTTATACATTCCATATATGGCATGAACGAGTCATATCACTTTGAGAGTGCAGTAGTCCACATTTCCTCAAAAGAAATTATCACATTTATCCATTATGGAAACCATAATGGTTTGATATAAATGTAAAAAATAAGTATATAAAAAATATAAATATAATATATACCACATATAAATACATCTCCATCATAATTTCCCCCAGGAGAGGCGGTTTGAGATATTTAAACAATCATTATTTCATGAGGTAGTAGTTCACCGACAACAGAAACCGTATGTTCGTATCCATTAGATAGAGGTGTGTGGATGTTGAGTTCAAATAATACACATAACAAATACATAGTAAATTTATAATACTAGTGTTGTTATAAAATAAAGTAATAAAGAGTGTTTAGGGGGTTGTAGAAGTAAAATAAAAGAAAAGAACTTAAAATAATTTTTTAACATTAAATCAGGTATCTCTATTCCGTTAGAACCAAAAAGATAAATTGAATTTCCTTATACCTAGAAAATGGATTCCAAGATGAATAAAGGGTGGAGGGTAGCTTAATTAGTATAATTATGGACAATCCAAGGGGATTGAGTGATGTGAGAAATGTTTTAGATGTGGTGGGATTTTATAAGGGGGAGGAAGGGCTCTTTAGGAATGTTTGAAAACATTATTTTATTATAAACTGATTTATGGTTTTAAAAGGAAAAAAACACATTAAATTCGATGATATGATGACTCTTGTTCGAAATAAAATCATTCAATAAGAATTGAATTGGTTTTGGAATGTTTTTGTAAACTTTATAATCTCATTTATTTGAATAATTTATTTATAAGGTAATCAATGCATCATCATTACGTCATAAATACATTATTTATTTGAAGTCTAAAAAATATAAATAAAATACCATGATGTGGGAAATATTCTTAGATTTTAAATGAATAATTATAGTCAAAGAGATAAAGTACATAAACCCATGTAAAAATTTATTCACTAAAATATATATGTATATGTAATTTTTGTCTTTTCATTAAAATAATTAATATAAACTGTAATTATCACTCCTATGTGGCTCCATGGGGTCCCAAAATTGACCCAAGGATGACCATTCTCAGACATGTTTAAGAAAATAGGATTAGGACACATTTTAAGAAAATTTTATATTATTATAATTTTATTTTTTAACCTTATTTACCCGATTTATCAATTAACCATGGTAAATAAAATATTTAATAAAGTAAGTATTCATAATTCCTAAAAATAAAATTTACCTATTCACATATTTTGGAAATCAGGATTCCAAATATGGAATAAATTTTTCCAAATTCAAATCATAGAAGTGGAAAAAATTAATATAAAATGAACTCCCGTTGTAAAAAAAAGATTTTTTTAAGATATAGTATGTTTGAAAAGATTGAAACTTGTTTATGTTTAATTTAAGAGTGAAATTATTTCCAATGACGAAAATTTGATTAAATGGTAAATATATAATCTAATTAAACTTTAAGAGTCTTTAAAAGAATATACTAACTATATAAATAAATTAAATTAAAAGGCATTTTTGAATTAAAATATCGTATTTTCACTATTTTTAAAAATTAACATTTTCAGAAAAATTAAAAAATTTCATCCAAATTAAATTTAGATATCCCAATTCTAAATAATAATATTATTTTTTCAAATAGAACATATACAATTTAAAGATCCTAGATTTAAAGTGGCACTTCCATCAAAAGGTGGTAAATCGACCTTTAAAAAAATATTAGAGTGTTTATGCTTAATATAGGATTCATTCACATTTTAAGCTTCTAAATTTTATTGGATAAATGTAAAAACATTTAACAAACATTTATAATCATATTTCGGTTAGTTTTGTTCATTCCTTCCAATACAATGGATGATATTAAACAACATTTAAAATAATATTATATTATTACTTTTCAGTATGACTCAGCCTTTTGTACAACATGAGATTTATGAGAAACCCATTGTTGTATGTTAGGTATTACATTGAATATAGAATCCCCTTTAATGTAAATTTAATATTTAATTAAAAAAATATTCATAAATATGAAAATTTTATATTCTTTTATAACCCGAGATGTTACAGTTAGGCACATATGAAGAACACACAATTGGAATCTTCATACTCAATAGGTTACTACACAACGAGCGAGTAAGAACTGTTTTAGGATCACTAAGAAATGGATTTCCCCAGATTTTTACTACACAATTACTTGACATCGGATCCTTTTGCGCAAACCAAAGATGGACCCATTTTCAATGTGGCTACACCAAGCCTCGGCTGATACTCAGTCCCTTACATGCGATACCCAAGATATACTCATGGTTACCATCCACAAGAAAAACTTTTACAATAAAAATATTTTATTGGATGAGATTGTGAAATTGGATATAACTGATTGGATGTAACATAGTGATACATATTGGATGGGATCGGACACCTACTATGATATTTTTATTATTAATATAAATATTTAAGATGCTTTTATTGATACAAATTAATGTTTCCTTATGAATTATGATACTTTTATTGTGCATTTATTCCACCAAGTTTGACCTATGGATTATAACCCATGTCAAAGCACAACATTGGGGTATGCCGTTTTTTGGTCTATCAAATTACTCTGGCCTTTCCATGTATATATATATTCTACCTTACCAAGTATCTCATTCAAACATCCAACTTTGGCTGAAGTAGATGGTATGGGATGACTGTCCGTATGGGAACCTAGACCATGTAATTGTTATTTTGATTTTTTATTTAAGTTTGTTTAATTATATATATAGAACTAAGCTATTTGTTTATAGAACGAAATGGAACGGTCTATAAACTTTTGCTAACGATCAACTAAGAATATATCCCACACCCTGCTTAGGCACTATTTGGTACCTTAATAGACTTCATGTTCACATGTATGGATAAAGGGAAGTGTGATACTCATGATGCTAGATAGATTTACGGTTTTGGATGGAGTTTGGGGGTAGAGGACCAAGCCTATGATTGAGATGTCGTGTCATAGATTCTATTTGGTCTATTGGATGTTTTGTTGGTGTGTAGTATATTCTTGTACCCCATTACGTCAAAATTTTATTTATTTACTTTTGGAGTTATACATTAAAATCATTATGGTATCTTTTATGACTGTTCATCTTCTGTATTAATTGATTATTCTACTGGGTGATTTGTCTACTTTTTCTACTTTTTACTTTTGCACTATTCTTTTTCTATTATTATAAATATTATTTACTGTTATGGAATACCTTATCCTATGAGGGCATAGTCTCCCAATTGACTTACCCACAACACTCACAGCTAGTTGGCAGCCTCTAGCATTTGGGGAGATGTGCTAGAGGTCTTGTGGCCCACCGTCATGAGGCCCAGTTCATTGGTACTTTGGGCGGGACCCTGCGTCATGAGAAATTTTGGTGTAACTGTAGGTCTACAAACATGATAACACTATGATCATAATAGTATCCCTACTACGACGAGCTATGATATTTGTAGTATGGAAACTTCCATGATTGATTACCATAGAATTTGCTCTGAGTGAAAAATTAATTTATAAAATTAAAAATTAGTATGATATTTTAATAATTTTTTTTATTTAAATATAATTTGTTATATCTTTTTTTCATATTTCCATTATTATTTTCATGACACCCATATTTCACAAGCGGTCACCAGTCCATACAATACCATCATTTAAGAACCCTTAACTCAAAATTATATGTCCTACTACTCAAAAGGATTATCTAATTATAATTATATAATTCATGGAATTAAAATTATTTTTGAAACACAATTCATTATTCAAATAATATGAAAATACTGATTAATAATTATTTATTAGTGCTTTAAACATTTATTTAATAAATATCAATATCACATAATTACAGACAAATAATTAACAATTACTAAAAATTAATTAGTTGTTGTTCAAAATTAAAAATTTATAATAAATTAATAATCAATAATTAGTAATAATTAAAAAAAATAATAGTTAAAAAGTAATACTACACTATAAATAATAAATAATTAATAATTAATAATAAATAATAAATAATAAATTGAAATCATAATTATTTATTAAGTAATAATTATATATTAATTACTAGTATTAAATATTAATGAATAAAAAAATTAGTTAATATCAAATTAATATAAATAATAAATATTAAATAATAAATAATAAATAACATGTACTAATAAAAAATTAATTAATAAAAAACTACACTTTATAATTAAAAATTAATTTTAGAATTTTAATATTTTAATAATAAATATATAAAAATTATCAATAAATTAACCATAAATAATATATAATTAATAACTAATAACAAATAAAAAAGAGATTTTTTAATAAATACTAATAATAATTAATAATCATGTATTATTATTATATTTCTAAAATTTATATTACTCACTTAATAATTTATAATAATTAATAAGTAATAATAATAATTAAATAATAATTAGTGATAATTAATAATTAATATATGATAACTAATAATTAATAAAAAATCATTAATAAATAATAGCTAATGATGAATAAAAAATATTTCAAAAAAATTCTTATTAATGAATAATAAATAATGAATAGTTAATAATTAATACTTACTTACGTTAAATAATTATTAAATCCTTTCAACAATTAATAATTTTATTTTTGACATATTAATTAATAATTATTTGGTAATAAATAATAAATAGTTTATAAAAAAGTTTGTTGATAATTTAGGTTCAATTAAAAAAAATAATAAAAAAATTTATAATTAATATTAATTAAATATTTAATATTTAAATATAAATATCAAATTAATAGATTATAATTATTTAATATTGAAGAAACAAATAATTGATTAATTTCTTTCTAACATATAATATTTTAATAAAAAATTATATCCAATCAAAATTAAATAATTAAATAATAAATTATTTATATTTAAATGTTAATAATTATTATTTTTTATGTTGTTCTGTTGTTGTTGTTGTTGTTAATATCACTACTTAAAAAAAAATAGTTTTTAGTGATAGAAATCATTTTATGTAATGCTAAAATCTAATTGATGTTGTGAGTGCCTCTAAAATGAAAGTGCCTTTATCAGGTTTAAAAAACAAAATAATGGATTCCTTTATCAGTGAGATTCTTAGCATTTATAAATAAATGTTTTTTTATCACATGTAATAGATTTGGTAGAGCCCCTTACTAGCTATTGTAGAAAGCTACCACATGTATTTGTAACACTCTACAGTGGTCAAAAAAATAGTTTACCTTTATTAATAATATTATATGAAATAATAAAAATAATTAAATTTACATTGCACCATAATTCAATTATAAATACTATAAAAATAATTTCAATAAAATTTGATGACATTGATGTAAAATTTCATTAAAACATAAGAAGTATAATTAAATCCAATAGAAAAAACTCTCATATAAATCTGTCACCAATGATAAAATTCGATTGGAATGTTATTTGGTCACTTTCTACAAGTTAGAAATGAAAATAGGTTGGTTTTCTAAATTATTGTGAAAATTATATCATATTTTATTTATTTTTTTATGTGTGATGCTTGTATTGAATTAACATGTAATTTTAAAATGAAAACATAAAATTTTAGTCAGACCAGCTACACTATGTGTCATATTGATGTATGGTTAATTCCTCCAAGTCATAAATGAATCACGAAAAATTTTCATAAAAGATTAAGACCATCTAATTGTGTATGGTTAGTTTTAAATATCTAGAATGCATTGTGTGTTAAAGTTTTACTTTTATACATGAAACACACAATATGAGTTAAATTGGTCACATCATGTTTCATATTTTCAAACAATTAATTCCTACATATCACCATGTAATCAAATATTAATTTTATAAAAAATAAATAAAATATTAGCCACATTTATCAGTTGTTAGTATATTATGTTTGTTTTTTTAAATGTTAAATCTAAGCAGAAAACACATACTTTTTATCAATACATGCTCTGGACACATCAAATTGAATTATGGGTAATTCATACATTCAAAAAATAAGTCACATATCATTTTTGTAAAGCAACAAGACAATCCAAGTGTGTTATCATAGATTCAAATACGTGACATTCCCTTTCAACTAAAATGGAACATTTAAATGAAAATAGACACCTCCAGTCATACCGAAGACACAGTGCATTAAAATGATTTGTGTTTAATCCCTACACACCATAAACTAATCAAGTATTATTTTCGAAATGTTTTAATCCATAATGAGATTTTTCCCTTCAATTTTGAGTATGTGGTGTATATTTTTAACTGAAATGAAATGTTAAAATAAAAATTAGAACTTTTAGTTATACCAGTTACACCACGTAGTTGACTAATGTGGAGTTAATTAATTAATTTTATAAATGAATTAAATATAATTGAAACAAATAATACTGAAAAACCTTGATTGTTTTCTAGGTTTCTAATGTGCTATTCTTGTATTGGACTAAAAATGAAACTTTTAACCTGAAAAAATACACCACCAGTCATAATACCCAAAAATAAGATTCTGAAATACATGGAGTTAATTCCATCATATCAAAAAAATATTATCAATATTTCCCCTAAATTATTCATATAATTAAAAAATAATTTTAGAATTTTAATATTTTAATAATAAATATATAAAAAGTATTAATAAATTAACCATAAATAATATATAAATAATCCCTAATAACTATTACAAAAAGTTAATTTTTAATAAATACTAATAATAATTAATAATAAATAATTATTATTTTTCTGAAATTTATATAACTCACTTAATAATTTATAACAATAAACAAGTAATAATAATAATTAAATAATAATCATTGATAATTAATAATTAATATATGATAACTAATAATTTATCAAAAATCCTTAATAAATATTAGTTAATGATGAATAAAAAATATTTCAAAAAAATACTTATTAATGAATAATGTATAATTAATAGTTAATAATTAATACTTACTTATGTTATATAATTATTAAATCCTTTCGAAAAATAATAATTTTATTTTTTACATATTAATTAATAATTATTAGTTAATAAATTATAAATAGTTTATAAAAAAGTTTGTTGATAATTTAGATTCAATAAATAAAAATAAAAAAATTATAATTAATATTAAATAAATATTTAATTTTTAAATAAAAATATCAAATTAATAGATTATAATTATTTAATACATTATAAACAAATAATTGATTTATTTCTAACTAATACATAACATTTTAATAAAAAATTACATCCAATAAAAATTAAATAATTAAATACTAAATTATTTTTATTTAAATGTTAATAATAATTATTTTTTATGTTGTTCTGTTATTGCTGTTGTTATTAATATCACTACTATAAAAAAATTATTTTTTAGTGATAGAAATCATTTTATGTAATGCTAAAAACTAATTGATGTTGTGAGTGCGTTTAAAATCCAAGTGCCTTTATGAGGTTTAAAAAATAAAATAAAGGATGCATTTATCAGTGAGATTTTTAGCGATTATAAATAAATGTTTTTTAGGACATGTAATAGATTTGGAAGAGCCCCTTACTATATATTGTAGAATGCTACCACCTGTATTTGTAACATTCTACATTGGTCAAAAATAGAATTGACCTTTATTAATAAAATTATATGAAATAACAAAAATAATTAAATATACATTGCACCAAAATTCTAATGTAAATAGTATAAAAAATAATTTCAATAAAATTTGATGAAATTGATGTAAAATTTCATTAAAACATAGAATAATAATTAAATCCAACAGAAAAACTCTCATATAAATCTATCTCCAATGATAAAATTCGATTGGAATGTTATTTGGTCACTTTATTTTAGTTATAAATGAAAAGAGGTTGGTTTTATTAATTATTGTGAAAATTATATCATATTTTATTTATTTTTTATGTGTGATGCTTGTATTGAATTAACATTTAATTTTAAAATGACAATATAAAATTTCAGTCTGACCAGCTACACTATGTGTCATATTGATGTATGGTTAATTCCTTCAAGTCATAAATGAATCACAAATAATTTTCATAAAAGATTAAGACCATCTAATTGAATATGGTTTGTTTTGAATATCTGGAATTCATTGTGAGTTAAAGTGTTACTTTTCTACATGAAACACACAAAATGTGTTAAACTAGTCACCTCGTGTGTCATATTTTCAAACTATTAATTTCTACATATCACAATTTAATCAAATATTAATTTCAAAAAATATAAATAAAATATTATCCTAATTTATCATTTGTAAGTACATTATGTTTGTTTTTTTAATTGTTAAATCTAAGTGGAAAACACATACTTTCTATCAATACATGCTCCTGTCACATCAAATTGACTTGTGGGTAATTCATACATTCAAAAAATAAGTTACATATCATTTTTATAAAGCATAAAGAAAATCCACGTTTTTTTCATAGATTCGAATATCTGACGTTCCCTTTCAACTAAAATGGAACTTTTAAATGAAAATAGACACCTCCAGTCATACCGAATACACAGTGCATTAAAATTATATGAGGTTAATCCCAACATGCCATAAACTAATCAAGTATTATTTTGAAAATTTTTTAAGCCATAATGATATTTTCCCTTAATTTGGAGTATGTGGTGTATATTTTTAAATGAAATGTCATGTTAAAATAAAAATTAGAACTTTTAGGCATACCAGTTACACCACGTATTTGACTAATGTGGAGTTAATTACTTTATTTTATAAATGAATTAAAGATAATTGAAACAAATAATACTGAAAAACCTTGATTGTTTTCTAGGTTTCTAACGTGAAATGCTTGTATTGGACTTAAAATGAAACTTTTAACCTGAAAAAATAAACCACCAGTCATAATACCCAAAACAGGATTCTAAAAGACATGGAGTTAATTCCATCATATCAAAAAAATATTATCAATATTTCCCCTAAATTATTTATTTTCTAAAAACATGCACTTTAAATCCCACCAACCAAACCATATGTATTATTAACATGTGGTTGATAAGATATATATAAATTGAATTTGGATATTTATTATATAATATCATGACATATAGAGAATTTTTTTTTTAATTTTGAGTTTGTGATACATGTTCTGATAAAAAAATTTATTTTTAATTAAAAAAACAGTTTTTTCATACTAGTCACCTAATGTGTCATATTAACATGAGGTTAATCCGTACACATGAAATATGTAATATTAGCATTTCTCCTAAAATATTATGCAATTCAAAGTATATTATCATTATCTTGAGTTGGTAGCAATTTTTTTATTAAAATGTGATTTTTAAATCTATGAAATCACACTAAGCCATATCAAAAACACTATGAGAAGGATTACAATGAATTTATTTCCTACATATTAAAAATTCATAATGTATTGTTTTTTATGATCAAAGGCAACATTATAGATTTATATATTTTCTGTGTTTTGATGAATTCTATTGATTGAAATATAAATTTTAAACTAAAAACTCACCCTTTCAATCAATCGAATGAAACTGTGGGTCAGATTTATGTGGGTTTAATTACTACACATCAAAAATAAACCAGGGATCATTTTTCTAAATTATAATGTTCATATGAGTTTTGTTCTTATTTTTTACTATTTGATGTTCATTTGTGTGAAAATTAATCTTTTATACTAAAAACGTGCACATTGAGTGATTTCAACCACATTTTGTGTCATATTGATGCCTAATTTATTTATACATATCGAATGTGAAACAAGGGTTATGTACATAACATATCATGATAATTTGCGTGCATTTTATTGGTTTTGAATATGTGATGAAAGTTGTGATGTAAAATATTACTTTTATACTACAAACACATAATATGGTTCATACAAACCAAATCATATATAGTATTGATGTATTCATAGTTCCTTTATTTAATTAATAAATATTGTATTATTTGACTAATTTATTATGAAAATTAAATGTAGGTTTATTAGTTATGAGTACGTGATGCAAAGTTGGAACTAAAATGTCAATTTTAAATGAAATACCTGCATTTCCAGTCACACTAGACATATCATGGATTAAATTATGGTGATGTTTATTCCTATATATAAAATATTTATTATGGATCATTATTATAATGTGAAATTATAATTCATGGGGGTTTTCTCAGGTTTGAGTATGTGACACATGTTTTGAACTAATATGTTACTATTAAATGAAAATAAGAACTTTGGATCATATCTATTACACTATTTTCCAGATTAAATTGTGGTTAAATCTAATATATATATATGAAAAAATTAAAATTTTCCTAAAATATCAATAAAATCAGAGTTTGTTTTATTATTTTTGAGAATATCTTCTATAATTACATATAAAATGTCATTTATATGTGAAATTGTGAACATTAAATCATAATCACATCATGTGATTGATTTTCTATTAGGTTAATTATTTAAATTTTGTAATGAATAAAAAATTATTTTAAAAAAATTATAGAGAGAATATGAATGGGTTTTAATAGTTATGATTATGCTGAACATGTTTTTGAATAAAATGTATCTTTTGAACTTAAAGCATAGATGTTCGGTCAATCCAGATAGACATTGTGTTTGATTGATATGAGGTTTATTACTACACATTATAAATGACTCTATTATAATTATCATAAATTATTATGGTAATGTTACCATGTTTTCTTTATTTCGACTATATAATGGAAATTGTGAGAAAAAGTGTAACTTTTATAGTTAAAACACACACATGGAGTCATATTTGTCACACCATAAGTCAGATTTATAAATGGTTGATTCTTACTCCTCAGGAATTAATGATATACTATTTTATTATATTATAAATAAATTACTAGTTTTTTTCATATATTTTAATATTTGATTCACATTATGAGCTCAAATGTAACTTTTTTATTGAAAACAATAACATTGAGTCATACATGACTCACCATGTTTCATATTGATGTGTGTTTGATTTTTAATCATAAAAAATGAAACAAAAATATAATTACTAATGTATCAAGACAAATATAGTGGTTTTCTATTTTTTAGTATGTGAAACATGTTTTGAACTAACATGATAATTTTTAATGATATCACAATATTTCTGTCGTGTGAGCCACACCGTGTTTCAGATTTATCCATGGTTGTTTCCTGTATGTAAAAATTGAATCATGAATCATTTTGGAAAATCGTATATACAACCCATCCATGTTTAATTATTTTTTATGTATGTGGGAATTTTTGGGAACTTAAATTTTACTTTGAGGGGGAATGACTAGCCTAAAAAATATTTTGAAAATCACAAAGGGAGTGGGAAGAAATGTATACTAGTACCTATAAGGGAGTACCAATAAATATATAAAATTCATACTTTCATATCAAAATCATAAATTATATTAAATTAAATATTATTCTTTTCTATAAGTATACTAAATCAATAACTGAATAGTATCTTATTAAAATGGATTTAACCCAAAAGGGAATTAATTGCATCATTTTTTAATATAAAAATATTATATTTGTTGTGAGAACTATTTTTGGGTAAAATTTTGAATGCTATAAAATTTAGTTCACCAAAATTTATTCAATAATCCCTAGAGGACTAAAATAAAATATAACCATGTTCATCTGAATTTTTTCGGTAGATTTCAATTCACATGAATTAGAATCATCAATTGACCATAAGTTAGATGGGTTCCTTGATGAATTAGGTTGAGGTGGATTGATCTATCTAGAATATGGTATATAATGGAAGTAGGATTGTTGGAATGCTAATGAGTATCCTACAATTCCAGTACATAGGGATAAAATTATGGATTTGGAGGAATAATTTGAGTTGATGGAACAAATAGAATGTGGATAATAAATGAAATTATGAAGTTCCTTAAGCATGTGTATAAGTTCATACATTCCATAAACATTAATGCTTGTATGGTTAAGAGTTTCCTTATAGATTTAGAAAAGTCAGACTCATCAATTACATTAGAGTTATTTAAATATTCTATTAGGTGTTCAATAGGTTTTGGAATCTAGATTAGCATATATTACATGAAATTAAAAGATTCTAGAGTGAATGAACGGTCTCTCACACATGTTGGATGGAATTGAAATCTTCATAACTAGTTAGGACCACTATATTTAGTGGTGTTATTATATATTTTTAAAAAATTGATTATGTTTATGAAAGAGACCCGAGGTATTGAAGGGTCATGACCTAAATGAAAAAGCTGTTTTGAATGTAGTGCCCCTTAGAACATCCAGGTACTAGAGTTGAAATATTGAATGAAAAATAACAAACATTGTAGCACCAAATGATGAAACTGCTATAGAATTGATGAGGACTATTTTTTTGGTTCTAAATATTTGTCATCTAACTTTGATAAACCATATAACTTATATATAATGTTTTTAAATATTATTAAATGGATGTTTCCATTCTCCCAAGAATCCATGACATAATGTGTGAACCACAGAATCCTTATGTGAAATGTGTTTCCACTTTGTGTTTTTATGTGCGTGTTCTTTATGAAATTTTTCATGTGTGTGTTTTTTGGAAGGTTTATTATTACATGATTCAATCCAATTAATGGAGGATGAGACAAAAAGTTTAATGAGGAGATATGAATTCACTATTTTGGTCTTCAAAGTCCTAGGGGATTTTTAATACGAAGTAGACCCTTTCAAAACATTAAATTATATTTTTTTGGGTTACCAAAAGTTAGAAAATATGGAGATACAAAACTTGTACCTCATCCATAAAATGTTTTAATATATCATATTTTCTATGATTTATGGTAGATCATGGTAACCATGTTTTTAGTGAATTAATTTTTCAAGTAATTAAATTGATATAACCCAAAGAAAACAATAATATCATAGAGATTAAGAGTTATCAAAATCATACCTTTCTAGTATGTGTCTTGGGGTGTTTTATATATTTTAGTATATTCAAATAATGATGTAATAATTTTGGTATGTCATATTCAATTGGTCAATCATGCTAATTGAATGATGTCCCTAGATGATGTTAGTGGTGTCAATGGTTCTACTGGTATATCAGAGTTCTAATAAGATGGATAGTTTCATGTGAAAGGTTCCATTTAATAGATGGAATTATGGATATTGGAAGAAGGATATAATAATTATAATGAAATTTGATGATCCAATATATTGTATGAATTTAGTGGTAGGTCATAATTCCGGTGGATAATATTATAACTAGATATGCATGGTTTGATTTACCGATGGTAGAGCTTGTAGATCTTGCTGATACTACTGTATCGACTCTGAGAGGGTAATTAATTCTATTATAAATTAAAGTATTTAAAAATAAGGTAAAATGAACTGGAGTTAAATTAAATCAAGGACATGGGATATTATGGATGTTGTAATTAAAACAATTATTCATGTTCCTATAAGTAGTTGTGAGGGGAGATAAATGAGTCAAGAATAATAAATAGATATAAAAAGATATATTTCTAGAATAAAATATTATTGTGGCACTAAAAACATGATGATGAGAGGGGATGAATAATATTATTACCAAATTATCTCAATATCCCTTCTTGATAAGTGTAGTGAAACATAGTCACATGTATGATCAAAATAACTTCAGATGGAGAGTAAAAGAAATTGTAGAAGGGTGTGGGAATTAAAGATGGTGTTTTTCAATGGTTTTGGAAGATGAAGATAATGTTTCATGTTCGAATAATAGAAATATATAAAGGGAATTATAATTACAAATATTATATGACCAAAAGATATATTCTACTGAATTTTTATCAAGGGTGCGCATGAGTTTGAGAAGAGGAAGGATGAGAATATCAAGACATGTAAATCATTGCTAAAACTCAATGATAGTAGGTGAAATATTCAGTGGAAGTCGAGGTTTTAAAATTAGGATGGTATCTCTCACGAAAATTCATTTTCCATAAACATATATTCATAAAAAAATTGTGATTAACCATGGTTGTAATAAGTCAAGATTTAGTATGTTTCTTCCATTGAAGAAAAACATGATGTATTCGATATCGTTATTTACACACAAACTTATTTATATATTATCCAGGATAAAATTGATGTATATAACCAAGAAATTTAATTTTAATGTATGAAATATAATAAAAAAAATGTGAATTTTTTTAAACATTTTTAATAATGAACATAAATTTATTAATTCTTAATAATAATGTACTATTTTTCTTGAAAAGTCATTTTATGCTACAAAAATATGTTTTCTTCAAAAATGATTTTCTATTATCATTTTCATGTGAAAATAATAATATATTTAAACCATTTATTAAATTATATTTGATAAAATTGAAATTATTTTTTAAATCCACATTTCAATATTATCTTAGTTTGAATAATTTTTGATTTTCGAAAATGGGTTACTCTTCTTTGAATAGTGAAAATATAGTGTTTTTTAAAATGTCATTTAATTTTTTGTAAATGTCCCTTTAATTTTTAAATTTTAACATAAATTAACATATATATTCATTAATTATAAATAATAAATTTGATTACAAAAAAATCAATGATATAGTTTAATTTGATATAATTTCATTTTTTGTAATAAAATCACAGTTTTCCAAAAGCAGTTTATACTCATTCGATGTATTTTTGTATTAATAAATTAAAATAATATCTATTTATTAAAATTTTTACTAAAATTTAACCATATATATTTAATAATATATTTTAATATTCATTTTATTGTTTCAATATAGAATGTAATGTAATTAATTTATTTTATCTATATATTAATTCATTATTATAAAACATGCTTTATTGCAGGTTGTGTACAAATTTAAAACTAAAATGTGACACTATTAAGAATATAACATGTTAAAATCTATTCAATTTTTTCAATAAGAAAAAATAATGTATTAAAAAAGCATCAAATTAATTTTTTTATAGTGGGGTGTAAAAAACATAAAATTGTGGTACGAAGTTTATGTTTTAAATAGGATTACCTATGAGGTTAAACCTAGAGAAATGGGAAGGATTTACACCCACACCAATTAAATGAATAATTCATTAATGTGTTACATCATTAAATTATACACAAATAAAATACCTCATCATTTATATCCACTTTCTCTAGAAAGTGACCTTATATCATTGAAATCATTTAGGAAATTCTAAGTTTGTCCCTTCCCTTTCTCATAAAATAGTTACTATCATCCTCTATTTTCTGCACGAGTTGGTATATATATATAAGAAAATACATACTAAAAATCTTCCTATAATCATTTCTATCATTCTAGATCTTGTGGTATACTCATAAGACAGTCCCTCAAGTCTTAAGAAGCATGTGAGAGGATGTCTCTCAAAGAAAATGTATAGATCTTTACCAAGAACATCAAATTTAGTTTCTTATTATTCTATAGATAGTCTTGTTATATCCCTAAAAAACTATTAATATATTATAATATATATATTATATTTTATGATGAGGATTATACAGAACCTGTTACTGTAAATTATCCATCAAATGGTATATGAAAGAATCAATCGTGAGTACATGTGGACTACCTCCTCCACATATCGATATGATTAATTATCCATCATCATATTTATTGGATGTTTATAATATTATATTTAATGTATATATATATATTTATTATATAAATTTTCATTTTAAATGTAAATTTAATTTTAACATTTGTTACATTATATCTATTTAGAAATGGAAACATCACTCATACATATATACAAATTACAATATCCACGTAGTAATGTAATAAATTTTTCTTCACCACTTTATATTAATGGTTATGATTTTATATATAATGAATATTGATATAAATAATGATTATAATATTCAATATGATAAATCTATCATCAATGTTCAAGGATTATAACCATCAAACCAAAATATAGATGAAAAATAAAAGACAGGACATGCGAAATGATGGAGATAATGACTAATTGATAATAAAAAAGAGATATGATATTATAATTAAAACATATCTTATTTTAATGGTATTATTGCGGTTATATTATATAATTATAAGAAAATTTAAATTTACAATATAATATTATAGTTCTCTTACGAACCATGATTGACTTGAGGCTAAGGTTTTATGTTACAATCTCTTTATTTTGAATTGTTTATGCTTAAATTTTCTGACGATGAAATTTAATGATATTTCCCACCAAAATATTATTTATTTTTTTAACTATTTTGATTTCTATATATTTAATGTTTTACTTTAATTTACCATTCAACAAGTACTCAATAGTTTTAAATATTGTTTTTAATGAAAATCGAATTTCTTTAACAATTTGATTGGAAATATTTTCATCCACGTGAATATTTTCCTTAAATTTTTTTTAAGAATGATTATAATATTATAAAAAGTATTATTTAATTCATTTTTTCTGTATGTAACATTCCTATTTGACGATTAAATGGAACCTTCTTACCATTTCCCAGACATGATACTTTCGGTTTTTAACATAAATTGTGAAAGGAATTTTATTTTTTCCTAAACCGAATGAAAAAATTTACCCAATCATGAATATTAATTTATTTAAAGATTTATTTAATATTTTTCTATACTATATTCAAATAATTTTTTACTGAATATTTATTTAAATATTTATATTCAAATAAATTTATTTCATATTAAATGAGTATTTTCCTTAAGAATTGTTTTAGTGATATTTTAAAGGAATTTATATATATAACAAAATCATTTGAAATAATTAATGATTTACTATGTATATAATCTAATTTAACTATATTTATTCTTTCATTGGATGGGTTAAAATTATTAAGATGATATTATTAGGAAACTAGTATCTTTTCCATGAGTTTATATTTGATGATATTATGAATGTTTTATGATCTTGTGGAACATATATATATATATTGTCATTATGTGAATGGTGGGATAGATATTTAGGTCACTAAAATTAAAAGGGTAAATAAGGTTATCTGATAAGAAAATAAGGACATGAATGGGGATTGAACTAAGTTTAGTTATGGAAATATTCTAATAAGTTAGTCATGTAGTGAACATTGTGTAATGAAATTATGGAATGTAGAGTTATCCCAATCAACTACGATAATTATAGAAGTGTGTCATGAATAAGGAAATAATTTTATATGATTATGTTTGTTTGAAAATATAATGTCTTATTTTTATGATATGTGTTTTTGGATAAAAATTGATTATTTATGGTTCCATAGTTATGTTTATTTTTTTTCCTTTCACTAAAAAAAATTATTCCATGTTTCTTTATTAGGATATATGAGTCGATGGATATTTTTTTATAATTTGAATATCATATTTTCATATCTTAATGATTATATTATCTTCAATTTTTATCAATTATTTATATCTCTTATGTTTA
This sequence comes from Viscum album, assembly GCA_963277665.1. Classification (NCBI taxonomy): domain Eukaryota; kingdom Viridiplantae; phylum Streptophyta; class Magnoliopsida; order Santalales; family Viscaceae; genus Viscum; species Viscum album. The sequence continues at coordinate 102,742,173 of OY728159.1, forward strand.
CCCTTACTAAGAATATAATCTAAAACTTTCTTTTGTTTCACTTCCCTAGGTTATAGAGAATGGTTTTATTTATATAAGTTATAAGAAGGGTTTTAGTTGTGAATAACATAATGGGATATTATGTAGATAGTTTATATAAAAAAAATTATGTATCCATGTATGGTGTGACAGTAAACCGTTGTGGTTTCAGAGTGTATTTTCTTGATATGGAATGGATATTTAATCTCATAACATATAATATTAATGAATATAATTTATGTGTCATTATAGTTGTTAATAGAGATTTTCTTACCATTTTTAAAATAGAATGAGGAAACTTTAGAGGGAACCATTAGGATAAGACCACGTATAAAATAAAATACTAATTTATAGTAATGAAAAGTGTAAATTTTCATTAAAAAACACATCCCTACTTGGATATTGAATGTGTTTTTGGTTTTGGAAAGGATGAATCTTGGATAGATAACCTCTAAAAGAGTTATTTGAGTATATCTCAACAATCATTCAGTTTCATTGTTAATGTGATCTTACTACAGAACTGGTTTGACATTCCAGAGGGATATTCTAAGGTTAATTAAATTTTTTATGATGCATTAAAATGAATTTGAATAAATAGTTACCATTGGAGACACATATCAAAATGAAAGTTTTCATAGATTAAAAATATGTTTTTCGGATTTAGATATCCTGTATATTATTTTCATGATTATATAATTTAACACTAGGATTATTTTTTCTCATATTATGATTTTTAATCAATATCCAGAGTTAGAAAGAATATTTTCAATGCTGAATGTGAAGGATAATGAATTGATTATCCCCTAGAGGAACTAAATGATATAAGAGTTTTATTAGAAAATCATATTGATATACTTCAAAAACATTATCAAACCATGAATCATGATAAAATTCCAATTGAGAAATGGAACTAAAAATTCTTTATTTACTAATTTATAAATTAATGTCCATCTTCTTTTAGAATGTCTAATTATTCATTAATTGTCGAGAATTGTATTAATACTAAAAAAGATACAAAATTTTCACCAGTGATCAGAATATAATTTTTTTTATTATGTCCATTTATAGTTTTTGAGGTAATGATTAACAATGGTGAAAACATATCCACAATTTAAGAAAACATATAGAAACTCACTATATCTTATGGGATGACTTTAGGATATTATTTTCCAATAGGTGATTTCTCTACTCTTCACAAGATGATATATATAAGAATAAAAAAGCTTAAGTAGAAGGATAATGAAACTATTGTAACCTATTAGGAACATATTACATGACTTTATATGTATTATTATAGTATTATTATTGAATAAACATATAAGATTTATCATTTCTCTAGTATTTTAAAACCATGTTTCAAAGGGTTTTATAAATAAGATAATTTAGTAGATATGAATAAATATTTATATGTTATATCAATGATGAAAATTATATTTGATTAACCTTAAATATCAATGATTGGATAAAAAAATAATGATTTAATTCAAATTAAATTCCAATAGAAAAAACCGTGGCTGGAAAAAGATGTGTTTTCCTTTATTTATGAATTTTAGAAGAAATTAGGGAGGAAATTTTCATAAGGGGACTATTAAATGATTTACATGTAGAAAACATGGCCATAAAGGAATCAAACATCAATGTAATTGGAATATGTTTTCTAATGATGATAATTGATATAAATATCTATAGAATGAACCACCAAATCCCCATGTTTATAATTTATTTTGAGAATTAACATTATGATAACCTGTACTTGATTCCAAGGGTTATTTATGATGACTGACATCAAAAACCTATTATTCCCAAATACAATTATAAATATCATGTGATCACTATTGATAATGTTGGGCGTGATAACAATGTGGTGAAAGGTATACATACCATTTACTCTAGAACTAATAATTTCTTATTTAATTAAAGTGTACACACTATTTTATCCTTGAAATATTTTCTATAGTAATCTAATTACAACATTACTAAATAATTATTGGAATAGATATTAAAAGTCTTAATGGTATAATGATTTTGTCTCAAGTAAATGAATCTTATCCAATTAAATATTCTGGGAATGTGGTACCTAAAAATCCAGTTATTATTCCTCTAAATAAATTTCATGATGTATTGAGCATTGTTTGAATTTCATAATAAAACACACATATCAATTTCAGATGAATAGGAGTAACATTTTGTAATCTAAGACAACCTATTATATTTTTGTGTGAGGATAAATATGAACTTCCACTAGAAATTACATATATCTTATTTGTCTTGATTCTATAAAAAGGTGGTATTTATCTTAGATGGTTGGGAGAAACTCAATATCAGACATATCAATTTTGTATTAATTTTTTTAATTTCATTATATATAAGTCATATAATTTTTCTCTTGATTATAATTCAAATTTTTAATAGATTACATACATGGGGATATAACTCTTTACATGAATCCATATTGAATTCCCATTATTGAGTTTTAGGTGTTAATGAAAAAAATACAAGACAATCTTGATAAGGGATTCATTAAAAAAATTGAATCATTATTAGGTCTACCTATTATTTTGTTCATAATAAATATGGATCAATGAGAATCATTATTTATTATCAGGGACATAATATGATCATGATGAGTAATTAGTATCCTCTACCTCATATTGGTGATTTTTTTGATCAACTAAGGATATATATATATTTTCATGAAGATTGATCATCAATCTGGATAGTGCCAATTTTCAATAAAATGTGTTGACAAGGATAAAAAATCCATTTGATTGAGGTATGAAAACTATGAATCTATAATAATTACATTTTTGTCACTAATTATCCATCTATATTCACAGATATAATTAATAGTGTCATTGAAGATCACTTTGATGATTTTATGGCAGTATTTATGAACAATTTTCTTATATATTAAAAGAGAAAGGAAGGGAGTGATGATCACATGAGGACTGTACTAAAGGTCATATGGAAGGAGAATCTATATGGAAAATTTTCCATGTGTAATTTTCATCCATAAAAGTCTAATTGTTGGGATATAAAATATCAATCATGGTTATATTAATGGATCCATCTGTGACTGATGGTGTTGAACATTAGACCAGAAAAACCACTATTATTCAGATCCATATTTTCATTTTATTGCCTAGTTATTATCGATACATTGTGAATGATTTTTTCATGAATATATAATATACTCAATAACTTAACTCCTATGAGAGTTATGTTTCATTGGACTATTGAACAAGAAGGAAATTTCATGGAACATAAGAGAAGGTTGGTTAGTGGAACTGTGATCACATTACCCTTTAGTGTATAATGGTTTTTTCTTTAATGTGTTGCAATGAAAAAGGGACTAAAGTGTGTTATTTTATATAATGACATAGTGATATCGTATTCTTTAAACTAATTGAATTTTCATGAGGAAAATTACCTGACTCAAGATATGAATTTCGTAGTTGTAATATTTTTTTCTTAAAGACATGGTTAAATTATCTTTATGATGAAATTTGTGAGTTTTATACTATTAATATATTTTTAATGTATATATTCTCCTAAAATAAGATAAATATGGACTAAATAATATGGTAAAAGTTGATTAATGATTATGACTACTCAATATACTACCACCCTTGGAAAGTAAATATGGTAGCTAATTATTTCAGTCCAAAATATCCTACAAGATTATCTATAAAAAGGATCATTGTTACACTATAAGATTTTACAGAATCTATTTTTGGAATAAATTTAATTTATTTGATAGATTAGGTTTACTCAAAACATTGAGTTTTAATGAATTATGATATAATATTAATTTTATTATTTAAAAATGACCATTATTACCAATCAATTATATGCTATGATATGAATAAGAATAACCAAATTTTGTATAAAGTATTTATATGATGAAAATATAATTATAAATATGTACTCCAATTATATTATAGTCCTTATATTCGGTTAAAATACTTCTTTTACAAAAAATGAATTGTATTTAATTTTCTTAAAAAATATTTATTTAATTTTTGAAACTTTTAGAAAATATATCTGAGAAAAATAATTATATTTTTAATCAACATGTGAAAATTATCGTAGGGTGAAATTTTCTGAATTTTCATAAAATTTTAAATTATCATGAAATATTAAAAAGTACTGATAATTTATTATGTTTCCATTTCGTTTTAAGAATTTAAAATTTATCAAAATTTTTTAATTTTTTTTTATGAAAATGTTGTTTAATAATGTTATTATTAAAGAAATTTTTATTATTTTAATCAAATTATTGTTTAATTTTCATGTTAAAACATTATATGCTTATGAAAGTATTAACTTTGGAAAACAAATTTTTGGACGTGTCTACAGGTTTTATTTTGAAATAAATTATGCCACATAAATGAACTGAATTTGATATAATTGTTTCCATATTTGGAATCAGAAAGTATTTTATAATATAATATGGTAAAATTAATTTTTTTGTCATAATGATTATTAAACATAAGATAATTTAATTATTATTTTTATGTTAAAAAAAGGGTTTTGTGTGTTGCATAAACATATATTAAAATTAATATTAATAACCCATATGATAGTTATTTAGTAAATTAGATTTAATAAATTGAATAATTCGGTCTGAAATATTATGCAAATATCATTTTAATTTCTTCTGTAAGGATGAAATACTAAGGTAAATAAAAATATACAAGTTTCCATGGTGAAAATTATAATTGTAAAAGTGATAAAATATAGAGGATAATGGAATATCATGATTATAATTTTAGTCTATTATTTTGTTTGAGGTATTTTGGGACCATATTATCCAAAAAATCCTCTATTTACAAAATTCTGTGGAATATGGAATAAGAGTGTCTTCCCACAATTAAATTGTTTTTGATATATAAATATGTGTTACTCTTACTCAATTATAATGGGGAACTTTATCCCCTCACTTATTAACAAATAATCAGAAATTTAGAGCACCAATAACCAACCAAAATACTTTATAAACACCCTTATCCATGATCTATTGTTGTGTTTAATTAAAAATACCCATCCCTAAGGTCGTTAGAAATTGATCTATTGGAGGTTGTTCTACGTGATTGTAATTATCTTCACTAATATTAATCTTTTTACCTCTTATATTAACCCCCATATTTATGTCATAATAATTCAAATGTAAAAACAATAGTATCTAACATATACTAATATATTTTTACCTTTTATGGAATAATTAATTTCTATCTCCACATCTATCAAATGGGAATCAAAACAGCCAATCTTGTGAACGACTGACTACAACATCATTAATGGATGTATTTAATTTAAATTAATACCTCTAAAAGCCAGAGATAATGATTTTTTAATTGTTTATACCTGTTATTTATGTCATTTGTATACTTATTAAATTATAAATCTCATATACTATCTTATTTTTCATTTTATAAAAATATGATAACATATGGTTTACATGAAGGTTAATAATTATAAATAAAAATGAATATATATTATATATAAGAAATCATAATAATGCATGAAATTTTATACATTATTTACGTTAATTTCATTAAATTCATAGAGAAAATAGAAATAACAATCACACATACATATGACCAACTTTCTCATGGAATGGTGTCATTAATTTTCTTTCTGAAGAATTTATGGATTACTATAAAAGCATATAAAATGAATATATATTATAAATATTACATTTATAAACTTATGGACATGATATAATTATGATCCAATTAATTGGGATGAAAATAAAAAACTATAATACACATGAATACCAAACATTTCTTACCTAAAAATTTATTTTAACAAGGATTTGTTAGTAAATGTATAATAAAACATAGTAAGAATATAATATATGGTATAATATAGATTTATTCCACTATATAATATATTTATAATAAATCTATATTTATTATTAAATAATTTTTAATGTGTACAAATAATGTCATTACATGAGGTGTGTGAATTTATTCTCAAATTATATTCTATGGGACATATGTAACATTATGAATGTATCTTATTTTATGAGGTGTATATAAATCTTATATTTATTTTTATCTCATGAATTTATTTATTTTTATGTTATTTAATATTTCATTTAATTTTATTCATTCAGGGGTATTATGATTCATAAGATACCAAAGTGGTAAAAATGTTATGTTACAATCTCATTGTTTATCATGATTGTTTATAATTATTTTACAGATGATGAAATCCTATGAAGTAACTCTTAGTAAATTCATGTATTTTCATATCCTCAGTTTATTACATGCAAATAAAATTTTCCTTTAATTTTAGTCTATATATGTACTGCGTACTAAAAAATTATTGTTAAAAAAGTTGAATTTATTTCTCTCATAGACCACAAATACTTTTTATTCCACTTTTAGGTTTTTAAAAAAAAATTAAATTGATTCACTAATTCAGAATGAATAATTATATAAATTTTTACCCATGTTTATATATTTTAAAAATAGTTTAAATTTAATCTTATATTATTTTTCTAAGAGGGGTACTTTTTGATGTTTTACCGAACATATGAAATGAATGTTTCTTTTATCTTGTATGACATGAAAAATGTTTTCCTCTACCATGAAGTCTCTAGGTTTTAGATAATTCTATATATGGTTCAAATATTATTTTCAAATAAATGGACATCCACAATGTATTATAATGTTTTATGTTCAATAATATTATCTTCAAAGTGAAATTTTTATTCTCCTCATGAAATGTTCTTAGTAATCTTTCCAAATCATTATCTATATAATATTAAAGGCTTTGATGTTACACATTCTTTATATGGATATGAGGTAAAAAGACCATTAGTATTATATATTTTAATTGATTATGTTTATGATGAAAATATGTCAATGAAACCAATTTCATTTCTAAGGGATGTAAGGATGAAATATTTATGAAGCCTGTTACTTTTCCATGATTTAATATATGATGAAAAGATGTAATGTTTATGAAACATGTTTATTTTCCAAAAAATGATTCTTTGATGATGTTTTTATCAAACCTACTTAATTTAATGGTTTCTTATATGATTAATGTTATTCTATATTGTGGAACAAAAATGTATGAGTTTGATTATGTGATGGTTGAGACCTATATCTCTCTCTAATGCATTAGGTACAGATTGATATATCATGAGATAAACAAGAATGGAATAAATTCTAATCCCAATTTAGTATGACACATTGTACACAATGGTAGTCTTCAGAGTTAACCATAATTACTATAATGATTTGGGTATTGAACTGAATCCACTATAATAATATTGGGAATGAACATTGACAAGTAATATTGTTTAGGGTATGAACCCATTCTATTGTGATAGTTATATATGTTATTCAAGAATAATAAGAAAATTATTTTCTTTGATTGTATTTATGAATTTTTTTTGTCATATTCCAATGTTATGCACTCATAGATCAAGTTATTTGATTTCACTATTATTAATGTTATATTAAATACCAATATTTATAACTTAACTCATGTTTATTAAATGTCATATGCATTATATGGTTTTTAAAATTTATTATATTGTTATCATAAAATTATTTCCATGTTATGTGGATATCTACCTTATTAACCATACTGATCATCTGATATCACCCTTTCATAGGTATTATTTCCCCAGGATATGGAGAATGATATACTTTATGATATTTCTCTAAGTGGTGATAGGCACTAATAACTTAGTAGGATATGATGTAGTTCACTTATGATCAATTTGTTACTGTATCTATGTTTATAAGGGTACTTAAACTAAAAGATTATGGCATGGGTTGTTATGTTATGTAATGAATATTGATATATAATGATGTAATATTTATGAATGATGAGTATGGGTCTCTATATCTGGCATCAGAGCAAGGTTTAATTAAAAAGTTAGAAACTAGGATAATAAAACTTTAGTGAGATCCCCTTGTTTGAAAATACAATAAGAACATGATTTGTAATCTCATAAAATAGTTATATACCATCTTGAAGGATTTGAATAATTACCATGAATGAACTAGTTTATACTTGAGGTCTAATATATTAATAGTAAGGTAACAAAATTTAGAAATCTTATAATTTAATTTTTAAGATTAATCACTTTCTTTAATTATGTTTGATGGTTATAATAACCTTAATTGTTTTAGCAAGGGATTAGAATTAGAATAATTAAAATTTAGTTGTGATAGGTAAACAAAAATATTGAATTATATTATTTCATATTAGTTATATAAATTCCCTTATATCATGAAAAGTATTTAGAAATATAGATTTATGCCCCAATGATTGAATTTTTAAATAGAATTGAAAACCCCTAATGGTACCATTATCACATCTAAAGTATATGATTCTTATCATTGACTTTCATGGGAATGTTCTTCCTGCACATCTCATTATTATCTATGTGGTTGAATTTTGATGCTATATTAGACCTAGATTAGATTTCTATATATGAGGACCACATCTATTTCTAAAAAATGGACGACATAATTTATATTCCTGACCAGCCTATGATCATCTATCAGTGTGGTGATAAATATAATCTTCTAATGGAAATATCAAACATTATATGAGACATGATTCATATTAAAAAGATAATTTTATCTTAGATAGTTATGGTGAAACTAAATATCAATGATTTGAAAACTATGTGGGAGTTTTTTGATGTCTTTCAAGAGGATTTTTCTAGTCCTTCAACAAATTGTGATGTATTGTTACAAATGAAAACTCAAAGATGTTGATACACCTATTTCAATAAATCCCTATTGAACGAACCCAACTCAGTTATAATAATTGAAGAAGAAACTCCAGGAGAATCATGGGAAGAGATCAATTCATCCATGTGTGTCACCATGGGGTGAACCTATAATTTTTTTATAAAAAATGATATATTAATGTGACTATGCATTGATTATCATGCACAAAAAAAACACAATAAAGAAAAAGTATCCTCTACCCCATATTGATGATTTCTTTGACAAAATATGAAGACCTAATTAGTATTCAAATATTTACATACAATCTAGATTACCTCGGTTGTGGGTGTATAAGGATGATATACCCATGACAAATAATTCTATAAAAGGAATGGAAACTATGAATATATAGTGATTCCATTTGTTCCCAATAATTCCACAACTATCATCTTAGATTTAAATAATATATTTTTTATAGATTACCTTATCCATATTGTGGTAGTTTTTATAGATGATATTCTAATTTATTGATATAATAATGAAGATCATGAATATCAAATGACAATTTTAATACTAAACCTAAGGAAGGAGAAATGTTTTGAATAGTTTATCAAAAGTGATTTTTTAACAAAAAATTTCATTTTTTGGTCATAAAATCTCATGATATAGAACATCAGTAGATCCACCATTGACACAGACTATTGAGCATTGGCATATACTGACCCTTATGGTACAGATCTATAGTTTTCTTAGGTTGTATATATATTATCAAATCTTACTAGAAAATTTAAAAAATCAACCTTATCCACTTAACAAGTAAATTAGAAATTGAGAAAAGATGAAGTGGAAAGATGAATGTGAGGAAAATTTGAAAGAACTAAAGATTATTCATAATGATAATTTATGGATCATAAGAAACATTTCTCTTCTCATGATTTAGAGTTAGCTACAATAAATTTTTAAATAATGAAAAGGATGAATTATTATTATTGATAAAATTATGATATATATTGAAATAATATTTTTAAACTATATATTCATATGGATGTAGTTGAATATTTTCTTTAGAAGATGTTTTGAGTGGATTAATGGTTATAATTTCTCAATACATTACAACACTAGGAAAGAGAAAAATGTTTCTTATGATTTGAGTTAAAAGGAAATAACTTCTTATCAATGAAAAATATCACAAAAGATATAAAATTCATGGAATTGAAAAGGATTATTCTTGAAATCTTGAAGTAATGCTTGAAATATTATATTTTTTGAAAAACAATTATAACTTATATCCCTGAAATTATTAAAGAGGAATAAAAGGATGATAAGGATCGACAAAAGAAGGGGAGAAGTATTACTATTTTTATCAATGATAAAAATAGAAAAATAATATTTAAGACTTGTGTATGTGTTCAATATATACTATATTTGATGAAATATATATCATAAGAAACTCTCAGTTCTTTAATTTTTATTCATTATAGAAGGGAACATATATATAGAGATCAACTATCGTATTTCATGTTGGATAGAATAAAGAGATCTATTGTATAGTTTTTATCTCATTCCTTGGAATATCAAAACATTATAACATAGAGGAAGAATTCTACAATGATGTCACAACCATTACCCCCCACATAATGTAAATTGAAAGAAATAACCATTTATATTGTCATTAGGCTCCATCAAACATATAAAGAGAACAATGTTATATAGGTTGTTGTCAATCAAATACAAATAAAAAACCCTTTATAAAAATTATATAATATTTTTCAATTGATCATATTTGTAAAATATATATTATTAATTTGGTATGTTTTTCGGGAGTACAATATTCTATTGTATCTATTAGGGGATTGAAGTTTACCTTGATGTTTTGTCTAAGTCTTTACCATGATCTTGTTATATAATTCTATTTTAGGAATTAGTATTATCTTGAAATATATATTTATTCTGTGAAAAAAAATTGAAACCCCAAATTAGATGTTGATGACTAGTTCTATGTATTTAAAAGGTGGTTGAGGTCAATAACTTCCCTTAGTTGAGTTTTCATAGAATAATAGCTTTCACTCAAGAATTCATATGGCTCCTAATATAGTTCTACCTGGGAGAATGTGTACAAATCCTCTATGATGGGTAAAAGTTGGAGAAATAATTATACTAGGGCCAAAACTAGATAATGAAATTTATGATATGGTTAGAGACATTTAGTATGATATATGTATAACACATAGTTAATAGAAAATTCATATTTATATTCTTCAACATGATCTTGAGTTTTACATTATGGAAAGGTAATTATTTTAATTTATTCAAAGGATATGTTTAAGATATTATATTTGAAATAAAAGCTGTGAACATGGAATACGGTCCCATTCGAGATTTTTTAATTATTAAGGATTGTCTCTTATCACTTTGTGCTTCTGGTTAACCTCTACCAAGGCCATTATGTGTTTCATGTCTCTTTTAATGAGTACAGAAATTAAACCTCACATGTACTAAAATCATAGGTTATAACACAATAGAAATATCATTTCCATGGGGAATATTTAGTGGATATTAGGGATCATGGGGAGAAATTTCTATAAAATGAGACCAATCACCCTGTAAATGATTTTTAGAGGAACGCCAATTTGATGAAGCTACATCGGAATATGAGAATATGATGAGGTAGAGGTATCCTAATTTATTTTTATTATACTGAATAATTTTAAGGGAAATTTTCATTTTAATAAGGTAGTAGGCAACAATTGATGTTTTTATGTAGTATGATTTCCAAATAAATTAAATTTTTAGATATCTTTCAATGCACATGACACTGAATATTAATGAACAATGATATAATGTTAAAATTATTATTTAAACATGAACATTATTAGATAGGCATTAAATTTGGTGGTTTTTTAAGAATAAAAAGATTTTTTAGAAGTTATAATTGTTTTATATAATGATGATATATTTGTAAATAATTAAATAATATTTCTTAATTTCTTAATATTCTTCGAAAATACATTTTTTCTCAAAAAATTAATTTGATTTTGTTTTTTTGATAAAATATAGAAATGAATTTATCACACCATTTAATAATTTCATTTGAAAAAATAAAATTCATTTTTGAAATCATCACATCAAAAATATCAGAGGGTTATGTTTTAGGAAGTTTTATGAAATATTAATTTTTCAATTAATATTGAAAAATAATGATTTTTATTAAAAACAAAATTTTCATTTTAAGTATTTTTGAAGTTGTGTATTATTTCAAAATAATTTACAAGTAAAACTAGCTCAATTATATTATTAATGAACCCTTTTAGGACACTTTAATACAATTTATATTTACTTTTGATAGTAAAACGTAACATGATTATGAAAAAAATTTCGTTGGAAATCAACTTTTTCATTGCGTCTGTTTGTTTTATTATAAATTAAATTATGAAAATTATGTGAATTGAATTAGATAAAATAGATTTATATCTATATTCAAAAAAATTATATTATTTAATAAGATAAAATTAAATTTTTTTCATAAATAATAGTAAAAATAAGAAAAAAAATTATTGTGGTTAAGGTTAAAATGAGGCTTTGCGCCTTACACACTCATATGATAAAATAAATTTTAAAGACATATAAAATATTTATTTAATAAATTGAATTTAATATTAATAAATATTGGGTAAAAATTATATAATAGGATCATTTTAATTTTGGCATTAATGGATAAATTTCTTTGTTAAAAAAATGGAGACTAGTTACTATGGTAAAAATTATAATGGTAAAATTGAAAAAACATTGAACCTATACGAATAACATGTCTAAAATATGTTTATTTTATTATTGTGGAGGTATTATATGTAAATATCATTCAAACATTTTTTTATTTATCAAATTTTGTTACACAAGGCATGATAGTGACTTTCCATTATTGAATAGTTTTGGGTATTTAAAAAATGACACTCCCCATCAATTATAAAAGGGTACTTTGTCTATTAAATTATTCAAACCTATTAAGCCCTTTCTATTAACCAAAACATACTATAATACCTCCCCAAAAAACTTATACTTTTTACAGAGATAATTTTCATCCCAAAATAAAATCCATAGTGTCCTTAATAAGACATCCAAAGGAGGTTGTTCTAAGTGAATCTAATTCTATACTCGAACATATTCTTTACCATATATTATCTTAAAACCTTAATTAATATCATAATAATAAAAATTTTATAACACTAATTTCAAAAACATACTGATGTTTTATTATTTTTATTAAATAACCTACATCTATCTCATTTTCATTTAAATGGGAAAAAACTGTTGAACGTGTGGATAACAGACTACCGCCTCACGAAATAATGTAATTAGTTTTTCATCACCGCAAAACACGGTAGGAGATAAAAATGAATTTAAATTTTATATATTATATTTAATATATATTTATAATTCATTATTTATAATATCACAGAAACATTCTTACCATAAATTCTATTGGAATACAATTACAACGCTCATGTGTACATTAGACTACATCCTTGCAATTCAATTTGATTCGTCTTAAACACAAATTTCACATGGATGGTATTAAGGATGCATAAAATGAATATATTTTATATTTGTGAAATAAAAATTATTTTTAAATCATGATATATTATTTATATTCATTTCTTTCCATCTTTCAAGAAATTGGAAACAACATTCACGCGTACATATGGTCTAGAGTCTCCATAAACTGTGTAATTAATTTTTTGCCTCTAACATTTATGGATTTCACTAAAGACAGATATAAAAAATGTATATGATATTTATAACTTTTATAAAACTATTTATATTATGTAACCACGATAAAAAAATTACAAAAAATATAAAACAAAATATGCTGAAAAACATTGAATTTATTACATGGAGTGTAATTTTAACAAGAACTTGATTATAAGAGGGTAATAAAAGGCCATAAGTAAAAAATATATTTTATAATATATATTATTATTGTTATTTAAAATATTTAAAATAATTCTATATTTTTATTCAATTTTTTAGTTATATATGAGGAATATAATAAATTTAGGTAACGGTATTTTGTCTAAATTTTCTATTTTGGGACGTAAGTTTTTTAGACACCTTTATATTATAATATGTGTATATGGATAAATTTTTTCTTTTTATATCTTTAATTTTTCTAAATATATTTAATTTTTAATTTAAAATGATTCTTTTACGAATCTTATGACTCAGAATATACGCAAGTGTTAAATTTTTATGTTACAATCTCATTGTTTATCAGTTTTATTTTTGATTATGTTTCCATTGATGAAATATTATGATCTATGTAAAAATAATATTTATTAATTTATTATTCTCTTGTCATTTCATGAAAAAAATAATTTATTTTTCTTCCATATATACACTCAATAGTCAAAAAAACATTTTTTTAATAATCGACATTATTTCTCACATAGATTGAAAATCATTTTTCATCAAAGACCATGATTTCTAAAAATGTTTAAAAGGATGTTTTTTAAAACTCGTAATTATTTATTAATGACACATTTACAGATGTTTTATTTTCTTTAAATTGTTTTAAAATAAATAATCTTATCATCTTTTGAATGCGGTGATTTTAGAAATTTTACTGAAAATGTGAGAGGAATGTTTTCTTACGATGAATGACATGAATAATATTTTTTACCATCATGACCACTAAATGTTTGAAAGATTACATTGTAATATTTAAATATTATTTTCAATGAAATATAGTTTCACACAATCCATTAAACTTTACATTTAAAAAAGGTTATATTCAAAGTTAAAATGTTCTTTCCCTCTAGAAATGTTACATTGATCATTTAAAATAATTTTATACATAAAATGAAATCCTTTTAAATAATAATTATTTACTAGGGATATGAAAAAAGGACAACATTATTATTATTTTACTGATATTTTTATGATTATGATGATAATATGTGTATAAGACAAGTTAATTTTCAATGATTTAGGTTTTGATCAAAATTTTAAATTATAAGGATCCACATTTATTTTCCCTGAGTTCTGTTATGATGAAATGATGAATTGTTTATGAAACATGTATATTGTCTATGGTTTATTCTATGAGGAAATTTTAATGAAACCCATTTCTTTCCATGGTTTCTAATATGATGAATTTTTTATGATCTGGTGATAAACATAGTTCTTAATTTCATTATGTGATGGGAGGGACCTCTATCTCCCTCTAGAAGATTTGGTAAATATTGATATCTTATGAGATAAGAAGGACTATAATTGTGATTGAATATAGTTTAGTAAGGTAAATTGTCTATTGTGATAATAATTGGAGTATTTGATGGCTAATATGATATTCTTGGGAGTGAACCTAGAATAATATTATGGTTTGGGGAGCGAACCCATCCCAAAAATGATAGTTTTTCAATGATCCTTGAATATTAAGGAAATTATTTTCTATGGTTATGTGTATTCCAAAAATTTATATATTATGATTTGGTTATGAAGTTAGGTCTCATTCTCTTTGATTACATTATTATTCATTCCTTATAAACTGCTTTTAAATTTTATATGAATCATTTTAATGATCTATAAAATTAATGTTATGGTTTGGACATGTTATTCTCTTATTCTCAGACCCTTATTCTCATGTTATGCTGATATCTCCCTTTTTTAACATTAAAATGTATCTGAGATCACCCTTTATAATGATTTTTTTCCACATAATATGAAGAAAGGTAATATGTATGATATTTTAAGTGAGGGTTTAATATATGCAGAATATAGCAGGAGATGATGTACTTCACTTAGGAGCCATTAGTTTATGTGTTTGTGTTTACAAAGGCAATAGACATAAAAAATTATATCTTAGATTATTATGATATTCAATGAATATTCATATAGTAATATTTAATATTTATGTATGGTATGTATGGGTATTTACATTCACAAAATATCCCAAAAATTATGAATTTTCAAAGAACATAGCTTGAAATAAAGAATGAATGTGAGAAATATTGTATTGATCAAATGAGTGTTCAACCATATATCTATGTAAATATTTATTAGGAAAAAATGTGGATGTAGAGAAAAAAAGAAGGTAAAAAATGATCTAGAATTCATCATTGATTGTAATATAATCATAAAGTTCATTAACTATGTATGTTTCTCCATAATACTAGACCTAATGAAATAAATATAAAAGGAAGACGATGTCTTATCATTATATATTATTCATGGAAGGGTTCATATATATATATAGAGTTAAAAGATTTTTTATTGTGTAAAAACGAGATGAAAGATATTCTTTAGTATTTTTCATTGCTCTTGGTATGTAATTAAGTTATTTATGAGAGATAGGAGTGAAATGGGATGTTAAAAAATTGTTGATACCATAATTGAAATGGGATAACATTACCATGATTTTAATCATCATAATTCCAAAAATATTTAAAGTCCACAATCATATTTTTAATTTGATCACCATAAAAATTCAACACACTTAATTTTTATAAAAAAAATATTTAACTTTTGATGAAATTTCTATGATATAAATTAAATAAGTTGTAATGATACATTTTGTATTACATTATATTACTCTGACCAGGATCCGTTGTTTACCTCAATGTTTGGGATAATACTTCTTCAAGATCTGGATACAAATTTGTGTTTTAGTTGTAACGCCCAGACCATAGTTACCTTGATTCGGTGAATTATTACATAAAATTTTAATGATCACAAGTGATCAGGTCTCAAATGACTGATTATTTTAGTACCCCTATAAGTAATAGATAGATACATAAGTTTTAAATTACATTATTAAATAAAAAAACAATAATGTGTCCCTGTTTAACACACTCTTATCACATAGCATATCCCAGCATGCCAAACATTATATACTTCTTCACATCCAGGGAAAAAGAAAACACAAGAAAGTGGTGAGATCAAATACTTAGTAAGGATAACAATATAGTGGAAAATATTTTAAAAAATAAAAAAAATTTATTAGACTAAAACAAAATCCTTTTAAACATAAACATCTGCATAATTTGTAAAATATATGTCAAATAATGTGATTTACTTAATCACATGGATATTCTACTAGTTTAATAATTCAATGAAATATCAATAGCTAATTTTATAATGATGGAATTCATAATGTTGGACATTATAACCACATAGTCAAGGCCTCATCCCAAGAACACAAAGAAGATTTTGTCAAGGCCTTATGCCGAGACACTAGTTGGTCTCATGTGACATACCTATGAAATTAAGAGTAATGGCGAGATCCACCAATCAGAAACTAAGTCCAATGCATTCCTCATATGAAAATTTTGAAACATAACATAAACAATCATATTAAAACTATCATATGAAATGTTAATACATTAAAAATAAACCATTAATGGTATATAATTAACACATCCACAATAAAAAATATCACAAAAACACTAATATAATATGGAAAATTGTATCATAATAAATCGACTTGAAAAAAGTGTAAATTCATAAAAGGATATTGACATTAGAGAAATCAAAACTATTTTAGAGAAATATCTATTTCTATTTTAAAATCATATAAAAGTCATGTAATTATAAAAATAAAACATTTATTTTTGAAATATTCTAATAAGCTTGTAAGGGAAGCTTCTAAGGTGTTATAATAGAGGAAAATATCCACACCCTCTGTATAAGTTAATAAAACAATATAATATTAATTTGTCATGAAATTTCATAAACTACCATGTTGGGAATACGGAAGAAGTATTCCTTTAATATAATTTTATAAAAAGTTAAACAAGGGTATAAATAACATTGATCCATATTCTAGGAAATAGTAAAAATGTTTTGAAATATATTTTTTAGAAACACGACTATGGATTATAGAGAAGTCCCAGTAGAAACTTACATATAAACAACCATGAAAAAATAAAGTTATTGTAAAATTAAAACTTACATTGTATTTTCCTTGGTCTAGGTTATGTTAACTTCATGTATAATAGTGAAATAATTGTTATTAATATTATTTCATTAATATCATTGTTTCAGGTGTTAACTGATTCATTTTCCGTTATTTGTTTTTTTACGTAAGTCATGTTTGTTATGGATACTATGTATTTGATTCATATTCAGAATGATATTAAGTTCTTTAAACATTATTTTTAATCATAAAAGGTAAATTATTCTAGAATGGTTATGAAGGGGAATGAATCTCATTATGTTCATGGAGATGGTAATCCATATATTCGCACAAGTAAATAATATCATTCAATTGATGTAGAAATAGTAGGAAATAGAATGTTATATCGTATATACTTAATAATTAACATGATATATTTATTATTTACATCAATTAGACTCATTATTATATCCATCCAAATAGTTATGCTTTGAATAAAAAACGTCACCAAGACTTGGAGACGGTAAGTCGTATATACACACATATGGTGACTTTTTCATTCATTGGATTGATTGAATAATGAATATGGTTGTAACATATTTATAATAACATAATAGTATGTATAAGGTATTGTAGATATTATTTTGTTATGGAAACAACATATAATGAGGATGTGGAAGAAGAAAAGATCTTTGAAAGAGGTGATTAAATTATTATATCTTCTTCTGGTGGTTCCTTTTGATTTGATCAAAAGGGATCCATTGGTTGGACTTATAATAAAAGAAAGTCCTCTAGGATAAAGTGAGGGTTGTTGGGAGGATATTTGATCATGGGTTGGTCGAGCCAAATGGATTTGGAGGTTTGAAAGTAAGATATGGGGAGGTACCATTTTATAAGAGAGTTGAGGGTCACTTTTGGAAAAGCAAGAAATATTATTTTATTATAAAATAATTTTAGGTATATAATGGCTCCAAATGGATTTATTTAGAGGATAAGGTGGGGAGGGGTAGAAATATTTTTAACCAATAGGTTTTAGACTAGTTTATGTCACCATATTAACATTATCATTTAGATTTAACACTTAGTTAAATAGATTAACATATTCCATAACCTTTTGTATATTTATATTACATGGTTAATAAAATATCTATAAAATTACAAGAGAACATCACATGGTTAATTAATTACTTATATATCATTATATAATTCCTATGTCCAATCCTTATATTTTTAGGAATATTATAACTTTTAAAAATATAGTATTTGTTTTAAAACATTATTTATGTCATTTTTGACACTATTTAGTATTCGGTTATTGAGGAAGTCAAAAAAATTATTACTTCTAAAAAATACATTAAATAAAACCTAATATGTCATATCAACCTATAAAATTAGTAGAATTCATCAAAAGTATTAATTTTCATTTATTTTTATAATTATAATATCAATTGATTTAATATTTCATTAATAAGGTAATTACTTCATCATTAATGTGTCTTAAATAAATTAAATTTTTTAATGTCCAATATATATATATATATATAATAACCTGATAAAGTAATTTATATATCTTTCTATAGAATATTTATAGTAAAAGTTTTCTTATGTGTAACCATATATTTAAAACGGTTTAATTATTATACATTGAATTTTAAAATTTTTAACTCTTCTTTAAATAAAAAATAAAAAATATCCTAATAAAATATAAGTGAATCAAAGAGGATCATATTTTATTCTTAATGTTTATTTTGGTAAAAAAACTTATCCAATAGAATTAATTAATATTTTAGGGTAATTATAATATCATTTTTACCTTTAATCACCCTATTTACTTTTTACTGTGGTTAATAAAATTCTAAAGTTATTATTCACCAACAATTATTTTCATCCCATTGAACCACATTTAACTTACTGATATCGACCATGTCTCTTGGAAATTTTAAATTAAAATCACTAACGTGGTAAAATTAAGTTTTATTTAAATTTTCAAATGTGCCTATAAGGTGGGTAAAAAACGTTACCAAGTTCAGTAAAATGTTATACATATGATATTATTATAAAATGACTCCAATGAATTTCATTGAACTAATATATGTATTATGTGTCTATTCTTACATTAAAATAAATTTAAATAATAATAATAATTATTTAAATAAAATTTAGTTTTAAACAATAACACATCTTTTTTCACTATTCATCAAAAATTGAATGTTTTTAGAAAAATACAAAAATTCACCCAAAGATAATTTTAATATTTTAAGTCCAAAAAATGAAGTAAATTTTGAAAAATAAAAGTTATAAAATTTTATTAAGTTGTTATAACTATTCATAATAGCTAGTATGATTGGTCGTGGTGTAATAGAAATTGAATATATAGAGAATGCAGGCTATTGCATTATTCAAAGAGAAGTTTACCATGGAAGCTTATGGTGTTACATTATTCCCTACTTCAAATAATTTCATCCTTAGAATTTGTTGAATATTACTGCATAAAATGATTTGTGTGGTTCTTCATCATAAGTTACTCAGCATCCCATGTTACCTTTTCCATTTTATGGTTTATCCATTTAACTTTTACCAGATGAGTCATCTGGTTACTCAACACTTGTTCTCTATTATGAAAAATATTAATAGGATCTTCACAATAAGATATATTGTGTTCATGTTGTATTTTTTCATAGATGAGTAAATGTGTTGGGTCAGACATGTATTTTCTCAATAATGATTCGTGGAACAAATCATGATCTTTGGAGACACTATTCAACATTTACAAATGGTAAGCTACTACTCCAATTCGTTCTAGAATTTTGAATGGTCCAATGTAACAGAGACATAATTTACCCTTCTTACCGAGTCATATAACACTCTTCCATGGAGATACCTTAAATAAAAAATTATCTCGTAATTGAAATTCCCAAATCATTCCTTCAATTATAAGAATAAGACTTTTCCCTAAATTGAGAGACATTAATGTGGGTTTGGATAATCTTTACCTTTTCTACCTAAATGGAAACTATTGTGATAGGAAAATTATACCAGAGAGAAATACTGATAGACCATACCTTGAATATCATGTGAGCATGATCTCAACATTTCTTCTAAGGATTGAATAGTCTGTTCTGATTGTCCATCAGTTTGAGGGTGGTAGGCAGTGCTCTATCGATGTTCAGTATCCACGGTTTTCTGAAGACTTTTTCAGAATTTTGATGTAAAATGAGGATCATGATTAGAATCAATCGAAAGGGGTATACCATGATGTCTGTAAATTTCATTAATATATAGTCATGATATACATTCATGTGTTAAATCTTTTCTTATAGTAGGAAAATGTGATTACTTGGCAAGATGACAAATAATGACTCATATTGCATCTTTCCTTATAGGATTATTTGGTATCCCCATGGAAATGTCCATAATAATATCATCATATTTCCACTTAGGTAAGGGAAGAGGTTTAATTACTATTCTAGGATGTTTTCTTCCAACCTTCACCTATTTACAAACCATAAATCTTAACACATAATCAGAAATCTACCTTTTCATGTTATCCCATAAAAAATGATCATTCAAATATCTATACATTATAGCGATACCTATGTGTATAATGAAATTAGAGCTATGAGCATCATCTAAAAATTCCATTTTTAAATCAGGTATGGTAGGAACACAAAGTCTATTCCAAAAATTCAAAATTCCATCTTCATATATGAATCCTATCAATATCCTATCATTTACAAAATTAATTTTCTTTTGAAACTTTTCATCATCAGTATAAGCACTTTGTATCCTTTCTAGTAAAGATATTTTTGCAATCATTTGAAAATGTATTGATGTTTCACCTTCCAGGAATATACACATATCAGTCTTTACTGGATCCATGAATATAGGATCTATTTTAACTATCATCTTATTAAGAACTCCATGATCCTTTCTGCTAAAATAATCATCCTCCTTAATGTTCTTACCCAAGTGGTAGTGTATAGTTCAATCATAATCCTTGATTAGTTCGAGCCATCACCTTTGCCTCACATTGTGTTCTTTTTGTGAAAAAAAGACTTCAAACTCTTGTGATTTGTATAAATATCACAATTTTAACCATAGAGATATTGTATACATATCTTCAGAGCAAATATTACAAATACTAACTCTAGATCATGAGGGGGATAGTTTCGTTCATGAATTTTTAAAGGTCATGATGCATAGGAAATAAACCAATCATTCTGCAGAAGGACACAACCCAACCCTTTCATTGAAGCATCAATATAAAAAACCCATCATTCCGCAATTGTAGAGTCAAGATAGGAGCATTGAATAATCTAACATTCAGTTCATCAAAATATTCTCCACAATATTCTTTCCAAACAACTTTAATCCCTTTACATGTGATCTTGTTTAATGGGTTAGCCAATCGAGAAACATTCTGGACGAAATGACAATAGTAACCTGCTAAACCAATAAAACTACATAAATTAGTTATACTTGTCAGTGTTTTCCATTCATAGATAACCTTTTTTTTTGAAGAATCAAAAGGAATTCCATCCTCAGAGACAATATGACCAAGAAAAGAAATATATTGATTCCAAATTTTACACTTTCTAAACATCTCATATAATTTATTTCTTCAAAGAGTTTTTAGAATAGTGCGCAAGTGATTTTCATGATCTTCATAGCTTTTGGAATATACCAAGATATAATAATTAAATACCAATATGAAGTCATCAAGATATTCCTTGAAAATATATTCATTAGATCCATGAAATAGTGGGTGCATTTGTGAGTCCAAAATGAATTACTAAAAATTCATAATGCCCATACCTGGTATGAAATACTTTCTTTGGAATGTCATCCGTCTTCACGCACAATTGATGATATCCAGATCAAAGTTCAATAATTGAAAAATATTGATATCCATGAATTTGATCAAATAAATCATCAATGTGATGTAGGGGATACTTTTTCTTTATTTTTATAGCATTTATATCTCTATATTCAATACACAAACTTATAGATCCATCATTATTATTAAAAAAAGAATAGTGGATCCCCATGGAGAATCACTAGGATGAATAAATCTTTTATTACTCAATTCTTCTAGTTGTTTCTTTAGTTACACTAATTCCACAGTGTCCATTCTATAAGTGGTCTTCGATATGGGCCTAAAACTAAGAATTAATTCAATGGAAAATTCAATTTCTCTTTCTGGGGGATGTCTAGGTAAATCTTATAGAAACACATCAACATATTCTTGAACCATAGGTACATCTTCTTTTTTTAAATTCCTCTCCTCACCCAAATTTATTTCACTCCCATCCTCCCCAATAATTAAATTTATTAGAGCTACTTGGGGTGGATCTAGATGAGAAGCAGATGGTGATGTTTCTTCTCTAAAGATAAGGGATTCCTTATCATCATCAAAAATTGTAACCTCGTTCTTCTTACAATAGATTTTTAAATCATGGTCTGGAATCCAATACATGTTGTGGATTATAGGAAATTTAATCATGGGTATGAAAATAATATCTTCAAATACAACATGTTTTTATGCAATAATGGAAACTGATTGAAAAAACTTTCTTGCAATGATACTTCCCTCAAGACTTTTGACTGACAACCCCCTTTTTAAATCAAATTAGATATATCTAATTTTCATGGAAAACTAGGATGAAATAAAACAATGTGATGATGTAGAATCAAATAAATAATTGGATACATATTAGGAAACAATTCGTGTACCTTCCAACACGTTATTAAAAGCTTCAACCTCAGTAGTAGTGATCGCATATGCTTGGCCTTGCTCCCTTGGTATTTTTGAGGTATGTTTCCTTGGAACTTAGGAAATTAATTTTTATAATTCCCCATTCATATACAATTGTAGAATTCAACCTTGACATCCTCTTTATTCCCCTTTCAATCACATACTTAGTGGAATTTTTCACCACAATTGTATCAAACACACATTCCCTTCTGGCAGTACCAGGGTGTTTCATCCCATATTTAATACAGGATGAAAATTTTACTTTTCCATTCCTCCCCTTGTTTCCATTACAAGAGTGTTCAAAATATCTATTATTCTCCTAATTTTCTTTAAACTCGTAATAATTAGAAATTTTTTTTCTATCTTCATAGCACATGAGACTATATCTTTGTAGGATGAGATGGATTTTTAGACTAATTCTCAATAAAGGAATGGTGTTAACCCATAAAGATTCTATAAATCATATTCCATTCGTTATGTATATAATATGTAGCATGCCTTAATATCCATGTAAATTTATCCTCATACTTTGCGACATTCTCATCCTCCTTTTTCCTTAGACATAGAAATTGACTGTCCACATTCTCTCGATGGTCACGAGGAATGTATTTTTCTACAAAAATATCTTTAAACTACCTCTATTCCATATTTGATACTTTTTTAACCTCAATTGTGTTTTGAATTAATGACCACCATTGATCTCCATATCTTGTGAGGTGATAAACTTCCATGGCAACTTTTTCTCTTTCAATACACTCCAAAGCATAAAATATTATCTCTAAGGATCTTATCCATTGTTTAGCTTCAAATGGATTTTTGGTCCTATTAAATGTACATGATTTTTTCCTCATGTATCAGTTTAACATTGAACCTCTGAATTGTGGATCAAGGTTCTCCATATAGGTAAGGTTAGTATTTATAACCTGTATGAGTTGTCCTAGTATGGTTATAAGCTGTTCCGCACCAGTTGCATCACCATATCCACTATAATTATCTTTTGTAGGAGGAAAATCCCTAAATTTATTACGTTCATTGATATATTTTTAATTTCTTCAACTAGGAGCCATTTTTAAAAAATAGAATACACAATGTTAGTTTATGAATCCCAATGAATAATTCCGATGTGGTAAAATAGCTAACATAAATTGAACAGTTTATGAATACAATTGATAATCATAAAAAAAATTATTTTAGAAGTATTTACTCATAAATATTTTATAATGGTTTGTAAATAAAATGTGAATTATTCTAAGCATATCATTGTGAGTGTAAATACCAAGAGTGGAGAAAGGCCCGTTGTTGTATACCAGGATACCTCGGTCAATCTCAAAACTCATTGTTGGAGTTTTCACACCTAGGTACATCTATACCTAATCCACCTCTACCTGTTTGTATCCAGACATGGATTAATTTTCTTGGAAAATTCCCAAAATCTATAAATTACCAAAATTCTAGGATGTTCTTATAAACTAATCCTCAATGTATTTTTTAGGGATCAGTTTTTTAATCAAAGTTTTTATAAATCTAGATTCCTAGGTTTTCTTTAATCAGGGTTTTTATAAACACTGATTAGTTTAGTAGCCTTGGAAGTACTAGATACATACATAAGTTTTATATTACATAGAGAAATAAAATAAACAACAAAATTGTATCCCCTTTCAACACCCTAATATACCTTATCCTATCCCTATAGGTCAATCATAATATACTTATTCACATATTTGAAAACATAAAACATAAGAAAGGGGTGATATCAAATGCTCAGTAAGGATAACAATATATTGAAAACTATTATCAATAAGAATAAACTTTTAAGGCAATATATAAGAATAAAATAATAGCCTTTTAAACATAAACATCATTATAATATTAAATTGATAAATCAAATAATTTCATTTATTTATTCACATGGGTCTTCTACTAGTCAAATAATCACATGTAATATCAATAGCTAATTTCATGATGACAGAATTAAAAATGTCAGACATCACAACCACATTGTCCAGGCCTTATCCCAAGACTACAAATAATATTTGGTCATGACCTCTTACCAAGACACTACTTTGTCTAATCAGACCTACCAAATCATCGAGGAGATATACCAACATCTACCCATCACTTAATATGTCCAATGCATTCCTCATATTAAAAGGTCGAAACATAACATAAAAATTCATATTAAAACTAGGATATGAAATGTTAATAATTTTACCACAAACCATTAATGGTATAAAAATAACTCATCCATAGTAAAACATATCACCGAACCCTTCAATACAATATATATGATTGTATAATAATAAATCAACATCAAAAAAGTGTAAAGTCCATTAAAGGATGTTTCCATAGATGAAATCAAAACTATTTGAGAGAAATATCTTTTTATATTTTGAAATCATTTAAAAGTCAAGTAATTATAAAAGAAAACATTTATTTTGAAAATATTTTTATAATATTGTATGGGAAGATTTAAAGGTTTTATAACAACAGAAAATATTTTCACCCACCATATAAGTTAAAAAACATTCTTACCATAATTCGTCAAAAAGGTCATAAAGTACTATGTTTGTTAAATGACGGATAGATTTATTTCAAGATATTTTATGAAAATTAAAAAATAGATACAAATTACTTTTTACTATATTCAAAGAAATATTATAAATGTTTTGAAATAAATTTTTAATAAACATGGATGTGGATGATAAAGATTTTCAAGTGGATTGTTACATATAAACACCCTCAAATCAATAAATAGATTATAAAATTAACCCTTACCTTGTAATTTTCCATGGTCAAGGGTATGTTAATGTCTAGTATAATAGTTAAATCAATGTTTTTAAATTATAAAAGAACCCTATACATAAATATGATATCATTTGAGATCTTCTAATATTTATTTGTAAATAATATTTCAATAGTATCATTGTTTCACGTGTTAACTAATTCGTTTTCCATTATATGTGTCATTACGTAAGTCATGTTTGTTATGGATATGATATATTTGATTCATATCCAAAATTATATTAATTAATTTAAACAATATTTTTAGTCATAATATTAAAATTATTCTTGAATGTTTTCAATGGGGAATAAATCACATTGCATTCGTGGAGATGGTAATCCATACGTTCCCACGAGCGATAATATCATTATATATATAGTAAAATATTATGTAATTGGATTTCATATCATATATAATTAATCAATAATATGTTATATTTATTATTTATATCAATTATACTCATTATTATACCCATTACAATAATGATGTGTTGAAAAACAAACTACACCACGACATGTAGACGGTAAGCCGTACGTAAGCATGTGTGGTGACATTGCATTCATAGGATAGATAGAATAATGAATATGATTGTACCATATTTATAATAACATAACATTATATATAAGGTACTGGATTTATTATTTTGGTACGGTAAAAATAAAGAAAGATTAACTGGAAGAAGAAAAGAACTTTGAAAGAGGTGATGAAATTATTACCTCTTCATTGGATGCTTCCTTTTGATTAGATCATAAGGGATTTTAGGTTGGCTTACTGATCAATGTAAGGCCTATAGGTTAAAGTTTAGATATTTGGGAGGATATTTTAGCAAGGGATGGATGAGCCAAATGGATTTGGAGGTGTGAAATTAAGAGATGGATAAGTACCCGTTTATAAGAGTGGTGATGGTCACATTAGGAAAAGCTTGAAATTTTATTTTTTTAAAATAATTTTCTATTTATAATGGATCCAAATTGATTTCATTCTAGGATATGGTGTGTATGGGTCGAAATATTCTCAACCAACAGTTTTTAGGCATGTTTAGGTCACCTTATTATCCTTATCCTTTAGATTTAATATTTAGTTAAATAGTTTAACTTTTACCGTATCCTTTTGAATTTTTTTAATATAGTTAATTAAATTTCTATAAAATGAAAAGAGGACCTCTAGTTGTTCATTAATGATATATATATATATATATCATTATATAAGTTCATTTTCCGAACCTTATAATTTTTGGAATATTATATCATTTAATAATATAGAATTTTTTTAAAAACTCATTTATGTCAATTTTTACACTATTTAGTATTTTGTTATTGTGAATGTCATCAAAATTTAATTACATTAAAATAAATAAATTACATCAACCCTAAAATGTCATATTATCCTAGAAAATTATATTAATGCATCAGAAGACTCAATTTTCATTTATTTGTATATTTATTATATCAATTATGTTAATCTTTCATTAATAAGGTAATTACATCTACATCATTGTGTCATAAATAAATTTAATTATTTAATTAATATAAATTATAAATAAAATTACATTTTGTAGGAAATATTTGTTTCCTATTAATTAATATTTATATCCTAATTCATCTTATGTATAACCACATATTAAAAATGTTCCAGTTATTAAATGTTGAATTATAAACTTTTAACTCTACTTTAAATAAAATAAAAATAAATTTTTTAATTTGATCCAAGTTGATCATAAAGAATAATATTTTATTTATAATGTTGTTTTTGGTTGAAAAAACATATATAATATAATTAGATAATGTTTTAGCGTAATTATAATTCCATTTTTACATTTAATTACTCTATTTACTTGTAACTGTGGTAAATAAAATTCAAAAGTTACTATTCACACAAAATTATTTGCATATTATTGAATTTTTTTTTACATTATGATATATATTATTTGTTTCTTATTTTTTAAATTAAAATCATAGAAAATTAAAAATTTCGTTTTATGAAAATTTGCATTTGTGCTTCGAAGACGTTAAAAACTTCAATGAAATTTTACAAATCTAATCTTATTATAAAATGACTCCAATGAATTGAATTAAACTAATATATGTATTAGGTATCTAGTTTTACATTAAAATAAATTTAAATCAAAATAATAATTATTTAAACAAAAGACGGTTTTAAATAATAATGTAGTTTTTCACTATTCATAAAAAATTGTATGTTTTTAGAAAAATACCAAAATTTCACCCAATTATAATTTTGATATTCCGAACCCAAATTGAAAAATCATTTTGAAAAATAAAATTTATAAAATTTCAAAAGGCTTGTATTATTATTCATAACGGCTAGTCTGATTGGACGTGGTGTGCTAGAACTCGAATTTGCATACAACAGAAGCTATAACATTATTAAAAGAGAAGCATAATGTGGATGACTAGGGTGTCACATTAGTCAAATTTATTATCCTTACATATATGGTCTATTTTAGAGGACTATTCCATATCTATAGGTTATATAGTGATATAGTTCAATATATCTCAATTGTGGGTGGGTTCAACACCTCCATTCAGTGGAATTTTCATATATAAAAATATTCTACATGAGAATTAATATGGATACTATGAATCCATATATTCAAATATGTTTAGAACTCAAATTTTATAAGATGAATTTTTATAAATAAATAATTTTGGACGTGATCATTCCAAGAAAATGATAGATAATGTTTGGGCAATTCAATACCACATAAATGTTACATAAATTAAAAAGAATTGTTATTCAAAAAATCACTAGCGAGATCTAGAATTAAATGCCGGTGATTGGGTTTTCCTATGAGTTTCTTTATTGATGAAGGTTATGAGTTTCAAAATTATGGTAAATATGATCTTGATTTATATTAGTTCCTTCTATATTCTTGATCGAGTAGGGACTATATCTTATTACTTTATTATCCCACCAAACCACTCTCATGTTTAAGATGTTTTCCATGTATCACTTTTGAGGAATTAAAATACTAATATTTCATATGTACTTATCTCAAAGGTAATATTACAAAAGAATGATCTCTGCTATAAAAAAATTAGTAAAAATAATTTATCATAAAGATAAATATTTATAGAATAAGTATACATGTCTGGAAAAAGATATTTGAAGAAATTATAAATTTAAAGAAACTAGAAGGGAAATAAAAAATTTGATAAAGAATAGATATCTTAATTTTTTATACTTGAGTATTAGAAATTTGAAGGTGAAGTTAATTTTTATGGGGTAATAATGTTACAATCCATTATTTTATATTGGTTTTTTAAGATCCCATTACCAACCTAAAATGTATTACTTAAATATTGTTCAGCTTTTCGTTTTCATTTTTTGGAATGGATTGAGTTTGAATTTTGAGGATACCTTTATTGATTAAGTCATAGGTTTGTTAGTTTTTGATCCATAAGAAAGATTTTTTGCAGAATTACAGAGCATTACACACCATGTAACAACAACACAAATATTGTAATTTTACTTCCTTAATTTTTTGAATTGATTCACACTGTTATGGGTACACATCAGGAGTGGTCACTACATGTCACAATAATACTGAGGAACATTTTTTAACTCAAATCTCTAGGATTTAATTAAAAATGGTATGAGTTTCATCTATTACTAAACCTAAAAATTTCACAATGTGTATTGTTATTACACATTTTGTGATACCTAATTTTAATGTGGTGTTAAAATTTGATGTGTTCCATTCCTTTGGTGTTCGATCATCATTGCTTAGGTAGGTGATATCCAGGTAAGTGTTTTTCATTGTTATTAATGTTTCTATTTTTTCCCTCTCTTGGGATTTAAATTTGTCATCATTATAATTATTGATCTACCCCCAATTATGTTCTATTACACTTCTAGGATTAGTTCTGAGGCCTTTTAGACCTTCTTCCTTTTTGATGAGTACTATTGCGAGTTTTGAGTTTCAGGAAGAGGTAGGCGGTTCCATCCCGATTCGGCAGTTTGATTATTACTAAATTTCTTAATTTATTTTAATTGATGATTTAAATTAAATTTCACACATTTTCATTCAATTAAATTGAAAAATTATAATTCTAGTAAATTATTCTTTTTGAAATCATTTTGGCACTGAAATTTGGAAAACCCTCAATTCCATTGAATTGTGGTGTGTTTAGGGAAATTATTTGATTTAAATTGTTTAATTTTGATTTTGGATTAAAGAGAAATGTATTTAATCTAATTTTTTAATTTAATTCAAGAAATGAATTTTAAAAAAGATATAATTGGTTTTGAATGGATATCAATGTTATTAAAATGGATTTAAAAAATTTATTTGACAGAAACTTAGTTATTTTATCTTATGGAAAGGGATTTTTTTATTAAAAACAATTTGGTATTTAAATGGAAATAAATTGGAATTTTTGAAATGGAATAATATGATTTATTTTATTTTAATAATTATTAAAATATTTTTCCCATTATGTAAGAGAACATGAAAGTAATATGTAGTTGTTGAGTTATATGGATACAATCTATGCTATTACAGCATTCTAAAATGTACATGCGGCAGGTCACATCCTTGATGGATAGGTGATGAGTCACCTCTAGCTAGTGTAAGGGGAATGTTAGTATAATCATTTTATTGAGATCACTAAGAGAGTATGGAATCTTATAGCCTGTTAATACTATCTTACCTACTTGTTAGATGGCCATGTTGCTTGCTTGTTTATTTATATATGAGATATAAATGTATACCACTGTTTTAAAACATATTTACACACCTTTTGTAGAATTAAATATATTGTTTTATGTAACTATTTTATTTAATCCATTGTTTTAGAAATATTCCAACTCTTATAAAGTAAATCAGGTGATTTAAAAGTATTGTCAATCATTTTGAAATTTTATATCCTGTTTTGTTTAAACATGATCCTGAATTTCAAAACATGATAATTTTAAAAAATGAATGATTTTATTGGATAATATATATTTGGAATCTATTACAGAATCTTTTTTAGCATTATACAATGCTTAGTCTCGCACCCTACTTTTTTCTTTAGGTGTTTGAAGACTTTCTTCATCTAGGTTAAAGCAATGGGAAGGGATCTCTTAGGGGTGGTTCCAGGTTTTGACCTTTGGAGTTGGTGAGTTGCATCCTTACGGACATTGTGGATTTCGCCCCCTATATTGGTACTTGGGTTGTAGAACTTTTGGATTTTTATGCCCTGTTATATTATGGTACATTACTCCTAGTGGAGTTTTTATATGCATATTGATTTTCTTGTCGTACATCTACTATATCTTGTGGAAAAATCATTCCAAATTTCATATTGAATTATTCCAGGTGCTAGTCACCGAACCAAGGGGACCAAGAAGTCTTTGTAGGCTATGTCATGTCCATCTTAGTTATCGAGTTACCAAGGTACTTGGTCTGGTTCATGAAAAAGTTTTATTGAATGAGGTTGTTCAACTTTTTTCATAAAGTCAGTATGAATTTTTGAAATCTTGTCAGGTTCTAAGAGGTAGTTTCGATTGATTTCCAATTCTAGTCCCATTGAAATGAACCTTAATTTACCATGGGTCTTTTGGAAAATATGTCATGTAGACTATTTCTATTCTTTTTCATACTTTTTATTTGGATGGATTTCAATTTAAATTATTTGGCCCTTTCTGTTGGGATATAAGTTACCCTCATTAAACCTTTTTCAAATTATCAAAAAGTTATCTATTGATGTTTTGTAGCATCATGACTTCGAGAAGAAGTTTAAATTAGTTCCATGAGGAATCTACTACTGAAAAAAAAACAATTGAATACTCTAGTGGAACCAAATATAGTTAAGGTGACCATGTGCACTACCAATGCTATGGGGCCAGAACCACCTCCAGTCCTTGTTTTGGCTCTAACTATGGATTCTTAGGGGGATGTTATTTATAATCATTCTCATGAGTTCCTTTTCTATAATCCACCGATTATCTAGGGATTCCTTAATCCTCAACATGATGAGGAATGATTGATCAAGATAGAATGAATGTTTGAGTTCTTGGAGACACCAGACATGATAAAGGTGATGTGTGCCACCTTCGTGCATGAGGGACCAAGAAAGAGATAGCGAGACTTTATGGTGATGGAATAGAAGAATGAGTGCTTAGATTGGAAGGAATTCAAGGTTCTATTCACCAACTAGTTATATCCAGAGTAAATGATGTTAGATAAGGCTAGGAGTTTTTCAGGCTTGAGCAGGTTGACAAAACTATCTCCAAGTAGTCAAATTGAATTTCTGAGTTGGTTTAGTTTTCACCTAAGATAATATCTAATGAAAGGATGGTGACATGGTGATTAAATTTATTGCATCGATCATATATATCCTTTCGTAGGTTTTCTTGCCGAATCTACCAACATATTCTAATGTGATGGATAATGCAATGATGGAGGATATGGAATTGGCTAACATGTCAAGGTTAACCTGAGTATATTTTTCTCCTAGGGGTAGCATTGGTGAATTTATATGAAAATATAAGGGTGATGATTCTCATGGTAGTTCTCAATAGATGAGTCAGTCTAGACCTCCTAAAACACAAGGGGTATGTTCATTAACTTTCATTAGTGTGGGAATCTAGGAAATTGTAATAGGTTTTAAACTATGTCACCATGAACTATAGCTCTTGTTAACGTATTGGGAATATAAAGAGATTATACAATAATTTCTATACTCTGTTGAGTGTAACATGATAACCATCTCCTTTTAATGTGGTGGAGTAATCAAATTCTTCACATACAGAAGGCTTCCAAAAAAATTCATATTAAATGATGCTTCTTCATGCAGTAGATGAGGTTCCAAATCAACCTGAAAAGAGTCTAATGACCGTGAGAAGTACCATTACTATATAATTATCATTAATGACTACTCTTTTTGACACAAGTGCAATTTTTTAATTTATTTCTACTCATATTTTTAATATTTTTAATCTTCTTATGAAGAAACTATCTTGTGTAATGGATATTAATTAACCACTTGGCATGAAGAGAGAGTTGGGGCATTGTAGTACCTTTTTTGTCTTATTTCATTTAGTTGACTATCATGCATGGTGTTTTATGGTTATCAAAATTTAATATATAAATGTCATTTTCAGGATTGATTTTTTCATTGCCAACAAATCCTGGATTAATTTTTGTCTTCGAGGGTCGATATTACTACATGTAGTGGTGTGTCTCTTTTATTTTAAAGTGAATGGGTCCCGTGGTTGAGCATAGATGGACTTTCTTAACCAAAGTTGGGGAAGGAGATATTAGTGTTTTATTTTGATTGGGAGTGGGATTCGGTGAGTGGGGATCTTCCTTTAGTCATCTTCAAGTTTCCTGATGGGTTTCCTTCAGATTTCTCTAGTCCACCATGAGTAAGGGAAGATGAGTTATTCATTGAAATAATACCTTGTACTCAACCAGATTAAATATCCTCCTTTAAAATCTCTTCAATTGTATAAGAATATCTGAATACTGAATTGGAAGATCATCTTGAAAAAGGTTTTTTACCACAAAGTGTGTCACCTTGGGAGGCTCTAGTTTTCTTCACAAAGAATGCTAATATTTCACTTTGCCTATGTGTTGACTATCAAAGGCTCAATTGACTAATAATAACAAAAATGTATATATTTACATTGATTTATGATCAATTTGATTAGTTTTTAGTTGTGATGTAGTTTTCCTGGATCATCCTTTAATCTGGTTACAATCAATTGAGGATAAATGAATCTATCATTTAGAAAACTACTATTTAGAGTAGGTATGACCATTATAAGTACTTGGTTAAGCCCTTTGGTCTGAAAAATTCACTTTTAGTTTTCATGGATCTAATGAACATGATTTTCCATGAGTATCTAGATATTTTTGTGTAAGTCTTTGTTGATGATATCCTTGTTTACTCTAAATTAATGTAGGACCATGTGAAACATCTAAGAATTTTATTGTCTCTACTGAGAAATTAATGCCTTTATGAAAATATTTCAAAGTGTGATTTCTGGATTCTGGAAATAAAATAATTGGGACTTGTGGTGTTTAAATAGGGTATATGAGTTGATATTGTGAAGGTAAAGGCTTTTATAACTTGGAAAAGCCCACAAAATGTCATCAAAATTCGATGCTTCTTGGGCTCAATGGGATTCTACCATAGGTTCGTAAAGGACTTATCTACATTGGATTCTATGATGACTGCCCTATCTTAGAAGGAGTGAAGTTTTTTTTTTGATGATAAATGTTAATGTTATATTGTTGTGATAAAATGCCTTTTGACTATTTCAGCAGTGTTTACTATTCAAGAAGTTGTTTATGGCTATGTGGTATTTTATGATGCATCGAGTTCAGGATTGGGTTGTGTTATTTTACAAGGTAATCATGTTGTTGCCTATTTATCTCATCATCATTGACCACATGAGAAGAATTACCCTACCCATGATCTTGAACTTGCAGCTATGATGAACACACTAAAAATTTTTTGGTATTAAATTTCTAGAGAATAGTTTACCATGGGATTAGACCACAATATCCTCATTTATATCATCCCTCAATGATATTGGAATCTTCGCCAAAGACATTGGGTTGAGTACCTACTAACTTTCAACATTAACATTACATACACACTAGAGAAATGTAATGTGATTATAGATGAGTTGAGAAGGAAACTTCAATACCAGTTAGTGATGGAATATTAAGAGGAGTAGAATTTGATTGATCATTTTTCATAATTTCATATTGGAGTTTAAGATAAAAGGGATGAATCTTCTTTAGTATGCATTTAGTTTAAATCTTCTCTTCTCGAGTCGATTATTCAAGGCCATGATCTTGATGATGAATTCCAAAACATTAGAGACTATATTTATAGTGGGTATACAATGGGCCAGTGGTCATTCTTCAAGGAGGGGTTACTATGTTATAAGAACCAATATGTTGTTCAATTAATAGAAAGGAAGTCTGTAATGGTGATTGTGACAATTCATAGTGGGAAGTTCACCAAGGAACCAAAAAAATGTTCTATGATATGAAGTGACAATTTTTCTGTCTAAAGATGAAGAGAGATATTGTTGAGTTTGACTCTTATTTCTATACATTATAATAGGTTAAAGGAAAGCACCAAATACCATAGGGTTTAGTTTAGACAAATCTAGTCCATACATGGAAGTAGGATAGGAACTCTATGGATTTTTTTTATATTTCCACATACCAAGAGATGGAATAATATGATGTGGGTTGTGATCGACTGGCTGACCAAGTAATATCACTTTATACCCATCCAAGATACAAGCATAGTTGATGAGTTGGGGAATCTCTTTGTGAAATATATTGTTCCTTTTCACAGAGTTCCGTAAGAAATAGAATTTAATAAAGAACCTCTGTTTAATTCTCATTTTTTGAGAGGCCTTTAAGAGGCACTCGGATCTTAGGTTAGTTTGAGGATATCCTACCATCCACA
Organism: Viscum album; assembly: GCA_963277665.1. Taxonomy (NCBI): domain Eukaryota; kingdom Viridiplantae; phylum Streptophyta; class Magnoliopsida; order Santalales; family Viscaceae; genus Viscum; species Viscum album. The sequence continues at coordinate 102,777,769 of OY728159.1, forward strand.
ATCAGATGTGTGTGTATATATATATATATATATATTACGGGGTATATACTTTACGCTTGTGTTCTCGGCTTCGATGGGGCTCAGGATGATCATGTGGGACTGGTTGAGTTCTCTTATAACAACAGTTACCTATATGAAATCAAGATGGATCATTTTGATGCCTGGTATTTTTGGACTTGTCAATTTCTATTGTGTAGGTCAGAGGTTTATGAATGATCATGGGATGGACCAAGCTTGGTGCAAGAGATGATAGCTATGATTTAACTGATTCTTCAGAGAATGTTGAAAAAATAGAGCTGATATAATTCTTATACTGATTGATGTCATAGAAAATTGGTGTTTTTAGTTAGTGATCAGGTGTTTTTAAAGGTTTCACCTTGGTTGGGTCATCGATGGATTAGAAGACAAGGGGATCTTGATCTCAATTTTTTGGGACATTTCATGGTTTTTGAGCAGGTGGGGAATGTTTCTTAACATCAAGAACTACCACCATAGCTGATGCCAATACATAACATGTTATAGGTTTTATAATTGACAAAATAACTTTTTTATCCATCTCACATATTGATCTTTACTGATCTTGATATTAATCTTAATTTATTATTGACTGAACGACTATCTAAGGTTGTTGATCCAAGGACCAATGTACTTCTTGGGTGGATGATACATTTTTTTTGTGTGATATGAAATCATAGTTCTCATAGTCCTAAGATGTGGGAATGTGAGGAACTGATGGGAGATTAGTTTTGAAATATCTTTAGCATGTAACCTTTTTCTTAGGAATTTTGGGGACATAAAGTTAATATAGTTGGGAGGTTGTAACATCCCATAACCATCTGAATAGTTATTCCTTAAATCATGTTGTGGGTTTCTTTTTCATTGGTTGGGAAAGGATTTAGATTCAAATGGGACAATAAATTTAATGAAGATGTCATAGGTTTGTTGGGTAATCATTGTTTAACAATATTTTATATTGACTACCAAAGCATTAGACATCATGTAACCATATTACACATCATTTAAAGGTTCTTCATGAAATTTGTGAACTGATTCATGCTGTGATGGGTTCACAATGTGAGTGGTCAGTACATGTCATGATAAAGTTAATAATTGGTTTTTAGCTTAGTGCATCATGTTTTAATGAAAAATGGTATGCATTTATATTGTTATAAAACATAAACATTTTATGACATGAATTAGTATTATAGGTTGTGTAATAACTCATTTTAAAGAGGCAATACAAATTCTATTCATTTTCACCATTTCAAAAAACAAATCATCCATGACATGTAACAGGTGTACATATTGAGTATCACCCTGATAGTAGCCTATAAAAGAAAAAGTGTGATTAGAATTTCATCATTAACTCCTCTCCAATTTCTATTCCCTTGACCCAAATCCCTCACTATTAATTTTGGAAGCAATGCAACCCTTATAAATATATTCCTTTAGTGTTCCATCATCATTGATTTTGGGGGTGAAATTCAGATATGATTTCTTAATTGTTCTTCATGTTTCTATTTTTATCATCCATCATGATTTCAATAGATCATATTAAAATTGATGAACCTCCATGATGTTGGATATCACTTATAGGTTGATTTTCGCGGTATTCTACCCCTTCATCCTCATTAACGGGTGTCATTGCATGTTTTGAGTTTTTGAAGAGGTGGATGGTTCTATCCCAATTATCCAAATTGATAATTCCGAAGTGGATTGATTTATTTAAATTAATTACATATATTTAGTTTCTCAAATTTTATTTTAATTAAATTAATAAAAACTTGATTCTAGTGAATCAAGATTTTTAAAATTTATTTGGAACAGAAATTTGAAAAATCAATATTTCAATTGAGTTGGTGTGTGTTTTTGGAAATTGGAAAATTTTAATTATTGAATTTGAATTTTGGATTTGATGGTAATAATTTCATTTAAATTTTTGAATTTAATTTCTGAAAATAAATGTGAAAAATATACTATTGTTTTTGAATGGATTTCAATCTTCTTAAAATAGATAAAAATGGATTTCATAAAAACCCAGTGGTTTAATCCTGTGGAAAAGGAATGTTTTTTTTATTAAAACCTGTTTTGGTTTTAAATGGAAGTAAATTCGAATTTTGGAAATGGAATAATGAGATTTATTTTATTTTAAGCAGTATTAAAATCTATTTCTCATGATATATGAGCACATTCAATCCTCAGGTTTTTGGTTAGTTATTTTGATCAACTCTACGCAATTAGAACGCACTGAAACATACATATGGTGTGTCACATCACTAATGGAAGGGTGATTTGTCTCCTCTATAATTTTTTAGGGTGATGTGTGTATACTAATTTTGTTGAGATAACTTAGAGGTTGTTGAATCCTATAGTTGGTTAACACTACCATAAATACTTGGCAGATGACCATGTTTCTTGTTTTTTATTTATATATGGGATATATATGTATGAAAATATTGAAAATAGATTTACAATAAATTTATGGATATACAAAAAAAACAATTTTGTATCTATTTTATATGATAAAATATTATAGAAATATTCTATGTCTTAAAATGTAAATCCTATGTTTTAAAAGTACATTATATGATTTCGAAATTGTAAAAAATATTTTGTCTAAATATGATCTTGAATTACGGATCCTGTGTATTTTAAAAATTGGAAGCTTTTTTGGATAATTTATATTTGGAATCTTTTATGGAATCTTGGGTTATATCATACCAGGATTAGTCTGACACCGTAATATTGAATTGATTTCCTATAGAATTTCATCTTATAGGTTCAAGAAAAGTGATGGCATCACTTGGAGGTGGATCTAGATATAGAGATTTTGATTTGTTGATTTGTGTCCATAGGGATGTTGGTTTTTATTTCAATTTATTAGTATATGGGATGTAATACATTGTAATTTTTATTCCTTGTTGAATTCGGGTATATTACCCCCAGTGGAGCATCTTTTATATTCATATTGACTTTATTGTCTTACATTTTCTATGTCCTATGGAAAAATCATTTCCACTTGCACATTTTATAATACAAGATTCTAGTCATCGACTCCTAGGGATTAGGAATTCCCTTTGGGTTAAGCTAATTCCAACATGGTTAGTAGGTTACTAGGGTACTCAGGCTGGTTTGTGATAGGTTTCCTTTGTAATAAAACAATATGTATCCCATTACATTATTTATACACAACATCAAGTCAGATTGAACCATGATATAGTAAAAAGTTAAAACTTTTTCATTAAGTTGTTTGGAATGAATATTAAAAGGCACTTTATGAAAAAAATTTATATCTTTTTTAAATAATTCTAATGTATTTATTAATACAAAATTAATGATTACAAAATTTTCCACAATGTCACCTTATGCTTTAAAAATATTTTTTCATCAAAAATGGGTTTTGTCCTATTTTTTTACATTAATATTATAATTAAATTCAACAATTTTTTGAAATCTTATTTTTTGAAGTGAATCTAAATTTTCAAATTATCATGTATATGATGTATTAGTGTCAATTTTTAGGGTGTTTCTCAAAATATTCATATTTAGTGAATAGTGAGAATATAGATTTTTACTAAAAATGTCATTTATTTTCAAGTAAATATAACATAATTTTCATAATTTGATTTTAAATTAACATAAGTTTAATTTAATTATAAAACTATAATTAATTAAAAATGATTCATCATATTAAAAATTGTATTTAAGTCCATTTTTGGGCATAAAAATATTTTTTAACAACTATTTTTATGTGTGATATGTGTTTTTATCATAACAAATTAAATTAACATTTTTTAATTATTGTTTTTATAAGGCCCGAACCTTAAACCTTACTTAATCTTGAGTTATTACAAGATTACACATTGAGGATCTTTTCGGGTTTAGAGTTTTAGAGAATTAGATCATAAAACTTGCATTACATTCCACATATAAACAAAGTGGTTACATAAAGATTGTATTCTTCATTCCCATCAATGGAAACACATTTAAAATAAAACATGGATTATTTCTTGACACTTCCTTGACACTATCATCATATCATGTACCTTTCCCTTGACCTGTGAAAAACATTTCAAAAAAACTTGGGATGAGCATAAAAAGCTCAGTATGGGTTATAAAAACATGGAAAGGAAACATGAGTTCATATATACATAAGAATGAAATCATACTTTACCCATACAACATAGGCACTTTAAAATACCTCATAAAATCATGAATAAATCATAGAAATCATAATACATAAAGGTAACTTGAGGCATCCATAACATTCTTACATAGGTAGTAACCCTCTTGGTTACATTTGGAATACACATCATAGTATATTCCCTAAATCTCTTCGGAGAAACCTTAACGTTTCACTCCTTCGCGTTACCCAATGCATTGGAGAGCTATAACGGGCTCACCCACCCTTAGTTTATCACAGAACCACCCGTCTTCATAATAATGCCCAAGAACCATAACATAATCGTATCAGATAAAACATGCATAAAGGAAACATAACATTTCCACATTTCAATCACAAGATATCAATACAACACAAAAACCATTGTGAAAACCATTTTCAATACCAAAATAAAAGAAAAGTAAAACATGGTATTTATTTTTCTTTTAAAAAGAAGGTATGGCTTGTAGAGGAAGCCAAAACTCAAATAACGGTCACGACGGCGGAGAAGTCATTGTCGCCGCATACGTATGACAAAAACATTCCCTTTTTTTGTTTAGTAAACACTTCGTATAAAAAAGATTCCTTTTGAATAAACGTAAAAGTCAAAGGGGTTTATACACCGTATAAAAGAAAGTTGTGTATAAAATAAAATATGCCTCAATGAAAGGAGATTGAGACGAAGTCCCATACCTCGTATCCGACTTTACCCGACCGTTCTTTAATCTCCTGAATAATAAACTTGAGTTAATATCTACTTGCTTATGAACCTTTTTCAAGTTCATTATTCCATTTATACCATGTTATGAATGTCATGTAATCATTTAAGTTAATAATGTTCATTTTGTCGGTATTTGGTTCTTAAGTCAAAAATAGACTTCTTACACTTACATGTTGTTAATTTGGTCAAAGGTTCGTTATATCCAGAATTATATTAATTATTTGGATAACATATATATCATATATATTCAGAATATACATGTATTTATAATATTACATCACATTTAGAGGTAAGAAATGAAATGCACCGTTCATGGAGACGGTAAGCCGTACGTACGCATGAACGCTACTTCCATTTCTATTTCATATTTATGGAATGGAATCATAATGATATAAGATTATATTATAATTCCAGTATAATAACATATATAATATTATTAACTTTATCCTTTACACATCCCACATATGGTATTAACGAATCAAATCACTTTCAGGGGGCGGTAGTCCGCACTTCCTAAAATGAAGATATCATGTTTACCCATAATGGAAACCATAAAGGTATTCCCAAAATAAAAAAACAGAAGCTTAAGGAAAACATAAACATATTATATATCATATATAAAAATAGTGACATCATAATGGCCAGCTTTGAAGGTGTTAAATGAGTATTGAACAATCATCGTTTCGGGAGGCAGAATTTCGCCATCCACGGAAACCGTATGTTATTTAACGATTTGATGTAGTTGTGTGAGAGTGTAGCTCAAATAAATATTATAACAACATACTTGTTTATTTAAGATACTGGTTTTGTTACAAAAGAAGTAAATAAAAAGAGTTTAGGGGGTTGGAGAAACAAAATAAAACAAATGAACATGAGAGAATGAATTACCTTTAAAAGTGTAACTCCTTTTGATTTGAGCCTAAAGGCTTCCTTTGAAAGGATTATTCCTAAAGGGAATCCTCTAGGATGAGGAGAGGGATGTGGAGAGAGTAAAGGGGCAGGGGTTGGCCGAGCCAAAGGCTTGAGGAGTGTGTGAAATGAGGTAGAGGTGGGGGCCTTTTATAAGAGGAGAGGAGGGGCACTTTTGGAAAGTAAAGAAATATAACTTTATTTGAAAATGTGTTTCGGTTTTAAAAGGTCCCACATTGATATAATTCATGAATAAGGTGATAAGGGTTCGAAATCCACTCATCCAATTGGTTTTGGACATGTGTAGTTCATAGAGTTTACATTATCTTTCCATTTTATTTAAATCGTTAAATAATGAGGTCATCGCTGCATCATCATGATGTCATAAATAATTGAATTTATTTAATGTCTAAAAATTATAAAAAAAATATTATTATGTAGGAAATCTTTTTATATTTCCAATGACTATTTATAATCAAAAATCTGATCTTTATATCCCCATGTAAAAATTATTTTCGTAAGACATATTATGTTTGTGTCATTTTTACTTTAACATTTAATAAAAAGTTATTTATGTCATTTCCCAACCAAAGTGTCTCCATGGGGTCCCCAAGTTGACCCATGGCTTGTCTAGGTCGGCCATTACACATCCAATGAGGTTAGGACATGTTTCAAGTTCGTTTCATATTATTAAAGCATTATTTATACATTAAACTACCCTAATTACCACTAATCACGATTAAGAACTTAATAAGTTACTATTCACCAAAAAAATTATTTTAATTTCATTGAACCACATTTTACTTCTTAATGACAACCATGTATGTCAGATTTTTGAAATTCAAAACACAATGATGGAAAAATTTCATTTAAACGGAAAATCAGTTTTTATAAGTACCACTTAGTGGTTTCACTATTCATCAAAAATTGAAGTTTTTCAGAAAATTACCATAAATTCACCCTAAGCTATATTTGATATTCCGAATTCAAAAATGAAGTCTATTTTACAAAATTCAAAACATATAAGTCACATTAATTAATTTAATAATTAATTCCCGCTGTCAGAGCAAATAGTGTGTTTTTATGAAACAATAAGTATCAAAAGATTGACACTAGTTTGAGTCCAATTTCAAAGTGAAATTGATTCCAATGACCACCATTGGATTAAATGGTAAAAATATATTCATATTACACATTAAGACCAATTCGAAAGATAATCTAATCATATAAATAAATTAGATTAAAAAGCAGTTTTGATGTAAAATGCAGTATTTTTCACTATTCATTAAAAAATGAACATTGTCAGAAAAATATCAAAAATTCACACAAAGTAAATTTTGATGTCCCTATCATAAAGAATAAGTTTATTTTGACAAAAATGGTTTATAAAATTGTCAAAAGATAGATTTAAAAAGGGTTTTCCATCATAAGGCAGTAAAACAATCTTTTAAGAATATTAGTGTATTCCATGCTTAAGATTGGATTTATTTTCATTTAAAGCCTATAAAACACTATCTTAATCATTAATAAACATAGATAAAAATATCTATTATTCATTAATTACTTGGCATGTTACATCCTTCCCCCTTTAGAAAATTGCGTCCCCGCAATTTATTTACTTAACGAATAAATGGGGGTACTTATCCCTCATTGCATTTTCAGATTCCCATGATGCCTCTTCAATCATGTGGTTTTTCCACAAAACCTCTACCTGGTGAATCACCTTATTCCGTAACACTTGATCCCTGTGGTCAAGAATCTGGACCGATTGTTCCTCATAAGATAGGTTCTCTTCCAGCTGAACTACCTCTGGACTCAAAACATGAGATGGATCTGGCATATACTTTCTCAACATCGAAACGTGAAAAACATTGTGTACCTGAGATAAACTCGGAGGTAAATCCACTCGGTATGCAACTGATCCAACTCTCTCTAGAACTTCGTATGGTCCAACGAACCTTGGACTCAACTTTCCTTTCTTACCAAATCTCATCACACTTTTCCATGGTGATACTTTGAGAAAAACATGATCACCTACCTCGAAAGATAGATCCTTCCTCCGGTTATCCACATAACTCTTCTGCCTGCTCTGAGCTGTTCTCATGTGTTTCTGAATCAGCTGAACTTTTTCTGCCATCTCTTCTACCAATTCTAGTCCCATCAACGTCCTTTCACCCACTTCATCCCAGAAATCTGGAGTTCGACACCGCTTCCCATATAATGCCTGAAATGGTGCCATCTGTATACTGGAATGAAAACTGTTACTATATGAAAATTCAACCAAAGAAAGATGTTGGTCCCAACTTCCCTGATAATCCATAGAACAAGCTCGTAGCATATCCTCCAATGTCTGAATTGTTCGTTCTGACTTCCCATCTGATTGAGGATGAAAAGCTGTACTAAAATTTAATTCAGTACCCAACGACTTCTGAAGGCCTTTCCAAAAGTTAGAAGTAAACCTGGGATCACGATCCGATACAATGGAGAGAGGAACTCCATCTAACCTGAGTATCTCTTTAAGATACAAACGGGAAAGTTGATCAAGAGAGAAAGTATCTCGTATGGCAAGGAAATGAGCAGATTTGGTCAAGCGATCAACAATAACCCAGATTGCATTATTACCCCGAGATGTCTTCGGTAATCCAACAACAAAGTCCATGGATATATTCTCCCATTTCCACTCTGGCACTGGTAAAGGCTGAAGCATCCCTTTCGGTAACTGTCGTTCTGCTTTAACCTGTTGACATGTCAAACACTTCACAGTAAAATCAGCAATGTCTCTTTTCATTCCATCCCACCAGTAATACTCCCGCAGATCTCTATACATCTTAGTACTGCTAGGATGAACTGAAAACGGAGAACTATGAGCTTCACATAACAACTCTCTCTTCAACTGTGAATCACAAGGCACACACAATCTCTTCCCAAATCTCAAAACACAATCATTATCAATGTTGAATTCAGGTAACTTACCTTTCTGAACCAGCTCTACCTTTTTCTGCAACTCACTGTCTTGCTTCTGTGCTTGCTTAATTCTATCTGATAGAGAAGATCTCACTGATACCTGAAAGAAAAGAGAAGGACTTCCTGCACCAACAAATTCTATGCCAAAGTTCATCAAATCCTTAACCAAAGGATCACGTTCCAAACACAACATTGTTAATGAAGCATTACTTTTTCGACTCAAAGCATCAGCCGCTTTATTTGCTTTTCCAGGATGGTAATGAATTGTATAATCGTAATCCTTGATTAATTCTAGCCATCTCCTCTGTCTCATGTTTAACATTTTCTGAGTGAATATATACTTTAAACTTTTGTGATCGGTATATATTTCACACTTTAATCCATACAAATGATGCCTCCAAATTTTTAAAGCAAAAACAACAGCAGCTAATTCCAAATCTTGTGTAGGGTAATTTACCTCATGAGTTTTCAACTGCCGTGAAGCATAAGCAGTTACCTGATCATTCTGCATTAGGACGCAACCAAGTCCTTTCAATGAAGCATCACTGTATATAACAAACTCACCATTCCTGGAAGGTAGTGCCAAAACTGGAGCATTCACCAATCTTCTTTTCAATTCCTGAAAACAATCATCACATTCTTTTGTCCAGATAAACTTAACACCCTTCCGAGTTAGCTTAGTCATTGGACTAGATAACCGTGAAAAATTTCTAACAAACCTTCGGTAATAGCCTGCCAAACCAAGGAAGCTACGAATCTAGATTACATTTGTGGGTCTTGTCCATTCTTCCACAACTTTTGTTTTTGCAGGATCAACAGTTATTCCATCTTTAGAAACAATGTGACCAAGGAAAGAAATTTGTTGCAACCAAAACTCACACTTTCTGAATTTCCCATACAGTTTCTTTTCTTTTAAGGTTTGCAAAACAACCCTTAAATGACTCTCATGCTCCTCTTTACTTTTAGAAAACAACAAAATATCATCAATGAAAACAACCACAAACTTATCACCTGATTCAACTGAGCCATCACTGAAGTAAATTGCTCAATTCTGATTCTGACCATCTTAGTATGGTGATTTGGAAGGTCATTTGCCTCTGTATGCCTTCCCAGAAAATCGGTTCTGTTTCCTCTATGAAAAACCATTCTGAACACAGAAATATCTTAGGCGAAGCAACATGGTAATCCGTAAATGCTATATCATTTCAATCATATTATAATTTAACACTTTTCTAACTCCTAAAGTTGTCTAAACCGACCTCTGATACCAACTATAAGGCCCCAACCTTAAACCTTACTTAATCTTGAGTTATTACAAGATTACACATTGAGGATCTTTTTGGGTTTAGAGTTTTAGAGAATTATATCATAAAACATGCATTACATTCCACATATAAACAAAGTGGTTACATAAAGATAGTATTCTTCATTCCCATCAATGGAAACACATTTAAAATAAAATATGGATTATTTCTTGACACTTCCTTGACACTATCATCATATCATGTACCTTTCCCTTGACCTGTGAAAAACATTTCAAAAAAACTTGGGATGAGCATAAAAATCTCAGTATGGGTTATAAAAACATGGAATGGAAACATGAGTTCATATATACATAAGAATGAAATCATACTTTACCCATAAAACATAGGCACTTTAACATACCTCATAAAATCATGAATAAATCATAGAAATCATAAGACATAAAGGTAACTTGAGGCATCCATAACATTCTTACGTAGGGAGTAACCCTCTTAGTTACGTTTGGAATACCCATCATAGTATATTCCCTAAATATCTTCGGAGAAACCTTAACGTTTCACTCCTTCACGTTACCCAATGCATTGGAGAGCTATAACGGGCTCACCCGCCCTTAGTTTATCACGGAACCACCCGTCTTCATAATAATGCCCAAGAACCATAACATAATCGTATCACATAAAACATGCATAAAGGAAACATACAATTTCCACATTTCAGTCACAAGATATCAATACAACACAAAAAACAATGTGAAAACCATTTTCAATACCAAAATAAAAGAAAAGTAAACATGGTATTTATTTTTCTTTTAAAAAGAAGGTATGGCTTGTAGAGGAATCCAAAACTCAAATAACGGTCACGACGGCGGAGAAGTCGTTGTCGCCGCATACGTATGACAAAAACATTCCCTTTTGTCGTTTAGTAAATGCTTCGTATAAAAAAGATTCATTTTGAATAAACATAAAAGTTAAAGGGGTTTATACACCGTATAAAAGAAAGTTGTGTATAATATAAAATATGCCTCAATGAAAGGAGATTGAGACGAAGTCCCATACCTCGTATCCGACTTGACCCGACCGTTATTTAATCTCCTGAATAATAAACTTGAGTTAATATCTACTTTCTTATGAACCTTTTTCAAGTTCATTATTCTTTTTATACCATGTTATGACATCATGTAATCATTTAAGTTAATAATGTTCATTTTGTCGGTATTTGGTTCTTAAGTCAAAAATAGACTTCTTACACTTACATGTTGTTAATTTGGTCAAAGTTTCGTTATATACATAATGATATTAATGATTTGGATAACATATATATCATATATATTCATCATATACATGTATTTATAATATTACATCACATTTAGAGGTAAGAAATGAAATGCACCGTTCATGGAGACGGTAAGCCGTACGTACGCATGAACGCTACTTCCATTTCTATTTCGTATTTCTGGAATGGAATCATAATGATATAAGAGTATATTATAATTCCAGTATAATAACATATATAATATCATTAACTTTTTCCTTTACACATCCCATATATGGTATTAACGAATCAAATCACTTTCAGGGGGCGGTAGTCCGCACTTCCTAAAATGAAGATATCGTGTTTACCCATAATGGAAACCATAAAGGTATGCCCAAAATGAAAAAAACAGAAGCTTAAGGAAAACATAAACATATTATATATCATATATAAAAATAGTTACATCATAATGTCCACCTTTGAAGGTGTTAAATGAGTATTGAACAATCATCGTTTCGGGAGGCAGAATTTCGCCATCCACGGAAACCGTATGTTCTTTAACCATTTGATGTAGTTGTGTGAGAGTGTAGCTCAAATAAATCTTATAAAAACATCCTAGTATATTGAAGATACTGGTGTTGTTACAAAATAATTAAATAAAAAGAGTTTAGGGGGTTGGAGAAACAAAATAAAACAAATGAACATGAGAGAATGAATTACCTTTAAAAGTGTAACTCCTTTTGATTTGAGCCTAAAGGCTTCCTTTGAAAGGATTATGCCCAAAGGGAATCCTCTAGGATGAGGAGAGGGATGTGGAGAGAGTAAATGGGTAGGGGTTGGCCGAGCCAAGGGCTTGAGGAGTGTGTGAAATGAGGTAGAGGTGGGGGCCTTTTATAAGAGGAGAGGAGGGGAACTTTTGGAAAGTAAAGAAATATTACTTTATTTGAAAATGTGTTTCGGTTTTAAAAGGTCCCACATTGATATAATTCGTGTATAAGGTGATAAGGGTTATAAATCCACTCATCCAATTGGTTTTGGACATGTTTAGTTCATAGATTTTACATTATCTTTCCATTTTATTTAAATCGTTAAATAATGAGGTCATCGCTGCATCATCATGATGTCATAAATAATTTAATTTATTTAATGTCTAAAAATTATAAAAAAAATATTATTATGTAGGAAATCTTTTTATATTTCCAATGACTATTTATAATCAAAAATCTGATCTTTATATCCCCATGTAAAAATTATTTTCGTAAGACATATTATGTTTGTGTCATTTTTACTTTAACATTTAATAAAAAGTTATTTATGTCATTTCCCAACCGAAGTGTCTCCATGGGGTCCCCAAGTTGACCCATGGCTTGTCTTGGTCGTCCATTACACATCCAATGAGGTTAGGACATGTGTCAAGTTCGTTTCATATTATTAAAGCATTATTTATACCTTAAACTACCCTAATTACAACTAATCACGATTAAGAACTTAATAAGTTACTATTCACCAAAAAAATTATTTTAATCTCATTGAACCACATTTTACTTCTTAATGAAAACCATGTATGTCAGATTTTTGAAATTCAAAACACAATGATGGAAAAATTTCATTTAAACGGAAAATCAGTTTTTATAAGTACCACTTAGTGGTTTCACTATTCATCAAAAATTGAAGTTTTTCAGAAAATTACCAAAAATTCACCCTAAGCTATATTTTATATTCCGAATTCAAAAATGAAGTCTATTTTACAAAATTCAAAACATATAAGTCACATTAATTAATTTAATAATTAATTCCCGCTGTCAGAGCAAATAACGTGTTTTTATGAAACAATAAGTATCAAAAGATTGACACTAGTTTGAGTCCAATTTCAAAGTGAAATTGATTCCAATGACCACCATTGGATTAAATGGTAAAAATATATTCATATTACACATTAAGACCAATTAAAAAGATAATCTAATCATATAAATAAATTAGATTAAAAAGCAGTTTTGATGTAAAATGCAGTATTTTTCACTATTCATTAAAAAATGAACATTGTCAGAAAAATATCAAAAATTCACACAAAGTAAATTTTGATGTCCCAATCATAAAGAATAAGTTTATTTTGACAAAAATGGTTTATAAAATTATCAAAATATAGATTTAAAAAGGGTTTTCCATCATAAGGTAGTAAAATAATCTTTTAAGAATATTAGTGTATTCCATGCTTAAGATTGGATTTATTTTCATTTTAAGCCTCTAAAACACTATCTTAATCATTAATAGACATAGATAAAAATATCTATTATTCATTAATTACTTGGGATTTTACATTTTTTAATGAAATTTATATATTATATATCAAATAATATATTTAATACTGTAATTAAGTTTCATAAAAGGAATGTAATGTATGTGAATTTCCTTTTGTGCTTATTGATATTTTCTTATTAAATTGTGTTTCAGTGCAGATTTTACACTTATTTAAAATTAAATTATATAACTTATAGAATTAATATTTGGTAAAATGTATTCTATATTTGGAACCATAATTAATAATATAATCTAATAATTTGAGGATAATTTCTTCCCTATTTAATATCAAAATAATAAAATTTTATTATCATTATTAAAGATAAAACATGTTACTCATGTAACGCCCCGACCCCAGCTACCCAGAGTCGGTGCATTACTTTGTAACATTGGCATGATCACAAAAGATCAAGTCTCGAAAGATCGATTAGTTTAGTAGCCTTGGAAACACTAGATACATTCATAAACGTTACATTACATCATAAAGTGAAAAACTACAATAACAAAGTCTCCATAGTCCACACTCATATCCTCTTCTCACAATCCCTGCAGGTCATTCATAAAATACTTCTTCACATCCTGGAAAATATTAAAACATTGAAAGGGGTGAGCTCAGATGATCAGTAAGGATAACAATATTGCGGAAGCTTTCATAAATAAACATAAAAATTTAAGGCAATGTATAACTAAAACAAAAGCCTTTTAAACTTGAACATCAACATAATATGGAAAAAGTAAAATGAGATAATGCCACTCACTTCTTCACATGGATATTCTACTGGTCGAATAATCACATGAAATATCAATAACCACTTTCATAATGAGGGAATGTATAATGCCAGACATTCTGAAACATTTTGTCAAGGCCTCGGCCAAGACGTCTAAAATGATTAAGGCCTCGGCCAAAACCATAAATCAAATTGGGAAAGGTCCTCGGCCAATTCCACATCTAGTTGTCTCATGAGACCTACCGATGCATCGAGGAGCTATAGCGGGCTCCACCCGTCACTTATTAAGTCCAATACATTCCTCATATGAACAGGTTTAAACATCTCATAAACCATAACATAATCGTATCACATAAAACATGCATAAAGGAAACATAACATTTCCACATTTCAATCACAAGATATCAATACAACACATTGATATAATAAAAACTCTTTTAAAACCATTTTCAATACCAAAATAAAAGAAAAGTATAACATGGTATTTATTCTTCGAAAAAAGGGTATGGCTTGTAGAGGAAGCCGAAACTCAAATAGTGGTCACGGCGGCGGAGAAGTCATTGTCGCCGCATACATACAACAAAAACATTCCATTTTTTCGTTTAGTAAACGCTTCGTATAAAAAAGATTCCTTTTGAATAAACGTAAAAGTCAAAGTGGTTTATACACCGTATAAAAGAAATTTGTGTATAAAACCAAATATGCCTTAATGAAAGGAGATTGAGACGAAGTCCTTACAAAGATCATTTTTAAAATAAAATAGATATATTATGTGTATTCACTATAGGTACACATAAAGAATACAAAATAAGACATAATAATATCATGACATAATTTGAAAGTAGGAGATTAACCCAAAGAATGGAAGTTGGGTTAAGAAGTTCCCTTACCTTGCGTCCTGTCCTGACTCGACCGTTCTTTAACCTCCTGAATAATAAACTAGAGTTAATTTATATTTACTTAAGAACCTTTTTCATGTTCATTATTCCTTTTATATCTCTTATTACCATGTTATGAACATTATTTAATTATTTAAGTTAATAACGGTCGTTTTGTCGATCTTTGGTACTTGAGTCAAAAATAAACTTCTTATAATTACAAGTTGTTCATGTGGTGAAATATCCATTATATCCAGAATTATATTCATGATGTAGATATCATATATATCATATATATACAGTATATACATTCATTCATAATGTCACGTAACATTTAGAGGTAAGAAATGAAATGCACCGTTCATGGAGACGGTAAGCCGTACGTACGCATGAACGCTACTTTCATTTCTATTTCAAATTTAATGGAATTAAATAATAATGATATAAATGTATAATATAATTCCAGTATAATATAGTGTATAATACCATTTACTCCATCCTTTATACATCCCACATATGACATTAACGATTTCAAATCACTTTGAGGGGGCGGTAGTCCGCACTTTCTAAAATGAAATTATCGCGTTTTACCCATAATGGAAATCATAAAGTATGCCATAAATGAGAAATACAGAAGCATAAGTAAAACATAAGCATATTATATATCCTATATAAATATAGTGACATCTTAATGGCCACCTTTGAAGGTGTTATATGAGTGTTGAACAATCATCGTTTCGTGAGGCAGAAATTCTCCATCCACAGAAACCGTATGTTATTTAACCATTAGATGTAGGTGTGTGTAAGTGTAGCCCGAATACTTATTATAAAAACATCCTAGTATATTGAGGATACTGGTTTTATTACAAAATAAATGAATAAAAAGAGTTTAGGGGGTTGGAGAAGAAAAATAAAACAAAACTACATTAGAGAAGACATTACCTCAAAATCGGGTAACTCTTTTTGATTTGAGACAAAGGCTTCCTTGGGAAGCGTTCTGCCCAAAGTGAGGCTTCTAGGAGTAAGAGGGGGATGTTGGGAGGTTATTTGGGCAGATGTTGGCCGAGCCAAATTGCTTGAAAGTGTAAATGAGGTGGGAGAGGTGGGGGCCTTTTATAAGAGGAGAGGAGGGCCTCTTTTGGAATACTGAAATGTTACATTATTATACAATGCTTTTCGGATTCTAAAGGTCCCACACTTATATAATTCGTGGCTAAGGTTATAAGGGTTCTAAATATCCTCATCCAATAGGCTTTGGACAAGTGTAAGCCTTGTAGTTTTCATTATCTTCTCATTTTATTTAAATCGTTAAATAATGAGGTCATCGCTGCATCATAATGATGTCATAAATAATTTAATTTATTTAATGTCTAAAAATTATATAAAAAATACTATGATGTAGGAAATATTTTTATCTTTCTAATGAATATTTATAGTCAAAATTTGGACTTGTGTAACCCCACTTAAAAACGGTTTTAATAAAACAACTCATGTTTGTGTCAATTTAATTTTAACATTAAATAAATATATATTAATGTCATTTTCCAACCAAAGTGGCTCCATGGGGTCCCCAAGTTGACCCATGGGTTTTCTTGGTCGGCCATGACTCATCCAATAGGAGTAGGACAAGTGTCAAGCTCATCTCATATTATTAAAACATCATTTTTATCTTAAACTACACTAATTACCTCTAATCGCGATTAAGAACTTAAAAGTTACTATTCACCAAAAATTTATTTTAATCTCATTCAACCACATTTTACTTCTTTATGACAACCATGTATGTTGGATTTTTGAAAATCAAATCACAGAAGTGGTAATATTTCATTTAAACGAAAAATCAGTTATTTAACTACCACTTAGTGGTTTCACTATTCATCAAAAATTGAAGTTTTTCAGAACAAATCCAAAATTTCACCCTAAGCTATAATTGATATTCCAAATTCAAAAATGATTCCTATTTTACAAAATTACAAACATATAAGTTTCATTAATTAATTTTATAATTAATTCCCACTGTTACAACAAATAGCGTGTTTTTAAGAAACAATTTATATCAAAAGATTGGCAATTGTTTATGTCCAATTTCAATGTTAAATTAATTATAATGACCACCATTGGATAAAATGGTAAAAATATATTCTAATTATAATTTAAAACCACTAAATAGTATAATTTATCACTATAAATTATTTTGATTAAAAAAGTTGTTTTTAAGTATTTTTCACTATTCATAAAAAATAGAAGTTCTCAGAAAAATACCAAAAATTCAACATAGGCTAATTTCGATATTCCGAATCCAAAAATGAAGTCCATTTTGATAAATAAAATTTATAAAATTTCAAAAAGTAGGTATTACTATTAACAACGTCTAGTTTAATTCGTTGTGGTGTGTGTTAGAGCTCGAGGTTGCGTACAACACACGCTATTGCATTATTCGAAGTGAAACGTACCGTGGAAGCTTGGGGTGTTACATTCTCCCCTCCTTCAATAAATTGCGTCCTCGCAATTTGAAATTTTTCTTTGAAAATAAAAGGTTGAAAAGAGAAAATACCTTTGAGGAAAACCCACATCGGAAATAAGGTTAATAAATATATAACATTAAAAGAAAGCAATATAAGTACAAAGGTCACCCGATATAGCCCATTCTTGGATTCTACGAAAATATGGATATGGAGGAGAAACGAACCATCAAGGTCTGATGGAGAGTTATAGAAAACAGGATTAGGAGAAAGTTTAACTACAAGAAAATCACAAACTTGTGACTGGTTAAACGGTCATTGAATCCCCAGTTGGAAAAGTTAACCGAAAACATTTTTGTTTTAAGTTACCTTTTATAATGTTGAGGAATTTATTTAGGAGATTTACTAAGAACATAAGGGAATATAAATACTTGTTATGTATACTTTCATTCGTTAATAAATTTTTACCACAAACCCATCTTTTACTCCAAATGGTAACGGAACTCAAAAATATTCTTTTTATCCTAATTGTATAAGGATACAAATATTAACACATGCCATTTAGATTAGTAAAACTATTTTGCAATAACCAGGGACTTCCTGTAGGCTAGTGGTAGGAAATAAAGGCTTGTCGCACTATGGTTGTGGGTTCGATTCCTGCAACTTTGTCCGACACGACGGGTTATTCCCCACCCTGCAGGTTGTCCTTTTCCTAAAACTATAGTATTATAATATTCCAAAAAATAATCTTCAGAAATGCTTTAACCTTAAACAATACTATCCAAAGATCAACTTAATCCACTCCAACCTTTATAGTTATCCAAAATACCTCTATCCAGACTTTCTCTAAAAGGTCTCTTAATTCCAAAATCAATTGTAACATTAGATTCCCCAAACAAAGAAAAGTTTCTCTTATTGTCACATACTAAAAATATGATTACCTTAATCATATTAAAACCTTACTGAAATCAAAAAGTACTGCAGTACAATCCATATATATATATCACATAATTCTTATAACCAGAATATAATCCTTGAGTCCAAAAGCACCAATACATTAATTATTTCGCTTCAACTGTAGTCACATCATAAGATTTGCCTTGATCCCTTGGCCTTTTCTGAGGTAAGTTTCCTTGACGCTTAGGACATTCATTTGCATAATGCCCCATTTCCCTATAATTGTAGCATTCAACTTTGACAGCCTCTTTCTTCCCCTTGCAATCACGAGCTTGGTGACCCTTTTCTCCACATTTATAACAAAATCCCATTCCTTTTAGGCACGTACCAGGGTGATTCTTCCCACAATTATCACATAATGGAAAATACTTCTTTCCCTTTTTCCCTTTATCTGTCTCTTGTTCCACCATTCTCTTCTTCTCTTGCTTTACTTTCTTGTCATAAGACTTAGAGAATTCCTTTTCTGTCTTGATAGCACACGAGACAATATCTTCGTATGATGAGAAGGATTGTGATACTAAAGCTCGACGGAGAAATGGTTTTAACCCATCAAAGAAACGATCAATCTTACTCCTTGGGTTACGTATATAATCGAAATCATGCCTCGCTAACCTTGTAAAGTTAGCCTCATACTTTGCGACATTCTCATCCTCCTTCTGCCTCAGACTCAGAAATTGCCTTTCCATATCTGCTCGATGGTCACGAGGAAAGTATTTTTCTAAGAAAATCTCTTTGAACTCCCTCCATTCCATATTCGATACGTCATCATCTTCCTTTGTGTTTTGAATCAGTGACCACCACTGATCGGCATCTCCAGTGAGGCGGTAAACTGCCATGATAACCTTCTCCCTTTCACTACTCCCCAAGGCATGGGATATTTTCTCTAAGGAATTTATCCATTGCTCAGCTACTATAGGATTTGTACTCCCATTGAAGGTTGTTGGTTGTTTCCTCATGAAACTGTCTAGCATTGATCCTCCACGTTGCGGATCAGGGTTCTCCATACGAGTAAGGTTATTATTCATAACCTGAGTGAGTTGTCCCAGTATGGTAATAAGTTGATCAGCACTAGTTGTATCTCCAGATCCACAATAATTATCTTGATCAAGAGGGAAATCCCTACACGGAGTTTGTGCATTGATACGGTTTCCATTCCTTCCACTAGGCGCCATTTCTAAACAATGGCATAAACTAGATTAGTTTATGAATCAAAATACATAATTCCATACTTGTAAAACACTTTACATAAATTGAACTGTTTATGGATATAATCCATAATCATAAAAAGAAATGTTTTCTTTGAGGAAGTATATACTCATAACCCTTCATAGTGGTTTGTAAATAAAATGAGAATTATCCTAAGAATATCCCCCGGGAGTGTCGTAACCAAGAGTGCAGCAAGGCCCGTTGTCGTGCACCAGTTCCCGTTCGAGTCTAGCTCAAAGCGATGTTTTCGGGTTTTACCCCTAGGTACATCTGTGCCAGAGCCTCCTCTACCTGCTCGTATCCAGAAAGGATGTATTGCTCGGAAAACTCATAACATCTCTATAATACCAAAATTCTAGGAAGTTATTCTATACTAATCCTCAAAGTCTATCTTTGGGCTATGTGCTCTAATCAGAGTTTATCTACATCTAGATTCCAAGGTTAGTACTAAACTGCCTCTGATACCAACTGTAACGCCCCGAACCCAGCTACCCAGAGTTGGTGCATTACTTCGTAACATTGGCATGATCACAAAAGATCAAGTCTCGAAAGACCGATTAGTTTAGTAGCCTTAGAAACACTAGATACATTCATAAACGTTACATTACATCATAAAGTGAAAAACTACAATAACAAAGTCTCCATAGTCCAAACTCATATCCTCTTCTCACAATCCCTGTAGGTCATTCATAAAATAACTCTTCACATCCTGGAAAATATTAAAACATTGAAAGTGGTGAGCTCAGATGCTCAGTAAGGATAGCAATATTGCGGAAGCTTTCATAAATAAACATAAAAATTTAAGGCAATGTATAACTAAAAAAATAGCCTTTTAAACTTGAACATCAACATAATATGGCAAAAGTAAAATGAGATAATTCCACTCACTTCTTCACATGGATATTCTACTGGTCGAATAATCACATGAAATATCAATAACCACTTTCATAATGAGGGAATGTATAATGCCAGACATTCTGAAACATTTTGTCAAGGCCTCGGCCAAGATGTCTAAAATGATTAAGGCCTCGGCCAAAACCATAAATCAAATTGGGAAAGGGCCTCGGCCAATTCCACGTCTAGTTGTCTCATGAGACCTACCGATGCATCGAGGAGCTATAGCGGGCTCCACCCGTCACTTATTAAGTCCAATACATTCCTCATATGAACAGGTTTAAACATCTCATAAACCATAACATAATCGTATCACATAAGACATGCATAAAGGAAAAATAACATTTCCACATTTCAATCACAAGATATCAATACAACACATTGATATAATAAAAACGCTTTTAAAACCATTTTCAATACCAAAATAAAAGAAAAGTATAACATGGTATTTATTCTTCAAAAAAAAGGGTATGGCTTGTAGAGGAAGCCGAAACTCAAATAGTGGTCACGGCGGCGGAGAAGTCATTGTCTCCGCATACGTACGACAAAAACATTCCCTTTTGTCGTTTAGTAAACGCTTTGTATAAAAAATATTCCTTTTGAATAAAAGTAAAAGTCAAAGTGGTTTATACACCGTATAAAAGAAATTTGTGTATAAAACCAAATATGCCTTAATGAAAGGAGATTGAGACGAAGACCTTACAAAGATCATTTTTAAAATAAAATAGATATATTATGTGTATTAACTATAGGTACACATAAATAATACAAAATAAGAAATAATAATATCATGACATAATTTGAAAGTAGGAGATTAACCCAAATAATGAAAGTTGGGTTAAGAAGTTCCCTTACATTGCGTCCTGTCCTGACTCGACCGTTCTTTAACCTCCTGAATAATAAACTAGAGTTAATTTATATTTACTTAAGAACCTTTTTCATGTTCATTATTCCTTTTATATCCCTTATTACCATGTTATGAACATTATTTAATTATTTAAGTTAATAACGGTCGTTTTGTCGATCTTTGGTACTTGAGTCAAAAATAAACTTCTTATAATTACAAGTTGTTCATGTGGTGAAATATCCATTATATCCAGAATTATATTCATGATGTAGATATCATATATATCATATATATACAGTATATACATTCATTCATAATGTCACGTAACATTTAGAGGTAATAAATGAAATGCACCGTTCATGGAGACGGTAAGCCGTACGTACGCATGAACGCTACTTTCATTTATATTTCATATTTAATGGAATGAAATCATAATGATATAAATGTATAATATAATTACAGTATAATATAGTGTATAATACCATTTACTCCATCCTTTATACATCCCACATATGGCATTAACGATTTCAAATCACTTTGAGGGGGCGGTAGTCCGCACTTCCTAAAATGAAATTATCGCGT
The DNA here is from genome assembly GCA_963277665.1 of Viscum album. NCBI lineage: Eukaryota > Viridiplantae > Streptophyta > Magnoliopsida > Santalales > Viscaceae > Viscum > Viscum album. Next base: position 102,799,891 of record OY728159.1, read on the forward strand.
TTTACCCATAATGGAAATCATAAAGTATGCCATAAATGAGAAATACAGAAGCATAAGTAAAACATAAGCATATTATATATCCTATATAAATATAGTGACATCTTAATGGCCACCTTTGAAGGTGTAATATGAGTGTTGAACAATCATCGTTTCGTGAGGCAGAAATTCGCCATCCACAGAAACCGTATGTTCTTTAACCATTAGATGTAGGTGTGTGTAAGTGTAGCTCAAATAATTCTTATAAAAACATCCTAGTATATTGAGGATACTGGTGTTGTTACAAAAGAAATGAATAAAAAGATTTTAGGGGGTTGGAGAAGAAAAATAAAACAAAACAACATTAGAGAAGACATTACCTCAAAATCGGGTAACTCTTTTTGATTTGAGACAAAGGCTTCCTTGGGAAGAGTTCTGCCCAAAGTGAGGCTTATAGGAGTAAGAGGGGGAAGTTGGGAGAGTATTTGGGCAGAGTTTGGCCGAGCCAAATTGTTTGAAAGTGTAAATGAGGTGGGAGAGGTGGGGGCCTTTTATAAGAGGAGAGGAGGGGCTCTTTTGGAATACTGAAATGTTACATTATTATACAATGATTTTCGGATTCTAAAGGTCCCAAACTTATATAATTCGTGGATAAGGTTATAAGGGTTCGAAATATCCTCATCCAATAGGATTTGGACAAGTGTAAGCCTTGGAGTTTGCATTATCTTCTCATTTTATTTAAATCGTTAAATAATGAGGTCATCGCTGCATCATAATGATGTCATAAATAATTTAATTTATTTAATGTCTAAAAATTATATAAAAAATACTATGATGTAGGAAATCTTTTTATATTTTTTATGAATATTTATAGTCAAAATTTGGACTTGTGTAACCCCACTTAAAAACTATTTTAATAAAACTACTCATGTTTGTGTCAATTTAATTTTAACATTAAATAAATATATATTAATGTCATTTTCCAACCAAAGTGGATCCATGGGGTCCCCAAGTCGACCCATGGGTTGTCTTGGTCGGCCATGACTCATCCAATAGGAGTAGGAAAAGTGTCAAGCTCATCTCATATTATTAAAACATCATTTTTACCTTAAACTACACTAATTACCTCTAATCGCGATTAAGAACTTAAAAGTTACTATTCACAAAAAATTTATTTTAATCTCATTGAACCACATTTTACTTCTTAATGACAACCATGTATGTCGGATTTTTGAAAATCAAATCACAGAAGTGGTAATATTTCATTTAAACGAAAAATCAGTTATTTAACTACCACTTAGTGGTTTCACTATTCATCAAAAATTGATGTTTTTCAGAACAAAGCCAAAATTTCACCCTAAGATATAATTGATATTCCAAATTCAAAAATGATGTCTATTTTACAAAATTACAAACATATAAGTTTCATTAATTTATTTTATAATTAATTCCCGCTGTTACAACAAATAGCGTGTTTTTAAGAAACAATTTATATCAAAAGATTGGCAATTGTTTATGTCCAATTTCAATGTTAAATTAATTCTAATGACCACCATTGGATAAAATGGTAAAAATATATTCTAATTATACTTTAAAACCACTAAATATTATAATTTATCACTATAAATTATTTTGATTAAAAAAGTTGTTTTTAAGTATTTTTCACTATTCATAAAAAATAGAAGTTCTCAGAAAAATACCAAAAATTCAACATAGGCTAATTTCGATATTCCGAATCCAAAAATGAAGTCCATTTTGATAAATAAAATTTATAAAATTTCAAAAAGTAGGTATTACTATTCAAAACGGCTAGTTTAATTCGTTGTGGTGTGTGTTAGAGCTAGAGGTTGCGTACAACACACGCTATTGCATTATTCGAAGTGAAACGTACCGTGGAAGCTTGGGGTGTTACAACTCATGTGGTTAAAGAAAGTGGTAATGGTAGGATTTCTACCCAAACATACAAAATTATTATAATTTAATAATTTTTAATTCTTATATTATCCATCCATCATATAAATATCAATTGGGGTCCACATTCCCATCAAAGTGACCTTATATCATTGAAATATTTTTTCAAATTCTATTTGTGTCCCTCTCCAATTATAGAAGGGAAACATTTATTCCCAATTACTCAACCATTTAAGCCTTATATATTAGAAATTACTTATTAAAAAATATTCCATGAATCATTAGCCTAATCCTAGATCTTCTAGAGTTCTATTAATATAAATCATTCAAAAATTAAGTAGTAATCCAACAGAGTTCTCTCAAATAAGATGTATAGATATTATCCAATATTTTCCCATAATTTTCTTATTTTAAAATATATAAACATGTTCTATCCAAAAAATTATGAATACCACAATAGAAATATGTTGAGATGTTATTAATAATATTTCAAGACATTTTTTTAAAATCTTTTGCATTAAATGCGTGGTTAATGTATCACTTATTCATACGTGTGGACTACCACTTCCGTATAGATATATGAATCATTTTCCATCCATAGTATTATTGGGTTTTTATATTGTTATATATATATATATGATATATATGATATTGTAATTATTATATAATTGTAAATTAATATTTACATTTTTGGTTTCATCTATTGAAAAATAGAAACAAGACTTGTGAGTACATATGGAATACCCTCTCCACACAGTGATGTGACTGATTTATTATAGCTAATTTATATGAATTGTTATAAATATGTATATAATTAATATATATTATATTTAAACCATAATTTAATCTATATCTATGAATAAACCATGATCAATTTTCAACGGTTATAACAACCAAATTTTATCATACATGTTAAATGAAGTAGTTAACACATGAAATAATGTTAATAATGAATGATTGTAAATTAATGGGTTTTAAGATGTTATAATTATAAAATATATGTTGGTATATATATTATTTTGGTTATGTTATAAAAATAATGTAAAATTTAAATACATTATTATGTAGGATAGAGTTTATTTAAATAATGGCTGAATTGAGGAAATGTTTTTATGCTACAATTATATTTTTACTGTAAATTTTTATACATAAATTTACCAATGATGAAATTTTATTAAATATCTCTCCCAATTAATATTTCGTTACTTCCACTATTGTAACATCCATTTATTTTAGGTTATCATTTTATTTTAAAATCATCACATACTAATGATACCTAAACAATGTTTTTACAGAAAAATCACTTTGTTTTTTATTTGGTTGTGAATATTTTTATAAATGACCATGTTTTACTTAAAATATTTTCAATAATTCATTAAAATTTTATAAATATTTTTTAATATCATTTTGAATTATATTTTACTTTCCTTACCAATTTTTAAAAGAAACATTCTTATATTTTTCTGATCATTGTACTTTTGAATTTTTTAGATAAATGTGAAACAAACTTTTATTGTAAAATAAACCGAAAGAATAAAATTACGTACCATCATAAATAATAATATATTTAAATATTAATTTTACATTTTATAATTTTTTTTATATTTTTATAATTTTGGGATTCAAAATAAGTGATTTCAAATGAAAATGGAATTGTCCCCATGAAACATTTTTGTGACATTTTAATTATAATTTTATCTATTGAAATATAATTTGATGTTTCATTTGATTTACGTGGGATATTAGTTAATGTTACCACTTTTATTCCTTATCTGGAAGGTTTATTATTATGATGATTAAATTTTTATGAAACTTGTATCCTTTATAAAGATTATGATTTGTTGATCTGATGAATTTTATTGGATTATCTAGCACACATTTTTTCCTGGTTTCAATTATTTGATGGGAGGGATTAAAATTATATAGCCCCCCAATGCATTGCGTGATGAATGATTAAACACTATATAATAAGGATAACATTTTAGATTGAACCTAGTTTAGTAAGGGACATTTTCCTAATATATTTTTTTGCAAGTGAACCTCAAATAAGGAAATGATAGAATGTAGAAATCCCAAATCTACTATTAGAATCATAGAGGCGACCCATGACTAAAAAATTATTTTCTATGCTAATGTGTATAAAAAATGTTTTTATTATTATTTTTTCTCCTGGATCATGATTGATTCTCAATGATTCCAAACAATTATGTCTTGTGTTTTTTATTTAATAACATTATTTTTTGATTAATTATTTTGTTATATGAATTGATGGGTATGATTTTATAATGTTTAGATCATTTCATCATATCCTTATACATATCTTATACTCAATTAGGTTTATAGATAGATAACTATTATAATTACACGTATGAATCGTTTTATCTCAGCATTTCAAATATTTCCCTTCCTCAAGTCATGTTGAATGGTTTTATGTATGTTATGTCATTAAAAGGTGATAATTGTGATGAAATTAATATGAAATGATGTAAATAATTTTTAAAAGTTATTTATGTGTATATGTTTCAAAAAAAATAATACTTTGTGGTTATATCATGGATAATATTGAAATAATTTTGATAATTCCGCTAGAAACATTTTTTTTATGAGATGTATTGACCTCTATAATGATGATGGTGTACCAGAAGTTGGTTAGGAGGATGAGAGGATGTAATGAAATATGAAGTCATAGAACATAACATAATGTATTTTACTAGGTAAATAAATAATAGTCTAAAAAAATATAGTTTCATGTAGTGAATATTAATTTTGGGGAATGTTATTGTTGCTCTATCCTCTACAAAATGTATGTAAGATATGAACTTTGGTTGCACTATATTCAATTAAATGGAAACCACATGTTTAGAACCAATTTCTTTATAATCTATTTGATTATGTGGTAATGATTATTTGGAGATTGTTAGAGTATCAACATGTCTTCCAGAATAGAGGTAGGATTCTTGAATGATCAGAATCTATGCTAGATATAGTGTTATAAAATGACAAAAAAAATATTGGATTCAATGATGATATGTTTATTGGAATGTTTTCCTACCAATGACATCATAAATTATGGATGATTTGGATTGAGGTCAGTTATGATGATGTTGTTGGAGATTGGTATATTAAAATTTTATTAGATTTAAAAATCATAATGATCGATGCTTAGAAGTATAAATTTTGAAAAATAATTTCAATGACCTAGTAAATGATATAGATTGTTGTTAGAAACTCAACATAGCCGGATAATGGAAGACAGGTTCATGTTTTATTTGAAATTTTTTTTAGAGACACTCATATGAGATTCATTATTCAGTGGAATATCATATCATGTTTTTGGAAAACTAATGTGGAATTATGTTACTAAAGTCTTGGATATTTAGAAGGAGTTAAGATGATAACCATGTAGGTACTGTATAAGTTGGTTGAAATGATGTTGGAAAATAATACAAGGGATTAGGCATGATAAAAGTCATCAACTTGGAGAATATTGGAATCTTATTTCAAAAATTATTATTATCTAAGATATTATTATGGTTAGTATATAAAATATTATATATTGTATATTTTGAAATCTCTAGTGTTTCATTCACTAGATGTTACATATAACAACAAGGACATAAATTGTACGCTAGTACCATTTTTGTGATAATTTAATAATATGAATTAAGTTCACTAGATGTAACAACATAAATTAAAAAATGTTTAAATAGAGAATCATATTATTAAGTTAGTGGAAGAATTATTTGAGTAATGAATTAACTGAATTAATCATTTGGGTTGATGAATCTTTTGGTTGGATAAAAATTGAAGTCTGAGTATGGGAATTCTAAGGAGTATATTTTGATGTTTTTACTATTAGATTCATTCATGGGTACTATAAATTTTTAATATTTTGGAATATATATTTCCATAAATAAATACAATGTTTGATGGAATTCTCCCCATGTAACACTCAAAACCATGAAATATGGATAGTTATTTGGTTATTGTATAATTAGATATTATAAACTACGGTAATGGGATTATAGATTTTTATATATGTATGTATGTATGTATAAAAATAATTTTCAATATAAATATTGACTCAAATATTATATCTTAGAAACATTAGAAATATATTTTATAAAACTAATATATTTTCAAGAATCATATAGTTTAATATGAATAAATTATAGACAATTATTTAATAAGTAATTTGTAAGAAACAAAAAGAAGAATAGATAATATATATAATCATTTTATGACACATAACTATTTATTCTCTATATTTTTGATTAAAAATAATAATTTTAAATTCTAGGTTGTCAATTTGAAAAATTAAGTTCGTTAATATATTTTTTATGGTTATATATTATTAAGATGATTTTTTGGATTTTTCTAAAACACATGGTTGTCGAGTAAATAGTGAAAGTAATACTTTTATTAATGAGCTCAATTTATGAAATAAATTTATTATATAAATAAAATTTTTATTTTCGAAACATTTTTAGTATAAAATTATATATTATAAAGTATAATATATTATTCTAAACTAATATATTGAATTTATATACCAATGGTCGACATTTTTAAAATATACATAGCATTTGAAATGAAAAATGTTTTTCCTATGTTTTGTTTTCTTAATTATAACAGAATGAAATAAAAAAAATTTAATTAATTTTACAATGATATAAAATTTATTTTAATACCAATAATTATATTGAATTTATTGGAATCAGTGGAATTTTTATATCAATCCTAATCAAAAATCATTTTTCTTAACAATAATTTTTTTAGAAATTGTGTTTTTTCGCGTTACATTCGCTTGCGTTGAAATTAATTTACCATAAAAATATAATTTTAAATTAATTATAATCTTAATATATTATAAAAATAATAATATTATTTATCATTTCTATTTTCAATTTTATTTATGTAATTTTATTGTTTGGTTTAACGCTAATTTCCACAATATTGGTGAAATAATTATTTTAAAAATATTGTTTTATTAATATCATTGAATATAAATGAAATAAATCAATTTAAAACACATTAAATAATTAGTATAATATAATTTAAAAACTCATAAATAAATATATTAACACTCATTGATTTAGTAATGAATTCTAAATAATTATAAAATTTTAAAATGGTAAAAATACAATTTTTCTAATAATTTTTTTTTCTAAAAAATTATTGTATAAATAAAAAATTGAATATTTTAATATTTATAAATTGAATTGGATAAATTATATGATAATTTTTTTTATAAAAACCAAATTTGGATATATGGGTTATTCTATATTATTAATAAAACCTAAAATTACATAAAAACTACATAACATGTTTAATAGTAAAATAATTAAATATAAAACCACTACAATAGTTACCCTTTAACTTGTATAAAACATATGAAAAAACCCTATCATTAGAAATTATCAAAACAATACACTTAAAAATATGTTATTTAGAAACATTGGAGTATTGACATTTTAATAATGCCACGTAATTGGTAAAATATATAGGGTGTTTTAAAATGTTCAATTTTCCTCTCTTAAATGAAGGTCACATACACCGATTCAGAAACAGATTTATTATTATAATTATTTGATGAAATTTTTTCCCTATAATATCTCTACAATAGTATCCCATAAATACAATCCTCTTCAATTCATCATTCAGAAAAATCCCTTCAATTAAATTTTTTTTCTAGGGTATGATGAAGTCACCAACGTAAGTATAATTTATTTTTTGTCTTACTTTTACTCAAAATATTAGAAATTTCTAATATCCGAAATTATATAATTAAATAAAAATAAATATTAAACTGATATGTTTTGATATTAATGGAAAAACAATTATTCATTCCATTCCATCCTCTATGAAAATTAAAATAACCGTTAATGCATGGTGCAGACTACGTCCTCCAAAAGTGGAATCTTCTATTTTTAATCACAACCATTAATAGAATATAATAATGACACACATGATTAGTAAATTTAAAATCTATAATATATATTTTTATTCTTAATTTTTCATTTACTATTGTCCTTCATCCCCTCTCACGTATTATGAAATTTGAATGATAATCGTGTGTACATGTAGACTACCGCATCTAAGATTAAACTTTATTTTTATCTCATCTTGATTTTAAAAAATTTAAAAAATATATATTAAAAATAAGTTTCAAAATAATAAAAAATTAAATATATATTATTATTATACCATTTAAATGACATTATTTCAAAATTAATACATTCTTAACCAAATTTACCCATCAAGTAAATGTTAGTTCTTGTTTGGGTCAATTTATCAAGCAACATGAATGATTCTAGAACACTATATTATTGAAAAAATGGTAACATGAAAACAAACATTATTATAAAACAATTACAAAATCCTTATTATTATATATATTTTTTAGTTATTATACTAATTATTTTACTTATTATTAATGATTCATTTCTATTTTTTAGAATCACCAAAATAATCCAATAGGGATTCCATTTTCATACATCGTAATTACATAAATTCTGGAATGAAATAATAATAAAAAATAATGTTATATATTTTAGGATCATAAATTATATATACATAATTCATTTTTATAAAATGATGAGTATTTATATTGAAATTATTAAACATTCACAAAATAGTTAATGTTATTCATACCTGATGAAAATAATACTCTATAATTAATTAATTTAAACATGATTTAATATTTTAATAATGAATATAAAATGGAAATATAAATGAGTATGGTTTTGAAATATGATATAATTTTTTATATTTTTTATACAAGATCTTAGAGTGAATCTAACCTACTATGGAAAAAAGGTCAATGTTTTTTATATGTAATTTTTTTTATCATTTTATAAATGTTATTCTTGATCACAATTCTTATATGTTGAATTATTATATATGATTATTTTATATAACTAATTTTCCTCTTTCATTTCCATATATTTATAATTATCTCCAATGAATTAGTTTCCATGGGATCATTACATCAAATATTATGATATTTATACGGGATTCTTTTCGTTAAATTTGAATGCCTTGAGAAAGTTTTAATATATACACCATGATTCTAATTAAATGGTATAAATAGTACCATATTTTCAATTTTTATCATTATTAACATATATTTCAATAAATGAAATGTTATTTTTATGGTTATATCTATCTTGGAGATTTAATTCAATTGTAACAATGGATGTAAATTGATTTTCTGACTCAAATATTTTCACTGTGTTATAATCAAAATTATTTGACTATAATATTTCAATATTGATCTATTATAGTCTTTGATGATGTTAATATTTATTTACACATTATTTTTATGGAAATCATGATCTAAACGAAATTATTCTTCCATAATGATTTAATTATTTTTAAATTTTTTTTTTAAGGATGATCTCTATTTTTTGAAGGATTTATTCCTTGTCAATAAATTTAATTCCCACATATATTCTCATTACCCTCATGGAAAATCAAATTAATTTTACTCTAATGATCAATTTCATCCACTTTCTTTATTTTTAAACAATGTTTTCACCTTCTTTTTGATGATATGGGTTTTATAAAATATTATTTCAAAAAGTTAAAATGTTTTTTCCAACATTTTAAAATTTCTTTTTTTCAAACAATTGACAATTGTTTCTATAAGATATAATTATTTTCAAATTTAAATTTTTTAACAATCTTTTTAAAATTAATTTTTTCAAAATTATTTCCATTTTCCAATTACATTCAAGGATTTCTATTTTTCCCCAGTATATATAATAGGAGATTATCATAGGATTAATAGTTTTTAATGTATTTCAACTTCTTCTTTATGAAAACGTATTCTATTTTTAGGTATCATTAATTATAACTCTTTATAATAAGGTTTTCAATTGAATTCTCATTATGAACATTTTTTTTAAATTTAATTTAACAGAAATGTTATGAATGGTTTATTAACAACCCTAAATACTGAATCCTTGAGTTTGTGTCAATTTTATTACATTGGGATTGATAAAATAGTTTAAATACAAAGGGATATATCATTTATTGTATTTTTAGACAACTGGATACATAAATTTTACCCATTTTACATTATATATATTATATAAAACTAATTAATGGAAAAATTTCATATCCTTTAAATAATTCAAAGAATTTTCATTCATGTCTAGGGATAAGGAACCAAAAAAGGGTGAGCTGAAATTTTAATTAGTAGTTAAATATAATTGATGATGCCATGAATCAATATGGAATAATCAATCGAGAAATATAAATAATTTGATACACATTACATTGAATCAATAACTTCACTATCATTACTAGATAAGGAATAATAAACATTGAATGGTAAATAACATTACACACATACCATTTAATAAATAAATTAAGCACAAAATGTATCCATGGATAATATCAATGAAAAAGTCTCATAGAAAATATTATTTGATTTAACCATGATCAAAATGCATCAAATTGGACGACATGATCTCAAATATAATGATATATATACATTCAACAACATTATCAAAGATAGTGTAAAACTATGAGTTAAAAATCATTTAATTTGGCCAAAAAAGCAATCTCCTGAGACCTACTAATCCATTGAAGGGAAATATAATTCTGAGTCCCACCCTCATTGGATAGATTAATCATTTCTATTAAATTTAATGATTCATTCAATTCATGAATAATATTCCTTATCTAAAACTATATTTATTGAGTAAATAATACATATTTAATACAACTTCCTTAATTTATCAGATAACATTAAATGTAAACACTATATGTACTAATGTAATATATTAAAGAAAATAATCATATCAATGAAATAAATAATATGTATATTTATGTGAAAGTAAAGGTTTTATTAAAAATGATCCCAATAAATATATTTCCTCAAGAGAAATTTAAAAATCAAAAAACTAATCAAGAAATTATTTGTGACCGTCAGTTCATTCAGAATATAGGTTTTTGTAATAAATTATATTCCCTTCAATGAAATAAGGGAATAAAAGTGAAACATTAAAATAATATTTAATTAATAATATTTAATTAATAATATTTAATTTTTAGGAAATATATATATAGAAAAAGATAAATTTCGTAATGATTTTATGGCGTTGTTGTAGAAATTTATCCTCGTATACATTTAGCAAAGATTTTTTTTTGACTTTTTTGTAAATAAATAACCCATTAAAAACGTGTTATAGATATTACATTAAATATTTTTATAAAATTTAATGTTAACAATATTTTTTGGTAATAAATCATTTGAGTAATTAAAATGACATCCAGAAAATAATTTTGAAAAACATTGACATTAAACAAACATATATCAGATTCAAATACAAATAAAATCCATTTTTAATTAAAGAATAATTTATTTATTCAGGTAAAAAGGGATAATATTGGAAAGAATACAAAAAATACTTTAATATCCTATGTACATAACAATTATTAGATCTTATATTGGATAATTGATAATATTCCTTCAATGAATGTAAAATAAATCCAAAAGGAAAGTTATATTGTAAAATAGATTCTCACCTCTTATATAACATTTAAATTGTAAAATCTTGAAACAATAAACTTAAATTGAGGCATTAAACATATTTAAAAATAGTTATTCAACTTTAATACATTAAAGGGGTAGTATATACATTACATAAAAGTTTATATGTTTATACTAATGAATATGTCTGAATAGAATGGAAATTAAGACAATATCAATTACCTCAAAATTTATTTTAGTTGAATTAAAAAAAAATTGTATAATGGTTATAATAATGTTATTAATTTATAAAAAAACCATATTTAAATTTATAATATAATATATTATCCTCTTATAACATCTTACTACCATTTTGTTAACTATATTTTATTATTACTGTCATTTTAAATGTTAATTTCCCATTTTTCTCATGCATTTTCTGTCTTAAAAGTTCATGATATTATACATATGATATAGATTATTTATATGAATAATGATATTAATTTTATACATATCATATTTAATCATTATAGAATTTTTTTTAAACATATTCGAATGTTGGACAGGGAAAATAAATCACATTGCTTCGTGGAGATGGTGGGCCGTATATACGCATGAGCGACAAAATCATTCCCTCAACTGAAACAAAGGAAAATTAAGTGGATGATAAATTATTTTTAGAAAATTAATATTATTTTATAGGCATATTAAATATTTCTTATTTCTATCATTATAGATATACATGTCAGTTGGGGTGAAAAACAAATTATATCAGTTAATGAGGTCTTAGTCTAGCATACACAAAAACGATGTCCTCGTTTCGCATTTGATAGAGAAGTATATGGAAATATAATTCTAAAAAAAACAAGATAAAAACTCTGTATATGGGATATAATGGAGTTATTATATTTAATTTGTTATGATATAATATAAGGTGAAAAATGATGAATTAAAAAAGAAGGATCACAGTAAAGACAATCACCTTCACTTATAATAACATCTTTTTAGTCACTTATTAAAGACATCCAGGTATGATTTTGGGGATAAATAAAGCCATAGAATATGGATAATGAAATTGTAGAGATTTTTTAGATGTGTTTTTTAAATTTGTATATCTTTATATTTTTAAATATGAATGGGGAAGAATTATCCTTTTATAAGGGGGTGAACGAGGCATTAATGGAAACCACTTGGAAATTTCACAAAACAATCCAAAATGATTGAGTTTTACATTGAAAAATACTTATAAATGAAGATATATTAGATTTTGAGATGTATATCATCTATATATGTATTAAAAATAGGATTTTGAAAACATTAATTTCCAAAAATACCATTATCTTTAAATTTACTATCCAATAGATACATTTTAGCCTTAATGAGGGTAATTAATTCTTTCATTTTTTCAGTATTTATTAATGAAAAAATTTAATTTGAACTTATTATATATTATTTATTATGTTGTTTAAAAACATAGTAACCATTTTTTTAATTTATCTTCAATAAGTATCAAAATTTAATTTAAAATAAATCTCAAAAACAAGTTAAAAAACAAGGTTTTATGAAATGAATTTTGTAATCATACGATAATTGAATATTAACTATATGACATATAATAATAGTTAAGTAGATTTATCATTATATTATTTTATATAAAATATATTGAATTTCATTTAAACAATTTTTTAATAAGTATTATTTTAATTAATTAATATGAATAGACAACATTCTCAAAAAACAATTATCTGAAAAAATAATAGTTTTCTTGATATTATCCTATTTTACCTCAAATGGAACATATAATTATTTATAATAAATTAATATATAATAAATTTTTAATTTTAATTATTATTACACATTATTATAAATATATAGAACTATATTTAAATATTATATCATTTATTAATCATAAAAGCTTATTTCTTAGTGAAATTTTGAATAATTATTTATTATGTTATTTTTACAATTTATGATCAAATTTGATATACAAAAAATCATATTAATATTTTCGTTACATGAAATATTAAAAGATTTTTTTTTGTTTTATTGAAATAATATTTCAAATAAAATAAATGATTATTGTGTGTTATATTCTTCCATCATATAGAAATTTTATCCTTGAAAATTTCATTATTAATAGTTTCTAAACAAATGTGGGTGGTTATTCTTCATAACATCCTCTCGTTCCACATTTAATCCTCTATTTTATGATTTATAAATTTTAACATTACTTGTTTTGTCACCCAATTCCTAAATACCTTTTATCTTGTATCATGATATTGGATGTCCTCTTTATAGTGAGAATAATGATTTTTGGTTATATATCATTTGAAGTGAGAACATGAATTTGGTTTGTAATGTACTTCCATAAAAAATATATTGAATACATAATGTACTTTATAGAGGCCACATATTAATTCCACATTCACTCCCAACATCACATTTATGCATTTTATGTTCAATGATTTATTTTAGGTCTTTCATGGATGTATTCAAGGAAAATGGAAGTTTTTGGGTGAATAGAAGATGGTGAAAGGTTGGTGTAAATTTTATTGAAACCATGAACTAGCCAAGTGCTAACTTTGAGGCCTCAAAAATTGAATTGTCTAGGGTGAACATCTATGTGAATGGGTTTGTGCCACTCCCTATTAGCCACTGCGATCCCACTCTCTTAGGATAGAGGAAATCACATATTTAGCATACAGTCTAGAAGGCCTTGTGGTAATAGTTTGGGGTATTCCCATGTTTATAAAATAATGATGTTAAAATAATATAATACAAAATAAAAAAAGGAAAATGAAATTAATAATAATAATTATTATAATAATTAAGGGAATTTTTTTTTTACTTTTTTACTTTAATAGTAATAATTATAATTATTATTTAGTTTTAATAAACCCTAAAGAGGTCATCCCACCCCCATACCCACATGAAAACCCCCTCTCACCCTATCACATGTTTGCATCCAATACCACATTTCCCCCTCCCTCGTGCACCACAACCTCTTATCCTCCCCAAGTTGTGTCATTTTTCTCTCTAATATAGGGAGTGATCAACTAATGTAATATTATCTTATGGTCATATTCCTTTATTATATATTTATTCTTGGATTTCTTCTATTTAGTGTGGTGGTCAGGTGTTGGAAAAAATTCTATCAGTTTTTTGTGTTTTTCTTGGTTAGGGTTTTTTGTTTTTTGTTTTTTATCCTCAATTAATGTAGAATTTTACCATGATAATTAAAGGAAGTGTGTTTTTCAACGGTTCTAGGTAGGTGTCCTTACATACCATCACTATAGACCAATTCTAATGAGGTATTTTGAAATGTTGGATCCCATTTAGGTAGAATCGACTTTCTGTTACTGAAGGTATCATACATGCGTATGAAATGGTTAGAATATACACATATATGACCCCCCTTTAATTATATTGACTCATGGAAGTATGAATATAAATATAAGGATATGTGTGCTAATATATATATATATATATATTACAAATGAATATGTGTGTATGTGTAATAGGGTATATGAATGTGTAAACATATATATAAGTACCCCCTTGTATATCTTCCTAGCCATGGGAATATGTACATTGGGGATGTGTTTCCTTATATATATGTGATGGCGCATAGACGTGTAAGACTAAAAGATATGATTTTAGTCTTCATCATCAAAAGAAACGTGCCTTGAGGTATGTTCTCTCGGTCTAATCCTTTAAAATTAAATTCTATGATTGAATGTTGTTTTTAAAAAGCTTTTTCCTTTTCATAAGAAATGATTATATTATATTGTTGGTTGAGGTCTATTAATTAGGGCTTCTAATGTGGTTTAATATATTTAACTTATTCTTTTAAAATGTGTTGGTTTTATTTAAGAATAGTTTCATGCTTGTTTCAAAATGTCTGGTGACATGATTTATCATTTTTTATTATCAATGTTTTTTGAACTCAAATGATATTGGAATTATATTTTTCTAAAGATAATGACTTCCTTTTAAAATTATAATGTATGATAGGGAAATTTAAAATTATTCATGGAAGTATAAAAACCTCTTGAGGCAGACTCCATGATTTAGATGTTTGATTTATGTGTTGAACGTGTAATTTATGATATGTTACAAGTGAAGTGGCTTGTGATTGGTTTTTGTGTGACTTAAAAATGTTATTCACCTTAAGAGGCCATTCAGAGGTGAGAATTTAGATTATATTTTATGTAAATAGGGGGATATATTTAAGTTTATAACATATCCTGATAAAATTCACATCCATTTAAATATATTGTTAATCCTTGGGGTTTTAGGTGGAATAATAAGAGCACATGACGCATAAGTATATATTACGAACAAGCTAGTGGCCATGAGTAGAAAACCTAACTGCCCATGGGATCTTCCCACATTTGATTTAGCTAGGCTGTCACCGTGTTTTTGGGAAGTGATTATGGAAAACTGGTAGTTGTATAGATTGACTATGTTATAATATTATATCATTTTCTAGTTAATCTTGAAAATCTACTGAGATCACATGAAACAAGTTTAAATGTATGAAACATTATATATTTTCTTATATTTATTTAAATTGAAACCCAATATTTTCATTTCATATTTGAATTGTTGTTCGAGTATTGGTTAGATTTTGAATGAATTTTTTGAAATGATAGTTTAATCATTTATAACTATTTTCTAAATATATTGGAAAATTTGTTTTCTAAAAAATGGAATCTTGTTACTTGTTTCAGAAATTAATGTAATTATCCTATTTTTTTATATCTTATTTTCAAATTGGCATGAATTGGTTTTATATTTATTGTTAATGTGTTGGGAATAGTTTCCTCATGCATGGAATCTATGTTTTATTACTCACACATATATCTCTATCTTTATTATTCATATGGTGGCACTTTCTTCTCAGAATCAGTCACTATGGAGCGATGTTGGTTTTCTAGTTGGTGGTGACCCAGGGAGTCACATTGAGGTATATACAGTTTTTTCTTTTCCAGTGTCAGTTCAGTTTGATTTTTCATGTATTTATTTATTTATTTACCAGTTGTTCAAAAGATAAATCATTTCTTATTTGTATTCATGATTCCCTACACTAGTTATGATCTACAGAGGATTGGGTTGCCTTTTGGGCATTATCACATGGCAACTTGAGTAACTATTTGGGGGTTGACCCAGGTTTGTTCGTCACCAAATAGAATCAAAGAAACCCATTGTTATTTGGGATAATATATTGATTAATGATAGGATTTTCTAGGATTAGGAGGTATTTTATGGGTATGTACATGATCACCAACACTCATGAAGATACCAGAGTTACCATGGGTGTTTGGGTTATGATTCATTATTTTTTTGATATGATGTTATCATTTGTTTTAGTTTGATGATCTTGTTAATGTTGGGGGATGAAAATTAAAGTTATTTTCAACTATATAGTGAGCTTAAATGGTGTATAAAACCATGCATATACCAATTGAAAGGTTTAATATGCTTTTAGTTGATTGTAAATTAATAGTGAATGGTTTTCTAAGAACTGTGGTTGGGTTAAGCATGAACAATAGTTCCCTATTTTAGTTATTTTGGTTAGTGTGATTTTTTTTGAAAGAAAATGAATTTTTAAAATTGTTTTTGGATTAAAGAAATTATCTTTGGTGTTTATTATGGTGTGGGAAGCATCTAATGATTTTAATTGTGAAAGGGGTATTTAATTTGAAAAAGGGGGAATTTCAAATGGTTATTTTGAAATGATATTTATTTTCCTATTTTGTAATTTTATTGTTGTTTTTTTAGTTTATATAGAATTTATATTTTATTTGGTTTTTATGTTTTGATTCATGATTTTATTATTTGGTTTAATGGATGACTTGTGAAGTTCCAATTCAATTATATTTTTCTGTTAGTGCTTTATATAGTTTAATGTATTCCTCCTAGAAGGACTCCGATTGTTTCTAACTATTTTTTTCTATATTTCATCCCTTCCTAAAATCTTATTTTAGTGTTAGTGTTGAGCTAATTCCCTAAGATCATTATTACAATAATCATGTATAAGATGAGTGGAATAGTTCAAGACTTCATAACTCTAAATAGATTTGGATTTGTTCCTAAGAGAAGTATTCATAATTTTCTCTTCACAACTTCAAAGAGTATAAATTTAACAATGATGAAATCAAATTAAGTGATCTTTTCACTCAAAAGAGAAATTTCTATGTATTTTGATATGATAAAATAGAGATCCACTCTCAGGGTACTAATAATATATAGATTTTCAGAAAGATTCCTTAATCTTATTAGCATAATTATTTTCACTTGAAGGTTGTCTATTATCATCAATGTGGAGCCCAATGGTTTTTTCAAATTCTCAAGCGGTGTGAGGTAAGGTGATTCTCTCTCAAGAAGTTTTTTACACTCATAAGGATTACTTTAGTATATTCATCAATGACCTCACCTAAATTGTATTTTATAATGGAATCATTTCTAGGAAGAATGACATTTTTTATCATAAATTCTTTATGATGATGACATTTTATTGGTTAGAAAATAATTGAAAAAGACCATCTCCTTTGTGAAGGTTATATTTTTTACTTTATAATGATGTTCCGGGACATGAATTATGTTGGTAAAAATCCATTATGGACATTGTATAAGGTATTTCAATTGGCAGACTAAATAGGATATCCCAATGTCATGGGTTGAGGAGGGGATATATCACTATAAATTAAATTGGTGTCCCATTATTTTGGGGAAATGTTAAGAGGAAGTATTTGGGTATAATATATAACATTATAATTAATAAAATTGAAAAGTGGAAAAGGGAATAAATAACCTAATATATAAGTGTTTTTCTAATTAACTCTTTTATCCCATCCAGGTTTGTTTATTCCTTCTCAATCTACAGATGGACTAGGGGTCTTATCAGGGAGCTTCAGAGAATGGTTAGGAACATTATATGGATTGGATTAGTCCATGAAAAGAATATGATTGATATTTCATGTAAGTAATGCCTTAAAATAGTGGAATTGGGAGGCCTTGGGATCAATGAACATAATAATTCTATTGATGGTCTTATTCAGAAATTTAAATGGATCTTGATTTCTAATGATGCACCTGGTGAATTTGTTGTTAGTAGGTTTAAAAGGTGACTATTTAATGGATAATTTTTTTATCTTTATTTATCATTTCGTACTTGCATGAACAATTACATTTATAAGATCATGTGTCATTGTAAATCGATGGTAATAATGGTATTGAATATTAATTGTGGGACAATTTAATGGCTTGAGTATTCTTTTCAGGATAGCATTAGTACAATAGAAGATGATATAAACACATCAATTAATGATTTAGTATCACATTTTCACAAATATTGTAGATTGATTCCAAATCTTTTTCATCTAGAAATTCAAAGATGTATGTTCAGTGATTGTTATATCCTTTTATAGAAACCAAAAACGGTTGAACATTTCAACACCAAAGAGCATTAGAATATGGAATTTATGGTATCCACTAAACCACCAACATCGTTAATGAAATTGAAAACTCAATTTAAACTAGAAGATAGTTTCATTATTCTATAGAGGATCTTAAAAAACTGATTTCCATCCCATGATCAAATTTAAAGGGCCGACTTTTTGGTTGTTTCTACATGACACCTATTCACGAGTGCTCATGAAAGTGCACATCACATTTTTATTTCTTGTATTTTTTCACAAAAAATATTGGAATATATTAGCTCGTTGTTTGGTCTGAACATTGACATAAATATGCAGTTGCATGCTCTCAATGAAAGACTTTGCACTGTAGGTAATAGTGTATTGGTCCATAACCTACTATTAGAAATAGCTACAACAAGCTTTTCTGAAATCTAGAGTACCCACAATTACATTATATTTGAGGCAACACAACACACACTATTGTTTTGAATGATCTCCATCCATCGCATGGATTATGCAGTAGGTATGGTATAGACTGAAGGAATGAATAATTTCTTGACTGAAATGAACATACTTAGACTCATGGGCGTGTCATGATGGGAAATAAAATAAAAAATGGTCAAGTATATTCAATGTATACCTCTGATTAACCCATGGATCAATGTGAATATCGATGGGGAATCTTCTGAAAGACCTTATCCCTTGGGTCGTGCTATTTTCTTCCAAACATGTTTTGGCTTTTCCCGAGGGTTCTTCTATCACTACACTAGAGTTAGTGTAGTTTAAAAAGCTGAGTTATGGGTGATGATATATGCAGGTCAATATTATTTACAGTATAAATAGATCTTATTATTAATTGAATATGACTTTGAAATAGTGGTGTAGGACTTAAACACTTGAACAAAGAATATTCCTTGGTGTATCCTACCTCATTGGGATGAATATCTCAATATGTTCACACAATACTACTTGTTTTTATCCTAAGATTATGAGGAGGAAATCAGGTAGTGGATGTTTTATCCATGAATATAGTAACGAATATGGCCATGATGTGGTCCTTTACGACCTCAAAATATTGTGATCTAATGTTGGAGGCTGAAATATGTGGTAAAGTTCACTCTAATATTTATATTTACTCTTTATAACACTTGAATCCCTGTTAATTTATATATATATTTTTAGGATAATTTTCCTCTTGATATTAGTGTTTCTATAATTAGTGTTGGAGTCAATCTCTTCTAAATTGTTTCATATTTTTTATATTCCTCGAAGACCATTAGAGGATGTTGAGTCTCTTGAGTTATTTGGGTGTGTATTCAATATTTTTGGAGATCAAGATGTTGTGAGAGTGAGAGTTATAATGGGAATGTTTGAAAGACTTGGCGTGGACTAGTGGAAGGTGGTTTTTTCATTTTGGTTGTGAGTTGGGATTTTATGGGAGATATTCAAGACCAATTTCATGTAGTTGTTTGTTCTTTTGGAAGTGAATGATAATGAAGTGTTAGTGATCATGGACACTCGATAAGGTTAACTGAAGGTAAAGGTTAATGTTGACCATTTTAATGAATGATTTTCCTTTTCTCTAGTGATTGTGTCGAGTTATCATTTGGAATATTATATTCATTTGGTGTCTCTATACAAGGATTGAAGTTCACTTTCTTATGTTTGGGAAATTCTTAGAGGCTAGCCCATAGAATTTGATAGTATTGGATATTTTGGTCATAATGGAGGTTACCTATCTAGTGATGAGGGTGAACTAGAGGGAAATATTCCAGAATAATAACCCTTGTTAGTTCAAGCCTTTCATTATTCATACCACTTAGTTATTTTCTTCCATTGGGGTCATTTGGGACACCTTAATCCAACATTCCATAATTCAACAAAGTGTTTTAATTTTTTCGATTCTTCTGATACCAAAATATGTTATATATTTTATGTTTCTTAAGGAAGAAGTTTTGGTTAAGCTTTACTTGCTCCAAACTAAAGTTCTGCAGATGCTTCAAGCCATCAGGGCTATTACCATAAGTCTCAGAATGAAGTATTTAATGCATTGAATGACATTATAGGTCTATGGGGATGCAAATAGAGATTATTTTTATTGATTTATAGTAAGAAAATTTAAAATTATTTTTCTATAATTTTTATATTCATTAAATTTTTTTTCTTAGGAAATATTAGTGCACAATTTTTCCTAAATTTAATGTGGTTGTGACTTTTTGATTAGAACATATATGTTTGTTATCCTTTTCATAAAATGGTTTTATTTTTATTTAGTGATCATCTAGAGAAATCTCCATTTTTTGGAATTTATGAATCATGGTTTTTTTCAGTGTTCACCGTGATTTTATTTTCTTGGGTCCCTCAGGTGTGTGTGTGTGTGGGGGGGGGGGGGTGTAGAGACCCGTATCTTGACGTACATTGACATTACATTACTTTCGCGGAATACTTAGTACATAACAAAAACACACACACAAGGATCGTAATAGTTTAGTGTCTTTGGAAACTCGGAACGTAATATTCTAATCATGGTGAAAGATATTCAATATCTCCCATAAAGATCTTCCCTTTTTTTTAACCTAAAACCTTTCTGTATATCCTGGGGAAAAGAAAACATAAAAGGGTGAGCTCAAATGCTCATTAAGGGTAAACAAAAGAAATATCAATCACATCATATACACAAGCACATAACTTTTGGAAATCTTAACCTGCAAAAGAGATAAAAATTTCATAACATGGGATAAATCATGGCAGTGAAATGTAATCACAATAATAATAACTTAAAACATGAAACTTTGTGGCATTCACACATAATCATAGAGAATCATTTCTTGTTAGTCAAGACTCATTGCCAAGACTATCTTAGTGGACAAAGTCCCTTTCTGAATCGAGTAACCCTCGTTTCAGTCCTGTTTCACTGGACCGGTATAACCTACCATTCCAGCCATGTCTATCTCATGAGATATAAAATCTTTACCCAATGCATTGGAGGGAGATATAGGTCCCACCCATCTCATAATGATACCATTCTTATGTGTGCCACAAAATCATAAATCATACATCATTGCATAACCCATGTTATAAAAATGGGATTCTTAAACAACATGACATCATAAAACCATTCATATAAGATAAAGGAATTCATAAACATAATTTCATCACAACATAGTCAAACCAATGGAAAAATATGGATAGAAACAGAGCCCTTTATTATCTTAGATGGAAAGTAATTTTGATAAAACACTTGAATTGAATTCTTGAGGAAAATATCCTTTCTTCTTCAAAATCAATTTCTTTTCACAAAACATCATGCAATTTTAAAAGAAATATATTTTATTGAAAATAGTCATGAAATCTTTTGGAGGAAGCTTCATGAAAATAAGGATTTATAACACCGTAAAAATCCGTTCGTGTCGTATAAGTTAAAAACATTCTTCGTACTTTTGTCGAAAAAGTCAAAAAGTACATCGTACGAATAACGACAAAATATTCCTTTCATATCTTTTACTAAAAACTCACCAAAGGGTAAAATTGGATATAAACTATTTTATAAATATTACATGTTGAGGAAACATGGATGTGGATGATAAAATACACCCCAGTAAATACCAAAGTATAAACAATCTCGGATAAAAATGAGATTGTGATATTTCCCTTACCTTATGTCTGACTTGCTTTGTAAGTGTCCGAACCTCCTGTATAATGATTTAAATCATGTTATTGACTTATTCCAGAATCTTATTCATTGTTATGATATCATATATGGTTCACTTATGACATTATATTACCCGTTCTTTTGTAAATTCCATGTTAAAGAAGCGTTTTGTGTAAAATCGTTTCATTTATCGTAGGTGTTTTGACTTGTTGTTATTGACATTATTATTACTTATATCATGATTTACTTACTTCCAGAATATAAAATATGATTTATATATCATATATATTCAGTATATATATATATATATAATAGATAGATAAATGAAATGAAAAACACCGTTCATGGAGACAGTAGTCCGTACGTACGCATGAACGCTGTTTTCCTTTCCCTATTGTCTTGAATGGAAGTAAGTAGATGACATATATATATATATATATATATATATATATATATATACATAAATCCATTAGATTTATAATGTCATATATTTCATTATTATTTCTTATATATACTTTATAATCATTCTTAAATGGTTAACATGGAGAATGAATCTCATCGCGTCGTGGAGACGGTATTCCGTACGTACGCACGAGTGATGATATCGTTCCTATGATCGTGGAATTGTATTGGAGTATATATATATATTATTTCAGTATCAATATTACTTCATAATAATCATATATAGTTACTCATTACACCATTATACCCATACTTGTAAGGTGATGGTGGAAAAATAGATTACACCACGGCGTGGAGACGGTATTCCGTACGTACGCACGCGCGGTGATTTGTTTTTCCGTAGGATAGATAGATGGTGAAATAGGGTTGTTTCATACTTATAATAACATATCAGTATATGAGTGATACTGATGTTATTACTTCATAATGAAACAACCTAAGGAGAATAAGTGGAAGAAGAAATAAAGATGAAAGAATTGGTAACGGTAATTACCTCTTCTTTGAAGCGCCTTTTGGAGACCTCCTCTTAGGGAACTAAAATTGGTCTTTGAGGAAGACCAGAACCTCTAGGATGTTGCTAGGGAAGTGGAGAAGAGATTTTGGCAGGGGTTGGACGAGCTTGAGTGCTCAAATTGGTGTGAGGAGGAGGGGGAGGAGGTGCCCTTTTATAAGGGAGGAGAGGGGCACCTTAGGAATTCTTAAAAATATTAATTTATAATAAATCTAACCCCACTTAAAAACCTCCAAAAATGACTCATATTCGAAGATTAGATGAGATAGGGTTGTAATCTCATCAACCAATCAAATTTAGACATGTTTGGATCTCATTTTAAACCTTATCATTTTGATTTATCCTTATTTAATCTATTTAAGTTTATTTGTGGTAATAAAATTGTAAATTTTAAATTATAACAAATAATTACTTATTTGTTGTGAATTTTCCATAATTGTTTACTTTATAACATTATAGACCATATAAATATAAATTTATAATTTTTAAATATTTTTGTGATTTTTAAACAATTTTATAATATGTTATTTGTGTAAAATAACAATTGTGTCAATTTTGACACTATTCATTTATTTGAATTTAAATAAAATATATACAGAAGATATGTTCGAAATAAAAGCTTTAATATATTAATAAAAGGTCACATGTTTCTATAAAATTAGTGTATAACATTAAATAGTTCATATAATATTTATTTTATTATTTTTAAAACCATTTATTTGGTTTTTCTCTTAATAAAATAATTACTACATCATTTTTGTATAATTATTTAATATACTTAGTTGTTGTATAAAAATTTAAAATAAAATTCTATGATGAAGATAAATATATTACCTTTCACAATAATACTTTTACTCGAATTTATCATCTTAAAATCACAATATTTAAATTGTTATATTTATTAAATTATGAAGGTGACAACTTTGGCATCATTTAAAATAAAATAATATAAGTGTCATAATCGCTTTTATAAGGCTCCAAATAGTCAACTATTCGACCATTGGATGCTTATGGTTTACATTTACATGTCCAAAAAGTTTTTCTTAGGTATTTGTGCATTTTATGGTCACTATTAGTTCAAAATAAACATTATTCTTGATTTTTCACTAGATAAACAATTTCTGCATCACTATTGTGTCATAATTAATGATAATTATTTAATCCCTAAAAATTATAAATAAATTTATATGATTTAGATAATTTCATTAGATTTCCGTAGACTATTCAGGTTCTAAGTTTCATGAAGTTTATCACTAAATTAAAATTAATATACTTATAAAATTTAAGAGAGTGACATGTTGTCACTTTCTTTGGTTTTAATAATAATTAAGTTATTTTCATGGAAAAATGTTCATTAAATGATTCTAATCCGACCCTTAGGTGATATGGGTCGACTTTTAGTCATCCAATAGGATTTTGACATTTGTTAGGGTAATTTTAAAATATTATATTTACCCTTAATTACCCGATTTACCTTTAACTATGGTAAATAAAATTTACCGTAGTTACTATTCATAAATCCCCAAAATAAAAAGTATCTTATTAACATAATTTGGACCCACTGATTCCAAATATGGAATCCATTTTTTAAAATTCCATACACATAAGTTGAAGAAATTAAATTAAAATTAATCCCATTGTCGAATAAAAACGGGTTTTTGTTTAAAACATTGCAAAAGATTGAATTGATTTAACCTACGAATTCAAGGTAAAATCAATGATAATGACATACATTATATTAAATGGTAAAAATATATTCTATTTATACTTTAAAACCATTCAATATTATAATTTAACCACATAAGATATTACGATGAAAAAAGTTGTTTTTAATTAAAATATTGCGTGTTTTTACTATTCATTAAAATGTGAAAGTTACCAGAATAATATGAAAAATTTATCCAAAGTAAATTTTTATTTCTTGATTCCAAAGAAGAATTTTATTTTGTCAAATTGAACTTATAAACATTTCAAAAAATAGATTTAAAGTGGGTGCGCCATCAAAAGGCGGCAAAACTGCATTTTTTTGAAAAATACTTATTTTACCCGAAAAATTTATTTTGTTCTTATACCATGTTCTAGAAATGTGTAAGATGAATAATAATGTTATAAAATTAAAAATTTAGTTAATACTATTCATAACGGCTAGTTCATGACAATATTATAATAATATAACATTGTTTATTAAAACCCGGTATTGTGTACAACACACGCTATCGAGGAAGGTCGCGATTGCGTGTAATGCAAGCCAAGTCAGGGTTGCGTGTTGTGAAAGAATACTTCATTGTTTTGTATAACAGAATCCAACCATATTTCATTTATACATTTAATATATATATATATATATATACTCAATGTTGCGTAGAATAACTATTATCAAAATTGTGTGTAACACGGTCCAGGAATAGTGTTGCGTATACTGCAAGCTAATACGGTGTTGCGTATAGCACAAGGTTATCTTGGTGCAGAATAAAATATAAGACATTAATGAAATTAAAATAATATTTTTCATAAAATCTCGGGGTGTTACATTCTACCCCCCTTAAAATGAATTTCGCCCTCGAAATTCGTCGGGGTTATAAATGGTTTACTATTTGAAAGTTTCTTTGATAGAAACCCACATCGTAAAAAGGAATACCCAATCTTATCTTTAAAAAACAAAAGTATGAAACGTAACGGTTACCCAAATAAACTAATCACTGGGTTTCCACATAGGTGAAAATATGGATATGGAAGAGAAATCTAACCATCATGTTCTGATGGAGAGTGGTATAGAACATGGCTATGGAAAAGCTAGCAATCACAAAGCCATAAATTTGTGATGATCTAGGGTACCATCTGATTCATCGGATATAAGGGCACTAGGACAACATTTTTAGTTTTGAAGATCATTTCCCTAAAGTTGAAAATTTGAATTACAATAAATACTTACTTTATTTTGGTACAATCTCACTGTTGTTCGTGCCTTGAACAATTTCCACATCATCTCTTAAATAAATGAAGTTGAATTTGTTATTCGTGAAGTGTTAGTAGATCATGTGATAGAATGACGGGTCATTCCATCTGTCTCAAACAAAAGGTTAGCAAAAATTATATACATAAGTCGATCTATAGTGAGATTAATCATATATGGTTTCTAAAATGAACTTATACTTCACATATCATACTGCTTAATATAATAAAACTAGTTTTCTACTAAACAGGGACTTCCTGTAGGCCAGTGGTAGGCGATAAAGGCCAGTCACACTTCGGTTGTGGGTTCGATTCCCACAGCCTTGTCCATAGCGATGGGCTGTCGCCCGTCCTACAGGTTGTCCTTTTTCCAAAACTATATAACATCCCATAAATAATATCGAAAAAAACAAACAATACGAACTTATGTCCAACATAATCCATTCCAATCTTTTAGGCTTATCCATAATACTGCAGTCGACTCTCATAATATAGTGAAAATGATTACCAGAGATTTAACACCATCATCGATCCCCATATATCATAAGATATGTTTTGTTGGTCACATTCAAAACATTCAAAGTCCTTAATCATGTATTCTCTTGAATACCTTAGTGAAAACATGAATGCAGTTAAAAGTTAACACCTTCCACATACTAAAATCCTCAAAATTCTATATACTCAAACCATGATATCACTTAGTCCTTATATCAATCATGAGCTCATGAATACTGTTAAACATTTCATTTTCTCGTTTCCCTTCATTATGTGGATAATATCTCAATCACTTTGAATACCACATTAGACCAATACATAAATATTCCAATATTCCAAGATACAACATTATTTTGGAATCCCATTACATAAACACTTAATCATTCCACCACATCGTTGTCATATTCAACATTGCCAATAGTGGTCGCATGTGACTTCCCTTTGTCCTTTTCCTTAAGCGGTTGCTCATGTCGATCATCACTAACCCTTGGATTAGGGCATTTATTAGCATAATGCCCCATTTCCTTGAACTTGAAGCATTGAAGTGTTGGTTGTACGTTCTCTGCAGTGTTTGCTTTATTCACTTCATTAGAATCCCATTTTCCATTACTTCGACACTCAGCTGCTCGATGACCTTCTTTTCCACACTTAAAACATTTTCTAGTCCCTTTAAGACAATCTCCACCATGCTTCTTTCCACACTTTGTGCATAAGGAAACATTCATCTTCTTTTCACCATTATTCTGAGTTTTCTCCTTGAACTCCATCTTTCGTTTCTTGTCAAACCCATGAGATGGATATGTAGCACCAACTTCCATTTCTACCTTGATAGCACAACGCACAATTTCTTCATAGCTACTGAAGTCTCTTATAGCTAATGCCCTTCGAAGACTTGGTTTTAAGCCACTGAAAAATCGATCAACTTTACTTTCAGGTTGGATGATAATACCAGAAGCGTACCTTGCAAGTCTTGTAAAATTCGCTTCATAGGTACCAACAGATTCATCATCCCTTTGCTTCAGTTCAAGAAACTCTTTCTCCATCTTTGTTCGGAGAATACGAGGGAAGTACTTATTGAAAAATAAGTTCTTGAACTCGTCCCATTCCATAGACTCAATTTCATCCCTTTGCCTCGTATTCTTAATAAGATTCCACCATTGATCAGCATATCCTTCCAAACGATACACTGCTAGGATGACTTTATCATGTTCAGAACATTGAAGAACTGAAAATATCTTTTCAGTAGTACTAATCCATTGTTCAGCAACTAATGGATCAGTAGACCCACTGAAAGAAGGTGGACGCTGCCTCATGAAGGATTCAACAGAATGTTGCTCCTTCCTTTGCTCGTTTGGAAGTCCTGCATGATTCATAGCTTGAGAAAGTTGTGTGAGCATGGCTACAAGATTTTGCATTCCAGCTCCCATATCGTTTGGTTGCTCAGGGGGACAATCATTGCATTGCCCATCACATTCCGCATTAACACGGTTCCTTCGGGTTCCAGCCATCGTCTAAAACCCCAAATGAATAGTATGAGAGGCAAAAATCATGCTAGGGAAAACAACATAATAGAGAGGTAGTACTCTCAATATCTAACATCTTAGGTTAAATTCTAAGATCGTTAGCGCAATTCTAGGACTATAACCTATACGTATACTTAACCTTAGAGACATCCCTAGACATACCTTAGAAATATCTCTAGGGATCTCACTAATGTTTTCACATCCTAGTTTCCAAAGGTTGACTAAACCTTTCCTCTGATACCAACTGTAGAGACCCGTATCTTGACGTACATGGACATTACATTACTTTTGCGGAATACTTAGTACATAACAAAAACACACACACAAGGATCGTAATAGTTTAGTGTCTTTGGAAACTCGGAACGTAATCTTCTAATCGTGGTGAAAGATCTTCAATATCTCCCATAAAGATCTTCCCTTTTTTTTAACCTAAAACCTTTCTGTATATCCTGGGGAAAAGAAAACATAAAAGGGTGAGCTAAAATGCTCAGTAAGGGTAAACAAAAGAAATATCAATCACATCATATACACAAGCACATAACTTTTGGAAATCTTAACCTGCAAAAGAGATAAAAATTTCATAACATGGGATAAATCATGGTAGTGAAATGTAATCACAATAATCATAACTTAAAACATGAAACTTTGTGGCATTCACACATAATCATAGAGAATCAGTTCTTGTTAGTCAAGACTCATTGCCATGACTATCTTAGTGGACAAAGTCCCTTTCTGAATCGAGTAACCCTCGTTTCAGTCCTGTTTCACTGGACCGGTATAACCTACCATTCCAGCCATGTCTATCTCATGAGATATAAAATCTTTACCCAATTCATTAGAGGGAGATATAGGTCCCACCCATCTCATAATGATACCATTCTTATGTGTGCCACAAAATCATAAATCATACATCATTGCATAACCCATGTAATAAAAATGGGATTCTTAAACAACATGACATCATAAAACCATTCATATAAGATAAAGGAATTCATAAACATAATTCCATCACAACATAGTCAAATCAATGGAAAAATATGGATATAAACAGAGCCCTTTATTATCTTAGATGGAAAGTAATTTTGATAAAACACTTGAATTGAATTCTTGAGGAAAATATCCTTTCTTCTTCAAAATCAATTTCTTTTCACAAAACATCATGCAATTTTAAAAGAAATATATTTTATTGAAAATAGTCATGAAATCTTTTGGAGGAAGCTTCATGAAAATAAGGATTTATAAAACCGTAAAAATCTGTTCGTGTCGTATAAGTTAAAAACATTCTTCGTACTTTTGTCGAAAAAGTCAAAAAGTACCTCGTACGAATAACGACAAAATATTCCTTTCATATCTTTTACTAAAAACTCACCAAAGGGTAAAATTTGATATAAACTATTTTATAAATATTACATGTTGAGGAAACATGGATGTGGATGATAAAATACACCCCAGTAAATACCAAAGTATAAACAATCTCGGATAAAAATGAGATTGTGATATTTCCCTTACCTTATGTCTGACTTGCTTTGTAAGTGTCCGAACCTCCTGTATAATGATTTAAATCATGTTATTGACTTATTACAGAATCATATTCATTGTTATGATATCATATATGGTTCACTTATGACATTATATTACCCTTTCTTTTGTAAATTCCATGTTAAAGAAGCGTTTTGGGTAAAATCGTTTCATTTATCGTATGTGTTTTGACTTGTTGTTATTGACATTATTATTACTTATATCATGATTTACTTACTTCCAGAATATAAAATATGATTTATATATCATATACATTCAGTATATATATATATATAATAGATAGATAAATGAAATGAAAAACACCGTTCATGGAGACGGTAGTCCGTACGTACGCATGAACGCTGTTTTCCTTTCCCTATTGTCTTGAATGGAAGTAAGTAGATGACATACATATATATATATACATAAATCCAGTAGCTTTATAATGTCATATATTTCATTATTATTTCTTATATATACTTTATAATAATTCTTAAATGGTTAACATGGAGAATGAATCTCATCGCGTCGTGGAGACGGTATTCCGTACGTACGCACGAGTGATGATATCGTTCCTATGATCATGGAATTTTATTGGAGTATATATATATATTATTTCAGTATCAATATTACTTCATAATAATCATATATAGTTACTCATTACACTATTATACCCATACTTGTAAGGTGATGGTGGAAAAATAGATTACACCACAGTGTGGAGACGGTATTCCGTACGTATGCACGCACGGTGATTTCTTTTTCCGTAGGATAGATAGATGGTGAAATAGGTTTGTTTCATACTTATAATAACATATCAGTATATGAGTGATACTGATGTTATTACTTCATAATGAAACAACCTAAGGAGAAGAAGTGGAAGAAGAAATAAAGATGAAAGAATTGGTAACGGTAATTACCTCTTCTTTGAAGCGCCTTTTGAAGACCTCCTCTTAGGGAACTAAAATTGGTATTTGAGGAAGACCAGAACCTCTAGGATGTTGCTAGGGAAGTGGAGAAGAGATTTTGTCAGGGGTTTTCCGAGCTTGAGTGCTCAAATTGGTGTGAGGAGGAGGGGGAGGAGGTGCCCTTTTATAAGGGAGGAGAGGGGCACCTTAGGAATTCTTAAAAATATTAATTTATAATAAATCTAACCCCACTTAAAAACCTCCAAAATGACTCATATTCGAAGATTAGATGAGATAGGGTTGTAATCTCATCAACCAATCAAATTTAGACATGTTTGGATCTTATTTTAAACCTTATCATTTTGATTTATCCTTATTTAATCTATTTAAGTTTATTTGTGGTAATAAAATTCTAAATTTTAAATTATAACAAATAATTACTTATTTGTTGTGAATTTTCCATAATTGTTTACTTTATAACATTATAGACCATATAAATATAAATTTATAATTTTTAAATATTTTTGTGATATTTAAACAATTTTATAATATGTTATTTTTGTAAAATAACAATAGTGTCAATTTTGACACAATTCATTTATTTGAATTTAAATAAAATATATACAGAAGATATGTTCGAAATAAAAGCTTTAATATATTAATAAAAGGTCACATGTTTCTATAAAATTAGTGTATCACATTAAATAGTTCATATAATATTTATTTTATTATTTTTAAAACCATTTATTTGGTTTTTCTCTTAAGAAAATAATTACTACATCATTTTTGTATAATTATTTAATATACTTATTTGTTGTATAAAAATTTAAAATAAAATTCTATGATGAAGATAAATATATTACCTTTCACAATAATACTTTTACTCGAATTTATCATCTTAAAATCACAATATTTAAATTGTTATATTTATTAAATTATGAAGGTGACAACTTTGGCATCATTTAAAATAAAATAATATAAGTGTCATAATCGCTTTTATAAGGCTCCAAATGGTCAACTATTCGACCATTGGATGCTTATGGTTTACATTTACATGTCCAATAAGTTTTTCTTAGGTATTTGTGAATTTTATGGTCACTATTAGTTAAAAAAAAAATTATTCTTGATTTTTCACTAGATAAACAATTTCTGCATCACTATTGTGTCATAATTAATGATAATTATTTAATCCCTAAAAATTATAAATAAATTTATATGATGTAGATAATTTCATTAGATTTCTGTAGACTATTCATGTTCGAAGTTTCATGAAGTTTATAACTAAATTAAAATTAATATACTTATAAAATTTAAGAGAGTGACATGTTGTCACTTTCTTTGGTTTTAATAATAATTAAGTTATTTTCATGGAAAAATGTTCATTAAATGATTCTAATCCGACCCTTAGGTGATATGGGTCGACCTTTAGTCATCCAATAGGATTTTGACATTTGTTAGGGTAATTTTAAAATATTATATTTACCCTTAATTACCCGATTTACCTTTAACTATGGTAAATAAAATTTACCGTAGTTACTATTCATAAATCCCAAAAATAAAAAGTATCTTATTAACATAATTTGGACCCAATGATTCCAAATATGGAATCCATTTTTTAAAATTCCATACACATAAGTTGCAGAAATTAAATTAAAATTAATCCCGTTGTCGAATAAAAACGGGTTTTTGTTTAAAACATTGCAAAAGATTGAATTGATTTAACCTACGAATTCAAGGTAAAATCAATGATAATGACATACATTATATTAAATGGTAAAAATATATTCTATTTATACTTTAAAACCATTCAATATTATAATTTAACCACATAAGATATTACGATGAAAAAAGTTGTTTTTAATTAAAATATAGCGTGTTTTTACTATTCATTAAAATGTGAAAGTTACTAGAATAATATGAAAAATTTATCCAAAGTAAATTTTTATTTCTTGATTCCAAAGAAGAATTTTATTTTGTCAAATTGAACTTATAAACATGTCAAAAAATAGATTTAAAGTGGGTGCGCCATCAAAAGGCGGCAAAACTGCATTTTTTTGAAAAATACTTATTTTACCCGAAAAATTTATTTTGTTCTTATACCATGTTCTAGAAATGTGTAAGATGAATAATAATGTTATAAAATTCAAAATTTAGTTAATACTATTCATAACGGCTAGTTCATGACAATATTATAATAATATAACATTGTTTATTAAAACCCGGTATTGTGTACAACACACGCTATCGAGGAAGGTCGCGATTGCGTGTAATGCAAGCCAAGTCAGGGTTGCGTGTTGTGAAAGAATCCTTCATTGTTTTGTATAACAGAATCCAACCATATTTCATTTATACATTTAATATATATATATATATATATATATATATACTCAATGTTGCGTAGAATAACTATTATCAAAATTGTGTGCAACACGGTCCAGGAATAGTGTTGCGTATACTGCAAGCTAATACGGTGTTGCGTATAGCACAAGGTAATCTTGGTGCAGAATACAACATAGAACATTAATGAAATTAAAATAATATTTTTCATAAAATCTCGGGGTGTTACAGGGGGGTCAGTGATATCATAATTACTAGATTATTTAATGTTCGGGAAACTCAATATGGTTCTCATTGTAGTCTTCTCTTGATTTGGTCTGGTGTGACATTTTTAGTTGAAATGTCACACAATGTTTCATGGTCTTGTTGGGTCTTGATTTGTTTTGAGTCTTGGGTTTGTTCCTTATTTGTATGGGTGACATTTTTGGGGTAGAAAGTGTAAATGGTCAGGGGAGTTTTCACACTGTGACATCATGTTTCTCCATCATTTTTATTTTTGGTATTGAAATTATTCTATTTCATTCCATGGGTTTTTAGAGAAAATTTATGGTATTTGGAAAAACAATGACTCACATGGTGGGCGCATGGTTTCATGAAACTATGTGTTAACCTAGTGCCTACCATATATCCTAGATAATGGAAATATCCAAGGAGCATGAATTTGATTACAAGCATTCATTACGCCATAAGAGATGTTGTTGTCCCTCCCTCTATAGAAAAGGGGAACCACACTATTGCAACATGGTCTTGAAGGCCATTAGACCAAATGGTGTGGTGTTACAAGGTTACAAAAATAAAAAACAATAAAAAATTAATAATAATAATAATAAATGAAAGATAATAAATTTTTTAATAATTATAAAAATATTATTATTATTATTGGCTTTTATTGAACACTACATGGTTCTTCTCACCAAATACCCATGAAACATCCCCGTTTCCCATATCTGACTCGCATGGATGTGATCAACTTTCCCCTCTCTATTATGAGACACGAACTCTCATTTTCCCATTATTGGTGGCTATTTTTCTATATGATTTTTTTGAGATCAACTTCTGAAATATAATCTACATATATGTCCCTTCTATCCCCCTTTATTCATGGATTTCTTTTATTCCTTATGGTTACATGTTTTCACCAAATCATAACCTGTTTTCCTTTTTTTTGTCATTTTTTGTTGTTTAGGTATTTTGTGCTTCAATAAAATATTTTTTTCACCACAAATGATAAAGGCAAGGAATTCTTCATCTGTTTTGGGTAATGATTCTTCTGTTCCTTCACATTAGACCAGTTTTAATGTCAGATCTTGAAGTTTTTGGATTTCTTAAATATATTTATAGATAACATTAGAACTCATTATGGTGGATCCAAGTCTCTATTGTCCAAGGGAACCTAGTTGAGTATGCATAGGGTGACATATATATATATATATATATATATATATATATATATATATATATAAGTTACCCCATATTATATATTCACTCAGGAAAGAATGAATAAATATTTTGGGGTGACATGATCTAATAAATATATAGAAAAAATATATACATGTGTAATTGTAAAGTGGTATATGCATGTATAGGCATAAATATAAGGACACTTCTACACATTAGTGGAAATGTGAATATGTACACCTTGGGTATGTGTCCATATATATATGTTAATGTGCTTATCTGAATAATAGGAAGAATGAGATTTTAGTTTTCAGTGTTAAAAGTAGTGTGGATTAAGGTTGGTTCCCTATGTTTAATCCTTTAAAAATAAATACAATGATTTTTTAGACTTTTTAAAATTCATTTTCCATTTTATATGAAATGTGCATAATATATAATCTATTATATTCATTGGAAATGGGCTTCTAAAATGGTATCTAAGAATTCTATTTATCTTTTAAAATTGAATTATTTGATTCAAGCATGGTATCAAGATTTTTTCCTAAATTTTTAGTACCTTAATTCCTTAACTGGTCTTCTCAATGGTTTAGGAATTCTACATATTTAAGAAGTTGTGTGTTCTAATGTAGAAATATTCTTTTTAAATTGAAAAGGACTGATTGGAACTTTGAAACTATTTTTTGGATGTTGAAAAAATATCATGAGGCACACTCTATAATTTCAAAAGATGATGTATCAGTTAAATGTTTAATTTTTGATATTTTCCTAGTGAAGAGGATTATTCTTGGTGTTTTTGTGGTGATGCGCTTAAGGTGATAGATTAGAGTTGAGATGGAGGAGGGGATTTTTTATAAATGGTTACGTATATATGTATACTATATATTGATAAAACTCACCTCTACAAAATTTTCCCTTGAATCCATGGTTTATTATGTCAGAAAAAAGTTACACATACTACACTAGTTGATATTAGGTACTGGATTTTTGGATCTGAGTAGACAATATGACTTCCCATGGGATATGCCCCTCAATCGAGCTGGTCAGTTATTTCATAGAGTTTTTCGGAAGTGATTATGGATAAAATGTATTAGTATATATTTATTATGTGATAGTATTTTTTCTTTTTCCTAGGTCATCTTGATGATCAAGTGAGATCTGATGACACTAGCTGGCACATATTCTACCTACCTTTATATTCTAGTATTTTTATAAAGTGACTCTTTTTCCCATTTCAAATTAAAATTACTATTCCAATAAATTTTATATTTAACGTATCTTATTGAATTTTTTTATACTTTAGGAAATATTTCGTAAATGTAGTGAAAATTGTTTTTTATAGAAATGGAATCATCGTATTTTTTTAAAAGGAATGGAAAATTAGTATTTCCATATGTCTTATTTTAATAATTTATGGAATTTATTTTATTTTTAATGTTATTGCATATGGAATAGTTTATTCATGTATGCGTAATGTGTTTTTATTTCTTACGTCTATAAAATTATATTTTTTATCTTATAGTGGTGCTTCTTGCTCAAACTTACACACCTTGAAGCAATGTTTGTTCACGAATTGGTAGTCACCAGCCAGGTCACATAGAGGTATATATTGTTTAATTTATTTTCCACTCCATGTTCAATATGATTTTCCTATTGTTTTTTATTTATTTATATTTTGGTATAGATAAATCCTTCCCATCTGAGTATTTTTAATGAATGATACTAGATTCCAACCCCGAAGGATCTATAATTCATCTCAGGCCTCATCATGGGAAAGTTTGGGTGACTGGTCCAAGATTTACCTGAGTTGTTTCATGAAATACAATCAACGATACATATCTCCAATACTTTCCAAAATTTTAATAGGTCCAATGTGTCTGTGGATTAGTTTTCCCTTCTTATTGATCCTTATGACCCCCTTCCAAGGAGGTATTTTCAAGAAAACATGATCACCAATTTCAAAATTATAAATTATTCTGCCAATTATTAGCATAACTATTTTCTAAATTTAGTATTATTAATATGATCTTGAAAAAAATTTAATTTTTTATTATAACATTAATTAGTTATGGGCCTACAAGTATTATTTCAACAAATCTATCCCAACAAGTAATAGTTAGACTTATGTGTCCATATAATTCTTCACACAATGCCATTTAATACATGAATTGAAACTAATGTGATAGGAAAATGCATAAAAATTTAAATACTAAACCCAAATACCTTAAATGAATTGTGATATGTACATCAACATGTATTCCAATGTTTGAATAGTCTATTTAGATTGTCATAAATTTATGCATAGTAGGAAGATATAGTGTAATTATTCATATTTCACCAAGTCATCAACATGAATCCAAATCTGATCAATCCTTATTGAATTGACTTGTAGTTTTATGAAAATTTACATAGTAATTTTATCCCTTTTACACCAAGTAATTGGAAAAGGATGCATAAATACTCAAGTATATTGTGACTTATCCTTCACTTGTTGAACAACCAAACATCTGGACACATAATCTACAATTTTCCACTTCATAATTTCCCACAAAAACTATTTCCATGAACACCTATACATATCTGTGCTATTATAGTGTATATAGAAATTAGATCTAAGAATATCATCTAAAACTTGAATTTTTATCTTACTTATATATGGAACACATAATCACATTCCAAACTTTTTGGGCACTATTTTTCAAAAGAAATCATTTAGTAACCAATCATTTATATATTTAAATATATTTGAAAAATAATCATCATCATAGTGATAAATTTTACCTTTTTAAAATAAATATGGTTAAAAATTCATTTGAAAAAGGGGTGATGTATCCCCTTATATAATAACCCCCATATTGAAATTAACTGGATCCATGAACATGGGATCACTCCCAATCCTCATTTTGTTCAGAACTCCATGATCATTATCAATCAGTACATTTGCTTCTTTATTTCCACTTCTTGGGTGGTAGTGTATTAAGAAATAATAATCCTTGAAAATCTCAATCTATAATATTTTCCACATATTGATTTATTATTGTGCGAATATGTATTTTAGACTCTTATATTCTCTATATGTTTCACATCGTTCACAATAGAGATAGTGT
This sequence comes from Viscum album, assembly GCA_963277665.1. Lineage (NCBI taxonomy): Eukaryota > Viridiplantae > Streptophyta > Magnoliopsida > Santalales > Viscaceae > Viscum > Viscum album. The sequence continues at coordinate 102,837,543 of OY728159.1, forward strand.
CTCTACATCATCAAAGCAATGATCATAGCTACCATCTTAAAATAATGGGTTTGTTAGGACAATATTTTAGTCCTTAACTACATTAATTCAAATAAAAATAACATTATCTTTTTTTCATGATGAAAAAATCATATCCCTTATTATATGCATCACTATATATCATTAATCCCTCATATGATAATGGTAGATTAAAAATTGTAGAATTGGCTAATATCCTATTAAATGGTTCTTGACAAACTTTACATTCCTTTTCTGATATTAGGTCAAACCCTTTATGAGTAAGTGTGGTTAATAGGTTATCCAATTGGAAAAAAATTTTAGGGAGTTATCAACACAAACATACCACAAAAATGTGACTAAGCACTAAATTTATATTTTTTATTATAGTTAGATCCCTACAACATTCATATTTGTAGGATCACTGATAGTTTTATCCTTGGAGAAAATATAGAGAAGATAATAATTCTCTAGAATCATTTAATCACTATGAATATATTTATTATATAATTATTTACTTATAAAAGTATCAATAATGATCCAAAAGTGATTCTTGTTGTCCTAATAGATTTTATAATAGACCATAATGTTTTTAATGAAATCTTAAAAATATCAAGATATTATATAAATATTTTGATCATCATATCTATAAAAACTAATGGTTAATTGGTCATTCCATATATAATTAAAATAAAAGAATAATGATCATGTTTGATTTATAAATTTTTCTCTAGAATTCATTCCTTATTTACATTCAATTTATTATATATATTTTTTTGGTGAATCATTTAAAAATATTAACCCCACTAAGTGGATCAAATAAGTCATCAATTAAAGAAATAGGATAACTATTATATATTTTATAAACAATGATTTACATATAATTAATACACAACCTCATGGATCCATATTTTTCTAATGAAGAGAATATGGGATCCCCATGGTGAAAGAATATGGCCAAAAATCCATTATCACAAAACACCTCTAACTATTTCATCAACTCTAGTAATTCCACATGGTTTATTATATTAGCTGGTTTTAATATAGGAATTGCATGAGAGAAAAAATCCATTCAGAACTCAACCTCAAACTCTAGTAGATTTAAATTTATTTTTCTAGAAATAAATCAATATATTCATCTACAATAAGTGAATCCTCAATTTTAAGATTATCATTTCCACCCACCGATTGAACTTTATATTCTTCCCTAAGAATATAATTTAGAAGTGATACTAGGGTTGGATCTAGCCATGAATAAGATGATGATGTATCTACTCTAATTATAATGAATTCTACATATTAATCATGAATCATAATTTCATTCTCTTTACTATATATTTTTTCATCATATTTTTATGTCAATTCTATACCAAGGACTATAACAAATTCAATATTAAGTATGAGAATAATTTCTAAATATAAATCATGTTTTTGTGTCATAATGGGGACTTACTAACACATCCTTATTGTTGTGAGACTTCTACATAGTGTTTTGACTGAGAAAACATTTATTATGGTTTTAGGGACGTTTCTAATATTATTGAAAAACATAGATGATATAAAAGAGTGGGAAGTTCCAAAATGAAATAATGTATTGTATAAGGTTGAGGATATGGTTGAAGTATATTCCAACACATCATTTAATAATTCCAAAAAATATATAGTGATCACATAATATTGAAATTCTCTCCATGGATTATTATGTGGAAGATTCGGCTGATTCATGGTACATTGGTTTGAACAATACCCCATTTATTTATAGTTTAAGATTAGGATAATATTGGAATCTTTATTCCTCTTACATTCATGATCCAAATGAATAGTTCCTCAATAGTTATAACAAAATACATTTCCCTTCAAAAATCTTATAAGATGTTTTCCAATATTTTTTATTTTATGTAAATTTATTTTTTTTCTTATTCTTCTCAAATGAATTTCATTTTTACTAGTTTTAGGATGAACTATTCTTCTCATGATTCCCCTTTAATATATATTACCATGCACTTATTAATCTATTTTTATTGATCATAAAAATAATTCATCATATAAGGAAAAAGTTTAAGACACTAGTTTCCTTCAAAAACATTGCTTAGTCCCTTCAATGAAATGATCAATCCTGCATTCTATATTACTTATAAAGTCCTTAGAGTACCCTGATAGTCTGGTAATTGAATCCTCATACACCAATAAATATTCTTCTTCATTTTTGATAATAATAAGGAACCATCTCTTCATTTCAATTTGTCCATCATGAGGGAAATGTGTATAAAAGAAGTTTTAATTAAAATATATCTATTCCATGTGTTCTATTTCTACATCCTCCCTAGTATTCTAGTTTAATTACCACTATTGACTACTATATCCTTTGAGACTATATGATAATTGAATAAAATTTTCATCTTTCTCACATCCTATGTCTATAAAAATGTTTTAATCGGAATTAATCAATTTTTAAGATTTTACAAGATTTGTAGTTCCACTAGATGATCAGGGATTCTATAGCTTGAAGCGACCCACAATAGGAGAATCATGTTTTGAAAGATCATGTTTATCCATTCAGGAATTGTTCATTCAACATAAACTGGGTTAGCCTCCCTAATATATTTGTGTTATATTAAAGTCCAATACTAGTTGTATTGGATTTCTAAATAGGGAAATCTCTATACTGACCATGATTTTTGATACTGTTATTTCATCTAAGCTATTTTCAAAACATTGACATATGTTTAATTAGTTCATAACATTATAAAATATAAATAATAAATTAAAATTCAATATCAGGTTTAACATGTGTCATAGATTTAAATTTTATGCATTCTTGTTATTGAAATATTAAAAAAATTAGGAATATCCTTTAGTCAGAAAAATATTTTCAAATCCTTTATAATTATTTTTATTGATAATGTTTTCTAAGAGATCTTGTTAGAAGTAGAGCTTCTGATCATTTATTAAAATAGTGATAGAATGTTCTTAGAAATGAAGAATGGGGTCAAAAAACCATAATTTCACTCATTCATCAAAACTAGAAATCTTAATATGAAATTTAATTCCCATAACAAGGGCCTCCAGCTTCCCACACAGATTGAGACTTTTCATAATTAAAGGTCCTCAGGTATTTTGTTTCAACCTTTCATGAAATATTTGAATATGACATAGTAGACACATTCCTAGGGGTCTGAGAGTAGTCCTTTCAGGGTCTTCTCTTTGAAGGAACAGTGGAAAAATCCTCGCCATAAATCATTCCTACCTCACCACTTAGGACAACATCCTTGAAAGAGATTGATCCACCACTGCCCGGACTAGTGAATCCAACCTTTCCCACTTCATCATCGGAAACATTTCCCCAATTACTAGTAACATAAAAAGAATGAAAATTATTCTTGACTTCTTTTTGATAATCAACATTCTGTTGAACATCATTGTGTTTAGTGTCATCAACCAAAGTGGGCACATGAATCAAATTCAGTGCTAAAGGTTCAATCACTTTTCACTTAAGAAACACATGAGAGAAAGGATTATCTATAGTCAAAGTGTCAATAGTAATATGAATTGGATCTTTAAGAGAGCCACTATCCTTATCAGTAGGCTTGGAAAAAGATGAGTCTTTCGCAGTTTCCTTTCATCGACATAAGTTGGAGGGGTGGCCTCTCATCCCACATTCCATACAAGCAGTGCTCTTTCAACACAACTCCAAAGAGTGCCCAACAAGAATACATTCAGTTTAGTAGAGATGAATTTTCTCATATTCAACATAAATTAAAATGTTATTTGAGGGAGTGGAGTGTGTTACCTTTTCAATAAGAGTAGAGCTGAAATCATCTTCCGCCAACATCCTGGAAAAGTTCCCACATCCGACTTCTTCAGTTTCCTTATATATCTAGATGAGGACCTTATTTCAGTGCCAATTTCATGAAAAATACTTGGATTCCAAAGGACCTAGTTGATCACATGTAGTTAAACTCAAAATTGAGAAAAATTGTTTTTGGATTGAATGTCATTAAAATCCAAAGACCACTCATGTAGACGATGCCACCTAGGTTTTAAAAACAGAGAACCAATTCTCCAAGCATGAAACATCAAGTCATCCAATGGAAACAAGAAATGAAAAATACTTAACCAAGTAAGATACATTTCCAGCTTATAATACCCAGAGTAATGAAATTTTTCTGAAAAAATCCTCAAGTATCCCTTGATGTGCACCTCTCAGTAAACCAATGCGAGAAATTAACGAATGGATCCCCATCATCAATCTCGCAGCAATCACATTGTTTTTGGATTCTATATGAGTAGATGATCCCTTGAGAGGAATTCATCCCTGATGATATTCCTTGGAATAAGGTAGTGAATGAGATCCATTCATTTTATAACCAGAAATTGAATCCTTCATCACATCAAAAAATGAGTGTGAACCAAATGGAACATCACCACCAAACCCCTTCAAGGATTCCCACCGCGAACCTCTAGCACCATACCCATAAAATGAATTCTTCAGAGTCTTCTATGCATTTCACGCATCTGAGTACTGTCCATGATGAGAATAGGAGGCAAAAAGTCACAAACCAATGGAAATCTTAGATCTTGGGATCAGAACCATCGATGCATCGCACTGAGCCGCATCAGCAGATCCGAGGTTCTATGCCCTCGTTGCATCAAATTACACCGCACCAACTAACTTGGGCCCCAAAACTTTAATCGCTATCAAAGATTATTCCTTCTATACACCAACTTTAGATCTCCTCAGAGAAAGAGTGACGTCTGATGTGAGAAACAGTGAATGAGGAACTTTCGCACGAGGCACCTGCACGACATGACCTGGAGGAGGGAGAATCTTGAATCCAAAGTAGTGAGGGATATCCATTCTCGAAGAAGAACCCTAGAACCCTATCAGATACCATATCTGGAGAGGAGTGCCTCCCTTTCTTCCTTCGGTTCTTCTTGTCGTTACACCATCCATTAAAGAAAATTTAAAATATTTAATGAATAACCCATAGGAGTAACAAACCAGTTGTTTAATAAGGATGATTATCATACCCCAAAGGAAAAATAATGTCAAATACTAATGATCCATTTTGAAATTTAATACCCCAATATAAAATAGTTTTATAACAAAATCCACTTATACTATTTATAAGGTTTATATTTCTATGGTAAACAGCAGAATAGCTACCTTAAAAAACATTATGAAATTGTACTATAATAATCCAAAAATTATATAATAGGATTATGTTATGTAATTGATAAAATTAATATGTTAGAATAAAATATTTATAAATAATTAAATTATTTCATAACATTGTGTTATGTAAGTTTATTTACAAATTATTTGGAATTAGATCATGAATTGTAAAATTTGATGAAAATTCATATTTCCCGCTTTAAAATCTTCTATAGTATTACATCCAAAAATATTTTTATATGTGTTATTAGAACATAATGTTTTTTAATTATGTTGCAGGGATAATGTGATTTAAGTTTTATTCAGTACATCAGAACTAAATCATGAATTTTATTAGAGATAAAAGTCCATGATTTTAAAGATGGGTTAGACTCACCAAATTGGACATCACTCTAATATTTGGGACATAACATCTTCATCCATGATTGGGTTGACCCCAAATTCAGAGGGAATACCCATATAACAATTTATAAAAAACAATACTTCTAAAATGATAGATGGTTATCATGTATTGGTGGTGAATATGGTGTTTTAAATTGGATTAAACTATTTGGACAAATTTCCCCATTCGGACATGAAGCCTCTAAAAACCTAACCCCATTAACACTAATTTTTTTTTCAAATTTGGAGGTGTTTGGACATGAATTAGAGTATTGTGAGATTATGAGAAGCATTGAAATTCAAATTCAATTTACTATTATAGGAGGTAATCTTTCAATATAGGATCTCCTCCATAATGGCCTTCTTTTCCAGTACTTTGCTGCAATGTTTTTGTTCTTGAAATAAATATATTATATCATCTTATATGTATTTTATTTTGTTAAAGTTTATTCTTCAATACTCGTCTTATTTGGGTTGTAAAAAAATAGTATAAACTTGATTGGGTTATACCCCTTCCCTGACCTTTGTGGATAAAAAATGGTTCAATGATGACTACACCATCCATAGAAGAGTGGGTTTTCATAGTAATTGATATATTTCACATCTTATTTACTTAATTATTTATAATCAAAGAGATAATATAATTTAAATAATATTTTCCACTATTTGAGCTTTTAAATTTAATGAAACTAATCATAAAAATGAACAATTGTCAAAAAAAACATGTGAGGTAGGGTAATGTGTGAATTGTGAGAGAGCGGTCTTAATTTGTAGAGTTAAACGACTCAAGAAAAACATGATGATTTTAAATATAACCCAAAATCACAATTAATATTATATTATAGAATGTATGTGACTCCAAATTTACCAATAATCCTAATCTACCCATAGAATGAGAATCGATGCATAGTTATATGATTTCATGTTTTGAAGCTATCCTTGGGTTTAATTCACTTTATCATTATGGTATGTTAATTATCATAAGGTTAGGGGGTTAAAAATTTTGGTTCTTATAATTTTGCAGATATTAATTAAAATTGTAGTTATTAATAATTATGTGTATAGGATGAGTTAGATTGAATATGATTTCTAAAAATAGTTTTTTAAAAAATATATTCTCATTGTGTTTTCTCAATCTCATTTCAAAATACAAAAAAAAAATTATTCCATCACACATCTTATAGTTTTATAAGTGATAAAAAATCCCCATATATTTATATTTTTTATTTATAATACCTATAATAGTTTATTATAAATCACTTCCTCATTTGATAAATGACCTTGGCGAACCCCTCTGTTGCACTAAATGACCTAAAAAACATCATTCTAGACCACCCAAGAAATAAACATTCAATTTGATAATGTTTATGGGGTGGAAAGTTATTGAATTAACCAATCAGAAGATTTTATTAATTTTATTGTTTTCTTCTCTTATTTTTTTCTTCTCTCCTCTTTCTCAAAATTTTTATTATATTTTTCTTCTTCCCTTTCCTTGATCGTCATCTCAAAATTATTATATTTTATTATGTTACAAATATCTTAATTTAATTTCTATATTATTCTTAACACAATCCTATCCGGAGGATATCTTTGATCTCGACCTTGATATTGAACACAACCATAGGGAGCAAATCAGATAGTCTCATTCTATATCATGTGTCGACATTCAACTAGGTTTATAATTCCTATATTCTAGGATCATTGAATTTGGATGAAATTTTAACTCAAACATAAAACTAGAACCAAATGATGTAAATAATAACAATGATCTTAATATATATATTCCATAATTGGTTGCAAAGAATATTAATCATCATAAAAATTGTATTTCATTCCCAACTCTAAATATATCTTTGAAATAAAATCTAAGTTAATTTAAATTCATAAGAAATGTCATTTATTTTATTGTAAGGATACAAAAAATAATTTTAATGTATTTAATGTGGTCCAATAAACCCTAAAAAATTAATTTCTATAAATATCACATAAAATTAAGAGAATTATCATTCTTAACTGATGAAACTTTAAAAGATTTCATGTTTTATTTACAACCACAAGATATAACTTTTTGGAATGATTTTAAATATATTTTCTCATATTTTTTCAAGCATAATGGCCAACCTCAGTTGGAAAATATATTGTATTAATACATCATCCCTAATGGGTGTCAATTTTTGAATACTGGGAGTTATTGATGAAGTTGTTTGAAAGCTTCTCACATCAACAAATTAGTGATAAACTCATCATCCAATACTTCTAGGAATTACACATGCATATTGAAAGGAGTAAGGTGGATGTTGCAGATCGAGGAGAATTGGTGGACAAAACACCAGTATCATTACATGCTTTGATTGACAATATGGAACCAAAATACCAAAAATTTGGTGATAGAGGTACACCACATGTTAAAGGAGTACACTGGGAAAGTCCATCCTCTCTTAAAAACCATTTAATTGAAAAAAAGTTAGAAGAGTTGACTACTATGGGGAGGTAGATTTATTTGGATAAAAATACATCAAATCCCACTATTCTGTGGCCTTGTAGCATTTTCACTCAATTAAACCTCCCAACTAAATTATTCCCCCAACTACATTAGATGGAGGATTGCATTTCAGTATTCCCTAGGAGCCCCAATAAATAGAAACAACACCCACATCAAAATAATTAGTATGATTCTACATCACCAACATAAAAATGGGCGGAAGCATAAATCATACCTGAGTTATTCCTATTAAACTAAAAGGACTTATTTCAATAAAATATCTAAGAGCCTCTGCCTTTCCAACAGAGTTACCTACAACTCCAAAGGTGATTTGAATCTCAAGCGTAAAAAATAAAAAAATAGGAATTTCAACCAATGGTAGGTTCTATTATTGATGAAATTTTGAGACAAGTTTTTCGTAATAAATAGAATGAGATGAAGAGTTAAAGATCCAAGTTTATGGAGTTGAAGACATAAATGAGCCAGATTTTCAATGACCTCTAGGAAATGCAAATTAATATCTTTAGAAAGCTTATTTCATCGCCTATTCCAAATTCCAAGGTGAATGTAAGTTCCATAACATTGAGAAGTGGGAAGCAAACAACTCTTACATATGCATATATCATTCCACCTAGATTCACCTAAACATTGGAAAGCCCCCATTTAAGACTATCTAATGAGAAGCCTAAAGTGATAGACATTGGTAAGGAAAATAATGATGATGTTCCTCTTACACCACATCCATTTCCAAAGAGAGTTGTACAAATAAAGAATATGTATTTATAGGTTATTCAAAAAGAGGTTTTGGATACATTTAATGGTGTTGAGATCATCATATCAAAACTTTGATAAATTAAACTGTAACACCCCAAGCTTTTATATTACACTTCTCTTTGAATAATACAATAGCGTGTGTTGTACACAACATTGAGTTCAAATGCACCATGACTCACCAAACTAGTCGTTCAAAAGCGGTTATGAATAGTATTAACTAAATTTTAAATTTTAAATTATCATTATAATTTTAGAATCCATATTATGAGTTTCTAAGACATAATTTAAGAAAAAAATCATTTTTTTCAGATAAAAAAAGTATTTTTTCAAAAAATGCAATTTTACCACCTTTTATTAGAGAATCCTTTTTAAATCCAATATTTTAAACTTTTTTGTATTAAATTTGACAAAATGAACTTATTAATTAGAATTGGGACATAATAATTTAGTTTCAATAAATTTTTGGTGTTTTCTGATAACTTTCAAGTTTAGGTGAATAGTGAAAAATACTATAGTTTAACTGAAAACAACTTTTTTAATCCAAATAATTTATATTGTTAAATTATAAATTTTAATGGTTTGGAATTATAAAATATAAAATTTTTACCATTTAATCCAATTATGGTTATTGTTTGTAATTTCACTTTGAAATTGACATAAACAACTGTCAACCTTTTGATAGTTCTTATTTCATAAAAATACGCCTTTTGGGTTGGACATCTGAAATTAATATGATAATTCAAAATTTAATGATCTGAATTTATTAAAATAAACTTCAGTTTTGTATTCGTAATATTGAAATTATATTAGAGTGAAATTTTGGTACTTTTCTGATAACTTTCATATTTTGATGAATAGTGAAAATTACTAAATTTTAATTAAAAACTACTTTTTTAATCGAAATAATTAATAGTGATAAATTATGAATTTGAGTGATTTTAAAGTATAATTAGATTATAATTTTACCATTTAATCCAATTATGGTCATTATACATAATTTCATATTTAAATTGGACATAAGAAACTGTCAATCTTTTGATAGTTATTATTTGTTAAAAACACGCTTTTTGTTTCGACAACTAGAATTAATTTTAAATTAATTTCTACAAATTCAATGTTTTGAATTTGGAAAATTGGATTCCATATTTGGAATCAGGATTTCCATATTGTGTAAATAGGTAACTTTAATTTTTAGACATTTTGAATAATTATTTCGGTAAATATTTTATTTACCATGGTTAAAGGGTAAATCTGGTAAATAAGGGTAAACAATAATATTATAATAATAATAAATTACCCTAAAACATGTCCTAACCTTATTGTTGGATACATGACCAACAATGGTCATCTTTGGGTCGATTTTGGGACCCCATAGAGCCACTTGTTGGTGATAGGGACACTTTATATTAATTAAGTTAAAGTAAATACAACAATGACATAAGAATATATCTTTTTGGAAAAGAATTTTTACATAGGGTTATATATGTTATATTTTCTACTATAAATATTCATTAGAAATATAAACAAATTTACTACATAATGGTATTTTATTTATAATTTTTAGACATTTAATAATTTATATTATTTATGGCACAATAATGATGCAATATTGTTTTTATTAATGAAAGAATCAAATAATTGGTATTACAAATGTTAAAATAAATATAATTTGAATGTTTTGATGACATACATGAATTTTATGGGTTAATATAAAATTATGGGATTGATTAAATATGTTTTTTTCGAATTAATAAAGTTTATAAGACTTTAACAAAAATCAATTATTGAATAGTGTCAAAATTGACATAAATGAGTTTTTAAAACAAATATTATATTATTAATTGATATTATATTCATAAAAATCTAAGGATCGACCATGAAACTTATAACATGATATTTGTCTCATTAATAGACCACTTGTGGGTTTCTTGGATCTATATAGTGAGTTTATTAACTATATAATATAAAAATACAAAGTGACATGTTAAATGTCAAACTAATTAACTAAGAGTTAAAACCAAAAGATAAGGTTAATATAATGACCCAACCTATCTAAATTATATTGGTTGAAATTATTTCGACCCATAACCACCTTATACTTTTAATAATCCACTTTGGATCCATTATAAACTTAATATGAATTTATTATAAAATAATATTTCTAGCTTTTCCAAAGGTGCCTCTCACCCCTCTTATAAAAGGGAACTCCCCCTTCTCAATAATTCACACATTAAAATCCTTTTGGATCGGCCGAAACCTGCCCAAATACTATTTAAACTTCCCTCAATTCAACATAGATTCCTTAGTTCGATCATAAATCCAACCTATGGATCCCTTTTGATCAAATCAAAATAAAGAACCCGAAAAAGAGGTAATGTTTTCACCACCCTTTTTCAAGTTTCATTCTTCTTCAACTTCTTCTTTCTTTATTATTCCCATTGTACAATAATAAATCCAGTATCTTCTATATACTTAGATTTTATTATAAATATGGTACAACCGTATTCAGTATTCTATCTACCCTTTGAGTGACATGTCACCATACATGCGTACGTACAATTTACCGTCTCCACGTCGTGGTGAAATTGTTATTCAAAACATTATTATTTGGATGTGTATAATAATGAGGTGTTATTCATGTAAATAATAAATATAACATGATAATTATTCTGTATATATGATATACTATCTAATTATATATTATTTTAACATCAAAAGAGTGATATTTTCGTTCGTGCGTACGTACGGACTACCGTCTCCACGAACATGATGAGATTCATTCCCCGTCGTATCCATTCAAGTATAATTCTCATTTGATGATTAAAAATAATGTTAAAGTACTTGATATAATTATGTATAATAATAAGATACAACCTTTCCATAACAAACACAGCTTATGTAACAAAACATATAAAAGAAAATGAGTAAGTTAACACCCGAAACGACGATAATACTAAGATATTATTAACAAAGCAATTGTAAAAGATCATATATGAAATCATATTAATGTATATGATTCTTGTATACTTTAGTAACAATTATTTCACCATTAGACAGGAGGTTAATCTACCCTCAACCAAGGAAATGTACACGGAAAGGGGTTTTCATCTTACTCCTTATTCCAGTGAGATTCATGCCATATTGCCACTACTACCTTTTGCGTGGTGTATGTACAACCCAGAATTGTATTCTTTGGGTAATAAACTTTAATTTTTTTTGTATTTAGTTATGAATTGTATAATACCTCTTTCATTGGGTGTATGTTTTGTAAGTTACCAAATTGGTAAGGGTTAATTCGTCAATCTCATTATTATCCGAGAATGTTTATGTGTAAGTATCTATTGGGACATTTTTATCATCCATGTCCATTATTCAAAAAAATGACTTCAAAATGAATATTTTAAGGATTTTTTTAAAGGTAATCTTTATCAAGATCATAATTTTAAATGTTTTAAAGATTTATCTTTCTAAATATTTTTAATTAATGTCCATATTTTCAAAATGATTTTATGGATTTATTTATATGGACATTAATGTTTTGAAATGACAATTCTTTTAAAATGTTTAAAAGTGTTATGGGACACTTTGATTCAAAAATCACTTTTAAATTACATCCTTTATAAATGTGTGAATTTTAAATGATTTAAAAAAAAGAGATATTTCTCTCAAATAGTTTTGATTTCATCTATGTCAACATCCTTTGATGGATTTTAAGCTTATCTGAAGTTGGTTTATTATGATACAAAACTTCAATATTGTATTGAAGGTTTTTTGATATGTTTGATTGTGGATGTGTTATTTTTATACCATTAATGGTTTATGGAGAAAGTATTGACATTTTGTATGCTAGTTTTAATACAAATGTTTATGTTATGTTTAAACCTATTCATATGATGAATGCATTGGACTTAGTAAGTGACTGGTGGAGCCCGCTAAAGCGCTTTGATGCATCGGTAGGTCTCATGATACAAACTACTGTCTTGGCACGAGGTCTTGACAAAATTGTATTTGTAGTCTTGGCACGAGGCCTTGTCTACGCGGTTATGATAATCTGGCATTATGCATTCCATCATTATGAAAACGGTTATTGATATTGCATGTGATTATTGGACTAGTATAATATCCATGTCAATAAGTAAATGACATTATTTCATTTTATCTTTTCCATATTATGCAGGTGTTCAAGTTTAAAAGGCTTTTGTTTTAGATATACATTCCCTTAAATGTTTATGCTTATTTATGAATGTTTCTGCTATATTGTTATCCTTACTGAGCATCTGATCTCTCCCCTTTCAATGTTTTATTTTTCCCAGTATGTAAAGAAGTAATTTATGAATGACTTGCAGGGATAATATGAGGGGATATGAAGACAATATGTTGTTATAGTAGTTTTTCACTTTATGACGTAATTTAAACTTTTTGAATGTTTCTCATTATTCCAAGGCTACGAAACTAATCAGTCTTTCGAGACTTGATATTTCTTGTGATCATGACAATGTTATGTAATAATGCACCGACTCTAGGCAACTAGGGTCAGGGCATTGCAATTGGTATTAGAGGAAGTTTAATACAAACCTTGGAAGCTAGATTTAGATAAACTCTGATTAGAGTACATAGACCTAAGATGGAATTTGATGATTAGTATAGAAGAACATCCTAGAATTTTGTTATTGTAGAGATTTTGTGTGTTTTCCGAGTAATACAACCATGTTTGGATATGAGTAGGTAGAGGTAGCTGTGGAACAGATGTACCTAGGGGTAAAACCCAAAAACAGCTCTTTGAGATAGAATCGAAGGAGAAATGGTGCATGACAATGGGCCTTGTTGTACTCTTGGTTACGAAACACCCAGGGGATATGCTTAGGATAATTCTCAATTTCTTTACAAACCATTATTAAGGGTTTATGAGTATATACTTCCTCAAATAAAACATTTTTATGATTATGTATTATATACATAAACAGTTCAATTTATGTTAAGTGTTTTACAAGTTTGGAATTATGTATTTTGATTCATAAACTGGTCTAATCTATGAAATTTTTTAGAAATAGTGCCTAGTATAAGGAATGAGAACTCCAACAATACGCATGATCCAATGAGTAAGAAGGATCATATATTTCATGGTCTTAAGCCATAATTTAGGAGGGAAATAGTCTCCCATGTATTATAATCACATGAAGAAATAGTATCATGTGTTGATAAGATAAGTAAAGAATTATCAGTGTCCTATGGCTTTTAAGGGATGCCAGAGAAGGAAGGGATGGTAGAGAGAAGGACACATAAAAAGAAGAAGGTAAAGAAGTATTTTCCCATAGGTGATAATTATAGAAAGAATCACCTTGGAAAATGCCTGAAGGGAATGAGAGTATGTTATAAGTATGGAGAAAAAGGAAACCAATAATGTGACTGCAAGGGTAAGAAAAAGGTTTCAAATGTACAATTATTCATCTGCAAGGAGTTTTGACACTATGCGAACCAATGTCCTAGTAATCTGACTATGACGAAAAAGATGCTATAGGATAATAATCAAGTTATGATACTACCACAAATGAAGAGGAATGACTAGTGTTCTTATGATGTTATTTTGGAATTATTTCATTGAAGTGTTGTATCAGTGATGTACTGAAAATAAATATGGATTATACTCCATTACTATTACATTGAGGACTTGAGATTTTATGGTACTAAGAAAAGTGACTCTATAGCAAGTTAAACTTTTTGGAAACTACATGGTTGAAGGAAATATAAACCTCAATATGGTCTTAATATTGAGGTACTGATTTTGGAATAAGATATGGTTGATTTGGTAAATTATATTGGATATTCTTGACTGCCTTGAAACTGATTACAGATTTGTATATTCCATAATTTTTGGAGTTTACAACATTTTTGGATGGATGATGTATATCCAGTAATCTATAAGGAATGATAGATCATGAATGTAATCAAAAAGGTTTTATGGTAATTCAGGATGATTCAGTGTTTTAAACGAATACATGATGAAGGTATTCACATGCTATTATGGGGTAAAAAGGATCTTTATTGTGTTTAACTTCTTTATAAATTTTGGACTGTGAGTTTGGACAGAAGTATTTTGGATAATTCTTGTTTTAGATTATTTTTGGATTACCATCAAAGGACAAACCAGAGGTCGGGCGGCAACCTGTTGCATTCGGCAAGGCCGCGAGACTTGAACCCACAACCGAAGGGCGACAAGGGTGTATCACCTACCACTGGACCACGTGATGTCCTGGATTAAATAATGTAGTCTTTTTTTTTAAAAATCTGGTAGATGAAATATAAATTCATTTATTTTTTTGATCCCTATACAAATAGGATAAATAGAATATTATTTTTACGTTTTATTATCTTATATAGTGAAAGATGAGTTTGTGCTATGAATTATTTTGAGGATGTGACTCTACTTGTCAAGTAAATATTTTTTTCTTCTCTTATTAAATGAAGAAATTAATTCTTATACTTTATTTAAGGGATCATAAAACAAAAAAATGTGTTATCCAGATACCATATGTTTTGTGGAACCGATGGTATTTTAAATCATCATAGATTGATTAATTTAAGGCCCTCAATTTTACACTTGTTTGTGATTTATGACCTCAATCACTACCTATAAATATTTACGTTTTCCCTCCAATTATATGTCTCTAATTTCCACCAGTTTTCTCCTAATCGAGATCATGATTTGTTGGTAACCCTTTAATTTCTCTTTCCTCTCATTAAGACTAAATTTTATTAACCCAATTTCTAATGTGGGTCTTCCAACAATGATATTTTCGATTTTCAACTGTTTATTTTCGAAAAATAATATCCAATTGGGAGGACACAATTTATTGAAGGAGGGGAGAATGTAACACCCCAAGCTTCCATGGTACGCTTCTCTTTGAATAATACAATAGTGTGTGTCATACGCAACACTGAGTTCAAATGCACCACGACTCACCAAACTAGCCGTTCAAAAGCGGTTATGAATAGTATTAACTAAATTTTAATTTTTATATTATCCTTATAATTTTAGAATCCATATTATGAGTTTCTATGACATAATTTAAGAACAAATTCATTTTTTTCAGATAAAATAAGTATTTTTCAAAAAATTCAATTTTTCCGCCTTTTAATAGAGAAGCCTTTTTTAAATCCAATTTTTGAAACTTTTATATATTCAAATTATCAAAATGAACCTTTTTATTTATAATTGGGACATAAAAATTTTGTTTCAATAATTTTTTGGATTTTTTCGGATAACTTTCAAATTTGGGTTAATAGTGAAAAATACAATATTTTAACTGAAAACAACTTTTTTTAATGAAAATAATTTATATAGATAACTTATAAATTTTAATGGTTTGGAAGTATAAATAGATTAAATTTTTACTATTTAATCCAATGATTTTTATTTTAAGTAATTTCACTTTGAAATTGACATAAACAAGTGTCAAACTTTTGATAGTTATTATTTCTTAAAAATACTCCTTTTGGTTTTGATAGCAGAAATTAATTTAATAAAAGAAAATTATATTTTTTTATTTCGGTAAAATAGACTTAATTTTTTGATTTGTAATATTGAAATTAGCATAGGGTTAAATTTTGGTACTTTTCTGATAACTTTCATATTTTTATGAACAGTGAAAATTACTAAATTTTAATTAAAAACAATTTTTAATCAAAATAATTAATAGTGATAAATTATGAATTTGAGTGATTTTAAAGTATAATTATATTATAATATTACCATTTAATCCAATTTTTGTCATTGTACATAATTTCATATTTAAACTGGACATAAGAAAGTGTCAATCTTTTGATAGTTATTATTTGTTAAAAACACGATTTTGTTTCGACAATGGGAATTAATTTTAAATTAATTTCTGCCACTTTTGTGGTTTAAATTTGGAGAAATGGATTCCATATTTGGAATCATGATGTAAAAATTGTGTAAATAGGTAACTTTTATTTTTAGACATTTTAAATAATTACTTTGGTAAATATTTTATTTACCATGGTTAAAGGGTAAATCCGGTAAATAAGGGTAAAAAATAATATTATAATAATAATAAATTAACCTAAAACGCGTCCTAACCTTATTTTTGGATACATTTCCGACCATGAGAATCTTTGGATCAATTTTGGGACCCCATGAAGCCACTTTTAGGTTATATGGATATGTTATATTAATTAAGTTAATGTAAATACAAAAATGACATAAGCATATAACTTTTAGAAAATATTTTTTTACATAGGGTTATATATGTTATATTTTTGACTATAAATATTAATTATAAATCTAAAAATATTTCCTACATAATGGTATTTTATTTATAATTTTGAGACATTTAATAATTTATATTATTTAAGACACAATAATGATGAAATATTTTCCTTATTAATGAAAGAATCAAATAATTGGTAATATAAATGTTAAAATAAATATAATTTAAAGTTTTGATGAGATAAATGAATTTTATTGGTTAATATGACTTTATAGGATAACTTTAATAAGTTTTCTTATAATTAATAGAGTTGTTAAGACTTTAACAAAAATAAATTATTGAATAGTTTCAAAATCGAAATAAATGTGTTTCTAAAACAAATGTTATATTATTAATTGATATTCTATTCCTAAAAATCTAAGGATCAGAAAAGAGACTTAAATCATGACATTTTTATTATCAATGGACCACTTGGGGGGTCTCTTGTATGTATATAGTAAGTTTGATAACTATATAATATAAAAATACATAGTGACATGGTAAATGTCAAACTAATTAACTAGGAGTCAAAACTAAACGATAAGGTTAATATAATGACCCAAACCTATCTAAATTCTATTGTTTGAAATTATTTCGACCCATACCCACATTATACTTTTAATAATACACTTTGGAGCCATTAGAAACCGAATATAAATCTATTATAAAATAATATTTTTAGCTTTTCCAAAGGTGCCTCTCACCCCTCTTATAAAAGGGGACTCCCCCTTCTCACTGATTCACACATTCAAAGTATTTTTTCTTGGAAAAACCCTACCAAAATACTCTCTCAACTTCCCTCAATTAAACATAGAGGTATTAGTTTGATCAGAAAGCCATCCTATGGATCCCTTTTGATCAAATCAAAAGGAAGAACCTGAAGAAGAGGTAATGTTTTCACCACACTTTTTCAAGTTCCATTCTTCTTGAACATCCCCTTTATTTGTTATTCCCATTCTAAAATAAGAAATCCAGTATCTTATATATACTGAGATTTTATTATAAATATAGTACAACCATATTCAGTATTCTATCCATCTTTTAAGTGACATGTCACCATACGTGTGTGCGTACGACTAACCGTCTCCACGTCGTGGTGTAATTGTTATTCAAAAAATTATTAATAGGATGTGTATAATAATGATGATTAATTCATGTAAATAATAAATATAACATGTTAATTATTCTGTATATATGATATACTATCCAATTATATATTATTTTAACATCAAAAGAGTGATATAGTCTTTCGTGCGTACATACGGACTACCGTCTCCACGAACGTGATGAGATTCATTCCCCATCGTATCCATTCAAGTATAACTCTCATTTGATGATTAAAAATAATTTTAAAGGACTTGATATCATTCTTTATATGAATAATATACAACCTATCCATAACAAACATGGCTAATGTAATAGAACATATAAAAGAAAATGAGTAAGTTAACACCCGAAACAATGATAATACTAAGATATTTTTAACAAAGCAATTGTAAAAGATCATATATGATATCATATTAATTTATATGATTATTGTATAATTTAATAACAATTATTTCACCATTATACAGGAGTTTAATATACCCTCAACCAAGGAAAAGTATAAGGTAAGGGGTTTTCATCTTACTCCTTATTCCAGTGAGATTCATGCCATATTGCCACTATTTCCTTTTGTGTGGTGTATGTACTACCCATAATTGTATTCTTTGTGTAATAAACATTAATTTTTGTGTATTTAAATATTAATTTTATAATACCTCTTTCATCGGGTGTATGTTTCGTAAGTTACGAAATTGGTAACGGTTAATTCGTCAATCTCATTATTATCCAGATTGTTTTTGTGTAAGTATCTACTGGGACATTTTTACCATCCATGTCCATTATTCATAAAAATGATTTCAAAATGAATATTTTAAGGATTTTTTGAAAGTAACTCTTTATCAAGATCATAATTTTAAATGATTTAAAGATTTATCTTTCTAAATATTTTTAATTAATGTCCATATTTTTAAAATTATTTTATGGATTTATTTATATGGACATGAATGTTTTGAAATGATAATTATTTTCAAAAATTTTAAAGTGTTATGGGACACTTTGATTCAAAAATCAATTTTAAATTATACCCTTTATAAATGTGTGACTTTTAAATGATTTAAAAAAAGAGATATTTCTCTCAAATAGTTTTGATTTCATCTAAGTCAACATACTTTGATGGATTTTAAGCTTATTTGAAGTTGGTTTATTATGATACAAAACTTCCATATTGCATTGAATTTTTTGTGATATGTTTGACTGTGGATGTGTTATTTTTATACCATTCATGGTTTATGGATAAAGTTTTGACATTTTGTATGCTAGTTTTAATATGAATATTTATGTTGTGTTTAATCCTATTCATATGAGGAATGTGTTGGACTTAGTAAGTGATGAGTGGAGCCCGCTATAGATCCTAGATGAATCGGTAGGTCTCATGAGACAAAATAGTTTCTTGGCACGAGGCCTTGACAAAATCTTATTTTTAGTCTTGGAACGAGGCCTTGGCTACGCGGTTATGATAGACTAGTATTATGCATTCCATCATTATGAAAGCGGTTATTGATATTGCATGTGATTATTCGACTAGTAGAATATCCATATGAATAAGTAAATCACATTATTTCATTTTATCTTTTCCATATTATGCTGAAGTTCCAGTTTAAAAGGCTTTTCTTTTAGCTATACATTTCCATAAATGTTTATGCTTATTTATGAATGTTTCCGCTATATTGTTATCCTTACTGGGCATCTGATATCACCCCTTTAAATGTTTTATTTTTCCCAGGATGTGAAGAAGTAATCTATGAATGACTTGCAGGGATAATATGAGGGGATATGAAGACAATATGTTGTTGGAGTAGTTTTTCACTTTATGATGTAATGTCAAATTTATGAATGTATCTTGTTATTCCAAGGCTACTAAACTAATCGGTCATTCGAGACTTGATTATTCTTGTGATTATGCCAATATTATGTAACAATGCACCGACTCTGTGCAACTGGGGTTGGAGCGTTACATAAACAAACCCCATGTTATACCATATTCATAAAAGAATGTTGTACCAATCGATGATGGATCAATGGATTCAAGAGGATCATTCTATAAAGGAATGTGTTAGCACTCATTAAAACTAATAAAAAATTCATGAAAAGTGATTGTATCTGCAGAAATTCAACATCCTATTCTCCATAATCGAGTTACACTTTTCTAATGCTCTATGTAATTTAGGACCTTCGACAAATTTAATGACTCACTATGTATTATAATCTTTACATGTTGATGAGTCGAATTAAACGTGTGTAGTGGTGTAGTTGTAGAATAGATCTACAACATATCTAGTGGGAGTCCTTGAGGGTGTACTTGTTTAGGAAGGGACATGAAATATATAAGAGATTTCTATATTCTTAATATGGGGGATGACATGGTGCTTTTCATTCTCCCATTATACAATGTACACCCTTCTTAAAAATTTAAAAAAATGATAATAAATGTCCATGAGTGTTCAAATTCAATGTATTTTAGAGAAGAAGTTGTGATATTTATTTTTACGGACTCCATAAAGTACCCCACATTGTGCTATTCTTCTTTTTTTTATCTCCCATTTTGAACCACCATGTCAACAACTGTTTGTTTTTTTCTATCCTTAGGGGAATTATGAGTATTAGTTATAATTCAATGAATAAGAGAACTTCCACCCTTTTTTCAAGCTCACAAAACACTCTTGGTTTTTTTTATGTTGATTCATATTCATATTTTTATTATGTTCTCTCTAATTATGACCTAGATATTGAGAATGTTCATGAATTTGATGCATTATTTTATGATTTTAGTGATGTACATTCAGATACTTATGTTCATTTTGAACATATTTCAGTTCCTTCAATGTCCCCATCGATACATAACCAACTTCCTTATAAATAAATCCATTTCCACTAAATAAAAAATACACATACTTGTTGAGTATGGATACATTACCCATCAAAATTGATAACAATATCACTAATGAATATGATGAAAAACTTTTGAAACTTTTCAGGGATAACATTTGGGTAATTTTTCATTCCTTAGATAAAATATCAGGTATTATCCCCACCATTTTCAGGAAAAGGAATCTTTTAGAGGAAGGGGATAAACTGGTTAGGGATCCACAAAAGAGACTAGATCTAAATACATTATATGTTGTTAAAAAATAAGTTCAAAAATATCTTGAGGAAGTTATGAATTATCAAATTTTGGATTCATAGTGTCTGAACACTATTTATGTTATCCTTGATAAAATTTTTATTACTATTGTGAAAAAGGAGATATAAGTGTCAGTTCCAATGAGGGTGAAAAATAGGTGGAGTGTGTGCATTGATAATAGAAATCTAAATAATCCACTCTAACGGGCCATTCCCCCTTTTTTTGTTGATCAAATGATTGAGAGACTTGCTGGGAATAAACACCATGGTTTCTTGGAAGTATTTTTTTTTTGATATTTTTAGGTCTCTATAACACTAGAGGATCTATATATGACAACATTTACTTGTCTATTTAGTACATTTTTCTACTGAAGGATTCCATTTGTGGTTTGAAATACCCTTAGTACATTCTAGAGATGCATGTTGAGTATTATTTGATATTTTGTGGAGTCTTGAATGAAGGTATTTATTGATGATTTGACAATGTATGGATATTTATTTAATTAATTTATCATTAGTTTGGGAACGGTTTTGAATCATTTTATTGAGAAGAATCATGTTTTGATCTTGAAAAAGTGTCATTTTATGGTATAACATGGTATTGTCTTTGCGAATGTGGTTTCAAAACATAAAATATAGGATAAACGATCTATGGAAGATATTATTTCATCTTTCTATATCCTTTATGTGTGTGTGATGTTAGATCAATCCTAGGGAATATATTATTTTATTGATGCTTTATTCAGGATTTCGGTATGATCACTTTAACGATATCATGATTTCCTTGGAAAAAGATATTGATTCATTTTTTATGATTCATACTGGGTATAAATTGATAATTTATAGATGCATATGAAAACTCTATTGATCATATATCCTGCATGGTAGGACCGTCTATTTGATCTTATGTGCTATGCTTTAAACATTACTTTTTGTGTTGTCCTATCACATAAGGTGGATGGATGTTCACATGTGATTTTCTATGCTTCCAAGATAGAGGATTCATCCCAATAAAACTACACAACCATGAAAAATTAGTCTCATTCCATCATATTTTCTGTTGAAAAATATTTTTCATATTTATTAGGCTTTAATGATATTGTTTTTTTTCTGACCTTGATGTTTAGATTATATCATCCTAGATTGTTTAATGATTCCCATGTGTTTGGTAAGTCATTCTATCACTAACATCACATTTCAAAATTTTCAAGGAGATAAGAGAAAACCAAAAATCATATTATTCTATGATATTATGGATGTATGGAGAATTAATGTTATGGTTACTTTTCCATGTTCATTTGGTATTTTGTATATTTTGGTTGTTTTTGATTATGTTAGAAAATGGGTGGAGTTAATGGACACCATGACTGATGATTTTCATGTTGTAGTTGATTTTGTTAGACAAAATATTTTTTTTCTTATTTAGAGTACTGATGAACATCATAAGTGAATAAGTGATAGACTTGTAAAATCATAAATTTTATTTCCTCCTTTATAATTATTGTGTGAAACACAAAACATCACCACCACACCACCCCCTAACAGTTGGCTATGTTGAGGATTCAAATTAGGATTTGAAATAAATTTTCAAGAAAACTATATAGCTGAATGTAAAGGGATGGATCAAAGGCTTGGATGGCGCTATTTGGTCTAATAGTATATCATAAAATACTCATTTTAGTATTTTCTCATGTTTTATTGTTATTGGAAATCCTTGCATCTCCAAATTATGGTTGAGGATCAGGCATATTGTGCTATAATGAAGTTAAACATGGAATTTTCCTAAGAATTTGTTCAATATATTTTTAAAATTAAAGAAATTTTTGTGAATAGATTCTCATGATTGGAAAAATAATGTATCTATAAGAAAATATCAATAGAGGATCATGATCGAATGATCTATGTAAGGGAGTTTCATGTGTGATAGAAAGTTATAATCTACAGTACACGACGGAAGAAGATGCTTAGTATGTTGTGTTCCATATAGTTATGTAACACCCTGAGATTTTATGAAAAATATTATTTTAATTTCATTAATGTCTTGTGTTGTATTCTACACCAAGATTACCTTGCACTATACGCAACACCGTATTAGCTTGCAGTATACGCAACACTATTCTTGGACCATGTTACACACAATTTTGATAATAGTTATTCTACGCAACATTGAGTATATATATATATATATATTCAATGTATAAATGAAATATGGTTGGATTCTGTTATACGAAACAACGAAGGATTCTTTCACAACACGCAACCCTGACTTGGCTTGCATTACACGCAATCACGACCTTCCTCGATAGCGTGTGTTATATGCAATACCGGGTTTTAATAAACAATGATATATTATTATAATATTATCATGAACTAGCCGTTATGAATAGTATTAACTAAATTTTTAATTTTATAACATTATTATTCATCTTACACATTTTCTAGAACATGGTATAAGAACAAAATAAATTTTTTGGGTAAAATAAGTATTTTTCAAAAAATGCAGTTTTTCCACCTTTTGATGGCGCACCCACTTTAAATATAGTTTTTGACATGTTTATAAGTTCAATTTGACAAAATAAAATTCTTCTTTGGAATCAAGAAATAAAAATTTACTTTGGATAAATTTTTCATATTAGTCTGGTAACTTTCACATTTTAATGAATAGTAAAAACACGATATATTTTAATTAAAAAAAACTTTTTTCATTGTAATATCTTATGCAGTTAAATTATAATATTGAATGGTTTTAAAGTATAAATAGAATATATTTTTACCATTTAATATAATGTATGTCATTAGCATTGATTTTACCTTGAATTCGTAGGTTAAATCAATTCAATCTTTTGCAATGTTTTAAACAAAAACCTGTTTTTATTCGACAACAGGATTAATTTTAATTTAATTTCTGCAACTTATGTGTATTGAATTTTAAAAAATGGACTCCATATTTGGAATCATTGGGTCCAAATTATGTTAATAGGATACTTTTTATTTTTGGGAATTATGAATAGTAACTACGGTAAATTTTATTTACCATAATTAAAGGTAAATCGGGTAATTAAGGGTAAATATAATATTATAAAATTACCCTAACACATGAAAAAATTCTATTTGATGGCTAAAAGTAAATTAATATCAACTAAGGGTCAGATTAGATTCATTTTATGGACTTTTGACCATGAAAATAATTTAATTATTATTAAAACCAAAGAAAGTGACAACATGTCACTTTCTTAAATCTTATAAGTATAATAATTTTAACTTAGTGATAAAAATCATAAAACTTCAAACATGAATAGTATCCAGAAAGCTAACAAAATTATCTACATCATGAGAGTTTATCTAGTATTTTTTGGGATTAAATAATTATCATTAATTGTGACACAATAGTGATGCAGAAATTATTTATCTAGTGAAAAATTAAGAATATAGTTTTTATTAAACTAATAGTGACAATAAAAGGCACAAAACCCTGACCAAAACTTATTGGTCATGTAAATTTAAACTATAATCATCCAATGGTAGAATATTTGACCATTTGGAGTCTTATAAAAGCAATTATGACACTTATATTATTTTATTTTAAATGATGCCAAAGTTGTCACCTTCATAATTTAATAAATATAACAATTTAACTATTGTGATTTTAAGATGATAAATTCGATTAAAAGTATTATTGTGAAAGGTAATATATTTATATTCATCATAGGATTTTATTTTATATTTTTATGCAATAAATAAGTATATTAAATAATTATACAAAAATGATGTAGTAATTATTTTATTAAGAGATAAACCAAATAAATGGTTTTAAAAATAATATAATAAATATTATATGAACTATTTAATGTGATCCACTAATTTTATAGATACATATGACCTTTTATTAATATATTAAAGCTTTTATTTGGAACATATCTTTTGTATATATTTTATTTAAATTCAAATAAATGAATAGTGTCAAAATTGACACTATTCTTATTTTATAAAAATAACATATTATAAAATTGTTTAAAAATCACAAAAATATTTAAAAATTATAAATGTAAATTTATATGGTCTATAATGTTATAAATGAAACAATTATGGAAAAGTCACAACAAATAAGTAATTATTTGTTATAATTTATAATTTAGAATTTTATTACCACAAATAAACTTAAATAGATTAAATAAGGATAAATCAAAATGATAAGGTTTAAAATAAGATCCAAACATTTCTAAATTTGATTTTTTGATGAGATTAAAACCATATCTCATCTAATATTCGAATATGAGTCATTTTTGGGGGTTTTTAAGTGGGGTTAGATTTATTATAAATTAATATTTTTAAGAATTCCAAAGGTGCCCCTCTCCTCCCTTATAAAAGGGCACCTCCTCCCTCTCCTCCTAACACCAATTTGAGCATTCAATCTCGGCCAAACCCTGCCAAAGTATCTTCTCCACTTACCTAGAAACAACCTAGAGGTTCTGTTATTCTTTAAAGACCAATCTTAGTGCCCTAAGAGAAGGTTTCAAAGAGGCGTATCGAAGAAGAGGTAATTTCTTCTCCCGATTCTTTCAAGCTTCTTTCTTCTTCAGCTTATTCTTCTTTAGTTGTTTCATTATAAAGTAATAACATCAGTATCACTAATATAATTATTTTTTATTATAAATATAAAACAACCCCATTTCACCATCTATCCATCCTACGGAAAACGAAATCACCGCGCGTGCGTACGTACAGAATACCGTCTCCACGTCGTGGTGAAATCTATTTTCCACCACCACCTTACTTGGATGGGTATAATGGTGTAAATAATAACTATATATTATTATTTTAAAGTGATATTGATTCTGAAATAGTATACATACACTCCAATTCAGTCCCACGATCATGAGAACGATATCATCGCTCGTGCGTACGTACGGACTACCGTCTCCACGACGCGATGAGATTCATTCTCCACTTTAACCATTAATGAATGATTTTAAAGTATATATAATAATTAATCATGAAATATATGACATAATAATGATATTGTATTTATGTGTATATATATGTATGTCATCTACTTAATTCCGTTCAAGACAATAAGGAAAGAAAAACAACGTTCATGCGTACGTACGGACTACCGTCTCCATGAACAGTGTGTTTCATTTCATTTATCTATCTATTATATATATATATATATATATACTGAATATATATGATATATAAATCATGTTTTATATTCTGTAAGTAAGTAAATCATGATATAAGTAATAATAATGTGAAGAACAACAAGTCCAAACACCTACGATAAATGAAACGATTTTACCCAAAACGCTTCTTTAACATTGAATTTACAAATGAACGGGTAATATAATGTCATAAGTGAACCATATATGATATAATAACAATTAATATTATTCTTTAATAAGTTAATGACATTATTTAAATCATTATACAGGAGGTTCGGACACTTACGAAGAAAATCGGACCTAAGGTAAGGGAAATATCACAATCTCATTTTCATCCGAGATTGTTTATACTTTGGCATTTACTGGGGTGTATTTTATCATCCACATCCATGTTTCCTCAATATGTAATATTATTTCCATTCACCTACAATTTTTCTAATCCTCTTTTACCCTTCAGTGAGTTTTTAGTAAAAGGTATGAAAGGAATATTTTGTCGTTTTTCATTCGAGATACTTTTTGACTTTTCCGACAAAAGTACGAGAAGAATGTTTTTTTAACTTATACGACATGAATGGATTTTGAAAACATTATTTCCAAGAAGCTTCCATTACAAGTTTTCATGTTTATTTTTAATCAACTTCTTTTATTTTAAAATTGTATGACATGTTAAGAAAGGAAAAGTGTTTTTGAAGTAGAAATGATATTTTCCTCAAGAATGAAGTTCAAGTGTTTTATCAAAATTATTTTCCATATAAGATAATAAAGGGTTATTTTTTTATCCCTATTATTACATTGATTTGGTTATGTTGTGATGAAATTATTTTTATGAATTCCTTTATCGTATATGAATTGTTTTATGATGTCATGATGTTTAAGATTCCCATTTTTATTACATGGGTTATGTAATGATGTATGATTTATGATTTTGTGGCACACATAAGAATGGTATCATTATGAGATGGGTGGGAACTATATCTCCCTACAATTCATTTGGTAAAGATTTTATATCTCATGAGATAGACATAGCTGGAATGGTAGGTTATACCGATTCAGTGAAACAGGACTAAAACGAGGGTGACTCGGTTCAGAAAGGGACTTTGTCCACTAAGATAGTCTTGTAAATGAGTCTTGACTAATAATAAATGATTCTCTATGATTATATGTGTATTCCACAATTTTTAATGTTTTAAGTTATGTTTATTTTGATTACATTTCATTGCCATGAGTTACCCCAGGTTATGAAATTATGATCTCTTTTATAGGTTAAGATTTCCAAAAGTTATGTGCTTATGTATATGATGTGATTGATATTTCTTTTATTTACCCTTACTGAGCATTTGAGCTCACCCTTTTATGTTTTCTTTTCCCCAGGATATAAAGAATGGTTTTAGGTATAAAAAAGGAAGATCTTTATGGGAGATGTTGAAGATCTTTCACCAGGATTAGAAGATTATATTCCGAGTTTCCAAAGACACTAAACTGTTATGATCCTTGTGTGTGTGTTTTTGATATGTACTAAGTATTCCACAAAAGTAATGTAATGTCTATGTACCTCAAGCTTTGGGTCTCTACAGTTGGTATTAGAGGAAAGGTTTAGTCAACCTTTGGAAACTAGGATGCGAAAACGTTAGTGAGATCCCTAGAGATATTTCTAAGGTATGTCTAGGGATGTCCCAAAGGATAAGTATACGTATAATATATAGTCCTAGAACTATGGTAACGATATTAGATTAAACCAAAGATGTTAGATATTGAAGTTACTCCCCCTTTATTATGATTTTTTCCTCTCACACTATTCTTTTTGGTTTTTAGAAAATGGCTGGAAACAAGATGATTCATGATAATGGAGGATATGATGGACAATGGAATGATAATATTCATGAGAAACCAAATGAAATGGGATTTGGAAGTCCAAACATCATTATTATTCCGAATCAGCAATCTCATAATATGATCAATAAAGTAAAATTTGGTAAGGTTCCTGACTCGGCTAATAAGAGAAAGATGGAGTTTCATGATGATCATAGAGGAAAGAAAGTTCAATTTTACCCTATGTAAATCATGTGGGAAGAGGCATCAAGGAGAATGTTTCAAAGGAACTGGAAGATGCTTTGGGTGTGGAAAATAAGGACACAAAGCCAGTAAGTGCAAAGGAAAAGGTTCAGTTAACACCAGGGATGAGGATAATGGTATTTCTACGACATCAACAATGGTTAAATGTTTTAAATGTGGAATGTACGAGAATTATGCAAACCAATGCCCTAAGGGAAAGTCTCATAAAGAGAATTAGTATGGTCGTATGGGTAGTATTTATGTGGATGATGATGAAGAGACTACAAATGATATGTGAGATGAAAGAATTGTTGAAGCTCGGTCAATGGTTTAAGAATGTAGTGGAGTGATTACATGTTTATCATGTGTAATGTTGTATAAGTAATCTCATGCTACTATGGAATAAAGATACATCTATGGATTGTTACACTGTTGTCTTTCCTTGAGTTTTGAAAGTGTATGATTAATGTTACCAGTATCCATGAATGGTTATTCAGATATTTTTGAAATGTAGATGATATGCGCATAATGAAGGGATAAGGAGAAAATTAAATGTTTGATAGTATTCATGAGCTCATGACTGATATAAGGAGAAGGTTATATCATGGTTTGAGCATATAGAATTTTTGGATTTTGGTATGTGGAAAGAGTTAACTTTTGAAAGCATTCATGTTTTCACTAAGGTTTAATGGGTATTAATTTTTAAAGAGAATACATCATTAAGGTATTCACATGATTGGAATGTGACCAACAAGATATATGGGGGATAAATGATGGTATTCACATGCTTGGTTGACGACATTTCAAGTAATCATTTTCTTTATACTATGAGCTTGGACTGAAGTATTTTAGATAAGCCTAAATATTAGAATGGATTATGTTGGACATAAGTTAGGATAATTTTTTTTCGATATTATTGATGGGATGTTATAGTAATATAGCTTTAGAAAAAAACAACCTACAGGACGGGCGATAGCCCATCACGTCGGACAAGGCTGTGGGAATCGAACCCACAACCGAAGTGCGACTGGCCTTTATCGCCTACCACTGGCCTACAAGAAGTCCCTATTTAGTAGAAACTAGTTTTATTATATTATGCAATATGATATATGAAGTATAAGTCCATTTTAGGAACCATATATGATTAATCTCACTATAGAATGACTTATGTATATTTAATAACTTTTTCTAACCTTTTGTTTGAGACAGATGGAATGACCCGTCATTCTATCACATGATCTGCTAACACTTCACGAATAAAAAATTCAACTTCATTTATTTAAGAGTTGAAGTGGAAATTTTTCAAGGCACGAACATCAATGAGATTGTACCAAAATAAAGTAAGTATTCAAATTCTTCAACTTTAGGGAAACGATCTTGAAAACCAAAAATGTTGTCCTAGTGCTCTTATATCTTATTAATCAGATGGTACCTTAGATCGTCACAAATTTATGGCTTTGTGATTTCTAGCTTTTCCATATCCATGTTCTCTACCACTCTTCATCAGAACATGATGGTTAGATTTTTCTTCCATATCCATATTTTCACCTATGTGGAAACCCAGTGATTAGTTTATTTGGGTAACCGTTACGTTTCATACTTTTGTTTTTAAAGATTGGTTTTGGTATTCCTTTTTACGATGTGGGTTTCTATTAAAGAAACTTTCAAGTAGTAAACCATTTATAACCCCGACGAATTTCGAGGGCGAAATTCATTTTAAGGGGGGGGGGGGTAGAATGTAACACCCTGAGATTTTATGAAAAATATTATTTTAATTTCATTAATGTCTTGTGTTGTATTCTACACCAAGATTACCTTTCACTATACGCAACACCGTATTAGCTTGCAGTATACGCAACACTATTCTTGGACCATGTTACACACAATTTTGATAATAGTTATTCTACGCAACATTGAGTATATATATATATATATATATATATATTCAATGTATAAATGAAATATGGTTGGATTATGTTATATGAAACAATGAAGGATTTTTTCACAACATGCAACCCTGACTTGGCTTGCATTACACGCAATCACGACCTTCCTCGATAGCGTGTATTGTACGCAATACCGGGTTTTAATAAACAATGATATATTATTATAATATTGTCATGAACTAGCCGTTATGAATAGTATTAACTAAATTTTGAATTTTATAACATTATTATTCATCTTACACATTTTCTAGAACATGGTATAAGAACAAAATAATTTTTTCGGGTAAAATAAGTATTTTTCAAAAAATGCAGTTTTGCCGCCTTTTGATGGCGCACCCACTTTAAATATAGTTTTTGACATGTTTATAAGTTCAATTTGACAAAATAAAATTCTTCTTTGGAATCAAGAAATAAAAATTTACTTTGGATAAATTTTTCATATTATTCTGGTAACTTTCACATTTTAATAAATAGTAAAAACAAGCTATATTTTAATTAATAACAACTTTTATCATCGTAATATCTTATGTGGTTAAATTATAATATTTAATGGTTTTAAAGTATAAATAGAATATATTTTTACCATTTAATATAATTTATTTCATTAGCATTGATTTTACCTTGAATTCGTATGTTAAATCAATTCAATCTTTTGCAATGTTTTAAACAAAAACCCGTTTTTATTCGACAACGGGATTAATTTTAATTTAATTTCTGCAACTTATGTGTATTGAATTTTAAAAAATGGATTCCATATTTGGAATCAGTGGGTCCAAATTATGTTAATAGGCTACTTTTTATTTTTGGGAATTATGAATAGTAACTACGGTAAATTTTATTTACCATAGTTAAAGGTAAATCGGGTAATTAAGGGTAAATATAATATTATAAAATTACTCTAACACATGCCAAAATTCTATTTGATGGCTAAAAGTAAACCCATATCATCTAAGGGTCGGATTAGATTCATTTTATGGTCTTTTTACCATGAAAATAATTTAATTATTATTAAAACCAAAGAAAGTGACAACATGTCACTTTCTTAAATCTTATAAGTATAATAATTTTAACTTAGTGATAAACATCATAAAACATCGAACATGAATAGTCTCCAAAAATCTAACAAAATTATATACATCATGATAATTTATCTAGAATTTTTTGGGATTAAATAATTATCATTAATTCTGATACAATAGTTATGCAGAAATTATTTATCTAGTGAAAAATTAAGAATATAGTTTTTATTATACTAATAGTGACCATAAAAGGCACAAAACCCTGACCAAAACTTATTGGTCATGTAAAGTTAAACTATAATCATCCAATGGTCGAATATTAGACCATTTGGAGTCTTATACAAGCAATTATGACACTTATATTATTTTATTTTAAATGATGCCAAAGTTGTCACCTTCTTAATTTAATAGATATAACAATTTAAATATTGTGATTTTAAGATGATAAATTCGAGTAAAAGTATTATTGTGAAAGGTAATATAGTTATCTTCATCATAGGATTTTATTTTAATATTTTATGCAAAAAATAAGTATATTAAATAATTATACGAAAATGATGTAGTAATTATTTTATTAAGAGATAAACCAAATAAATGGTTTTAAAAATAATAAAATAAATATTATATGAACTATTTAATGTGATCCACTAATTTTATAGATACATATGACCTTTTATTAATATATTAAAGCTTTTATTTTGAACATATCTTCTGTATATAGTTTATCTAAATTCAAATAAATGAATAGTGTCAAAATTGACACTATTGTTATTTTATAAAAATAACATATTATAAAATTGTTTAAAAATCAAACAAAATATTTAAAAATTATAAATTTAAATTTATATGGTTTATAATTTTATAAATTAAACATGTATGGAAAATTCACAACAAATAAGTAATTATTTGTTATAGTTTAAAATTTAGAATTTTATTACCACAAATAAACTTAAATAGATTAAATAAGGATAAATCAAAATGATAAGGTTTAAAATAAGATCCAAACATGTCTAAATTTGATTTGTTGATGCTATTACAACCCTATATCATCTAATCATCGAATATGAGTTATTTTTGGAGGTTTTGTAGTGGGGTTAGATTTATTATAAATTAATATTTTTAAGAATTCCAAAGGTGCCCCTCTCCTCCCTTATAAAAGGGAACCTCCTCCCTCTCCTCCTCACACCAATTTTAGCCTTCAATCTCAGCCAACCCCTGCCAAATTATCTTCTAAACTTCCCTAGAAACATCCTAGAGGTTCTGGTCTTCTTTAAATACCAATCTTAGTGCCCTAAGAGGAGGTTTCAAAGAGGCGTATCGAAGAAGAGGTAATTTCTTCTCCCGATTCTTTCAACCTTATTTCTTCTTCAACTTATTATTCTTTAGTTGTTTCATTATAATGTAATAACATCAGTATCACTAATATACTGGTTTTTATTATAAATATGAAAAAACCCCATTTCACCATCTATCCATCCTACGGAAAATGAAATCACCGCACGTGCGTACGTACGGAATACCGTCTCCACGCCGTGGTGAAATCTATTTTACACCACCACCTTACTTGGATGGGTATAATGGTGTAAATAATAACTATATATTATTATTTTAAAGTGATATTTATTCTGAAATAGTATACATACACTCCAATCCAGTCCCACGATCATGAGAATGATATCATCGCTCGTGCGTACGTACGGACTACCGTCTCCACGACGCGATGAGATTCATTCTCCACTTTAACCATTAATGAATGATTGTAAAGTATATATAATAAGTAATCATGAAATATATGACATAATAACGATACTGGATTTATGTGTATATATATGTATGTCATCTACTTAATTCCGTTCAAGACAATAAGGAAAGGAAAACAACGTTCATGCGTACGTACGGACTACCGTCTCCATGAACGGTGTGTTTCATTTCATTTATCTATCTATTATATATATATATATACTGAATATATATGATATATAAATCATGTTTTATATTACGGAAGTAAGTAAATCATGATATAATTAATAATAATTTCAAGAACAACAAGTCCAAACACCTATGATAAATGAAACGATTTTACCCAAAATGCTTCTTTAACAAGGAATTTACAAAAGAACGGGAAATATAAAGTCATAAGTGAACCATATATGATATAATAACAATGAATATGATTCTGTAATAAGTTAATGACATTATTTAAATCATTATACTGGAGGTTCGTACACTTACGAAGCAAATCAGACCTAAGGTAAGGGAAATATCACAATCTCATTTTCATCCGAGATTGTTTATACTTTGGCATTTACTGGGTTTTATTTTATCATCCACACCCATGTTTCCTCAATATGTAATATTATTTCCATTCAAATACAATTGTTTTAATCATATTTTACCCTTCAGTGAGTTTTTAGTAAAAGATATGATAGGAATCTTTTGTCGTTTTTTGTACGAGATACTTTTTGACTTTTCCGACAAAAGTACGAGAAGAATGTTTTTTAACTTATAAGGCATGAATGGATTTTTAAAAAATTATTTCCAAGAATCTTCCTTTACAAGTTTTCAAGTTTATTTTTAATCAACTTCCTTTATTTTAAAATTTTATGACATGTTAAGAAAGGAAAAGTGTTTTTAAAGTAGAAAGGATATTTTCCTCAAGAATGAAGTTCATGTGTTTTATCAAAATTATTTTCCATCTAAGATAATAAAGGGTTCTGTTTTTATCCCTATTATTACATTGATTTGGTTCTGTTGTGATGAAATTATTTTTATGAATTCCTTTATCGTATATGAATTGTTTTATGATGTCATGATGTTTAAGATTCCCATTTTTATTACATGGGTTATGTAATGATGTATGATTTATGATTTTGTGGCACACATAAGAATGGTATCATTATGAGATGGGTGGGACCTATATCTCCCTCCAATGCATTGGGTAAAGATTTTATATATCATGAGATATACATGGCTGGAATGGTAGGTTATACCGGTTTAGTGAAATAGGACTGAAACGAGGGTGACTCGGTTCAGAAAGGAACTTTGTCCACTAAGACAGTCTTGGCAATGAGTCTTGAATAATAAGAAATGATTCTCTATGATTATGTGTGTATGCCACAATGTTTAATGTTTTAAGTTATGATTATTGTGATTACATTTCACTACCATGAGTTACTCCAGGTTATGAAATTATGATCTCTTTTACAGGTTAAGATTTCCAAAAGTTATGTGCTTATGTATATGATGTGATTGATATTTCTTTTGTTTACCCTTACTGAGCATTTGAGCTCACCCTTTTATGTTTTCTTTTCCCCAGGATATAAAGAAAGGTTTTAGGTATAAAAAAAGGATGATCTTTATGGGAGATGTTGAAGATATTTCACCAGGATTAGAAGATTATATTCCGAGTTTCCAAAGACACTAAACTATTACGATCCTTGTGTGTGTGTTTTTGTTATGTACTAAGTATTCTGAAAAATTAATTTAATGTCTATGTACGTCAAGATTTGGGTCTCTACAGGTTAGGTACTTATGTTGTTTCTAACATATTTTTATATGGTGTATAAAATATCACACATAATTATATAGGAAAAATATTTATCGTCAATGTGAAAAGTTCGAAGTAACACATTTTGGGACTTCCTATCGATGATTTTGATTTCATCAAATTGCACGACCCCATCACCACTTGAGAATATCAGGTTATTCCTATCCCTTTACTTTGATATTAGTTAACTTATTTAATACATTAAATTTCATGTGAACATATCATATAATGGGTTTACATTGATGAAAATTCAAAATTTTAAGTGTAGGAGATGGGGAAACATTTTGGTGTTGCTTTTTAGGATTATAATTTGTGTGTTTTATGTGTGATTTCTTTTAGGTTTTCTGATAAATTTAATATATATATAACCAATAAAAATAAATATCTTCTAATATTTTAAAATTTTAATATAAGGAAAATGAATGTTTTCAAAATTCATTGGTGGAATGATAATAATGATAATGATTTCTTTTTAAATAATTATTTTTATAAAAATAGAAGTCATTGATGACATAGATAGTTGTGTCATTAGAAAATAGTTTATATTTGGAAACAATTCTTTGGGACATTTGTTCATGGTAAATTTTTTTCATTGAGTTCTCTACACAACTTTTCACGCAACCATGACTTATAAAATTTTTCCTACTCAATTGAAGGTTTAACCAAATTAGGTAAAAATATTCATTTTATATCAATGATTGGTCAATACATTTGTTTCCATTATGATCAATTTCTTTACTAAAACGAATTGAACTATGCATGTGTACCCGATATCTAACATTTATAAACTGTAAAAAAACAAAAAACCAATATAAACAAATAAAATTAAAAATTCATTAAAAATACTATAGTGATGAAATGTACAACTTGTAGGGATATATAGGTCAGGATTTAAGGTTTTAATTTTGAGAATGATTATGTGAGTGGGTGTTCAAATTTGATTAAGAATAAATGTAGAATATGATTTATGAATTAAACAAGGTAAGAATAATTTTTTAACTTTACCTGAATATACTAAATACGGAGGAGATATGGGCTCAAAATCCTTGGCACATATTTGTATGAAATTAATGGGATAATGGACCAATAACTTGATTCACTATGATAAGCATGATTAATCTAACTAGATTTTATTTTGGACATAATTTATGAGACAATGAATTTTAATTTTTTGATATTACCCCTTTGTAGGATTCATACTATTCCAATATTTCCACTGTGGATTGAGGAATATTAACATGCATATCATGTAAATTTTTTTTGGAATACATAATATGAGGTTTTCCATAGGATTGAAAAAGGTTTCTTTTGGTGAAGTTTATAAAATAAATTGTTTCATATTTTATTGATAATAATGGATATAATTTCATCACATTTTGTTTAATAATATTCTTTATAAGATATTTAGGATTAGACCCTTCATTTCAAAATTTGAAGAAAATTGCAATTTTCCCCTTTAATGTGCTTTACAGTATTGTAACAACAATTTTATTCTATGTATTATTATCAAATAAAATTAATTAATTGTATTCTTGAAATAATGAGATACAAATTTTATTGAGGACATTAGTGGAAAATCATGAATTTGATTGGAGAAAAATGGAAATGGAGTCAAAGATGGGTTGGAATCAACATATTGGAAACCACTTCTATTTTTGGGAAATACCTTGTTTATTTAATATTCCACTAGTAAAATATTTTATAGATAATCTATAGAATATTTTTTTAAACCGATACTTCTGGAAGAATATATAGTTTATGTGTTTTAGTAGTCCAATAGATGGTGAAATTTGGGTTATGTTATTTGTCTGAATTTCCCCTTATACACTTGAAGTCTCTTAAAACCTAATCACCCCTCCATTAAATAAACTCATTTTCACTCATTTGTAATAGTTTTTATGTTTATTATAGGGGTTGGATCAGATGATAATTGGTTCCTTCTAATTTAAATTCTATATTGGATGAGGGAAGATACCTAGATAGATCTCTACTATAATTATCTTCTTTTCCACTTATTTTTTTAATGTTTTTTCTGTTTAATAGATATATTATTTAGCCTTATATATATATTTTATTTTATTCAATTTTAATTTTCTATATGCATCCATTTTTTTTAAATCAAGAGTAAAATGTGGCTATGTTATACCCATTCGAAAACCATTGTGAATGAAAATATTTTCCCTGATGACTACACCACCTACGGAAGAATTTTTTTTTTCATAATAATTGATCAATCTCTTATATTATTCATTTAATCATTTTGATACAATGATATAGTATAATTAAATTAATATGATACATTAATTGGGATTTTAAATTAAATTAATCTACAAAACAATTAAACAATTAACTAAAAAATCTACAAGGTAGAGTAATGTGTGAATTGTGAGAGTGCAATATTAATAGGTAAAACAAAACCACACAGGATAAATATATAGAGTTAAAATATAAACACTAAACTCAATTAATCCAAATTTAAAATATTAATATGTTCTCTATTTTACCACTAACCATATTCATGCTTTATAATGACAATCAAATCAAGGTTTTACAATTTCATATTTCAAAGATCTCCTAGGGTTAAATTCACTTCATCTTTATGATAATTTAAGTCATGAAGGGTTACAATGTTGAACAATTATGGGATAATAATTATTTGTATATTAAATAAAATGATAATTATTAATTATTATGTGTAGAGGAATATTTATATCTATTATGCGTTATAAAAATAGTTTTCAAAAAATATCTTATCATTTTTTTTCTAAATCTCATTTCAAAAATAAAAAGAAGGAAAATTCACTCCTCTACCTACATACTTCACCCCATTTTATAATTGATAAATAACTCTCCCATTATTTTATGTAGTGTTTTTATTTTTTTTCTAAATACCATTAATATGTTGTTTTAAATTATTTATTCCTTTGATAAATGACAATTCCTATCCACTCTAATACCCCTATGTAACCCAAAATCAAACATCATTGGATAGGTCCCATGCTAGTGCATTTTTATAATATATGGTTTCCTTAATCTAGTTCCTGATTTTTCAATGAAAATTTCATTGATACTAATGATAGCAATCCCAAATCCCATAATCTATAGTCAGTTTCTACTTTTTTATATTGATATATATATAGGGTTTAAATCAATAAGAACCAATTAGTTTAGTAGTTTTAGAGAACTAGATACAAACATGATACCCATTTTTAGTTAGGAATATAATATAAAACATATTAATGGAAAAAATTCAGTATCTTGATCTCATTAGAATAATTATTCTTCATGTCATGGGGAATTGAATCAATGTATGTGTGGTCTGAAATGATCATTATGGATTACATAAAGCAGAAGCTATCATTTATCAATAAGATATAATTAATATTTCTTGGTAAATAATGGAACACACATTCCATTAAATCAAGAACATTTTCATCATGATTAGATAATTCATAATCAATATATTAAGGTAAATAACATAACACAAGTTCCATTTAATCAATAAATTTAAAAAAACGCATCTATGGATAATGGACCAGTGACCCGACTCTAATACAAGCCCATTCTACATCATTAAAGATCGTCGGCCAATGGACAAGTGACCGAGGCTATCAACAGTTGGTTAGGGATATTTGGGGAGAGCCAACACAAGTTCATACTTGGGTGGAAGTTCACAATAAACTTAGGCATCTCAAGAAAGGGATCCAAGTGTGGTCTTGGGCCTTACCCCTAACGGGTCATGATATGGATGAGCTTAAATAAGATATTGATCAGATGTAATCCTTTATAGTGGTGGATTAGAATGACCTAGTCTTTAGAGTATATCAGATAATATTAATAGATTGGAACAGATAGTTCTATATAAGGAATTTAAGGAAAGTGAAAGATCAAGTTTTAAATGGATTCATGAAGGGGAAAAAATACGGTGTATTTAAATTCACTCATGAATGTGAATTGGCATCCTATTAATCCCCACATTTCTCTAAATGATATAACATTCATAGTAAAAAGAGAGACCATTAGGGATATGGAACATTCATTCTTTAAAAGACTTATTTCATACCCTAATATGAACATACATAATAGTTATCCAAAATGGGGTGGAGACTTTTGGGGGAGGATTCGTAGTATTGTTTATGTGCATGACAATGATTTCAATAAATGGGTACTAGAAGAAAAGGATATTTATGGAGCCATGATGAACATGAAACCTAAGAGTAAATTTGGCCCAAAATACACTCATGGTTGCTTCTATAAGAGCTCCTCGGATGTCTTCAAGTAGGATATTATCATAGCAATACATGAAATCTTTTTTAGAGAAAGCTAAAAACGAGTTGCTTCCGTGATGAATCTTGTACTTATTATGAAGATCATGAATCCCCCCTCCCTCCTTCACTATGAACATGTGAGTATGTTCAACTCCACTTAATATATTTTTTCTAGTATCATTAATGTGAGGTTGTCTATGCTCTTTCCCTGATGGATCTCTATTGATCGACCAGGAATTGTTAAAGGTAACTCTATTTAGGGAGTACTAGCATTATTTATAGAAATTATAAGAGATATAAATACCAAAAACATGTGGTTACAATATATCCATAAAGATAGATATGAATAAGGGTTATGATAGAGTTGAATGGGGTTTCATCAATAGGGTTCTTGTGAGCATGGGTTTCCCTCCCTAGGCCAAGGATATCCTCTTCAGATGCTACAACTCTTATTGGAGGGTCATTTCCTTCTTGGAAAAAACTCAAGAATTCATCAATACTAATAGAGGGATACGTCAAGGTGACCCAATTTCCCATAGAATATTTATTCTCATACAGAATACTCTTAGTCCTATGATCAATATCATTATATCCAATAGTGAAATTCTCCCCCTACAGAAGGAAATCAAACCCTCCTTCCACTTCCAACATAATGTTTAATGACCACACCCTCATTTTTATTAATGAGAGTAGGAGATCAATGGGTGTCCTAATTAGGGAAGTTGAAGATTACTTCTAATAGAGTGCACATGATGTTAACAAGGAGATAAGATACTTCTATATCTCAAACATGTGTATTTATAGAATTTATGATTATCTATGTTACAGTCTATGAATGCATTGGGCATCATTCCCAATGAAGTATCTCAACACCCCCATCTCCCCAGGTAGAATAAACATACATAATTTTGGCCATGTGGTGAGCATGATCCTGAGCTGAGTCTTTAACTAGAAATATAATTTCTTATCCTTAGGGGATAGGATTTCATTAGTTAATAATTTCATGCCAGCTATGATGATCCTTGATCTAGCCTCTACTAATGTGATGAAATGTGTCATAAAGAGCATTGATAAAATTCCCACAAGGTTTATATGGGAACTTCTCTTGAAAGGAAAAATAAACTAGGTTTCATGGGATAACATGAAAATAAATATTCACAAGCTAGGTATTAACATCAAGAGTTTATCTCTCACGATTGACTGTATACATGAAAAACATGCAAGGGAAACTATTAGAGAACATACGATGTGGGGGAAGTTGATGTATAATAATAGGAGAGATAATGGGGATACTTCAAATGTGCATGTCTCTCCCCTCTTTTAAAAAATATGAAAAATATTACCAAATATCCTTTGGAACTCATAATGGATAGTAGGTAAAGTTAGTATTCTATTTTGGTAAGACAACTGGGTAAGAAAAGAAATTGGCTGTCAGGGATGCTCATATCCTACGATTTCCTTGAAGGAGTTGAGCCTCCACCCATTGTTAATCAGGTCGGTACTGGACAAGAATCAAAAATATGTTTTTGATTCAATGATCATTATTTTGGACCAAGATAGTGGTGTCTTCACTCCCTCCAAATCCATAAATTTTAACTCAAAAGTCTATCATAGGCTACCCAACACACATGATCAATTAGATAGATTTAATGAAATGGTATCATGAAATAGATTCCCATGAAATAAAATTTTTACATTTAGAGGACCTGAAACAAGGAAATACCTTCGGATAAATATTTCAAAATAATGGGCATCAACATGAATTCCAGATGCCAATACTACAACGAGGGGCCATGGGAGACTAGAAAACAAAATTTCATTGAAGTTGATTGGGATCACGATGTGTGGAGTAATTTAGGTGGGTTTAATAAATATTCTTCTTGGGTGCTGTGTGAGACTCATTTCTTAGACAGATGGTTTAAGAAATTAGAAGACACTGGTTTGGAAAAGACAATAAGAACAGTGGTTCTCAGTTCTCTATGCAGGTGCCTCTGGAATGCCAGAAACTGGTCTAGATATGAGAGGTGTAATTCAACAAGGAGTTCTATCATTGTAAAGAAAAAAGATTCTATTGGTTGACATGGTGTCACATATCATTAAATAGAGGGAAGAGAAATCACTTTGAATGATGAATTCTTTCCCCAAACAACATTTCTATGATGTAGGGACTCTAGGTGCAGTGGTATCCCACTAGAATCATCTTCAAATTTTATACTAAAGGTGAATGTTTTATGTACAATGGAAGCATGGTTGGGAAAGAATCAAACTTTTATTTTTACCATGATCAATGATTATTCTGAGATCAATAAAAAGATGAACTATAGTCTCCATAGAATAGAATCATTGATTTAGATAAATAAGGAAGAGGTCTCGAAAATTTAGAGAGGATATTTCACCTCATGTTTATAAATGATTTAATTAATTTCATAAAGAAAAATAATACTCGGATCTTAGATATTTTCTTCATGGATAATGTTTATAATATCAAATGACCCTTTAAGATTATCTCATTGTGCTTATAAGCATCCACACTAGAATCCTTCTAGCGATGATCCACACATGCTCTGATGGCCTCTGATCGACATCGCTTGTTCTTTAGGTGCTAGTGCAGTGAAGCAGGTGTCTTGTTTCGGTCATTCTTCATAACTTTTATTTTGCCTTGAATAATGTATATCATTCATGAGAGGGGGAATAATAAGATTCTATATAGAAATTATTTAGCTAAACAATTCTCATTTCACCTAGCTTACAGTGTGGTGTGGTGTTAGGCACAATAGGCGTACCTTTCTATTTATATTCATGGAACATCAGTTACAATATTTAATTGCATTATAGAAATTAAATAAATTCATTAACATAGAAAAATACATTCTCATAATAATAATGCCATGTCATTATTTATGGTGCACCATATTGCAAGAAATAGAATTATAAATAAAATTCCATATCAGAAAATAATAGTAGTATCATCATTATTTTAACTTGTTCATACTAGTTATGTAATTAATTATCATCTTGAAAATAATATTTTACTACCGGACCAGCCTTGGTCCTCTTGAACTCCACATCCATTTTTTGAACACCCAAATAAATAAATAAATTATTTATTTTCATAAATAAATATTTTATTTACAAAGTAGTAAGTAAATATTTAGGAAATGTTAAATAAAATAAATAAATAATTTTTATTTCATTTATGCGATCATTTTAACATGAATAAAATTATTCCATGATCTTCAGAATAATATTTATTTCATTAATTAAATTCAATAAAAATTTAATTGAGACTACCAAAAACATTTAGTGTGTGACCTTCTAGGATTTTATCTAATTGGAATTTGGTGGGATTTTCTAATGTCGATGACTGCTGTCTAGGAACGGGTCATGAAACCCAAGATGAATAATGTAAATTCACAATAATGACATCCATATATGAATGATCATTGTGTAATATAATCCCTATGTCGCAATATCTCATCCAGTAGGTTTCATTATAGTTTCACCAGCTATTATGCTTGATATTTCATTCTTTGACTACTTGAAACAAACTCATCATTAAACTAGGGTCAAAAATTTCATATGATGGTTCTATTCAATAAATGGTATGAGATATAAATATCTATAAATGTAATAGACAAATTCTTCCATGACTTATCAATTAATAACAAGCCACTCGTGACGAACCCAACATAGCCTACTTCCTTCCAACTATCTGTGAGACAGTTTTCCTTAGTAAATCTAAGTGCACGAGTCATGACATGTATTAATGATAATATTAAAGTCAAAGGATCATTAAACACACTTGTAGATAGAAATATCCTATGACACAAAATCATGTATAATTCCTACTGACATGTCTGTTCTCATAATCACTTATATTGGAGATTACAAAGTGTGAACTTCATGAGAGGAAGTCTCATCTTCTTATGAGCACTCACACCTGATGGTCGACATGTTATGTGTCCCATCATAGTATGTAATCGAACCGTAGAACTATATTTAATAATGTTGTTATAGAATTTCAAGGTTCTTATCATAGCGGGGAACTGTCATGACCTTATCAATGTAAAAAATACTCTAGGATATTATTATATCATAGTCATGTAGAACAATGAACTATATGTAAAAATACATTAAATATCCTATTAGTCAAAGTAAAACCAATTGGTTTTAGGAAGCCAACTCTTATAGCAGGATATGGAATCTTGAGGGATTTTCATGGTGGAGGGGTCGTTCACAAACATAGGATAAGTTTTTGGTTGGTCTTCACAGTGCACTACGATAATTACTGCTCCATGACGGTAGTGGGAATATCAGTCTTAAAGGGGCTCAACTGTTGCAATCAACAATATATTCCCCTCCCCAATGTGGAAACAGATTCTATGATCATCCATGATTCCTTACACATTTGAGGATCCACTCCACAATCAATCTCTTATATCATCAGTAGTTGAAATGACCTCATTAACATTAATGTAAAGGTAATACATATATGGAACAAGAGTAAAAATGTAACGGATTACCCTACCTCTCTATGGGACGATTATCTCAATGTCACTTTTTTATCCATATTTCTTTATTTAACCTCATGGGGGAGAATTTGAATAGTGGAGATACACCTCATCTCCATTACTTTAGGACCCCAAGACTGTTATCTATGATTTCTTTGCCTTTATATGATTTTAATATTGAATAAAAATGACAATGTAGATGATGATGATAACATAGAAGGGATGAGAGACTTGGTATTTAGTGACTTCTACTATGAAAAATTTTCAGGTCCCTCTCAAATTATAATAAGAATAGTAAGTGTGGATGAAACATAATGATGCATCAAGGGGATATATAATTATAGGACCTACCTATAACTTCATGTAAAAAACATTACACATATATCTATTGATTAATTTAATTACTTAAAAATATTACTTATAAAAAAATATTTGTAGTGTGCAAATAATAAATATATCACAATATTTCTCTTGTTAGTAAAA
The DNA here is from genome assembly GCA_963277665.1 of Viscum album. NCBI lineage: Eukaryota > Viridiplantae > Streptophyta > Magnoliopsida > Santalales > Viscaceae > Viscum > Viscum album. The sequence goes on from OY728159.1 coordinate 102,881,832, forward strand.
TAAAATTCAAATTACAGTATATTTAAATGGTACATTGTTTAGGAAATAATCACATCCATGATAAAAAAGAATTTTAATTTAAAAGGTAAATATAATTTCCAATGAAAAATTATAAAACTTTTATTTTCTTAAAAAAAGATAACAATCAGAAAATTAATCATTAAATGATAGGTGACCATCAGTTCATCAGTAATATAGATTTTGGCTAAGGAATCGTATCCTTTAAAATAATACAAGAAATTTATGGGAAATATTAAAATAATATTTCAAAAAAAATTCATTGTAAACCTATTGAAAAATATTGAAGAAGCAACATTTCTTGAAATAGTTACGGCGGTAGGGAGGTATAATATCATTGTAAACATTAAAAACATTCATTTTGACTTTTTATCGAATAAACAACCATAAAAAAATGGTCAAAATATTAATTTAAATATATTTTTAAAATATAAATGGAAATAAAATATCATAAATATTTTTTTTGTTATTATGATTTCTGTTTAGAAATAATTTCAAAAAGCATAGACACAAATGAAAAATAAATCTGATTTAAAGAGAAATAAATATAATTTTTCTTTTAAAAACATCTTTCCATAATTCAAGTATTAAATAAGGTAAACGTATGACTGAAATATTTAAAATCATTAGATATCATGTCTATAACATATTTATTAGTTCTTTTTAAGGATTAATTAAAAGATTCCATCAACTAATGTAAAACCAATCCCGATAGAATGTAATATTGTAAAATATATATTTTTCTAATTAGAATATTTTACATTGTAATCCATTGAAAGAATGATTAGGAATTGAAACATTAACCATATGGAATAAAAATTAATTCATGTTAAAAAAATGTGGAAGTATATATACCACATAATTTTGAATAGGTTCATGTTAACAAATATGCCCAATTGAATGGAAATTGATATGAAATCTCTTACCTAAAGTGTCCCTTGAGTTGAATGTTATTTAACCTCATGTATAATGGTTTTAATTATGATACTAATTTATAATAGAAGAAAAATAATATTTATAATATCATATAAGATCCTTTTATAACATCACAATACAAATCAATTAAAAATATTTAATTATTACTATTATTTTGAGGTTAAATATCCTTATTTTCTAATATATGTTTTTTTAAAATGTTCTATTATTTGTTAATAACATATTGAATATCAGATATAGAATCATATTATTGATAAAAAAACATATTTAATCATTAGATACCTTTTTAAAACCACATTTGAAATATGTAAAAGAAAAACAAATCACATAGGTTAGGGGTGATGGTAATCCATACATATGAACGAGCGATGATATAATTCTATTAATAGGGAAAGGGTGAGGCAGTAAAATATATATCAATTATAATTAATTATTAAAATAAATTTTGTATTATAAAAATTCATTATTTCAAATTTTACGACTATCAATCTAAGTCAGGGATGGAAAAAAACTACATTGATACTTTAAGAGGTAGTCCGTTATACACTTAAACGATGGGATTATATTTCATTTGATGGATATGGAGATAGATATATATTTTCATATTACTAAAATAACATATCAATATATATTAGATAATTCTAATAATATGTTGAATGTGATAGTACATAATTGAAAGTGATAAAATAATTTGAACAAATAAAGAGTTTTGTGAATAAAATTACCTTTACTTAGAAGAATATCCTTTGTATATATTATTATAGACTCTAGAGATGGTATTTATAGTAGAACAGAAGATCTAATATTTGCATAAGTATTTTGGTTAGATATTTTCATAGGGTATAGTTGAGCTATATAGAATGAGAGGTTTGAATAAGTCATGGGAGGAGGTGACCTTTTATGAGTGGGGAAAAGGTTCCCTCTTAGAAACCACAAGGAATTTTACCTAATGAAAAATTATAATAATGTAATTCCAAATAAAAATGATAAAAATGACCAAATAATCAATTTCAATGGATATAAATTATTCATTTTTATTTAAAAAATATGGTACTGGAAATTTTTTTTTTGGAAATTTCATATTTTAAGTCAAATTTTTCTTAACAATACTTATATAAAAAATAGTTCACTTTTTATTATTATGAATTATAATTTAAAATTTTTATAAAGAAAATTAAAAATATTTAAATAATACATTTTCAATTATTCATAAATATTTAATTTATAAGAGAAATTTTAAAAAAACCTATTCTTATTTTTAACAAGTAATTTCATGATTGATATTCATATTAAAAAATTTTAATTTCTATGAAATTAATTATTCATATGATAATTTTATTATAGTTTTATTAAAATATAAAGATTAAATACCATAATTGTGCAAGAGTGCTACCAGTTTTGTGAAAATATTATATTTTAACATCTATTTACCTTCCAATGATTGTATTTAATGGAGTATTGTTTTCATTACTCTATCTATATATTTATCTTATTTTCATATGTTTAGTTTTGAAAAATTAGTAATTTTATGTTTTTTTATCTTATGTTCAGGATATGTGATGATTTCAAGGTTTATGAAACAAATTTTTTTCCATGGGTTCTTCATGAGATGTTGAATGTTTAATTTTTAAGTGGCTCATGAATGATTGAATGTTGACATGGGTGGGAGTTATATCAACCTCTAAATAGTTGTTTAAATTATTAATTATCTTGAGATAAAAATGATATTTCAATGGGTTAACAAGATACAATGTTCTTAAAAGATGGTGGTTTTGGCATTTATCTATAATCTCAATTTTACGAGTCAATGTTTTTGTGGAAATCCATATTAAAAATGTTAAGAAATCCTATGTATATAATTATGTGACATTTTAGTTATTTTATCATGATATGACACATTTTTTAGATTAATCTTTATTTTTAATGTATCTCGCACTTTTAGCATAGTTGTTTCGGTTATTGATACTTATTTTGAACCTGGTATTATTTTAATGAATCATTAATGGTATTTTTATGATATTCTATTTCTTTATCTTTCGTTATGATAATACTATATGGTATTATGATCCATTTTTTGGATATATATTTCCGTATCATGTTCAAATTAATATTTATGATCTATTATATTATGATATGATTTTACCTTAATGAGAATATGATCTTAAAACATTAATATGTTTAGATTATACTATTTATTATTATGGTAATATCCTGTGAGATATGATGTATATGGTCTAGATGGTCATGATTATTGGTAAATTTTAACTTGTTTAGAAAATTAATATTTTATTGTATAAAATCTCATTCACACTAATACATTTAGATATGAGGTCATGTAATTATTTGAGAGATGTTTTTTTATTTAATTAGTGATATTGATCTATTATATAAGTTATATTTAAATTGGATCACTTAACTTTATATCTCTTCAGTTTTTTAGTATGGAGACTATTTTATAGATTAGGTTATTTATTTATGAGGATTAGTTTCAGTAATTATTGTGTTTTTTATAGAACAATTTAAAAAACTATATGGATGAGTCTTAGTATTGGATAATATCTTGATTTTTTGTAAATCCCTAAGTATATGATTTTAAAAGGAATAAGTATTTTTTTAGATTCAACAATTGGATGTTTTTTGGCAGAGATAAATCATAGGGTAATAAATTTGAATTATTTTTTAACTATATCTTGACTTTATTTCTAATTCATAGTGAGTCTGCCCTTACTACAAACCTAGTTTGAAACTCCTTGGTGACATGATTTGGTTTCTAATATGATATTAATAAAAAATATTATGGACTTATTTCTTAGTGTATTTGACGGATTATGTGAAGAAATGTAAAATTAATAACATAATGTAATAGAGTAAAGACTAAGATTGACATAGGTAGAGCTAAAGGAACTATGATTCGATAGGTAAATATAAATGAACAATATTGTTTTATACTGTAATTCCATTTATGATTATCACAATTCCATCTTATTTTTATTTTATTCACTCAATTATTCCATTTGAGATTTATAAATTTCTATATCTAGGATATGAAATGAGTGAAAGGGAAAATGTGATGATTACCTCAATGATAAAACCATCAAGATTAGAGATGGAATGAGTAATCATGGGATTATACTAAACCAGCTATCCTAAAATATGACTACCAATGTGAACGTAGTTTATTTTATAAGCACACCAATGAAGTGACATATGGAGTATCATAAAAAATAATTTAATTAAGATAATATATTTCAAATATTATAAAATTCATATATGTAAAAAATGTGGGACAAACTATATCACTTCTATAGGGAAATGATGAGTTCACTAAACATGAGTAAAGAAGATAGAACAAATACATGTGAACCACTAAAATTTAAATGTATTATGTTTGTAGTAATCAAAGCTTATCCATGTTAATTCCCTAATAAATGGAAAATTGATTATTATATGAATCTACAACTATCTAGACTAAGGTAGAATGGATGAACCTATTAAATGACTATCTATGAAGAGGATAGTGGGTTGCAGGTTTCATTTACAGTACACCCTAAATTTGTGGATATATTTTAGTTATATCAACCCTATTGTATATAGGATGTTATATAAGAACATCATGCCACCACACTTAGTGATTTATATTTTAAAATAATAGTTGTATGATTATTATATTAGTAGAAAAAACATTATGAAAACGATAGTATCTTCCTCCAAAAAAATTATTCAATTTTTAAAATAGAATGTGTATGTTCACTATAACATAAAGTTAATGTCTATAAAATTTAAAAATATAGACTTAATCAATTATGAACATATACTAATTGAAGGGAAAAATTAATTATATAATAGTAAAATAGAATCCTTCACAGGGGCCTGAATCTGAGTTATGAGGTGCATTTAAATGAAATAGTTTGGTAAGAAAAGTGTTTTATAGTCTTCCATGTGATTTTAAGGATTTAATAAAATTTTATATAATACCATGAGGCATTTGTATATTTTATCCACATTTTTCTATTCTTTAATGTAAATGATAATTAATATTTGGGGACAAAATTTATTTACGGGGTAGAATGTAAGGACATAGGATTTCACAAAATATTTTCCATAATCAAATAATAGGATCGATGTGTTTCTCCACATGAAATATAAAAAGATTAAAAATATAGACATTACTAATATTTCTAGATAATTATATGGAATAAACTCTGGTAATGGGATTTGGAAAATAAATAAATATATACTTTTATATAACAAAATAAAGATCAAATTAAATATCCACTCAAATAGTGTAACAAAGTAACTAAAGAAATTAATTTTCTATAATTTACATATTTTCAAGCATTAAATGCATTAATATGAATAAATTATTAACACTAGTATAATTATTAATTTTTACAAAATATGAATAAAAATAGACAATATAAAAATAAATGATTTTTGATAAAAAAAATTCACTTGATTTTTAATGGAAAATAAAATTTCTAAATTTTAAGAAGATAATTTAACAAAATTTACTTCTTTTTTGGATTTATGAATCTCAAATACAATGATGGTATTTTTATAATTTTCTTAAACACTTAATTTTCTAGTGAATTGTGAAAATAATGATTTTATTAGTGATGTCATTTTTAATAAATTATTTTCTAAAATAAATACATTGAATTTTTATGAAGACATTTTACTAATAAATCAAATATCATAAATTATTTTAAATAATTTTAAAATAATTTGTTATATTTTTAATCATATGATAAATATTTTTAAATTTTAAAAGCGTTTTAAAGGAAAAGTTTTTTTTGACTGTTTTATTTATATATTTATTGCATGAGGAATTGAAATGAAAGGAATTTGTTTATTTATTTTTTTAAAAAATTATAGTTTAATGATAAAAAATATGTAATATTACTTTGAATTTCTATAATTTTTTAATATATCTTAATAATAAATTATTTTATCCAAATGATAATCTTTAACAAAAAATTACTTTTTCTTCAATAAATATACTTTTGTAAAATATATTTTCCCATCATTTAGAATGTTAATTTTATAAAATGATTTATATATTTAAGAAATTAAATCTAATATTATATAATATGTACGATATAATTTTTAGTGATCATATAATAATATTTGGATTAATTTAAATTACAATTATAATTGTGATATGGTTTTTTAAAAATTGTTGTTTTATTAGTTTCTTGGAATTTATTTCAATATATTAAATTTAAATAATATAATTTTAAATTATATATAATTTTTTCACAAAAAATGAAATATATTAACACTGATTTATCTAATATATAATACTAATAAATATTAAGAATCCATAATGGTAAAAATCAAATTTTATTACAAAAATTGTTTTTCTATGCATTATATTTATTAATTTTTAAAATTATTGTTTTTCATTATGAAATTAAATTGGATAAAAGAGATTATAAATTTATTTCCCTGGAACCAAAATTTTCTAAGGTTGGATTTTTTATATTCTAAACAAATAATAAAATAAATTTGTCTAAAACAAGTTACCTAGTATAAAAGTAACATAGTAAAATGAAAATACATAATTGAAAATATTCCTTAAAATGATTAAAAAATAGTTTCCAATTACTAGTTGAGAATAATGCAAAACAAAAAACAATAAAAAAATAATTATTTTGAATATTTGGAATTATTTTCCCTGTAATCATTTCATTTAATTATTAGAATATAGAGGATATCTCTAAAAGTATCATTTTCCTCTATTATAAAATAGGAAGATTTTAACTCATTAAAAAACTAAATATTCCTAAGAATTACTACTTTAAAATATTCAATTTTTTATCAATTTAAATCAATCCCATAAACATAATCCTCTTGTCACTCATATTTTCACTATGAACGTCTTATATAATGAATTTAACGATGAAAGATCAAGCCTCCAACAAAAGAATTATCTCTTACTTATGTTTTCATCATAATAATAAAATTATGAATGAATTATATGAATAAAAATATAATTACATTAGAATACATATTATTTTAATATTTTATAATATTAATAGAATAAAAATTATTAATTCCTCCCCATCCATGAAGAAAAGAAGCGTCGCTAGTGTGTTTTGCAGACTACAACCTCCATAGAGCAATATCTTCCTTTTTTCGATACCATAATTCATGGATGATTAAAAGGATATAATTGATTAATAAATATGGAAGATATAATATAATTATGATTATAAAATAAAAATATCATATCAAACTTGTGAAACTCTAATGATTTATTATATTTTCTAGATAATTTAGATTTCATCGATATCTTGCATTACAAGAAACACCGAGTTTAAACGAACCATGACAAACAATTAAAATATTAAGGGATTATTATATACTATTCATTAGTTTTATGGGTATTCATATAATATAATAAATTATAATAAATTATTTTTATGTATATTTTGAAATTAATTCTTTGATTATCAATTATTTATCAATGAAAAAAACCGATAGAAAATATTGTAGTTCTTATTCTGAAAAAAATATTTTTATGTGGATAATTTATTTTCATCATAATAAATTAATGTAATCACTATTGGTGAATTATTATAATGAAATATATATTTTAAATAAAAAATAAAAATATATATCATTAATTTCCTATTTCTACTAATAATTGGATAACAATAAATATTTTTTTATGCTTAGAAATTACATTGTTTTCTATAATTGATTTCATCCAAATTTTGGGCCCATATTATAAATTTAATTTTATCCGACTATAGTTATTTAATTTGAAATAATGTATTACATATTTGGAATCATGTGGATAAATTTTTTTAAATAGTTCATTTCTTGTTTTTTATAATATGAATAGTAACTGTAGTAAAATTTATCACTTAAATAAAGGGTAATCCAACTAATTCTATGTTAAAACAAAGTGAAAATGCCATGAATTTGTACCATAATTATTATTAGATAAATAGAATTGTATCCATATCACCATATTCATTAAATTTATTTGTTTAATGTAAAATATTTCTTGAAAATTAACTAAAAAAGTTAAATAAATAATGTTAAAAATTGTCATTGTCTTAGTTTTAAGTATATTTTAGTGTCCCATTGGGAAAAATCAATTTTTCAATGAATATAAATTATTATTTTGATATTAATGAATGATATTCATTACATTAATTTATTTATAATTATTATAAATTATAGAAAAATTTTATATTATTAAACAGTTATGATGTGGTATTTATTAAATTATTTGAGAAATAAAATTATAGATTTTAAAAATATAAATTAAAATATAATTTCCGTGAGGTATATTGTTCAAGAATTTTTTTGATGAATATGACATATTAGTTTTATTTTAAATGAATATACTCTAATTTATATTTTTTCTTATGTCTTTTAAGTCTAATTAATTGTATAATGTCATAATTGACATTAATGATATTTTATGATAAATGTTAAAATAATAAAATATGTAATATTCATAAAATCGTTATCAATGGAAATGCGATAATGATATGTTTGAAAAATTCATACATAGTCCATTGATGATCAACTATTCCATTTATAGTTACATTAATAACCATTTATGGTTAAAATATTTGGTACTTCATTTACGGTAAAAAATATGTAACAAAAGGATTATTAACAAAGATAAGTGGTAAAACACCTCAAAATGTCATGGACCAACCTAGGTATCCCGATGAACGATTAATTGAGTCGACTATGACATGGAATTATGGGTGTTCCTAATCCCCATGGGATGATGAAAAGAACATGGAATCATACAATATGAAAATAAGAAATAATTTCTCCCAAACACAACAGATATAAGATAAACAAGTTAATATGCATACAAGAAAAAATACTCATAGAAAATTGAACGAGAAGTGAAAAGGAAAAAAATCCCAATGTTACACCAATATTAATCAATAAATAGGAACTTAAACAACCCAATCTTAAATAAACATAACTCAACTATCCCAAAGAACCACAACCACTACCACCTCAAAGTGATGCCTTACTATTAATAAAACCTGGAAGAATATAATGTACAAACACCCAAAGGCATAGTTAGGGTATGAGCTAAAATCACTGTTGGTTCTTCGAAAGGATTATATAAAATATGTCAGCATTTAATTAACCAAGTAATGTTCCCTAAATTTTCCAAAATAAACAACCATTGTATTTTAGATCATATTTAAACAAGCCCAATTTACATTTCAGATGATGGAAATTAATCAAAAAAAAATTAATAATTTTTTTTAATATAAAATAATTTTTATAAATTCATAAGGAATGCATAAACAAGTTTACAAATAATGGAATATATGTCAAAAATAAATAATTGAGATATATTGTTATATTAAGAAAGGTACAATAGTTGAAGGCTATATGATCTCACTCACTCGATGTTGATCAGAACTATATGAGTATATACACATCCCTTTGACACTGGACAAAGAGGAATCATTACCATCCCATCAAGGATGTGGCCTACTTCATGATGTTTTTTTCCTATAAATAATAAACAATAGTTCCATCATAAAAAATCATTTAAAACAAAGTATTCTATGTTCTCTAATAATAATCAGTGATGGGAAATGTATTTTAAATATATTTAAAAATTAAATTCATCACATTATCCAATTTCAAATATCGATTTTATCTTTAATAACCAAAATAATATTTTAATTAAAACATTATTTATCCCAAGAAAAAACCACTTTTTTTCTATCAATAAAATTTTATGCTATTTCCCAATTTCGAATTTTAAATATATTTAAACAAATCAATTTCAAAATTTAAATTCCATAAATTAAATTCATTAATATAATTTAACCAAATCCCATCAATTTCTAAAAATCACCTCATTTCAATGTAATTGGGGGGATTTCCATAAATTTTACAATAAATTCACAATTCAATAGAATTAGGGGTTTCTTGATATTATGTTAAACCCAAAAAAATATCTAAATCACTAGAATTGGGTTTTTAACAGATTTAATTTCAAATTTATAAAATTGAAATAATTTAATTAAATGAAATTAAGTAAAATCATGAAATTTTGGGATAATTAAATTGGTCAATAAAAATGGAAAAACATTCCTCGACAACACTAGATCTCAAAACACCAATCCCTATGTAGGAATTTCAAATGAATATTGCTGAAAATAATGATCTTACAATCAACTATAAAATCCATAACTAAAAAATATCGTGTAATATCCTCTATCCACAGTGATCTTTACAACCCTAGGTATGAAATAAGAGAATGAGAGATATAGAAAAAGTGAAGAGGAACCTATCATGATGAGATATAATGTCATTAAAAAAATATTCAATCCACTTCCAAATGGGTCTATCCTGGCCAAAATCACCTTGTGGAATAACAGTCAAACCAAATGTATCATCCCCCGAAAAATTACATTTTTTTTCAGAATCCACTATCTAGACAGGATGATCAGACATTGTTAAATCAACTTCAACCTCAGGATAATTGTTATTCATAACATGAGAAGGATTAGATATATACTTACATATTTGAGATACTTGGAAAATGTTATGTATGGACAATAGTTGTGGTGGAAGTTCTAAATGTTAAATTTTTTCCCAAATTCTCAACAAACATTAAAGGTCCTATAAAAAGAGGATCAATATTCTCTTTCCTCCCATGCCATCAATGACCCAACAAGATTGAAACATTTAAGAACACCTAGTCACCAAATAAAAATTGCAATTGTCTATGAATAAGATAATTACAATACATATATCCACTCTATTTCATCCACATTATATGATGAATCAGTAGATTATTTATTATCTTCTCTTAATCTATGCTCAGTCTAACTTAGGAACAATCACCAATACTCGACAAACACAATAGAGTTATATAAGGATTTCCATGAAATTCCTCAAGAAGATCTATTCTGATAAAAGACCGATAATTATTGTTATAAGAAAACTCAAACATCCCTAAATGGTCATATCAGACCCCAAAAAAGAGGAGAAAACACGGTCGAAGCAAATCCTAAAAAACATGTATAAACAATTCTATCATTCCATCAGACCACTGATGGAATGTCATACTCAAATGGACCTAAGATCCATGTGCCTCATGAAGGCCTCTACAAAAAGTGAAGTAAACCAAGGATACCTATCATATACTACCTTAGTAAAAACTCTATGAAAACTAACAATTTCATACCAATATATATTTACCATCTCCTCAAATATGGTTTTATTATAGATGGGTATAAAGAGAGATGATTTAGTCTGTCGATCAATAACCACCATATGAAATTATTCTTTATCAAGTTACAATAAAAACCTACCCAAATGTCCATAGTGATTTTATTCCATATTCAAGTAGGTACACGATTTGGATAATGAAATACCGATGTTTTTTGGTGCTCGACCATGACATGTTAGCTTGAATAATAATGAAAGAAAAACTCATTAATATCATATTGCATACATGGCCCCTAGAAACGAGGACACACGTCATTGAACAATTTCATTGTTCATGGGGGAACTACCCATAGGGTATTATGGTTATACCCCATAAACTATTTCATTACCACTAATGTCACAACAATGCAATTCAAATAACACATAATTCACTCTATAAAGAACAACCAATCAACCACGATCACCCCACCATAAAGAGAGTCTCTAGTGAAATGAACTTCATCCTCAAGATTTTGTCCCTAAAGAATTATCTTGAGAATAGAAGATGTAAAGAAAACACATTCCAAGGATACGTAGGCCCCTAATTAGAAGAATATAATATGAAACATTGTAAAAAGTGCCATCATGTTCCATTCATCTGATGATTCTTTTACTTCCTCATTTGGAAGTTTTGTTCTCAATGCATCTAAGGTGACATTTTTATTCCCTAAGGTATATTATATTTTAAAGTATAAAGATTGCAGGTATTACAACAAACTCCTTTGGAAGAGATTTAAATATTTTTAGAGAATATATATCCCATGCTGTTATGGTATAAAAGCATGATAATGATTTCCCTATAATGTTATAGTCACCAACACTTATGTGAATGCAGCAGAGATGCGAGTTTAAGGTCATGGGATAATTAATTCTTATAGAGTGTCTATTGATGAAAAGTTCCATAATCAAACAAATTATCATCATGTATAAGAAAAAAACCCAAATATGAACCTGATGCATCAAATGTACCCAAATATCCCTGCCCATCCTCAGGGAGAGTAAAACATTGTGCAATAGAAAAAAGAAATTACATATCAACAAAAAAAAATTAAATTTTCCACCCCAATATAAAGTTACTCACTTCTACGTAAGATCAGTAATTAAGGGAGATCACATTATTATGTACTTAAAAAATTGGGTATAATACCCATTTATACCCAAGAATACATGAATCTTGAAAATAATACATTGATGTTCCCATGAAAAAATCACATTCACCGTTTTAGGATCAACATAAATACCACATACTAAAACCATTTTTCTAATTAATACAATTCCCAAATCCAAAAATATCATTTCAATATTTTGGAATAATGTCTATGATTTCTCAATAATTCTATATCTTCTATCAGATAACACAAATTATCTTACTCATTCTAAAGTTAATCTTGGTTTTTATCCCTAAATACTACCACTATAGTATCAAAATATCCATAGAAAATACTTTTAATTAAATCCATAATGATTGTAGGAGAATTAGATAAATGAAATTGCATGACAAGGTACTCCTAATTTTCGTACCTTCTCTAAAAAGATTTTTTTGAATGTGAGATTATTTTATTCTAAACGTACGGTAACCAGATCAAATAAAAATTATCAAGAACTAGGTTTAACATCTAGGATGATCAAACATATTTTAAATTCAGGAAAATGGATACTTTTTATTTAACATAACTTGATTGAGTATTTGGTAATCAACACAAAGATGAAGTGAACCATATTAATTTTTAACAAAGAATACTAGCTTCGCTTAAGGTTACACACTCGAGTATATATATATTTTTTAAAGGATTATCCCACTAAGTCTTTAGAACATTGATTTAATATGGTTTCATGTGGTAAAAAGCAATAGAAACTAGTAGATTACTATTTATAAAATTGATTGAAAACTCTTCCTCTCTTACTAGTGGTAGATGAAATATGTTAGAAGGAAAATCCTTAGGAATCTTAAAGACAACATGATGGTGATCATGGCTCATAGATTCCTAATCCAGATAAAAAATAATCAAAAAAATTTACTATCCCCATCTTTGGATAAAAACTTCTGACTCTAATAGACCTTGAGTCCCATTCTCCATTAATGATAGTTAAAGCCCCATCAGGTGTGGTAATAGAGACCCATCAAAGATTACAATCAATCCATGATTTATTAGAAATGATTGAGCCTATCCCGGATAAGAAATCAATATAATTAATGTTGATAACCGATGAAATCCCTGAATTTCCAAGATATGTTAAAGTGAAATCATAACTAAGACTACCGAGAACATGATCTATATTTGTTCTAATTGGTGATGTAATATTCCTCATAAGTGATAAAAAATCTATAAAAATATTTATCATATTAACAATATGGGTTAAAATAAAATAATGAGATGAACCATTATCAAATAAATCAGTCACTAATGATGAAGCTTTTGTTATGGAACCTCTTATAGTTTTTGTACCCATATCTACTTCTTCTTGAGACTATTCCACTTTGTGAAAAAGAATCATTCTGGATGCCAATGGATAGAAACCTTTTTATATGGAAGAATATAATTTTCCAATAGTTTTATTAGGTTTTAATGTTCAAGTTCCACCACACGACATGTAATAGAAATTTCATAATTTTTTTATGTGACCAAATTATTTTATGAAGCCACAAATCATGGTTGTCATAGTGAAAACCCAAATAGAATTATTTGTCTTGCCACATAAGTGGATAATAAAATGAAATCTTCTATGTACTATAGGATTTCTAGAATGGAATTAAAATTAATAACCATCATGATATTCATCACAAATCATGCTTAATTTAATGGAACCCAAACTACCTTTGCAATAAAAAGAAACTATTGTCGACCATAACATTCCATCCATGTCCATTTTGAATGTCAACACTCTATCCGTCACATCATCATAAAAAAGAAACATCAGTAGGAAAACCTAAGTACCAATATCAGATCATAGTCCCAAATCAAACCTATAATTCTCTATCCTCTCATTTGAAACCATTTTCGGTGAAACATCCACTAGATCAACAAAAAAAATTCATACTTAGTCATGGTCTTGTTATCCTGCTCATGTTTAAAAATTCAATAGCCTTGGGAAACATGATTGACTCTAGATAGAACCATTTCGTGAAAATATATTAAATTTCCTTCTGATATAAGACCTCTTGTTTCTATTTTTTCACCATAATGTACCACTATATTCTTATAGGTCCCTCTAACATGATGGAGGAAAAGATCACCTTGATTTTCTCAGGTGTCTCCATGAACTCAAACAAAAGTTTCATCCAAATGAAATAATATTCATCCTCTTAATAATGATTAGAAACTCTGAATATTGGCGGATTATGCACAAGGAACTTATGAGAATGATTCCAAAAAACAAACCTACGAGGTTCCAAAACTAGTTCCTAAAACAGAATTGGAGGTGGTTCTTATTTCAGTGCTTGGACAGTATGCGAAATCACCTCAACAAGGCTCAGGTCCATTATAGTGTTTTCTCACTATGATTCAGTAGGAACTTGCTATTATTTTATATTTTCATGTATTCTCTAAGGAATTATTCTATAAAATGACAACTGAAATCATAGAAGACATTATATTAATACAAAAAAAAGAGACACATAGGAAATTAATAACAATAAATATAAGAAAAATAACATGTGGAAATTGTTTTTTCCACATCTGTTTTTAACCCATGTCTATAAAGGTGATGTTAAAAATTAATGTTTCAATATCGTCCATTATAAACTGACATCAAAACTCAACCCCATGGGGGGGTGGTCTTAAAAATCCGTTTTTATATAAAACAACATCTAATGTCGGTTATCTTTGGTCTTCAGTATTAGTTTTTTTAAAAACCAACACTTAATGTCAGATCCTACCTGGCTTTTGTTTTTGATAAAAATGGCATGAAAATTAGGTATCAAAAAGAATAATTTTTATGCCAGCGTTGGAAATAACTGACATTATAATATTACAACTTTTAATATTATTATATAATATGTTTCCCAAGATTTTATTGGACAGGTCAAGGAGAAAATACAGATTTATAGGTCAAATGTTATGGTCATCGTAAGGTGTACCTCGTGATGTTTAAATATATACATCTCAATTTAAAAAAAACATTGGGAAACAAGAGCATAAAATTATACACTGAATGACCAAAAGAAGAATAATGTTAATTATTCAACCCAATTTTAATTCTTTTTATTTCCTTCCTTTTAATTGATATACTTTTTATTGTTATGTCACTTAATTTTAAGGAAGAACTCACATGGTAAATAAGATGGTGACCAATAATGAATTTCTCATCTCGCTCAATGAATATCATGCCGATGATTTATCTTTGAATCTTGATAAGAAGAATTATTTGTCCTCATATTATAAATATTAAATATATTATGTGGTAAATGAGAAAATAATAATTAATTTAAATGATGTGAATACATACCCTGTAAAAATCATTGATTGAAGACATGATGAAATTTTGATTATATGGAAGATATCAAAAATTTTGAAAGAAAGATAATGTGGATTTATATATTCTATTTTAAAATAATTATGTCAGTGATGCATTAAAATTCGGGAGGGATTATGAAAATAAAAATTTGCGTTGTGAAAATATTTATATATTGGACTATTGAATTTTAAATTAACTTTTAACATCGGGTAAATATATAACTGATGTTAAAACTATTATTCTACTAAGTTATTAACATTGGTTATTTAAAAGGTAATTCTAAAATTGAATTTTATCATCAATTATTTGAATAAACAATGAAAAAAGTTACATTTAATTATGATTACTGAAAAAAAATCGATCATAAAAATGAAGTTTTATAACGTTCAACTTCCGACATCCAGAACATTTTATATGTACGTTTGGTTTAGCTCTAAAACCTATCAAATTAAGGATTAATAAATTATCTAAAACAGTTATTTTATTGTTATCATTGTTTATGAGAAAAAATTATGCAGATATGTGACTTTTAATGGTAGTTATTGAAAAAATTCTATGTTGAAAATAATGTCTTATAATGTTCAACTTCCTACATCTAAACCTTTTGATTCGTAAGTCTGTTTTAGCTCAAAGTCCTCCCAAATAGAAGCTTGTGAAATTATAGATTTTTTTTTATTTTAAGCATTGGTTATGTGAAAAAAAACACCTAAAAATGATAATTTTGGTATTGGTTATTCAAAAGAAGTGACATTGAAAATGAAATTGTATAATGATCCACTTATGATGTCTATAACGTTGGTTATGTAAGTCTATTTCATCTCCATGACCTATAAAATCGAAGGTTGGGAAATTATATGGAAATTTTGATTGATTTATATCACATGTTATGTGAAAAAAATATTCAATAAACTGACATTTAAAATTGGTTATTGAAAAAAACTAACATTGAAAATCAAGTCTTATAACGTTCAACTTCTGACATTTATAGCTTTTGATCTGTAAGTCCATTTGAGCTCCATGACCTATAAAATAGAAGAATTAGATATAATCTAAAACATTTTTATTATATTTTAGGATGTATGTAAAAATATAATGCCATAAAGAGACTTTTAGTAACTATTTTGGGAAAAAATAACATTAAAAATCATGTCTTATAATTTTCAACTTCTAACATCCGTAAATTTTGATCCATAAGACCATTTAAACTCCAAGACCTGACTAATTTAATTTTTATAAATTATATAAATATTGAATTAATTTTTTAACATCATCTATTTGATAAAATATTCCAAAATGTGACTTTTCACCTCATCCTTTATGACCGACAATAAAATACCGACACTAAAGACCATTTTTCTACTAGTGAAGATTTGGATTTTAATATATCCAAATAAAATGTATAGAATAGACTTGAACTAATCATAAATATGCAGATCCCAAATCATTCCTAGGGACTTAAGGTTCATTACAATGGGATATAACAAGAAAATCAGTCATTACAACCTTTTAAATCCGGAAAAGAAAACTCAACTACATAGTGACAACAAGGGAATATGAGATACCTGCACTATTGGTTCCACTTTTTAACAAACAATACCATGTAACCAGGTTACATATATCCATGTTATCTCTAACATGACCCTAGGGGTGTTCCAAATCCCTACGGGTTGGAAAAAAGCACCTAATATCATATAATATAAATGTTTTAATGAATTTTACCCATATACAATAGAAGAATGAAAATAAATTCAGTATGATTTCAATAAAAAAAATAACTAGGAGAATTTTACTAAAATTCAAAAAAGTATAATAAAAATGCTCCGCCATTATGTACCAAAATATATGAAGGTAAACAACCAAATCCGAATAGACTCAACTCACGAAGCCCAAGGATCAATAGACACTATCACCTCCAAGTGGCTCCTACCCTTACTAGAACCTTGAAGAAGGTAATATAAGAACAATTGAACGCACATGTAGGGTGTGAGATAAAACCCTATTAGGATATCATCCTGGATTCCATAAAACATTCAAAAATTTAGTTAACCGTCCATAGAGCTTTCAATTTTCCAAAATAAATTGGCATGTCATTTTAATGAATATTTAATCAAATCATGTTATAAATTTTAACTGATGGAAATAATTTAATATTAAGGACTAAAAAACATTTTATATAAAACAATTCATATAAATTCATAAGGCATGGGTAAAATAGTCTAAATATTATGAAATATATATCTACACAATAACAAGTGAGAAACATGATCATATTTCAAAGGGTAAGATAGTTCTAAGATATGGGATATCACACACTTGAAGGAGATCCCAAAAATATGTGCATAAACACCAATCTGTGATGCTGGACAAAGAGGGAATATAACTATCCCAACAAGGATGTGACCTGCTATACTAGGTTTTTTTGAGTAGTGAATCATCAAAAAGCATGTTATCCCAGTAAATCACTAACTACCTGAGACTGCAGGTTCTCTAATAACAATAACTGATGTGAAATATATTTTAAAACTATTTGAAATAATATTCAACACACTCAACTCTTTCAAATAATCCATTTTTCATTTTAAAAATGAATTTGAACAAAAACATCACTTTTTTCCATGATAAAACCAAGGTGTTTATATCGATAAAATTTTTAATACATTTTCAAAATTTATTACTAGAAATCAATTTCATTAAATCAATTTCAAAATGGAAATTTTAAAAGATAAATTAAAAAATTTAATTTAATCAAATTACATAAATTTTAAGAAACTCCCTTATTCAATTGAATTGGAGGTTTTTCCAAATCCCAAATTTAATTAAATTGGGTTATTTCCCAATTTTATTCAAAAATAAATAGAAATCCATCCCAAATTTGGTTTTTATCAAATACAATTTCAAATGAATCAAAATTCCAAACATTTAATTGAATAAAATTTAATTCCATAAAGAAATTTAGAGTTAATCAAATTTTCTAATCAAAATAGAACCACCTAAGTAGGGATCACTTGATCTAGAAAAACCAATACCTAAGAGAGAAACTGTAATTAAAAACATTGGAAATCAATATACATTAATAAAACCTAGATTCAAGATCTAAAAATGTGTCTGCTCTATCCACACTGATATATACAAAACCTTATTGAGGAAACCAAATGAAAAGAAAACTAGACGAAGAAATCTACTCTGAGGATATGAAATGTCATTCAACAAGCGTGGATCTACTTTTGGAAGGGTTTATAGGGTCCAATATAACCTCTTGGGAGATCTAATGGGAGTATAAAACTATATAAGGTAATATAGGCCCATTACTAAACTAAATAGGGGGTTTGGGATTTTTCATTAATTTTTTGATAATTGTTTTTGTAAACATGGTTTCCTAAGTTGGGATATACCTTTAGATAAAACTATGTTACATAAATGTTCACCCCTTTTAATGTGTTTCATAATTAAGCTTAGGTCAGAAGAAATATTTTTAAAAAATTCACCAATCATGAAACACCTAATTGCCTCGGTTTTTTTGTGTTTCTTTATAAGGGTTCACAATTTGGGACGATCACACACTGACTATGAACAATCCCAAAACATTCAAAACATTCCAATTTTTTCACCAAAGAAATATAAATGATTCCCACCCAAAGAACAAATAAAAAGTTGGGATTAGGGATATATGAAATTTAATAATAGGGTTTTACAAATAAATCATGAAAAATTATATTTGTTTAAGGGACTAATACCATATCCCACTATTATATTGAATCTATTTCATTTTTGAAATACATTTCTTGAAAAGGAATTTGTTAAAAGTTATCTATTTAATAAATTCAAAAAACTCCACTCACCTCAATAATAAAAGGGTACCTCATCCCTTCACCTTTTAACACATTTTGAGTCTTCTATATCGACCATACCCTTTCAAAATCCCTTTTAATCTTCCTTATCCAATTTATATAGGTTTTTGTCTTCCCAAAAGATGAATTCATGGATCCTAAAGAGGATATATAAATGAGTTCTTCTAAAGAAGATGCATTTACGTTAACCGATCACTTTATTATGAATTATTCATTTATATAATATAAAAAAATAGATTATTCAAAAAATAATAATTTTTGTATTCGAAATTTAATAAAATTTTATTATAATTATTAAACCACCATTATTAACCATATTTCAAGGAAATGGGAAGTGAATGTACCACTTCTGCATATGTAGCACTTACAATATAACCATAATGATACAAATCATTTTCCATCACTATATGGATTGATATTATTATATTTTGTTTATAAATGATATATATGAAATAATTATACATTTATAATCATAATATCACATATAACTTGTTACTATCAATACCATTGGAAAACGATAATGTTGCTCATGCATCTGTGTGTACTACTACCTCCACAAAGTGATCTGATTCTTTTTTAAATTACATTTTACATGGATCGTAATAAGGATATATTTAATGAATAAATAATATATATAATATATAATTATGGTTTTGGAATGTTGAATTATTATTTACCTTTCATTCGATCAATCCATTGAAAAGTGAAAATTGTGTTCATGCAGTCGTATGACATACGTTCTTGTTGAAGGGTGTAATTTATTAATATATATATATATATATATCATTTACTAATGATTTTAATACACATATAATGGGAATATATGATGTTATTAGTATTTACATGACTTTGATATTGAATTATAATAAATTTCATTAATTTACACATGATCTAGGGTGTATTCATTGTAAGTGGAACTCATAGTAAGATATGTTCATACGAATTTTATTTCTATGAGAGACATAACATATTCACTGTTTTTTATTATGTGGTGTATATTCTACCCTTGAATGTATCATATAATGATTCATAAAAAATTGGTTGGGATATACATATCAATCTAAGGCTCTTTCTTTCATAGGGATTATGATTTGAATGTTTCAATACAGTATGTGGTTTTATGTTAGGACATCATTTATTATTGGGATTGATTATGATTATGATTTCAATGATGAATTATTATAATCTACCTCTCAATAAACTCATGTTTTTTACTATCCCTTGGATATTTCATGAAAATACATGTTTTATATTCCTTTTTCTCTCTATATGTACTAAATGTATAGAATTAATGTCTTTATGAAAACTCATATTCATTAATACATTTGTTCAAAAAAACATTTTATTACCAATATGTGTTATCTATTTTTTTAAAAAAATTTATTTTCTTAAACTGTAATTATTTTTTAATGTTAGTTTAACCCATTTTTTAATTATTAGAAAATTGTGTAATTTTAATAATTTTTTTTGGGAAAGGTATTTTTGGACTTTTTCAAAACAAATTTAAAATGAATTATTTCTATTAACTTAAATGGATTGAATAAAATATCTCGATGTTATCATCTCTTAATAGTGTAAATATTCCTTTATAAGTTCCTAAATAATTTTTTTAAATAAAATTATTTTTAATGTTTTATTTTAATTGTTTTTGAATAATTATTTTTAAGTTGGAAAATAAATTTTCATCTTGATTTATATAATGAAGTTATAATAGTACATATATTCATCAATGATAAAAACCCCTGATTTAAATTATGCTTTACTGGGGATATGATCCAAAGAAACAAATAATATTTGTTCAGGATATGGTTTGTGTTTAAAATGAAGATATTATTGAGAAACACATTAATTTTTTATGTGTTATTCTATAATTAAAAGAGGAAATTTTAATCAATCATCCTTTTTTCAACATTTTTTTTCGGTGAAATACTTATGATACCCACCTCTATTCAGTGATTCTTATACAATGAATAATTTATGATCTTGTAAAAAACATATTAATGATATTCATTATTTTTCTAGTTGTACCTATATACCCTCTAATGCTATTGGGACAATATAATATCTCATGAGATAACATGACATGAATGGGGGAGTTAATTGAGTTTATTAAAGGAAACATTACACTATGATATACTAGGTAGTAATTTGTGACTACTTTAATGATTTGTGTAGTGAAACCAATACAATTTGGTAATTTTTAGAGTGGACCATGACTACTATTATGTTTTGGTTAGTGAACCCAATCTACTATTATATTAATCATAGTGAACCATGAAAAATTTGATGGTTTGGGGAGAAAACCCAATGCACTCAGATGGTCTTGGATGTGGGATTTGAATTATAATGTAATGAATTTTATGAGTATGTTTATGAAACAATTCCATGTATTACAGTAATGATATTCTCCCATGGATTATCATCTATGATTACATAATTAATTATATCTTTTTTACTACCATTATTTATTCCATTGGTCAATATTAATATATTTGATATGCATGGTATGGATTTAAAATGATAAGATCAAGTTCTCATACATTTATTCTCATGTTATAATTATGTGATCATTAATCTTTCCTTTTTTACCATTATATAGAATCTAAACTCACCTCTTTATTGTGATAAATTTCCCTAGGTAATGAAGAAAGGATTTAGGATTGATATGTCAAAGAAGGATTCTAGCTATGCTGAACATAATAAGAAACTCTTATAAAATATTTTTTTCCAATGTCTCTAAATATAATAAAACTATAAAATTTATGCATGTATCATTGTTTTATTTAATTATTATTTATATAATAACATTGAATATATGGGAAATAAAATTATGGGTCATAATAAATGGCATGAAAGAAATTATTTGTTATTTATTGGATTATATGATAAAACATTAGAGATATCCCTAGTGATAATTCCAGGAATAGGAAAACATCCCAATGTTTTTGTAATGATCACAAATGACTTATGTTAAACCTAAATATTATAAGACTGAAAATAATATGTATTTATTTAGACATATATTATATTATTTTCCAGATTAATTGGTTTTCCAATATTATTATTCTTGCTAACAATTTTATTTTTGGTTTTAGTCAATGGATGGAAACCAATTGGATCTTATTAATGTTAAATGAAATAGATAATTAATTTAGTTTCTTCATATGAAACCAAATCATATAGGATATGGAATGAAAAAAATCATCTCTATGCTTATAAAAAGATCTCATGCAATGAATCATATCAAACATCTTAATGAGAGTAGGAAAAGAGTTCTATTGATTACATAATGAGGCAACGACGAACTAATTTTAGTGGCCCTTCTCATCTCCTAGGTTCTTATAAATGGATCAGTTCCATTAAAAATATATTTTCTATTCTCTTATGTTCTGAGTATGGAAAATACATTTTGGTTGTTTATCACTTGGTTGGTGATGTATATCAATGGTGACATATATTCTAGATTATGAGTAAATACGAAGAAATTAAATCCATGGAGTGGGATAAGTTTAAGATCCATATTTAAAATAAATAATTTCCTCTTATTATTTATATTTCAGATTATAAGTTATTATTAGAGATAAAGAATAAAGTGTATGAATTTTTTGGTATAAATGTGAAAAATTTTACAAGACCTTCCATGTATACTTATGATATTATAATCTTACATGAAATTAAGGATGTCTGATTCTTAAGTGGTATAAACCTAATTATCCAGTGGGTGTTAGTAATATGAGACTTTAATATTTATGATTAAATAATTCAATGTGATGTCATGTTTGATATGGGTATTATTTTTACAAATCATTATCATATCTATAATAAAAATAGGATTATGAAATTCAAATAGAATAATTACAATCTTGGAGATAATAAGATGATATTTTCATAGTGATCAATATGGGGAAGGAAACATGTATGAAATTATATTCATGAAATCGGTAAATGATTCAAATTTGGAATGTAAGGTCATCAATTAATTACAAGTTGAAGTTATGTGAAAAAGATATCTAATGATGTAGATAAATATAAATATCCTAAGAACACAACATCCATATTCTAATGATTCAAATGAAAGGTGTATGAATATTAGGATAACAAGTTCTATCATATGAAGGTTAATGATGATGATTGATGTTAACAAACTCTTAATCATATATACAAAATGAAATATGAAGCGATCATTATTTCATATGAGTTGTATGATAATGATGTGGTGACATGTATACCTTCTATTTACACTATAAATTAAAATTTATTATTAAATTTAGGATCTAACCACTCTTTTATATACAAATAATTATGTAATGGTATCATTGTACCTCCTTAGAGATTATATGTTGTGTTATAAGTAAAAACACATAATGGTATGATGATTACATATCAAGCCTATAATTATTCATGAATTTATATTTGTAAGAATTTTCTTCCGGAAAATATTGTCATTCATCATCTTGTTGAATTTATTATTATCTTTGTCATGGATTAGATTTATGAATAAAAATATCAAATCAATTTTTTGGAAGTTATCCCACATTTAATAATCCATGTCAAACTATGATATTATATTACTGTGACGATACATATAAACATTCAACTAACATTACATTAATTTTATTGTTATTGATTCTTATTCAAATTGGGAGTTTATCATTGATGGTTGACAAGAAATTGAACAACAATTTTATTTCTATTATTTTTTAATTTTGTAATGTTTTTATGAAGAATTGCATAGTCTTCCACCAAATTGTGAAGTTGAGTTCTCAATATAACTCATTTTTAGTTCTTAAATTTTTTTCAAAATTCTATATAGAATCACCCCAATTGAATTATAGGGATTGAAGAACTAAATATAGGTAAATATTAATAAGGATGTAAGTTACCCATGTGTTTCACCACAAGGTGAACTAGTTCATTTTTTTAAGAATATTGATGGATCCTTAAAACATTGTACTAATTATTGAGAACATAATGAGATCACTATTAAGAAAAATTATCCTCTACCATATATTGAGGAATTTTTTTATCAACTGTTTGGAGCTCAATACTTCTTTAAGGATGATGTCAATTCTAGTTATCATCAATTGAGGGTCATGGAAGAGGACATACCAAAGGAAACATTTTATATAAGGTATAGACACTATGAATTTATAATGATTCTATTGGGTCTATACAATACCCCCAATATCTTTATCGATTTAAATAATAGAGTATTTTGAGATCGCATTGATTTATTTATTTTATTATTCAGGGAGGATATTCTTATATATTTCACATTAAATTAGGATCATTAATATTATTTGATGATTTTTATGAATACCCAGAGGATGGAGAATCATTATAAAAAAATTACTAATTGTTATTTTCAAGATCATAATGTTTCATTTTGGTGCCGTATAATATCATGTGTGGCTATATGAGTATATCATTCAAAGGGATAGGTTTTAAATTTTTTTCCTAGACCAACTAATATGATTGAGATGCATCGTTTTCATGGGTTTTATAGGATAATAATAGTACTTTGTTGTATGAAATTTCACTTAACTATCTATTCCATACTCCATGTTAACTAAAAGGGTATAGAATCTATTTTGAATAAATTAATATAAAAAATGTTTCATGGACATAAAGATATGGTTAGTTAGTGTAAATGTTCTTTCTTTAAAATATTGTATTGTAGATTTTTAAACTATGGTGATGAATCAAATAAAGGATTAGGATGTTTTCTCAGGTAGGATGATATGATGAAATCTTATTCCTCACCCCAATTGATGGGTCATGAAAAAATTTACTCCACACGTGATTGGGAGTTAATGGTAGTAAATTTTGTAATAAAAATATAATGGAATTATATTTTTGGTGAAAGTGTGATATATATACAAATCATAAAAATTTAAATAATATTTTCACTTAAAAAATATTGAATATTCCTATAAGAATATGGTTGTAGATGATTAATGATTACAAATTTTCAATTAATTATCATCTAATGAAAGTGAACAAGGTGGAAGAATCATTCAGTTGAAATAATTATTCAAGGTTATCAATGATGAGGATCACAAATGATCAAATATTTTAAAATTTTCGAGGGATGTATAATGAAATATTTATGAAATTACAGAAATTTCATATTTCTCTAATATTTTTTAACCATATATCCAAATGAATATTAAAGAGGCATTAAAAGTAAGTGTATAATTTTAGAAGATAATGAGAACTGTTACTAATATCAATGATCGATGTGTTGTAATAATATGGTTTAAGAACGGTTTATGTGTTTCTTCCGTACCTAATTTTCTGAAAGAGCTATTGGATGTGGATTATAGTTCCTCATTCCCTATTTATCCATTATGTAAAAGACATATAATTTTTTGGAAGAGTATTTTGGATGAGTCAGCAAAATGAGAGTTATTTTAAAGATTGATTCTTATTGCTTGGAATGTTAGCATGTTTTGTATTTGAGATAGAGCTCTAAGGGAATGCAACTACCATTACCCCTACGATAATGGAAATAGGAATACATCACCGTGTATTTGACCTATAGACAACCCAAGACATCTAATGAAAATAATGATATATGGGTTGAAGTTGATAACCATATAAATTCAGAATAATTTATTTTTATTATATAATATTTCTCTCTAGATCAAATATTAAAAATTTATATTAAAGATGGGGTAAGGCTTCTTTGATTACTACATTCTATTATTTTTGATCGGGATCCGTGGTCAACAAAGATACTTGGTGAAGTATTAAACATGGTCATTATGTAGAGAGGTATTTTAGAAATTTATATCATCCTCAGATAGATAGAAATTTTGATAAAAAAATTTAAATCCTATATGATATGCTGAGATCTTATTCTATGGATTTCAAATGTTGAAGGGATCAACAAATTATTCTAGTTGAGTTTCCTCATTAAAATCACATTCACTTGAGAATTAAAATGTCCCCTAATAGATAATTAAATTGAAAAAATTTCAGAACACCAACATTATGGGTTGATGTTGCAGATAGAATGCTATTAGTACCTACGATAGTTAAGTAAATATCATGGAACATCAAATAAATTCTGTCAGACCTCAAAGATACTGAATGTTGATTGAAATGTGATGCTAAAAATCATTATCATGAACTAGAATTTAATGTTTGAAATAATGTTTTCTATTGAATCTATCCATGGAATATGGTTTTGATATTTTTAAATATGGTAAAACAATTCCCAATGTATATTGGACCCCTTTAAATTTTTGATTGTATATTGGCAGTAGCATATTAGTTCGCTCCTCCACCGAAACCTATCTAAATTCACCACGTGTTCCATGTATCACTCTTGAGTATGTATATACCTAATACATCAATTATAATATACATAGAGGTAATTTTGCTAAATCATAAGAATTATTAAGAATAATAACGAAACAATTCCTAGAATATAATGATTATTTTTTATGTAACATTACTACTCACATGGTGAAATTTCTCAAGGGAAATCAAAAATTAAAATTTGAAACATTTGAAAATGAGGATATAATTAAACTAATATATACAAATTTTATTAAATTATATTGATGAATTATGATGGATAAATTCATTTTAGGGTGGTTATAATCTAGAACCAAATTATTTTGTAACTTTTTCTCAAATGAAATCGATTTCTTCGATAGATTAAGTTACAAAGATCATGGATTACAAACGAACCACACTATATTATAAAAATATTATAAGATAAATTTTGAATATCCATTTCATTGTAATGTATGAGTAAGACAAACTAAATTGTGATATTTTTTCTGGTTATATATGAATAATAAATAATTATTTTTATTAAATATTTTATAACAAAAATAATAAATTCCAATTGAAAATAAAATATTTTCTTTTATGAAATATTTTTACTCATGAAATGTAATTTAAACGCGTAAATTATAGTAGAAAATATTATTGAATGAGTTAAATAAAACATTATATTTATATATTAAATAACTTTATTTACATTAATATGATATTGTTTTAGAATTTGATAGGAATAAAAAATGTTTTATTGTTAAAATAATATTTTTCTAATAGCAATTTTTGTCATTTTTTAGATTTTTTAAGAATAATTTAATCCAATTTTAAGATTTCAACTTGATAAATTGGATTATATATTTTTAATCAAGAGGATAAACATTGTTAAATAATCCCAATTTTGTTTTACGAGATATGAATTATAATCGTGATAACATTTATCACCTTAATAAAGGGTAAATCAGGTTAATATTGATTTAAAATTATTGACAAGGACATAATTTTCTTGGTAATCGGTTATCATATTAAGTAAATATTATACCCTTATCACCTTATTCTATAAATTTTTTTTTTAATATGTACTTGTGTATTAAAATGAACTATATATTATTTAATGAAAATAATATTAATTAATGTGGATCTTTTAGTTTTCAATACCTCTCATGTGACAACTAAAGGAAAAAAATGTTATAAATGAAAATAAATGAATATAATTGGGTTAATTAATTTATTATCAGGATGGAAATTTATTTATAATTTTTATCAATTTTATAATTACTTTAAATGGTAATATTACACTGATGTATTATTTATTCAACTATTATATAAGTATATAAATTATTTTAATAATATTAAAATTAATATAGTTAGAATGAGTTATATTGTTCCAAAAAAATTACCTCTTTATAATATAGATTAATGTTATGTTAAAATAATATATTTAAATTTATAATATATTTAAGACATTTAAATCAAATCAAATGAACAATTGAAAAATTGACACTAATTATATTTAATGTTAAATAATATATTATTAAATGATTTAAAATTTTAAAAAAATATAATGCTCGAATATATGAGATGAATATTGTTTATAAAATCACCCATGTTTTATTTTTTATTTAATTTTGCATTTTGGTAACATCATTACAAATTTATTGTAAAAAATGTTGTAACCTTGGTTATGGAAAAAAACTAACAAAGTGATTAATCAATAAGATTTTGTTTAGAACACCACAAAACACTTCAAATTATATTGGTTAATGGTATAAAATCTCTATTCAACTATATCTTCAATTTTATGGCTATTTTAAAGAATTTATATTGACATTGAATTTTTTATATCTTAATATTTTATGAAATTATAAAAAGGTCCCACACCGCAATTATAAAAGGGAAACTCCTTCAATAATTTATTCCCTCATGTTGATCATTATATATCACCCATAACATATTAAAATCACTTATAAATATCATTATTCACATTATAGGAGTTATTTTATACTAGACTAACCAACCCTAGGATTTTAAGAGGGGATCTGAAGGAGTTATTCTAATTAAGTAGTATTCACCTTTACCGATTTCTTTATTTTAACTAATTATTTTAAATATAATAAATATATTATATTATTGATATAATAATATCTTATTATTATAGAAAATACTGTATTTTTATATGATTATTAACCACCATTTATTATTCCTCTTTCGCTCAAATGGTATCTGAAAGTATCACTTGTGAGTACGTACGACTAACTATCTCAAAATAACTGTACTATTTATTTTCGATCTATGGATTTGATGAATTATTATTATGATGGGTTTTATGTTTATATTATAATTTAAATAGTTACACAATTGAAATAATAATATCAAATCTATCTTATTTCGTTTTAGTTTTTAATAAAATGATAATGTTGCTTGCGTGAATGTGTGCGCTACCACCTTCACGAAGAAATGTGATTCATTTTTTCATTTTTATTTAATTTTATTGTTATAATGATATATATAATGAATATATCATATATATATATATATAATATAATTATTATTTAGGGAAGGTGAATAATTATTTACTTTTCTTTCAACCCATTCATTGAAAAGTGAAAGAAGAATACATGCATATGTATGACCAACCGTCTCCCTGAATACTGAAATTCAGTATTCCATTTCTATATTGTATGAGTGATAATAAATACTTATATAATAGATATATATGATATAATTTTCAGGTATATTATTATTATGTATAATGATAATAAATATAAATTTAGTATATATGAGGCTAAATGGACTTCAAAGCAAGTAGACCTAAAGGTATGAGATTTTCATCTCGCTTTTATTTTTTTAAGATGCGTACTAATTTCACAACAAGATTATATATGTATTTTATATAATGTAAATGAAATTATTATATTATTATTCTTATAAAATACTTTAGGAGTTAAATATACATATATTTTCAATTATTTCATGGAGATTATTATTCTAATGTTACCAAAGTTGTAATGTGTTTTAGGTTACAATCACACTGTTTATCAGGATTATTTGTGATTATGTTTCCAATTATGATTTATTATGATATAACCTTAAATAAACTCATAAATTTTCTTCTCATTTTATTTTTTTAAAATACATATTTTACATTCATTTGCATCACCATAAGTATTCAATATACCATCTATTTTCTATTGAAACAACATTGTCTTCAATATCAATATTTTATAAAATTGGTTATGATAAGTTTTAACTATTATAAAATGATTTTTTGAGTTTTTAACCATCTTTTACTTTTTAAATAATATTTTAAAAAGAAAAATCTTTTCATTTTCTAAAGAAGTTATTTTTCTATTTTTACAAAAATAGCGAAAGAAATATTTTCAGTTAACTTATATGATAAGAAAATAATTTTACACAATCATGAAAACTCAGTACATTAAATATCATATTATATATTTACAATGATATGTGGAACTAAATAGGGTTTCAAAAATATTTTGGATATTTTTTATTTTTCAAAATTTATTTTAAATGTGAAAATGCTATTTTGAGGAGAAATGATTTAATGATCATTTAATGCTATTTATATTCATCAAGGTTAATAAAATGGATATCACCTAATATTTTCTGGTGATATGATCAAATAATACAATTATTATTAATTATACTGATTTTTTATATTTATGTAGATTTTGTTTTGTGAAACAAATTCCATTTGCATAGGTTATGCTTGGATGATAAGATGAAATGCTTATAAAAGCTATTAATTTTTTAGGGGTGATGTTGGAATGAAATTTTTATGGAACCCATTTATTTTTATGATATATAATATGATGATGTTTTTTTTGGTATTATGTCAGAGATGTATGTGATTTTTAAAATATGAATGGTGGGACCTATTTAATACTCCAATTCATTTACTAATTCTATATATCTCTTGAGATAGCTGTAATGGGGTTGGAACCCAATTTGATAATGGAATATATTCACTATGATAATCATGGTAGTGAAACAAAACTACTATGATGGTTTAAGGAGTTAACCAAATCCACAATGATATTATTTTTATTCAACCTTGATCACTATGATGGTTTGGGGAGTGAGCACAATACACTATGATAATCTTTGGAGTGTACCATTACTACTATGATGGTATGGAGAGTGAACCCAATAAACTATGATTATATTAGTAGTGATAATTTTCTATCAAGGAAATAATTTTATATTCTTAGGTTTATGCTTCAATTTCATTTCTTATGTCAATTTTAAGCTCCCATAGCTTATGTTATTTTTTCCATTAATGATCCATGTCTTAAAAAAACCTTGATCTATTCCACAATACAATATTATGATATATGTTATGTATTTAAAATGTTAAGACATTGTTCTCATACTCTTAGGCTCATTTTATTCGCATGATATCATTAATATCCCCCTTGTTTACCTGTAATGAGCATATGGGCCCACTGTTCTTAATTTTTCATTTCCCTGTGTTATGAAGAAATAGATTAGGAATGTTATATCTATGATAGATATTATTTATGGGGACATTAATTAGTGAATATTATAATGAAATTTTATATATATCTATGACTCAAAATATACTAGCCCTATATGATTCTGGAATGGATTGTTATGATATGTAATAAATATTTGTGTTTTAAGATTTATATATCTTTGTATGAAACATATGGGTCGCTATAAACCTTCACTCCCTCTCACGCAATGAAATGCAACCCAAATCAGGAATATGTGTATAGTGCCCCCTCCATGGAAAAAATATTTTAAATATTCATCTAGATTTTCAAACATTAACTAAGCATCATATAATCTGGTTCACTAGCATATAATAATAATAATTAATTACTATTCTTTAGTTATAATTATATTATTTAAAATGAAACATCTCCTTAAACATACTCACCATTCATGTTAATGTTATCTCATGTGTGGGTATATTTTACCTCTAAAATAAATGTTGATATAGAACTCTATTTTGAAATGACAATGGAACGTGGACAACAATAATATTATAATCTAACCAGTAAATCATTAATGGTAAATAGTTTTTTAAATATTTAATTATATACTTAAATTATTATATACGATTCATTTTATTTCAAAAAAATTTCTAAAATAATCTTACTTTTAATTCCTTTTTACATTGCATAATTGAATAACCTATTGTAACACCCTTTGATATTAAAACAATGATCATTTTATTTAGTATCATATTCAACATGCAACACCGAGCTTAAATGAACAATGAAATATTATTAGTTAAATATGAATGTTATAAACTATTTGTTAAATTGGATGGTATGTATTGTATTGAATGCTTTATGTAATATATATTTAAATTTCGAGCTCAATATCAATTTATTGATAATTTTTTAATAATTAGTTAGTCAATTTATTGTAGTGTTCTTTAGAACAACATATTTTATAAAAAATATTATTATTGAAATTTGTGACAAACTGTTATTTTGAATTTCTAAATATTTTATTAAATTTTTTCGAAACTATGATCCTCAAATTTATATCATCATATAAAATTTTTCTTATGGTTAAATGTTTATATTTTCCAGTAAATGATGATTTTTCAGTGAATAGTGAAAAATTTTAATTTATTTAATCTATCATTTCTATTCAATAAATAAATAATTTTAAATGTATAATTATGATTTGAATTTTATTTCCAGTAAAATATGTATTTTTTAGATATAATATTTTAAATTAATTAAATTTAAATTTTCTTTATTATGAATTATTGTAAAAAGTTTATTTTTTGTTTAGAAACACATTTTTTCTGCAAGCTGTATGAAAGTGAATAAAATTTTTCCATTTTCATTTAGTAAAATATCCAATTTTGAGAAATTATAAAAATTATTTTTTATTATATATATATATATAAATATTAATTTAAATTCATATAATGAATAGTACTAAGAATATAGTTATTATAAATAATATTTTTATGAAAATTTGAATATATCTAAAAATTTTCATTCATCTCTTTTCTCGCACCAAATTTATAATTAATTACAAAAAATATTTTTTCCTTAAGAAACCTAACTTTTTGAAACAATAATGTTAAAATTATGTTAAGATTAAATTTTCTTAAATTTCATGAGAAGATTTCTTTTTTGATAAACAGTGACATAGATTGGTTTTTATTTATTACTTCCTCTTCATTTAAATAAAGGTTGAATTTATTATTAAAAGCTTGAAATTTTAACAGTAGAATGAATTATATTATAAGTAATCCAATTTAGTTTATTTTAATTAAATTCATATTGAATTTAGATTGAAAATATATTTAAACAATTTAAAAGTTTCTATTTTGAAAATCATTTCTTGGTCGCATCTGTGGGATTAATTTTAAAATAAAGTATTCAAGTTATGTGAAGGGAATTCTGAAAAGTGTATTCCATATTTTGAATTATAATAATTTATATTTTTTAATAATTTATAATTAAATTTATTTGTTTATAAATTTTTAAAGAAGTAATTTATTTTCACACGGTTAAGATGAAAATGAGTTTACCAAGTGGATAAACAAAACATGTATTGATTAAAAAGGAATAAAAAGATGTATTAAATATATATTTTGACCATTTTTATATCTTATCACATCTATTTCATAATAATTATTATTTATGGTTCCTTTTGGGTGTTATTTATTATTTTCAGCAATTATAGTCGTATCTACTCCCCAATATACACAAAAAACCCCTCTCCTCTCCTATCCATACCATCAAAACCCCTTTATATTGAAAATACCTAAAAATATTACTTTATCACATCAATAGACATAACCTAGATCACATGTTTTTTTTAAAGTGAACCTATAAAGGATGTCAGTGGTTACTTAACGAGTTTGTTGGATGAATAGGTATCATTCTTGAACGAGATATTTTATTTCATTTATTTGTATTCACCCTTCAAATATTATTAAATTTTTTTGACATAATATAAAATTTTCTAAAAAATACAGAATTTATTATGTTAGATTAATAACTAAAATTAATCTCCTCTTCCATAAAATGGGAAATGAAACTATCATTCATGAGTATGGTATACTACCACCTCATAAACTAATGTCATTTTTTTATCATCAACTATCAAAAATTTATGTAATGATTTATTTAAAATATATATATATATATATATGATATTTTCAACATAATTATACTCATTTAATTATGATATCACATATACCTTCTTACATTCCATTATGTTGGGGATACGATAATGTTACTCGTGTTTATGGAAGACTATCACCTCATATAACATTGCGATTCGATTTTCATTAAAATAATAGAATGTTATATAGGTAATGTTAATTAATATATGGATATATATGAAATAATTATGATATTAATGACAATTTTATCATTCTGAAATAAAAATATATCATTTAATTTTAACATTTCCATTCACTGAGAAATGAAAATGCCTTCCATGCGTACGTATGGACTATCATCTCCATGATTCAATGTGATTATTTTTTCCTAATAAAACTATATGGATATTTTTTATAAGTATATTTATTTAAATAATATGTCACTTATAATATTATGGTGAATTTATAAAGATAAAATAATAGTTACATTCTTTTCAAAATGAATGTTTAAAAATGGAAACATTACTCATGCGTAAGCATGACCTTCCATCTCCATGATTTTAATGTAGATACATTTTTATTAGATTATATAATGATATTATTTAAAATTATAATATTTTATTTTTATTATTATGGGGATTATGGAACTATTTCTTCTTTTTCCAAGGTCAACAAACTAAAGCCATTTTGAAATAATGAACTTGACCTCCTTGAATCCTGAAACATGGATGTACATGATCGAGTATTTAAATATGCAATTAAAAAATAAGTAATATAAATGAATTAGTTATAAGGTATTTATCCTATAAATGTTTTTTAATAAATCAAATAACATACATAATATTTTTTCAATGATGTTCAAAGACATATTTGGAATGTCTACATAGAAGGAAAGGCACTTCATCTCAATTTTCCTTTATTGAGGCATATTTTAATGTTACGACCCTCATTTTTTATATAGAACATATAAATAAAAATATACATGTAATATCATGAACCATTCATAATTAAAGTTATTTTGTGTTCCAATATTAATTATTTCAACCAAGGGTATTTGACTTGAATATTTTATGTGGTAATGAATTTGAAAAATCTATTTCATTTCAATGTGTTTTTTTACATCCAAATAGTATTTCCTATTCTAATATAACATCAGTAATAAATTATTATTATATAACTTTTTCCTTCCACATGTTTTTTTGTTCATAAATTTTATACACCCATTCAATTCCTTGATTATTTCTCACTTCAACGATATGGTCATTGAAAGTGTTTCTTGTTTCAAATTGTCTTCTACAGGACATCTATTATGTTATACACCTATCAATTTTTTACAATACGAATCTACTTCCACTTTGATTTCATGTATCCATAATTTTCATAGGTTCATGATATTTAATTTTATGTCTGATGTTATTCTATTGTGGAACTTAAAATTGAATACTTACGAAATTTTAGAAGGATTTATTATACAACACCCATTCTTTTCAGGATTGTTAATGTTGAAGGTTATTTATAAAGAAATTATATAATACTTTATTATTGAGCTACATAAATTTTATTATCTAGTAGTTATGAATCAGGTTCACATATTTCATTTTTATTTCCTTTGTTATTCATCAACTAAATATAATCAATGTTGTTTATATGTGATACTAATCTAGAATTGTTCTTTTAAATAAGGAATCATTCTGTTATATATAATTGATCCGTAAATGGTTTTAAAATTTATAATCTTCTACAAAAATTATTTCCTAAGTATATTTTTCATGATATTAGACCTTGTTTGATAATGTTTTAATAATTATATTTCATAACACTTTTTAATGAATCACTTAGAATCACTTTATAAAATATCTAAAATATTTTTTTATTCTCATTTTTTACCAAATGAATAGATTTTCCCTCCACCATGTCCACACAATATTTTTGAACAAAATTGTTATGTTTTAATGAATATTTTCAATAGAAATTAATTTTTTATGGTTTTAGAATTTTTTATATTTTAAATATGCATTTTCAAAATGGAAAGGATATTTTCGAAATGAAATGTTTCAAATGATCATTCCAAATTATTTTACCATATAAAAAGTACTCATTTGATGATACTTAAATTTAATGTGATATATTCCTAATGATTTTTAAGGAACATTTAATGGTATCTATAATCATGAATATTAAAAACCCTTTATGATATTTATGATTTATTAGAATATGTTAAAATGATAACATACCTATTCGTTGTCAAGATGGTTTATGATTGATTCAAAGATATTGTCTAGCCACCCTTTTAATTTATATAGTTTAATAATTTTTCCAATATTATATTGTTGAATCTATTTAATTTTCATAGTTTTATCATGTTTCAACGATGTTATCATGGATCCCATTTCTTTTTCATTGGTAAATCATGTTTCAATGATATTGTCATCTCACATGATTATTTCATAGGGCATAATCATGTTCCAAAGATAATGTCATTGAACCATTTTCCTTTCCACGGGTCAATCATATTAAAAAATATTTTTAATCAAAATAATTTATTTTTCATTGGTTAATCAAGATTTTATTGGCATATTTTATGTTTTTCAGTTTTATGATGAGATTCATTTTCTATGTATATTATTCATGTTATTTTTTAAGACATTGTTTGCGATGGGTTTTGAACCGTTATAAACAATAGGTGATTCTTATATAGAATACACTATGGAATCCAACATCTAACTACCTTTTATTAGTTATTTTGACCCATTTATTTGAGTATACAATGATTGTATCTTTTTTTGGGTTGTTTATGGTGTTTTTTGGGATTTAATTACAGTATAATAGGGATGTTCATGATTAGTACAATATTTGATAGAAAATAAATCCAGACTGTGAAAATTTTCTAGTATCTCTGATAAGAGATCATAGTTTGAATATGGTTATAAAAACTATATAATCAAATGATTTAACCTAAAAAAGGGTTCACATATTTGGTGTGTGGTTAATTAACCATGAATCCTAACTATATAAGTGTTTTAATGGCTCTAATTAGGGTGCATTGTTAGGTTGGCAGTTAGTACTAACTATGCGACCAAACAAAGGAACCCATGTCATGAGATGTTAATTATATAAAAATATTATTTAAAATCCCAAATCCCCTTAATTATCCCTAAACATACTCCACTCGAACCTAATTAAATCCATTAGATTTTGGGTGGCATCATGAGGTCTTTTTCCTCTTCCAAACACATTTCTTGGAAGATCGATGTGCTAATCAAAGTGGTGATCCTACATCAATGAGGTCTTTTGTCAATGGTTTTTGATATATCTGGTTATTTTGATTAATTATTTAGATAGCTTTTTTATGTAATAGTATATCATTTTTCCATTGATGAATGATGTGGAATTCATTTTCTAGTGTCTTTTTTATCAGCTCAAAATATATCCCTTTCATGACTCGCTGATCAACATCAGTGGTGACACGTCTCATATATATTGGGGGTTGATATTCGATTATCTATATATCATTTTTTTTAATTTTTTACTCTAATTTTTAATTATTTTATAATTTTTAGTATATATATAAACATTTCTTGACATCTAACAAATTTTCTATGAAATGTGTTCATAAATTTACATCTGAAAGCTTCATTGACCCTTTTCTCATTGAAATGAAAATGATATGAATTTAATGGTTATAATCCTATTCAATCTCAATTTTTTTGCAATGTTAAATTTCATGTTTGAATATATTTATTTTCAAGGAACTTTTAATTTTTTATTTTGTTAAATCAAGGGGTTTGGCCCAGATTTGGATTTATAAAGTGATATTATTTTATTTGAATAGAATGAGTTGAACTATTTGATGTTTTATAAATATCATCAAATTCATTAATTTTTGAGATAAATAAGAACCTTAATCTAATTATTTTACATTTTTTCCTAATATGTGTTCTTGGGTTATTTCAAATGAGTGGTTTATTCACACAAAAAGAGGGGGTAATCCTGTATTTTGAAATCTGTTCAATCCTTTTTAAAATTGTAATACTTTATTTTTATAATTTAGATTTTCATTGAAATAAATGATTGTTTTAATGATTTTTTTTCATTATTATGATTATTTGTGATAGAATGGTTGTATTATTTTCTTTTTAAATTATGAATTGAAGAAGTGGTTTTGAATTGAAATTGATGATAATTGACAGCCCGAGTAGAAAATTATTGTAATTATCTTAATTATACATCCATTATTGTATCTTGTTAGATTATTATACTTCCCTTTTTACATTTTTTAAAATGGGATTATTTACATTGAGGGTGTTTGTTGGGGATTATGATATGTGAACTGAATGAATTATTCCATTTTGAAATGTTGAGTGCTTGAGAACATTATTGATATTGATAAGGATCCCCAGTTTGATCCTCATAACATAATTATGTCACTCACCTATTTTGACTAGTAATGGGAACCATGGTAGTTAGATGGAATGAAATACATATATGCTTCATAAATGGACTCACACCCAATATAGTCAATATGTAGAGAAGATGAAATTTTGAGGATATGGTTGTGCTACAACTAAAGTGGTTGAACAAAGAACTAATTTCATTGAGGCCCATGATTTTAGATATAATCCTAAAGATTAGTCCAGATTTTTTATGGTTAGATGATATATGGTGGAATCACTATCGTGCTGTGGTTATACCATGGAAATCTATATATTTGATACACAATACATGATATTGGTCATTATCATTGATTAACACTGGAGTTTCCTTGACTGATTTATTATTTCTTCTAATTGATCTTTTTATAAAGATGTGGAGTCTTGAATCTATTATGTTGACATTTTTACATCTTGGAATTAGGTAAATGTTCTAATTTTTTTAATAGTCATACTATAGTCTATGAAATTATTTTAAAAGAATTTTCAAGGAAGAGTTTTGTTTTTAAAGGGTCCAATGACAGAAATTATAGATTTGGTTTCATAAATGTTTTTTTAAATGAATTAAACACTATTTTAAATCTATTATTTTTAATATATTTATTGTAATATTATTTTATAATATTTTTCTTTCCTAAATGATTAATTATATTGATACTTTTAGGGAATCCAAATGGGCACATTTTCTAACACCATGCGTGTACAATTTTATTGTTTTTAATTATCATGATATTATAGTAGGTGCACAAGCTATCATATTACTTTGTGTGTTTCAGGTATTGTGATCAAAGGAGTATTTCATGGTATATATTGTGTGGTCATGGCGTCCATGGTATGGGTGTCTGATAGATTTGTTTTGTGTCCAATTTTACTGGAATCTATGTATAGTCTAAGATTGAATGTATTGATTTGTTCATTTAATATTTTATACACAGTGTATTTTTATTATTCTAATATCATTTTGGAGAAATCATTCTAACTAGTGATTTATGTATTCCCAGGCGCTTGTATCTAACCCATGGAGATTTGGAACACTCATTAGGTGAGTAGAAAACCTACTCATACATCTATTTAGATTTTTCTATGGGTTGGATTTTTACAAATGCTATCAAAGGAAGTATTGACAAGAAAGAAAAAAAATATTTCTTTGAAATAGTTTTTTTTGTTTTGGTTGAGTCATAGATGAAATGAGATTAAATATATATCAGGGATCAATGGGTAGTTTTTGAATAGGTGCTTTATCACCACCTCTTTTTTATTATATGGGAGTTACCATGGATATGTTCACTTGAGTCTTTATTTTCAGATATTGGGTTTTGAATGAAAAAAATATATTGAATACTAATGATACTAATATTTATTTGGGTAATATCTAATGAGATATAGAACTAGAATCAAAAGATGAATATTGGAACACTATGACTTCATGATCTAGTATAATTTGAGGAATTGATGTGATGTATCTAGAAATATACCATGAAATAGTCGTGTTGTTGGAGTGTGGTTTACCATCCCATATGACAATTCCATTCATAGTTCAAACAAGGTCTTAAAAATGACACCTTATCCATTTTCTACTCAGTGACTTCACTTTTTTGAGG
Source organism: Viscum album (assembly GCA_963277665.1). Classification (NCBI taxonomy): domain Eukaryota; kingdom Viridiplantae; phylum Streptophyta; class Magnoliopsida; order Santalales; family Viscaceae; genus Viscum; species Viscum album. The sequence continues at coordinate 102,921,757 of OY728159.1, forward strand.
ATAGTATAGAGAGTTATGGATGAGGTTTGTTTCATGACCTTCTGTTGGTATTTCATATTTAATATTTATTTATTTTTTCTGAAAACTTTCATATTTGGGTGAATAGTTAAAAATACTATATTTTAACAAAAAACAACTTTTTTAATCAAAATAATTTGTAGTGGAAAATTATACATTTTAATGGTTCGTAATTATAAATAGATTATATTTTTTCCATTTAATCTAATTTTATTCATTGGAAATAATTTCACTTTTGAAATTTAACATAAACAAGTATCAATATTTTTTTATTTATTATTTATTAAAAAAACACATTTTGGTTTAGATAATGAGAATTAATTTTAAATTAATAAATGAAACTTCTATGTTTTGAATTTGGTAAAATAGACTTAATTTTTGAATTTAGAATATCAAAATTAGATTAGGGTGAGTATTTGGAATTTTTCTGAAAACTTTCAATTTTGATGAATAATGAAAAACACTGAGTTATTGGTTAAAAATGAATTTTTATTTAAATAATATTTTATTTTATTTAAATTTATTTTAGGAATATTTAGTTACATAATACCTATATAAGTTCAATATAATTAATTGGAGTAATTTTATAATAAGTTTTGATATATAAATTTTTTTGAACTTTTTACCTTCTTTAGCCACCTCCTATGAAAATTTGCAAATTTGTATAAAACATAATTTTACCATTTATGTGAGATGAATTTCAAAAACCTAAGAAAAATGGTTAACCATAGTAAGTAAAATTAGGTTCAATAAGATGAAAATAATTTTTGGTGAATACTAACTTTGGACTTTTATTTACAACAGTTAAAGGTAAATAGGGTAATTCAAGGAAAAAATAATATTATAATAATACAAAATTACCTTAAAACTTGTCATAACCTCATTATATGAGTCTTGGAAGACCATGGGAATCCTTGGGAGGATTTTGGGACCCCATGGAGCCACTTATTAATGATAATGACACTTTATTTTAATTAACATAAAGTAAAGGCAAAAATGACAAAAACCAATATCTTTTAGTATAATAATTTATAAATGGGGTTATATAAGTCTAATTTTCGTCTTTAAATATTAATTGAAAATAGAGAAATACTTCCCACACTATGGTATTTTTTTATATTTTTTTGACATCAATTAATTTAAATTATTCATGACACAATAATGATGTAGTATTTACGTCATTAATAAATGATTTAAATGAATAAGATTATTAATATTAAAACTACATCCAAAACATGTCCAATTCTTATTAGATGATTTTATTTCGACCATTAGTCAGCTTATCATAGACTGAAATTAGTTTTGGACCATTTGAAACTGAATATCACTATATAATAAAATAAAATTTTCACACTTTCCTAAGGAGCCCCTCCACCCCCTTATAAAAGCACACCACTTATAACACATTACACACAACTGTAAAGCCCCTTAGATCATCCAAAACCTGACCAAATAAGCACTCAGGATCCCTATCTTACAACTATAATTCTTACCATAGGAAGAAGTCACTTCAAAAATTCCTTTTGGTTCAAACAAAAATAAGTTACCCAAATTAAAGGTAATTGTTTCTCTTAAATTATTTTCATTTATTTTGTATTATTTTACTTATCCAACCCCCCTATACTCTTTTTATTCTATTATTTTATGACAAAAACTATATAGTCAATATGCTATGATATTTTTATGAGAAGGGTTATAACTACAGTTACACACACCTCCATCTAATGGGTGAAGAACATATTGTTTCTGTGGTTGGAAAACTAATGCCTCACCAAATGATGGTTGTTCGATTATGTCCTACCGCCACTCATGGTGGAAATTAAGATGGATATGTATTTATATAGTATATATATATTATCTTTATTATTTATTTGTGCTTATTTATTTTCCATTTATATATTACCTTTATGGTTTCCATTATGGGTAAAATGCGTTAATTTCATTTTGAGGAAATGCAGACTACCACCCCCTCAAAGTGATATGACTCGTTAATGACTTATGTGGGACGCATAATGTATGTAGTTAATGATATAATATAGTATATTATACTGTAATTATAGTATACTTATGTATCATTATGTTTTAATTCCATTAAAATACAAAATAGAAATGAAAGTATCGTTCATGCGTACGTACAGCTTACCGTCTCCATGAATGGTGCATTTCATTTCTTATCTTCAAATGTTATATATTGTTATAAATACATATATATACTGGAAATATATGATATATATGAAATTTAAATGAGTAATATCATTCTATAGATAATTTAATTTTGACGACATGGACAATTTATAATTATAACAATTTCATTTTTGACCCAAGTTCCGAACATTGACAAAATGTCTGATATGAACATAAATAATTTACTAATTGTTATAGCAAGGTAATAAGTGATATATAAGGAATAATAAAAATTAAAATATTTTTATTCTAGTAGAAATTAACTTAAGTTTATTATTCAAGAAAACAAGGAACATACCAGTGAGTCAAGTCAGACACGTTGTAAGGGGGTTTTTAACTCACTTTTAATTTTGTGAGATTTCCAATGTTCACCACTTATTTATTTCATGTGGAATATTTTATACTACCATTTGATATATATTATCATGATTCTATTTATATTATAGATTTTTTTTGATTCATTTGGTGGTTATTGACTGTTGTTCATACGACTCGATTGATTACAATGTGGTAATGGTTATTTCCTCAATCTCATTATTATATGATATTGTTCAGGTGTAAGTATTTTCTAGCACATAATTATCATAGATACCCATATTTTATAAAAATTATTTCAAAATAAATCTTTTATTATTTTAGTGGAGGGTATATTTAACCAGATCATCATTTTAAATTCATTAATGATTTATCGTTATAAATCCTTTTAATTAATGTCCATGTTTTCAAAATGATTTTAATAATTTTTTAATATGAACATGAATGTTTTGAAATGACAAATGTTTTAAAATTTTTTGAAGTGTAATGGGAAAATTGATTCAAAAATCCCATTTAAATGACTTGCTTTATAAATTGTGATAATTTTAATAAATATCATGAAAATGGGTATTTCTCTCAAAGCATTTTAGAGATCAATTTCATCTATGTCAACATCCTTTAATGGATTTTAAACTTTTTTGAAGTTGATTTATTATGATCCAATTCTTCCATATTTTATTGAATGTTTTGTTAAATTCTTGAATGTGGATGTGTTATTTTTATACCATTCATGATTTAGAGATAAAGTATTTACATTTCGTATGCTAATTTTAATACAAATGTTTATGTAATATTTCAAGCTTTTCTTATGATGAATGTATTAAACTAGTGTGTTCTGGGTTGGGGACCAGTAACAGTAAGTCCTCCTGGTTGGGGTCTGGTTATTGTAGACCCTTCGAGCTGGTGTCCATTTACTGAGGTTCTCGGGGTTGGAGTCCAGTTATAGAGGATCTCCAGGATGGAGTCCGGTTACAGAGGCTCTCTGAGATTGGGTCCGGTTACATATATCCCATAGGTCCTCGGATGAGGCATTGGCAAAGAAATTAATGTCTCATACTATACATTCACTCATTATGAAATTAGTTATTACATGTGATTTTTCGACTAGTATAATATCCATGTGCATGTTTATATGGTAATGTTTGATTTATTTTTTACCATATTATGGTCAATTTTATGTTTAAATGGTTATTGTTTTATTACAAATCGTGCCTTAAATTTTTATAGCTTCTGCTAAATTATTTACCTTTATTGAGCATCTGATCTCACCCCTTTCATATGTTTTATTTTCCCAGGATATGAAGAAGTTAGTTATGGGTGACTTCCAAGCATAATCTAGGAGTCTTGGATGTTTCTAATGGAATAAATTACTCTTGTTTTTGTTTTCAGGTTTTAATGTTGAACTTCATGTAAGCTATATATTTTCCAATACTGCTAAACTGATTGGTCCTTTGGGACTTGATTCCCTATAATCATTCCAATTATATGTAATAATGCACTGACTCTGGGTAACTGGGGTTGGGGCGTTGCAGTTGGTATTAGAGGAAGTTTAGAAATAACCTCAGAAAATAGATTTAGATAAACTTTGATTAGAGCACATTATCCTAATATAGAATTTGAGTATTAGTATATAAGAACTTCCAAGAATTTTTGTAATGTATAGATTTTATGAGTTTTCCTAGAAAATAAATCTCTATCTTGATACGAGCAGGTAGAGCTGGCTCTGGAATATATGTACCTAGGTGTAAAACCCAAAAACAGCGAATTGAGTTAGACTCGAATGATAACTGGTGCACGTCAATGGGATTTTATGAACTCGTGGTGACGAAACTCCCAGGGGATATGATTAGGATAATTCACATTTTCTTTACAAATAAATATGAAGGATTTACGAGTATATACCTCCTCAATGAAAAAAATATTTATGACTATGGATTATACCCATAAAGCGTTCAATTTACGTTAGGTATTTTACAAGTTTGGAATTATTCATTACAATTCATAAAATGACCTAGTGTATTCCATTTATAGAAATGGAACCCAGTAGAAGGAATGTGAAATCCATCAATATGTATGATCCAAAGAGTAATAAGAATCCTATATTTCATGGTATTAATACAACATTTATAAGAGAAATAGTCTACCATGTATTCTCAACATATGAAGAAATTGTATCATGTGTTAATAAGATACGTAAATAATTATCTGAGTCCTGTGGCTGTAAAGGGGAGAAAGAGAAGAAAAGGATATAGGTGATAAAGTTGGAAAAATGGAAGTGGGAAAAGAATAATTTTTCCATATGTGATAACTGTTGAAAGAATCACATTGGTAGATACTTGAATGGAATGGGAGTTTGTTATACGTGTGGAGAAAAAGGATACCATGTATGTGATTTCAAGGTTAAGAAAAAAGTTTCAAATGTACAATTCTTCATCTACAAGGAGTTGGGACACTACGTGAATCAATGTCCAAATCATCAGAGTATACCCCAAATGCTACTATTGGATAATAATAATGTTATGATACTACAGAAGATGAAGAGGAATGGTTAGATTTCTTACATAGTTGTTAATGTATTGTGTTATTTGAGTATTGTTTTAATGATTTACATGTTATAATAATTATAGTGTATATAAAGACTGTACTGGAGTACTATTTCATTAAGGACATGAGATTGTGTGGACCTATGAAAATGGACTCAATAGTAGGTTAAATTTTTGGAAAATATATTGATGAGAGAATGATAAACCATAATATGGTTCTGATAGTGAGGTAGTGATTTTTAGAAAAATACATGTTTGATTTGGATAAATTATATTGGATATTCTTGACTCCCTTAAAACTGATTAATGATTTTTATATTCAGTCATTGATGGAGTTTATAAAAAAATTGGATTGAAGGAATATATCTAGTATTCTATAAAGAATAATGTAACATGAATGTAACCGATATGTTTTTATGGTAATTCATGATGTTTCAGTTTTTTAAAAGAATACATGATAAAGGTTTTCAAATGTTATTATGTGCATAAAAGGATATCTGTTGTGTTTAACTTCCTTATAAATTTTGGGCTGTGAGTTAAGACTGACGTATTTGGGATATGTATAGTTTGATATTATTTTTGGATTGTCTTTAAAATGTCAATCTAGTGGTCGGGTGACAACCCGCCACGTCCAACAAGGCTATGAGACATGAACACGCCACCAAAGGGTGACAAGGGTTTTCACCCACCACTGGCCTACGTGATGTCCCAGATTGAATAATGTTTTTTTAAAAAGTTCTGGTATATGAATTATGAATTCATTTTTTTAGAACCCTATATGAATATGATAAATATATTTTTTACGTTATATTATCTTTTGGAGGGAAAGATGAATTTATAGAAGAAATTAGTTAATGGATGGAACTCTACATGTCAAGTAGATATTTTTTTCTTCTTTTATTCTATGAAAAATTAATTCTTAATCTTTATGTAAGGGATCTTAAAACTAAAAATGTGTTATCCTAATACCTTATGTTTTGTTTAACCAATGATATTTTAAATCATCATAGATTGATGGAATTGAGGCCCTTTATTATAAAATTGTTTCTGATTGATGACCTCAATCACTCCCTATAAATATTTACATTTTCCCTCCAATTATGTGTCTCTAATTTCAACCATTGTTCTCATAATCTAGATCATAATTTCGTGGTGACTTTTTCATTCCCGTTTTCCTTTTATTATGATTAAATTTTATTAACCCAATTTCTGATGTTAGTTTTCCCACAAAGGTATTTTCTATTTTCTATCTTTTATTTTTGAAAATAATTTCAAATTGATAGGACACAATTTATTGAAAGAGAGAATAATGCAACACCCTAATATTTCATAGTATGTTATTTTTTAAATTAATTCAGTAACTAGCACTACACGCAACACCGAGTTTGGCACACCACGACTTACCAAACTAGTTGTTCAAAAGAAGATATGAATAGTATTAACTAAATTTGGAACTTTATATAATCACTATAATTTTAGAAACTATATTATGAGTTTATTAGACATAATGAAAAAACAAATACATTTTTTTCAGATAAAATCATTATTTTTAAAAAAATGAAATTTTACCACCTTTTAATGGCGAACACAATTTAAATCCAATATTTGAAACTTTTAAATATTCATTTTGAAAAAAACTTCTTCTTTAGAATTGGGACATAAGAATTTAGTTTCAATATTTTTTTGTGTTTTTTTGATAACTTTCATTTTTGGGTGAATAGTTAAAAATACTATATTTTAAATGAAACCAAGTTTTTTAATCAAAATAATTTGTACTGTTAAATTATACATTTTTGTGTTTTGGAATTACAAATATATTATATTTTTACCATTTAATCCAATGTTATTCATCAGAAATAATTTTACTTTGAAATTGAACATAAACACGTACCAATCTTTTGTTAGTTATAATTTCTCAAAAGCATGCCTTTTGGTTTTTCCAATTGGAATTAATATTAAATTAATAAATGCATATTTTATGTTTATAATTTTGTAAAATAGGCTTAATTTTTTCTTTCAGAATATCAAAAATAGCTTAGGGTGAAATTTTGGTATTTTTCTGAAAACATTCAATTTTTTGACGAATAGTGAAGAACATTAAGTTAATGGTTAAAACCAAATTTTTATTTAAATAGTTATTTATTTGGTTTAAATTTATTTTATGTAAAAATAGATACATAATACCTATATATGTTCAAAACAATAATTGGAGTCATTTTATAATAAGTTTAGATATATAAAAATTTTATTGAACTTTTTACCGTCATTACCCACCTCCTAGGAGAATTTACTAATTTGCATAAAACATAATTATACCATTTCTTTGACTTGAATTTCAAAATTTCAAGAGACATAGTTAACCAAAATATGTAAAATTTGGTTCAATAAGATGACAATAATTTTTGGTGATTATTAACTTTTGACTTTTATTTACCACGGTTAAAGGTAAATAGGGCAATTCAAGGTAAAAATGATATTATAATAATACAAAATTACCTTAACACTTGTACTAACCACATTGGATGCATCATGTCCGACCATGGACATCCTTGTGTCGATTTTGGGACCCCATTGACCCACTTATGAATGATAATGACACTTTATATTAGTTAACTTAAAGTAAAGGAAAAAATGACATAAACCAACATCTTTTAGTAAATCAATTTGTACATGGGGTTATATATGTGATCATTTTGAATATAAATAATCATTAGAATTATAAAAATATTTACTAAATTATAATATTATTATATAATTTTTAGACTTCAAATATATCAATTTATTTATGACACAATAATGATGTAGTATTTCACTAATTAATAAATAATATAAATAAATAGGATTATTAATATTAAAAATATATCCCAAACCCATCAAATTGTTATTGTATGATTTTATTTAGAAATTGAGTCTTCTTATATTCTACTTTAATTAGTTTTGGACAATTATAAAACAAATATCACTATATAATAAAATAATATTTTAACACTTTCCTAAAGAGCCTCTCCTTCCCCTTATAAAAGGACACCACTTATAACCCATTCCACACACCTCTCAAGACCCTTGAATCATCCAAACCCCTCCCAAATAATATCAAAAGATCTCTATATCACACCTAGAATCCTTAACTTAAGTAGAAGTCACTTCAAGAATACCTTTTGGTTCAAACTAAAGGAACTTACCCAAATTAAAGGTAATAGTTTCTCTTAAAATATTTTCTTTTATTTTGTTTATTTTTTTTATATAACCCCCCTAAAATCTTTTTATTCCATTATTTTAGGAAAAAATAGTATCCTCAATATAATAGGATTTTTTTATGAGAGGGATTTGAACTACACTTACACACACCTCTATCTAATGGTTGAAAAACATACTGTTTCAGTGGTTGGAAAACTAACACCTCATGAAACGATGATTGTTCGATTATCTCCTACTACCTCTCATGGTGGATATTAAGATGGAACTATATTTATATATGATGTATATAATATGTTTATGTTTTATTTTTTGCTTAATAATTTCCCAATTATATCATACCTTTATGGTTTCAATTATGTGTAAAATGTGATAATTTCATTTGAGGAAGTGGAGAATACTGCCTCCTTAAAGTGATATGAATCGTTAATGAAATATGTGGTATGTATAAAGTATATAGTTAATGATATAATATATGATATTGTACTCGTATTATAATATACCAATTTATCATTATGTTTTAATTCCATTAAAATACAAAATAGAAATGTAATTAGCATTCATGCGTACGTACGGCTTACCGTCTCCATGAACGGTGCATTTCATTTCTTATCTCCAAATGTTATGTAATGTTATAAATTCATATATATTCATGAAATATAATATATATATGAAATCTAAATGAGTAATATCATTCTATAGATAACGTAATTTTCACCACATGGACAATTTATAATTATAACAAGTTCATTTTTTGACTCAAGTTCTGAATATTGACAAAATTTCCGATATGAACTCAAATAATTAAATAATTGTAATAGCAAGTAAATAAGTGATATCAAACTAATAATATGCTTTCAAATATTCTAAATCAAGTAGAAATTAACTTATTTTTTATTATTTAGGAAGAAAAATGTACATACAAGCGAGTCACGTCGGACGCAAGGTAAGGGGTTCCTTATCTCAATTTTAATTCTGTGAGATTTCCACCGTTCACCACTTATTTATTTAATTTGGTGTATTGTGAACTGCCATTTGATATATATTATCATGATTAAATTTATATTCTAGATATTTTGTGATTCATTTGGTGGTTATTGACTATTGTTCATACAACTCGATTGATTACAACGAGGTAAGGGTAATTTCTTGTCAATGTCATTATTATCTGAGATTGTTCATGTGTAAGTATTTTCTAGGACATACTTATAAAAGATACCTGTATCTTATAAAAATGATTTCAAAAGGAATCATTTATGGTTTTATGGGAGGGTCTATTTAACTATATCATAATTTTAAATTTTTTAATGATTTATCTTTCGAAATCATTTTAATTAATATCCATGTGTTTCAAAATGATTTTAATGATTTAATTATATGGACATGAATGTTTTGAAATGAAAATTATTTAAAAAGTTTCAAAGTGTTATTGGACACGTTGATTCAGAATCCTCTTTTAAATGACTACCTTTATAAATGGTTATAATTTTAAACGATTTAATGTAAAAGGGGTATTTCTCTCAATGCATTTTTATGATCATTTAATATATTTCAACATTCTTTATTGGATTTTAAACATGTTTGAAGATGATTTAATATGATAAAAGTCTTCCATATAGTATTGAATATTCTATGATATGCTTGATTCAGGATGTGTTATTTTTATACAATTCATGGTTTATGGATAAAGTATTTACATTTCATATTCTAATTTTAATACAAATATTTCTGTTATATTTCAAACTTTTCTTATGATGAATGTATTGGAATAGTCTGTTCCGGGTTGGGGATCTATAAAAGTAAGCTCTTCGGGTTGGGGTCTAGTTACAGTAGACCCTCCGGGTTAGAGTCTAGTTACAGAGGGTCTCCAGGTTGAAGTGTAGTTAAAGAAGGTCTCTGGGATGGAGTCGGGTTACAGAGGTTGTCCAGGTTTTGGTCTGGTTACAGTTAGCCCACATGTCCTGGAAAGAGGCCTTAACACAGAAATTAAATTCCGGTGCTATAAATTCACTCATTATTAAATTAGTTATTACATGTGATTATTCAACTAGTATAATATACTTATGAATGTTTATATGTTAATGTTTGATTTATTTTTCCCATATTATGTTCATTTTTATGTTTAAAAGGATGTTGTTTTATTACACATCTTGCCTTAAAAGATTATTTCTTCCACTAAATTATTTACCATTTCTGAGCATCTGAGCTCACCCCATTATTATGTTTTATTTTTCTAGGATATGAAGAAGTTAGTTATCAGTGACTTGTAGGAATAATATAGGAGGCTTGGAAGTTTCTATTGCAATAAATTAATATTGTTTTTCTTTTCATGTTGTAATGTTGAACTTCATGTATGTAATATATTTTCCATGACTGCTAAACTGATTGGTCCTTCAGGACTTTATTCCTTGTAATCATGCTAATGTTATGTAATAATGCACCGACTCTGGGTAACTCGGGTCAGGGTATTACAATGGGTATCAGAGGAAGTTTAACAATAACCTTGTGAACTAGATTTAGATAAACTCTTATTAGAGAACATTTCCCTATGATAAAATTTTAGGATTAGTATAGAATAACTTCCTAGATTTTTGGAAATGTAGATATTTTGTGAGTTTTCCAAGAAAATACATCCCTGACTATATAAGAGTAGGTAGAGGTGGCTCTGGCACAGATGTACCTAGGGTTTAAACCCAAAAACATCACTTTTATCTAGACTTGAATGAGAACTAGTGCACGATAACGGGCCTTGTTGTACTCATGGTTATGACACTCCCGGGGGATATATTAAGATACTTCTCATTTTCATTACAAACCATTATGAAGGATTTATGTGTATATACCTAATAAAAGAAAAAATATTTATGATTATGGATTATACTTATAAACTGTTCAAATTATGTTAGGTATTTTACATTTTTGGAATTATTCATTACCATTCATAAAATGACCTAGTGTATTCTATTTTATAGAAATGTTACCTAGTAGAAGGAATGTGAACTCCAAAAATACATATGATACAAAGAGTAAGAAGGATCATATCTCTCACAGTAATAAGGCAACATTTATAAGGGAAATAATCTCCTATGTATTCTCATCATATGAAGAAATAGTATCATGTGTTAATAAGATAATTAAATACTTCTCGAATCCTATTTCTTTGAAGGGTAGCAAGAGATGAAAAGGATGGATGAGAGAAAGATGGATAAATGGAAGAGGGAAAAGATGGATTTTACCATATGTGATAACTATGGAATGAATCACCTAGTTAAGTTCTTGAATAGAATGTGAGCTTGTTATCAGTGTGGAGAAAAAGGACACCAAGTACGTGATTTCAAAGGTAAGAAAAATGTTTCAAATGTACAATGATTCATCTGCAAGGAGTTGGGACAATATGTGAATCAATGTCCAAATCATCAGAGTATATCCCAAATGCCTCTATCGGATAATAATAAAGTTATGTTACTACTAAATAAGAAGAGGACTAAATAGATGTCTTACATTGTTATTAAAGTATTGTGTCATTTGAGTATTGTATTAATGATGTACATGTTATAAGAATTATATAATGTGTAAGGATTATACTTTAGTACTATTTCATTAATGACTTGATATTGTGTGAAACCAAGAAAAGTGACTGAATTGTATGTTAAATTTTTGGAAAATATATGATTGAGAGAAACATAAAGCATAATATGCTTCTGAAACTGAGGTAATGATTTTTGGTATAATATATTATTGATTTGGATAAATTATATTGGATATTCTAGACTACCTTGAAACAGATTAATGATTTTTATATTACATAATTGTTGGAGTTTATAATATTTTTGCATAGAAGGAGATTATCATGTATTCTATAAGGAATAAGGGATCATGACTGTAATCAATAAGGTTTTATGGTAATTCAAGATGTTGTAGTGTTTTAAAAGAATACATGGTGAAGGTGTTCACATGTTATTATGTGGATAAAATGATCTTAATTGTGTTTACCAAATAAATTTTGGACTCTGTGTTTGGACAGAAGTATTTTGGATATGTAAAGTTTGCAATTATTTTTGGATTGTCATAAAAAGGACAACCTGGAGGTCGGGCGGCAACCCATCACGTCCGGTAAGGCTGTGAGACTTGAACCCGCAACAGAAGGGAAACAAGGGCGTATCACCAACCACTGGGACATATGATGTCTTGGATTGAATAATGTATTTTTTTTAAAAAAAATTTTGTAGTTAAATTATAAATTCATTTTTTTGGAATCCTTTTTGAATACGATAAATAGAATATTTTTTAATGTTCTATTATCTTTTAGTGTAAATAATGATTTTGTGGTAGAAATTATTTAAAGATTGAACTGTACTTGTCAAGTATATATTTTTTTCTTCACTTATTATATGAAGAAATTAATTCTTAAACATTAGGTAAGGGATCATAAAACAAAAAATTTGTTATCCAAATACCGTATGTTTTGTTGAACCTATGATATTTTAAATCATCATAGATTGATGGATTTGAGGCACGCAATTCTACAATAGTTTGTGACTAATTACCTCAATAAATCCCTATAAATATTTATGTTTTTCCTCTAATTATGTGTCTCTAATTACCACCAATTTTCTCCTAATCGAGATCATAATTTGGTGGTGACTTTTTCATTCCCTTTTCATCTTATTAAGAAAAAATTTTATTAACAAAATTTTCGATGTGGGTTTTCCCCCAAAGGTATATTTTTTTAGTCATTTTATTTTTGAAAAACAATTTTAAATTGAAAGGATGAAATTTATTGAAGGTGGGAAGAATGTAACACCATAAGATTTCATAGTACATTATTTCTTCAAAGTAATTCAATAACTTATACAACACGCAACATCGATTTCAATTGCACCACGGTTTACCAAAGTAGTAGTTTAAAATAGGATATGAAGATTATTAACAAAATTTTGAACTTTAAATAATCCTTATAATTTTATAATCTATATTATGAGTTTCTTATACATAATGAAAAAAACGAATTCATTTTTTTCAGATAAAAGAATTATTTTAAAAAAAATGCAATTTTACCACCTTTTAGTGGTGAACCCTTTTTAAATCCAATATTTGAATCTTTTATATATTAAATTTGACAAAATTAAACTTCTTCTTTAGAATCGGGACAAAAGAATTTAGTTTCAATAATATTTTGGTTTTTTTCGTTAATATTCAATTTTTTATGAATGGTGAAAAACACTAAGTTATTGGTTAAAACTGACTTTTTATTTAAATAATTATTTATTTTATTTAAATTTATTTTAGGTCAAAATAGATAGATAATACCTATATATGTTCAATATATTTCATTGGAATCAATTTATAATAAGATTAGATATATAAAAATTTTATTGAACTTTTTACTATATTTACCCACCTTTTAGGAGAATTTGAAAATTTGCATAAAAACATTATTTTACCATTCCAGTGAGTTGAATTTCAAAAATCTGAGAAACACAATAAAACAAATTAATTAAAATGCGGTTCTATAAGATGAAAATAAATTTTGGTGAATAGTTACTTTTGACTTTTTATTTACCATGGTTAAAGGTAAATGGGGTAATTCAAGGAAAAAAGAATACTATAATAGTACAAAATTTCCTTAACACTTGTCCTAACCTCATTGGATAAGTCATGGACAAACATGGGAATCCTTGGGCCAATTTTGGGACCCCATGGATCCACTTTTGAAGGATAATGACACTTTATTTTAATTAACTCAAAGTAAAGAAAAAAATGACATAAGCCAATATCTTTTAGTGAATCAATTTTTACATGGGGTTATATAAGTTGCCTTTTTAACTATAAATATTCATATGAAATATAAAAATATTTCCTACATTATCATATTTTTTTATAATTTTTATACCTCAAATAAATTAAATTATTTATGAAACAATAATGATATAGTATTTATCTCATTAATAATTGATTTAAATAAATAAGATTATTAATATTAATACTATATCCAAAACATGTCCAATTCTTGTTAGATGATTTAATTTAGACCATGATTCATCTTATATTTTACATTAATTTGTTTTGGACCATTATAAACCGAATATCACTATATAAAAAAAATAATATTTTCACACTTTCCTAAAGAGAACCACCACCCCCTTATAAAAGGACACCACTTCTATCCCATTCCAAAAACCTCACAAGCCCCTTGGATCATCCAACCCCTTCCCAAATAAGCTCTAATATCCTAATATTATACCTATAAAACCTAACTTAGGCATAGGTCAATACAAAATGTCATTTTGGTTCATACAAAAGGAAGTTACCCAAATTAAAGTTAACATTTTCTCTTAAATTTCATTCATTTATTTTGTTTTATTTTACTTCCCCAACCCCCGTAAACTCTTTTTATTCCATTATTTTATGAAAAAACCATTATCCTCAATATAACAGGATGTTTTATGAGAATTATTTGAAATACACTTACACACACCTCCATCCAAGGGGTGAAAAACATACTGTTTCTATGGTTGGAAAACTAACACCTCATGAAACGATGATTGTTCTATTATATCTTACAACCTTTCATTATGGCCATAAAAATGGAACTGTATTTCTATATGATATATGATATATATAAATATTATGTTTATTATTTCTTTTTTTCTTCTTTATTTTCCATTTATATCATTCCTTTATTGTTTCCATTATGGGAAAAATGTGATAATTTCATTTGAGGAAGTCCGGACTACCTCCCCCTCAATGTGATATGACTTGTTAATGACTTATGAGGGATGTATAAAGTGTTTAGTTTAATATATTTTATATTATATTATACTATAATTATAATATACCTATTTATAATTATGTTTTAATTCCCTAAAAATAGAAAATTGAAATGATAGTAGCGTTCACGCGTAGATACGTCTTACAGTCTCCATGAATGGAGAATTTCATTTCTTATCTCCAAATGTTATTTACTATTATAAATAAATATATATACTCGACATATATGATATATATTAAATCTAAATAAGTAATATCATTCTATAAATAATTAATTTTTTACCACGTTGAAAATTTATAATTATAACAAGTTCCTTTTTAGTCAAGTTCCGAACATCGATAAAATGACCGATATGAACTCAAATAATTAACTAATTTTTATAGAAAGGTAATAAGTGATATAAATGGAATTATAAACATGAATGTATTATTAATAAAGTATAAATTAACCTAATTTAATTATTGAGGAAAAACAAGGAACATACGAGCGAGTCAAGTCGGACACTTGGTAAGATGTTTCTTATGTCACTTATAATTCCGTAGATTTCTAGGGTTCACCACTTATTTATTTCATGTGGTGTATTTTGTATTGACATGTGATATATATTATCATGATTATATTTATATTCATGATATGTTGTGATTCATTTGGTGGTTATTAACTATTGTTCATGCGACTCAATTGATTACAACGAGGTAAGGGTTATTTCTTCAATCTCATTATTATCCGTTATTGTTCATATGTATGTTTTTCTGGGACATACTTATCATAAATACCTATATTTCTAAATCCTTTTAATTAATGTCCATGTTTTCCAAATTATTTTACTGATTTAATTATTTTGGCATGAATGTTTTGATATGAAAATTCTTTCAAAAATCATCAAAGTGGTATGGGACACATTGATTCAAAAATCCATTTTAAATTACTACCTATATAAAATGTGAGAATATTAAATGATTTTATGAAAAAGGATTTTTTTTATAAAAGCATTTTACTGATCATTTTTATCTATGTCAAAAACCTTTAATGGATTTTAATCTTGTTTGAAGTTGATTTACTAGTTTAAATATGAATGTTTATGTTATATTTTAACTTTTTCGTATGATAAATGTATTGGACTAGTATATTTTGGGTTGGGGATCTGTAAAAGTAAGCCCTATGGATTGGGGTCCGGTTATAGTAGACCCTCTGAGTTGGTGTCCGGTTATAGGGGATCTCTAGGTTGGAGTCCGGTTAAAGAGGCTCTCTCGGATAGAGTCTGGGGACATAGGCTCACCGAGATTGGGTCCAGTTACAGTTATCCCATAGGTCCTGGCATGAGGCCATAACACAGAAATTGAACACCAGTACTAGAAATTCCCTCATTATGAAATTAGTTATTACATGTGATCATTCGACTAGTAGCATATCCATGTGCATATTTATATGGTAATTCTTGATTTATTTTTTCTGTATTATGTTCATGTTTATGTTTAAAAGGTTGTTTTTTTATTACACATATTTCCATAAATTTTTTTAGCATTCGCTAAATTATTTACCCTTTCTTTGAATCTGAGTTCACCCCTTTCATATGTTTTGGTTTCCTTGGATTTGAAGAAGTTAGTTATGAGTGACTTACATGCATAATCTAGGAGGCTAGAACTTTTCTAAAGGAATAAATTACTATTGTTTTTCTTTTCATGTTGTAATGTAGAACTTCATGTATGTAATATTTTTTTCCAAGATTGCTAAACTTATTAGTCCTTTGGGACGTGATTCCTTGTAATCATGCCAATGATATGTAATAATGCACCGACTCTGGGAAACTGGGGTCTGGGTGTTAAAATTTCATTAATTAATAAGGTTTTGAAGATAAAATAAATTGGAAAAGAAATATATCATTATATTTATCTAACATTATAAATTAAATGGAAATATTATGAAGGTTACAATAACATGTATGCCTATGGGAATGTCGTGATCTTCAAGGGAAATATATAACTTCACACTCACCTAAAGAGAAACCTATGTCCCTACACCCACATAATCTTTAGGATGTTTTTAGTTTTGTGGACTATCTCATTAGATATTTTACACTAAAACCATTAAAATGATAAATGAATTGGTGATTATAGATATATATTACAGTTAATTGAAACATTCTGAAATGTATGGTATGATAAATATAAGTAGTTTTTTATTCATATTTATTAAAAACTATTTTGAAAATATTTCTTAACATGTGTAAGGATTGAATTTATGGGGAAAATCTATCCTCAATTAAGGGGTTAGGGTCCCATGATTTATTTCATTCAATTTTACTATTTAACATTTTTTATCCCTTCCAATAACCTAGTTTAAAAAACCAAACAACCAAGTAAAATTTTCTCTTGGAGCATCTATTAGTTCATTCTTGACATTAATTATCTCATCTTTATCCCCTATGTTTTTTAATTCAAAAAACATTCTTGACGTGAAACTTGAAAGGCCTCACATATGGCATGTCTCTCTACTTCAATCTATTTCAAGGGAAATAAATGGGGTCATTCATCATGTACAACTGATAATCATTCTGGTGACTAAACTATATTTAAAATATAAGATAATAACAATCCATTGTTCGGTGATACTGATTTGATGAAGAAATAAGTTATATTTGGTATTACATACACATGATTATTATATGTTTTTTTTCATATTTTATTTATAACTTTAAATTTATATAAGACACCATTCATTTAACATATGTGAAATGGAAGTGGATTCATATTCACATTCATTATTATTCATATAAATAAAAAAGATAATTGTTTTATAGATTTATATCTCATAAAATAATTACTATAGATTTAAAACACATACCATTTTTTTCTTTTGAATCATAAATAATCATTTATTTATGGTATATGTATATTTTTTTAGTGAATGGTTTTTTTCACCAGTATATTTCAATTTCATAATTTCACAATTCCAATAAAAAATTATTAATACACAGAGTGTCTAATAAAATAGTTCCGATTATAATCTACCTAAAATGATTTCTCCTCACTTTTACTATTGAATGTATTCCATGATTCTTTGTTTATCTTAAATGAATATATATATATATATATGGTGTGTGTTGGATTACCATCGCATCAGAATACCAAAAACATTTATATTTAAAACATTTCTAAAAGGATCTATGACCAATTCTTGGGACCAAAAAACTATATTTGAATTTATACTCATTTTATATGAAAGAACTCTACAAGGGATAATAAAGATTAAATAAAAAGTTCATTATTTTATTTTTGGTAAAATATGAAACAATATCACAATATAACCCTTATGTTTTCCTTTATTATTTTATTAAATATATTTACAACACAGTTCTATATACCTACATCAATCTACATGTGCATAATAGTAGTAAACTGAATTGTATTAGGATCACATGTGTATGTTTCTAACACTTAATAGGGTGTACAGTGATGGTATATTTTTCAATAATTTAAACATATATCCATTGAAACATCCTTAATTTTTTTTGGATATATTTCTTAATTTATTTTACCTTTAGTCAACATTCATGATAATATAAGATATAAATAAACACCACTGGAAGTCCCATGTTTTTTGATGTGATTAAAATATATTTATAATGACTATATTCATGGTTTATGGTCAATATTTTACCTCTTTCACACTTCTACTTATTATTATCAAAATAGTCATGGTAAATGGTATGTTTTTATACCCATATAAACACTAACAACAAACAGTTCACAAATATTCATCCACATGCATCTCTAAAAAAATAGAAGGCATATATCACCTTTATGTAGATCTGGAATATAATTACAATCTTCTCCTTGAAAAAATATGACATACTTCCTTAAAATAAAATTAGTTTCAAAATATACTATGATCATATTAAGATCTTAAAATAACATATTATTAAAAAATGGAATGAGTCTATTTCTTCTCCAGTCTATATGATTGTTCGATATAATTGATCCCCTCTATTTAAATTCATTATATTTTTTTAGTTAAAATTCAATGTGATCTTCATACAACACATGTTTCATTTAAATTACTCTTTGATACATGAAGTATTCAATCACAAGTCAATTTTGGATTTTCCATATTCATTTGGCATAGAGGATATGAGATACATGTATAATTAGTTCTCTCTATTATATAATTAAATTCCAAAATATTTAGCACGCACACATAGTCATATTAGTATCCTCGTTCAAAGTTTTCTTTTTTCAATATTCATTACACTATATGAATATTTTTCATTGTATTTCCATCATATCCATCAATTAAAACCATTAATACCAAGTGGTTGTTTATTTTTAGTTGAGGTGAAGAATCTAGTAATATTGAAATGGTTCTGGTTATTTTATTGGAATTTGTTATAAAAAATGTGAAAATCTAGGAGGTTTTACCATTCGTGTTTGATGGTAGGAGATGATATAGCCATTTGCAGTTTATACTACATGGTTTCTACCTCTAGTTGAGTATGCTATTGTTAGTTGTGTATTCTATTTCTAGTTGGTTATAATACCACATGTTGGGTATGATTCCATAAGAAGAGTATATTTTCAACAATTATGCATGTTACCACCAGTTTGTTTTTCTAACTTTATTTTTCTATACGGATATTAGTTTGTATTTAAACCACTGGTTGGGTTTTCGGTCGCCATGTGCCACCTATATCCACTACCATTAGTGGCAGGTGATACTTTTACTATTGGGATTTTACTTTTGAGGTTATACTATTTGTATGGGGCTTGTTGATGTGAAATAGTGAAATGTAAGATACACATTCTTGTGGTTTGTATTAGTCAAACCAATCAATGAAAATTTAATTTATTATATAATTATTAAATATCATGGATAATGTTTTTATTATTCCAAAAATGTGTTCTTCAATGAAGATTGAAACAGTGAAGAAAAATATAAAAGTGGAAGATGAAGTTTCAAAAGGGTAGTATTTAAACTATAGAATTTTATCATTTAATTGAGTGAGGACATTAAATTTTCAGATCCATATATCTAATTTACTAAGGAAAACATATACATATCTCTTTGACATAGCCGATTTAGCAAACAAGCTGAATAAAAAATTATATTCATTCATACATGTGATAAAAAAAGATATTTCAATGATGTTGGAAAAACACATTGAAGATTGAAAAATAGATGATATGAACAACATAACTAGAATATAACATAGACAAATGCATGAATGTTTTGTGAAAAAACTAATTTTATAAAAATTTTGGGATAAAATTAATTTCATGAAGGATGTGTAAATCTCAGATGTTTTATACAGAATCTTGATTTGAGAACACATATATTTATATAAGATGTGTAAGATTAATGATTGATAATTTAGATAATTTATAGGAAGATTTGAAATGGAATTAAAAAGAGTTAAAATATTGATAAATCAATTCTTAGTCGAAAAATTTGAATTAGGTGGTCATATCACAATAGATTATTGGGTTTTCCTACTCCAAATATTGAATCATTAACTATGATATTTATGGAATAATAATAATGATGAATTTGTGAATATAACTATGTGATTTAGGTATCAAAGAGTTAGGTGTTGAAAATATTTTAATTTAGGAAAATTGTTAAAAAGAAGTTTCAAGACGATTGAATGAACAAATAGAAGAAAAAATATAAAAAAAATAAACCAGATAAAGATATTTATCATGTGGTATCAGATAGGAAGAGTGCCATGGGAATAAAATGAAAATATTGTAAGCAGTGGTACTAGTATTCTGAAGAAAACATATAAGGAATATCATATGAACATCCATTATAATAAAGAACATTCTAGCACGATTTTTCCATGATTGTGAATCATAATAATCACTTACATTAAAAGGATGTGTGAGTAAATTATAACCGATATTTTGAAAACATATTTAGTTATATTTATGAAGGTTCTTATATTTTTTACAACATATTTTATATATTTTATCCATTCTTGGAGTACATTAATGAATGGAATGTGTGATGAAATTTTAAAATAAAGAGTTACAACGCCTAGAATCATGTTGGTTATATTCCATTCATTTATAAATTTTTTTTAAATATTTTAATTATGTTTGGATATTATGAAATGGAGATTGAATATAGTGTGATTCAAGTGAATCGGAATTCCAAGATCATTGTAACAATATACCATGGATTTTTTTTTTGTTTTATATAGACTCAGATTACTTCCCATCCATACAAGGGACTAGCTATAATTACTGAGCTGTGAAACTTGTTAATAATTATGTTCATGTGGTAGTACCTGTTTGATTTTATTTAGTAATGTCATATATCTCAAACTGATGTTTAATATTTCTTGATAAGAATAAAATACTAAAATAAAATGATCAATAATTCACCCCTCAATCTCTCAAAAGACACGTATATCTAATGTAGTGGTTTAAAATGGTATCATAGGTGTTTCTTTTCATTGAATCTTTTTTTAAGATGGAATGAAAGTAATGCTACCATGTATTTTTATAACTCCACAAACCATAAGGGTTTTCCAATTATATATGTGAAAAAGTTCTTTTTGGATGAAAAAATGTTATTTAATCTTATTTTAATTGGTAATAATGTTATTGAGTTTGATACAAATGGATTCCCTCCCAACTATGAAGATGATTCAATTATAGCTACCAATAAAAAAATTTAGTGAATAGTTGTTGAAAGTGAAATGATATACTCTCCTCAAACTCTGAATTTAAATTTTATAGAGAGAAAAGAATTGTGATGACTAAAGGCATTTGGGTTAAATTGATGTAAAATTATCTTAAATTATGTGATTATATTATTTTTGGGGATGCTCTATGTGGTTGATTGATGCTGTAAGAACAATAATACCTCATGATGAGAATTTATAAGATTCATCCATTGTTAAAAATATCCTCTAAATTAATATTTAAAAATTTGATGCAATTTTTTTTTAGATAATAGAGATCACAAAAATATTTCTCTAGATAATTCATATAATACATTCATCACATAAAAAAGTTAAGTCTGAATACCATTATAAAGAATGATATAGAGTATTTGGAAATATCAATCAAGGATTCTAAAAAAATAAATATAAGAATGATTTAATTCAGGAAAAATGAAGGGGCACTAGCACATTTGATGAGGTTACCTGAAAGTGTGTTTAAATATTTTTATTTTTTCTAATATGTAAAAAATAATCTCAAGAATATGAAAATGGAAGTTACCTATAATGATCATTACCTATGGAGCTATTCAAAATTTTTCTAAATATAGAAAAAAACATAAGAAAAAATAAGATGATGATAATGAAATAATATTTCAAAAAAAATACCTGAATATGAATTCCAAAAATTCAAGGTTCCATTGAAAGGGAAAGGATAATAATTAGTTCAAATAAATGTGTTGAGTAAAAAGTTTTTTTAGTTTTCCATTATTTTTTGAAATCACAAACACTTTTTTGAATACACAATTCCAAACTCTTTTATGTCCAAAGTATTTTTACAGTGTTTTTATAGAAGGCATATAATTTTACCATAAATTTAAACAGTTTTAATTCTCTTTGAAAAAAAAATAATGACCATTATGATTATCATAATTTGTTTAGAAGTGAAGATAATTAGATTGAATGAAACTAGTAACAATTTGATTCATTTTCATAAAATTAATCATAATTACATATATAAGAAAAAACATCATATATAGTTTCTGTATTCTTGAAGTTGATAATTGGTTTTATCATATTGGAATATTTTACACACAAGACTATAAGGGTGTAATATCAAAATGATTTTGTTAATTTTGTTACAATATATGTAACAAAAAATGATGTCGTGTATTCTACTTCCATATAACTAGTTAAGTTCTGTGTGTCCATGTCATTGTGAAAATCATTATGAAAATATCATCGTTGGAGATCAAGGTGACCATTTCAAGGCTTTATTATAAGTACCGATACATTTGAATATTTCGTAGTGCTTGGAGAAACAAACATATAAAGTCACTAAGCCAATTTTTCTATGTTGTGTGAGCTCTGATTTTTGAAAGTATGAACATCTTGTTTTTTGTACTTGTAACCTTCATGAGTTTGTAACTGATTTGTGGAACCAATTTTAAATAATATTAATGGTTTTCAAGTCTAGGTAAATATAGGTTACAATCACTATATAGATAGAGGGATTTTGGGGATAACAAGATAGAACCTAATCATTATAAAGATGAATGTTGTGGATATGCATACATAGTAATTTTGTTCATTGTATAGAAGGGTTTGGGGGATTACAAGAAAAACCAATATTTGCATCGAGGTCTTACCCTGGTATGGGTAAAGTGGACATTCTAGTAAGGATAAAATAAGGGACCTTTATCATAGTTTATTTGATACCCTACTCTTTTGGTTAAAATAATTGTATTCATTTACCTGTTTTATTACAATTAATTTATTTCCACTGCAACTATAATAGAAACTAAAATCCATTTATATTCATCTTTCTCTTTGTATTCTATTTACTATAATAACATTAACCACGACCTAATTGTTTGAAACTTTATAAAATTATTAATATATTGTCACTCAAAATATGATTTTCTATGATTTTTGATAGAATAATTATTATATATTACTCTGATTTATCATAAACATTATGATTTCAATTCGTACTACGCTTACTCTGATTAAATCATTTTATTCCATGAATAAATTTAAATTCTAATTACAACTAATGGATAATATTGGAATCTACTAGGGTACAATATTATTTTCATCAGATATAAATGCCTAATCAAATCATGTTCAAATACATAACAGGTTTTTTGAGTATTATTAATTTGACCTTGTCAAACAATATTTATTTAAAGATGAATGATTAATTTTTTAAAACCTATAATTAACCCCTCCTATTGTATTTTTCAATTTATATATACATTTAATCATACAATTGGTATTATGGCTACGTATCTATTTTGATGGTTCATATATGTGGTATAAGAGGAGGATTCCTCAAATAAAATACTTATTGGTTCTTTTATATATTTACTATTTCATGTTAGTATTTCTTTAAAAACATTATGTTTCTTAACATATGTTACTCTAATGTGTATTGTGGAAAATATTTTTTTCAATATTTTTTTTAAAATATAGTAAGATTAAATCTCAGATCTATAGTAAATATCAATCCTATTAGAGCAAAAATAATTGATAGTAATGATTATGAATTCTAGAGGGATTTAATGAATGCATTAGTGATAAACATATGAGTTTATAATTTTGTTATTCTAATAGGTGATTACAAAATTCTTAACCGTGAAATAAAAACATTTACAAACAATGTAAAGTAAGAACATCAGTTGAATTTCAATGTATAAAATATATTTTTATGTTCTATGAATAGAAACACATATAGTCATATTTTTTCCAATAAATAATATAATATTATTTGTATGAAGTTAGAAATTATTCATTTTGGAACATTAAAAGTGTTTGAATATATAAGAGATATTGTTAGAGTTGATTATGAATAATTTCAATTTCCTTATGTTGAACCACTTGTAAAGGTACAGAAAAACATTTATGACAATTGTTAAGAGTCTACGATTGATGATTGAAAAGTATTAGAAGATTAAATTCTTATTAAAAATATTATTAATATCATGCCCAATGAATGGGAATCAATTAGAACAGTTATCAATGAATCTAGGAAGATTAAAAATCAAACACTTGAGGAATTATTTGGATTCCTTTTACAGTATGATTGATGTCTAAAAATAGATTCCAAGAAAATAAATAAAAAAAATGTGGATTTACTTTTACAATTAATTAAAATTGGATAAATGCTCAAACTCTTATTATGGTATTGAAATAAACCAAGAAAAATGTGATTGTTCAATTTAAATCAAGAGATTATGAACATTCAGAGAATGTGTAAGCAAATATTTCCCAAATAATTTTCAAGATTTTTGTCTAAAACGATTTTCAATATCATTACTTGAAAATTAATAATGAAAGTAATGACAATAATGATTCTGAAGAGTCCTATAAAGACTGTGAGAGAGATGGACACATAAGACTGAATTGTCCAAAGCTCAAATGTAATGATAAAAAAGAAAATAATGTTGATAGAAAAAAATATATTTCTTGTCAAAAGGGATGAATGTTTTGAATGTAAATGATACTTGGTGTTCATTTGGAGGATACTTTATAGATGATTTAATGATAAGAAAAATTCTATATAGGGGAATATCATTCTCTATATCAGAATTCCTTAGGAAAATAATTGCTTTACGACTAAGATACATACATTTGATTTGTTAACTAATATCTATTTAAATGAAAATTATCAAGATGATAAGAATTAAATATCCTTAGATGAATTATTCTATTTATCTAGTGATGAAAATACATTACCTTCTGATGAAGGGGTTTATCATTTGGCCAAAATTTTATAAAATTAAAATTCTAATATGTGTAAAACATTTGATATGGATAATCAAAACATGAAAAATATGATTCAAGATGTAATATTTTAAGAAATTAAATATCATATCTATCAAAATATATTGTTAAATAAAATTTTGAAAAATGTACTATTTTTAAATATTTAGAAAAAATAATTTTTAAAATGAATATTTTTCAAACTAGTTTTGAAAAAATCAATTCCAAAACTAAGATCGATGTGGAAAAAAATGAGATTTAAAAGTATGGAAACAAATTTTTTTCACTAAATAACATTATTATCAATATTTTCTACTGTAAATAATTTTTATAGAAAATGTATAAAAAACTCTTTTCACAGGGTTTTAGATCTGGAAATATATATACCCATAGAAAACCCATTCTTAGTAAATAATTATTTGTTCTTGAAAACCACCCCTTTTGCACAATATTTTAATGTGGAGGACAACTGAAAAAGAATTTGTCCCATAATTAATATCAGATTTATGTTTCCAAAATTCCTATTTTTCAAAACAAAAGTGTATTCCAAACATATTACTTGCAAATAATTCCAGAACTAGGAATATTAGGGTTCCACATGTTAATTGTTTTGTTTTCATGAAAATATGGAGTGTACAAACAACAAGAATACATGGTACTTGGATATAGGGTGTTCTAGAAATATGAATGTACGGAAAAACATATTCAAAAATATTATCAAAATGAAATTTGGAATGGTAATCATCAATGACAATGCTCAAGGAGAAATGATCGGTATAGTAAATATTATTCTTCGTGGAAAAGCATGAATTTAAATTGTTTTATTTGTTAATGTTATTAGAAAAACCTTATAATAATATGCTAATTATGTAATGAAGGTTTTCTTTTGTATTTATGGTATTATAAATGTTTGGTGAAAAATTACAATGATTAATTCATTAATTATTTCCATGAGCATGAGAATGTATACACACTAAGCATAGAAGACCTTAGGAGACATGAAATTCCATTCCATAATGTAATTGAAGATCAATCTTGGTTATGAAATACAGGGTTAAGACACTGTATCCTTATAAAAAAATGTAATTTAACTATAAAATACTTGTAAAGGATTTATTAGAGCTTAGATTTGATTCTCTATATGGTTGTGACCCCTGTCAAAAAAGTAATCAACATAAGTAATGTTTTAAATATATTAGTGAGGTATCACCATATAAGTATTTGTATTTGGTGTACATGGTTTTATTAGGTCCCATAAAAACTAGGAGTATTGGAGGAAAGTACTATTTATTTTTTTAGTTGATGATTACAGTAGATATTAAATGGTATATTTTTGAGCAAAAAATTCTGAATGATTTTTTATTTTTAGAACATTTGTTACCATTGTTAAAAATTTGAAACACCTTCCCTTCATAACAATTCAAATTAATAATGGTGGAGAATTTGTAAACTTTGATTTTGATTTTTTTTTAATAAAAAGTGAATTATGCATAATTTTTTAGCTTCTAGAACTCGTCATTAAAATGGTGTGGCTGAAAGAAGAAATTATATTCATCAAGAAATAAACAAAATCCATGGTGAGTGGTTAATAAGATTATAATAATTTTTTGTTTGTAGATATGAGTATATCCCTCTGTACTATAACATCTTTTTTAATTATACCCCATATTAACAAAACTCTTTATGTGCTATAGAAGTGAAAAAATCTAAAGATTCATACTTTATAGTATTTAGAGGAAAAGTATTCATTCTTAATGTTACAGAAAATTTACAAAAAATTCATCCAAATATGATTAATATTTATTCCTATATTACTTAACTAGTTATATAGAATATTGAGTTTTTAATAAAAATTATTGTTTTGTGGAGAAAACAATACATGATAAATTTATTGAAACTAATCCTTTTGATTTTAAACAAACCCAAACGACATCCTCAAAAGTGTTTTAGAAAAACCAATCCCAACTAATTAATAGAATATTCTTCTAATAAGGAAAATACGCTATTATAGAATCACATTTTCTGTTTGTTGTTTTATCCTTTTAACGTCTGTTTTGTGGCGACGTCTTTGCGAGTGAGGTTATAATTATGTTTTTTAAAACAATTTTCAAATAAATGACATTAAAAATGTTTTTTACTTTTCAATTTTCTTTTTAAAAAACCAGCATGAAATACCATCCATTTTATAAAAAAACGTAAAAATATCTATTTATGTCTCTTTATAAAAAACTTATGATAAATTTCATTTTTTACGTTGGGTTTTATCATAACAAAGTTAAAAGTAAATTTCAACTTTGATTTTTAAAAACCGATGTCAAAAATTTATACCCTCTTCTTAATAATTTCCTAAGATTCTATTTTCTATTTTTTAGATCTCAAATGGTGTAACAGATCAAAATTTATGACCACCAAAAGTTTGATATATTTTTTCGAGGAAATATTGAATTAACCGACCAAAGAATTGTCTTGGAAGAAATTTTAGAATCCGAAGGTTGAATTTTATATTTTCCATTATAATAACCATAATTCTTCCTTATAATAATATAATAATCATTAAATTATATATCAATAATGAAAACTAATCATAAAAAATATAAATCAATGAAATATAATTACAAATACCTTGACAAGATCATAGAAATGAGAAATAGTGTGTTCAGGTTGAAGATCACATGATTCAAGTAAGTGTGACAATGATGGATGAATTATTTGATCATTAAATTATGACATGTGAATAATTAAAATATATAAATTAGATTGAAAATTAAAAGGTAATATTCAATATTTTAGGTGGAAATTTAAAATTTCGATGTTGTGCTGTAAAAAAATAAATCTTCCACATTAGTTGGACACTAAAATTTTATTTCATGTCAGTTTTATGATAACCATTATGAAAATATATTAAAATTTCCACTGATTTATCACATTGGTTATATAATATCCAACATGAAAAAATAATTTTCATGACTTATTCACATTTATTATAATTAACTGACATGATTGTTTATTTGAAAACTGATATGAAAAATGATTATAAATATGTTGTTGATTTTACAAGCATTTATTTCGCAAGTCTCGTAGATCAAATGGTGTTACGGATCAAAATTTATGGCCTTTGGAAATTTTCATTTTATAAGACTTAATTTAGGTGTAATCAACTTCTAATTTCCATAACGTTTGATCTGTAACCCTATTTCAGCTTCGGGACATATCAAATTGAAGATTAGGAAATGAACCACATGTTTGTAAACAGTTTTTATATAGGTTTTATGATATAGAATGTGAAAAATTAATTTTAATGTTGGATATTAAATAAACAATGTGAAAAAATATTTCACATCGGTTATTTAGAACGAATGTAAAAATGTACTAAAAATTAATTTTTATGTTGGTTATTATATAACCAATGTAAAAAATTAGTATAAATGAATTTTTAGAGATATTCACATCAGTTATAAACACCTATGTGAAAATGGAGATATTAAAAATAGATTTTGAAATAGAGATACTGAGAAAATTGTTTTTAAGGTATTTATAAGAGAAGACTCTCTAACTTATGTTGATGAACTGACCTTACAAAACCCAACTCAGTTATTTTATATTAATCATCCTAATGAGAGTATTATTGATCATATTAATGAAAGAGTTAGGATGAGATGTTCATAGATAAATGAAATATAACATCTTGATTTTTTATCAAAATTTAAACCAAAAAATCTTAATTAGTATTTAGGTGATGAGGAATTGATAAAAGAAATTCATGTTGAGATAAATGAATTCAGAAGGAATAATGTATGGACCTTCCTTAAAAAACCTAAATAAACATCAGTAAATGGAGTAAAATGGGATCTTAGAAACGAATGCAATGATAATGGAACTGTAATTATAAAAAAATCATTAATTTTTGAAAATAGGTTATAATAAACAAGAGGGAATATATTTTTAATAAACTTATACACCCAAAGCTAGAATTGAATATTTTCTTATTCTATTATAATTTGAATAATCCTTGACATTTAAAGTTTTTAAAATTGATAAATAAGTGTTATATTAATTATATATATGTACAGGTGGATGTTTATGTTTTAAAAACCTCGGTTTTAATGATTTAATACATCCTGAATAAATTTATAAACATAATAAATATTTATATGGACTTAATCAAGACCCTAGATCTTGGTATGATATATTAATATGTTTGTTTTCTACAAAAAGAGTATGTTCAGGGAACTATGGATTAAACTATTTTTATACTGAAAGTAATCAAAAATAGTATGATTGTTCAAATTTATGTTTAAGACATTATATTTGTATCAAATCCACAATCCTTTATAGATTCCTTTGACAATATTTAGAAATGTGATTTTAAAATGAGTATGATGGGTGTGTTAACATTTTTTCTTGGTTTTCAAATTTTTCAAAAACCATAAGGCACTTATAAATCTCTAAATATGTTTATAGAATAATGCAATAAAAATTATGGATACAACAATACTAAAATTACTATTACTCCAATTTGTACCTCAAATACACATGATATTGATGAAGATGGGAAACCGTTTGATCAGAAAATTTTCACAAGTATTAATAGGAAGCTAAGTATACATAAATTATAGTCACCCATTGTTATTTTTTTTGTATTCTACTTTGGAAGGTATCAAGAAAATCAAAATGAATCCCATTTGAATTCAGTTCAACAAATTTTTTGTTATCTAATTTGAACAAGAGATTTATGAATTTTCTATTCATATGAATGTTAATTTTAAATAATTTTTTTTTCAAACTCTGAATATGGTGGTTCTTTAGTGGATAGTAAAGTATTTCTGGAAAATTTCATTTCATAGAAAGTTTATTAATTTCTTGGTCCTATAAGTAATAACAATTAGTAGCACATTCCACTGATGAAGCCAAATATGTGGATGGA
This sequence comes from Viscum album, assembly GCA_963277665.1. NCBI lineage: Eukaryota > Viridiplantae > Streptophyta > Magnoliopsida > Santalales > Viscaceae > Viscum > Viscum album. The sequence goes on from OY728159.1 coordinate 102,952,137, forward strand.
AGTTGTTGTGATCAAGTGTTGTGGATACAAAATACATTCAGTAACAATAGTGTGAGTTTTTAAAAAACTAAAATACTTTTTGATAACACAAATTTCATTACCCTTGGTAAAAACCTAACACATAAATATCCAACAAAACACATGGATAATAGAAATCTCTATCTTAGAGATCACACACAAATATGACATATCATTTTTGAATTCATCAAAAGACAGGAAAAACTTACTGATATTTTTTAATAACTATTACCTTCTTATAGATTTGAATACATTAATAAAAATATAGGAATGATACCATAAAGTAATCATTCATATCTACTAAATTTTTAAACCATATCCTTATTTAATGTCACTCTATTTCACAGTGAGAGTACATATGAATGTTTTTCTAAAAAACTGTTAGTCCATCAATGTTTACATTTTAAAAATATATTCATAAAAAGTCTTCCTTACATGAGTTTGTTTAAAATAGAATTTATTATTTCAAAGTTGGATGTTTTTTCTAATTTGAATGTTTTCATAAATAATATTATATTTGGATTTAAAAAAATAATCGAATTCAGTTTTTCAATCATATTTGGTGAAAAATGTAATACCCAATTTTAAAATAAAATATTTTAATGTTTTATTTTCAATATTTTTATAATCGAAAAAATATCGAAATAATTTTTCTTTTTCAGATATCATAATTTATTTTTCTGCAAAATAGAAGAATATATAATCATATCTATATTTTTACTCTAAAACGTATTCTTCTTTCTTTTAACATTAACACTATTTTATTTTATTTTATTTCATTATTATTTGGTCTTATTTAATTTTTAATGTTTTTATTTTCCAATCGTATTCACTCAATACAATATTGAATTTTTATATAACCTTATTTATTTTTAATGAAACTTTTAACTAGATATTCTCTACACCATTTGATCAAATAAATTGATTATCATTCATTAGATCAGCTAGGAAGCTAAAAAGTTGCTCAATTTCTCTTAAAAAAGGGGACCCACAATGGGTCCCACATCAATTCCCACACCTGTTTTCTTTATTTTTAAACTGATAAGCACAGTCATGTTTAAGACTACAGGTTTAATTATTTTCATATTTAATTCTTCCATATCCATACCAAATATTATGGATCCTATAATGAATTAAAAATGAGGTTATTTTTTTTATGAAATGTTAGTTTTTATATATATTTTTAACATGTATGATGCATCATTAAGAAGAATGATTCAATTTTAATGATAGGAATACTTATCCATAGAACAGTTAGATCCAAATTAAAACTTTTTTCATTTGGATTTAGCTCATGATTTTTGTGACTCCGTTATGTATTACATTAAGGTTGTAAAGGATATGTTTTTTTCTTCTTTATGAAATACTCTTGAGATTTATCCTAAAGTTGCTGCTGGTTTTCATAGTGCTTCAGATGAAGGGGATCTGGTTTTCCCATCTCATAAGTTACCATATTCTAAGTGTACATTTGTATAGGTAAATATAGAAATATATTTCATCAAAATAGATAAAGATCCATGAAAATTCACTCATCTTATCCCTGATCATTGAGTGTTAGATATTCTTATTCAAAGAAAGGGTGATAAATATACCATTAATGTATCTGGTGTTTTCATTTTAAATTAGATTTTCAACATGAGAATGATCAATCTTTCTGATTTATTATTTATAGTATTAAAAATTTTATTTTTAATGCAATCATGTTTCATATTATATTGTTTCCCAGAATGATTAGTAATATGATTGAAAAGAGCCTAAGACATTTCAATATCATAATCAAACTTGAACCAGTTATGGAAAGGATTTTCTTTATCAGTTTTGTTACAATCAGAAGGATGAAATTGGTTTTTGATCTATAATCATTAATATTTTTGAATAACTCTCATATATATTTATCGAATAAATAACCTTATCCAATAAATAAAATAGAGAAAATTATTTGGAGTAGAAATGAATATTTTTTTAATATTCAAAAAGAAAATTAGAAAAGGGATTACAAGATTAAGTAGCTACCGAATAGAGAAAGAATAAATCTAAAAGAAATGGGGGAGAGGCTAAATTCATTATTTTCCCAGATGAAGCACTTGAATTAAGAATAAAATGATATAATACATTATAAAAAATGGAAAAAAGAAAATAAGATAATGGAGAAATATAAATGTGGAACTCTTGTTGAAAATTTGATGAAATTTATTATGGATGCTTCAATAAGGATCATTTTACTAATACCATATACTTGTATAAGATGACATGAAATAGAAACTGTTCATAATGATTTCACTTCAATCAAATATAAAGAGGAAGAAGTTTTTTTTGATAAAGAATTAATTTTTATTGGGAAATATGATATCTGATAGAGTATCAACTTTGATATTATTTTCTTAATGATATGGTGAAATGTATGTTATGTATTAGAGAATAAAGTATCATCAAAAGATAGAATATTATGATGTATTAGATGATCAAAAAATTAAATAATATTAAGAATAAAATGAAGAATATTTATTAGAAGGAGAATATAAAGAAGAATATCATGAAATCCAAGAGAAAACAAATTCAAAATAAAAGGGTAAGGAATATTAATCTGATAAACTATATTTGAGGACTTCTCAGGGATCATCAAAAAAGTTATCTTCACTGGGAAATCATAAAGAGAATTCTGACAGTGAGGAGAATTAAAGTGTCCATTGATTCATGCAAATATATCTTCATCCAAGAAGGATGAATGGAATCATGAAAAAAGGAATAAGAAATTAAAAAGGGTTTTGTTTTAGAAATTAATATTTTAGATTGGAAGAAATATTCAGATTTAAAGAATGAAAAAAATAATGTGACATGGGAAGATATTGGATGTAGTTACATAAAAATTCAATCTGAAATAGAATTATTGAATTCAATCTCTCTTTAGGGACTTGATTGAATTTATGATACATTAAACAAATTGGATAATTAAATTCTATATTTTCCATGGTTTGAAACAATGATCAATATGGTTGTTGAGAACCAATATTAAGATTCAAATTCAGTGAAATACATAACAAATATGTTGATATTATTAGTGATACATTTGAAGTAATTAGAAAATGTCTTCAATATGATATGAAGTGTTGTAATAATATCATTAAATGGTATCATGGTATCGATAAAGACATTAAAATTCATGATGAAAATTATACATAATTAATGATGTCTCTTAATAAAACTAATATTTCCTTCTATAGTGACACTAGAGATATGGAGAATAGGGTTAAATATCTTGAAACATTAAAAATAAATTTTGAAATGAAGAATAAATATATCTAATACTTACCATAGAAATTTATCTATTTTAACAAATATAGTTCTAGATTAAAAGTATATCAGGAATAAATTATCGCTTTGATAAATTGTTATTGTGTTTTCTTTGAAAGAATCAAAGTCCATAAAGATCAGAAAAACATTTTGAAGAAATGTATCAATAATTAGAAGAAAAGGTGAAACAAAATGATGAATGAATTCAATTCTAAGAGGAATTATTTAAGAGTCATGAAAATAAAAACAATTATGAAGAGTAACTCATGGAAACAGTCAAATAAGAAAGAAATTAATTCAAAAATATGAAATCAATTTTCAGATCATTGATGCCACTGATGAAAGATTTAGTTTATTAGAAACACTTTTTGAATTATTTTTTTGAAATCTCAATGAATGAATTCTTCATCAATATTATATTTTATTTATTATATTAAAATTTATGTGGTTAAATGTTCATTCAATTTTTTTGATGATATTGTTCATTATTTTTTCACATAGATTTTTCCCCAATCCTTTTCACTTACTAAAAATAATTTTCACTATTCCATTTTGAAAATCACAATGGGGTAAGATTTATTTAATGTAGGATAATTCTAATTTAAGGGGTTATAATCTATGAAAGTGGGAGAATAAATTCTTAAAATACAATAAGATCCTTAAAGTATTTATTATCCTTAGGGGATATTAGTCATATTCACTAATCTATTAAAAAGTGTTATAAACTCAAAGGAAGATAAGTATTATTTTTTATTTCTAAATACAATTTATTAAAAAAGAGTAATAAAAATATGCTTTTATAAATTTTTCCTGTTTATTTCTTGTGGTTCATGATTTCTAAAAAGGGGGAGATTGTTGATCAAATGTTCTTTTTTTTACTTTGATATTCCTTTTTTTTGGAAATCACATACTCTTTTATAAATACATAATACAAAACTATTTTATTTCAAAATTATTTTTAAAACGGTTTTACAGAAAAAATTACATTTACCATAACATAAAATAGATTAAACGTATTCTAGAAAAAAAAATATTTACCATTATACCTATTGTAATCATCCTAGAACTGATAATAATTGGATTGACTAAAACCAATAATAATCTAATTAATTTCTAGAAAATTAATCACAATGAAGTATATAAGGAAATCCATTGCGTTGAATTTTTTTAATCATGATTAGGAAATACTATTTTATCATATTGGAATATTTATCTCATAATAATATAATGGTGTATTTTCCAAACAAAATCATTAATTCTCTTACAATACGTGTAAATCAAAATGATTTCATGCATTATTTTATAATATGACCATTTTAGTGAAAGGTGTCATGGCCTTTATGAAAATCACTGAGAAAATATGCCAGTTCGAGATCAAGAAGATCATTGAAATCCTTTCCTATAAATACCCAGTCAGGTAAAGAATTCATTGTGTTTTGATAATCACAAATTTAGAGACACTATACTATGGTCTCTATTGTTCTATAGATCTTATGTTTACAAGAGAAAATAGCTTTTTCTTTATACTTACAACCTTATCATGATTGAAACAAATATGTGCTAGCAATTTTGAATTTCATTGAGGGCTTCTGAGGCTAGGAAGACAGAGTTCCTATCATTATATTGATTATGGGATTATAGGGATAAGAAGACATAATCTGATAATCTAATCATGTTCTATATGGGATTGGTAGATAGACAAAATCTGATCATCATATTGTGGTCTTGTGGGGATAAAAAGATAGGTCGATCTACATTGCAAGGGAATAACCTGATAAGGGTACAATATACTTTTAGGTAAGTATTAATCAAAGGACCTTTATTCTAGGTTATTGAATACAATTCTCTTTAGTTTAGAATACTTTTATTCATTTAAATGTCTAATGAAGTGTATTTTATTTCTGCTATAATTATAATAGAATGTGAGAAATTTTTATGTTCATCATTATAATTGTATTATGTTAATCATAATAAATTTAAATATGATACAATAATTTTTCAATGTAGTAATTTTTGAATAAGTTTTCACTTTGAATTCGATTCTTTATTCTTTTTGATAGATTCAATATTTTGAATTAATTTGATTTATTGTGACTATTTTGATTATGATTCTTACCATGCATTCAGTAATTAAATAATTTTTTGTATGAATATGATTTAATTTTAATTACGAAGAGTGGATTACATCAGAATATACATTATTACAATATTTTTTCATCAGATCTAATGGCCCAATCCTATCACTATTTAAATACATACGAGGTTTTGAGAATATAATATGTTTAACCATGTGAAGCTATGTTTCCTTTATGATTAAAAATTACAGTTTTAAGCTTCAAATTCACCCCACTATTGTATTTCCCTATCAACAGATACATTTTGATTCAACCATTAGGATTAGAGGGAATTATCTATTTTACTGATACAAATAAAGTGTGGTAATGTTTTTTCTAAATATGAGGAATATGGTTATAGTGATGAAGAAGCTAAAAAATAATAGGATAATGCTACAAAAAAATTATCATTGAACAAGTGAATGATTAAAAATTCACCAGTAATGAAATAATTATCTATAAAGAATTACGAGAAGATAAAGGGGATTAGTTGGATTATTTTATAAAGACATAGGTGATAGAATGTCTTGAAAAACATTATAATACTTGAGAAGGAGAACACAAAATTAAGGATAACGAAACATTCCGCCAAATATTAAATAATATTTTCATGGGGATAATTCCACCTTACCAATACATGATTATTATTTTTAAATATTTATTGATGAATGAAAAAAACACAATGTCAATATTGAATAAAATATGTAGTTAAAGGATGAATATATAAAACATATAAAAAATATTTTAATATCATAAAGAAATTAAGAACCTAAAATGTTAAGTTAAAAATGTATTTGTATGATCTAAAATCATATAAATCCAATGTATAAAAAAATTATACCCAAAGTTAATAATTATAATGGATATGTTTTAATAAATATGAATCATCTAAGACCATATATGTATCCAAAACATGAAACATTAAAAACTGTATAGTTTTTTTGGATGTGATGACAGAACCAAATGATTCCACTACTAGAGACACTATGTATGACAAGAATAAATCAAATATAAACAAGAATATTCTATGATGTAATCAAAACATTGATATGAAATAGAGATAAAATGCGGATTAATAAAGAGGATGAAATAGAAGGATCACAACCCAAGAATTTATGAATTACACAATAGTAAATATGATATATATGGTGAATTATGCTATTTTTGAGAATTTTTGAATCTGTTGAAAGTATAATAGTTCAATAATAAACAAAAATAATAATCTAGAATGAAATAAAGGAAATGTTTTATGTGGATTCAACTTACTCAATAAATACAATATGAGGCAACCTTCCAGAAGATAGATAATCCAACCCATTTAGACTACTTGTGAAATATGTGATTATCAAGGACGTCATGGAAATGTTTTTATTATCATGATTTTGGTACAATAACTTTTATACAATAAATATCAAAATTATTATGGGTAGTGCGAAGAAGAACATGAAATAAGATTATTTTTCAAAATAACTCAAAAATCTAAAAAATAAGAATAACATAGAAATTGCATAGTGGGTGTTCATTTTTTATGACTGGATATTTAATGTTGTTGTAGAATGTAAAATATTACAATGAAGGTACTTTTACAATGTTAATGATAAGTCACTTCTAATATAAGGCATATTAACTACAATCATTGTGGACGAAATGTTAAATTATTAAAGATACTTATTTGTTAATGAGTTGAAATAAAATATTTTGGGTGGTTCAAACCATTTTATTAATTTTAATAGTTTTACAATAAGAATAAATAGTTTTAATGTCAAAATATTGAATATGTGAATGCTTTACATGAGGGAATAAAACAAAGAAAAAAATATTTTATATAGGTGATGCGTAAAGTTCGTGATATCTGATCATGAGGAATAAAAAACATCATTGGAATGAAATTATAGAGAATATGTGTCAAAATAATATGAGAAATAATATAAAGAGTAATTTTATTTGTTATATTCATGATATTATAATAGGAATAGACTAGTGTTTTTACATATTCAAGAAATGGAATATTAAATACACAATACCTAATAATGTTGAGACAAATTTAAATTATTACTTAGAGTTGAAACCTTCTATGATTTGTGGCCCCATGATAATGAATTCACTAATAAAAGATATTTCATTTCTTTCTTATACTATAGATATTACTCATATTACATGGATTCTATTTTAGAAACATAATAGAGAGGATCTAATTTTTTAAGGGTCAAATGAGAAGTGTAGAAAAAAATGTCAACATTCGTTGGTGAAATTACAAGTAAATAATTGTGATGAACATAAAAATTAGATGTTAAAACAATATAATTAGAACCAAGGAATTTTAACTGAGTTTGTGAACTATATACACCACAAAAAAGGTGTTTTTGAATGAAAAGATATTAATTTGGTTGATATGGGATAAAAAATGTTGATCAAACATGACATGTCTTTATATTTTTTGAGTTAAGATATAATAATATCAATTATTATTTAGATTTTTTTTCTTCCAGGTAAACTCTGATATTACTCTAAACAATATGTATTACAATGAAACCCCAAGGCTAAAATACATAAGTGTGTTCAACAATCATTTCAGTATAAAATTCAAGGTTTAGAGTCTTGGGATTTTTTACTAGAAAGTGATTGAGGAAATTATTTTTTGTTACCATCACAATAGTACATGATACATGTGTTATAATAAAGAGATATAAATATTGATGACTCAACAAATGTGAATTTTTGTGGATAGTCTAATATTAAATCTAAAAAATGATTACAGATGTAGATGAAAGGAAAAATTATGTTGTTTCAGTTTAGTAACATGAATATATTCATAATGATTAAAATAATGTTGTAGCTAATTGAGAGGTATATTGTCACTTAACTATCTTAGTTGATGATGAACATGTTTTTAATCTCATCCTCGAATAATGAATCAATTAGTTCTTTGAAAAACCATTTTATATAAATAATAACATGTTAAATGAAAATTAAGATCAAGGTTAGTATCACATACACCTACATATTCATAGGTAGAACTGAAATATATCAGTGAATCTCTAGATCCTCAAGAGTTTATTAATGCTATGAATGTAGAGCTTGATTAGATCGAGAAAAATGAATCATTAGAACATGTAAAACCAAACCAAAAAAATATTTCTATTTCTAACAAAGGATAGTTTTGAAATTGGGTGATTGAAAAAGGTCACATGATAAGAAACAAATAATGAAATATCATTAATTATTTATCAAAAATTGATGGAATTGACCTTTATTAGAAAATTTCTACAATAGAAAGATTATAAAAAATTAGATTCATTCTTGTAATTTGATTCCCAATTTTTTTTAATATTTTCAAGATGGATGTAATGTAAGATTTTCTTATAAAAGAGATAAATAAAGAACTAAATATTACAAAACTATGTTACAACATGTTTTGTTAATGATGAAATATCTTTGTACATATTGAAGAAATATTCTACTGGGTAGAAGAAAGATCCCTGAGATTCATATTAAAATATAGATACTTTATTAAAAAAGATTTACATCTCTAAAGGAAGAGTTGATAGTTACCTTTATATAAAAAAATTCAAGATGTTTCCTACACAGTGATTGTTATATGGATAAGATCATATTTTTAGGGAATGATATATAAACAACTATATAGTTTTATTTATAGATGAATAAGTTGTTTGAAATTGCCATTACAGTATAAATGAAATCATTTAATTTCTAAAAAATATCCTAAAATAGGAAATACATTTTCCTATCTCAAGATAATTATTCAAGGAAAATTGTATTGAAATTATTCATGGAATTCTCACAGCTAGTTTCCACACCAATCTTAGTGTCAATAAATTTTCCAAAAATAAGAATAGAAAAAGTTTGTTGATCCTAAAGAGAATAAGATGTTGATTAAAATATTGTTATTTCTAATTACAACATGAAAATATATTATTTATGTTATTACATTTCCTTAGAGGTATCAAGTTGATCCATAATATTTCTATTTCATGTATGAAAAAATAAATTCTACACATGTCAAAAGTGAAATATATTTTTTAATAAAATATGACACCTCGAGAAATAATTATCTATTTGGACATACATATACTGAATGTGAAGGTTTTTTATGAAATAAAGTCCACATCTAGTAAAATTTTCATTTGAGCTTAAAGACGTGTGATTTGGAGTACAATGAATGAAAAAATATAACTCTTAGCACTAAAGAAGTTTAGTATATAACATCCAAACAAGCTCAACATAACGTATATGGATGAATATACTATTGGATGATTTTTTGTTGATTTAATGTTTCACATTCTATTAGGATGTTATAATAAAAGTAATATAAATATTTCTATGAATCAAGTTTAACATTTTCATCCAATGCTTACTGATATCAAAGAATAGTTCATCAATGAATATGGGGAAAATAATAGACTTAATGTGGAGTTGGTTCCAAAAACATATAAAATTGTTGATGTTTATATTAATACATTAATGAATGAACCCCTTCAAAGAATTATTTTTAATATTAGTGTACAAAATCACTCTCATTATGGGAAAGTTATGTGATTTATACCATATAACATATATCCTTTGTATGTTGTTATCAAAGGTGGTGTAAAAGGAAAACACAATTTATCGACAGATATGTGTATTACCTCTTTTCAGAGAGAATATATTTTAGGAATTTTTAAAAGGGGTAATATTTTATTTCAGCACATGTTAATATTTTTAACATTTTTATGGTAGATACATGAATAGTTTTAAATGTTTGAAGTGTGTTTCTTCTATGAAGGTATTTCCCTGAAATTTTGGTTATTAATAAATATTTTATGGAAAATATCATTTTTTCTCAAAAATGGTTGTTTCCTATACTGAGTATGCTCACATAAACCTAGAATAAATATATATTGATCCATAAATTAGATTCAGAGTTTCAATAAATTATGTAGCACATGTGTCAAAAAATCTAAAAGAGGATATTGTTAAAATTAAGAGGCCATATATTGTTAGTTTAAAATAATATTCATGTATGAATGAAATGGTTTTGTAGATGTGATTTCATTTTTTTCACTAGTTGTGTAACAGAAGGAGGTTCTACATTTAGAGTGTGATAGTTGGAGATGATTCAACTAATTTTAGTTTCTACTAACATGTCTCTACCAAGCACTACATCGGATACGACTAGGATTCTATGAATAATTTTTTATATTACAAGTAGTTGGTTATACTAATATAATTTTGGTATGATACCATCAATTTATTTTTCTTTCACAATATTTACACCACTATTTTTGTATTATGCCTCTACATAGGTTTTACACATTATGTTGGGTATTAAAACATTATTCATGTATGCTTCCACCGGTTGGGTATTCTACCATTAGGAGAAACCACCAGAAACTACCAGTTGTGTCCAGGTTCTAATGTTATTTTTATCGTTATTAACATTGTGGTGTTACTATTAATGTAATAATAGTTAAGTTTTATCGTTGGTATGAAATTGTTCGATGAAGAATAGATAAACTATGTTACTTATTGTATTGAAGCTATCATGCATCAAATCATATGAAGAAAATTGATTTTCAATTCTAGCAGTTAAATATTATGAAAATATTAATCATGATTCATATGACATGTTATAGAAATATGTGAGAAGAAAATAGGAAGGAATATACATGAGGAAGATAATTTTCGAGATGTAGTAGTTTCCTTCTATAGTATTCATTTCTTAAATTTAGTGAATTATTGAATTTACCAGATCTATATAACCGATTCAAAAAGTAAAATCTCTACTTAACTGATTCACAGCCATTGAGCTGATTCACACAGATGATTTAGGCATATATCCGATTTATGCTTTTGATTCAATGAAATAAGAAAATAAATTAGTCATTTTTTTGATTTAGAAGAATATATAATCTCGTACAAATTTCTTTATAATAAATGAGAATAATTTAATAGATTGTGTATTATTACTAATAACATAATGATTGCATGGTGTAATAGATTTCAGGATGATTGTAAGATGTTGATAATTTCAAAGATGTTACTGAAATCCTGAATTTTTGCAATAAATAAATATTTTAATCCATAAATATCAATATATCACATGGATTACTGAAGCCTGAGTCTTTAGGGGATTAAATGTGTATTTGAATGTGGATTTAAATGAGTTAAAAATGAGATAAATTAGGAATATGTTGCCTGATTTGAATGAGATGATCCAACACAAAAGGATCAAGGGATTTCCATTATTCAAATATAGAAACATTGGATTTTATACTATGAGAATAATATTCCTGATGATGTAGTCAAATAGAATATGTGGTGAAGGTATGAAAGAATTATGTGTTGAATATTTTTGATGTGATGTGATTCACTCCCAATGTGCCAAGACAATTAGATAAATTTGTTGAAGTTTCAATAGTTATAAAGATTCCCAAAAAAATTTCTGATCAACTAATATTAGATATAATTTGTTCAAAGGGTATTGTATAAAGTTTATTTATCAAATTTTATCACTATTTATAAGGAAATAGATGGATTACACCTAATGAATTTACATTGGACTAACGATGGTTCTTTCTTAAATCTGGTAAAGAGTGTGGAGAAGAATATGTGCTTACAAAAAAATTTTGTGTGGAAAAACTTCAAGAATCATACTAGAAACATGCTAAATATTTTTTTATGAAGTTTCTTTCATTTTTTAAAATAAATTCTCTATCTATCATCATCAGGAGGTTTACAAACACTTATGATTGAATATAGTGTGTTGAAACAAAAAGAATATTTCCTTATTTATGCAACAAAAAACAAAAGATTTTTTTCTTATGGTTTTTGTGGTCATTGATTACTTTGAATCCTTACCAAGGAATAAATACTATTTTTAGGTTGTGAACAATTTAAATAACTCTGTTCATCTAGTTACCCTTGTTTTATCTTTTTAAATGCATTTGTATTGGTATTTATGATTATTTTCTTCTTTATATAAAATTCATATCTATTTAATAAGCGGTTAAGGATTATTCCTAAGAAAGAAAAGATAAAAATATATGAGAAAGAATTCAGACCTCCCATTATAAGCAGTCACAAAACTCATGATAGGTTGTTTTAGAAACACCCAAAAATTAAAAACAAGATATTTTACGGTAGTAAAAAACATTTCACCCTAAACATCATCGCTCAATCCAAATTCAATTATTTCATCATAACATCACAACACATTAAAATAAAATAGATTATATGAAAATTACATTTATAATGATAGAAAAACATATACTATAAAATAATATATCATTATTATAATTAATAAGTGAATATAATATATATAGAGAGAACTGGATAATAATATAATTAGAGAAGTTTGTATTAAGAAATATTAGAATTGTTTATGAATTTTAAGCACAAATTTTATAATTTTGAAATATAAAATTTTTAATTTAATATTAAACTTTATATTGATAGATAATTTTTTTATAAATAGTGCTTCATATTTGGAACTTGGGCATAAAAATTTTCTAATGGCGAGTTTGTCATAATTCATTTAGAGAATCAATTTTTTTTTTGTAAAAAGTAATCTTCAATATGAATATATTATAATTATTTTGAAATCATAATGAGATAGAAATAATTTTTTAAGTATAATAAAATATTTATAGATCAAAAATTTGTTTAATTATTAAAATAATAAATTTTAATGTAATAAAATTATATTTCCAAACATATAATGAATCATTAAAAACCTAATGTATTATTTAATGATTATAGAAAATTACTTATAAATAATAATATATTCAGCATAAAAAATAATATATAATATATAATTTAGGTTCATAAAAATATAAAATATAAAAAAATCCCTATATTACACATAAAATATTATGAAATCATGAGAAGTCCATGATTTTAATTAAACCATATCCCAAGACCTATTTTATGAAATTAATATACAACCCCACCATATTTACTATAGATACCCAACCATTTTTCCATTACACTTCACTAAAAAATTAGTCAGCATCGTCCCCCTTTAATTTTCACTCTAAAGAGTCTATGCGGAATTTATAAGGTTCTAAGGTGTTCTTATCAAGAATTAAGAATTTAAATTATAATGTATGTATTCTTAATTATCATTTTTTCATTTAAATTGATATCCTTTTTTATAATATCATTTAAAAAAAATTAAAATACTCTAATTCCTAAAATCACAATTAATTATAATCAATTTTATATATTTTAAATGATATATTACTCATTTATCACAAAATAGTTTTTACAATATCCATTATTATTCCGACTTATGGGTCACTAATAATTTATTATACTTTATTTAGGTAATAATCTACAAATAATTTCCTTTTAAATGTGTAATGTTGGTATGAATAATTATTAAAAATTTATTATGATAATATTAATAAATAATCACTATTGCCTCTCATTATACTATATTCATATTCGATTATTATTCTCTAAAATGAGTCCAAACCCATGGAAGAAGTATAAATATTTTAAATAATCATAATCATAATGTTGGGAAAAGTGTGTGTGGGTTCCTAGAAATTAACTAAATGTATGGATACTACCATTGGACATATACTCTACCTCAAGTTATCCTAGGGTTTATGACACTAAACAGACTTTAATTTACATAATATTTAATGGGTACAGAAACATTTGTCATAACTTCTCATCTAGTTTGATACTTATAGAGATTTTCATTATAACATTAAAAAATATCAATATAAACCATATTGATGGATTCCAAATTGTTATTTTACTGTTGAAATAAGTTTTCAATTTATGTATCAGAAGTTAGAAATTAATGAACCAGATCCAAATGTATGGATATGGGGGAGATTTTTATATCATTTCATTGACATCCTAACACTATAAACTATGGATATAAATTTCTATTTCCAATTGATATCCCTACACCTTGAAATTACCATTCACTAATCACTTTTTTTCATTTCATTTTAAAGATACTTTCTATTATGTTATGTAAATCCAATGGTTCTTATGTTGATTGTGGAATACTCATGTAGAAAGATATATTGTTCCTCTATATGGTGAAATATTGGCTTTTCATATATCTGTTACTTCTATATAGAAAACTGTTGATCACTTATATATGACTACAAATGATGTCCAATAGGGAACAGTATGACATGTTTTTTAAGATATTATCTTCATATGTTGGATGCATTGGACTTATTATATGACTTTTTGGTCAAAAATTACATATACATCTGTACATTGGTAAGAATTATGAGATATTCGATTTTGGTATTCAATGTAATCCTTACCCATTTTTATATTATGTCTTGGAACAAGGCCCTAAAAGTATGTTCATGATAACTGACATTATTAATTCAATTATAATGAGATCATTATTTCTTATCCATGAAATTGTATATTGATATGTATTCCATGAATATTTTTCCCATGCCTCTATTTGTTAAGACACTTAAATATTCATATAATATTATTGATTTTATACTTATTTATGAATTTTAAATTTATATTACCCATTATTATGCATCAAATTTCACTTCTTTTTATTTTTTACCATTTCCCCAACAACATGGAACACTACTATTTTTAACATATATATTTTCAATGAGATACATTAAAATTTATTGCGTTGTGATTGTGTATTATGAGTTTTCAATGTAATTTAATGGTTATTTATGTATTTAGTCTCTTAATATTTCTAAATAATATGATCTTATGTATTATGATATATCTATTACATATCATATTAAAAAAACTACCAGATTTAGGTTACTACGGTCAAGATTCTAATTTTGATATGCAAGAATGTTTAGTAGAAAGTATTAGATCATATTTTAATAAAAAACTATCATGAATTTTTATGAAATTCATGAAATAATTATGAATTACATGAAATTAATTTTTAATAAATGAATATGAATTATATATTTTGATATATAATAATTATTTTCTTGTACTACTTAATTATTTGATATTATTTCAAAATGGCACCTAAAGGTAATAATGAAAACAATGATAATACTCGCAGTCAATGTATGTAATTTTTTTTACAGAAATTCAATGAGGGTGGTGTTTGTTATAAGTATATTATGATAATATATGGTTAGTTTACTATGGTTTTTTGAAATTACATTTTATATATAGAATAAAAAATTTATCCAAAACATTGTGTAACAATGTTGGACCTATTCATTAGGAATAACTCATTGTCCTTAAATAGAGGCACAAATCAAATTGTAGATTAACATTGTATAAATTCTTTAGAGAAGGTATGAAATTAATAGGTATATATTTATATGTAGAATATTATCATTAATATATATCATAAAAATCTATATTCTAACCAATAATTATTATTAATTCATTAATCTATGAAGGAGGATGGGATAATGAATATAAAAGAGAATTATTTTACGGTTAAATTATTTGAAAAAAACTTTCCTCATGAGCTGTAAGCTAAAACATAAATAAAATAGTAAAATTAATGAAAGAACATATAAACATTGATGGATTAGTATAAGGATGACTTTATAATGTTGTAAACATATGTTACAGACTACATATATACTACATAAAAAAATATTGATAACTTCACTGATTCGTTGGTGCATAGACTTCAAAAATATTAGTTTCTTAAAACATTCCTTCATATAAGGTGATAAAAAAATGTCTTTTTAGTGATGAGAAATAATTATAAATGTCTTTTATTTTAAAGATAATTAGTATAATATGTGGAAAATTTATCAAAATGTGGAGTTGATTTTTTTGGAGGGAAAATAGTGATCGAAGGAATTTCTACCACAAAATATTAGTCATTAGAATCACATAGGGGAATTATAGAAGGGAATATGATTTTTGTATAATTTCATCATGATCATAAATAAAAATTTGAAACAAAAATAACCAATGTCTAGTTATTATTTTTCAAGGATATGGAACAATATTAAAATAAATGAACAAAGTGTTACAGAAATATATTCCATAAGAGTCCAAGGGAGAAAGGGATAGCTTAGAAAATACCAATATTAAAATTTAAGGACCCAAATTATGTTATATATTGTTCATTGATCATAAAGGAATTTTTATAATCTATTATTTGATTCAATACCATTCCATTATGTTATATCATATATGTTTTCTAAGAATATTGAATCACCTACTAATGCATTAATGAAGTAATTGAATACTTAAAATATTAATTTAAATATTATATTAGTTAGATTTTAAAGGTTTATCACATATTCAAATACATAGAGTTTTTTTAGAAACAATCTTGGAGGAAATACAGATGGTCAAATTTGGTAAAATCACTATTGTGGATTGGATACCAAATTATAATGAAACAATTTATTATCCGGATAAAGGGATTAAAATCTCTATATCTTGAATATAATACATTGATTTTAAATGAGAGACTTCATTTCTTGAGTCTTGTTCATAAACACCTCATGCTGCTCATCTTAATGGAAATAGTGGATAATATAAATCAATGAATTAGAATAATACCATAAGAATAAATGATGTATCTTTTGTGAGGGATTATATCGATGTATTTTGTGAAATATTTCCTAGATAACCTACTAAAATTAATGATTAATTTTTATATTGACCTCATAGTTGATAAAAAAACCATATCTAGGCCTCCCTATTGTTTGGATCCAGAGGAATTAGTGGAATTATATAATTAACTACAAGAGCGATGTGATAAGGGATTTATATGCATGATGGTTTATCCATAGGGTTTACCCATCATATGTTTGATAAATAGTGATGGGTAAATGAGTTTGTGAATTTATTATAGATAATTAAATCCCATTAATAAGAACAAATGTTATAATATACCTCATATTTATGATTTGTTTTATCAAATTCAAGGTTCTTAATAATTCATAATGATTAATATTTATTTTGGTTATTGTAAATAAAAAATAAAAAAGGTTGATATTAAAAATATGCATTTTTGTACAACGTATGTGAATTATGAGCTTACAATAACACATGTTCAGTTGAAAATGGACACATAGTGTTTTGTTATATTTTGAATAAACTATTCAATGATTATACTAATAAATTTTGTTTTTTGAATTTTATTGGTAAAATAATAAAATACTCTATGTTATACAATGATCAGGATGACCAATTATGAATTCCTCTTGTGACTAAAAAGGGGAAGTATCATTTTTTGGAAATTCAATACATTTGAACATTAATTTTATAATATTCAAATCTTGGAAGTATTTTGACTAAGGATGGTATATAATTTGACCCTATAATATCAATGGTAGTTAAATATTGGCTCAAAATAGTGAATTTTAATTAAATATATAGCTCCCTTGGCTTATCAAGTTCCATCATTGATTTTTTCTAAAAATTATTTACAATGATCCAATCAATTAACCAAGTTTCTATGTAAAGAATTTAAAATCAAATGGGTTTTGGAATGTGAAGAATGATTTATGGAACCACATATGAGATTCCCTAATTCACTGGTATTAATGTTACCATCATGAATAGTGGGATTTTTTTATATATAAGGATATATCAAACAAATGACTAGGGTGTATCCTTTTAAAATGATATAGTTTATTTTGAATTGATTCAATTAATTTACCATGAAAATATATATAAAACTCATGATATTGAGATGTAGTCGATAATATTTTCTTTAGATATATGGGGAAATAAATATTAATTTCAAATATGTGACATATATTTGGATAAAAGATATATGAAGTATATATTAATACTAAACTTTATCAAAACGGGATAATTAATATGGATGGAACTACTTAAGGATTGGGACTATGTAATATATTACAACCCTAGGATGGAAAATATTATCACGAATGTAATGAGAATGAAGGGGCTTAGAGTTTTATCCATGATGAGGATGAACAGAAATCCAATAATCGTGAATTTATTAAAGATAGATATTGAAATTATTTTGTAAAGGGAATATTAAATATTTTTACAGTTCATTTTACAACCATATTTACTAGAGAATAAGAAAGTGGTTTCAATAACAAGAAAATTTCTTAAAAAATACATCTCAAGAAATGGGTAATTTTACATGCTTCAACTGTAAAGATACAATTTTGACACATGGAAATGGATGATATATACCAAGAGTACAAGTACATATATAGTAATTAAAAAATAATGATCGGAGCTCAAAATTCTCTATACACTCTAATAGTTTTAACATGTATAGTGGTATAAAATAACACTACTAGTGGGAAATCATAAAGTGGTGAATTATATATGTGGGTATAAAAATGAGAAAGGGCTAAGAGACAATTCCAGCAAGTGTGATGAAACCTCCCTGTATACCAATGTTGAAGTGGGAATATATCACAATGGACATTTTTGTCAATATTTGTAATAAATCAAAGAATAATGACTCTATATGGGTAATTATAGATTAACTTATAAACAATGAGAATTTCCAATAAAAATATGAGCATCTACCACATGAAAAACATGCACATATCTAAATCAATGATGTTTTCAGTCTTTATAGTTCAACTGGATCTATTGTATCTAATCATTAACATTAATTCAAATTGAAAAATCGACTTGTCTTGAAAGGGCTTGGGCACTCATATACATTTGAGAACAACCTATCATCCTCAAAGTATGTGATAGTTTGAGAGGACTGTCAAATCATTAGAGTACATTCTAAGGCCGTTATTACTTGTCTTCTAAGAGAAAAAATAACAATAACTACTGATAGTGAAATTTACCAAAAAAATTATTACAAATTAATCATTTAAAATAGTACCCTAAAAGTCTTGTATGGAAAAAAATTTCATTGTGTAACATCTTGGGATGTTGTTTAGGAAATTAATCATACTAGTCTGGAACTAATTTAGGAATGAACTGATAATGTGTGAGCTATCCATAATCATATCAAGATAGCTCCTCGAAGATAAAAATATATATTGGTAATTAGATGAAGGATGTAATCATGGAACAATCAATGTCACTCATGAATCAGTAACATGACAGGTGCCAAAGGTATATTATTGATCACCTCAAGATGGAAATAATCATCAAGGTCACACTATATAACCATTTGAAATTATCTCAACAACAATATAATGATAAAAAAGCCAGAAATATTAAAAATAACAAAATAGAGTAAGCCATATAAATAAATAATTAAACTCATTAACATTATATAAATGACATAAATACCTTCAACTACCAATCACCATCAATATAAACACCCAAAAAATATGAGCATATCTAGTCACATAAGTGAAAATATGAGAGATATATAAATCTAATGGTGGATTAAATATTTGAGAATAACCAATCCTTATAGGATCTTATAAAGTGTTATTTGTTAAATTGAAATTATATTTCATCAATTATAGTTTAAAATATAAATAAAATGTATGTTTTTATTATTTAAGAATATGAAAACATATTGTTTAAAGTAGATTAAGAATCATGTTCTTAAGGGGGGGGGGTGACATACCTTTTTAAAGACTAAATAAAAACCTATAATTAAATTCATATCTCAATTAAAATAACTTAATAAAAATTTAAAGAAATAAATTTGATAAAATTAAATATTGATAAATTTGATACATATTCTAAAATTAATTAAACATTTATTTAAAATGATTGAAGAATAAATAAATGATAATATCAAAATTTGGTAATTATTCATTACAAATTGTAATTATGAAATGAGTAAATTAAAATAGGATTAAATTTTTTTTTGATGAGGAGTACAATTATATTTCAATACGTTTCTTTATGTTTCCACCAATTGATTTTTGAGGTCTTTCATCTTTCATTTATTTAAATAGAGATAAAAAACAATTACTCGTTTGATTTTTGATGGATGTACCAAGAAATGAATTTTCACTTGGGTTTTTATATAAGTGGAACGAAACCAAGTATTCTTGTTTTTTGGGGAAGTACCATGAAACCAATCTTAGAAGGTATGATTAAAATAAAAATAATTTCTTGGAAAATAAGATATAAAAAGATGAGAGAGATATAGAGATAGGGTAAAAGGTATAAGATACGAACCTTAGTGAATAAGGAATTGTACATGGATCATAAGAGGGGACATAGATATTGAGATGAAATTTTGATATAGATCCATTGATGAATCATTGTAATTGTTTTACAGGTTCAATTGTGGGATCTATGACACCCTAGGTACATATTTAGTGATGACAAGGGAGCTAGAAAACATCTCTAATTCATCAACATTTTTAATAATAATAAAATACAAACCAAGGGGTGTGGGGTCTAAAAATGTAGAATATTGACTTTCTCGATCATCCTTGTTGACTAGGAGGACAATCCCAATGGGTAGTCAATGAGACTCCTAGAAACATTTAGGTATTTCATTCCTTAACCAGTTAGCCAGTGGACTCGTAGTATTTGACGGGATACTAACCTGACCAAGGGATGACTAGTGGATATACCCTAAAAGGTACTATTTAATTCATCCTTGAGATAATCTACAAGGATCTATAACTTCCTTCAAAATATTTGGATGGAACATGTAACATTCAATCAATAATTCAACAAATCTGTTAAAAATTCATTATGATATCTAAATAATCATAATATTCATTAACATAAACATAAAAAATAAACATTATATCATCATTTAATCCATTATGATCTATATAGTAAAATTCAATAATGTACCTCTCATCCAATCAAATGAATAAGTTAGATACATAATTGATTTTATTTCTTTGTGAAAACATATTGAGAGAGAGATAGGTTTGAAAATATATCCATTTATTATGATAAAATCACCTGATAATTTAACAAATTTCAAGTGTTAGTAAATATTGAACGATATATTTACTATAATTAATGACACCATAGAAGATATTAAAATAATATTATATCTTTCAACACAAATTATACCCCTCCAAAAAAATTCCCACTAATAATAAAAAACTCCTCCCTTTTGATTATCAAATAAAAAATAAGGAGTGGAAAATAAAAAAAAATCATTATATCAAGAAGGTAATTACATATTCGTTACTAAATAGTGACATGAAATAATTTATCATCCATCATAATTATAATAATCTCAAAAAACCAAGATAATAAAATAAGGCATGTAATGCATAGACAATGAATAAGGTAGAAAGAAGTAAATCAGATGGGTTGGATTAAATATAAAATATACATTATCTCAAATTATAAGGATAATAAAATTAAAATTTAAAAGTGAATAGATTAATTTTAAGATATATAATAAAAATAAATGTGTGAATGATAAGATTCCAAAAATATTTAATTATAATATATTTTGAGAAAAACATAAAAGAAATAGCTAAAAAAAGTTAATATTGACTTAAAAACGTCATTATGATAATTAAAGGATGAAAATAAAAATTAAAAATAAGAAATAAGTTTTAAATATATAAATTATCCTCTTTAGTGAATAAGGATTAATTGTCATGATTTTAAGAGTAGATATCATGAACTATGTAAAAGAGGGGGAAAATGAAAAACAACAAATAACCTATTCCCCATGAAATAATCTTCTATGAATTTAAACTAAGTTGAACCTATATATTGATGCATTTAAACACCATGGAAAATTCATTAAGATATTTAAATGCTTCATAGTTGAAGATATGATAACCATTAAAGAAAATATATTTGTTATAGATCATTGATATAAAGTAGAATAAACATGAAAAAATAAAATAAAAGTTCATTTTGATAACTTTATGGATTTGGGATCAGAAATAATATCTAAGGAACAATTTCATGTTGAAATAATATTGTATCCTCTCTAATTTAATATTATACATTTATTAACACAATTTTTTTAGTACTTTAATTTTACGAGTTATACGAGATAGACGATGGATATATTTTGGTGTTTCATTTATATATTTTTTTAATTACACAAATAAATTAATTACATGGTTCTATAACAATAAATAAAAAATCTATATATGTAAAAAGAATACATTTATAAATGTAAGGATTTAAAAATAAATCGCAATTTTTTTAAAAACCAAATCAATGATGAATTTTAACAAGGCATTGAGAACCCAAAATAATATCAAGATATTGTTCAACATTAGTGAATTCCGTGAGTGTATTATTAATCTCATAGATTTGAGATTCTATATTCTAAATGATTATTTCTTTTTTTAAATTTCTACACCAATTGATTTCATTCTTTAGAAATAATATCCTTTTCATTATGAACATATATTTTTTTAATTAGGGAATTTTTATTTTGAAATGAGTTCATCGTAAAATTGAAAACTATATTATATTTATTTTAAGATAAAGAATAATATGATGAATAATATTAAGACAAGGGATGATGAGTAAAGATATAAATAAGATTAATAAGCAATACACCTTTCTTAAAATGTTCAATGAGGAATTTAGGACATGATACACTTGAGCAGGTTGAGTCAAGAGAGTCTTTAATATCACTTTAGGATTGAAAATTAAGATCTTTATGATTTTTCATCTTATTTTTTATATTAGTAATTCTAATATAATATTTAAATTTTTGTTTCTACAATTTTAAGTTATATATGTATCATAAAATTATTTTACTTTTTGGATATATGATATGTTTTCTTCATTTTTTAAAATTTTCTCAATCTATTGGTCAAACGTTTTCTCACAGATTCATTATCAGATGAATCTTCATAATCAATATAATTAAAATAATTTTTTATTTTGGATTTTTCTCAAATTTTTTTATTTATCTTATTTTTCATATTGAAGCTTCATGGGGATTTTTTATGTCATGTGTGATCTGATAATCATTCCGCCCACCATTTTACTTATGTAATATCCTATATATTTCAAAATGAATTTGGGTTCTCAATTTCTATGTATGAAATTGATAATCTAATTTGTAATATTTTTGTTGGAAAATAATCAATAAGATTCTCCTAACCATTGCATATGTTTTGTGATACAAAATATTTTATACAAGAATATTAAATCCTAATAGAATAATTTTCATGACTAACAATTCAATCCATGCCAGAATCATAATGGTTTAGCGTGTTTGGAATCATAGGTAAAATAATAACTAGTACATAAAATATCTATATCATTTACCATTATGTTATTCACAACTAGAAACCATCTAATACATATAATACAAAAAAAATTATTTACAAACCACGGAAAGGAAACATAATAAATAATGGGATCATATTCTTATTAAAGGTAAACATAAGAAATAAAAATGAATGATCATAAGTGAGTGTAAGATATGTATAATGGTATGATAACATGATTAAAATAATAAATAAACATACTAAATAAGTAAAATATCATTAATCATGAATCATAGAATACCAATTTATAAATAAAAATACATAATACATAAGAGTAAGAATCATCAATAATTGATCATGATTATTGAGAACGCATCTTAATCAAAATACATATGATTTTGAAAATCGTATAAGCATAAAAGATTACTTCCATAATCAATGTTCACACATAAGAAAATCAATGTAGGCAATGTCTTATAATTGAAATTCATAGATGGATATTTGGAAAATTATATTAGGGGTTACATTAATTCATTTAATTCCTTCATCTAATAAGAGTTTAGTAACTCTCTCCAATATTAGTATTTTCTCCACTAAATCCTTATTTTCCAATTTATTATTTGTTTATAATAGACCCACCTATCATATTATTAAAATGTAACCACAATTACTGGATTTATATTATAATAATCCATCATTTAGTCATAATCCATTCACTTTTATTCCAAATGATCAAGAAATAATTTATCATTATATTAAATATTATCCCATGGAATGAGAATAAGTTACAAAAATATTTCAGGATAATAAAAATAAACAATTTTGATAATGAATCAATATGGTAACATTGAATTGTATTCATTTTAACACATAGAAAACCTCATAGGATGTTCTTATATATGAAAAATAAATTTAAAATTTAATTGGGGAAATATTTGAAGAAAATACACTTTTTTATATTTGAAAATATTATTTTAAATATTAAATTATCTAAAATATTAAACAAAAAACCTTCCATTATAATTTAAAAGGGAATAAGTATGGTGAATATTACTCTTGGTGGAGGTTAATTTCATTCATACAATGTTTGTGAAAATAGATATTTCTTTTATGTTTTAAATAAAAAATTAAAACTACCACATTTGGAAGAAGAGAAGAGTATTAATTTAACAAAATTTTAAATAATTTAAAATATCGCTACAAGATACATTAAATACTCCTTAGAGAATAGTAAATATGTTGTGGTAATAAGTTTAATAAAAATATGTACATGGAAGAAAATATTCTTTACTAAAGAGAAAAAATATGTTGATTTTTCTTCAAAACCTTCTTTTAGATTATTATAAAATTAATGAGTGGAAAATTCATGGAATATATAAAATGATTATATAAGAACAACATATAATATAAAACATCGTATTTGGGATGGATAGATCATATCATTTAATGATCAATAAATTTATGGAATTATAACCTAAAACCTTTACTTCTCTGGTTTCATCAGATTCATTACACCTATGAAAGAAAAAATTCATATAAAACATTATAAAAATGTAAATAAATATATTCATGATAAAAATATAAATGTGGATGTAGATACACCTTGTAACAACCTGATATTTGGAATAATATTTGTATCTTAAATTTTTGTATTACTTTATATTATACTCAACAAAACTATATAATTTAATTAATGAAGTGAGTATAATTAAAATAAGATTATTGGGTTTCAACTATTATATGACCCTTGTTCAATATGAGCATTTGAAATTATACTCTTATGATAATGATTATTATTTATAAATTCACATGATCCTAGTCAATAAATATATAAAGAAGAGTCAATGGACTCAACATGGAGACTCATGCCATACAAAGCACATCTATTAGAGCTTGGTAAAGAGGTTACATCACTAGGCTTTTCCCTAGAACATGCCCTGCTAAGAATCAACATGTAAAGCTTGAATGGAATCACCTATATGAGAAGTTGAAGCTGATAGAAATCACCACTCAGGATATGTTGTCCGACCCGCCCAAAGATTATATATCCATTACACACATTACTCTTAAGTCCTATACAAGTGTTATAAGTGGCTATGTATTGAAGCCTTTGTCACATTGGGTTATCATTTTTTAAAAATAATATTTTTATTTCTTCTTATGGTAAAATTTGTGAATTTCAAATATATAACTAAATAAAGGATGAATTTATAAAAGTCCCTTATTTTTGGTGAATTTTGGGAAAAAGTTATTTTAAAATAATTTTGTATAATTTAAATAATCAATATCATGAAAGTATTTTCAATAAATGGTCTTTTATAGTTGGGATCAGTAAGAAATATAGAGTCTAATAAGTTCAACATAATTATTGGTGAGTTGTAAATTATGAATAGTAATATTACCCTTATGAATTGTAATGTGACCTATGTAATAGTAACCTTACTTAAAAAAGTATAAATATAATTTAGGCACCTTGATTTGGTAATGTGATATTATAGCTTAACTAAATAAATATTTCAGAAATTATTAGTCAAGTATTTGTATTTTTTTAAGTAAATAATGTTTTTAATTAAAAATTAAATATCTCATACTTAGAAAATTATTCTTATAAAATGGAATTCATATTTTAATTTAGAGCATTTATATTAGCTTAGGGTAAATTTATAATATTTTTTTAAAATGGCTTGTTTTTTTGGTGACTAGTAATGTTACAGTTTTATGTTTTGGTGTGTTTAATGAAATCATTAATGAAGAAATAATGATTTAATATTATTTTATACTTTTGAATTATATTATATGTAATTAGGTGTCCCAAGTTTAAATTACCATGGACAAGCCCATGGTTTTGAAAATACCACTATTGTGGTATCCCTTGGAAATTAATATAATATTACCTCACACTTTCTATAAATATCAATCCCTTCCACAATTATTTTAATTAAAAATTACCCCTCAAAAAATATCTGGTTTTTTACCTCCCAAGGTGTCCTCCCAAGGTGACTTCAATCCCCCCAAGGTCCCAAACTTCTAGTTTTTGATGTTACATATGAAAGTAAGGGAACCTTTCACCCTCCTCCTTTTGTCATCACTTGCTTTATGATATGTCTTCTAGTTTCCATTTTATTATATGGGGGTATGTTTTTGTATATCCTTATTACTGTCAATTTCATATTCAAATAATGAGATCCCCTTTCCACTCTCATCAACGGTTTTCCAAAATTTTATGCAACGCCGTTTGGCTACTGAATGTTTTGTAAAAGTAGTCACATCTTCTTTTTTTATGTTTCCTCTTCTAATGTGTTGTCATTCTAATATCAATACCATGATCTTATTTCTATTATATTATATCCATATAATGTATTATAAGTAATTTATGAGTGGGTAACCCTTTTCCCATATATTTTTAATATTTCTAAAACCATGTTATATAGTGATTTTGTTGCATAAATTTCGTCCTTAAATATCTCTCTCTTTTTCTCAATAAATTCCCTTATTTTATAAATTTTAATACCCAGTCCTATTACATTTCTAGGGGTATTCATAAATACATAAAAAATATATATTTTATTATGGAATTGTTATTCCATAAACACACATTCCTTTTCTGTGGGTTATAAATGACATAACGATCTGGTTCTAAGCATTTTTAAAACATCATGATATTTAAATGAAACCCATTTATTTTATTATCTATGGTTTTTTATGAAATGTTTGATTGTGATATATGTGGCTCACATTAAAATAACAACATTCTAAGGGTACACCCAGATATATCTCTAATTCATTGATTAAATAATTTAATCTCAATAGAAGACTAGTTTTAAGATACCATGGTGAATAACCTTGGTATGTTTTTGACACCTTGTGGATGGTATTGGGTGATATGTTAAATAATGTATAAAATAAATTGTGTATCCACATATTCAATTATTGATTCATTTTATTCTTATTATAATATTCCTCTTCTTCCATTGCTATGTCTTTAGGTTTTTTCATCAACTTCTTTTTGATATCACAAGTAAACTGATTCCCTTTCTTTCCTTACAAGTCATTCTGCTCACCCTCTCTTATGATGTATGTATCCAAGTTATGAGATGAAGTAATTGTACATTGGATGAAATTTTAAAGAATTATTTTCAAAGGGATTTAAAAGTGTGCTTAATGTTTTCATTTATTGTGTTCCTGATATCCATGACACTAGACTTTAATGATCCTATGTTTGTAAAATGTATTAGAATATTATTTAATAAAAAGGTGGGATTCCATAGTTATAATAAAAGGATAGTTTATTTATTTGTTGATATTAGGAAATGAAAAGTGTAGGAATAACCTAATATAAAATTTTACATAATAAAAAACTTCTTGGTATTTTGGTAAAATATTAAGTAAGTGGTTTCTGAACAAATAAATCCATGTATGGATATAGACAAGTGGATGTAGCACTAGAATAGATGTGCCTAAGAGTCAAAACATTGAAAAAGAGTCTTGGGCTTTGCTCAAGATATCCTAGTACACAACAAAGGGCCTTGCGACACACCTAGATTGACACTCTTGGGAGATATGTTTGGTTAATCATAAGATTTTTATGAATCATTATGAAGGATTTATAGTGAAATGTGATTATTTATGTATGATATTTTAAGAATAAAAAAATTTATAGTTAAAAGATTCCTAAATAAAATAATCTTCAAACTAAAGTTTTATTCTTTTAGAAATGGGTGGTAATATGAGGAATTGGAGTAATGGTTACTGTAATGGAACATGTGCTGACGACCCTCCGATGGAAGTTGGAATGAAATATTTCATGAGAATGATGAACCAACTGACTCATGTTATAGTACATAACATGAATCGTGATGAGAGACCAGTCTCACCATGAAGGGAAACACATTATATGGATTTCTTTATGAGTCAACAACCACCAACCTTCATTGGATTTACCGACCCATTGATTGATGAACAGTAGATCAGCACTATAGAGAAGATAGTTTCTATGCTCCACTTTTCAAAAAAGGAGAAGGTCTCCCTTGATGTTTACCAGTCAGAGGGAGAATTTGATCAGTGGAGGGAGCTTGTTAAAAACATGGGTCCAAGATTATAGGTTTAAGATATAGAGTGGAAATAGTTCTTATGGATCTTTATCAATAAACATTTACCTCATTCTATAAGAACAGGAATGGAGAAGGATTTTCTCAAGTTAAAGTAGAAGGATAAGGGAATAATTTTGAAGCTACAAGAGGATCCTTATGAGACTTTTCTGTTACACCTCAAAATTTTTCATAGATCCTAATGGGATGGATGATAGATTATTTGGTGGAAAAAGACTTCATCTATGGAATAATCTAACCTACCAAATCTAGGACTGTTATGAGGAGATTATGCGGAGTAAGATGAAAGTCTAATTGGAGTTTGGTAAGATTAATTGGTCCCATAAATATAAAGAAAAAAGTGATCAATGAAGCCAATATTAGAAAGGATCTTTGAACAGGGAATAGGAGTCCAGAAAGTGTAGAATCCCACATATAAAAAATGTGGGAAGAAATATCTGGGGAATATCCTACTTAGGAGTAGTAAGTGATACAAGTGTGTAAGAGATGGAAATATCATCCGAAGTTGCTGTTGTGCGGTGATTCCACAAGTTCCCAAAAACTAATAACATGGGAAAGATTGTGTAGGCCCTACCTGATGTTCAATTCTATATGTTTGGACATCTTGGGCACTTTTCCAATCACTATCCTACTCTTAGGGAAGTGGAGGGGAACCACCATCAGTCTCATAAAAGAGAAAGGTAACACAGTTATGATTATTTAATCACTATGGATAAAGTTGAAGAACCAAATGATGTGGTGGGAGGTAGTCTTATTATTCTCTCAAAGCTAGCATGTACATTTTTTGATTCTGGTTCTACACATTTTTTTATTTTCTCTATTTTTTAAATGAATTTAGAATCACCCCTAAATTTCTAAATGTAGTGTGATCAGTCAAGAATCCTTATGGGATTATCCAAGAATAATTAATATTTAGAAACTCTAGTATTTACATTAGTGATCGTAATATTATCGCAAATATATTAGTCATTACCATGTTGTAATTCAACAATATACTAGGGAGGGACTGGCTCTCAAAGTATAATTCTATGATCAAAAGAATAAGCATGCAAATATGAGTTGTTTTGAATGGAAAACATACAATTATCTTCCAAGGAGTGATATATCAACTAGATATTTATCTATAAGAACCTCCTATATTCTTCTTTATGGACCTGATCAGTGATGGAAATGAAGGAAATGAAAGTATAATGATAAAAAATGTCCCTATTGTGCATGAATACATTCATGTATATCTTTAATACATTATGAGACCTACCCCATAATTATAGGTAGAGTTACCCATTGAATATGTACCTAGATCTCATCATAGATCAAAGAACCCATATAGGATGGGAAATGTGGAGGTGGAAGAATTAAATAATCAACTCCAAGATTTTTGGTGAAGTGGTTTATCTGTCCAAGTGTGTCTCCTTGGGGAGCACATTTTTTTTTGAAGTAGAAGGATGGATCAATGCGTCTATGCATTGATTATAGAGATCCGAACTAGATCACATTGAAGAAAAAATACCCTCTATAAAGAATTGATGACATATTTAACCAACTTCATGGGGCTCAATTGTTCTATATAATTGATCATCGATCTAGTTATCATAATTTTAGTTTGAAGATAGAATATATTCTATAAAATCTCTTCTGACTAAGATATGGGCATTATGAGTTTTTTGTTATGCTCTTCGGACTGATTAATGCACCTTCTATTTTTATGGATATAATAAATAGAGTTTTTATGGACTACGTTGATAAAATTGTAATAGTTTTTATTGATGATATTAAGATATTTTTTTAAAATTTGAAAGGATAATGAGGATCATCTCAGTGTTATTTTGAATACTATATGGAAGGAGAGGCTTCTTGAAAAGTTCAGAAAAGGTGAATTATTGTTACAAAAAGATTATTTCTTGGGGAATTTTGTATCCAATTAAGGAATCCCAATTGACCATGCTAAGTCAAATATTGTAGAGGAGTGGCCTCATCCTACTACAATAACTGAGATTTATAGTTTCCATGGATTAGAAATATATTAGAAGAGATTTGTGAAAATAAATCATGCCTTTCGAATCCGTTAACCATGTAAACACAAAAAGGGGTCACGTTCATCCGGACAAAGGATTGTGAGGAAACATTCCAAGATATAAATAAGATATTTTTTACTACAACCATGTTAGGACTTCCATCTAGTGGATAAGGATTCGTTATATTTAGCTATGTATCTATTAAAGGGATTGGGTGTGTCCTCATACAAAATGTGAAAGTCCTTGTTTATGTGTCTCAACAATTAAAGACTCATGAGAATAACTATCCAACGAATTATCTGGAGTTGGTTGTAGTAATTTTTTATTTAAATGTATGGAGGATGTATATTTATTGGAAAATATATAGAAAACCAACTTTTTTGGGGTGAATCTCGTGAGAGAAAGCTTCTTGGGCCTGATCTTGTGCAAGAGATGACAGAAAATGTTCATTCCATCCAGCAACACATTAATGTTTCTCAGAGTCGATAAATAATCTATACTGACCAGTGATGAAGGGACCTGGAGTTTGATGTTGGTGAAAAACCCTTTCTATGAATTTCACCTTTTAACAGATTCATGAGGTTTGGGGAGAAACGGAAGCTCAACCCTAAGTACATTGGCCCATATAAAATCCTTCATCGCGTAAGAGTAGTGACCTATCAGCTTGCACGTCCTCCAAATATAGCACAATATTATGATGTCTTCTACATATCCCTCTCATGGATGTACATACCAGACCAATCACATGTATTAAATCCAATTTTCATAAAAATATATCATGACCAGTCTTATTAGAAGCATCCAGTGGAGATCTCAGATCGTAGGTAAAAGGATCTATGCAACAATACTACCCACATTGTTAAGTTGTTGTGGACGAACCACAAATACGAAGAATCCATGTGGGAACTAGATGTGTCTATGAGGCATAAGTACCCACAACTTTTTAATTTAGTTGTTATGAGTTAAAATTTTGGGGACATAATTTCTTAAGGGGGAAAGAATGTAACAACCCAAACTTTTCAAAAATAGTTTTTTTCCTTATTTTTAGTGTTTTTTTATTTTATACTCAACAAAATGATATCCTTTAATTAATGATGTCTATATAATTAAAATAAGACCCTTGGGTTTAGAAATACATATGATTGTAGGTCAACATAAACATTGGAAACTATAATCTTAGCATTATGTTTACTATTTATAAATACAATTGATAATGGTTACTAAATACAGAAAAAAGAGTCGATGGACTTATCCAGTATACTCGGGCCATATGAAGCCCATCTATCAGAGCTTGGGAAGTAGGTTTCATTACTAGGATTTTCTCTAAACCAAGTAGATTTTATGATTTAATATGTTATGCATGAACAAAATCGCCTATGGGAGAAGTTCAAGCTGATAGAAATCAGTACATGGGAAATGTTGTCTGAGATGCCCCAAGATTCTATCACCATTTCACACCATAATCTTAGATCCTATATAGGTATTTTAAGGTGATATGTTATGAGTCTATAGTTATGTTTTGTAATCCATTTGTATAAATGAAATTTTTATTTATTCTTATGGTAAATTTTTTTAATTTCAAATATCAAAATAAATATATGATAAATTTGTAAAAGTTCTATATTTCGAGTGAAATTTGGTAAAATGGAATTTTAAAATATTTTTGTATACTTTTAATAATTAAAATTTTGAAATTAATTTCAACAAATGGTTATCTATAGTTATGATCACTAAAAAATTTATAGTCTAATAAGATCAACATAATTTTTGGTGAATAGTAAATTATAAATTGTAATATTAACCTTATGAATAGTAATGTGACCAATATAATAGTAACCTCACATAAACAAGTATAAATATAATTTATGAATCATTATTTGGTAATGTGATATTATAGCATATTTAAATATTGGTTTTAGTAATTATTAATCAAGTATATGTATCTTTTGGTTAAATATTATTTTTTACATAAAAATTAAATATCTCATAGTTAAAACATTATTTTCATAAAATGGAGTTCCTTTTGGAATTCATAGAATTGATATTTGGTTAGAGTAAATTTACTATATTTTTATAAAATGTTTTTTTGATTGAATAGTAAAAATAATTTTAAGTATTGGTATGTTTAATGACATCATTAATGATGAAATCATAATGTAATAATTCTGGTAAACATATTGATAGTAAGATATGTCATGATGTGTCCCAAGTGTCCAATACCATGTGAAAATACCATGTTAAATCCCATGGAATTGAAAATACCAGTAATGAGGTGTCCCTTAGAAATTAATAAAACATTCCCTCACTTTTGCAAAAAAAAAATACCAAGCCATTAAATTATTATTTTCATTCCAAATTCCTACTAAATGAATAATTAGTTCATTTACCTCCCATATATTACTCCCTAGGTTCCCTCAATGTAACACCCTGAACCCAGATTCCTAGAGTTGGTGTATTATTACATAATTGTGGCATGATCACAAGGGATTAAAATTCTGAAAGATAGATCAGATTAATAGCCCTGGATGTATTAGATAAATTCATAAGTTTTACAATACATTATAAAATGATAAACAATAATTTTTTTCCATTGACAAAATAATCCCTTAGACTATCTCTATAGGTTAATCATAATATACTTATTCATATCCCGGGAGAATAAAACATAGAGAGGGGTGAGCTGGGATGATTTGTAAGTATAACAATATAGTAGAATCTTTCAAGAAAAGCCTAAAAATTTAAGGCAATGTATAAGAATAAAACAAAATCCTTTTAAAAATATAATTCATCATTATATGGGAAAGATAAATCAAATAATTCCATTTACATATTAAAATGGATTTTATTCTAGTCAAATAATCAGATGTAATATAAATAGCCAATTTCATAATGTTGGAATGCATAATCAAAGACTTCATAACCACATAGTCAAGGCCTTGTACCAAGACAAAAAATAAGATTAGTCACGGTCTTATTCCAAGACACTAGTTTGTCTTTTGAGACATATCGATGCATCGAGGAGCTATAGCGGGTGCCACCTGTCACTTACTATGTCCAATGCATTCCTCATATGAATATGATTAAACGTAACATAAACATTTGTATAAAAAATATGGTTTAAATTGACAATAATTTATCCAAAAACCATGAATGGTGTAAAAATAAAACATCCACAGTCAAACATATCACAAAACCATCAATACTGTAGGGATGATTTGTATCATTAAAAATTAACTTCAAATCACCTTAAAATCTAACAAAATATGTTCATATAGTTGAAATCAATTCTTTTGGTAGAGAAATATCTCTTTTTATTTCCAAATCATTTAAAAGTCGTATAATTATAAAAGAAAAAATTTATTTATAAAATATTTATATAATATTGTATGTGATGCTTCAATGATGTTATAATGGTGGAAAATAGTCACACCCACCGTATAAGTTAAAAAAAATAAAATTCTTAGCTTAATTCTGTCGAGAAGATCATAATGTCCCTTGTTTAGAAAATGACAGAATGATTCCATTGCAAAAAAATGTGGTCAAATAAGGGTATAAATTTGATTAACCCATAGTCTAGTAAATAGTTAAATTTTTTTCACTTGCATTTTTAAGAAAACATGGATGTAGATGATAAGTGGTCAAAGTAGATACTTACGTATTAAGAACATCGGATAAGTAAAGAGATTATAGAATTAACGGTTATCTTGTAATTTTCCTTAGTAAGTTGTATGTTAATCTCCTATATAATATTTAAAACATTGTTTTTAAATTATACAAGAACTATATACAAAAATATGATATCATATATGATCCTATATTATTTCTTTGTTAATTATATTTCTGTAGTATCATCATTTGGGGTGTTAACTGATTCGTTTTCCTCTATATACTTGGTTACGTAAGACATGTTTTTTATGGATATGATGTATTTGATTCATATATAGAATTATATTTTATTCATAAAAACTATTTTTGATCATAAAATGGACATTATTATTGAATGATTACGATGGGAAATGAATCTTATCTCATTCATGGAGACGGTAATCTGTATGTACGCATGAGCGACAATATCATTATATATATTGTGAAATCATATGTAATTTGATGGAATATCATATATATAGAATCATTAACATGTTATATTTATTATTTACATTATTTATACTCATTATTATACCCATCCAAATAATGATGTGTTTGAATAACAAACTACA
This sequence comes from Viscum album, assembly GCA_963277665.1. Classification (NCBI taxonomy): domain Eukaryota; kingdom Viridiplantae; phylum Streptophyta; class Magnoliopsida; order Santalales; family Viscaceae; genus Viscum; species Viscum album. The sequence continues at coordinate 102,986,941 of OY728159.1, forward strand.
CCACGATGTAGAGATGGTAAGTCATACGTACACACGTATGATGACATTGACATTTATAAGATGGATTGAATAATGAATATAGTATTATGATTTTTATAATAACATAACAGTATGTATAAGGTACTGTAGTTATTATTTTGGTATAAAAACAACAAATAAAGAGGAAGTGGGGGATGAAAAGAACGTGAAAGAGGGTGGTGAAAATATTACCCTTTATTCGGGTGTTTCCTTTTGACTGGATCAAAAGGGCTTCATAAGTTGGCTCTTTGATCAATATAAGGCCTCTAGAAAGAACGTGGGATAGTTTAGAGGATATGTTTGAAGGTTTTGGACGATCCAAATATCTTTGGTGATGTAAAATTAAGAGAAGGGGAAGAACCCTTTTACAATAGCGGTAAGGGTCACTTTCAAAAAAGCTTGAAATATTATTTTATAATAAAATAATTTCAGGTAATAATGGATCCAAAATAAATTATATCAGGGATAAGGTGGGTATGTGTAAAAAAAATCTCAAATAATAGGGTTTAGATAGGTTTAGGTCACCATATTAAACTTTTCTTTTAGATTTAACTCTTAATTAAATTGTTTGACATTTACTATATCTCTTTGTATTTTTATATAATATAGTTAATAAATGTACTATAAACTGCCAAACTAAACCCAAGTGGTTAATTATTAATATATATAACCTTATATAAATCTTTTGGATGAACTGTATATTTTTAGGAATATTATAACAATTAATAATATAGATTTTTTTTAAAATTCAATTATATCAATTTTGACACTATTTTGTATTAGATTTTTTTGAAAGATGTAAAAACATTATCACTTAGAATAATATTTATTTAATTACCCATAACATGTCATATTAACCTATAAAATTAGTATAATTCATCAAGAGACTCAATTTACCTTTATTTGGATATTTATAATATCAATTACTTTAATATTTTATTATTAAGGTAATTATTGTATCATCATTGTGTCATAAATAAAATAAATTATATAATTTCTAAAAACTATAAATAAAATATCACTATGTAGGAAATATTTTTATCTTTTTAATTAATATTTATATTATAATTTATATTTTTTAACCCTATATTAAACATGGATTAGTTATTAAACATGGAATGTAACACTTTTAACTCTTCTTTAAATAAAATAAAAATTAATGTCCTAATCTATTCCAAGTGGGCCAAAGAAGATATTACTTTATTCCTAAGGTTATTTATGGTCGAATTACACTTATCCAATTAAATTAGGACATGTTTTTGGGTAACTATAATATCATTTTTTACCCTTAATCATCTTATTTTCTTTTAATCATGGTAAATAAATGTCCAATGTTACTATTCACTATAAATTACGTTCATCTTATTGAACCACATTTTACATTATGATGTCAAATATTTGTCTCAGATTTATGAAATTAAACTCACAGAAGTGGTAAAATTATGTATTATGTAAATTTTCAAATGCTCCAAGAAGGTGGGTAAAAGACTGTAAAAAGTTCAATAAGATTATATATATATAAACATATTATAGATTGACTTCAATTAATTACATTGAAAATATATTGATATTATGTATATATTTTGACATAATATAAATTAATATAAAATAACTAATTAATTAAATAAAATGTTGTTTTTAAACAATAACATAGTGTTTTTCACTATTTATAAAAAAATGAATGTTTTCAGAAAAATACCAAAAATTCACTTTAATCTAATTTCAATATTCCGATTTCAAAAATGAAGTCCATTATGAAAAATAAAATTTATAAAATTTCAAAAATTGGGTATTACTATTCATAACGACTAGTTTGATTTGACGTAGGGTGTTAAATTTTTAAGTTGCGTACAACGTAGGCTACTGCATTATTCAATGGGAAACGTACCATGGAAGCTTATGGTGTTACATTCTCCCCTCCTTAAAATATTTTCTTCCTTGAAATTTCTAAAATATTATTGTATTAAATGATTCGGGAGGTTCTTCATCATATGTTCCTTGGGCTCCCATGTTGCCTCTTCCATCATATGGTTTCTCTATAGAACTTTTACTAGATGAGTCGTCCGGTTTAGGAGCACTTGTTCGCTGGTGTCGTGAATCTTGACAGGCTCTTCACAATAATACAGATTGGGTTCCAGGTCAATTTCCTCAAAGGTGAGTACATGCACTGGGTTAGGCATATAGTTTCTCAACAGTGATATGTGGAACACATCATGAACATTGGAGATACTGGGAGGCATTTACAAATGATAAGCAACAAATCCAATTCGTTATAGAATTTCAAAAGGTCTGATGTACATGGGACCCAATTTACCATTTTTACCAAATCATATAACACCCTTCTAAGAAAATATCATCAAGAAAACATGATCTCTTAATTGGAATTCCAAATGCTTCCTCCGATTATTGGCAATGCTCTTTTTTTTAATTTGAGATGCTTTGATTTGGGTTTGGATAATCTTATACTTTTTCATTGTTTCCTCAACAAGTTACAAGCCTACAAGTTTTCTTTCACCAACACCATGCCAAAAGGTTGGTGTGCGACATCTCTTTCCATATAACCCTTTATATGGTGCCTTCTGAATACTTAAATGGAATCTATTGTTATAGGTAAATTATACCAGAGGTAAATATTGATCCCATATAGCTTTAAAGTCAAGTGAGAAATATCTCAACATGTCTTCTGAGGTTTGAATTGTCCGTTCTGATTGTCCATCTGTTTTAGGGTGGTAGGAAGTTCTCAAATGAAGTTTAGTATCCAAGGATTTCTAAATACATTTCCAATATCTTGATTTAAAATATTGATCGTGGTCAGAAACAATCGATAGGGTTACACCATGGAGTCTTAAAACTTCATTAAAATATTGTATTGCTAGATGTTCGAGTTGTAAATCTTCTCTTATAGAATGAAAATGTGCTGACTTGGTAAGATGATCAATAATGACACATATTACATCATTATTTCTAGGAGTCTTTGGTAGCCCCATGACAATGTCCATAGTAATATTATCCCATTTCCACTTAGGTATGCAATGAGGTGGCATGACTCCTCCAGCCTTTTTCCTTCCAGCTTTCAGTTGTTGACAAAGTATACATCTTGACACAAAATAATAAATCTCTCCCTTCATGTTATCTAAACCAAAATGTTCTTTCAAATGACTATACACCATGGTGCTCCGGTATATCAAGAACACAAAGTTTCTTCCCAAATTTCAAAATTCCATTTTTATAAATGAAGTCACTCAATCTCCCATCATTTATAGCATTAATCTTTTTTGAAACTCCTCATTTTAGTTTTAGAACTCTTTATATTTTCTAGTAAATATTTTTTGGCAACCATTTGAAAAAGTAATGATGTTTCACCTTCCATGGTTATTCCCATATCCATATTTAGTATATCCCTGAACATATGATCCCTTTCAACACTCATCATATTCAAAACACCATGATTTTTTCTACTCAAAGCATCTTCCACCTTATTTGCCTTTTATGAGTGGTAGTGTACTGTGAAATCATAATCCTTGAGTACTTCAAGCCATATCTTTTTCCTCATGTTGAGTTCTTTTTGTGAGAAAATATACTTCAATATCTTATGATTAGTTTAAATCTCACATTTTTCACCATAGAGATAGTTTTTACATATCTTCAAAGAAAATATTTCATAGGCTATCTCAATATCATCATTAGGATAGTTTTTTAATGAATTTTTAGCTATCTTGATGCATAGGAAATAACTCTATCCTTCTCTATTAGGACACATCCAAGTCCATTCTTTGATGAATCACTATAAATAACAAACTCATCATTCCCAGTTGGTAGAGTCAAGAAAGGAGTGTTGACTTATCTTCTATTTAGTTCATCCAAACAATATTAAAACTCTTTTTTCCAAACAAATGTATCCCCCTTATATGTGAGCTGGTTAAATGGGTCATCCTACTGGGAAAATTATTGAAAAAACATCTACAATAACCGTTTAAAACAATAAAACTATGTACCTTAGTTATAATCATAAGTTCTTGACATTCTTGTATTTCCTTGGTAATTTAAGGATCAACAAAGATTCCATCCATAGAGACAATATGGCCATGAAAAGAAATCTTTTTAAGACACAATTCATACTTGATAAACATCAAATATAATTCATTTCTTTTGACGGTTTTCATAATAGTGATCAAGTGATTTTCATGATCATTTTAGATTTTAGAGTATACCAAGATATAATCATCAAATACAACTACAAAGTCATTATGATATTCATTGAGAACTCTATTCATTAAATCCATGATGACAGATTGTGCATTAGTGAATCCAAAAGGCATTACTGTATACTCATAATTCACGTACCTAGTTTAAAATTCTGTTTTCAGAATGTCTTCCTTATTCCCACACAACTGATGATATCTAGATCCATGGTAAATCTTTGAAAAATATTGAGCTCCATGAATTTGGTTGAATAAATCATCAATGCAAGGTAAAATAAACTTGTTCTTTATTTTTATAGAATTGATCTACCTATAGTCGGTGCAAAACCTCATTGATCTGTCTTTCTACTTAACAAAAAGGATAGGGGCTCCCCATGGAGAAACACTAGGGAGAATAATTCCCTTATTAATCAATTCCTCTAGTTGTTTCTTTAGTTACACTAATTCCACATGGGCCATTCTATAATGGGTCTTCAATATGGGCCTTGAACCATGAATTAAATCAATGGAAAACTTAATTTCTCATTCTGGAGGATGTTTATTTAAATCCTCTAAAAACACTACAACATATTCTTACACAATAGGTATGTAATATATTAAAACATTAATTTACTCACCCATAATTATATCATTCTCCTCCCCCATAATAATTGATTTTAGTGGAGAAACTGGTGGTGGATCTGGATAAGAATCAGGTGGTGATGTTTATGCTCTATAGATAAGGTACTCCTTATCTTCATCAAAAATTATAACCCCCTTCTTCTTCCAATTTTTTTTTGCATCATGGTCTAAAATACAATCCATTCCGAGTATTATATCAAATTCAACCAGGGTAATAACGAAGATATTAGTAGATATAGAACATTTATATTCCCTAATGGTAACTGATTCACAAAACGTTGTTGCGATGATACTTCCCATAGGAGTTTTGACTGACAACTACCTTGTTATGTCAAATTGAAAATATCTCATTTTCTTAGAAAAAAGTGAAGATATGATATAATGAAATGATCCAGAATAAAATAAAGAATTGGCTAAAATTGAAGAAACCATTAATTAACCAACCACCACATTTTTCAGAGCTTCGACCTCAGCAACAGTGATTACAAAATCTTGGCCTTGCTCCCTAGGCCTTTTCTGAGGTAATTTCCCTTGACACTTATGTAATTCATTTTAATAATTTCTATTTTATCTATAATTGCAACATTAAACATTTACACCCTCTATCTTTCCCTTGAAATCACGACCTTGGTAGCCTTTTTCACCTCACCTATAACAGAATCCCATTACCTTCAGGAAAGTACCAGGGTGTTTCTTCCCACATTTAACATAAGATGGATATTCAACATTTCTCTTCATCTGTTATATCCATTTCAATAATGATCATCAGATCTCTTCTTCTCATTCTTTGAATTGATGTCATAAGACATAGATAATTTATTTTCTGTCTTGATAGCACATGAGACAATATCATTGAATGATGACAATGATTGGGAGACTAATGCTCATTGTATAAATGGTTTTAACACATCAAAGATTATATCAATCATAAACTTTGGGTTATTTATATAATATAAAACATTACTTACTAACCTTGTAAAGTTATCCTCATACTTTGCGACCTCATCATCCTCCATTTTCCACATACATTAAAATTTTCATTCCATATCTACTCGATGGTCATGAGGAAATTATTTTTCTATAAAAATATATTTAAACTCACTCCATTACTTGTTCTGTACTTCTTCATCTTCCATAGTGTTTTTGATTAACGACCAGCATTTATCTGCATCTCCTGTGTGGTGATAAACTACCACGACATCTTTTTCCCTTTCACTACTCCCCAAATCATGAAATATTTTCTCAAAGGAACTTATCCATTTATCATCTACTAATGGACTTGTACTCCCATTGAATGTTGGTGGTTTTTTTCACATGAAAAGGTCTAACATTGATCCTCCGTGTTGTGGATTAGGGTGCTCAATACGCGTAAAGTTATTATTCATAACCATAGTGAGTTTTCCCAGTATAGTGATAAGCTGATCAGCACCGGTTGCATCACCTGCTTAATTATAATTATCTTTAGTAGGAGGGAAATCCCTACATAGATTCTGTTCATTGATACAGTTTCCATTCCTTCTACTAGGCGTCATTTCTAAACCATGGCATACACTAGATTAGATTATGAATAGCAATACATAATTCCAAAATTGTAAAACACTTAACATAATTTATCAATTCATAGATATAATCCATAATCATAAAAAATTGTTTTCTTTGAAAAGGTATATACTCCTAAATCCTTTATAATGGATTTTAATAAAAAATTTTATTATCCTAATCACATCCCCCATGAGTGTAATAACCAAGAGTGAAGCAAGGTACGTTGTTGGGTACCAAGATACATCGGGTCAAGCCCGAAACTACTTGTTGGATCTATCACTCATGGGTACATCTATGTCAGAGATACCTCTACCTGCTTGTATCCATACATGGATGTATTTCTTGGAAAACTCAAAAAATATATACAATACTAAAATTCTAGGATGTTATTCTATAAATATCCTCAAATTCAATCTTAGGGTAATGTTTTTTATTCGATGTTTTTCTAAATATATCTTCCAAGGTTTGTACTAAACATTATCTGATACCGACTATAACACCCCGACCCTCATTACCCAGAGTCGGTGCATGATTAAATAACATTTTCATGATCACAAGGGATCAGAATCTTGAAAGACCGATCGTTTTAGTATCCTTGGAATTACTAGATACTTTTATAACTTTTAAATTACAACATAAAATGAAAGACAACAACAAAATTGTCTCCATTGACCACATTCATCTCTTAGACTACCCCTGTAGTTTAGTCATAATATACTTCTTCTCATATTGGGAAAATAAAACATAGAAAGGGGTGAGCTCAGATGCTTAGTAAGGATAAAAATATAGAGGAAACCTTCTAGAATAAGAATAAACATTTAAGGAAATGTATAAGACTAAAAAACAACCCCTTTATACGTAAAATTAATAATAATATTGAAATGATAAATCAAATAATGTCATTTACTTATTCAAATGGATATTCTACTAGTCTAACACTAAAATGTAATATCAATAGCCTATTTCATAATGTTGGAATGCATAATACTAGACTTCATAATCAAATATTCAAGGCATTGTGCCAATAATACAATTTTTTTTGTCATGGCCTTGTACGAATACACTATTTTGCCTCATGAGACCTACTGATGCATTGGGTAGCTATATCAGGCTCCACTCGTCACATACTAAGTCCAATTCATTCCTCATATGAAAAGGTTTAAACATAACATAAACAATCATATTAAAACTAGCATACGAAATGTAAATACATTGTCCATAAACCATGAATGGTGTAAAAATAACCTAAACATATTCAAACATATCACAAAACCTTTAATATCGTATGAATGTTTTGTAACATAATAAATCAACTTCAAACAAGCTTAAAATCCATCAAAGGACATTGACATAGATGAAATCAAAACTTTTTGTAGAGAAATATCTCTTTCAATTTAGAAATAATTTAACAATAATATTATTATAAAGTATACCATTTATTTTTAAAATATTCTTATAATCTTTTTTGGTAAGCTATTATGAGGTTATAATGGTGGAAATAGCCTCACCCGATGTATATGTTAAAAATGTCATTATTACCTTAATTTTTTTTGAGAAGGTCAAAAAATACCTTGTTTGGAAAATGACGGAATGATTCTTTTCAAAACAAATGTGGTCACATAAGGGAATAAATGAATTTAAAACATTGTCTAGTAAATAGTAAAAATGATTTAAATTACATTTTTATGAAAAAACAGATGTGGATGATACAGATGTCCCAGAAGATACTGACGTATTAATATCCTTGGATAAGTAAAGAGATTGTATACTTAACAATTACCTATTATATTTCCTTAGTCAATGGTATGTTATCCAAATATATAATAGTTAAACTATTTTTATTAAATATTACATGAACATTATTCATAAAGATGATATCATATATAAACCTATAATATGTCTTTGTTAATAATATTTTAGTAGTATAATCGTTTCGGGTTTAACTAATTTATTTTCCTTTATATGATTAGTTACATAAGCCAGGTTTGTTATGGATATGATGTAATTGATTCATATACAGAATAATATTATGTTCAAAATATTTATTTTTAATAACAAAATAAAAAATATTCTTGGATGAGTATGATGGGAAATGAATCTTATCACGTTCGTGGAGAGGGTAATTTGTACGTACGCACGAGCAACAATATCATTATATTGATTGGGAAATCATATAAAATTGGATGGTATATCATATAAAAAAATCATTAAAATTTTTTATATATTTTTTAAATTATTTATACTAATTATTATACCCATCCAAATAATGAAGTGTTTGAATAACACACTCAACATTGAGACGGTTAGCTGTATGTACACACATATGGTTAAAATGTCAGTTATAAGATGGATAGAATTACGAATATGGTTGTATAATATTTATAATAAATTAAAATTATGTATAATGTAATGGAGTTATTATTTCAGTATGTAAACTACAAATAATGTGGATGTGGAAGAAGAAAAGAACTTGAAACAGAGTGGTGAAATTATTAACTCTTCTTCAGGTGTTTCCATTTGAGTTGATCAAAAGGGCACCATAGGTTTTTATTTATGATCAAATTAAGGCCTCTAGGATCAAGGGGGGATAGTTCAGTGGATATTTGTGTAGGGTTTTGAAGAGAAAAATGGACTCGGAGGTGTGAAATTAAGATAAGGTGAAGTAACCTTTAATAAGAGAGGTGAGGGTCACTTTAGAAAAAGATTGAAATATTATTTTATAATAAAATAATTTTCAGTTTTTAATTGTACAAAAATAATTTATTTGGAGGATAAGCTGGGTAAGGGTTGAAAAATGCTAAACCAATAGGTTTTATTTAGGTTTAGGTCACCGTTTAATCATTATCGTTTACATTTAACTCTTAGTTAAATTGTTTGACATTTACCTTGTCTCTTTGTAGTTTTATATTATATGGTTAATAAAATAACTTTAAACTACCAATAGAACACCAAGTGTTTCATTATTAATATATATAAATTTATATATGTCCTTTGTCTAATCCTTATATTTTTATGAATATTATAACAATTAATAATATAGTATTTGTTTTAAAAACTGAATTATGTCATTTGTGACAATATTTAGTATTTGATTTTTTTGGAAACCATAAAAACGTTCTCACTTATAATAAAATTTATTTAATAAACCCTTACATGTAATATTAACCTATAAAATTGGTGTAATTCATCATAAGTCTCAGTTTACCTTTATTTGGATAATTATAATATCAAATATTTTAATATTTCATTATTAAGGTAATTACTACTTCATCATTGTGTAATAAATAAAAAAATTATTAAATTTATAAAAACTATAAATAATATAAGCTTATGTAGGAAATATTTTTATATTTCTAATTAAAATTGATACTTGAATTTATATTGTGTGTAACTATATATTAAAAATGTTTTAGTTATTAAACATTGAATTTAACACGTGTAACTCTTCTTTAAATAAAATAATAATAATTGTCCTATTCTAATCCAAGTGGACCAAACAGGATCATATTTTATTTCAAAGGTTGTATTTTGTACAATTACACTTTTCCAATATAATTAGGACATGTGTTGGGGTAATTATAATACCATTTTTACCCTTAATTACCCTATTTACTTTTAACCATGCTAAATAAAAGTCAAAAGTTACTATTCACAAAAAATTATTTTCAACTTATTGAACCACATTTCACTTTCTGATTTCAACTGTGACTCTCAGATTTTTGAAATTCAACTCAATAAAGTGCTAAAATTATGTTTTTTGCCAATTAGCAAATGCTCCTAGATGGTGGGTAAAAGACTGTAAAAAGATCAATAAAATTTTATATATCAAAACGTATTATAAAATTCCTCAAATGAATTAAGTTGAACACATATAGGTATTATATATCTATTTTGGCCAAATATAAATTAATATAAAATAATTATTTACCTAAATAAATAGTAATTTTTAAACAATAACGCAGTGTTTTTCACCATTAATCAAAAATTTAATGTTTTCATAAAAATAAAAAAAATCATATTAAGCTAATTTTGATATTCTAAATTCAATAAATAAGTCCATTTTGAAAAAAAAATTATAAAATATTGAAATATGGGTATTACTATTCATAACAGCTAGTTTGATTGGTCGGGGTTTGTTAAAACTCCATGTTGAGTACAATGCACGATACTAAATTATTCAACTGATAAAATATCATGTAAGCTTGTGGTGTTACACTCAATCCCCCCAAGGTCCCATCCTTTGAGTTTTTGTAGTTACTCTTCAAGGTAAGGGAACCTTTTCCCTCATCTTTTAGTCATGAATTCTATTATGATATGTATTCTGGTTTCCATTTTATTATGTGGTATTATGTTCTTTTATATCCTTATTATAGTCCATTTTCATGTCAAAATTATGATAGACCCTTTTCCCTCTCATCAACTATTTTTATGAATTTTATATGACGCTGTTAGGCTGAAAAATTGTTCGTTAAATAAATAACATCTTCTCTTTTCTTAAAGTTTTATTTCATGTAGTCTGTTATTAAAATATCCATACCATGATCTTATTTCTATATTATTATTTCCTTATTCTGTATTGAAAGTTATTTATTAGTGGGTGAACCTTTTCCCCTTTCTTTTTACTGTTTCGTAAAACCATCTTATAAAGACATTATGTTGTAGAAATTGCGTCTCAAAATCTATTTCTCATTTTCTCAAGTAATTATCTTATTCTATTTTTGAGAAAACACATTCCTATTAAATTTCAATGAGTATTCATAAATACATATAAATGATATATCTTATTCTATAATTGAAATACATGAAACCCTCATTCCTTTTCCATGGTTTATAAATTACATAACGATCATGTTTTTAAGAACTTCCAAAACGTTATGATTTTGAAAGGAAACCAATTATTTTATTCTATATGGGTTTTTATGAAATGTTTGATTATGATATATGTGGCTCACATGAAAATAATTTCATATTAAGGAAACTCCCTGATAGAGCTCCAATGCATTGGGTAATGAATTTAATCACTAAAGATGACAAGTTTTACAATACCTTGCTAAATAAAATTGGTAATTTTTATTAAACCATAAGAATGGTTCTAGGTGCTGTGGTCATAAATGTCTAAAATAAATGTTGTAGATTATAATTAATGTTATGATTCATGTTGTTTTTATTATGTTATGTATCTTATTCCATTTCTTATATCTTTATGTTTTTCATCCCGTTTTTAATTATATCCCAAGTAAACTGATTCCCTTTATTTCTTTACTAGGCTATCTTCTCACCCTTTCCACTGATTTATGTCTCCTGATTATGAGATGCAGTAATTGTATATAAGATGAAATTTTCAATAATCTTTATCAATGGGATTTAAACGAGTATTTAATTTTTTTGTGTATTATGTTCCTAATTTCCAAGACACTATACATTGAAGATCCTTTATTTTATAAAATGTATTCGAATTTTTTATAATAAAAAGGTGGGATTCCATACACCTCACAAACATAAATAGGTGCATATCATTCAACATGTCTCAATAAAAAAAAATTGAGATGAAGAACCCCTCAAACGTATAAATGTTTTGAAGTGAAAATCATTGAAATCTTTAAATTAATATTGTCTTTTAAGTAACATATATTAAATAATTGTTTATTCCAAAATAAATTATGGGGACATATATAAACCACATAATTAATACATTTGTGGATAACATTAAAACATGTCCTAATGAAGTGAAATTGTGAAAAAAACTATATAAATTTAAAATGTCTTTCATCAAAGAACATGTAATAAAAAACATGTTGTATATATGATCCCCAATAATTTCATGATTTTCTAAATATGAATTAATTTTTTGTAATAAAACAATATAAAGTAGATGATGGTATGAAATATCAAACTTGTTCTATGAATTTGAAAAAAGGTACAAAGAAACCCTAACCATATGTTTCACTTGATTCATAATCACTCTAATCTCTTGAATAATAAATTTATGTATTAATAATTATATAATAGAATCATATTTACACTTATAATGTCTTATATGTTATACATATAACATTTAAACACCAATATATTAATATTAATCTATTAAAATTCCCATTTTAGTTGTTACCCATTCATTTTTCATGAATGTTATAGTTTGGAAGTTGTGGCCTTTGCACAATAATTAAGGTTCACATATATAATTAATTCTAATAATGATATAAATTAAAATTTAAAATAATTATATAATTATTTATGGCCATTCATATTAATTTTTTAGGAAAACATAATTGCATCAGTTCATTGATATGATAATTCTTACATACACACTAGTGATGTTTCCACTTTTCAAGGGTTGGATCCAAAAATGTTAAATGAAATCAAAATTTTAATAATCATATTTACCTATTAAATATAATATATTTTCTTTAACTATATACTTTTTACCATCCATTTAAATTCTAAATGATGGAAAAATAACATCGCTTAGTGGTGGGTGGTGGTCCATACATATGGATGAGCATCGTTATCATTTACCAATAGATCTGGTGCTAAGAAGGTAGATAAGAGTTCATAATCATAGAAAAACAATTATATTATAAATATAAAATTTAAATGTTAAGTCATTAATTATTAATTCCCATGAAATATTATGATGGAAAATGAATCATATCGCTATGTAGAGGCAGAAGTTCACACGTACGAATGTGTGGTAATTTAATATCCCATTTAATGGGGAAGGGATGGTAAATTATCAAACCATAATAATAATAACATATATTAATATTTATCATTTCATATTCATCGTGTTTTTTCATTCATATAGTTTATAATAAGTGGAATATTAAATAAAATTTAAATCATTTTTTATGATTTATACATCTTCTTTGAGAGACCTCCTTTTAATTACTCTTTAAGACATGAATGATTGGTATTTTGAGAATACCATAATCAATATGATGAAGATATATAAATTTTTAATATTTTTGAGGTTTTTTATTTTATATAGGGCTCATATTGATTGAATAAGATTGGATAAGAGGTTCCCTTTTACAAGTGAGGGGATGGACACATATGGAAGTTTTTAAATGATTTCAAGGATATAACAACACATTCATAAGAAAGTCGAAACCAATGGATATGTATTAAAAGTTAAGATAATATAATGTCTAAATATGAAAAAAAATTAAAATAATAAATTTTTAGGTGTTCACAATATTGTTATCTGTAGGTTTAACCTCACTGGTAAACCCTTTTTTAACATTAACCGTGGTAGCAAAATTTTACTTATTTTACTTTTTACTATGATGTTTTTGTAGGTTAAACATATTATATTATATAAAATTAAATCAATAAAAATATTGAATCCATTTTACTATACTAATTTTCTATATGTTTCATAATTTAATTTTAATTAAGCATGAATACCACAATGGAGACATATTGTAGAGAATATCATTTTTATGAAAAAAAAATATAGATTACTTATACTCCCATCCTTGAAAAATTAGAAGAATAAATTATAAAATATAAGATTGAATATATTATTTATAAATTTAATTTAAGACATTTAGGAATATATATTATTTTCATTTATTAAATGAAAACACACTTTTCGAAAAATAAGGTTTTTTAATTGTGTTTGTATGCACATAAATTCATTCATACAAAAATATTGAATAATAAAAAATAATAAAAAATGATTATAAATATTTATAATTAACTAATACATTAATCACATTAATATCATATTAGAAAATCAATGGAACTTTTAATTTAATAAAAATGATTATTTTTAAATAATTCTATATTTTCACTGTTGGTAGAAAAAACCTAATGATAGATGTCTTAAAAAAGAACATATATATAATATTGGAATTTTTCTTCAAAGAATGAATTTAATTACATAAAATGAAATCTATAAAAAATTTAAGAAATTAATTATATTTTTCTTATGTACAAATGTTGTTGATATCTTTTTCTAAAAGAGAACAGGTTTTTCCGGCATAAAATGACATTACTAAAAATTTTGTTCATTTTAAAAATAAATTAATCTTTAATTTTTATAATTTAATTCAATTTCAAATATTTTTAATAATGTGGTTATTACTATTCAAAAATAAAACTTTAATTTTTCTTTTATAATCATATAATATAGTTTAATTCATAAAGACTCATTGTACCATGTAAGGAAAAATATTGAACACTTACTATTTATTTAAATAAAAAAATTATATTGTAAAATTTAATGGTGTTATATTCTCCATAATTTATTAAATTGTGTACACAAATTTTTTTCCACGGTAAAATATAGTTCAATATTCAAAAATTCATTTTTTAAAAATCCATACCATGAAATCTAGTTATAAAAGTTCATTTTAAAGTGAATGTAGGGACCATAATAATTATTTTAAATAAAACGAAATTGGGTTCCTATATGAGGTGAACATTTATTAGAAGTGAAATATAGACATTTAAGATAAATATAAGGCCTAAATAATAATAAAATGTTATAGAGAACATCATCATGATAATGTAAAAGACCAAATACCATAAATCAATGAGTGGGTAAATGAACATCTTTTCATCAGACATAATTATAAAAATCAATGAACGTTCATTTTCGAGATTATTTTTTCTTGATTTGAGGATTTAATTTAATATGAAATTTGAGAAAATGTACATAATTGAATTCCTCAAACCCATAATAAAAATTTCATCATAGGGTTATGTCTATAATTAACTTCCACCACAATTCATCCATATTCTAATGATGAATGATCAATATGAATTTTTCTTTCCAAAAATGATAAAATACCTTTCTAATGGATTAAAATATCATTAAAACAAGAAAAAGTCATTATGTTTCTCACAAATTATTTTCCAAAAAAATGTGTATCACAAGTAATACAATATGGATAAATCATCATATGTAAAATATACTACCTCAATTTCTAACTCCTAAACAATAAAACACCAAGTTCAACAAAAACCTTTCTATAAATATTTATCCTTAAGAACCATCTAAAATAATTTTGAGAAATATTAAAATGAAAACATTTAGTAAACTTTTCACAAATAATTTAAAAAAGATAACGTTAATATAAAAAAAACATCTCTTCATGTCTCATACATAACATGTGGATACACAGATCATATTTTATCATAAATCATTTTAATAACATATATTACCATATAAATTTAACGAAATATTATATGGTTCCAAAACACAACACTATCATTTTTCTAAAATAAAATCATAGATTATCCAATATATTCCATAAATCAAGATATGTAATAAACTCATAAAAGATATCATAAATCACTCTATTATAAAACCACTAATAAATTTTTGGGTCTGTGATTCTATCCAATTTACATTATCAGTATTTATCAACTCATTATCCCTAATAAAAATTATCATCCCATCTTTGGAAATATATTAAGAGGTATATATCTGTCAATCATGTTTGTTCAAAAAATAGAACCTCACTACTAAATCACTTTCTTTGTTTATTCATACCATCAGATTATGATTGAAAATCATTGAATAAATACTATTATGGAATAATTCATTAATGTTTTAATATTTCTATACATATAATATGATCAAATAAAACTTTTCCAAAATAATTCCAAAAACATAATACATAAATACTTAAATCATTTGACTTCAATAATTATAATAACATAAGAACTCCCTTATTTAAGGAGTTATCCATTGTATTAAATAATTCGCTCAGATAATTCACAACATACAAAAATTTATATATTGAATTTTAAATGGTTCATTGGTATGTAATTTATTTCCCTCCATTGAAAACTTTATTTTTCACTAGAAATATCTTTCCATATGTATTTCAATTCATAACCTGAAATATCTTCCCATTCCTTTTATTAATTTCCCATGGTGCTTCTTACCAAAATTTTAACATGTATAAATATTAATGTTTGTTAATCCATGATCATTATGTAACTCTATTTATGTTATATTAATTTAATTCTAAATCCCAGTAATGTTCCTATTTTTAATAATTTAATTAGATGGCTAGTTAGAAATAATAATATTCTTTCATATTGTACCACTTTGGTCATTTGGTTTCTCATGAGGTGAAACATTTCATTTTCCATCACATTTATTATTAAAATTATTACCCTTGGTTCTATCTAATAACTATAGAAAAATACAGTGTGAGAATAATTCATAGCATGTCTAAACCATAAAATGTTCTTCTCATTATATTAAACAGTAGGTTTATTCATTGTCAAACATAGTCATTTTCAATAAAAATAATTGATAATGGTTCATAAATAAATTCATACACAACAAAAGAATATATTAAAGGAGTTTCAATAAAGGTGTATAGTAAGTACTCATTCATTATGTACCAGAATGATGGCCTAGATATACTCGAACAACTCTTTTTTGGTGGTTTTACACCAAGAAGTATTTGTTCTAAATCTAAAAACACATTTATTTTAATAAGGTGACTATATTTTTTTAAATAACACTCATTACATTAACATAACATTTTATGTTCTCCAATACATAGTAATATCTTCTAGTCTTCCAGTAATATTTTATAATCCATGTTTCCAAAAAATACTAAACCTAGCAATGAAAACAAACTACAGCGACCCCATACATCAATAAATAAATATAAATAATAATTTGTGAATATTCATTGTATAACATAATAATATTTCCAATAAATGTAAATTTATTTGTGTCTTTATAAAAATAAGGAACATAAAATCTGAAACATAAATGATCTACATAATTTTCCATTAAGTAGTTCCTAATAAAAGCCCTTCAAAAAACATATCATAAATAAAACATTTATTAGTATCCTTGAGAAAGTAAACATTTGAAAGGGTGGGATCTGATGATGAGAAAGTGTAAACATATGTTATTTATATCAATAATAGTAGGTGAGAATAATATATTTATAATGGTATAATAACATGATAAAAATTTACAACAATCATTCCCAATCAGTCTCATATCTTTAATAATGAATCATGGTATACCATTTATTCATTCAGAAGGAAAAATAAATAACATTTTGGAAAAATCAATTCCCAATCATGAGTCATCAAAACATATCTTAATCATAATAAATATTTTTGGCATTTAAAAAAGAATATAAAATTACTTACGTAGTCAAGGATCTCTCCAAAGACTCTATTTATGGATAATTAGACAAAATGGAAATTCCTGCCAAATAATTTTTAATATTATTTTAGGAGTAACAAGAATCCAATAAACTATATCATCTGTTATGATTTTGTTATGCACTTTGACACTTGAGAGTCTCTCAACTCATTCATAATCAACCAATTCATCGAGTTAAATAATGGAACCATTAATTTTGGGTTTATAATGATACCACTCATCATATATTCATTATCTATTTATATGTATTCCAAAGGACAATGGGATCATTTATCAGAAAATAAAAATATTACCAATGGAATTAAAATGTGTTTCAAGGAAATTTAATTATAATAAACATTAACCATTCAGAGAAAGAATAAATAGGGTAATATGTGATCGTGTCTTCTATAAATCATAATAAACATAAAATGATGTAGTTATATAAGAAAAATACATTTAAATTATATCTAGATATTTTCATGACGAAAATACACATTTCTTTTTGAATCACATACATTAAATCTATGAATCGCTAAATGTTAGAAGGATAATTTTATTTAAAATAAACATTAAAAATTATATAGTAATATTTCAGGTAAATAGTATTCAAGAAGGTGGGGAATGTTTTCCATGCAGTTTATGTTAAAACTTAATTTCCTTTCAAATTTTCAGAAAAATTTAAAATTTTAGTCTTTAGAAAATATTTATAACATTTCAATTAATTATTTGTATTTAAATTAAAATATTGTAAAAAATGTAATTATATAATCTATTGAAATTATCGAAACCATTCTTGAAGAAGTTTTGAATAAAATAAATATATGAAAGAAAATATTCACAACTTAAAATAAAAACAGGGAGGATTTTCATTAGAGAAATTCATTTTGTTTATTAAGAAGATAAAGAGTGTAAAAATATTAATACATCTTATAACTATAAATATCATAGTTTTATATTATTACTTTATATTTTTTATATATTTTTCATATAATTTAGTAATCGTAAAATTTAAGTATAAATAATAACAGGAAAATATGATATTATAACATAAGACACTTACCATTATGGTAACATTTGATCATGACTACCCAAAAATAAATATCAATGTACAAAATACTAAAAACCCTAAGAATAAATATATTGATGATAAAAAGTACAAAATATTCCGTATATATACCTTAAAAACTTTAATAGATGTATAATAACAAATGTGTCTAAATAAAACTATATTGAGATGAAAAATAGTAAGACTTTAGTAATTTCTGGAATTCAATTTCATTGGGACAATGTAAATGATTTTTGAAATAAATATTTTATATTAAATCATTTAGTAAAAAAATACATTGTTGGGAAGTATATAATTTATCAAAATTAAAAATGTTTGTGTAAAATTAAGACAACTATTAATGTAGAGAAATTGAGAAAATCTCTATATAACATTGGTTTCATTGGAATCGAAATCCATTTAAATAAAAAGTATGACATTTATATTAAAAAATATTTAATTTCATTAATTTTTTAAAATAAATTAGTAAGGTTTTAATCAAAAAACATAAAACAAATGAGGAATAAAATTATCAGACATATCTCATGAATTTGAAAATTATACAATGAAACCCTTACCTTATTCTGAACTTGATTCATATGATCTCTAACATCATGAATAATAAAATATATTTATTATAATTATACACTAGAAAAATATTTACACCTATAATATCTTATATTATATAATTATATCATTTCAACAGCCTTTTATTAATAATTATTTGTTAATATTTTTCTTTCGAGTGTTAATAGCTTCAATTTTCATGTATGTTTATGTTTGAAAGTCACAATCCATGAAATTATGATAATTGTTACTCAATATACATAATTTTATTCATTATATAAATACCATATATATAATAATTATATACATATATTTATGAATAAAAATTAAGTGGTGATGAATATTATATTACATCACTTCTTGGGGATGGTAATTTATAAGCACTCATATGTGTTTTTTCTAGTTTTCCATGGATAAAACAAAATAAAGTTAAATGATTAATCAAATTTAATGCATCATTATTATATCATAAATATTATATATGTTAATGAAATATATCCTTATACATTCATAGTAATGAAAAAAATTATAAATAAATCACATCACACCATGGAGGTTGTCATCCACACATACACTTGATCGATGCAATCATTTTCCAAAGGATTAGATTGAAATAAGAAAGGTAAGATTTAATAAATATAGTCTCATAAATATATTATAAATATCATATATAAACATTAAATCCATCATTATATCAACCCATTTAATATTGCGACGACAAATGAATCATATTCTTAGGAGGAGGCACCAATCAACATGTACACTTGAGTGATACCTTTTTCTCCCATTTAATAGAGGTGATACGGTAAACGGTTGTAAAATTATAATAATAAAATCTCAAAATATTTATGATAATTTATAAATTAGGTTTTTATGATTTCAACAAATTTATAAAAATTTTTAGTTGAAATTAAATCGAAAGAGTTTTGTTAACATTTTATATCTCATATTTGGGAGACCACATTTGGCATACCTCTGAAGCCACGAAGGATTTTTCTTTTAAGAAGAAAAGATGCTCTAGGATATATATGAGGAATTAGGATGTATTTTTCATTTTTATTTTCATATATACAATGATTAAATGGAATGAATATGGGAGGAGGATAAGTGCTCTTTTATAAGTCTGGGGAAGGACAAACATGTAATTTCTCAAAAGATGCTAATTATATAACATCACTTTCTTGGGAAAGTGATTTGAAATGGAAAATTAGTTAAAGGTAGGATTTTATAATGATTAAATATATTCATGAAATAAATATTTGGCGTGTTTAGGTAGAAATACAACCCTTATATCACATTCTAATCCCCTACCCCTAGAATACTCATTTTAACATTTACCATGATAATAATGTTTTACTATTTTTAAATTAAATATGAAAAAAAGCTTACAATATAATTTGTTTTAATATTATTAAAAAAATTATAATATAATTTATAATAATCATTTTTTATATGTGTTTGAATTTAATTTTGATTTAGCCTCCAAACCACAGTGGTAACCCGGTTTTGAAAAATGTATTTTTTATGCGTAAAACTAAAATTACTTGCATTAACGAAATTTTAAATAGCATAAAATGAATGAAAAAATATTTTATTTAATATATAATATTTTATATTAATTGAAACAATTAATCAATATCAATTAATTTAATTTATTAAGATAAAAAGTCATTTCATGAATTAATAAGGTCTTTAGAAAAATGTTCTTTTAAGAAAAAAATTAACTTATTACAAAATAAAGTACAATAAATATTTTGATGGTGACTAGTTCCAGAGGGGCCAATGTTTTGACTACCCCAATACTTCCTTTAATAGGCTAGGGGATTGTGACCATCATCAAGTTTGTATATCCCCTAAATGGGAGGCATTTGCCTAATGTACTTGTACAAACGCTCAAATTTGCAAGCCAGAAAATGGTAAAATATAGAAACAAGCAGGTAAAAAAATTTATGCATTTATATAGGATCCAACAAAATATTGTGAAAGTGAATGTTCTAGAATTTAATTAGTGGATAATCCCACCACAATGTGTTAGTACAAAATACTAACAGAAATTGAAAAGACTCCAACCTTCTCCAAGGGTGAGGACTAAGTTAAAGGTATTATCCATCAAAATGCCTTACTCTGCCCAGCTATAGCTATTATCCACAAACTCTAGCTACCCCAAGAACTCCATCGAAAGGATGATCATATACAAAAGTCATGAAACATGTGGGCAATGCCCATGCATGGGTGAGAATAAGAATACCCAATAGTATACTCTGAAACCAAAAGTAATAAAATAATGGAACATACAGTCAGTTATACACATGTATATGACTAAAACATATATAATTAGAATATATAATTATAATCAAGAGAGTAGCAATTCGATTAGATCTTCATAACCATTGGACAACCGTAAGATTCTTCTAGAATCATTCTCATTCTGGTAGAACTGACTACTCAAACCATGTTATTATCTGAGACACATGACGAAAAGTTATATCTCATCTGGGACCCACCTAAAGTGAAAACATTGATCAAGGAAGACTAGGACACACAAATAGGGGTTCATCCCCATAACATTCCTGCATATACTAAGGATCTCACATAGAATAGACTAGGGGATACCACATAACCATTCTGTATTAACCTGATATATAGGGGATCAAACCTAAACACACTGATGGATAACACAGACCCAACCAATATGGACAACAGGATGTTTGAGAAGTTCCATTCTCAAAGTGGTTATGCGGTTCCATATACTCCAATAGGGTTTATAGAGGATCTTAGAATATTATTGGGGAGGGATACCATTCTCTATATGGGAATCGACCTCTAGAGGGAAATACAATCTATTGATGTGGATGTAATTCCATATTGAACCCTAGAGCCCTGGAATAATGGAATTCTCTCAACCTATGTGAGTCCAAACTAATGACATTCCATTTTCCTCCAATTTATCATCTCAATATTATGGTCTCAACACCCCAAGAGAGTATTCAATTGGTCATTCCATTTAGGAGATAATCTCGGTTGATTTAAACTGCATACAAGTTTAACAAGGGCCTATGGATCTACCACCGGGGTAGGTATAACCTTTTCATGATAGGTTTATTTACCACATTGCCGTTGCACCCACATTAAATTGTTACAGTCAACCACAATCAGGATCTTACTTGGTTGCCTTATATCTGACCTGTGTCCAACCTATGTCCAACACAACCCACTGGCATATCCAAACCCACCAAACCCACATGCCCAACTACCGGACCAAGAATAGTAGCTCAGAACTCACTACGTTTGTCACCCCCACTATTTCCTCACACTACCTTCTCTGTGTCCCACCTCTACATGCCACCACCAGCCTCTGGTCACTAGTTCCGCGCAAGTGGTCCCATCCTTGCATCACTGTACCACCTTTGATGACTAAAAATTCCAATGGTGATAGAGTTGTGCACCTCACTTCTCGATCTACATAGATCTATCCTTAGTTGTCAATTTACCTTGAATCTGGGGGTCTGATCATGATTGGATCCACCCAAAAATGATCCAAATAGAACTATGGGGTTTAAATAGTGAATAATGTGAAGAAGTTTAGGACAAATGCACAAATGAAAAGGATTATTATCACCATCTAAGCTTTCATTACCTACGATCAAGATCATGTGATTATTTTTAGAAAACAACATTAAATAAATATGGATAACTCGTAAAGGAATCACATCCCTCAAATATGATCAATATGAGGGATAATATATTGGCGGATTAGTCCATGTTATTCATAGGAATTAAGAAAATGAATTAAAATAATAAATCATACACCCTACCTAAAGATGGACTGAATGTCGATGAAGAATGATTATGTTTCCAATGTTGAAGAGTTCCGCAGATTCTTTTGGCATAATGATCTGCTATCTGATCTTGATCCATTATGATTTTCCTGAGATAATTCTATGGAGGTCTCTCTAATGGTCCCCCGGTGCCTCCATGTTTATATAGAAAACCGTGGATTTTCAAAATTTAGATAAATTTAATGGAAAATACATTTGATCAAAAATATTTTTTTTACAACAATTTTCAATGTATTTAAATTACTAGAATGTTTTTACAGAAATACCACATGCCAACTAAATTTAGCTCACTCTTAGGGTAAATCCAATACATTGAACTCAAAGGTTACCTCACATTTCTGATCCATGAACCTCTTTTAGAGGTATTCTAAAATTTTCATGAAACCATGCACATGAGCTAGTAAATATTTTAATATATTTCAAACATTTATTATAGGAACACAAGGGCACAGAATCGAAGGTTTTCTCAATACATGGTCTCAAAATAAATCCATATAATATCAATAAATAATACATAAAAAATATGAGATGTTTCATTCTCCCCACCATGTTTATTTACATCCGTAAAATGTCAAAACAATGAAAAATTAAATAATTAATGGTACTGAGTAGAAATATGATACTCGAGATCCCACATACAGTCATATATATTTCCATGAAGCCACTATAAATAGACCAAAGGAATCGATCATGTAGGAAGGATACTCTCATTTCGATCCTCGATCTCCACTATGTACTAAAAAATCATTCCATCTTTAATGTCAAGATCAGAATAGTTGATGATGTGTGATGGTTCATGCATGTATATCCTCAATTGTGAAATATAGAAGACATAATGTACCAAATATAATAGTTTGGTAAAGCTATGTGGTATTCCACCTTGCCAACTCTTCATAGTATCTGGAAAGGGACAATGATCCTCAAAAATAGATTGTCACCCAGCCAATTCTTAATAATCCACATCTAGGTGAAACCCAAAGGAACACATGGACTCATTCCTCTAACACCAAAGGCCTTTGTCTACTATCTACATAAGATTTAGGAAAAATCTATGAAGCCTCCAACTATGCCTGGATGATCTATACCTTCTATATAGAAGCTAATAATTACTTTGGTCCCATGAGTGCTGACTCTCATGGGTTAGTCCTGTAAAGTGGTGACCTATAGGGTCTTCTATACATATCCATGAATGGTGGCATACCAATGGTATAATATTATCTATTGTTGTATAAAAACTTCACTAGTGGAATGTGACCCTCAAAGTTGTGTCTAATGTGGAACATGGAAGCCCGTAGCATGTCCTCTAGAACATGAATGATTCATTCAGTTTGGTCATACAAATGTTGGTGAAGCACTATCATCAAGGATATAAGGGTCCCTAACTACTCATTTAATACAATACAATATCGGGATGAAATGAAATAATAAAATTTAGAAAAAACTATCAATGATATGCCAGGGAGTTGAACTATCTTTTGCACAGAGAGGCATCCCAAACTCTATTCGAAACTCCACTCTCAGATAGCTAAAAAGTGGAAAAAAAGGGTTAATTATTCAATGATCTCTTAGATTACATAGTGTCCCCTAGAAATATGTGGTAAACACATATAAAATTCTATTTTTATTCTATCCTAAATCCATTATATCACCTCAAGGGGTTAAGATAAACCCGCTAAAAACTAGGGATCATCCTTCAGTTTCATAAAAGTAATGCATCGAGAAAAAAATGTACAACTTATTTCTTCATACCAAGCCAAAAAAATTATTATGTCCTAGGAAATCTTTGCCACCCAAGGATGTACCACGAAAGGGGCTGTATGAAACTTACTCGGATCCTCTTTCTACAGCTCCACTTCTATGACTATGCATCCTCTAAAAATAAAGACTTTTTTCCTACCTTGTTAATATTAATTAGAATTATGTCCTATGAAAAAATGAGCTTGTAGGGTCTAAGAGTCAATATTATTTTTATTTTCCTCCTTGAATCCCTATAAGAGTGGATGGGAAAAAACCATTTACTGGAGTTAAACTGCTCTATCTACATTTAAAAGGGATAACTACAATGGGGCCAACTACTCCGACGCCTCAATCGGGAACTACGAATTGGATATTCTTCAGAGAGCATCTACCAATATGTTCCAAATCATATAAGTATATACAATATAAAAGTCAAAATACCACAGGAACTCTATCCATTTTATTTAACTCATGTTTATATCCCTCTGAGATATCTTATACTTGATACTCTCATGATCAGAGTAGAAGATAAACTGGTCTCCCATTAGGTAGTGTTGCTACGTCTTCCCGGAGAAGACTACCCCTGAAAACTCAATATCAGCGGTCATATAATTCTTCTTATGTGGTCATAACTAGAGGGAACCGAAGTAAATCATCTCATGACTCTACATAATGACACAACCAATCCCAACCACTGATGAATTGTAGAACACCTTGTACTCTATGCCGTCATCCATTAACCTTTGGATGCGAGCACTCATCAACCTCTGCATTAGCGCCTAAAAACCTCTGATGTAACTTTTCTATGTACATGAAAGGATAACACATTCATGTCAATGTTGTCAAGGGTGATTCCACTCTTGAAAATTATGGTATAAAACCCATATAGTACACTTCCAATCCAAAGAAACATCCCACATCAGTAACAATCTTGGGTGTCTTCGAAGCTAGAACAACTTCAACCTTCTTAAGATCCACTTCAAATCCAGCCTATGAGATAAAATTTCCAAGAAAATGGACCTCCCGACAACAAAATTTTACCTTCGAGAGATTATTGTAAATTTCGGGATATCGGGGAGTGGTTAAGAATATCCTCTTGTGTCTCACATGGTCCTCTTCGGATGACCATTATACTTGGATTTCGTTGATTGAGACCATAAAGAATTGGTCTATGTAAGGATGAAAGATCATGTTTATGAGTCACATGAACACTATTGGGGAGATCATCATTCCAAAAAGAATCACGAATTACGCAAATTCATTGTATCAACATTTTAATTCCCTCTTCGGTATATCCTCATTATGTATTCATAGTTGGTGATATCTATATTTTATGTCAATCTTATTAAACCATCAAAACCCTTTCAACTAATCAAATAGTTCATCAACTTTTGAAAGTGTATATGTTTTCATCACATTAAACTAGTTCAAGTTCCAGTAATCCATACATGACTTGAATCTCCCATATGCCTTCGTGGAAAACAAAACTAGGGTCACCCATGGTGAAACACTAAGTCTCATAAATCCATTCCTCTGCAAATATTCCAACATTACCATCATATTATGAACCTCTAGAGGATCCATATGATATATAGGTGTAGATATCTATGACATGTAGGGGTGTAGATCAACACAGTAGTCCGTTTACCTATGTGGAGTTAAATCATGAATTTATTCTGTGAAGATATCCTCATACTCTTCCACATGTACAGGAAACTGTGGACTCATATAATCCACTACATCGACTGTGAGTATAGGCAAATGATGAGTAACATTATTCACCCTCCTATGTGTGAGTCTATCCTGGACTACCTATATTTTCTTTTCACCAACAAAGGAAAACTACGTTCAATTATTGTGGACAAACGATACTCTTCACCTTAAATAGTAAACCTAAGCCTGAATATTGGATAGCCATTCCATAACAAGGATGATGTCGTAATTCAAAATGATTCTACCAATAGATTAAACTAATGTTATTTCCTCAATGTGTCATGTCGCACTATAAGAACCCATGTGTGATCATTGAGTGTCCACAAGTAGGAGTCTTTATGTATAAAGATCTAGTTAATGGTTCAATTGAAATCCATGAGTCCCATACAAGGTTCATGTAAATAAATTAATGGATAGGTCTTATGTCCAATGTGGAAAAGACAAAGATCACACTTCGTATCATCCCTAGACACCTAGAGTCATAAGACTCTATCGACTACTACTAGACACATCCTTATCTCAAAGCTCCCTAATCCTGGTGTGGACCACCTATGGTTTGGTGGTAATAGGTCGAACCTTTTAACACCCCATTCTTCCCTTATTTCCCCTATTACATTTTCACTTTCCTACAGACAAAACATCTCCTTTATTTATGTCTACCTTGGTGGTCCGTTGACCCTCTCCCAATCAACTATATGACGGGTCGGCTAATCTCAATCTAGATATCCGCAACCTCAGCATGACTAACACCGTATATCCCTTAGATGATTCAAAAATCATTGGGCTCCCTCAACCACTGACACTGAGTCATGGGATTTACTCCTAATGCACTTGTCCCACATGGATCCCGATGACTACCACCGGCTACCCAATGCTAATGTCTGAGGTACACAGTGCCCACAGACAGCTTGTACTACCAATGTCAACCCTTCCAGAAAACTCACTACTATTCCATCATAGGTTTGAATGATAATGGACACCACTAATACCCTGTTGTACCAGCATGACCCCTAGCTAGTTTTCAATTAACCTCGAATCCATGGGTCCGATCATTTTTCAAACCACTAGATAATACTGAGCTTGGAACCATGGAGTTCCAACAACAATTAATGCAAATAACTGAGGGATAAATTGTCATAATCAATGAATTTTCATCATTATCCATGTGTTCTTTGCCAATGATCATGATTTGGGGAATCAAGTTATAAAACCACATTAAATAAAATCAGATAACCTATAAAAAATCTAATCCCTCAAATATGATCGATCTCCAGGGTAATCATTTAATTTATTTATCCGTGTTCATCATAAGAATCAAGAACATAAATATAAAACAATAAATAATATCACCTAACTCATGTTAGATTGATCATCAATGAATAATGATTTTGTTTTCATAATTGATGAGTTCCACATATTCCATTGCTGCAATGATCCGCAATTTGGTCATGATTCGTTCTCATTTTTCTGATGGAAATCACTAAAGTCGTATCCAATGATCCTCTGGTGTCTCCA
The DNA here is from genome assembly GCA_963277665.1 of Viscum album. Lineage (NCBI taxonomy): Eukaryota > Viridiplantae > Streptophyta > Magnoliopsida > Santalales > Viscaceae > Viscum > Viscum album. The sequence goes on from OY728159.1 coordinate 103,014,877, forward strand.
TGGTTATGAACCTAACCTTGTATTTCTACCATAAGGATAAATTTACATGTAAAATCATTGCGTCAAATTTAATTTTTTTATAAATTATTTTATTCCTTTTATATTCCCGTAAGCTTTTACCACTAATGACTTGTGTTGGCTAAAGTTAAGTCACACATAGGGTAAATCCACTATATGGAACTCAATGATGCCCTTATATTTCTGATCAAAATAATCATTTAAGATTTATTCTATCTTTTCAGGATAAATTCATGTTTTTGGTATGGAATACTTATATATTTTTGAAACATTTATTCTGGGAACATAGGGCCTTGCAATCGCACGTCGTCTTAGAACCTCACTTCAAAATAAATCCATATTATATTAAAAAATAATACACTAAAAAATCCAAGATATTAATATCATATATAATTTGTTATATTATATATAACTAAAAGAAATTCATAACTCCTCATGATCAAATTGAAATCATAATTATATTTTTTTCTAGAAAATAAATGATAATTATTACACAAATCAAGTATTCATTATTCACTATAGAATTAATATTTTGAGAAAAATACTATAAAATAACCCAAGGATAATATTTATATTCGTATTTACAAATTTATATTCATTAACTCTAATAAAATATAAATTTATTTAGAAATAAATTATAATTCACAAGAGAAAACAATGTGATAAAAATCATTTTTTGGTGAAAAAATATTTCTCAATAATAATTTGACATTCATGATAATTGATTATTTATTTATTAGAAATTAAACAATACATTTTAATTATCTAAAAACATGGTACATATTATTCGTAGGTTTTCTACTATTATTCATACACCCTAATTCAATGCCTAACTTATAATGGTTTACTTCATAACAGTTAATATGAAATCTATCTTGTATGTAAAGAAAAAATATCAAACCTTAATAATTTTTTTAAATAAAAATAATATATTCTCTAATATTAGGGTGTTAAAATATGTTATTAAACCAAATAGACATAATAATAACAGATTTATATACATGTATTGAATTTTTTTCAAAATCAATCTTATACATGTCATTTCTAGTATCATTAAGTTCACTAGTTCCATCATGGGTGAATTTTTGAAACATCCATATTTATTGGGTATTTTTTCATATTTAAAAATGATTAAATTAATTTTAGTCATGCTATTAATGAATATAATTTATTGACTATTATTTATCCAAAAATCAATAATATAATTTTCAATTATCATATATTCTTATTGATTAGTAGGATTAAATCCATGCATAACCATTTTCCATTTGAGGTAAAAATTGATACTAATAAGAATTGACATGTGAATTTTAAAATATGAATAAATTGTTACATAAATGAAAAGAGAACACAAATTATAATTATCTTCCATTATAAATAAATCAGTCTTTGAAATCGACTAATATTCTAAAAATAAAAACTAAAATTTGAAAGTAAAGATTTTTGAAGAAAGATAAAATGATCATATTTTATTCCAAATACTGGTTGGAGTAAATGGATATTGGTTGTGGGGTTAATTTACATTTAAAAATTAAATCAAAAGATAAAGGCAATTTCCATTCTAAATGATATAGATATTATAAATTAATTTAGAGTTAACGTTAATAAAGTAATGAATTGATTATTTTGATATATACTATAATGTTTATTTCAATATTTATTTAGAAAATAAAAAACCTAGAAAAAAATGAATCAAATTAATGAAATAATTTTTTTTCAATATTGAATTATACAATGTGTAAATAAAAAGATAAGAAAACATAGTTTGAGGAAGGAGTCCGAAAATAGATTTTATTGAGCCCCTATGTTTCTACCCCTTGGGTAGGGGAAAATTTATTATTCTTTTTATTTTAGTAGTGCATGAGAATAAAATTTCTCTATTTTTTATGGAATTAAAAATAACCAAATACACACCTGATATTTTATAGAAGGAGAAAAAAACCAAGCCTCCATTTCATTTTTGATAAAAATTGGAAGAAAAAAATAATATAATGTTGGATGAGTAGATAAAACAATTATTTGATCAAATTCATTATTAAACTGGTGTCATGACTCATAATTGATGGAACAAGATTATGGAGATAGATAGAGACCTTGGAAGAAGAAGAGATCCATTGAAAATAGAATCATGAAAATGGCTGTCATGAAATGTCTTGGAGATTGAGAATAAATATTTCTAGAGAACTTTAACTAAATGATTGAATAATTTTCAAAAGTTCAATGATTAGATAAAATATACCTTAGGTATCTAATTATAGAATCCAATGAATATATGAAAGAGATGGAATTTTTAGTGATAAATAAGAATCATTAAATCTAATTTAATAGATCTAGGCCCCAGAGAGATGAAAAACATGACCTACAGAATCGACCTCAAATACAAGATGGATGATACCTAATTAAATATAATAATAGTTAATAGAAAATAACTGATCAATGAAAGTCCACCAGCTGGCTGTTGGACTCCTATTACTTGAGGGGATACATTCATCACCAATGGATAGCTAGTATATGTATACTAACTATCCATTCATACCTTCAATGTTGAGATATTATCAAGTGGTATCTAAATATATTAAACGTATTTGGATATACCTCAAAATACATTTCATAGATTAAAAATATATATTATTTCATCTTTATATTCATCCAAAACAATTCCAAATATTTAACATGAATGTCATAGTTTATCACAATTTCATCATTTTCATTACTAATATCAGTATATGGAAACATAAAAATGGAACTATAATCCACTAAAAAGAAGCCATTAAATAAATATTTTTGTGTTTGTGATCATTTAAAAATCATTTGACAGAGAGAGGAACAATAAAACCACATATCATACACCTGACCATTTTATAAACATTACTTTTTTATTTCTCATAAATGAAAAATAACCATGTAAATATTTTTTTTGAATGATACAACTTTTATTAAGACACGCACTCAAAAACCACCATCAAATCCATGTTATGAGTAACCATTTTTAAGAACATTTGATACATTTTTAATAAAAAAGTAATTATGTATAATAATGAAAAATCACACACTAAGGAATCAAGTTATAAATAATCTAAAATAGTTATATAGAAAATATGGCACCACATATTTCGATCAAGCTGGAGAACATAATAAAAAGTCCAATAAAGAGTAATTAAGTACCATGGGTAACTAAATATATCTTCATGTATTACTATTCTTATACATTACCATAATAACTAAACAAACTATCGACATATTTAATGTCAAAAATTAAAAATAAACCTATCTATACACTACCTTGAAACATTATGGGAGACCCCAATCTTGTCGTATGTAACACCAGGGGGTAAACTAGTAGTCAATCACTATATAGTTAATAAAAACTATTGACCAATCACAAATTTCCTATTATACTCCTAAAATATATTAATTGTAGGTGAATTATTAGTCGTATCCTAAAAACAATTAAATAAATAAATAAGACTCATCTTACCTCTATTGATGTCACAAACCAACTCATCAGGGACTACACATTGACTTCCCCTAGCCTACCTCCAAAAGTCTAGGTAAAAGAGACTAGAAATAAGTATGCATATAACACACATGGCAGGACTTATCCTATAAAGCCTTTACCCATGCAACGACATATATCTCCATGTAATAGTATAAAGATAAAAGATGGGATAAAAATTCATTCATACCAATATCTTACAATTATAGTACAATAGAATTACTAAAAGTAAAAAAAAAAGAGAAATATACTAGTACACCCAATGAAAATTGAAAAAATATCCACCTACTAAGAAGGACGAGATTGCTGTCAAATTCAACCACTAAAAGACACCTTAGTCAAGAATAGGAAAATGCCTCAGTCTGTCTATTTCTCTATCCGTGACCTACTTTAGGCCCTCCTGGGACACTATCAAAAAGCCTTTCATTTTCACAAGACATAAAATTTGTCGGAAAATCTTTTTAAGGGGTGAGTATAAAAATACCCAGTAGGCACCCCATGTAACAAAAATAATAGGGGGAAACAGAATGTCTATTATCCTCTCAACCACACTAATGGAGGAATCCCAAAAGAGGGAAAAAATACATATATAATGATCCTTGAGTATACATGATTATTATTCTCAATACACATGGTGTTTCAATCATGTAATGTCCAAAAATTGAAAGGATGCCTTAAATCACCCAGTTACACTCATCTCAGACTCCAAGTCTCATGAGGTCCCAACCTCATTGTCATCCATAGGATTATAATCGAGGTTCAATGGTGGAAATCTTCTCAGATAACACACTCTAAAAGCCCTAGAATAATTTATGTCACATTCCATGAGAAAGGATCCATCAATAACAACTCTATCATCTCGGACACCCCATCTAAAGAACATGCTCCATTATTAAATTATCTCTAGGTCCAACTCTATTTCCCAGCACCTGAGGTCCTTTCATTTTTTTAATACATCATATGATAGATCATAGGAACCCAAGTGGAGTGATCTTCCCCTAGACACTGAATACATTTGAGGGAGCACAAATCCACACTATTCATCATTTTTTTCCTCTACATAGTGATTGTGGATGGACTTTCACCTCTCCGCTACCCCATAGCTGAGGGTGTAATAAATCCTAAAAATATAGTGAAACATCTATTGTAGACGAAGGGATAGTGGCACACTTTAGTACATAGAGGGGACACTATCTCCTAACCACATGTAACGTATAAGAAGTAGTGGGTCCCACTCCACATAGCTACTCTCCATAGTAGGGGAGATACATCCCGATTGGAGGACCCTCCCACCACCACTAATCTAATACAGGGGAATACCACTCCATTGATAAGGGACACACACTCTATGTATTGGGTTGTTCCATATCTACCTGTATGATCACAATAGGGGACCCACACCCATGCATGAATTTGCAGTACCAGTAGTGGAATAGAAGAAAAACAGCCTAGTATGACTAGGGCGTAATGAATCTCTATGATCATCACATAAGGAGTAATCACACCCTGCAACTATTGGGGAGTACCCACTACATGGATTGAGGACCTTCATTCCAACATGGCATGGGAGTGAAAACTATACCAGACTATTACATGTGGTACCCAAAGCCTAGTATGACATGGGAGTACAAACTCTATAAGTACAGGACTTTCACCCCAGTACAATAGGGTAGTACTAACTCTATTTAAAAAATGATTATGTAGGTCCCAAATCCTGATACAATATGGGAGACATGGTTCCATATGCACAAATGATACAGGGGACCCACGCCATAGTCTGATAGTGGAGTACCAACCCCATGAGAACAACTACGTTAGTGGAGGACCCACACCCACAGTAGGCGAGTTCCATCTCCACCAATCGAGATGTAAGGGGAACTCTCACCATTATTCTATAGGGGGTAATTTTTCTATAGCATCTCTAATAAAACAAACCAACCTCCAGTATCCTTTACACATTCTGGTAAAATAATAATACTAATAACTTGTCACATTGAATAATTCCATTAGTATGTTACGAACACATTGATAGTAGGGGAACACCACTATATTTTCTTAAAGATTCAAGGGGTACCTACATCATAAGATTAAATGGAAGTTTATCGACCATTACATCTCTCTAGTTATCTAACATAATCACCAAACATGATTAAGAAAAACATTGAAAAATAACTCTTGAATCACACAATGTAATATTTCAAAACCCATCATGAGATATACTTTCATATTAATATGAAAAAACATACAGTATATGTTACTCATATGCCTAAATATGATCTATGATAGAGGAGATATGCTAGGATGATGTTCACAAGAATAGTATATGATGTGTACTGAGGTCCACACGGTGTGTGACCCACCTAGACACCAAGATATTCCTTATTCAACATGTATTGTATGGAAATGTATGGTTAAATAAAATTTACATGGTGTAAATTCATGTCATTCTCCAACCAACACCCTAGATGTGTCCCTCCCCACATGAATCAGCTAACCATGCATCCAACTCAACATGTTCCTCTAGTACATTGTGTGTCCTGGCTAACCAGCCTCTTGGTTGTATCCTAATATCGTTCCAATGTCTATATCCCTACGCATGTATAATTTATAAGTGAACTATTATGCGACCATGTCCCATGACCAGACATCCATGGCCAGGTCCTATGGACACACGACTTTGGAAAACCTACACAAAGTGTACCCCTAGTACCCAACATGTAGTACCCAAAATATAATCACCATAGAATGGGAAGAACTCATGAAATGTGATCTTTTGGTACTTTCTATGTGGTCTAGAATTATAAAATTTAATTCCTTTGTGAGATTCCCATAATTCCCCGGTTTCTAATAAAACCCAATCATAGACCCATAGGGGGTCACAATCAGCTGTAATAGGGATATAAATCAACAAAAACTCATAAATAGGTTGAGAAAGACCTTAATCTCAAATAATCCCACCTCTTGGATAAATTTTGATGATTTGGGTTTAGAATATCCTGTGTGAGCCACTATATGTCAATCAAGTCATGATCGATGTCAAGAAAGGGTATCAAAAGTACCACCTCCCAATGGAATAACCCCAGACCAGCTCTCTCCATGGGGTTTTCATTCCTATATCATTTCCATGAGATGGAGGGACATTTTCCTTATTTTGTAAATAATCTATTATTTATCATCTCAATAACTAAATCACCCCAACTCAGAACTAGATTATAACAAACATTATGTCACGCCTGGGGTAAAAATGATGTTCTAAACTCAACAACGACCTCAGATTTCAAATATTAGTGTTCACTCAAGAAGTACTCCACCTTTAAAATGAAACAACACATGCATGATAAAAATATGTTTAGTAATTATAATATCACCACACCATGGATATGTGGTTATGGTATCATGCACTGACCTAGCGCCCGATAGTGAAAATTGTACATAAAATAGTAAAATGTCTTAATAGTAAATATTCGTGTCTCGAAACTCTCCCCATATTAATTATTTTATTCATGAAGAGGAAAAATTCTAGGAATATGATGAGAAATTTGTATCTCAACTGGAACTCCCACACTAGTGAGATTACCCAAAAAGGGTTCCCATATAACATGTAAGCACACACATAGGGGACCCTCAAAGACAATAACACACCCAATATCCATCTATATCGGGGTCAACATCATGATATCGGGAACAAGTTTCTAAATATTTGATATGTAAAAAATAAAAATCGCCTGGTCCGTTTGTGGTAATATGTTCTAGTGGTACACCACCTCACTAACTTGACATAGATACTGATGTAACCCAACCCTTCCCATTGTCCCCAGGATGAATTTCAACACACCAACCTCAATAATCTCATGTTGAATAGAAAAATTCCAACACATAACCAATCATAAAAAATTAAATTCATATGTACTAATCCTACACACCTCAATGCTATACTCTTTGGTGAAACAATGTTGCATGTATAGTTTTATATCACATCACAAAAATTTGTCACTATGGGGGTAGAATCACTCTTCCTCATGAATTTGAATCTAAATCATGTATCACATTCACATCTTTCTACTGATTCCCCACTTCACCATGTATTGTATATAAAAATAGATGATAGAATTGAGTACTTCACAATATTTTTTAACAATACTACTAAAAAATTATATAGGACACATAGTTAACAAGTATTCATCCTTCTATATTATTTTTCATAGGTCAATACGACCTATAGGTTTCTTCAACCACATTCTCAATCTCATTGTGTTTGGTTTGGACTATCTAGGGTAGTGGAGTATCCATCATGAACTGTAGTCCACCACCTCTTACTCTCCCTACTCCTCTGCCACATCCACCATCATGAGAGACTCATTCTCCAGACAATGCCTCTACCAGTGCAGTCCATTGATTGTCTCCCTCACACCAGCATGGTGGGTCCTAAAATCTAATTCATGATGTTCTCATCAATCGTAAGAATAAAAACATCAATACATTGACTCACCAGATCTCCATCATATCTCTTGCATTATAGAAGTAGTTATCTAGGTTTGGGAATGGGTATGCCTCCTACACTATGATCATGCAAACTAACATCTTCCAGATTCAATAGATGAATGAGCACCACAATCACCATTGTTAGTCTCATCACACTAACCATTATCCTGGAAGCTCTCTATCTATAGAGATCACTATAAAATCAACTTAAAATTTGGAAGGTACTATGATACCAAACCTACTCAAATATATATTTGGAGGTCGTACTCAATGGTTTGCGCATAAAAAAAATTAATCTCAGACCATATACATGGAGAAACATGAAGGTTTTTTACACCTCACCAAGTAATATTCCATGAACACGATACATTGATGAAGCTATAAATTCTCTTAGATATGCATCGATATCAACATTGGTGGATAAAACTATTCATTGAAGATTCTCTAAAAATATTTTCAAGTGAGAGTCACTTCATCATGGGTATGAATCATCAAACATCATCGTCACCCAATTGAAACCATCAAAATATTTTCCGCTATGAACACCATCTCATTATGAGGTGTCCTTAAAAGGTTGAAAATGTGTGTCACTAACTCATGATAATAATCAACATCCAAGGGGTCTGTCATACCCCAATACATGGGAGGTATTTATATCTAGAACTGATATAGTGAACTCACCCTACACGTATCCTCAACCATAATAATCGGCACAACCAATGACATGTTGGTCCATGGATCAGTTGGTTGACCACCCATATGTACTTCCTCATTCCCAATGCCTTGTATTGAGGCCTCATATATGGGAGGATCTTCATGAAAATATCTCTATGGGACCCTTTTTTTCTATTATCATGGTGAAATCCTGAAATAGATTTAAGAGACACCATGGTCAAAGATTATATCTTGGGTGATGACTAAAAATAGACATGGAACCCAAAATCCAATCTTATATAAATCATGTATTAATAATTCCTTTCCATAAATTACATAATGTAAAGTGTATAAAAGTAAATTATCAAGGTCTTGGTGGATGGTTATGTCAGTCAACACACAAACTCTAGAGTCTATGGAATAAATATAGAACTCAAAATACATTATCACTCCCACCATACAACCTAAATCAATGTCACAGCTAGAAATATACTAACATGGTCCACGGTAAGGTCCTCCTCAGAAAGAACTTTGTCATTACCTGACCCACCAGGGCATGAGTAGTGACTATCCTGATCCCACCTCCAATGGGCCAGGGGATATCGACCAGTGCTAAGTAGGAATATCAAACCCATGGGAGGCCTTATACAATGGAACCTATAGGAACACTCCCACATATATATCCAATAAAAACTATAGATATATATTATTGTTTTAAAAATGAATGGATACTTATATCCTAGAATCAAAGTACACCACAAGTACTAAATGTATGAAAAGGGGACAATAGAATACCTCCTAAAAACAATAAAAACATCCAAATTTAACAGAAGGAGGGATCCACTATCAAATAAAACCAATAGAACACATATATGTCAACTACAATAAAAACCCTTGGTAGGTATGGCGTTTTATACTCTTTTTACACTCTATCTTCCTATGGCCCATTAGAAAGGCCTTTCATCTTCCGAAGACTCGAAATGTGTGGGAAAACACTATGTAGGGGTGAGTTTAAAAATACCATTTTTACACCCCAAAACCCTAAAATAAAAGTTACAAAATAAAATGAAATAGTTTGAAAAAATCCACCTTCTAGAGTAATAATCCCAAATGATATAGACACTCTATCTCGACCACTTCTCATCTATACATGTGTAGCCAGCTTAGTTCATATGGTGTGTTGACCATGTAATGTAAAAAACCCTTAACAACTACTAGAATCACCATTATTAACTCATATTTGATTCAAATTATCATGGGTTTCCAACCTCTTAGCCAGTCAAAAGATTATTCTCATGGTTCGAAGGTAACACTCCTCCTGGAGAACACAATCTATATGTCATGCCATCTATACTGAAGCTCATCTAAGTGGTATGCTCTAACAGGGAAAATTATTCCATATTAGATTGACCGTAGTAGAGAAAATTCTAGATTAATAATTGTGCTCTAGGTCTACTATAGTTCCCACCAATAGAGGTCTTATCCCTACTATCTTGCATCATGCAGAAGTTCATACGAAACCATGTAGAGAGGTATTCTCCCAAAACATCACACAAATGAGTTACCGCTAATCAAGAAATTCAAAATAGGAATACTATAAAAATTTATAGTTCAGGGACCCACAAATGAAAATTGTATCTCTATAGAGGTATTTTTTACTCCTAACCATCTTGTGAAACCTCTATAAAAACCATAGGGAGAGACACACACCTACCCACATCGAGTGAGACCTACATCCTAACCAACTATAATGAATAAAATGTGGATAATACCACTCCTCATAATTGATCAGTACAGTCAATGGTGCTTCAAATACACTGAAGTACAAACTACCTGCTTCAAATAAAATAAGTGGGAGTAAAAATCCATTAATATAGGTCTTTGAACATGTGTATAGGGGATTTATATCCCTACCATTTTGATCAAAAGAGGATACCCACTCCCGGACTCGATAGAGGGGGTACTAATCCTAAAATAGAGGACCAACACAATCATATGATAAGCGAGTACTAACACTCTTTGAACATTTCATATGGAGGACCCTCTCCTAGGGGATACATTTGATTTTTGAATCTGTAGATAGTGGTTTCACAGTCTTATGTGATTGGGGAGTAACAAATCTACAAGAAAGTAATTTATTTATGAAGAAATATCTAATAAAATAGGGGAGTACTGACTCTATTGATATTTGACCCAAACCCTTGTATAATATGGGAGTACCAAATTAGTATTCATAATGAGTATGGAGGGATCGTGCCTCGATACGACATCTATCATCTATCTACATATTCACAAATGATATGGAGGACATGCACCATCCTCTGAAAGGGTTGTACTATCCTTAGATGAAATAATCCCTTGGATAAGGACCCATGCCCACTATGGTGAGTTCCCTCCCAATCAATTTAATATGTAGGGAGAACATGCACCCTCATATTCTAGGGGAGTACCTATCCCATTATATATGTGATAAAATAAGAGAACCTCCAGAATCCATTATGAATCACTAGTAGGAGCATCATTCGCATCCCGTATAATTAAAAAACGTTGTCATGGGTAGGGGACTTGATTTTTTATAGTAGGAGAGAATCACTCGACTGGACTAAAGATTCTCGGGAGACTCACAATCTATGATGAAATGGATGGGTTCAAACCCCAACATATTAATAATGATTTACCCGATTCACTAACCATGATTAATAAATTCAATGAAACATAATTCTTTAATCATTCCAAATTGTATCTGAAAATAGAACACATAGGATACCATCCCTCTCTATGAAAAATACTACCCAGTATAGGCTACTCACTAGCCTAAATCTGAGCATCGAAGATAGAGATTAACAAATAAGAAGCTACCATGAATATTAAAAGACATGTGATCCCACTTGAACACTTATCCATGTCCTATAATGAATGACTTGGTTGTCGATATGATATTACACAATGTGTACATAGTGTATAGTGTGTGTCATAACTCACGTGGTCCCATGGCAGTGTCCATCACCACATGGCACAACGTTCCTTTCCTCAAACATTGTGTTTACCCATTCCCCATGGTATTAATTTTATAACTATCATACTGGTTATATCCATAGCCCATCCACTTTCCAAGAACCCTTTTCCCATGTACTATGTCCATGTATATTCCCACAAACAAATCCCTTAACATGACATCTCTATCCATGTGCCATGGCTATAGGACCTCAGATTACTAAAGGGAGTGTACCCCAGGTACATGGTTTGTAGTAATCAAAATTTCACTTTCCCTGAATGGGATTAACACAAGGCATGTTCTCCTACACTACACATGATGTCATCAATAATTCTGAATTGGAATTCCTTGGGAGCTACCAAAAACACCCATGTTTCCGTCAAAACCCACAAATGTACCCAAGGGGATTACTAGAATCTATAATAGGGCTCTAAACCCATAAAACCACATAAAAATTTGGTTAATGACCCAAAAATAAAATATTCATATCTTGTGCTAAAATGAAAAATCATTGAATTCAGAATGGTGATTGGGAGCCATTACTTCCCAATCTAGTGACAAACGATGTCACAAAGGAGGATCAATAACTCCAACTCTACTAGGATTGTCCTCATGTCATCCACCGCGATTATAGTATCACCTCTATCATTAATTTCAGAATAATGTGCATATCATATAAGTTTAATTTTTTTATAATCTAATAATTTTCATCTCTCAATCTAAAAAACCCCAAATAGAACACTAGACACAGAACAAATTCATTTCAGGCCTATGATAACCCCAATATACATAACTCAACCAAATCCATAGATTTATGATCCTTGAATCCACTCAATTTTTTTTAAATTTACAAGTAAATCACAGACACATGAAAACAATACATTTAATTTTTATAATATTCATGCACTGAGGATCTCCAATTTCTGATATCCGATGCTGAATCATCACCTAGATTGTGAAATATTTCACGAAATATTCCAAATTTATTGAGGTAAATAATAATGTTTCTAAAAAATAATTTGCATGAATGAAACCCATTTAATGCAACAAATAAAAATTATAAATCAATTCACCCGTGGAGACATAATTAATATTTAATAGTGTTACTAATAGTGTTGAAGTAACCAAAAAAATTTGAGAAAAATTTTATTTTTCAAAAATGGCATTACTAAGATTAAATCTATGTATTCCAAGACACCATATTTTAAATTTTATATTCCATTTCAAAATCATTTTATAAAAATATCTATCACAATATATATTGAAAACTATTTAAAACAAGTTTATATTAAATTTAAAAACTACTTGACATCATAAAACATTTAATTTTTTTCTGTATTATAATGCAAAGGCATAAACCACTTCATGAACAAAATGTGTTAAAACCCCATTAAAAACAACCATTACCTTTGAACCAAATAATAGAGAAATTTTTATAATCAATTATAACCCATTTTCCCATTTCAAAATCAAAATATCATTCAACACTAAGAATTCCATGTGAGTGAACAATTCATAGAAATTTATAAAATCCATTTAAATATAATTTATAGAAATATTTCATTATTATATATTTAAAATGATAAATAAAAAAATTAATTTTAATTTTCAAATGAACCAACCTTGAGTCAACAAAAATTGATCTAGTATTCATCAACATCAATGCAGCAAAATTTTACATGAAATTATGTGTCCCCTTATGGACCTAACATCCAAAGAACATAAAAGTAAACCTCCCTAAAATTAAAAACGTATTTTAAAAGACCCAAGTGTTTGTGGGAGAGGAAGAAATCTAATGAAAAGATATTTTAGAAGATGAAAATGATGACATATGGGGAAATTGAGTCATTACCTAGAGAAATCTATTAGGAATATTAGTAGATCAGCTCAAATTATTAAAGGGAGTAAGGGGAAACTCTCTCTCACATTCCATATCTTGTTCAATCATAAATAAGGCTAAAAGTGTGTTGGAAGACCATTAAATTCAGGAGTTGAATTTTTGAAAATCCAGTTAATTTTTACCCATGGGGAGATGACCAATGCCAACAACACAACTTGTTGCATGATTGTATGTATTCTCTAGAAGACAATGAGGACTATTAACCACACAATGTTCCATGATCATGTCATGGTAGTGATGTTGGATTGGCCCCATGATCACTTAGAATGGGGAGCACCATAACATGGATATCTAGGGGGATCATCCAAATTCCTATCAAATAGAGTCCATGAAATTTTATTCAGTTTCAACTTTCTCATAAAAAATCCATGCTCCTAAGATGAACATAAAAACATGGATATGTCAAAAACAAATTCCTTATGCACCATGTCCCCTGAAAACACCAGGCCTATGCATTTCTAGTTACCCATTCACATAAAAAAGACACAGTTTCCTAAATTATTGGTCATACAACATAGGACTGAGAAAAATGATGTTTTGAGGTTCCCATTATCCAAAACCATATATTGATTTTAGATAAACATGTAATCCCTAAAAAACCATAGGACCAAAAAATTATAAATTAAACTAAAACTAAATTCATAATTTTATAAATATAGTTACATGAGGTGTCACAATATCCCCATTGTTACACTATTTTCCAACAAAATATCATTGGTGTAGTGGATTTAATATAATAAAAGAACCAATTATACCCCATTAAAATATGTGGTATTGGCGGGGGTACAATGATAGGGAATCCATAAAGAAAAAAAACACAAGGTGAAATACTGTTTCTATGTAAATATAGGAATACTAAAAAATTCATGATCATCTCTATGAACAAGGTGACTGAAATTATGAAAAAAATCCTAATAGGAATGAAGATCGAATATACATAACTCCACTAATGATTTTTCATAAAAAAAGTAAATTATAAGAAGGGAATTCAATAAAACTGAAAAATAAAACACATACATCTCCCAGAATATCCTAATAATCACCTAATTTCATCATATATGGGCAATCAACTTGGATATGACTCTATATCCTAACTCAACAATATTCTTAATAAAATATATCATCCATAAAAAAATACATTCATGAAAAAATATGTAACCTGAGGGTAAAATCCAAGAATAAAAATCCACAACCATGCATTAGTAATGAAAAATGTGCGTAATAGACTTGAGTCACCATACTCATTGGGTAAACTAAGACCTTTAACCTAAAAAACTATTCGAAAAATGAAATAGAATAAATTAAACACCATAAGGTAAAATGAATCATGAAGGAAATAATCTCCCTAGTCACCAAAGAACTAACACTAAAGTATAACATGTTTAATCTAATTAGAAACCAACCTCATAAAAAACCAAGGATACCGAGGAACATAAAAATAAAAAATTCAATACTAGACACAACATCATAATCCAAACCTTAAATATACACATGTTGTGATTTATAAATATACTATAATGTCCCATAACCAAATAACACATATGATTTCCTTTTACGAAAACTATAATGTTATTAAAATCTATCATATCTTTCGAACATAATGACTTTTAATTTCATGGATCCTTAAACTATAATCAAAATAGAGTCCACACATTCAAATTTTAAATAGACCAAATTTATTGAGCTTGATATTTCAGCTTGTTCTCAACCAATACTGAAATTTCCTAAAAAAAGTATCCCCGCTTAATTCAACTAATGAATCCCACATAACCACCACAGATAAGGCTCATATAACTACCCTCTCATGTGATGCTAAATAATATTCATAAAAAATATCTCTAGGATACTGATGATAAACAATATTATTTAATATGTCCTAGATTGATTCCATGTAATATGAATACGTGAAGTCCACCACTCATCCATGAGTCGGGGTAGAGTCGAAAAGTGGATAAACCACTCAAAAACGATGAGAGAATCTATCTCATTGATCATCCCAAGGAATGAAATTCTCACATTCCCCAATTATACTACGAAAGGTATATTAAAAATAAAATGAAATAAAAATTATTAAATTCCATGTCTCTAAAATAAAATCACACAATAAAAAAACTATATAAAATATTAAACCATAACTCAGTTAATAAAAATCATATGAAATTATTCCTCCAAAACCAAACTCTAGCAAGAAATGTTTTTATTATTAATTAAATCCATATTTCCAAAACCTAAATTCATTATTCAATTTTTTAATTTCAAAATATATTCTTATATTTTTAAATTTTATAAAGGAACAATTTTCAAAACAAAAAAACATTATATAATTTATTCATAAATCCAAATCATTAAATAAAAATGAGAACTAAAGCTAAGATGAAATCTATTTTTATCTTAAAACCAATGACATTTAAAACAATCGTTGGTTATCAAACCCCTCACATACAAAATTCATTAATAATTTCATTTTGAATCTACTAATCCCTAAAAAAATTATAAATAATAAATTTTCAAACATCACATGATGGTCCAAAAAATTAAAAAATTATTTTTAAAGCCCCCATTTTTCCCACCATTAACTAGTTTTCCCAAATATAAATTATTATTACTGTGTAAAAGAAAAAAATTTAAAATGAAACATAATTTATATAATAGGAATAAAAATATCATCTGAATATCATAAAATCCTTTATTTAACCTCAAAAAAATTGCAAGCACAATAGGAGTTAGCTTGAATAAAAGGGGGTATGATCAAAATTAAATATGAGAATAAAATATTTTCTCGGTTTTTCTAAAATGGTTTCTAATTTATATACCACACATGTGAAATACATTAGAAAGGTTATAGAACCATTCTATATGGTATCAAGATGTTTTACCAGACCATTCATTTTAACCATGTATACTGGTTTATTCACAACATTCTCCTATAAAACTTAATATGAGAGCCAAAAAAATAATATACTCATCAAAAGAAAAATAAAGTCATTCAAGAAAAGAAATTCATCAAAATAAATAGGAAAATAAAAAAAAGACTCAAATCTAAAATACACATTGAGAATATCGGTTTAACGCGAAGAAGAGATTTCCAAAAATATTACCATAATCTCTATAAAAATAATGATGACATCAATAGTCCACTTAATACTCAAACACAATTTATATAGAAAGAGGGTTCAATGAAACCCCTTTTCATGAACCAATTATGGTCACCCTTAAATATAGAAAATTACCACTCTACAGAAAAGTCATGATGAATTTTTCCAATCACCCTAAGATAGAAAATAGTGAAAATGCTTCCATGCATAACTCTATGTAATTATATCACCCTTTATATAATGATAAACATGTAAAAATTGTATAAATAATAATATGAATCATAAATAAATAAAATAACATGAAAAATAAGTACAGGATAAAAAAATAATATTATATATTGAACACCGTCGAACAACATGAGGACCCAAAAGGATAATTAGATAAGGCATTCACATGTGTGAAAACATGACAGCTACATAAAATGAATATTTTATGCATGCTGGGAGATAAAACGATCAAAGAAGGATCTCACCAAGAATTTTTTATTAAAATTTTAAATGAAATTTCATTTATTATATTTTGAAATAATAAATGAAAAATAAATTTAATACACATGAAATGAAAAACCAAATATTAAATCCATTCAAATTTCCATAAATTTTTAATTTTATTTTCCTAAAATTAAAAAATACATTTAAAACCATTAAAAATTCAAATAATCCATTATTAATAAATCCAATTAGCATCAATAAAGAAAAAAGTCTATATTTATAACTTTGTAAAGTATATTATAAAGATTTTTTTATAAAATTAATAATTTCAAGAATAATAAATATAACACTAAACCACCATATAAATACTAAAATAAAATAGAAAAATGATTAAATGGTTCCAAATTTTTTAATGAATCAATAAAATATAATCAAAACTCCCCTAGAGATTCATTTAGTATTATGGGAAACAATCTATGTCTAAATCTATGACTAATCCAAAATAATACCATAAATACTGGACTACGTAATGGCCAATATTACATCATATTTGACACAATTTTCTTAACTATCATGTTCCTAGTATCATCAAGGTTGTAAAAACCCATTATTTTATGATATATTTATCATTAAAAACGTTTTATATCATTGATATTTTTCTCTAAAAGTGACATTTAGTTTTAATAAAACCACATATAATATAGAAATATTATTATTAAGCTTGACTGGTAAGACTTTTATTATGATTAATGGGTATAAAATGAAAATTTAAATTATGAAAAAATAATGTTTATAAATTTATGAAATTAATATATTAGTTTTAAATTGCTTACAAATTAATTTAAAATCATATGAATGTTAAAAATTTTGGTTTTTGAAACATAATTTTTGGGCACAATAGATTTTTTAATCATAATAATTTAAATAATTCTATAATAGTGAAATATTTTAATGATTTTTTTTGATTTTATTTTTAATTAAATATTTTAACATTCATTTAATTGTTACTTTGAGCCATAAATGGAAAATAATTTTTTTTCGTTTAAAATTAATTTTTCCAAAATGGTTTTCATTAGTTTTTACACGGAAAAATTGTAATGAAATTATACCATATACAGGGATTCATTTTCATAAAATGGACCCATTATTTATATTTATTATTTTGAAATTTGGTAATGACGAAAATTTCATATTTGGTAATCAAAAATATTAACTGAGGTAAAAATTTCATCATTATGGTAATTGTTAAATAGGTTGACAAGGAATTAAACAAAGGAGATATGTGTCTGAGTGACCAAATATATTTTGTAGTTCCTTTTGAATAAATATATTTACATCCTATGTCATATCATTATAAATTTTTATATAATATTCTTCCACTTTCCCATGAGAGTGACTTTATTATATTATATTACTAATAATAAATACAAGGGTTCCACTCATTCCCTTAGAAAGGGAACCTCCTCTACTCACTTGTAGACAAAACTTGAGCCCTTCATCACATTCAATATCTACAAAAATAGTCTCCCAACATCCTTATCAACTATATTTTTGTTTTTTTTCTTCCCAATAAGAAAATCCAAGAAAACATAAGGAGCTTATCAAAGGATAATTCCAAAAGAAGACATTTATGTTATTACCAAAAAAAATTATGTTTATTTCCTAATAAAACCCTCAAAATGTTATTTAAATACAATCAAACTATGTAATAAGAATCTTTACTATACTAATATATGTAATTTTTATATCAATTTTATATCTATTTCCCATCAATTCGAAAATGATAGTATATCAAATGCATACATGTTGACTACTACCTCCACCAAGTGATATGATTAAAATTTCATTTACATTTTACAAGGATGGTCATTGGGATATATCATTTTAATATATATCATACCTATGATATAATTATGATTTTGGAATGGTGAATTAATATTTATAATATTTTATTTTCATATATCTAATGTGAAAACAACACACGTTAATATATGAACTACCACCACCACAATGGTATGTAATTCATTTCTCAATACTACTTTTTATGAATGGTTATGAAATTATATATAATATATAAATATGATACTTATTAGATGATTAATATTATATATATTATTACACCATGACCCATGTGCAAGGACTAGAACCATCAAACCATAAAAATCAATGAATACTGACATGTTTTCAAATGAGTGTTTATTTTATTTAATAATTTTTACTACAAGGATTATGGGAATTTACAATGGAATGATAAATGTTATGTTATGTATTAATATGGTTATGGAATATATATATAATAAATTTATATTTATTATATATTATATTTGAACATGTATGAAACAAGATAAGACTTGAGGTAAAGGTCTATATTAAAAAGTACACTTTCATAGATTATTTATGTGAAAATTACATTGAGGGAAATTATATAACAATTAACCTTTTAAACCCATATGTTTTATTATCGTTTTTTAATTTATACGGGTTTCCATACTTTCATTTTATTATCATCTATTTGTTAAATAAAATGTTTTGTAATTTTTTTAATAGAATTCAACATTATTACCTCACTCCATGAAGGATTTTTTATTCCCTATCCATATTATTTAAATAATTAAAGAATATTATTTGACATGAAAAAATTATAATTTAAATTCATTTTAAAATATAATTTAATTATTTTCAATACATTAATAGTTATCTTCTTAAAAAATTTTTGAACAAGGCACTTTTAGACAACATACGAAAAATGATAATGGAATCATGTTTTAATGTTTTCTCATGAATGAAATTTCCTATTAACAGTGCCATTATTTGCATTGAATATTATTTTAAAATGATAATTTTTTATTTTTAATGTAAATATATATCTCAATATTTTTCAAAATATTTGTTTTAATAATTATGATGGAAAATGGTAACTATTCATGTTTTTAAAATAAATGACCAGATACACTTTTAATGGTATTTCCAATCCTTCTCAATACCTTTTTATATTTATTAATATTAATATGGGATATGATATAATGATACAATACATTATTCATATATGGAAAACTTATTATTATTCTAGGATCCATTCTTTATGGAACATGTTTTTCTTCTATGCGAAATGTTATTAATAATTGATAAATGTTTTTATGATCGATTGTAACATATATTTATTGTTTTCATTATGTGATGGTGGGTCTTAAATCCATATATTTAGTTGGGTAATTATTGATATATCATGTGATAATATACACTGGAATGGTGAGTGAGATCATTTCAGTATTGAAATTTACACATATGTAAACCCTTGGAGTGAACCATGACTCAGGAAATGGACAAATGTGTTGTGAACCAAATACACTCTATGACGTTCTCCATTTTAATAGTCTCGTATGTAAAGGATGTAAAATTATTTTCATTTTATACTCTTATTATTGGGCCAAAAATCCTATGACTTTTTATTATTCTTATAATATTCTCTGATGTATAATGAATAATTATGGATGATTCATCACTCTTATGACAAATGTCTTTTAAAATGTTAAATATTTATTATATGACACATGATTTTGGATATAAGACTAATTGGGAATGAAATGTTATTGTTATTGTTATTATTTCGTAACATTATTTGTTTCATATGATTTTATATGATCATGAATTTATATATAACAGGATTACGCTTACTGAGCATCTAAGATTTCCATATCTTATGTTTTAATGTTTCAGGAGTTATAAAGAATGGTTTTAAGAAATTTATAATTAGAGTACTTTGGGAGAAGACATTTTTTATATTTTTTGATGACCGTTTATGAAATGATTTTTTAATGTATCTAATCATTAAATTAAGTAATATTTTATGGTACTTAAGTATGAAATGTTAGGGAATCTGATCAATATTTAAGTTAAATAACCTAAAATTTATATATGTTATGTTAAGAGACAATAATATGTATAATATGATGTTTTAGGTAATTTTATAGACTAGGATATGAATAACATAGGGATAAAAAACATATAATAAATTGACGATGATATATGGTTAACCTAAAATTATTATATGTTGATAATAGGAATTGATAATTGAGTAAATTTAAAGAATGTTTTACGTAAATATATGATTATTAACTTAGATAACTGCCAATAGTTCTAAAATAAGAACATTATATTCAATAACATATGTGAAAAAGAACACCATAATTAGGTGAATAAATAAAACGTTGATACATTATGAAATATTTATTAAATTTCTTTAACATATTGAATTACACTCAATAAAAACAATATCTTGTATAACACATAATAGTATTTTTAATTTGTGTTATATGAAACACTGTGTTTAGCTTTGGTTAGACGATACATCATGTTTAAAAAAAATTAAATATTATTAAAATATTATTCATTAATGTAATATTTACATAATAGTAGTTAAATAGAATGTTTCAATGGGATTAGAAAACAATTTTAAATATATAGGTTACAAACTATTATTATATATATATTTATTAGTAATAAAATAAGAGTCATTTAAATGAAAAAGAAATATTTTCTTAGAAAAACTATATTTTTCTTAAAGAATGTTTAATTCCACCATGAACACTAATTTGAAAATAATTTTTACTATTAATAAAAAATATAATTTATACAATTTTTCAATTTTTGATATTGTAATATCAAAATTATTTTAGGGTTAATTTATTTTATTTTTCATAGAGTTTTTATTTTTTTGATGAATAATGAAAATACAGAATTTTAATTGAAAACTACATTCTCATTTAAATTATTTATATTGTTAAATTATATAAGGAATTGGTTTTAATTTTTTTTTACTTTTATATCATTTAATCAAATTTATGTCATTATTATAATTTTTATATTGAATTTTGCTATAATTTTTTTAATCATTTGAACATTTTACCATTAAAAACAATTTCACATCAATTATCTGTGGTTAAATTTAAATTTAATTTTGATATTTCCTTGAATTTAATTAGGATAAATAGATTACAAATTTTTAATCTCAAAAATTCATAAATTAAAATATTTTAAATCTAATTTTTGACTAAAATGAGCAGTGATAACAGTAAAATGTAATTACGATGGTTAAGTTAAAATGGCTATATGAGGGGTTGAACATTTAAGATAAAGGTAAACTTAAAATATATAATTTTTTAAGATGACTATATGGAAATATTTCTACCATTAAACCTATATGATTATATAATGGTCTTCTACAGACCCTTGTGAAACATGAAAAATATGGGAGCTATCAACGCATTTAAGAAACACCAGGCGTGTCCTCTCCCCCCCCACTTACAATAATCCATTTTCCCTTCCCTCTTATTCTCACTTTCAAACCATATTTTTTGGACAATACATAACCTAATAAGTACATAAATTTCCTAAAAAATGTTTTTAAGGTTTATTTTGTTCATAAAACTTACCAAGGTATTATGTACTATATACATAAGGGGGATACCCGAAGAAGAGGAAATGTTCTTCAACAAGCATCTTAAATTTTCTTCCTTATCTAATACATCAATTATTATTAAGACATAAATATATGAAAAAAAATTATATTCCATAAAATTGTATTTTTTATAATAATTAAATTACCAATACCCCATCTTCTTCATTCAATTGGTTATGAAATCATTGTTTGACTGTATGGATGACAACCACATAACGAACCTATGTCACTCATTTTTCCATTTAAACATCTCATGGTGGGGTATAAAGGTAAATAATATATATATATATATATATCATTTTTATAATATTATTATACATTTTTATTAATTATAACAATATATATTGTTTACATTTTATTCTATTGGGGATACAACAACATCGTTTGTGTGTATAAAAGACAAATGCATCACAAAGTGATGTCGTTCATTGTTTACTAACGCTTCAAATTGAATGTAATAAGTATAAATTTAATCTATATATGTTATATACATGAATAGAATATTATTTTCCATGAAAATTTATTATTATTTAAATATAATATATTTCTATTACATTCATTATTACATTTTTATTAAATAAATGATGATAACACCATTTTTGCACATGTGGACTACCATATTCACACAATAACGTGACTATGATTTCACTACCATAGCACATGGATGATATGTATATGTAAATTTAACAAAATAATATATTATATATTATAATATTATTTTTTTTGATATGAGAAATAGTTATCTGTTCATTTCCAAAATGAGGACTGAAAAATGGAAACTTTACTAATGTGTACATACATATTACAATCTCCATGATCTAGAAAATATCATTTCTCTTAAATATATTTAATTATTGGGTTTTAAAGTATAATTAATGAAAAAATATGAAATTAATGTACTGTTTATTATTATTAAAACTATATATTCTTATAACATAAACAAAACCCAGATCTTTCAGGACAAAACATACAATGTAAAACAAGGCACTTAACACCCGAAAAAATGATAATAATGAAACATTATTAATTAACGGGTGATGGTATCTTATAAAAGTATAATATATGACCATATTAATATTAATATATTTATTTTATAATTTATTTACATATTTAAAACCAGTATACCTGAGGTCATAGAATTATCATCCAAATGAAGTGTGAGGTACAATATTTTAGCTAAATTTCATTCCACTAAGGCATATGGTAATATTGTGTAACCAATTTATTATTTATGGGGTAAATACCACTCTATAGAAATATAACAACATCAATAATTCATTATTCAGAGTATTTTATGGTTTAATATGATTTATTTCATCAAATAGGATTTTAATTAAGAGTTACAAAGTATGAATTAATATTGTAACTCAATTTTATTTCTTTGTGTTATATAACATCATTGTTTTGATTGAAAATATAAGATTAATTATGTAATTAATTTTTTATATATTTTTTTATTTAAAAAAAATTTATATTGGTGTTTTTTATTTGTATACATAATCAATTTGCTGACTAATTCTCTCTTCAATAATATTTTCATTGTAAGGGTATATTCTTCCAATCTCAGCCTCATAAAATTGTTAACTATTGTTTTTTAGATGAAGGAAATTATTTTACCATTTTCTTATAATCCCACCCAATTTATTTTTATCTATTTATTAAATACTTTTTTCTTGTAATAATACATGTTTCCATATTTTTTTTTCTGAATAATTTTTATAAAATGGTTTTAATAAAATATGAAATAATTTATCTCTTCATTTAAAAATATAATTTCTCCAAAAAACATTTGTCAAATTTTATTCATAAAGGTTATTAACCATTGAAAAACAATATTTTAAAGGAAAATTTACCCAATTTTACTATAATTGTTTTTTAAAAGAATCATATTTTTATTTAAAAAAAATGTTTCTACCTTTATATAATGAAAAAATTATTTTCTTTAAGATTGTATGAAATATATGGAATTATGCTTATTCAATTATTTAAAGCCTCATTTTCATGTTTAAAATTTTATTTTTAAAGAAAATTATTTTTAAAAATTCATAAATTTTAATGTTATTCAATATTATTTTCATAGAAAATGATTTTGATAATGATTTATGTTTTAAGAAATGACTTTAAAAATGAAAAGCTTATTTTCTACAATAATTCATTTAATTATATTTTTATTCAACAACATCGAAACCCATTAATATATATATACTACACTTGGGATATGTTGTAATGATACCAAATTTTTTCATCATTTGTATGGTTTCTCATTATTTTGTCCAAGGAATGTATTGACATTAACATTCCTATGATAATTTGATATTAAATTTCCCCAAAATTATTATATAATTTATCATGGATATATTTATTTTGTAGACCATATACAATTTATACATATGGTTTTCTACAATAAAAGTTATTTGATTTTCTAGGTAAATATTAATAAAAACATATTCCTTAATAAATATAGGGTTTGATGGTAATAAACATTGCATATGATTTAAAATTATCATTTCATATCTGAATAATTTTTTGGACAAGCCTGAAATGTTTTGGGGAACATATATATAAATCCCCTTGATACATAGGTAGTCTTATTTGATAAATTAGTTGGTAATTCTTTGTTAATTCTCATATATTAATTTCTAAACTGTCTTGTAAATGGTATTGATGATGAGGGAATCATATTCTTATGAATCTTGACATACAATAGTTATAAATTTAGTTCATTTCAATAATTAATAATTTACATAAAATTTCAAAATGATATTATATCTAGTGTCATTTTAAACTTATTTTTTTGATTAAATGGAATTGGTTTTCAGTTATTTACAATTCCATATTGATTATACCTTACCCATTTATGATAGTTAGTTAATTCATTATATGGAATATGTTTTCAGTTATTTAACTTTTTATTTATTACACTAGTCAGTTATTAAAATGTAATATGTGTTTTGATATTTACCTTAAAATGTTTTTCATTCATTTTTAATGATGCTTTATTTATTCAAGATTGTTTTTTACTCCAGATAACCATTGCGTAAAATTTGATCTCACCATTTTTTCCATTTCACATGAATTCATGAAGTTTACTATAATTGATATGAAATTATATCCAAGTGGGAAAATTTTTATTCTATTTTTTAAATATAATTGTAATTTGGGTCAAATGTGTGTATCTTGTTTTGTAAGAATAATATATTATTCGTTATATAGAGATGGGATTGTATGTATCCTATCAAATTCTAGTAAAGTAGAATATGACTCTAAACTACTACAGTCGGGGTATTTATATGTCGTATGAGAGAAAGATTAGATGAATCCTTGTGAACTCGATTTTGAAAAACATATATTATTGAACACTACCCTATAATTTAATTTTATTATAAGTGGAAGAACATAATATTGTTTATGTAAAGTATAGATTATTTTTTCCAATAGAAATACATCTCTTTTTTCATTCATGTTGGTGGAACTGTTTGGGAAAATATAGACCCATGGGTAATTACTCCAAAAAGGGAACATTTGGATTGGCCTGATCATCACCCAGTGCATAAATATAATCCTCACATGACACATTGTTTAACACTATCGGAGGAATATGTTTTGGATAATTAAAATTTTATTATTAAAATATTATGGTGGATTTAAATAGATAATGAAAATGAAGAACCTATGTTAACTCCAATATAACCGAAATACCTATTTTGATTTACAATAGAATAATGTTTGGTTTATTGTTTTCTATATTTAAACTATTTAATTATTTTATCAATGGTATTTTTTTTATTATAATTGTGAAATATATCAGGATTACATTAAATTTTAATGAATTTCAGTATTCATTAACAAAAGTGTTGTGAATACCATCATGGGATAATGAGATTAAGGTTTAACAGAATAATATTGTCTTAAACCCCACATTTAAAATTTTTTAGGGTCGGAATGTCATAATATTATGAACATGTTGTTTGGAATTTAAGAAATTTATATATTTCAAAAGAAATATTATTTAAGGAATAATTCATTTAAATTTCACAGATATGAGTTTAATGGAATTTATAATCTTAACTTTTAATTAATTGCATTATAATAATATTCAAATAAAATTATTATAAATTCGAAAAAAATTATAAATAATAACCTTTGAAATTTTTTATAGAATAATTAATTTTATCTCATGGATGTCGTGCACATTTTTATAGAAATGATATAGGAATTTTACTAATTTATTTTAGAAAAAGGAGAACCTGACATGTATGGAAAGGCAATAGGGATTAGTACCAGTACTGAAGTATGATAAGTTTACTAAATACATATTGTCTTAAATGATTTTAGAAGTTAATATTTCATTATTGTTGGTTTAAAAATTGAAAATTAAATATTAACAATGAACTATTTGGGCTACTTTTGAGATTTATAGATTATTTTATTTAATTTTATAAATGATCTTACTATACTTAATTTATTAAATATATATATATATATATATGGGAAAACTACTCACTCATTTATTGATCATATGATCTGTAAAAATTGAATTTTTTTTGGTTTAGGAATAAAAAATCATTTATGGATATCAATTTCTTAGAGTAAGAGATTAATTGAGAATTTATTAAATCACAACAAAATGATGAAAATGTACTTATGAAATATAAATAGATCATGTATTTATATTTCCTTTTTTATAGGTAGTAAAATAATTCCACAACTTTTGGGAATAGATAAATAAATAAAAATTTTATCCAAATTATTTCATTTATATTGAAATAAAAAATATTTTAAATAATTTATTTTTTTTAGCATCAGGGCCCTTAACATTCCACTGATCACTAACGTTCTGGTGCTCAATGAACTCTCTAATTGTAGATAATTATTTATGCTTCTAATCTATGTTTATATCTTCAATTTTCACTAATGTTCTCCTATATAGGTGCATAGTTACGTGTTATTCTATATTACCATTATAATTCACTATATCTATCATTAAGAGAATATTTTATTTACCATTATTTTATTTATTTTATTTTTAATATAATTTTCAAATATAAAACCCTTTACCACTAAAATCATGTTTAAATTGTAATGAAACTATTTATTTTTGTTGGAGATAATGTAACACCCCTTTATTGAAAATGGAGACCATTATATTTGATATAGTATATGATACCAGAAGCAATGTTTATAAGATAATATAACTCATTGAGACATTATGATATACATTTTTTCAATGTATTCAATATCATAAATTATACACAACATGAAATTTATCTTGGGTTACATGCAATACTTTGTTTATCTTGGTTAACTTTCAACTTTGAGTATAAACAAAATGTGAAAAGGTATTTTAATATTATTATTTAGTATAATAGTTTTAACCTATATGTTAAATATAATATATTAGTAATATTATGTATTATATTAAAATATATAGTCAAATTTCTTTTAATATTTATTTATTGATTAATTATAAGATAATATTCATTCAAAATGGAAAAAATATTTTCTAAAAATGTTAATTTTTACTAAATAATAGTTCAATTACTCCTTAAAATCATAATTTAAAATTAATTATTAACACCTCTAGAAAATTAATTGAAAAATATAAACTAAAATTTTTAAATCAGAAAACAAATTTTTACTTAGAATGCGTTGTTATTATTTTCCTAAAATGATTCATTTTTTGATGAATAATGAAAATTACTAAATTTTAATGGGAATTTTTTATTTTTTTAAAATTATTTATAATGTTAAAATTTATATTAAATTGGTATTTCAGAAAAATTAATTCAATTTTATTTAAATTTATAAAATTTAGGCCAATTAAATCTATTTTATATTGACTTTTTATATAAAAATAGTGTTGACTTTTGTACAAGGTATTTTTAAAACCCATAAACATTGGCATGTCTGGAAGTTAAATTTTTAATTAAAATTTTACATTACAATGATATGGATATGGAAAAATTGCTAATATATTTTAAATTAGAATAATTTTTAATTTAAAAAATGTTCTACATAATTTTTGTCAAAAATAAATCATGATAATAATAAAAATTAAAAACCATGGTAAAGGAAAACATTTATTTACTGTGGGTTAATGTAAAATGATAACGGTAAATAGAATTTAAAAATTTAAATTTTTTTTATCCATATATAACCCTTTATGATTTTATAGCATGATAATGGTCTATTTTAGACACTTTTGAATCATAGAGAACATGAGAGTACTGAATTCATTTAAAATTACCTTATGTGTCATCTCCCCCAAATTTTAAAGGGCACCCATCTCCTCTATTATTCACACATTCAATCAATTTTGGATCTTCAATTCCTTGAATAATAAATTTTGAAACTCCCTCCTCTTATATTTAAATCTTAATTTTGGGTATAATTTTAACCGAGGAAGGATTCAGTTAAAACCGTAGGATAATACCGGATTAAACGATAATGTTATTCAATGATCGTATTTATTTTATTTTCATCTATAACTCCTTAAATTACTATTAGTACTAATTATATAATATCCCTAGTATCTTCCATATATTTTTGATTTGTTTTAGAAAGGTAAAACAACCTCCACTTCTCTAAAATAGGTTACGATATCATCATTTGTGTGTGTAGAAGAATACCACCTCCCGAACTAATTCCATTTTTTCCATTATAACCTCTCATAGTGTATTATATTGATGGATCTAATATATATATATATATATATGATATTTATAATATAATTATACCTTATGATTCATGTCATCATATATATCTTTTTAAATTTATATTCTTTAAGTTATAAGATAACGTTGCACGTGTGTACGACGAACTACAACCTCTCGAAGAAATGTGATGTGTAATTCACTACGACTTTACATGGAATGTAATATGGTTACTGATAAGAAATATATGTTATATAAATATATTATTATTATTATTTTGAAATATTAATCATTTTTAAATATATATATATATATATATCAATTTCAATCATATCTTTTAGCTAATTTAATGATGACAACATTGTTCCTTTAAGTGTGGATTACAAACTTTATGAAATGTAGTGACGTTATTTTCATCACCACACAACATGAATGGTATATATGGTAATACTTAAAGAAATAATATTTTTTATATATCATTCTATAAGGACAAAATATATCTTAAGTCATTTCAAAAAACGATTGTCGAATAATGAAAACATTACTCATGTGTTCTTAGAGCTTATCATATCCATGATCGTTATATACATCATTTATAATAACCATATTTAAGTAATAGTTTTAAAAATATAATTAATGAATAAATATTATAATTATTTCATGATTATTTTCTAGGTATGATATAAATATATGATATTTATAATAACTAGATCATTCAAGACAAAACACTGAAGAGAAAATAAGGCAATAAACATCTTAATCAATTAAAATAAGGAAAAAAATTAATGAACTAGTAATAATTAGTTATAAAATGATCATATATTGTATTATTAATATTAATATGGTTTGTAATAAATTGATAAAATATTTAAAACCTCTATAAAGGTGATTAATGAATGTTAAACCAAAATAAGTGTAATATATGTGATTTCCCCTCAATTTCATTTCATTAAGGCTTATGGTAATTTTGTCCACATAATTTAGTATATTTTTTTTATATATTGTTCCATTGAAATATAATATTATTCATGATTCATTATTCAGCATATTTTAGGATTCAAATTAAATTATATCTTTTGATGGGATTTCACACAAGTGTTACAAACTGCTAAAGAATTTCATAACTCAATTTTGTTTCATAGCATTATATTACCAATTTTTTTTGATATTATAATATTTTATGTTTAATGAAATTTTATTATATTATGTTTTATTTAAATATATTTATATTTATTTAATTTTCAAAAACATAATAAATTCACTGATTAAAACTCACATCAATTTAATGATCAATTTCATTGTATATTTCAGAATCTTGTCCTCATCAAGATTATTTATTCTTGAATTTTAGATGAATTAAAATATTATATCATATTCTAATAAACCATTTCATTATATTATATTTTTTTAATTCATGATTTTTTTCATGTAATATTACCATTTTATCCTCTGTTATACTAAGAATGTTTTATAAAATTATTTTATTAAAAACAAACATTACTTATCTATTTAGTAGAAAATATGTTTTCATTCAAAAAACTGTTATTGAAAAATGTTTTAAAATTTAATTTGAAGATTTGAAAATGATATTTAAAATAAATTACTTCCCTTTTTTTAATAAATTTTTTATAGGTAATATATTTATGTTTCCAAATAATGTACTTTTCTATTTATTTTATAACGAAAAAACAATGTTCTTTTATTGATGTATAACATGTATGAAATTAATCACATTTATTTATTTTAAGTATCCTTTTTTGAAGTATAAAAAAAGTTTTTTATATAATTTCATGTCTTAATATTATTTAAAATCATATTTTTTATATATTTTTTCAAAGAAAATAATACTAAATTTTATTTGTTTTAAAAAGTAATTTTCAAATTGAAAATAAATTTTTCCTCAAGAATATTTTTAAAGTTATTTTTATTTATAAATGAAGGTAACCAATTTTTATATATATAATTCATTGGGTATAGGTTTTACTAAAACCAAACTTATTTATCCTCTCGATGGTTTATGATCATTTTTTATATGGAATTTATTTACATTAAATTTCATGTGATCATTGAAAATTAAATTTCCCTTTAAAACCCATATAATTTATTATGAATTTAATTGTTGGATAAACTGAATTTATTTTCAACATATGGTGTTCTATATTTAAATTCATTTGTTTGATTGTGGGTATATTAGTAAATATATATACATTATTCAATATGAGTATCTGAATATAGGTAACATTATTTAGGAATTATATCGGTTATTGAATATATTATGACATTTATAAACCTGAATATTATGGGTTGTCCCCATTTATAAAAATCCTCTTGATGCATCAGTTGTCTCATGGGGTTAATCATTTTCATAACCTTTGTTAAATGGGGTTTCACCCAGAATTTTCTAAAGAATCCTCTGAATGTTCTTGACGGAATTTTTTCATGTTCCTTGAAAACATGACAGTGGGTAGTTAATCATTGCCTTCATATCACCTATTTTTACTATACCTGATATTTTCATTGTGATATTGTCTCTAAATGAAATTCTTTTGCAGTTATCAATTTAATTGTATGTGTTTTAGGTTATTTAAATTTCCTTATTGATTATTTATAATTCTGTTATGATAGATTGTTTATTGATTAAATAGAGTGTGTTTTTAGTTATTTACCATTCGTTTGATTATGATAGATAACCGTTTAAATTGAATATGTGTTTAGATATTTAAATAAAAATATTGTCTATTCTTTATTGATGATTCTTCTTTTATTCAGGACAGCTTCCATTATATATAAACCTTATTATATATTTGAGATCACACTTATTTTGGATTCCATTATCGGGAATCCATGAATTGTACTGTGTTGGATATAAAATGACATTTTATCATGATATTTTTATTATTTATAAAATATGTTATAATTTGTTTTATAATTTGGGATTTAAGTTTTTATCTAGTTTACTATGATTACTAAATGATTTATTACATTTTGATGTGATTCTAGGTGACTTATTATAATATAATATAGTTTTCAATGGTACCAGGATACTATTACTTTGGGTGATATGCTAATTATTGTAGTTTTATTCTTAAATTATATATTTTGGTTTTACTGTATTCATTGATCTTGGAGAAATCTTGTTGCAAATAAAGAAGGTGAACATTGGAATATTTTTTCTCTTCATGAACATAATGTGATTTTATCTAGTAGGAAAAATATTTTTCCTTTGCTCATAAAGATCTCTCAAACTAAGAATAATTTTAATCTTCCAAAATAAAAAGAACTAACACACCAATGAGTCATTCATGATTCAAAAACAAATTATTTTATTGGTTCCTATGATTTACCAGATTATTATCAATGGATATAGAACAATAAAAATATATTTTCTTTGATATTGTTCTCATGTTATGAAATTTTTTTCCCAGTAGTAAATCATTTTAATGTTGAAATAGTATTTAGAATCCCATTTTTTTAAACCTCACTAAAAGTAAGAATATTTTTAGTTTTTTCATTTACTGGATGATTTGGATTTAAAACCGAGCTTCCAAAAATAAATTTGATTGTTGGAACACTTATATATGTCGTTATTGGACTTGGGTGAAGGCCCAAGATGTCACTCGAGTGGCATTAGACGTTTTGGGAGTGCCAAACCTATAAAAAATCTAGTTTTAAAAGATAATAGAGGGTACATAGATTGCACACATTTTTCAAAAAATTTCGGCCCAATGTAGGAAACCGTGTGACCTTGTTTAAAAATTGGAATTGGATTTTCACATAGGTTGGGATCTGTTTCCTAAACCGTGCACATATAAAATTCGAGGTGTGTCATGGATGCATTAGACTCCATAATGTTTGTGCACACCTTGGAAAATAGTGCAGATCAAAATGTGATGGTGTCTTCTTTTAAATAAATTAATAAATTAAAAATGAAATAAAAATAAAACCTAAAAAAGAAAACACTCCCTTCTCTCCTCTCTCTCCAGATCACACGACCCCCTAATGGGGGTGGGGGGTGTTCCCCTTAAATGCACGTCGACACATCCCTCCAGCCACCATCATTATTTGATTTCTTTATAGATTTTATAGAAAATCTAATTCGATCTGTCTCGGTAAGCTCCTTTATCCCTTATCTTCCTTATTTCTAGTCGTATTTCAGCCTCTTCATCACCCGTAAGGAATCATCCATACCATAGTGTTGTGTGGAAATAAAATTTATCAGTTTTCTCTTGTCCTAGTTTGGTGAAAAATTTATTCTCTAGACCTTTGGGTCCATGTTCCAACAACCACTACCAACGGCTAGGTGGTTCAGTATGTTTTAGTCTATCATCATTGATCCAAGGTATGTTTTTTTGTTTATATTTGGTTTCACACCTATTAAATTAGGATCCTTGGATTTTTTAGGGTTCGTAGGATGTTGATAGTAGTGCATTGAACTATGTTGTGTGATTTTAGGGTGATTTGGTTTGTCTATGCCACCCCAGGTATGGTTTTAAACCCACTAATTGTTTTGAACCATCTATTTTGAGGTTTAATATGTCTTAAAGTTCCTAGAACCATTTTTTGTCATGCGTTGAACTGTTTGGTGTAGTTTCGAGACCCCGGGTCAAGGGCTACTCACCTGCGTATGCATACGTATTTAAATATATGCATGTAGGTTCCCCTGCTATGTGTGTAAATGTCCATGGAATGGATTACACAAATATGGGGCTAGGTGTTCCCAAGTATATATATATATATTCATGTGTAGGTTAGTGGCGACTAGTATAGGCATAAATGAATATGTATTAGGATCCCATTGTGCATGCTCAAGGCCATTTTGGTGTGTTCATATGGGATAGGTGTCCATGAACATGTGTTTAGGTTCATATACTTGGTGGGTGATCTTTTTATTTATGTTTTAAATTTCCAAGAGCAGAAGTGGACGGCTTGGTTCAACCCTGTGGTAGGGTCCCTTCCATGTCCTTAATTTTATGAATGAATTAACAAATTTCTTACATCACTTTTATTAAAAATTATATTCATTTAGTATAGTATTTATATTGAATTCATATTAAATGTGATTTTAGCATGTTTCATGTTTAAAATTCTAAATGTAATAAATGATTTGTGGGATTATTCATAGCATGATTTTTACAATAAAACCCTCCATCGATGTGCTCTACCTTCATGCTAAAAAGTAATGGTTAAACCTTTCATGATTGACATTTAGTGTTTATAATCTTTTTGCCTTGATAATATGATAAAATATAGAATGTCTAAGAGATGGACCTAATGGAATTATAAAAATTGAGTTACCTTCTTAAAATAATTAAAAGGGATAAAGAACTTCCTATGTGCTCGGATGAGTTTTGAATTGGATTTATCCATGTTTGATGTTCTCTAAAATTGTCGTTTATTGTATTGACACATTTGGGAGAATGTTCGAGAGTGCATATGTTCAAACATTATAATGTGTAATCCTTGTATATTAAATTGTGGACTTGTCCTATTAATTGAATAATATAATATACCATTTATTCTCATCACTTTACCCACCAAAGGTAATTTCTTTGAAACGACTAAAAAATGTGAAATGTGAATTGGAATGTGTACTAAGTATATCACTAGGACATATAAGGGTAATTGAATAATTTTTTCATGTCCATATAACCCATTTCCATGTTGATGGAAGGTAGTGGAGTGAACCTTAATGAATGAATATTGTTTAATGGATTTATTTAATGAAGGATTCAATGCTATTTGACCTATCCACACTAATGGATGGCGAGGATATAACCAATAAATGGTTGCAATTCTACATGACATATTTACACTAATGGATGTAATAGATTTGACTAAAATAAATTATTTTATGACCTAATTATTAAATACGATTGATTAGACTCGAGATTGTATGGGAATCTGATCGGATAATACCTTGAGCACTTGTGTACCCCATTCTAAATTAAAGGACAACATGCTAAGGTAAAGACTAGCTTAGATCATGTTCTGTGTTTTATCTTTGGATTCTCGGTATACTACCAGTGGGTCCCACATGTTGTAATATATGATTACTTGAATAAACTCCATGGATCTATCATTGACAAGTAGGTCCCTTGGATACACTCATTGGACCCTGTCTTTTCTTATACCCATTTTACCATGGATTCTCTCCTTAGACTTGGTAGGCACCTCATCATGGAATGATAGAGACTATGCCCCTAGGATTACACCCATACCCCTTAGCATGACCCATATATTATTGGGTTTTCAGCCCATGTGTCTTTTTGATTCCTTGGTTATTACCGTTGTACTTTATTACTAATTATTTTAACAGGATTCCTTGGATATGCTTCTTGGGTTCGACCTTGACAAGAATGTGCCATGCCTAACCCCCATCGTGGTCAGTCGTTTCATAACCCCGTTTGACATTAGAGACAACTCCATGGACTTGGTTGGAAACATTATCACATGTAAATTATGAATAAACTAATAATACACAATTATTTAAATAATTACATGTATGGATGTCATTAAATGGATGAGGTAGGCACTTGGGATATTTATTGACATTGTACTTCTTATCTTATTCATGTATATCAGTGCACTGTTATTTATATACCACGGTATAGGGATTTGGCTAGAAAACAATAGTGCCAACCTAATGAGATTTATATCTCACACCCTCCTAGGGCCATAATTACAGTGGGGGTACCCAAGTAGAATTTCTTGTTTGTACGGTCTTGGACATTTCTTGTTGTTGTTTACTTGTAATTGGGAGTTAGGAGAAAAAGATTGGGCGGGAGATCCAGATTCTTATGGATATTACCTTTGAAGTTTTAGTTCTTTTCATTAAAAGAGTCTTATATTATATAGTGTTGAAAATATTGTCATACTATTTAGTATATTACATTATGTATCAATATCATGAGATGCATCCATATATTGTATAAAATATAATTGACCTATTTTTTTTAGTTATATGAATTTTTTCTTTCGCAGCTTTGTCAAATATGTTTTTATAATTCTGATAATGTCTTTTATTTTCACTATTATATCATTTCATATCTTTGATAAGACTGTATACTCTCCCCATTAAAATTCCTTACACCATCATTGCTAGTCGGCAACCTCTATAATATGGGTAGGTGCGTTTGAGGCCATGTGGTAATCGGTTTGGCCACTATCTTAGTGCTTATCCAGGTCGACACACATCCATGTAGTATCAGAGATAGTTTTTTCATTTGTATTACTATATTGGTTTGGTAGATATATGACTAAAATACTATTGGTGCTTGGTTAATTTTCGTTCTTGGGACTAATCACTCCATGTATGGGAAATGACCAAGAAGCATGGGCTGGGAATACTATTTATGTTGTTCAATGCTAAAATTAATATGATTTAACCATGGGTGACTAGTTTATTTTTCACTACTCATTGATTTTGGAATTTGGAAATTTCATTGGCCTACTATGGAATGAAAGTTGCATTATATGAATCATATTAGGCATTTAGAAATTCACCTACCATTAATATAATCCATGCCAAGTAGTTGCATTAGTAGGCTT
This sequence comes from Viscum album, assembly GCA_963277665.1. Taxonomy (NCBI): domain Eukaryota; kingdom Viridiplantae; phylum Streptophyta; class Magnoliopsida; order Santalales; family Viscaceae; genus Viscum; species Viscum album. Next base: position 103,051,608 of record OY728159.1, read on the forward strand.
GGTATTAAGTATGAATCTATGCCTTATTAATATTCAATGTTTAGATATATTCCTATTTATTTAATACATTATCAAGCCTCATGTGCTTACTGTTTGTTATATAATATTTCTATTATTTAATATTATTTTAATTTGTTAGTTTCTTGTAGTTTCAATAAACCTGTAATGATAAGTATATAGTTGGTTGGTTTTGTTAAATTAAAATATGTGTTATTATGATGGTGGCATTTTTTTTGTCATAAGGTGAATGGGAACCTTATAGCTGGAAAAAGGTAACCTGTGTAGTTGAAGCATTTTAAAAAGTCTCCTAAATTCATTTACTAAAGTAAGTTGGGTTTGCCTAAATAGATCCAAATGACATACTCTAATGGTATGGGAGCATTGTGTGTTTGTAGATAGCCACCCGTATAATTTGGACAATTATGTTTGATCATGTTAAATTCTAAATTGACATTATTATAGACTAATGGGACCCAATTTTCATTCCACTTTGTGTATGTGCACTTCATGAATTGAGAAATTATAACCTATATTTAATTAGATGTTATCAGGCCTTTTTAAATTCTTATAAATGTAAAGGAGGATTGACATTGATATTAAATAAAATGGTTTGCTTTTAAAAATGCAACTGGACTCGAGTAGGTCAGTTGAAGAATGTTTTTTTTGAGATGACCCATTTGGGAGAATTAATAATAATTATTTTTGGAAATTGCAATTGGGTTCCATAATAATGAACACAAGTTGGATTAGTGGAAGACTTTTAGGATGCCTTAATTATTAAAAGTAATTAAGGTGTAAAATTTATCTATTTATGAAGACATTTTAATAAATTTAAGTGTTTAAAAATGATTTTTACAAAATATACATATTTTTCCCTTGGGTCATTGGAAAAAATCAGGTACATTGTGATTCTTTTTGAAAAATTATACCATTTGGGTTTAATTAAATATTTTCATGATTAAATATTAAATTTTATTAAATATAAGAGGCATGTAAATGGAACCTATAGTGGTTTTCACTATTTAAATCTATGTAATAGTAGTTCATACTTCTCATTGAGTATCATAGCAATGGATGAATGAGTAATTTCCATTGGAATTAATTTCCATAAAAATGGATTTATGATTGGATATTGAGCCTCGTTCCATTTGAAAGAAGTGATCTAGTGTCAGGGTTGAATATTTTTCATTGTGATGTGATATCTCGTGGTAGGTAGCACCCTCATAACATAAATGCTTATCTTGTGTGGTGACTTTCTCATTTTTGTGATGTTTGGGAGTCATTTTCCAAAGTATGATATTCACATTAAACGTGTCACCCCAGTTCAGATGGGTGGTCATGTTTTTATTAACTTTATTATGATTATGAACATCAAGTAATTCTTTTTTTCATCTTGTTAGACATACCTCAGGAATGGTCAGCCACTTCATAGGTTGTTTGACCCTATATTCTTCTTAGTGATGTATGACATGGTATGGAGTCATCCAAGAAAATTGTAGTATGTGAAAGTATAATTCTAAAATAAATATTGTTGTACTGTTGAGTATGGTGTTGGGTTTTCTCCATGTATAGTGACTTGAGTGTTGAAGAAGTAGATTCATCATAATAATCCGTGTTGTTTTTGAATGACTCGGGTGTTTTGACATACAATTTTCAATGTTATAAATATAGAGTTCTTATGAGTAGTTACATTTCCTTCCTTTTCTCCTAGGAATCCCTTAATTATAGTAGTGTCATGATAATCCTGGTAAATGTTTACTTTCCAGTAGAAGGATCACGATCTAAGGGAAACATTGGGAAATGTTCAGTTTATCTCTAATGCATTTTCTTTTTTAAGGTGTTGTTTCATGTTAGTGCATTCTCTATAGCACAACTTTAATGTGGTTCACCTATTTTACCATCTAGTTTCTAGGTATGCTTGACTAGAAACCCCATATTAAATCAGATTTTTGTAATTTTATTAAGAGACGATAATTTACCCTATCTTAACATCTTCCTTGATGAACTATGAGAGTATCAGTCTTACACCATGAAAAATCTTCAAAATCTGTCGAACATGTCAGATGAACTTTTTTAGTGATACATGATAAATAATTGTTTGTATCGAGGATCTGTAAATCATTAGTAATTCTGGGGATCCCACATAGGAATTAATTGGCCAGACTCAAGGACTCCAATGGTTTATTTTGTTTGGTGTCAGCTACCTAAGCTGCATATCTCTAGGATACATCTGCTCAGTGGCTCTACTATTTCACTATTCCATTAGTTTAATGTTAACTATTATAAGGACCCATTTTAAATCACATATAATGGTGATGTCAATTGTGGTCTCATGGTTGGTAGTTTCTTTAGTTAAATCATGAACGACTTGTTTCTGTTATGTCATTCGGGATTCAACCATTAACTATTAACAAAATCTTGCTACGGGTGTCCTAAGAACAATCAAATGAATGATTTTTATGACATGTACAAGGGTTGGGGTACCTTGGTTTGTATTTTACACTTCCTTTTATTTAGACCTATGGGGGATTACTATCAATCAAATTTCTATGAAGACTTTAACATGGCCTATTCTCTATATAAACAGCCTTGAGAAAGATCTATTTATTTGTTTTAGTTTAACATTGACAGTTGGATCAGGTTATAAAGGCTGAAGTGAAAAATACATAGGAAATTATTAAGTTGCATCATGCATTGGTAACACAATGAAACTATTTTAATTAAGCATCATGACCCTTGTAGGTCAAGTGATTTTTATGTTGTTTACGAAATATTTTTAGGGAAAATAATTTCTAAAGTGGGTAGATTTTAGAATCCTGTGTTTCATAACTAAAATATATGTACATGTATTTTTAAACATTTTCAATTGTTGGATGGGATGGATTTAAAACTGGCCATCAAAACAGAATTCTGTGTCTTGGAACACATATACATGTTGTATTTTGACATGGGTGAAGGTTGTAGAAGTCACTCTATTATCTTGATAAGTTTCAAGAGTTCATGACCTGAAAAATATCACGTTATAAAAGAAACAAAATGGTACACAGTTTTCTCATAGTTTTTAAAACCGTGAAACTCACTACAGGTATCCGTGTGACCCTATTTTAAGAGGGGAAGTGGCTTTGCAGATGGGCTTCTCATGATTTCCTAAAGCACACACCTAACATGGATGGGGTGTGTCTTTGACGTAATAAACTCCACATGGTTTGAAAACTGTTTAGAAAACCATGCCTCTTAAACAGTTCTAATGCGTTCGTTTGAAAAAACAATTAATTTAAACTAAAATTAAATTAAAACCTCAAAACTATACACTCCCCTCTCCCATCTCTCACCAGATCGCGCGACACATTAAAAGGGTTTTCCCATTCAAAGAACAAAAACGCCTCCATTTTTCCTCCCCAGTTCATTGATTTCATTGTCAACTTCATGGAAAGCATCCCTCGATTAGTCATGGTATTCTAATATATCCCTTCCCCTTCTTTTATGGATGGATTTAGAATCCTTGTCTCCCTATGAGAATCCTCTGAACCCTATGGTGTGGGTTAATCTGGTTTCATAGCATTCTGTTGTTATGGGTTAGTGTAAAAGGTATCTAGGGATCCCTGGGAGCGTGTTATAACAACTACCATTGAAGGTGATGTAGTTCAATGTTTTTCGGTCCTCCGAATTTGTTCCATGTAATTTTTTTGGTTGTTTTTTGGTTTCACATGAGATAAATTTGCGTCCTTTGTTGTTTTATGGTTTGTAGAATATTACTTGTAGTGCGTTGAAATATGTCATGTGGTTTTGGGGAAATTTGGTTCATTACCCCCATATGAGGTATGGTTTTTACCCTTAGTTATTTCACACCATATAAATTAATTTTTTCGATTTTTCAAGGTTCCTTGAACCATTTTTGTAGTGATTTAGACTTTTTTGGGTGATTTCGAGTCACCAGGTCAAGGGAAACTCACCTTCATATGCATAGGTAAGTAAATATATGTATTTCGGTTCCCCCATTTTGTGTATAAATATACATGGTAGTGATTACACACGTTTGAGGCCAAGTTTTCATATATATATAAATATAAAAGTTCAGGAATATGTGAGGGGTGACTGGTATATACATATAAGCATTTGTGTTAGGATCTCCATTCACATGTCCATGACCATGAAAGTTAGTTAATAGGGGCTAGGTGTCCTTGAATTTGTGTGGAAGTGCATTTACCAAAAGGGGGAGTAGCTACTTTTAGTTAGATATCTCCACGAGTAGAAGTGGAAGGCATGGTTCAAACATGATTTTGGGTCCCTTCTAGGTCCTCAATTTTATAAATTCATTTATTAATTGTTTACATCACTTTGTTTAGAAATTAAATTCATGTAGTGAAGTATTTATATTGAAGGCCTATAGAATGTGAATTTATCATGTTTCATGTTTTAAATGTTAATTTTAATTAATTATTTTTGTGATAATTCATATTATGTATTTTTTCATAAAAGCCCTCAATCGAGGTGTGAAGTCATCAAGAAAAAATTACAAGATAAATCGTGCCTACTTGACTCATCATGTTTATAATATTTATTCCTTAATGTTACGTTGAAATATGGAATGTTTAAGACATGGCCCTAATGTCATTATAAAAATATAGATACCTTCTTAAAATAATAAAAATGGCCAACCCACCACCTAAGTGGTTGGACTAGTTTGATTTGGATTTGACCATGTTTTATGTTTTCCATAATTTTCGTTTATTGTTTGACCCATTTGGGACACTATTCAGGTTTTCATTGGATTGAGCTTTATAAAGATAAAACCTTATATATTAAATTGATTACTTATGCTATGAATTGAATAATGTAATGTAGCATGTATGATCATCACATTACACACCTTAGGTAAGTGTCTTAAAATTATAGTTAAATATGAAATGTGAATTGGAATGTCTATTAAGTATATCACCTAGTCTTCTATGTGTAATTGAATAAATGTTTCATACACATAGAACACCTTACCATGTTTATGGATGGTAGAAGAGTGAAACATAATTAATGAACATGCCTTAATGGATTTAATGAGAGAATATTTTCAATGCATAATGACCTCTTCACACTAATAGAAGGAAAGGCTTGACCCAATAAATAAATGGTTTCAATGATACATGACATATTCACACTAATGGATGGAATGTCTTGGAAGAATATGAATTATTAGATTCCCTCATTATTGAATTGGAATGGTAAGGCTTGAAATTGTCTTGGATTCTGATTGGAGAATAACTTTATCAGTCATGTACCTCATTCCAAATTTAAGGACATATTGCTAAGGTTAAGAACTTCCTAGAAATAATTACATGTTTTATCATTGGATGATCAGTATACTACCATTGGGGCCCCCATGTAGTACTATATGATTCCTTGAATACACTCCTTAGATCTATCAATGATAGGTAGGTTCCTTGGATACACTCCTTGGACCCTGTCTTTGCTTATCCCTATTTTACCATGGACACATTCCTTAGACTCGGCAGGTGCCTCATCATAGAATTCCATGGACTAAGGTCCCTGGATTACACCCTTACCCTTTTTCTAGACCCAGATACTACAGGGTTTCTGGACCTCGTGGCTTATGATTCTTTGGTTATTACCTTAGGACTTTTAGTAATAAATATAATCCCAAGAATCCTTGGATACACTCATTTCATCCAACTTAGGAAAATATGTTCCATGGTTAAATCCCATTGGGAACAGTCACTTCATAGAACCATTTTACCTTGGAGGAAACTACATGGAATCGATAGAAGAATTTATAACATGTAAAATATGAATAAACAGGTAATACTCACTTAATGAACTGACTATAAGTCTAGACCCCAGTGAAGGCCGAAGCAGATGCATGGGATATTTAGATACATTGCACTGCATTCCTTATTCATGGATGTTTGTGCACTATTTAATATATACCACACTGTCAGGATTGGGCTAGACACCAGTGGTTCCGACCTACTGAGATTTATATCTCACACCCTACTTGGGTCATGATTTCACTGGGGTATCCAAGTAGACTTTCTTATATATAGGGCCTTAGAATTTTCTTGTTGTTGTTTTCTTGTACTGAGGAGATAGAAGTAAAGGACAAATGTGGATCTCAAGATGCATTGGGAGACCAACTTTGGGATTTTAGTTATGTTATTTACTTGATTGATACATTTTATTGTATTTTAATGAATGTTTTACTATTTAACAAATTCAATCATGCATCAATAGAATTTCATGCATTCATCTACAATATAAACTCTCATTAGCAACTTATGTTCAGTTATATGAAATCTATCTTCATGTAATAATGTATTACTGATTTCACTATTGATTATTATTTACTCTGTTATACTACAAAAAAACTCTAATAAGATGATATAGTCTCCCCACTAAATCTCCTTACACCATCACTGCTAGTTGGATTCCTCAGGTATATGGGGAGGCACATTTGGGGCTATGTGCCGATTGGTCCATTACCCATCGTAGCAGTGAGCTAGGTTGGGACATTACCAAGTAAAATGGTGGAATATTATTAATAATAAGAGGAAAGGGAATGAAATTAACCCTATCAAATGGTATGAGTTTAATATTTTATTTTTTACTATACACATTCCTTGAATTCTTTATAAGAAATCGAAAAAGGTTATTAATTTTAAAAAATAATGATGATGATGAATCTATTAATACTTATGTAGAAACATTTATAAGACATATGAGGTATGCATTTGGTTTTATCATTGAACCTAGAAAAAAATATTATTTAAATTATAGTGTCCTAAATCCATGTCTCCATATTGAACTACCCAAAAGTTTCATTAGTAGATACGAATATATTTTTTTATCTACTCTAAAGGTAAAAATAGATTCCTATAAATATCATTTTTTGAAAAGAATAGAAATGTATAGTATCTAAGAAATTATAATAATAAAACCCTTAGAGGAATGAAAATGAATCATCATTTATTTTAGATTCCTAGAAATAATTATTGTTGTAATTGTAACACCCCAAGCTTCTACAGTACGCTTCTCTTTGAATAATGTGATAGCGTGTGTTGTACGCAACACCGAGTTCTAACACACCATAACCAATCAAACTAGCCGTTATGAATAGTAATACCCACTTTTTGAAATTATATATATTTTATATTTTAAAATGGAATTCATTTATGGATTAGGAATATCGAATTTAGCCTAAGGTGAAATTTTGGTACTTTTCGGATAACTTTCATATTTTGATGAATAGTGAAAATTACTAAATTTTAATTAAAAACAACTTTTTTTAAACAAAATAATTAATAGTGATAAATTATGAATTTGAGTGGTTTTAAAGTATATTTAGAATATATTTTTACCATTTAATATAATTCTGGTCATTGGACATAATTTTACAATTAAACCGAACATAAACAAGTGTCAATCTTTTGATAGTTATTATCTCTTAAAAACACCCTTTTTGTTTTGACAGCGGGAATTAATTTTAAATTAATTTCTGCCACTTATGTGTTTTGAATTTATAAAAATGGATTAAATATTTGGAATCAGGATGTCCAAATTGTGTAAATAGGTAACTTTTATTTTTAGACATTTTGAATAATTACTGCGGTAAATATTTTATTTACCATGGTTAAGGGTAAATCTGGTAAATAAGGGTTAACAAAATAATATTATAATAATACTAAATTACCCTAAAACGTGTCCTATCCTTATTGGTTGATACATGTTCTACCATAGGCATCTTTGGGTCGATTTTGGGACCCCATGGTGCCACTTGTAGGTGATATGGAAACTTTTTTTAATTAAGTTAAAATGAATACAAAAATGACACAAGCATATATCTTTTAGAAAAACAATTTTTACATAAGGTTATATATGTTGGATTTTAGATTATAAATATTCATTAGAAATATAAAAATATTTCCTACATAATGATATTTTATTTATAATTTTTAGACATTATATAATTTAATTTATTTATGACACAATGATGATGAATTAATTACTTTAATAGTGAAAAAATAAAATAATTGATATTATAAATACCCAAATAAATATAATATGAAACTTTTAATGAATTAAAATATTTTTATAGGATAATATGATATATTAGGATTTATGAAATTTACTTTGTTCGAAGTAATCAATCTGTTATGAGTTTCACAAAAATCAACGATTGAATAGTGTCAAAATTGACATAAAAAAGTTTTTAAAACAAATATTAAATTATTAATTGATATTAAATTCTTAAAAATATAAGGTTCGTCCAAGAGACTTATATCATGATAGGTTCATCATTAATGGACCACTTGGGGGTATCTTGGATTTATATAGTAAGTTTATTAACCATATAATAAAAAAATACAAAGAGACATTGTAAAAGTGAAACTAATTAACTAAGAGTTAATACTTAAGTATAAGGTTATTATAATGACCCAAACCTGTCTAAATTCTATTGGTTGAGTTTTTTTCGACCCATACCCACCTTAAAATTTAAATAATAAACTTTGGAGCCATTATAAACTGAATATGAATTTATTATAAATTAATATTTCTAGTTTTTCCAAAGGTGCCCCTCACCCCTCTTATAAAAGGGCACTCCTCCTTCTCATTTATTCACACCTTAAAAGCCTTTTGGTTCGGCCAAACTCTGACCAAATACTCTCCCAACTTCCCTCAGTACAACCTAGAGGCATTATGTTGATTAGAAAGCCAACCTATGGAGCCCTTTTGATCAAATCAAAAGGAAGAACCCGAAGAAGAGGTAATGATTTCACCACCCTTTTCCAAGTTCATTTCTTCTTCCACTTCTTCTTCCTCTGTTGTTACCATTCTAAAATAATAACTCCAGTATCATATATATACTGTGATGTTATTATAAATATGGTACAACCATATTCAGTATTCTATCCACCATTTGAATAACATGTCACCATACGTGCGTACGTACGACTTACCGTCTCCACGTTGTGGTGTAATTGTTATTCAATATATTATTATTTGGATGGGTATAATAATGATGTGTAACTCATGTAAATAATAAATATAACATGTTAATTATTCTGTATATATGATATACCATCCATTTATATATTATTTTAATATCAAAAGAATGATATTGTCGCTCGTGCGTACGTACGGACTACCGTCTCCACGAACGCGATGAGATTCATTCTCCATCGTAACCATTAAAGTATAATTATCATTTGATGATTTAAAAATGATGTTTAAGGACTTGATATCATTCTGGATATGAATAATATACAACCTATCCTTTACAAACATGTCTTACGTAACAAAACATATAAAAGACAAGTAAGTTACCACCCGGAACAACGATAATACTAAGATATTATTATCAAATCAATATTAAAAGATCATATATGATATCATATTAATGTATATGATTCTTGTATAATTTAATAACAATTATTTAACCATTATACAGGAGGTTAACCTACCCCAACCAAGGAAAAGTACAAGGTAAGGGTTATTTCACAATCTCTTCATTATCCGAGGTTGTTTATACGTAATAATATACTGGGATCTCTTTATCATCCACATCCATGTTTCTTCAAAATGTATTTCAAAACATTTTTATTATTTAAAAGAATATGGGTTAAAGTCATTTATACCCTTGTTTGACTTTTTATAAGAGGAATCTTTCCGTCATTTTCAAAACAAGGTCCTTTTTAACCTTTTCGACAGAATTAAGGTAAGAATGTTTTTTTAACTTATACGGTGGGTGCGGTTATTTTCCGCCATTATAAAATCTTCAAAGATTTCCTTACAAGCTTATAAGAATATTTTCATGAAAATGTTTTATTTTATATGGCTCTTAAATGATTTCAAAAATAGAAATAGATATTTCTCTAAAAAGTGTTTTGATTTCATCTATGTCAACATCCTTTGATGGATTTTACGCTTATTTGAAGTTGATTTATTATACAAAACTTCTATATTGTATTGAAGGTTTTGTGATATTTTTGACTATATATGTGCTATTTTTATACCATTCATAGTTTATGGTGAAATTATTGACATTTCGTACGCTAGTTTTAATACAAATGTTTATGTTATGTTTAACCATTTTCATATGGGAATGCATTGGACTTAATATGTGACGGGTGGAGCCCGCTATAGCTCCTCGATGCATCGGTAGGTCTCATGAGACAAACTAGTGTCTTGGCACTAGGCCTTGACAAAATCTTATTTGTAGTCTTGGAACGAGGCCTTGGCTATGTGGTTATGATAGTCTGGCATTATGCATTCCAACATTATGAAAGTGGTTATTGATTTTGCATGTGATTATTCGATTAGTAGAATATCCATGTGAATAAGTAAATGGAATTATTTCATATTATTTATTCCATACCATGTTGAAAGTTCAAGTTTGAAAGGCTTTTGTTTTAGTTATACATTGCCTTAAATGTTTATTCTTATTTATGAAAGTTTTTGCTATATTGTTATCCTTACTGGGCATTTGAGCTCACCCCTTTTCTATGTTTTATTTTTCCCAGGAAGTGAAGAAGTAAATTATGAATGACCTGCAGGGATATTATGTTGGGATAAGAGTGTGGATTATGGAGACATTATGTTGTTGTAGTATTTTTTTGATTTTATGATGTAATGTAAAACTTATAAATATATCTAGTGTTTCCAAGGCTACTAAACCAATCGGTCTTTCAAGATTTGATCTTTCTTGTGATCATGCCAATGTTATGTAATAATGCACCGACTCTGGGTAACTAGGGTCGGGGCGTTACAGTTGGTATCAGAGGATGTTTAGTACAAACCTTGGAATCTAGATTTAGATAAACTCTGATTAGAGCACGTAGACCTAAGATGAACTTTAAGGATTAGCATAGAAGAACTTCCTACAATTTTTGTATTGTAGAGATTTTGTGAGTTTTCTGAGCAATAAATCCCTGTCTAGATATGAGCAGGTAGAGGCGGCTCTGGCGCAGATGTACCTAGGGGTAAAACCCGAAAACACTGCTTTGAGCTAGACTCGAACGGGAACTAGTGCACGACAACGGGCCTTGCTGCACTCTTGGTTACGACACTCCCGGGGGATATGCTTAGGATAACTCTCATTTTCTTTACAAATCATTATGAAGGGTTTATGAGTATATACTTACTCAAAGAAAACATTTTTATGATTATGGATTATATCCATAAATAGTTCAATTTATGTTAAGTGTTTTATAAGTATGGGATTATGTATTTTGATTCATAAACTGTTCTAGTTTATGCCATTGTTTATAAATGGCGCCTAGTGGAAGAAATGGAAACCGTATAAATGGACGCACTCCATGTAGGGATTTCCCTCATGCTCAAGATAATTATAGTGGGGCTGGTGATGCAACTGGTGCCGATCAGCTAATCACCATACTGGGACAACTTACTCAGGTTATGAATAATAACCTTACCCGTATGGAGCAACCTGATCCACAACGTGGAGGATCAATGTTAGATCGATTCATGAGGCAACAACCACCAACATTAAATGGGAGTACAAATCCCTTAGTAGCTGAGCAATGGATAAATTCCCTAGAGAAAATATTTCAGGCTTTGGGGAGCAGTGAAAGGGAAAATGTTATCATGGCAGTTTACCAGCTCACTGGAGATGCTGATCAACGGTGGTCGTCAATTCAAAATACTAAGGACGATGATGAAGTATCAAATATGGAATGGAGGGAGTTCAAAGATCTGTTTTTTGAAAAATACTTTCCTCGCAACCATCGAGCAGATATGGAAAGGCAATTTCTGAGTCTGAGACAAAAAGAGGATGAGAATGTCACAAAGTATGAGGATAACTTTACAAGGTTAGCAAGGTATTCTGGAGATTATATACGTAACCCAAGAAGTAAGATTGATCGTTTCTTTGATGGGTTAAAACCATTTCTCCGTCGAGAATTAGTCTCACAATCCTTTTCATCGTAAGAAGACATTGTATCATGTGCTATCAAGACCGAAAAGGAATTCTCTAAGTCTTATGACTTTAAAGCAAATCAAGAGAAGAAGAGACCTGCTGATCAATCTGGGAATGAAAATAAGGGGAAAAAGGGAAAGGTTGAACATCCATCTTGTGGTAAATGCGGGAAGAAACATCCTGGTACTTGCTTGAAGGGAATGGGAGTCTATTACAAGTGTGGTGAAAAAGGCCACCAAGCTCGTGATTGCAAGGGGAAGAAGGAACCAACCAACGTTCAATGCTACAATTGCAGGGAGATGGCGCAGTATGCAAATGAATGTCCTAAACGTCAGAAGAACTTACCTCAGAAAAGGCCAAGGGATCAAGGCCAAGCTTATGCTATCACTACTGCTGAGGTAGAAGCTCCGAAAGACATGGTGGTAGGTAATTTAATGGTTTCCTCAAGTTTAGAAAATGTATTATTTAATTCTCGATCATCGCATTGTTTCATATCTTCCCAGTTTTCTAAGAAAATTAGATATTTCCAATTTGATTTAATAAGGGAGGTGTCAGTTAAAACTCTTAAGGGAAGTATCATTGCAACAAAGTTTTGTGAATCAGTCCCCATTAGAGCACATAAATGTTCTTTATCTGCTGATCTCATCATCATACCTATGATTGAGTTTGATATAATCCTCGGTATGGACTAGATTTCAGACTATGATGCGAAGATTTATTGTAAGAAGAAAGAGGTTACGATTCTTGATGATAATGATAAGGAACACCTTATCTTTAGAGCAGAATCGTCACCACCTAATTCTTATTTAGATCCACCCTCAATAGCTCAACTAAATTCAATTATTGGGGATGAAGAGAATGAAATAAATGTGGGTGAGGAAAGGAATGTTCAAATAGAAGATGTACCTGTTTTGAAAGAATTTGTAGATGTATTTCTGGAAGATTTACCTGGACATCCTCCAGAACGAGAAGTTGAGTTTTCCATTGATTTGATTCCTGGATCAAGGCCTATATCGAAGACCCCTTATAGAATGGCCACTGTAGAATTAGTCGAACTAAAGAAACAACTAGAGGAATTGAGTAATAAGGGATTTATTCACCCTAGTGTTTCTCCATAGGGAGAACATGTTATTTTTGTTAAAAAGAAAGATGGATCTATGAGGTTATGTATCGACTACAGGGAGATCAATGCTATAACGATAAAGAACAAGTATCCCCTACCACACATTGATGATTTATTTGACCAACTGCATGGAGCTCAATACTTTTCAAAGATTGAACTTCGATCTAGATACCATCAGTTGTGTGTGAAGAAGGAAGACATTACGAAGACAACATTTCGAACCAGGTACGGGCATTACGAGTCTACTGTAATGCCGTTTGGATTGAATAATGCACCCTCTGTATTCATGGATCTGATGAATAGAGTTTTCAAGGAGTATCTAGATGAATTTGTGGTGGTATTTATTGATGATATCTTAGTATACTCTAAAAGCTACGAAGATCATGAAAATCACTTGTGCATTATCTTGAAGACTCTGAGGAGGCATGAATTATATGGGAAGTTTAGAAAGTGTGAATTTTGGCTTCAGGAGATTTCTTTTCTTGTCCATATTGTCTCTAAAGATGGAATCTCTGTTGATCCTTCTAAGACCATGGAAATCCATGAATGGCCAGAACCTACGGGTATAACTGAGGTACGTAGTTTTATTGGTTTGGCAGGTATTATCGACGTTTTGTCCAGAATTTTTCCCGATTGGATAACCCATTAACGAAGCTCACACGTAAAGGGGTTAAATTTGTTTGGACAAAAGAGTGTGAAGAATGTTTTGAAGAACTGAAGAGAAGATTAGTCAATTCTCCTATATTGACTCTACCATCGGGGAATGATGGGTTCATTATTTATAGTGATGCATCAAATAAAGGACTTGGTTGTGTCCTTATGCAGAATGATAGAGTTATTGCCTATGCATCACGACAGTTGAAAAATCATGAACAAAACTATCCTACTCATGATCCCGAGTTAGAAGCTGTGATCTTTGCTTTGAAGATATGGAGGCACTACCTCTATGGTGAAAAATGTGAGATTTATACTGATCACAGGAGTTTTAAGTATATTTTCTCACAAAAATAACTCAACATGAGGTAAAGGAGATGGCTTGAATTACTCAAGGATTATGATTGCACGATACACTACCTCTTGGGGAAAGCAAACAAGGTGGCAGATGCTTTGAGCAGAAAAGACCATGGAGTTTTGAACATGATGAGAATTGAAAGGGATCCAATTTTCATGGATCTAGTGAAGATGGTCATGGGAATAACAAGGGAAGGTGAAACATAAATGCTTTTTCAAATGGTTGCCAAACCATATTTACTAGAAAGGATTAAGAGTTCTGAGACCGATGATAAAAAATTTCAAATGAAGATTAAAGCTGTGAATGATGGGAGATTGAGAGACTTTGTGTATGAAGATGGAATTTTGAAATTCGGGAAGAGACTTTGTGTTCCCGATATACCTGATCTAAAAAGGAAATTGTTAGATGATACTCATAGTTCCAATTTCTCTATACACCCTGGGAGCACCAAAATGTATAGATATTTGAAGGAACATTTTTGGTGGGACAACATGAAGAGGGAGATTGCTTATTTTGTGTCAAGATGTATGGTTTGTCAACAAGTGAAAGCTGGAAGGCAACATCCTGGAGGAGTCATGCAACCTCTTCCCATACCGGAGTGGAAATGGGACAATATTACGATGGAGTTTTTCATGGGGCTACCAAGGACTCCTATAAGGAATGATGCAATATGGGTTATTGTTGATCGTCTTACCAAGTCAGCACATTTTCTTGCTATAAGAGAAGATCTACCCCTGGAACTTCTAGCAATACTATATATTAATGAAGTTGTGAGACTTCATGGAGTACCCCTATCGATTGTTTCTGATCGTGATACCCATTTTACTTCAAGATTTTGGAAAAGTCTTCAGAAATCCCTAGATACTGAACTTCATTTGAGCACTGCTTACCACCCTCAGATAGACAGACAATCAGAACGGACCATTCAGATCTTAGAAGACATGTTGAGATCTTGCTCACTTGACTTTCAGGGTATGTGGGATCAATATTTACCACTGGTAGAATTTTTCTATAACAATAACTTCCATTCGAGTATTCAGATGGCACCATATGAAGCGTTATACGGAAAGAGATGTAGTACACCAACCTGTTGGGATGACGTTGGTGAAAGAAAACTTGAAGGCCCAGAACTGGTGGAGGAAACAGTGGAAAAGGTGAAGGTAATCCAAAATCACATCAAAGCAGCTCAAAGTAGGCAGAAGAGTTATGCCGATAATCGAAGGAAGGATTTAGAATTTCAAGTCAGTGATCATGTTTTCCTGAAGGTATCTCCATGGAAGGGAGTCATACGTTTTGGTAAGAAAGGTAAATTGAGTCCCAGGTACATCGGGCCTTTCGAAATTCTAGAACAAATTGGGGCTGTGGCTTACCGATTGGCAATGCCGCCAAGTCTCTCCAAAGTTCATGATGTGTTCCACGTATCTCTGTTGAGGAAATACATGCCTGAACCAATGCATGTACTCACCTATGAGGAATTAGAACTGGAACCCAATCTTTCCTATTGTGAAGAGCCCGTCAGGATTCTTGATATGAGAGAACAAGTACTGAGAAACCGGACGACGCGTCTGGTAAAAGTTTTGTGGAGAAACCATAAGATGGAAGAGGCAACGTGGGAACCCGAGGAACTTATGATGAAGAACCACCCGAGTCTTTTCATGCGGTAGTATTCTAGAAATTTTGAGGATGAAATTTTTTGAAGGAGGGGAGAATGTAACACCCCAAGCTTCTACGGTACGCTTCTCTTTGAATAATTTGATAGCGTGTGTTGTACGCAACACCGAGTTCTAACACACCATAACCAATCTAACTAGCTGTTATGAATAGTAATACCTAATTTTTGAAATTATATATATTTTATATTTTAAAACGGACTTCATTTCTGGATTCGGAATATCGAATTTAGCCTAAGGTGAAATTTTGGTACTTTTCGGATAACTTTCATATTTTGATGAATAGTGAAAATTACTAAATTTTAATTAAAAACAACTTTAAAAAAGAATTAATAGTGATAAATTATGAATTTGAGTGGTTTTAAAATATATTTAGAATATATTTTTACCATTTAATATAATGTTGGTTATTGGACATAATTTTACAATTAAACCGAACATAAACAAGTGTCAATCTTTTGATAGTTATTATCTCTTAAAAACACGCTTTTTGTTTTGACAGCGGGAATTAATTTTAAATTAATTTCTGCCACTTCTGTGTTTTTAATTTAGAAAAATTGATTCCATATTTGGAATCAGGATTTCCAAATTGTGTAAATAGGTAACTTTTATTTTTAGACATTTTGAATAATTACTGCGGTAAATATTTTATTAACCATGGTTAAGGGTAAATCCGGTAAATAAGGGTTAAAAAAATAATATTATAATAATACTAAATTACCCTAAAACGTGTCCTAGCCTTATTGGTTGATACATGTTCGACCATAGGCATCTTCGGGTCGATTTTGGGACCCCATGGTGCCACTTGTAGGTGATAGGGACACTTTGTTTTAATTAAGTTAAAATGAATACAAAAATAACACAAGCATATATCTTTCAGAAAAACAATTTTTTACATAGGGTTATATATGTTGGATTTTAGATTATAAATATTCATTAGACAGAAAAAACGATTTCCTACATAATGATATTTTATTTATAATTTTTGGACATTAAATAATATAATTTATTTATGACACAATGATGATGAATTAATTACTTTAATAGTAAAAAATTAAAATAATTGATATTATAAATACCCAAATAAATATAATATGAAACTTTTAATGAATTAAAATAATTTTCTATGATAATATAATATATTAGTATTGATTTAATTGACTTTTTTCGAAGTAATCAATCTGTTATTAGTTTCACAAAAATCAACTATTGAATAGTGTCGAAATTGACATAAAAGAGTTCTTAAAAAAATATTATATTATTAATTGATATTAAATTCATAAAAATCTAAGGTTCGTCCAAGAGACTTATATCATGATAGGTGCTTCATTAATGGAAAACTTGGGGGTCTCTTGGATGTATATAGTAATTTTATTAACCATATAATATAAAAATACAAAGAGACATTGTAAAAGTGAAACTAATTAACTAAGAGTTAATACTTAAAGATAAGGTTATTATAATGAACCAAACCTGTCTAAATTCTATTGGTTGAGTTTTTTTCGACCCATAAACACCTTAAAAGTTAAATAATAAACTTTGGAACCATTATAAACCGAATATGCGTTTCTTATAAATTAATATTTCTAGCTTTTCCAAAGGTGCCCCTCACCCCTCTTATAAAAAGGCACTCCTCCTTCTCATTTCGTCACACCTTCAAAGCCTTTTTGTTGAGCCAAAATCTGCCCAAATACTCTCCCAACATCCCTCAATACAACCTAGAGGCCTTAGTTTGATTAGAAAGCCAACCTATGGAGCCCTTTTGATCAAATCAAAAGGAAGAACCCGAAGAAGAGGTAATGATTTCACCACCCTTTTCCAAGTTCATTTCTTCTTCCACTTCTTCTTCCTTTTTTGTTACCATTCTAAAATAATAACTCCAGTATCATATATATACTGTGATGTTATTATAAATATGGTACAACCATATTCAGTATTCTATCCACCCTTTGAATAACATGTCACCATACGTGCGTACGTACGACTTACCGTCTCCACGTTGTGGTGTAATTGTTATTCAACATATTATTATATGAATGGGTATAATAATGATGTATAACTCATGTAAATAATAAATATAACATGTTAATGATTCTGTATATATGATATAACATCCATTTATATATTATTTTAATATCAAAAGAATGATATTGTCGCTCGTGCGTACGTACAGACTACCGTCTCCACGAACGCGATGAGATTCATTCTACATCGTAACCATTAAAGTATAATTATCATTTGTTGATTTAAAAATGATGTTTAAGGACTTGATATCATTTTGGATATGAATTATATACAACCTATCCTTTACAAACATGTCTTACATAACAAAACATATAAAAGACAAGTAAGTTAACACCCGGAACAATGATAATACAAAGATATTACTACCAAATCAATATTAAAAGATCATATATGATATCATATTAATGTATATGATTCTTGTATAATTTAATAACAATTATTTCACCATTATACAGGAGGTTAACCTACCCCAACAAAAGAAAAGTACAAGGTAAAGGTTATTTCACAATCTCTTCATTATCCGAGGTTGTTTATACATAATAATCTACTGGGATCTCTTTATCATCCACATCCATGTTTCTTCAAAATGTATTTCAAAACATTTTTATTATTTAAAAGAATATGGGTTAAAGTCATTTATACCCTTGTTTGACTTTTTATAAGAGTAATATTTTCGTCTTTTTCAAAACAAGGTCCTTTTTAACCTTTTCGACAGAATTAAGGTAAGAATGTTTTTTTAACTTATACGGCGGGTGCGGTTATTTTCCGCCGTTATAAAATCTTCAAAGCTTTCCTTACAAGCTTATAAGAATATTTTCAAGAAAATGTTTTATTTTATATTTCTCTTAATTTATTTCAAAAATAGAAAGAGATATTTCTCTAAAAAGTGTTTTGATTTCATCTATGTCAACATCCTTTGATGGATTTTATGCTTATTTGAAGTTGATTTATTATACAAAACTTCTATATTGTATTGAAGGTTTTGGGATATTTTTGACTATAGATGTGCTATTTTTATACCATGCATAGTTTATGGTGAAATTATTGACATTTCGTATGCTAGTTTTAATACAAATGTTTATGTTAGGTTTAAACCATTTCATATGGGAATGCATTGGACATAATATGTGACGGGTGGAGCCCGCTATAGCTCCTCGATGCATCGGTAGGTCTCATGAGAAAAAATAGTGTCTTGGCACAAGGCCTTGACAAAATCTTATTTTTAGTCTTGGCACGAGGCCTTGGATATGTGGTTATGATAGTCTGTCATTATGCATTCCAACATTATGAAAGTGGTTATTGATTTTTCATGTGATTATTTGATTAGTAGAATATCCATGTGAATAAGTAAATGGCATTATTTCATTTTATTTATTCCATACCATGTTGAAAGTTCAAGTTTGAAAGGCTTTTGTTTTAGTTATACATTGCATTAAATGTTTATTCTTATTTATGAATGTTTCCGCTATATTATTATCCTTACTGGGCATTTGAGCTCTCCCCTTTTCTATGTTTTATTTTTTCCAGGAAGTGAAGAAGTAAATTATGAATGACCTGTAGGGATATTATGTGGGGATATGAATGTGGATTATGGAGACATTATTTTGTTGTAGTAGTTTTTCATTTTATGATGTAATGTAAAACTTATGAATATATCTAGGGTTTCCAAGGCTACTAAACCAATCGGTCTTTCAAGATTGGATCTTTCTTGTGATCATGCCAATGTTATGTAATAATGCACCGAATCTAAGTAACTAGGGTCGGGGCGTTACAGTAATTGCCTCTAAGGTACTGGTAAATGATCCTTGTGTGGAATTAAAGTGCATCTAGAACAAGGATGATAATTAATTTTAAAGAATTAAAATAATGAAAATAAATTAGACAACGTTATATTTAATGAACCTCTCACACATTGATTCTAAAACAAAAAGGATTATGTGAATTATTAAAATTAATTCCCTATTTAAAGGTGTACTGAAAAAATCTCTATTAACATTCTCTTGATCAATGTGATAATGGGAAATATCATGTTATAAAAATCAATGCGGTGGTTCATGTGAAGAAAGTGGTGAAAGGTAAAATAATCATCAATTATATATCAATGAATATATTATTTAATTATATATCTAACAACTTTTATATATCAGAAGAATATTCTAATGAAATAATATTACCAACACATTTATTAAATATTGAATTATTAGTGAATGTTATTAATTGTATGTCGATCGTATCTCAAGTATATAATTATTAATATGATATATGTTTGTGGTAATGTTATAATAGAAAATCATATTATTCATCCTCTAATAAGATTTGATCACATTTTTTGGAATGGGTTATTTTTTTTCATAGTGAGTTTATATTAATTTCCTTGGAAGGGACATCACATTTGTTATTTTGAATAAACCTATGATCATATTTTGGTGTGAGGTAGAATATGAATATTTAATTTAAATTTCTTCTATTTTATTTGTATTATTACATATTTATGAGTAATAATTATCTTAAATAGTTGGATATAATGATATAATTTATGAGATACCAATTATCTTGGAATATGTTGATTTATTTTTTGAATAATATCTTAGTATCCCTTGAATATTGGATGTGGTTGTTCAATATTACTCATAACTAGTGCTATACCAATTTAAAATAGTATATATATAATTTTAATGATTAATTTATAGTAATTGATGAAGAAACTATAGTATAATCATGATAATTGATTCATATTCCCTATCATGTCACCATGGGGTGCACATGTTCTTTTTTGAGAGGAATTAAAGGTCAAGGAAACATTGTCTGGATTATCAAGAATATAATAAGAATGCTATTAGGAAAAAGTATCCTAAACCCAAAACTAATTACTTTTATAATCTGATGTTCGTAGAATAATAATTTTTATGACTAAAATTATGTTTTGATATCATTAATTGAGGGTTAAAATGAGGATATACCTAAGAAAAAAAATTATGAGGTATGATCATCATGGACTTGTAGTAATACAATTTAGACTTAATAATACAAATGATATCTTCAAATATTTAATGAATAAATTATATAGTGATTATATTGATTAATTTTTGGGCATATTTATACTTAATACTCTAGTAAATTCCATTGTTAATGATGAGCATGATGATCATGTGAGGATTTTATTAATGACCATTATACTGAAAAAGTTGTAGGAAATTTTTTTACCATGTTTGAATTCTTATTTTCGAATGTTCCATTCATGTTCCACATAGGGTTATGTGTTGGTAAATCATGGGATCCTTCAAATTTGTAAGTTATTAAGTAATAACCCATATCATCCATTGTGAATAAAATCCATAGTAGGGTATATACTACTAATTATTATTGATATATTTCCCATAGCTATTATAATCATATTAGTATGTTAAAGTAGTAGGGATCCATGTTTAATTTGATAAATAAATGTGAGGAAGATTTAAATAAATTAATGATAATGTTTGTAAGTGAAGGATTTCTCACATTACCCTATAGTAAATAATTGTTTTTGATAGATAGTGATGCATTAATTAATGGGTTGGGATGAATCCTCATGCATAATCGTATGATGATTTAATATGACTCATTCCTATAGAAAATATAGTTGAAAAATCACCTAAATTCTGATTTAGAGTTCATAATGGTAATTAAACATTGAAAATTTGAATAAATTAGATTTATGGCGATGACTGTGATATATATATATATATAATGATCATAAATTCATTACGTATATATTTACATAGACATAGTAAAATATTTCCCAAATGAGATGTCATAAATTGATAAAATATTATGACTTCTTAATATATTTTCATATTGTAAATCCATAAAATGTGGTTGAATCCCTCAGTTAGAAGCACCATTCTAGTATTACCATAATTATAATTGAAGTTGATCGAATACTTAATATTTTTTTGAAGATGGTATTGGTACTGGATAGATGGAAATTATGATATAGGGGTGTGATTTGTTTTTTTAAATTTTAAAACAAATAATTAATCATATTTTATTATTTGGTGATTAAATATTGTTGTGAAATGTTGATAATTTAATGTAGAAGACAAAAAATACTGAAAAGGAATTTTTATATTAGTCCAGACCACCAATATCCCAATCCACTCTTCATAATTATTTAAATTGAAAGAGTATTGGTACCCACTATGAGACCTGACTTTTAACAGTGTAGAACCTTTTTAAAGACCCAAAATTTTATAATACCAAGAGGCACAATCAATTACTAACTTTTTACAGGAGTCACAACCTAATATACCCCTTATTTTCCTTGGGAATCGAAACAATGTCATTCGTAAAATATGTCTAAGAGTCACAACTAAAGGAAATTCTTTCTGGATAAGTATAAACAATGACATGAGAAATGCTTTTGATTAAGAAAATGAAAAATCATTACGTATAATTATAAGAAAATAAAATGAAATATGAAAATATGAAACCCCAAAAAACAATGATGTTAAACCTATGGATTGTAAGGACCTAGATATAAATATTATATAATCATGAGTTTTATCAAGAATATATTCTCTTACATTTGAGGATATTGATGGTTTAGAGTTTCATAGAATTATTTTATCACCTAGGAATAAAATATATTACAACATAATGTGGCCAATTTTATTAACTATACATTTTTTGTAGAAACAAAATTAATATATAACATGTTTTTTATTCTTGAAACATCTTAATCATTTTTATCATGACCTCATCTATTTGCATTCTCATCATTAAAACCATATGAATGTTTCTTTAAAACATGGTATGAGTACAAAAACTATATAAAGGACATATAAATAATTAAAGATACCCTTGAATCAATGAATATATATTAGAAAATTCCTTTAAAAAAATATAGGTTTCTAAATAAACATCATGTTTACAATGAAATCATCTTATCTTCCCAATGATTTTCATAAAATATTTGATAATAAATAATAATGTAAAAATAAAACACATAAAGGTTGTATTGAAAATTTTATTGGGTGATGTTACACCACTATTATGGTGGCATGAGGTGTTGAATAATTGGTTATGTTTATATTTTTCATTATTTATAAATCTACCACTGTTGACCTGTTAGAATCATACCATATATTATGATTTATAAACATCTCCTAAATGATGGAATAATAAATAGCACAATGAGATATTTTTTATTAATGTTATTTATAAAATAATCATACTCATTTCTATGTATGTTTAGACACATAAATCATATATTATTTAAAATAATCAAAATATGTTAACAAATTCCCAAACCAAATAAAATCATGCTATGTTATCTACTGTCCAGAAAGAACAATTGATCCATAATAACTGTAAAGACCCGTAAATTTCAAGGAATTTTTTTTCTTAATTTTCTATGGAATTTTACACGAACACAGTTTCTGACGGCACCTGATTCTGAGGCCCGATGTGCCCGGAATCATTTTCCGAAGTTTGGATCCGGTACCTTCAGTGAACGAACGAGCAGGTTTTCTAACTTTTGAACCGGTCCTCGGAATCAAATTCCGAGGGCACCGATGGAATCAAAATGCCGGTAATTTCTTAGAAACGCCTCTTCCAGAGTTGCGTTTGGTCGGGTGTGGTTTTTAAATTTTGGGGGGTTAAGTGAAGAAAATAAAATAAAGTGGTGCGACAACTTTATTTTATTTCACTTATAGCCACTTAAAGCCACATAAAGCCACTTAAAGCCACTTAAATCCACTTAAAGCCACCTAATCTAAGCTGAAGCGGATAGGGTGGAATCCAAAATATCCTACCCTCTTGGTAGGATATTTGTGAGGTGGGGCCCGCACGAGCCCCACCGTTTCTTTTTCCCTAAGTAACGCACCCGCGAAAACTCCTCTTTAATGAAAGTCAACCGGTGTGTTTTCATAAATTCTTAATGCCCCTATTAATTGGGCAGTTAGGTCGTTACCATTATTTCACCGAATTAATGGTTCGTTTCTTAACTTTGTTTTTCATTTGTTGGCATAAGAATAAAAAAAGACCAACACGTGTGAGTGGCTTGTTGAGAGGTTTGACAGAAACTCTAAATTCTTCATCCTCCTTCATGAAGAACGTGAAGAACATGAAGAACGTGAAGAACACGAAGAACGCTGAACCCTCGGAGATCGACGACGCGGCGCCATGTTCCGTGACGCCGACGATTCTCCTTCCGCGATGCTTCTTCCGATACTTTTCTTCCCCGCATCAATCTCCGATCATCAACTGATTGAGGTAGGAGATTTCGGATCTTCTAATTTTTTTCCTTTGTGGATCTTATCCTCAACATAGATTTAATTCATGAAATTAAATTCGTGTGTTTTCTTTAACTCTCAGAGATCGTCGACGCGACGCCGTGTACCGCGACGACGCGACGCCCCTTCCGCGACGCGGTGATCCTCTTCCTCCGCAATGGTCCATCCTGCGAAGGACTCACGTATGACAACGACGAGGTAAGGGTTGTTTCATTTAAATCTTTGTGATTTATATCCCCGGTTGTTAAATATGATTGTTGTGAGACTTTAAAAACCGCTAACGCGGTGGGTGCGGACCAACGAACAAGTCCAAACCCACCACCTTTTTTTTGTTATGCGTGGATTGGAGGGCGACAAAAAACGGGGCCACAAGTTAATTTTGAAGGCTCTCAGTGAAGAAGGAGTCCCAGGACGAGCACTGGCGATGAACGCACGCCAATAGGACCACCGGAGCACGTCCGGTGGTCCGCGGAAGCCCTCGCCGGCGCGCCGGAGGCGACGGCCGGCTTCCAGGATGCGGCAGCGCCCGGAGCGCCGCCAGGAAGACCCGCCGCGACTGAAGGAACGACGGCGCTAGCCGGTTCTGCGGCCGCGCCGGACCGCAGAGGAAGGACGCGGTTTAAGCCGCGTCCGGGTGTCACGGAGCAGCCCCCGCGTGGGGGGGGGGGCTACCTTGCGCGGCGCCTGGCCAGTGCCAGCGCGCCGGCCGAGGCGCCCGACCGGACCGCCGGGCCCGGCCACACCACGCCGGGTCAGATCCAGACACGGGTCGGTTCGACCCGGTTTGGGCCGACACAGGGGGGGGGGGGGGGGGGTTGGGCCGGGTCAGTCCGGGCCCAGACCCCCTGTTTTCGGACCCTTTTCTGTCTTTTGCCCATATCTTGGGCTACAGACCTCCAATTGACGCGCCGTCAGCGCCGATGTGATCCTTGGATCGAGACGGTTGTTTTGGTATATTACACTCAAGGTTTCAGAATACTTTGGGTTCAGCCGGGTTGGTTTGTACACGAAACCAACCGGGCCCTCGGAGCGGAAACACTTATATCTTGAGCTCCGGACATCCGATTGACGTGTCGTTGACTTTTATGGAATCCTATAAGTGAGACGGATCTTTTGGCTTACTCCACCCAAGGTTTGGATGCAGGTGGAGTATGTTCAGGTTGGTTTTGACTTAAAAACCAACCGGGCCCCTAGGACAAAAAAGCCAATAACTTTCAGACCGGGCGTCCGATTGACACGCCGTCTATGACGTTGAGTTCCTGTTGACAATACAGAACTTTTGGATAAATCAACTCTAGACTATGTGTCATTTGATGTATCAGCCTGTCGGCTCGTGGAGCGGACCCTCTCGAATGAGCTTGCTGTGTGCGGGAACCCTAGAGCTGGCTGCGACTGCGACGATGATGAAAACAGTACGGGAATCCTCCTTGGGTCCGGCAGTGACCACTGCGGTACATATTGGGATACATCAACTCCGGACTACATGTCATTTGATGCATCGACCTCTTGGCTCGTGGAGTGGACCCTTCCAGAACGAGCATGCTGTGTGCGGAAACCCTAGAGCCGGTTGAGACTTGACGACTGCTGATCGAACGACTCGGTGTGTTACAGATAGCCCAGTGGGAAGCGCTTGGTTGTACCAGTAGACCCCCGATGGAGGAGCGCTTGGTTGTAGCAGCAGACCCGCGGTACTCAACAGAAAGAGTACCTCTGGAGGTTATGAGGGGGAGCGCTTGGTTGTAGCGGCAGACCCACGACGGAGGAGCGCTTGGTTGTAGCGGCTGACCCGTGGTACTCAACAGAAGGAGTACCTCTAGAGGCTATGAGGGGGAGCACTTGGTTGTAGCGGCAGACCCATGGTGGGAAGCGCTTGGTGGTAGCAGCAGGACCATAGTACTCGATAGGTGGAGTACTACAGCAGTCCTAGGTTACAGGGAAGCGCTTGGTTGTAGCGGCATAACCACTGTCCTTGATATAGAAGGAGTTTCCCAATAGCTATGGTTTCATCTTCATGATCAATCATTTTTGGGTCATTGCGGGGGTTAGTACCTATCGACCTTTTGTGGGTCCGACGGCTTAGATGAATCAGTGGCTACATCTGATCATCTCTATCATCATTTGAAGAAGTATACCTGTGTGAGCTGAATCCTGTATTGCTTTCCAATGTGTATTGTGATGTTCTATCCTGTGTGGATTTACGTTTTTATTTCCTGTGTGGACTGGGTTGTACTTGGGCTCAGATGTTGGTTCCGAACGAGAATTGATGACTTAGGTATATTTATGGGAATATACCTAAGCAATGTCGAATGTTACTTCGTGATTGTATCTTTCCCTTGTGGATTATCCTTTTTGGATCTTGGGAGACCTTCGGGGGTCTCGGGGTCCCTAATGAGTAGCTTATACTCACCCCTGCATGGGCTATACCCGCACTACGTTGTGTTGGTTGCAGACGACAGACATCACTGATCGTGGTTGAGGCTTGCGGAGAAGGACGGTACCTGGAGGTGGACCACTGGGCGGGACGTACTCGGAGCGGTCGGCTGGACCCGAGGAGTAGTGGAGGCTATATGTACCCACCCTTCAGGTGTGATTTCTTGTGGAAAACTCAACTTTGCGGCTTTACTTTCAGTTTTTGTTTTCCCATTCTATTTGTACTTTACTTTCAGTTTGGTTTTGTATAC
The DNA here is from genome assembly GCA_963277665.1 of Viscum album. Taxonomy (NCBI): domain Eukaryota; kingdom Viridiplantae; phylum Streptophyta; class Magnoliopsida; order Santalales; family Viscaceae; genus Viscum; species Viscum album. The sequence continues at coordinate 103,078,335 of OY728159.1, forward strand.
TGGCTCACTTGCTTTTCTGCACTTACTGTTGTACTCAGTTTTTACTTAGTGTTTACTTCTACTGCTTGCTTAATCTGTGGTGTTTTTCACTTTACAAAGGCAATGCCTTCCCTTTTTACCAGGATTTATGCCTTGGTGCTAGTCGCCAGCCCCTGGCCTATGGAAGGCGGGCTTGGGGTAGTCACGGCACGGGCCCCGAGGATGGGTTGTGACAAATTGGTATCAGAGGTGTTCGGTTCTACCGCAGAACTTGGGACTCTAATCATTTTCTATGTGAAGCAATAGTGTTTAGCATATTGGGTGTGGTTATCAGTCCAAGGAGTCCAGTGTTTGTGCGGCGACCGACGTATCCGTACACTAGGACCCTGACTTCTGATTTCCGACTTAATGCTCGAAAACATTGATTGCGTGTGTGTTTCAAGTTTTCTTTGTGATTACTTTGTGTCAGATCACCAGGTATACTGTTCTGACCATGGCGCATCTGTTTCCTTTTGCAGGATGTCCCCACGATGGCAGCCAGCTAGGGTTCTGAGAGTTGTACATGACGAAAGCCCGCTGAGCAATGAGGCCTCGGTACAGGGCCCTATGACAGTAGAGGCACCGGCGGTACCTCTACCCGCGAGCCACCGATGCTTCCAGCCGCTGATGATGCATGTCGCCTTAGTGCACTGCATAAGTTCCAACACCAGCGACCGCCCAGGTTTTGCGGGGAGACGGACCCCAGGCAGCCGAGGACTGGCTAGAGGCAGTAGTCCGAGTTTTCAGGTTAGTGAGGTCACCAGCAGACCTCATGATGATCCTCGCGGTGAGCCTACTGCACATGGAAGTAGGCAGATGGTGGAGCTTGATGCTCCAGGTGCACGATGAGGCATCTCTTCTATGGATGGACTTTGAGACCCTCTTCCACTCAGAGTTCATCCCAACCACCCTCTGTGTGGTGCGCATCTAGGAGCTTCTACAGCTGCGGCAGGGCAGCAAGACAGTAGCCTAGTACGCGGAAAGGTTTACAGATCTCTCGCTCTACTCGACTGACATGGTACAGGATCCACTCTTCAGGGCCCGAACCTTCGAGCAGGGGCTTAGGTGAGAGATCAGAGCTTCAATTGTTTCTCACAGTATTCCAACACAGACAGGGGTGTTGGAGAGAGCCCTCTTAGTGGAGAGTTTCCTTGCTCAGTAGTCTCCAGCAGCAGGACCCACCACTAGCCGACATGCATTAGAGACTTCTATAGCGGGCAGTAGACAGATGACGTAGGGTTCCAAGAGGACTAGATCTACAGGTGGTCGACCGAATGACACAGGATCGTTTGTGCGAGGCACCCGGGGCGGACAACGGCTTACCTTGAGCGTACAATGTTACTCATGCGGCGGAGTTAGTCAAATGGATCGTGATTGTCCGACCCGCAATACGGATGACCAGCAGATGAATGAAGGACCTTCCAGGCAGAGGTTGAGGTTCGATCGAGGCGGACCGCATGGAGTAGGAGACAGTGGCAGGAGAGCTGGCTATGCAGCTGGAGGTGGACGACGCTTCGAGGTGTTGCCACCACCACCACCATGAGGTCCACCCCGACCGTAGGGAGCTGGTGGACGTGGGAGAGCTCAGCTTCAGTCAGCTGAGGCCTACAATCATGGAGATTCGGGAGCAGATGGACAGGAGTGGGACTAGCTCCAGGCCTGGAGACTTTTGTTTACGCTTCTTATAGCATTATTGATGTTTGTCTGTAGATGTTTTGTGTCTTTGTACCTTGAGCTGCAGTAATAAAAGACACCTTTCTTTTGGCGTTTACCTTCCTGTCCTCTCTTTATGTTGTTACTAAGAGGTTCCGGTTAAAAAAAACCATTGACTTGACCCTCACATTGAGATACCTACTAGAGGAGACCCAATGACCACACACTGATGCCGACAGTGTGACTCAACCTTTGGAGTCGAGAGTAACAGTTGGATCTCTTGATAGTAGCGTTGATGCCTTACGACATCATCCTTGGTATGTATTAGTATCATCCATGTTGGGATTGACTGTATTAGGCGAAGAACGTGGTTCTTCCAAGGGATTAGACTGGATTTCTCATCTCGGCAAAGAAGAAATCTCAGCAGCTCAAGTAGGACCAGAAAGGTCCAAGTCATCCAAGAGAGGATGAGGACAGTTAAGAGCCGGAAAAAGTCTTGTGCTGATAGAGGGCGGAGGCCACTAGAGTCTGAGGATGGCGACCACGTCTTCTGGCATGTCTCACCTCGACGTGGATTACGGAGGTTTGGCTAAGGCGGAAAGTTGTCTCCACGCTTCATCGGACCCTTCCAGGTCCTCAGCAGGATTGACGAGGTGGTTTATCGCCTGGCTCTACCACCTCAGTTGCACCAGGTGCATGACGTCTTCCACGTATCTCAGCTGAGGAGATACGTGCATGACCCAACGCACATCATTGACCATGGGGAGCTAGACGTTGATGATGGGGCGACTTTTGTGGAGGTCCTGGTGGAGATCGAGGATTGACAGGAGCGGGTCCTACGTGGACGGTCGACTCCTCTAGTGTGCATCATATGGCAGCACCGGAACCTCCAGGAGAGAACTTGGGAGCGGGAGGCTCATATGCGTCCTTAGTACCCACATTTGTTTCCCTAGTTTATGATGTATCTTTACGGGTATGTAAATCTATGAGGTGGGAGTGATGTAAAGACCCGTAAATTTCAAGGGAATTTTTTTTCTTATTTTTATCTGGAATTTTACAAGAACGCAGTTTCTGACGGCACCTGATTCCGAGGCCCGGTGTGCCCGGAATCATTTTCCGAAGTTTGGCTCAGGTACGTTCAGTGAACGAACGAGCGGGTTTTTCTAACTTTTGAACCGGTGCTCGGAATCAAATTCTGAGGGCACCGATGGAATCGCAACACCTGTAATTGCTTAGAAACGCCTCTTCTGGAGTTTCATTTGCTCGAGTGTGGTTTTTAAATTTTGGGGGTTAAGTGAAGAAAATAAAATAAAGTGGTGCGACAACTTTATTTTATTTCACTTATAGCCACTTAATGCCACTTAAAGCCACTTAAAGCCACTTAATCTAAGTTGAAGCGGATAGGGTGGAATCCAAAATATCCTACCCTCATGGTAGGATATTTGTGAGGTGGGGCCCGCACGAGCCCCACCATTTCTTTTTCCCTAAGTAACGCACCCGTGAAAACTCCTCTTTAATGAAAGTCAACCGGAGCGTTTTCTTAAATTCTTAACGCCCCTATTAATTGGGTAGTTAAGTCGTTACCATTAATTCACCAAATTAATGGTTCTTTTCTTAACTTTGTTTTTCGTTTGTTGGCATAAGAATAAAATAAGACCAACACGTGTGAGTGGCTTGTTGAGAGGTTTGACAGAAACTCTAAGTTCTTCATCCTCCTTCATGAAGAATGCGAAGAACGCCGAACCCTCAGAGATCGACGACGCGACGCCGTGTTCCGCGACACCGATGATTCTCCTTCCGCGACGCTTCTACCATGACTTTTCTTCCCAGCATCAATCTCCGATCATAAACTGCTTGAGGTAGGATATTTCAGATCTTTTAATTTTTTTCCATTGTGCATCTTATCATCAACATAGATTTAATTCGTGAAATTAAATCCATGTGTTTTCTTTAACTCTTGGAGATCGTCGACGCGTCGCCATGTACCATGACGACGCGACGCCCCTTCCGCGACGCGACGATCCTCTTCTTCCGCGACGGTCAATCCCGCGAAGGACTCACGTCCGAAAACGACGAGGTAGGGGTTGTTTCATTTAAATATTTGTGATTTATATCCCTGGTTGTTAAATATGATTGTTGTGAGACTTTAAAAACCGCTAACGCGGTGGGTGCGGACCAACGAATAAGTCTGAACCCACCACTCTTTTTGTTTGTTATGTGTGGATTGGCGGGAGATGAAAAACAGGGTCACAAGTTAATTTTGAAGGATTTTCATTGAAGAACAAGTCCTGGGACGAGCACTAGCGAAGACTGCGCGCATATCGGACCACCCAAGCGCGTTCGGTGGTCCGCGGAAGCCCCCGCTGGCGCCCCACGGCGGTGCCAGCGGCCGGAGGTGGCAGCGGGCAGCGGTCGGCCACCGGGGAGACCCGCGGCGGCGCTAGCCGGTCCCGCAGCCATGCGGGACCATGGAGGAAAGACGTGACTTAAGCTGTGTCCAAGATTCACAGAGCGGCCCCCGCGTGGGGGGGGGGGCTGCCTTGCGCGGCGCCTGGCCAACGCCAGCGTGCTGGCCGAGCCGCCCGGCCGGACTGCCGTGCCGGGCCGCCCCCAGCCGTACCGGGCTGCACCGGCCGGGTCGGATCCGGACACGGGTCGGGTCGACCTGGTTCGGGCCGACCCAGGGGGGGTTGGGCCGGGTCGGTCTGGCCCCAGACCCCCTGTTTTCGGACCCTTTTCGGTCTTTTGCCCATATCTCGGGCTACAGACCTCCGATCGACGCGCCGTCAGCGCCGATGCGATCCTTGGATCGATACGAACGTTTTTTTATATTACACTCAAGGTTTTAGAATACTTTGGGTTCGGCCGGGTTGGTTTGTACACGAAACCAACCGGGCGCTCGGAGTGGAAACACTTTTAACTTGAGCTCCAGACATCTGATTGACGTGCCGTCGACTTTGATGGAATCCTCTATGTGAGACGGATCTTTTGGCTTACTATACCTGAGGTTTGGATGCAGTTGGAGTATTTTCGGGTTGTTTTTGACTTAAAAACCAACCGGGCCCCTGGGACGAAAAAGCCAATAACTTTCAGACCGGGCGTCCGATTGACGCGCCGTCTGTGACGTTGTGTTCCTGTTGACGATATGGAACTTTTGGATACATCAACTCTGGACTATGTGTCAGTTGATGTATCATCCTCTCGACTCGTGGAGTGGACCCTTCCGAACGAGATTGCTCTGTTCGGGAACCCTAGAGCTGGCTGCGACTGCGAAAATGATGAAAACAGTACGGGAATCCTCCGTGGATTCGGCAGTGACCACTACGGTACATCTTGGGATACATCAACTCTTTACTACATGTTAGTTGATACATCGTACTCTTGGCGTGTGGAGTAGACCCTCCCAGAACGAGCATGCTGTGTGCGGAAACCCTAGAGCCAGCTGAGAATTGACGACTGCTGATCGAACAACTCGTTGTGTTACGGAGAGCCTACTGGGAAGCACTTGGTTGTATTGGCAGACCCATGGCGGAGGAGCGCTTGTTTGTAGCGGCAGACCCACAGTACTCAACAGAAGGAGTACCTCTGGACGCTATGAGGGGGAGCGCTTGGTTGTAGCTGCAGACCCACGACGAAGGAGCGCTTGGTTGAAGCAGCACGGGGGAGCGCTTGGTTGTAGCGGCAGACCCAAGACGGAGGAGCGCTTGGTTGTAGCGGCTGACCCGTGGTACTCAACAGAAGGAGTACCTTTAGAGGCTATGAGGGGGAGTGCTTGGTTGTAGCGGTAGACTTATGGTGGAGAGTGCTTGGTTGTAGCAGCAGGCCCAGAGTACACGATAGGTGGAGTACTAAAGCAGTCCAAGGTTAGAGGAAAGCGCTTGGTTGTAGAGGCATAACCACTGTCCTTGATATAGAAGGAGTTTCCCAATAGCTATGGTTTCATCGTCATTATCGATCCTGTGTGGGCCATTGCGGGGGTTAGTACCTATCGACCCTTTTTGGGTCCGACGGCATAGATGAATCAGTGGCTACATCTGATCATCTCTATCGTCATTTGAAGAAGTATACTTGCGTGAGCTAAATCCTGTATTTCTTTCCTATGTGTATTGTGTTGTGCTATCCTATGTGGATTTAAGTTTTGCTTTTTTGTGTGGACTGGGTTGTACTAGGGCTCGGATGTTGGAGCCAAATGAGAATTGATGACTTAGGTATATGTATGGGCATATACCCAAGCAGTGTCAAATGTTACTTCGTGATTGGATCTTTCCTTTGTGGATTATCCTTTGTGGATTCTGGGAGACCTTCGGGGGTCTCGGGGTCCCTACTGAGTCGCTTATACTCACCCCTACACGGGCTATGCTCGCACTACGTTGTGTTGGTTGCAGACAACGGACATCGCTGATCGTGGTTGAGGCTTGCGGAGCAGGACGGTACCTAGAGGTGGACCATTGGGCGGGACGTACTCGGAGCGGTGGGCTGGGCCCGAGGAGGAGTGGAGGCTATCTGTGCCCACCCTTCAGGTGGGATTTCCAATGGATAGATCGACATTGTGGCTTTACTTTCAGTTGCTATTTTTCCTTTCCAGTTGTACTTTACTTTCAGTTTGGGTTTGTATACTGGCCCACTTTCTTTTCTGCACTTACTATTGTACTCAGTTTTTACTTAGTGTTTACTTCTACTGCTTGCTTACTATGTGGTGTTTGTTCACTTTACAAAGGCAATGACTTCCCTTTTTACCAGGATTTACGCCTTGGTGCTAGTCACCTGCCCCTGGCCTATGGAAGGCGGGCTTGGGGTAGTCACGGCACAGGCCCCGAGGACGGGTCGTGACAATAACTAAATCCAAAATTAGACGTAGTAACATATAGAAAATCACATAGAAATGTTTCCTACCCCATCCACCGTAGATGAAGAACTTTCTTTTTGGCCTTCATGATAATTACATTAATAAATAATTGCATTATCAATATTCATGAGAATAAATTGATGTGGTATTATACTCAATCATCGTGGTTACAATATTTGCACCTTCTAACAACTAATGTGCACTTAATTTGATAAGTGAAATATATTTTACGTTCTCTTACAAAAACTATTTTCATTCACAAAGCTAATATCACTTATTTTACTCCACACAGTAATTCAATGCCTTGTGAAAAGTGTATGACATACCAAAGGTTTTGTGATAAGATGATAAATACTACTCCTTAGAAACAAAACTTTTGTATTCACTATCTATAATGAAAACCAATACTTCCTAAGGTAACTAGGTAAACATTAAAGGAGTATTTTCCTTTATTAACATCATCCATGAATTCATGGGCGTGGAATTATTTTTTGTAATATCACCTTCGTATAACCACTAGTAAACCATCATGAGGTTGTTTTTTCATTATCAATGCTTTTTTACATGGATTATTCTTAGATCCTTTATATAAGTGGCATGTGATATGTGGGATATCCTTTGAATGATGATGGTTATGTCCATGACTTCAAAATCAAATTCCTACACAATATCAGATGACATAGAAGATAATCCTTCAACGGATTGGAGCACAAAAGCCCTTAAATTACATTACAAGAATAAACCATTTGAGTGTTCTAATTTCACTACATATATGTCGACCTCTAAAATAGAAACAAATCATTCATTCAGACATTAAAATATATATATTGGTAACATCTCAAAACTAATCGTCTAATTAAAATTACATTTTATATTAAACATGGGATCCAAAGACGATTTTATGATCCCAATGATATTATGATCTCATGTATACTGAAATTATAATATCCTTCAAAACTCATCCAATCAAAAAAGTGGTCATCTGATTTTCACAATTTCATCACAAAAACACATCATTTTCAGGATATGCATCATTGTAGATCCTCATGATAATCATTAATAGGCCATGCAATAATTCTTGAAAAATATAGGAGAATACCGTGCATAATGATAAATTGATATATTTGTAATACATAAGTTCTTGTAAACATTCCATATTTTAACAATTCATGCTCTCAAAATATATATTTGATTTTGTCCACATAGTCATGTGATTTTTTTAACATCATGTAATGAAATTTTGGGATACTCATTAATTCTTAGGACAACATCTTGTGTTCTCACTAGTTATAAAATAGTACTCATTCATATAAAATGATTTTTCATTAATCATTGTGTAGATCCTTATACACGATGATTGGATATATCAAGTGGTCTAAAGATTCATTGTATATCCTTAAAACGACAATGTTTGAAGATGAAATCTAAATCAATATATTCACTATATTGGAGATCAGATGGTGGCGATCAATTCCATCCAGTGGAACACATTATGTCCAAAATTTGCATGAAATAGGAACAGTACAAGCTCTGAATTTGTCCCACATCGACCAAAAACTTGATCGGGTGGTGCTTTATTAATTAATGTAATCCTACTACATGGTTGAGGTGGTTACATGTTTTGCAACCCATTACCCTTACATATCACACCACATGGACCATGCCACACCTATGTTGGCATGCATGCACATAGAGGACCAAAGATTCTTATTCATGCATTCTTTATAGATTGGTGTGAGCCCCAGATACTTATACACATTCCCACTCACACACATCGGGTGATATCCATGGTCTACATGGACCGATTCACCCTTGGACCTCCTCCCAAATATGTGGGGTTGAGTAGGGCCATGTGGCCTCTACGGTGGGGTATTTTTTATTATGAGTCTTACTTTAAATTATTCATAGTATCATAGAATATTCCAATTCATCCACAACATAATCAATCAAGAAAATATATATTGTGTATTATATGAATTTAATTTATAATTTAAATGAGGATAATTGTTCAAGAATGACATCAAATGCTATTAAATGAATCCATAAAATTTTTCCAAGAAACAACGCATCATAAACAATTAGATATAAGCTTAATGATAATAAATGATATATTTTATAAAAAATCTCTCCATTTTTATTTTATTATAAATATCACCACATATCAATCTAGTCAAAATAAGGTGAAAATTTTATTCTGTTTTTTTTCAATCTAATAAAATGTTATTGTGGGATATTGTAAACTAATATTTCATCTAAAAACATGTTCTCATCCCCTTTTAGACTATTTCGTAAATAATTATGAGATTTTGATGATATCACAAGTTTTTTGAAGAAGGGAGTCATTAGTTAAATAACACTAAATCTACAATGGATAACCCAGTGTATAAAATAAGAGATATATAAGATAGGATGTCTATGTTGTCCCTTAACCACCATTCATGTGATATTCTACATATAAAAATAAAAAAGATTCTTGTAGGGGTTGGAAAAAATTATATTAAACAATGTAATTATAAATCCAAGAACCAATTCATCAATTATATCAGAAATATCAAGTAATAATGAATTATTTCCCTATTGTCTCATACACATCTCAACCCCCCCCCCATTAAGGGATGCATACATTTTTATCATCGTGGAACTAAATGAACCCCATGATGTAAATAAACTATTTTTAAATTCTATTCATGTTATCTTATTATAACTAGTTTAATATGGAATAAAGAGGATCCATTAGATGACTTCCACTTCAAAGTGAATAAAGAATTTTATTTTTCATCCATAGTCCCACAATCCTTACACTCAGCATAAATTTAGTGAACATTTCTAAAACCAAATATTTTTTAGAATTGTATTTGTGCCGTATATATTTACATGATACATATTAATTAAAAAAGTGATATCTAATATAAATATTCATAGATTACAAATATTGGTCTTCATTTTTTGATAACCCTACAACACATTGATTATCAAAAGAAATTTTTATTGGTTTCTCTATTTGAATTTCAAAAAATTCTACCTATAATATTTTCCTAATAATATATGTAGAATCATGTGTAGCCATCATATATTCTGAATTATCCCATCTTATTATCACTAAAATATATTTTATAACATACCAAAATACATAGTCATCTCCCAAAAAGAAATCTCTACCTAATAGTGATCATATTTCTAAAAAATAATCTTCCCAATATGCATCGGTAAAACCTAAAATATTAAAATATGTAATATATATATAATGAATCCAAAAAATTATTATCCATTTCATGACTCTCATGAAAATATTTATAGAAAACAAGTGAATATATATTAGAAAACATTGAAATTTGATACAATGATTCACTATAAAAGTTTAATCTAGCGTTGATGAAGTCATATAAAGAATACTAACCTTTATTATTATAAATTTTTACTTATTATCACTTATTCACGTTTTCTATTCCTACAATATAGATCCAACATAAATGGGAGTTGAACAATCAATCTTATTTTACTTTAAACCAGATCCTGTTGACTTCCATTGATGTTATCAATTTCAACATAATTCTTTAATTTGATATGATTTTTTACTATTATTTCCATTAGATACATAATCATAAATATTTTCTATATAATCAATAATAGTAATTTTTATCACATTACAAATAACTTCATCATGATTCTCTTCCATTTTTAATACATTTTCTATTGAATATTATGAATCTCTACCAACTAATGTATCTTATTAATTAGAATTTTCTCTAATTTTGACATCACTTCACCTAACTAGATTATGCTTCCATCTTTTCCATCATATTTAGTATCTACTATAAGTTAAATTTCCCATGACAATTCATTACTCATTTTTATTCAAATTTCACTAGACTAATGTTCTAGATCATTATAATGCAACCGATTCCCAAAACATTACTGTATTAATCCATTTACATTTCATAATATGAAATTTAAAATGTCATATTTTAGTTTCGAATCTCAATGGACACCTTTTTCTTAAATTTATAGATGTACATACAATTTCCCTCCAAAAATAATTGTTGATGTTTTTTCAACTAAGAAATTCCTCTATGTATCTGCAATTTTTATATTATTCATTTTAGATACGGTATTTTATGTATAGTATAAGTTGTACAATAATGATGCTTAATTCCATATATGTAAGATAAATTTTAATATAATGACATGTAAACTATTTACTATTATCTAAGCCCAATTTCTTGATAGAGAGTCCCATATAATTCTCAGATTGTCTTCTAAAATGTTGAAAATTTTAATTTCCTTTGACTTATGTTTGATAGAAATTATAGTAATCAACTAATAATAGTAATCAATAAATTAAATGAATATTTAAAATCGAAGAAAAATATCTTAAAATAAAAATGTTATTAATTTACCTCTATTTATGATGAATTGGTGATCTTTTGGTCCCTTTTTTATTATGCTTTTGTGCATACAAAATTTCTCTTGACGTTATTGAGTGTCACTCTATTATATCTATGATTAAATTATTTCTACTCAAAAAATATTAATATATATATATATTTGAATCTATCTAATTTTATATTTTTCTGGGAACATTATTAGGTTTTATATTTTATAACCATAATGTTTATTACAATTTGGAAATGACGTTAGTATTCCTTTATACAATGCGGGTTTTCCAAAAAAGTACATTCAATTATTGAACCCCTAACTAACAAGAAGTTGAAATATTATGATTATATCATTCATTTATGAGGTTATAATTTAACACTATGATTTTCTTTTAAAATAATAACATTCTTGATTTCTTTCTTAACATACAACATCGATCATTAAGAAAACTATGATATAAAATAGAAATACTATTATTTAAATTTAACCAATATAAAATAGACATTAAATTGGAGGTTTTCATAGTAATAACTAAATTATGAAATATTTTTATAATGGTTTAATATAATTAATATTTAATTATTAATTTATAATAAATATTTACTCAATTTTTAGGAAGGACATTTTATATTTAATTTTTTTAAAACTATTGTTTCATTTTGAGAGATGATATTAAAATTTATTCCTAAAATTTTTATAATTTTAATTTTATAAAATGGATTCTTTTTTAAATACACTTTTAAATATAATATGATGAATATTTTTTTGGAATTTTTCATAAAAGGTTATTTTTTCAGTGAATAGTAAAAATTAATTATTATTGAATTTTTTTTACAAAATATATTAATGTAAACGTATGTTATTTAATTGTTCCTAAAATGTAATATGTATCTTTTAAATGTATATAATATAATTAATTTCATATCAATCATCATTATACATGACATCAGTAAAATTTATTTCTAAAAAAATTTAAATAAAATATTCTAAAACAGTTTATCACATCCTTTTATATATTTATATTAAAATGGATTTAACAGACATGTAAAATGCATCATGAAAAATTTAATCAATATTTCTAATTAATAGGTTAAATTTTTCTAATAGTTTCCATTTTTTTTAATTATTAATCATTACCGTTGAAAATAATTTTCACCCGTGCAAGTGTAAAACTGGTAAAATATGGGTAAAACGATTGGGTAAGGCCTCTAAATATACATAAAACATATATTTATATTTTCAACATTTCTTATTCCACCATAATAATAAATTATTTTAAAATTTTATAATTTAATTCCACATTACATGGATTATAATATTTATATTATTTTAAGTAAAAGATAATGTAAAAAAATGTAAATCAATTTGTTTTGGTATCCCGTATATTTTTTTATAGAAAAAATAGGTTATTTGTTTTCTAAATTCTTATTTCAAAAAAGATAAAAAATTTTATTATGGAAGTATAGTTTGAATATTTAGCGATGTAATAATTCTCTAAAATGGATATGAAACACCAACACATTGCATGTTCATGTAATAGTAAAATCATGTAAATGATTTTAAAGACATTAAAAGTAATAAAATTTGGATTAATTATGGTGAGAAAATAATTTAATGTATAATAATAGTTTATCATTTTTTGTAATATATTTTACAAAAGGAATACATTATAATCTTGAATATTTTCAATTCAATTAAAATATAGAGTAATAAAAAAGATTATAAAATATTTATATATAAAATAACATATAATTTAGTGATTTAAAATTCAGAAAATTATTTTATAGAAAAAATATTGATAATAATTTGATTAATATATCATTCATAGATGACTTTTTGGACACTTTTCATGATAGGTGTATATTTATGAATCTTAATGGCTAGAAAATGTGTTACTATTTTTGATGATAAGAATGTTACCAAAGGGGTTAAAGAAAAACACAAGGCTAATATGATATAAAAACATTGGTATGTTTTATTTTTTTATGATATTAATACTTTATAATTTTTTATTGATACCAACTCCATTATGAATCATTTTACATGATAAATTCATTATTTATAGTTAAATATTTTATGTAATTTATAGTGCGTCATTTCCTCAATTAGAAAATTATATCTCTTCTATTTTATTATTCACATTTTTGGGATAAAATTATATTGGAACATACCTTCACAAATACCTTCAAAAAAACCACATGATAATCCATTGGATCATTCTGCATAAAAGAGCTAACCTAAAAATATTAATTTTTAATCCAAAGGCATATTTACAATGAAAAAGAGTAACTTTTAATCGATTGTTTTAATATATTTTCCTCTCCGACATTCTTCAAATATTTTTATAAACAAGATCATATAGAAACAAAAATATACTAAATATACATAAATTTTGATTTTTATTGTAAAAACCCATATTAATCTATTTTATATCATATAGAAAATTATTACATTGCTCTATTATACTTGGATATAATGTCTCTACATAGAGATGTAATTCTTTTTTCATCACCAATTTATTAGTATCATTATATATTTTAAAATAATTATTATATATGATATATATGATATATTTTATTTCTTAATACATAATATATAATTTACCTTCTTACCCTTCCACTAGTTTAAATATGATAATGTCACTCATCCCAACGAGTTGACTACCAACACCATGAAGCGATGTGATTTATTTTCCTTGTCTACCATTCAATGACGAGAAACAAATTTCATGAAATTAATATATATATATATATATTAACATATTTATATGATGTAAATGTGATAAAAATGACTAATCAGAATTTATTGAATAAAAAATTAAATGATAAATAAAAAAATTGACACTGAGAACTGATGATTTTAATAAAAAATTAATAATAAATTATTTTTTAAAATTAACTATGTTGAAATTAGTTCCATTATAACTATTTAAATGGATCTATTATAGGTATTAAATAAATTAAAATTATTTTACTGAATGGTAAAACAACTTATGATGCAGTCCAGACATGAGGTGTCAGTTTACATAACATCCTCAATCCTTATTCAGGATTTCTTATGTTTAAGTTTCTAGGGGGAGTTATATGATATTTGTACCTTATTCTATAAATATTTTATTCTACAATGGATATATATATAGATTACATTCTTTCCTTTATATTTCCTCTATTTTATTACTGAATATTCAGATATAATGTTATTACTAATAATATTTTTTTCTATTTGATTGGGAATATTTTTCTTCAATGTTCATATTTTTATTAAATTGTTTTAAATATTGGCTTTTATATAATCAAATTAATTATTAAATATATATTTAAACATCTTCTAATTTCTAAAAAATTTATAAAATGAATATTTTTGTTATTTTCTCAGTGACATATATTTTTTCTAATGGTATGAATGATATCAATATTTTAACATATACAACATGAATAACTTTTACCACCTACCTGAATAATCTTTTATTTTATCAATAAATTATATGTTAATATGGTTCATTTCAATGAAATTTATTATAATATTTTTTATATATTTCGATTTTATATGTGTAATTTCAAAATGAAAATGTTTTTTTTCTCAATAATATTTCCAGTGGTCTCTTAAATGTATCATCATCAATTCCATCAAATGTTGAACGATATTATTATTTCATTAGGATATTCCATAATTAAATCATGAACAAGGTTTACATGGATAGATTATGATCATTTTGAATTATTTAATTATTAATGTTTTTTTATACAAGTCCATCTTATATGGATAGTTAATTATCAATTATGTCTGGATGATTTTGTTTTATTTTTTATTCATAAGATTAATTAACTTGAATGATTAACTTGTAGGTGGAGACTAAAATTATATAGCCCTTTATTGCATCGATAGTTATAATGAGAAATAAAATTATTTGTATTTTTTGTATGAATTACCAATTTATATAATATGTATTTTCATTAGGCCATGATTATTTTTTATGGATGTTCAAAACTGTGTATTCTATCATAATAAAATAAATTATTGATTTAGACATGATTTTTCAAAAAATTATGTTATCTATGGTTATGTTTCAATATGATGTGATTACTTCTTTCACAATATTTATTAATCATTAATTAATTACATATTATTTATACCTATGTTATTTCCAGATATAATTAAATGTATGTATTCCCTTAATTAAAATCTGAGAACACCCTTTATTTTATTCATTTAATAGGATTCTATGATGTTTTATTTGATTGATATGGAAAGAAATTCTGGAGGTTATCATATTGTTCTCAAAGTATAATAATATATTTTACATTTAATTTTAAAATATAATGTGATATTTAGGAATGTTTATAAATTTTTAAGGCTACTGAACAATTTTATCCCTTGAGATGTGATCACTTGTATCAAGTTATAATGTATTAGTGTAACCACTTGATCTGGGCTACTAGATTCATGTTTGTTACATGAAATATATTTATTATTAAAGTGAAATGATGAAATATCTTTGTAAGGTATCTAGTGTTACCTCAATGGGAACTCCCTATCTTTCTATATTTTACATTAAATGGGGCTCAAGTATCATTATACTATTTAGTGGTTCATATATATAGACCTCACACTCAATGCCTTCTATTCATAAGAAATAAAAAATGATAGGTGAGAAATGAATCAAATCATACAATCATTTATCATAATGAATAAATCTCACCTCATATCCAATTCCCTTCCAAGAAACAACACCTTTTTCATAATACACATCTTAATAATAAATCATGTCCACCATATGATCATAGTTCATTTTGAACAAGTATATCAACAGTTTCAAACACATCTATACAATATATGGAAGCATATGAATTTTTAAATTGGACTAGATATAATCTTGTATCAGTATGTTGATAAACCTTATATTCCACTGAAATTTTTATTTATAAATTACTATTTCAAAATAATACATTATAAACCATATTTTAAACAATTTAAAATAGATACCATTCTCATTGAAAACTCTGTTGTGAATATAAAACATTTCCTTGTGTTTTATTTTTTTTAAAACCAATATAACTCAAACATTCAGGACCAAATAGTGTTAAAAAACATTCCAAAACCTCAATTTAATTGGAAAAGGATTATTGACACATTTTACTAAAAATATAGTTGGTCATCATCTATTTTTAATACCCTAAAACCATTTAACACTCTTAACATCTTGTTGAAATCAATTTTAATAGATTTATAAAATCCATTTACCTATCACATATATGAATAAAATATACAAGAAAGACATTGAAGAAGAAATAACATCAAATGAAATGAACAATATATAACACCTAAAATATACTAACCCGTTTTCAATTGAAATTTATTTATAAGTCATCACATTTTATGGATAACTCTCTAATAAAACAATAAACCTTCCTACTAAGTCATTAAATCCAAATTCTCCAAGATTACTCAATCCAGAAAATTATTACCATCCCTATAATCAATAATCTTTCATGGAATATTAACAAAATCAGGGAAAATATATAGTGGATGAGGGGAAGGATGAAACAGATGTATGGTTTATTGTAACAACTTGAGATTTTATGAAAATTATTCTTTTTAATTTCATTGATGTATTGTGTTGTACGCTACACCAAAATTAGATTTCACTATACACAACACCGTATTAGATTGAAGTATATGCAACACTATTCTTGGTTCTTGTTACACTCAATTTCAAGTTGAATTTGTGGAAATTATTTTACGCAACATTAAGTATAGATTTGGATTAATGTATAAATGAAATATGTTTGATTATGTTATACACAACACCAAACGGAGATTTCACTACATGCATCCATGACTTGGATTGCATTACACAAAATAAAGACCTTCCACGATAGCGTGTGTAGTATACAATACTGAGTTTCACTAAACGATATATTATTATCATATTATTATGAACTTGTTGTTATGAATAGTAATACCCAATTTTTGAAATTTTATAAATTTTATTCTTCAAAATGGACTTCATTTTTGGATTCTGAATATAGAAATTATCCTAGGGTGAATTTTTGGTAATTTTCTGAAAACCTTCAATTGTTGATGAATAGTGAAAAAACTGGGTTACTATTTAAAAACCGAGTTTTTATATAAATAATTATTTTTTTATTTAAATTTATATTAGGTCAAAATTGATACATAATACCTATATAAGTTCAATGTAATTTATTAGAGTCATTTTATAATAATTTTAGACATATAAAAATTATATTGAACTTTTCACCGTCTTTTACCGTCATTCTAGGAGAGTTTGAAAATTTACATAAAACTTAATTATACCGCTTCTATGAGTGGAATTTCACATTTCTAAGAGACATGGTTAATATAAAGGAGTAAAATTTGGTTCAATAAGATAAAAATAATTTTTCATGAATAGTAACTTTTTTATTTTATTTACCTCGGTTAAAAGTAAATATGATACTTAAGGGTAAAAATGATATTATTATTACCATAACACTTGTACTAATTCTATTGAATAAGTTTATTTCGACCAAAAACATCCTTATGGATAAAATATTACCATTTAGGTCCACTTGAATTAGATTAGGACATTTATTATTATTTTATTTAAAGAAGACTTAAAATAGTTAAAATCAAGGTTTAATAATTAAACATTTTTAATATAGGTTTGTAAATAAGATAAGTTAGACTATAAATATAAATTTTAAAGATAAAAATATTTCCTACATAATGGTATTTTATTTATAATTTTTAAACATTAAATAATTTAATTTACTTATGACACAATGATGATGCAGTAATTAAGTTATTAATGAAATATTAACATAATTGATGTTATAAATACCCAAAAAAATGTAATTTTAGAATTTTTATGAATTACACTAATTTTATAGTTTAATCTAACATTTTTTTATTTATTTAATTAACTTTGTTAGAAATAATGATGCTGTTATGATTTTGAAAAAAAAATCAAGTACCAAATAGTGTCAAAATTGACATAAAATAGTTTTTAAAACAAATATTATAATATTAATTGTTATATTATTCCTAAAAATATAAATTTCGGGAAAATGACTTATATAAGGTTATATATATTAATAATGAACCACTTGGGGTTCGTTTCGCTTGTAATAGTAAGTTTATTAACCATATAGTGTAAGAAAACAAAATGACACGGTAAAAGTTAAATTATATAACTTAGATTTAAATCTAAATGATAAGGATAAAATAGTAAACTAAACTTGTCTAAAATATATTGGTTGAGAGGGTTTCGACCCATCCCCTCCTTAGCTTCGAAATCAACCAATTTGAAGCTATTAATAACCGAATATGGATTTATTATAAAATAATATTTTATGTTTTCCTAAGGTGCCCCACTCTTATCTTATAAAAAGGGCACCCCTTCCCTCTTATATTGACACCCTTTTGAGCCTTTAAGCTCTGCTAACCCATGAGTGTTTCTCTTATACACTTCCTAGAAACATTTTTATGGTTTTTGTCTTCTCAAAATACAAACTCTACTTCCATGTGAAGAAGTTTAAAGGAGGTGCATCGAGGAAGAGGTAACATCTTCTACCGACTCTTTCATTCTTTTACTTCCTATTCATTAGTTGTTTTATTATAAAGTAATAACATAAGTATTCATTATATACTGATATGTTATTATAAATATGAAACAACCCTATTTCACATTCTATCAATCCTACAGAATATGAGATCGCCACGCATGCGTACGTATAGAATACTGTCTCCAAGCTGTGGTGTAATTTGTTTTCGACCGCCACCTTACTTGGATTGGTATAATGGTGTAAATAAATAACTATATATGATTATTTTAAAGTGATATTTATTATTAAATATTATACATACACTTCAATAAAATTCCCCAATCATGGGAATGATATCATCATTCGTGCGTACGTACGGACTACCGTCTCCACGACGCGATGAGATTCATTCTCCATGTTAACAATTCATGAATGATTATAAATTATATATAATGAATAATAATTAAATATATGAAATAATAATGATACTGGATTTATGTATATATATATATATGTCATCTACTTAATTCCATTCAATTCAACAAGGAAACGAAAACAGCGTTCATGCGTACGTACGACCTACCTTCTCCATGAATGGTGTATTTCACTCCATTTATCGATCTATCATATATATATGTACATGATGAATATATATAATATATATCAATCATGTTTTACATTCATTAATTAAGTAAATCAGTATATATGTAATAATATCATGAACAACAAGTCGAAACACGTACGATAAATGAAACGATTTTACCCAAAACGCTTCATTAATATGGAATTTACAAAAGTAAGGGTAATATAAAGACATAAGTGAACCATATATGATATCATAATAATGAATATGATTCTTTAATAAGTCAACAACATTATTTAAATCATTATACAGGTGTTTTGGATACATACGAAGCATATCAGACATAAGGTAAGGGATAATTATTCCAATCTCATTCTTATCCGAGATTGTTTATTCATAAGTATTTACTGGGGTTATGTTTATTATTTATGTCCATATGTTCTCAAAATGTTTTAATGAAATGTTTACTTTTATTCCATTTATACTGAAGGTCATTTTTACCCTTTTTACTTTTACCACATCGTATGGAAGGAATCATTCTTTTGTTTACCATACGAGGTACTTTTTGGCTTTTCCAGAAAAAGTACGAGAAGAATGTTTTTTTAACTTATATGGCATGAACATATTTTTAAAAATTCATAACGCATAATTTTCATGAATCTTACTCTACAATATTTAATAACTATTTTCAACAAAATAATTTTCTTTTAAAATTGCAAGGAATTTTGTGAAAAGAAAATGATTTTGAAGAAGAAAGGATATTTTCCTCAAGAATTCAATTCAAGCGTTTTATCAAAACCATTTTCCATATAAGATGTCATTATTTCATATGTGTATTTTTCAAGTATAATTTTTCTATTATTTACATGGTTTCACTTTTCTTATGATGAAATTATATCAATTTTTTTGTATAAATTATGTTATGATGGGATGATGTTTATGAAACCCATTTTATAATTTGGGTAATAATGAATGATTGTTGTTAATATTGTGGAACAAGTAATAATGATTTCATTATGAGAGGTGTGAGACCTATATCTCCCTCCAATTCATTGGGAAAAGATTTATATATCATGAGATAGACATGGCTGGAATGGTAAGTTTATCCGGTTCAGTAATACATGACTGGAACGAGGAGTGAACTCAATTCAGAAAGGGACTTTGTTTACTAAGATGGTCTTGGAAGCAATGTCTTGGCTACTAGGAAAATAATAATATGTTCCTAACGGTTTCCAAAAATACATGTTTTATTCCCATGCTATTTTATCATGATTTATGTTCCTTTATGATATATTCCTTACATACTTCCAAGATTTATGTCTTTGCTCATGATTTTGATGTTTAGATTTTATTTTTATTTTTTGCATTCAAATGTTTATTGATTGTTTTATGTTCTCTATTCTTTTCTTTACTGAGTATTTGAGCTCACCCTTTTTATGTTTTCTTTTCCCCAGGATATAATGGAAGGTTTTAGGTAAGAAAACTAAAAGGGTAAGATATTTATGGGAGATGATGAAGATCTTTCACCACGATTAGATGATTACATTCCGAGTTTCCAAAGAAACTAAACTAATACAGACTTTGGGCATCTGTTTTTGTCATGTATTAAGTATTTCACAAAAGTAATGTAATGACCCTGTACGTCACGATTTGGGTCATTACAGTTTGTATCAGAGAAATGGTTTAGTCAACCTTTGGAAACTAGGATCCGAGAACTTTAGTGAGATCCCTAGCGATATTTCTAAGGGATGTCTTGGTATGTCCCTAAGGTTATTTATAAGTATAGTTTATAGTCCTAGAATTACGGTAATGAAATTAGAATTAAACCTAAGATGTTTTATATTGAAGTTAATCCCGCTTGATTATGATTTTGGCCTCTAACACTATTCCTTTTGGGTTTTCGTAAATGACTAGAAATAGGAAGATTCACGATAATGGAGGATATAATAGACAATGGAATGATATTATTAATGATCAACCAAATTAAATTGGATCTTGAAGTCCACATATCGTTATTATGCTTAATCAGAAATCTCTTAATATGAACAATAATCTCAACTTTGGTATGTTTCCAGACTCATCTAATAAGAGAAATATGGAGTTTCCTGATGATCGTAGAGGAAAGAAAGTTCAATTTCACTAATGTAAATCATGTGGGAAGAGGTATCAGGGAGAATGTTTCAAAGGAACTGGAAGATGCTTTGGGTGTGGAAAAGAAGGAAAAAAATATATTAATTGTAAAGGAAATGGTTCAGTTAACACCATGGACAAGGATAATGGTATTTCTAAGACATCAACAACGGTTAAGTGTTTTAAATGTAGAATGTATGGGAATTATGCAAACCAATTCCCTAAGGGAAATCTTATAAAGAGAATCAGCATGGTCATATGGGTAGTATTTATATGGATGATGATGAAGAGACTAAAAAGGATATGTGAGATGGAAGAAATGATAAAGCTCAGTCTATGGTTTAAGAAGGTAGTGTAATGATTGTATGTTTATCAAGAATAATGTATGCTACTGCGGAATAATGAAAAATATAAGGATTGTTACACTGTTGCCTTTGCTTATGATTTGAAAGTATATATTGAATGGTACCGGTAACCATGAAAGGTTATTCAAATATTTTTAGAAGGCACCTACTATGAGCATAAATAAGGGATAAGGAGATAATGAAATGTTTGATAGTATTAATGAGCTCATGACTACTATAAGGGAAAAGTGATATCATGGTTTGAGTATATAGAATTTTTGTGATTTTGGTATATGGAAAGAGTTACCTTGTGACAACATTCATGTTTTCACTATGGTTCAATAGAATACAAGATTAAGGTATTCACATGTTTGGAATGTGACAAACAAGATATATCTTATGATATATCGGGGATAAATGATTGTATTCACATTCTCGGTAGATGAAATTTCTAGTAATTATTTTCTTTATACTATGAGCTTGGATAGAAGTATTTTGGATAAGCCTAAAGATTTGAATGAAATATGTTATACATAACATAGTATTGTTTATGGATAGAACTTTTTTCTATTTTATTTCAGGAATGTTATTATAATGTAGTTTTAGAAAAAGGGACAACCTGAAGGACGGGTGACAACCCGTCGCGTCAGACAAGAATGTGGGAATCAAACCCACAATGGAAGTGCGACAGGACATTATTTCCAAACACTGGCCTACAGGAAGTCCCTGGCTGGTAGAAAATAGTTTTATTAAGCAGTACGATAGATGAAGTATAAGTCCATTTTTTGGAATCCTATACGATTAACCTCACCATAGATGGACTTATGTATATTTGATAAATTTTTCTAACCTTGTGTTTGAGACATATGGAATGACCCATCATTCTATGAAATGATCTGCTAACACTCCATGAATAAAAAATTCATCTTTCTTTATTTAATAGATGAAGTGTAAATTATTCAAGGCATGAACAACGGTGATATTATACTGAAATAATGTAAGTATTTATTCTATTTCAAAATTTTCAACTTTAGGAAAATGATATTGAAAACCAAAAATGTTGTCTTAGTTCCCTAATATCGGATGAATTAGATGGTATCTTAGATCATCACAAATTTATGGCTTTGTGATTGTTGGATTTTTCATAACCATGTTCTCTAACACTCTCTATCAGAACATGATGGATAGATTTTCCTTCCATACCCATATTTTCACCTATATTCTCCTATGTGGAAACCCAATGATTAGTTTATTTGGGTAACTGTTACGTTTCATAATTTAGTTTTTAATGTTTAGTTTTTGTATTCCTTTTTACGATGTGGGTTTCTATGGAAGATGCTTTCAAGTAGTAAACCATTTATAACCTGGATGAATTTTGAGGGTGAAATTCATTTTAAGGGGGGTAGAATGTAACAACTCGAGATTTTATTAGAATTTATCCTTTTAATTTCTTTGATGTCTTGTGTTGTATGCTACAAAAAAATTATCTTTCACTATATGCAACACTGTATTAGATTGCAGTATACGCAACACTATTCTGGGTTCTTATTACACACAATTTCATGTTCGTTTTGTGGAAATTATTTCGCGCAACATTAAGTACAGATTTGTTTAATGTATAAATGAAGTATGTTTTGATTATGTTATATGCAAAACCAAATAGATATTTCACTAAATGCATCCCTGACTTTTCTTACATTACACGCAATCAAGAACTTCCTCAATAGCGTGTGTAGTACTCAATACTGAGTTTCACTAAACGATATATTATTATAATATTATTATGAAATGTCCATTATGAAAAGTAATACCCACTTTTTGAAATTTTATAAATTTTATTTATCAAAATGGACTTCATTTTTAGATTCAGAATATCAAAATTAGCCTAGGGTGATTTTTTGGTATTTTTCTAAAAACTTACAATTTTGGATGAATAGTGAAAACACTAGGTTACTATTTAAAAACCAAATTTTTATATAAATAATTATTTATTTTATTTAAATATATTTTAGGGAAAAATTGATACATAATAGAGATATAATTTCAATTTAATTCATTGAGTCATTTTATAATAATTTTTGACATATAAAATTTTATTGAACTTTTCACCGTCTTTTACCCACCTCCTAGGAGAGTTTGAAAATTTACATAAAACATAATTTTACCACTTCTTTAAGTGGAATTTCACAGATTCTAGATACATGGTTAATCTATTTTAGGTCTAAAAATTATAAATAAAATAAAAATATGTAGTAAATAAAAGTAAAAAGTTATACGGCATGAACATATTTTTACCATATGAGGTAGTTTTTGATTTTTCCGGAAAGAGTACAAGAAGAATGTTTTTTAACTTATACGGCATGAACATATTTTTACATTTTCATAACGCCTCATTTTAATGAATCTTACTCTACAAGATTTAATGACTATTTTTCAAATAAATCCGTTTCTTTTAAAACTTCATGGAATTTTTTGAAAAGAATATGATTTTGAAGAAGAAAGGATATTTTCCTCAAGAATTCATTTCAAGTGTTTTATCAAAATGATTTTCCATATAAGATGGCATTATTTCATATGTGTATTTTTCAAGTATAATTTATCTATGATTTACATGGTTTCACTTTTCTTATGATGCAATGATATCCATTTTTTTGTATGGATTATGTTATGATAGGTTGATGTTTATGAAACCCATTTTATAATTTGGGTAATGATGAACGATTAATGTTCATGTTGTGGCACAAGTAAGAATGATTTAATTATGAGATAGTTGGGACCTATATCTCCATCCAATGCATTGGGTAAAGATTTATATCTCATGATATAGACATGGCTGGAACGGTATGTTAATCTGGTTCAGTAATACAGGACTTGAACGAGGAGTGAACTCGATTTAGAAAGGGACTTTGTCCACTAAAATGGTTTTGGCAGAAATGCCTTGGCTACCATAGAAATAATAACATGTGATTAATGGTTGCCACAATTTCATGTTTTATTCCAATGATATTTTATAATGATTGATTTTACTTTAGGATATATGCCTTACATACTTCCAGGATTTATGTCTTTGCTCAAGATTTTGATGTTCAGATTTTATGTTCATGTTTTTGCATTCAAATGTTTATGGATTGTTTTATGTTCTCTATGATTTCCCTTACTGATAATTTGAGCTACATTTTTATGTTTTATTTTACCTAGGATATAAATTAAGGTTTATGGTAAGAAAACCAAAATTGGAAGAACTTTATGGGAGATGTTGAAGATCATTCACCATGATTAGAAGATTACATTTCATGTTTCCAAAGACACTAATCTAATACGGCCTTTGGGGATCTGTTTTTATCGTGTATTAAGTATTCCGAAAAAGTAATGTAATGTCTATATACGTCATGATTTGGGTTGTTACATATATAAGATCCATTGATTTTAAAAAGAATAATATTCTGTTCGATAGTGTATTCAATACACAATATAGTGATTAAATGAACAATGAAATATATTACATATATATAATAGCTGTTAAATATTTTTGTATGAATATGATCAGATAATTTAAAAAATATTTATAGAAATTTCCTACAAATTATAGTATTTTCATAATTTTTTTTGAAAATAATTAATCCATTTTTATTAAAATCATTTTACTCATAAAAAGACATGATTTCTTCAAAAAACCCTAGTATATATTATTGTGAGGAAATATTATCATTATGTTTTAAAATTTTGGATAAATTTATTTTACATAAATATCATATTATTTAAAATAATATTTTAAAAATAAACTTTTTTTAAAATTTTGTAATTTTTATGGGAAATATTCATATCAACGAATAGTTACAAATACTGTTTTTAATGAAATCATTTTCCTTTATATAAATTCAGTAATTTAATACTTAAAATATTATTTATATAAGAATTAAATTAACATAAGAATTATTTATTTATATTTAATACACATAAATACAATTTAATACTCTTTTAATTAGATTTTAGTTTATGTTTTGTTTTCGTTTAGAAAATCGTTTTTTCAAAAAAATATTTTAAAGTACATTATGTTTCTCCATTGAATTAAAATTTAAATTAAAAATAACAATAAATTATTTAAATTATATTTATATAATATATATATAAATAGAAATCATTTTAAATTAATTTAATTATTATTACAAGTCATATATTTAATATAAAATCATCTTATAGTTGAAATATACACTTCTTGAAGATCAAATTTTCATAAAAAAAAATGATTTTAATTTTAAATTGAATTTTCTCACCCAAATGAATTTATTTTTTTAATATAGATTACATATTTTTTATAATATATATATATATATTATATGATAGGTGAAATTAAATTTTCTTTAAATGAATATTGAAAAATGTAAAAAACATTTTCCGCACTTAATGTAAAAATAGGCCTACCATGGTGTAAAACTAAAAATGTGATGTATAAAATGACATAAAATCATGTATAAATTCATTTTTGTTGGAATATATATAAATTATTTCATTAAATTAATGATAAGGGTTCCATTTTTTGGAATCAAATTCTTGGAAAATTATTATGTATAAATTTTTTTCCAAAATTTCATGTGGGTCCTCTCCATCATTTATAAAAACATAAACCATATTCGTTTATATTTACCCCATTAGTTTCTTTTTATCATTTAGTAAATACAAAAATACTATAATTATTTCCTTATAAAATACCAATATGATTTTTTATCCCATCCCATCCTAATTAATATTTTGGTGCCAGCCTAAGGAGGTTGTCTGAAGTAGAGGTATCATGCATAACTAATCATTTTTATATTACATATACTTCTACATCCTTCTAATATTATAAAATTATGATGATATAAATACACCATTATTAACAATATATAGAGATGATATTATCTTATTTTAATATCTTGGATCCATCTCCTCTTCAACAAAATATGAAACAAAACCAGGTCTAGTGTGTGCTACAAACTACCACATAGCAAACAGAGGTAATTCATATTTCATCATTTCCATAAATAGATTTATATAATGATATATTTTAATTATATAAGTGCTATATTATAGATTATTATACTTCATAAATTATAATATCATGTATAAATTTTTAAATTTCATTCCATGGGTGATACAATATTGTTGCTCATGTGTACGTTGGATTGTTACCTCCCGAAGCGATGTTCTTTATTTTTTACTAATGTTATACCTGGTTAGTAATAAGGCTTAATTTAATAAATATATATAACATAAATTAAATATTTATCATATTAATGAAATATTTATCATTCAATAATGGTAATATATCATTTTATTTATTACCATTCCACCAAGTAAAAAACGATAGTGATATTCATGTGTAAGTGTGGACTACCACCCCCACAAAGCGATTTGATTGATTTTTCATTAACACATCACATGGATAATATATATAAGCATATTATAATAAAAAATATTTCATTTATGAACTATTTATCATTTGTTAATGATAATATAATACTTACCTTCTTTCCATAATGATCACTTAAAAATGAAAACTCTACACATGCGTACGTATAACCTACCACCTCCATGAATGATACATATTCTATTTTTGGTTGTTATATTTAAATATTGTTTTAAAAATTAATTTTTTTGTAAATATGATAAAAATTCTTGGATTATTATTTTTTATCTCTTAAAATAATGACATATTTTAACATAGTCAACCAACAAAAGTCAATTTTTACAAATAAGTTAAAGACCATCCAAACATCTGAAGTGGACTTAAATGACTAACTAACAATATATATATAAATGTAAGATATAAAAAAATTATTTTAATAAATAAAACTTTTTATTAATAAATTAAATAATTAACATTTAATTATAAATTCACAAGATAAATAATTTATGAGAAAATTTGGACCCAATGTAAGGGACCCTTTATATATAAAGCTATTTTATAAGTAGTTTATAAGATTTAATTTTTAAATATTTTTTATATATGTAATTCTAATTGTTTTGAAAAAAAAATTCATATATTTGAATGGATTCAAAATATAATTTGTGATAATATTTATCTTTAATTAAATTTTTCTAAAAAAGAAATATATCCCAAAATATTTCATGTATTAAACATTTTTCATAAAAATATTTTTGAAATATTTATTTCTTTAATATTTTTGTTCCATGAAAATATTTTTAAAACTGTTTTATTGATGTCTTATAGGGTCATAAATCATTTTTATAGATCATTTAATTTTTCTTGTCACTTTAATTCAATTTTTTAAAATATAATATTTTTATGCATTTGTTACATAATTTTTTGACAAACAGACAAATAAAATGTTTTATTTTAATGTATTTACTAACAACTAATTTTCCCCCATCCATAATTGTTATTTGAAGTTTAGATTCTATTATATGATTTATTTTTTAATCAAATTACTAAAATCATTCCCTATCTATATGTATTTTGTTTTTGAAATTGTTGTTTTAATATTAATGTGTATTTTTATATCCAAAAGTGTTTTTAAAATGGTTTTAGATGAGTTTTTCAAGGTTATAATGAAGAAAAATTGAAAGCATAAATTGTTTTAGTCATGATGTGGTCATTGTAAATTTTATAAGATTGATTTATCCCAATTATTTCTAATTGTGAGCTTGATTTCGAAAATATAATATGTATGAAAATATAATATTTCAAAGAATTCAGAAGTGATTATGTTCTGAAGAAAATTATATTGGAAGTTAGATGTATGGATATTCCAATTTTTTTAGTTTTATTTTAAGGATTATAAATGTGTTATATATTTTTAATGTCCCAATAATCCTATATGATTTTTTTTGCTTTCTAGTTATATTATAGGGGAATTATTTGATTTTAATAGGTAATTTAATGAA
Source organism: Viscum album (assembly GCA_963277665.1). NCBI lineage: Eukaryota > Viridiplantae > Streptophyta > Magnoliopsida > Santalales > Viscaceae > Viscum > Viscum album. Next base: position 103,106,718 of record OY728159.1, read on the forward strand.
ATTTTAAATGGAAAATGTTGATAATTTAGGGTAAATGTAATGTTTTATGGAAATTGTTATCATGGGATTTATTTTTTCACTAGACTCACATATTTCTTAATGTTATGTCTCTTAATAATTTTTTTCTCTCATAACATTTTTAAATGTTATTGAAATGAATTTAGGATGAGTAAGAATAAATAAGACGTCATGTTGAATGTTTTGATGGTTTCTTCATGAAAATAAAATCGATTTCCTTTTACAAGTTTTATATTTTTTAGAAAAATGATACTAATTAAAAGGGTTCACTATTTAAAATATGGTTCTTTATTTTATGAGTTATAACATAATTATCTAAAACAATTAACCTAAATCATCATCAAATTGAAAATAAAGTTAATTCACGACAAAAAATAAATATTATAAAATATATAAGGATGGGTCCCAGGGGTTTTTATAAAAGGAAATTTTTGGATTATTATAGAGGTTATGTGGTTATTTGAACTTAATTTAAAAATCCCTTATAACCATAAATGATTATATGTTTTGGATAATAATTTTAAATTTATATAAATTGAATTACTTGAAAGTAAAACATTTAATGATTTCATAGTTTTTATCCTCCATATAATATGAATTATTTTAATTTTATTGATATTATATATATATAAATGTTTTATTATTATTAAATGGATGGATTTGGTACGAAGATAATTAATAATGGTTTTGAAGGAAATCTGTTGGTTTTATGAATGAAAAAACTTACAGAATTAGAGATATAATGAAAACTTTTCATTTTATTCATAACCTATAATTTATATTCATGATTTAAAACATTGAAGTAGGAGAGTTATCTAATCAAAAAATATTAAGGTGTAATTACAGAGATTATTTCATGGTAAATTACACAAAGGTAAAAAGATTGAACCTTATAAGTGTCATGAATGTGGGAAGAAGTACCTAAGAAAATAGAGTAAATGGATTGGATGAAGATTTTTTTGTGGTAATGTAGGGAATATAGAATGATATTCCATAAAAATTGAATAAATATATTAATTACATGATAATAAACAAAAAATCCCCAATGTATCAATTAAATGCATTATATTTGGTAGTCATAGTGATTCTAAAAAATGATGTCCCTATGGGATGTTCAAGTAGATATTCAATGAGACTATGAAAGAAAATTTATAGAAATACCTAATTATATTAGAGGTGAAGATAAGGAAACTATGTATTACCTATGAAAGTAATGGTATATATCTTGTATTAGGTTTTTTAATTCATGATTCATAGGACACAGTTTATAATTTATTGATAAAAAGGTTGTATAAATAAAATTAAATGTAAAATCATTATTAATGGATTATGAATAACAATGAGTGATTAATGTTTCTAAATAAAGGGATTAAATAGTTACTTTGTAGTGTTATGCTTAATTGCAATAATATGCTTAGAGGAATTACTAATAATTTGATTTTCCATAAGAATTATGTTAGTATTATTTTTTAAAAAATTTAAACCTATGACATCTAGCCACCCCATAATGATTTAACCCCCAACCAAGGTGTGAAAAGGGTGCATCACAATCCACTACATTATTTTATCTATGTTATTATGTCCTCAATTATTAACTAAATTATTTTGATTGATATTTATTATGTTGATTTTGGTATAGTATGTTTAATTGTTTTGATAATAAAAAGAATGAAAAGTGGTGTGGTGATTAGTTGAATAATGTTAATTTATAAGAGGATATAGGTTTTTGGAACCTTAGAAATCTATGATAAATATTACATTTTGGGATATTAGTTTGGAATAAAGGTGGAATTATATTTTACTAATTCATTGTTTTAATTTATGTTATTATTGTAAATGATTATTATTCATTGGTGATTATATGATTAAGGTATATTTTTTTGGTGTGAATTTTTTATATGTTTGGTGTTATTTTGAGATAAATGTTAAATCAAAAACATAATAATATATTATAAAACAATTATCTTTTTTATGTTTCAATAGTTTTCTATAATTTTATGGGGAAGTTTAAATATTGTTATTTATCAAATTATCCAATATAAAATATGGGTGTTATTTTTGATGTTAGGTGGATTGATATTTTATATCAAAATGTAATGTTTTATTAAGTTTTTGAGTTAAATTACCTTTTTTAACTTGTTTCGGTATTTGTTAATCTCTAAATGTAGAAGAAATGGTTTTTTATTCTTTTATATAAATATGTTATCTATAAAAGACTATTTTTTTCATTAGTTATAATCAATCCATCTTAAAAAACATGTTTCGAGAAAAGGATGATAATGTAGAGGATATTTATTAAAGGATAAACATTTTCTTACGAAGTAAGTTTATTTACTTATTTAATTATCATATATTGTAACTAATTAATAATACACTGGAAAAGGATCTTGAAAATGATATTTTTATTCTACTATATTTATTTATGAGGAAACGATGTACTTTTTAACCCACCTTTGTTATATGGTTTTTTGGATTTTGACATTATCATGATTATTAACATTATTGAAATAAATTATCTCTATCACTCAAAATAATTGTATATATCTTACCATTTTTTTTATTTCCACATCTTCACTAACCAAAAATATTCTCTAATATAAAAACTGGGCATGAGTTATTCCATATGACCTTCATAACTCATTTTACCTCTTATCAAAATGATGTTTTAATAAATATTTTTAGTTTTTTAGACGTCATGAATGTTTTTTAAAATGTAAAGATTTGATATTATGAGATACATTACAGATTTCAAGGATAAAATTTATTAATTAGGTGGAGGGGGATGAGGTAACACCATAATAATTTAAAATACTAACTTTTTGTTGGACAATAAATTTGATACGATACACCGTGATTAAATGGCACACAAAATATATTACCATTATATCCTATCTCTTAAATTATTGTTAAAAGTTGGATTAAAAAATTTATTTAATATAAATATAAATTTCCCACTCAATATAAATTTTTTGATATGTTATTAGTTATTAATTTCATAGTTTTTTATATTGTTTTTTTACTCATCCAAATGTTATTTTCATCAAAAATGATTTATATTTATTTTTCCAAACTAAATATTATCATTAATAAATAATAAATTTTGAATTTATTTTATTAAATGAAGGTTTTTATTGATATAATATTATCAAGATTAAATGTGGGTAAAATTATGGGATTTTTTGAAAATATATATTTACCATTGAATAATGGAGGATATTGATTTTTATGAAAATGTCATTTTTTGTTAATAAGATAAGAATTTTAAAATAATATTTATATGTAAAATATAATATAAATATAAATTTCATTATTTATTTATATTTATTCCACTTAATTAAATTTGAATCATCTTTATATTTTATTTTAATACAAGTTATTTTTTTTTAAAAACTAATTTTTTCTAAAAAATGTTTTAATGTAAAAATATTTTCCCATTAAAAATAATTTTAATAACTCATAATAATAAATTATTGAAATTAATGATAAGGATTATATATCATTAAACATGTCACGAACCAGTCCGAGTCAACCCTGAACCGGTCACCCAGGCCAGCCCGCGACAAGTCCCGAGAGGGGTTCTCGATCCTCCCAAGATGGCGACAAGCACCAAGGGAATGAATAGAGTACACTAGGGAAAGATTTCGCCCATATATGAACAATCAAACAAATAGCATAAAGAAATGGACAGCCCAAAATACATTTATATAAAAATTGAACTGATCATTATTTGTACAAGAAACTGAAAGTACATCTAATACAACAACTCAAATGACCAAACCTGATAACCAACTAACTCCATGGGAATCTGTCGGTAACTCTCCAACAAAATGATCACACATCGCCAAAGCAGATTGTACTTAATCTGAAACCTGCACAAGGGCTATAAATAGAAGAAGACAATAAGCATGAGTATTAAAACTCAGTAGGTTATCCCGATACTCTATTCCCAATGCACATCCTTTAAAATAAAAGAGAAATAAATTTCAAGTTTTAAATACAAATTTAAATTGGTTTCATCTATATGAGGTCCCATACTAAAAAAAATCTCTAGACAAGAGCATCCATGTTTTATAAATAAGAATACAAGTAATAACATTCAAAGCGGTGAAACTTCAAAATGAAAATAGTTTTCAAGAGGGCTTCTTTAAAGAATATTAACATTTAAATAAATCACACACACTATTGAATTTACCAACCAAACGCAACATATGCCAACAGTGAGTACAAAATATAAAATGAGCACAAGTCCTGGGAACACCCCTAGGCACTAATCAGTTGTGAGCCCCAGGTACCTCGTATCTCAGTGAAATTAACCATAATAAATATCTGTTCTCATGCACATGAGACACTAGTAGGGAGCATATCCATAACCTAGTGGTCCCCCATCATCATCATCATCATCATCATAGTATAGTTAGTGTTGTCATCATCAAACATGCTACGTGAAACAGGGTCCAAACCCCACAAGATCACTAGAATACTAGTACACGTCCGCCCACCTAGATACCCGAGATTCCCTTTAGTGCTCAATCAAGTTACACATATTATCAAATACACTATTCACATAAAAATTCCCTTCCCAAACCATATACACACAAACATTTCACAAAGTTTCATCACATTTCTTTCACGAATCAACAAACCACTAAATATTTTTGTAATACAATTTCCAGGAGTGTATTGATGCTTTGCACATAAAACTCATTCAAAAAACACTCTTTAAATTACAAAAAAACATCAAAACCATACGTAACCATATTTGGGAGCCCTAAAAACATTTCATAAAATTTTTTTAGGGACCATAAAACAATCCCAATTTCAAAACATCGTATATAAAAGTAAATCACTCATACATCATTTTTAGGAAAGGCCTAACGGGCCTTTTAAAATATTCTCAAAACTAAAATTTGACAATGTTATGAATTTCAATTTTATTAAGGAGGTTTATACACACCATTTATAGAATAAAAAAACATTCATAAATCCTATTCAACCTTCAGGTTACAAATTCAAAACACAACCATTTTCATAAGAATGTGAAACATACAATTTTCCGGGAACTCAGGCCAAAACATGTTGTAAACAAAAACCCATTTATTTTTCAAACAAAATATAAATTGGAAAGCCATAAAAGGATCCAAAAATATTTTTTTACATGCTTATAATGTGTTTACAAATCTTAACAAATCATTTTAAATTTTACTAGACACAAAAAATCCAACCAGGAAATTTACTGAACACATGGCATGCACTCTTAAAAGAAACAACATATGTTAGGCACTTAAAGAGGTGTAAAACACCATTTTCAGGGAATAATTTTATACAAGCTACCTATTCATATTCAAAATACCATAAAACAAGTGCGAAATCTCATGGAATAATTTATCAAACTAGAGGGGTGCACATTTATACTAAAACAACTTTATTTTTAGCAAAATAAGTCATAAAACATAATTTGAACACAAAACCTTTAGAACCAAAGTTTCAAAGAAGAAACTATCATATAAATAATGTTCTAAAAGAATTAAAATGGTGATACTTAAATGATAACAGTTTGTGCAAAGGATATCCTACTTCAAAACCATGGCGTAATGGAAACTCACACCCGAAATCACCCGTCGTGGGTTTATAAACCCTAAAACTATGAAAAATATACCTAAATGAATATAAAATAAATTAAAAACCATGGTATAACATATAACTAGGTATATCATGAGTAGGGGATATTATAAAACCAAGAAATAATTAAAGGAGGTAGAAGAGGGAGGATAAAGTAGATGGAATCTGGCCATTTCAACAAGAAAATTAATTGTATTCCATTATATCTACACCCCTAGAGAAAAGGGAATGGGATGAAACATCATGGAGAGTCTCTTAAGGTCGTGAATAACTACGTAAAGAATTTTTTTTGAAAAATAGCAGGAATTTAATGAGTTATGTATAAAACGATTTACATTATGAATTCTGGGAGATTTGAGGTAACCTGAGAACCTTTGCTCTAATCCATGACCCATATGAGAATAAAAGAGGGTAAATCGATAATGGGAGTTAGTATAGGGGTATTGGATTAGAGGGGGAGGACGAATAACCAACAAATATTAAATATCTAATTATATATAAAAGAAACAAATATTTGATTCAAAAAACAGGAAATGGCCCGGGGCTTGCGCAATACCTAAATAAGTAACCCCAATTCACCATACTTATGAACTTACATTGGGTCAAAAAGGATAATTAAGTTTTAATATATCAGTATAGGACAAATGGAAAGTGTAATGGGGGAAATGGATGAAAAAAAAGGATTTATAAAAGAAACAAATTATTTTTTTTACTAGAAATGGGCTCACGGTTGGCCCAAAACATGAAGTAACCACCCTTTCTTTAAAAACTACAAAATAAGAAATGGGGAACCCAAATTAGGGTGATTAGAAATTTATGAATCATAAAAAACTGAAGATTAACCTCTCCAAAAACACATACAAATGATTGGGATTTCCAATGGACCGGATCACTACAATGACAAAAAAACCGGGTGTGACAATATTCCCCACCATTAATGCTTTCCGCCCCCAGAAATCCATAACACTTTCCGGCTGAAAAATCAACACCTAAAGATTACCTATCAACATGATACATAATATCAAGAAAAGGAAATATAATCAACCATAAATGGATGTGAATCCCATTTCTAAAAAAACACATTACTCACAACCACTTTTGGAAAATCATTGGAAATATCAAGCCACCACCTCCACAACCAAGCCAAGAACCTGATTATTGGGACTTCTCCCAATGAACCCATATATCAACAAAAACAAAGACCTATCACAAAAAAAAAATTTAAAGGGGATCCAAAATATAATCCCCTCCTTTAAGAAAAAACTATCACTAGAAATGTTTTTAGGATGAAAATCCAAGAGACCCGTGGTGGGTCTCCCCTCTATTAAAGACCAACTAGCAACGAACATAAAATAATTCAACAGGATCTCGAATTGGGCCTCACTCACACAAACCCAACAAAAATCTCCTAATAAATTCTAAAACACCATGAAAATAGGGTTACAACATAAACATATAAACCACAAACTCCGGAATGTAGGAGAGAAGAACTTGGCCAACACTTTTAGCACAGATCGGGACCCCCACCACTCAGGGATATGAGGGAATGAGACCCAAAAATTTGGCCACTGAAACCGAAAAATAAAATAAGTGACTACCAAAAAATATCCACCTACGAATAGGTGACACCGTGACCACACCTGATTTTTACAGGTGGTCAACACAGAGACATTGATTGAAAACCCACATCCATGAAGGCATAACTATTGAGACTGTGTGAGGGGTAAGTCCACCATGCTTGTTGCGACAAAGGGAAATTCAAAGAAATGAGGAACCAAAACATTTACATAGAAACTAACTTACTAAAATAGAGGAGGAAGTATTTAAATCTATCAATTTACACATCTGGTGATTTCATGACTATGTGAAAATCTTCACTTTGAGGCCTATGGCTGGAGCCCTGATTCTTGAAGCATATGCTGCACCGCAGTCAGGTTACAAGGATCACACCACTCAAAAAAACAAAAATTCTCACCCAAAAAAACCTTCATGTAAATAGGAACTCATATATACATATCAATATTCTGTCTCACTCCGAATGAGGGGCAGAATAGACAAGGAATACAACGAGACACATCAACATCACCGAACACAACTGATATTTACAAAAGAATTATCACAACCTAGAAGAACTTTTAATCGATCCCAAACAACTCTCTATTCCAACATATAGGTTGAGGAATCATCCAAAGAGGTGAATATAAAATTTTAAATTAATCATTAGGATGATCAACATGAAATATTTCCAACGGATAACTATCCATGTCCACATAACTACATCAAACACATCTTTAGGAACCCAATGAACATTACTCCAAAAAACGAGCCACCAACAAGATGTCATCTCAAGATACAACATGATTATGAATTATAGATCACAAGGAAGCTTACAGAATAAAAAAACTCTTTTAATACCTATAATAAACCATCCACATAATCGTCTATTCAAAACAAACACCAAAATTTTTTCGGCTATAAACACTTTTGAAAAAAAACTAACTTGTTGGATTTTCACATTCACCAATGGTGTTTCATAAAATCTCACTCACATTAACATTTACATGCCACCCTAGGTACTCAAAAACCATGACATATAGGCCATCCTTTTAGATATCTACAAAACCATGCACGTGAGAAACCATGAAAACAACATATGCTAAAACAAAACAATATCATTCCAAAAATCATGTACCGTCAAAAGGAACACCAACCACAATGTCAAAAAACGGTTTTCATATTCCACAAAACAAGCCACACATCATCAAGAAACATTTGATAAGAAAATCCATTTCATTTAATAGAACATACAAAAATAATCATTCTATTCCAAATATCCCTTTCCCCTTTTTTTTATAAAAATTCAACAAGGTCTCTTTTCTTAATCTGACAACTACAAAATCAAAAACCCCTTTCCAGAAAAACACCAGCCGCACAAAACTGAATTTCCAAAAACTATTCATTAGATTCAAAAACTTTTCAAAATCCCAAAACACAACTTTTAAAATAGTGTTTCAGAATTACTTTGAAATGACTCACACTTTCAAAACATTTTTTTTTCAATAAACCACAAGTTTATATTAGGGAAAAATCCAATCCTGTTAAATCCTTTCCAATTCCTCCCCAAAATTTCTTTAAAAAACACAACCTTAATAAAACCATTCGTATATTCAATTTCTGAAAAATCCTTTTCTACATTTAAAAATCCATTTCTTCCTTTAAAACCCATTTCCATAATTCTCACACAAGGATTTTCAAATCAAAAATTCAGAATTCATGAATGGTTCAAGAGACCCAACAAAAGGGAACTAGTGTCGGTGGGTGACTTGACGATATGGTTAGCGACCATATGTCAAACACAACACCAACACAAAGAGACTTATTAGGACCATTCCCTAGCTCCAAATGGATTACCAGGCCCTGTGAGATCACGAAGGCCATTAGTTAGACTCTCCATGTCATATCCCAACACCAAACAATCAGCAAGAACAAAGGACACTAATAAAACCAGACTTCGCATGGAAACCTGAGGATCAGAACGGGATAGAGTTAAAGATGATCTTCCCACACTTACCCCTCAAGTCCTAAAAATAAAAATCCATATACCTTAACACCCCTAAATAACAAGGGCGCTCTAAAAAAATGTTCTACTAAGAGCTGAACTCCTCTGATACCATTTTGTCACAAACAAGTCCGAGTCAACCCTGAACTAGTCACCCAGGCCAGACTGCGACAAGTCCCAAGAGGCGTTCCCGATCCTCCCGGGATGGCGACAAGCACCAAGGGCATCAATAGAGTACACAAGGGAATGATTTCATCCATATATGAACAATCAAACAAACAATGGAAAGAAATGGATAGCCTAAAATACATTTATATAAAAATTGAACTGAACATTATTTGTACAATAAACTGAGAGTACAACTCAGGAAAAAACTAAAATGAAAAAACACGATAACCAAATAACTGTATGTGACCCTGTTTTTCACTCTGCTAAAAAATTATCACACATTACCAGAGGCGATCAAACTAAATTTGAAACTTGCACAAGGGCTAAAACAGAATAAGACAATAGGTGTGAGTATTAAAACTCAGTAGGATAGCCCAATATTATATTCCCTATGCACACCCTTTAAAATAAAAGAAAAATCAATTTCATGTTTTAAATACAAATGTATAGTTTTTTCTTCCAAATGAGGTCCCATTCTAAAAAAATTACAAGACAAAAAAATGCATGTTTTATAAATAGGAATGCAAGTAACAACTTTCAAAGCGGTGCAACTTCAAAATGAAAATAGATTTCAAGAGGGATGCTTTAAAGAATATTTGCATTTAAATAAATCACACACAATACTGAATTTACCAACCAAACACACCATATGCCATCGGTTAGTATAGAATATCCGATGAGAACAAGTCACAGGAACACCCCTAAGAACTATTCAGTTTTGAGCCCTAGGTACCTCATATATCAGGGAAAGTAACTATAATAAATATCAATTCTTATGCACACGAGCCAATAATTGTGAGAATAACCATAACCTAGTGGTACCCCATGATAATCATCATCATCATAGTTTAGTTATTGTTGTCATCTTCAAACTTTCTATGTGAAACACGGTCCAAACCCCACAAGATCACTAGCATACTAGTACATGTTTGCCAACCTAGATACACGAGATTCCCTTTAGTGCTTAATGAAGTTAGACAAATTATAAAATACACAATTCAAATAAAAAGTCCATTCCAAACCATAAACACACAAACATACCACAATGTTTCTTCACATTTCTTTCACGAATCAACAAACCACTATATATTTTCGTAAAACAATATCAAGGAGTGTATTGAGGATTTGCACATAAAACTCATTCAAAAACACTCTTTTAATTACAAACACACATCAAAACCATACAAAAACATATTTGGAAGCCATAAAAACATTTAATAAAATCATTTCATGGACTATAAAACAATCCCAATTGCACAACATGGTATATACAATTAAAACACTCATTATTCATTTTTAGGAAAGGCCAAACAAGCCTTTAATAATTTTTTCAAAACTAACATTTGAAAAAGTTATGAATTTCAATTTTATTAAGGAGGTTTATACACACCATTTACAGAATTAAACCACATTCATTAATCCCATGAAACTCTCAGTTTATATATTCAACAAACATCCATTTTCATAAGAATGTGAAAGATGCCATTTTCTGGAAACTCAGGCCAAAACATGTTGTTAAAAAACCCATTTATTTGTAAAACCAAATACAAATTGTAAATCCATGAAATGATCCCAAAATAGTTTTTTTAAATGCTACCAATGTATTTATAAATAAAAAAAATCATTTTCAATTTCACTGGACACAGAAAAGCTAACTGGGCAATTTACTAAACACATGGCATGCACTCTAAAAAAAAACTTATGTTAAGGACTTAGAAAGGTATAAAACACCATTTTCATGCCATAATGTTATTAAATCTACTGAGACATATTCAAAATACCAAAAAATATGTGCAAAATCTCATGGAATAATTTATCAAACTAGAGGTGTTCACATTTATACCAAACCAACTATATTTTTAACAAAATAAGTCATAAAATATAATTTGCACACAAAACCATTATAAAAATAGTTTCATAGCATCAAATATCATATAAATAAGGTTATAAAAGAATTAAAATGATTAAACTTAAATGATAATGTTTTGTGAAAGGGATATCCTGCCTTAAATCCTTGGGTTAATGGAAACGCACACCCGAAATCACCCATCGTGGGTTTATAAAAACTAAAACTTTGAATACCAGACCTAAATGAATATAAACTCCATCATGAACAATGGTATAGCAGAACCCGAGGTATATCATGACTATGTCATATTTTTAAACGAAGAAATAATGAAAGGAGGAAGAAGAGGTAGGATAAAGGAGATGGAATCTCACCTTTTCTACAAGAAAATGCTTCGTATTCCATTAGATCTGCACTCCTAGTGAAAATTAAATGGGATGAAACTTTATGGAGAGTCTCTTAAGGTCTGGATGAACCAGGTAAAGAATTTTTTTTTATTGAAAAAGGGCACTAATTGAATGAGTTATGTATAAAATGATTTACATTATCAATTCTAGGCGATTTGTGGTAACCTGAGAACTTTCTCCCTAATCCGTGACCCATATGAGAATCGAAGAGGGTAAATAGATAATGGGGTGAGGATTGGGCGATAGGATTTGGGGGGGATGTTTAATCACCGAAAAATATAAAAAATTTAATTAGATATTAAAGAAAAAAATATTTTGTTTAAAAATAGTAAATGGGCCGATGTGCTGGCCCAATATCTAAATAATTAACCCCAATCCACCATGCTTATGAATTTATATGGGGTCAAAATGGATATGGAAGTTTTAATATATCAGCATAGGACATCTGGGAATTGGAATGGGGGAAAATGATGAAAAATAAAGGAGTTATAGAAGAAACAAATTCGTTTTTTATAAACTGGAAATGGGCTCACAGTAGGCCCAAATCATGAAGTAACCACCATTTCTTCAAAAACACTTAAACAAGAAAAGGGGAACCCAAATTAGGGTGATTGTACATTTATAAAACATCTAAACATAAGAATAACGTCACCAAAAACACATGAAAATTATTTGGATTTCCAATGGACCGGATCAATACAAAGACAAAAAAACCGGGTTTGACAAAACATTAATCTAAATTAATATTATTATTATTACTATTCATATAGTTAATATAAAATCACATTTTTTATTAACAAATACACTTCTTGAACATGCATCTTTATCAGGCCAGCAAGTTTAATTTTAAAATAAATTATGGAAATTATGTTATTTTAATCTATTTAGTTGGGTAAATTATTGGGATTAATTAAAAACTATATTACATATTATAGAAAACATAACATTTTCTCGTAATGAATAGTTAAAATATTCAAAATCGTTTATCACACTTAAGGTAAAAATAGGGGTTTCAGGGGTTAATGTAATAATTATAAGAGTTAAAATGAAATAAAACCATCTATAGATTTTATTTTATGAAAATATTTAGAATTTATATAATATAATTATTGATAATGGTTTACTTTCGATCAGTTTATTTGTAAAAACATGATTAAGAATTTTTCTTTTAAAAAATTCCAAATGATTCTTATACCCACTAGTAAAAGGCCACAAAATCATCTATCATATTAATGCATTGATGTTTTTCTGTTTCATCCAAGACCATAAAATATACATTAATTACATCTATAACAATGAAATAATGTCCTTGGTTGGATTATAAATCCACCCTGTGAGGGAATTTGGTGCAAACCAAAGGAGGTTGTACGTAGGTGGGGTATCGTGTTTTATCGTGAATTTTTATTATATTTATTATTCCACCTAAATAAAGTATTTTTAATGTTTATAAAATAATAACACCATTATTTAACTTATAAAGAGATTTTTTTATGTAAATGTAATAAAATATATCAATCATATCCTATATTAAATAGGAATCAAAGCCATCATTCATGTGTACAACATACTACTACCTTGCGAACCGATGCATTTTATTTTCATCATCATCTATCATAGATTGTTATAATGATGAATTTAATGTATATATATTTTTAACATGATGAAAATTACATATTATTATATAATATATACCTTATTACTTTATATTACATGGGGGATATTATAATGTCAATTGTGTCAAAGGTGGACTACTATCATCCAAAGTGATGTGATTCAATTTTCACGAGTGCATTAGATGGAAGTTATGAAATAGATATTTAAAAAATATATTTAATATATATATTTTAATTATTATATTAATGATATATTTCTAATTCTAAAAATATAATATATCATTTTATTTGTTAGCATTCGTCATGAAGAAAAATGATAACATCGTTCATGCGTACGTGTGGACAATCGCCTCTATGAAGGGATGTGAATCAGTTTTCATCACAAATTCACATTGATGATAAATATATATAATATAATATTTAAATAAATAATATTATATTATTACATAATGATAATATTTATAAATAATAATACTTACCTTGTTTTAATAAAAATCCTAAAAATGGAAATGTTACTCATTCGTACCTACTACCTACCATCTCAATGATCATAATGTAGTTAATTATTTGTAACAATAATTCACTATTTTTTTAAAGGTATAATTGATATAGGAATATGATAAATAATCCATTATTATTTTTATATATATGATTAAATAATGACCTATTTGACTACAATATACCTTCTAAAGTCATTTTTAGGTATAATCCAAACACTGTTTAAACATCCAAACTTAATATAAATTATTAAGAAATTTCGTATGGAATGAAATTTGATAATGTAAAATTAAAAAAATTAAAAAAAAATTATTATGAATTTAAAAAATTCATATATGTTTAATTATTCAGGATGATAACGAACACATGAAATAAGTGGGAATTATGGTAAGTGACCCTTTTTACATAAAATGAATTTTAAACAATTTTAACAGATTTATATGTTATTTTTTCTTCTATATTCGTAAAAAATTCAAGAATATTTATTATTTATATATATATAGATATGATAAAGGTTTTATATGACTATATTTTAATTTATTTAAAATATTTTTAAAAAATAAGTAATATTTTTATAGTTCTAAATATAGCACATTATTTAAAAAATTATTCTTTTAAAATTTATTTAGAACATATTTTTCATAGGGTTCAATATTTTTAAAATAATTTTATAATGGTTATATATAAAAATTACTTACCTATAATGAATATTTTGTATCATTTATCTTTATTACAAGGGTTTACCAGATGAATCTCTTTTTTCTATTTTATGTGAAACTTATGGGAAATAAGTAAAAAAGAAATGTCCTATTTAAACCTATTAAATGAGAAAAACAATTCACCACCATAATAGTTTTGTATTGTTTGGATTAATTTATAATATCGTAATAACCCGAGATTTTATAAGATATATTCGTTTTAATTTCTTTCACATCTTCTGTTGTACACTACACCAAGATTATCTTGCGCTATACGCAACACCGTATTAGCTTGCAGTATACGCAACACTATTCTTAGATTGTGTTACACACAATTTCAAGTTCGTTGGATAATAGTCATTCTACGCAACATTGATTATATATATATATATTCAATTTATAAATGAAAAAAATGGTTGGATTCTGTTATAACGAAATAACAAAGGAGTCTTGCACTATACAAAACCCTGACTTTGTTTTCATTACACGCAATCGCGGCCTTCTTCGATAGCGTGTGTTATACGCAATACCGGGTTTTACTAAACAGTGATATCTTATTAAAATATTATTATGAACTAGCCGTTATGAATATTATTAACTATATTTTGAAATTTATAACATTATTATTCATCTTACACATTTTTTAGAACACAGTATAAGAACAAGAGAAATATTTCGGGTAAAATAAGTATTTTTCCAAAAATGCAGTTTTGCCGCCTTTTGACGGCGAACCCACTTTAAATCTAGTTTTTGAGATGCTTATAAGTTCAATTTTACAAAATAAAATTATTCTTTGGAATCATGATATAAAATTTTACCTTGGATAAAATTTTCATATTATTCTGATAACTTTCATATTTTAATAAATAGTAAAAACACGCTATATTTTAATTAAAAACATCTTTTTTCATCATAATAACTTATGTGATTAAATTATAATATTGAATGGTTTTATGGAATAGATATAATATATTTTTACCATTTAATATAATGTATGTCATTATCATTGATTTTACCTTGAATTCGTAGGTTTAATCAATTCAATCTTTTGCAATGTTTTAAAGAAAAACCCGTTTTCTTTCGACAACGAGATTAATTTTAGTTTAATTTCTGAAACTTTTTGTATTGAATTTGGAAAAATGGATTCCATATTTGGAATCAGTGGGTCCAAATTATGTTAATAGGCTACTTTTTATTTTTGGGAATTATGAATAGTAACTACGGTAAATTTTATTTACCGTAGTTAAAGGTAAATCGGGTAACTAAGGGTAAATATAATATTATAAAATTAACCTAACACATGCCAAAATTCTATTGTATGATTAAAAGTTGACCCATATCACCTAAGGGTCAGATTAGATTCATTTTATGGACTTTTAACCATGAAAATAATTTAATTATTATTAAAAGCAAAGAAAGTGACAACATGTCACTCTCTTAAATCTTATAAGTATAATAATTTTAATTTAGTGAATAAACATAATAAAACATCGAATATTAATAGTATCCATAAATATAATAAAATTATGTACATCATGATAATTTATTGAGAATTTTTAGGGATTAAATTATTGTCATTAATGGTGATACATTAATGATGCAGAAATTATTTATTAAGTAAAAAATCAGTAATATAGTTTTTATTGAAATAATAATACCCATTAAAAAGCCCACAAAGCTGACCAAAACTTATTGGTAGTGTATATATACACCTTAAAAATCCAAAGACCTAATATATAACCGTTTGGAGCTTTATAAATGTGATTATGACATTTATAATATTTTATTTTAAATGATGCCAAAGTTGTCACCTTCATAATTTAAGAAATATAACAATTTACCTATTGTGATTTTAAGATGATAAATTCAAGTAAAATTATTATTGTGAAATATAATAGATTTATCTTCATCATAGGATTTTATTTTTAATTTTTATGCTACAAGTAAGTATATTAAATAATTATTCAAAAATGTTGGAGTAATTATATTATAAACCAAATAAATGGTTTTAAAAATAATAAAATAAATATTATATGAACTACTTAATGTGATCCAATAATTTTATAGATATATATGACCTTTTATGAATCTATTAATTCGTATATTTGGAACATATCTTCTGTATATATTTTATTTAAATTCAAATAAATGAATGGTGTCAAAATTGACACTATTGTTATTTTATAAAAATAACATATTATAAAATTATTTAAAGATCACAAAAATATTTAAAAATTATAAATTTAAATTTATATGGTCTATAATGTTATAAAGTAACCAATTATGGAAAATTCAAAATAAATAAGTAATTATTTGTTATAATTTAAAATTTAGAATTTTATTAACACAAATATACTTAAATAGATTAAATAAGGATAAATAAAAATGATGAGGTTTAAAATAAGCTCCAAACAAGTCTAAATTTGATTGGTTGATGAGATTACAACCCTATATCATCTAAACTTAGAATATGAGTCATTTTTGGAGGTTTTTATGTGGGGTTAGATTTATTATAAATTAATATTTTTAAGAATTCCAAAGGTTCCCCTCTCCTCCCTTATAAAAGGGCACCTCCTCCCTCTCTTACTCGCACCAATTTGAGCCTTCATGATCGTCCAACCCCTGCCCATTTCACTTCTACACTTCCATAGAAACATCCTAGAGGTTCTGGTCTTCTTCAAAGACCAATCGTAGTGCCCTAAGAGGAGGTTTCAAAAAGGCGTGTCGAAAGAAGAGGTAATATCCATTACCGATTCTTTCAACATTATTTCTTCTTATAGTTCTTCTTATTTAGTTGTTTAATTATGAAGTAATAACATCAGTATCACTCATATACTGATATGTTATTATAAGTATGAAACAACCCTATTTCACCATCTATCTATCCTACAGAAAATGAAATCACCGCGTGTGAGTACGTACGTAATACCGTCTCCACGCCGTGGTGTAATCTATTTTCCACCATCACCTTTCTTGGATGGGTATAATGGTTTAAATAATGACTATATATGATTATTGTAAATTGATATTGATTTTGAAATAGTATACATACACTCCAATACAATTCCACGATCACGGGAATAATATCATCGCTCGTGCGTACGTACGGACTACCGTCTCCACGAACACGATGAGATTAATTTTCCATGATTAACCATTCAAGAATGATTATAAAGTATATATAATGAATAATAATGAAATATATGGCATAATAATGCTACTGGATTTATGTATATATAAATTTATTTCAGCTATTTAATTTCATTCAACTCAATAAGGAAACAAAAACAATGTTCATGCGTACGTACAGCCTACCGTCTCCATGAACGGTGTATTTCATTCCATTTATCGATCTATTATATATATGTATATTCTGAATATATATTATATATAAATCAAGCTTTATATTCTTTAATTAAGTAATCATGATCTAAGTAATCATATGAATAATTACAAGTCAAAACACGGACGAAAAATAAAACGATTTTACCCAAAACACTCTTTAACATGGAATTTACAAAAGAACGGGTAATATAAAGTCATATGTAAACAATGAATATGATTCTGTAATAAGTCAATGAAATTATTTAAATCATTATACAGGAGGTTCAGATACATACGAAGCATATTGGACAAAAGGTAAGGGATAATTATTCAAATCTCATTTTTATCCGAGATTGTTTATATGTAAGTATTTACTGGGGTTATATTTATCATCCATGTACAAGTTTTATAAAAATGTTTTCATTTATGTTTAAAGTTTTTTTTACCCATTTTTTACTTTTACTACATGGTATGTAAGGAATCTTTCTTTTGTTTATGTTACGAGGTACTTTTTTGACTTTTCTGGAAAAAGTACGAGAAGAATGTTTTTTTAACTTATACGGAACGAACGGGGTTTTTCGGTTTTATAAAGCCTTATTTTCATGAAGATTCCTCCAAATGATTTCATTACTATTTTTAAAAAAATCTTTTTCTTCTAAAATTGCATGATGTTTTGTGAAAAGAAATTGATTTTTAAGAAGAAATGATATTTTCCTCAAGAATTCATTACATGTGTTTTATCAAAACCATTTTCCATTTAAGATGACATTATTTCATATGTGTATGTCTCAAGTATAAAGTCTCTATGATTTACATGGTTTCACTTTTCTTATTATTAAATGATATCCATTTCTTTTATATGGATTATGTGATGATGGGGTGATATTTATGAAACCCATTTTATTAGTTGGGTTATTATGAATGATGTATGTTTATTTTGTTTCAAAAGTAAAAATGATTTCATTATGAGATGGGTGGGACCTATATATACCTCCAATGCATTGGGTAATGATTTATATCTCATGAGATAGACATGGCTGGAACGGTAAGTTAATCCGGTTCAGTATTACAGGACTGGAACGAGGAGTGAACTCGATTCAGAAAGGGACTTTGTCCACTAAGATGGTCTTGGCAACAATGCCTTGGATACTATGGAAATCATTACATGTGCTTAATGGATTCCACAATTACATGTTTTATTCCCATGTTATTTTATCATGATTTATGTTCCATTATGATCTATTCCTTATGTACTTCCATGGTTTATGTCGTTGATCAAGATTTTTAATATTCATGTTTTTTTAAGTTCAAATGTATATGGTATGTTTTATTTTATCCATGCTTACCCTTATTGAGCATTTGAGCTCACCCTTTTTATGTTTCATTTTCCCCCATTATTAAAAGAAAGCTTTTTGGTAAGAAAACAAAAGGGGAAGATCTTTATGGGAGATGTTGAAGATCTTTCACCATGATTAGAAGATTATATTACGAGTTTCCAAAGACACTAAACTATTACGATCCTTGTGTGTCTGTTTTTGTTATATATTAAGTATTCCGCAAAAGTAATGTAATTTCCATGTATGTCAAGCTTCGGGTCTCTACAGTTGGTATCAGAGGAAAGGTTTAGTCAACCTTTGGAAACTAGGATGTGAAAACGTAAGTGAGATCCTTAAAGATATTTCTAAGGTATGTCTAGGTATATCCCTAAGGATAAGTATACATATAGGATATAGTCCTACAACTAAGGTAACGATCTTAGAATTTTACCTAAGATGTTAGATATTGAGGGTAATCCCCCGTTACTATGTCATTTTCCCGAGCATTATTTTTTCCTCTCACTGAATTCTTTTTGTGTTTTAGTAAATGGAGGGAACCAGAAGGAATTCGGTTAACATTGAATCCAATGGACAAATTGGTGACTATGAGCAACAAAATTGTGTAATGCCTAGAGAGAAAGATATTGTGATTATGTCGAATCAGTCATCGTGATACATGATTAACAAGGTGAAATTTAGTGGTATTCCTAATTCATCAAATAAGAGGAAGATAGACTTTTATGCATGTTTGCATGTTGAGGAGAATAAATAAAGGAGGATTGATATTTCTAAAGAAGAGAAGAATAACCTTGAGGAATACCTCAAATGGAGGGACTGATGTTATCTGTGTGGAGAAAAGGGTCATAGAGTGACAGACTCTTAAGGAGTTCAATGTCTTATTTGTGGAGAACATGGGGATTACCCAACTCAATGCCATGACCTAAACAGTTACTTCTAAATCAAGTAAGGACTTATTCCAGGACAATCATTTAAGAGGATGGAATGATGTTTTTATGTATTGTTATTCAAGAATAATGTTGTTGAGGTACTTTTATGGTGTATTAGAATATTTTTGTATTAGTCTATTGTGGTTTTCAATAATTTTATGGTACCGGTAACCATGAAAAGTGATTCAAATTTTTTGGAAAACAGATGATATGCACATAATGAAGGGATAAGAAGATAATGAGATGTTTGATTGTATTCATGAGCTCATGATTGATATAAGGACTAAGTGATATCATGGTTTGAGTATATGGATTTTTGAGGATTTTGGTATATGAAAAGAGTTCACTTTTAACAGCACTCATGTTTTCACTATGATTCAATGGGTATTCATTTTTTTCAAGAGAATACACGATTAAGGCCTTCAAATGTTTGTTATGTGACCAACAAGACATATCTCATGATATATGGGGATCAATGATGGTATTAACATGCTAGTTGTATGAACTCTTTGGTAATCGTTTTCACTATAATATGAGATTGGACAACAGTATTTTGGATAAGCCTAAAGATTGGAATGGATTATGTTGGACATAAGTTGGTATTGTTTAAGGATATAAGTTTCTTCGATATTATTTATGGGATGTTATATTAATGTAGTTTTAGAAAAAGGACAACGTGTAGGATGGGCGACAGCCCATCGCGTCGGACAAGGTTGTGGGAATCGAACCCACAACCAAAGTGCGACTGGCCTTTATCACATACCATTGGCCTACAAGAAGTCCTTGGTTAGTAGAAACTAGTTTTTTTTATTAAGCGGTATGATATATGAAGTATAAGTTCATTTTTGGAACTATATATGATTAATCTCACAATAATATGGACTTATAGATTTTGCTAACATTTTGTTTGAAACAGATGGAATGACCCATCATTCTATCACATGATTTGCTAACACTTCACAAATAACAAATTCAACTTCATTTCTTTAAGAGATGAAGTAGAAATTTTTCAAGGCACGAACAACGTTGACATTGTACAAAAATCAAGTAAGTATTTCTTTTGATTCAAAAATTCTTCAACATTAGAGAAATGATCCTGAAAACCAAAAATGTTGTCCTAGTGCTCTTATATCCGATGAATTAGATGGTACCTTAGATCATCGCAAATCTATGGCTTTGTGATTGTTGGCTATTTCATATCCATGATCTCTACCACTCTCCATTAGAACATCATGGTTAGATTTCTCTTCCATATCCATATTTTCAATTATGTTCTCCTACATGGAAACCCAGTGATGAGTTAATTTGGGTAACCATTAAATTTCATACTTTAGTTTTTAAAGTTAAGTTTTGATATTCCTTTTTACGATGTGGGTTTCAATTAAAGAAACTTTCAAGTAGAAAACCATTTATAACCCCGACGAATTTCGAGGGAAAAATTCATTTTAAGGGGGGTAGAATGTAATAACATGAGATTTTATAAGATATATTCTTTTTAATTTCATTCATTTTTTCGGTTTTACGCTACACCAATATAATCTTGCGTTATACGTAACACCGTATTAGCTTGCAGTATACGTAACACTATTCTTAGATTGTGTTACACACAATTTCAAGTTCATTGGATAATAGTCATTCTACCCAATATTGAGTATATATATATATTCAATATATAAATGAAAAAAATGGTTGGATTCTATTATAACGAAACCACAAAGGAGTCTTGCACTATACGCAACCCTGACATGGTTTTCATTACACGCAATCGCGACCTTCTTCGATAGCGTGTGTTGTACACAATACCAGGTTTTACTAAACAACGATAACTTTTTATAATATTATTATGAACTAGCCGCTATGAATATTAAGAACTATATTTTGAATTTTATAACATTATTATTCATCTTACACATTTTCTAGAACATGGTATAAGAACAAAATAATTTTTTCAGGTAAAATAAGTATTTTTCAAAAAAATGATGTTTTACCGCCTTTTGATAGTGCACCCACTTTAAATCTAGATTTTTACATGTTTATAATTTCAATTTTACAAAATAAAATTATTCTTTGGGATCAGGATATAAAATTTTACCTTGGATAAAATTTTCATATTATTCTGATAACTTTCATATTTTAATGAATAGTAAAAACACGCTATATTTTAATTAAAAACATATTTTTTCATCGTAATAACTTATGTGATTAAATTATAATATTGAATGGTTTTAAAGAATAAATATATTATATTTTTCACATTCAATATAATGTATGTCATTAGCATTGATTTTACCTTGAATTTGTAGGTTAAATCAATTCAATCTTTTGCAATGTTTTAAAGAAAAACCCGTTTTCTTTCGACAACGAGATTAATTTTAATTTAATTTCTGCAACTTTTTTGTATTGAATTTGGAAAAATGGATTCCATATTTGGAATCAGTGGGTCAAAATTATTTTAATAAGCTACCTTTTATTTTTGGGAATTATGAATAGTAACAACGGTAAATTTTATTTACCATAGTTAAAGGTAAATCAGGTAACTAAGGGTAAATATAATATTATAAAATTACCCTAACACATGCCAAAATTCTATTGGATGGATAAAAGTAGAACAATATCACCTAAGGGTCAGATTAGATTCATTTTATGGACTTTTGACCAAGAAAATAATTTAATTATTATTAAAACCAAAGAAAGTGAAAACATGTCACTCTCTTAAATCTTATAAGTATAATAATTTTTATTTATTGATAAACATCATAAAACATTGAATATGAATAGTCTCCAGAAATATAATAAAATTATCTACATTATGATAATTTATTTTCAATTTTTAGGGACTACATAATTGTCATTAATGGTGATACATTAATGATGGAGAAATTATTTATTAAGTAAAAAATCAGTAATATATTTTTTATTGAAACAATAATACCCATTAAAAGGCCCAAAAACCTGACCAAAACTTATTGGTAGTGTATATATACACCTTAATAATCCAATGACCTAATATATAACCGTTTGGAGACTTATAAAAGTTATTATGACACTTATATTATTTTATTTTAAATGATGCCAAAGTTGTCACCTTCATAATTTAATAAATATAACAATTTAAGTATTGCGATTTTAAGATGATAAATTCGAGTAAAAGTATTATTGTGAAAGATAATAGATTTATATTCATCATAGGATTTTATTTTTAATTTTTATGCAACAAATAAGTATATTAAATAATTATACAAAAATGTTGTAGTAATTATTTTATAAACCAAATAAATAGTTTTAAAAATAATAAAATAAATATTATATGAACTATTTAATGTGATCCACTAATTTTATAGACACATATGACCTTTTATAAATATATTAAATCTTTTATTTTGAACATATCTTTTGTATATATTTTATTTAAATTCAAATAAAGGAATAGTGTCAAAATTGACACTATTGTTATTTTATAAAAATAACATATTATAAAATTGTTTAAAAATCACAAAAATATATATAAATTATAAATTTAAATTTATACAGTCTATAATGTTATAAAGTAACCAACTATGGAAAATTCACAATAAATAAGTAATTATTTTTTATAATTTAAAATTTAGAATTTTATTACCACAAATAAACTTAAATAGATTAAATAAGGATAAATCAAAATGATAAGGATTAAAATAAGTTCCAAACATGTCTAAATTTGATTTTTTGATGAGATTAAAACCCTATATCATATAATCTTCAAATAGGAGTCATTTTTTAGTGGGGATAGATTTATTATAAATTAATATTTTTAAGAATTCCAAAGGTGACCCTCTCCTCCCTTATAAAAGGGCACCTCCTCCCTCTCTTCCTCACACCACTTTGAGCCTTCAAGCTCGTCAAAACCCTACCAATTTCACTTCTAAAATTCCCTAGAAACATCTTAGAGGTTCTGGTATTCTTCAAAGACCAATCTTAGTTCCCTAAGAGGAGGTTTCAAAAATGCGTGTCGAAAGAAGAGGTAATATCCATTACCGATTCTTTCAAATTTATTTCTTCTTCTACTTATTCTTATTTAGTTGTTTCATTATGAAGTAATAACATCAGAATAACTCATATAATTATATTTTATTATATGTATAAAACAACCCTATTTCACCATCTATCCATCCTACGGAAAACGAAATCAACGCGCGTACGTACGTACGGAATACCGTCTCCACACCGTGGTGTAATATATTTTCCACCATCACCTCAATTGGATGGGTATAATGGTGTAAATAATTACTATATATGATTATTGTAAAGTGATATTGATTTTTAAATAGTATAAATACACTTCAATACAATTCCACAATCACGGGAATAATATCATCGCTCGTGCGTACGTATGGACTACCGTCTCCACGAACGTGATGAGATTCATTTTCCATGATTAACCATTTAAGAATGATTATAAAGTATATATAATGAATAATATTGAAATATATGGCATAATAATGCTACTGGATTTATGTATATATATATTTATGTCATCTATTTAATTTCATTCAACTCAATAAGGAAACAAAAACAGTGTTAATGCGTACGTACGGCCTACCGTCTCCATGAACGGTGTATTTCTTTCCATTTATCGATCTATTATATATATGTATATTCTGAATATATATTATATATAAATCATGTTTTATATAATGTAATTAAGTAATCATGTTCTAAGTAATCATATGAATAATTACCAATCAAAACACGGACAACAAATAAAACGATTTTACCCAAAACATTCTTTAACATGGAATTTACAAAAGAACGGGTAATATAAAGTCATAAGTAAAAAATGAATATGATTCTGTAATAAGTCAACGACATTATTTAAATCATTATATAAAAGGTTTGAATACATACGAAGCATATCATACATAAGGTAAGGGATAATTATTCAATTCTCATTTTTATCCGAGATTGCTTATACGTAAGTATTTACTGGGGTTATATTTATCATCCACGTGCAAGTTTTATAAAAATGTTTTCATGTATGTTTAAAGTTATTTTTACCCATTTTTGAATTTTACTACATGGTATGTAAGGAATATTTCATTTGTTTATGTTACGAGGTACTTTTTTGACTTTTCTGGCAAAAGTACGAGAAGAGCGTTTTTTTTAACTTATACGGCACGAATGGGTTTTTAAGGTTTTATAAAGCCTTATTTTCATGAAGCTTCCTCCAAAATATTTCATTACTATTTTCAAAAAATCTTTTTCTTTTAAAATTGCATGATGTTTTGTGAAAAGAAATTGATTTTGAAGAACAAAGGATATTTTTCTCAAGAATTCATTTCAAGTGTTTTATCAAAACCATTTTCCATCTAAGATGACATTATTTCATATGTGTATGTTTCAAGTATAAAGTCTCTATGATTTACATGGTTTCACTTTTCATATTATGAAATGATATCCATTTCTTTTATATAGATTATGTGACGATGGGGTGATGTTTATGAAACCCATTTTATTCGTTGGGTTATTATGAATGATGTATGTTTGTTTTGTGGCACAAGTAAGAATGATTTCATTATGAGATGGGTGGGACCTATATCTCCCTCCAATGCATTGGGTAAAGATTTATATCTCATGAGATTGACATGGCTGGAATGGTATGTTAATCCTGTTCAGTATTACAGGACTGGAATGAGGAGTGAACTCGATTCAGAAAGGGACTTTGTCCACTAGGATGGTCTTGGCAGCAATGCCTTGGCTACTATAGAAATCATTACATGTGATTAATGGATGCCACAATTACATGTTTTATTCCCATGCTATTTTATCATGATTTATGTTCCATTATGATCTATTCCTTATGTACTTCCATGTTTTATGTCGTTGCTCATGATTTTTAATGTTCATGTTTTTTTTATGTTCAAATGTATTTGGTATGTTTTATTTTATCCATGCTTACCCTTAATAAGAATTTGAGCTCACCATTTTTATGTTTTATTTTCCCCCAGGATTAAAAGAAAGGTTTTAGGTAAGAAAACAAAAGGGGAAGATCTTTATGGGAGATGTTGAAGATCTTTCACCATGATTAGAAGATTATATTCAGAGTTTCCAAAGACAATAAACTATTATGATCCTTGTGTGTCTGTTTTTGTTATGTATTATGTATTCAGCAAAAGTAATGTAATTTCCATGTATGTCAAGATTCAGGTCTCTACAAATATTTTATATTATATCAATGGAAATCCTGTATTATCATTTTTCATTGCTTGTTTATTTGAAAATAATTTTTTTAAAGAAATCATATTTTAAAATCATAAAGTGTTTTTCATACAAGTTTGAAATAAATTTTTTAAAAATTTATGATTAAAAGCTTCAATATTAAAATATTTTATTCATAATATGATCCTTAAACATTTTTTTAATGGTTTGAGCCATATTATTTCTTATGGGTGATCCTAATAAAGCTCATGGAATGGGTGCTCCTATATGAAGCTCCAATCCATTGTATAATGGTTTTTTCTAGAGAGTTATAGTGGAATTTGTCTATATTGTTTTTCAAATTTTAATTGGTTACTCTATGGTCTCTATAAGGGCTATATGTTGATGATGTCTAATTGAACAAACAAATTTATATAATTTATAGTAAATTTTAATGGATATATTTTGATTTAAAATTGTATCATAATGTATATTTTATAATAAAACAGATTCACCTTTTGGGTATGTAATGTAATATTTTAGGAAATGGTTTTTCATGTGTCTTATTTTTTTTAAATAATAAGGTATTTTAAATTTTTATCCCCCTTAAAATTAATTTTCTCTCTCACCCCATGTTTTAAAATGTATTCGATAGGGTTTAATAATTTCTAAGAACAAATAAAAAGACATGTTTATAGTTTTTAAGATTTTTCAGGATAATAAAATATGATTTTTTTTATATATTTTACATATTTAAGTAATGAATATTGATTAGAAGTGTTCAATTTATGAAATATTGTGTTTAATGTATGAATTATAACATAAATCTATAATAATATATACTAGAAAAGAACCATAAAATGAATGAATTATATCGAATGAAAAAACTAAAGATCTTATAACATTTAAGGATAGATCTGTAAAAAGGTATATGTTATATTGAGAAATATATTTGGAATGAAGCTTGTGGGGCATGTAATCATCCCATTGTGTAAATTGTAACTCCCTCTCAAATACACTAGATCAGTTTAATTCAGAGGAAGAGAAATTGGGGTCAAAACACCCAAAATAAGATATTATTCAATTTTGTAACTGTAACACCCCAAGCTTCTACGGTACGCTTCTCTTTGAATAATGTGATAGCGTATGTTGTACGCAACACCGAGTTCTATCACACCATAACCAATCAGACTAGCCGTTATGAATAGTAATACCTACTTTTTGAAATTATATATATTTTATATTTTAAAATGGACTTCATTTCTGGATTTGGAATATCGAATTTATCCTAATGTGAAATTTTGGTACATTTTGGATAACTTTCATATTTTGATGAATAGTGAAAATTACTAAATTTTAATTAAAACAAACTTTTTTAAACAAAATAATTAATATTGATAAATTATGAATTTGAGTGGTTTTAAAGTATATTTATAATATATTTTTAACATTTAATATAATGTTGGTCATTGGACATAATTTTACAATTAAACCGAACATAAACAAGTGTCAATCTTTTGATAGTTATTATCTCTTAAAAACACGCTTTTTGTTTTGACAGTGGGAATTAATTTTAAATTAATTTCTTCCACTTTTGTGTTTTGAATTTAGAAAAATGGATTCCATATTTTGAATCAGGATTTACAATTTGTATAAACAGGTAACTTTTATTTTTAGACATTTTGAATAATTACTGCGGTAAATATTTTATTTACCATGGTTAAGGGTAAATCCGGTAAATAAGGGTTAAAAAAATAATATTATAATCATACTAAATTACCCTAAAACGTGTCCTACCCTTATTGTTTGATACATGTTCGACCATAGGCATCTTTGGGTCGATGTTGGGACCCCATGGTGCTACTTGTAGGTGATAGGGATACTTTTTTTTAATTAAGTTAAAATGAATACAAAAATGACACAAACATATATCTTTTAGCAAAACAATTTTTACATACGGTTATATATGTTGGATATTAGATTATAAATATTCATTTGAAATATAAAAATATTTCCTACATAATGATATTTTATTTATAATTTTTAGACATTAAATAATTTAATTTATTTATGACACAATGATGATGAATTAATTACTTTAATAGTGAAAAATTAAAATAATTGATATTATAAATACCCTAATAAATATAATATGAAACTTTTAATGAATTAAAATAATTTTCTAGGATAATATGATATATTAGGATTGATTTAATTGACTTTGTTCGATGTAATCAATCTGTTATGAGTTTCACAAAAATCAACTATTGAATTGTGTCAAAATTGACATAAAAGAGTTCTTAAAACAAATATTATTTTATTAATTAATATTAAATTCCTAAAAATATATGGTTCGTCCAAGAGACTTATATCATGATAGGTTCATCATTAATGGACCATTTGGGGGTCTCTTGGATGTATATAGTCAGTTTATTAACCATATAATATAAAAATACAAAGAGACATTGTAAAAGTGAAACTAATTAACTAAGAGTTAATACTTAAAGATAAGGTTATTATAATGACCCAAAACTGTCTAAATTATATTGGTTGAGTTTTATTCGATCCATACCCACCATAAATGTTAAATAATAAACTTTGGATCCATTATAAACCGAATATGAATTTATTATAAATTAATATTTCTAGCTTTTCCAAAGGTGCTCCTCACCCCTCTTATAAAAGGGAACTCCTCCTTCTCATTTCTTCACACCTTCAAAGCCTTTTGGTTCGGCCAAAATCTGCCCAAATACTCTCCCAAATTCCCTCACTACAATTTAGAGGCCTTATTTTGATTAGAAATCCAACCTAAGGAGCCCTTTTGATCAAATCAAAAGGAAGAACCCGAAGAAGAGGTAATGATTTCACCACCCTTTTCCAAGTTCATTTCTTCTTCCACTTCTTCTTCCTTTGTTGTTACCATTCTAAAATAATAACTCCAGTATCATATATATACTGTGATGTTATTATAAATATGGTACAACCATATTCAGTATTCTATCCACCCTTTGAATAACATGTCACCATACGTGCGTACGTACGGCTTACCGTCTCCACGTTGTGGTGTAATTGTTATTCAATATATTATTATTTGGATGGGTATAATAATGATGTGTAACTCATGTAAATAATAAATATAACATGTTAACGATTCTGTATATATGATATACCATCCATTTATATATTATTTTAATATCAAAAGAATGATATTATCGCTCGTGCGTACGTACGGACTACCCTCTCCACGAACGCGATGAGATTCATTCTCCATCATAACCATTAAAGTATAATTATCATTTGATGATTTAAAAATGATGTTTAAGGACTTGATATCATTCTGGATATGAATAATATACAACCTATCCTTTACAAACATGTCTTACGTAACAAAACATATAAAAGACAAGTAAGTTAACACCCGAAACAATGATAATACTAAGATATTATTATCAAATCAATATTAAAAGATCATATATGATATCATATATATTGTATATGATTCTTGTATAATTTAATAACAATTATTTCACCATTATACAGGAGGCTAACCTACCCCATCCAAGGAAAAGTACAAGGTAAGGGTTATTTCACAATCTCTTCATTATCCGAGGTTGTTTATACGTAATAATCTACTGGGATCTCTTTATCATCCACATCCATGTTTCTTCAAAATGTATTTCAAAACATTTTTATTATTTACAAGAATATGGGTTAAAGTCATTTATACCCTTGTTTGACTTTTTATAAGAGGAATCTTTCCGTCGTTTTCAAAACAAGGTCATTTTTAACCTTTTCGACAGAATTAAGGTAAGAATGTTTTTTTAACTTATACGGCGGGTGCGGTTATTTTCCACCGTTATAAAATCTTCAAATATTTCCTTACAAGATTATAAGAATATTTTCAAGAAATTTTTTTATTTTATATGTCTTCTAAATGATTTCAAAAATAGAAAGAGATATTTCTCTAAAAAGTGTTTTGATTTCATCTATGTCAACATCCTTTGATGGATTTTACGCTTATTTAAAGTTGATTTATTATACAAAACTTCTATATTGTATTGAAGGTTTTGTGATATGTTTGACTGTGGATGAGATATTTTTATACCATTCATAGTTTATGGTGAAATTATTGACATTTCGTATGCTAGTTTTAATACGAATGTTTATGTTATGTTTAAACCTTTTCATATGGGAATGCATTGGACATAATATGTGACGGGTGGAGCCTGCTATAGCTCCTCGATGCATGGGTAGGTCTCATGAGACAAACTAGTGTCTTGGCACAAGGCCTTGACAAAATCTTATTTGTAGTCTTGGCACGAGGCCTTGGCTATGTGGTTATGATAGTCTGACATTATGAATTCCAACATTATGAAAGTGGTTATTGATTTTTCATGTGATTATTCGATTAGTAGAATATCCATGTGAATAAGTAAATGACATTATTTCATTTTATTTATGCCATACCATGTTGAAAGTTCAAGTTTGAAAGGCTTTTATTTTAGTTATACATTGCCTTAAATGTTTATTCTTATTTATGAATGTTTTCGCTATATTGTTATCCTTACTGGGCATTTGAGATCACCCCTTTTCTATGTTTTATTTTTCCCAGGAAGTGAAGAAGTAAATTATGAATGACCTGCAGGGATATTATGAGGGGATATGAGTGTGGATTATGGAGACATTATGTTGTTGTAGTAGTTTTTCATTTTATGATGTAATGTAAAACTTATGAATATATCTAGTGTTTCCAAGGCTACTAAACTAATCGGTCTTTCAAGATTTTTTCTTTCTTGTGATCATGCCAATGTTATGTAATAATGCACCGACTCTGGGTAACTAGGGTCGGGGCGTTACAGTTGGTATCAAAGGAAGTTTAGTACAAACATTGGAAGCTAGATTTAGATAAACTCTGATTAGAGCACATAGACCTAAGATGAACTTTGAGGATTAGTATATAAGAACTTCCTATAATTTTGTTATTGTAGAGATTTTGTGAGTTTTCCGAGCAATACATCCCTGTCCGGATACGATCAGGTAGAGGCGGCTCTGGCACAAATGTACCTAGGGGTAAAACCCAAAAACACCGCTTTGAGCTAGACTCGAACGGGAACTGGTGCACGACAACGGGCCTTGCTGCACTCTTGGTTACGACACTCCTGGGGGATATGCTTAGGATAACTCTCATTTTCTTTACAAATCATTATGAAGGGTTTATGAGTATATACTTTCTCAAAGAAAACATTTTTATGATTATGGATAATATCCATAAATAGTTCAATTTATGTTAAGTGTTTTATGATTATGGGATTATGTATTTTGATTCATAAACTGATCTAGTTTATGACATTGTTTAGAAATGGCGCCTAGTGGAAGAAATGGAAATCGTATCAATGCACGCACTCCATGTAGGGATTTCCCTCCTGCTCAAGATAATTATAGTGGGGCTGGTGATGCAATTGGTGCCGATCAGCTAATCACCGTACTGGGACAACTTACTCAGGTTATGAATAATAACCTTACCCGTATGGAGCATCCTGATCCACAGCGTGGAGGATAAATGTTAGATCGATTCATGAGGCAACAACCACCAACGTTCAATGGGAGTACAAATCCATTAGTAGTTGAGAAATGGATAAATTCCCTAGAGAAAACGTTTCAGGCTTTGGGGAGCAGTGAAAGGGAAAAAGTTATCATGGCAGTTTACCGCCTCACTGGAGATGCTGATCAATGGTGGTAATTAATTCAAAATAAGAAGGAAGATAATGAAGTATCAAATATGGAATAGAGGGAGTTCAAAGATCTAATTTTAGAAAAATACTTTCCTCGCGACCATCGAGCATATATGGTAAGGCAATTTCTGAGTCTGAGACAAAAGGAGGATGAGAATGTCACAAAGTATGAGGCTAACTTTACAAGGTTAGCAAGGTATGCTGGAGATTATATACGTAACCCAAGAAGTAAGATTGATCATTTCTTTGATGGGTTAAAACCATTTCTCCGTCGAGAATTAGTCTCACAATCCTTTTCATCGTACGAATACATTGTCTCATGTGCTATCAAGACCGAAAAGGAATTCTCTAAGTCTTATGACTTTAAAGCAAAGCAAGAGAAGAAGAGACCTGGTGATCAGTCTTGGAATGGAAATAAGGGGAAGAAGGGAAAGGTTGAATATCTATCTTGTGGTAAATGCGGGAAGAAACATCCTGGTACTTGCTTGAAGGGAATGAGAGTCTATTAAAAGTGTGGTGAAAAAGGCCACCAAGCTCGTGATTGCAAGGGGAAGAAGGAAGATACCAACGTTCAGTGCTACAATTGCAGGGAGATGGGGCATTATGAAAATGAATGTCCTAAGCGTTAGGAGAAATTATCTCAGAAAAGGCCAAGGGATCAAGGCTAGGCTTATGCTATCACTACTGCTGAGGTAGAAGCTCTGAAAGACGTGGTGGCAGGTAATTTAATGGTTTCCTCAAGTTTAGAAAATGCATTGTTTGATTCTGGATCGTCGCATTGTTTCATATCTTCCCAATTTTCTAATAAAATTAGATATTTCCAATTTGATTTAATAAGGGAGTTTTCAGTTAAAACTCCTAATGGAAGTATCATTGCAACAATGTTTTGTGAATCAGTCCCCATTAGAGCACATAAATGTTCTTTATCTGCTGATCTCATCGTCATACGTATGATTGAGTTTGATATAATCCTCGGTATGGACTAGCTTTCAGACTATGATGCGAAGATTTATTGTAAGAAGAAATAGGTTACGATTCTTGATGATAATGATAAGGAACACCTTATCTTTAGAGCAGAATCGTCACCACCTAATTCTTATTTAGATCCACCCTCAATAGCTCAACTAAATTCAATTATTGGGGAGGAAGATAATGAAATAACTGTGGGTGAGGAAAGGAATGTTCAAGTAGAGGATGTACCTGTTTTGAAAGAATTTGTAGATGTATTTCCGGAAGATTTACCTGGACATCCTCCAGAATGAGAAGTTGAGTTTTCCATTGATTTGATTCCTGGATCAAGGCCTATATCGAAGACCCCTTATAGAATGGACACTGTAGAATTAGTCGAACTAAAGAAACAACTAGAGGAATTGAGTAATAAGGGATTTATTCTCCCTAGTGTTTCTCCATGGGGAGCCCCTGTTCTTTTTGTTAAAAAGAAAGATAGATCTATGAGGTTATGTATCGACTACAAGGAGATCAATGCTATAACGATAAAGAACAAGTATCCCCTACCACGCATTGATGATTTATTTGACCAACTGCATGGAGCTCAATACTTTTCAAAGATTGACCTTCGATCTGGATACCATCAGTTGTGTGTGAAGAAGGAAGACATTCCGAAGACAGCATTTCGAACCAGGTATGGGCATTACGAGTTTACTGTAATGACATTTGGATTGACTAATGCACCCTCTGTATTCATGGATCTGATGAATAGAGTTTTCAAGGAGTATCTCGATGAATTTGTGGTGGTATTTATTTATGATATCTTAGTATACTCTAAAAGCTACGAAGATCATGAAAATCACTTTCGCATTATCATGAAGACTCTGAGGAGGCATGAATTATATGGGAAGTTTAGCAAATGTGAATTCTGGCTTCAGGAGATTTCTTTTCTTGGCCATATTGTCTCTAAAGATGGAATCTCTGTTGATCCTTCTAAGACCAAGGGAATCCAAGAATGGCCAGCACCTACGATTATAACTGAGGTACGTATTTTTATTGGTTTGGCAGGTTATTATCGACGTTTTGTCCAGAATTTTGCCCGATTGGCTAACCCATTAACGAAGTTCACACGTAAAGGGGTTAAATTTGTTTGGACAAAAGAGTGTGAAGAATGTTTCGAAGAACTGAAGAGAATATTAGTCAATGCTCCTATATTGACTCTACCATCGGGGAATGATGGGTTCATTATTTATAGTGATGCATCAAATAAAGGACTTGGTTGTTTCCTTATGCAGAATGATACAGTTATTGCCTATGCATCACGACAGTTGAAAATTCATGAACAAAACTATCCTACTCATGATCTCGAGTTAGCGGCTATGATCTTTGCTTTGAAGATATAGAGGCACTACCTCTATGGTGAAAAATGTGAGATTTATACTGATCACAAGAGTTTGAAGTATATTTTCTCACAAAAAGAACTCAACATGAGGCAAAGGAGATGACTTGAATTACTCAAGGATTATGATTGCACGATACACTACCACCCGGGGAAAGCAAACAAGGTGGCAGATTCTTTGAGCAGAAAAGACCATGGAGTTTTGAACATGATGAGAATTGAAAGGGATCCAATTTTCATGGATCTAGTGAAGATGGACATGGGAATAACCAGGGAAGGTGAAACATCAATGCTTTTTCAAATGGTTGCCAAACCATATTTACAAGAAAGGATCAAGAGTTCTCAGAAAGATGATGAAGAATTTCAAAAGAAGATTAAAGCTGTGAATGATGGGAGATTGAGAGACTTTGTGTTTGAAGATGGAATTTTGAAATTCGGGAAGAGACTTTGTGTTCCCGATATACCTGATCTAAAAAGGGAATTTTTGGATGATGCTCATAGTTCCAATTTCTCTATACACCCTGGGAGCACCAAAATGTATAGAGATTTGAAGGAACATTTTTGGTGGGACAACATGAAGAGGGAGATTGCTGATTTTGTGTCAAGATGTATGGTTTGTCAACAAGTGAAAGATGGAAGGAAACAGCCTAGAGGACTCATGCAACCTCTTCCCATACCGGAGTGGAAATGGGACAGTATTACGATGGACTTTGTCATGGGGCTACCAAGGACTCCTAGAAGGAACGATGTAATATGGGTTATTGTTGATCGTCTTACAAAGTCAGCACATTTTCTTGCTATAATAGAAGATCTACCCCTGGAACGTCTAGAAAGACTATATATTAATGAAGTTGTGAGACTTCAGGGAGTACCCCTATCAATTGTTTCTGATCGTGATCCCCGTTTTACATCAAGATTTTGGAAAAGTCTTCAGAAATCACTGGATACTGAACTTCATTTGAGCACTGCTTACCACCCTCAGACAGACGGACAATCAGAACGGACCATTCAGACCTTAGAAGACATGTTGAGATCTTGCTCACTTAACTTTCAGGGTATGTGGGATCAATATTTACCACTGGTAGAATTTTCCTATAACAATAGCTTCCATTCGAGTATTCAGATGGCACCATATGAAGCGTTATACAGAAAGAGATGTTGTACACCAACCTGTTGGGATGACGTTGGTGAAAGAAAACTTGTAGGCCCAGAACTGGTGGAGGAAACGGTGGAAGAGGTGAAGGTAATCCAAAATAACATCGAAGCAGCTCAAAGTAGGCAGAAGAGCTATGCCGATAATCGAAGGAAGGATTTGGAATTTCAGGTCGGTGATCATGTTTTCCTGAAGGTATCTCCATGGAAGGGAGTCATACGTTTTGGTAAGAAAGGTAAATTGAGTCCCAGGTACATTGGACATTTCGAAATTCTAGAACGAATTGGGGTTGTGGCTTACTGATTGGCAATGCCGCCAAGTCTCTCCAAAGTTCACGATGTGTTCCACGTATCTCTGTTGAGGAAATACATGCATGAACCAACGCATGTACTCACCTATGAGGAATTAGAACTGGAACCTGATCTTTCCTATTGTGAAGAGCCCATCAGGATTCTTGATACGAGAGAACTAGTACTGAGAAACCGGACGACGCGTCTGGTAAAAGTTTTGTGGAGAAACCATAAGATGGAAGAGGCAACGAGGGAACCCGAGGAACAAATGATGAAGAACCACCCGAGTCTTTTCATGCGGTAGTATTCTAGAAATTTCGAGGACGAAATTATTTGAAGGAGGGGAGAATGTAACACCCCAAGCTTCTACGGTACGCTTCTCTTTGAATAATGTGATAGTGTGTGTTGTACGCAACACCGAGTTCTAACACACCATAACCAATCAAACTAGCAGTTATGAATAGTAATACCTAATTTTTGAAATTATATATATTTTATATTTTAAAATGGACTTCATTTCTGGATTTGGAATACCGAATTTAGCTTAAGGTGAAATTTTGGTACTTTTCGGATAACTTTCATATTTTGATGAATAGTGAAAATTACTAAATTTTAATTAAAAAAAACATTTTAAAAAAAAATAATTAATAGTGATAAATTATGAATTTGAGTGGTTTTAAAGAATATTTAGAATATATTTTTACCATTTAATATAATTTTGGTTATTGGACATAATTTTACAATTAAACAAAACATAAACAAGTGTCAATCTTTTGATAGTTATTATCTCTTAAAAACACGCTTTTTGTTTTGACAGCGGGAATTAATTTTAAATTAATTTCTACCACTTCTGTGTTTTGAATTTAGAAAAATGGATTCCACATTTGGAATCAGGATGTCCAAATTGTATAAATAGGTAACTTTTATTTTTAGACATTTTGAATAATTACTGCGGTAAATATTTTATTTACCATGGTTAAGGATAAATCCGGTAAATAAGGGTTAAACAAATAATATTATAATAATAATAAATTACCCTAAAACGTATCCTAGCCTTATTGGTTGATACATGTTCGACCATAGGCATCTTTGGTTCGATTTTGGGACCCCATGGTGCCACTTGTAGGTGATAGAGACACTTTTTTTTAATTAAGTTAAAATGAATACAAAAATGACACAAGCATATATCTTTTAGAAAAACAATTTTTACATAGGGTTATATTTGTTGGATTTTAGATTATAAATATTCATTAGAAATATAAAAAGATTTCCTACATAATAATTTTTTATTTATAATTTTTAGACATTAAATAATTTAATTTATTTATGACACAATGAAGATGAATTACTTACTTTTATAGTGAAAAGTTAAAATAATTGATATTATAAATACCCAAATAAATATAATATGAAACTTTTAATGAAATAATATAATTTTCTAGGATAATATGATATATTAGTATTAATTTAATTGACTTTTTTCGAAGTAATCAATCTGTTATGAGTTTCAAAAAAATCAACTATTGAATAGTGTCAAAATTGACATAAAAGAGTTCTTAAAACAAATATTATATTATTAATTGATATTAAATTCCTAAAAAACTAAGGTTCGTCCAAGAGACTTATATCATGATAGTTTCATCATTAATGGACTACTTGGGGTTCGCTTGTATGTATATAGTAAGTTTATTAACCATATAATATAAAACTACAAAGAGACATTGTAAAAGTGAAACTAATTAACTAAGAGTTAATACTTGAAGATAAGGTTATTATAATGACCCAAACCTGTCTAAATTATATTGGTTGAGTTGTTTTCGACCCATCCCCACCTTAACATTTAAATAATAAACTTTTTAGCCATTATAAACCGAATATGAATTTATTATAAATTAATATTTCTAGCTTTTCCAAAGGTGCCCCTCACCCCTCTTATAAAAGGGCACTCCTCCTTCTCATTTCTTCACACCTTCAAAGCCTTTTGGTTCGGCCAGACTCTTCCCAAATACCATCCCAACTTCTCTCACTACAACCTATAGGCCTTAGTTTGATTATAAATCCAACCTAAGGATCCCTTTTGATCAAATGAAAAGGAAGAACCCGAAAAAGAGGTAATGATTTCACCACCCTTTTCCAAGTTCATTTCTTCTTCCACTTCTTCTTCCTTTGTTGTTACCATTCTAAAATAATAACTCCAGTATCATATATATACTGTGATGTTATTATAAATATGGTACAACCATATTCAGTATTCTATCCACCCTTTGAATAACATGTCACCATACGTGCGTACGCACGACTTACCGTCTCCACGTTGTGGTGTAATTGTTATTCAATATATTATTATTTGGATGGGTATAATAATGTTGTGTAACTCATGTAAATAATAAATATAACATGTTAATTATTATTTATATATGATATACCATCCATTTATATATTATTTTAATATCAAAAGAATGATATTGTCACTCATGCGTACGTACAGACTACCGTCTCCATGAACGCGATGAGATTCATTCTCCATCGTAACCATTAAAGTATAATTATCGTTTGATGATTTAAAAATGATGTTTAAGGACTTGATATCATTATGGATATGAATAATATACAACATATCCTTTACAAACATGTCTTACGTAACAAAACATATAAAAGAAAAGTAAGTTAACACCCGAAACAACGATAATACTAAGATATTATTATCAAATCAATATTAAAAGATAACAATGATATCATATTAATGTATATGATTATTGTATAATTTAATAACAATTATTTCACCATTATACAGGAGGTTAACCTACCCCAACCAAGGAAAAGTACAAGGTAAGGGTTATTTCAGAATCTCTTCATTATCCGAGGTTGTTTATACGTAATAATCTACTGGGATCTCTTTATCATCCACATCCATGTTTCTTCAAAATGTATTTCAAAACATTTTTATTATTTACAAGAATATGGGTTAAAGTCATTTATACCCTTGTTTGACATTTTATAAGAGGAATCTTTCCGTCATTTTCAAAACAAGGTCCTTTTTAACCTTTTCGACAGAATTAAGGTAAGAATGTTTTTTTTAACTTATACGGCGGGTGCGGTTATTTTCCGCCATTATAAAATCTTCAAAGCTTTCCTTAAAATCTTATAAGAATATTTTCAAGAAAATGTTTTATTATATATTTCTCTTAAATGATTTCAAAAATAGAAAGAGATATTTCTCTAAAAAGTGTTTTGATTTCATCTATGTCAACATCCTTTGATGGATTTTACGCTTATTTGAAGTTGATTTATTATACAAAACTTCTATATTGTATTGAAGGTTTTGTGATATGTTTGACTGTGGATTTGCTATTTTTATACCATTCATAGTTTATGGTGAAATTATTGACATTTCGTATGCTAGTTTTAATACGAATGTTTATGTTATGTTTAAACGTTTTCATATGGGAATGCATTGGACTTAATATGTGACGGGTGGAGCCCGCTATAGCTCCTCGATGCATCGATAGGTCTCATGAGACAAACTAGTGTCTTGGCACAAGGCCTTGACAAAGTCTTATTTGTAGTCTTGGCACGAGGCCTTGGCTATATGGTTATGATAGTCTGGCATTATGCATTCCAACATTATGAAAGTGGTTATTGATTTTTCATGTGATTATTCGATTAGTAGAATATCCATGTGAGTAAGTAAATGGCATTATTTCATTTTATTTATGCCATACCATGTTGAAAGTTTATTTTTGAAAGGATTTTGTTTTAGTTATACATTTCCTTAAATGTTTATTCTTATTTATAAAAGTTTCCGCTATATTGTTATCCTTACTGGGCATTTGAGCTCACCAATTTTCTATGTTTTATTTTTCTCAGGAAGTGAAGAAGTAAATTATGAATGACCTGTAGGGATATTATGTGGGGATATGAGTGTGGATTATGAAGACATTATGTTGTTGTATTAGTTTTTCATTTTATGATGTAATGTAAAACATATGAATATATCTAGTGTTTCCAAGGCTACTAAACCAATCGGTCTTTCAAGATTTGATCTTTCTTGTGATCATGCCAGTGTTATGTAATAATGCACCAACTCTGGGTAACTAGGGTCGGGGCGTTATAGGAACTCCACAAATTATTAACATTGAGGGGAGTAACATGTCCTAAGACATAGTATACACTATGTCAGGATGATTACCTTGATATCCCTCATGTACCATTTACTATTCTGGATTCCTTGCTCACCCCTTCTAGGATTTTTTGATAGTCATGTCAAACACCTAATTTTGGGAGTACCATAAAATAAATCCCTCAATGGCCCAACAAAACACAAATTGAATAGGGGTAATGATGTTTTCCTCAGCATTTCACCTTTCTTATAAAACTACCAAGAACATATTAGATGATCTTCATCACATCATTTTCCATTCACAATTCCCTATAAACCATGACCCCTAAAAATACCCAACATGGGTGTTTTCCATCATCTATTTCCCATATGTGAAATACCCTAATGAAAGTGATCGATGAAATGGACAAGATAAGGGCACCAAAAAATACCTCAAAATTTTAATTATAATG
Organism: Viscum album; assembly: GCA_963277665.1. NCBI lineage: Eukaryota > Viridiplantae > Streptophyta > Magnoliopsida > Santalales > Viscaceae > Viscum > Viscum album. The sequence continues at coordinate 103,146,999 of OY728159.1, forward strand.
TAAAAGTTTTACAATGGTGATTTTTTCATAAATTAATGATATATTTGATATTTCAACAATAATTAAAACAGAATATGAATATATGATATATATTATGACATCATAAATAATTGAAAATTCATTTATAATTAAAAAATGGTATTTCATGGCCAAAAATGGGTTTATTCATTAAAATAATTCATTTCATTGAAATATAATTAATTTTTGACCCCTATAAACAATATTCCAATACCAAAAGTATATTTTAATGATTTTAAAACAATTATTTATGAATAATAATTTTGTATGTATAAAAATAATTAATTTTAAAGGATTTTGATAAGTAATAATTGAAAATTAAAAAATGATCTCACTATCAAATACCTTGTTCTAAAACCATGGGATGGAAAATTTTGTTTCATTTTTATTAACCCAGTGTCTAATTCCAATTCCTTGAAATTAATTAAATAATATGTATGGTTTACAATAAATATCCTCTTATCCTCCCATTATTATTTTTAATTTCAAATGGGAGTAACTACCTTTATCCTATTTGATTCCTCTACACAAGGGAACCCCCTCCCCATGGATAGGTCACTCCAGAGAGAGCCACTACAAGATGGATTCATTTCCAACTGTGATGGAAGAGCGTCCCAGAGGGAAACATCCTGATCATCAGTGGTTTGACTCAACATTTTGTTAGAATAGGTGGGTTTCACCTCATTTTTTCCACCCATTCTAAGAAAACGTGACCCCAAAAGATGATTATATACAAGGAAAGGCTAAATTATATCTATAAATTCTCCCAAGAATAAAACCATACACCTTTCATTGAAAAAAATATTTTCTACATGCCTTCTTTATCGTAGTGACACCAACGAATATCCTCCTCCCATTCTTCATCACTCTAAAATTAGGGAACATTTTTCCTATTTTTTCTATCATGATACCTTACAAAGAGATAATGTTGTCTTAAGATGTTTTTATAAATCATTAATTTGAAACATTTCAAAGTATGGGTTACCAATCTTCATATTTAATTTTAAAAAACAATCTATTTGTAATAACATAATTTAAAATTATTTTTCATATACTTATATTATTTTAATTACATATTATTATCATAAATTTGATATATTTTAGCGTTTGATCATAAATTACTACTCATTATTTACCTTTCATATGAATTTATTATAATAAGTAGATGAAATCAAATCACTATATTTATTTATATTCTAATCCCCTCCAATTGAATTTCATTTATGTTTGAAATGATATAATTTTTATGATGACCCCTTTGACGTGTGATTTTGTTGGATTTCAATAGACCATGTCAATATGTATTATTCCATGAGCATGTAATCTTGGGTTATTGAATGATAACGCCCCATTACATGATATTGGAGGTTCTTCCCTTGATTAATAAATAAATTAAGTGAGTTTGAAAACATTTTACATTAAAAAATACCACATTTTAAATGAAGTTATGAAGTGATAATGAATTGCTATATATCACTAATTTCAAATGATTGAATACAATAGTCATTATATACGAGAAATTTGTGATATGTATGAATTTTCTATCTCCAATTAATTATATATGTTTTTTGTGTTGACTACTATGAACTACTTTAAGGTGGATTTATTATAGAATTAAGATTTAGATGTATATTTGTAGGAATCCAAAAATGTTTTTTTATATTATATAATTTATTAACTTATTTTTAACCAAAACTTGGATGATAGATTTTTTATATATTGTTTATGTTGGAGTTATAAGCATAGTGAAACACATTGAAGATGTCTAAGGGGATAAAATATGCTTCTTTATTCGATGAATGGTGCTAAATAGGTTGATATGGATTTATAAATTTTAAAAGGTATTAGTAAATTATTTAAGAGTCCACATAATGTTTTAATGTGATTATAAACTAGGTTTTAAATTTTTTTGTATTTTGGATATTATATTTGAAATTAACCTATTTCAAGTATTCATTCTATGTACCATTTCATAGAAAATGTATCTTAATTAGAATATTTTTATTGTAATGTGGAACCCTATGAGTATATTTTATTTCTTTATAACCATAATTAAGCATGTACATATGAATCATCTAGTATATTGGTAAAAATAATACTATCTTGTGTAACAGTGAATTCCATTGTGTTACCATGATTAATTGAAGTTAAAAATGTAGAAGCATTATATATCCATGAATTTCCCTACTAGAAGAATTAATTGTGTTCGCATATACATCATTTGAATACACATCATCTATAAAAGGAAGATTCTAATTCTATATAGAAATCAGTTATTTAATATTTATATGAAGAAGTTGGTATTTTTAATAATCATTATATAGATAAATTCAACATTTCAACCCAATGATTAATAATATTATGGATTTAATAACTGATTTGGAAAATTAATATTGTGAGAATTATATAAAATTTCATGGGAATAAATTAAATGATGTAAAATTTGGTACATTCCTTTATATTTGAGATTAAAATCATAAAAAATGTGAAATAATAAGTTTGATGATTGTGGTATTTTGAATGAATTTTGAAGTATAATAATTACAGATTGTGAAAAAAAATATTTTTGATGAAATCGAATGTGATGATGGTCGTGATGAAAGTAATTATTTTGAAAATTATAAATTTTAGTGTTATCTAAAAATGGTTTATTGAAAATAATATGTTTAAGAGGCATTAGTAAGGGTGAAAAGGATGGAGGAATTTATATGATATAAATTGTTCCAGAAGCTAAAATACAACATTTTAGGAATATGGAAATTATATATTTTGATGAATGTATTGAGAATAATGATTAAAATACTATTTGTGAATATTATTTCTTAATAATTCTATTAATAAGGATGATTTTTGGATTCATTTTCATGTCTATATTTTCATTCCCAAAATATAATAATTTGAATTGAACCTCTCATGAGATAAGTGAAGAGTCCAAGATGTTATGACAATGGTATATGATTTATCATTCTGATATTATAGATGGTGAAATATAAATTTTAGTGATATGTTTTGAGGAGAAAACATTTGTGATGGTATAAGTGTCTAGAAGATCATGTTCAGATTTCTGGAATGGAAAATGAGGAAAAAAATATAATGGAAGAATATTCTGGGAATGTTACTAGAGATAATATTAAATGAGGAAAATTGAATATTGAGGTCATGAGAACACCCATGTCCGAAAAAGAGAGAGAAAATGCTGAATGAGGATCATGTGAAATGATTTAAATGGATATTATTTATTCAAAATATTAGGCATAATATTTTCTATTTACACACAAATAAAATGAAAAATTATATAGAGTTAAATTATTTTGAATATATGAAACCAAAAACCATTCTGTGTTAAAATAATGAGGATCTAATGAAGAAGTAGTGTCTATAGAATCCAATATTATATAAGGGATATAAATTTGGTATATCAAATATGAAGTAAAAAAAAAGATGTAATCATATTTCTATGATTCGATTAGTCTATCAATTCTATGAGATGGAGAAGATTTAAGAACAAAAAATATAATCACTCTATACTGAAGGATTTTTTTAGGTTGTGTAGACCTGAAAACAGTGGAAGAGTTTTTATATTTTATAAAATCATAAAATATGATATCTAGATTATAAATCTAGTTCAATAAATTTCATATAAATAATATAAATTATAGATTTGAGAAGATCCTGTGTTTTATGCATTAGAATGGATGAATAATGGTCATCTATGAATTAGAAACCGAGAATAAGGGGATATATATTATGGATAGTGTATCATCCCAAAGTTGGTCAGAGATATAGTACAAAAAAAACTAAACCAAATTATTTCATATACATGAAAATAATCCATAGAACATTTTAGAATTAGTGTATACATGGAGATCACAATATAGCTTTCTAAAATAGAGTTTATTGGTTGATGTTTTTAGAGTCTTATGAGTAGTAGTCAATTTTATGCATGGGTATATATTTTTTACGTGTGAAAAGAGCCAACCATTGTAACTAGTGATTGATAAATATGGAAAAAAATTATTGGTGTGAATAACCAATCATGGAAAATAGTAGTCCCCTATGTTAGTCCTTATAAAAATATAGTTTATATATTTTTGGTACTTTGCATGATTTATTTTGGTATGAACTTCATGGTAAAACTATAATAGATAAATATTTTATTAATGAAATGAATGTTACATATCTAATGAAGGTTTAAGAGAAATATTGAATTCAATGAAATCATTAATAATAGGAAACACTAGATTAAACCCATCTCTCACTCTTCAATACTAATTTTACAGGACATTTCAATTTTTATTGGAGAATATGTCCCATTTGATTGAATAAAAATATTATATTCACTAGTATATTTACCATAGTTTTGTTAAGTGAATAATTTTTAATAAATGAATATAATCATAAAAATAAATTATTTTAAACTCCTATTAAATTAGAAATGGGAGTTACAATAAATTAGTAACATATTATAATAATAAAATATGTCATAAAATTGAAGAAAAAATAGAATAATGGAAAGGGTCATCTGATACATGAAGTTTTTTCAGAGTGATATGTGTTATTCTAAATAAAATATTTAAGAACATCAATTTTATTAGACTAATACCAGATGTAGAGAATTTTAAGAGACAAAAAAGGTTAAATACGTTACTCTTATGTTATAGATAATTTAAATAATATTTATATTAAATAAGTATCTTCAAAACAAGGCTTTTAAAATGAAAAAATTAATAAAAAATATAATATTGAAAATAATGATGATGTTTTTAATGAATAATTTAAGAAATGTTTTAAATATAAAACACCAATGGAGAATAAGTAATATTATAGGGTGAAACTATCTAATTTTTCAATGAATATTTTTATGTAGTTAGAAAATTTCATAGAATAAATAGTCAGAAGTTTGTGTTCAAAACTCTAGTAACTAAAATAATCTATAAATTACATAACATACATAAATTCAATGTTAACATTAAGGGTGAATTTCTAGACATGACTAGAAAAGGATAAAAGTAAATTATTGTTTAATTTTTTAAGATTACCATGATGCATGAAGAAAATGTTTAGATGATTAAGAGATATTTGAATATCAATTAAGACGTAAATTTTTTACCTCAACATGACGTTATTTGATTTGTGTGGAATGTTTATAAATCCAAAAACAACTTATGCAGATCCCTCCCATGCCATTATAAGTAAGTGTTCTACAAGAAATATTTTTCTGTGTGTCTTTTTCACTAAAAATAAATAATATTATTGGTAATGTTAGTGTGAAAACAAGTGGTGATATCTCCACGTTATGTGTTTAGAAGAAGTTATTTCACTTCTACGTCAAATATATTATTTTTATATCTAATTTTAAAAACATAATTTGTAAAATTTATAATTATTTAGCTATTAATATGGTTAAAATTATTGAAAACTAAACTAATACCTAAAGGATGTATGTATGTATGTCTTTGAAAACCAACCCCTATATTACATTCCAATAGATTTTTCTTTGAACATAAAATTATCATATACCTAATGTGAAATAAAGATGATTTGATGGAATATGTTAATGATACTAGATTTTCTATAATTTTTCAATAGAATATTTTAATAAAGTTAGAAATCATGAAAGTTATGGAAGGCTATAAACAAGAGTGAGAAACTATGGATCTTGGATAAATTTTCTGATCATTTTCAATTAATATGAAGAATATTTCCATGACAAATATATTTGAAAGACTTAATAATTTATATTAATATTTGTAATGTATGTAACCACTATTATGAGGAATGATAGCATTTAATAACACAATATACCTAATATTATGAATAGATGATAATTTAATAATTAATGTAATAGGTAACAAAGAAAGGCAATTTATTCATGTGAATGATTCTAATGAATAAATAACTTCTGAATGTTCTTCCCAAGAAGATAATGATTAAGGGTGATGATGATATAACAAAAAATATAAGAATATTATTCTAATATGTTATAATTTCCATATCATGACCATTATAAAATATCCATGAACATAAAGGTTCTCAGTAGAAAAATTAATCTAAAAACAAATTTAATAAAAAAAAGTAACACAAATCTTTCCATGGGAGAAGACATCACTAAAGAATAGATTGTAAGACAACTCCAAATAGGTAATTTTAGAGCTAAAGAACATGTATATAGAAGTTGTTATCAATTTTTACACACTCCAAAAATGTTCATAATATTGATTCCAAGATAAAAGGTCTTGAAAAGTGATAGGGGAAAAGAATCATTGATTTTGTGTAAAAAACCATTTATTTTAATAATAAAAATATAAAAATAATGGAATAGAATGTAATTAAATATATATTTATCCTAAGGATAGATCACAAAAAATAATTTATTATTTTTTATTAGTAATGGAAGAGTATAATTTATGTAATTGGAAATGTCAAAAATACCATTCCATTATTGAAGAATGTCAAAAATGAAAAATATATCATACATACAAAAAGTTAACATTGTTTAATGTAAAAAATTAATTGTAAAAAATTAATAAATAAAAGATAATATCATAATATAAAATTACTTCACAATTGATAAATAAATATATGCACCAACTATACTTCATAAGAGTAGTATAATAATCAACTTCTTCAGAGACATTCCTTGTTGTTATTTTAGGGTGGAACTTATGGTGAAACTTGAAGAATGATATTCTATAATGGTGAACTAAATATTTAATTATTATATTACATTAGAAATAATAAAATATGTGGTGAATTTTTTTGGATGAAATTTTTAAAAGTGATGAATTATGAAGTGAATCCCTTAAAGGGGAGAAACAAATGACGAGAATTCATTTTGATTTTTCGAATTTATTATTAAATAAAATTTAATAGCACTAGAAAATGGATGATGTTTGAGGTATGATTCTAAATATCCCACACCATTTATTTTTAATTCATTTTCTATAAATCTTTTATTATTTATTTTCTAATAAACATGTTACGTTAAATAAATTACAGAAGAATTTTATAATTTCCTATTAATATGATTTCCAGTTTGTAAAAAATCAGGCACATTTTTAAATCCCCAAAAGAATTTATTTTAGAGTTTCCACTACATTTAGAAATTTCAATGGAAATACATTATTATTTGTTAAAATAAATAATTTTTTCCATAAATTTCTACACCTATTTAGAATTATAGATGACTTTTTTATTGTGAACGGATAAAAATCATGTGGTTCCATCTGTATCTAAAAATAAGTGTATATAATCACTCATGAAAGAGGGAAAATATATTCAGAGGAGAAAATAACTAAAAGAAGATATTTATTAAGGATTGATGAGTAAAGATTGAAAATGTTACCTATGTAGACCTCCACGTGAATCTATGAAAGGAACAAGATGGAAAAGACGTTTTTGCATTCTTTATTTATTATCATTAATTGTGAGAAGAAAAGTGATCTTCATGTAGAATTTTGATACAAATTCATATATTTGAATGATTTTTGTATTTAAAATAATTCCAATGGAAGGTATTTATGTTAAATTTTCTATGTGACTATATTATTTGTATATAAAATATGCAAAATAGAATTTCTTGATGATAATGGAATCAGGGGTGAAGGATTGAGAATCCACACATTACAAGAGATTAGAGGCACTACCCATGATGTTTGGATGAAAGAAAAGATATGGATTCCATTAGATATTAAAAGGTTGTTTCCAATCCATGAATATTAGTTTAGATGTGATTGATTATTTGTATATGGACTTGATATTTTTGGATTGCATTTTTTGGTTCTCAAATCATTGAATAGTTTTGAGTGTGGTAATGTGTTGTATACTACGTGTTATAGAAGTGTGATGTGTTTTTTATTCTGAACAACAATTATATGTGTTTTTAATGGGGTTAAGATATTGATATTTATTTAGAAGAATTCACCATTTATATTTTGATATAAATGAAAAATGAAATCGGTCTTAAGGAACACCTAGGGTATGTTTTAAAGTTACATAGTTTTGGATGGGTTTAGAAGTAAAATGAGTTACATTTATGAACTCATGTGGTGAAAATATGAAGTATGTTAATTATCAATGGATATTAAATGATTAAGATGGGTTTATAAATTTAAAAATATGTTTTAAAGTGATTTAATATAACCTGTGGCTATTGTAATTAATTTTTATCTTTATTTTGATGAATTCATGATTTTGGATTTGAGTGTTAAAAATTGTCTAGGTCTGGGATTTTTTGTGTGAAACTTTTCATAGATAAAGGATTTTTTTAAGAATAAATATATTTCTATTTAGTCATCATCTGAGTAGATTTGAATATTTTTTAAAATAAATTTAATTTTTGAATAATAATCATCTAGTTTCTATGTAGACATCATCCTTCTCTGGGTAAACAGGGATTCAACTATGTAACCATGAGACACTGATGTTCAAATGGATGAGGCATTACATAACCATGGATTTACCTTCCATTATAATGAATCGTGTATACATACATATAATCAATGTAGACATTGTATATGTATTAATTATTCTAATAAATTATAGACATCATCTATATAAGTACATCAATTGATCGAGTCTACATACAAATCCCTACATATATAAATTAAATAGTTCAATAGACTAAAATATAGAGACTATTAACTTAATATTTAAAGGAAAAAATGATTATTATGATTGCTAGATTTACTGTCTTGGATTATAATATCCCAAAAATAAAATTTGTTGGAATCCATAATTAGTAAGATGTTATTCATAATGTTGAGAAAGGATAATATAAATTATATAGGATTTGGATATATTTTTTATTTCTAAGAAATATATTAATTTTAATCTATTAATTTTAATAACATTGATTATGGTACTATTGATATATATCCAAATATTTTTTAAAATCAAATAATATTATGTGATTCAAGCTTGGATGTGGGTAAATAATATCTTTAAGTTTATTTAGTAAGATATAAAATGAAAATTGAATTTATGAGATCTAAATTGTGCGTAAATATTAAATAAAACCTTTTTTTAAAATATATAAATTAAATATTATTATAAATGTGTCAGAATATATATTTTATATAACATAATTGGTTGTGATTCCAATATATTATGACGAAACATATTAATAAAGGATTTTAATTGGAGTATGTAGATTAAAGAAGAACGTGTACTAATCTGAAAAGAAGTTCTCAAGTTTTCAAAAAAAGATAAGACAACAGGGTTTGTCTATACGATATATTAATAGTCATTATTCAGTTTTTGAAATATAGATTTCAAACTGTTTTTATATGAAAATGGTGAGTAATTAAAACCTGCAATTAGAAGTATCTGGAAAATCAATTTTTTGGGAAAAATGAAAAACTAGGAAAAAGGGAAAATGTAAGGGTAATCATGGAAAGTTATTTGAGACAACCATTTATGATGAAAATAGAAATGTATCTACATGTTAACACCCAAATTTAAAAATGATAAAATGTTTAATGAACATAATAGAAATATATTTGAATAGATTTTCAATATTATGAATAATGACAACAATTCTTGACATTAAATTATGTATAAAATGGAAAATATGAGAGAGAGAGAGAGAGGGATAGATAAGTTCAAAAATGATAAATAGAGATTTGAGATATGTAAACATATTTAGGTAATGTCAAGGAATAATCATCTATATAATCCAATTTTTTACTAAATAGATGGTATATTGGGTTTCTATGTAGAAAGAAGAAGGAGCTGACTATCATTATGAGATCTTAGCAGTGTGTTTATCTAATGTGATGAAGATTAAATAAGAACTGAGGAAATCAATACTAACCTTCAATGATTATATTATCTGTGTCAACACTTCTATAGTTTAGGAGCTTCTAGACCTGCTAACATCATAAGATATTAGATTGATATGGGAAATTATGGTGATCAGATTTTGTGAATATTTTTTAAGGATAAGTCATGATCTAATACCAATTACCATGCATTAATGTGATGAACAACAAGATTACTAGTACTCTACTATTAAGAGTAAATAGATATAATTTTGGATGTTGTATCATCCCAAAACATACCAGATTATTAAATTATGGAGTTGAACTAAACACATGCATATACATGGTAAAAAACAATATAACTTGATAGAATCTAGGTATTTCAAGGGATCATATTGTGACTTTGTGATTATAATGAGAAGATGTCATGGTTTAAGAATTTTTTTTGAGAATAAGGAAATTATATTCATAGTTTGATGCTATAAAGGTTTCCAAAAATCTGACCATTATAGTTAATGATAAATAGTATAGGGAAACACATGATTATGATGAATATACAGTGAAGATAAGGTATTGGCCATTAAGATGATCTATAAAAGAATTATGTATGAATTATTTTCTTAAATTCAAACATTTCATGTATTACTTCTTACATGGTTATACAAAAATATATCCTAAAATAAAAATCACTAATATATCATCATAATTAAAGGGTGATTAAAATATTTAATTAATATTTTCAAATTGGTAAGATATGAAACACTTAATTCACCCCCACCATATTAGGTATCTACCCCAATCCATAGGGATACATAAGCTACATTTAAATAATTTCCATGTCATATTATCGAGGATAAATTCCTAGTCTAATTCATAAAAATATATACTCGAGACATTATAATGATAAAACATTAGTGGTATCCTAAGGATAAATCTAAATATTGGGAACCTATCATGACCCTTCCCATTGGGTCCCATGCCGCAACTCCCCAAGCCCGCCTCTAATAGACCTGGGGCAGGTGACTATCACTGAGTAGAAATGTCACTAACATGTGAGGCATTGGATATAAAATTGTACACACACACACACAAACACAAACAAAGCTAAAAATTAAAAACTACTAAAAATGGAAATGCATGCATACACTAAAATCCCAACCAACAGAGTATGAAAGAGAAGTAAAGTATAGTAATATAAAACCCTGGGCCAAAAGTACAAGCTCACTAAATTATACAACATAGTCTAACCTGTAACGAATGGTACTGGGACTGCAATCTGTAGCCGTTGGAACAGACCTCAGCCTACCTGATCTCATTGGGCACCATTTGGTACTTGTCCACCTAGAATTCTGTCAAAGGCTTGCTTTTCTGCACAAGACATGACACGTGTGGGAAATTCTTGTGTAGGGGTGAGTATAACAGTACCCATTAAGACACCCAGAAAAACAAAAAGGTATTCAAAAAAGGAAATAACACAAATTAATGATATAGTTAGCTCTACACAGTAAATGTTTACAGAACAAATAACAAGAATATCTAGATATACTGATACGTGATCAACTATCATGAAACCACCACTAAGATCCAGCTTAAAGATTCCACTAAGCACACAATAGAGATAACACACTCCTAGTTCTGAAGAGGGAGATACGAAGTACTCATTCTGGGAGAACTCACTCCATGAGTACTGAAGAAAGATACCTGATGTGTCAGATGAGGATCCCAACCAGTTGCTATGGGGTGATTCCAGCAACTCAGTTTGAACTAACCTACTATGTAGAGGATCAACGACCAGGTAAATTAGGTCACGTTGATACCGAGAAACTCTACCTAGGTTACCATGATGGAATAGATGATCCCACTCTTAGTCTCACAGAGGGGATTCCAAAAACTCTATTCAGGAAGTCCTGATGAAGGGATCATACTCTTATACATAGGGAATGACACCTGAATCCATTAGGGGAAAGACCAATGGGATGAACCATAAGGAAACTAGCCCATGTCACAGAAGACCACTGGCTGAAGCCATGTATCAATAGGGTACACAACATGTAGTAGGATCACATGTCGTGTTCCTTGACTATGGGTACTTCCCGTGTAAACGGCTCGTGTCTCTAGGATTATCGTATAAAAAGTAACTACACAGCGTGAAGAAGAATAACACACCGTGTTCCTTGAATTTGGGTACTTCCTGTGTGAAACAGCCCATTTCTGAGGTCTATTTCATGCAAAAAAAATTATATACATGGAATGTAAGTCAAAGAAAATGCCGTGTCCTATAAACTAGAAAATAACCATGTACCCTGGCCGTATGCACGTACACGATGTCTGTCCATGTTGCCCTTCCCGTGTATCAGTACATGAGTTATCCCCTGTATCTGTCCGAGGAAAGGTATACACACCCTTTCCTTGGACGTGTACCAAACATGTGTCTGTGTACTACCGAAGTACACACCAGGTGTCCCACTGATGAACAAAGGTCATGTAGCCCATACTACAGGACTTTTAGTCGGGAAATTTTATGAACCATCGTCTTCCTCTACGAACCTCAGACGAACCTCCATATTCGTGATCTGTCATTAGTTTTCCACGAAACACGAGATCTCAGGTCACCTTGCCGTCATGATCCAAAATCCGTGGGTTTTAGACCTTTGATAGGATCTAAAATCTGATTCTAGTCACCTGTACGGAAATCATTCTAAGAATGAAATTTTTTGATCCGCTTCGATCCGTCCATTCCCACCACATTCGAACCTCCGTGGGGTTGTCCTGATGCTAGATATTAAATTTGGGGTGGTTTCATTGCACAAAATAAGGAAAACGGTCCATAATTCATATCACTGTGAAGAACATGTAGAATGCATACGAACAACGTGATAAATTGGGGAAGAAATGCACATCAATTCGAGAGGAACGAACCTTGATCGATGTTTGTGTCGATCTTAGTTCGGCACCATTATAAGGATAAATAAAACCAAAATAACCTTCAAGAATCAATCCCCAAAAGATCCCACAGATAAACCATCCCGCATAACGATCAATCCATAGGCCAATCTGTTTGTTGATTGGTCTGCGTCCATCGTGGAAATCAAGAACGGGAAAGAAATCACAAAGAGATCAAACAACCTACAGGGATCTATGGCGTTCGTTGGAGAAGATCTGGTCGTTGCATCATCGTCGCCTGCGAAACTCGTTAAGAACATCGTTGCTGCGTTGGGGTTTCCTTCAGAGCATCCAAAGCCTCCAAGGGGTTCAGGGTTATGATATCTGTTACTCTGGACCCTTGTGTAAATCTGTATTCAAAAAGATAAAAAGATATTTGCTGTAGAAATATTTAATAAGACATTTTAATAAGATATTTTATAACTATTACGCCCAAAAACTAGATTTCAACTCCAACATATGCCACTCGATGTTAGGTCTCTCCTAGGGTAAACTCGCTACTTTGGACGCAAAGGTACCCTCTGATTTCTGATCCGATCATCCATTCAGGAGTTATTCAACCTTTTCAAGAAAACCATACGTGCGCATTATTTAATTATTTAATTAAATTCAAACATTTGTTTTGGGAACACTGGTCCTCAGATCTACACACCATCTCAATGCATGGTTTAAAAAATGATCCCCATATAATATTTATATAATATAAGAAAAAATATGAGACATTATATCCTCCCCACCTTAGGGTTTACGTCCCCAAAATGAAAAAACAAAGGCTATTAAAAAAAGATGTGGGTAATGTGCACAGATCTGTGCCTCCCTCTCCCACGTGCTCTCTTGGAGATTCTTGTGCTGCCACCGGACATGCACCAAGGGAATAGCATTCCCACGAATCATCTTCTCCTAAAGATCCTCGATCTACACTAGGTACCCATCCAAGGTCACTCCATCATCAATGTCGAGCTCACGCCAATCGATAATGTGCGATGGATCATGCACGTACTTCCATAGCTACGACACATAGAAGACATTGTTTACCTGGTCTATCTTAGGAAGTAGATCCAAGCGGTATGCCACCTCACCATCTCTACTCAAAATCTAAATAGGGATGATGAACCTCGTAGACTGCTTGTCGCCTCGGCCAAATCTTCAAAATCCCCATCGATGTGAGACCCGAAGGAACACATAGTCTCCCTCCTCGAACTCCAAGAGACTCCGTCTCCTGTCACCATAAGACATTTTCTGACACTGTGTAGTCTTCTTCCTCTTCTGGATGACCTGCACCTTCTCTATAGTAGCCGACACCATCTCAGGGCCTATGAGTGCTGACTCTCCTAGGTTTGTCCAACAATGTGGGGACCTGCAGGGTTACCCATAAAAAGCCTCAAATAGTGCCATACTAATAGTGGAATGATAACTGTTGTTATATGAAACTTCCACCAGTAGTAGGTGATCCTCTCAGCTATGACCGAAGTCAAGTATGCAAGCTCGTAGCATATCCTCTAGAACATGGATGGTCTTCTCTATCTGTCCATCAATCTGAGGATGAAACGTTGTGCTCAAGCGTAACTAAGTCCCAAATGCTTCCTACAATACCTTCCAAAAATGGGATGTGAAACAAGCATCACGATATAAGACAATATTTGATGTTAATCTATGAAGTCGAACCATCTCCTGCATGTAGAGGCGTCCAAATCTCTATACGGATCTCTGCTCCCGTATGGATAAGAAGTGGGCCGACTTGGTGAGTCGGTCAACGATCACCCAGATGGAATCATGGCCCTTGGGCATATGTGGCAAACCCATCACAATGTCCATGGATATCCCATCCCACATCCATTCTAGCACCTCAAGGGAGTTTGTCAAACCAGGTGAAACCTGGTGATCAACCATTACTTTCAAACAATTCATGCACCGAAAAACAAATTCTGCCACACTCTTCTTCATTCATGGCCTCTAGAACTGATGTCGGAGGTCATAGTACATTATTTACATGCCTAGATGTACCACCAAAGGGGATGTATTAAACTCCCTCAGAACCTCCCCTACAACATCAGTGGTACTACTATGTGCCCTATTAAAAGAACAACGTTCTCCCCACCATTTGAATATCCATCAGTAACATCACCGGCGGATATCTAAGCACGTAGAGTCTCACAGCTAACATCCTCAAGTTGTGCTTCCATAACTCGCTGTAACAGTGGAGGATTAACAACCACCAATTGAAGTTAAGCTCTCTCATCTCTATCCATGAAGGATAACTATAAAGAGGCAAACTTTATCATCACCTCATCTAGCAAGTACGAACTATATTTCTTACCGATAGCAACTACCACCACGTTCCCCTTCTCAGAAGTATAAATGATTTCAAAGTTGTAATCCTGGAGGAACTCATCCCACCAAATTTATCTCAAATTTATATCCTTATGTGAAATGATATATACGAAACTCCTATGATCAGAGTAGACAATTAACCGTTCTCCCATTAGGTAGTGCCGCCACATCTTAAATGTGAAGACTACCGCTACCAACTCAAGATCATGGGTCGCGTAGTTCTGTTCGTGTTGCCTCAACTGATGTGATCCATAGGTAATCACTACTTGCCTCTACATTAGGACACAACCAATCCTGGTTACAGATGCATTAGAAGAAAACTATGTACTCGACACCCTCCTCTGGTAGTCTCAATATTGGGGCGCTCGTCTGACTTTGTCTCAACTATTGAAAAGCCTGCTGGCATCTCTCAGTCCACACAGAAGGTTGTCCCTTTCATGTCAAAGCTGTCATGGGTGAAAAAATATTGGAGAAACCATGAATGAATATATGATAGCAGCCTACTAACCCAGGGAATCTCTGCACCTTCGTCGCACTCTAGGGTGGCTCCCATGCTTACACTGCCTCTACCTTGGCTGGGTCCACTACTACACCATCTGCTAAGATAACGTGTCCTAAAAAGTGGACCTCATGTATCCAGAATTGACACTTCAAGAGTTTCCCGTACCACTGGTGCTCTCGTAGTGTGTCCAGAACCATCCTAAGGTGCCTCGCGTGCTCCTCATCAGTTGAAAAGTACAAAAGGATATCATTAATGAAGACCACCGCAATCTGATCTAGATAGTGCTAAAAGATCCAATTTATGAGTCCCATAAATAGTGTCGGGGCGTTCGTCACGCTGAAGGGCATCATGAAATATTCATAGTGACTGTAGCGACATCTGAAATCCATATTCGGTATATCCACATCTCCTACTCACAACTGGTGATATCCTGATCGTAGATCAACCTTCGAGAACCATCGTGCCCCTTTTAACTAGTCGAAGAGTTCATCGATCCTCGGTAGTGGATATCGGTCCTTCATGGTCACCTGATTCAAGCGCCATTAATCCACACATATCCTCAATCTCCTGTATTACTTCTTGGAAAACAACACTGGGGCCGCCTAGGGTGAAACATAGGGTCCCACGAAGCCCTTCCTCAGTAAGTCTTCTAGCTGCACTCTCAGCTCACGAAGCTCTGCAGGAGCCATCCGATATGCTGATGTTGATATCAGTGTTGTCCCAGGTTGCAACTAAATGTATAAATATATCTCCTGAAGGGGAGGTAGTCTGGGGATAACCTCCGGAAAGAGGTCCTCGTAATCAACCACTACTACTAGAAACTAGAAACTCGTAACATCAGCTGTACCAAGGGCTAGGCTAGCCAACTAATGTGAAATCTGTTGTACCTTCTTTTGCACGAGTCCATCCTACGCTACCTGGGTCTCCTTTTCACCGATTAAGGAGAACCCCGTTCCATCACTGTGGACACACTGCACCCTTCACCTAAAATAGTCAATCTGGGCATGAACTGTGGATTGAAAATCCATACCAAGAATGACATTGAAAGGCCTTGATGCTACCACAAAGAGGTTCCATCCAAAACACTCTCCTCCATGGGCCAGGTCACACTGTCTGCAAAGGTGTGTGATCTTTGAACCTTTTCAAGTTGGTGTTTCTAAGCGTAAGGGTTGAGTTAACGGGTCAATTGGAATCTTAAGGTCATGAACAAGATAAGTAGCTAGAAAAAAATGACTAGAACCTGTCTCTATCTGTACGAAAGCCAATGTAGAAAAGACACATATTGTACATATAATCATTCTTGGAGTACCTGGGTGATAAGCCTATGCTGTCCGCAGCTTCCCCTGCCTCTGTACACCTGCTCGCTGAGCCTGGGGTGGACCTCCTAGGGGTGGGGGTGGTAAAGGATCCAAACTCCAACCACCTCCAGGTACTCTCCTAGATCCTCTTCCACGTCTGCCGCCATTCAGGTTTGTCTGCTCCACTCGTTGCCTTTGCTTCGGTGGTCCATCCACAGCTCACATGTCAGCAGTACGACGGGTCAGACAATATCGGGAAAGATGCCACCTTCCATAACATGAGTAGAATCACCTCTCTTGAGGGTGGATGGATGCACACTGTGGACCCTGAATGGAATATCCTTTGTCCTAGGATCTCCTCTGAAAATGCCTCCCACACCTGGGTCCCTAACGACGGATCCCTACGGCCGAGGTCTCTGCTCCATCTCACTATCTACTGACAATTGTTGGCCCTCTATGCTCTCCCAAGAATCTCTCGACCACCAAATACCACTTGATCACCCCAGCATAAGTATGAATTCTCATTGGGATGATGCTACCTCGGATGTCTCTGTGCATGAACTGATCAAACATCCCATCTCTGAAGTACTGATCCTCGACCATATCCATCGAGTACCATGAGAGGTCAATAAACATCGATGAATAATCATCCACAATCATGGTTCCCTGCTGGAGCTAAATAAGATCCTGTATACGTACTACACTCAGGGTAACCGGTGAAAAATTCAAGTTAAGGAGATGCTCAAACTCTGACCATGCAAGATTCGCCTCATCATGAGTCTGGATAACCAAACTCCACTATCTCCTAGCTGAGCCCTGCAAAAGGCTCGCAGCCAGGATCCCCATCTGGTCTACTGGTGTCCTAAAAAAATAGAAGACTCGAACCACTACCTCATGCCAGTCTTTTGCTGCCTGAGGGTCAGCCTCGCCTCGAAAACTGAGGGGTCTCTGCCCCTGAAACTCATGGAGTTCGCTCAGCATGGGATCCTCCTCTACCCGTACAACATGCACTAGACACTTCTCTACAATTGGTGGAATAAGTGGCACACCACCTGAAGGTAAAACCTGAGGATCTGGTCCCTGTATCGAAGCTTCATCACTGAGGGGGTCAACCTCACGATCGAGCTATTGGATCCTAGAGGGTGTGCGTCGCGGAGGCATACTGTACAAAAACAAGATGTATCATAGTTAGTGAGTATATCTAGAGAGATGACTCAAGATGGAATTGAAACCACAACCCATTCCTATATGAGGCATGTTCCATTATGTTTCCCTATAAATAGTGTACTCATGTTTCGAGTCGAAAAGAAAGTTATCAGAGTCCTGGTGTATGGATACGCCGGCCACCTGTAACAACACTATGGTCCCTAGCCTGAAAGCCAAACTCGAAACTCGAAACACTATTTCCCCAAACCAACTCATATACTCTCATTCCTAAGGTAGAACTGACCACCTCTGATACCACTCTTTCTCGACCCGTCCACGTGGGGCCCATTCCACAACTCCTCATGCCCACCTCCAATATTTTAAGGGCTGGTGACTAGCACCGAGTAGGCATGTAACCAACATGGGAGGCATTTCCAATAAACCTGTACAAACACACACACATATCTAGGCCCACAAAGCTGAAAATTAAAAACTACTAAAAATGGAAATGCATGCATACACTAAAATCCCAACCAACAGAGTAAGAAAGGAATGTATGTACAGTAATACAAAACCCTTGGCGAAAACTACAAGACCACCAAAAGAAAGTCTACAAAAGAGTCCAACCTATAAATAAAGGTACTAGAATTGCAATCCGTAGCCTTAGGAACACACCTTGGCCTGTCTGATCTCATTGAGCACTATCCGGTCCTTGTCCACCTAGAATCCTATCAATGTCTCGCTCGTCGGTTCAAGACACGACACATGCGGGAAAGCCCGTGCCGGGGTGAGTATAACAATACCAAGTAGGACACCCCAAACACCACAAAGGAATACAACAAAGGAAATACCACAAATGAATTATACAGTCAGATCTACATAGTATAAGTTTACAGATCATATAACAATAATATTTAGCTATACACATACGCGATCAACTATCATGAAACCACCACTAAGATCCAGCTGGATGATTCCACTAAACACGTAACAAGGAGAACACAGTCCTAGGTCTGAAGAGAGAGATACAAAATACTTGTTCCGGGAGTACTCAATCCACGAGTACTAAATAAAGATACCTGATGCATCAGATGAGGATCACAACCAGTAGCTATGGGGTGATTCCAACAACTCAGTCTAAACTAACCTGCTAAGAAGAGGATCGGCGCCCGAGTAAAGTAAGTCACGTCCATACCCAGATATCTACCTAGGGTACCACAATGGAATAGAGGATCTGGCTCTTAGTCTCACAGAGGGGATTCCAACAACACTATTCCTGAAGTCCTGTTGAAGGGATCATATTCTTATACATTGGAAATGATACCAAAAACTTTAAGGGGAAAGACCAAGGGGACGAACCCTAAGGAAACTAGTCCAAGTCACAGAAGACCATTGGATCAAGCCATGTATAAACAGGTTACACAACGTGTAGTAGGATCACACACCATGTTCCTTGACTCTGGGTACTACTTGTGTAAATGGCCCGTGTCTCTAGGCTTGTCATATAAAAAGTAACTCCACGGCATGTAGAAGAATTACACACCGTGTTCCTTAACTCCGGGTACCACCCGTGTTAAATGGACCATGACTGAAGTCTTAGTCTTGCAGAAAAGTATATACACGGAGTGTAAGTCAAAGAAAAAAACATGTTCTATCAACTGGAAAAAACCCGTGTACACTGGTCGTATGCTCGTACACTGTGTCTGTCTGTGTTGCTCTTCCCGTGTACCAGTACACGGGGTATCCTGTGTATCTGGCTGGGTCTTGCCGGGGAACGGTATACTCACCGTGTGCTTGGCCATGTACCCAAATCATGTTCTTGTACTCCCGGAGTACACGCCAGGTGGTCCGCCGATGAACACACACCGTGTAGCCCATACTACAAAATGTGTAGTCGAGAAGTTTCTAGAACCATAATCTTCCTCCTCACTCCTCGGCCGAACCTCAGGATTCGTGATATGTCATCCGTTTTCCGTGAAACTCGATATCTTAGGTCGCCGTTCCATCTTGATGCTAAATCTGTGGATTTCAGACCTTTGATTGACTCCAAAATCCGATTCCTTTCACCTATGCAGAAATTGTTCGAAAAACGATATTTTCTAATCTGCTTCGATTCGTCCATCGCCACCACATTCGCACCTCCATGGGGTTGTCCCGATTCCAGATCATCAATTTGGGGTCGTTGTGTTGCCCAATGATTGCAAAAAAATATATCGTTCATATCCCCATGAAGAAATAATAGAATTCACATGAAGAATGTGAGAAATCAGGGAAGAAAGGAACAATAAATCGAGAGGAATGAACCTCGATAGATGTTCATGTCGATCTTGTTTCATAACCGTTAGAAGACTAAATGAAACCAAAATATACTTCAAGAATCTATCCCCAAAAGATCCCGCATATAACCCATCCTTCATAATGATCAATCTGTAGGCTAATCCATTCATTGATTAGTATGCATCCATCGTGGAAATCATGAACGGGAATGAAATCACAAAGAGATCAAACACCCTACCTGGATCTGCATCATTTGTTGGCGAAGATCCGGTCCCCACATCGTCATCGAAGGCGAAACTCATCAGGAATGTCATCGTCGCGGTTGTGTTTCTTTCAGAGTCTCTAGAGCCTCCAAGGGTTTCAGGGTTATGAGATCTATAACCCTGGACCCCTGCGTAAATCTGTATTTAAAAAGATAAAAATATATTCACTGCGACAATATCTAATAAAATATTTTAATAAAATATTTTATTCCGATTGCGCCCAAAAATAAGATTTCACCACCGACCTACGCCAACCAATGTTAGGTCTCTACTAGGATGAACTCGCTATTATGGATGCAACGGTGCCCTCATATTTATGATCCGAGAACCCATTCAGGAGTTATTACACTTTTTTCAGGAAAACCATATGTACGCATTATTTAATATTTTAATTAAATTCAATCATTTGTTCTGGGATCACAGGGCCTCGAAACTTCATTCCTTCTCAAAGCCTGGTCTCGAAAATAATCCTCATATAATACTGAAATAATATAATAAAAAATCCGAGACATTACAAAAACATCCTTAAATTTTTAATGTATGTTGTTTATTTATTGCCTATAAATGACATCTATTTCTCTATACTATATTTGGATTTGTAATCTATATCAGCATCACCTAGGGGTTACCCTAAATGGCTGGTTGAGTATTTACTCAATCGTTACTCACTGTAAAAAAATGTTCTAAATCCACACCTAGATTGATACTTCATGTGGAATATTCATCAGATTATTTAAATGATTTTATCAAACAATAAATAATTATTTTAAAATTTTGTTGTAGTATTGAAATAGATATTCAATATATGTATATAAAGTATGTTTTTCTCCAGTTCTCGATGTACATATTTGGGGGTTATTTTTATATCTTTCTTCTCTCAATGAACATTAAAAACAATTTAAATCAATGAATATTTCTTATTTAGATCTTAATACTCAAAAAGTTACATATACGAATAACTTTTTATCATTACATTAACAGGGGAACATTACACTACATCTTGAATATTCTATAGTTTCTATGTTGATTTTGGGATATTCACCTATATAGATATGTTTCATAGTGGGATTAGGAAATGAAAATATTTGATATAAAAATTATTTATACATAGAGAAGTAATTATTTCAGATCCAAGAATATTTATTTTATTCATTGGTTGAATATTTTGATATGATTTTTTTCTTTTATCATCATATAGTAGCCTCAGACTAATTATGTGATTAGTGGTTATTAGAATTATACAACCCCTCGATAAAATAGTTGGTCTTATGAGAAAATTAATAGGTCATTTTATGTAATGATTTTCCTTTTGATGATAAGTTCTTAGTAAGGGGCATTTAAGGTTTGTATATAATGTTTATTTTTAGGAATTTTATCACTATTAGATCAATCATTAATATCCATGAAATTAATTTATTTATGTAATCCATAGATATATTATTCATAGAACTCCATTTGCAATGGAATATATTTATTCTTGATATATTCTTTTGTTAAAACATATATATGATATATTTTTTACACAACAACACACTGAGAGTATGAGATCATCTATTTTTATATTTTTTATTAACATTGTAAATAGTAAATATTTTTTTAAGTGTCTTATGGATTTTTATGGAGAAATATTTAATGTTCTATTTTTTAGTTAGTATATATTATGTTTCTATATAATGTGATTTTCATTTATATATCTAGTTTTCTGAGACAATTAAACTACTTGATCTTGTGTACTGTGATATATATATTCTAAACCATTGTTAAAACAGTTACAATGACCTCCCAGTCAGTGGGGTTGGGGTGTTTTGTATAATATCACCATTTAAAGCTGAGATATTTTCCATGTAATAAATTCATTACTTGAAAACATTATTCCTCATAATATTTATCATGGACTTTAATAATTTATCATTAATCAAAAAACTAATAATAGTACACACTTCTTCCTTGTATTCAAACATAAAATTCCTTAGTATTTACAGTTTCTCCTCACCTCACTGTAAAAATATACAAAATGATTTCACATTCATTTATACTAGAATAATTAATTAATATGTCATGATATTTCAAACATTATTATGTATAGAAGGGTTTAATGATATTTCATTTTTTTAGAATAATTATTTTGATATTATTTACCATTTCATAATACTGTTCTAATGTTATGGTTTCAAATAATTTTAAAAAATCTCATATTACATTATCTTCATCTTAAGTGGGAAAAAAATATTACATCGTATCTTCTAAAAAGTGATGTATCATTTGTTGCATCTTCTTATAAAACATATTCTAATGTGAAATCATCTTACACTACATTTTCATACACATTAACCAATATTATTATATTTTATATCATATAATGTCCCATTAATTTTCGTTAAAGCATCATATATTTATGTTTTCTGATATATTTATGATCTATATAGATATATATATATATATGGTTTGTCATAATTTTCTTATTTGCATACATGGGATTCTAATTATTTAGTTATGCATTCAAATATTTTTTCTAATAGACATAAAATGTCTAATTTTTCTTTTAATATATATTTTAAACATCATAAAATGAGTTTTACAATCCCCCAAAAATTTTAACACCATTATTGTTTAACCTTTTAGTGAATGAACAATGGATCATGGAAGAGGAAAAAATATATGACATATCATCATCAAAATAACTTATGCTATTTTAATAGTTCTAAATTACTCTTTTCTGTCATTAAACATCACAATATAGTAAGAACATATTTATCATAGTGTTTGTGACATAAGTTATTGAACATATTTATTAGTCATTGATCTACCTAAAATGTTTTCCAAGGTACTCTACATGGTTTCTCTTCTCCTTTTTCCTATGCCAACTTGTGTATCTGTTTTCCACCCTTTATGACATCATTGGATGAATGAACATTGAGAATGGATGAATATTTTCATGAGAAGTCCTAACTACTTGTATACCAAGAAGGCATTGGTTTTTTAAAATTTTATCCAATAATATTATCATAATTACTCTTCTATAAATAGATATAATTCTACTCATCCATAGATACAACTCTATAATATCAACATAACGATTCTTTACAGAACATCATTTTTTACACCACATAATACAATAAATTTATATAATAATTTATTACATTGTATAAATATACAAATTAACTTCAATAAAAATATCCATCAGATAATTGATTTATTTCTCAGATGGGAACTTCACAATTATTGTAAACTTTTATATAAACTAAATGAAACTGCCAATGATTTATTATTCTCATTAATATTCCATAGAACATCATGTGACTTTAAATTCATTAAATACATTCAATATCATAATATTGACAACATGAAACATGACCTAATTCCATAAATCATTATTGAAATCAAATATAAAACAAATAGAAATTGGGTTCAATAATCTTACCCTTCATATTTTTTGTAATTACAGAAGCTAGAAAATTACATATAAAATTTTACCTAATTTTTATTCAATTCATTGTATTTTTTTATTTCTAACTTTCCCATTTAGTTCTTATATTTTATTTTATGACTTATTAAAAATAAATAAAATGTATAAGAGAGTGGGTTGTATCCAATTATTCATAAGAAATGATCCATCAATCATGCCTCTTAATGTCTACGTTTCCAATTCAAGATGTAAAAACAAAGAGGGTTTGATTTAGAAAACCATGTTATCCATTCAAAAATAGAAAATGGTACAAACTAATAAAAAATTCAATGACTCATTACAAGGACATTCAAATGTTCTGAGGATAAAACTAGGTGATACAATTTATAACATTTTTTTCATTTTTAATTAGAACATGCCTTCCTACACTTTTCTCTATAAACAATTTAGAATCATTAAATTACATGTAGTAGGTTTTTTAAATAAGGATTTAAATATCTTCAAATTTTCTAAACTACATTTTATTTATAAAATAAATTTCCAACCAAATATGATTATTGATTCCAAAAAATTCAATGATAAAAGAGTATTCTTACATACTTTTGAAAATAAAATTTATCCCGAACAATCCAAAAAATTTATATTTCTATGAGATATAATGTCTTGGATGCTTCAAATGTATTACCTCCACCTGTCTCCCCCTCACAATACATAATACATCATCTATATCATCGAGGATTAACTTTTAAATCGATATTGTTTAGAATCTTGGTTAATATATCATATGAGGATGGTGAAAAAACCATATTTTGAATAATTACTATATAATTTTTTGGATAATTATCCCATAATTAGATCTCTAAATAGAAATATAATCAATTAAAAATTACATGAATTAAATAAAAAAATTCAAAACTAAAAAATCATGGAATAAATTGATTTTACATTCATAGAAATGTTACCATATTGGATTAAAATTTCTTCATAGCCAGTTGTATCTATACTTTTTAGCTATTTTTTAATCAATAATTATATAAATTCATTTATTGATGTCAACCTAGACTTGGTTATTTAGAATAATAATTATTCTATCCTTATGATATACATTATTTTAAACATTATCAATCATGTAATTTGAATGAATTTGTAAAATATGCAAACTCCAAAGGATTTATTCTAGGTATTGTATGATTAGAAATCAATACATTAAATTTTGAGTAACCTATTTACACATGAAAAAAACATTTTAAATTTATTGGTCCTAAATATATAAGAAAAAATATAATATTTTATTACTAAAACATTTTTTATCTTTCATTCCCATTTGTCTCATGTCTTTAATTATGCTTGTTTTATTTCATTTGATTTCTGTCAATAAAAAGAAAAAATGATCCATCATTTATTTGGTGTGTATTAAAGAATATTTTTTCATTTACATGGAATAATAATAATTTTCAACCCCATTGTATAAATAATTTTTTTACATGGAATAAGGCATTCAATAAACATTTCTTGGGAATTCCTATTACAACATCATCCTATTGAAATTTTCCCACTATGGAATTTCATTCTTTCTTCTTGTTCAGTGGTATTATATAATTATTCCCACTTGATTCATGTTTTTTTCTATAATAAATAACTCATTATCTCTATGATCAGATTCATTTCATTCTCTGCAAATTTTTTGAATTAAATTTAATCAATATTATTAAAGATGAATTTTACCATTTATATGTGAACATTTATTTCACTCAACCTTACATCCCCTTGATGTTGGTTGTTATTATCCTCTATTGGTTGAAACATTATACTATAAATCAGCATCCATATGCCAAATCCCATTAAATCACTCACATAGAGCCATAAATCATGATATTTTCTTTTTATCAATAATTTGTCTTGGTATATTTAGACTATGTTTTATTGAATTTTAATTCACTGAATTGGATTTTCATTATTCATAGAAACTCCACATATAAATGAATATAATAAACAAGGATGTATTGGTAAAATATTTACGGTTTTTCTGCACCCATTACTGTATATATTTTTATTTTTGAGCCCATACTGTGAATATAAACCATTCTATTGAGATCATATTAATACTCAAGGATGGTATATTTACTCTTTTAGATGTTGTGTATTGATCTATAGATTTTACTAGAATTTTTTTGAACAAGATAAATATCCTTTTTTCTAAGATATACTTGGGAACGTAGTGTGGTATAATTTTTATTTTATCCTTATTGGGAAGATGAAGCTATAATTGTTTCATGATTTTCAAGGTAGATTTCAAGGTCATATACATTTCATGTTTGGCAATATTTTATCATCAACCATTTAATTCAATTCTCTATCATAGGTCCTTCCAATATTTTCAACATGATCATCATGTATTTTATTCTATCCTTATACTTATTTGTTAATCTATTTTATATTGTTTTCTTTAACACCCAATTTTGCATTTATAATGTTTAAACAAGACCATGGATAATCTTTCAATTTGGTTATACCTTTAATTCAAACTCATTTATGGATTTTTACTTATCATGAATTTTATTACATCTCTAAATCATAAAAACAAGTGAAACTTCCTTCATATTCAATATTTATTTATTCATTGGATCCAAATTTCATTCCATCATTTATAATAGAGCATAATATTTCTTAATATTAACTCCCTTTTTTCCTTGATTTTCATCATGATTATAGGAAATTACCTACATACTATTTAAAAATAAACAAATAAATCTGTACACACTATATGTAAAATTATAATTTAATTCCTTTAATTACCTGAATTATTCATCGTACATGTGTTTACTGCTACTTGTGACGGTTTTTAATAAGATCATTTTTTACTAAATGTTTCACTTAACTATTAATCACATGTATGCATTGAAACATTTAATGTAGAAGGAATTTCCATAAACATTTATGTAGATTAAACAACATATTATTCATTATCAGAAAAATATTGTATATATTTTTTAATATAGGATGGATATAAAAAATATAAAATATACATAGAAGGAGGCCTTTATTAGTTTTTAGACCATATATTCCTTTTACTTTTTTATATCTTGGATGTGGAAATCATATGATCAACAATTTATATACCCCTATATGTTTCCCTTCTATAAAACCTTTTAAATATAAACTTAATGTAAAATAAATTTATTATTGATATTATATAGAATCTAAAAGTGTTACGACCTTATCTAAGACCAATTGCAGGTATCACATGAGTGTGTTTCCAACACAAAGAGGGAAGGTGAAACAATGTATTGATTCTATTAACCAATTTAATTTTTTATCCATATTAACATATTAATTTATTTATTTTATGAATATTTCTATTTCTCTATGTCACATTCATATGATAATTTTGTCGATATAAAACGAAAAGAAACCCAAAAAATATTAGGGTTTGATTATTGGGTTTTCCCTTATTTAGGATGACTATATACCTAGTGCATGGTTTCTATTATCCAATTTTCCTGAAAATCCTTATAATTATAAGAATAATTTCATGTATGAGTGTCTATTTTGAATGATACAACCTGAAGGGATCATTTTAATATGTATTAAATATTACAGGGTGGTGAATAGGTGTTGGTAATATTTTTTCGAACAAAATCCTATTTATCCAAATATCTTTCAACCTTGTTACTATTTAGGTAATAATTTTAATATAATCTCTTAGGCACATTTTTTTTCACATAAAAAATAACAAAACATACACAAAAAAATGAGATATAGGGTTTACACGATTAACTTATCAATAAGACTAGTAAATTCATGGTTCCAAATAATAAACCCCATAGCCAAATGTATGAATGTTAATATACATATGGGATATAGTGAAAATAGAAATACCAAAAACATGAATTTAAATTTATTATACAAAGAGTTTATGATATATATCATAGCCCTATTGTATCTTGTTGTGTCTTAATTCTAATTTACAATACTGTTCAATTAATATGTTCATCGGGTATTCTTCATCTTCATTTACATTCATAGTACCATGAAAGAATTGTGCTTTGTTTTTTAATACAAAATACTATATGCACTCAATATATTATTTTAAAAAATAAACCCAAATGGGTTCTACTTATATTTTAAATTTGTATGATTTCACTTATGAAAATAGGACTCTACAACACTTAATTATTCTTTCTTCCACACCTCCTCTTATTTCATCACTTTTATCTTCTTTAGATTACAAAAAATACATGGATATTTATCTCCAAATCTATTCTCTTCCCAAAGATAAAATTCCACTATTTATATTTTATTTGACTCATACTATGTTTAAAGTGTGAAGGATTTGAGACATAAATGTGATTTGATGACCATTTGTTTTCAATCGAATAATTATATCACCTATCTCGATCATTACTCTTATTCGGCCTTTAATATATTTATATAATAAAATTGAAATGATGGATTCCGCTTCATTCTAACATTTATAATATTTTTCTTCCAATACTAATGTTCATTAAATTTTCAAGTGTTATAAATAAATATAAGGGCCATTTTAAAATAAAAGGATATTTTTTCTAAAATTAAAATTAAAATTTGTATAATTTTGTTTTATACAAATAAATAAACCAATCAATCAGGATAGATTATAGAAATAAAATGAATATATAATATTTTAAATCTAATGTTTAAAATTCATCTTATGTGTTTTCTATACTTGATATTTGAAAAACCCAAATTTTATACACAAAAGAAGTATTTATTCTAAAAAAGTAGTTTTTCAACCTTTTCATGGTGCACCTATTTTAAATAAATTTTTTTAAATTTTGATAAATTATACTAGAAAAAAATAGATATTATTTGAAATTATAATATCAAAATTTACTTTTATCATGTTATTGATGTTTTTCTGATAATTTTAATTTTTAAGTAATAGTAATAAAATACACCATCTTAATTAAATATTTATTTTTCATTACTTTTTTTTATAAAATTTAATAATATAATTCAATGGTTATAAAGGATTATTAGATCATATTTTTTAAATTAATCTAATTGAGGTCATTTTAATCAATTTTACTTTTTATTTGGATATAAAATCATTACAATCATTTTTATGATTTTATATTTAAAATTCATTTTCTCAATTTGTCAATGAGAATAATTTTCAGTTAATTTATGGAGTTTAGGTGTTTAGAATATTCAAAAAATTATTCCATATTTAAATTTATAAATAAAAAATTTAGTAAATTGGTCTCATTTATTTTTGATAATTTGGAATTAGAAAATTATTTATATTTTTATTATCATGGTTAAGTGTAAATCGGGGTTTTAAAAGTCACAATAATATTGTAAATATTATAAAATTACCATAAAACATGTCTTAATTTCATTGTATGAGTTATTTTAGACAAGAATAATCCATGTTTAGAATTTATACACTTTTTAATCCACATGGAGGAGAGTATGACATATATAATATTATATTCAATGAAAATTCAATTTTTTCACATTGTTACTTTAAACAAGAAACATATTTTTAATATGGGGATATAAATGTGTTATGTTTTAATATAAACTGTATTTATAAATTTAATATTTTTATATACATAATTTTAATTTATTTATAATTTTTATTGATAAAATAATTCCATTAAAATTTGACCTAATAATGATGTAGTAATATGTGGACCCATCCTTAAACATTACATAATCTTGAGTTAAGTTAATAATTCATATTGAGAATCTCATCAGGTTTAGAGTTTTATAGAATTAGTCCATAGCTATTACATTACATTTTGAAAATTAAAATGTAGACACTTCTTCTATGTTTCCATTTTATTCATAAAATAAAAACTCGTTAAAAAGAAACATGTCTAGGTACATGTTATAGACCACATGACATTTCCTTGATCCCATCTGAGACCCTAATCATCATTAAGTCCTATGAAAAATATTTTAAAACATGGGATGGGAAAAATAATCTTAGTATGGGTTATAAAAAAAAGGAAAGAAAACAACTGTCTATCAATACATATATGCTAATGAAATCATGCTTCTCAATATTAAATATACAACACAAGATCACGAGATTCATGAATAACACATGGAAAACATAAATCAAAAAGTTAACATGATGAATCCATAAAATATTTAAATTTTAGCATTCAAAAATATGTAGGGAGTAGCATTTTGAATACACATCGCAATATATTCCCCAAATCTCTTAGAGGAAACATTAATGTTTAACTCCATCACATTACCCAATGCATTGGAAAACTATATCGGGCTCACCTGCCCTAGCTTTATCACATAACCACCCATATATGTAAACAATTCCCAATAATCATATCATAATCATAAGACATAATAAAATCATAAACTAAAGATATAATTTCCACATTGCAATCAAAATATATCCTTTCAATATATTAACATAATCAATGCTTTATCAAAATCATTTTCAAAACCAATTAAAACCTTTAATAAAGATATTTTTAATCAAAGTGTCCCATAACACATTGATGATTTTAATGGAAATTAAATTTTTTAAACTTAATTTCTATAAAAATTATTCCTTAAAACAATATTAAAAACATAGACATTAATAATAATCATTTATAAGATTAAATCTTTAAAACATTTGGAATAATATTTTGGTTAAGATTTTCTTTAGAACATGTGAAAATACTCGAATAAAAATAATATAAAAATGAATTTAAATGAAACCTAGAATATCATGAGAATATATATATTCCTGACATTAAATTTCAATGGATAGTATATACACCTTATACGATAATAATGGTGCAAACTATCAAGATATGCCTCAATGAAAGAAGATTGTGGCGTAGTCCCTTATGAAAACTTGGCAGCCAAACGACGTCACATTAAAAATTCTGACAATTAGTTGATGGGAGAAAAATGTTTATCCAATCATATTCACATAAAATTTATATCAATTTGGGTATAGAAGAACATATCCCAATATAAAATAATGGAAATTAAAATACATAACAGAAAAGAAGTCTTGGACTAAAAGAAGAGGATGAAATGTTCCCTTACAAAGACAATTGTCTAAATAAATTAGATCAATTGTGTGTATTCACTATATGTACACATATTTAGTTCATAAATACAAGATATTACATAATCATAGAATGGTATAATCAAGAAGTAGAATATTAACTCCACGAATATAAATTGGGTTAAGATGTTCCCTTACCTCGTGTCCGACTTGACTCGTTCGTTCTATAATCTCTTGAATAAAAAAATATTGATATTTTATACTTGATTAAGAATATTTTTCTATTTATTATTCCATTCAAATCACTTATTACCACGTTTTAATAATTAAAATACAATTTATGTTAATAAAGGTTGTTTTGCCAATATTTGTTACTTGAGTAAAATAAGAAATTATTATAATTACAAGTTGTCTATGTGGTGAAAATTAATTTATCTCCAGAGTGATATTAATGATTTATATATCATATATATCATATATATTCAGTATATACATGTATTAATAATAGTACATAACATTAGTAGTTAATAAATTAAATGCACCGTTAATGGAGATGGTAAGCCGAATGAATGCGTAAACGCTACTTTGATTTCTATTATGTATTTAATGGAATGAAAACATAATGGTAAAAAGGGATATTATAATTAATGTATAATATATTATATAATTTCATTAAATCCATCCTTTATATGTTACACATATGGAATGAACGAGTCATATCACTTTGAGGGTGTGGTAGTCCGCACTTCCTCAAATGATATTATCGCATTTACCCATTATGGAAACCCTAAAGGTATGATATAAATTAGAAAATAATTAATAATAGAGAAAATATAAATATAATTTATCTTACATATATATACAGTTCCATATTAATGGCCACCATAGGAGGTGGTATAAGATAATTGAATCGTCATTGTTTAATGAGGTAGTAGTTCGACATCCAAAGAAACAGAATGTTCGTATCCATTAGACGGAGTTGTGTGAATGTGTAGTTAGAATCCTAATACAAAAAATATCCTATTATATTGATGATATGTTTTTGGTTATAAAAAAATGGAATAGGATATTTTAGGTGGTTGGAGAAGGAAAATAAAAGGAAAAAACTTGAGATAAGGTGTGACCTTTTAATCAGGTAACTCCCTTTGGTTTGAACAAAATGCTTTCTTCAAGTTCATTAATTTAAGGCTCCAGTGAAGAAAATAGGGATGTTGAGAGATTATTTGGGCAGATTTTGGGCGATCCAAGGGGATTAATTTGTGTTAGTAATGAGTTAGAGTTGGTAGCCTTTCAAAAGAGGGGGGAGGGGTTCCATTAGAAAGTCTGAAAGAATTATTTTATTATAAAATGATTTTGGTTTTTAAAAGGTCAAAAACATATTTATTTGGAATATAAGATGCATATAAGTCTAAATATTATCATCCAATAAGAATTCGACATGTTTTGGACATTTATTAATCCTTATATTTTTTATTTATCCCTTTGTTAACTTATTTAACTTTTACAATGTCCACATATAAATTAATATTATATGGTTAATATATTTACAATAAAATTCCAAGAGACCCAAAATGTCTCATTGAAGAAATTATTAACCTAATATATTTCATTTGGACTAATATTATATTTTTAGGACTAATTTATCATTTAGTAAAATATTTATTTATTTAAAAACACTTTTAGGTTAATTTTAATTCTATTCATTTCATGACATTATAAAAAATTCAAAATAACTTGATTATTTGAAAAACATCCCTTAATTAAAATATAAAAGTAATTTTAATCTATAAAATTCCTGTAATTCATAAAAATGTTTAATATAAATTTATTTTTACATTTATAATTTCATTCATTTGAATCCCTTATTAATGAAACAATCACTGCTTCACTATTGTGTCATAGGTAAATATATATATATATATATAATATCTAAAAATTATAAATAAAATTCAATGATTTTGGAAATATTTGTAGCTTTCAAAATAATATTTATAGTTAAAGAGATCACTTATATAAACTGATATATCAATTGATTTAGTAAAAATATTCATGTTTATGTTATTTTTGTCATTACATTAAATTAATTAATTTAATGTTTTATTATCACTCCCAAGTGGCTCTAGGGGGTCCCAAAATCGACCCAAGGATGCCCATGATCGGAGGGTTAAGAAAACTGTTAGGGTAATATATTATAATATTAATAATATTTATTTACATTTATTTACTATATTTACCATTTAAACATGGTAAATATAATTTTTACTGATGACACTATTTATAATGTCTAAAAAATTATCTATTTGAACAGTATGGACCTCCTGATTCCCAATATGGAATCCTTTTTTTCCAAAATCAAAATACAAAAGTATCATAAATAAACAAAAAATTAATTTCCGTTTTCAAAACAAAAAGAATGTTTTTAAAAATAATAACTATCAAAAGATTGACCCATGTTTATGTTCAATTTAAAAGTAAAATAACATAAAAGTACCAATATTGGATTAAACAGTAAAAATATAATCTAATTACACAATAAAACCAAAAAATGATAATCTAACCTTATAAATAAGTTATATTAAAAGGTATTTTCTAATAAAAAATGTTGTATTTCTCACTAT
This sequence comes from Viscum album, assembly GCA_963277665.1. Lineage (NCBI taxonomy): Eukaryota > Viridiplantae > Streptophyta > Magnoliopsida > Santalales > Viscaceae > Viscum > Viscum album. Next base: position 103,180,577 of record OY728159.1, read on the forward strand.
TCATGAAAAATGAACATTGTTCGAAAAATACCAAACTTTTACCCAAATAAAATTTTGATGTCCCGATTCTAAATAATAATTTGATTTTGTCTAATAGAAAATAATTAAGTAAACAAAAAATATATCTTAAAAGGGTTCTCCATTAAAAGGCAGTAAATAGACTTAATAAACAATATTAGAGCATTAATGCTTAAAATTTGATTCATTCACATTTTATGCCTTTATCATTTAATGAATAAATTTAAAAACAATTAACAAAAATTATTAATCCTATTGTATTTATTTCTATTCATTACTTCGATTACAATAACAAGTAGTTGACTACCATTTAAAATAATATTATAATATTATTTTCAATATGACTCATCCTTGCATGCCACATGAAATTTCTGAGAAACTCATTGTTTCATGCCAGGTACGCCATCAAACATAGCATCCCCTTTAAAGTAAAATTAATATTTTATTCAAAAGTATTAAAAAAATGAAAATATCACATTCTTTATTTACCTAGGATGTTACATCCTTCCCCCCTTTTAGAAATTACATCCTCATAATTATAATCACTTATCTAATAAATGAGGGCATTTATCCCCCATATCTTTCTCAGATTCCCACTTTTCCTCTTCAACCATATGGTTTTTTCATAAATCATTTACCTAAGGTATTACCATATTCCACAAAAAAATATCTCCAAGGTCAAGAATCTAGACTGGTTGATCCTCATAAGAATTATTGTCTTTTAATTGAACAACCTCTAGACACAAAACATGAGATAGATCCGGCATATACTTTCTCAACATTGACACATGAAAAACATATTGTATCTAGGTTAAACAAGATGGTAAAGCCACTCTATAAAAAATTGATCCAATATTATGAATAATTTCATATGGACCAATAAACTATAGACTCAGCTTCCCTTATTACAAAAACACATAACTCTTTTCCATGGAGAAACATTGAGAAATACATGATCACCTTCCTCGAAGGAAATATCCTTCCTAAAGTTATACACAATACATTTATCCCTACTCTGAGATGTTCTCAGCTACTTCTTAATCAACCGGACTTTCTATACTGTCTCTTCTACCAACACTAGTCCCATCAGTTTCCTTTCACCTACTTCATCCCAAAAAGCTGGTGTTTGACATCGATTTCCATAAAATTCATCAAATAGAGCCAAATGTAAACTAGAATAAAATATGTTATTATAGATAATTTCAACCAAATAACGATGTTGGTCCCATTCTCCATGTAAATCTATTGATCAAGAATGTATCATATCTTCTATAGTATGAATTGTTCATTCTAACTACCCATATAATTGATGATGAAAAGTTGTACTAAAAATTAATTCAGTACCCAATGAATTTTGAAGGCCATTAGAAAAGTTATTAGTAAACCTGGGATAATGATTAAATATAAAGGAGAGGGGAACTCCATGAAACCTGACTATCTATTTGTCCTACAACACAAAATATTTGATCTAAAGACAAAGTATCTCGAGTAGAATTTAATGGGAATATTTAGTCCACCGATCAAGAATAACCCAAATTGTATTATTACCTCGAGGTGTCTTCGGTAATACCCCAAAGAAGTCCATGAATATATTTTACCATTTCCACTATAGCAGTTGAAAAGACTGATGCATCGCATTTGACAATAACCACTCTTCTTTAACATTTTGACAAGTTAAACACATCAGAGTAAAATCAGCAATATTAATTTTTATTCCATCCCACTAGTTAAACTCCCAATGATCTCTACACATCTATGTACTACCAGGATAAACTAAAAATGTAGAACTATGAGATTCCCAAAAAACTTATTCTTCAACTTTGAATCAAAAGGAACACGTAATATCTTCCCAAACCTCAAAACACAATTTTTCTCAATGTTAAATTAATGTAACATACCCTTCGAAAACAACTCCACCTTTTTTTGCAACTCACTTTATTATTTATGTGCCTTCTTAATTTTTTATGTTAGGGATCATTTCACAGAAACCTGAATGAAAATAAATGATTCTATTGCACAAACCACATCTATTCCAATGTTTATCAAATATTTAATCAAATTATATAGTTACTAAATTATCGTGGTAAATGTTTCAATACATTTTTTACTCAAAGCATCGACCACTTTGTTTTATTTTCCTAGATGTTAATTGATCATGCTATCATAATCATTGATTAATTAGATCCATCTCCTTTATCTCATCATCAATTCATTCTAAGTTAATATATAATTAATTTTTTTTGGATAGTATATATTTCACACGTTACTCCATACAAATGATGCATCAAAATTTTCATAGAAAAAACAAAAATATCTAATTTCAAATCATGTGTTTGGAAATTTAACTCATGATGTTTCAACTAACTAGAACATAAGAAATTACCTGATCATTCTTCTTTAATACACAACCATATCATTTCAACAAAGAATCACTATAGATAAAAAAAATTCACCATCTCTGGAATGTAATACCAAACTAGAGCATTCACCAATCTTCTTTTCAATTCCTGAGTCAACTAAGACATCACTTCAAAAAAATATTCAATTCTGATTGAAACTATCATAGGAAGCTGGCATAGATGGTCAATTCCATCTGTATGCCTTCCCAACATAGATTCATTGTTTCCTCTAAGAAAAAAATTCTCATAAAAATATATTAGACAAAGAATCATGGTAATCTGTAAATGCTCTATCATTTAAATTTTACCAGCAACTAATTTATGTATATTAATTTAATAATATCGTAACTTCAAAAGTTTTCTAAACCGACCTCTGATACAAACTATAAGACCCTAGCCATAAACATTACATAATTATGAGTTCAGAGAAGAATTAAAATTGAGGAACATTTCAAGTGTAGAGTTTTAGAGAATTAGGCCATAACCATTACATTACATTTCAAAAATTTCAAAGTAGACACTTCAAATCAGTTTTTAATTTTTTCATTAAATAAAAACAATTAAAAAGGTATAATGTGTAGCTCCATGTTTTAGAAAATATGACATTTCCTTGATCCCATACTTGACCATTTTCATTTTTATGTCCTGTGAAAAACATTTCAAAACATGGGATGATCATAAAAAGCATATTATGTGTTATAAAAAAATGAAAGAAAACATTGGTCAATAAATACATAAAATCCATTGAAATCATGATTTCCAATCTTTAACATATCACACAAGATCATAAGATTCATGAATATCTCATGGAAATCCTAAATTACAAAGGTAACATGTGGCGTCCATAAAAAACATACATTGTAGATTTCACATCTACGTATGGAGTTACAATTTGAACAACCATCATAGTATATTTCCTTAATCTCATAGGAGAACCAATAATTTTTACCTCTTTCACGTTACCCAGTGCATTGGACAACTATCTCAGGATGACCTGCCAAAGGATTATCACAGAACAACCCGTATACATAAACAAGGCGCAAGAACCATAACAAAATCTTAAAACATAAAACAATCATAATGGAAAGATAAAATATCCACATTGGAATCACAATATATCATTTCAAGATATTTAAATAATCAAGTATTTATCAAAATCGTTTTCAAACCCATTTAAAACATTTAATAATAAGATTTTATAATCAAAATTTTCCATACAACATTGAATATTTTAATGGAATTAACATTTTAAAACCATAATGTCCATATAAATAAATCCTAAACTTTTTTTGAAAACATATACATTAATTAGAAATATTTATAAAATTAAATATTTAAAAACAGTAAAACAATGTATTTGTTAAAGAGTCCCTTACCACATAAAAAAAATACTTGAATGAAAATAATTTAAGAATAACATTAAAATTAATCTATAATATCATGAGAATAAATATATTCATGACATTACATTTCAATGGATAGTATATACACATTATAGGATAACAAATTTGCACAATATCAAGATATGCCTCAATGAAATGAGATTGATATGTTGTCCGTTATGAAAATTCAGCAGCCTAAAGATGTCACTTAAAAAATTATGAAAATGAGTTGATGAGAGAGAAGAAGGTCTCTCATTACATGGACATAATATTTACTGCAATAATGACATAAAATAACATATCCCAATATAATAGAATGTCAATTAAATGACACGTCATAAAATATGCTTTTGACTAAAAGAGGTGGTTGCAAAGTTCCGTTACAAAAAACAATTTGTAAATAAAATAGATAGATTGTGTGTATTAACTATTTGTAAACATATTTAAGTCATAAATAAAAGATAAAAACTAATAATATAATGTCATAATTAAGAAGTATAATATTAACACAAAGAATGGAAATTGGGTTAAGAAGTTCCCTTACATGGTGTCCGACTTGACTCGTTTGTTCTTTAATCTCCTGAATAATAAACTAATGATAATTTATAATTTCTTAATACTATTTTTAATGTATATTATTCTTTTTATATCACTTATATCCAATTTATAAAAATTAAAAACCATTTATGTTAATAACGGGTGTTTTGTCGATATTTGGTAATTGAGTCCAAAATGAACTTATTATAATTACTAGTTGTCTATATGGACAAAATTATATTATCATAAAAATGATTTTAATGATATAGATATCATAGATATCATATATATATAGTATATATAAGTATTTACAATAGTTAATTACATTTGGATATAAGAAATGAAATGCACCATTCATGGAGGTGGTAAGTCGTATGTACGCATGAACACTACTTTCATTTCAATATTGTATTTAATGGAATGAGAAATTAATGATATATAGGTATATTATAATTCCAGAATAATATCATATATAATTTCAGTTACCCCATTCTTTATATGTTCCACATATGGAATGAACGAGTCATATCACTTTGAGGGGGTGGTAGTCCGCACTTCCTCAAATTAAATTATCACATTTACCCATTAGGGAAAACATAATGGTGTGTTATAAATGAAAAAATACAGAATCCTAGAGACAATATCAATATAATATATATCACATATAAAAATAGTTCAATATTAATGGCCACCATAAGAGGTGGTAAATGTTAATTGAACAATCATAGTTTCGTGAGGCAATCGTTCGACGTCCATAGAAACAGTATGTTCATATCCATTAGATGGAGGTGTGTGGATGTGTTGTTTGAATAAACCTAACATAAATATCATAGTATATTTAATACACTGGTTTTGTTATAAAATAATTGAATAAAAAGATTTTAGGGGGTTGGATAAGGAAAATAAAAGGAACAAACTTTAGAGAAGACGTTACCATTAAATCAGGTAACTCTCTTTAGTTTGAAACTACAGGATTTTTTGAAGTGCCTTTTGCCTAAGGTAAGTATTCTAGTAGAAATATAGATATTTTGAGAGAATATTTTTCAATATTTTGGACTATACAATGTTCTTGAGAGGAGTGATTAATGGGTTAGAGGTGGTGGCCTTTTATAAGTGGGGGGAGGGGATCTTTTGGAATGTTTGAATGTATTATATTATTATAAAGTTATTTTCTATTTCGAAACATCCAAACCCAATTTAATTCAGATATAATATGCGTATAAATTTTAATAAAATCACTCAATAATAAGTGGAAATGTTTTGAAATTTTTTTAATCCTTATCTTTTTTATTTAACCCTTTGTTAACTTATTTAACTTTTATCATGTCCTCTTATAAATTCCTACTATATGGTTAATATATTTACAATAGAATTATAATAGACCCAAAATGAATTATTAATGAAATTTATAACATCATATTTGATATTTTTTTGAATATTAGATTTCTTATGTCTATTTTATCATTTAATAAAATATTTATTGATTTTAAAACACTTTTATATCAATTTTAATACTATTCATATCACAAAATATTAAAAAACATATCTCTATAGAATTTTTTAAAAAACATTCAATAATTAATAGATAACATGTCATAAAAAATTATAAAATTGTTGGATGGCATAAAAAGCTTAAAAATAAGTTTATTTTCATATTAAAAATATCCTTTAATTGAATCCTTTATTAATAAAGCAATTTCTGAATCACCATTGTATCATAAATAAATTTATTTATTTAATGTTTAAAAATTATTAATAAAAAAAATATGTTTAAAATATTTTTATCATTCCAAATAATATTTATAGTTTAATGTATCACTTATATAACCCCATATAAAAATTGTTTTAGTAAAAACATTCATGTTTATGTAATTTTTGTCATTATTTTCAATTAATTAATATAAAGTGTCATTATCACTCCCATATGGATCCTTGGGGTAAAAAATTGACCCTAAGATGCCAGTGGTCAGACATTTATCATCCAATTGAGTTAGTATACTTGTAATTGTAATTTAATTTTATTATAATAATATATTTTACCATTATTTCCATATTTACCTTTTAACCGTTGTAAATAAAATATTTACTAAAGTTAAAATTCATAATGTCTAATAATAAATTCCACTTATTTAAATAATTTGGTCCTTCTTCTTCCAAACATGTAATCTATTTTTCCAAATTGAAAACATCAAATATGCTAAAATTAATTTTAAATTTATTCCAGTTGGCAAAATGAAAAGCGTGTTTTTAAGAAATAATAACTATCAAAAGATTGACACATGATTATGATCAATTTCAAAGTGAAATTACTTAAAATGAAAAAAATTGGATTACCTGGAAAAAATATAATCTAATTACACTTTAAAATAACTTAAAAATATAATCTATGGATATAAATAAATTAGATTAAAAGATAGTTATGAATTAAAATGCAGTACTTTTCCCTATTCATTAAAAAATGAACTTTTTCAAAAAAATATCATAAAATTACCAAAATAATATTTTGATGTCCACATTCTAGTGAAGAATTTTTTTTGTCAAATAGAACATAAAAAAGTGTAAAAAATATATTTAATAATGGTTCTTCATCGAAATGTGGTAAATCAATCTTTTAAAGAATATTAGAGTATTTATGCTTTAAATAGGATTTATTCACATTTTAAGAGTCATAATTTTGTTGGATAAATGTCCAAAAATTTAAAAAACTTGTATAATCATATTTAACATAGTTATGTTTATTTCCATGAATACAACAGCTAAGCGTTAAGTACCATTTAAAATAATATTATAATATTATTTTTCAGTATGACTCAGCCTTGTGTGCAACATGAGATTTCGGAGAAAACCACTGTTACTTGTAAGGTACACCATCAAATATAGAATCACCTTTATAGTAAAATTAATTTTTAATTCACAAATACTTATAAATATAAAAAAAATATTATTCTTTATTTACCTGGGATGTTACAAGAAATTGTTAAATTAATTAGAGAATCAATTATATGATATTTAAAATAAAAAAAATATAATTTGAAATATTTTATTTCATCCATGAACATTATAGAATAATTTTACATATTATTGATGTGTTAAAGTAGTTTTTTCAAAGATATCATTTTGTTATGATAATTTTTAAATGTTATGTGACAAATAGTCTCAACAATGGCATTATTGAGATTTCAAAAAATTATATATAATTATATGTTATAAAATTTATACAAATATAAATCTAGAACCATGTTAATAAATCATAAAATTAATTAAATATATGATTTATGGATAAATGTTTATTTTATATAATTATATTGACCCTCTAAATGTAGATTATATGATATCACCAAAAAATTAAAAAGGAAAAATAATTATTAAAGATAAAAATAATTATTAAAAAATATCCATAAGTTGTATAATATTTTTTATTATATTATTTTGACTAAAATTAATCATATTTTTAAAGTAATATGTTTGTATCTATTTTTGATAATAAAACTTATTTATATTTATTTAATATTCATAAAATTTCAAAGAGAGCCACTCCCCTCTCTTATAAATTTGATCCCATTATTTTCTATATTTAACTCATAAAAACCTATTTTAAACTGAAAAAATCTTCCAAAATACCTTCCTAGAATCCATACTCACCTTGTACAGCTCTTATTTTAGGTAGAACACCCTTTTAAGAAGAGTTAAGGTTTTAATAACAATAATTATCTAATAAATGGGTATCATTTTAAATTCTGTTTTTATGTTTAATTTCTTCTTCCACTGCCTTAAAATATTGAGAAAATGATTAAATATTAACTATATAATACTTAATATAATGATATGTTATTATTCTAATATCATCATCAAAATTCGTATCCCCTTTCATCAAATTGGAAATTAATAAATTTTCTGTGTGTATAGTGGACTACAACCTCATGAATCGGTATAATTATTTTTCCATTAATATATTTTATGATATTTTTTAATGAATTAAATAATTTTTATACATGATATTCATGATATATTTTTGATTATTGAATAATAAAGTGTCATTTATATTGTTACATTTTCAGCAACATAAAAATGGTATTATTATTCATTTTTACTTCTGAACTATCACCTCCACGAAGCGATATGATTCATCTTTTCATCAACACATTTAACGAATATTATTTATAAATATTTATAAATTATTAATATGTTATTATATATATTATTATCTTTTTGGAAATATAATATAATATTTACCTTCTCTCTGTAATGATCATTGAAAAATGAAAATGCTGCTCATGCATATATATGGAAAAAAATATCCATAATTATAATTTATTTAATTTTACGTAACCATAATTTGTGAATGGTTTTAAATGGTTGATTGATTTATAATAATAATAAAACTTTCATGAATATTATTATTGAGATGATGCACTAATGATCTCTCTGACCCTATTCAGCTAACCATAGTCATTTTGGACTCATATAACAAATATCATCAAAACATATGATGTAAGAATAAATTATTATGTAATTGTAATAACATGGAAATAAGTGATGTAAAAGGAATTGTAATATTTAATATAGGGTTCTGAAGCAATTTTAAATTACCCTATATTTATTATTCCTGAATATAATTAATGTCTGTGATTATTCAAACTCACGTTAAGGTAATAATTAATATAAACATCCCTATAAATGTTTTAAATAATTTTTATTATACATAGTTCTATTTCATGTCCATTTTGTAAAAATGGTTTCCTTGAATTTATTTATATTGAAATAAGTTTTTTAATATTTTATTTTTCTAATTTATCTCAAAAGTATCAAGGTATAATGGGACATATTTAATTTAAAATATTTTCTTAAAATGTTATAAATGGGTTTTGAAAATGGATTGGTTATCTCAATAACATTAATGGTTTTCTTATATGTGAAACTGATATTTTTTTAGTAAAATGTTGAAAATTTCAATATTATATATAAATTTATTATTTAATTTGACTTTGATGTTTGATTTGATATTACGTGATAAACCATTGACGGGTGGTTCTATGATAAACCAAGGGTGGTTGATTCCATTATAACCTATAATGCATTGGGTATGGAAGTCGGTTGTATGACTATTCCATTTAAAAGAGAGACATGAATGGAAGTCAGTTGCATTGTTACTCCATTTGGGTATAATGATTACTCTTGTAACATAATTATCTTTCATATTATTTCTAATGAGTTTTCAAGAAATTATTTTTATTTTCAAAAAGTAATATAATGATATTTTTGAATTAATGATTAATGTTTTTGGGTAAAAAATGTATATTTTTTTTAAGAAATTATCTCTTAGTTTTTATGGGACTAATTGTTTCATTTATGTAAAGTTAATTACTAAGATCTTATTATTATCCCAAGTTTTGAAATTTTTTTCATAGGGTTTAATGAGGAGTATAGAAATGGTTGAGATCCAAAAGAAAATTTCAAATATGCGTCATTAAAAAGAACCATGATTTATTTTAAAAGAGTTTACTTTTGGGGAAAAAGTTGATGATGAATATAAGATTCAACATTTTATTTATGAATTTATATTATAAAATTTTTCCTAACTCTTTATAAATCAAAACCAACAAAAAATTGGGAAAATATTCAAATTTATTTTATTAAAAATGACAAGAATAAGTTGTGTTTATGGTCGGGTCCTTATAATTGATATCATCGTAGTGTTTTGAAAACATTATAGATTAGGATGTTTTCTTAAGATTCCACCATGGGTTTATAATTTTAATGTTAATCATAATTTCAATTTCATATAAACCCCTTTAATGAAATTACGTTATGATATTCTATAGTGATTAACAATATGTTTAGTGAAATTTATTTATCAGGTAATTATGGGTTAATATTTTTTGGCAAGAAAAATGGATGTTTTGAGATGAAAGTTGAGTATAAGGCATGTTTTGGTATTTTATGAGAAAATTATCATATTTCTTGTAATTTTATATGAAATATATATTTTTAGAAAAAATACAACCATTTGGATAGGTGAAAACCCATATCAACTAGCTAATGTAAGAGTTCTAGACACAAAAATTAAGGGTGGCATGGGTGCATCACATACCACTGAACTATGTGACGTCTCAGTTAATATATATATATATATTTATTTAAATGATTACATGGATGAATAATAAGGATATTTTTTTAACAAAATAGTTAACATAATGAAATAATGAATTTGGGATTAATTGATGAATTTAATTCCGGAAGATTTTCTGATTATAGGAATCCTATATGATCAAGGTAAACGTAATACTATGGGATATTATTTTATATGAAAAGGTTGAATTATATTTTGTATGGATATATGGTTTTATTTTATACTTAGACTGAATTATGTTACTAATTTTAATAATTTTCATATCTAGATGATTATGTGATTTAAGAAATTATATTTTTGTTATGTGACATTACGTGTGATTGATGTTTTTTAGAGATAAATGTTAATAAAATTAACAGAATATTATGTTATAAAATCTTTATTAATTTGGATTTTCATTAATAGTTTGGATTATTTTGAGTAATTTTATGGATAGTTAATTTTTGAATGGTTTTTGTAGATCATCGTGTATCATTGTTGTATTTATAAAATTAAAATTAGTTTTTAATCATAAAATTATTTTTTATTTATAGATAATTGTTTTATATTATCCAAAATATTTTTTTATTGGTTAATTTCAAAAGACAGAAGAAAAATATAGTTAATAATTTTTGGATAATTTTATTCCCTAGAAAATGTTTCTTGTGCTTTAGGTGATAAAAAATAACTATAAATACACATCATTCGTAGAAAAAGATGAGTTTGTGGTGTAAGCTTATTAAAATAAGAAACTCATTGTTTTATGTAACTATATTTATTTATCTTCTTATAATATGACAGAAGTTAATTTTTTAGCTATATAAAAAGGATATTAGAAAATTTGATTTATTAAATTTTCATAATAAGAAGCAAATTTCCTTTTAACAATTTAATGATTTATGGTTTTGATATTTGTAAATTTCACTTGACAATGTTCTATATCAATCATCATCATGACATGGTAGTTGGTTTTCTCTTCCATTTCCTTGTTTTCTACCTAGAATCATTGTATGCATTATTTTAGTAAACCTTCGTACTTCCCTTACTTGATTTTAATGTTGACAGTTTTTTAATATCATTTCTGATGTTGTAATTTAATAAGTGATATTTAAAAATTCAAACCATTACATCATAGAATTACTTAAAAAATGTGAGGGAATAATTTCTAATGGGGTGGGGGATAATGTAAACTAATGAGTTTATAAAAAAAATACTATGTTTGATATCCTACATGATACCTGACATCAATATTAGAAGACAATTAAATATTATTATTAAAAATCATACAGTTATAACATAGTTTTTAAATTGGAGGGAATGAATAGTATTATATTAATTATTAAAATATTTTATACACACACATAAATATAAATAATTCTATGACAAAAAAATATAAAAGAGTGTAATTCCATTTAAAAATAAATGGAAATGTTTTTTATGAAAAACTATTCAAATGTGCACAAATGTCTATTTTACCAATAAATAAAAAAATAGAACATGTTGGATTATACTAATGATATATATATATAATATTTAATATAATGTTAAAAATTCATCTTATTTTTTTTCTAAACTAGATATTAGAATAAATCAAATTTTATTCATTAAAATTTTATTATTTTAAAAATGATGTTTTTACACATTTTGAGGGCTTACATAATTAAAATATAGTTTTTGAATAATATATATATTATATATAAATAATATTAATATTCTTTGAAATATGAGTACATAAATTTAATTTTTTATATTTTTCTAGTACGTTTCTTTTTTTGATAATTAGTACAAAAAATCTGCATTATAATTGAAAACGAATATTTCATAAAATTTATTTATCATGTTAATTAATATATCTAATTGGTTTGAAATTATTATTAGGTTGTATTTTAATCTTTTAATTCAATTTATGTCATTTTTATCAATTTCATAAGGAATTTTGGTATAAGTCATTTTAATATTTTAATCATTTTTACTTGAAAATTTTATTTTCTCAATCCGTTAATGGGAATAGTTTTTTATTAATTTTAATAAAGTTGTTAAATATGTCTCTATTTTTTAGAGATTTTGAATTGTAAATGTAGTAATATTTTTATTTACATGCTCAAGGTTAAATAGGGTTATTAATGGTGAAAATGATAATATAAATATTATAAAATTACCTTAATACATTTCCTAATTTATAAGGATGAGTTTATTAGGACATAATAATACCTAGGTCTAATTTGTAGCCTTTAAAATCTACTTGGATGATAGTATAAAATTTATAATATTATATACAATGAAAATTATATTTTTTCACAATCTTGTTTTGAACTAGTAAAATAATTTTAATATAGGGTTATATAATACATATCGTAAATTTATGTATTTTTTAAAAAAGATTAAATATTTTTATATTTCATGGAAATTTATTTATAAATTTTAGTGATAAAATTATTACATTAAATGGTGACACAATACTTATGCAGTAATTATTTTATTAACGGAGTAATTAAAAAATATATATAATTTTAAATAATTAATTTCATCCATATATTTTATGGACGGAATTGAAATAATATTATTTTTTTAAATAATTTGGGATGATGTTTCCATTTTTTATGATCTTTTTAAATTGTCAAGTTATGAATAGTGTCAAAATTTCCAACAGTGAGATTTCAAAATAAATAATATTTTATTAAATGATATAATATTTTTAAAAATCACCATTTCGAAAAAATTATATTAATAAGTCTCTAATTTTCATATATTACTCATTTAATGGATAATTTTCATTTATTTTAATTACAGTAACCCTCAAAATCTATATACAAGATAGCATGGTAAAAATTAAAAATGTTAAATAATGGTTAAAGATAAAATAAAAGAAATAAAAATTAGTCAAAATTTATATAATTTTTATTGAATGATGTTATTTTGACTAAATATCATAATATATTAAAAATAATATGTTTGGATCCATTTGGGTAATAAATTTATTTATATTAATTTAATATTTTGATGATTTCCAAGAGTGCCCCTCCCCTCTCCTACAAAATGGCTCCCATTATTCTCTATTAGGAACAACATAATCCAATATTTTACCCCATTAAATACCCAAATAAATTCCTAGAATCCCTCCCCCCATTCAATAGATCTTATTATAGGCATAATACCCACCTTATATGTGTCTAGTTGTTAATAAAAATCATCTTCTAAAGAAGGGGTATTGTTTTTATTTATCTGTTTTTCTTTTATTTCTTCTTCCACTTCCTTAAAATATTTATCCAACATGATGAAATAAGAACTCCTAAATCAAAAATATACAAAAAACATATTATGTTAATATCATAAACTAAATTAATATCCAATTTCATCATATGGGAAATGAATTAATCATTCGCGCATATGCCGGACTACCACCTCAAGAACAGATATATTGGTTTTCCATTATTACCTCTAAAGAATAATTATATTGGAATAATTAATGATTATATATGATATTCATGAAATATTTATCATCATTAAATAAAAATATATATATTATATTCTTACCTTTCCTTGCACAAAAAATGATAGTGTTGTGCGAGTGTACATGTGAACTATCACCACCACGAAGCGATGTGAATCAATTTTCATTACCACATCACATGAAAAATATATATAAGTATACGTAAATTTTCAATTTTACAATAATGAAATTATTATCACTATTTAATGTTAATATTATATTTACCTTCTTTCCATAATGATTTCTAAAATATGAATTCATTACTCATTCGTTTGTGCAGTTGGACGTCTCCATGATTATAAAATATTTCATTTTTCAAAATTATATTTAATTAATGGATATAAAAGTAAAATTTATTTATGATAATAAGTATTATTACTTAAATATTATTCTATATATGACTAAATATTAACCCATTTTACTGTATTAATCTTATAGAGGTAATTTTGTACTCACGCACAAAATGTCATCAAAACATCTGATGTGAAAATAATAATTAAGTAATTGTTATAGCATTGAAATAAGTGATAAAAATGGAATAATAAACATAAAAAATGATTATCGAGATAGTAAAAATTATCTTATGTTTATTATTCAAGAATATAAAAAGGTATGCGATGATTCAAAATCACATTAAGGGACTCCTTAACTAAAACATCATTTTAAATTTTTTAAAGATTTATTATTCAAAATATTCATATTTCATTTAAATTTTTCCGCAATGGTTTTTATGGATGTATTTATATGGACATGAGTGTTTTAAAATATTAATATTATAATTTCTATGAAACATTTCAATGTGTTATGGGAGACTTTGATTTTTTAAATAATAAAAACTTTCAAATGGGTTTTGAAAACGGAATAGTTGTTTCGATAACATGAAATGCTTTCAATATTGGAAAATGATATTTTTTGAGTTATATATTGAAGTGTTAATATTTATATAAGTTATGGTTATATTTAGGAACTTTTACATTTGAAGGGTGGTTACATGTTAAACCAATGTCCGGTGGTCCATTGATAAACTAATGTTGGGTGGTTTTGTTATAACCTCTAACACGCTGGGTACTGAAGTTGGTAGCATGGATATTACATTTTTATGAGTGAAATCTAAAAAATTAGATCACATTTTTATTCCATATGAGTATAATTATGTCTCATGTTACCAACTTATATTTTATACTATTTCTTATGAGTTTTAATGAAAATAATTTGATTTTAAAAAATCTAAGATAATTATCTTTTGGAAATAATGATTCCTTATTTAGGCTAAAAATGTGTGTTTCTAAGGAAATGTTTTATTTGTTCTCACTGGAAAAAATTATTTCCTTTCATATAAGTTAATTAATATTCTATTTTTCTCATCCCATGTATTTAAATGATTTTATTTTGGTTTAATTAATGGTAGAGACAAGGATGAGGTAATGAAGAAAATTTTAAAGATGAATCCTGATAAAAAACCATGTTTTATTATAAAATGCGTATCCTTTGGTGGAAAATATGATACTATGTATAAGGTTCAACAGGTAATTTAAGCGATTATTTTTTTAGATTTTTCATAGTTATCTAAAAATATAATCCAAAAAGATATTTAATAAAATAAATTTGTATCTTGTATTAAAATAACTAGAAAAAGTTAAGTTTAAGGTAGGGTCTTTACAATCCATTAATATAAAAAATTTATTATATAACCATACATATATTTTATGAACATAAATCCTTTAAACATATGATAAATCTATTACAACCATATAATAACCAACCATACGAGTTTCGAAATTATGATGGTCAAAATTAGGGGAATAAATAATATAATATAATTATTCATAGGTTCTTTCACACTATCATCTTCATTCTCCTCCATCCCTCATTAATTTTCACCATTCCTCACTACAAATATGATCCATGTAAAAACATAGTTATATTTTTTCATTGAAATATAGAAATTTTCATCATCAAGATTATTCCTAGAAAATTTATATTGCATATTTCATAGGTTTTGAAATCCATATATGCTCTAAAATAATGGTCACTCATACAGATTAATCAGTCACTCATTCGAACACCCAGTTCATGCATTTTATGTGATTTTTTACACATCTAAACGACACTGTTTTCCATCGGAAGCATATTTTATCTTTATGAATAAATATTTTTGATTTCATAATACTAATTTTGATTTTTATGAATTTATAAATTAAAATACCTATTTTGTGCATATTAAATGATATTTTTATATATTTATGAACTCTTTCTAATGATATAAAAATTCAACTTTTTTTAGTTATTCCCTTAACTATTTATATATTTTAATTATTGTGTAGGTGTTGATGGATTTTTACTAAACTATTAAGATCTCCAAAATAATTTTTTTGTTATAATTATAGTTAATTTTTTAATTTTCTAGTGGAACATGGTATTTATAATAGTATCATGTCTTCCCTTGGATCATTATCTGTACAACACCACTTTTACATTTATATCAAGTGTAATTTTTGTTATTAATAGTGAAAATGTTTTGAGATATACCTCATCCAAACTTATTTATTGAAGGGGCTCTCTTATAAACATAGGCACTTTATATGACTTTTAAAAAAATTCCTTTTCCCCTCACTATCCTAAAAAGTCACCATGACACATTGTACATGTTTTTATTAACTCCAAACTTCTATGAAATCCAATATGGGGGTACATCCTTCACTCTACATCTTCTGTATTAATTAATCCACATTTAGTTGGTGAAAATAGTCTCTTTGGAGTATCATATATTCTAACAAGTTCAATTGTACTTGTGTTTTCTATGTATTTTTAATTAACTACCTTAAGCATTTTAACTATTGAAATTGCAATTAAAACTCTAAAATATTGACAGACCAACATCAAACCTCATATCATTTTTTTATATCTTTTTTACATCAAATTTAATCCAAATGATTTTCAAATATATCAATGTATTTTTCATGCTTCACTTGAGACACAATGAAATAAATTCTAAAAATTTATTATAATAATAGTATAATAATTTTCCCTGATAAATTCCCCATGGAACATTAAATAATAAAACAACATTTTCATTTGATATGGATTAATCTCTTAAGATATTTCACCAGATTAAATTCGCTTTTTTCATAAGAATAATTACAAAAGACTTCAAAAAACACATCTTATAAGTGTTTTCAAATATTCTTTCCCTTGATTCAATGTCACACAATGCTTGGTATCTCTTCTTCTTCCACAACACATATTAATTTTCAATATATTTACATCAAGAATTACTAAATGATTCATTTTCATTGAAAAAAATTGAAAAATATACAACACATAGAATGTGGACTAGAAAAATTCCCCCATGGTATTATTTTAAATAACCTCTAAAATGATATATTAATATATAATAGTCCTTATATTTCTTATATACTCTTTTCTTCCCTGCCTAATTCTCATCAAAATTAAATTTTAGATTTCTATCATTCATACTGTCCAAAAATAAAAGTTAAATAATATAGTGGTATAGAAAAATACTATAGTAATTTTCCATCCTCTATTTCATGATATGTCTATGTGAGTAATGAAAGGTCTAGAAAACTATATATTTTTATCAAGTTACAATGTTTTATATTATCTGTTTAATTGGTTACTAATAGAAATGACACATGCATTAGATTTATTAAAAATATTCTAATATTTTCATGTGGATACTATTGATGGAATTAATTGAGAAACTAATTTCATTGGAAAACTTCTCATGAAGTGTATCAACTTCAATTTCTAACAGTCACTTCAAAACACAATTCAATATGATTCAAGTATAAATGTATTTTTTAACCATTGACAACATCCTTGGTACTTTATAAAATTTTACAACCATTTCATCTTTACAAAAAAATTATTTAATACATTGTTATTATAAGATATTTTGTGAAACATTATGAGTGTATAAAGAAATTAAATTATTCAATGCCACATATTCATTAACACTATCATGTTTAATATTTTCTTAGAGTTAATAGATATTATAGATTCTTTAAAAATAATTCAAATATCACCCACTCAAGGGGACTCTTCGCAAAAAAATCATAAATTTATATAACATTTAAGGATTGAATAAATAATGTATCAATTATTTAATGAAATAAAATTAATAATTATATACAATAGTACATATTTTATACTATTGACCCCCAATCTAGTAGTACATTTAAGAACTAGATTCAGCTATAATTTCATGATCCATTTGAAAAAAATATATAACACATGATAAAGAATATTTTGATGATTACTATTTATATAATGTGAACATTAATATTCATAATATTCTCTCAACCAAGATGTATAATTACATCCAGTTTCATTATTGCACATATGGGTTTCAAGGCACATTTATTTTTTTGGAAATTGGAATTCTTTAAATCCAATTATTCTATCTATTGATCTCAAGTATTTACATAATCATTTAGTCCCAAAATAATAATTATTTTTTAATAATTATTTTTTAAAAATATGGATAAAAGCTACTGACAACGTGTATATCCTTATGGAATCTCTTACTATTCTCATTATTAACATTTGAATTTTCATTTAATTAATATATCTCTTAAAATTAAATATCATCATGTGGAACATATTTCTTATCTTTACCACTTTATTTTTCATCTACCACATGCATCATTAATTTGTTATCAAAGTACTCAATCAAAATAACTTAATAATTTTACATAGTTTTGGAGGACCTTTTGGAGTTCACACATGGTTTATTGAATGTTATTTTTATCAAATTATTATTTTATACATATTTATAGTAATTATCCCTTTCAAATTTTTATTTTCTCATAAAAAACCCATGGAATGTTTTTAAGAGTACACGCTAATTATTATTTCTAAACAAAAAAAGAATCCTTTCATTTTTGTTGTGCTACACATCTTTGTATTTTTTTGTATCTTCTTGGTAATATTCTGTTTTTCATCATTCCTCATATTATTTCATATGAAAGTAACTTATATATTCAATAATTTTATGTTATTATAATCCCATTTTATTTGGTCTATGTTGATATAAACATACACATCCCATGTGATCACTACTATTATAAACATCACAAATATTTCCAAGTTATCTAGATCAATTTTGGGTAAATTTTTTTATTAATATTTTGGATGTTTCATTTTATTTGGCTCCCCCATTAAATATGTATCTATTGAACTTTATAAAATGATGTATTATAATAAAAATCCAATCCATTATACAAAATGTTATCAGAGGACAAAAATATTTTCAATATATTTATATCTCTCTTTGTGACTGATTATCCATCTGGATTTTTTATATTTGAGATTGTGTTATTTTGTATCATTCTCCTCCATTTGGTTGGTCTCTAATAAGGTAAATAACTAGAACACACATTATACTATCAACCACCAACAAGGTAATAGGTATATTATCATTTATATTCAACCATTTTCATTCAGATGTTATTATTAAAATTTCAATATTTATGAAACTTTATATGGAATGAGAAGAGAAACTTATACATAATATTAACTTATATTTTTAACAACTTATAGATTCATTATGAGTTAAATCAACTATAGTTTTATTTTTTCCTTAACTTCAACATCCATAAACTATTCTCCACAATCCATAGTAATTTTTTATATTTTGTCATCATTTATTATATTATTTTAATAAAATTATCTGTAATTCCTATTGATCACCTTAAATGTTATCTATAAATGTTATTCCATGACTCCAATATATGTTTTTATAATTTCCTATTACATATTTTTAATTTTTTTCATGTATAATATCTATCTCACCCTTGTCATTAATTATTATCAATAAACACTTCCATAATTTTTTCATTTATTTCTTCATGCATAACATTTGAATTCTATATCAAAAAAAGGTTATTAAAAATATATCTATATGATAATATATTCACTTTGAAA
Organism: Viscum album; assembly: GCA_963277665.1. Taxonomy (NCBI): domain Eukaryota; kingdom Viridiplantae; phylum Streptophyta; class Magnoliopsida; order Santalales; family Viscaceae; genus Viscum; species Viscum album. Next base: position 103,200,458 of record OY728159.1, read on the forward strand.
TATATCATGTCCCAACTATTGATTCACTAAGTGTTTCCCCAATCTAGTTTTTCGAATGGCCTCAATCATATATCCTTCCATGTTGGAGGCTCTCGACCTGTAGTTAGAATCCAAAGTGATTAGTGGGGAGGCTACACACTCATGATCCAAGTAGAACAACGGTCTAGTAAATTGAGAAATAATAGAATCATAATATAAACTATCACGATAAAGATTAATCATATATATATATATATATATAAAATAATCATCAAAAATAACCATTAAAATATACAAAATGATGAAATTTTATGTCATTATAAATAAAATTTTAAAATATGGTAGTAGAAAAAGATACATTTAATTATATCAAAATAACAAAAAGTTAAAAATTATATCTCCATAATACATCTGGATCCATAGGGAAGTCTTATGCTCCCCCGCTCCTATTCTACAATCAAATCAAGCATTGAAATTATGAACATTAACTTGTATAATCCTGTATCCATTAAGTATGACTAAGTACCAAATGGTGGCCCAAACAGGGTGTTATATATAATCTGTAGTCTACCACCATATGTGTATATAACTATCTTGATAGTTTACATAATATTATAAGTGTTCATATATAATAATAGTAAACATTAATGAAAAAAATAAACAGTCAGTTTCGGTACACAAAGGACACCTGGATGACACTACTTTATTCAAATTTTCTTGGAAACCCTATTACCAAATTTCATCATGAATATATACATATATTTTTATATATATGTACATGTATATTTATATCCACTATATATGTTATGATGTCTATGGACATATTTATTTATACTCTTAATTCTATATAGGACTCGATGAATAACTCAGGAATCCATGTCTAGTTACTAGAGATTTAAAAGATAGTATGTGACGCCATTCTAGAGTACCTCATTTATATGGGACACCATTTCAAAGTATAACTAGTAGAAGGGATGACATGCCTAAGTGTCACCATTGTACGGGAATCCATTCATGATTTTAATAGGTAAAAGAGATGAAATTTCCGTGAATCACAAGTTTAAGCGATTTGAGGCCCATGAATCACAATTAGAAGGGACACCTTTCCTTTGTACCACATGAATATGGGTCACCATTCCCATGTATCAAATGTATATGGGATTAAATTCCCTTGTATCATAAGTATAAGTTATTCATTATCATGTATCGCAAGTCATCATTAGTCAAAAATGTATTTTTTTTATTAACATTCCACTTTTATAAGGGAGTAACCATTATTTCAATTTAATCATGATAATTTATCGCACCACCCACTTTTCATCTAATTCATTATAGATATAACATTTAGGAGTCAATCCAAAACCATAAAAAAATATGGTTTCTACCTATAATCATTTAAAATACCAAGAGGATCTCTATAGTCGCAACTCAAGGGGTTGCAATAGCCATTGAGGACATGTCCAAACAAGAATACATTATCACCAGTTTATTATGATTAAGGTTTAATAATTAATCCAGGGTTATGTGTATTTTTTGGGAAATTCGAATACATTCTACTATTTTTAATCAATACAAATAATATAAAGTAACAATATATTAAGGAATAATTACTATACCTCCAACCTTATGGCGGTAGAGGAGTACACGTCTAATATCGGCTTGTTATTCATTCTAGAACAATAGAAATTAGGAAACTAGACAACCATTATAAATGGAAGGAATTGGAGCTTTATAAAATAGTGAAAAAAATCGTGATATATACCATGAAATAAAAGAACAAAATAAAAGATTTAACCAACTGTCATCCATCATGATAAATGTTAGTGCAATCGATGGTCGAATGGATGAAAGGGAAAAAGTCAAGTAATTAGGATGAAAATATTACTTCAAAATAGGATATATAATATGATAGAAAAATGAGGGGTGATGTGTAAAGAATGTTTTATTCCCTTAAACCCCCCTGAAATATAAATATTATGAAATTCATTAAATTTTATATGAATTGGAAAGCAGGAAAGCTGTAGCCCCCGATGCATTCCTTACAAGAAAAAATGTCCCTCTTGAAGTCTTTTTTTTCTAAATTATAGTCAAAAATTGAACTCATAAATGTTTTAAACAAAAATGGATTTGTACCTAATATGATAAAAATGAGATCAAACAGTCTTCCCCCCATAGAACAACTCATATATGATTTTCCATTACAAGTCTATTAATGCTTTTTCATTGAATATCTTTGGCCACTAAATATGTATATTGACCTATCCCTCCCTTCTCTTAACCTATACAAGGTTGTTCTTCCATATCACCCATACTAAAAGGATGTACCTATCAATAAAAGACATCAAACTCCAATAAACAATACAAACATTATACTCCTTGAAATAATCATCAGTATCAAATTAATTATCCTTGTGATCAAATAATTCTATTGATGGACATGATATAATTGATTCTAAGATATATAGAATATGTATTTCTACATTAGGTACATCTTAGGAAGAGCTATCTAATAGACTAGCATCTTTAATATCTCTAATATATCAAAAATCCTAGTAAAATGGGGTGATATGTTTCCGCATTTTTTCATATTTATATAACCTGCATTAATTAATACTTGCATAAAATCATGATCTGAGACCTCTAACTCTATATGATCTGAATATTGGTCTACATATTATTTCCTCCTACACTGAGAAGTAACCATGTAGTTCCTCATAATTTTTACCATATTTGATGTCTTTTGAATGATATTATGTCTTAGTAGCCCTCCATATACTTCCTTTATACATCATAAGGTTGAGTGGAATGAACTATTGTATAAAGCCCCATAAGTACACATATGAATAGTAATTTTTATTTAGTTATTATAAGAAAACTCAAAAAGGAATAATTTTCTCTCAAGAACCCCAAAAGTCATGGAAAATAATCAAATCATGTCCTCTAGAACCTGTATTATCTATTATCACTTTCCATTATTCTTTAGATGAATGTTTGTACACATATTCATCTGTTTAAAAAGATCCATCAATAAACCCTCCAGAAACACTATGTAAAACAAGTTTTCCTATGAAAAATAATTGTACAGGGGACGCTGTGTTGTAATATTATCTCATGGACATACAATTTTCCCATACCGTCCATTGAGACGGTCAAATAGATAGAAAGAAAGTGGTATAACTTAATTTCCTTGTCCTCAATTACTTGAATAGTATCTCTACCATGAGGCGACCTTAGAAAATATGACACTAAATCATCAAAGACATCATACCATTTTCATTTAGGGACCTATAATGGAGATACCAAGCCAGAATTTGGCTAGTGATAAATCTTCTCCTATTGAATGGTTGGACACCTAGTGAAAAATCCCAGGATCTAAAACATCTTCCTAGGCTAGAAATATTGGTAGCAAATGTCTCGGTACATCTTAGTAATCACTTGGTGTGCTACCCACTATAGAGGATTCTATTCACACAACAATTCCTATAATATTTTTGTAGCCACCAAGTCATTCACATGAATAAGAATGATATTATCCTTATGGACATACCAACTTAGTTGTAGTTCCCCACCATAAATTCTCTCCCTTAAGACTAAACCATTCGTACCAGAAAACTGCATCCTCTCAACCTATCTATAAGTGATGGGGTCTCTAATAAGGTCGAACAAAATGGATCGTAAAGACTCTCCAGACCCTAGAGATGAATCTTGGAAAGAAGACACATCAACCACCATACATCATTATATTCTAGAATATCATTATCTAAATATTTTGACTAAGATCAATAGTAATGAAATTTCCAATTTCATGTTTATAGGTAAGTTCTAATTCGAAGTACTGAATCTATTTGAACCACCTTAGTATCATAGGTTCAATTAAATATCAATAAAGATATAATTAGGCCTATTCATCTATGAACACCCCAAACCATGCTCCTAATAATGATTTCCTTATACAAGACAAGGTATGAATGATAACTGCTAGCTTTAGATCATGTGTTGGGTAATTCCCCTCATGATGCCTAAACTAATGAATCCCATTTACATTGAATCAATTCTTATACATCATAAATAATCCCATACCAATACCTGATGCATCATAGAACATGGTTTTATCTATATGTTTTTTTGGAGGAATCATGATTATTGCATAATTCGATTACCCTTTTAGATCCTGAAATATTTTCTCAAATGGTTCATACAATAATAACTTCACACACTCGTTAGTCAAAATAATATGAGGTGATAAAATTTAGTATATTTCTTGACTAAAATGAATTTCATATAAATCTAGACCTAAGAGAGTATGTTTGAAAATATGTTCTTTGGTGGCTACAAAAAAAATAGTGATCACCATCTCTACATCAACTGACACTCTTATCTATATGATAATTTGACCCCAGAAAGCAAACATTTTCAATCAGTAATTGACATTTATTTAATATAATATATATATACGGTGCCTTATCAGTGTATTAATTTTTATCTCAATATGATTTTATTATTTTAAGTGTGATAATACACAAACATATCATTTAATGAGACTACCACAAAAGAATCTAGATGCCAGTGGAAACCCCAATCAATCAAATCCAAGAAAATTACTGGAGAATTGATAAGATTGAACTACAAAATTACGTACTTATAAATACCATTACATATATGAAATTTTTTATCAGTTATATATGATGCTATACAATATACTTGATGATATATTAACCTATAATTGATTTTTCTGAAAACCCTTTCTTGTCAGAGTTTGTCAAACTGGTCATAGATAAAAGGATGTGGATACTAGTTCTTAACTATAAGATAATTAAATTTATGAAAATCCAAACAATTTCTAAGTATAAAAACAACTTTTTTTTGAGAAAAGGACATGTGAACTCCATGGTTAATTGTTGGGTCATATAAAACCTAGAGCCTCCAAAAGAACTAGCTCTCTCTTGTGATTTTTCAATATAGTAGTATCCATCATATAGGGAGGAATTGATACCAGTGAATAATATGTCACTTGTATATACTAAATTCTACATTTCTTTTAGGAGGTAATGCATAAAAATATTCTACACATACATATCTGAATCTATCATCTCCAAAGAGAACTCATCTTTACCTACTCCCAGATTTTTTGGAAAAATATAGTAATTTAGAATGTCACTAAACTATGTCAAGGATGAAATTGAATTTCTAAACATACCTAGAAATCACTTTCAACCTTGTTAAAATTACTATCACCCTATGGTAATGTAAATGATTGTAAAGACCCATAAATTCCAAGGAATTTTTTTTTCATAATTTTCTTTGGAATTTTACAAGAACGCAGTTTTTGACGGCACCTGATTCTGAGGCCCGGTGTGCCCGGAATCATTTTCCGAAGTTTGGCTCGGGTACGTTCAGTGAACGGATGAGAGGGTTTTTCTAACTTTTGAACCGTTGCTCGGAATCGAATTCTGAGGGCACCAATGGAATCGCAGCGCCGGTAATTTCTTAGAAACGCCTCATCCGGAGTTGCGTTTTCTCGGGTGTGGTTTTTAATTTTTGGGCTTAAGTTAAGAAATAAAATAAATTGTGCGACAAACTTTATTTCATTTCACTTAAGCCGCTTGGAAGCCACTTGAAGCCACTTAAATCAGCTTAAGCTGAGTGGATGCGGATAGGGTGCTATCTAGAAATATCCTACCCTCTTGGTAGGATATTTTTTGAGGTGGGGCCCGCACGAGCCCCACTGTTTCTTTCCGCTAAGTAACACACCAGCGAAAACCCATCATTATGAAAGTAAACTGACGCGTTTTCTTAATTTCTTAAAGAACCAATTAATTGAGCGGTTTTCTTTGTTTATTTAATTGGGCGGTTTTCTTCATTGAATTAATTGGGAGGCTTATTTCATTGAATTAATTCTACAAATTAATGGGTCGTTACTTATCTCTTTTTCGTTTCTTAACCGGTTTGAAATCCGTTGGCATAGTAATAAAATAAGACCAATGCGCGACTTCTGGAAAAATGCTCGTTGAAAGGTTTTGACAACTTTGGGCCTTCATCCTCCTTCGCGAAGAACGCGAAGAACACGAAGAACACCTCCACTGAAGAACGGGACGTCTTCTTCCAACGACGTCTTCCCTTCGAACACAACTCGACGACAACGGAATCGACGTTCGTTCTCCGCGACATCAACCCGTGACACGACGTCTCTTTCCGCAACGGTTCTTCCATGACGCCGTATCAGCGACGCGACGTTCTTCTTCTGCGTCATCTCTTCCTCGACGGTTTTCCGCGACGAAATCTCCGTCAACGACTTCGAATCCTTGCTTCGCGACGTCGACGTTCATTCTCCGCGATGCTCGTCTTCCACGGCTCGTTGACGAACACCGTTCTTGAAACCGAGGTAAGGGATTATTTTATTTAATTATTTCCGTTCATGATTCTAGTTTATCGATCATCATGGATTTTCGACTAGATGTTATCATTTAATGAGAGGGGGGCTGGACCGCACAAACATGGCCGAACCCCCCTCCTACGTTCATGTTTGATTCTTTATGGATGGAACGGAATGGCGTGGTGTCGTCGCACCATGCGGAAATCACACGGCAATAATTACGCGACGCCGTCGCGCCGCGCCGTGGAAAGAAGTCTAAGAACGCGACGCCGTCGCGCCACGTCGAAGGAACCCGAAGACACCCATGGTCGGAGTCGGGCCACGGCGAAGGCGGGCGGTGCCAGCGCGACACGTCGAAGAACCACGAAGATGGCATGTTTTGTTTTTGACGTACGGATTGATGGGCAACGACAAACGAGGCCACAAGGTAGTTTTGAGGCCTTCTTAGTGAAGATCAGGTCCCGGGAGGCGCATAGGCGAAGACGGAAAGAGAAACGGACCACCGGAGTGCGTTCGGTGGTCCGCGGAAGGAGTTGGCGGCGCGCCACGCTGGGGTGGCGGTGACGGTGCGCAGCCGGAAGTTGCCGGCGGCGGTTGCCGGCGGCGTCAATCAGCGGCGAAGTGGGGGGCGGCCGTGCGCACCCCCGCCACTCCGCGACAGCCGCTCTGCCGCGGCCGGCCGGTCAGGCCGGACCGGACCGAGCCGGACAAGGCCGGGCCAGGCCCAACCGGGTCGGATCGACCCGGTTCGGTTCGACCCGGTCGGGGCCGACCCAGGGGGGGTCGGGCCGGGTCGGACCGGGCCCAGACCCCCCGTTTTCAGACCACTTTTAGTCAAATGCCCGTAAAATGAGCTATGGGCCTCCAAACGACTCGCCGTCAGCGGCAACGCGATCCTAGGATCAAGACGGTTGTTTCAGTATATCACACTCAAGGTTTAGGATTACTTTGTGTTCGGCCGGGTTGGTTTGGATACGAAACCAATCGGGCCCTCGGAGCGTGAATGCTTATATCTTGAGCTCCGGACGTCCGATTGATGTGCCTTCGACTTTGATTGATTCCTCTAAGTGAGACGGATCTTGTGGCTTACTCCGCTCAAGGATTGGATGCCGTCGGAGTGCGGTCGGGTTGGTTCGCTCACGAAACCAACCGGGCCCCTGGAACGAAAAAGCCAACAACTCACAGACCGGGCGTCCGATTGACGCGTCGTCTACCTTGTTGTTTTCCTCTTGTTGAGACGGAACTTTTGGCATACTTCGTCCGAGTTTTGGATGCAGTTGGATAGTGGCCAGGTTGGATTGTACCCGAAATCCAACCGGGCCCCTGGAACGGAAAAGCTGATATCTTTCAGACCGGACGTCCGTTTGACGAACCGTTAGCGGCGTTGGTGATCACGTTGAGATACAGTCCCTATGTGTATACCCTATGAGAGTTCGGGGTACAGTTGAGATACGACCGGGATTGGTTTGCTCACGAAACCAACCGGGCCTCTGGGACGAAAAGGCTAATGACTCACAGACCGGGCGTCCGATTGACGCGCCGTCTGTTGCGTTGATACCCCTATGACGAGGCCGTCCTTTGAGATGCTTCTTTGTGGGAATTTGTGATACTTGGAGTATCGACCTGTAGCTCGTGGAGCGGACCCTCTCGGAGATGAGCGTACGGAGTACGTAGACTATGTAGCCGGCTGAGACCTGACGACTGCTTGACCGACTCGACTTGGAGTGAGTCGACTAGCCTAGTGGACGGAGCGGCCGATATTTGGCGACAGACCCACGGCGGACGGAGCGCCCGGTAGTTGGCCACAAACCCGCGATACTCGACAGGAGGTGTACCTCCGTAGGCTATTAGGGGGAGTTCCCGGTATTTGGTGAAAGACCCACATCGGACGGAGCGCCCGGTAGTTGGCCGCAGACCCGCGGTACTCGATAGGAAGAGTACCTTAGCAGTCTTAGTTTAGTGAGCAGTACCTCGAAGTCGTGATAGGTCCACTGTACACTCCAGAGACGGAGCTCCTCAGCAGTTATGGTTTCGATAATGAAAATCCGGGTTGAGCTGAATCTTTTGACCTTTGTGTTTACCTCATGATTGTGATGGGTCGCTTGATTACTTAGGTATATGTATGGGCATATACATGGGTAGTGGTTATCCGTTGATTTCACAATCCTTGTGTTTCCTCATGATTGATATGGGTTACTTGATAACTTAGGTATATGTATGGGCATATATCTAAGTAGAGGTTATCTATTGAGATCTTCTTGTGGTTATACTTGTTGGTTTAGTGAGAGCTTGAGGGTATTGGGGTCTCTACTGAGTATCATTATACTCACCCCTGCACGGGCTATGCCCGCACCTCATTGTTTTGGTTGCAGACGACGGGCAGTGCTGACGGAGGCCGAGTGTTCGAGGACTGGTCGGTACCCGGAGGTGGACTACACGACGAGTCAGTACCCGGAGGTGGACTACATGACGAGACGACACACAGAGGAGGTTGACGGACGAGAGAGTGGAGGAGGCTATCTGTACCTACCATTCAGGTAGGATCCGTGGTGGATGACCAGGAGCTGTGCTATCTGTACCTACCCTTCAGGTAGGATCTGAGGACGACGACCTAGGGGCTGCTTCCTTCCTCCAGCTGATTTTCTTTTTTTTTCTGTTGTACCTTGTTCAGTTGTAGTTGTACTTCCTTTTAGGTTTGTATTCTGGCCCATTTACTTTTCAGCTTTCCTTTTGTACTTAGTGTTTTTCTTCCGCTTGTACTATGTGGTGTTTTGTTTACTTTTATAAAGGCAATGCCTTCCCAGTTATCAGGATTTTCGCCTTCGGTGCTAGTCGCCAGCCCCTGGCCTATGGAAGGCGGTCTTGGGGTAGTCACGGCACGGGCCCTGAGGACGGGTCGTGACAAATTGGTATCAGAGGAGTTTGGTTCTACTGAAGAACTTATAACTCTGATGTTCTTTCTGTGAAGCAATAGTGTTAAGAGTACCGAGTGTGGTTTTCAGTTCATGGAGTCTAGTGTTGGTGCGGGCGGCCGACATATCCATACACCAGGACCCTGACAACTGATTTCCGACTTTGTGCATGAAAACACTGATTGCGTGTGTGTTTTACAGAAGTTTTATTTAAATGTCAGCTCAAACCAGGTCAGCTCACCAGGGATAATCTTTTGACCGTCTCCTGTTGTTTCTTTCAGGATGCCTCCCCGTGGACGACCAGCTAGAGCCCCGAGAGTGGTACGTACTGACAGCCCGCCGAGCGACGAGGCCTCAGTACATGGCCCTATCCCAGTTGAGGCACCATCGGAGGCACCAGCGGTACTACTACCCATTGGGCCACCGATGCCACCAGCCCTAGCAGTAGAGTATGCACATCGCTTGAGTGCACTGCATGAGTTCCAGCGCCAGAGGCCACCTAGGTTCCAGGGAGGGACGGACCCACAGGCGGCCGAGGATTGGCTGGAGGCTGTGGTGAGAGTCTTCAGGCTAGTGGGGATGCCGACGGATTTCATGGTGATCCTTGCTGTCAGCCTTCTTTAGGCAGCAGTAGGCAGATGGTGGAGCCTGATGCTTCAGATGCATGACGAGGCGACACTTCTATGGGCAGACTTCGAGAGCCTGTTCCGGGAAGAGTTTGTGCCAGCTACCCTTCGAGCGGTGCGTATACAGGAGCTACTTCAGCTGTGGCAGGGCAGCATGTCTGTGGCGCAGTACTCAGCGAGATTCACAGACCTCTCGCGCTACTCCACAGATATGGTACGAGATCCGTTCTTCTGGGATTGAACCTTCGAGCAGGGGCTCAGGCGAGAGATTAGAGCTTTTGTTGTTTCTCACAACATTCTGACACAGACAATGGTGTTGCAGAGAGCCCTCTTAGTGGAGAGTTTCCTTGCTGAGAAGTCTTCAGCAGCAGGACCCACCACTAGCCGGCTTGCGGCAGAGTCTTCTGCAGCATGCAGTAGACAGATGACGCAGAGGTCCAAGAGGACCAGACCTACCGGTGGCTGACTGCACGACTCAGGTTCAGTTGTGCGGGGAAACTGGGGTGGATTCAGAGCCAGACGTGCCGAGAGTGGGCAGTGTTACTCCTGCGGCGAAATTGGTCACATGGCACGTGACTGTCCAACTCGCCATGCAGATGACCAGCAGTTAAATGAAGAACCTGCGAGGCAGAGGCAGAGGTTCGATCAGGGCGGACCGCAAGGAGTAGGCGACCATGGCAGAGGAGCTAGCCGTGCAGCTGGAGGTGAAAGACGCTTCGGGGTGTTACCACCCCCACCACCAAGAGTCCCACCCCGACCGCAGGGGACAAGAGGACATGGGAGAGCTCAGCTTCAGGAAGTTGAGGCCTACAGTCATGGAGCTCCGGAAGCAGATGGACAGGAGTGGGACTAGCTTCCGACCTTGAGGCTATTGATCCTGTTGCTTCTAGTTTTGTTGATGTTTGTATGTAGTTTCTTTGTGTCTTTGTACTATGAGCTGCAATAATGAAAAGACACTTATCTTTGTAAAGTTTGATTTCCTATCCTTTTTGTTTGGTTGATACTGAGTGGTCCCAGTTAAGACTGTTGACTTGACCCTCACTTTCTAGTTTTCTACTGAAGGAGACCTAGTGACCACACACTGATGCCGACAGTGTGACTCGACCCTTGGAGGCGAGAGTGACAGTTGGATCTCTTGGTAGTTACGTCGAGGCCTTACGACGTCATCCATGGCATGAATGCATCATTCATGCCAGGATCGACTGTATTAGGCAACGAATGTTGTTCATCCATGGGATGAGACCAGATTTCTCTTATCGGCAATGAAGAAATCATAGCAGCTCTTGTGAGACTAGAGAAGGTCCAGGTCATCCAGAGCAGATGAGGACAACATAGGGCCAACAGAAGCCTTATGCTGACAGGACTTGGAGACCTCTAGAATTCGATGATGACCATCACATCCTTATACGAGTCTCACGTCGACGAGGTTTAAGGAGATGTGGCCAGGGAGGCAAGTTATCTCCGAGGTTCAATGGACCATTCTAGGTCCTCAGCTGGGTAGGCGAGGTGGTTTACCGCTTGACCCATCCACCTCAGTTGCACTAGGTGCACGACGTTTTCCAGGTATCTCAACTGAGGAGATGCATGCTCGACCCTTCGCATATCATCGACCATGAAGAGCAGGACAATGGCGATGGGGTTACTACCATGGAGGTTCTAGTGGGGATCAAGGATCGATAGGAGCGGATCCTACAGGGACGATCTATTCCTCTGGTGCACTTTCTTTGGAAGCACGGGAACCTCCAGGTGAGCACATGGGAGCAGAAGGCTCAGATGTGTGCTCAGTACCGCCTTTGTATCCCTAAGTTTGGGGTGAAGCTTTACGGGGATGTAAAGCCCTGTGGTGGGAGTAATGTAAAGACATGTAAATTCCAAGGAAATTTTTTTTTTCTTAATTTTCTTTGGAATTTTACAAGAACGCAGTTTCTGACGGCACCTAATTCTGAGGCCCTGTGTGCCCGGAATCATTTTCCAAAGTTTGGCTCGGGTACGTTCAGTGAACGGACGAGAGGGTTTTTCTAACTTTTGAACCGGTGCTCAGAATCGAATTCTGAGGGCACCGATGGAATCACATCATCGGTAATTGCTTAGAAATTCCTCTTCGGGAGTTGCGTTTTCTCGGGTGTGGTTTTTAATTTTTGGGCTTAAGTTAAGAAATAAAATAAATTGTGCGACAAACTTTATTTTATTTCACTTAAGCCGCTTGGAAGCCACTTGAAGCCACTTAAAGCAGCTTAAGCTGAGTGGATGCAGATAGGGTGCTATCCAGAAATATCCTACCCTTTTGGTAGGATATTTGTGATGTGGGGCCCGCACGAATCCCACCGTTACTTTCCACTGAGTAACGCACCCGCGAAACCCCGTCATTATGAAAGTCAACTGATGCGTTTTCTTAATTTCTTAACGCACCAATTAATTGAGCGGTTTTCTTTGTTGAATTAATTGGGCTGTTTTCTACGTTGAATTAATTGGGTGGTTTATTTCGTTGAATTAATTCTACAAATTAATGGGTTGTTACTTATCCCTTTTTCATTTCTTAATCGGTTTGAAATCCGTTGGCATAGTAATAAAATAAGACCAACACGCGACTTCTGAAAAAATGCTCGTTGAAAGGTTTTGACAACTTTGTGCCTTCATCCTCCTTCGCGTAGAATGCGAAGAACGCAAAGAACACCTCCGCTGAAGAACGTGATGTCTTCTTCCAATGACGTCTTCCCTTCGAACGCACCTCGACAACAACGGAATCGACGTTCGTTCTCTGTGACATCGACCCATGATGCGACGTCTCTTTCCGCAACGGTTCTTCCGTGACGCCGTATCCGCGACGCGACGTTCTTCTTCCGGGTCGTCTCTTCCGCGACAGTTTTACGCAACGAAATCTCCGTCAACAACTTCGAATCCTTGCTTCACGACGTCGACGTTCATTCTCCGCGACGCTCGTCTTCCTCGGCTCGTTGACGAACACCATTCTTGAAACCGAGGTAGGGGATTATTTTATTTAATTATTTCCGTTCATGATTATATTTTATCGATCATTGTGGATTTTCGACTAGATGTTATCATTTAACGAGAGGGGGGCCGGACCGCACAAACACGGCCGGACCCCCCTCCTATGTTCATGTTTGAAACTTTATGGATGGAACGGAATGGCGTGGTGCTGTCGCACCACGCGGAAATCACACGGCAAGTATTACGCTACTTCGTCACGCCGCGCCGTGGAAAGAAGTATAAGAACGCGACGCCGTCGCGCCGCGTCGAAGGAACCCGAAGACACCTGTGGTCGGAGTCGGGCCACGACGAAGGGGGGCGGTGCCAGCGCGACGTGCCGAAGAACCACGAAGATGGAGCATTTCGTTTTTGATGTGTGGATTGACAGGCGATGACAAACGAGGCCGCAAGGTAGTTTTGAGGCATTCGCAGTGAAGATCAGGTCCCGGGAGGACCATAGGCGAAGACGGAAAGGGAAACGGACCACCGGAGCGCGTCCGGTGGTCCGCGGAAGGAGGCGGCGGCGCGCCGTCGAAAGTTGACGGCGACGGTTGTCGCTGGCGTCAATCAGCGGTGAAGTGGGGGGCGGCCGCGCGCGCCCCCGCCGCTCCACGACAGCCGCGCGGCCGCAGCCGGCCGGTTGGGCCGGGCCGGTTCGGACCCGGGTCAGGTCGGCCCGGTTCGGTTCGACCCGGTCCGGGCCGACCTAGGGGGGGTCGGGCCGGGTCGGCCTGGGCCCAGACACCCCGTTTTCGGACCACTTTCGGTCAAGTGCTCGTAACATGAGCTACGTACATCCAAACGACTCGCCGTCAGTGGAAACACGATCCTTCGATCAAGACGGTCGTTTCGGTATATCGCACTCAAGGTTTCAGATTACTTTGGGTTCATCCGGGTTGGTTCGGATACGAAACCAACCGGGCCCTCGGAGCGGGAACGCTTATATTTTGAGCCCCGGACGTCCGATTGACGTGCTGTCGACTTTGATGGATTCCTCTAAGTGAGACGGATCTTTTGGATTACTCCTTTCAATGTTTGGATGCCATCAGAGTTCAATCGGGTTGGTTCGCTCACGAAACCAACCGGGCCCCTGGAACAAAAAAGCCAATAACTCACAGACAGTGCGTCCGATTGACGCGCCGTCTGCCTCATTGTTTTCCTCCTGTTGAGATGGAACTTTTGGCATACTTCATCCGAGTTTTGGATGCAGTTGGATAGTGGCCGGGTTGGATTGTACCCGAAATCCAACCGGGGCCCTCGAACGGAAAAGCAGATATCTTTCAGACCGGACGTCCGTTTGACGAACCGTCAGCGGCGTTGGTGATCACATTGAGATACGACCCCTATTTGTATACCTTATGAGAGTTCGGGGTACAGTTGAGATACGGACGAGATTGGTTCTCTCACGAAACCAACCGGGCCCCTGGGACGAAAAGGCTAATAACTCACAGACCGGGCGTCCGATTGACGCGCCGTCTGTTGCATTGAGACCCCTATGATGAGGCGGTCCTTTGAGATACTTCATTGTTGGACATTGTGATACTTGGAGTGTCGACCTGTAGCTCGTGGATCGGACTCTCCCGGAGACGAGCGTACAGAGTACGGAGACCGTGTAGCCGGTTGAGACCTGACGACTGCTTGACCGACTCGACTTGGAGTGAGTCGACTAGCCCAGTGGACGGAGCGCCCGGTAGTTGGCGACAGATCCACGGCGGACAGAGCGCCCGGTAGTTGGCCGCAGACCCGCAGTACTCGACAGGAGGAGTACCTCCGTAGGCTATTAAGGGGAGCGCCTGGTATTTGGTGACAGACCCATAGCGGACGGAGCACCCTGTAGTTGGCCGCAGACCCGCGGTACTCGACAGGAGGAGTACCTCAGCAGTCTTAGGTTAGTGAGTAGTACCTTGGAGTCGTGACAGGTCCACTGTACACTCCAGAGACGGAGCTTTTCAGCAGTTACGGTTTCGATAATGAAAATCCTGGTTGAGCTGAATCTGTTGACCTTTGTGTTTACCTCATGATTGTGATGGGTCGCTTGATAACTTAGGTATATGTATGGGCATATACCTGGGTAGTGGTTATCCGTTGATTTCACAATCCTTGTGTTTCCTCATGATTGAGATGGGTAATTTGATAACTTAGGTATATGTATGGGCATATATCTAAGTAGAGGTTATCGGTTGAGATCTTCTTGTGGTTATCCTTGTTGGTTTAGTGAGACCTTGAGGGTCTCAGGGTCTCTACTGAGTATCGTTATACTCACCCCTGCACGGGCTATGCCCGCACCTCGTTGTGTTGGTTGCAGACGACGGGCAGTGCTGATGGAGGCCGAGTGTTCGAGGACTGTTCGGTACCCGGAGGTGGACTACACGACGAGTCAGTACTCATAGGTGGACTACACGACGATTCAGTACCCGGAGGTGGACTACATGACGAGACGACACACAGAGGAGGTTGACGGACGAGATAGTGGAGGAGGCTATCTGTACCTACCCTTCAGGTAGGATCCGTGGTGGACGACCAGGAGCTATGCTATCTGTACCAACCCTTCAGGTAGGATCTGAGGATGACGACCCAGGAGCTCCTTCCTTCTTCCAGCTGTTTGACTTTTTTCTGTTGTACATTGTTCAGTTGTAGTTGTACTTCCTTTTGGGTTTGTATTCTGGCCCATTTACTTTTCAGCTTTCCTTTTGTACTTAGTGTTTTGATTCCTCTTGTACTCTGTGGTGTTTTGTTTACTTTTATAAAGGCAATGCCTTCCCAGTTATCGGGATTTACGCCTTCGGTGCTAGTCGCCAGCCCCTGGCCTATGGAAGGCGGGCTTGGGGTAGTCATGGCATGGGCCCCGAGGACGGGTCGTGACAATGATAAACATTGGTGATATCCATCCCCATATTCATGATTTATAACCAACTAGTACATCCCTATAATGACGTCAAATCCCATCATCTTGAAGATGAAGAGGTGCCATAAGAAAAAATAACCTCCAACCTCATGGTTTCACTCCTTTCACTAGAATACACCCTCTAAATGTATTCATAAAGATATGTCAAGTGTTGTTACCCATGTAATTTAAAAAATTTCATGTCTGATACATTTAAAAAAAATTAATGATAAGAGTGATTTCTAAGAAACAATATCAAATAGGGGTGAAAATAATGTTAAGGCCCCTAGAATATTATCATCAACTGTAGATGGAGTTATTCTATCCGCTACTAGAAAAAACTACACTTTATTGATATGGACTATCTTGTAGACATGAAATAAAACAAAATACACTGAGAAGGTTTTTCCTATTAGAGATACACATATTATTCATGTCTACCTCATCCTTGGTCACCGATTCTTCCGGAACGATCTGTAGTAATCTATCGACCTACCTGATAAGGTGATACTAATACATATCTTAAGGATACATCTAACAAGGATCCTCCCCCACTAAAAATGGATTGGAATTTCATTCAAAAATGATGAAGATTCCACAACCTTCAACATCCTCATAACTTAATGGGGTCTCTAGGAAACTGAGGCCTCTTATTCCATAAATTTCGACACTGGTGAAAACCCAAGTGACTATTTGTGGGTGTCATTTGGATGATTCTTCTTCAACATGAAATTCCCATATGATCCCCCTGATGATAATATCTGTGTTTACATTTTCTAAAAATGTGCTAAACTTAAATATAATTACCTGGGATTAGATGGAATATACAAGCTCATCCTCAAAAGATTATTCTCTCATAAATTAATTACCTATAAGAGTCTGTGAAAATTTTTGGAGTTCACTGAACAGATAAGTATAGTCTATCATAAAAATAGTACCCTTGTGTTGATGCATAAAAACTCTATCTAAGTCCCCATTGGTATTTGTGCAATGTAATATCCATATAATACTATTAAAAATCCGGCCCATGATATACACTAATAAATATCTCTTCAGGTGATTGAATCCCACCATCGCTTGGTAGAATCTGGAGGCATATGTGTAGAGATATTCACTCCCTTCCTAGGAGGCAATTGAAGGTTCTTGAATATCATCATCATGTACTCCACCAATGACACTACAACCCAAGGAATACCATCCCCCAAAAATATATGTATTTATAATTCTATAATTCTCACATTAGTTCTTCCATAATTGAATAATTTCATGGTGGCCCATGCATACCCAAGATTATATTTTGGAATCCCTCTCGAAATAGTATTTTAGTGCCATGTTATGTATAAGAGGAGGTTCTTCAAATGTCACTTCTTGATTTAATACTACTGTCTCAGGGAGGACCACCTCTGGATAATTCTCATAACAACCCTAAAATTGAAATACTTGAGGAATTCATGGTGGAATAACTATAAAAATTCCATAAATATGACTCAAATTGGGTTTTAGAGAATCATAATATAGAGATATAAGAACAGAATATGTATAAATCCTTTCAATATAATTTCACAGCCATTATCATTCTCTTAAATTTGGGTCTTGGATATTTTAAAATCATATGAAATGCAAGAGACTATATATATATATCTCATTATAAGATCAGGCCAGGTTCATGTTCTCAACTATATATTATGATTCCAGGTATAAAGAATTTTAATTTCATATTATAAAAGAAAACATCCTTTAATATTCAATTGGAATCCCTATTTTTCACTAACCATTTCATTTTATAAATTAAATGCATTTAAATCTATACTATTATATAGAATATTTTAAAAGGATTATTAGATATATCACTACTTCTATTTTATAAAGGGTCATATACATTATAAATTGAAATATAGTTTCCATTTAATGCCAACCATGAACATGATCTTGCCCATGTGACCAATGGTTCATGACTCAACATACTATAATTTACTATATAAGGTGTTAACATCAATCAACGATGTAATAAAAAAGTAAGATTTCCAATGTAACTTCATGTAATAAATTATGATTATTTGATTATTACCATCCATGAAACATTATAATAAATATATTTATAAATGTTTGGGAACTAATAGTAATCCTAGGTAATACAAGAAATTTAATATGCATATTCATTACGAAATAAATCAAGAAATATAAATATATATGTTTTAATGTTGATACATGATAAAACACATACATTCCAAATGATAAAATGGTAAAATGGAATCCTAAATAATAATAATAATAATAAACATATATCATATGCATCACCGAATGGTGGAATCAAATCATCTATAACAACCAGAATCCAAAACCTAAATCCCCACCCCTGGTAATTTGGATTTTATTTGTACATGAGTTGGCTACCCCAAGAAAAGTCCCATTACCAAATTCTGAAAATTCTTACTCTTTGTTCTACCATCCCAAAATAATAAGTCAAAAAACTAGAAACTCCTTTACCACTTTGTAACATCTTGGCCCTGGAGCCACTAAGAAGTTCTCTAATATGTATTCTTAAAATGTGTCAAGATATCATCACTATATTCAAGAGGATACCAAAAAAAGTGAGGTTGTAACGTGGTATAGTGGCGATACTATACCATCATGATTAGAGTAACATAACAGTGTAATAAATGGGGAAATAAAAGAATCATAATAACAACTGACATTATAAACATAAATAATCTAGATTGAATAATCATTCATCAATAATATCCAGTACCATATAAAAAATAATGCAATGTCATGTATCTAGGAAAAAGGTAATAGGTTAACATGGAAGTAGGAAAAAATATATTCTAGTTTACTAAATGAACAAAAATGAAAAAAATATACTATCTCTAGAATGAATCATGAACCATATCAAAGTCATGTTCTCCACACTCCTATGGAACAATCAAATCAATCATCAATAATTGGGTGATTTCCCATATCTCCACTTGAATATAAAATGTTTTCCCATGTACACAACTATTACATGAATATGGTGTGAAATATACTCAATAGTCCACTACTAATGGTTTTCGGAACTATCCAGTCAGTTCATACAGTATGATCATGGTTCAGATACAATAATAGTAAGATATAATGAATACTATAGAGGGCTAACTCTAGTTCTTAGTCCACACCAGGCTGACATTACCAAATTCATCACTTGTTAGGGAAACCGATGAAGATATTTCATTATGAATATATAGTTATAAGTGTATATGTACATAAAAGACATATATATATATATTCATATTCAATGTAAATATAGTGATATTTAAATCCATATATATATATATATATATAATTAGTGTCAGCATTGCAACAAGGCTTAGCTTTGACATATGTGTCTAACCACTAGAATCTCATAAGATAGTTTGGGAAGCCAAGCCTAAGTCCCCAAGGTATTTTATATTCCGTGCATGTGTATCACATATGTAAGGGATCAATGTTTGATTATTACAAGTACAATGGACTCTAAGCCTATGTATCACATGATTAATAGATTACATGACCGAGTATCACATGTATAAGGGACACAAAGCCCTTGTATCACAGATATATGGGATTCCATGCCCATGTAAGATCAGTATAAGGGAATTCATTCCCATGTATCAAATGTATAACGGAATCCATTACCATATATCATAAATATAAGGTATGAGATGGAAAAGTATCAAACTTCAGCCTCAATCAAAATTTTATATAATTTATTGATGTTTTTATTTAACAAGGTTGTGACACTTTTCTATTTAAACAGAATACATAGTCATACCACCCACTTTCCATCTAATTCAATATAGTCATACCATTTATGATTTTCAAAAAACCCATACAAAATATTAATTGGTTATATAATGATTTTCAATTCCAAGGGGAAATTTCATAGGCACACCTAAATGGGGGGAAATAGTCAATGGGGACTTATCCCCATAAGTACAATGGGTTACTAGGTCAATAAAATCAATGATACAAAATTTAAAAATGGAGATGTGTATTTCTAATGAAAAAAAATGAGATTTTATATTATGGTATCACAACACATAATATAATTTCAACCTAAAATTTAAGAACAATTACTAGACCACTAATGTAATGGTGGAATAATAGTTAGAATCCCGTATCAGCTTCTGATTTGGTCTAAAATTGATGAAATTAAAAAATAGAAAGCCACCAAAAAATACACTTTAAGTTCTTATAAAAAATTTAATAATCGTGTTAAAAATAAAAAAATAGGAAGCTAATCAAATAGATTAAAAATTTGACTCCAACATATTGAAAAGTGGTCCAATCAAAGGTTTGAGGGATAAATGGGATCATAACCTATCATTAAGCTTAAAATAGAGCTTCAAGGGAGGACCTATTATGAGATTGATAGAGAAAACAAGAGGGGTGATGTGAAAAAAGGGCTATCTATGTAAAAATCCACGATATTTCCACGATGCATAAATGGTTTACACGTCCTAAAAAATATCAGTATCATCCTATGGGAAAACTCAATAAACATTGTGAATTGGGTCTTCTGAGAACAAAAAACATCATTTATTTTTAATAATGGTAACGAATTTTAAATCAAATTTTTAATTGATCTAAAACCATTATTCACTCATAAGGGTTTGTTACTTGGTTAAGGTAAGAAATATAAACCAAAAAGTGTTTAATTGGATATTAAAATGGTATAAAAATGTTATGAAAAATCATGATCTTATGAAATCCTTCTACAATATATCTGAATCCAACTCATATTGAGTGATCTCCACTTATTGACCTTCATCAATTCCTTAAATCAAAGAAACTATTTATTTGATGAATCAATGTTGTTGATCCTTTATTGCATAAAAAATATATTTTGGAATATGTTCACTCTGAGTGGTTTTGGATCTTATCATGATCAATATTTACAATATATAACACTTTCTTATTGATCACAAGAATGTATTGAATCATTTTAAGTAAACCAATTCAATCACCATAGTGGTAAAATGAACCACCAGTTTATCTTCTCTAAATATTATTCTATATTCATCTATCTTATTAAATTGTGAGACAAAAATTACTAAATTTTATCATGAGAGAGTTGGATTACTCGTCATTATAAACTATTTATTTTTCTTTATAATCACGGACAAGTTAGAGATAGAATTTAAATCTAAAATAGATGTGTTTTCACAAAATAACATTATTTTATTATAAATCGTATAAGATAATGAATTATTTAAAAAATTAAAACATCAAAAATATATAACGAAATAAGAGATGGACATGTATTTGATACTAATTGAATAAATAGGCTAGGGATTCATTCAACAATAAGAGGTGGGTGGGGGTAAATTAATGATGGTAACATTTTTTTGATTAAAATCCTTTTATCCCATTTCTACATTAATTTTGACACTATTATGTAAATTATTTTAACTGTATCACTTCCTCATATTAGTTTTCATAAGAAACCCATCCAAAATTACAAAAATATAATAGATAATACATTTACAAGGATTACTAATCAAAGAGTAATTAAACGTTATTGTGAGTATGGAAAATACTCGATAACATGTCAAAATAGTAAAAACCCAATGACATGCATAATTTATGGAATAAACAAGAATATTTAATTTTCATTATCTTATAAATAGTACATTGTACATTATTAATAACTATATCTTCCCAAAAGGTCATTATACTACATTCCAATTAATTATTTCATATTTATACATGATTTACTACATTAACCGATACATAATTAAAATTGGATGATGATTTGTATTTTTTATTTTGAAATTATATACAAATCATAACATCTCGAACATGTGATAAAACAACAATAATTAAAAACATCCTTAACATGCTTATAAAATTCCAAGGCTTTTAAATGTGAACTAGATAACCTGGGGAATATCATAAGAAAAGGGATGAGATATAAAGCCCAATAAGGGAATAAAAAATGTATATGGTGATTCTAGTTAGGTTATAGGCATATAAATGGGGGAACAAAATAACTACGAATCACAAACAAGGTCAATGCTACATGTATATCATTATAATCGTAACATTGAAAATGTGGAAACAACACAAAACATTGCATCATAAATATATTTCAAAATTAAAACACTAATAAATCATTTTAGAAAAAGTATCATAAACGAATTAGGTTTAATCCCTATCAAAACATGATGTATCATGATATTTAACATTATCTAATTCATTGGAGCACTATATAATTATAGGTGTACCCATCAAATTAATATCATTCACATTCATAAGTGTGACACATAGATCATAAAACATTTATTCATTCATCATCAGAATTTTTCCATGGTCATGGAGTGTGGAATAAATGCATTTAATGCCCAAATAAAAAATTATATGTGCATAAATGAGAACACCATCAAAAATAAATGGGTACGGTATTCATGGCGTAATTTTTTTTTGAATGGACAATCACAATGAAATTTCGATAGCATAATTACGTCACATAAAAATTCATAAAATAGGACTTTGACAGATAAAGTGAAATAACATAATTTTTACATATTTTTAATTTAATGGGGGAAATGTAGTAACATATCCCATAATAAAAAAATGAAGATAAAAGATAGATGGCCAAGAAGGTGGTTGAATAAAGAGGTGAAAGGAAAACACCCCTTATTATATTTTGGCATGTTAAAATGTGCACAGAAAAAATAATAAGTGTATTTATGAGAGTAAAAAAGGGATATAATAATTTATATAATAAATTTAAAATAATGGTAATATAGAAGAACATATCCCAATATAATAAACAATAATTTTGTTATAAATAACGTAAAATAATTTCATGAATGGAAATGAGAAGACATAAATATCTTACATAGGTGTGTGACTCCAAATGAATGGGAGGGGATCATTGAGAGTGTGTGGTTCCTCATTAATATTATAAATAGTTCATGGTAGAATATGATTCTACATCAAGAAGTTTTAGTGTAGACAAATTGGATATTGTTAGGGTTAATAGGAAAAGTGGAGGATTTCATTATTATTTTGGTTTTGGACTCAACATAATAAAATAACCAAAATCAGAAACCATGAAATGGTTCATGCCAATTTTTTCAACCAAAAGGGAGTGTTTACTATTTATTAATATTTAAAAGGATATAAATTAATAAATTAATATTCTTTCAAATGTGGAAGTGACTTATACTCATAAAGAAAGGGTTCTAAAACCATTAAATATATTAATGGTTTTGGAGGATTCATAATAGATTTATAAAATTAACAAAATAAATATAAAAGCACATTATTTTAAAGGAAAAACATTTTATTTTCTCTGCAATAACGTTTAGAGTATTTATTTCCTCACATTATTCTCAATATGAGGTCATAATACACAATGTATACTAATACAATATTTAATTTTTTCACGAAATTTAAACTATATCATAAAATTATAATAAATACACCATTGGATAATTTTGACCTTATGAATCAAAAAAATATTCATTTGATCAAAATAATTATATTAATATTTGAATTTTATCTTTTAATGGAAAATCAACATTTATTAAGAAATGATGTCTTTTGGACAATAATAGTTTTTCAATACTTGTATAAATTAAATTTTAATTCATAAAAACTATAAGATCATTTATATTTAATAAAAATATATTAATAAAAATAATTTATGAAAATATTTTTTATTTTAAAATAGTCCACTAATTCATGAAAATATATTCCTTATATTATTTTTAATATAAATCAAAATATCATTTATGTTTTATTGAATCAAAATAAAAATCATTTATATCATAACAATAATATGACGAAAATATATAAGTTTGACGATAACAAATAAATAACATAATCATATCAGTAGGGTCTTAACACATATCCCTTAAATATGCTAGTAAAACCCCATTATTGTAAGGTGTGAGATTGTGGGACTTTCATTTGGTGGTTCATCATACATGTTTTAGGATGCAATCTCTATGAGCATGAACTTATCTTGTAAAAATCATTCCTCATGATTAAGATGTTGGATATCAGATTGGGTTTGGTCATGGGAAAATCATAGAGATCTTATCTCCCATTTATGTTCAAATAAATGGGCTTCATAGGGTTCTATCATAATGGTTGAGGCCATCACTTCCTTCCAATGTGTCAACTAGATTTGTTAAGACCCTATAATTACTCTAATAATGTGATCACTTTTCGACAACTGTATTGTCAATGTTATTGATATAAAATGGTGTTTTAATTCCAATATGATATAATAAAACAAAACAAGTTCATGTGATTTATGTAATGATACAAAATAATAAGATATTAAAATAAATCAAACTGGGAATTTTACTTATAATATCTAAGATCGTTTCAATTTCCCCCTTAATAAATTTCAAACTCTAAATTTTATTTTCCCACCCTAAAAAAAACGAGGGTAACTATTCTTCTATAAAATCTAAAATTGCCACATTTGTTCTATAACTTTTGGTTTATCTGTAACACTTTGAAAAGTTTTAGTGTCTTATTTCATAGGTATTTTTTGTAAGATATAATATATTCACTGGATTCTCTTCTTAGGAAAAAGTCATTCTCTAATGGTACCTCCTCTTAATTTAGTTTATGTGAGGTTTCTGGTATGTACTTCCTCTATAGGGATACATGGAATACATAATGTGGTAGATATATGTTAATTATCATTAAAAATATAATGTAAATTGCTCTAATGTGATTAATGATTTCAAAGGGGTCGATGTATCATTGAAATAACATTCCACTCTTCCCAAATCATATCACTTTCTTCTATAGAAATATGTGGAGGAATAGTATATCTCTAACATGAAAATCTTGGACTCGTTGGTGATTGTCAATATAGATCATTTGTTTAATCTGAGAAGAATTGATGTGATATTGAATAGTATAATCAACTTCCACCATCATTGAAGACCAAGAAGATTTCATATCCCAAAATCATCCTAGCGTGATGGTTTTTTTCACCTCTTACCCTAAAGAGATTCATAGGGAGCCACTTGAATTATTGACTGGAAACTGTCATTGTAATGGATCTCAAACAGAGGAAGATGTTGGTCCCATAATCATTTGAATTCTGTTGAGTATTCTCTCAACAAGTTTTCATGTTTATGGATAGTTTTCATGTATTGTCCATCAAATTGAGGGTGGTAAGTGAAGTAGAAGTTGAACTCAGTTTTCATAATATATTAGATACTCTTAATGAACTTAGAGTTTAATCATGGATCTCTATTAGAAACAATTGATTGTAGTGATCCTTGAATCCTTACCGATCACATGATTTATATCCATTAATGTTTATCTAGTGATAAATTCACACAAATCAGAATACATATAGTTTCATTTCTACAAAAATCCCCAATAACCTATATAGCATTGCATTAACAGGATATATTCGGAAGTCTGATTACGAATTCTATGGTGATGTTTTCTCATTTCCATGTTGGTATGTGTAATGGTTGCATCATTACCTTAGACATATTCCATTTAGTCATTACATTGTGATATACCAGGAACATTGATATACAGTCAGTGATACCCTTCTTCATATTCTTCAACCAATAGTTCTCTCGGAAATCTCAATACATTTTTATTCTTCCTTGATGAGTGGAGAATGTTAAACTATTTCAATCATCGAGAAATTCCATATTTAACAATATATTTGATGGAACACTTAGTCGTGACCCAAATCTCCCAACCCCTTCTTCCTTAACATTGAAATATGGGGATTTCCAATTTTGTATATTTTCCACTTTCTTCTAAATTCCCAAGTCATCGCTTTGTGTAACCATTATCATTTATAGAAGAGACTGCTGATCAATCATTATTGAAAGGACTGATAATTTTTCTTTCTTTAGGATTTGAATATCCATCATCTTCAATTCAATGAACATTAGATCCTTCATAGTTTTTATTAATGATAAAATTGTTGAATCATTTCTAATTAGAATAACTTCTATTTTATTCAATTTCTTGGGATTGTAGTAAATTTAATATTCAATGTTCTTGATCAAATACAAAAATCTATGTTGGATCATATTCATATCATTCTATGTGAATATATAATTGATGATTTTGTTATCCATATATATTTCACATTACTCACCAATGAGACAATTCATCAATATTTTTAGATAAATTATCACTGCAACCAACTACATATCATGTGATGGGTAGTTATGTTTTTGAATATTCAACATCCTTGATGGATAGGATATGAATTTATCATTATTAATTAACACACAACCCAATCCCTTCTTTGAATAATCGCTGAATACCACAAAAATATCTCCACTTCTGGGTAGTGAAAGCACACGTGCACTAATAAGACACCTTTTCAGTTGCTTGAATCTCTATTAACATTTATCTTTGTAATTAATATTTACTCAATTTTGAGGTATCTAGGTTAAATGGTTTGAAAATCATGAGAATTTTAAAAAAAATTGATGATAATACCCAGCTAATCCATTCATACTACAAATATCTATAATAAATGTTTTCCTAGAACATCCTTCAACTGCATCAGTTTTTAATGGTAGATATCCCATTTTATATAATGATATTCCCCATTAATGATACTTTCTAAAAACATAAATCATATTTTTTTTGTACTTTATATAATGTTTCTCTATTCACAAGGTCTTTAGAAAAGTGCTCAGATGCACCTCCTTCACCCACTGCTTTTTATATATATTATAATATCAACTATAAAACTATGATGAATTTTTATGGTAATATCTAAAGACTCTATTCATTACATCTTTGAATATTTCTGAAGGATTAGTGATTCTTAAAAAAAATTCTATGAACTCATTATAATCGTACCTTGTATAAAATGTAGTATTGGGGATATCTTCCCTCTTCATGACGACTTGGTAATATTCTGACCAGTGATCAGGAATAGAGAAGTATTGTGATCAAAGTAGCTGATCAAACAAGTCATCAATTTGAGGAAGAGGATATATGTTATTTTTTGTGATCATGTTGAGCTCATGATAATCAGTGAAAATTCTCATTGACACGTCTTCTTCTTGAAGAATTGTACTGCTGCACCCCATGGTGAAGCACTTTGTAATATGAACCCTATATCAGATTCACCTACAGTTGTTTCTTCTTCTCCTAATGTTATTCAACAACTATTAGATATCGAGTCTTCAAAAATAGCAATGCTAGGGGTGTAGTATCGATTGAAAAATAATCATTTCAACCTTGAGGAAGACAAGTCAAATGCCCCCAAAAACACATCTATATATTCTCTCACAATATGTAAGTATTTATGGATTCAAATTCCCATTGAATCAGTCATTTAATCTAGATACTCATGATCAAAGAGAAACATTATCATTTCCTGAGATGTTTTTTCTAAATTTGATTCATCCTCCACCTTCCACCAATATAGAACTGGGGGTTGATTAATAATATTGATATTGATTTCCTTCTACAGATATTTTATGTTGGCTCTCTATAGGGAAATCTAATCCATTAACAAAACATCATTAAATTCCAACAACGAAGTATCACAAGGTTCTCTGGTATGTTAAGCCTAAAAATTTTTAGAGGCAAGGATTTATATAATTGAGATTCATCAATTTCATCTTTTTCCATTTTTATTGAATGAAATTTTTTAATTATTTTTGTTGGCTTTTGAATAATTATACTAAACATTCATGATATAATGGAATGTGTAGAATGAGATTAAAAAAGTACATTTTCTATTATTTAATGAATACCTCATGAACCTATCAACACTTCATTATCAAGATCCACCTCAGTGATTATGATGTATAAAGATCACCCTTTCTATCATCGAGGTTTTTGGTTGTCTCTGAAAACCCTTTTCATAGGGAATTGAAATTCTAAGGTTCTTAATTCATTTAATTTTTTGTAAGGAATAATAAAATGAAGATTTACTAGAGGATTACTATCCTTCATTGAATTAGCAGGTTTGTCATGTCAGTAATCTTTAGCTAGGTGCCCTTCCTTCCAACATTAAAATCAAATCCCCACCGCTTAGGAAATTTCTGGGTTATTTCTTTATTCACCTTTTATAATATGGATGTTAAAATTTCATAGAACCATTATATTTATACATCGAACCACTATAATTAAACTCAAATTTCTTCTTTAAATCCCTATGATACATTTGAGATTTAGTGACCTCTATTTCTACATTGAGGGAATATCAGACAACTTCTTCATCGTAATCAATGTCATGGATAACTAGGGATTTTTTAGACTAGGATTTATCCCACCAAAGAAGCAATCAACATTGAATTTGGGGGTAATAAAAATTCTAAAGTCATATTTCAAATGTCTTTTGAATTTATACACATACTCCATGATATATTCAATGTCTTTGTCTCTAGGGGGAAGAGAAAAATCATTCATTTTTTATGATGTGTAGTACGAAGATTTTTTTTTTTAAAAAGACATTACAGAATTCTTTAAACTTAATGGGATCATTCTCTTCTCCATGCTTCTTATACATGATCAATTTCCATCACTAATCCACTTCACCCATTATATGATAAACAACTTATAGAACCTTATCTTGTTTGGATCATCGTGGTATGATGAAGTTCTTCTGAAATAGAGTTGGTCCATAGTACTATAATTAAGGTATCCCATTTTCATTGAAATTATGATTCATTTGTCATATAATGTTATCAATGACAAATTGTTCTATCTGAGGGGTATTTTTATACTCCTCCTAATACTGGTTTCTATTTTAAAGCTAATTGAGCTAAGAGAGTATCTTCAGGAATTTTGGGATTCATGCATACATCGGCTGGACATCTCATTTGGGTAGTCACCAAATTACCAATTTCCTTGATTATATACATCATTACTCTAATTTATCTCCATTTTATAGATTAAAATGAAAATTAGGAATGTTTATTGTAAACTATTTAAAACATAAAATTTATTCCAATGACATTTGATGGATAAATAATAAACTACATTCATTTATTATGTTAGGAATTAATTTGCGTCAGTCTATGTTATCAATGATCTATTTCATAACATAAATTCTTATGGTAATTATTTGTTACGTTAATAAGGGTACAAAATGATATTTTTATTTTAACAACGAATATATTCTTGGAGTTTCAAAACAGTAGTGTAGTAAGGCCTATTTTCTTGTACCACGTTACTCTGAGTCTGGTCGGACACACCTTTTCATGGTTGTTACCACTTAATACTTCTATACGTTAACCATTTCCACTTATAGTATCTTGAAAGGTATGTACATTCATGATAAAAAACATAATCTATACTTTCCAAAACATTAGGATTTTTTCATACACGTAGTCTTATCCCTATGTTATTCTCTAATTTATTCTAATATGAATCCCAAAAATTGGTAATCTTTCTTCTGGTTCCTACTATAATAACCCTTCTCTTCATTTCACATTAATAAATATATTTTTACATTAACATACGCATAATACATCCCAATACATCGAGGATTATTGTGTATTTGAGAATTTGGTACATAGAATAACATCACTAACAAGGGATATAACACCATTTTAAAGAAACATTCATAACATGCTTCTAAAATATTATGGCTTTTAAAGATGTACGAGATAACCTAGGGAATATCATAAGAAAGATGTGAAACAAAATTCCATATAAGGGAATAAACATTGAATACTTGGATAAAAATTGTAATATAGCCATATCAAGGGGTATAAAAAATAGTAATCATAAATATATACAATGAGACATGATATAGCATGATAATAATAAGATGGGAAATCTGTAAACTACTCTAAACACTAGAAAAAAACATAGGTCAACACTAAAATGACATGTAATCATGGTAGAAAATAATTCATAAATAAATTAGGTTAAATCCCAATACATTAATTATGTATTATGATTCCAAGAAATACATAATTCATTGGAGTATTAAATAATTCTGGTTTCCCCTTTCACATTTGTTTCATTATCATGATTATGTGTGCCACATAGATCATAAAAAACAGATTCATTCACTATAATAATTATTAAACTATAAAGGAGTTTATAATAAATACATGTAAGTCCCCAATAAAAAAAATTATATGTGCCTAAAGGTGAACACACTTGATTGGAAGTGGGAATTGTATTAAGAACACAATTTATTAGAATTGAAAATTCTGGTGAAATTTTAGTAGCATAACAACATCGAATAAAAATTCATAAAATCAGATTGTGAGAGGTGAGTTGTTCTCTAGTCAACTATAAATAAATTTGTTATAATGGGTCACACGGAATAATATATCCCATCACAATTAAATAATGTTAAAATACATAAAGTAAATAAGATACTTCAAAAAACAGAAGAATGTAAAATATTTCATTCTAAATGTTATCATGGTAACATATGTATATAATGAGTCATTAGAGGCATAATGAGAGTAAAAAGGGGATCACATAATTTATAAATTAAATTTATAGTAATTGGATTATTGAAGAACATATCCTAAAATAAAAATATGAAATTTTAAAGACATAACCGAAAATAAGTACTTGAATGTAAATGAAAAGAGGGAAACCCCTTACTTGCGTTTGTGGATCAAAATGATTGTGAGGGTATTTGTGAGAGCTTGGGGGAACCATTGGATGTCCCTAAAGTGTTTAGGGAATAATATTTATTTGAAATAAAAAGTTATAGTGATGATTAATTCAATATTTTATGAGTTAATAAAAGAATATAGGGGGATTTAATTCTCATTTAGGGGTTGGAATCTACATAACATAATATAAAAAATATAAAAACATACCATGTTATTTCCCATGGTTTCTAAAAAAGGGATAGTTTGTCATTATTTTATAAGTTAAAGGGTATTAAATAAAAAAATAAAACTCTTTATTATGTGGAGGTGAGTCACGCTCTTAATGAAATAGTTTTAAAATCATAAAATATGTTAATGGGTTTGGAAGATTAATAAGGGTCTTATAATATTAATCTAATAAAAAGAAAATTTAATTATTTTTATGGTCAGACATAGTTTTGTTCATTGATACCCATTGTATTATTTATTACATTACCTTTGAGACATTATTATGTCATAATACACATTGTATATTTATACATTATTAATTTTTACATGAAAAATAAACTGGCTAAGAAAATTATGTGAAATTAACCATTATATAATTACAAAATTTTAATTCCAAAAAATATATGCATTTTATAAAAATAATTTTATGAATACATGAACTTTAACTTTTAAAATAAAATACAATTTTTTTATGAAATAATGGATTTTTTTTTAAATTAAATGTTTTCCATGGTTCATAAAAAATACATTTGACATCATTAACATTATAAGTTAATTTACATTTAATAACTGAAATTTATTAATAATAATTATTTTATTTTATATTAATTTTAAAAATATCCATAAAATCATTAAAATTAGTTCTTTATTCGAATTTGTATATTAAAAAAATTCTTTGCTTGGATGAAAATAAAAATCATTTATAATTAAAAAATAATTGGACAAAAACATATCCATTGATCTATAGAAAATAATGAACATAATCATATTACTATGGTCTTGAAACATGTACCTTTGTATGAGTAAGGT
The DNA here is from genome assembly GCA_963277665.1 of Viscum album. NCBI lineage: Eukaryota > Viridiplantae > Streptophyta > Magnoliopsida > Santalales > Viscaceae > Viscum > Viscum album. The sequence continues at coordinate 103,231,819 of OY728159.1, forward strand.
GCATGATGGTGGGACTTTCAATATATGGTTTGGAATACATGGTTTGGGTCGTGATCTCGATTAATATGAACTTCTCCTATAAATAGTTTATCTCATGATTAAGTTGCTAGAACTCAACTTGGGACTGGTTAAGTGAAACACCCTTTGATTTTATATCCTACAGGAGTTATGATAAATGCTCTTTATTGCATATAATTCTAGCGGTTGAGTCAATCACTTCCTTTGTCTATATCAGTTGAATTTTTTTAAATAGTACATTTATACTGATCATGTGATCATTATTCTATAGTTTTATTATAAAAGGTAATGATAACTAAAATTATATTAAATCGAATTTCATATAATAAAACAAATTTAGTTCAAGTGTTTTCTATATCCATATTTTAAAATAATACATTTAATTAAATCAAATAGTGATGTTTTTATAAAGTGTTGTGCCCTTACACCAACATTGATCAACATATATAAATCATCGGTATTCTTCCTCTAAACAAAACAAAAATGTTTCTACAAAGAAAATTCGACTTCATATTTATTCAAAATAAGACACACACAAACACACATAACTTATTATTGGTAATAGTAATCCAATATATCTTATAATTATTCATCTCTTGTATATATTCATACATTCTTTTCTTATTGAAACTAGACTAGATATTATTTCATCCTTCTTCTTTTAGCCTTCTCCATATAGTTTCTCTTACACTATATTCATAAATTAACATGAATAGCACTTACACCTCAATATTCTTTGAAATTAAATGCATATTAGTAACAATAGTTCCCATCATATTCTCTTTGTCTTAGAGGATATACAGTAACATTTGTAGTTATTACTTATTTTTTCTTTGATACCCACTTCTTTTAAATGCAATAATAACATTTGATGTCTCACATATTACAATTCTTCATAAATTAATATATGTATATAATTGAATAGTATTTCGAGATTTCATTTCTTTCTTATCCTTTTATTCTATTTAATCTTTAAAACTTATTCTTTTAATTTTTAGATCATCCCATTTAAACTCCCCAAAGGCTCAAATTTCAATTATACTTTCATTCATGTTCCCTTAAATATAAAAAACTAACATAAAAAAATAATTCATGATATCATTATTATCTCATCCTCATTAAATTCATATGGAAATATTATTCAAAATACCTCCATAAATATATCACATAATTATACTAAAAAATCATATGAAAATTTCACAACGTAAAGAACATAATCCTTATTACAAATTCATAAAATCCTTTTAATCATCAGCTTTATAGGATTCAACCATAAGATAATCAACCATGATATTCTCAACCTTCTGAGTATCAACCTTAAGAACATAGACTTTTCAGTTACTTCTCACTACAATCCTCATTATTCATCAAAGCATATTCTTTTTCTCCACTGGTCACCTGTGTTTTGATCATAGTATGTACATTATGATATTTTTTCATCAATATAGCATATTTATCATTATAATTTTTATTTTAAAATAATTATTATAAAAAATTATTTTTCCCATTAATAATAAATTCCCTCATATTGTGTACTTATCCAATGAAATCACTCATTCCTTAGATATCTCGAGTCATTATTTCTATATGATGAATGACAGATCTGAAAAAAAATTATCCTTATCAATGTTAATTTATTCATCCAAACTACTATTCCATATTTTAACAAACCTCTAGTTAACATAGAACTTTTTCCATTAATTATTCAAATACATAATTTTTATTTTCATAGATATAATGATGAATTTATAAAACCTGTTCTGATGATATAAAACTCAATTCATCTCTAATTATTCCTACTACTATTATATACTTTTGATTCTTATGCAACTTACATGAAGTTATAGATATCTAACAACAAGTCACCCATTAAATTTGAATTTCTAATTTGAGTTGAAACCGTCTTAAATGGAATTGTGTAATTTGAGAATAACTTTTTATGCAGGGTATTTTATTAGTGGAAGAAGTGAAGAACCATAGTTTTACTCTTATATCAAAATATAATTTACATATGAATTATACCCATGATATGAGTAATCCAATATAAAAACATCTCTTCAGATAAGACTCTATTAATAACTTATGTGCTTCATATATATTTCATAGACACCCATTAGGACCCTCCCTAATTAGGTGACTCATTATACCACCCCACACATGTACCTGTTAAGTCTTTTCTCCCGCTCCACCACACACAGTGGTTCTACCATCACTCTTTCACTCATGGATGGTGGGATCACATATAAGATTTCTTAAGAAGTCACTTTGGGAAATCCTATCAACACATGATCCATACATATGATAATTTGTAAAATTTACAATTATGGAGGTAAAATAATTTATATTGATAAATTATTGAAGGAAAATAAAAGTTAAATCACATTTTTTCAATTAATGTAAATTAATTTTCAGAAATATTTTAAGGAAATTACTTCTTCTATTTGATATGAGTAATGATTGAAAAATAATTAGAAATATCCATTATTTTTTATCCTATTTCCATTATTATAATTCAATGTTAAACTATTTTTCGGATCTCGTCTTCTTCATCCAATAATATCCTTCAATAATATATTCATAATAAGAATAAATGAATGCTTTATTTCCAATTAGAATATTTTTGAAAAGATTAAAAACATGCTATGTGAGATCAGAAAAAATTATCTTCCAAATTAATTTTTGTGGAATAATTATAATAAAAAATTTACACTATCATATAGATTGTATTCCTTAATTATATTTCAAAATGAGGATCCCATTATTTATACAACAATATGAATATCTATTCATTAGTTTATATAAATCCTCCATGATTGAATTCTATATTTCTTATATAAGAGAAGAATTATAAAAAAATATATAATCGTAGAAAATTTTGGGAATCTAATAGAGGTGTCACCATTCTAATACATACTATTATGTTAATATAGGGATGTTTTTTACACAAGGGAGGGTGAATTAGTGTTATTATAATTTTCCAATATTTATGATTTAATAACATGTCACATATTTATTTAATTAATGTATTTATCTCTCAATTTCATTATCCCCCCTTTGAATTCAATTCATGGAGATATAAAGAGTAAATAAGCATAGTAGTAACACCGTAGTTTAATAAAGTCATTTCCATCTGTTCAGGATGACTACGTCATTGATGTATGGTTGTTATTATCCCACTCACACATAACATCCATTTTATTTTGAAAAGATTCTCAAGAACCTTTATAACCTAGGAAATATACAAATAATAACAACTACTAATTTTTTTATAATTTTAAAAAATACTTCTCTAGATACAAGAGTTTTATTGTAGGAAAACAAAGTAGATAGAGAATATATATATTTTTAGATCTCTTTAAAAATTAATCTCTATTTATCAAAAAAGTAGTAGGATAAAATAATTCCTAGAACAAAAGAATATTTTATAATATTAGAATATTTTATGATGTGGTCCATCACATCATTCAACAATCAATATAAATTTTGAGAATAATTGTTCAGCCCAATTTCAAAAAATCTTATTCATTCTTTAACGCAAAATACATATCATCATCACGAAGTACTAGTTCTCATTATATATATCTTAAATAAATAATAATTTTAACATGAAAATATTATCTCTTACTCCTTTCTTTTACTAAATAATATAAAATGCATGTAAATTCATATCCCTCTTTTCAATCATCATATTTTTCAAAATGAAACACACACAGACACACAAATTATAAGATCCATGCATTTCTTCACCTTATATTTTATTATATTCATTAAAATATTAGAATATTTAATGTTGAATTTCAATAATTATATAAAATTTTGATTCATAGAATATCAGTATATAAATCACATATCTTATCTTTTTTCTTGAATAATGATTCAGATTCATTATTCCAGTCAATATTGGGACATATATTATTCTTCTCAAATTTATTTTTCTACCATATAACCCACAACAATAAGGTCTAATTCAACATTTTAAAAAAGATATGGCTTTTTATTTTAGTTTCAATCATTACCTTGTGTCAAAAATAACATGAAATATCCCTCATTAAATACTTCTGGAATAATAATAAACATCATTATATTTCAAATGTTGACATGTGAAACAACATTAGTTGATTTTTAATTTTCATTTTATTAATTTTGAAATAATTATTAACCATTTAGTAAGACATTACAAATAAAATAGTTTTGATATCTTAATATAATAACTCCTATAACATCGATGGAATTTTACACATGGAAGGATCTTATGCAGTAGCTTCTTATATGTGGAGATTTTTACATGGAATATTTTTACATAACATATTCATTCATGATATTTTCATACATTCAATATTCTTATGAAGTGTCTAATATTAAGGGACCTTCTTATCATTTAAATACCCATTAATTATTTTTCAAACATATTAGTTTTATACTTCTGATACTTTTAGCGATTACATGAATATATTTGACCATCATCTTCACCTTTTATACATGGATTTTCTTGGGATTATCTCATTTTTTACTCAAAATATTCTTCTTATGGTGTTATAGTTTCCAATTCTTCTTGTTCTTGTGGACCAATCATGTTTTATCAAATTATTTTTACAATTATTTAGTATTTGAATAAGGGTTCTACATGATCATCAAGTGGGTAAAAAATGGTGTGTGGAAGAAAAATAATTATAAATTATCAAATCATCGAAAAAATAATTCTAATTAAATATGAACAATACAACGCTACTCATATCCTACATCAGAATTATCTTGACAATGACTACATTATGTGCAAGATAAAACTACTCAATCTATTACTTTAGGTAGTGACCTACCTAGTGATTCTATCATCTCCCCACAAATGTGTAATATATGATCCTCTTATCAATTAAAACTTTTGATGAAACTATTTGTAACATACCATGTTTTTGAATGGGAACAAAATTTATGGTAAATTATAATTTTTTCATTATGTGGACTTTCCAACTCTGATGTTGAGCATAAAATATAAATATGAGAGTTTTAATTTACAAATGCGTTGAATTTATATGGGTTTTAAGACATGGTGAAGTGCCTTAGGGGTTAGGATGAATTTTGGGAGATTTGGTACCTGAAAAATGATTTTCAGAAGTTGACGACATAATATCTTTATTTATTAACACAATGATAATATTTTGGGGAAAATATGAGCAATAATATTATTATATAGAAATTTTAGAAATACCATTTGGGTATGAGAAATTTTACATTCAATAAGCCTTTTATTTTTTATAGATATAATATTCTCTGGTTTTACATTTTTTGACAAACCACGATCCTACCCTTATGATGCGGCGGTCCCTGTAAACAATGAAATCAGATGGGTGGCATAAATTTATCTAAAAAATGTGTTGTAACCAATAAGATCATTAAATAGGGTGAAATCACAAAACATCCCCCTCCCTTATTCATTATTCTCCCTTTTCCTCCCCATTTTGTGCATGTTAATTAGTCAGGGGTTCCTCGCATCTCTTCTCCTAGGGTCATTTGCTTCTACATCGTACTAGATCTAAATTGTGATTTGTCAGTTTCAATGTATAACTATGAGTAAGGTTTTAATTCTTATGGATTTAATTATTATTTTTCCCCCAAATGGAATATAAATTCCATGAAATCTTATTTTACCTATCTCAAAGGAATTTGTCTAAAACTTGTATTTATATGATTGTAGATCAGATTATAGGTGGAATTCAATGTGTTAGTGACTACCATCATAATGTATAATTATTATACATTTATCCAAATCATTAACACATTATATTGGATGCATATTTTAAAACCATTGCATGTGAATATACTGATTAAACACTTGATTAATATATCATGAATTTATATAATTAATTTATTTGCACGATAATGATGGGAACAATATTGTCTATTGGATTTTTTTGAGATGGTTTTGGTATTTTTTATTGGTTTGGTATGTTATTATAGAATTTTATTAAATATTAAATGATAAAAATGTAATATTAATGAGTTCGTTAAATGGTAAAGTATCAGGAATGGCCTGAAATACAAGAGTTGGTGTGATCACAAGGAAATAGATGATGAGGTTTTATAAACTAAGATAATGGCCCACGATATATGTGATGGTGTTTACCTTAGGAATAATGTCAATAGGATGTTTAGGTAGAGGCTAATGGTCATGAAAATTCTGAAGATGTGCATTGTTCTATTCATGTGGAAAAATGGTTATCAATCGGTGTGGAATAATTATGGTTGGCGATTTGTACTCAATTTTATTGGCGGATGGAGTTGTTGTGGGTTATGTGAACACAAATACATACGTGTTTGTGGTGGTGTTGACCATTCTATATGGGATGAGGCCTCTATATATTTTGTAGATTTGGAAATCTTGTGGAAAATCAGTTATAGTAGAGTTTATCACTATATAAAGCCATAGTTTATGGTGTGTAATACTATCATATGGGGGATAAAGCTATCAATGACAGTGATGGCCTATGTGACTGTATTTTGGGAGTACAGATATCATTGTGGCTCATTTTTTTAGTCTATGGAGCCAATGGTGGTTTATTATTAACAAATTTAATGGCCTTTTCATTCCTTTGGTTGTCAAACTATTAAGATAATGGATATTGTTCAAATATAAGTTTGTGGTACTTGTGATACATTTATTGTGTGTGTTGATGGGACACCGTTTTTACTCAATATGTGGTTTATGGAGTATTTTATGGAATAAGGTATTGTGGGAAATTTATAAGGTTGATATACCTCTTTTATTATAGTTCAAATATTCATCGATATATTGTTCCACCCCACCTTTAAGTGGAGTAGGTTAACACATCACCGTGGATGTTGAGTAAGTGTATAGTGGGTTATATATTTTTATTCATGAGTATAGATTCTATTTGTCTACGTATAAATAAACATGAATAATTATGGATGTAATATGGAAACATGTTTCTCGTGGCCTACTGATTTCATTCTCACACCATACAGGATCACCTTGGGAGGCGTGGAGATGTTATTTCTTTGATATTAACTAATGAAATGGGATCATGAAAATGACCATTGTGAATTGGGATGAAATGGTGCTTGGGATGGATCAAATTGGACCATGATGGTTATATTACATCGAGCATGATTCCCTTTAGGTCTTTTGAGTACACATTATTTTGATTAGACTCTGGAAACACTATATGTTTTTTATGATTTTCTTACATATATGAATCATTTGATATGTATATTTATCTTGTGTTAGATTGTTATTATAATGGAAATTTTATGAATATGATAGGATAAAATACATAAATCTATTAATTTTGGTAATTTTATTCTGCTGCTTTAGGGTATTATGAACACTTCTATTGTTATTATATCACTGCCATATGATATACTGACCCATGTATCACAAAAAAAAGACTCACTGCAAGTACATCGCTATTGGATTAAGGGGAGGTGCTCCTAAATTATGGAGGCTCTTTATCCCAGAAAACAAGTTATGTGGATCCTAATTTGTTGAGCTATATGTCGTCTCAGAGATGGTTACTTTTTGGTATGTTCTTGAAGTATCACATGTCCTTCATGAAAAATTGTGACAACTTTAAGTTGGTAACAAATGTTTTAAAAGTTCTCTTTTATATTATTATTTATCCTATTATAGAATAATGGCAAGGGTCTAGACAGAACTATGAAATGATATCCTTTTCGGCTTCCTACAATTACATTCATTGGGGATAAACCATGTTAACATGGGCGAGAAATTGATCTAATTATTTGTGAGCATTCCTTTGATTGAGTTTCCCCTCAAGAGTCACATATGGGTGTGATAATATTGGTAACTGGGATTGTGTCTCTAATATGAAAATGGAATTTTTTTTGATAATTCATCAATCATAGAAGAAAATTATAAACTTTTGATATTTTTTTAATTTTTATTTTCTTTGGGAACCATGACTATGAAAAAATAGGGTGGGATATTTAATGTGTCAAAAAAGAAGGAAAAATTAATATTTTGCAATGATTTTTGTTTGACTTCCACTTTACCAACCCATGTATATTTCATTGGATTAGATTTATTTGAGATATTATTTGTATCAATTATAAATTTTCCTAATTATGATGTGGGTTATTAGGAATAATGAAATGGGATGATCCATTTAAATTTTAAACAACATATGATACAATTATTCCCTCTATATCTCCCTTGTGTAATTCCACTTATCCGCCCAGGATGATGAAATCTAATATGAATGAAATGTGATGCCAAACTCTAATATTGTAGGTAAAGGGATAAGAGGCTAATTTAGATATGTTACTCGACTATGACATTGGTTGGTATGGGGCCATGAGTTTGGATAATTTGTAATGTTGGTGAGGGACGTTATTGTCTTTATGGGGAGATGTTCATCCTATTACAGCATTTCCAATTTACTATATATGAATTTTACTTCTTTTATTTATTATGGTATTATTTCATTAGTGTGATAAAACCTATATGGGCTCGGTTGAGAGTTATAGGTAGATATTTCATTCCTCTTGAGTGTGCATGGGATGAGGCCCATGTGGGTCAAGATGATAATGAGATATAGGTATAAACATTGAGATAAGTGGGAGAGCTGTAGTAAATAGAGGACATTAAGAAATGTCTAGATAATATTCCCACCGTGATATTAGTGTGGTTGATACAAATTATTCATAATAATGATTAAGGATCTCAACCTTCCATGGGATATTTTAATCGTGACTTACATTCTCAGCCCCCACAATTGTTTAAAAATGTGGGTGGACGATAGAAAATAGAAAATTAGATTGTGTCTATGTTGGTGATATTAAAACAACCAAATACCCCCATAGGTTAAAGGGTAATGTTGGATTCTTATATGCTTAGAGGAGTGGAAAATCACTGGTAGAAAATATAGGTATAGGCATTCAGAAATAATTAACAAGAATGGAAGGATGTAAAGAACAAGGTTTCAATATTCTCTTCTTGAAGACATCAATAGTGGATGGAGTACACGATTTTATGAAACTATGGAATATTGAAATATATCCAATGGATTATTTTTTGTGTTTTACAAAATATTCCAATTCTCCATCCTCTATTGAAGGCAGTGGAATTTCAATTGTGAGGCGATTCAAGGGTTGATTGTGAAATGAAATCAATTTTTAGGTAAATATATTCTGGTTGACCTCGTTCATAGAGGTATTAAATTTGGCATTGATTGTAGAGGGAAGATTGATGGAATAAACCTATCTGAGATTGGTGATTATTTCATATGAGAGAAGTAGTGGATCATTGGTATTCTATAAATGAGACTATTGGATTCCTAGTCAGGCTTTGAGTCAAAATATTTAGAAATACCATGAAGGAGTGGGTCATCAATGGTGAACTTATATCATGGGAAATCGATTAATTGTTGGACCCAATTAGAAGGACCTCTGATAGAGTACCAGGCATGTGGCTAAATGGGGTACATGGGGATTTTCTTTAGAAAAAATTATTAGCAATCTAGGAGTCAAGGACCAAGTCAGACATAGGGATATGAGGTTGGAATGGAAGAAATATTAGTAGCTGGCGGCTGTGATATTACTCGGGACTTAGGTTATAGAAAGAGAGAGGTAGAGATGGTGACACATCAGTTAGGTTAATGATGACTAGTTGGTAAAACTCCATTGTGAGGTCAGGCATTAATAATTCAAGATTCATCATTGGTGCATGAGTTTGATCTAGTAATGTTAGAGCAGTCTAGGGAGTTTACAATGCTTAGAGATATGTTTTGATTATTAGTGCACTCCTTATATTTTTTATGAATGATATGGGCGCAAAAGGTGAATGTATTTTAATTGAACTAAAACGTCACTAGTTAGTATGTGGTAATATGGAAGGATCCATGTCTATTATTATATGCATGTGAATCATGACATTTTTTTGGGAATTTATATATATATAAAGTAGGAGTTTTGGGCACCCAATGTGATGCATGAACTCATGGGAATCAGTTGTGATGTCAGAAATTATATATTTTATATAAATAATATAGATTTGATGTCAATCATATATTCCACCATGGAACACAATACATGGAAATATATTGCAGTATATATTTAGGCCAATGACTCTACCCTATGACCTTCCCCTCACCCCCAAGAACATACCAACACACCCTCAACAATGTGGAATCTATGACATAGATATTATTAAAAAACTAATGAGGTGTAATAATTATTGTATTCCATGTTTGAATGTGTATGATCAAACGATGGCCATAAGAACCATTAAAATTATTCATTTTGGATTGGGAAGCAACTGAGTAGGTAATTTATATTCGGGGGAGCATCACTAGAGGAAATGATATGTGACAATGTAAATGGGGTAGTTCAGGTTGATATTTATGATATGGGTATGTTTTGATGCCATCTTTTCATGAGACTGAAAATGTGGGGATTAGATATCTTAAGTTGGGGAGATTTTAATGTCATAGATTTTTTAGTGAGCAAGAAATTCAAGGTAAATTTGATTTTTTTTCATTTAGTTGAAGTTCCATCATTTATTTTAATATTCCAAACAAAAATATGATTTTTCTAAATATCCAAGGTGTTTCTTTTAGAACTTTTTTTGTCCTAGTTAGTTTTTTATGGGTTCAGATGAGTTCTGGGAGTTTTAGGGAACCAAAATATAATTTTCTGAAGTTGTAGGTAGAGTTTCACAAATTGTTCGAACCTCGTGACTCCATATGGGAATCCATGGAACCCAATCTTGTTCAATATAATGGGTAGTCAAACAATGTGTGTTGGGGTAAAATTTTTCATGATAAATTGTTAATTTTTTTATGAGTTGATCAATAGAGGATACAAACCGTTTGAAAATCTATGTTCAATGATGTGTGATTTGGGGTGCACTTTAGACAGTGGCACCATACGGTTGGTTCATGGTTAGAAAAACCTTGTAGTCTAGCTATTATGTTCATTAAATATGGTTAAAAGATATAAATCACCCCCTTCATGATTTATATATTAAACCATATTTTTCCTTACATTTATTGTTTCTCTTATAACCAAGGTTACCTCCACTATTGTCTGCTAGGTTCTTTCGGTTTTCCCTCATTGAAGCTCTAATTATATCTATGTAGGTAGATTTTGATAGCTTTTTGTAAGGATTAAATTCTCGTTACTTGTATTATTCTATTCTCTCTATGTTTTGAATGAACATTCACTATTAGATAATTTTTCATATTACAAGGTGTTTTTAAAGGCCTGATTTCACTCATTTCATCTATGATTCAATGATGATATTAAATGAGTGAGATCCTACAATCATAAGGATGGTATTTACTAGATTACTCGATTACCATATACATGCTATTGGATGCATATTTTAACATGCGTGCATGGGTTTTTTTAGGCGAAACGCTAATTAATTAAATATTGAATTCGATTAATATAATTGATGTTTTAAGATGGTGAGGAGAATGCCATTTTATTGTAAAATGTGTTAAGACTCAATTGGGATATTTAGTTTGTTAGCTAGTTCATCATGTTTTTTAAAAATATTTAAAATAAAATAAATTAATATATATAACTAATTTTTTTAAAACATGGTGGGTATGGCCGACAATACAATGGGTGGTGAGATCCCTAGTATTGATATGGGAAGGATTTTCAGCATGAGGGAGTGAACAAAGATATATGGGATGGTTTTTACCATTATAATATAGGTGATATGATTTTTAGGTTTAGGTGGATGGTGATTACCAAGTCATTAATGGAAGACATGTTTATTATTATGTAATGAGGTTTATAGTTGATGCATCTTAGTTATGTATGGTGATTTTATCTCAATATGCTTGGATAATACCAATGTTTGAGTCATGTGAATACAGATAATGAATTAGTTGAGGTGGTGCTTACCACTCATTTTGAGAAGAGGCCTTTGTAGATTTATCAACTTAGGGTATGTCTTTGACCATCAGTTATAGCATTGGGTATTACTATATTAATACACTATTTATGGTGAGTGTGAACATAAAATGTGCATTGAGTCTCACTCTGACCCTATTGGCCTGTTTTCTGGAAAATTGGGAGGATGGATCTCTTTATGCTTCATGATGAATATTTTTAAAATTGATAGTGGTTTATTATTCAATTATGGAAATATTTATATTTGTCATGGAATTTCATTCATGTGACCTAAAGTTTGTTGTTTTATTAGAATTACAAGATATTTATGATAAATTTATTTTTAATTCTTATGGGTTTATTGTATTACTTGATATTTATCATACGTAGGACATAATTATATGAGGTGGTAGGAAAACATTATGTGGATGTGATACCATGGTTTCTCCTATAAAACTGTCCTGCGATGCAATGTTACACTACATCATTGGCTGAATCAGGACAAGGATTCCATATTCTTGTTGATCTTGAGTAATGATGGTTATGTATTTTTGTGCATGAGTGTAGTTTCTATTTATTTAAAAATGCATACACTTTTAAAAATATGGATGCAACATAATAAAACATTGGTAGTGGATTAATAATTTCAAACTCAAACCTTGTAAAGACCCCTCATGAAATGTGCTAACTTTATGGATATGAGTTTAGTTATGGGAAAAAGATCATGCACTAGACCATAGTATATAATTATTCCCAAATTACATGGTTTTTATTGAAGTGAGCCATGGAGGTTCTTCTACTTCAAACTCAACATTAAAAAGTGATTTTTCAAATACATTTTCCTCTAATAATTTGGGGATCTTGAATTTTTTATGAATATATGACATGTATGGGTCATATGATATGTACATATATCATGTGTTTTCTTGTTATCAAATTGTTTATTTTATAATTCCACTAGGTTTATATTCATGTTACCTCTAATGTTGGTAAATTCATTCGACTAATTTATTTTATAATAGCATCATATTTTATTATTATATCATCACCAGTGGGTATAGTCTGCCTACTATCACTTAATTGAACCCTAACTTCATCTTAGAAGCCATTAGAAAATGTGGAGGCCCACAAAATCCAAATGTCCCTCCAGTATAGAGCACATGATACCAGATCCTTAGTTGGGGCACCATATTATGAACCCTTTATACTGCTCATAGTTGGGTCATATTTTATCCTAGAAAATTATCACCATTTGGTGTGTTGGATACTAAGGATCTTGGTTTCCCTTGAGTGGGCCATATTCTTTTCTAACTCTTCCTTCAAAATTACTTTTCAAATAATCGATATGCTTCAATTATTCCAGACAAAAAAATATGTAGAATCAAACATCCAAATCACCACACTACATCCATTTATTTTAATTATACTATATCTATAAAATATATATAATATTTTTCACTTTGACAAACTATCTCTTTTAACATTAATCCTAATATCCTTAAGAGAATGTATACCTTGATCACCTGCACACTTCTAATTTTTATGCAACATGTTTAGAATATCTAAGAAAAATACTAGACTCTATGATCCTCATTAATATGAATATGAACATCAAACCACTTCTTATAACTTCATGTCATTAAATAACATAAAATTGATATCATGAAACATGACTTTAATCCATTTATATTTAATGACATAATGTTCAAAAAAAACAAGAATTTTGTTCATTAAATAAACCTAATGAAAATGTAATTATTAGGGTCAAATTTTTTACTTGTGGTAATTCATTACAACCATTAATATTATCCCTTTTCATCTCATAATAGTATTTTTATAAATAATTTCTCACTATGTCATACCTATATTTTTTCATCCACATGTTTTTCACATTATAATATTGCAACAGTTTCATCATTTTCAAAATCTTATTCTTATAGATTATTAGCATCAATATTTGGATAATCAATTATCTATATACATAGAAAAAACAAATTTATATTACATTATTAAGAAATATAACATGTAATATTATAATAAAAAAGTAGTTTCTATGAAAAATCCATAACATGTTAATTGAACTACATTTTTTAAAGGTTGATAAAAATTTTCCCCTCCATCAAGTATCAAAATTCCATTTTTTTCATAAAAAATAACATATAATAAAAAAATATTGGGGCCACCGTGAAATAATTGGGACATCCCAATTAAAGTTATTCCCACAATAGAATGTCTATTTGACAATCCAGTTGTATTAGACCACATTTTAACACTTGATTAATTTTTTCTTTAAGGAAATAAGACCAAAAAAATATAGGTACTTAACATGATAACAATAAGAAATCTTCACAAAATTACCTATCAATAGTAAGATTCTGTTGTTCGAATCACAATTCATCAATTTAAACTATAATCATGTTATGAACCCATAATAATAAAAAAGTATATCTTGGAATGTTTTACAGTCGATTGAGATTGAAATTTTAAAAACTTTCACCCAAAATTAAAGTGAAACAATCCCCAATTTTTTTTCATTTTAAATGTGTTTTCATAATTTATAAAATCTAATGAATGTCATAAATTTATTTGTAAAAATACATTAATTCATGGTCTTTTGATGTTTTTATTAGTTTTGTAATTTCTATGATAAATCCAATAATTAATTTTGAATTTTGTTACGATTTTTACTGGAATATAGAGTTTTTTTAGAATCAAAATGAAAATAATGATTTAATGATGAATATCATAAATTCATTTGATTCAAATTTTGGAATTCATGAATCAGAACATCCATGTATGAAATTTAACACAGATAAGAAAATATTATAGAATACAATCCATCATCATATAGGGATTTAGATAAATAGAATCCTCATATAATAATCATCCATGTATCAGAATTTGGATTTAAGTATATGTAAAAACATTTTGGATCTGTGAACTCCAACATATTGGATTTTAATGTATGAAAATTAAGCTATGTACAAAAATGATCCCGCATATCTATTGGATATGATGGATTAGTCTGCATTTATAAATTAAAAATAACATTTACTTCTAGTAGAGGCCATAGAACTACACTTAATTATACATGTAAGAAATTATTGTCTGATAGTGGGATCATATCATAGATAATGATCCCAATAATTAGAGAAACCCTCCATCAATAGAAAGAATATTACAAAAAAATTAACAAATATAAGGACCAATAATGAGTTGAGAGATATTTAAAACATAATGAACACTAGGATCAAAGGATGTGAATCAAATTTGAAGGAAAGAAAATTTTATTTAATGGTGGACGAATCCAAACACCAAGAATGTAGATGTATTGTCTTGTTTGAGTTTCACATAACAATATTTGATCTAAAAATAAAAAAAGAGGAAATAGATAAGAGATATTGTTTCTAGGGAAGGATAAACTATCAAGTAATTTTGGAAGTGTAGATCTCATAATACCTTATTTAATGTTTTTTGTTCATTATTGTAATATTTTTAATTATTATAAGGTTCATTTTCAAAGGTAAGATGTTTAGATTTTCCTTTTAACTTATTCTAAAATAACTTCCAGGGAATTTTTATTCAAATCTCTAACATTAATGTTTTAAACATATATATTTAAAATTATTTCGAATCTTATTTCCCTTGATCATCAAGAGCTTATCCTGGACATTCCAAATAATTGTCAGTAGATATTAAAATCACATTACTATGAGGATTAACAATTACTTAGAGTTTTTGATATATTATACTACTAATATCGAGTGTTCACGTTGATGTTTTGAGGTGTTCATTGATGAATTATATTAGATATTTCTATATGAAAAGAATAAAATGATGTCTAAATGATTTAATCATGGACATTATTTCTACTTAATAATATGATATCAATAATGATATTCAATATATATTCAATCCAAAATTGAATTTATTTAATTATGTAGTTTTAGTTAATTTAATAGCCATTCCATAAAAAATACCATATTTAGATAGATTATTAAAAAATTTATAAAAATAATGATTGAAAAATATTTTTGAAACCTTCTTATGAAAAAATAACAGGTGCTTATTTACTACATTCCACATAGTATATTGATTTTATTATGTTATATTGATGATATATCCCACCATAAAATTTGTGGAAATTCTAGGTAAGTTACCAATGTAAATTAATTTCCATTGGTATGAATAGAAGTTCTAAACCCAATTTTTGATTATAAGATACAGAATTTTATCGCACATATAATATATACTGGGGGATGAAAAAATTACTAACCTTGAATCCCACTATTCCTTCCTTGTTAGTGGTGAATCTCTAAGAGATAATAGTTCTACAAAAACATCTACCATTAACACATATATTGAAGACCCCTAAGAACTTGAAATAAACATGGATGTATATAAACCCCCTTTTAAAACAGTTGCATCTTATGAAGAAAAAACCTCTTTGATTTCATAATGCACGTGATTGATTTGAAATCATATATTCATTCAAATTTCAAACACCAAAATTAAATTGATTTATCGGTGAAGATCCATATAATATCCGTATGTAATTTCACTATGTATGTGTCAATATGTAACCATCTATATTAAATTCATTTAAAATAGAACTCAAATAAATTCATTTTTCATTATATAGAGTGTATAAGGAGTGGTTTCTATTTCCACACTGGACTATAATTATGTACTAGAACAAATAGATAAAAAACCTAACAATTAATTTTTTTCAACCTTGTTAGTTGAATTAGAATATAATTATGTGGGACTATAAAAAAATTGAAATACATTTCTTGAATATTGGGAAATATTAAAAATATTTTTTTTATGATTTTAGCATTAATTTATAAATGTTTTATTCTTATTCAAAATTATTATTAAGAATTAATATTATTAGATAGATTTCTAATTTATGCTTTAATAGTATGATCCTTCATTAACAAAACACCAACATCTTCTTGATCATTATTTACCAAAATTATCCAATAGGAATAATAATTAAAAATAAGTATCCTTATTGATGATAATTTTATTGAAGAAATTTCAACATTTTCTTCTTAGAATATCAAGTTTCTGAGACAAATTTTGGTCATATTTCCATGGTTATATCCATTATGAATTCTAACAACTCACATTCCCCACCAAAACCTAAAACATGATTTCCATTAGAAGTTAACTATATAATTTGTACTTATAATTACCATTTATGTGATAAATTTCAATAAATGTATGGTCCATTTGAATCATGAGATTCTATTTTTATAGGATGACCCTTTGTATCCATTAAACAAATATCTTTCCAATTCATCCAAAATAAGAACAACTGGCAAGAAGATAAATTTATTAATTTAAATAAAAATATTTTTCAAAGGGAAATCTACTAACTCAAAACCAAATTATGTTAATGGGAAAGATAATACATATCCTATAAAAACAAATCTACCCACTCAAACCACTAAAAACATTGGAAATAAATGTGTTGAAATTATGAGACAACCATATATCATACTTGGTACCATGATAATAGAAATGTGAATATTTTACAATGATGGTTTTTTGTATCTATATTCACAGCATTTGGGGATTATTCTATAAAAATAAATTTTATCTACATGATAAATGGAAGTAAAATTTCATTCTGATCTAATAATTCCCTAAAATTAATTGGAAAACCACCAAGATAGAAATTCTAACATTACACCAAAATCCATACATCCTAATAACAGTTCTGAACTTTTTTCACCTTTTTCAGGAAATCAAAATGATGTAAAACTTGATAATGAAACTACTAAAATATCTAAACAATATTTTAATAAAAAAATTTATAAGAAGAGGATTTAATTGAAAAAAAATATGTAAGGAAATTTAGAGAAAAATATGTTTCAAAAAATAGTTCTGAAAATATTCATGAAGAATATATTCCCCATTTCCCTATCCAATGTGTATACCCATAATAACGAATATTCAAAAGGATGAATTAGAAAAATTAATTTTAGAGGGATTCACGAAATTTCATGTTAATATTCCATTATTTTATGTTGTGAAAAAAAATTTGTGTTAAGAAAAATTAATAAAGGAAATGTTTTCCCAAAAAATAAAATTCACAGGAGCGGAATGTCTCCACATGGGAAGAAATATATTATTAGGAATATATAGAGGCAATAATTTTAGTATGTTCTTATTGATTTTGATTATAAAAAACACCCTCATTTGTGTAAATAATTAATTTTATTTAAGTTATTTCTAGGGTTATATTAATGTATTTTTAATATAGGTGATGTTTATTTTTTATAAGTACTATTGTAATTTTTAATAATTGTAAAATCATTGTTCACTTCCACACTTTGTGTTAATTTTAGTTATAAGAACAAATATTTTGGAATGTGATTTTAATTTTTGGAACATTGTGTTTAGTAGAGCCATTATTCTTTGAAAACAAATATTTTTTATGATCCCAAAATTTTCAAAGTTAACATTTTTTATCAACCCATCATTTGGAACATCCAAAAATATACATAATCATCATTTGAAATCAACCCAGTCATCTACAATATTTATATTAACGAATATTTCCATGATTTCTATAATAGATTCATTCGATAGTTTTTATCATTATAATGTATTCGAATAAAAATTCAAGGATCTTTTTTAAATAGTTTAAATAATATAATTTTCTAATTGAATTTGTGATTATTTTTTGGAATTTACATTAAAATTTCCAACATATAATTTGATTTAAATGATCATGATTTTTCCATGAAATATTTCTATTTTATTTGACTTGATATAATTCAAGATTATTAATAACTGCAGACAATTGGATCTTCTTTAAAGTTGATGATTTTAGTAATTATATTAAAATATTAAATTTTTTAGAAATAAATTTATTGACCTATTTTGTATATATTTTTTGTGATATTAAAAAAACATGTATTGGATCCCCATTAATATTATTATGTCTCTATTTATCTAAAAATATTTAATTTTTACACCTAAATATATTGATCTATTTTTTATTTTATTTTTTTATTAGAGCTACAATATCTATATTAATAATTTTCTAAATTTTATCAAATATATTTTACAAGAAATGATTCAATTGAGTTCAAAGATATTTTATATGTATGTTATAGGAGATTTATATTTATGATGATATTTAAGAAGAATTATTGATGGGTTAATTTTAAATATTTGAATAAGGAGGTGTCGTTAAAATTGTTTAATAGGTTTATTCCCTATATATATATAATTATCTAACAGGTATAAAAGAATAAAGATATAAAGGTCAACAATCTTTATTGAATGTCATTTAATGAAAAAAAATCATTTTTTATGAAAATTGGAAGGTATAATTGAAATAATGTGTCAATAAATTATTTTATCACTATGATAGGAATAAGAAAATGCAGAGATCCTACTCCACATAATGAAATTATTATATTGCAGCTATTTAAGAGGAAGCAACCCTTCATGAAATTTAATAATTAATTAGTTTTTAATGTGATTGGTAAAAATATTTTACATTGGTCACTTAAAACTGCAAATATGACAGAAACATTTATTTAACACTCTACAAGTAAAATATTTTCCCAAATGTGTTAGCTTCTTGTACAGAGTCATGGTGGAGTTTTAACAACTCATATTAAGATGTGGATATTCCAGTTCCATATAGAAGAGATTAATGGATTCATAAAATATTTTTTTGTAAGGTTTGTCCTTCTCTACCTAATTGTGGTGGCCTTATAGAAAAGGATATAATAGTGAAAATCATTAACCATGTGGGTAGAAAATTGGTATAGTGGACAGGGGTATTGTTATTTATTTTAAGAAATATCATCAGGTAATGTTATTTCTTTTATTTATTTTCCACTTATTATATGTATTTAGGAGAAATGGAATGGATTAATATAATTTAATAGGTTTTTTTTGAATTCTTAATGATTTTTAAAAGTTCACAATCACCACATACCCCACTAGTGTTTATTTATTATCATTTTGACATAAAATACATCCTCCATGATCAAACATGTATTACCTATCAAATATTATTATCCTGTAAAAATTACCAATACCTACACTTTTTGGGATTTCAAATTAGAGGATGTCATGATAGAGCACATATAATCCATACATCTTATTCCCCATATAGTCTACTGACTCTTTCAAGTTCAATAAATCAAAACTACTATAATTATTATCCAAATGACCATAAAAATTACAACCAAACCTATTATAGTTATTGAATATGTTTTAATATAAGTCAAAGACAAGATTTACATTATTAATTTTTTTTGTCTTGGATAGGGAAGATGTAATATTTTAAAACCATCAAAATATTATTTATGGGGGACCCTTTTTTAAAACATCAAATGGAGTCATCAATTTTTTAAAAATTTGAAAATTTTCACCTTAATTTATTAAGGAATATTTTCACTTTAATATTTATCAATAAATGAAATAGTCCAATGATTACTACTCATCCCCTACAAGGAATATGTATGATTTATTTTCCAACAAAATGATTATTTATTTTAAAAAATATGAAAATATAACCATCCCAATGTTGTATAATTTATTTCCTACTACAGACTGTGAAATATTTAAAGAATAATATGATATATCTAATGAAAATATGAATATATTTCATAATTTTTGGAGATATTAATTATTTTAAAACAGTAGAACATGATATCATGAAAACATCAGAGAAATTGTAAATTAAAAACTATATTTTATAGGATATTTAATTAGTTGGTAAAATTTATTGTAAAATCAATTATGAATTCAGTAAGACTGCTAAAACGAAATTTCAATACATTTAATAATAACATCCTCTTAGATATTTCATTTATATTGAGAAACTTATTTATAAATTGACTGAAATAGAACAGTTTGGCCACAACGTGAATACAAAATATGTACATTTTTTATGAACAAAGAGTGGGAATTTATAATGTTGAGGAACATAAGTATCATTTTCTAATGAAAAAACCATTTCTAGTTAGAGTTTAATCCACTACCAAATACTCAAATATTTCTTCCTAGAAGAGGATGATAAATTTCCCCTCACCATTTCCTAAAAATTAACAATGAATCCTAGTATCTAGCATTTAAGATGAATTATAACTCCAAAGAGATATTTATTATATAAATTTACTAACTGGTTTAGAATCATCCATTTGGTATGCATGTAAATAATTATATTAGTGAATAATACCAAATGTATAAGGAAATTTAAAGGGATATCAAATATAATACTATGAGGAATTTTAATAATGTTTTTAACCCTTTTGATGTCAGAAGAATATTTCTAATTTCTGGTAGTCAATGGTTGATTCCCATCCATGTTTTCCATAAAAAAGAGTATTCACTATTTCAAAGATATAATTGGATATCATATTTATATTTGACTGAAAAATAAATTTAGTTTTTGTATTGATTATAAAAAACTCAATTTACTAATTAAGAAACTACATTTCACCCTTCCATTCTCTTGACAATGTTCATGAATAATTTATAGTATAATTACTCTATAATTTTCATGGTGGTTTCTATAGCCACATTATAAATAAAATCATAACTAATGATAAATATAATATAACTATCACATGTACATTTATAAATTTTTTTATTAGAGAATAAATTTTAGTCTATGTAATTCCATAAAATTAATTAAAATATGTATGATGAGTATATTCTAGAAATATATAAATATTTATCGATTTTATGAGGAATTTTTTAACAATTTATTTATCCTTATTCAATATTAATTTGTTATTTTTTATTCTCTATCATTGAAACATATATTGAAAAAATTCTTGTTCGTAATTTGAAAAAATGACACATCATTGTGAATGGAGGAATTTTTAATTGCCAGATAGTGTATAAATGTGGAATTCATGTTGATCAATATATTTTTGAAAAAATTTCTAACCTATATTTATAAAAAAAATGATATATGTTAGATACATGGTTGGATATATTTGTTTATATAGAATATTGATAAATTAATTTAGAAAAATAGGCCTTCCTAGATCGATATTACTTCAAAAAGAACCCTAGATTTTCTTTTATTAGAGTTTCATACATAACGTCAAGGATCGGAAACAAATAATGATTTTACCACCCATCATCGAACCATAAAATTGGATCCAACCACTTGAGTTGATGGTAGAAACATCCTGTTATATACATAGAGTACTTTTAATTCAAGGTATGAATAATAAAGGTCATTTCATATATTATGGCTTTATTAATTTATATTAGGCATAACATATTTACACAAACATTTATATAGAGCTCATAAATATTCACCAACTGTGGATATTTTTAGATGTTTCTTCCTACACTATAATGTTACTTATTACATTTACTTTTATCAAATATGTTTTTAAATTTTGAAATATTAAACAAAACGAATGCTTCTCAGATAGATTATATTAATACAAGAGTTTTATTTCTGGATAAATAATAATAAATTATGAAAACATAAATCTAGTATTTCATTTATCTTGTTTCTAATTTTTATCAAAATTATTATATATCCTTAAACATTCAATAAATATCCTTTGATGAATAATTTTATCAGTTAAGAGTGGGATTTAATTGTTTTTTGATCATTTGAATAATTTTTCTCCAAAAAAATCGTGATTGGTTTTCAGAGAAACAATTATATTTGAATTTTAGTGATTTAAGAAGATAGATTTTTGGATTATCAAAAAGAACATTTTTTTATGATCAAATAATAAAGAGATGAATTATTAATTATGAATTTCAATCACTCTTTTAAATTTTTCACGCATTGAGTTGGGGTATCCATTTTATAACCCAATGAAATTCTTTAAAAATACATTATTTCTATAAATTTATTATAACCTAATTATCTATTATTTTTACCTTCCTAAATATTTTAAAATCAATTAACATTAATGTAATATTTCTAAGAGAAATGATATAACTCAACACCATTTTTTATATATATGGTGTATGTGGTATTTTATTTATTTTACAAAATAATTTTATATGTTTATATTTCTATATTTCTTATTATTTATTGTGTGTCCTTGTGGATATAATCTATTCCCAAAAGAAATGATGAAGGACTTGTTATTGTAATTTTTCTGATATATAATTTATCTTCAAGGTTTGGAGTAAAATAATTTATATTCCCTAATAGATGGGAAAATATTTATAATAGATAATTGGAATATATTTCGAAAAAATATGAACCTTATTATAGGTAGTCTACACCCTATCATAAAAAATGGAATTAATGAAGTGTCAAATATATATATATATAATATCTTTTTTAAACAATGTGCACTCAAAAAGAAAATATTTTAGTTTAAGACGAGATGAAATCCATCATGATTATAAAATATCTTTTAAAATATAAATTTTAATGTCACCTTTTATACATTTTTATGTCAATTCTTGTCACTTTCTAGCAGGGATGGAACAAAATGGTCTTGTGGCTATTAAAACCTATGATTTTTTTCATTCCATAAAAGATTTAAAAATTGTGGTAAAATGGAATTACAGAGATGGAAAAACAATTATAATAATATTTATTGGTTAAAAAATGATAAAACAAATGATTTTCAAGAAGGTATGACCACCAATAAATAGTTATATGTATGAAAAAAATTTATTCTACTTAGTTCAATACAAATGTTATTCGCATGTAATTTTAATTAGAAAAGGATTTAACCTTACCTTATTACACATGTTCTTCTATTTAGTGATAAAAACATTATATAACAAGAAAATGGATATCCATTTATAGTAACTGGAAATATATTGTGGATTTTAAGAAAAAAATTAAATTATTCGGGGAGTGGATTTTATCATTCATGAAACCTTGTATGATTAGACTCTTTAATATATATCCTTACTTATTTTCATTATTATTTATTTTATTTTTTATCATGAATTACCCTATAAATTTATTATCAATAATTAAATTACATGAAATAATGTTAGGGGGGACATATTATGTTAGGTTGGTATTTTTTTTTTATATTTTTATATTTTTTCCATTTATTTTTACATGTTTTTCATTTAAATGTGATGTGTTTTTAAAACATATCTATTTAAAATTTATATCATAGAGTTGCTAAAAACCTCTATCCAATAGTTAATAATCACAACCCATGAAAATAATTTTAATAAACGCTAAATGGATATTTTTACATTTTAATGTTATTTAAAATATAATGAAAAATCATATTATTGTTCAATCCCATGCCATAAATCCCCATATAATTATTTATCACCTTCTTGTGTGAATTATAATTATTAGTTGTTTTTTTCAATAAAAACACTTCAACATTGAAATGAAAAATGATAAATTAAAATATAATTGGATAAAATTCTTTCATAACATATACGGTTTCTGGAACATATGTTTTAAATGAATGAGGAAATTCATTTGTTTTAAAATGAAATTTTTTTTATGTTTCCATTTACTTTTTTCCTTATATTAAATTTTATCCTTTTTTCCATTATTAACCATGAATTACCTAGTTAGTTATCCAAATCATATGTCATTTTCTCTTATATCCCTTGATCTAGGAAGAAAAATTCATGATCTTATTGACCATGAGTTTGGGGGAGATATTTTGTGATGTGGTGCATTGTTTTGAGTTACTTTGTGATGAAAAATAAATTCAAAATTTTGATTTATTCATCTAAATAATGATATTGTGGATCTTTTCAGATATGCACCTTACTCAGTCATATTTTTATTAAATTTGTTGGAATTATAGGAAGAAACTACATGGTTTATAGAAGATTTAAATTAAAAGATTAATCATTTTTGGGAAAATTAATATATGTATTTTTGTGTTATTGAAGGGTTAAATGTTAAGTCATCCATTTGAAAGTAAAAAAGGGACCTCAAATCCTTCTAACACAAAATCAAGTCAAATTTTAAAATACATGAATAGAAAAACAATCTGTGAAGGTGGTTGAGTGGAATTATCTATGTGTATAAAATAATGATTTTTTCTCAATCACCGTGATGTTTTCAAGATTACTGGATGTTATTTTCTATAGTGGGGTGTGAGGATCATAACAATATTTAGTTAAAAACTAAAAAATTATATATTATTAACATTATTACATGAAAATAATTATCTTTAAATTTATAAACTTATCAAGTATAAGGTGAAACATTCTTTAATTTGAATTAGAATAAACGCTCTAACTCAAAATTTAATTTTTTGAAATAAGGGAAAATGCAAGTGAGGTTGGTGGTTTATGTGTATGGGAGGGTGAATAAATAATTAATGGACTAAATAAATGAAATGGTTAATTTTGTATAATGTAAATTAAAGAGGCCTAATATTTTTTATTCCATGTCAAAATTTTGGATCTGATGGGATTGTGTCTAGAATTTTTTCCATTTACCAAAGAGAATTATTATTGAGGTGGATATGTCTCTTGTGTGGGGAAAATTATAATGATTTCAGTTTCAAAAAATTAATTCAAATGTCATTACATAAAACAAAAATATTTTTAATTACAAAGATATTTATTCCTTTTTGGAATCTATTGAACAACATGATTTAAATTTTAAACAATGGGTTAATTGAATATCATTAGTTTCTTTTATCCATATTTTAAATTTTGTGAAAAAAACATAAAACTAATTTTGAAATTCATGATAGATTACCTATGAATCTAGATTCTATTGTTTTTAATACAAAGGATGTTAAATATAAAATTAATAAATATTAAAATTTGATATAATGATGTATTGGAATTCAATAATATGAATATTGACAGATGAAAACTAAACAATGTAAGATAAAAATATGGATTCATATTTATACAGATAGTGGAATTAGGATATAAAGACATCAGTTATATAAATAATTCATATATGGGGATTAATAAACACGTATATTTATCAAACTTTATGCTTTTATGACACCCACATATGTGAAATCAGTGAAAGTAAAGTCAACTTCATATGAAAATGTGCATGGAGTTCTTCTGGGAAAGTGTGATTTGACTGTATTTTTTTAAATAATCACATATGCCTTAGGAAAAGTCCCTGTGATCTCACATTACCACCCATTCACCAAATCATAGTATGAAACAACAATCACATAAAATTAAATGACATTAATCAAATAGATAAACCCATAGCTAAATAAATAAAAGATGAATATATTTAGTTTGGATATGAAAGATTTTAATATTTGAAGACTTATTCAAATCAATAATACTATAAGGATATATGGAGTTTGGAATAATATGATGGAATGAAAATTTTATTTAAAGGATGATGATG
This sequence comes from Viscum album, assembly GCA_963277665.1. NCBI lineage: Eukaryota > Viridiplantae > Streptophyta > Magnoliopsida > Santalales > Viscaceae > Viscum > Viscum album. Next base: position 103,258,016 of record OY728159.1, read on the forward strand.
CTAAATGAAATTAAGGAATTTATAATGGTTTTTTTCATAGGAACATAACAACACAAGTTCTGGAAAGATAAAGATATATAAAATTTATGGGAGATGATTTATCATTTATAGATTTCACTCCCTCTATGTTGTTGAAATTTAAGATCCAAAGTAACATTATTTGAGACTTTTTTCTTCATTGTAATATATTTTCATTCTTTTATATATTATTTTAAATATTAAAAAATTTATATTTCTCTTTTGAATTTATTCCCTTAAAATAATCACGTTATGGTAATTTAAATCAATAAAAGTAATGTGGATGTTCTATCTATTTATAATTCTTTTGAATGATCTCACCCATTAAAATAGTTTATTTATCCATGTTTATCAACTCATAGATCAATAATAACATACATCACATTCCATGGATCAATAATAAATATAATCATACCTGAATATAGTAATGAGACACTATTCTTCCCCATTAAGGCCTTGAGGCCAAGATTGCTGAATTTAATAAAATAATTCTAAAGATAATGATGTTTAATATATTTGGATGATTGAAATTGTTCAATATATATTTTCTCATAAATCATATTTCAGCATTTCAATTCAATTTGTCTTAATAAAAAAAATCATTTATTTTATTTAGTTATTTTTAATTTTTCTCACCATTAAAACTGATTTTCCTTTGTATTGATGATTTTTTTCACTTGATATGGCTTTCTATTCCAATTAAATATTACAAAATAGAATATTTTGGTGATTTATTAACATATCCACCAATTTATTAAGAATGTGTTTCCAATACACTATGAGTAGTGAACAATGTAGCACTCTTTCATTGAAAATAATAATGTTGAATCATATGAATGTAATGGGATATTAAAGGTATTTTCAAAAAATAAATATGAAGAAATATAGATTTTAGTAAATTCCTATACATCATTTAATTGAAAGAGATAACATAAATAATATAATGTTAATAGTGATGAAAGAGGAGTCCTAGTACTGTTTGTAATAGTTTGGAATAAGAGTATAATTTTCAATGGTGAAAAACATGAATGTATATTAAAATTAATTGTAAAACATTTATAATATTGAAGTTTTAAGACCTCCAAAATTGAAACATGGTCATCCATGTTTTATAATATATATCAATACAAAAATAAATTATATAGCATAGTTGGATGTTGTTTTAGGTTTATTAAAAACATGAATGAGGTGAAAATATTGAATAACTCAAAATATAGTGTTTTTTGTTTCGAAAGTGTTCTTGGGAATCATGTTTATGTGATTGAGAATGTTTTAAAAATATACAAATTTGTTTTTAGATGTATCTAGTAGTCTACAATGTGTGCAGACATATTTGATGGGTTTTAATTCAAAACTATTTGAATTATGAAAAAATGGATATGTTTAGGATTCCATGTATGTGAATGGTCTTGCCAAAAAATGGTCGCGTCTATTATTTCCAATACATAGCTAATGTCATAAAAATGGAAATAATATTATTATTTTATGACCCACATATAAAAAACAATAAATCCAAATGAAACATTTACGAGAATCTGTATTGTAAAATATTTCTATGTATCAAAATTTATAACATTATTTCTAAATGAATCTCAATGTTTCCTAATCTAGTGATATATCCAAACTCTACATAGTTAGAACTCCACTCATTGAAAAAACTGAATATGAGTTGGATTTATATAAATTTGGATATGTTAAGTGAAATGTAATTAGATCTCCATGTACCATATATCCAGAAATAAAAGAATCATACTGGGATTCAAAGAGTGGAATATTTCGTATATAATGGGTGAAATATTATAGAATTTAATATTTAGTGAATTCGTGGAATAAAATAATCCTAATGATGTTGATGCTGATATATATGGATAATAACTTGACATAAATTTTTTTAATGCTAATTCATGTGATATTTTAAAACTAGTGATTTTTATTCTTATTTTCTAATGATTTGATCGAGTTAATTTAAATTGATTTTGTATTGGTAAAATTAGAATTTTTTTTAAATAATATTTATAAATAATATCATCACTATAATTTTATAGTTTTATACTATAATGTACAAATTTAAGCCTGCATAAAATTATATAGTTTGCCTAACTATGTTATGATGGGATGATGGATTGAGTTTTCAAGTAACTTATAATCATTGTAGTATAATAGGAGTAGTTTGAAGATGATGGTGAGAGAAATATTGTTTCAACATTAGGGGGAAGAATAATATTATTTGAAAATGAAAATTTTGATATTTTGAATATTGAAAAATGGTGTAGTCTTGGGAAGATAATTTAGCCAAGGGTTCATGAGTAAATACGTGTAAAAAGACATTCAATGATGGAAATATTTCATGATAGGGGTAAAAAAAGTGTGTTTTCCTTATTATTAAATTTTTTAATAGATCCACTTTTGAAAATAATTAAAATATGTATACATTATCCATATGAGGAATTTGATTATGATAATATCTAATTAATTATTTTAAATGAATCCACTCATGTATATGAGTGATTAAGGATATTCAGAATGAAATGAAAGAAGGAATAGAATGATGGTGCCACCGGTAACTATTCGTAGTTTATAAACCAAGGAACCAAAATGGGATGAAAAATTATTATAAATATATAAGGGGACTCTTGAAGATGAAAAATGTATTAAACATATTCTATGGGTATATGTAAACATGATATCGATCATAATGGAAGAGGAGGAAATTTCCTTATGTTTCATGGTTGTATATGATTGATAAGTAGAATATGAGAATAGATGCATTGAAACTAATGTATTTACAATAAGGATCAATCCAATAATAGAAGTAGAATTGAAAAATTTTGGTGATATGTGTATGTTTAGGAATATTGATTCTAAGTTATGGTGGATGCTGAGATTCATAGATCATATGTTAATGTCCTAATGATATTAAATATACATACTATGAGTAGAATAGGATATATTATATGGGTTCCAATGTTTCATTCCTATATTAAAAGATCTATTTCCATGATGGAAAAAAATGGACAATTTTTTATTTTTTAATATATGTTAGGACCAATGGAATTGGATAGGATTTTGGGTCAATAAGTATCAATATGTGTTGGGGATGATAAGAAGTTTTTATGTGAATAATACAATAGAATTATTATTCTATAAAATAATGTGATGACTGCTAAAGAAAATTTACATTTCAAACACATGGTCTAATGATGGAACATTTTTAGAAACATATAGAAAAAGAATGATGTTCATGAAAATTAATATTTTCATGATGACTAATTTAAGAAAATGTTTAGAAGTGGTTTGGAATTTGATGGAAATAACACATTTATATTATATTCCACACATAAAATATTGTGGATGTATTTTTCTACTATTGTTTAATAAATGATTTGGAAATCCATTACAGGACACATGGTCCAACTCACTCCCAAACTTGTGGGAGGAGGACCTCAATCATGTGGGAGAGGAGGTCCATGCATCACACAAGTTGGCTTCTGAGTAGGACTCTTCATAAGGCCAATATGAGGGAATTCTTATGCAAGGGTTTATATTATGGTCTAGGATGCTAGTTAGATAGAACTAGGGAGGTGTTTCCCGTAATGTGTTGTGTGGATGTGTATGAGTGTGATGATCCCCCACTTATGTTTCATGTTGTAATAGAAGAAAAAAATGAATATAAATAAATACCCATACAATATAATGCCCCGACCATAAAAATATCTTAATATTGAATTAAATTAATAATTCACATTGAGGATCTTTTCAGGTTTAGAGTTTTAGAGAATTAGAACACAACTACTACATCTCAAAACTTGGGGTGAGCATAAAGAGCTCAGTAAGGGATACACATAGAATGAAAACTCTTAGTTTATCATAACAATAAGTAAACCATGTATACTTTATCAATGTAATAATTTTCACCTTTATGAAGTAGTAAAAAATCTTAACTGAATAAAAGATAATTACTTACCCTTTTGTAACCAAAAGATTACCATAAAACCCATAAAAAGATCACATAACATATAAAGGTAACTTGGGACATAAACATACTTAAGTGGAATAACTATACGGTCAACTTCCAAACATATCACATAATTGAATATCCATGCAGACAACTTCCATACATACTTAATGGAATAGCCATACGGCTGACTTCCATACCCAATGCATTGGAGGTTATAACGTAATCACCCATCCTGGTAATCACGGCACCTCTTGTCATATGGTTTATCACGTAACCACCCGTCAAATGTCCAAGTACTATTATAAAAATCATAAGACATAAAACAAATATAATGGAAAGAAAACATTTCCACACTTTGATCACAATATATGTCTTAAATATGTTGACATAACAAATCCATTATAAAAACAATTTTCAATACCAAAATCCATAAAAGAGTATATGTTATTTATTTCATTTAAAAAAACATTACGTCTTGTTCAGGAAGCCAAAGACCAAATAATACTCGCTGCAGCGGAAAATGTCATTGTCACCACGTAAGTTAAAAGAAACATTCGATTTTGTCGTTTTTTTAAACGCTTCGTAGAAAAAGATTCCTTTTGTATAAAAGTAAAAGTCAAAGGGGTTTATACACCATATAAAAGAAAGTTGTGTATAAAATGAAATATGCCTCAATGAAAGGAGATTGAGACGAAGTCCCTTACCTCGGGTCCGACTTGACTCGATCATTCTTTAATATCCTAAATAATAAACTTGAGTTAATTTCTACTTGCTTAAGAACCTTATTCAAGTTCATTATTCTTTTTATATCACTTATTACCATTTCATGAACACTATGTAATTATTTTAGTTAATAACGGTCATTTTAACGATCATTGGTACTTGAGTCAAAATATGCTCTTTATAATTACAAGTTGTTCATGTATCCATTATATTCATAGTTATAATCATGATGTATATATCATATATATCATATATATCCATTATATACATGCATTTATAATATTACATAATCATTTAGAGGTATGAAATGAAATGCACCGTTCATGGAGACGGTAAGCCGTACGTACGCATGAACGCTACTTTCATTTATATTTCGTATTTTATAGAATGGAATCATAATGATCTAAAGGTATATTATAATTCCAGTGTAACATCATATAAAATTTCATAACTCCATACTTTATACGCCCCACATATGGTATTTAACGAATCAAATCACTTTGAGGGGGCGGTAGTCCGCACTTCCTTAAATGAAGATATCGCATTTACCCATAATGGAAACCATAAAGGTATCACCAAAATGAAGAATACAGAATCTTAAGGAAAAAATAAACATATTTTATATCATATATAAATATAGTGTCATCTTAATGGCCACCTCTGAAGGTGTTAAAAAAATGTTGAACAATCATCGTTTCGGGAGACCGAAATTCGCCATCCACAGAAATAGTATGTTCCTTAACCATTAGATGTAGGTGTGTGTAAGTGTAGCTAGAATCCTTCTTATAACGACATCCTAGTATATGGAAGATCCTGGATTTGTTACAAAAAAAATGAATAAAAATATTTAATGGGGTTGGAGAAGCAAAATAATACAAAAGAACACAAGTGAACACATTACCTCAAAATCGGGTAACTCTCTTAAGTTTGAGCTCAAAGGATTCCTTGGGAAGACTTATGCCCAAATTGATGCTTCAAGGAGTAAGAAAGGGATTTAGAGAGACAAAATGGGCAGGGTTTGGCTGAGCCAAAGTCTATGGAAGTGTGGGTAAAGAGGTAGAGGTGGGGGCCTTTTATAAGAGGAGAGGAGGGGCACTCTTGGAAAGTAAAGAAAAGCTACCGTATTTTAAAATGAGATTCGGATTCAAGAGGTCCCACATTGATATAATTCGAGGATAAGGTGATAAGGTTTATAAATATACCCATATAATAGGTTTTGGACATGTGTAGGTCATAGATTTTACATTATCTTTTCATTTTATTAAAATCCTTTATTAATGAGGTAATTGCTGCATCATCATGATGTCATAAATAATTTAATATATTTAATGTCTAAAAATTATAAAAAAAATATCATGATTTAGGAAAGATTTTTATATTTCTAATGAAAATTTATAGTAAAAAATATGAATTGTATAACCCCATGTAAAAATTGTTTTAGTAAAACATCTCATGTTTGTGTCATTTTTACTTTAACATTAAATTAAAAGTTATTTATGTCATTTCCCAACCAAATTTTCTCCATGGGGTCCCCAAGTTGACCCATGGATTGTCTCGGTCGGCCATGAAACATCCAATGAGGGTAGGACATGTGTCAAGCTCATCTCATATTATTAAAACATTATTTTTACCTTAAACTACACTAATTACCTCTAATTGCGATTAAGAACTTAAAAGTTACTATTCACCAAAAAATTATTTTAATCTCATTGAACCAAATTTTTATTCTTAATGAAAACCATTTATGTCGGATTTTTGAAAATCATATCACAGAAGTGACAAAGTTTCATTTAAACGAAAAATCAGTTTCTTTAACTACCACATAGTGGTTTCACTATTCATAAAAAATTAAAGTTTTTCAAAAAAATACCAAAACATCACCCTAAGATATATTTGATATTCTTAATTCAAAAATGGTCTCTATTTTACAAAATTCAAATCATATAAGTCACATTAATTAATTTAATAATTAATTCCCTCTGTCATGACATATAGCGTGTTTTTATGAAAAAATAAGTATCAAAAGATTGACACTAGTTTAAGTCCAATTTCAAAGTGAAATTGATTCCAATGACCAACATTGGATTAAATGGGAAAAATATATTCTAATTTCACTTTAAAACCAATTCAAAAGATAATATAATCATATAAATAAATTATATTAAAAATAGGTTTTGAATTAAAATACAACATTTTTTCACTATTCATTAAAAATGAACTTTATCGGAAAAATACCAAAAATTCACACAAAGAAAATTTTGATATCCCGATTATATAAAAGAGTTTAATTTGGTCCAATATAATGTATAAGAGTGAACAAAACTATATTTACTGATGGTTCGCCATCAAAAGGCGATAAGTGAACCTTTAGTGAAAACTAGGGCATATATGCCTAAAATTGAATTCTTTCCGTATTTTAAGCATTTATCTTTTATTAGATAAAAGTTAAAACATTTAAAAACATATATAATCATATTTTAGTTATTTCAATCAATTCCCGCCAACACGACGGCTATGTGTTAACTACCATTTAAAATAATATTATTTTATTACTAGTGTGCAACGAAAGATTTCAATGAAACTCTTTGTTGCGTATCTGGTACGCTATTGAACATAGAAACCCTTTTAAAGTAAAATTAATATTTAATTCGTAAATATTTATAAATATGAAATTGATTTATTCATTATTTACCTAGGATGTTACATCTTTCCCCCCTTTTGGGAATTACGTCCTCACAATTTTATTCACTTATCAAAATAAGTGGAGGTATTTATCCCTCATAGCATTTTCAGATTCCCACATTGCCTCTTCAACAATATGGTTTTTCCACAAAACCTTTACCTGGTGAATTACCTTATTTCACAACACCTGCTCTCTTCGATCAAAAATCTGGGCTGGTTGTTCTTCAAAAGATAGGTTTTCCTCCAGCTGAACTACCTTTGGACTCAAAACATGAGATGGATCTGGAATATACTTCCTCAACATCGGAACATGAAAAACATTGTGTACCAGAGATAAACTCGGAGGTAAAGCCACTCGGTAAGCAACTGATCCAACTTTCTCCAGAATTTCATATGGTCCAATAAACCTTGGACTCAGCTTTCCTTTCCTACCAAATCTCATCAAACTTTTCCATGGAGAATCCTTGAGAAAAACATGATCACCTACCTCAAAAGATAGATCCTTCCTCCAGTTATCCGCATAACTCTTCTCCCTGCTCTGAGCTGTTCTCACGTGTTTCTGAATCAACTGAACTTTTTCTTCCATCTCTTCTACCAATTCTTGTCCCATCAGCTTCCTTTCACCCACTTCATCCCAAAATGCTGGAGATCGACAGCGCTTCCCATATAATGCCTCAAATGTTGCCGTCTGTATACTGGAATGAAAACTGTTATTATAACAAAACAAAACCAAAGAAAGATGTTGGTCCCAACTTCCCTGATAATCCATCGAACAAGCACGTAGAATATCTTCCAAGGTCTAAATTGTTCATTCTGACTGCCCATCTGATTGAGGATGAAAAGCTGTACTAAAATTTTATTCTGTACCCAACGACTTCTAAAGGCCTTTCCAAAAGTTAAAAGTAAACCTGTGATCACGATCAGACACAATGGATAGAGGAACACCATGTAACCTGACTATCTCTTTAATATACAAATGGGAAAGTTGATCTAATGAAAAAGTATCTCGTATAGAAAGGAAATGAGTAGATTTAGTCAAACGATCAACAATAACCCAGATTGCATTATTACCTCGAGATGTCCTCGGTTATCCCAAAACAAAATCCATGGATAAGTTTTCTCATTTGCACTCTGGCACTGGTAAAGGCCGAAGCATCCCTTTCGTTAACTTCCACTCTTCTTTACCTGCTGACAAGTCAAACACTTCCCAGTAAAATCAGAAATATCCCTTTTCATTCCATCCCACCAGTAATACTCCCACATATCTCTATACATCTTATTACTGCCAGGATGAACGGAAAATGGGGAACTATGAGCCTCACATAATAACTCATTCTTCAGCTATGAATCACAAGGCACACATAATCTCTTCCCAAACCTCAAAACACAATCATTATCAATGTTGAATTCAAGCAACTTACCCTTCTGAACCAGCTCTACATTTTTCTGCAACTCACTGTCTTCCCTCTATGCTTGCTTAATTCTGTCTGATAGGGATAATCTCACTGATACCTGAAACAAAACAGAAGAACTTCCTGCACCAACAACTTCTATTCCAAAGTTCATCAAATCAAAAACCAAAGGATCTCGTTCCAAACATAGCATTGTTAATGAAGCAATACTTTTTCGACACAAAGCATCAGCCACTTTATTTGCTTTTCCCGGATGGTAGTGAATTGTACAATCATAATCCTTGATTAATTCCAGCCATCTCCTCTGTCTCATGTTCAATTATTTCTGAGTGAATATATACTTTAAACTTTTGTGATCAGTATATATTTCACACTTTACTCCATACAAATGATGCCTCCAAATTTTTAATGCAAAAACAACAGCATCTAATTCCAAATCATGTGTAGGTTAATTTACCTCATGAGTTTTCAACTGACGTGAACCATAAGAAATTACCTGATCATTCTGCATAAGGACACAGCCAAGTCCCATAAACGAAGCATCACTGTATATAACAAACTCACCATTCCTGGAAGGAAGTTCCAAAACTGGAGCATTCACCAATCTTCATTTCAACTCTTGAAAATAATCATCACATTCTTTTGTCCAGATGAACTTAACACCCTTACGACTTAGCTTAGTCAATGGACTAGATAACCATGAAATATTTTCAACAAACCTTAGGTAGTAACCTGCCAAACCAAGAAAACTACGGATCTCGGTTGCATTTTTGGGTCTTGGCCATTTATCAACATCTTTTGTTTTAGCAGGATCAACAGTTATGCCATCTTTTGAAACAATGTGACCCAGGAAAGAAATTTTTTGTAACCAAAACTCACACTTGCTGAATTTTCCATATAGTTTCTTTTATTTTAAGGTTTGCAAGATAACCCTTAAATGACTTTTATGCTCCTATTTACTTTTAGAAAACACCAAAATATCATCAATGAAAAAAACCAAAAACTTATCCATGAACTCATGGAAAATTCTATTCATAAGGTCCATGAATACAGCAGGTGCATTGGTTAACCCAAAAGGCATAACTACAAATTCATAATGGCCATATCTATTACGGAACGCAGTCTTCGGAACGTCTGCTTCTTTTACTTTCAACTGATGGTACCCCGACCTCAAGTCAATCTTCGAAAAATACTAAGCTCCCTGGAGCTGATCAAACAAATCATAGATATGAGGCAAAGGATACTTTTTCTTAACAGTAATATTATTCAAGGCTCTATAATCAATGAAAAGTCTCATTGAGCCATCTTTTTTTAACAAACAAGATAGGAGCACCCCATGGTGATGTCCTGGGTCGAATGAACCCTTTATCTAATAACCCCTGCAATTGCTTCTTTAAATCTAAAAGTTCAACTTGAGCCATTCGATAAGGGGGTTTTGAAATTGGCTTAGAATCAGGGACTAAGTCGACAGTAAATTCAACTTCCAGATCATGAATAATACAAGGCAACTCATCAGGAAAAACATCAAGTTACTCATTTACCACTGGCACATCATTAATCTGAACAGTTCCTTTATTTTCAACAATATGTGCAAGGTAACATTCATTTCCATCTTTTACTAGTTTACCATCTTCCTGATATGTTATCAAAATCAAGGTTTCATTCTTGTACACAAACTGAAAATATTTCTAAAAAGAAATCATTTTAGCTCTGCATTCAATCTTAGCATGATAAACAGAATACCAATCCATGCCCAAAATAACATCAAACTCTACTAGAGGCAAAACAATAAGGTTTTCTGGTAGATTCTTTGCATACACAAGGATAGGAAGGTTCTTATAATTCCTTTTTGTCTCAACGTTCCCTCTAGGTGTTTTTACCATAAGTTCAGGATTCATATCTTGAGATGGAATTTCCAATTTACTAGAAATATTCATAGAAATGAAAGAGTGTGTAGACCCTGAATCAAACAACACATTGGCATAATCTGAACAAACAAACAGTGTACCTGATACCACTTCATTCGATGGCCCAACATCAGCTGAAGTTGTTGCAAAGGATTTCACCACCCCTTTATGCTTGTAGTATGGCTGCTTTCCCCCAGTAGAGTTCTTTATTAGAAACTCATTTGCATAATGACCCATTTCATTACACTTAAAACATCTTACCGCTAGCTTTTCATTGCCTGCTTGATCATCTTTCTTACAGTTACGAGCAATATGACCAGACTTATGACACCGAAAGCACTTACCAGACTTGGATAAACATTCTCCAGGATGCATTTTACCACACTTCTCACAGGATGGATATTTTCTTTTCTTACCTTCTTGCTTATTTGATGAATTCTTCCCCTTTTCCTGCCAACTGGACCTCTTATTTTGTTGTTTGTCATAGAACACCTGATCATCGGCAAACTCCATTTCCACCTTCTCCGCACATAGAACAAGTTATTCACAACTTCTGAACTCACGAGAAGCTAAAGCACTTCGATACTTTGGCTTTAACCCTGATTAAAAATAGTTTATTTTACTAACAAGATCTCGTATGAAGTTTGGAGCATACCTTTCCAATCGAGTGAACTTTTCTTCATAAGTAGCCACTGAATCATCCTCCTACCTCAATGTAACGTGCCGACCCTCGTTACCCAGAGTCGGTGCATTATTACATAACATTGGCATGATCACAAGAAAGATCAAATCTTGAAAGACCGATTGGTTTAGTAGCCTTGGAAACACTAGATATATTCATAAGTTTTACATTACATCATAAAATGAAAAACTACTAAAACAACATAATGTCTCTATAATCCACACTCATATCCCCACATAATATCCCTGTAGGTCATTCATAATTTACTTGTTCACTTCCTGGGAAAAATAAAACATAGAAAAGGGGTGAGCTCAAATGCCCAGTAAGGATAACAATATAGCGGAAACATTCATAAAAAAGAATAAACATTTAAGGCAATGTATAACTAAAACAAAAGCCTTTCAAACTTAAACTTTCAACATGGTATGTCATAAATAAAATGAAATAATTCCATTTACTTATTCACATAGATATTCTACTAATCGAATAATCACATGCAAAATCAATAATCACTTTCATAATGTTGGAATGCATAATGCCAGACTATCATAACCACATAGCCAAGGCCTCGTGCCAAGACTACAAATAAGATTTTGTCAAGGCCTTGTTCCAAGACACTAGTTTGTCTCATGAGACCTACCGATGCATCGAGGATCTATAGCGGGCTCCACCCGTCACATATTAAGTCCAATGCATTCCCATATGAAAAGGTTTAAACATAACATAAACATTCGTATTAAAACTAGCATACGAAATGTCAATAATTTCACCATAAACTATGAATTGTATAAAAATAGCACATCCACAGTCAAACATATCACAAAACCTTCAATACAATATAGAAGTTTTGTGTAACAAATCAACTTCAAATAAGCGTAAAATCCATCAAAGGATGTTGACATAGATGAAATGAAAGCACTTTTTAGAGAAATATCTCTTTCTATTTTTGAAATCATTTAAGAGCCATATAAAATAAAACATTTTCATGAAAATATTCTTATAAGCTTGTAAGGAAAGCTTTGAAGATTTTATAATGGCGGAAAATAACCGCACCTGCCGTATAAGTTAAAAAAACATTCTTACCTTAATTCTGTCGAAAATGTTAAAAAGGACATTGTTTTGAAAATGACGGAAAGATTCCTCTTATAAAAAGTCAAACAAGGGTATAAATGACTTTAACCCATATTCTTGTAAATAATAAAAATGTTTTGAAATACATTTTGAAGAAACATGGATGTGGATGATAAAGAGATCCCATTATATTATTACGTATAAACAACCTCGGATAATGATGAGATTGTGAAATAACCCTTACCTTGTACTTTTACTTGGTTGGGGTAGGTTAACCTCCTGTATAATGGTGAAATAATTGTTATTAAATTATACAAGAATCATATACATTAATATGATATCATATATGATCTTTTAATATTGATTTGATAATAATATCATAGTATTATCGTTGTTTCGGGTGTTAAATTACTTGTCTTTTATATGTTTTGTTACGTATGACATGTTTGTAAAGGATAGGTTGTATATTATTCATATCCAGAATGATATCAAGTCCTTAAACATCATTTTTAAATCATCAAATGATAATTATACTTTAATGGTTACGATGGAGAATGAATCTCATCGCGTTCGTGGAGACGGTAGTCCGTACGTACGCACGAGCGACAATATCATTCTTTTGATATTAGAATAATATATAAATGGATGGTATATCATATATACAGAATCATTAAAATGTTATATTTATTATTTACATGAGTTACACATCATTATTATACCCATCCAAATATTAATATATTGAATAACAATTACACCACAACGTGGAGACGGTAAGCCGTACGTACGCACGTATGGTGACATGTTATTCAAAGGGTGGATAGAATACTGAATATGGTTGTACCATATTTATAATTACATAATAGTATATATATGATACTGGAGTTATTATTTTAGAATGGTAACAACAAAGGAAGAAGAAGTGGAAGAAGAAATGAACTTGGAAAAGGGTGGTGAAATCATTACCTCTTCTTCGGGTTCTTCCTTTTGATTTGATCAAAAGGGATCTTTAGGATGGATTTCTAATCAAACTAAGGCGTCTAGGTTGTAGTGAGGGAATTTGGGAGAGTATTTGGGCAGATTTTGGCCGAACCAAAAGGCTTTGAAGGTGTGAAGAAATGAGAAGGAGGAGTGCCCTTTTATAAGAGGGGTGAGGGGCACCTTTGGAAAAGCTAGAAATATTAATTTATAATAAATTCATATTCGATTTATAATGGCTCTAAAGTTTATTATATAACTTTCAAGTTGGGGATGAGTCTAAAACAACTCAACCAATAGAATTTAGATAGGTTTTGGTCATTATAATAACCTTATCTTTAAGTATTAACTCTTATTTAATTAGTTTCACTTTTACAATGTCTCTTTGTATTTTTATATTATATAGTTAATAAACATACTATATACATACAAGCGACCCCCAAGTGGCCCATTAATGATGAACCTATCATGATATAAGTCTCTTGGATGAACCTTAGATTTTTAGGAATTTAATATCAATTAATAATATAATATTTGTTTTAAGAACTCTTTTATGTCAATTTGGACACTATTCAATAGTTGATTTTTGTGAAACTCATAACAGATTGATTACTTCGAAAAACGTAAATTAAATAAATCCTAATATATCATATTATCCTATAAAATTATTTTAATTCATTAAAAGTTTCATATTATATTTATTTGGGTATTTATAATATCAATTATTTTAATTTTTCACTATTAAAGTAATTAATTCATCATCATTGTGTCATAAATAAATTAAATTATTTAACGTCTAAAAATTTTAAATAAAATATCATTATGTAGGAAATATTTTTATCTTTCTAATGAATATTTATAATCTAAAATCCAACATATATAACCATATGTAAAAATTGTTTTTCTAAAAGATATATGCTTGTGTCATTTTTGTATTCATTTTAACTTAAATAAAAAAAATGTCCCTATCACCTACAAGTGGCACCATGGGGTACCAAAATCGACCCAAAGATGCCTATGGTCGAACATGTATCAACCAATAAGTATAGGACACGTTTTCAGGTAATTTAGTATTATTATAATATTATTTTCTTAACCCTTATTTACCGGATTTACCCTTAACCATGGTAAATAAAATATTTACCACAGTAATTATTCAAAATGTCTAAAAATAAAAGTTACCTATTTACAAAATTTGGACATCCTGATTCCAAATATGGAATCCATTTTTCTAAATTCAAAACACAGAAGTGGCAGAAATTAATTTAAAATTAATTCCCGCTGTCAAAACAAAAAGCGTGTTTTTAAGAGATAATAACTATCAAAAGATTGACACTTGTTTATGTTCGGTTTAATTGTAAAATTATGTCCAATGACCAAAATTATATTAAATGGTAAAAATATATTCTAAATATACTTTAAAAACACTCAAATTCATAATTTATCACTATTAATTATTTTGTTTAAAAAAGTTGTTTTTAATTAAAATTTAGTAATTTTCACTATTCATCAAAATATGAAATTTATCCGAAAAGTACCAAAATTTCACCTTAGGATATATTCGATATTCCGAATCCAGAAATGAAGTCCATTTTAAAATATAAAATATATATAATTTCAAAAAGTATGTATTACTATTCATAACGACTAGTTTGATTGGTTATGGTGTGTTAGAACACGGTGTTGCGTACAACACACGCTATCACATTATTCAAAGAGAAGCGTACCGTAGAAGCTTAGGGTGTTACATTCTCCCCTCCTTCAAATAATTTCGTTCTTGAAATTTCTATAATACTACCACATGAAAATACTCGGGTGGTTCTTCATCATAAGTTCCTCGGGTTCCCACGTTGCCTCTTCCATCTTATGGTTTCTCCACAAAACTTTTACCAGACGCGTCGTCCGGTTTCTCAGTACTTGTTCTCTCGTATCAAGAATCCTGACGGGCTCTTCACAATAGGAAAGATCGGGTTCCAGCTCTAATTCCTCATAGGTGAGTACATGCGTTGGGTCAGGCATTTATTTCCTCAACAGAGATACGTGGAATACATCGTGAACTTTGGAGAGACTTGGCGGCATTGCCAATCAATAAGCCACAGCCCCAATTCGTTCTAGAATTTCGAAAGGTCCGATGTACCTGGGACTCAATTTACCTTTCTTACCAAAACGTATGACTCCCTTCCATGGAGATACCTTCAGGAAAACATGATCACCGACTTGAAATTCCAAATCCTTCCTTCGATTATCGGCATAGCTCTTCTGCCTACTTTGAGATGTTTTATGTGATTTTGGATTACCTTCACCTTTTCCACTGTTTCCTCCACCAGTTCTGGGCCTACAAGTTTTCTTTCACCAACGTCATCCCAACAGGTTGGTGTACGACATCTCTTTCCGTATAACGATTCATATGGTGCCATCTGAATACTCGAATGGAAGCTATTGTTATATGAAAATTCTACCAGTGGTAAATATTGATCCCACATACCCTTAAAGTCAAGTGAGCAAGATCTCAACATGTATTCTAAGGTCTGAATGGTCCGTTCTGATTGTCCGTCTGTCTGAGGGTGGTAAGCAGTGCTCAAATGAAGTTCAGTATCCCGGGATTTATGAAGACTTTTCCAAAATCTTGAAGTAAAAAGGGGATCACGATCAGAAACAATCAATAGGGGTACTCCATGAAGTCTCACAACTTAATTAATATATAGTCTTGCTAGACGTTCCACGGGTAGATCTTCTCTTATAGAAAGAAAATGTGCTGACTTGGTAAGACGATCAACAATAACCCATATTCCATCGTTCCTTCTAGGAGTCCTTGGTAGCCCCATGACAAAGTCCATCGTAATATTGTCCCATTTCCACTCCGGTATGGGAAGAGGTTGCATGACTCCTCCAGGCTGTTTCCTTCCAGCTTTCACTTGTTGACAAACCATACATATTGACACAAAATCAGCAATCTCCCTCTTCATGTTGTCCCACCAAAAATGTTCCTTCAAATCTATATACATTTTGGTGCTCCCAGGGTGTATAGAGAAATTGGAACTATGAGCATCATCCAACAATTCCCTTTTTAGATCAGGTATATCGGGAACACAAAGTCTCTTCTCGAATTTCAAAATTCCATCTTCATACACAAAGTCTCTCAATCTCCCATCATTAACAGCTTTAATCTTCTTTTGAAATTCTTCATCATCGGTCTGAGAACTCTTAATCCTTTCTAGTAAAGATGGTTTGGAAACCATTTGAAAAATCATTGATGTTTCACCTTCCCTGTTTATTCCCATGTCCATCTTCACTAGATCCATGAAAATTGGATCCCTTTCAATTCTCATCATGTTCAAAACTCCATGGTCTTTTCTACTCAAAGCATCTGCCACCTTTTTTGCTTTCCCCGGGTGGTAGTGTATCGTGCAATCATAATCCTTGAGTAATTGAATCCATCTCCTTTGCCTCATGTTGAGTTCTTTTTGTGAGAAAATATACTTCAAACTCTTGTGATCAGTATAAATCTCACATTTTTCACCATAGAGGTAGTGCCTCCATATCTTCAAAGCAAAGATCACAGCTGCTAACTCGAGCTCAGGAGTAGGATAGTTTTGTTCATGAATTTTCAACTGTCGTGATGCATAGGCAATAACTCTATCATTCTGCATAAGGACACAACCAAGTCCTTTATTTGATGCATCATTATAAATAACGAACCCATCATTCCCCGATGGTAGAGTCAATATAGGAGCATTGACTAATCTTCTCTTCAGTTCTTTGAAACATTCTTCACACTCTTTTGTCCAAAAAAATTTAACCCCTTTACGTGTGAGCTTCGTTAATGGGTTAGCCAATTGAGCAAAATTCTGGACAAAACGTCGATAATAACCCGCCAAACCAATAAAACTACGTACCTCAGTTATACTCGTAGGTGCTGGTTATTCTTGGATTTCCTTGGTCTTAGAAGGATCAACAAGGATTCCATCATTAGAGACAATATGTCCAAGAAAAGAAATATCCTGAAGCTAGAACTCACACTTGCTAAAATTCCCATATAATTCATGCCTCCTCAGAGTCTTCAAGATAATGTGCAAGTGATTTTCATGATCTTCGTAGCTTTTAGAGTATACTAAGATATCATCAATAAATACCACCACAAATTCATCGAGATACTCCTTGAAAACTCTATTCATCAGATCCATGAATACAGAGGGTGCATTAGTCAATCCAAACGGCATTACAGTAAACTCGTAATGCCCGTACCTGGTTCGAAATGCTGTCTTCGAAATGTCTTCATTCTTCACACACAACTTATGGTATCCAGATCGAAGTTCAATCTTTGAAAAGTATTGAGCTCCATGCAGTTGGTCAAATAAATCATCAATGCGTGGTAGGGGATACTTGTTCTTTATCGTTATAGTATTGATCTCCCTGTAGTCTATACATAACCTCATAGATCCATCTTTCTTTTTAACAAAAAGAATAGAGGCTCCCCATGGAGAAACACTAGGGAGAATAAATCCCTTATTACTCAATTCCTCTAGTTGTTTCTTTAGTTCGACTAATTCTACAGTGGACATTCTATAAGGGGTCTTCGATATAGGCCTTGATCCAGGAATCAAATCAATGGAAAACTCAACTTCTCGTTCTGGAGGATGTCCAGGTAAATATTCTGGAAATACATCTACAAATATTTTCACAACAGGTACATCCTCTATTTGAACATTCCTTTCCTCACCCACTGTTATTTTATTATCTTCCTCCCCAGTAATTGAATTTAGTTGAGCTATTGAGGATGGATCTAAATAAGAATTAGGTGGTGAAGATTCTGCTCTAAAGATAAGGTGTTCCTTATCATTATCATAAAGAATCGTAACCTCTTTCTTCTTACAATAAATCATCACATCATAGTCCGAAATCCAGTCCATACCGAGGATTATATCAAACTCAATCATAGGTATGACGATGCGATCAGCAGATAAAGAACATTTATGTTCTCTAATGGCGACTGATTCACAAAACTTTGTTGCAATGATACTTCCCTTAGGAGTTTTAACTGACAACTCCCTTATTAAATCAAATTGGAAATATCTAATTTTCTTAGCAAACTGGGAAGATATGAAACAATGCGATGATCTAGAATCAAATAATGCATTTTCTAAACTTGAGGAAACCATTAAATTACATGCCACCACGTCTTTCGGAGCTTCTACCACAGCAGTAGTGATAGCATAAGCCTGGACTTGATCCCTTGGCCTTTTCTGAGGTAAGTTCTCCGGACGCTTAGGACATTCATTTGCATAATGCCCCATCTCCCTGCAATTATAGCACTGAACATTGGTAGCATCCTTCTTCCCCTTGCAATCATGAGCTTGGTGGCCTTTTTCACCACACTTGTAACAGACTCTCATTCCATTCAAGAAAGTACCAGGATGTTTCTTCCCGCATTTACCACAAGATGGATATTCAACCTTTCCCTTCTTCCCCTTATTTCCATTCCTAGATTGATCAGCAGGTCTATTCATCTCTTGCTTTGCTTTAAAGTCATAAGACTTAGAGAATTCCTTTTCGGTCTTGATAGCACATGAGACAATGTCTTCGTACGATGAAAAGGATTGTGAGACTAATGCTCGATGGAGAAATGGTATTAACCCATTGAAGAAACGATCAATCTTACTTCTTGAGTTACGTATATAATCTCCAGCATACCTTGCTAACCTTGTAAAGTTAGCCTCATACTTTGTGACATTCTCATCCTCCTTTTGTCTCAGACTCAGAAATTTCCTTTCCATATATGCTCGATGGTTTCGAGGAAAGTATTTTTCTAAAAACAGATCTTTGAACTCCCTCCATTCCATATTTGATACTTCATCATATTCCTTCGTATTTTGAATTAATGACCACCATTGATCAGCATCTCCAGTGAGGCGGTAAACTTCCATGATAACTTTTTCCCTTTCACTGCTCCCCAAAGCCTGAAATATTTTCTCTAGGGAATTTATCCATTGCTCAGCTACTAAGGGATTTGTACTCCCATTGAACTTTGGTGGTTGTTGCCTCATGAATCGATCTAACATTGATCCTCCACGCTGTGGATCAGGGTGCTCCATACGGGCAAGGTTATTATTCATAACCTGAGTAAGTTGTTCCAGTATGGTGATTAGCTGATCGGCACCATTTGCATCACCATCCCCACTATAATTATCTTGAACAGGAGGGAAATTCCTACATGGAGTGCGTGCATTGATACGGTTTCCATTTCTTCCACTAGGCACCATTTCTAAACAATGGCATAAACTAGATCAGTTTATGAATCAAAATACATAATCCCATACTTATAAAACACTTAACATAAATTGAACTATTTATGGATATAATCCATAATCATAAAAAAAATTCTTTGAGGAAGTATATACTCATAAACCCTTCATAATGATATGTAAAGAAAATGAGAGTTATCCTAAGAATATCCCCCGGGAGTGTCGTAACCAAGAGTGAAGCAAGGCTCGTTGTCGTGCACCAGTTCCTATTCGAGTCTAGCTCAAAGCGGTGTTTTCAGGTTTTACCCCTAGGTACATCAGTGCCAGAGCCGCCTCTACCTTCTCGTATCCAGACAGGGATGTATTGCTCGGAAAACTCACAAAATCTCTACAATACCAAAATTCTAGGAAGTTCTTCTATACTAATCCTCAAAGTTCATCTTAGGTCTACGTGCTCTAATCAGAGTTTATCTAAATCTAGCTTCCAAGGTTTGTAATAAACTTCCTCTGATACCAACTATAACACCCCGACCCTAGTTACCCAGAGTCGGTGCATTATTACATAACATTGGCATGATCACAAGAAAGATCAAATCTTGAAAGACCGATTGGTTTAGTAGCCTTGGAAACACTAGATATATTCATAAGTTTTACATTACATCATAAAATCAAAAACTACTACAACAACATAATGTCTCCATAATCCACACTCATATCCCTGCATAATATCCCTGCAGGTCATTCATAATTTACTTCTTCACTTCCTGGGAAAAATAAAACATAGAAAAGGGGTGAGGTCAAATGCCCAGTAAGGATAACAATATAGCAGAAACTTTCATAAATAAGAATAAACATTTAAGGCAATGTATAACTAAAACAAAAGCCTTTCAAACATGAACTTTCAACATGGTATGGCATAAATAAAATGAAATAATTCCATTTACTTATTCACATGGATATTCTACTAATCAAATAATCACATGAAAAATCAATAACCACTTTCATAATGTTGGAATGCATAATGCCAGACTATCAGAGCCACATAGCCAAGGCCTCGTGCCAAGACTACAAATAAGATTTTGTCAAGGCCTTGTGCCAAGACACTAGTTTGTCTCATGAGACCTACCCATGCATCGAGGAGCTATAGCGGGCTCCACCTGTCACATATTAAGTCCAATGCAGTCCCATATGAAAAGGTTTAAACATAACATAAACATTCGTATTAAAACTAGCATACGAAATGTCAATAATTTCCCCATAAACTATGAATGGTATAAAAATAGCACATCCACATTCAAACATATCACAAAACATTCAATACAATATAGAAGTTTTGTATAATAAATCAACTTCAAATAAGCGTAAAATCCATCAAAGGATGTTGACATAGATGAAATCAAAACACTTTTTAGAGAAATAACTCTTTCTATTTTTGAAATCATTTAAGATCCATATAAAATAAAACATTTTCTTGAAAATATTCTTATAATATTGTAAGGAAAGCTTTGAAGATTTTATAATGGCGGAAAATAACCGCACCCGCCGTATAAGTTAAACAAAACATTCTTACCTTAATTCTGTCGAAAAGGTTAAAAAGGACCTTATTTTGAAAACGACGGAAAGATTCCTCTTATAAAAAGTCAAACAATGGTATAAATGACTTTAACCCATATTATTGTAAATAATAAAAATGTTTTGAAATGCATTTTGAAGAATCATTGATGTGGATGATAAAGAGATCTCAGTAGATTATTACGTATAAACAACCTCGGATAATGAAGAGATTGTGAAATAACCCTTACCTTGTACTTTTCCTTGGTTGGGGTAGGTTAACCTCCTGTATAATGGTGAAATAATTTTTAGTAAATTATACAAGAATCATATACATTAATATGATATCATATATGATCTTTTAATATTGATTTGATAATAATATCTTAGTATTATCATTGTTTCGTGTGTTAACTTACTTGCCTTTTATATGTTTTGTTACGTAAGACAAGTTTGTAAAGGATAGGTTGTATATTATTCATATCCAGAATGATATCATGTCCTTAAACATCATTTTTAAATCATCAAATGATAATTATACTTTAATGGTTACGATGTAGAATGAATCTCATCGCGTTCGTGGAGACGGTAGTCCGTACGTACGCACGAGCGACAATATCATCCTTTTGATGTTAAAATAATATATAAATGGATTTTATATCATATATAAAGAATCATTAACATGTTATATTTATTATTTACATGATTTAAACATCATTATTATACCCATCCAAATAATAATATATTGAATAACAATTACACCACAACGTGGAGACGGTAAGCCATACGTACGCACGTATGGTGACATGTTATTCAAAGGGTGGATAGAATACTGAATATGGTTGTACCATATTTATAATAAAATCACAGTATATATATGATACTGGAGTTATTATTTTAGAATGGTAACAACAAATGAAGAAGAAGTGGAAGAAGAAATGAACTTGGAAAAGGGTGGTGAAATCATTACCTCTTCTTCGGGTTCTTCCTTTTGATTTGATCAAAAGGGCTCCTTAAGTTGGCTTTCTAATCAAACTAAGGCCTCTAGGTTGTAGTGAGGGAAGATGGGAGAGTATTTGGGCAGATTTTGTCCGAACCAAAAGGCTTTGAAGGTGTGAAGAAATGAGAAGGAGGAGTGACCTTTTATAAGAGGGGTGAGGGGCACCTTTGGAAAAGCTAGAAATATTAATTTATAATAAATTCATATTCGGTTTATAATGGCTCCAAAGTTTATTATCTAAATTTTAAGGTGGTATGGGTCGAAAAAAACTCAACCAATAGAATTTATACAGGTTTCGGTCATTATAATAACCTTATCTTTAAGTATTAACTCTTAGTTAATTAGTTTCACTTTTACAATGTCACTTTGTATTTTTATATTATATGGTTAATAAACTTACTATATACATCCAAAAGACCCCCAAGTGGTCCATTAATTATGAACATATCATGATATAAGTCTCTTGGACGAAACTTAGATTTTTAGGAATTTAATATCAATTAATAATATAATATTTGTTTTAAGAACTCTTTTATGTCAATTTTGACACTATTCAATAGTTGATTTTTGTGAAACTCATAACAGATTTATTACTTTGAAAAAAGTCAATTAAATCAATCCTAATATATCATATTATCTTTGAAAATTATTTTAATTAATTAAAAGTTTCATAATATATTTATTTGGGTATTTATAATATCAATTATTTTAATTTTTCACTATTAAAGTAATTAATTCATCATCATTGTGTCATAAATAAATTAAATTATTTAATGTCTCAAAATTATAAATAAAATATAATTATGTAGGAAATATTTTTATATTTCTAATGAATATTTATAATCTAAAATCCAACATATATAACCCTATTTAAAAATTGTTTTTCTAAAAGATATATGCTTGTGTCATTTTTGTATTCATTTTAACTTAATTAAAAAAATGTCCATATCACCTACAAGTGGCACCATGGGGTCCCAAAATCGACCCAAAGATGCCTATGGTCGAACATGTATCAGTCAATAATTCTAGTACACGTTTTAGGGTAATTTAGTATTATTATAATATTATTTTTTTAACCCTTATTTACCGGATTTACCCTTAACCATGGTAAATAAAATATTTACCGCAGTAATTATTCAAAATGTCTAAAAATAAAAGTTACCTATTTACACAATTTGGAAATCCTAATTCCAAATATGGAATCCATTTTTCTAAATTCAAAACACATAAGTGGCCGAAATTAATTTAAAATTAATTCCCACTGTCAAAACAAAAGGCATGTTTTTAAGAGATAATAACTATCAAAAGATTGACACTTGTTTATGTTCGGTTTAATTGTAAAATTATGTCCAATGACCAACATTATATTAAATGGTAAAAATATATTCTAAATATACTTTAAAACCACTCAAATTCATAATTTATCACTATTAATTATTTTGTTTAAAAAAGTTGTTTTTAATTAAAATTTAGTAATTTTCACTATTCATCAAAATATGAAAGTTATCTGAAAAGTACCAACATTTCACCTTAGGCTAAATTCGATATTCCGAATCCAGAAATGAAGTCCATTTTAAAATTTAAAATATATATAATTTCAAAAAGTAGGTATTACTATTCATAACGGCTAGTTTGATTGGTTATGGTGTGTTAGAACTCGGTGTTGCGTACAACACACGCTATCACATTATTCAAAGAGAAGCGTACCGTAGAAGATTGGGGTGTTACACTCAATTATAGGAACTGGTTTTCCATCTTATGACGAACCACCTTAGGAAAATATTTCTCAAGAAACATACCTTTGAATTCGTCCCAGTGAAGATCCTCAATATCATTACTATCCCTGATATTTTTCACCATCGACCACCACTGATCATCTTCACCTTCAAAACTGTAAACAACAAGACTAACCTTTGGATGTTCTGAACACCCCATGACATCATAAATATTCTCCGGTGCTTTAATCCACCCTTCAGCTTGCACGGGGTCAGATGATCCTCTGAATGATGGGGGATGTTGCCTCATGAAATGTTCCACCACTGACATGTTCCTCTGCGGTTGATCTGGCTGATCTTGTGCATGGATACCACCACCATTTATAGCCTGAGTCAACTATTCCATCACTGCAACAAACTGTTCAGTTCCAATTCTGACCATCTCAGGTTGCTGATTTGGAAGGTTCTCTTTCCCCTGATGTCGTCCAAACATAGCTTCTTTGTTTCTTCTGCAGAAAACTATTCTGAACATAGAAATATCTTAGGCAAAGCCACATGGTAATCTTTAAATTCTATATCATTTCAGTCATACCATAAATTAACTTATAATTTAACAATTTTCTAACTCCTAAAGTTTTCTAAACCGACCTTTGATACCAACTATAAGGCCACGACCTTAAACATATCTTAATATGGAATTAAATGAATAATTCACATTGAAGATCTTTTCAGGTTTAGAGTTTTAGAGAATTAGAACATAACTACTACATCTCAAAAGATTACAAAGTAGACACTTCTACTATGTTTCCATAGAATAAAAAAAACTCTTAAAAAGAAACATGTCTAGTTCCAAGTTTTATATAGTATGACTTTCCCTTGATCCCATCCTTGACCCTATTCCACATTAGGTCCTGTGAAAAACATTTCAAAAAAACATGGGGTGAGCATAAAGAGCTCAGTAAGGGATACACAAAGAATGAAAACTGTTAGTTTATCAAAACAACAAGTAAACCATGTATACTTTATCAAAGTAATACTTTTCACCTTTATGAAGTAGTAAAAACTATTCACTGAATAAAATATCATTACTTACCCTTTTGTAACCAAAAGATTACCATAAAACCCATAAAAATATCACATAACATATAAAGGTAACTTGGTACATAAACATACTTAAGGGGAATAACCATATGGTCGACTTCCACACATATAACTTAATGGAATAGCCATACGGCCAACTTCCATACATACTTAATGGAATAACAATACAGCCGAATTCTATACCCAATGCATTGGAGGTTATAACGTAACCACCCATCCTGGTATTCATGACACCACCCATCATATGGTTTATCACGTAACCACCCGTCAAATGTCCAAGTACCATTATAAAAATCATAAGACATAAAACAAATATAATGGAAATAAAACATTTCGACACTTTGATCACAATATATCACTTAATTATATTGACATAACAAATCCATTATAAAAACCATTTTCAATACAACGATACATAAAAGAGTATATGGTATTAATTTCATTTAAAAAAACATTACATCTTGTTCAGGAAGCCAAAGACCAAACAATACTCGTGGCGGCGGAAAAGGTCGTTGTCACCACGTACATTAAAAGAAACATTCCTTTTTGTCGTTTTGTAAAATGCTTCGTAGAAAAAGATTCATTTTGTATAAAAGTAAAAGTCAAAGGCGTTTATACACCGTATAAAAGAAAGTTGTGTATAAAATAGAATATGCCACAATGAAAGGAGATTGAGATGAAGTCCCTTACCTCGGGTCCGACTTGACTCGATCATTTTTTAATATCCTGAATAATAAACTTGAGTTAATTTATACTTGCTTAATAACCTTATTCAAGTTCATTATTCCTTTTATATCACTTATTACCATTTCATGAACACTATGTAATTATTTTAGTTAATAAAGGTCGTTTTAACGATCATTGGTACTTGAGTCAAAATATGCTCTTTATAATTACAATTTGTTAATGTATCCATTATATACAGAGT
The DNA here is from genome assembly GCA_963277665.1 of Viscum album. Lineage (NCBI taxonomy): Eukaryota > Viridiplantae > Streptophyta > Magnoliopsida > Santalales > Viscaceae > Viscum > Viscum album. Next base: position 103,283,981 of record OY728159.1, read on the forward strand.
TATAATCATGATGTATATATCATATATATCATATATATCTTTTATATACATGCATTTATAATATTACATAATCATTTAGAGGTAATAAATGAAATGCACCGTTCATGGAGACGGTAAGTCGTACGTACGCATGAACGCTAATTTCATTTCTATTTCGCATTTTATAGAATGGAATCATAATGATATAAAGTTATATTATAATTCTAGTGTAAAATCATATATAATATCATAACTCCATTCTTTATATGTCCCACATATGGTATTTAACGAATCAAATCACTTTGAGGGGGCGGTAGTCCGCACTTCCTTAAATAATGATATCGTGTTTACCCATAATGGAAACCATAAAGGTATGCCCAAAATGAAAAATACATAAGATTAAGGAAAACATAAACATATTTTATATCATATATAAATATATTTTCATATTAATGGACACCTTTGAAGGTGTTAAAAGAATGTTGAACAATCATCGTTTCGGGAGGCCGAAATTCGCCATCCACCGAAACAGTATGTTCTTTAACCATTAGATGTAGGTGTGTGTAACTGTAGCTCGAATCCTTTTTATAACAACATCCTAGTATATTGAAGATTCTGTAGTTGTTACAAAAGAAATGAATAAAAATAGTTTAGGGGAGAAGCAAAATAAAACAAAAGAACACAAGTGAACACATTACCTCAAAATCGGGTAACTCTCTTAAATTTGAGCTTAAAGGCTTCCTTGGGAAGACTTCTGCCCAAAGTGAGGCTTCAAGGAGTAATAGAGAGATGTGGAGAGGAAAAATGGGCCGGGGTTGGCCAAGCCAAAGGCTTTGTAAGTGTGGGTAAAGAGGTAGAGGTGGGGGCCTTTTATAAGAGGAGAGGAGGGGCACTATTGGAAAGTAAAGAAAAGTTACTTTATTTTAAAATGAGATTCGGATTTAGGAAATCCCACATTGATATAATTCTAGGATAAGGTGATAAGGGTTCTAAATATACTCATTCAATAGGTTTTGTACATGTGTAGGTCATATATTTTACATTATCTTTTCATTTTATTTAAATCATTTATTAATGAGGTAATCGCTGCATCATCATGATGTCATATATAATTTAATATATTTAATGTCTAAAAATTATAAAAAAAATATCATGATGTATTAAATATTTTTATATTTCTAATGAATATTTATATTCAAAAATTGGACTTGTATAACCCCATGTAAAAATTGTTTTAGTAAAACATCTCATGTTTGTGTCATTTTTACTTTATCATTAAATAAAATGTTATTTATGTCATTTCCCAACCAAAGTGGCTCCATGGGGTCCCCAAGATGACCCATGGATTGTCTTGGTTGTCCATGACACATCCAATGATGGTAGGACATGTATCAAGCTCATCTCATATTATTAAAAAAATATTTTTACCTTAAACTACACTAATTACCTCTAATCACGATTAAGAACTTAAAAGTTACTATTCACCAAAAAATTATTTTAGTCTCATTGAACCACATTTTACTTTTTATGACAACCATATATGTCATATATTTTAAAATAAAATCACAGAAGTGACAAAGTTTCATTTAATCGAAAAATCAGTTTCTTTAACTACCACTAAGTGGTTTCACTATTCATCAAAAATTGAAGTTTTTCAGAAAAGTACCAAAACATCACCCTAAGATATATTTGATATTCTGAATTCAAAAATTATTTCTGTTTTACAAAATTCAAATTATATAAGTCACATTAATTAATTTAATAATTAATTCCCAATGTCATGACAAATAGCGTGTTTTTATGAAACAATAAGTATCAAAAGATTGACACTAGTTTAAGTCCAATTTCAATGTGAAATTGATTCCAATGACCACCATTGGATTAAATGGTAAAAATATATTCTAATTTCACTTTAAAACCAATTCAAAAGATAATCTAATCATATAAATAAATTATATTAAAAAGTGGTTTTGAATTAAAATACCACATTTTTCACTATTCATTAAAAAATGAACTTTATCAGAAAAATACAAAAAATTCACACAAATTAAATTCTGATGTCCCGATTCTAAAAAAGAGTTTTATTTGGTCCAATAGAATGTATAATAGTGATCAAAACTATATTTAATACTGGTTCTCCATCAAAAGGTGATAAGTGAACCTTTAGTGAAAACTAGGGCATATACGCCTAAACTTGAATTCTTTCCATATTTTAAGCCTTTATATTTTATTAGATAAAAGTAAAAACATTTAAAAAACATAAATAATCATATTTTAGTTATTTCTATCCATTCCCGCCAACACAACGACTATGTGTTAACTACCATTTAAAATATAGTGTGCAACAAAAGATTTCAATGAAACTCTTTGTTGCGTATCTGGTACACTATCGAACATAGCAAACCTTTTAATGTAAAATTAATATTTAATTCTTAAATATTAATAATTAGGAAAATGTTTTATTCATTATTTACCTGGGATGTTACATACAATGTGATTCTAATGTGGTAAAAGTGCATATATGGGAAATTGATCTCTCAATATTAAAAATATAGACATAACATGTTCCACTCAATTGAATTGGTCCATGTCATCTGATTAGTTGGGCATCTTCATCATCACCCTTCTTCCTTCGATGTACCTATGATTGCTTGAGATATACCTATGATCTTCTTTGATGATTCTGATGGGATTTGGAAGTTATGATCAATCCTAATTCATGCATACAATCATTATATTTCATATACGTGAAGAGTTTTACGAATTCAATACAGTCAAATGAGAACATAGTTTCAAGAGACCATTTGTACATTTAGATACATGATGTTCACATGGTTTATAATATTTAAAAGGATGTGAAAATTATCACATGAATGTGAGGAAGAGAATAAGAAATATTCTAGTAAATAACACCATGATTCAATGTGTATGTTTTAGTATATCAAAAAACATCACATGTTTTTAATATGATGGAAGAAGTATATTTTTTTGAAGTCCATGATGTGACATAACAAGTGGATCCAAGTATGTGTGTGAATCAGTCATACACACATATATAAGGATAAGAATCATTGTTGGGATTATTTTTTTACATTGAGGGAGATCTCATTTTACGAAAAGAAAATATTCACATTTTAAATATATTTTTATCTTAATGTTATTTTTTTTACAAATGTAGAACGAAATAACTTTTGGTTATGTAAGAAAGATAAGGTTAAAGATATTCAAATTGTCCATAGAAAAATCATTTTTATTTGTAAAGATGTTATTCTACAAAGATCACCAACTTATGAAAATAAATAAAACCCTCTTGTTAGAGTAAACATAGTTTCTCTAATAAAGTTTGGTTCTCAAGAAGGAGGATAACAAATAAAAAAAGGAAATACCATGAAAATACATGATACATAGTCTGTCTAATCAGTCAAAGGATAATGATGTGGTCTTCATGAGTCATGTGTGATGAAAAATAGTATACATACACCCATGTGAGTTTGAACGACATATATAGTTTGTTTCCATGAATTAACAATGATGAATATGTGAACAGTGACATGCACTCTCTTGTATGAAGTATTCTTATATCTACAAATTCAGGTGAATACATGAATTCAAGAGGCATAATGTGATGTGAATATAGTTATAAATTATTATTCTTTTATAAAATAATAAAAAAATATTTTTTTCACTACTTTCACACATATTAGTTATCCCAGGACATTAAGAAGAAGGAATATTATCTTGATCATTATTTTACTAATGATTGTAATCAATTATTGTCGAGCAGAACTTGTTGAGGATAAATAACTGGATATAATGTTTCTTCAATTATTTTCGAGAATGTGTTATCTACCAAGCTCATGGAGAAGTATCGTCAAAATATAATTGTATTTTTGACCAATAAATATAAATAGTAAGGATGGAGTTGGGGGACATAAATAGTTACCGAAATATTTTTGACTAGCGGTATAACCATTCATTGGAGGAGAACATTTAAATAAGGTATATAATTAAATGATTAAGGTATATTAGTATTGGGGGTATAACTTTCTTGTAATTATGGGGATGTATATGGAGTTAAAAGTTTTTATACCATTTTAATATATTATACAATTCTTGTTGGGGGTGTTAAAAACACGGTAATAAGTTGGTATTTCTACCTAACTATGTAAATTTATATTTCTTAAATCATTTATTTACAACATCATTCTATGTAATAATAAGAGACATAATAATATTTTATTTAATAATTAACTATCCAATGATTTTTAATTAAAAATGTAATATATTTAATAATAAAAAGGATCAATGGTTCACCCCCACCCCATCCCATTAATCTAAAACTAATCTTCATTAACTAGAATATAGCGGGATTCCATCGAACTTTATTGACTCAGGGTATAGAGTGAGTTCCTAGTGAAACATTTTGTACATAGTGTTAATCATTAAATTGAAAAAATTCATTAGATAGTAATTTTAAATATTAATAATAATAATGTATTGTAGTTGTGGGAATGATTAAACACACTGTTTTCATGACTGAAAAAGTGGTTAAACAAAATGTTGCTCAAGCATCCAATCATTTATTAAAGTAGATATTTATACCTAAACTAGTTAAAATACTATATGCATTTCTAAGGATGAAAGAGGTAATAAAGGTACCCCTTTTAGGGAATTGGGAAGGCATACCACTTACAAGGATGAAATCTTAAGTGCCATGAAAAAGGTGACTAATAGTGAGGGTTTCACCACTGTTCCCTCAAAGAGGAGACCACGAAAGGATTATTCTAATCTTTGTAGGAATATGTCGACTAGGTCGATTTCTAAGGCATAAAGGAAGGTGGATTCAGATATTCTTAAAACTTTCAATTAGGAAAATGCTCAATCTGAGTGGGAGACTGCGGGTGACTCTGATTATAGAAATGATATGTTGTACTACGATATGTAGACCTGTTTCTTGGTGGATGAGGGAACTTATGCTTTGTTGACCCCATCCGCCATTCTCTTGATTCTTTTCTTTCTCAATAAATGGTAGCTTGTTAGATCTCGTGTCTATTTTTTGTACTCTTTTCTTTTACATCAAAAATTCCCAATAATTTGTTTTATAATTATAGGATAACTCATTGTTATGTAGTCTGTGGGGAAAACATCTAAAAAATATTTTTGAACAACATTCTGAGAATAAGTGGTATTTAAGCTATATGATAGATACATTACGTCATAAGTATTAAAATGATTACTCCTTTTTCAGTTATTATAATTTTAGGGGAGTGTAATGGGAATTAGCGTTGAGATATATTTTGAATATAAAAAAAATCTAATGTGGGAGATTGTAGTTCCCTTGGGTTGATACTTGTATTTTTTGTCACTTATTTCAATTCCCCCTATCAATATCATTATTAAATGGTGGTGATCTTGGTCATGAATTTAAGTATCCCAAAATTTTTAGAATATTTATCTTCCAATAAACTATATGTAATTAATATTTATGTGTACTTCCATTTAAAAGACGAAGGAAGTCTCGTTTTATTTACATGGATTGATAAAGATTTATTACTTCTTAAATAAATATATGGACTTATTTATGTATCATATTATATATTAGATTATTGTAGGATCTGATATTCCTTGTTGAATGTGAAAGATGATGAAGGACTATTTCTAGTACAACATAATTTTTTTCGAATAATAATAGTTGTTCTTATAGTGAAAGTAATTATTTTATTTTATAATTAGAAGTAAAATAGATATCTCATAAGGGTTTGAATACCCAATTATTTGAAATAAATCAATTTTAATGTGATTATACATTTGAGTAATTAAATAAGTGATGTGAAACACATGGACAGAGTTTTGTGTAACTATAATCATAAAATAACTGATTGATATTTAAGAACTCAAAATTAAGTTTTTTAGTTAATGTAACATGAATTGAAATTGTTACAGTGTTGTTAATAATGTTTCATAAATATAAAAAAGTGTTTGTAGATTTTTCGTATGTTTCTAGAATTAAATCATATTCAGTAGAGGTTTATTGGTTCATATGGTAAGGAATTCTAAATAAATGGGAAAGTATATGAATCCACATATGTGAATAGTCGCTTTCACAAATATTCACGTACATGAATTTTAGTATGAAGATGACTTCATATTGTCAAAGTCCCCAAATATGTAAAATTTTTATTTTGTAAGAATCTAAATTGATTAATTACTATGTATAATATAATGATCTATGCCAGAGAAGAAACGTAACCAAATTGTATTATAAATCTAAATTCAGAACAACTTGGTTCAATAATGCTCCACATATATGAACCCACCAAATAGGCCCAATAATACATAGATAAATGACTCATGTAGGAAAAATAGAATATGCGAGCCATATATAACAAATTGGATATAGGTAGGCTAACATAATAAGATCCCCACATTACTTATAATCACATAAAAAAATTATACAGTGGGATTCACATTACTTAATTTTGTATATGTACTATTTCAAATTCTAATAAATTAGAGATTTAATGAATTTTAAAAAGAACTAAAAATAAAATAATGTTCATTATTTCCTTAATGGTTTAATAAATCTCATTTATAATTTTATTTTTGTTTATTGATGTAATATATAAAATGAAAACATTTTATCTCATATACTTTATGATTTAATATGGAATATTTGAAAATCAATTTTGTTAATCAATGTGGTAGATGTTCATGATGAATATCTAAATATTTACTCTAGAATGTAACTATGATGATGTGGTGTTTATGTTATGTAAAGTTAAACACATGAATCTTATTTTATTATTTTTTAGAAGAGTTTTGAAGTGTTGATGAATTAATTACAGGGTTTCGACAAATGGTTACTGCATCATGAGAGTAGGTTGATGAATATGGTGATTGGTAGACTGATTTAGTAAGAGAAAGAAGAAAGAGATTACTAAAAATTTATATATGCAATATTTTCAAATAATGATAGAATTTCATATTTTTATAAGAGTGTTTAGATAAGTGTGATTGTATAATTAAAAGTGGAAATACTTTAGAAAAAGCATATATTTGGATACATCGTTATAGAAAATTTAAGTTTTTTGAAGTGGCTACTGAAAAAATTAAAAAGGTTTCCTCATTAAATATATGATGAAAATAATTATGATACTATCCATTCGATTATATTAAATGAATCAGCCCATATACATAAAATATTATGGGAATGAATATTGATAAAATAAAAGATGGGGATGAAAGAACCATTAGAATCTATAGAGATCATGTTTACTGAGGAGATGAGAGATGATGAGACTTTATATGAAATATATATGATATCTATATAAACGAACAAATATGTAGCCTAACATCAAATATCTAAATATATTATCCATGTATAATTGATAAAGGTTGAGTAGTATATTCTGATTATAGTCATAGTTTCCTAAGATTGGGAAGATGTGTCTTAGAAGGTATGGATCAAGAATTCATGTCTCGAACATAGGTACTAAGACCTTCCCAAAATTTGAATTGAGAATGATAGGTAAGTAGTATCTATTGAAGAACTACATTGTTAATAATTTTGGTTGAAATTTTTCATATTTTATACCTTGAATACATGAATATATTCATATAATGCACAATAATTTAAATATGATCGATTATATTGGGGTAAAAGTATCCTTTACAAAATCAGATATCTATTTCTAAGAAGAATAATTTCCAATGAGTTGTCTCATATATATTTAGGATCTCCATTGAAAATATTCCTCTAAGGGTATATAGGTTGATCACAATGTGACTTTTTGAATATAGTGAGATGATCTAGAAGGGAGTTATGTGTGTGACCATAAGTTTAATATCTATTTAGACTATGAAAGTGTAGATTTGGGAAGTATTATACCCATTCCAATCATTCTTATTATATTATAGATACCTTTTATGGGGATAATAACCTATAAATAAAGTATGTAGGTCTGTATACCAAATATTTTATGAATACTGTATGTCTTTTATCAACTTTTAGTGCATATATGTGGTAGATATTTTCTTGTAAAAATATGAAATCGGTTTAATTGTATTAAACTAAAACTTATCATGATTTATATAGGGACAAAATAACCATATAATAATTTGAAATTTGTAAAAAAATTCTACATCTGATTCACCCCCTATTATGTTTATACTAATCCACTATATACATTCCCGCTTAACCAAACCTCCAATTATAATAAATTATAATAAAAAATAGCAAAAAATAAAATTTAAAAATTTAGTCTCCAAACTCTTAGAGAGAAAACTATATGTTATTCATTACTGTATTCAATATGGGATACTTATTTCTTATTATGGGATCCATTATAAATCAAATAATCAATAGTATAATTCCAATATTTTTCAAATGATTCATATGTATTAAATATTTAGGTAAATTTTATTTTTATCCTTGGTACCATATTCATCCATCGCTTCAGCCATAAGTGAACACCACTATTTTTCATCATACAACATTTATTCTATTTCTTTTAATATAATTTATAACCATTAATTATATTACCATCATATGATAATACCTGAAAAAAGATTCCAATGGACATCCATTAATGTTGTTCTAAATTTGAGATCCGATTTTTAGATAACGTCTTAAAAATATAATCTCAAAACCGGCATATAAAGAATTGATTATGTGTATTTAATATCTATATTTATACCCTTGATGGATTGAAATACCTAATGATATTTTTTTAGTTTCAACATATGGATCAAAATTTATTTTATTATCTAAGATGTACATGTGATTCTTTTATATCTCTGTAATAGTAGTTAAGACAACATCACATTCCAAAATTTCTTTACCTTCAGAGTACTTGTTGATATGATATTTGCGAGACCAAAGCTATCAATATTTTATAGATATTAATTATAGTATTAAAAATATTTCTAAAATATATATATAACTCAACAATACAAAATTTTTTCAACATTGATATATGATGTAACAATTTCAAATGTTTAAATAACATTTAATTCGGTATATCAATCTAAAATGTATGTGATCACTAATTCTGATCTCCATGACCAATTTAACCATCATGTGAACCATTATATAAAAACATAAATGTTATAAAACCATCTATAATTATTATTATATGATATAAATTTACTTATACATAGTAATAAATTTCATCGAGTTTATAGATATTTTTTTATATGTATTCAAAAAAGAATCTAATCTTGGTTAACATGCAACAAAAATATTCCTGTAAAATGAGTCCTAAAGACACTAGATTAAAATATGGCATAAAAAAGACGTTCATTTTATTTTAGACACTCCAATATAAAATTATTCAACAATATGGTAGATTATATATTTGATATGTACATATTTGGAAACCTTACACCATTATTGATGTTGAAAATCTAATATTTCTCATTTCCAAAAAGAGTGTAATTCATTAGGAGAAGACAATTATGAATACCACCCTCCACTATATCCAACTAATCCCATATACCCATTTTAATGAAATACAAGGTAGCATTAATTTATTATTTATTTCCAATTTCATTTCTTAACATGAAATTTATCACATAGAATTATTCTATATGCAAAAAGTCAAGAAAAAACCATACATAAAAGATTTTTGTATTGTCTTTTATGAAAATAAATATTCTTTTCAACTCATTTTATGTGATTTTTTTAAAATAGTTCAATAAAATTGGGATAATATCATTTAATTTTTTATAAAATTGATCACTTGTTAGTATTTACCATGTTATACTTTCTTCAAAATTTTCATCAAATGATTTTCCCTAGTACCAATATTATTGTATTTGGGGATAAAATATGTAGTGACCTATAATTAAAATCTTCATTGAGTATGTCAACCTATCTGAGTTTGAAACTTCATCACAAATGGGGAACCACATGATTCCTTTAATGATATATCCTAAAATAAATCATAAGGAACGTATTTATTTATGTCCCCATAAAATATTGGTCTTAATGTGAAATCATTATTCCATTGAGAATCATACAACATAAGAAATGAATCTCACATTAATTTTAGATATTCAATTAATGAATCATAATAAACATCAATTTAATTTCACAATTATTTTGATATACGTATATATTGAGAAAACATAACTTATTTTCTGCCAATGGAAAACCAATTGGTAATGTTATAAATTTCCAAATTAACTTAACACATACAGTGAGTGCTACATTCTACACAAAAATTCATATACCAAAAATGGGTGTTTTTTTCATTAAATTCTTGTATCTACTTTCCATATAAATATTTTTTTCTTCTCTTTTTTTTATATATACGTCTAAAACCATGAATTATTATTTATATAATTTTCTATGTAACTGTTTCATCATTCCTATAAAAATGGACATAATAGTGAAGGAATTTTATATATGTTTAATGGTGCATGAGAAATAATATTCATTTATTTAGAGAATAATAAAATATTTATGGGATCAAACCCAATGAATTTTTTATTCATTTAACATCATATGTTCATCAAGGAAGCATATTATGTTCTAAAATCCTATATTTTGAGAGACCTAATAGATATATAACTCTTATGTTCCTCCCCCAGTTTTCGTCTTTCAAATTATATAGATTTATAATAGTTGACAATTTTGAGTATTCATTACTTTTAGTAAGAAATGAGGTCTTATAAATGATCATTAACCTCTCAAACCCATTTTGAAATCACAATGGTCATCTTTAATTTATAATTTTATTTCCACATTACAATATTTTTAATAATTTACAATATTGACCATATCATTAGATCTATACAACATAGTATTGTACTAAAAACAAGTTATATTAAATTTTTCCATATATTTAGTCATACATTTATATCATCAATCTATTTTATGATAGGTAATGTGTTATTAAAAATCCTATATTAAATTTAATATATAATAGAAAGAACAAAAACATTGAGAAATGATTTCCAAATGGTTATACACATGCTATGTTTCAAACATGATTTTTTAAAACACATCCTAAAAAACTTTTTTTCATATTATTTTAGTCCCTCTATCATATATTTATACCCAATGCGTACTATTTTAATAATTATTTTTATTTAAAATACATAAAAAATTAAACAGAAGGTATGAATATATTGTATATTAACTTATATAGGTAAATAAATTAACTATTTTTTTTGTGTAAATATAAAATTTTATATGTTCTTATCTCGGAAAACATGGTTGGTTTGTAAATATATAAACCATAATTTTTTTGAGACATTATAAAAACATTATAGTTTAATTAGATTTTATTGTATCTTGTTATGTATTATCGTTAACAACATTTTAGTTTTCATGAATAGTATTACTAATACTCCGTTAAATTGAATACATTTCCATGTAAGGTGAATTTTAAATTTCATAATAGAAATGGAAACCCAAATGGAATGATATTTTATAAAAAATCATAAAACACCATAATTAATTAATACTATTCTAATGGTTAAAAAACATATCAAGTATAAACGTAATATAAACACAATAACATATTATTTTCCAGAAAACCTAACAATCCAACCAGTACCAAATTAGAAATAAAATCGTATGTTAATTCATCTAATCCAAAAAAAATTGTATATAAATAAAAACAAATTTACCTTACATTTAATAATCATTCCTTTAAATAACTCAAGAAATAGGTTTCATTTAACAAATTTTGATTTTTTTTAATTTTTAGATACTTTTAAAAAATTAATTTAAAACATATTTCTGCTCATAATGTGTTAAAAAATATGAAATGATAGCATTTAATCATAGACAAGAAAAAATAGATTCCCATTATAACCAATGAATAATTATCAATAAACATTTCAGTCACTAAAAAATTTCCAATATAAATTTTTTAAAAATAAATGAATAAATTAATAATTCCCTTATTATGGACTCATCATTAAGAATAAGATAGCAAAAATTTATATTATGAACTAATTAAAAAAAGACTCAAATAAATTTATAAAAAAACCATAATCTAGTCACCATTCATACGATACACATATATATAATAAAAGATATCTTCATTCAATTTGATTTTTTATACATTCGATAGCCTTCCAAATTTATTGGAATTTGATAAATGATATGTAATTAGACATATACAAGTGTGATTCACTTACAATGAGGGATGGATGGTAGATTCTTCATGTATGGTTTTTGTTATTGAAAATTGTGAGAATCCAAGAGGTTGTGGAAAGGATAAGTGTAGTTATATCCTAATTTGAAGGTGTAAGTGGTCTTACTAAATAAGAAGTTAATGTACTCTATAACATAATGACAAAGTTTCAATGGGTATTGGTTAATCATTTATGAAGAAAAAAATGGTAATTTTAATGATAGGATAATTAGATAACAATACTTAATATATTTAGTATGAATTAGAAAGACTAGTGGTGGTGGATTGTTGATATTAATGGAGTTGGAAGACGAAAATAATTGAAACAAGGTTTCTACCACAATGTGATGTAGTGAGTTTTCTTGGAAATGAGGGAATATGACATTTTGATTCTCTAATCTAATAAGAAGAATAAATAAAAATAAATAGAAACTAAAAATGATCAACTAATAACAAGTAATAGTAAAAATTTCATTGATTATGATAGACTGTTTTTCAAATAAAATTTAAGTATGTTATAGTAATGATTAAATTTTTTTATAGCTTCCAATGATTTAGTGAGCATCGTCAAGTATTACATTTCTTGTAAAAGTAGGGAATGATTCTTTTTAGTGATAGTAAAATCTGAAGATAAATGTTATAATTAACAATAGTAAAGTGAATAACACTAATAGAGAAACATTTTATCAACACTTATTTTAGTTCTGTTTGATACTTTCCACTATCACCACTCTAAAAACATTGATAAATATAAATTTAATTAGTGAAACCTCACAGTGCTGATAAATATCAGTAAAAAATGAAATAATTCAGAATACATAGAACATATTACCATTTTTATAAAAATGAATTAAAAAAATATATCATAAGAATAATTAATCAATATTAAAAATAAATATATTTACGATTTGAAAAAATGAATTAAAAATTATTAATTAAAATAATTGTGTTATTAAATTTTCCATTATTTTTTTAAATGTGATAATATATTAATAAATGTATTAATATAATGTTTAAAATCATAATATTGTGATAATTTATTTATTAATATTATAATATATATACTAGTAATAATTAAAAAATAATTAATAATAAATATATTAATGTAATAATAATAAAAAATTATTAAATTTATTGACATTATATCATATTAGAATTGTAAAAAATTTCTTTATAAAAATATATTACTCATAAGTAAATTAAAAAAAATAAAAAATTCATAAAAAATATTAATTATTTTATATATATTAAAAAAGGTGTTAATTTTATCATAAAAATATAATAATTTTGATATATGTAATATTAAATGGGTTCAGACCATGTAGGTGTTGCATTTTTTTCATCGATTCAATATCTTATCAGTGAATCTGAGATAAGGTAATAATGCTTGGATATTGTTATGGAATATTTTAATGGCATTTGAGATAATGCTAGAGAAATTATTCTTAATAATGTATGGTGATTATTTATAATGACACATAACTTTATTAGTGGGATTTGCTTCTTATAATGATGTCAAAAAACACAAACATCATCTAGAGAACCCAATAAAAACATTATTTTTATAAATGGAGAATGATAAATTAGATAAAAAAATATCCAAAAAATATCCAAATATTAAAGTGGGGGAATAAATAGAAAATAAGATAATAATAATGAAAAAATTTGAATCTTCCCAATCCACTAGAATGATCACACTTATTAACAAACCTTTAGAAATAAAACATAATTTTAATAATAAAATATTCATCTTTAAGATAACAGTTTATTACCTTAAGAGAAAATATTTGTCTTTTAAAAAATGATGTAAATAAGAACTATTTAGTGAAATTAAGGAATCTATACTATTGGAATAGTAAAATTACCATTGGAATAGTAATTTGAATGATTGGAATAGTAATCATCCCATTAAAGTTGTAGCCTCACCTATGAATGTATAAAATAAAATTTAGCTATCTTAAAAATTAAAACATGATATATTTATTTCGTGGAATACTAAAATAAAGGTTTTAAAAATTACAAAATAGTTGTTGGTATTTTTATAAAATGTAACATCTTATTAAAAAATTTATAATTAATATAATGATTTATATTTTTTTTCAAAAAATAGATTCAGAAGTTAATATTATGATTTATTATAGAAATAATATAATTTAATGACAAGTTAATTAATTTTTTCATATGTTTCTAAAATGGATGATAATATTGTAAATGGAATTGTTCCAATAAGTGATAATTTTGTTTAAAAATTAAATTTAACAAATGTTAAACATTATTTTTGAAATATAGATTCTATGTTTTAAACCAATACATTGAAAATGGTTAGGGTGTATATTTCAGATATTTGTTGAATAATTGAATATTTGGTGAATATCAAAATATGATAATTCATAGTATTGAAAATAATAATATTAATACATATACTTTTGAGTTCATGGAAGATTTATGAACCCATAATCTCAAAACATCCCTCACAGTTTACAATATATTGTCAAATGAATCATCTATACATTTAATATTATGCGAAAATAACAAACTAATGAATATAATAATTAAAACACCACTCTCATCCCTCAATAAATACCACTAATCTCTACCCTTCTCCACCCAATATATGATCCTTTTATATTATAAATATTAAACCGAATTCTCTTCCCAAGCCTCATCCCCATGTATATGATCATACTGTTCCAACAAAATTCCAATTGTAAGATCCTTAATTGATCCATCATGGTGGTGATTTTCAAGATGTTACTTTCTCAAACCATCTCTTTTAATTTCATTTCATCCTCTCACATCTCTTAATATTCTTCACCCATAAAATCAGAGTAACTCCAATATCATTTATATACTATAATGTAATCTTGATAATGGAATATCATATGTCTTACTCTTTTCCCATCTCCACTTATTAAATTAAATTAAACTATTTTCCAAATTATGGTTGTTTACATTCACTTTGGATACTAATTTTTTTTCTATTGAAACATTCAAATATTGTAATAAAGCTATTATTATGGATAATACATATTATAATTTTTATATATTATCTTATTTAATATTCTATAATTAATTCATAAACCTAAAATTTAATGTAATGAAACTAGTTTGGGATGATAAAAAACATTCCATAATAAACTAAACATCTACCATTTTCATTTAATGAAATGAGTTATCCTCCTACCTAAAAAATGATATGTTTGACCATTTCAAAATATGAAATTTCAATTAAAATATATATTTTACATTAAGAATTATTCCCATTTGAAAACAAATCACATAATTATACACAACTAAACCCACTATGAAACCATGAAAAGAAGCACTCCTAGAATGATGAAAATAGACATTATAACTCCTCAAATAGGTCGTAAATGGACATAATAAAATTATTATAACTAAAATACATGTATAAAAGGTTATTAGTTAAGTAATTAATGAATATAATTTTATTATCTTATACATAAAGTTAAAATGCAGAACACATTTGGAAATAATGTAATGGATCTTTCTGAACCTCCATATTTCATTTATGTTATATTCTCTCTATATCTACCATATTTCGTTACATAATTATTATTATTATATAATTCTTATTTATTTTGTATATATGTCTCATGAAAATATTAAATTTATATTTAATCTTTAATTTATGGGTATATACATATATTAATTGTTTTTCTCTTAATTCTTTTGGGAAATTCAATTAAAGGGATCTTCTCTATTTTCACTATCTCCCGGACTAAAAGATTTTTTTAAAAAAATTAATATGATATCTCAAAAAACTCATTATTTTGAAATCCATTTTAGAAAAATTCTATATTTTTCAAATTGTTAAAATTGTTATTATCTTATCCCTTTTAATTACTATTTGTCTCTTCTCTTAAAATAGTACTGAAGTGGAACATTTCCTAGGTTTGTTAACCCCTTATTTTAGATTTTATCATTTGAGTCGGACATCATTTATCCTGATATAAGATTAAATTTACATTATAAATTTAAAATTCTGATTTAAATCCCTTAATTCAATAATACCATTATGATACAACCCTTGGTTATTCCTTATGACATAATTATCATGCTCATTTCAATCCACGGTTAACTCTTCTTATTATTCCTTAGGTTGGATTTCCTAATATAGAGAACAAATTCAATAATTTGTAATGATTTTTGTTCCCAGATATAGATCTAATGTATTGGATAATTTTTAGACTCAAGAGATGTCATGTATGGGATTAGAGAGTAAGCCTAATCCACTAGGGGACGTATTCACTGTGTGATATAGTAAAGGCAGTCAGTCTTGACTCTTGTTTATTTCATGATACATATTTATTACACATTATAAAATCGAAATGATTTTATTATTCCATGATATATATTTTATTGATTAATATATTTATTCAGGATATATTCTATATATGTTATCATGTTATTCTATTCCAAATCATGTGTTATGTTTCATTCACATGTTTATACCCTTACTCATTTGTTTTGTTTATGTATTTCATATGTTATCCTATATAGATATAGGATATCAATTGGAGTCAGGAGATCATTTCATATATTTATAAGTAGATATTTTATTCTAGTTTAATCTTTTATAAGTATGTACCAATTATTCAAAAGGAAATAGACTTTTCAATCCTTGGTTGGAATTTAATGGATATTTATGCTTAAAAAGAACTAATAGAATATATAGAAGTATAAGATCATTACTTTTCGAATCATGTAGTTGTCTATTTATTTTTGGAAGTTACAACTATAATCCATTATAAGAAACCCTAGGGATAATATTATCTCTGTGAATATAATATGTTAAATATTTGGGAATCATATGTAATGATATACTTTTCTTTTATAAGGTATTCTCCTTGTTTATTGCTTCCTTTTTATATGATCATTAGATAATTATTAGAAAAATCCAATTGTTTTTTCAACATTCTTAGTTAATTGACGGAAATATGATCACCCTTTATAATAACAAATACTATAGTAAATATGATGCTTCCCCTAATAAAATTCCAAATATGATGGGAATGGGAGGTTAGAATGCAATGCTCCGAACCTAGAACTTAGAAGCTTGTGCAATATTAAATTACATTATCATTATTACATGGAAACAAATCCCAAAAGACCGTTCGGTTTAGCATGCATGGAAATACGGATTACATGAATTATACCAATAAATCATTGTGAAACAATAATAATACACGATACACAATTGCTGAAATTAACTACATCAATAAAAACTTATTCAGCGATCTATTCTTTCATACCTGGGGAGAGAAACAATAATAAGGTAGAGCTAATATACTCAGTTTGGGTAAGTACAATATAAGAAATAACGATTCAATCTTTATAGAATAGTAAATAACTAAGTACACTTTCCATAAAATAACTAGATAAGGCATAAATAATGTGGAATGTAAGAAACTAATACACATTCCATAATTCAGTAAAATAAGAATAAACAATGTACATAGATATGTCAAACCAAGATCTCATAAAAAAATAAATGATAATAAATGTGGGTAATTTCTCTCTTATCGAACGTCATTTCCTAGGAACATGAAAACATATTACCATTATGACATTTCACAAGGCGATTTAAAACATAGATGAAAACATATTTAATTTGGGAAAAAATATTTTTCACATGAAAAAAAATCGATACATTAAAAAGATATATATTATTTATGCTCCAATTTTAATTTCTATTCTAAATAACTCCACATATGGAATAATAAAAATTACTAATATTCATATTTAATTAACTAAATTGCATGAGAAATTTGATTCTATAAATAGTTCCCCAATAATCCAATAATTTTATAATTATTCTCCATAAAAAATGGTATACAGTTTAAGAAATACTAATATCGGTTATATGAGATTATAGATATTAAATTAAATTAATATTAAATAATGTTACAATAATGTGTTTCTTTCAAGGGAAGGTAACTATCCCAAAATGAAGTGATATTGATAACATTTGAGTAGAATAATCTTCAAACATTCAAAAGTGTCCCATTCCACACTGAGTCGTTTAAATAATAATCTATAGAAATGTATGTCATCAATATCGATTAGAAATATCATGATTAAAGGGTTATTCATGATATAATATATCAAAAAAATTTGTATTTATGGTAAAAAATGAAGTAAGTAGTGAATATGACATTAATCACACAGATTTAAAAAGTGTGATGAAAATCCATTGCCTTATACTTCTATTTTATTGGGTGGTCCTTAGCCTCATATATAGTGGATTAAAATAAGTTACTAACTATACTAGATCCACACACATGTTTATAATAAAATTTATTAACATCTTAAAACATTTTATTACCCGGTTGGTAACATTTTTTCATTATTTATAATATATCGATTATTAATTTCCTAGTTTTCACAACTACATTTTGACTTGATATTTTGGATTCTTATTAAATATATCACACATTCATAATCACCAGAATGTAAACCATTACTAAATTATCTTATATATTTAGTACGTATGAATTTATAATGGATGATAATATTTAGAGATTACAAATGATGTTCACCGTTCATGGAGACAGTAGGTCGTACGTTCACATGAACACTAATATCATTACATTATTATTTTTAAATAATAAAAACAAATGATAAATATTAATATTATAAATCTAGTATAATATTTATATTATATATGTTACATAGGTTTTTAACACCATCTATTATACATTCTTCGTAGGGCATGGACGAGTCATATCACATTGATGAGGTGGTAGTCCACACTTTCTCAAATGAAATTATCATATTTACAGAACATCGGTAGAATAAAGGTATGTTTAAAAAAATTATATAATCATAAAAAATTGTTATGAAGATATATATATATATATATATTATAAATATAGTTTCCATCATAATGGCCATGATGAGAGGTTTTAGATACCCATATCTTGATGTATATGGGTATTACATTACTTTTGAAAAGTACATAATATATAACAAAAAAATACACCCATGGACCATAATAGATTAAGTCTTTTAAAATTCAGAACAAAATCCTCAAATCATGGTGGAAGATCTTCAAAATATCCCATAAAGATCATCCCCTTTTTTTCTTACCAAAAACCATTCTTTATACCCCAGGGAAAAGAAATAGTAGAAAGCATGATCTCAAATTCTATGTAATGGTAAACATGGAGAAATAAAAAAACACGTATACATTTGAACTTGGAAAGATGAACATAAATGTTAAACATCAAAATTTTGAGTCATGAAATAGATCACGGTAATATGTAATGAATAGATCACAAAGAAACAATAATCATGATAAAATATCATGAGAATAAAACATATAATAGTGAAAAACCATTAATCACATGATATGATTTTTATATTATTTAAGGCATGGAAGCCAAGACTATCACAGTGGATAATGTCCATTACTGAACTGGGTTTACTTGTTGATTCAGCCCTATATTGCTGAACCGAATTTACTTACCATTCTAGTCAGATCTATCTCATGACATATATATCATTACCCAATGAATTTGAGGGAGATATATGTCCCACCAATCTCATAATGAAATAATTCTTTCGCCTTCCACAAAATATGAAAAATCATTCATCACAACCCGAGGAATAAAATGGGTTTCATAAACATCATCCCATCATAACATAATCTATATAAAAAAATGGATATAATTTCATCATAAACAAAATAAAGCAATTTAAATAATAGAGACATTATGCTTGAAACGTAACCATATTAAATAATGTCATTATATATGGAAATTTTTTTTGATAAAGAACATGAAATGAATTATTACGAAAAATATCTATTCTTGTTTGAAATCATTTTCTTTTCTCAAAATGATGTGAAAATTTAAAAGAAAATAATTTTGTTGAAAATAATCATGAAATATTGTAGAAGAAGATTAATGTAAATAAGGTGTTATCAAAGTATAAAAATCTCCTCATGTGGTATAATTTAAAAAAACATTCTCCTCAAACTTTAGTGGGAAAAGTCAAAAAGAACCTCATATGGTAAATCAAAGAAAAATTCCTTCCAAACCATGTGGTAAAAGTCAAATAAAGGGTAAAATGACATTAAAAATACATGTAAGAATATAAATTATTTTTGGAAACTAGTTTTAGAAGACATTTACATGGTTGATAAATCTAACCATAATAAATATTTAGGAATAAACGATCTCGGATAAGAATGAGATTAGAATAATTATCCCTTACCTTTGGTACAATTTCTCTTGTATGTGTCTGAACCTCCTGTATAATGATTTAGATAATGTCAATAACTTATTCAAGAATCATATTAATTAATATGATAACATATATGACTCATTTTTTACTTTATATTAATTTTTCATTAGCCCATTCCATGTTGAAGAAACATTTTGGGTAATAACCTTTTCATTTATCAAACATGTTTGGACATGTTGTTCATGATATTATTACTTTTATCATTATTTATATACATAATTAATGTAAAAAAGGATGTATATATAATATATATATTCTTTAAGTATATATATATAATAGATATATAAATGAAATGAAATACACCATTCATAGAGACAGTAGGCGGTAAGTATGTTTCAACGCTGTTTTCCTTTACTTATTGACTTGAATAGGAGTAATTTGATGAAATATATATAGACATATACATAAATCCAATAGCATTATTATTTCATATATCTCAGTATTATTCAATATATAAACTTTATAATCATTCTAGAATGGATAACATGGAGAATGAATCTCATTGCGTCGTGGAGACGGTAATCCGTACAAACGCACGAGCGATGATATCATTTCCACAACTATTTAATGGAATTTGAGTGGATAATACAATATCTCATAATTAGTATCATGTTATCATAAATAGTTATTATTTAAACCATTATAACCATCCAAGTAATGTGGTGGTGGAAAAAAATATTACACCACAACGTGGAAATGGTATTCCGTACGTATACACGCACAGTGGTTTCATTTTTCATAGGATTGATTGAAGGTGTGATAAGGTTGTTTCATATTTATAATAACATATCATTATATGAGTGATACTGATTTTATTAATTTATAATGATACATCTAAATAAGAAAAAATAGAAGAAGAAATAAATTTGATAGAATTGGTTGAATATATTACCTCTTCCTTGAAGTTCGTCCTTTAAACTTCCTCTTAGGGCACTAGAGTTGGTCATTTGAGAATACCAAAACCACTATAATTTAACTAGAGTGATTGAGAAGAGTAATTTTCAGGGGTTTTAAGAGAATTAAGGCTTATAATTGAGTGAATTGGAGATGGAAGGATATTCCCTTATATAAGAGAGGAGAGGGGAACTTTTGGAAACCTCAAAATTATTAATTTATAATATATCCCATCCCCACATAAAAACCTCCAAAATGATTCAACATTGAAGATGAGAAGGGATATGGTAGTAATATCATAAATAAATAAAATATATACATGTTTGGAATTTATCTTAAACCTTATCATTTTCATTTATCATTATTTAATCTATTGAATTTTATTTGAGGTAATAATAATATAAATTTTAAATGGTTATGAATTATTTCTTATGGCTTGTAAATTGTCCATAATTAGATACTTAATGACATTTTAGACCATATAAATTTCAATTTAAATTTTTTAAATATTTTTTTGATTTTAAAATATTTTAATAATATGTTATTTTTATAAAATATTAATAGTGTTAATTTTGACCCTATTAATTTAATGGAATTTAAATAAAATCCACACAGAACATATATTCGAACAAAAAATATTTAACGGATTCCTAAAATGTACTATTCATCTAAAAAATTTATGGAGGACATTAATTAGTTCATATAATATTTATTTTAATATTTTTAAAACCTTTTTTTTTATTTCTCTTAATAAGATAATTACTACAACATTTTTGTATAATTGTTTAATATACTTATTAGTTACATAAAAACTAAACATAAAATATTATGGTGAAGATAAATATAATAAAATTCATAAGAATTCTTTTAAACTAATTTATCATCTTAAATCCCATCATTTTAATTATTATATTCATTACATTATGAATGTGACGACTTTGACATCATTTAAAAGTGAATAATATAAATATCCTAATCTATTTTATAGGGCTTCAAATGGTCCACAAGTCTACAAAAGGATTCCTATAGTTTATCTATACTTGACCAATACTTTTTGGTCATGTTTTTGGGTCTTTCAATCTATATTATTTTTTTAATAAATACAATATTATTGATTATTCACTAAATAAATAATTTTTGCATCATTATTGTATAAGCTATTAAGGTAATTATACATTTCATAAAAATTACAATTAAATTACCATGATATTGAAAAAGAAAATAGATTTCAAATGATTATTTATAATCTAATTTATATTATGTATAACCTTACATTAAAAATAATTTTATTGTTAAAGTTTGAGTGAGACATAGTGCACTTTACTTTAAATAAAATAAATTAAAGGACTTAATCTCATCCTAGTGGGTTACAAAAGATAAAATTTCAACCCAAGTATATTTTAGGGTGATAAATAAAAATCCAATTATATAAATACATGTTTAAGGGTAATATTTTAATATTATTTTTACCTCTAATCACCTGTTTACCTTTAATTGTGGTAAATAAAATTTACGGTAGTTACTATTCATAATGCCCAAAAATAAAAGTATCATATTAACATAATTTTACCTAATTATTCCAAATATGGAATCTATTTTTCCAAATTCATGACACATAAGTTTCAGAAATTTAATTTAAAATTAATCCTGTTGTTGAAAAAACATGGTTTTGTTTAAAACATTGCAAAAGATTGAAATGATTTTACATATGAATTCCTTGTAAAATTATTTATGATGAAATAAATTTTATTATATGGTAAAAAGATATTATATTTATACTTTAAAACAATAAAATATTATTATTTATCAACATAAATTATCTCTATGAAAAAACTTTCTTTTATTTAAAATTTAGCGTATTTTTACTATTTATCAAAATATGAAAGTTATCATAAAAATATGAAAAAAAATTCCAAAGTAAATTTTTATATCCGGATTCAAAATAATTAGTTTATTTTGAAATATTGAACACATAAAATTGTAAAAAAATCAGATTTTAAATAGGTTCACCAACAAAATGCTGCAAAACTGCATGTTTTTGAAAAATACTTCCTTTATACCAAAACTTGATTTTGTTCCCATACCATGCTCTAGAAAATGTGTAAGATGAATTATGATGTTATAAAATTTAAAATTTTGTTATTAATATTCATAACAGATAGTTCATAATAATATTATAATATATCATTATTTATTAAAACTCGCCATTGCATACCACAGAAGCTGTTGAGGAAGGTCCCTCTTGCGTGTAACACAAGCCAAGTATACTGTTGTGTATACTACAAGATGATATTGGGGTAGCATATAATAGAAGATATCATAGAAATTAAAAATAATATATCTCATAAAATCTTAGGGTGTTACATTCTACCACCCTTAAAATGAATTTCACCCTCAAAATTTGTCGGGGTTATAAATCGTTTACTAACTAAAATTTTCATTCAATGAAACCCACAATGTTAAAAGGAATACTAAAAATTAATTTTAAAAACTAAAGTATGAAACGTAATGTTTACCCAAATTAACTCATCACTAGGTTTCCACATATGAGTACATAGGTGAAAACATGGATATGAAAGAGAAATATGACCATCAATTTATAATGGAGAGTGGTAGAGAACAAGGCACTAAAAAACCCAAAAATAACAAATCCATAAATTAGTGATGATCTAAGGTACCCCAATATCACAATTGGTCATTCCATGACCAATTTACACTTCATATTTTCATGAAATGAAGTTTAATTTTTCGTTCTTCAAGTGTTAGAAGATCATGGGATTGAATGAGGGGTTATTCCATATGTCTCAAACAAATGGTTAAAAAAAGGTATTAAAAATACATAAGTCCATATATGGTCATATTAATCGTATATAGTTTCAAAAAGGTACTTATACTTCATCTATAATACCACTTAATAAAATAAAACAAATTTCTACTAACCGGGGACCTCTTGTAGGACAATGGTAGTCATTAATTCTACCGCACTTTATTTTTGGGTTTGACTCACGCAACCTTGTACGACGTGATAGGTTATCGCCCTTCCTAATGGTTGTCCTTTTTCTAAAAATTTACTCTTTTAACATTATAGAAAAAATGTTTTACCTTAAACAATACTATATGATGTCCAACTTAATCAATTCCAACCATTAGTCATATCGAAAATATTTCTGTCCAATCTCGTAGTATAAAGAAAATGATTACTATAAAGGTCATCTGCTGATCATGTGAATACTACCATTTACCCACCATATATCATAAGATATATCTTTTTGGTCACCTTCCAAACATGTGAATTCCTTAACCATGTATTCAATTGAAACATGAATTGCCATTGTACCTTAATAAAAACATGAAAGATTTCAAATGTTTACTATTTACACATACCAAAAGCCCATAATTACTTTTATACTCAAACCATGATATCACATTGTCATTATATAAATCATGATCTAATTAATACTATCAAAATTTTTGTTATCTTCATATCCCTTCATTATGAGAATATTAGGTGCTTTCCAAAAATATCTAAATAACCTTTCATGGTTACTAGTACCATTAACCATATACTTTCAAAAAAATAAGGGAAAAATAGTATAACAATCCTTTGATGATTTTTTATTCCATTGTACCGTGAAATTACTTATACAACATTAATCTTGATAAACATACAATCATTCCACTACCTTCTTAAACCATTGACCGAGCTTTAACATTTTTTTCTCAACACTTCTTTTATCTCTGATATCATTTGTAGTCTCTCCATCGTCATCAACATAAATAATACTGATACGACCATTCGGATTCTCTTCATGATATTTTCTCATAGTTCATTCATTTCCATAATTCATGTACATTCCACATTTAAAACAATTAACCATTTTTGATATCTTAACAATACCATTATCCTTGTCCATGGTGTTAACTAAAACGTTTCCTTTGCAATTACTAGTTTTGTGTCCTTTTTTCCAAACCCAGATCATCTTCCAGTTCCGTTGAAACATTATCTCTAATTCCTCTTCTCACATGATCTACATGAGTGAAATTGAACATTAGTTCCTCTATGATCATCATGAAACTCCATCATTATCTTATTACATGAGTTAGGAAGCTTACCAAAGTTGAGATTATTTATCATATTATGAGATTTATTATTAGGAATAATAACGATGATTCACCTTCAAAATACTTTTTCATTTGGTTTCTCATGAATAATATGATTCCATTATCAATCATATTCTCCATTAATGTGAATCTTCCTGTTTCCAGTCATTTTCTAAAACCCAAAAAGAATACTGTGAGAGGCCAAAATCATACTAGGAAAACAACATAATCAGGGGGTAATTTCAATATTTAACATATTAGGTATCATTATATGATCATTATAGTAATTCTAGAACTATAACCAATATAGATACATAAGCATAGAAAAATCCATAGACATATCTTAGAAATATCTCTGGGGATCTCACTAATGTTTGTGTTTCCTAGTTTCCAAGGTAAACAAAACCTTTCCTCTAATACCAACTGTAGAGACCTATAGATTTAAGTACATGTGGCTTAAATTAATTTTTATGAATACATAATATATAACAATAATAGACACCCAAGGACTGTAATAGGATGGTGTCTTTTCAAACTCAGAACAAATCCTCTAATCATGGTGAAAGATCTTCCACATCTCCCATAATGTTATTCACCTTTTTTTCTTCTCTAAACCCATTATTTATATCATGGGGAAAAGAAAACATAAAAAGGTTGAGCTTAAATTTTCTATAAGGTAAAGCATGGAGGAATTAAAAAAACATATACATTAGAACTTAGAAACAAGAACATAAAGTTTAAACATCGAAATCTTGTGTCGTGAAATAAATCATGGCAGTTATAAAACAATCAATATTATTTCAACCTAAAACCCATTACCCAAAGAATTGGAAGGAGATATAAGTCCCACACATATAATAATGAAATCAATCTTTTGTGTGCCACAAAATAAACATGACTCATTCATCATAACCCAACGAATAAAATGGGTTTCATAAATATCATCCCTTCATAACATAATCCATATAAAACAATTGATATTATTTAAACCTAAACAAAATCAAACCATGTAAATAATAGAAACATTATTCTTGAAATGTAACTATATTTATTAATGTTATTTTAGATGGAAAATTGTTTTGATAAAACACTTGAAATGAATTCTGGCGGAAAATATCTCTTCTTCATTCAAATAATTTTCTTTTTTTTAAAATGATGTGATATTTAAATAAAAGAATACTCTTGAAAATAATCCTGAAATATTATAGAGTAAGATTCATGGAAATATGGAATTATTAAACTGTAAAAATCTTTTCATTCCATATATGTTAAAAAAATTCTCCTTATACTTTTGCCGGAAAACTGAAAAAGTACCACATATTGAAAATAAAAGAAAGATTCCTTCCATACCATGTGAAAAAAGTCAAAAAATGGTAAAAATGACTTCAAAAATACTTTAATGAATATTAATAATTTTATGAAACCAGTTTTAGAAGACATGGACATGGATGATAAATATTACCCCAGTAAATACTTACGAATAAACAATCTCAGATAAGAACGAAATTGGAATAATTATTACTTACCTTAGGTCCAATTTCATACGTACGTGTTTGATACTCTTGTATAATTATTTAAATAATGTAATTGACTTTTCCAAGAATCATAGTCATTTTTATGATATCATATATGATTCACTTATGAATTTATATTACCCGTTCATTTGTCAATTCAATGTCGAAGCTACGTTTTGGGTAATAATCGATTCATTTATCGTATGTGATTAGACTTGTGGTTCTTGATATTATTACTTATATCATGATTTACATACATCAATAATGTAAAATATATATATATATATATCATGTATATATATTCAATGTAAATATATATTGTAGATAGATAAATGAAATGAAATAAGCCGTTCATGGAGATGGTAGGTCATACGTACGCATGAACGTTGTTTTCATTTCCTAATTAACTTGAATATAAGTAAGTAGATGGAATTTATATATATACACATAAAAACAGTAGAATTATAATTTCATATATATGAGTATTATTAATTATATATTCTTTATAATCTTTCTTGAATTGTTAACATGGCGAATGAATCTCATCGCACCGTGGAGACGGTAATCCATACGTACACACGAGCGATGATATAATTTCCATAATTATTGAATGGAATTGGAGTGGAAAATATAATATCTCATAATTAGTATCATTTTATTAGATATACTTAATATTTTATCCATTATACCCATCCGAGTATGGTTGTGTTGGAAAAAACAGATTACACCACGGTGTGGAGAGGGTATTCCGTACGTACCCAGAAGTGGTGATTTCATTTTTCATAGGAATGATAGAAGGTGAAATAGAGTTGTTTAATATTTATAATAAATATAAAAATATGAGTGATACTAATGTTATTACTTTATAATTAAATAACTAAAGGATATGATGTAGAAGAAAAAATAAATTTGAAAGAATTGGTAGAAGATATCACCTCTTCCTCGAAGTGCATCCATTAAACATCCTCTTAGAGAGCTAGAGTTGTTATTTTGAGAATACAATAACCTATATAATGTAAATAGAGAGGTAGAGAAGAATAATTGGTAGGGTTTTGATGAGCTTGAAGGATCAAAATTGAGGGAAGAGGAGAGGGAAGAAGGTGCCCTGATATAAGAGAGGAGTGGGGCACTTTTGGAAACCTCAAAAATATTAATTTATAATAACAACCAAACCCACCTAAAAACCACAAAAATGATTCAAATTCAAATATAATATGATATAGGGTGGAAATATTATCAACCAATAAAATTTATACATCTTTGGAATTTATTTTAGACCATATCATTTTGATTTATGATTATTTAATTTAGTTGATTTTATTTGTTGTAATAATATTCTAAATTTTAAATGGTTATGATTGCTTACTTATGTTGTGTTAATTGCCTATAATTTTATACATAATGAAATTTTCTACCATGTAAATTTAAATTTGTAATTTTGAAATATTTTTTTGTTTTTTAAATAATTTAATAGTTTGTTTTTTTTAAAATGTCAATAGTGTCTATTTGGACACTATTAATTTATTTGAATTTAAATAAACTACAAACAGAAGATATATTCAAACAAAAATATTTTATAGATTCATAAAATATACTATTAATATATAAAATTAATGGAGAAAATTAATGAGTTCATATAATATTTATTTTAATATTTTTAAAACCATGTGTTTGATATTTCTCTTAATAACTAAATTACTACAACATTTTTGTATAATTATTTGATATACATATATGTTGCATAAAAATTAAAAACAAAATACTATGATGAATATAAATTTAATATATTTAATAATAATAATTTTTATAAAATTTATCATATTAAAATTATAACATTTAAATTGTCATATTTGATAAATTATGAAGGTGACACCTCTGACATCATTTAAAATAGAATAATATAAATGTCCTAATCTATTTTATAAGGCTCCAAATAGACTAAATGAATCAAATTTGTAGCTTATGGTGTAGATATTCTCGACCAACATGTTTTGTTCAAGTTTTTGTGTCTTCTGATCAGTATTATTATTTTAATAAAAACTATATTAT
This sequence comes from Viscum album, assembly GCA_963277665.1. Lineage (NCBI taxonomy): Eukaryota > Viridiplantae > Streptophyta > Magnoliopsida > Santalales > Viscaceae > Viscum > Viscum album. The sequence continues at coordinate 103,312,938 of OY728159.1, forward strand.
TCATTTTTCACTTAATAAATAATTTATGTATCATTAATGTATAATCTATTAAGGTTATAATATATTCATTAAAAATTACAAATAAATTACCCTGATAAATAAAAAAATTTAATATTTCAAATGAGTATTTATAATATAATTTATATACTTTATAAAATTATATTAAAAATAATTTAATTATTAATGTTTCAGTGAGACATATGTCACATTCCTTTAAATAAAATAAATTAAATGTCTTAGTCTCATCTAAGTGGGTTCCAAATGATAACATTTCAACCCATTTATATATTTTCAGACGAAATATAGTCATCCAATTAGATTAATACAAGTGTTAAAGTAATTTTATAATATTATTTTTACCATTGAATACTCGATTTACCTTTAACTGTGGTAAATAAAATTTACCATAGTTACTATTCATAATGCCCAAAAATAAAAGTATCCTATTAAAATAATTTGAACCTACATTTTCCAAATATGGTATTCATTTTTCCAAATTGAAGAGATAGAAGTGGTAGAAATTTAATTTAATATTAATCTCATTGCCAAAAAATGGGTTTTGGTTTAAAACATTGCAAAAGATTGAAATGATTTTACCAATGAATTTATTGTAAAATTAATGATAATGACATAAATTATATTAAATGGTAAATATATATTATATTTTTACTTTAAACTGATTCATTATTATAATTTAACCATATAAATTTTCTTGAAGAAAAAATATATTTTTAATTTAAATTTTGTATATTTTTACTATTCATAAAAATATGAATGTTATCATAAAAATAAGAAAAATTTATCCAATGTAATTTTTTTATCCAAATTCAAAATAATTAGTTTATTTTGAAAAATTGAACTTATAAACTTCCTAAAAATTTGATTTAAAATTGGTGTGCCATCAAAAGGTTGAAAAACTACATTTTTTAAAAAAAATACTTCCATTATATGACAAATTGATTTTGTTATAATTACTTGTTATTGAAAATGTCTAAGATAAATTTTTATTTTATAAAATTAAAAATGAAGTTAAAACTATTCCTAATGGATTCTTCATAATAATTTTATAATATATCATACTTTAGTTAAACTCATTATTGCGTACCATGCAAGCTATCGAGGAAGGTCTCTCTTGCATGCATCGAAAGCTAAGTATATTGTTGCATATACTGCAAGATAATATTGGTGTAGTGTACAACAGAAGATATCAAATAAATTAAAAAGATTATATCTCATAAAATCTTGTGGTGTTAAAGTGGTGACAGGGAAAAATTGAACAATCATCGTTTTGTGTGGTTGTATATCGCTATACACCGAAATAGTATGTTTGTTACCCATTAGATGGAGTTGTTAGTTAGTGTAAGTCATTATATTATCATAAAAATATCTTGTATATTGAGGATACTAATGTGGTTATGTAATCATAGAATAAGAATATTATATGGAGTGGAGAATGGAAATAAAATTAGAAAGCCTGAGAGAAGGTGTTACCTGTTAATTGAGTATCTTATTTTGGTTTATACCAAAAGGATTTTTCATAAATCCTTCATCCAAAAATTATTATTCTATGTAGAGGGAAGTTATGTTGGGAGGATATTTTGGCAGGTCATGCCCTAACATAGGTTGTTTTAGAGGTGTATGTTTTAATACACAAAACATTTAATTGTGCGATTCTCTTAATTATGTTATATTCAAAGCCTATATTTCATAAAGCATTATTTTCCTATAAAACAAAACATTATTATTTAAGATATAGTCATAAATTATCCATTAAACCTAAATTTTTCAACATATATGTTTTGAATTTTGAAAACCTGGCATATAAAGTGTTGACCAGTAAGTCATTTGGAGTGTGATAGAACTAACATGATTATTTAATGAATAGTAATATACCCCGGTGATTAGTAATATGAACCTTATAAATAGTAAATAATTATAATATTTTATTTTCATAAGGTTGTAAGATAATACGATCTTAATTAATTTTTCAATGTTATATAACACTAATTATACCATTAAAATTGTTATTTTTAAAAACAATTATGATTTTATTTAAAAATTAATTTAAAAATACTTAGATTTTTATTTTTAAAAAACTGGAGTTCATTTTTGATTTCTACATATCGAAAAATTTCTAGGGTGAGTTTTTTTGATTTTTCTAAAATACTTGAATTTTTCATGAATAGTAAAAATACGGTTTTGTGTTTTCGGTAGTTTAATGACATCATAATAATATAGTAATTAATATAAAAGGAACGTGAAATTTTGTACATACTCATATGTCAATAGGTGTCCTAAGGGGATAAAATCAAGGGTAAATACCATGGGATAGCACATGGATTTTAAAAAATCCACCTATGAGGTATCCCATTTCATTTAGAAAAAAATCACTCTAATTTACAATAAACTCCAACTAACCTCCTTCATTTTCATTCATTAAAAATTTAATATCCTCAATGATCTGGTAGTATTAGCTAGATAGGGGTCCTCCCACGGTTTCTTCAAACAACAAGGTCCCAACCATCATGTTTAAGGAGTTACTCTACAATATAAGATAATCAACCACCCTTCTCTTTTCATAAATATATAATTTATTAATTTCCCTTTTATTTTCAATTGTAACATGTTGGGATATGTAATTACATATTCCCCATTCTTTCCATATTATTTATGAGTCATGAGAGACCACATTTCCCTTATCAAACTATTTTATGATATTTTATGTGACGTCGTTAGGTTGCCAAATTTTCCTGAGATATTTCCCTATTTCCTTCTATTTTGAGTTCCTTTATTTTCTACTTATTTCCTCATATTCCCTCATCTAAATTCTATGTTAATTCCATTAAATTTCATGAACTAGAATTATATTATTCTAAAGGAATATTTCACCATAATCTGTCATTCCCCCTACTCTTATACTAAAATTTAAAACACCGACAGAGATGAGTTAATTTATCAGATTCAAGGATGACGTGTTCTTAATTTTCATTAACATGGTCAATTTTGGTCATGAAACCATTTTTTTGGTTGAACCTGATCCGAATATATTTATTTCATATCTTTAATGATATTTAATCCATACACACTCATAATTTAAAATAATAATATAAAATAAGTTCATTATGAACAAAACCCCTAAGTTAATCCAATCATTTTTAATTAGCTTTTAACTAATGATTCATCATCTTGGTATATAACCCAAAATAATTATTTGATAATATATATCTATTAAATCTCATTATTAATATATATTAACAATTTGGTATGTTTAACCACATTTCAAATGAACATTCATTCATGAATTCAAGTAAATAGATCATGAAAACCTTGGATGAAATGCTTCTAAGACAATAAAATTTAACCTATTAAACCCATAAAAGAGACATGAATGAAGCTAGTATTGTTTTAATAAATCAATTACATGTATATGATGTTCTGGAATTATTAATTGATGAAACTAAATTTTATTATTCTGGATATTAATAGAACAAAGGACAAACTCGATCATAAGGTAAGGGGTTTCTTATCAAACTTTTAATTCATTATGATTTCCATTGTTCTCCACTTATTGCTTGCATGTGGTGTTTGTCTACATCAATTTGATATATAATATTATGATTTTCATTATTTTCATGGTATTCAATGATTCATTTGATAATTATTAATTCTTGGTAACATAAAATGATTTATTACAATGTGGTAATGGGATTTGTGTCAATTTTCCATTTCATTGTGACTTACTTCATATTGTACACCTAATAATTATAATGAGGTGTTCCTACAGCCCATTTTCAATCATTTTTCATTTGAAATTGTAAATATGTAATATATACATATTTTTTTCATGGATATTATTATTTCATTAATCGGTTTACCATTTCACATACAATATTAATTGGGAAAGATGTTTTAACTATGGAAATATTGATGAATATGTATTCTCTACTCCATACGAATATTGAGAAGGAAGATTGAAATTGTATTAAATCTATGTATAATTAATTATTTAGACTTAATGTGGTGGGCGGGGCCTGCTATATTCCCTCAATGCATCGGTAGGTCTCATGGGACAAAATAGTTGGCAACAAACCCTTCGAGTTTGTTTCCAAAAATCAGACACGATTCTACCCACCAAACTAAACCATTTTAATTGTATTATGGTATCATATTCTAGATACATGAAATTCAAGTTATAATAATTCTCTTTATTCATTATCAGTTATTATTATCCATGTGGTTTTCACTATGACAAAATCTATGGATGTTGTTTAATTATCAGTTTATTAATGGCATGAGGATTTCATTTATTCACCATGCCATATTATCTATGCTAGGTTGTTTTTGATTTAGTTATAATTGATTCATGCTTTGATAATTGTAACCCTTACTGATCATTTCACCTCACCCCTTTCCTATGTTTACCTTTAATAGGTTTTGAAGAGGATATCGTTTATTGAATTTCATGATGATGCAGTTTTTAGTTTTAGTTATGTATTCTAATTTTTACATTTCCGAATGTAATTTGAGTTAAAAATTGGTATCTAGTTTCTTCAATCGTACTAATCAGATGGTTTCTTTGGGTTTTCATTACTTCTAGCCATTCCAACATAACATGTAATTCATCGGTTCTAGTCTAGAGGGGTCAGGACATTATAGTTGGTTTTCGTGGAAGTTTAGTAGAAAACATAGAAACTATAGTAGGAAATTCATAATAGGGAAAAAGCCCTAAGATTGTATTTGAGGATAAATGTTCAATAATATCATGGTATTTTGGTAAGAAATATATTATGTGAATCCATATAGAAAAAAAATCCATTTTTTGGTACACACATGTAGAGATGGCTCTAACACATCAATACCTAGGAGTAAAAGCTCTGAAAGGGATTTTGGGCTTGAACCCGGGTATCCCAGTACATGAAAATGGGCCTTGCTGCACTCTTGGAGTTGAAACTCAAGGGGGATATTCTTAGGATAATTCTCATTTTCTTTAAATTCCATTATGAAGGATTTTAATGTAAATTTTTCCTTAGGGAATCCATGTTTATTATATTATTTATGCCTAGAATTTTATTTTTTGATAAGTAATCTTCTTGTTGACATTATTAACCAAATATAGTGTATGCCATTATTTAGAAATGGTACCTAATTGAAGAAGGGGAAACAATACTCGTGGGATATGTTGGTATCTACCCACTGAGTAAGTCAACAGAGTTATTGTTGGAGTAGATCAGATCATGACCATATAGGGAAAACTTACTTAGGTTGTGAAGAATAAACATTTCACACCTGTGTTGGAACATTTCATGTGAAAGAATCCCCCATCGTTAAGTGGGGCTACTAATCTAGTGGTTGTTTAGTAGTTGATCATGTCCCTTGGAAAGACATTCATGGAATTTAGATACAATTAAAATGAAAAGGTATTGAAGGCAGTATAATGTCTCATGGTCAATGCTGACCAATGGTGGTCCTTGAACCAGAATAACATGGAGAAAGAAGAAATTAAAGATATTTACTGGAGGAATTTTATGGAAATATTATTTGAAATATATTTTCCTTATGAGAAATGAACTGAAAGGAAGAAGAAATTCATTATCTTAATGTAGAGGGAAGAAAATAGTTTTACATAGAATGAATCTACCTTTCCATAACTATATAGGTATGCCGGAGATTATCTAAGAGACTCAGAAGACAAGATATATCATTTCTTTGATGGTCTTAAGAAAAGCCTTCGAAGGGCATTGACATCTAAAACATTTTCATCCTATGATGAAATTGTTTAATGTGACATCAAATTAAAGAAGTAATTTTCTAGAAAAGGTTTCTTCAAGGGAAACCACAATAAATAGATGTACTATGATAACCAAGGAAATGAGGAAGCATCCAAGAAGAACAAGGGAATGACCAAATTCCCATTATGATAGAACTGTGGAAAGAATCATCCCAGTAAATTCTAGAAAGGCATGGGAGTCTACTTTAAGTGTTGAAAAAGGGTCATTGATTAAAATAATGCAAGGTGAATACGAAATTTGAGGATGTTAAATTCTACAACTATAGAGATATGGGACTCTATGGTAATGGTTGTCCAATTCACCAAGTAATCTAGTCAAAAAAAGTCCATGAGAGAAAGGCAAATCATATGCCATTAAAACCATGGAGTTTGAAGTTCCTTATGATGTGGTGGTAGATAATTTAATTTTCTAATAAAACATAGACAACACTTTATTCGATTCTAATTCATCACAATCATTTTTATCTTCCTATTATTCATGAAAATTATACATGAAAAATTTGAATTAATAATGTACTATTGAGTCAAAACTACTAAGGGATGTATCATTACAACATAGGCATGTAAATTAGTGCCCCTCATGTCCCATAAACGTGCATTAGTTTCTAACATTATCATCATACCAATGACTGAAATTGATATAATTCATGGTATGAATTGGCTGTCAATATATGATGCTAAGATTTATTTTAAGAAACTGTAAGTTACAATTTCTTAAAATGGTGCAGAATCTCTTATCCTTATAGAAGAGACCTCGCCATCTAATTCTTATCTATACCCACCCCAATAGTTCTATTGAATGAAATTCTTGGAGAGGAAGAGAACCCAATATATATAGGTGAGGAAATAAATCATAGAATTGATGATGTGCATATAATGGATAAATAAATTTATTTATTTCCATAGTATTTACATGGACATCATCCTCAAGGGGAAATTGAGTTTTCTATTAACATAATTCCTATTGAAAGACCTCTATCATAGACCCCCTATAATATTAACATTGTGGAGTTATTGGAGAAAAATAAACAAATAGAGGAGTAGAGTGACACATGATTTATTCAACCTAGTGTTTCTCCATGGGGAGCCCCAATCCTATTTACAAGAAGAAATATGGATCCATGATGTTATACATTGATTAAAGGGAAATCAATGATATTAAAATACATAATATGTATCATAGACCTCAGATTGCTAATTTATTTGATCAACATCATAGCGATCAATAATTTTTATAGATTGACCTTTGATCCGGATATCATCAGCTGTGTGAGAGGAAGGAAGATATTTGTAAGGTAGAATTTCAAAGTAGGTATGGACCTTACGAGTTTATAATGATGCCTTTTGGACTAACTAATTAACCCTATGTTTTCATGGATATAAGTAATAATATTTTCCTGGAATATTTTGATAAATTTGTTATGGTATTCATTGATTATATCCTATTATACTCAAAAATATATTAAAACCATGAGGATAACGTGCAAATTATTCTGAAAATTATTAGATGAAATGAATTTTATGGGAAGTTTAACAAATTATAATTCTGGCTTCAATTAGTTACTTTTATAGGCCATATTGTCCCTAAAGATGGAATCTAGTTGATCCTTCGAAAATAAAGGCTATACATCACTGGCCCCTACCAATAAACATAAGTGAGGTACACAGTTTTATTGTCTTATCATGTTTCTATCAGCGTTTAGTTCAAATGTTTTCCCAACTGGATAACCCGCTAACGATGCTCACACTTAAAGGAGTTATGTTTTTGTGGACAAAATAATGTAAAGAATGCCTTGAAGAATTGAAAATAAGATTGTTCAATGCTCTAATTTGGAATCTTCCATCTGGATGTGATGGATTTGTAATATATTTTTTTGCATCAATGAATGGGTTAGGTTGCATCCTTAATAAAAATGGTAAAGATATTCATTATTCATCTTGGCTGTTGAAAACTCAAGGGAAAAATTATCCAACCCCTTATCTTGAGTTATTAGTTCAAATTGTTTCTATAAAAATATGAGACATTATCTCTATGGTGAAAAATGTAAGATATACACAGATCACTGGAATTTTAAATACATTTTCACATAATATGAAATCATCATGAGGTAAAGAAGATGACTTTAATTACTCAAAGATTACGATTTTATAATACACTACCACACAAGAAAGGGAAATAAGGTTGAAGATGCATTTTTCCTGAAATATCATGGACTTCAGAATCATATGAGGATTTAGATATATCCTAAATTCATGGATCTACTAAATATGGATATTGGAATTGTTAAAGAAGTGGAAACATCATTAATTTTTTAAATTATTACTAATCCTCCATTATTAGAGATGATAAAAAGATATAAATCTGATGATGAAAATATAAATAATAATATTAATGTTGTTAAGGATGGCAGATTAGAATACATCATGTATGAGGAAGGAGTACTAAAATTTTTGGAGAGACTATGAGTTCCATCGGTACATGAGTCAGAAATGGAACAATTAGACGATTCTCATAGCTCAAATTTGATTATACACTATGGTATCACATAGATGTATAGATATTTGATAGAAATTTTTTTGTTAGGATAATATGATGTGGTTGATTCCTGACTACGTGTCAAGGTGCCTAGTTTGTCAACAAGTGAAGGCTGATAGACAACATCATAGAGGGGTGATGCAACCACTACCTATTACTAGGTTTAGGTGGGATGCCATTACAATGGACATAGTCACTGTACTACCAAAGAACCCTAGAATGAATGATGCAATATGGTTAATTGTTGATCAACTCAAAAAATAAGGACATTTCCTTCCAATAAGAGGGAATTTATCAGCAGAGTTCTTGGAATTAATTATATTAATAGTGTTGTAAGACTTCAAGGTACACCTATATAGATTGTTTTTGATAAAGATCCATAGTTTACATCAATTTTTTTGTAATGTCTCAAGAAAGTTTTGAATACTGAGCTTTTATGTGTACTACTTATCACCCCCAAACTGATGGTCTATCTAAAAGGACCATTCCAACTCTCGTAGACATGATGAGATCATGCTCTCTTTACTTTCAAGTTATGGTGGATCAATTCGTTCCTTTGGTGGAAATTTTCTACAACAATAATTTCCATTCTAGTATTCAAACTGCTCTATATGAATCATTTTATGGGAAGAGATGTATAACTGTAACAAGTTGGGACAATGTTTGTGAGATGAAAACTTATAGGCTCCAAACTTATTGAAGAGGACACTATAAGAGTGAAGATAATCCAAGCCCATAATAAAGAAGTCCATAGTAAGAAAAAGAGTTATGATGACAATAGAAGAAAGGATTTTGAATTCCAAGAGAGAGATCACGTGTTTCTAAAATTATCTCCATGGAAGGGTGTCTTACGTTTCGGTAAAAAAGGGAAACTGAGCACCAGGTACATCACATCATTTGAAAATCTAGAAAGAATCAGAGATGTAGCTTATCATTTAGCAATGCTACCACGTCTCTCTAAATTTAATCATGTGTTCCATGTTTCATTGTTTAATAAATACATGCCAATAAAAATTCATGTACTCACTAATGATGAAATAGAATGGGAACCTAATTTGTCATACTATTATGAACCAACCAGAATTCTTCACACAAGGAAGCTTGTATTGTGAAATCAGACAACTCATCTAGTGAAGGTACTTTGAAGAAACAAGAATATTGTGGAAGTAACATGGGATCCTAAGGATGTTATGATGAATAACCACTGACATCTTTTTTCTGGGATTTATATATAAAATTTTGAAGATGAATTTTTCTAAAGAGGAAATAATGTAACATCCCATACATTTTATTATATGTTTCTCATTAATATATTCTATTCATGGCCTAAATTTCATGTACTATGTTCATTTTAAAAGAAACTTGTTTATTTCCATTATAGTTATAACATAGCCATTAAACATAATTTTTTCCACTTTTATGCTTTGAAATTCTAAAAACTATCATCTAGAGTTGTGGTCATTTCGTATTTTGGAGTCTAGAAGAACTAACATGATATTTTGATGAATTGTGACATAACCTTATGAATTGTAATATGACCCTTATGAATAATAAATAATGATAATATTTTATTTTCTTAAGTTAATAATATAATGATATTTTAAAAGATTTTCAATGTGATATAAAACTAATTATACCTTTTAAATTGATATTTTTTGAATTAATTACGATTTTATTTACTAATTAAATATTAAATATTTAGATTATTATTTTCCAAAAGTGGAGTTAATTTTTGAATTCTAAACATCCAAATATGGTTGGGGGGATATTTGGGATTTCACTAACATACTTGAATTTTTCATGGATAGTAAAAATACATTTTTGAAAACACCGTTCAAGATGTGTTAGTTTATCACATTTAGGGACGACGAGTTCATAATTTTCATTAACATGTCAAATTCTATTCATGAAACCATTTTTTTGGTTTAAACAGATAATAATATATTTATTTCATCAAATTAATGTTCTGGAATCCTTAGACACTAACAATGTAAAATAATAATAAAAAACAAGTTCATTATGAACAAACCGCTAAGTTAAACGAAAACTTTATAACTATGTTTTTACTAATGATTCATCATCTAGTTATATAACCCAAAATAATTATAACATTATTTATATAACTGAAATTTCATTAACAATATATATTAATAATTCTAGACGATTAACCACATTTCAAATGAACTTCCATTTAGGAATACATGTAAATAGATCATGAAAACCAAGGAAGAAATGCTTCCAAATCCATAAAATTAATCCTATTAAATCCTTAAAATGGGCCATGAATGAACCTAATAAGGATATAATAAATCAATAACTTGTATATTATGTTATATAATTATAAATTATTGAATCTAAATTTTATTATTCAGGTCATTAAAACAAACAAAGAACACACTCGAGCATAAGGTACGAGGTTTCTTATCTCACTTTTAGTTCTGTTAGATTTCAATTGTTAATCAATTATTTGTTGAATATAGTCTATGTGAACTTCAATTTGATATATAATATATTGATTCAATTTATGTTAATGGTATTCAAATATTAATTTGATAATTATTAATTCTTGGTCATGCTAAACGATTGATTACAATGTGGTAATGGGATTTGTGTCATTTTTCTATTTCATAGTGACTTACTGTGTATTGTGCACCTAATAATTATTAAAAGGCGCTCTTATTTCCCATTTGAGATCATTTTTTCAATTGAAATTTTCGATATATTATATATCAGAATTCGGGTTTCATGGATATGAGTATTTTTATGCCTTATACAATTTCACATATGAAGTTAATTTGGAAAGATCCTTTCACTTTGAAATATTGATGAATATATATTCTCTACTCTATTCAGTTATTGATAAAGTTTATTGAACCTGTATTAAATGTATGTATAAATAATTCTTTGGACTTGAAGAGGTGGGTGGGGCCATCTATATCCCTCGATGCATCAGTAGGTCTCATGGGAAAAATAATTTGGTGACAAACACTTTGAGTTGGTTCCCAAAATCATACAGGTTTCTACCCATAAAACTAAACTGTTTTAACAGTATTACGATATCATGTTACGGATACATGACACCCAATTAATAATCATAATAATTATTCATTATTAGTTATTAATATCCACGAGGTTTTCACTACTAAAAAATCTATGGATGCAATTTTATTCTTAGTTTATTAATGGCTTGATTTTTTCATTTATTCACAATGCCATATTTACTAGACCTAGTTTTTTATGATTCAGTTATTATTTATTAAGGACTCTACTAATTTTAACCCTTACTGATCATTTGATGTCGCCGCTTTCATTTTTTTACCATCAATTGTTTTTGAAGAGGAGATCATTTATTAGGTTTTCTGTTGATGTTGTTTTTAATTTTTTTATGTATTATAATTTGTTACCTTTCGCAATGTAATTTGAGTTACATATATGTATATAGTATCATAAATACTAATAAAGTGATTGTTTCTTTGGGTTTTCATTCCTTTTAACCATACCAATATTACTAGTAATGCATCACCTATGGTCTAGAGGGGTCCTGGCATTAGATTAGTAATGGGGAGAGGTGGTGGCTATTTATACAGTAGGGGGAGTGGTACTTTTGTAAATACCAAATGGTTATTAATAATTGGTTTTCTATCTTACATAAAGATCATAAAAAAATAAAAAACTAATCGATTAAAAATTATTAATGGTTGAGAAAACCCAAATCCCAAAAAAAATATTTGCATTCTAATAATTTGGTTCCTTAACTTTTATGATTCCCAAATATTATCAATTTGGATTTTAGTAAAGCATATAGTTTTATAAACTAATTAAATAAAAAATTTAGCATAAATTAATGTAATATTTACTATAAAATATATATCCACTGAATTATTAGTTTTATATCTAATTTATAAATTAAATTTCTCATGTTTTTTTGTAAATTAATTTTAACACTAGTCCATGTGACGCACTAAAACGCTTCTTGAAGTCAGACTGTGTTAACAACGTTTTTACTGTATATGGTTCACTATTTTTATTATAAAATATTAATTGGTCCATTAATTGACTATATTTAATATTTATAAAGACATAAAATCACATTTTAGGATATGTTATTTTTATTTATTTAAATTATTTGATAAGAATATTTTTTTAAATAATAATATTGTGTATTTTGACATTATTTATTTAATATTATTTTTAAAAAATCAATATAATATTGTAATTAAAATATATTAGATATTTAAATGTGAAACATGATATTTTCATATTCAAAAATAAATAATGAAAATAATATGATCAATTAACATCAATTTTAAAATTTATAGTATCATTTATTCTAGTTAATTATTAATAAAATAATCAATGTGTTGACATTTCATAAGAATTTTTTGTAACTAGCTTGTCTCTCAAAATTATTGATAAATTATTATGAAAACAATAACCTATTTATGTTACAAATGGGTATGTATATAAGAAAATATGACATTTTTACATATCTCAAAATTTTATAAATGGAATAGGTATAGAAATATCCAATTTTGTCTATTTATTTACATACCTTATTATATAGGGAAATTCAATTTAATAACATCCTAAAAACCATATATATCTATCCAATTGTAGATATGTTCAAATTATTGTTAGGAAATGTCTTGTGGATATTTGTACATGTCATTTTTTCCCTTAATATGTAGTGACCTCCAAACCCAGGGTGCTAAATGAGACATGATATACTTGTCATTACATCATTACAAATAACATGTCTCATTACTACAGAAGATCGTGAGGCTCAGGATTCTGGGAAACCAGCTGCTACCGATTAACTTCATTTGTATCAACCGTTCCTGAAAATTTTTAACAAAATGTAGGGTGAGCAAAAATGCCCAGTAAGGGGTTTTAAAACATTTTAGAAAATCCTTTCTCAAAGAAGTTCTTTCGATGAGAATAAAACACTTTGCTAAAACAAAACATTATCTCTTCTTAAAACAAGAAATCCATCTTTCTTTGAAAACCACTTGCTCAAAGAAGCACGTACTTGGAATGAGATTTAATGTAAACATGATCAGAGTGCACAAGATAAAAATAATAAACAATGCATAATGTTAAAACAAGGTTACTTTAATTCTAAAAGAATTCTATGGCTAAGCAGGGAAAACATGCATATCAAGGTTCGTGAGTAAAGAGCAGTTCATCTAACATTTTACCATATGAAAAACAGTTCTTGTTACATAAAGTATATATTCATGATCTTGGGAGCTTTCAACTAGGGGTTGTCCTGTTAGTTGAACTAACCCCTGGTTAACCTTTATAATTACATGCAGAGGGGATGTATAATCCTGGACTTTGTCAAGACTTTTCATTAAGACCGTATAACATACTTAACAGGTCAAGGCTCATTTCCCACCCTGTTTCCTTAGCACAAGTCAAGGCTAACTACCAAGACCGTTGCACATGTTCGTCTCATGAGACTCCTGCTTTACCCAATGCATTGGAGCGCTGTATAATTCTGGGCGCACCCGTCACATCATTCTTGTTGCGCTATATAATTCAGGGCACACCCGTCACATGTAAGTCCTATAAATCCCTCACATATCTTGACATAGTCGATATTCATAGGGTTTCATGCATTCTTAATTAAACCCCAATTTCACATACGTATTCATAACATGAAAATAGTTTTATCATGAAAAACATGATGACATGCATGCTAAAATTCTGTGCACATAACCCGTTATCTTAACATTTGAAAAACATGGGTTTTCAAGAAAAATTAACATAACACTTAACATTACATAACATCATAATACCCAATTAAATAAGGGTTGTTCATAACTTACACATATGATGATAAATGGATGTCATAGGAATTTAATACAGGCAGTTGAGGTTTTAATGTGCATAATCAAGTCCATCTTGGGAAATCATATATATATATAATTGTGTAAACTCTTCCATTAGCACTTTAAATAAACATGAGTACATACCTATGAATACATGTATGCATTTATAAAAGTTCAAGGAGTCCATACTATCCATTTTATGAAAAATCCTGATTATCCAAAGCAGTGATAAATGAAAAATCTCAGTTTCAGGAATGAATTTGAAATCCAACCAACCCATAAACTTCGTCATGCTTTATTGTAGTAATTGAAAACATGGACACTAAGTTCATATTAATCTATATACACAAACGTGTATGTATATAAAACAACAATATAAATAATTTATTTGAATAATTTTACCTATTTATCTGATTACTCAAAATCTCCATTTTTTATAGGCGAAAAAGAAAATCAGGGGTATAAACATAGAGGAACGGTTGTATACTTACATTTATCATCTATACATATGTGTATATATATGTATATATATATACACATATCTAAACATAAGGTGTGATAAGTAAGAACCCACACCCAAAATTAAAACAGAACCTTCAGACCTTTACCCCAAATTTTATGGTTTCACAAAGAGATTGTCAAGATCAGTTCTAGGAATAGGTAAAACAGGTTTATATGGTCTTGTATGTTTTTATACAACTAGTGTATATAACTAAATAAAACTTATAAAGAGGTAGGAAACAATGAAGAGGTTCTTGCCCCTAGCTCCCAACCGATTCCCTAAGCCAAGAGGGAGGTTTCAAGACCTTGGTTTGTAACAGTTTCACACACACCCGAAAATATGTATATATATATGTATATATATATAAACGTGTATATAAGCCGAAACTTGTCAAAAACTCTCCAAATTAAAACTTGCATCTTACCTTGCTTGGAGAGGAGGAAAATATGAGGCAAGAGGAACAAGAAGGTTAAACGCAGAAGTTATACGCATATGTATAACATGTATGTACATATATACAACTATATATAAAACCCGATGTTTAAACAAAACATAGAAAAAAACATGACCCTTACCAGTTCGGAGAGGAGGAGAGGAAGACAACGAAGCAAGTGGAATCAGGTACATAACCACAAGATGTATACATATATACATAACAAATATATATAAATGTGTGTATATATAAAAATGAAACTGAAACATGAACCACAAAAAAACTTCAAAACTTCACCCTTACCTGTTTGAGGAGGAGGACGAGAGAACGAGGCATCAACCGAAGTCCAGGAACCGAAGAGATCAGGGAATCCGGTCCTTCAGCCTTTGGTGCAACAGGGAGTTAAAAAAATAAAGAAGAAGAAGAGGACCTCGGGGGAGTCTTCGGCCCGTGGCGAGGTCGGTGTCAACCTGTGGAAAAGAGGGAACAGCCGGGCTACACCGGCCTAGATGAAGAAAAATGGGGCCCTACGCCCTACTGGTCTGGCGACGTGAGGAAGGAGGAGAACGCGGCGTCAGTGGAAGAAGAAGCTGCGACGTGAGGTTGAAGAAAATACGGAAGCAGCGGGCGGCTGGGATCAAATCAGGGCTGATCGGACGGCTCAGACACGCGTGGTGTAAAAAAAACATGCGGTCTTCGTTTTTTTTCTTTGAGTTTTAACATATTTTATCTATTTATTTTATTCCAACGTTTTTATCTTATAAAAACTGTTATTTTATTGTTTTATTAAACCTATTATTATTATTAATTTACTATAACATTGTTTTTGTTTTAAAAAGATCAATTATTAATCTGACATTTACTATTTTAATAAAATATTTGGTCAAATAAAAATAAAAAAAATTATAAAATGATTTAATCAAACATCTTATTATATAAACATATGTATATATATATATATATATGTATATTCTGTTTTAAAATACCAATAATTTTTATTGGCCTTATTATTTTAAGTATATTATTTTTAAACCATAATTATTATATTTTGGAAAATTAAGGGTTCATTTAATCAATTAAAGAAAGCATTGATTTATTCAACATAATATATATTTATTTGTTCATTTATTTATTTATTTTTTTCCTTTGCTGAATTACATAATATTTACCTTAATTTATAATTTCAAGAAATCATTTGGATCTACTCCTTTAAGAAGAGAAAAAAGAAATAGTATTTTAAAAAAGTATTTGTGTAACCTTAAAAATGCGATATTTGTTAATAAAATCATATTTTAATAAAGTTTCCAATATAGTTAATAATGGTCAGATTATTAAAGAAATAATGTATATAATTTGTTGCAATATATATATAACTCATAAAAATCCATCCAGTTTGATATAAATAGAAAATAAAAGTTCAATTGTTCAAATTAATATGAACAATAATATTAATTTTCGCCATTTAGAAACATAAAATAGAATTATCATTTTGGGAAAACTAAAGATAAATTAACTAAATTAACATTGATGACACTTTAAAAAAATTTAAAGCAAAAAACACAATTATCATGCCGATCCTTTTGGGGTAAATCATTTTATTTCAAATGGTCAAAATAAAACATAGAGGATAAGAAGACCCAACGGTCAAAATAAAACATAAGATTCTTTGGGAAACCAACGGTCTAATTAATAGCCGTTTGGGATTCAACGGTTATATTAAGGTGCTTATAAAAAAGGGTTTGGTCTTGGGTGTCCCTTACCCCAAGTGACTGAAGGAGAAGCAAAGATGGTTCGTGTGATCCCCTTGGTGCTGAGCACAGTCGCGGTGTCTTCAGCCATCCTCATGTTTCTTATGATGGACGCTCGAAACCCCTACCGCATTCTCGGGCTCTTACTAGTTTTAGGAAGTCTTCCCATTATTGTAATTGGGTTCTTAGTTGGGATTTTTGGTTAGTTTACCTTCTTGTTTGGTCAGAGGATGTTGTAGCCAAAATGTTGCTTATTTAAATAAAAGAAATTTTCATCCATTTGGTGCATATTGTAATTATTATTATTTGTTTGTTGGTTTACATAACAGGTGATATTGGAAAAAAACTTTTCAAAACAAAACATGGTTGTCTCGGGTTGTTACATTACTTCCCCCTACAAAGAATTGTGCCCTCACAATTCTATCATAAAAAGAGAAAAACAGAGACTCCAAGCGTACAACTCTACTGAAACAGTGGATCTGGCTTGGTTAACGAGACACCAAAGTTGGCACACAACTCTTCAGTTTCTCTAGTCCAGATGCACCTCGAACAATGCTCCTTGAACTCCTATTCGTGTGTACTGCACACGGGCTTCCAAAGGGAGGCTCGTGCGATACAAAGCTCAGAAACATCCGAGTAGATGAACTCCCTGATGACTCTTCTGGCCACATCCTACTCGCGGTAGTCGAGAGGGATGATGCGGTTGAGGAGACTGAGATTCAGGACTTGGAACATGTAGGCTGCACTGAGCTGGCCATCCTGGGCGGCCACGAGGAAACACACTCTGGCAGAAAAGTTATGTGCCAGAGTGAAACACTGGAACAGACCCTCAAAGTGCATTCCCCTTCGCCTATAGCAGGGGTGTTGAGTAGCAGCGATGAGGTGAAATACGCGATCATTTTCTTGACATAACCGAAGGATCTCTAGACCGTTTGCTAAATCGGGAAAATGCTGGTAGGACCTTCGCAGGTGGAGAAATGATGGGTAATCCACCATGCATGCCTTGATCAAGATGACTTCTACTATCTCATTGGGTAGGGATGAGAAGTTTTTTTGACTAGCCATCTGAAAACAAACATCGAAGGGAAACTCTTAACAATATAGATATGGTGAAGACATGAAAGGAAACAAGAAACTTCCATTTATGAAAAAGTTTACACGGCAAAGTCTGAGTTTACAAGACGTACGCCACAAAGAGTGGCAAAACTTCCTAACTCTTCAAACCACACACAGGATGAACAGATAGGACTAAAGTCATGGGAACATTTATAAAGCCTTCTGAGTTTAGAATGAGGGGTGTGGAGTTGGGAAACATTGGTGTACACTTCATGCCTAAGAGACATACGGGTGGTCTCATTTTGCAACGCTCCAAAGTCCATTAACTGGCCCCAGAAGCCATAGTGTAGGACATGGCATAGATAAGCCGCTCAGTGATCTCCAGCAGTAGCAGCTTCTTGAAAAGGGTTATCAAGCATTGTGCCAAATTCCTCACCAGTAGTAAACACTCGGAAGAGTCCTTCATGATACCTTCCCCGACGTTCATAGGAGGGAAATTGGGTCATCATTATTAGTAGATAATCCATCCCCAATCCCCCGTGGAGACTAAGCACCCTAGATGAGTTTGACACATCGTAAAAGTGCTTACACGTCATGCGAATTTTGGCATAATTCAGAAATTTCTCACGGCTAGCTAGAGATATAATGTTCTCTAGAGCCTCAGTGGGAAGTGAAAAAAGGTCGGTAGGTACATCAGCCATCTGAAAGTTATAACATTTTTACTTAGTTAGTCTTAGCAATATATTTATATCACCTGGTTTTCCAGAGTTTCCTGATCGCATCCCCTGATACCAAATGTAGCAGCCCCCAAACGCAGGGTGCTAAATGAAACATGATATACTTGTCATTACATCATTACAAATAACATGTCTCATTACTATAGAAGATTGCGAGGCTCAGGATTCTGGGAAACCAGCTACTACCGTTTAACTTCATTTGTATCAACCGTTCCTGAAAAATTTTAACAAAACGTAGGGTGAGAAAAAATGCCCAGTAAGGGGTTTTAAAACATTTTAGAAAATCCTTTCTCAAAGAAGTTATTTGGATGAGAATAAAACACTTTGCTAAAACAAAAAATTATCTTTTCTTAAAACATGAAATCCATCTTTCTTTGAAAACCACTTGCACAAAAAAGCACATACTTGGAATGAGCTTTAATGTAAACATGATCAGAGTGCACAATATAAAAAGAATAAGCAATGTATAATGTTAAAACAAGGTTACTTTAATTATAAAGGAATTCTATGGCTAACCAGGGAAAACATGCATATCAATGTTCCTGAGTAAAGAGCAGTTCATCTAACATTTTACCATATGAAAAACAGTTCTTGTTATATAAAGTACATCTTCATGATCTTGGGAGCTATCAACTAGGGGTTGTCCTATTAGTTGAACTAACCCCTGGTTAACCTTTATCATTACATGCAGAGGGAATGTATAATCCTGGACTTTGTCAAGACTTTTCATCAAGACTGTATAACATACTTAACAGTTCAAGGCTCACTGCCCACCCTGTTTCCTTAGCACAAGTCAAGGCTAACTGCCAAGACCGTCGCACATGTTCGTCTCATGAGACTCTTACTTTACCCAATGCATTGGAGCGCTGTATAATTCTGGGCGCACCCGTCACATCATTCTTGTTGCGCTATATAATTCTGGGTGCACCCGTCACATGTAAGTCCTATAAATCCCTCACATATCTTGACATGGTCGATATTCACAGGGTTTCATGCATTCTTAATTAAACCCCAATTTCACATACGTATTCATAACATGAAAATAGTTTTATCATGAAAAACATGATGACTTGCATGCTAATATTCCGTGCACATAACCAGTTATCTTAACATTTGAAAAACATGGGTTTTCAAGACAAATGAACATAACACTAAACATTACATAACATCATAATACCCAATTAAAGAAGGGTTGTTCATAACTTACACATATGATGATAAATGGATGTCATAGGCATTTAATACAGGAAGTTGAGGTTTTAATGTGCATAATCAAGTCCATCTTGGGAAATCATATATATATAATTTTGTAAACTCTTCCATTAGCACTTTAAATAAACATGAGTACATACCTATGAATACATGTATGCATTTATAAAACTTCAAGGAGTCCATAATATCCATTTTAAGAAAAATCCTGATTATCCAAAGCAGTGATAAATGAAAAATCTCAGTTTCAGGAATGATTTTGAAATCCAACCAACCCATAAAATTCGTCATGCTTTATTGTAAAAATTGTAAACATGGACACTAAGTTCATATTAATCTATATACACATACGTGTATGTATATAAAACAACAATATACATCATTTATTTGCATAATTTTACCTATTTATTTGAATACTCAAAATCTCCATTTTTTATAGGCGAAAAAGAAAATCAGGGGTATAAACATAGAGGAACAGTTGTATACTTACATTTATCATCTTATACATATGTGTATATATATGTATATATATATACACATATATGAACATAAGGTGTGAGAAGTAAGAACCCACACCCAAAATTAAAATAGAACCTTCGGACCTTTACCCCAAATTTTATGGTTTCACAAAGAGATTGTCAAGATCAGTTCTAGGAATAGGTAAAACAGGTTTATATGGTCTTGTATGTTTTTATACAACAAGTGTATATAACTAAATAAAACTTATAAATAGGTAAGAAACAATGAAGAGGTTCTTCCCCCTAGATCCCAACCGATTCTCTAAGCCAAGAGGGAGGTTTCAAGACCTTGGTTTGTAACAGTTTCACACACACCCGAAAATATGTATATATATATATGTATATATATATAAATGTGTATATAAGCTGAAACTTGTCAAAAACTCTCCAAATTAAAACTTGCATCTTACCTTGCTTGGAGAGGAGGAAAAGATGAGGCAAGAGGAACAAGAAGGTTAAACGCAGAAGTTATACACATATGTATAACATGTATGTACATATATACAACTATATATAAAACCCGATGTTTAAACAAAACATAGAAAAAAAACACGACCCTTACCAGTTCGGAGAGGAGGAGAGGAAGACAACGAAGCAAGTGGAATCAGGTACATAACCACAGGATGTATACATATATACATAACATATATATATATATGTGTGTATATATAAAAACGAAACTCAAACATGAACCACAACAAAACTTCAAAACTTCACCCTTACCTGTTCGACGAGGAGGAGGAGAGAACGAGGCAGCAACCGAAGTCCAGGAACCGAAGAGATCAGGGAAGCCGGTCCTTCGGCCTTCGTTGCAACAGGGAGTTAAAAAAACAAAGAAGAAGAAGAGGACCTCAGGGGGTCTTCGGCCCGTGGTGAGGTCGGTGTCAACCTGTGGAAACGAGGGAACAGCCGGGCTACACCGGCCTAGATGAAGAAAAATGGGGCCCTACGCCCTACTGGTCTGGCGACGTGAGGAAGGAGGAGAACGCGGCGTCGGTGGAAGAAGAAGCTGCGACGCGAGGTAGAAGAAAACGCAGAAGCAGCGGGCGGCTGGGATCAAATCAGGGTTGATCGGACGGCTCAGACACGCGCGGTGTAAAAAAGATATGCAGTCTTCATTTTTTTTTCTTTGAGTTTTAACATATTTTATCTATTTATTTTATTCCAACGTTTTTATCTTATAAAACTGTTATTTTATTGTTTTATTAAACCTATTATTATTATTAATTTACTATAACATTGTTTTTTGTTTTAAAAATATCAATTATTAATCTGACTTTTACTATTTTAATAAAATCATTGGTCAAATAAAAATAAAAAAATATTATAAAATGATTTAATGAAACATATTATTATATAAACATATGTGTATATATATATATATTCTGTTTTAAAATACCAA
Source organism: Viscum album (assembly GCA_963277665.1). Taxonomy (NCBI): domain Eukaryota; kingdom Viridiplantae; phylum Streptophyta; class Magnoliopsida; order Santalales; family Viscaceae; genus Viscum; species Viscum album. The sequence goes on from OY728159.1 coordinate 103,334,701, forward strand.
TAATTTTTATTGGCCTTATTATTTTAAGTATATTATTTTTAAACCATAATTATTATATTTTGGAAAATTAAGGGTTCATTTAATCAATTAAAGAAAGCATCGATTTATTCATCATAATATATATTTATTTGTTCATTTATTTATTTATTTTTTTCCTTTTCTGAATTACATAATATTTACCTTAATTTATAATTTCAAGCAATCATTTGGATCTACTCCTTTAAGAAGTGAAAAAAGAAATAGGTTGTTTAAAAAGTATTTGTGTAAACCTAAAAATGCGAGATTTGTTAATAAAATCATATTTTAATAAAGTTTCCAATATATTTAATAAAGGTCAGATTATTAAAGAAATAATGTATATAATTTGTTGCAATATATATATAACTCAAAAAAATTCATCCAGTTTGATATAAATAGAAAATAAAAGTTCAATTGTTCAAATTAATATGTACAATAATATTAATTTTTGCCATTTAGAAACATAAAATAGAATTATGATTTTGGGAAAACTAACGATAAATTAACTAAATTAACATTGATGACACTTTAAAAAAATTTAAAGCAAAAAACACAATTATCATGCCGATCCTTTTGGGGTAAATCATTTTATTTCAAACGGTCAAAATAAAACATAGAGGATAAGAAGACCCAACAGTCAAAATAAAACATAAGATTTTTTGGAAACCAACGGTCAAATTAATAACCGTTTGGGGTTCAACGGTTATATTAAGGTGCTTATAAAAAGGGTTTGGTCTCGGGTGTCCCTTACCCCAAGTGACTGAAGGAGAAGCAAAGATGGTTCGTGTGATCCCCTTGGTGCTGAGCACGGTCGCGGTGGCTTCAACCATCCTCATGTTTCTTATGATGGACGCTCGAAACCCCTACCGCATTCTCGGGCTCTTAGTAGTTTTAAGCAGTCTTCCCATTATTGTAATTGGGTTCTTAGTTGGGATTTTTGGTTAGTTTACCTTCTTGTTTGGTCAGAGGATGTTGTAGCCAAAATGTTGCTTATTTAAATAAAAGAAATTTTCATCCATTTGGTGCATATTGTTATTATTATTAGTTGTTTGTTGGTTTACATAACAGGTGATATTGGAAAACAAACTTGTCAAAACAAAACATGGTTGTCTCGGGTTGTTACATTAATTCCCCCTACAAAGAATTGCGCCCTTGAAATTCTATAATAAAAAGAGAAAAACAGAGACTCCAAGCGTACAACTCTACTGAAATAGAGGATCTGGCTCTGTTAACGAGACACCAAAGTTGGCACACAACTCTTCAGTTTCTCTAGTCCAGATGCACCTCGAACAATGCTCCTTGAACTCCTGTTCGTGTGTACTACACATGGGCTTCCAAAGGGAGGCTCGTGAGATACAAAGCTCGGAAACATCCGAGTAGATGAACTCCCTGATGACTCTTCTGGCCACATACTACTCGAGGTAGTTGAGAGGGATGATGCGGTTGAGGAGACTGAGATTCAGGACTTGGAACATGTAGGCTGCACTGAGCTGGCCATCCTGGGCGCCCACGAGGAAACACGCTCTAGCAGAAAAGTTTTGTCCCAGAGTGAAACACTAGAACAGACCCTCAAAGTACATTCCCCTTCGCCTATAGCAGGGCTGTTGAGCAGCAGCGTTGAGGTGAGAGACGCGATCATTTTCTTGACATAACTGAAGGATCTCTGGACCGTTTGCTAAACCGAGCAAACGCTGGCAGGACCTTCGCAGGTGGAGAAATGATGGGTAATCCACCATGCATGCCTTGATCAAGATGACTTCTACTAGCTCATTGGGTAGGGATGAGAAGTTTGTTTGACCAGCCATATGAAAACAAACATCGAAGGGAAAATCTTAACAACATAGATATGGTGAAGACATGAAAGGAAACAAGAAACTTCCATTTATGATAAAGTTTACCCGACAAAGTCTGAGTTTACAAGACGTACGCCACAAAGAGTGGAAAAACTTCCTAACTCTTCAAACCACACACAGGATGAACAGATAGGACTAAAGTCATGGGAACATTTATAACGCCTTTTGAGTTTAGCGTGAGGGGTGTGGAGTTGGGAAACATCGGTGTACACTTCTTGCCTAAGAGACATACGGGTGGTCTCATTTTGCAACGCTCCAAAGTCCATTAACTGGCCCTAGAAGCCATAGTGCAAGACCTGGCACAGATAAGCCGCTCGGAGATCTCCAGCAGAAGCAGCTTCTTGAAAAGGGTTATCAAGCATTGTGCCAAATTCCTCGCCAGTAGTAAACACTCGAAGAGTCCTTCATGATACCTTCCCCGACATGAATAGGAGGGAAATTGGGTCATCATCATTAGGAGATAATCCATCCCCAATCCCCGGTGGAGACTAAGCACCCTAGATGAGTTTGACACATCATACAAGTGCTTACACGTCATGCAAATTTGGGCATAATTCAGAAAGTTCTCACGGCTAGATAGAGATATAATGTTCTCTAGAGCCTCAGTGGGAAGTGACATAAGGTCGGTAGGTACATCAGCCATCTGAAAGTTATAACATTTTTACTTAGTTAGTCTTAGCAATATATTTATATCACCTGGTTTTCCAAAGTTTCCTGATCCCATCCTCTGATACCAACTGTAGCGACCCCCAAACCCAGGGTGCTAAATGAGACATGATATACTTGTCATTACATCATTACAAATAACATGTCTCATTACTACAGAAGATCACGAGACTCAGGATTCTGGGAAACCAGCTACTACCGATTAACTTCATTTGTATCAACCGTTCCTGAAAATTTTTAACAAAACGTAGGGTGAGAAAAAATACCCAGTAAGGGGTTTTAAAACATTTTAGAAAATCATTTCTCAAAGAAGTTCTTTCGATGAGAATAAAACACTTTGCTAAAACAAAACATTATCTTTTCTTAAAACATGAAATCCATCTTTCTTTGAAAACCACTTTCACAAAGAAGCATGTACTTGGAATGAGCTCTAATGTAAAAATGATCATAGTGCGCAATATAAAAAGAATAAACAATGCATAATGTTAAAACAAGGTTACTTTAATTCTAAAAGAATTCTATTGCTAAGCAGGGAAAACATGCATATCAAGGTTCCTGAGTAAAGAGCATTTCATCTAACATTTTACCATATGAAAAACAGTTCTTGTTACATAAAGTACATCTTCATGATCTTGGGAGCTTTCAACTAGGGGTTGTCCTGTTAGTTGAACTAACCCCTGGTTAACCTTTATCATTACATGCAGAGGGAATGTATAATTTTGGACTTTGTCAGGACTTTTTATCAAGACCGTATAACATACTTAACAGGTCAAGGCTCACTTCCCACCATGTTTCCTCAGCACAAGTCAAGGCTAACTGCCAAGACCGTCGCACATGTTCGTCTCATGAGACTCCTACTTTACCCAATGCATTGGAGGGCTGTATAATTCTGGGCGCACCCGTCACATGTAAGTCCTATACATCCCTCACATATCTTGACATGGTCAATATTCATAGGGTTTCATGCATTCTTAATTAAACCCCATTTTCACATACGTATTCATAACATGAAAACAGTTTTATCATGAAAAACATGATGACATGCATGGTAAAATTCCGTGCACATAACCAGTTATCTTAACATTTGAAAAACATGGGTTTTCAAGAAAAATGAACATAACACTTAACATTAAATAACATCATAATATCCAATTAAAGAAGGGTTGTTCATAACATACACATATGATGATAAATGGATGTCATAGGCATTTAATACAGGCAGTTGAGGTTACAATGTGCATAATCAAGTCCATCTTGGGAAATCATATATATATAATTGTGTAAACTATTCCATTAGCACTTTAAATAAACATGAGTACATACCTATGAATACATGTATGCATTTATAAAAGTTCAAGGAGTCCATACAATCCATTTTAAGAAAAATCCTGATTATCCAAAGCAGTGATAAATGAAAAATCTCAGTTTCAGGAATGATTTTGAAATCCAACCAACACATAAACATCATCATCCATTATTGTAATAATTGAAAACATGGACACTAAGTTCATATTAATCTATATACACATACGTGTATGTATATACAACAACAATATACATCATTTATTTGCATAATTTTACCTATTTATTTTATTTCTCAAAATCTCCATTTTTTATAGGCGAAAAAGAAAATCAGGGGTATAAACATAGAGGAACGGTTGTATACTTACATTTATCATCTTATACATATGTGTATATATATGTATATATATATACACAAATATATAAACATAAGGTGTGAGAAGTAAGAACCCACACCCAAAATTAAAACAGAACCTTCGGACCTTTACCCCAAGTTTTAAGGTTTCACAAAGAGATTGCCAAGATCAGTTCTAGGAATAGGTGAAAAAGGTTTATATGGTCTTGTATGTTTTTATACAACAAGTGTATATAACTAAATAAAACTTATAAAGAGGTAGGAAACAATGAAGAGGTTCTTCCCCCTAGCTCCCAACCGATTCCCTAAGTCGAGAGGGAGGTTTCAAGACCTTGGTTTGTAACAGTTTCACACACACCCGAAAATATGTATATATATATATATATGTATATATATATATAAACGTGTATATAAGCCGAAACTTGTCAAAAACTCACCAAATTAAAACTTGCATCTTACCTTGCTGGGAGAGGAGGAAAAGATGAGTCAAGAGGAACAAGAAGGTTAAACGCAGAAGTTAAACGCATATGTATAACATGTATGTACATATATAAAACTATATATAAAACCCGATGTTTAAACAAAACATAGAAAAAAACACGACCCTTACCAGTTCGGAGATGAGGAGAGGAAGACAACGAAGCAAGTGGAATCAGGTACATAACCACAGGATGTATACATATATACATAACACATATATATGTTTGTATATATAAAAACGAAACTCAAACATGAACCACAACAAAACTTCAAAACTTCACCCTTACCTGTTCGACGTGGAGGACGAGAGAACGAGGCAGCAACCGAAGTCCAGGAACCGAAGAGATCAGGGAAGCCGGTCCTTCGGCCTTCGGTGCAACAGGGAGTTAAAAAAACGAAGAAGAAGAAGAGGACCTCGGGGGAGTCTTCGGCCCGTGGCGAGGTCTGTGTCAACCTGTGTAAAAGAGGGAACAGTCGGGCTACACTGGCCTAGACGAAGAAAAACGGGGCCCTACGCCCTACTGGTCTGGCGATGTGAGGAAGGAGGAGAACGTGGCGTCGGTGGAAGAAGAATCTGCGACTCGAGGTAGAAGAAAATGCGGAAGTAGCGGGCGGCTGGGATCAAATCAGGGCTGATCGGATGGCTCAGACACGCGCGGTGTAAAAAAAACATGCGATCTTCATTTTTTTTTCTTTGAGTTTTAACATATTTTATCTATTTATTTTATTCCAACGTTTTTATCTTATAAAAAATGTTATTTTATTTTTTTATTAAACCTATTATTAATATTAATTTACTATAACATTGTTTTTGTTTTAAAAAGATCAATTATTAATCTGACTTTTACTATTTTAATAAAATCATTGGTCAAATAAAAAAAATTATAAAATGATTTACTTATACATCTTATTATATAAATATATGTATATATATATATTCTGTTTTAAAATACCAATAATTTTTATTGGCCTTATTATTTTAAGTATATTATTTTTAAACCATAATTATTATATTTTGGAAAATTAAGGGTTCATCTAATCAATTAAAGAAAGCATCGATTTATTCATCAAAATATATATTTATTTGTTCATTTATTTATTTATTTTTACCTTTGCTGAATTACATAATATTTACCTTAATTTATAATTTCAAGCAATCATTTGGATCTACTCCTATAAGAAGAGAAAAAAGAAATAGGTTTTTTAAAAAGTATTTGTGTAAACTTAAAAATTCATGATTTGTAAATAAAATCATATTTTAATAAAGTTTACAATATAGTTAATAATGGTTAGATTATTAAAGAAATAATGTATATAATTTGTTGCAATATATATATAACTCATAAAAATTCATCCAGTTTGATATAAATAGAAAATAAAAGTTCAATTGTTCAAATTAATATGTACAATAATATTAATTTTCACTGTTTAGAATCATAAAATAGAATTATCATTTTGGGAAAATTAAGATAAATTAACTGAATTAACATTGATGACACTTTAAAAAATTATAAATAAAAAACACAATTATCATGCCAATCCTTTTGGGGTAAATAATTTTATTTCAAACGATCAAAATAAAACATAGAGGATAAGAAGACCCAACTGTCAAAATAAAACATAAGATTCTTTGGGAAACCAACGGTCGAATTAATAGTCGTTTGGGGTTCAACGGTTATATTAAGGTGCTTATAAAAAAGGGTTTGGTCTCGGGTGTCCCTTACCCCAAGTAACTGAAGGAGAAGCAAAGATGGTTCATGTGATCCCCTTGGTGCTGAGAACGGTCGCGACAGCTTTAGCCATCCTCATGTTTCTTATGATGGACGCTCGAAACCCCTACCGCATTCTCGGGCTCTTAGTATTTTTAAGCAGTCTTCCCATTATTGTAATTGGGTTCTTAGTTGGGATTTTTGGTTAGTTTACCTTCTTGTTTGGTCAGAGGATATTGTAGCCAAAATGTTGCTTATTTAAATAAAAGAAATTTTCATCCATTTGGTGCATATTGTTATTATTATTAGTTGTTTGTTGGTTTACATAACGGGTGATATTGGAAAAAAAACTTGTCAAAACAATACATGGTTGTCTCGGGTTGTTACATAATATTAATGTTTAATCCCTTATCTAGCTTAACCGCACCATAATCAATTTATTTATTCTTAATCAATTCACTAATTATTTTGGTCAAAAAATTATGTATACCTTTTTAGAAAAAAAATCATACTAATAAAATCCATGTATATAATATTTTCAAAATTCTAATCACAAATGTGGGAAAATTATGATTAACTCTAATCATGCATATGAGGTTAAATAATTAGTTTTTTAGTATAAAAACATTCAAAAGTTTTTCATGTTTTTATATTAAATTTGAATGGAATATTGATTCAAATAAACACAATTGTATAAATATATTTATAAATGATCTAATTTGACTCTAAAGTAAGTATAAAATATAAAATATAATTTTTTATTATTTAAACAAAAAGGATACTTTTAAGTAAATTTCATTTATTTTTATTATTCATAAAAAATGATGTTTTTTTAAAAATAACACGATTTCACCCTATGATTATAACACCCCGACCCCAGAATCCTAGAGTATGTGCATTACTACGTAGCAATGGCATGATCACAAAAGATTAAGTCTCGAAAGACATATTATTTTAGTTGCCTTAGAAGTACTAGATACATTCATAAGTTATACATTAAATCGTAAAATAGAAAACTACAACATCATTGTTTCCATAGACAACACTGAGATCCCATAGACTATCCCTATAGGTCAGTCATAATTTACTTCTTCGCTTCCTAGGAAAAATATAACATAGAAAGGGGTGATCTGAGACGCCCAGTATGGATAAAAACATAGGAGAAACTATCATGAATAATTATAAACATTTAAGGAAATGTATAAGAATAAAACAAAAGGCTTTTAAACATGATCTTCAACATAATATGGAAATGATAAAATCAAATAATTCCATTTACGTATTCACATGGATATTCTACTAGTTGAATAATCAAATACAATATCAATAGACACTTTTTTAATGATGAAATGCATAATGCCAAATTTTCATAACCACATAATCAAGGTCATGGGCCAAGACTACAAATAAGATTTCATCAAGGCCTTATGACAATACACTGGTTTGTCTCATGATACTTACTAATGCATTGACGAGCTATAGCGGGCTCCACCCATCACATGCAAAGTCCAATTCATTCCTCATATGAAAAGGAGTAAACATAACATAAACATTCGTATTAAAACTAGCATAAAAAATGTTAATACTTTATCCATAAACAATGAATTGTATAAAAATAACACATCCACATAAAAAATATAAAAAAAATTGAATATGTTATGGATCATTTTATAATAATAAATCAACTTCAAATAAGCATAAAATCCATCAAATTAAGTTGACATAGATTAAATCGAAAACAATTTTTTAGAGAAATGTCTTTTACTGTTTTGAAATCTTTTAAAAGTCATATAATTATAAAAGAAAACTTTTATTTTGAAAATATTATTATAATCTTGTAAGGGAATCTCCTATGTTGTTATAATGGAAGAAAATAGCCGCACACGCCGTATAATTTAAAAAACATTCATACCTTAATTTTGTTAAAAATGTAATAAAGTACCTTGTTTGGAAAATGACGAAAATATTCCATTAAAAACATATACGGTCAAATAATGGTATAAATAACTTTACCCCATTTTCTAGTAAAAATTAAAAATGTTTTGAAATACATTTTTATGAAACATGAATGTGGATGATAAATAGTTCCTAGTAAATACTTATGTAAAAACAACCTCGAATAATAAAGAGATTGTGAAATTGATCATTACATTGTATATTTACTTGGTTGAGGGCAGGATAACCTCCTGTTTAATTGTGAAATAATTGTTATTAAATTATAAAAGAATCATATAGATTAATATAATATCATATACAATCTTTTAATATTGATTTGTTAATAATATTTTAGTATTATCGTCATTTCGGGTGTTAACTGATTCATTTTTTTATATACTTTCATACATAAGTAATTATTTATATGAATAGGATATATCTAATTAATATTCAGAATGATAATAACTATTTAAACATTATTTTTAATCATTTAATGAAAATTATTCTTGAATGGATACGATGGGAAATGAATCTCATCGCGTTTGTGGAGATGGTAATCCGTACGTACACACTTGCGACAATATCATTATTTTGATATTAAAATAATATATAATTTAATGGTATATCTAATATAAATAATAATTATCATGTTATATTTATTATTTACATCAATTACACAACATTATTATACCCATCGATATAAAAATGTATTGAATAACAATTACACCACGACGTGTAGACGGTAAGCCGTATGTACGCACGTATGGTGACATGTCATTCAAAAGTATGATAGAATAATGAATATTTTTGTAAAATATTTATAATACCATCAAAATCTATAGAAGATACTAGATTTATTATTTTATAATGGAGACAACAAAGAAATAGGTAGTGGAAGAAGAAAGGAACTTGAAAGAGGTGATGAAATATTTACCTCTTCTTCGGGTTCTTCCTTTCGATTTGATGAAAAGGGCTACATAGGCTGGCTATATGACTAAATTAAGGCCTATAAGAATAAGTTTTTACAGTTTAGAGGGATTTTGGGAAGGTTTTGGCCTAGAAAAAAGGCTTTGACGGTCTGAATTAGAGAAAAGTGTGAGTATGCTTTTATAAGAGGGGTGAGGGGCACCGTAGGAAGGGCAAGAAATATTATTTCATAATAAAATACTTTTCGGTTTTTAATGGCTAATAAATAAATTATTTAATGTATAAGGTGGGGATGGGTTTAAAAACACTCAAAAAATTGGTTTTATACAGGTTGGGGACACTATATTAACCTTTTTATTTAGATTTGACTCTTAGTTAAATAGTTTGACATTTACCACGTCTCTTTGTATTTTTATATTATATAGTCAATAAACATACAATATTATTCCAAGAGAAACCAAAGTGGTTCATACACCTATTATTTTAAAATTGTTTTGGCCAAACCATAAATTTTTAGGAAAATAATATCCATTAATAATATAATATTTGTTTTAAAAACTATTTTATGTCAATTCTGACACTATTGGGTATTTTGTTTTTTCTAAAATCATAATAGCATTATTACTTAGAAATAAATTCATATAACCAACCCAAACATGATATATTAACCTATAAAATTAGAGGAATCCCTAAAATGTCTAAAATTATAGTTATTTGGATATTTATAATATCAATTATTTTATTATTTCATTAATTAGGTAATTACTGCATCATCATTGCGTTATAAATAAATTTAATTTTTTTATGTCTGAAAATTATAAATATAATAACATTATTTAGAAAATATTTTTTTCTTTCTAATGAATATTTATATTCGAATTTATATTATGTGTAACCCTGTATTAAAAATGGTTTAGTTATTAAACAATGAATTTAACACTTTTAACTCTTACTTTAATTAAATATTAAAAAATGATCAAATCTAATCCATGTGGACCTAAAGGGTCATATTTTATTCGTAAGGTTAATTTTGGTCGAATTACACTTATCCAAAAGAATTAGGACATGTGTTATGGTAATAATATCATTTTTACCTTTAATTACTCTATTTACTTTTAACCGTGGTAAATAAAAGTCAAAAGTTATTATTCATCAAAAATTATTTTCATCTCATTGAACCAAATTTTACTTATTGATATCAACCGTGTCTCTCATAATTTTGAAATTCAACTCACATAACTGGTAAAATTATGTTTTATATAAATTTTCAAATTCTCCAAGGATGTGGGTAAAAGACGGTAAAAAGTTCAATAAAATTTTTATATATCTAAAATTATTATAAAATAACTCCAATTAATTGCATTGAATTTATATAGGTATTATGTATCTATTTTTACGTAAAATAAATTTAAATAAAATAAATAATTATTTAAATAAAAAGGCGGTTTAAAAAATAACTCGGTGTTTTTCACTATTCATTAAAATTTGAACATTTTCAGAAAAATACAAAAAATTCACCCTAAGATAATTTCGATATTCTGAATCCAAAAGTAAAGTCCATTTGTAATGATAAAAATAATAAAATTTCAAAAAGATTGTATTACTATTCATAATGGCTAGTTCGATTGGTCCCGATGTGTTTGAATCTCACTATGGCGTACAATGCATGCTATTTCATTATTCAAAGGTAATCATTTGGTGGGAGCATGGGGTGTTACATTTTCCCCTCTTTTAAATAATTTCGTCCTAAAAACTTCTAGAATATTACTGCATAAAAAGATTTTGGTGGTTCTTCATTACTTGTTCCTCGAGTTCCCATTTTGCCTCTTCCATCATCTGGTTTCTCCCAAGATCTTTTACTAGATGAGTCGTCGGGTTTCTCAACACAAGTTCTTTTGTATAAAGAACCTTGACAGGCTCTTCACAATAAGAAAGATCATGTTCCATTTCTAATTCCTCATGGGTTTGTACATGGGTTGGGTCACGCATGTATTTTCTCAAAAGTAATATGTGGAAAACATCGTGAACTTTGGAGAGACATGGCGACATTGTCAAATGGTAAGCTACAACTTCAATTTGTTCTAGAGTTTCGAAAGATCCGTTGTAGCTGGGACTTTTTTTCCTTCTTACCGAAATGTATAACACCCTTCCATGGAGATACCTTCATGAAAACATGATCTCTTTCCGGAAATTCCAAATCCTTCCTTCGGTTATCGGCATAACTATTCTGTCTAATTTGAGCTGCTTTGATGTGGGTTTGAATTACCTTTACCTTTTCCATAGATTCCTCAACATGTTCTGGGCCTACGAGTTTTATTTAACAAAAATCATCCCAACAGGTTGGTGTGCGACATCTCTTTTCATATAATGCTTTATATGGTGCTATCTGAATACTTGAATGGATGCTATTGTTATAGAAAAATTATTCTAGAGGTAAATATTGATCCCACATACCTTGAATGGAAAGTGTGTATGAACTCAACATGTCTTGTAAGGTTTGAATAGTATGTTCTGATTGTCTATCAGTTAGGGGGTGGTAGGAAATGCACAAAGATTAGTATCCAAGGCTTTCTGATGACATTTCTTGAATCTTGATATAAAATGTGGATAACAATCAGAAACACTTGATAGCAGTACTCCATGAAGTCTCAAAACAAAATTAATATATATTCTTACAAGACGTTCAAGTTATAAATCTTCTCTTATATCAATAAAATGTGCTGACTTGGTAAGATGATAAAAAATGACCCATATTACATCGTTCCTTCTAGGAGTCTTTTGTAGTACAATGAAAAATTCCATAGTGATATCATCCAATTTCCACTCAGGTATGAGAAGAGGTTTCATGAATCCTCCAGGTTGTTTACTTCCAGCTTTCACTGGTTGAAAACCATACATCTTGACACAAAATAAGAAATCTCTTTCTTCATGTTGTCCCGGCAAAAATTACCCATCAAATCTCTAAACATGTTGGTCTGCCCAGGGGGTGTAGAGAAATTGGAGCTATGAAAATCATTAAAATATTCTCATTTTAGATATGGTATATCATGAAAATAACGTCTCTTCCCATATTTCAAAATTCCATCTTCATACACAAAGTCACTCAATCTCCCATCATTCACAGCTTTTATCTTCTTTTGAAACTATTCATCATCGATCTGAGAACTTTTTATCCTTTCTAGTAAATATGATTTGGAAACCATTTGAAAAAGTATTGATATTTCAACTTCCATGGTGATTCCCATATCCATCACTACTAGATCCATGAATATAGGATCCCTTTCAACTCTCATCTTGTTCAAAACTCCATGATCTTTTCTGCATAACGAATCTACCACCTTATTTGTCTTCCCTATGTGGTAGTGTAATGTCTAATCATAATCATTGTGTAGTTAATTCCATCTAATTTTTCTCATGTTGATTTCTTTTTGTGAGAAAATATACTTCAAACCCTTGTGATCAGTATAAATCTAAAATTTTCCACCATAGAGATAGTGTGTCTGAATTATCAATGTAATGATTACAGCTGCTAACTCAAGATCATGAGTAGGATATTTTTTCTCACGAATATTTAGTAGTGGTGATGCATATGCAATAACTCTATCATTCTACATAAGGACAGAACCAAGTCCTTTCTTCGATGCATCACTATAAATAACAAACCCATCATTCCCAGATGGTAGAGTCAATATAGGAGCATTGTCTAATCATCTCTTTCATCCTTCAAAAGATTCATTACACTATTGTGTCCAACCATATTTTATCCCTTTTCGTGTGATATTTCATAACTGGTTACCCAATAGTGAAAAATTCTGGAGGAAATGCCTATAATAACCTTATAAACCTATAAAATTGTGTAACTTAGTTATACTCGTCGGTGATAGCCATTCTTGGATATCTCTTGTCTAAGAAGGATCAACAGAGATTCTATCCTTAGAGATGATATGTCCAAGAAAAGAAATCTATTGAAGCCAGAATTTACACATGCTAAACAAAAAATCAATCATTCCCGATGGTAGAGTCAATATAGGAGCATTGACTAATCTTCTATTTAATTCTTCAAAACATTCTTCACAGTCTTTTTTCCAAAAAAATTAACCCCTTTTCATGTGAACTTTAATAATGGGATATCTAATTGGACAAAATTCTGGATGAAATGTCGATAATAACTTGATGAACCAAATACTAATGTGTACGTCAGTTATACTCATCGGTGCTCGCCATTCTTGGATTGCTCTTGACTTAGAAGGATAAATAGAGATTCCATCCTTAGAGATGATATGTCCAAAAAATAAATCTCTTGGAGCTATAATTCAAACATGCTAATCTTCCCATATAATTATTTCTTCTATGAGTCTTCAGGATAATGAACAAGGGATTTTAAAGATATTCGTAGCTTTTGGAATATACCAAGATATCATAAAAAAATCCCACTACAAAGTCATCAATATATTCTTTGAAAACACTATTCATTAGATCCATGAAGATAGAGGGTTCAATAGTCCATCCAAAAGGCATTACTGTAAACTCGTAATTCTCGTACATGGTTCGAAATTTTGTTTTCAGAATGTCTTCCTTCTTCACATACAACTAATGATATCCAAATCGAAGGTCAATATTTGAAAATTATTGAACTCCATGAAGTTGGTCAAATAAATCATCAGTGTCAGGAAGGGGATAATTTTTTTATTGATTTATCATTGATCTCTCTGTAGTCAATGCACAACCTCATAAATCCATCATTCTTCTTAACAAAAAGGACAGAGACTCCCCATGGAGAAACACTAGGGTGAATAAATCCCTTGTTACTCAATTCCTCTAGTTGTTTTTTAGTTCCACTAATTCCACAATGACCATTCTATATGTGGTCTTTGATATGGCCCTTGTTCCAGGAATAATGTCAATGGAAAACTCAATTTCTTGTTCTAGAGGATGTCCAAGAAAATATTCTTAAAGCACATAAACATATTCATTTAAAATAGGTAAATCCTATATTTGAATATTTTTTTCCTCACCCACAGTTATTTCATTCACTTCCTCCCCAATAATTTAATTTAGTTGATCTACTGGGGTGGATCTAGATAATAATCAAGTGGTGATGACACTGCTCTAAATATAAGGTTTTCTTTATCATTTTCCTCAAAAATAGTAACCTTCTTATTCTTTCAATAAATTTTTTCATCATGGTCTGAAAGACAATACATACCAATAATTATATCAAAATAAAACATGGGTATGATGATGAGATCAGTGGATACGGAACATTTATATTCCCTAATGGGGACTGATTCACAATACATTGTTGAAATGATACTTCACTTAGGAGTTTTGAATGAAAACTCCCTTGTTAAATCAAATTGGAAATATCTAATTTTCTTAGCAAACTGGGAAGATTTGAAATAATTCAATGATCCAGAATAAAAAAAACATTTGCTAAATTTTAGAAAACCATTAAATTACTTGCCACTACGTCTTTTGGAGATTCAACCATAGAAGTAGTGATAAAATATGCTTGTCCTTGATCCCTTGGCCATTTCTAAGGTATGTTCTCTTGACGCTTAGGAAATTCATTCACATAATGCACCCTTTCTCTACAATTGTAGAATTTAACATCGACAACCTCTTTCTTCCCCTTGCAATCACAAGCTTGGTGGCCTTTCTCACAACACTTGTAGCAGACTCCCATTCACTTCAAGAAAGTATCGGGGTGTTTCTTCCAACATTTAATGCAGGATGGATATTCAACTTTTCCCTTCTTCCCCTTATTTCCATTTCTAGAGTGTTCGACAAATCCCTTCTTCCCTTGATTTTATTTAAAGTCATAAGACATAGAGAATTATTTTTCTGTCTTGAATGCACATGAGATAATATCGTCGTACGATGAGAAGGATTGTGATACTAATGCTCTATGGAGAAATGTTTTTAACCCATCAAAGAAATGATGAATCTTATATCCTGCGTTACGTATATAATCTACAACAATCCTATCAAACCTTGTAATGTTAGCTTCGTACTTGGTGACATTCTCAACATTTTTTTCCGGAGACTCAGAAATTGCCTTTCCATATCCACTCGATGGTCATGAGGAAAATATTTTTCTATAAAATTTCATTATACTCCTTCCATTCCATATTTGATACTTCATCATATCCTATGGTGTTTTGAATCTATGACCACCATTGATCAGCATCTCAAGTGGGGTGCTAAACTACCATGAAAACTTTTTCCCTTTTTCTATACCCTATGGCAAGGAATATTATCTCTAAATAATTTATCCATTGCTCAGATACTAGTGGATTTTTAGACTGATTGAATGTTGGTGGTTTTTCCACATGAAGTGATCTAACATTGATCATAGATGTTGTGGATCAGGGTACTTCATACGGGTAAGGTTATTATTTATAACCTGAGTTATTTGTCCCAGAATTGTGAAAAGCTGATCAACACCAGTTGTATCACCAACTCTATTATAATTATATTGAGAAGGAGGGAAATCCATACCTGGAGTGTCTGCATTGATATGGTTTCCATTCCATCCACTAGGCTCCATTTCTTTACAATAACATAAACTAGATTACTTTATGAATCGAAATACATAATTCCAAACTCGTAAAACACTTAACATAAACTGAATAGTTTATTTATATAATCCATAATCACTATAAAAATTTCTTTGAGGAAGTATATACTCATAAAACATGATACTGGTTTGAAAAAAAATGAGAATTATCTGAAGCATATCCCCTAGGAGTGTCATAACCAAGAGTGCATCAATTCCCGTTGTTGTGCACCAGTTACCATTCGAGTCTAGCTCAAAATGGTGTTTACATGTTTTACCCCTAGGTACAACTGTGCCAGAGCCGCCTCTACCTTCTCGTATCCAGACAGGGCTCTATTACTTGGAAAACTCAAAAAATCTCTACACTACAAAAATTTTATGATGTTATTATGCACTAATCCTCAAAGGTTATCTTGGGGCTTTGTTCTCTAATCAGCGTTTATCTAAATCTAGTTTCCAAGGTTTTTACTAAACTTAATTCGATACCAACTACAACGTCCTGACCCCAAAAACCGAGAGTCGGTGAAATATTACTCATCCATGGAATGATTTCAAATGATCAAGTCTCAAAAGACTGATAAGTTTAGTATCCTTATAAGTACTAGATACGTTCATAAGGTTTACATTATATCGTAAAATGGAAAACTACAACAACATTGTTTCCATATACAACACTGTGATCCCATAGACTATCACTACAGGTCATTCATAATAAACTTCTTCGCATCTTAGGAAAAATATAATATAGAAATGGGTGAGCTTAGATTCCCAGTAAGGATAACAATATAGATGAAACTTTCAAGAATAATTATAAACATTTAAGGAAATGTATAAGAATAAAACAAAAGCCTTTCAAACATGAACTTCAACATAATATGAAAAATATAAAATCAAATAATTCAATTTAAGTATTCACATAGATATTCTACTAGTCGAATAATCACATTCAATATTAGTAGCCACTTTCATAATGACTGAATGCATAATGCCAGACTTTCACAACCACGTAGTTAAGGCCTTGTGCCAAGACTACAAATAAGATTTTGTCAAGGACATGTGCCAAGATAATAGTTTTCCTCATGAGACCTATCGATTCATTAAGGAGCTATATAGGGATCCATTCATCACTTACTATGTCTAATGTATTCCTTATATGAACAGGTTTAAACATAACATAAATATTCATATTAAAACAAGCATACGAAATTTTAATAATTTATCCATAAACCATGAATGGTATGAAAATAACACAACCTTAGTGAAACATATCACAAAACATTCAATACAATATTGATGTATTGTATCATAATAAGTCAACTTCAAATAACCTTAAAATCCATGAAATGATGTTGACATAGATGAAATAAAAACCTTTTTTTTAGAGAAATATCTCTTACTATTTTTAAAAAATTTAAAAGTAATATAATTATAAAAGAAATCATTTATTTCAAAAAATATTCTTATAATCGTTTATGGGAAGCTTCGATGTTGTTAAAAAACATTCTTTTAATATTTCTTCTAAAAATGACAGAAAGATTCCCATAAAGGTCAAAAATACCTTGTTTTAAAAATGACGAAAAGATTCCATTAAAAAAATATAAGGTCAAATAAGGGTATAAATGACATTAATCCATTTTCTAGTAAGTAGTAAATAAAATTTGAAATAAATTTTTAAGAAACATGGATGTGGATGATAAAGAGGTCCTAGGAGATACATAAAAAATCACCTCAGAAAATAATGTGAATGTGAAACTATACCTTTCCTTGTACATTTTCTTTATTGAGGGTAGGTCAAGCTCCGTTATAATGGTGAAATAATTTTTATTAAATAATACAAGAAACATATACATTAATATGATATCATATATTAAATTTTAATATTGCTTTGATAATAATATCTAACTATTATAGTCGTTTCAGTAATTAACTGATTTGTTTTCCTTTATATGATTTCTTAGATAAGTAATGTTTGTTATGGATCGGATTTATCTTATTCAAATTCAGAATGATATTAAGTCTTTAAATATTATTTTTAATCATCTAATTAAAATTATTCTTTAATGGATACGATGGACAATTATTCTCATCTCATTTGTAGATACGATAATCCGAACGTAAGCAAGAGTGACAATAACATTATATTGATATTAAAATAATATATAATTTGATTGTATATCATATATACATGAATCATTGTCATTATATATTTATTATTTACATCAATTACACATCTTTATTATAACCATCCAAATAATAATGTATTGAATAACAATTACACCATGACGTGGAAATAGTAAGTTGTACGTACACTTGTATGGTGACATCTCATTCAATGGATGGATAGAATAATGAATATGGTTGTACCATATTAATAATAGAGTCAAATTATATATACTTGATTTATTATTTTAGAATGTAAACTACAAAGAAAGAGGTTGTGGAAGAAGAAAGGAACTTGAAAGAGGAGATTAAATATTTACCTCTTCTTCGGGTTCTTCCATTTGATTTGATCAAAAGGGATCCTTAGGTTTGATTTCTGAAAAAATGAAGTCCTCTTGGATGAATAGATTATAGTTGATAGGTTATTAGGCTAGGGTTTGGCTGATCCAAAAGGCATTGAAGGTGTGAATTAGAGATACAGGGGAGTACCCTTTAATAAAAGGGTGAGGGGAACCTTAGGAAAATCTAGAAATATTATTTCATAATAAAATAATTTTCAGATTTTAATGTCTAAAAAATGAATTATTTAGAGGATAAGGTAGGTATGGGTCTAAAGCACTCAAAAAATTGGTTTTAGATAGGTTTGGATCACTATATTAACCTTATCATTTAGATTTATCTCTTAGTTAAATAGTTTGACATTTACAATGTCTCTTTGTATTTTTATATTATATCATTAATAAAATTACTATATACGTCCAAGAGAACCCCAAGTGGTTCATTAATGATAATATTATATATATAATACATTTTTCCGAACCATAGATTTTTAGGAATAAAATAACAATTAATAATATATTATTTGTTTGAAAAACTATTTTATGTCAATTTTGACTCTATTTAGTATTTTGTTTTTTCTAAATAAATAAAAACAATACTACTTCAAAAAATATTCCTCTAATCAACCATAACATGTCATATTAAGCTATAAAATTAGTGTAATTCATAAAATGTCTCAAATTATATTTATTTTTATTTTTATAATATAAATTATTTTAATATTTCATAAATTAGGTAATTACTGCATCATCATTGTGTCATAAATAAATTTAATTTTGTAATATCTAGAAATTATAAATAAAATACAATTATTTAGGAAATTTTTTGTCTTTCTAATCAATATTTATAATAGAATTTATCTTATGTTTAACCTTATATTAAAAACAATTTATTAATTAATCATAAAATTGGACACTTTTAACTCTTCCATGAATTAAATAATAATAAATGTCCTAATCTAGTGGTAGTGGACCTAAAGGATCATGTTTAATTCAAAAGGTTGTTTTTGGTCGAATTAAATTTATCCAATAGAATTAGGAAATGTGTTAGGATAATAATAATAATATCATTTTTACCTTTAATTTTCCTATTTATTTTTAACCGTGGAAAATAAATGTCAAAAGATACAGTTCAGCAAAAAATATTTTCATCTCATTGATCCACATTTTACTTACTGATATCAACAGTGTCTCTCATATTTTTAAAATTCAACTTACAGAAGCGGTAAAATCATGTATTATGTAAATTTGAAAACGCTTTTAAGATGTGGGTAAAAGACGGTAAATAGTTCAACAAAATTTATATATATATAAAATTATTATAAACTAACTCTAATGAATTACATTGAACTTATATAGGTATTTTGTATCAATTGTTTACCTAAAATAAATTTAAATAAAATAAATTATTATTTAACTAAAAAGTCGGTTTTAAACAATAACTCAGTGTTTTTCACAATTCATCAAAAAATGAATGTTTTCTGAAAAATACAAAAAATTCACCCTAATATAATTTCATAATTCCGTATCAAAAAATGAAGTCCATATTGAAAGATAAAATTTATAAAATTTCAAATATTTGGTATTACTATTCATAAAATTTAGTTGCATTCATCGTGATGTGTTAGAATCTCAAAGTTGCGTACAACGCAAGTTATTGCATTATTCAAAGGGAAACATACCGTGGAAGATTTGAGTGTTACAAAAATAATTTCAAATTATAAATGAAAAAAATTATTTTTATTTTTTAAAATAAATCATAATATTTTAAAATTTTATATTTAAAATATGTTCTCCTTTAAAAAGTTTTAATACACGGTCTAGTGTGTAACACATGATAATTCTGCGTCATATGTAGCATAATTTAAACATTTAATTTAAATAAGTCCAAAAAATATATATTTAATCTCAAAGGAAATTATTTTAATGTATTGGGGTGTAACATTCTCCCCACCTTATTTAAATTATATCCTCGCAATTCATACTTTCCATTATTAAAATTAGGATAGAAAATAAAATATTTTTGAAAGATCCACATTATAGAAATGGCCAATAAAAAATGTTATTAATAAGAGATAATGGAAAGTACAAAGGTCACATTAATATGTTCCCTAGTAGGAGAACATTTCTATCAAATGGAAACATTGACATTGATGAAAAATCATAACATCATGTTCTGATGGAGATTGCACGAGAAAATGTTCACATAGAAGTGGTGGACCACTAAACCATAAATCATATGTGTATATAAAGGTAATTGATATTGTTATAAATGATGACAATTGGATTTTTTTAAAAACATTTTTTCAATACTAATGGGATTCTTTCACCTTATAAGAATATAAGTAAATATATATATTTATAAACATATTCTTTTCATTTGATTACAACATGAACTATTTCTACATTGCCTCTTAGATGATGATACTAGAAATAGTGATATAATACATTACCCTCAAAAATATCATACAATGATAATAATAAAAAAATTTATAAACTTTTATCTTTTCCAAGTGATTGTGATCCATTCACTTCTAAATGAATTTCAATGATCTTCTAAAGGGAACATATCATCATCCGATAATCAACATGAAGAAACTTTTAATTTTCAAATTCCAGGAAAGTGAATAAGTTCATCATGTATCCTTTTGAAATAATTTAATAACTCAAATTACTGTAAAACCATATTGGAAATGTTCATTCTTCTTTATTACTTAAGTAACAGATGTGTTATTGGATATATTCCATAAATCCAAGAATTGTTTAAACTCTAATAATGATTTCATAGACCAAATGTCAACAAGTCATTAATATTTTACAAGTTAATCAGAATTCATTTAGTAATTCATTTCTTCATCATTGTCATAAAATCCTGATCATATAAAAGGTTTTATTTCCTATAATAATTTTTTTTATGAAAAAATTTAACTTTCTACAAAATAACTTTTCATTTTACCATTCCACAAATGGTCTCAAATACTTAATGAAAATGTATTATAGTACAATACTCATATATTCCATTATTATCATAACAAGTACATGACTGATAAAATAATAAAACTAAATAACTATTTATAAACCAAATTAATCATTCCTCTTAATCAACAATAGTATCATAACTTCATCATTATGTAATAGAACCATCTGTGCCGTATTTTTTTGACTCATTAAACATTTATCCACATAGATTCTATTCTCCTTTTTGTGGATGATTTGTACATTTGAAACCTTTACGTACCCATGAAATCATTAACATTATTTATTTTTTCTCTATACATATAAAAAAGTTTTATTCCCTTCAACAGATTACCTAGGTGATTTATTCCACTGTAATAACATGTGTAAAAATCATTCATTCCCTTCTTCAGTTTATCTACATTTTTCTCTTCCGTCCTCTTCTTCCCATCACGTACATAAGACTTATAGTCTTCTTTATGTATGTTTTTAACATATAATCCAATTTACAACAATGATGTTAGTACTTGGGATTCTAACCCCCTTTTAAACAATTTATTATGATAATCAATGATATGATACGTATTACATGTTATATCACATACACTGGTGGATTTCTCATTTCTTTTACTATGAATCATTTCTCAAAAATGGAATGTACATGGATATCATATAATGTTATGAAAATTGAATAAATCTATTTATTTCATAACACAAAACATAAATTTATTCATCAGAAATTCCTAAAACTATAATCATTGGATACTTTTTTGGAAATCATCACATCAAAATTCTTTAAAATTGTAGGTAAATAAAATGAAAAATATCCCAACTATATCCAATAGGATTTTCAAAAAGGTGCACAGTAAGTCATGTTGTCATGTACCAGGTTACCTGAGTCATACTTAGAACACCTTTTAATTGTTATTATTCCTAAGTACATCTATTCTATACAAACATCCACATGTATTATCCATACATGGTCGAATTTCAAGGAATTATCATATAATATCTACTCTATCAAAATTCATGGATTTTATGTTACATTTTTGATAAATTTCAACCTTAGGGTTGTGATCCAAAATAAGATTTTTCTAAATCATTTTTCCAAGGATGTTGTTGAACCTACCTTTGATGCCAACTGTAATGCTTGGACCCCAAAAGCCCAGACCCAATGTATTTTTACATCACATTGAAATTATTAAAAGGAAACAATTATAGAATGGATAATTAGTTTAGAAGTCATATAAAACTATATTATATACATGATACCAATACTACATTAAGAACCCAAAATAAAACATGAAACATAATAACTGAAATAAACTTCATCTATAAATAGTTATTCTCATATCTCTTCTTCATAACCTGGTGAAAAAACATAATAAGGGTGAGCTCTAATTTTTAGTATTTTTATGTACCATGGAAGGAATAATGAATAAATCTATATAGAAAGGTAAATAACTGATTAAAATTTCGTTAAAATTAAATGATAAGGAATATGTAATGTGACAAGTAAGAAACAAATATATATTCCTTTAATCAATAAATTGAGAATGTACTATGTCCATAGACATGTCAACACCAAATATGATGGCCAAAAAATAACTGATACCAAATGAGGGAAATTTCATCTTTTTAGACATCAATTCTCTGGAACATGAAAACCTATTACCATCATGACCTTTCCTAAGAATTTTTAAAACCCTGATTGAAACTTGTTTAATTCGGGCAAATTCATTGTCTCATTGGAACCTGTCGATGCATCGAGGATCTATATAAATTCTAGGATCCATTTTTTATTCTGTATATAAATAATTCCTCATATTTAATAATCAAAATAACTAATATGGCTTATCAATTATACATATTTAATGTGAAATATGAATCTATCAATAATTCATGAATAATCAAATAATTGTCAAGGTAATCACCGTAAAAAATATATGATTTAGGAAATAATAATATCCATTGTATGAGAATATGGATATTAACATAAATTTCCAATGAAAAAAATGAATATATTAAATTTATTATTTCATTTAATGTTCACAATAAAAAAATTAATTGATACTAAGAACATTTGAGGAGAATAATCATTAAATATTAAAAAGTTTCCTATACCACATTGAAACATTTAAATAATAATATACAAAGAGGTATGATGTAAATTTACTCTATAAATATCAAGTTCATAAGAGTATTGATGATATAACAAATCAAAATGGGTAGTATGTATCACACACACAAGAAGTAACTTGTGAATATGACTTCAATCTCACAATTTTAAAAAGTGAGATGGAAATCCATTACCTGATCATTTTTGGGTTATGTGGTGAATAGCCTCTGGAATAATAATATAAAATATGTTTCTACCTTTTTAAAAAACCTTAGTGACGTTTATAATACCATATATTTACATCCTACAATATTTTATTACCCTTTTATAAAAAAATTCATTATTTAAACTGTTTTGGGTGTTAATTGTCTCGTTTTATCAACATCATTTCGAATTGTTATTTGCTGTAATTATTAAATATATCATGGTTTAATCTTTATGATAATTTAAATCATGAATAAATTTATTTATTTATATTGTTTTTATGTATTTATAATTTTCCATAATATTTGGAGATTTAAAATGAAGTGCATTATTCATGGAGATAGTAGGTCGTACGTTTGGATTAACACTACAATCATTTCATTATTGTATTCAAATAATTAAAAATAAATGGTAAATATGTATATTTTATTTCTTGTAACATATTTATATTATGTATGTTATATAGTTTTATAGACACTATATGTTATATGTTCTATGTATCGTAAGAACGAGTCATATCGCTTTGAGCAGGTGATAATCCAAACATTCACAAATGAAATTATTGTAATTACACAATTTTGATAGAATAAAAGTATATTACAAATAAAAATAACAAAATAATAATAAATCATAAATAAGATATATTTATATGTATTATAATTATAGTGTCTTTCATAATATTCACCATGAGAGGTGGTAGGGAAAAATTGAACAATCATCATATCAAGCGGTTGAATATCGTCGTACCAAAGAAATAGAATGTTTATTAACCATTAGATAGAGATATGGGTAAGTTTAGGTCAAAACCATATCAAAATAACATCATATTAGTATAATTTTTTAATGTAATAGTAAAATAAGAATAATAAAAGGACTGGATAATGGAAATGAAATTAGAAAGCATGAGATATGGTGTTATATCTTAATTGGGTTACATCTTTTGGTTTATACCAAACAGAGTTTTTTAATTCTTTCTACAAAAATTTATTCTTCTTGGTTGAGGGTGAAGATTTATAAAGGAAATTTGGGAATTTATTGGCCAATCATAGGTGGTTTAAGTGGATTTTTCAATGGAGAGAGTTGGTGGCCTTTTAAATGAAAGGGGAGTGGTACTTTTGTAAATACTAAATGGTATTCAATAACATTTGGTTAAACTTACATAAAGAGCATCAAAAAGGGAAAAATAATGAATTAAAGTAGATTAATGATTGAGAAAAACCTCATGCATAGAAATATATTTTTATTTTAATAATTTGGTTCATTATGTTCTAAAAATCTTAAATTTTATCATTTCGATTTTTATTAAAGCATATACATTTATAATATAATTAATTTAACCATTAAGGATAAATTAAAGTGAGATTTATCAGAAAATATAAATACACATCATTTTTCATGTTATAACTATTCTAGAAAATAAATTTCTCATTTTTTTCAAAATTAAATTGAAATCAAGTTCTTGTGACATGCTAAAATTACGCTTGAACCCCGACCATGTTAACCATGTTTTTTCATTATATGGGTCAATACGTTAATTATTTAAAAAAATAATTTGTCCATTAATAAAAAATATTAATTATTTTTTAACATTTACAAATCACTTATAGCATATATAATTTTTTAATTTTTTAAATCATTTAATAATATTCATTTATTGAAAAATAACAATAATGTAAATTTTGCCATTATTTATTTAATGTATACTTAAAAATATCAATGTAATTTTATAATTCAAAAATGATATGATTACAGATGTGAAAAATGATTTCTTCATCCTAAAAAATAATAATGACAATATTTTTGTCAATTCACTTCAGTTTTAATATTTATACTATCATTTGTTTTAGTTTTTATTAGTTCAGTAATTGTTATGATGGAATTTCATAAGAATTTTATGTAACTAAATAATCTATTAAAATTGTTGATAAATTATAATGAAAAAAATAATATATTTACCATAGTAAAGTGTATGTATTAATGAAAATATGATGTTTTTATATATCTCAATTTTTTATTGATGTTAAAGGTTTTGAAAGTTCTCGTTTTGTCATTTTTACATACTTACCCTTTTATATAGGGAACATCAATTTATTAATTTTCTAATGACAATATATTTCGAAACAAGTTGTGAAATGGATAAATAATGAGCATACAATGTCTTTTGGACAATAGTAAATGCATATTGGTTCTCTATATTATGGTTTAGTCCTTTATTTTTCTTAATCATATCTTAATCAATGTAATTAATCTCAATGACATTTACTAATCATTTTGTTAAAAAAATTACATTTATCATATCTGAAAAAAATATCATACTAATTGCATCTCTGAATGTATTATTTTTAAAATTATAATCACAACAGTGTGAAAATAAAGATTAACGCTTATCCCGTAGATGAGGTGAAATAACGATTTTTTATAGTAAAAAAATGATCAAACTTTTGTTATGTTTTTATATTCAATTTGAATGTAAATATGATTCTAATGAACATAATTTTATATATTGATGTATAATTTCTATAATTTGACATAAAAAAATTCAAAATAGTATTTAACATTATTAATTATTTAAACTAAATGTCTGTTTTTAACTAAATTTCTAAATATTCAATATTTATCAAAAAATGATATTTCTTAGAAAAATCCCAAAAATTCACCCGAATCTAATTCTGACAGTCTTAATTCAAAAATGATGTTTTTTAAATATAAAATTCATAAAATTGTGAAATTATATTTTAAAATAGCCTCTCCATTAAAAGGCTGTAAAACATGGTCATACGTGTAACACAAGCTAATTATGTGTCATATGCTGCGTAATTTAGATATTGAATATAAATAATTCTCACAAAAAATTATATTTTATATTAATGGAAAATATTATAATGTATTTTGGTGTCATACAGAACATCATTTATGCAATCAATATATTAGATCAATTTATAAATAGTAATATTAATTATGTGGAATCCCTCCTCTAAAGAAAGAGTAAGTTATTGTTGAAAAAATTATTCAAAAAAGACATCCTATGTTTACTGGTTCTTTTTGTCCCTTAATCACAGAGAAATGGAATAAATCCACATAGAATATGTTCTATATCATTCTTATCTTAGAATAAAAATAGTCACATTGTATGTCTATCATTTTGAAGTGGAAGATGAACAGTGGTAGACACTAATAAGAAACAAAAAGACTAAGGAGTTAATTGATTCCATGTATTAGAAATTATGGAAGGATATATCTTTAAATAATAATTATCCCCTAAACACTCCCTCCTAATATAGAGTGGGAGTTTCATAGATTCAAGTAGTGGATAAATTAATTTATTGGGTATAATGACGAAAAAATTACCAGGATTTCCTGATACAAATAATTATTTCACGTTAATAAAGAATGAAAGGTGAATTTCTTCTTTTGTGGGTTATGTGAAATCCTAACAAATACATGGAGATTCTATAAATCAAAAATTATTAGATGATTGTTTGTTCTTCCCTTAAGGATGAGATAGAGATTTATGACACGTAGTTGGCTCGTGGTCCTATATATTAATAGGGTAAATAGTTTTATAATGAATCTTAATAGATAAATCCTAAGAGGGAAATTAAACAAAATATCAAACATTTAAAAATTGTAGGAAGAAGCATATATGGGAACTATCTAAATGAAACCATGATATACTAAAAATGTGTAATATTGGGGTGATTGTCTAAATATTGTAGAAGGGATTTGTAGAATCCCAAAATTGTGGAAAATGAATTGAAGCATCACATTAATCCTCAGCCATTAGTACGGTGTTTCAGCTACAAGGAACATGGGAATTATGTGATGCATTTCCATAATACAGGGGTTTTTGGAGGCAATAATCTATGAAAACCTCCATGTTAATAACGAAGTAAATATTATATCACTACTAATAAGGTGGATCCCAACAATTGTGGGGTGACAGGTTTGATAGTAATTCACTCAATAATAGATATCCTTATATTTTATTCTGGTTCTATTCATTCTTTCTATCTTGTAACTTATGTATAACAACTTATAAACAACCTCCTAATATGATGGTTGAGTTATATGTATGAATATTTAATGGGAAAATTATTCCATTAAAACAATATAACTCCTCCCTGATTAATGTCAAAGTACTAAAACCCCCCCAAAATATCTATATAAATCAAAATTCAACTATAGGTAATGGTAGACCACTATTCACATCCAGTTTCATCCACCGATAATATAAAAATTTAAGTAGAAGGATGAGTCTCCTTTTGAATCCTCAAATAAATTGTGGATATTATTACCTAATGAGTAAGGATATATAGCCCAAATGACTATGTTAAAGGGGAGGATCATGATATATGTGATGACAACTATAAGGTAATACACATATGTGTTCCCGGATCATCTTTATTCTGACAGTTTGTGTTATCAATTGGTCTTATACTTGAATCTCTTCGTATATCAAAGTCACCTTACGGTGTGGCCACCATTGAGTTGGATGAAATAATGAAGTTATTATAAAAGAATTTGGACAAGGGTTTTCTAGGATGAAGTTATTCATAATGGGGTGGAATAGTTCTCTTCACCATGATAAATTAAGGATCAAGGTACCTATGTATTGATTTTCGTAAACTCAAAAAATCATCATAAAGAAAAAGCATTACCAACATGGATAAATGAATTGTTCGATAAAATAAATTGGTGAATTTATTTCATGAAGGTGGATCATCGATTTAGAGATCACCAATTAATGTTGGGGAAGGTGAAGATTCCTAAGACTTACTTTCAAATGAGTTTCAAACTCCATGATTTCATAGTGATGCCCATTGGATTCACAAAATATATAGTTATTTTCATAAACATAATTAATAGAGTCTTTAGATATTACCATGAAAATATAATGGTAGTATTAATAAATGATATTCTGATATACTAAAGAAGAAAGGATGTGAACATAGAGTATTTGAATAAAATGAAAAATAGTTTTCGAAGGGGAAAACTATATGCAATTTATAGTAATTTACTATTTTTGTTTGAGGAATTATCATTCTTTGTGAATGTTATCACTAGGAAAGAAATATATATATATCATTCTAAAACAAAGGCAATTAAGGAGTTTCCAATACTACTATAAGTAATAGAGGTCCATAGTTACTTGGTGTAGTTGGGTATTACTGAATATTTGTGAGTAACTTCTCACTTATTTATTTAATACCACAATATTTTATTTTTTTCCTCTTTTAAAAAATTCAGTTTCTTCGATAGGTAATGTTTCTTGCAACACCCAAATATAACCAAACAATCATATATTTTTACAACAGAGACATTAACATGGTATGAATGAATAGTATAAGACACATTATGAATTTTTAATATCATAAATTAATTTTTTTGTTATTCATCGAAAAATACTTTATAGGTTTACCATAAGAATGAATCAAATATTTCACATTAAGAATATATATTGTTTTAAAATAAATTCTACTTCATTTTAATTGAAAAGTTAGTTTAAAAATAAATTTTCAAACTTTAATAAACTATATTTGAAAAAATAAAATTTATATTTGAAATTTTCATATGAAAATTTATTTGGTTAACTTTTTTGTATTTTATTGAAAGGTTTAATTTTTTGAGGAACAGTAAAAAATACTGCATTTTTATCTAATTTAATTATATATTTAAATTTCAATTTTAAATGGTTTAAATGTTTAAATAGTTCTAATATACATCAATAAAAAAAATTGTGGATATAGGAAAAAATTTCACATTTAAATTGGAAATAAAATGATTTCAATATTTTGAACATCTTTACTTTAAACACTTATTGTTTCATCACATCTTCATGATTGATTTAAAATTAACATCTACAACTTCTTTGAATTGAACTCTAGAAAATGGATTACATATTTTGAGTCATATAGTCTAAATTTAGTAAATATTCCTCATTTTAAACTAATAAGCGTAAACATAATAATTTTAATTATCAAAGTGAAGTGTAAATATGGTAATTATGGTAAAAAATAATATGATAAATATTATGCAAATTGTAACAACCCAAAATATTATAAATGAAAATTAATTTATTATTATTATTTCATATATTATAAATCCCAAAAAAGCACATTAACAAAACAATTAAGAAAATTAAATAAATAATGAATTAAATAAGATGTATTTCTAGAAGTTACGGAACCTATACCAATTAATTATTAAAATGACCTTTAGAATAGTATTACAAACATTATGAATTTTAAAATGGCCAATACAACAAAAACATACCTATGAAGGGATAAATAAATTTTGGGTATCTTATAAATTAAAATATTATATAATTTTATCATAGTCTTATTAAATAAAATTTTAAAAAAATATTAATTCAGTATTAATATTTGATAAGTCATCAACATAAAATTATAATTTAATAATTAATATTATATTTTAAAAAAAATTCCAAAAAAATTAATCATCCTTTCATATAATTTTTTCTTTTTATTTTGAGATTATTTAACAAGAAATTATTTAATTTTTCAAATTTTTAATTAATTTTCTATAATTTTAAAATCTATATTTTTTGAGTGAATCATGATTCTAATTAAAAATTAAATTTCCCTAATTCAGTTTTTTTTAAATAGAATTAATTTATTAATTATACACATTGAAAAATTGAGATAATTTCTTAATTTATTTGAAATACATGAATTACTGATGAATATTAAAATATGGTAATTTACGAGATATATGCATTATAAGTTAAATGCACTAATTCATGAGTCATCATTGGTTTAAGATGAATAATAAATAACTTAATTTTATTCTTTTAATATTTTTAGTCATAATTTTGAAACTATTCATAGTGTTGAGGCAAAATAACAAACTAATGACTAAAATAATGAGAACAAACAACTCTCCTCCACTATAAATATTACCCATCACCACCTCTTATCATGAAACCTCCAAAGCTCATGAACATGCCAAAATACATCCCAATAATATTCCCAAACCCATCCTCTATGTGTAGGATCTCATGGGATCATCAAAATACCAAAATCATTTTATAGGAGTGTTTTAAGAAGCCAAAATTCAAGAGGTAAATTCAATTTTCCATTACTTTTTTTATTCTTCTGATTTTATTTTCGTTCCTTAATATCTTCTCACCCCCATAATAAAATGTAATGATAACTACATTAAATTAAATATACTATAATTTCATTAAAATAATGGAATAATTTATCATCAAACCACTTCTCCCCTCCCTTTTATTATAAAAATGGAACAATTTCCCTAAGGTGTTGAGTTATAACTTTAATAGGAGATATGTCTTTATTTTCCATAATTATCATTAAAATATGTCCTTAAAACCATTAATATGTTTTAATAATAATTTAAAATTTATATTTTAACCCATTTTATGTTCTGGAACAAATATATATAAATAGTACTAAATGATAAAACAAAACATGTTTGGTGTGATTTGAAAACCACTGAAATTAATCTAAATTGTTATCATTAAAAATTTATCTATTGATTCATCCTAATACATGAGAAAAAATAAAATAAAAGAATGATTGAACTAATTTTTATTCATCAAAAACATAAAATTTTATTTTTTTAATAATTATACCCAGAGAGTTATATATATATATAAGTGAACTTATCCCGAAAACTATGAAAACAAACACTCTCGAATGACGAAATTGAACAATATAACTCATAAAAAAGACCAAAATGAACATAAAAATTATAATAATAAAAAATATATAATATAATTTTTTGAATTATTAATTAGGGGATATAATTTGATTATTCAAGACATTAATATCAAATGTAGAACCTTTTCATACCTAAGGTAATAGATCCTTTCCAAATTTCATATTTCCTTCAGGTTATATTTTCACTCTATTTTCCATATAGAACCCTTCTTTAATTATATTAACATCATCTAAATTATGTTTATATGTTCCAAAATCATGTTTTTTTATAATATCATCCCCTTTTAATGGGGTTATACATGTCTTAATATGGTTCCCTCCTCAAGAATTCCCCAAAAGAAAACATAATTCAAGGGAACACTCCAATTTCATAACAATTTTCAAGTTCACTCAATAATATGTTTGAAGCCACTCTTATTTTATAAAAATCAATCATTTTGACATAAAAATTTACCTTCATTCATTTTATATTTTATAGAATTAATTATTATTTTTGGTTTTAAATAATCTTTATTATTTTCCATAAACCGCAATAAATTGTTTAATTTATAAAGTTTCATAACAACCATTTATATATTTATTCACTTCAGTTTGACATCAAATATCATGATATATTTGTATTTTATATTAATAATTACCATTTTGAGTTTATATCCTCTCCTTTATGGACTCTATTTTTATATTCTCTTATCTTATTCCCTCTGACAAGAATACGATACCTGATTCATACAATGGTTAATCCCTATGTTTATATTTGATTCCATATATATAAATATTCATGTTGAATAAATATTAATAAACATGTTATAAAGATTTCCCCCATATATCAATCCCATTAATTGGGATATTTTTTGTCTCATGAGTTGTCAAGTACAACGTTCTTAGAGGTTTGTCTTAACTCGTTCTCCTTGTGCAACGATTTTGGTGGATAGACTTGATTTGGGATTCTCCATGTGAAATAAGCCTTAAATAATTATAAAGGAAAATTTTATGTTTCATACACATTACTATGATTCAATGATTATATAATCCCTTGTTCTGTATGTTATGATTAAATATGTTTAATCTTGTTCCATGCCTTTTTACATAGTTTTGTGATGCCTTCTAACCCATGTGTTTAGCATTATTTTAGTGCTTATTTTTCATACTATGATTCTTAGCATATTATTTTTTTATGTAATCCCCTAGGTTATCATATTAATATTTAATTTCTAAATGGATATAAGGATTTCATTTTTATGATTAAATAAAATATATTCTTATTTTGGATTCATGATGTTTAATTATCAACCTAGTATCCCAGACCCTAGAGTTTACGACCCTTGGATTGTAATTTCAAGTTTAATTATGAATAAAATCATGTAATTATATGTGTAAAAGGATAGGTTCACTATGTTTGTTATCATAGGTAGTTTCTAGTTATTTTGGTAGATAATGAATAGAGCACTTTAGTATGAAATTTTGGGATTAGACAATGTTTGATGAAACTTCTCAAGATTTTGGTTAGTATAGAGTAAGAGGATTATCATGAAAATATTTACATGTATAGATAATACAAGTGGAAATGGATTTGGAACAATTTTAACTAGGATTAAAAACACTAAAAAGGTATTATAAGCCTAACTCAGGGTAACCATGTAACTGAAAACATGCCTTACTATGCACCAAGATGGAAAATCTCGAGGGATATGCTTTGGTATACTTATAAGACCATTACGAACCATTATAAATGGAATAAAAAAATTAATATAATAATAT
This sequence comes from Viscum album, assembly GCA_963277665.1. Lineage (NCBI taxonomy): Eukaryota > Viridiplantae > Streptophyta > Magnoliopsida > Santalales > Viscaceae > Viscum > Viscum album. Next base: position 103,367,742 of record OY728159.1, read on the forward strand.
ATATTAGAAAAATTCAATGGATTAACTAGATTACAACTTAGGGTATCACATGTTTGTATATACATTTCCTTTAAAATATTATACTATTTTGTTCAATGATTCCTTTTATTGTTCTTATTAGATAAGTATTAAATCTCCCTAATTTTACATTATTTATCTTAGTTAAAATCTAAGAATATAATTTATATTTCCAATAGTCAATGTGATATGAAATGTGATGATTTCTATAAAGATATGCCAAATATTATGGTTATGGGAGATCAAAACATCATGAAAGTACATTCTCAACTGACTGAAGTTACGAATAATATCATTATAGCATTGAAAATCCTTCTTATCCTATGATGGAGGAATGTTTTTTTGAATCCTTCATGTGAAATATTCTTCCAATGTTTAGTGGATTTTTTAAACCCCTACTCATAGAGAAGTGGATTAACTCCGCTGAAATGATATTCTATGTCCTCCATAGCTCAAAGGGAGAGAAAATTGTGTTGGTAGTTTATTATTTTGAAAGTGAAGTAGATCAGTGGAGAACAATGATCCAAAAAATTAAGTCCATGGAGGATATTGATTCTATTTAATGGGATGATTTTGACTATTTTTCAATAAATATTTTCCTCGAACCCTCTATCTAATGATTGAATGAGAATTCCTCTCACTGAAGTAGAGAAAAGATGAATCCATTGGGGTATATGAGTAGAAAATCACACGTCTTGAAAGATATCCCACATGCTTTTTCATGAAGACCAAATGTGAGGAGGATCACTTCTTTTGCAGAAAAAATCCAAATGTACAAAAATGATTAGTTATTAAATAATTTGATAGCTCTGATGATAATGTCTATTATTCTTTTAAGGTTGAAATGGATATCAAAGACACTCAGTGGTCTTGTGGGACTTATGAATTTTTTTTGAAAATATACTCTATTATGGGTGGATTATAATTTAATCCCCATGATAGAAATAATACCAAATGTCCCATATCTCAAATATTGTTGGAAGAACCATCCTAGTAACTTTCTATAGGGAATCAATAACTATTTAAAATTTAGAATAATGGGGAATATAGATAATAAATGTTGATGGGATATGGATAATCCCACTATTGTGAAAGATAAATGAAAAGTTTTGATCAACAATCAGCCTGTAGTATAGTGTTACCACTGCAAGGAACATGAGAATTGTGCATACCATTTCCCTACAACAAGGGTTGTTAGAGGAATTCATCTACACAAACATCCATGAAACTATGGATGGGAATATTCATTCACAAATATTGAAGTGGAGCTTGAAAATGATGTGTTTATAGGTTCATGAATTATTAATTGAATAAATAAGAATTTAATCATTGATTATATTTATATGGATTCTTTAATATCTTATATGTTTATTATAACTCTTCAAAAAGTAGATCAAATTTTAGAGGATGTGTAACTATGAGAATAACTAATGGGGTAATGATTTAATCTAGTTTTTATACCTCTTCATCAGTTAATGTTTGGTGATTAACCCTAAAAGAAATTATACTCCCCTTGGTAGTGTTTGATGATATATTGGTCATGGATTGGAAATATTTATATAGAGCCTTCATAAACAGTTAGTAAAGGGAGATTACACTTCACATCTTGAAGAATTATCAAATTATATAAACGTAAAAGGAATAGGATGAATATATTTCATATTAATTATCTAAGGTATGGATATTTTTTCCTTATGTGGTAGAATATATAACTTAATTAATTGAGATATAGAATGAAATAATTCTCATTAACAATCCCATTGTGAGGGAATATAGACATGTATAACATGAAGAGTTTCCTGATCTTCCTCCTGATCTATAGGATGAGGTCATCGTTGAGCATATTCTGGGATCTCTTCATATATAAAATACACCTTATAGAATTACCAACTTTGAGATAGAAGAACTATGAAATCATTTAAACTATAATCTGGATAGGGGTTTTATATGCTTGAGTGGTCCAACGTGAGGTGCACCGGTCCTCATTTTCAAGAATACAAATGAATCATTTCTCTTCTACATTAATTATCATAAACACAATAAAATCATTATATATAATGAGTATTATTTTCCATTTAAAAATTACTTGTTAAATCAGGTACATGGGGCTAGTCATTTCTCAATGTTGGACCTTCAGTCGGGGTATAAACATTTAATGGTGATAATGAACTATTTTTCCAACACATTCTTTTGAATGAAGTATGGGCACTATGAGTTCATAATTACACCCTTCAGACTCTCTAATGATCTAGAAATTGTCATTGATTTAATGATTCTATTCTTTAAATAATAACCCAAATATTTGTGGTAGTATTTATTGATGATATTCTAATGTACTCCAAGATCAAGGAGGGGATTATGAAGAATTTGATTACTATACAGTTTATATAGTGAAGGGAAATATTTATGAAAATTAGAGTAAATGGGAGTTATGGATGTTGTATGTATCATGATTTGGGAATGTTATCTATAGATAAAGAATGTTTTTGGACTATTCCAAGACAAAGGTAATTGAAGAGTGTCTAATGCCAACATATGTAATAGTGATTAATAGATTCCATGGTCTAGTATGGTATTATATAAGATTTTTGAAGAACATTTAATGATTTTATAACACACTAACTATGCTAACATGGAACGAAGAGAAGTTTTTATGGATGAGTTAATGTGAATGCTTCATGAAATGTTTCAAAAAAAGGATTATCACTGCAATAGTGCTCAAACTATAGGCAAGAGTAGTACTATTTGTAGTATAAAACAATGCTTTAAAGAAAGGATTAGCCTATGTACTAATGATAAATGATATGCTAATAGACTATTTCAAATGGAAGATGAAAATATATGCGAAAAACTATTTTATTCATGATCTAGAGTAAGCAGTTGTGATATTCACATTGAAAATATTGTTTCATTATCATTATGTGGAGAAGTGTGATATATATATATATATATATCACAAGAGTGTCAAATATAAATTCTAATAAAAGGATCATATTGTATTCAAAATAAAATGGTTATGGATCATTCTGTATTAGGAATTATCAATCTATTACCATCCTAGTGAGGAAAATAAGGTAGAATATTCTAGATAGAGAAATGATCTTGTGTCTTTATTAATTAAGAGAATTGAGAACAATTAAATCCTCTTAGATTTTCAAAGGATTTAAATGTGAATCATTAAAAAAGGAACATCATCAATCCTTTCTCAAATGATTTATCGACCATACCTTAAGTAGATAATAAATGATTCTCAAAGAAATGTTGTACAAATTCAAAAGAATATGGAATTATTGAGAAGGGGTAATTCCTGGTATTTCAAAAATTATGAGGAAGGAGTTTTATGATTAGGGTTTCAATATATGGGTACCATCTGATCCAGAGGTAAGGAAGGAACGTATGAATGAAGAAAATTGTTCAACCTTCTCTATTTACCCATGTAGCATAGTGATGTATCGAGTTCTCTAGGAAAACGATTTTTAGGAAAATAAGATGAATGAAATCATTGAATTTATATAAAAGTTCCTAGTTTTTTCATAAGTGAAGTTTGAATGAAAAAATTATAATGGAATGATGAAAACACAAACCATACCAACATGGTTGTGGGTGAACATTTCTAATGACATTGTAATTTTAATTCCAAATACATATAGAGGAAACAATTTTATATGTGTTACTGTGGATCCTCTTTAAATTAAATCTCACTTTATTACAATTAATGAGGACTTCACACTACATAATCTTTCAAGGATATACATCAATGAAATGGTAAGGATACATGGAGTTCCACCATAGTTTATATGATATAAAGATCCATTACTAAGATATATGATTTGGAAAGTCTACATCATGATCTAACCACTGAGAAGAACATCAGTATGGCCTATCATCTTCTAATTGATGATAATTTTGAGTAGACTATTCAGACACTGGAATGAATGTTTAGAGATAGACATATGGACTTCAATTTATGATCATACAAACATATTACACTAGTCATATTCTCCAATAATAATAGTTTCTTCTCAAAATTCCGAATTGATTTATATGAATCCATTTCTGTGAAATGATTTATAATAATTTCCTAATGGGATGATGTCATTGAATTTATGCTTCTAAGACCCAAAATTGTCGATGAAATTGTAGAGATGTTGAAAATAATTTATCATCACATCAAGGAATCCCATATTAAACATACGTTTTATGTAGAAATTTGTTGATAAGAACATGAATTTAATGTTAGAGGCATTTTATTCCCTTTAGTATCTCCATGGTATAAAAACATTAGATTTTTGGTGAAAGGAAATATCTAACCTAAGTGAATTGTCCCCTTTGAGATCCTTGGACATGTCGGAGCTGTGTCTTATTGACCTGCACTTCCACTTACTATGCTTTAAGTACATGATGTTTTCCATTTATCAATATTGAGGTAGTAAATACTATATCCCTCACATGTACTAAATTTAGAGGTGGTCCAATTGGGGAATGAAAATTTTTCTGTGGAGCAGCAAGTAAGGATCGTGGATCATACAGAAAATGTTCTATGAAAAATCTCACCCACCTGGTCAAAGTATTATGGAAGAACCAAAAGTAAGAGCATGCATCATGGGAACTAGAGGAAGCAATAAAAGAGAAAAACCCTCTCTTATTTTCCCCATAGTATATAAAATTACATTTTCATGGTTAAAACATAATAAGGGGGGAGAATGTAACAACCTTAAATTTATCAATGAAAATACTCTTCTTAAAATTATTCTATATATTAAGAGTCACATGAAATAACATTAATAACACAATAAAAAACATTATAAATTATTAATTAATGTAATATATGTATTTCTATAAGTTTAATAACCTATACTGAAGAAATAGTACCATGAACTTTAGAATAGTAATGTGACCCTTATGAAAATTTATCTGGAAAAAAGTGTAGTAACCATACCTATGAATGTTTAAAGAACATCCAGTTATCTTATAAATTTAGATATATTATAATTAAATCATAGTCAAATAAAATAAATTTTTTAATAATTATTAATTAAGTATCGTTATTTTAGAAATCATAATCATTTCATTACAATTTTATGATTAACTTTATAAATCAAAGGAAATTTTACTTTCTTAAATTTTTTTCATAAATTACTATTTTGTTTTCTTCTAAATTTAAGATAATTTCATGAAACCATATTTAGATTTTCAATGTGTTATAAATTTACTTATTATTTTAGAATATGTATTTTTCCAGTGAATTATGATTTTATTTAAAAATGAAATTTCAAATATTTAAAAAATTATTTTTATAAAGTGGATATAATTTTTGTATTCTATACACTAAAAAACATCTTTTATGATTTATTGGGATTTATCTTAAAAACAAAACTTTTGTTTTGAATAATAAAATACTGTAATTTACAGTATAAATACATTATAATTTAAATACACTATTACATGTGTCATCATAGATGTAAAAAAAATCCTCAAACATTCCATAATTATTTTAATATATTTAGTTCCAAGCCTCAATATATTCATAGTCGTGTGGAAAAATAATAAATTAATGTATAAAATAATGAGAAAACTCCCCTTTCATCCAATATAAATACCATCTCAGACCACCTCTTCCTCTCACACCACACGATATTTGATAATTGTAAAACATCTACCCAATATTCTTCCCAAAACAACCCCCAATTCTATGGGTTGTTTTTCTCATAAAAATAACAAATTTTTTCTTAATTTTTTCTTCCAAGGAGGGGAAACTCTATTGGTAAATCCCTACATCATTTTCTTTTTATTTATTTTCATGTGTTATTATAATGTTAATATATTCTCATTATCCTCATAAAAATGTAATGAAAAATATAATAATGTACATATATTGCAGTTTTTTTATTCTATTGGAATAATTAGTCATCTTACCACATATCCCCTCCCATTTATTATAAAAAGGAAACTATTGTTCATGAGGTGTCGATTTATCACCTTCAAGGACAACAACATTTATTATTATTTTATACCATTCATTGCTGGTATTAAATAAATTATAATGTTTAAATAAGATTTTGAAATTTATTTCTTAACCCTTTATATTTTATCTAACTAAAAAATATATATAATACTAAATTATATAACAAAACGAGTTTTTTGTGATCGGAAAACTACTAAAATTAATCTAAATAATTATCATTAAAATGTTGTCAAATGATTCATCATAATATGTGAATAAAATATAAATCCAATTAATCTTTTTTTTGTTCATTAAAAATAATTACTTTTTATTTATAATAATACTCTTCAACATCTATACTCATATAAAAGATAACAGATCATAAAAACTAAGACAAATAGCACACCAAAATGATAAAATTAAACAATATAACTCATAAAAAATCAAGAATAAACTATATAAAATTAAAATAAATTAATAAACTTTATAAAAGCTTCTTTATTTATTAATTATTTAACCTAATTTTATTTTTCAGGATATTATGCTCCATTGCAGAATCATTTCAGACATATGTAAGGGGTTCATTTCAAAAACTTCTATATTTTCTTCTTGTTATGTTTTCTCCCTATTTTCTGAATATAACTCTTAATTTTTTATTTACATATTTTAAATAATGATTATTTATTCCAAAATCATGTATCCTGGTCATATAACCATTCTCTAGCTTGAAAAAAAATGTTTTAATAAGGTTTCCTTCTCAAATCATCTTGAAAAAATAATCAAATCAAGGGAACTTTATGATATCTTACACATTTTCAAGTACTCTCTGTAATCTGTTTTAAGACACTATCATTTACTAAAATCAATAATTTTATCATGAAATCTATATTGGATCATTTCTGGTACTATACATAAAATTATTCCTTTTCTGTTTTAAAAAATCATTAAAATATTTCTTAAACAGCACTAAAATAGTTTTTCTTCAAAGGTTTCTTAAAAATTGTTTTTACATTTTTTCAATTTTATTTTAAAAAACATATAATTATATATGCTTATTTTACAATATTATTATTCATTTATGTTATAAATACATTATTCATGGGTTCTATTATGATATTCTCTTATGTTTTTATTTTTGACATGATTTTGATAGACCATTCTTATGATGGGTGACACATATTTTTATGTTTGTTTACTTTTATATGATTCGTATTGTGAACACATATTCATGAATGAATTGTGAGGGGTGAACCTTGATAACAATATAATTCATTTGGTAATTTTTAGTTTCTTGAGACTTCATCTGTGATGATCTTAGTGGTTATATTTGACTTATGCTATATGTGCAACGGTCTTGATGGTTCACCTTAGCTCGTGATTCTCCTTGTGCAATGAACATGGAATCATGCTAAAGTTAGTTTTTATGTTGTTTCAAAATCTCTATCATTCTATTTTTATATGATCCCATTTTCTTTATGTCGTGATTCCATATGTTTAATCATTTTCTAATCCATTTTATAACACTATGTTATGTCTTTTAACCCATATGATATCCTATATTTTAATTTGTATTACCATATAGGTATAATTATCTCATTCTTGTGTTCATGTATACCTCATGGAAAACTTATTCCAATTTAGGGGCTCAATGGATGGTAGTACCCCTTTAAGATGATAAAATAAAATATATTCTTATATAGTAATCATGATGTTTTATTATATACCAAATCTCAATGCCTCGAGGCCTTATGATATTTGGCTTGTAATTTGATGTTTAATTATGCCTAATATCATGTAATGATATGTGTAAAAGGACAGGGTTTCAATAAAAATTACCCTTACAATTGTCCAAATTTTTCTTTATTTGTGATTATGAAAAAAAATAGTCATTGGTCTGATTATATGTCCACTTGGATAACATTAAACATTTTAAAATATTTTATTTTTTGAATACTAAAATAAGTCATAATCATGTTTTAAATAAGTATTACTTATTTATCAAATAATTATTTGGAAAATATATTAAAAAATAAATAGTTATTTAAAATCCAAATTGTTCACCTTCTTCATGGTTATTTACTTTTAATTTTTTATAAATATATAATTTCTATAAATTCATATATAATGATAATATGAAAATTGTTTAATTAATGGAAATATAAAATAAATGTAATTAAAAATATTAATATAAATATAATTTCAAATAAAAAATGACATAAAATATTATTATAGATGCCCTAGATATGTTATTAATTTGATAAAATAGTTGGTTCGAAGATATCATGTTGTTAAGATATTTTTCAAATAGTCATCAAATGGACAGTATTAAACTTGACATTAATGATACTTGAAAATTATTAATATTTTGTTAGATGATATAAAATTCAGCCAACATACTGGTATAGTGATTAATGTGTCATGAATGATCCATTTATGGTTCGTTTTCTATTTTATAGTCACTATATGATCCCATACATTTTAAAAATACATGTTGTCCCAATAACTTCTAAAGGGATTTAATAATGGTTAAAACTGAGAGAAAATGTTATAAATGTGAGATAAAATTGTCTAAAAATAATTGGAATAATAGTTTACATCCCTTATAACCTTTTGATAAAATTGGTGTTATTTAATGGACATGTTTCAATTAAAATAACTTATATTGTATTTAAATCCATGAAATTTACTGAATGTCCCTATCAGTGTATATAATATCTTTTCTGTGTCCACTATTGGAAGCAAATAAATATATTAATGAAACTAAATGTCGATTTTGATCATAAAAAATTTATATTCATTATAAAAATTTATATTTAATTTTTAAGAATTATATAATTACCCTAAATACTTCTTCAATTCTAAAACTATATCACTTTAATTAAGTGGAAAATAAAAAGTATTGATTTTAAAAAGATAAATTTTTAATATTTCGGATGTGATATTATTTATAACGATTTTTATAGATCAAAATAATATATTATATATTTTAAAATTAAATATATTCTATATCCCACTTTTTCAGGAAATATTTGAAGTCAAATTAAATGGATAGTATATAATTTGACAGTAATAATATTTTTTAAAATTAATACATTATTAAATCATTCAAAAATCAAAAAAAATTATATAATAATAAAGGACATAAGATATTGTATATAATTTACTTCACTTTTCATTTATATGTGACAAAAGGGAACCGTAATTATTTTTTGGAAGTATTTGAAACTTTAGAAACATTGTTATATTTTCAATTTTGGAGAGTTTCTAAAATGGTCCCTCACCTCAATTATAAAAGGGGACCTCCCCCCTCAACTTTTCAAAACACATTGAGCCATATAGCTCAACGAAATTCTAAACATTTATCCTCCTAACATCGTAATCCTTTTTTTGGATAGCTTTTCCTTACAAAAATTCAAACCCTTGATCCCTTAAAAAGTTATCTAAAGGAAGTCTTCTGAAGAAAAGGTAATCATTTTTACCTACTCAACCATGTTAATTTATTCTTATACATCCTATTAATAATTTAATTTCATTATAAAGTAATATATATACTATTATATATATATATACATTTTATTGTGGTAAAACAATATTCCACCATTTATCCATCCTTTGGAAAATGATAACACCACGCATGCATTCATATAACTTACCATCTCCATGTTGTGGTGGAATTTGTTTTTCTTCGCTAAATATTGTGGACAAGTCTAATGATTTAATAAATGTATATATAATATAATTATGACATTATGTAGATTCTGTTTAAAATAAAATTTCATCTAATTCCCTACCCATTCATCATTAAAAGAATGTCGATGTCACTCATGGATACGTATGCCCAACTGTCTCCATGACATGATGTGATTCATTCTTCATGTTAACTATTCAATAATAATTATAAAATTTAATATAAATAACCAATATTATATCTTTGAAAATAATATCATTTTGGATATTATATAAATATATCTTATTCATATGAAATCGGACTTACGCGTTAAAAAATGCACAGTAAAATTAAGCTGTTAAAAACTGAAAGAAGGGTAATAACAACATATTATTAACTAAATTTTATAATTGTATCATATATGATATCATAAATGTATATATAGTTATGTTATAAACTAATATCTTGTTTTAAGTCATTATACAAGATATTAAATCACATTTAACTAAAAGAATGTTCAAGGATAGGGTTTGATTCACAATCTCATTGTTATTCATGATTTTTAATATTGAAGTCTCTATAAGAGAGTATATACATCCATTAACATGTTTTCTAAAATTAATCAAAAAATATTTTTACTATTATCCTACTAATTTTCCCATTTCTATATTTTTATAAAACATTTTTAAAAGAATATTTTTATCAATTTTCAAACGACATACTTAATAAATGTTTTCGACATAAAATATGGAAGAAATTTTTTTTACATAAGCTGTATGAGTTATTTTATCTTCCATAAAGACACCATAATGTTATGAAGTTTCATTAAATGTTTAAAATTATCTTTTAAAATAATTTTATTTCTTTTATATATTCATCGATTTTAAAATAAATTATTTCAATGAAAAAATGTTTGTATTTTTCTCATCAATTTTCAATGATTTTATTAGAGTAAATTCATATATGTCCACACCCTTTGTTGAATATTATACTTCATCATGATTTATCTATTAATAAATCATATAACATAATTTCTAAAATCATTAATGATCATTTTGATGCTAGTAGTGAGATATTGATACCATTCACCATATTTCTCAAAATAGTTTTTGATTATATTTAGTGATCGATGAAATTTATTTATATTTCATGTGAATATATTCTTTATTTTTTACCACATTAATATAAATAATTCATTAAAATTAATAAGCAATGATTGGTTCATGTTATAGGCCCTCGGTGAATTGGTAGGTCTAATGAGACAAACTATTATGGGTTTTGGACAACTCCTAACACATAGATTATTGATATGAGGAATTGATAATGGAAGAATCTTGGTATGAATCCTTGACTATTTTAGATTCTTGGTATGATGCCTCAGTAGTATGTTTCAGATGATGAGAAGTATACATTCCATCATTATGTGATTATTAATTGATTTACATGTGTTTATTTTACGAGTAAAACTACCATGGATAAGTCTTCATGCTCATGGGATCATTTATATGGATTTATTTGATCATATTGTATACATTAAATTTTATTATCATGTTATTCATTAAATGGAATGTGTTACAAATATTTACCTTTCAATAAATTTTATTTCTTAGCTTCTATTATATACACACCATTGCTGAGATTCTGATCACACCCCTTTCTGATGATTTATTTTTCCCATCATGCCCAGATGTTTATTATTATTGACATGCAGTGATACTCTAGTAGTGTATTGGTAATCTTAAGTGAATAATTCTGTTGTATTTTATAATATCAAATGTAACATATTTCCCAAGTATATATCTAGTTTTCTAAAAACTACTAAACTGTTCATTCACTTGGGATGTGATTCCTTGTATAGTATTCCAAGGCTTTAAAGCAAGCACTGACTTTGGGCTACTTGGGTAGTGGTATTTATTTTTAGTATAAATGTGTGTTTAATTGAAATCGTGGGAAATAGATTTTAAAAAATCATATTTTATAGAATTAAATCACATTACATAATTTGAAAATATATCCAATGAAATTATGTTGATGATTTGGAGAATATTTGTACCTAGATTTCCCATTTATGTTTTTATTCACTAGTTGGGGTATTATACATTATGTTTCATAATGACATAATATAATAAAATTTCTTCTATTTTTTATGAAATGGATCCCTATTTAATGATTGGAAACCATATCACTGTATGTTATGAATTTCCTCCTTAATAAGATAATTAAGCTGAAGCTAGTGCTAGAGCGGAAACAATTATAACTATATTGGGACAGGTAACTCATGTTAAGAGCAATAACATTATCCATACCGAAAAACCTGATCCACAATGTTATTTAAGAATGTTAAACCACTTTACAAGACGGGATCGTCAATTATTCAATAGAGCAAAAATCCATTTGTAGCTCATCAATAAATATGTTCATTAGATGATATATTTATCACTTTAAGAAGTAATGAAAAGGTAAATGTTGCCCTGGTATTTCATTCACTCTCTCTATATGTAGATAAACATTGGTCAATGATTCAAAACAATAATGTGGATGAGGAAATAGAAAACATGGAATGTTAGGATTTTATTGAACATTTAATGGTAAAATATTTCTTTAATTAATTGAAACCATATATAGAGAGAAAATTTGTGAGTATAGGATAAAAGGATGAGGATAATGTTTTTGAGTATGAAAGAAAAATTACATGATAATTAAGGCATGTTTCAATGTACTTATAAATCCATAGAGTCATATTGTTCATTTATTTGATTAGTTAAACCCATTCCTCCAAAGTTAACAGGTCACTAAAACTTTCTCATTAAATGAGGATAAAGTCTCATGTTCCATCAAGATAGAGAAATAATTATTAATGTATTATATATTCAAAGAGAAGTAAGGGAATAATATAACAGTTGATGAATATTCCAATAAAAGAAAGAAGGGAAATAATTATTTTCCAACATGTGATACTTGAGGTAGTAAATACCAATGTACATGCATAAATGTAATGGATTTTGAATCAACTATATGAAAAAATTCCACCATTCTCATGATTTCATGGAAAATAAAGTATTATAAAATGTTAAATGATTCCACTAAAAGTATATGGTGAAATATGAAAATGAAATCGGATTGTTTCAATGAAATACACCTCAGAAAAAGTTAAGGGATAAAGGTCAATATTATTTTGTAACTATTGATGAAGTGGAATAATGATTGTATTTGTTTCTATTGATAATATTGAAAATGTATATATGGAATTTATTTCATTATTCCCTATTTTATGATTTATAATATTTCATGTTTCCATTATATTTTTTTGAGGATCATGGTTGTAACACCCCGGGTAAATAAAGAATATGTAATTTTCATATTTATCCATATTTGTGAATAAAATATTAATATGACTTTAAAGGGGATGCTATGCTCGATGGCGTACCCAACACGCAACAATGAGTTTCTTGGGAATCTTACGTTGCACTCTAATAATAAAATAATATTGTTTTAAATGGTAGTTAACATGTAGTCATTGTAATGGTGGGAATGTATATAAATAACTAAAATATGATTATATATGTTTTTAAATGTTTTTACATTTATCCAATAAAGGATAGAGGCTTAAAATACGGAAAGAATTCAATTTTAGGCGTTTATTCCCTAGTTTTCACTAAAGGTTCACTTATCAACTTTTGATGTAGAACCATCATTAAATATAGTTTTGTTCACTCTTAACATTCTTTTGGACCAAATAAAATTCTTATTAAGAATCGGGACATCAAAATTTACTTTGTGTAAATTTTTGGTATCTTTCCGATAAAGTTCATTTTTTTAATGAATAGTGTAAAATGTTGTATTTTAATTCAAAACCTCTTTTTAATCTAATTTATTTATATGATTATATTATCTTTTGAATTGGTTTTAAAGTGAAATTACAATATATTTTTACCATTAAATCCAATAGTGTTCGTTAGAATTAATTTCACTTTGAAATCAGACTTAAACTAGTGTCAATCTTTCGATACTTATTGTTTTATAAAAACACGCTATTTGCTCTGACAGTGCGAATTAATTATTAAATTAATTAACGTGACTTATATGTTTTGAATTTTTTAAAATGGACTTCATTTTTGAATTCTGAATATCAAATATAGCTTAGGGTGAATTTTTGGGATTTTTCTGAAAAACTTCAATTTTTGATGAATAGTGAAACCACTAAGTGGTACTTATAAAAACTGATTTTTCCTTTAAATGAAATTTTTCCATCTTTGTGTTTTGAATTTCAAAAATCCGACATACATGGTTGTCATTAAGAATTAAAATGTTGTTCAATGGGATAAAAATAATTTTTTGGTGAATAGTAACTTATTAAGTTTTTAATCGCGATTAGAGGTAATTAGTGTAGTTTAAGGTAAAAATAATGTTTTAATAATATGAAATGAACTTGAAACATGTCCTAACCTTATTGGATGTGTAATGGACGACCAAGAAAAGCCATGGTCCAACTTGGGGACCCCATGGATCCACTTTGGTTGGGAAATGACATAAATAACTTTTTATTTAATGTAAAAGTAAAAATGACACAAACATAATATGTTTTACAAAAACAATTTTTACATGGGGTTATAAAGATAAGATTTTTTATTATAAATAGTAATTATAAAGATAAAACTATTTCCTACATCATAGTATTTTTTTATAATTTTTAGACTTTAAATAAATTAAATTATTTATGACATCATGATGATGCAGTGATGACCTCATTATTTAACGATTTAAATAAAATGGAAGGATAATGAAAAATCTAAAACCTACACATGTCCAAAACCAATTGGATGGGTGTATTTCGAACCCTTGTCACCTTATCCACGAATTATATCAATGTGGGACCTTTTAAAACCGAATTTTTTTTTCAAATAAAGTAATATTTCTTACTTTCCAAAAGTTCCCCTTCTCTCCTCTTATAAAAGGCCCCCACCTCTACCTCATTTCACACACTCCTCAAGCCTTTGTCTCGGCCAACCCCTGACCATTTACTCTCTCCACATCCCTCTCCTCATCCTAGAGGATTCCCTATGGGCAGAATCCTTTCAAAGGAAGCCTTTAGATTCAAATCAAAAGGAGTTACACTTTTAAAGGTAATTCATTCTCTCATGTTCATTTGTTTTATTTTGCTTCTCCAACCCCCTAAACTCTTTTTATTTACTTATTTTGTAACAACACCAGTATCTTCAATATACTAGGATGTTTTTATAAGATTTATTCGAGCTACACTCTCACATAACTACATCAAATGGTTAAAGAACATACGGTTTCCGTGGATGGCGAAATTCTGCCTCCCGAAACGATGATTGTTCAATACTCATTTAACACCTTCAAAGGTGGCCATTATGATGTCACTATTTTTATATATGATATATAATATGTTTATGTTTTCCTTAAGATTCTGTTTTTTTTTCATTTTGGGCATACCTTTATGGTTTCCATTATGGGTAAACGCGATATCTTCATTTAAGCAAGTGCGGACTACCGCCCCCTCAAAGTGATTTGATTCGTTAAATACCATATGTTGGACGTATAAAGGATGAAACTATGATATTATATATGATATTATAATGGAATTATAATATAACTTTATATCATTATGATTCCATTCTATAAAATACGAAATATAAATGAAAGTAGCGTTCATGCGTACGTACGGCTTACCGTCTCTATGAACGGTGCATTTCATTTCTTAACTCTAAATGATTATGTAATGATATAAATGCATGAATGTAATGGATATATATGACATATATGATATCTACATCATGAATAAAATTCTGGATATAATAAATATTTGGCCACACGAACAACATGTAATTGTAAGAAGTCCACTTTCGACTTAAGAACCAAATATCGACAAAACAAATATTATTAACTTAAATGATTACATAATGTTTATGACATGGAAATAAGTGATATAAAAGGAATAATGAACTTGAAAAAGGTTCTTAAGTAAGTAGAAATTAACTCAAGTTTATTATTCAGGAGATTAAAGAACGATCGAGTCAAGTCGGACCCGAGGTAAGGGATCCTACTCCTCTCTTTATTTTTAAGTACACACTTTTATGCCATTCCTTTTAAAGATCATCTTTATTGTTATTGGGATAATCTTTTATATTACACTTACTGTAATTTTTGTGTTCATGTGATGAGAGGCCTTATTCTATCTCATCAATCCATTTTGGATGTTTTGAGTGGCGCCGTTAGGCTGCCGAACTTTCGTAAGAGATCTAACCTCTCTCTTTCTTTTTAAGTACTCTCCTTTATGTCACTTCTTTTAAGATACTCTTTGTAATGTTGGGGGATGTTCTTTAATATTCCTATTTCTGTACATTTTATTGTAATGTTATGAGATACCCTATTTTATCTCATCAATCCATATTTGGATGTTTTATGTGGCGCTGTTAGGCTGCCGAGTTTTCGTAAGGAATTTTTCATCTCACTTTTATTCCCGTGAGATTTATGCTACATTTGACACAAATTCCATTGAGTGGTGTATGTACTGCCCATTATTCTAATCTATGTGTAATATAATTTATTTTATTATTATTTACATCAATGATCTATTGTCCTTCTTTCATGGGGTGTATGTTTGGAAAGATACCCAAGTCGGTAAGGGAACCTTTCACCCTCCTTTTTTTAAAAAGGCTTCTTTTGTTGGGCCTTTTAATTTACATATTGTTATGTTGGGATATGTTCTCATATATCCTTATTGATGTAAATTTTATGTCCAAGTGATGAGATACACTTTTTATCTCTCATCAACTCATTTTGATGTGATGCCGTTAGGCTGTCAAGGGAACTTTTTAACCCAATTTCGAATTCTTTGGGTTCAACATGTAGTCATTGAATATGTCATCCATTGAATATGTGTGAATGACCATTTATTGTTTTACACTTAATATCCACTTATATTGGGTGTATTTATATTTTTCACACATATTTTTGAGATTGATTTGTCCTTAATTTAAGGATACCTTCTTTATAAGGGATTTCATCACATTTGACATTTCTATTGAGGGTTCATTGTTGTTATGCACCAATTCACTCTTATATGGTGTATATACTGTCCTTTGGAGTATTATATCATGAATCCATTTATTCTCATGATATTATAATGTTCTGACTAAATGTTATTCCTCAATTGTTGTATTCAAGTGTCTCTAATTTTGGTAAAACCCCTTTAACCAAAATATCGTTTTAAATGTTTTAATTATTTGTTCTTGTTAATATCAATGTTTTCAAAATGGTATTAAGGATTTATTTATATGGATATTAATGGTTTAAATTTTTAATCTTCAAGGTGGTATGGGACACTTTGATTCAAAAATATCTTTATTAGATGTTTTAAATGGTTTTAGAAATGGTTTTTTCTTGAATGGATTCATTATTTCAATATACTAAAATGTTATATTGTGATTGAAATGTGGAAATGCTATGTTTCCTTTATGCATGTTTTATGTGATACAATTATGTTATGGTCCTTGGGAATTGTTATGAAGAACGGGTGGTTCCGTGATAAACTAAGGGCGGGTGAGCCCGTTATAGCTCTCCAATGCATTGGGTAACGTGAAGGAGTGAAACGTTAAGGTTTCTCTGAAGAGATTTAGGGAATATACTTAGATGGGTATTCCAAACGTAACCAAGAGGGTTACTCCCTAGGTAAGAATGTTATGAATGCCTCAAGTTACCTTTATGTATTATGTTTTATATGATTTATTCATGATTTGATATGCCTATGTTTTATGGGTAAAGTGTGATTTCATTCTAATGTATATATGAACTCATGTTTCCTTTCCATATTTTTATAACTCTTACTGAGCTTTTTATGCTCATCCCATGTTTTTGAAATGTTTTTCACAGGTCAAGGGAAAGGTACATGATGTGATGATAGTGTAAAGGATGTGTCAAGAAAGAATCCGTGTTATATTTTAAATATTTTTTCATTGATGGGAAGAATGAATATTGTCTTTTATGTAACCACTTTGTTTAAATGTGGAATGTAATGCAAGTTTCATGATCTAATTCTCTAAAACTCTAAACCTGAAAATATCCTCAATGTGTAATCTTGTAATAACTCAAGATTAAGTAAGGTTTAAGGCTGGGGCCTTATAGTTGGTATCAAAGGTCGGTTTAGATAACTTTAGAGGTTAGGGTATTATTTAAGCATAACTGACATTACCATAGTGGTTAGGATTTCAGAAAGAGTCCTAGTATTAGATAAAGTGAATGAGTAAGTATATCTTAGTGTTTATCTTCCTCATTAGTACATGATGGTTATGTTGATATACTCACACTGACCTTTTTGGTTTTAGTAAATGGATGGATCTAGCAGGAACCAAAGAGACAACAGGTTTGAAGGAAACTGTGGTGGTTCTCTGATTAATATACTAGATAAAATGGAGGATTCAATGAGGAAACTCGTGTTTGTCCTAAACCAAATATCAAGGAGTCGTGATCAACCACTTGAACCTTTGTATGTTCTGTAATGCATCATGTACGAGATGACCAATCGATGTTGAAGTTCAGTTAATAATTAAAAAGGTAACCATTAGGGTTTATATGATCCTTACTTTTTGGGTAATTATGGGTTACTCTATGATATGATGGAAAATGAAAGGAATGAGATAAACTTGAGGGTAAAATATGTTATGATCATCTTTGAAGATTTTATCTCATTTTGGGGAATGTTTTAAGAATTATATAGTTTTGGCAAAAGGACAACACGTAGACCGTGTGACTACCCGTCACGTCGGACAAAGCTGCGGGAATCGAACCCACAATCAAAGTGCAACTGGTATTTATCGCCTACCACTGGACTACGTGAAGTCCCTGGTTAGTTTGACTGATTCTTTTTTTTAAGAGTAAGTTGATTTTGGGTTATTTATGAAAATTATTAACCTATCATGGAGGATATGTGATTAGGTTTATTACTTTTCAATACGAGACTTTAGAAGCAACTAATGTTGTTTGGAGATAAATGTTACGATTTAACTTGGAAGACTATGTGACTAAATCCTTCAAATATTTGGGTTTCAATCTTATATTGGTTTACTTTGAAGAATTTTATGGAAAAATTGTTTATCAGATGGTCCTCGTTGAACTTTGGGTTTTGTTGGACAAATTTTGGAGATTAAGAATAGATTTTCTTTTTAAAGGGTTATCCTTTTCTGGATTATCTGATCTTGTAGTAACCTTTTGGGTTTTAGTATTGGTTATGGTTTGAAGACATGGGAATTGTATAGTTCTTTTTTTTGGATTAGGATCTCCTCTAAGAAGTTGTTTATAGTACTCTTAATGTGAACAAGTCTCCCTAAATACTAGTCTTTTGGACAAAAATATGAGTTTGATTAGGTAATCTAGTAAAAGTTGAAAGTCAACATGATAAGTGATTATGTTTCCTTATGAATAAATTCCTCAATAAAAAGTAACATAAAACAAAAATGTTTTCTATTAAATTTTCCTACTGGGGAATCAAATACCGTTTAACCCATCACAAGTTTGTGATTTTCTCATTGTTAACTTTCTCCTAGACATGTTTACTATCACTCTCCCTCAAGAACATTACCCTATGTTTTCTCCTCCATGTCCATGTTTTTCTACATGGAATCCTAGTATGGGTTAACTCGGGTTTTCTCTGTACTTATCTTCCTTTATTTTAAAGTTATTGTTTTACCGACTCTGTTCTGATGTGGGACGTTCAAGGATATTCCCATGCTCAATTTTAAAAATTGCGAGGACGCAATTCCCAAAAGGGGGGAAGGATGTAACACCCCAGGTAAATAAAGAATAATAAATTTTCATATTTATCCATATTTGTGAATAAAATATTAATATGACTTTAAAGGGGATGCTATGCTCGATGGCGTACCCAACACGCAACAACTAGTTTCTTGGGAATCTTATGTTGCACTCTAATAATAAAATAATATTATTTTATATGGTAGTTAACATGTAGCCGTTGTAATGGTGGGAATGGATATAAATAACTAAAATATTATTATATATGTTTTTAAATGTTTTTACATTTATCCAATAAAGGATAGAGGCTTAAAATACGGAAAGAATTCAATTTTAGGCATTTATGCCCTAGTTTTCACTAAACGTTCACTTATCACCTTTTAATGTTGAACCATCATTAAATATTGTTTTGTTCACTCTTAAACATTCTTTTGGACCAAATAAAACTCTTATTAAGAATTGGGACATTAAAATTTACTTTGTGTAAATTTTTGGTATCTTTCCGATAAAGTTCATTTTTTTAATGAATACTGTAAAATGTTGTATTTTAATTCAAAACCTCTTTTTAATCGAATTTATTTGTATGATTAGATTATCTTTTGAATTGGTTTTAAAGTGAAATTACAATATATTTTTACCATTAAATCCAATAGTGGTCTTTGGAATTAATTTCACATTGAAATCAGACTTAAACTAGTGTCAATCTTTCGATACTTATTGTTTTATAAAAACACGCTATTTGCTCTGACAGCGGGAATTAATTATTAAATTAATTAATGTGACTTATATGTTTTTAATTTTGTAAAATGGACTTCATTTTTGAATTCGGAATATCAAATATAGCTTAGGGTGAAGTTTTGGGAGTTTTCTAAAAAACATCAATTTTTGATGAATAGTGAAACCACTAAGTGGTACTTATAAAAACTGATTTTTCTGTTTAAATGAAATTTTTCCATCTTTGTGTTTTGAATTTCAAAAATCTGACATACATGGTTGTCATTAAGAAGTAAAATGTGGTTCAATGGGATAAAAATAATTTTTTGTTGAATAGTAACTTATTAAGTTTTTAATCGCGATTAGAGGTAATTAGTGTAGTTTAAGGTAAAAATAATTTTTTAATAATATGAAATGAACTTGAAACATGTCCTAACATCTTTGGATGTGTAATTTTTGACCAAGACAAGCCATGGGTCAACTTGGGGACCCCATTTATCCACTTTGGTTGGGAAATGACATAAATAACTTTTTATTTAATGTAAAAGTAAAAATGACACAAACATAATATGTTTTACAAAAACAATTTTTACATGGGGTTATAAAGATAATATTTTTTATTACAAATAGTCATTGGAAAGATAAAACTATTTCCTACATCATAGTATTTTTTTTATAATTTTTAGACTTTAAATAAATTAAATTATTTATGACATCATGATGATGCAACGATGACCTCATTATTTAACTATTTAAATAAAATGGAAAGATAATGAAAAATCTAAAACCTACACATGTCCAAAACCAATTGGATGGGTGGATTGCGAACCCTTACCACCTTATCGATGAATTATATCAATGTGGGACCTTTTAAAACCGAAAAACATTTTCAAGTAAAGTAATATTTCTTACTTTCCAAAAGTGCCCCTCCTCTCCTCTTATAAAAGGCCCCCACCTCTACCTCATTTCACACACTCCTCAAGCCTTTGGATTGGCCAACCCCTGCCCATGTACTCTCTCCACATCCCTATCCTCATCCTAGATGATTCCCTTTGGGCAGAATCCTTTCAAAGGAAGCCTTTAGGCTCAAATCAAAAGGAGTTACACTTTTAAAGGTAATTAATTCTCTCATGTTCATTTGTTTTATTTTGCTTCTCCAACCCCCTAAACTCATTTTATTTACTTCTTTTGTAAAAAAATAAGTATCTTCAATATACTAGGATGTTTTTATAATATTTATTCGAGCTACACTCTCACACAACTACATCAAATGGTTAAAGAACATACGGTTTCCGTGGATGGCGAAATTCTGCCTCCCGAAACGATGATTGTTCAATACTGATTTAACAACTTCAAAGGTGTCCATTATGATGTCACTATTTTTATATATGATATATAATATGTTTATTTTTTCCTTAATCTTCTGTTTTTTTTTCATTTTGGGAATACCTTTATGGTTTCCATTATGGGTAAACGTGATATCTTCATTTAAGGAAGTGTGGACTACCGCCCCCTCAAAGTGATTTGATTCGTTAAATACCATATGTGGGACGTATAAAGGATGAAACTATGATATTATATATGATATTATACTGGAATTATAATATACCTTTATATCTTTATGATTCCATTATATAAAATACGAAATAGAAACGAAAGTAGCGTTCATGCGTACGTACGGCTTACCGTCTCCATGAACGGTGCAGTTCATTTCTTACCTCTAAATGATTATGTAATGTTATAAATGCATGAATGTAATGGATATATATGAAATATATGATATCTACATCATGAATAAAATTCTTGATATAATAAACATTTGGCCACACGAAGAACATGTAATTGTAAGAAGTCCACTTTCGACTTAAGAACCAAATATCGACAAAACAAATATTATTAACTTAAATGATTACATAATGTTTATGACATGGTAATAAGTGATATAAAAGGAATAATGAACTTGAAAAAGGTTCTTAAGGAAGTATAAATTAACTCATGTTTATTATTCAGGAGATTAAAGAACGATCGAGTCAAGTCGGACCCCAGGTAAGGGATCCTACTCCTCTCTTTCTTTTTAAGTACACACTTTTATGTCATTCCTTTTAAAGCTCACCTTTCTTGTTATTGGGATGATATTTTATATTACACTTACTGTAATTTTTATTTTCATGTGATGAGAGACCCTATTCTCTCTCATCAATCCATTTTGGATGTTTTGAGTGGCGTCGTTAGGCTGTCAAACTTTCGTAAGAGATCTAACCTCTCTCTTTCTTTTTAAGTACTCTCCTTTATGTCACTTCTTTTAAGCTCCTCTTTGTAATGTTGGGGGATGTTCTTTTATATTACTCTTTCTGTACATTTTATTTTAATGTGATGAGATAGCCTATTTGATCTCATCAATCCATATTTGGAAGTTTTATGTGGCGCCGTTAGGCTGCCGAGTTTTCGTAAGGAATTTTTCATCTCACTTTTATTCCCGTGAGATTTATGCTACATTTGCCACAAATTCTATTGAGTGGTGTATGTACATCCCATTATTCTATTCTATGTGTAATATACTTTCGTTTATGAGTATTTACATCAATGATCTAATGTCCTTCTTTCATGGGGTGTATGTTTTGAAAGATACCCAAGTCGGTAAGGGAACCTTTCACCCTCCTTTTTTAAAAAAGACTTCTTTTGTTGGGACTTTTAATTTACATATTGTTATGTTGGGATATGTTCTCATATATCCTTATTAATGTAAATTTTATGTCCAAGTGATGAGATAAACTTTTTATCTCTCATCAACTCATTTTGATGTGATGTTGTTAGGCTGTCAAGGGAACTTTTTAACCAAATTTTGATTTCTTTGGGTTCAACATGTAGTCATTAAATATGTCATCCATTGAATATGTGTGAATGACCTTTTATTGTTTTACACTTAATATCCACTTATATTGGGTGTATTTATATTTGTCACACATATTTTTGAGATTGATTTGTCCTTAATTTAAGGATACCTTCTTTATGACGGATTTCATCACATTTGACATTTCTATTGAGGGTTCATTGTTGTTATGCACCAATTCACTCTTATATGGTGTATATACTGTCCTTTGGTGTATTATATCATGAATCCATTTATTCTCATGATATTATAAAGTTCTGACTAAATGTTATTGCTCAATTGTTGTATTCAAGTGTCTCTAAGTTTGGTAAAACCCCTTTAACCAAAATATCGTTTTAAATGTTTTAATTATTTGTTCTTGTTAATATCCATGTTTTCAAAATATTTTTAAGGATTTATTTATATAGATATTAATGGTTTAAAGTTTTAATCTTCAAGGTGGTATGGGACACGTTGATTCAAAAATCTCTTTATTAAATGTTTTAAATGGTTTTGGAAATGGTTTCTTTTTGAATGGATTCATTATTTCAATATACTAAAATGTTATATTGTGATTGAAATGTGGAAATGCTATGTTTCCTTTATGCATGTTTTATGTTATACAATTATGTTATGGTCCTTGGGAATTGTTATGAAGAACGGGTGGTTCCGTGATAAACTAAGGGCGGGTGAGCCCGTTATAGCTCTCCAATGCATTGGGTAACGCGAAGGAGTGAAACGTTAAGGTTTCTCCGAAGAGATTTAGGGAATATACTGTGATGGGTATTCCAAACGTAACCAAGAGGGTTACTCCCTACGTAAGAATGTTATGAATGCCTCAAGTTACCTTTATGTCTTATGTTTTATATGATTTCTTCATGATTTGATATGCCTATGTTTTATGGGTAATGTGTGATTTCATTCTAATGTATATATGAACTCATGTTTCCTTTCCATATTTTTATAACTCTTACTGAGATTTTTATGCTCATCCCATGTTTTTGAAATGTTTTTCACAGGTCAAGGGAAAGGTACATGATGTGATGATAGTGTCAAGGATGTGTCAAGAAAGAATCCGTGTTATATTTTAAATATGTTTTCCTTGATGGAAGAATGAATACTGTCTTTTATGTAACCACTTTGTTTAAATGTGGAATGTAATGCATGTTTCATGATCTAATTCTCTAAAACTCTAAACCTGAAAATATCCTCAATGTGTAATCTTGTAATAACTCAAGATTAAGTAAGGTTTAAGGCTGGGGCCTTATAGTTGGTATCAAAGTTCGGTTTAGATAACTTTAGAGGTTAGGGTATTATTTATGCATAACTGACATTACCATAATGGTTAGGATTTCAGAAAGAGTCCTAGTATTAGATAAAGTGAATGAGTAAGTATATCTTAGTGTTTATCTTCCTCATTAGTACATGATGGTTATGTTGATATACTCACACTGACCTTTTTGGTTTTAGTAAACAGATGGATCTAGAAGGCACCAAAGAGACAACAGGTTTGAAGGAAATTGTGGTTGTTCTCTGATTAAGATACTAGATAAAATGGAGGATTCAATGAGGAAACTCGTGTTTGTCCTAAACCAAATATCAAGGAGTCATGATCAACCACTTGAACCTTTTTATGTTCTGTAATGCATCATGTACGAGATGACCAATCGATGTGGAAGTTCAGGTAATAATTAAAAAGGTAACCATTAGGGTTTATATGATCCTTACTTTTTGGGTAATTATGGGTTACTCTATGATATGATGGAAAATGAAAGGAATGAGATAAACTTGAGGTTAAAATATGTTATGATCATCTTTGAATATTTTATCTCATTTTGGGGAATGTTTTAAGAATTATATAGTTTTGGAAAAAGGACAACACGTAGACCGTGTGACTACCCGTCACGTCGGACAAAGCTGCGGGAATCGAACCCACAATCAAAGTGCAACTGGTATTTATCTCCTACCACTGGACTACGTGAAGTCCCTGGTTAGTTTGACTGATTCTTTTTTTTAAGAGTAAGTTGATTTTGGGTTATTTATGAAAATTATTAACCTATCATGGAGGATATGTGATTAGGTTAATTACTTTTCAATACGAGACTTTAGAAGCAACTAATGTTGTTTGGAGATAAATGTTACGATTTAACTTGGAAGACTATGTGACTAAATCCTTCAAATATTTGGGTTTCAATCTTATATTGGTTTACTTTGAAGAATTTTATGGAAAAATTGTTTATCAGATGGTCCTCGTTGAACTTTGGGTTTTGTTGGACAAATTTTGGAGATTAAGAATAGATTTTCTTTTTAAAGGGTTATCCTTTTCTGGATTATCTGATCTTGTAGTAACCTTTTGGGTTTTAGTTTTGGTTATGGTTTGAAGACATGGGAATTGTATAGTTCTTTTTTGTGGATTAGGATCTCCTCTAAGAAGTTGTTTATAGTACTCTTAATGCGAACAAGTCTCCCTAAATACTCGTCTTTTGGAAAAAAATATGAGTTTGATTAGGTAATCTAGTAAAAGTTGAAAGTCAACATGATAAGTGATTATGTTTCCTTATGAATAAATTCCTCAATAAAAAGTAACATAAACCAAAAATGTTGTCTATTAACTTTTCCTACTGGGGAATCGAATACCATTTAACCCATCACAAGTTTGTGATTTTCTCAATGTTAACTTTCTCCTAGACATGTTTACTATCACTCTCCCTCAAGAACATTACCGTATGTTTTCTCCTCCATGTCCATGTTTTTCTACATGGAATACTAGTATGGGTTAACTTGGGTGACCTCTGTACTTATCTTCCTTTATTTTAAAGGGATTTTTTTACCGACTCTGTTCTGATGTGGGACGTTCAAGGATGTTTCCATGCTCAATTTTAAAAATTGCGAGGACGCAATTCCCTAAAGGGGGGAAGGATATAACACCCCAGGTAAATAAAGAATATGACATTTTCATATTTATCCATATTTGTGAATAAAATATTAATATGACTTTAAAGGGGATTCTATGCTCGATGGCGTACCCAACACGCAACAACGAGTTTCTTGGGAATCCTATGTTGCACTCTAATAATAAAATAATATTATTTTAAATGGTAGTTAACATGTAGCCGTTGTAATGGTGGGAATGGATATAAATAACTAAAATATTATTATATATGTTTTTAAATGTTTTTACATTTATCCAATAAAGGATAGAGGCTTAAAATACGGAAAGAATTCAATTTTAGGCATTTATGCCCTAGTTTTCACTAAACGTTCACTTATCACCTTTTAATGTTGAACCATAATTAAATATAGTTTTGTTCACTCTTAAACATTCTTTTGGACCAAATAAAACTCTTATTAAGAATCGGGACATCAAAATTTACTTTGTGTAAATTTTTGGTATCTTTCCGATAAAGTTCATTTTTTTAATGAATAGTGTAAAATGTTGTATTTTAATTCAAAACCTCTTTTTAGTCTAATTTATTTATATGATTAGATTATATTTTGAATTGGTTTTAAAGTGAAATTACAATATATTTTTACCATTTAATCCAATAGTGGTCGTTGGAATTAATTTCACTTTGAAATCAGACTTAAACTAGTGTCAATCTTTCGATACTTATTGTTTTATAAAAACACGCTATTTGCTCTGACAGCGGGAATTAATTATTAAATTAATTAACGTGACTTATATGTTTTGAATTTTTTAAAATGTACTTTATTTTTGAATTCGGAATATCAAATTTAGCTTAGGGTGAAGTTTTGGGATTTTTCTGAAAAACTTCAATTTTTGATGAATAGTGAAACCACTAAGTGGTACTTATAAAAACTGATTTTTCCTTTTAAATGAAATTTTTCCATCTTTGTGTTTTGAATTTAAAAAATCTGACATACATGGTTGTCATTAAGAAGTAAAATGTGGTTCAATGGGATAAAAATAATTTTTTGTTGAATAGTAACTTATTAAGTTTTTAATCGCGATTAGAGGTAATTAGTGTAGGTTAAGGTAAAAATAATGTTTTAATAATATGAAATGAACTTGAAACATGTCCTAACCTCATTGGATGTGTAATTTCCGACCAAGACAATCCATGGGTCAACTTGGGGACCCCATGGATCCACTTTGGTTGGGAAATAACATAAATAACTTTTTATTTAATGTAAAAGTAAAAATGACACAAACATAATATGTTTTACAAAAAAAATTTACATGGGGTTATAAAGATAATATTTTTTAATTATAAATAGTCATTGGAAAGATAAAACTATTTCCTACATCATAGTATTTTTTTTATTAATTTTTAGACTTTAAATAAATTAAATTATTTATGACATCATGATGATGCAACGATGACCTCATTATTTAACTATTTAAATAAAATGGAAAGATAATGAAAAATCTAAATCCTAAACATGGCCAAAACCAATTGGATGGGTGTATTTCGAACCCTTATCACCTTATCAATGAATTATATCAATGTGGGACCTTTTAAAATCGAAAAACATTTTCAAATAAAGTAATATTTCTTACTTTCCAAAAGTGCCCCTCCTCTCCTCTTATAAAAGGCCCCCACCTCTACCTCATTTCACACACTCCTCAAGCCTTTGGATTGGCCAACCCCTGCCCATTTACTCTCTATACATCCCTCTCCTAATCCTAGAGGATTCCCGTTGGGCAGAATCCTTTCAAAGGAAGCCTTTAGGCTCAAATCAAAAGGAGTTACACTTTTAAAGGTAATTCATTCTCTCATGTTCATTTGTTTTATTTTGCTTCTCCAACCCCCTAAACTCTTTTTATTTACTTCTTTTGTCACAAAATCAGTATCTTCAATATACTAGGATGTTTTTATAATATTTATTCGAGCTACACTCTCACACAACTACATCAAATGGTTAAAGAACATACGGTTTCCGTGGATGGCGAAATTCTGCCTCCCGAAACGATGATTGTTCAATACTCATTTAACAACTTCAAAGGTGGACATTATGATGTCACTATTTTTATATATGATATATAATATGTTTATGTTTTACTTAAGCTTATGTTTTTTTTCATTTTGGGCATACCTTTATGGTTTCCATTATGGGTAAACGTGATATCTTCATTTAAGGAAGTGCGGACTACCGCCCCCTCAAAGTGATTTGATTCGTTAAATACCATATGTGGGACGTATAAAGGATGCAAATATGATATTATATATGATATTATACTGTAATTATAATATACCTTTATATCGTTATGATTCCATTCTATAAAATACGAAATATAAATGAAAGTAGCGTTCATGCGTACGTACGGCTTACCGTCTCCATGAACGGTGCAGTTCATTTCTTACCTCTAAATGATTATGTAATGTTATAAATGCATGAATGTACTGGATATATATTACATATATGATATCTACATAATGAATAAAATTCTGGATATAATAAACATTTGGCCACACGAACAACATGTAATTGTAAGAAGTCCACTTTCGACTTAAGAACCAAATATCGACAAAACAAATATTATTAACTTAAATGATTACATAATGTTTATGACATGGTAATAAGTGATATAAAAGGAATAATGAACTTGAAAAAGGTTCTTAAGGAAGTATAAATTAACTCAAGTTTATTATTCAGGAGATTAAAGAACGATCGAGTCAAGTCGGACCCGAGGTAAGGGATCTTACTCCTCTCTTTCTTTTTAAGTACACACTTTTATGTCATTCCTTTTAAAGCTCATCCTTCTTGTTATTGGGATGATATTTTATATTACACTTACTGTAATTTTTATGTTCATGTGATGAGAGACCCTATTCTCTCTCATCAATCCATTTTGGATGTTTTGAGTGGCGCCGTTAGGCTGCCGAACTTTCGTAAGAGATCTAACCTCTCTCTTTCTTTCTAAGTACTCTCCTTTATGTCACTTCTTTTAAGCTCCTAATTGTAATGTTGGGGAATGTTCTTTTATATTCCTCTTGATGTAAATTTTATTTTAATGTGATGAGATAGCCTATTTGATCTCATCAATCCATATTTGGAAGTTTTATGTGGCGCCGTTAGGCTGCCTAGTTTTTGTAAGGAATTTTTCATCTCACTTTTATTCCCGTGAGATTTATGCTACATTTGCCACAAATTCCATTGAGTGGTGTATGTACTTCCCATTATTCTAATATATGTGTAATATACTTTCGTTTATGATTATTTACATCAATGATCTAATGTCCTTCTTTCATGGGGTGTATGTTTTGAAAGATACCCAAGTCGGTAAGGGAACCTTTCACCCTCCTTTTTTAAAAAAGACTTCTTTTGTGGGGCCTTTTAATTTACATATTGTTATGTTGGGATATGTTCTCATATATCCTTATTAATTTAAATTTTATGTCCAAGTGATGAGATACAGTTTTTATCTCTCATCAACTCATTTTGATGTGATGTTGTTAGGCTGTCAAGGGAACTTTTTAACCCAATTTCGATTTCTTTGGGTTCAACATGTAGTCATTGAATATGTCATCCATTGAATATGTGTGAATGACCTTTTATTGTTTTACACTTAATATCCACTTATATTGGGTGTATTTATATTTTTCACAAATATTTTTGAGATTGATTTGTCCTTAATTTAAGGATACCTTCTTTATGACGGATTTCATCACATTTGACATTTCTATTAAGGGTTCATTGTTGTTATGCACCAATTCACTCTTATATGGTGTATATACTGTCTTTTGGTGTATTATATCATGAATCCATTTATTCTCATGATATTATAAAGTTCTGACTAAATGTTATTCCTCAATTGTTGTATTCAAGTGTCTCTAAGTTTGGTAAAACCCCTTTAACCAAAATATCGTTTTAAATGTTTTAATTATTTGTTCTTATTAATATCCATGTTTTCAAAATGGTTTTAAGGATTTATTTATATGGATATTAATGGATTAAAGTTTTAAGCTTCAAGGTGGTATGGGACACGTTGATTCAAATATCTCTTTATTAAATGTTTTAAATGGTTTTGGAAATGGTTTCTTTTTGAATGGATTCATTATTTCAATATACTAAAATGTTATATTGTGATTGAAATGTGGAAATTCTATGTTTCCTTTATGCATGTTTTATGTGATATGATTATGTTATGGTCCTTGGGCATTGTTATGAAGAACGGGTGGTTCCGTGATAAACTAAGGGCGGGTGAGCCCGTTATAGCTCTCCAATGAATTGGGTAATGCGAAGGAGTGAAACGTTAAGGTTTCTCCGAAGAGATTTAGGGAATATACTGTGATGGGTATTCCAAACGTAACCAAGAGGGTTACTCCCTACGTAAGAATGTTATTAATGCCTCAAGTTACCTTTATGTCTTATGTTTTCTATGATTTATTCATGATTTGATATGCCTATGTTTTATTGGTAAAGTGTGATTTCATTCTAATGTATATATGAACTCATGTTTCCTTTCCATATTTTTATAACTCTTACTGAGCTTTTTATGTTCATCCCAAGTTTTTGAAATGTTTTTCACAGGTCAAGGGAAAGGTACATGATGTGATGATATTGTCAAGGATGTGTCAAGAAAGAATCCGTGTTATATTTTAAATATGTTTCCATTGATGGGAAGAATGAATACTGTCTTTTATGTAACCACATTGTTTAAATGTGGAATGTAATGCAAGGTTCATGATCTAATTCTCTAAAACTCTAAACCTGAAAAGATCCTCAATGTGTAATCTTGTAATAACTCAAGATTAAGTAAGGTTTATGGATGGGGCCTTATAATGGTATTCATATATATGAATAGGGGGATGTAATATTAAGATAATTACATAAATTTTGTTACTTTCTTTATAAATGGTTGGTCTTTGAACATAGAAACATGTATTATGGATTTTTCTTGAAAAAACTACTTTTTAAATCGATTATGTTGAACATTGGGTATTAATTTTTTAGGTCAAAGTGTGATTTATCATATTGGATAACCTGTGTCAACAAATTTCGTATCAATAATCATTTAAAAGATAAAGAAATGGCTCTTTGAACTTATGATTCAAAAAAGTGCTTCATGTGTGAAAACAACTTCAACATTCATTAATAGGTGAATGAAATGAAGTGAAAATAGATTACATAACAACCAAAGGATGATATTATGATTATGAATTAGAAATAAATCCTAAAGGTAAATAACAATGTATTAAAAGAAGACACTAACTCTAGGAAAATAATTGTGTAATAGAAAAACAATTTGTTTCATTATTTTTAAATAATCAATGGTCTTTTAACATATAAAAAATTTATTCTTTTGTGATTTTTAACTTACTAATTTACATATTATATATCACTCACCATCAGAACATGATATTAATATTTATCTTCAATGTACAGGTATTCACTTATCACTATGGATTTCCAATTATAACACATAAATTTTGAGAGACCATCACATTTCACTTTCCTATATATTAAGTGGATGTTTTATTAACTATATTTATGAAATGGGTCTCCCAGAATAGAATTTTTAATCTGTGACATTTGATTTTCAAAAATAAATATCTAATTGTGAGAATTCTATTATTTAAATTATGGATAAATGTAACACCCCAAGATATTATTTAATTCATCTTCTAAAAAAATAAATTTCATTCATAGCTTACATTTCTCACAACGACCATCTTTACTAGACAATGAAATAATATTATAACATAAATATTAAAATAGTTTTTATGAATTAGATTATCCAAATTATGAAATATCAATATCATATATTCAATAATTTTTTACATTCATCCAAAATATTTTCTTGGAATAATATAAGATTGAATCTAATTTTACGCACTAAAAGGCTATATTTTTCTAAAAGAAATGTTAATGTATTTTAATGGTGAAATTGTTATGAAACTAAAATTTGACACTATTATAAGATATATTGGACAAAATAAACTTCATTTTAGAAATTGTAATATGAAAATTTACATGGGTTATCTTTTTCGTATTTTTCGGATATATTTTATTATTTGATGAATTGTAAAAAATAGTACATTTTAATTGAGAAAAATATTTTCATCTTATTTATTTATATATTAATATTATATTTTGAATTGGATTTAAAGTATAAATATTGGATTTATACATCAACAAATCCATTTTGGGTAATTGGAAATTTCACATTAATAACAGATATCCAAACATCCTAATGTGTTAAAAAATATTAGTTGAAAAAGATCATTGTTTCAACCCATTTATGGGATTAATTTTAAATTCATTTCTGAAAATTTGGTGCATTTAATTATAACAAAAGTATTAAATATTTTAATTATAATATTTAGAAATTTTTAGATTTTTTCCTTTATTTTTGGATTATACTGTTAGAAAACATAAAAATTATAATTTTCATAGTTATGGGAAAATCGAGTAATAAAGGGTAAAAATAATAATATAAACATTAGAAATTTTACCCTTTCAATGGTCTTAATTTTATTATATAAGTCAGTTTTGACATAATTCTTCCTTGGGTAAGTTTTATGTCTTCTTGGAGCCTCTTGGATGACATTAATTCTTTTAAAGTACTTTATATTATGAAAATTCATATATCTCATAGCCATATTAACAATAAGTATTTAATTTTATATATATGGTTATCAAGAATATATATTGAACTACATAAATTCAATATATATATAATATTTTTGTTTTCATCATGGTGATTTTATTATAATTATTAAGAAAGAAATAATTTCCATAAAGGCTTACACAATAATGATGTAGTAATTATTTAATTAATGGAAGCGTCAAATAAACAATTATAATCCTTTAAAAATAATTATATTTTTAGGAAATTAATTTCATAAAAAATCATTAAATATGAATTAGATATGCTATTTATGTTTTAAAATCATTTTTATGATATATTATTTTTATGATATTCTTATAAAGGTAAATAAATAAATAGTATCAAATTGACATTAATGATACCTTAAAATAAATAATATTTTATTAAATGATGTAAAGTTCATAGAACCCTAAGAATCATCCACCTTATTAGGATAATGTTGAAAAATTTAACAATGATATATTTATGGTTATATTGGAATTTTATAGTAACAATATTTACCCTAGAAGAGTAAAAACACTTGTTTTCATGGTAAGAGTTAAAAGGAATAAATAAGAATTAAATATAATTGATATGGGTGATAAAATGAACTATACATGTATAATAAGTATTAGATGAAGTAAATTAGATGTGTATAACCTTAATATATATTTGGAGTGGTTTAATTGACACTTTTCCTTGAAAATGCCATTCTACAACATTTGAATTCACCTTAGAGGGGGTGATAGTGAGGATGTATGACCTAGAGATCCGTGATTGAAATGGAGATTCTCAGATTTTTGGGTCACATCATTTATTTCATTAATGGAATCCTTTAATCCAAAATGGGAATGGGATTTCAAAGCCTATCGACCCTTATTAAAGGATCAGATCAATGCTTTGGATACATCAAAGCCCTCGATTTTGAAGATGAAGTGATTATCTTTCGCGGAGGCTCTTTCTGGTTATGGGTCATCAGATCCATCCATGGAGGATTATTCGAGGACCTACAAGTTTACCATACATTATAATGGTGGAATCTCAGGGGTTGTTGATCTGGAGGCTTTGGATCAATGAATCACTCTCTGCAAATTCTCTATCTTGGGCCACATTATTTATTCAAAATGACAACATCCTTAATCTTATACAGACCTAAAAAGTAGGGTGTATCATTGTTTGGGAAACCATGACTGACGACTTATTATTATTTGGAGAGGGTATTTCTATATCATTTTTCATTCAAAGGAATCTATACATGTGTCTTAGAGTTTTTTTTATAGTTAAAACCTAGAGTTATGAAATTATCTGATTGGAATATGAATTTCAATCCATTCAACCTTAAGCAATAAAATTACCATATATGGGTTAGGATTCATGGGATGAATTGTGTATATTGGCATCTTTGGTTTATCAAAGATCTTCCCCTATTCCTTGGTACTCCCATTAGAATAGATTAGAGGAACCTAGATGATGAGTTGGGATTTTTTTCTAGGATTATTGTGGATGTTAATTTGGAATTGAAAAGGCCGACCAGTATATCCTTTATTGATAATTTCACCACATATGATATTATAGTTAGATATGAAAATGTTCCTTCCGTTTGAGATGTATGCATTATTATAGGCCACTCGATGGTTAATTATAGGGTGATACATAAGAAGGTAATTTATGATCCAAATTCCTCTAAATAGACCGATTTCAATAGATATATAAGGGCCAAGAATGCTATGGTTGATAAAAAATAAACTACTTAGAAGCAAGTAGAGGCATCACAACATGTTAAGGGTCAGCCTGGTATTTCATCCTCTAATACTCAAACAATATTTCAGGCCAGACAATCCTCTTCCATGAAGAATTCATGGGCTGACTTAGTGGTGTAAGTGGAGAAGGATATTGAGGCTTTGATTGGATCTACAGCCAAGATGTTCATTCCTATTGATCTGGTCCTATTTTTTAATATATGAAATGATGAATTTAACATGGGTTTGGATATTTGGTCTGAATTAGAGGAATTTCTAATGCTCCAAGAGATTTCTAATGACATTTCTTTTTTGGTTAGGGGTATGTAGGAAGGTCATTCCACTCTTCCAGATGACTATTCCATCCTAGATTATCGATTTTCTTAGTTGGTGTGTTCCCATGTTAATGATAGTCTGCTAATTGCAGCTGTCCGATGTTAGGATTTGTTTACAAATAGAACTTATATAAACCCCAGTATCTAGATTCATGTTATCTTAGTAGATAGAAGGGATATGGTTATTGCAGCCCCTCTAATGAGACATTCCAGCAGAGTGATTTTTACTTCTCCTTGTGTAGATATCATGGGTAAATCATCCTCTTCATGTCCTACAATATTACACTCCCCTAAAATTTTGCCCAGTTCTGATGTGGTCAATGTCCATGTTAATCTAGAATGCAATGTATCTATTATACTTCCATCTGATGTAATTTTTCAGTAGGGATGTGTTGAATCTCCAAAGGATCGTTTTGAAAATCTGGTGGAAGTCATGATTGGTAGTGAGGCCGATACTGGTTCCCTTTGGCTGGGGCTAGAAAATTGTGATAGATGGTTTCCTCTTAAGACAGGAAATGGATACATCACTAACCATGATATTAGGTATCTTCTTCGAGATGTTTCTAGACCCCCTCCCCCCAAAAAAAATTGGGAGACCCCCTAAAGTAGGTAAGACAAAAACTATAGGATCTAAAAAAGGGGATCCCATCCCCGATATTACGTTTAAATGAATATTATCATCTAGAATTTCTACGGTTTGGATAATTGGGACACATTAGGGTCTCTATGTCTTTTTATTCATCTTTATAGACCTCTCTTTATTACATTATTCAATCCTCTAAGAATATTTCCTTCTTGCATTGCTAATTTGGGTAATTAGGGGTTTCAAATGATTTGTTTGAAAAACTATCTGTCTAAGATCTAGAGGTTATATTTTCCGCACATTACTCCATTTCAGATATTTCCTTGGTTGTTCATACTGAGCAGAATGTCACTTTTTCATTTAGGTACCTCAGTTCTTATTTGTTATGTACATTTGTGATTGCTTTTAACAACTATTAGTATCGTAAAAGATTATGGAATAAGATTGAGAACCTCAATTAAAATATTTATGTTTGTTGGTTAGTCCTGGTATATTTCAATGCCATTAAAAGTCCAGATGAGAAATTGGTGGCCATGTCCAATGATATTTCATCCATGGGGTTTAGAGATTGTATGGACTCTAATGGGTTTTTTGAGTTTAGTCTAGTTGGAGCTAAATATACTTGGTATAGAATGTTTTTGAGCCAGATTGTTTCTAGTCGTATTGATAGGGATTTTGTCAATGAATATTTTCTTGACTCTTGGGATTCTATTTCTAGTATTACATTGTCTAGATTTTATTAGGATCCTCAACCCCTTTTGGTTGACATAGTGGGTTAGGATCCCCGACCTCCTCTATCTTTTATGTTCAACAATGCATGGATCCATCACCTTGAGTGGAGATCTATTGTGGAACAAACATACAGCTCCTTTAATTATAGGAAGGATGAGTTTTCTTACCTCATCTAACTCAAACTCTTTAAAAGGACTCTTAAAACGTGGAAAAAATTTCATTTTAGTTTTATTGACCAAGAAATAACATCTCCTGAAGATTCTCTCTAGAATTTAAAGGAAAAAGTACCTTTTCTGACTTCTCAGGTGATGTTTTGAGGGAATTTTGGTTCATTTCAAATCATAATAATATTTTATATTTTTAAACATGCCGTTCAACGAGATATTTTTAAGGAAAAAATGTTGATGGATAGTGATATAAACTCCATTTTCTTTAATTCTCTCTAGAAAATATGGATGGTTTTCAGGACTCTTTCGTTATTTAAAAATCTGTACCAGATTATTGAAAATAGAATGGATCTTTCAAGTCTTGTCATATAATATTTTAGGGATCCCTTTAATGTATCTTCCATTTATAATGATCCATTGGAATTTATCTTTCCCAATATTTTGGATCATCAAGATAACATCAATCTCACTGCTACTCAAGTGAATTTGGAGAATAAAGTAGCGGCCTTAAATCACAAATCTGAAAGATCCCCAGACCCGGATGGTTATGGTAATATATTAATTCAATAATACTTAGATATTTTTCAATCTTATGTTTTCAAGAATGTCATTAATTTTTTCACGGGGGTTCCCTTCCACATGGTTTGAATGATCAGTTTCTAGCTCTCATTCCAAAGTTAGAGAATGCCAAAAAAAATACATCTTTTCAAGAGGGTTTCATTAATTAACTCTATCAAAAAAATCATTTTTAAAATTTAGGAATAATTTTTTGCTTTGATTGATGGAAATAACATTTCTCTAAATCTGTTTTTTTTTTCAAAGGGAGGTTGATTCATGATTGTCTTATCACTACTTCTAAATCTATCAATATTTTAAATAAATCCACAAGGGGTGGAAATAGTTATCTCAAGATTGATGTCAGGAAAGCCTTTGAGAAAATGATTTGGATATTCATTTGAAATGTATTTGAAATTTTTGGGTTTATTGTTGTCTTTATTGATTTGGTAATTTCTATTTTCATGTATTCTCATATCTCTATCCTTATTAATGGATCCCCTGAGGAGTTTTTTGATTGTTCTGGAGGGTTCTAACAAGGTGACAACCTTTATGCTATTTGTTTCACAAATGCATAGTATTATCTTTGAAAGAAACTCTCCATTATGGAAGACAATAAGAAAAATGAACAAGATTAATGCGAGTCGGGGTTTGGTTGTTAGTACTCACTTTTTATATGCTGATGACATTATTATATCCACCAATTGGGTTAAGATAAATATTATAAATATCAAAATATCCCATTCTCACTACAATTCAATCTCTGGTAAGGAAATAAGATGGTAAAAATCATTCATTTACTTTGGAAGAAACATCTCTATTTCCAGGATGAATGATATTGTTAATGAATTGGGCATTCATGAGGGAGTGTGTCCTTTAAATTATTTAGGGGTTCCTTAGTTTTTGGAGAGGAACAAGGTATGGTATTTCTCATATATTCCTAACAAGTTCAGAAGACAACTTGCTTCTTGGAAAGGAAAAAATCTCTCCATGTATGGTAGGGTGTTCTTGGTTAATTTTGTTATTTTCACTAATTTGTTTTATTATTTTATTGAGTAAAAATGGAATAATTTTCACATTAAAAATATTAATTATTATCTCAATAACAATATTTGGAGGACAAAAATTCTAAAGAGGATATTGTCTTTTATTTCTTAGAGCAACTGTTGTAAACACGGTGATAATGGGGGGTTAAGTTTAAAAAACATTGATCTCTTCAATGATTCTATGCGTGATTCTTTTATATAGAGACTCCTCAATAGTAACTCTATTGAACATTATTTCCTTCAATCTAAATTTATGAATATGCTTATGAAGGGTACTTTTAATCATCTTTTTTATTTTTTTTGGTTAGCCATCAAAAAAAATTCTGCAATTGATCATTATTCTAGATGGGGTTTTTAAATATTTACCTCTAGATTTATGGAAGGAAAACTTGGTGTGATACTACACCTGTTGATTTGGTTGGGGTGCCAATACTAACTTTTATTTGAATATTTCTATTAGAGACTAGCTAGTTTACATGGAGTCATCTTGGAAAAATTTTGAATCATGATAACAAGTATTGTTTCTCTAATAGGGTCAATTTTTGGTGTTGCCAACCTGCTGCTAATGGTTTGAATTATTCAAAGTTATTTTATAGGACCTCATTGAAT
Organism: Viscum album; assembly: GCA_963277665.1. NCBI lineage: Eukaryota > Viridiplantae > Streptophyta > Magnoliopsida > Santalales > Viscaceae > Viscum > Viscum album. Next base: position 103,406,050 of record OY728159.1, read on the forward strand.
TTCAATGCAGACATTCTGTGGATGATGTGGTTTCACATGTATTTCATTAGGCCATCCCAGTTTATACTGGTTTGGATAGTTTCTCATCAAAAAATCCATACAGATTTTTATGTGAAAAACTATGGAATAACTTTATTTTCCTCATGTTCTCTTTTCCATCAACATAGGGATGAGGAAGATCATAATTTTATTTACTATGTTTTACCAGTTCAATGTAGAAATCCATTGGAGATTTTTTTGAAATCTCATTCCCATAGAGGACTCTCATTAGAGATTTCATTCAAAGTCGGGGGTCCTTCTCTCTTTCTGCACAACTATTTGATTTATTATGGGTTACTGCATCTGAGTTGCTACATAACGTATGGTATATTTGTAACCATTTACTCTATTCTAGTGTTTCTTTCTCATCTCGTAATGGTCTTGCTCGCATTCTTGATGATATTCAAGAGGCCAACATTCCTTGTAAAATTTTCTTCTCTAATTCAATTCATGACTTGACCCTTATAAAATATATTGGAGTAAAAGGATCTTTTAGTCCTATGCATGGTATATTGAAAGTTTTAGGGAAGAAAATATTTTTTGGTTCGATTAATTTCAACTGTGATGGGGCTTCTCATGGTAATTCAAGTCCCTCTGGCTATGGTGCAATCTTTATCGATCACCGAGGTGGTTTTCATGGATATTTTCATGGTTCTTGTGGCATTTACACTTCAACTAAAGCTGAGATTCATTGGTTTATTATTGAATTAGAGCAATCTAGGATACATGGGTGGAATAATCTATGGAACGAGATTGATTTAATGACTATTGTTTCAGCTATCAAGATGGGATCTCATCAGATATATTATAAGATCACTAATACTTGGATCATTTACATGGATTCTCATTACTGAATGCATCAAATTATCACTCACACTTATCAAGAAGAAAATTCAATGGCATATGGCCTTTCAAATAATGGTGTTAGCAGTGTTGAATTTCTTTGGTATGATGATCATCATTGTGAGTTTTTACCTCTTCTTATTCAGTTTCTGATAAGACTCATGTATTCAAAATGGTGTAAGTTGTTTGTTTTTGTTCGATAATGGAGCCTTTATTATTAGGTGAAAGGTCCACCCTTCTTTAAAAAAACTGTCCTTGAAAATAACATATATATTATTTGAATCCAATATAGTTACAAATTGTCAATAAATTTGTTTTTAAGATCTTTTATGTATCTACACAATAAAAAAATAAAAAGATGGATAAAACAATATATATATATATATATTAAGGAAATTAATTTCCTTATAAAATATTAATTTAAATTTATTTATTTTATATAATTATCATAAATAATTATTCAATGATTAAATATTATTTTTTGTAATTAATAGGCATATAAAATAATTGATTTTAAAAATTTTAAGTTTTATATATTTTGGAAAATATATTGTTTATAACGAATTTTATAGATCTATATGATATGTTATTGAATTTTGAAAGCATAATATTGAAATTTATACTTTTTCTTGATGTATATGAAATCCGATAAAATGCCTATTATCAAATTTGACAATAATGAAATTATATTGGATTAGTGTATTATTTCATTATTAAAAAATAACAAAAATGATAAAAAAAATTACAAAGGGTATAATATATGGTCTAAAATGTATTTCATATTAATTTATAGTCCAATTGGAAGTATTTTCCTCTAGAATATAAATACTATATATTAATATGTTTAATGTTTCCAAAATTTTCCATCACCTCAATTATAAAAGGGGTACTCCTCTCTTAATTCATAACATAAAATAGACTCTTTTACCTCAGAAAAACCCTAAATCGTTCATTATTATTCCGAATTTTTTATGTTTATATGTCTATTGTTGATGATTTTTTTCAATAATCAATTTTTATAATAAATATTTTTATTAATATTTTTACCATTATATGAAAAATGATAATATTATATTTTTAAACCATGTAATAATTTTAATATAACTGTTTAAATGGAATCTTTATTTCATTATCCAAATAACATACTTTATGACTCTCTTAACAAAAAATAAGAAAGGATTGTTTTTAAGCTTATGAAGCATTAAATGTTATTTTACATTCATAAAAACATAATATTATTAGTTTTCTATTACATGGTTGAAATTTTCTTTCCCTATAAAATTTTATCTTTTTATAAATGTGTGAATTTTTTAAATAAATTATTTCAAATTTTAAAAAATGGTTATTTATCTCAAGAAATATCAATTTTTTTTAAAATATATCAAAAAAAACATATTTGAATACTATGCATCATTTGTATTGATCTATTATGGACCCATCTATCTTATTTTATTAAATGTTTTATGATCCGTTTTATAATGGATGTACAAATTTGATACAATTAATTATATTACTTAGAATGGTTTTTGAGTATGTTAATTGATAGAGGTAAATTATTTACATTTCGTTTGTATTTATTTTATATGTTTTACCACACTCAAATAAGGTATTAATTATAATTAATAAGTGACAGGAGGGTCCTAATATAGCCCCTCGATGCATTAGTAGGTCTCATGAGACAAACTGCCCTGGTTTTGGGCTTAGGCCTTACCCATTTCATATATTCTTGGTATAATGCCTTGATAATGATAGATTCCTTACACAAGGACTTGAATGTATTATATTCATGGTATGATGAATTGATGGTATGTTTTATATGTCATGTACTATGCATTCAATCATTTTGTGATTAGTTATTGATTTCTATGTGATTATTTGGTTAATATAAATTCAATGGATAAGTTTCCTTTATAACTAGATTGTTTATATGTCTTTATTTGATCATATTTTATAATATCTATATTATTATAAATTTATTGATTAAATGGAAAATGTTTTTTATTTAACTTGACATAATTTCAATTTTTTAGCTTCTGTTGTATGCATACCTTTACTGGGCATCAGAGCTCATCATTCTCTTTTCTTTTCTTTTTAATTGGATGACAAGAAGTATATTATTTTTGATATACATGTAAATTCTATGATAATAATTGTGTTCTAAATGGATTTATTATGTTTTATTTTTTATTTTAAATTTTAATATATGATTCAAGTATGTATCATGTTATTTCAAACTAAAAAAAATATTCTATCCATTGGGATGAAATTCCATGTATAATATTCTAATATAATAAAGTAACCGCCAACATTGGGATACTAGGTTCAGAATAATTACACATTAAAATCCATTAACTAAGATGAACTGAGAGGGTATAATGTTTTTGATGACTATTTAATGTCAATAATACTTCAAGGAGTTGAAAATGAGGCATTTCTCTACACCAATATTACACTACCAATAAGTGGGGATCTTTTTTATATTAAAAGATGTGTCAAATAAGGTATTAGAAAGATTACTCATTCACAATGATAAATTTATAGCCAACGTCTCAATAAAGATGAAATTTAATGCGAAAAAAAATCCCACGAATGATCTAGTTTTGGCAGGAGTGATTTTTGGGTTGAAAATATGGTGGAATTATAACTATTGGGAGATTTTTGAGATATATATAATCATTGAAAGAGTCTAAAATATATATTTAAAAGTTATGACATTAATATTTCATGGAAGAGATGGTTAGATATCATCAAGGTAAATGAATGCCCAATCCAATAATATTCTAGTAAAGATAATAATTTTTTAGATTCTCAAAGAATAAAAGATCGTCTAACTTTATTAATGATAATAGTTTAGGAGGGTACAATATTCTTATACTTAAAAAGGATGGACATGGGAAAAATAAATGAAGTAATATCATCATACCTTTCCAAAATTATTTATCAACCATCCATTTTAGATAAGATTAATGATGCTCAAAGAAATGATATTGAAATTTCAAAAAAAGGTGGATGATATTAGAAAGGGGAAATCCCCAGAGATAAAAAATGATAAGGAAGGATTCATAGTATTGGAGTTATGAATAAGTGTATAATAGAATACTAAGATATGGAGGGTTATTTTGAATGATTCACATGGATCTATATAATCGATTAACCTGGGTAGGATCGAGATATATCAAGATCCCTAAGACCACTATTGGAAGGAAAATATGATGAAAGAGATCACTTAATATTCATCAACATGTCTGGGATGATATCAAGTAATGGATAAAATAAAAATAACTAAGGGAAATAAGATATAAATACCCATACCTACATGGAAATGAGAAACATCAGCATGGAATTTTTCACCAAACCTCTAAACACATACATTGAAAATAATGATATATGGGTTTTTGGGATCATCATAAAATTATTTATCACTTAATTCCAATTCAATAGGAATTATAACTCAACAAACATAACTGTATATGCATTAGAAAAGTAAGGAGGATTTATGATGAAAAGTTCTTTAGGATATCTGTTCATGATATGAGATTTTTGTTAATGTTATATGGAACACTCTGACATGATCTAAATTTTTATTTGAACTTTAATATGAATTATCACTACTAAACTAATGGAAAATATAGTAGGGCTATTCATACATTACAAGACATGTTGAGAGCATTATCAATGGGATTTAATAGAGGATAAGATAAAAATATACCACTAGTCATGTTCTCTCACAAAAAACACCAAATTCCCAAAGGATCCATATGAATCCATTTATAGGAAATTATGTGGAACAAATTCCAGAAGGGATAATATTGGTGAACGTATGATGTTGAGACCTAATATGGTAGAGTGAATGGTAGAAAAGGTTTAGACCATCAAACAACATATTCATGATTGCAACATTTAATTAATGAAAAATAATGATAATCATTGATTGTACATAGTGTTTCTGGTCAGTGATATGGTATTCCTCTATATAGCTCCATAGAAGAGGTCCTAAGATTTAGGAAGAAAGGAAGGCGAATTGCTAATTACATAAGCCCCTTATATATTCATGATTGAGGAAAATATGTGTCCTATAAACTAAATATCCACCAACTATGTATCAGGTACATGATGTAATCTACATATCACTCATGATAAAGTACATACCAAATCCCTCACATGTATTGGACTCAGTGGTAGTAATTCTAGAAAATGATATATCTTGTATGGAGTGGTTGAGGAATATTTTGGACCATAGGGACTAGGTTCTATTCAAAAAGACAACTCACTTAGTAAATGATATTTATAGAAACCATATGTATGTAGACATAGGAATCAGAGGGATAATTGAAGAAAAAATACTCCCAAAATTTCCCCTTAGTATTTAAAATTAAATTTTAAGTGTGAAATTTCATAAGAGGGGAAGAATGTAACGACCTATAATTTTTCAATGGAATTTCATTCTTATATTTATTTCATAAAACTCATATATTACATAAAGAATCAAATTTAACCATTATTATCATTAATTAATAATGATACATTAGAAATAAAATAAACAAAAAATAATGCTAAAAATTACAACAGGGTAGTAAATAGATAAAAAGATATTAAGAATTCAAAACTTTAGATCATCGGGATCCACTAGAATGATTTCACTCATGAATACAACTATAGAAACAATACATAATAATATGAATAAAATTATCATTTTGAAGATAATATTTTATAACCTTATCATAAATTTGAAGTGAATGAAAAATTAATGAAATTAGATGTTTTTATATAAATTAAAAAACCTATAATATTATAATAATAATATAACCATTGGAATTCTAGTCTAACTATTAGAAAAAGTAATCAAGATATTAGAATTGAAAACTCAACTGTGAATGTATAATATAAAAATCCGGTATATTATAAATATAATAATTATATATATATATATCATGGTATATTAAAATAAATTAATTAAAAATGATAAATTATGTGTTGGTATTTTTGTAAAACATAAATGTTTTGTTACCAAGTTATAATTAATATAATGATTTAAATGAAAATATATTATTATTAAATAGATTCATATGTTAATATTATGTTGAATTATAATTATATTGTTATTTTTCAAGGCATCAATCAATTTTGTTCAATGAGTTATACAATCAAATATAATATTAAAATCTATATTGTAAAAATAATTAATTATTTTAATTAAAAATTAAATATCTCACATTTAGTAAATTATTTGGATAAAATTTAATCCATTTATTAATTTTGCTTGTTGAATAATGGTAATGGTTAATTTTTGGGATTCTTCTAAAATAGTTGAAATATTGGTGAATAGTGAAATATAAATATTTAGTGTATTTAACATTACAAGGTAAATACATATCTTTTTTAGACATGGATGATGTATGTATCTATTTTCTAAATCTCTAATTCACAAGTTATTTTATTTTTTCATCTAAATGTACAATTTTTTTGTTTTGGATAAAAAATTATAATCTAATGAATATAATAATCAAAAACACCTCGCTCATCTCCATATAAATACCACACCTCACCACACCTTATCCTTATACCTTATAACCCTTTTAGAATTTCAATATTCTTATTAATTATCTTACCATACATGTATTCCATGTCCAGGAAATGTTTTTCTCAATAATATACCAATAACAAAATCTTTAAGGGGTCATTCACAGAGGTGATATTAAAGAGGTATCTTTCTCAAACCATCAATTTTATTTTCATTTTTCATGTAACTTATCACCACCTCCATAATCTATAAAATCATAATAATTATAGTATAATTTTTATCTTTTAATTTTATCATGATAATGGAATATATACCTCCCACCTATATTCTCATCTCCTCTTATTCAATAAAACGAAACTATTGTCTATGTTATGGTAGATTACTATCACCATGGAGAATGATTTCTCATTTTCCATTACCACTTTTAGGGATTTTCAAAAATATATTATTATGGTTGAAGTAGATTATAATATATATATTATAACTTATTCCATTTTATGGGAATAATATATTGACATAATCTTCAATAAAACAGAACATGTTTGTGATGATTGAAAACCCAACAATATAAAATAAATATTTGTCGACAATGTTTTACCAAATTAATCATGGTAATTGAAAAAATGATATATGCGACCATTTAAACTCCAGTAAATACATTAATACAATATAATTTCATTATTTGATAATATACCATTTTTAATATAACATGCATATTTATACACAAGTAAACTGACCATGAATCCATGAAGACAGACGCTCTTGGAATGACAAGATAGGTTATAATAACCCATTGAACTAGAATTAAATTAAATTAATATAATTATAATAATAAAATAAATGGATAATTGTTTATAAATTTATTTATTAATTAATATAATTTGATAATCAATGGAATTAATTGAATGCGCATAACAAATTCGGACAAAAGGAAAAGGATATTTCTAAAAGTACATATTTTCATTAATTTATGTTATCACTCTATATGCCTCATTTTGTAAGTCCATTATTATTATTTATATCCTATATATTATATTAAAATGAGACACACACATATACCATGTTAATTTATTATTTATTTCTTTTTGATATACAAGTATTAATGGTTTTGTTCTTAATTCCTATCAAAATGTTGATTAAAGAAGAATTTTTTATTTTCTTTTCCTTTTCCAATCAATAAATTGTTTTATAAAATATTTGATATATAAAGACACTTCTTATTATTTTGAAACCCTTTTTTCACATATCGTTTTATATAAATTATTATTTTCATGCCCCTTTTAAATAATCATTACCTCCTCTCTTAAAATCTTGTTATGCTTCACATTTCTAAGGTTACTTAACTTCTTTTTTGTTAGGTTTCAAATTTTTTACATAATCTATCATAATATATTATTATATTTCCATTATTAATTTACATGTATGATTTAAATCCATTCTTTCACAAATATCAGTATGGTACACCATTTCATTACTCATTAAGACAGGATTATGATCGGTCAATCTTATGATTATCTGTTATGTTCTATTTACTTTTGTGGAACACATGTTAATGAACATGTTATGAAGGGTGTGCAAGGAATGAACTTAAATGTCTTGAGTAATTGTTATTCAAATGAAACATCATGTATGGGAGTAAGGAGTAAACCTAATCCATTATGGGACTTCTTCCACCATGCGATTTATTCTTGGTAGTTGGCCTTGAACCATGTTTAGGTCATGATACATGTTGTTGCGGTAGTATTATATGTCCATGGTAATATGATTCCATGTACTATAAGTTATTATTATATATGTTTTCTCATGATTCATACCTTTCATGTTATACTCTTTTCACGTTCTAGCTCAGGCTTTATGTTTCATTCCAATTTATATTCCCTTATAGGAATTTGTTTCTCATCCCTTCTATGTATGTATTTCCCATTTTGTCATATGTAGTTATAAGACCCTAAAGGGACATAGGAGTTCATTGTAGAGATTAATAAAAATATTATTTATTCTTCTTCCATGTTTTATAACTTTGTACCTACTCATCCAAAGGCACTAGACTTTTCATGCCTTGGTTTTCCTATAATGGATACTTATGTTTCAATCATGAAATAATATGTGTAAAAGGATTAGGTCAAAATAAATTCATTAATTCCTATGGAATGTGAAAATTGAAATTTCATATTTACCAAATAATTCCAACAATTGAATTCATTCATAAATAGGGTGCATAATTTTTTTCAAGAACACTATACAATATTTATATCATTTCATGTCGATTTGAAGGAGGTCGTGCATGATGATTAATTGATAATATCATTTGATGGAAGAATGATAGAATCTTGATTTATATAAATGTGTTTGAGAAGGCCCTATATTTTTTTTAGTTTCATTGGATACCAATTTAAAGGCACTATAAAATATTTCATTAGATGCATAAAGGTAAAGGCTACCTTGTACTAGCCTTGGGAAGATAACATTACCCACATATGTGTAAACCATGATAAACCATGTGTTGTGTAAAGGTCATAATAATCATCAGAAATGTATTTGAATGAGTACATGGGATTGAGAACGTGTATCTAAGAGGAAACACAAGGGTAGACAATGAATATTCTAACCCATGCAGGTGTATCCTGGTGTTGTGTAAATAAATAGGAAAGCGGTGTAAGGGTAACAAGCGTATTTTGAATCTCTATGTAATGTTATTTGGATGTCCATTAAGGTACAGAATGATTTATAATATCCATTTAATGATATCTATAGTCTATGTATGTTTCCAAAGGTTACATAAGGGCATCAGAGAGACCATTATGTGGGTGTTCCATCAGTTTTTAATTCCATGTAAATCTCAAATGCTGCTCACCTATGTGTATTCTATTCCTTTATACTTCCAGTTATAATATATTATAAAAATACATTGAATTTTACTTTTGGGTATTGTATTATACCACAAGTAATCTTGTGATACCACTAGAAATTTGTTATACCCATAGGTATTTCTTACTCTATCCAGTTATCAAGTGATTCTACTAGTAATCTTATGCTACAATGGTAAGAGTCGTTCTACCAGGATAAGTGCAGTCTAATCATTAAAATATCAACACTAAAATGATAATATTTTTACCCCTTCCTAATGGAAATTATATCATTATATAATCAATTATAGAAAGAGAATATCAGTGCTACTATTTAGTGGGTAGTGCAATGGTTAGAAGGTCAAGCCTATCGTGAAAAGTGATGTAATACCATTAGATGACATCAAATGGAGAGGAATTGTGTATCCATTTAATCATAAAAGATGCTATTAGAGAGTTTAGATTATCAAGTCATGACTGCATATTCTCTTGGATAAATGGTAGTAGAGTTATGATAAGAATACAAGACATTAACAAGATGATTTCACTAATTTGAGTCATGTTCTCATTGAATAAGTGTATATATATATATAACCATTCAAACCCTGGGTATATGAACAACACTATAATAATATATTTGGAATATATATTTTGGTTATTTAGGAATCCATGAGGTGATGGAATAAATATATTTCACCACATCCACAAATTTAGTGAATGTGTGTGGTTATTCATAGATTGAGGGTCAGCTTCACTAGATGAAGGATTTATGACCATGGATTATAGAGGGTTAATAACTAATGGTTGTGGTCATTTTGGGGTTCAAAATTTCAATTTTATTGGATTTAAAGGCTATTCATGATCATATATTCTCATGAATTTATTCTTTATAGGTTTTAAAATATCATATGTTGTTATTCTTCAAAAAACTAAAATCCAGATACATGAGTGGATATGAGATGTTATTGGAAATATGAGAATTAACTATATACTACCTCATTTTTAATATTTATGTAGATTGTTTTTTCTATTCATATCATCATTATGGATCTAAATAATTAGCACTATCAATTATTATTGGATAAACTGCAATTCAGAGGTGATCTTTCTTGTGATATTTATGATAATTTTATATCAGGTCGAGTGAAACTATTTTTCCAATGGATATTTGGATTTTCTAAGAGAATATATATTATTGAATAATTGTATTGTGTAATCTCTTGTAATTATAATGGAGAATCTACGAGTGGGGTGGAGGTAGTCTAACCAATAACAGTAAGGAGTAGGAAAACATTGAGACACAACAATATAGAAATAGTTTGTTCTTATTTTATTTACATTCATTTAATTTTGTTATTAATAAGTAATAATAATAGTGGGTAATATCATAGTTTTACATCTATTTTTTAATTAAGAAAAATAAATAAAATTCAAAGACCAATTAATTCACCCACCATCTTAATGGTGAAACTATTCACTATGAACGTTATCTAGAAATAGAGGGGTGTACCCAGATTAGGATCCAAATATTATTGAATATGGACAATCTAAATTCTATAAATAATAGTGGTGTCCATATTTTTTATGTAAATAACTATAATGGTTAAAATAATTGGATTCTTCTATATCTCGTTCCATTTTTCCTTGAAGCTAAAGATGTAGTAATAGTACATTTTCCACCAATTTCATAAAATAATCATAGAAAATTTATTGATAAGAGGAATATTTTAGTTAATTAAAAATATTATTATATCATTTTGATTTATCATTTATAAAATTAATACACATTGGTTTTGGGGTTCAAATATTCCAAATAAATTAGTTATAAATTGGAATAATTCTATGAATATTGTTTAAATGTTATGGAGTACATATTTCTAACTTATAGAAGAAAATTTAAAAATATCAGGATGGGTAGAGAAGACAAAATTGAAGAATACTTCATAAGAGTGAAAGAATATGTCTGTAAAATTCAAGGGTTTGGAAAAAAGCCAAATGGATCGACTGCTGTAAAAACAATCATCATAAATTTTACAGATAAGTTTGATATTGTGTTTATAGCATTGGGATATTGATATGATTTTTGTCTTTATAAATTATATAACTTTATAATTTCCATTTAAATATAAATAATTAAATAATTAAATAAGAAAATAGAATATTATATGGATTTTTGGGCCATTTGAATGATCAAAATAATATATGAAAACATTCTAGAATCAGGTGAATCGGATGTTGAAAATAAAGATGAGGATTATAACAGAATCGTTTCCCTTGTTGCAATGAAATTATTGAAAATAATGATTAAGGGTAAATGAAAACTACCTCCAAGATATTAAAATTGTAATAACATTCTATAATCCTTCAAAAATGTTCTTATTAAGAATTATTTAAAATCAATGAATGATGATGATATGTATTAGAAAAAGTAATTGGGTTAAATAAAAAATATATGAAATTACATCTTACATAAAAGTAAAAGTATATAATTTGTGAGAAAAATATATCATGTATAAAATTTGTAGATGAAACTACTTTAATGGTTCATATAGAAAATGGGATAGATACATCAATAATTGAAAATGAATAAAGTGAATGAACATATCTAGATCACATGGTGAAGAATGGCTTCTAGTGTTTTTTCATGGAAACAAATATCAAGAATGTGAAGGGACTACAATTGAATAGAGAGGAAGAATATGATAATAAAGATGTTGATTGTAATTATTATATCAAGAGACATGGATATAAATTATCTAAAAGGGAGAACATGGTAAAATATCAAAATGAAAAACGATCACTCCAAAAAGAGGAACCATCTAAAAAATTAATAATGTCACAATGCATTGCAAAATTTGAATAAGATCAGAGATTCCTTCAATAATGATGTTGAGATAGTATTTTAGGAATCACAATATGCCAAAAATAAGCATCCACATAAACATTTTAATTTATCTCTTTATGAGTTTAAAAATAAAAACATTATCTATTATAAATAATATTATAAAATCAATTCTAAACATATATGTACAATGAAGAATATTGATAAAACAAATTGTAAATAATAGGAAAAGTAGTATTGTTTAAAAGGAGCATCCCTAAAATTATTTATGTAGTGATATTATATATATAAAAATATAAAAAACACTAGGACTAAACAATTATTATTATGGATGATCAAATTTTTGAGGATATTTTTTGTGTTGTGGGGTGATTAGGCCTAAAAAAACTCTTGTTTGTAGATAATGTTTCAACAAAAAATGATAAAATAACCAAGTGGTTTCTATTTTGGGGAATGGAGAACAAGCTCTCAAAATAATCATGTAGTGACCATAAATTCAACATATTTATAAACATAGAATACATTTTTTTGAAAGTCTAAATTTGGTTCAAATTTCATTAGCCTCGAAATATTTCAAAAAAATGACAAGACATGTATACTTAGAGAGGTTCTCAGTGTTGAAAAGTAAGGTGAATTCATAAGTTTATGTAATAGAAAATCAACCTGAAAAAATCTATTTGATGTTCTGTATGAAAAATATGCCATCGATACATGATATGTAATGTTCCACACACATGACTAGTGAACTAAATATTCTGGGAAGTATTAAACATCCTCAATGTGTATCGAGGAAATTCAAATAAAATTTCTCTATGAAAATTAGTGGAGTTTTCTCATTCAAGATTTATTCCCAAATATTATTTATACTGTCATTCATATATTTAAATATGGTCTAAAAAGAATAAAAAACCAAATAATGCATTCAAATGTAGTATAAGATAATTCGAACTGTTAAATACATCATAATTTTTATAAGTCCTTTAATAATTAAAATCAAGAACAATGGCCTATGTAAATTTAAATGGAAATATAAGGATTGATTTTTTATGGTAATCCTATCAAATAAAACTGGAATAAATAGTTTGAACAAATGAGTACTCAATCTAGATGACAAAAGTGATTCCAAAATTATAGGAAAAATGGAAAATTATAATTTAATAGTTGATTCTAATATAGAACATTCTATTGAAAATTACATGTAAAGTTTAGATTATAATAATGAAGAAACATATTTAATACAAAAATATATTTATCAATAAAAATATCCAGTTCAGAGTATTAAAATACCGAGAATAGATGATCACACTACAATTACATCTCAAATTTAACCTTATATAGTTCATGATGCAGTTATGTATGATTAGTTGATATATGGTACAAATGAAGTAAATAATGATATTCATAATAATTTTATATGGGATATTGTTCTAGGACAGAAAAAATAAAAATTCAATTGTTTCAAAATGGATTTTTTGAAATAAAATATTTTAGAATTGTGAGGTATCATGAAACAATTGTTGGTTGATTTGAAATGCATTTACAAAAATGAAAAGAACTGAAATTGAAAAATATTTGTTCACCAGTATCAAGGAAATTGATTCTTGGAATTTCAATGCTAGTGTATGAAAAAAACAAATTAAAAAACTATTTCTTTTGGTTGTAAAATTTGAAATTCAAATTTGTGATCTTGAGGAAGAATTATATATTGAAAAAACTAATTTTTTTCCACTGAATGTGATGTATTCACGTTATTCATATTGAATAAATATTTTAATAGTTTTATGTGGGGCCTTAGATATTGGTATTCGAAATAGGATGTAAATTTATTGTATATGATATTTTAAAAATATAATTTTTACAATATATTTATTTTAAAATATATATCTAAAGGCACTATATATATTATTATTTTTGAGTATGATATCTCATTTTCTAAAGATAATGCGTGTCATTTTGATGAGTTTTCTATAAAGATGAAAATAAATTTTGAGATGTATATTCTTATTGAGATGACATAATTTTAGGGACAACAAATTTAATTGAGGTAGAATTTAATAATTCTATCTGATGAAAATTATTTTTACATAATTTTAGAATCTTTTTTGAATGGAAGAAAATAATTTCCAAATCCCATTTTAGAAGGATCCAAATTTTTAAAGGTTGATGTTTTAGGTAGTATTAGTAATAAATAATTATAAATAATCATTGGATGGATTTTTTATTTAACAACATCTGGGATAAATATTACTTATGTAGTGACTCTATGTGAACAAATATTTTGTGATCATAAAAGGTTTTATTCATGGATACTAAGAAAATACTGAAATATGTGAAATGAACTATGAAAAATGGGATTATATATATACATAATGTAGAATTTCAAATGTTAGGCATTGCAAATGTGGATTGAGATAGTGATTGTAGTGAAAAAAGAACAACATCAGGAAACCATTACTCCTGATAGAGGTACATATTTATTGTAGAAAAGATGAAAAAGTTAGTGACATCGACCACAACTATGGTTGAATATGTAGATGATACGCATGAATGTCACAGATGATGTGAATTCAAGTGCAGTTAGTGGATTTGAAATTTGATACTGAGAGACCACTAAATTTTTTTTATGATAATCAATGTTCTATACAATTTCGTAAAAAAATTGTATAATTCAAGAAACAAAAGCATAGTTGTCAGATATAATTTTATTATATTAATGGTGTTATATGGGGATATATAATTTTGATATATGTCCACCAGAGATTGGGTTGTCGATATTTCCACCAATATTATGCCTGTAGTGGGGTTTGTTGAATTATGAATAGAAAAGGATATCCAACATTCACCTATCATTTGAAGACTTATAAGTTCCGGTATGTCTTGTAATAATATCACATATGTTGATAATTAATATATATTGGAATGATTTCTAATACATAGTAGTCTATTTACATCACCTAAATCCTTTGTTATATCTCGGTTTTTTCTTCCCTGGGTAATAATATATAGAAATATAGTTGACAAACTAATGGATCATTTCTTAATGTACTATAAGATATCATCTCTCTATTTTAATTTTATTTTCCATATGTGGGAAATAAAAAATTTACACCATATATTTAATTATTATGTGTTTTTTTATTAACATCAAAATTCAATGGGTGTGATTTTTTAGGCAAATTAAGTATTGAATTTATTTTATATGAATCAATATATGGTTCGTGAATTTGAGATGAGGTATTTATGCATGGAGAATTAATTTGGAATCATTTTTTGACATTGGTTTTAATTATTTAGATATTATTCTTTTTAAAATGTTTTGATTTCGGAATTATTAATTAATTCCTAACATATGTTCGGATAAAATTTGAAGAAGTGTATTATGTTTTAAAAATTGAATCCTTTAAGTAATTTGGTTAGTAATTGATTTGAATAATTCATTTTAATATTACTAACATTTCATATGGAATTTATGAAGGTCATTCTTGGTCATTAACTTATAAAATCATTTTATGGAAGGTGAAAGGCTTTGGGAAAGAGCCTAAGGTGTATGAGAAGTACCTAAATGTTTTTAGTTACCATAGACATATATTTAAATCTAATTGGGTGAATTTAATTACCTATATAATAGTAAAGACTACCTTATACAGGTTGTGAAAAGGTAGTGTTGCTGATGTAATGTTAAACCAAGGTGATACCAATATTGTCTAATGCTCATGCCAAACTTCTAAATCCTATGTAATGGTGAACTGGGTGTTTCATAAAGGTATTTAGGATGACATGTAAAGGTATCTGACAAATATACCAACTCGTATAATGTTAACTTGGTGATTCATAAAGGTAAATTCAATCTACATAAGTGTATAATGTGATTACTAATGCTCTATGTATGGATACCAGGACATTCATAAAGGTATACCATGATTTCAATTTCCAATGTAATGGTAACCATGATGCTACGTAATGGTATAATTGATATGTTCGTGTACCAGGGAAACCTATGTAAGTATATACCATTAGTTTATAAATATGTATAAAGTTAGTATTATTTTCAATTATGGTTTTCCTATTCCATTTGAGAAAAACTTCTCATGTGACACCACAAGGCATTAGGTGCTACCTCAAGGTTTGAATTTCTCCCATAAATTATCAAGTGATTCTTCTTGGAATTCTGTGATATAATTAAGTATTTCATTCTACCACTAGTTTTACATTTCTACAGCCAATAATCTTGTGATACTGTATGAATATTAGTTATACCATTAATATAGTAGTGTTACTGTATGAATGGTAGTGATACCGTGATAAGTGCAGTTTGACCATTTGAATACTAGTGCTACCATGATAATTATAATGTGACCATTAGAAGGGTAGTGTTACCATGAGAAGAGAAGTTTGACTATAAGAAGTGTAGTTATTCTTTAATAGGACAACACTATATAAAGAGCATTATATATGTCCATGAATTAGATAAGGGATGTGTGACTTTGGAAAATCAAGGCATGCATTCGATTATATTTCTTTCATGAGAACCATGATATGATAAGAGGTTACACCTTTCAAAATAGTAAATATCCAAGATGTATTTTTTTCTCAATAAATATGGTTATATATATATTAAAACATTTATACCACATCTATGTTCATAACATGTTAGGAATTTTTTTCCAAATCATGGAGGTATTTGAGAATCAATGAATTGAAGTTACATTGTTATTTCATCGCATTCAGAAATTGTTTGAAGGTGTGATGTCATTCATAGATAGAGGGTTATCAACACATTAAAAATGATTAATGATAATGTCCCATGAATAGTTAAAATAAGAATTCTGAGATTATTTTGGGTGTAAATTTAATTTTTCATTTTTTAAGTTCATGATGGGTACATTGATGTATTTCATGTTGAAATTCTTAGCTGGTGTGAAAATGTAACGAACTATATTTTTAAAAAATAAAATTCCTTTATATGATGAAATGAATGTATTATTATGTGTTATGGTTATAGAAAACAAATGAAATTATTTGGTTTTATTATATCCTATCATAATCCAATGACTATTATGCATAATAACAATTGAGAATATGGTCATTAAATAGTTATAATATTATTAGTATTAATAAAGGGTTCTAAAAAATCTAATTGATAAAGACAAAGGAAGTGATGGAATGAAATTTTAGGATCATTCCCAATGAAGCCCATTTATTAGATATTCCATGATAGATATAATCATAGGGCTTTTCCTTTGACCAAGACGAAGCTGAGATCCCACAACTTAAGCACAAGAAAAACCATTTACTAGAAAAGTACAATATCTTTGAGATCATGTCCATAACCATATATGGAGAACCACCCTTTTAAAGTATCACCATAACACACCTTACCCTTTGGTGTTTTCTAGTGTAATAAATAGATATGTATTAAAATTATAATAATATGAATATTTATATCTAATTTCATCTTACAATTGTAAATTTTATAATAATTTTAATTTAGAAATAATAAAACAAAGTGTATTTTTGGTAGTATGAAAATTAAATTAAGGAATCTATTTTGGTGATTTAATATATTTTTGAAACAAATAATATTTTAATAAAATATTATTATGAATGAAATTATTAAATACAAATTATCATAAAATTTTTATGAAGTCAAATGTATTTTCTATATGGGTTTGAAAATATTAGTGTAAAAATCCCAAAAATTCTCAATAAATTTAAATTATATTTTAAAAGTGAGACTTCATATATTTAAGAAATTATTTTGATAAAATTAATTTTTTAAGACTCATCATGTAAAAATTATCTTATAGAAAATGATTCATAATTTTAGAAGACAATTTAATTTTATGGTATAAATTAAATACAGGATAATGATATAGTGTGTATTATGACACCCCAATGATTCAAGAATGATATAATAAACACTATAAAAGGAATAAAACACCAAATCTAGGTTTTCCGAATAAAATAATTTAATTTTAATTTAATTTTTTTATTTTATAAAGCCTTATGAATCAAAAAAAACATATAATATATTTTATAGGTTTAAAATAACATTTATATAAACACGAATCATTTCAATATTATAAAGATTATTATTTTTATAATATTAGCTCATATCGTAATAATATAATTAAATCTACGCCCCTTGTTATCATTAATGCTCCAAAATTGTGGTAAGGTTTTCGATGTTTATTACATTATTATATAGATTATAAAAAAATGTTCAGGAAATAGTAAAAAAATCCACTCTCTTGTCCTATATTAAATCACCCAAGAAACCCCTTATCATCACTAAAAAACATAGATAACACCCTTAAATTTTCCTTTATTCTCTAGAGTTTTTGGAATCTTCCCCCAATATATCCATATTCTCTTCCAAACCAGGTTGGGAACACTGTCTCAATATAAGGGATCTCCTACACTCTCTCTTATTAAATCACCTCGTTCATGTTGTGTCTCTTAATTTAAATTTTTCCTTGTGTTAATATATTATTTAATATCTCCTTTACTATAAATTTTATTTCTAAATAATGATAGGCTCATTTCACGATCATTAATCCCTCCCATAAACCACACCCATTAACATGAAAAAAATAATTAGGGATCTTATCCTTACCCTATTTATTCAAGTATCATAATTTTCTAATTCCTTTTATATATGTTTAATATTATAGGTATATGTTATCCTCTATCCCATTATATACACTATGATTCCTAAATGTGGATATATTCTTTTAATTCTCACTAAACCATCCCATGAACATTTATATTCCCCTGTTATGTTGTCGAAATTTCACCACGATTTTCCGTTCATAAATAATTATATATTGAATACCCAACCAACATCTTATCTGATATGATCACCATTATTGACATATACATATTTTTTTGGGGGATTTAGATATATTTATTCCATACTCTTTGATCATGGAATAAAATGTGATGACATGTGATTCAATGTTTTTATCTATTCAGCACACCTATGTGTGAGAATGAAATGAATGTGATATGTGAGTGTTAAATATTATAGTGTTTAAATGCATTGGGTAATATTTTAGACTCATGAGGAATCAATTGATGGATTAAACAGTGAACCTAATCCATATGTGTACAATTTTTATCCTGATGTCTTGGAAGTTATCCTTGACCTACGTTTATGATGTGATGTTTTATGTTGTTTCAAAATTTCCCATGTTGGATTTATGTTATCATGTCATATCATGTGTCATCATACATGTTTATGATTATCTTCAATTTAATTTGACATTGATGTGACTATTTTATAACAAATAATACTTTTAACATTTTATTCCATGTTTATTCCCTTAATAGACATTATAGCTCACCAATTTCCTATATATGTCCCCAGGTAATCTAATGCAGTTTTACGTACAATGGAATATTATGATCATGTTATGGATGTTTTCAGTAATGGAGACATATTCACTATTTTATGTTCTTATAATATTTACCTAATTCCCATACATGTAATACTTCTTGATATTTTTGGATTTTTATATGTATCTTTATGTAATAAATCATTAATTAATGTTTAATAAAGAAAAGGATTGTCATATTTTTTATCATTGTTATGTTTAGTCATTTTTTGTATTTTGAATCGAAAACTATACTAAAAGCCTTATGGATGGTACTAAATATAAAAATACATCCCTTAATTTTAGTAATGTATAATTTAAGTGGTTTCCACATAATACTTCCATGTCTTTGTACTTCAAGTTGATGTGGATTTTTCATTGATGCACCTAGGCATAATGTATGAAAACACTACATCGGTCCAGACTAGATATGGTGTCATTGCATGAATCGAATCCTTGCTCACACTTGATATTTCACTCCTGGGAGATATGCATCAGAATGCTCACAATCCTAGTATGAAAAATTATTAGGGGAAGAAAAATGTCTCTATGTGTATATGTTTGCAATAATATCATGGATAACAGTTATTTAATCATAGAAAATCATAATTTAAGTAAATACATATCATATATATGTTATCCCTTAATGTTATTGGTTCTTATTTATAATTTATAAGTTTAAAAATAATTATCTGAAAGTCTATTTTGGTTTAATTAAATTGGTAGGACTATAAAAATATTTAAATTCATTGTCATCATCTATAGTTATATAAATTCCTTTATATCATATAAGTTTAGTATAATTATCAAAACACTACCAAAAATTATGTTTGTTATCCTATTAGTGAAAATAGAACAAGGTGATATTATTGAATCCCAAGAATATAACTCTTCCCCTTTCATCATTTTTGGGTTATACATCCCAGTGAATATTTTGAACCCCTATTAATGGAATTTGATGAAATTGTGGGTATTGATATTCTTTCCATATATATTGATAACATAAATTTATTTTATAATTAAATCAATCTTAGTATTTTGAGTCTTCCCCTAATTTTATACATGTTCAGGGAGGAGGAAGAATCTTCTTTAGCACTAACATCTCATGAATGGATTTTATTTCCTTACATAAAAGCGTTTCAAGTTCCAGTGATTGATTCGATGAAAAATATCATCATTGAATACATAAAAATTGATATTTAATATTATAATTTGATTCCTGATGAATTTTCTAGTATTCCTCCTATCAAATAGATTGAATTTTCAATCATTATTATACCTGATAAGTTTCTATTATCCAAGATTTTATATAGAATAACAGTTGGGGAACATGAGGAGCTATGAAAACAACTACTCCGAGAATATATATAAATGTTTTATACACCTGTGTTCTTCATTAAGAGGGGAAACAACCCTCTTAATTAAGAAGAAGGATTGTTCATTTCACCTTTTCAATGATTATCTTCAGAATAGAAAAGATCATGATAAAGCAAAACATTCCACATCAATGGACTGAGGAACTCTTTCATCAGCAACATGTATCACAAAAATTATTCAATGTGTATCTTCGCATGGGTTATTATCATGTAAGGGTGGTGAAGGATTATATAACCAAGAATAAATTTTGAACAAGGTTTGATAACTATAAGTTCATATTAATTCAAATAAGACTCACTGATGATCTAGTAATGTTAGTATACTTGATGAATATAGTGTTTAGTGATTACCATGAAATTTGTTTGGTATTATTTATATAAAATATTATAAAATACTCTAAAAGAGTGGATCATGTGGATCATCAAATCATTTTCCTAAAACAACAAAAAACATTAAAATATATATGAAATGTATTAAAAATGTTTGTTTTTTGGAAGAAGTCTCATTAATTAGAAATATTATCACAATAAATAAGATATCTATGGACCCTTTAAAGATAAAATAAATTGTATGATGTCTGAGGGAAAAATCTATTATATAATTCTATAGTTTCATTGCATTATCTCTGTCTTAAGATTGATTTTTGGGAAATTTATTAAGATGTCAAACCCTACAAAAATTCATACTCATATGGGAGTAAAGATTCTTTGGAATAATTAATGTGATGGGATATAGAAGGAGTAAAAAAATTCTTAACACTTCCCATATACATATAATACTCACAAGTGGAGAACTTTTAAAGGTGTATAATGACACTTTGAAGAAGAGATTGGGATGTTTTTTAATGGAGAAAGGAAAAGTGATAGCATATACCTCAAACAAAATCAATGCCTATGAATAGAACCACCCAACACATGATCTTATGTTAGTTGTAGTGATAATCACATAAGAAATCTTGCAGTATTATATCATTGGGGATATGTGAGAAATATATATATGGTTCATTAGAGCTTCAATTATATACTCACAAAAATTGAGGAATTTTTTATAGAGATTATGGTTATAGATAACAAATGAATATAACTTCCCAATCCAATAGTATCCTAGGACTGAAAATATACTTGAAGATTCTTAATGTAGAAAGGATTCAAAAAATTTATTATTAATAGATATTTTTTCTATAATTAATTCATCTTTAATACTTTTTCACTTACATAATTAATAATATTTATTAATTTATTATGATATTAAAAAAATTCTCGATAAAATTATCATATATATTAATATATTTAATTTTAATAATATTGTATATCTACTTTTAATATCTTTTTAAATTTATTTATTTCTAGTATTTATTATTTTTATTATAATGTTATTTTTAATAATAAATTATTTAAAATAAGAAATTTATTATATTTTTTATTTTTATTTTTTATTATTTATTATAATTACAAGTGTTTATGATTCCCTTATGAGTGAAATATTTATCAATGCTCCTAAATTACTTGGTGACATTATATATTATCAATACTAAAATGGATAGTGATGTTAAATATATTATTTATTTAGTATAAGAAATCATAATTTTATCAATGCATTCTTCTTTAGCACTAATAAATTTGTGTTTTATTAATGATTATTTCTAGTGTTTATAAAATCACTTATAATAGTTCAAACCATGCACACAAAAATTTAGTGATAAAATATAATATTTACAATTATGGATTTAATAGTGATAAATGTAATGATATTTTTAAAATAAAAAATATTAATTTTTGAAATGGAAATATTAGATCAGTTACTTACCAATGTACCTTTTTGGTTTAATGTATTACAGAAATAGTAAAAACATTTACATAAAAAACACTTATGTCTTCAAGTTTGTATTTCCCCACTATACCCATATATTCATATTCCATATTATGTATTCAACATCTCCCACAAATATACTCACATAATAATCCTTTTACGAAAGAAATTAGTTTTCACCAGTAATTATAACTTAGGGGAAAAGTAATAAAAGAAGGGTGAGAAAAAATATACTATAAGGGTATATATAAGTATTAACATTTTAATTTCGTACATTGTAGTAATATGAGAATATCTACAAAATTAAAAAATCATCATTCATGTAAATAGCATAATGGGATTCATACACATCAATACATTCATCATTAATCCCGAAACATTGCATAATTTTTAATAAATGTAAAGATTCATTAGAAATAGTAATCATGAACTATGTGAGTTTAATCTTGATCAAAGTAATCATTAAAACCCATCTAAAGAATAAATACAATGTGTTTGTATCTTGTAAAAATTCATATCACTTATACAAATGAAATAATCTTTGTTGTGAAATATGGAGTAACCCTAACAGTTACGCATTGATTAACCATCACAATTATACTTATAGTAACCATTGTAGTGATACATGAAATTATCATATTATTTATAATTGGAATAACCCTCACACTAAACTTCATTACATAAATCATAACTAATTAATTAGAAAACAACATTGGGGCCCACCAATCATATAAACCAAATCTTTCCCACTCATTATCATGACAAATTGAAACAATATATTTCATTAATAAGGAATATAGATATTTTATTTCTTTAGAAAATTCATAGGATCCATAAATATTTTGTTCACAACTTTATGGACCAATAGAAAATGAAAGCGTTTCATTATAACTTCTTTGAAACAATCATAATTCATCTAATGAAATAATTAGGATGATATAAATAAAAAATATCTATACTGTAAGATATGTAACATCATGTGTTTATGATGTTGAAGAATACAAATATGATTAAAATATGAATTAAAACATTCTTAATGAAAATACTCACTTTATATGAAAATTCACTTATCACAACTAAAATTATATAAAATATTGTATTTTTTATTTCAAGATAAAATTCAAAACATATAAACAAATATAAAAAGAATATAACGGTCATGGTTGATATAAAATCCATTAATTTTCTAAATGGTTGAATCATACATTATTTTCAACAAAATATAAAAGGGTGTCTAAAGCGACACATTAGGGAAAAATTTAAAAAATCATTTCCAAAACCATTTAGAATATGGTTAATGATAATCTGAAATATATTTTAATTTTTTTTTGTAAATTTATATTCTTGAAAATATTTTTGGATGCATTTATATGAAAGGGAAATATTCATGGTTTAATGAAAAACACAACATCAATATCACATATTAAAAATTTTCTTCAGGACTATTTAATCAATAAGGGTTGAAATTGGAATAAAAAATGTAAAACACATTCATAAAAAAGGATAATAAAGATATAAGGTTCAAGAAAATAAGGGAAAATATTTTCCCACAAAGTATCATTATATAGAAATATTCATGAAAAGAAATGAGATTATTACATAAAGCCTTTTCCATTTTAATAAATGTTCAAGTGTTAGAACCAAGAAAAAATAACATCACGTAAAAATATCAATATCATTAACAAAAGTATAATGACGATATTATATATAAAAATTATTATCATATACACATTATAAGATAAGATACATGGATATCGTAAACATGTGTCTCAATGAAAGGGAATCTGAGATGAATAACCCTTAGAAAAATCATATCATTGAATTTATATTTAATCTATAAGAAGAATATGTGTATCAAAATTAAATCTACAATAAATTTTTTAAATATATTATCAATAAATTTATTGATAAATTCACACATAATCATTTCATAAAAATGTCTATTATTAAGAGTTGATACCCAATGAATTGAAACTATGCTAAGAATCCTTTTACCACATGGTAACTTTCTAATAATATTCCCATGAATGATGTAATTAAAATTATAACATAAACCTCAAAAATGTTTTAATAATTCTTTATATAACATTTATCATGGCTAGTATATAAACCTTATAAAATAAATTAGTTTCATTATATTAAAATATGCCTCAATGAAGTAATATTGAGACGAAATACCTGACATTGAGTTTAGACATTCTATATATTTTAATTAACATTTAAAAAAATCATAAAAATTATTTTAATTCATAAATAAATTTTTATGTTTTAATTTATTTCATTAAACTATTTATTAAATTTATTTCTATGACATATTTAACTACATAATGAGTTAATTCCATGTTGGGTATTTTCTTAAGACATTCTATTCCTAATTTAAGAAAATCATATATGTGTTGATCTTGGTCAATGGGATCATTGTTCAATCATATACATAATAAAAATAATGAAATTATTATCATTTATATATATATAATAATTTTAAAACAAATCATGAAATATTGTTATGAAAAATGAAATACATTACAATCACAGTGATGGTTGGCCATACAAACTCATGATTAATGGTTCCCTTTTTCGATTATCACAATGGACTGAATGTAAGTTATATATTATCATTACATAATAATTTTAATATATTAAATACTATATTTATATAAAAATATATATATATATATATATATATTATGTAACACCCCGAGCTTCCATGATACGCTTCTCATTCAATAATGCAATAGCTTGCATTGTACGCAACTTCGAGTTCTAAAACACCGCGACTAATCAAAGTAGACGTTATGAATAGTAATAACCACTTTTTAAAATTATAGAAATTTTATATTTCAAAATGTACTTCATTTTTGGATTTGGAATATCGAAATTAGCCTATGTTGAATTTTTGGTATTTTTCCGAGAACTTCTAATTTTTTATGAATAGTGAAAAATACTTAAAAACAACTTTTTTAATCAAAATAATTTATAGTGATAAGTTATAATACTGAGTGATTTTAAAGTATAATTAGAATATATTTTTACCATTTTATCCAATGGTGGTCATTATAATTAATTTAACATTGAAATTGGACATAAACAATTATGAAGCTTTTGATATAAATTGTTTCTTAAAAACACACTATTTGTTGTGACAACGGGAATTAATTATAAAATTAATTAATTCAAATTATATGTTTGGAATTTTGTAAAATAGACATCATTTTTGAATTTGGAATATCAATTATAGCTTAGGATGAAATTTTGGCATTGTTCTGAAAAATTTCAATTTTTGATGAATAGTGAAACCACTAAGTGGTAGTTAAATAACTGATTTTTCGTTTAAATGAAATATTACCACTTCTGTGATTTGATTTTCAAAAATACGACATACATGGTTGTCATTAAGAAGTAAAATGTGGTTCAATGAGATTAAAATAATTTTTTGGGGAATAGTAACTTTTAAGTTCTTAATCGCGATTGGAGGTAATTAGTGTAGTTTAAGGTAAAAATAATGATTTAATAATATGAGATGAGCTTGAAACATGTCCTACCCAAATTGTATGTGCCATGCCCGACCAAGACAATCCATGGGTCAACTTGGGGACCCCATGGAGCCACTTTAGTTGGAAAATGACATAAATACCTTTTATTTAATGTTAAAGTAAAAAATGACACAAACATGAAATGTTTTACTAAAACAATTTTTACATGGGGTTATACAAGTAATATTTTTGACTATAAATAGTAATTGGAAATATAAAAAGATATCCTACATCATAGTATTTTTTTTATAATTTTTAGACATTAAATAAATTAAATTATTTATGACATCATTATGATGCAGCGATGACCTCATTATTTAACGACTTTAATAAAATTAAAAGATAATGTACAATCCAAGGCTTACACTTGTCCAAAGTCTATTTTATGGGTATATTTAGAACCCTTATCACCTTATCCACGAATTATATAAGTGTGGGACCTTTAGAATCCGAAAATCATTGTATAATAATGTAAAATTTCCTTACATTCCAAGAGTGCCCCTCCTCTCCTCTTGTAAAAGGCCCCCACCTCTACCACCTCCTTCACACTTTCAAGCCATTTGGCTCGGCCAAACTCTTCCCAAATACTCTACCAACTTTCCCCCCTTACTCCTAGAAGCCTCACTTTGGGCAGAATTTTTCCCAAGGAAGCCTTTGGCTCAAATCAAAAAGAGTTACCCGATTTTAAGGTAATATCTTCTCTTGTGTTATTTTGTTTTATTTTGCTTCTCCAACCCCTTAAACTCTTTTTATTCCATTCTTTTGTAACAAAAAAAGTATCATGAATATACTAGGATGTTTTTATAAAATGTATTCGAGCTACACTTACACACACCTACATCTAATGGTTAAAGAACATACGATTTCTGTGGATGGCGAATTTCTGCCTCACGAAACGATGATTGTTCAACACTCATATAACACCTTCAAAAGTGGACATTAAGATGTCACTATATTTATATATGATATATAATATTTTTATGTTTTCCTTATGCTTCTGTATTTCTCATTTATGGAATACTTTATGATTTCCATTATGGGTAAACGCGATATTTTCATTTTAGGAAGTGCGGACTACCGCCCCCTCAAAGTGATGTGAATCGTTAATACCATATGTGGGATGTGTAAAGGATGGAGTAAATGATATTATATATGATATTATACTGGAACTATACTATACATTTATATAATTATGATTTCATTCCATTAAATACGAAGTAGAAATGAAAGTAGCATTCATGCGTACGTACGGCTTACCGTCTCCATGAACGGTGCATTTCATTTTTTACCTCTAAATGTTACGTAATATTATGATTGAATGTATATAACGGATATATATGATATATATGATAACTACATCATGAATATAATTCTGTATATAATGGATATTTCACCACATGAACAACTTGTAATTATAAGAAGTTTATTGTTGACTCAAGTACAAAGATCGACAAAACGACCATTATTAACTTAAATAATTACATAATGTTCATAACATTGTAATAAGTGATATAAAAAGGATAATGAAATTGAAAATGTTTCTCAATAAGGTAGATATTAACTCTAGTTTATTATTCAGGAGGTTAAAGAACAGTTGAGTCAAGTCAGACATAAGGTAAATGGAATTTCGTAACCCAATTTCCATTCTTTGGGTTAATCTCCTACTTTCAAATTATGTCATGATATTATTATGTACTATATTGTATTTGTACTTTATTTATGTGTACTTATAGTGAATACACATAATAGATGTATTTTATTTTAAAAATGATCTTTGTAAGGACTTCGTCTCAATCTCCTTTCATTGAGGCATATTTGGTTTTATACAAAACATTCCTTTATACGGTGTATAAACCCCTTTGACATTTACGTTTATTCAAAAGAAATTTTTTTATACGAAGCGTTTTACTAAACGAAAAAAAGGGAATTTTTTTTCTTTCCGTACATATGCGGCGACAATGAATTCTCCGCCGCCGTGACCATTATTTGAGTTTCGACTTCCTCTACAAGCGATCTTTTTTTAATGAAAAATAAATACAAACTTTTAACTTTCTTTTATTTTGGTATTGAAAATGGTTTTGAAAGCGTTTTTATTATATTAATGTGTTGTATTCATATCTTTTGATTGAAATGTGTAAATGTTATGTTTCCTTTATGCATGTTTTATGTGATATGATTATGTTATGGTTTATGATATGTTTAAACCTATTCATATGAGGAATGCATTGGACTTAATAAGTGACGGGTGGAGCCCGCTATAGCTCCTCGATGCATTGGTAGGTCTCATGAGACAACTAGACGTGGAATTGGCTGAGGCGATTTCCCAATTTGATTTATGGTTTTTTCCGAGGCCTTAATCATTTTAGACGTCTTGGCCGAGGCCTTGACAAAATGTTTCAGAATGTCTGGCATTATACATTCCATCCCTATGAAAGTGGTTATTGATATTGCATGTGATTATTCGACCAGTAGAATATCCATGTGAAGAAGTAAATGGAATTATCTCATTTTACATTTGCCATATTATGTTTATGTTCAAGTTTAAAATTCTTTTGTTTTAGTTATACACTGCCTTAAATGTTTATGTTTATTTATGAAAGCTTCCGCGATATTGTTATCCTTACTGAGCATCTGAGATCACCCCTTTCAATGTTTTAATATTTTCCAGGATGTGAAGAAGTATTTTATGAATGACCTTCAGGGATAGTCAGAAGAGGATATGAGTGTGGACTATGAAGACTTTGTAATTAGTTTTTCACTTTATGATGTAATGTAAAATTTACTAATGTATCTAGTGTTTCCAAGGCTACTAAACTAATCGGTCCTTCGAGACTTGATATTTTGTGATCATGCCAATGTTACGAAGTAATGCACTGACTCTGGGTAGCTGGGGTCAGGGCATTACAGTTGGTATCAGAGGCAGTTTAGTACTAACCTTGGAAGCTAGATTTAGATAAACTCTAATTAGAGCACATAGCCCGAAGATAGACTTTAAGGATTAGTATAGAAGAACTTTCTAGAATTTTGGTATTATAGAATGTTATGAGTTTCAGAGAAATACATCCCTGTCTGGATACGAGCAGGTAGAGGCAGCTCTGGTACAGATGTACCTAGGGGTAAAACCTGAAAACACCACTTTGAGCTAGACTCGAATGGGAACTGGTGCACGAAAACGGGCCTTGCTGCACTCTTGGTTACGACACTCCCGCGGGATATGCTTTGGATAATTCACATTTTCTTTGTAAACCACCATGAAGGGTTATGAGTATATACGTCCTCAAAGAAAAAAATTTAATGGATTATATCCATAAATAGTTCAATTTAAGTTAAGTATTTTATAAGTATGGAATTATGTATTTTGTTTCATAAACTAATATAGTTTATGCCATTGTTTAGAAATGGCGCCTAGTGGAAGGAATGCAAACCGTATCAATGCACGCACTCCGTGTAGGGATTTCCCTCCTGCTCAAGATAATTATTGTGGATCTGGAGATACAACTGGTGCTGATCAACTTACTATCATACTGGGACAACTCACTCAGGTTATGAATAATAACCTTACTCGTATGGAGCACCCTGATCCGCAACATGGAGGATCAATATTAGACCGCTTCATGGGGCAACAACCACCAACATTTAATGGGGGTACAAATCCATTAGTAGCTGAGCAATGGTTAAACTGCTTAGAGAAAATATTCCACGCCTTGGGGAGTAGCGAAAGGGAGAAGGTTATCATGGCAGTTTACCGCCTCACTGGAGATGCCGATCAATGGTGGTCATTGATTCAATACACAAAGGAAGATGATGATGTATCAAATATGGAATGGAGGGCGTTCAAAGAGATTTTTCGTAGAAAAATACTTTCCTCGTGACCATAGAGCAGATATGGAAAGGCAATTTCTGAGTCTGAGACAAAAGGAGGATGAGAATGTCGCAAAGTATGAGGACAACTTTACAAGGTTAGCAAGGTATGCTGTAGATTATATACGTAACCCAAGAGGTAAGATTGATCGTTTCTTTTATGGGTTAAAACCATTTCTCCGTCGAGCTTTAGTATCACAATATTTCTCAATATACGAAGATATTGTCTCATGTGTTATCAAGATAGAAAAGGAATTCTCTAAGTCTTATGACAACAAATTAAAGCAAGAGAAGAAGAGAACGGTGGAACAAGAGACAGATAAAGGGAAAAAGGGAAAGAAGGATTTTCCATTATGTGATAATTGTGGGAAGAATCACCCTGGTACTTGCCTAAAAGGAATGGAAGTTTGTTATAAATGTGGAGAAAAAGGTCACCAGGCGCATGATTGCAAGGGAAAGAAAGAGGCTATCAATGTTGAATGCTATAATTGTAGGGAAATGGGGCATTATGCAAATGAATGTCCTAAGCGTCAGGGAAACTTACCTCAGAAAAGGCCAAGGGATCAAGGCCAATATTATGCTGTGACTACAGTTGAAGTGGAATAATTAATGTATTGGTGCTTTTGGACTTAAGGATTATATTCTGGTCATAATAATAATGTGATATATATAAGGATTGTACTGCAGTACTTGTTTTTTTTTCATTAAGGTTTTAATATGATGAATGTAATAATATTTTTAGTATGTGATAATTAGATAAACTTTACATTGTTTGGGGAATCTGATGTTACAATTGATTTTGGAATTAAGAGACCTTTTAGAGAAAGTCTGGACAGAGGTATTTTGGATAACTATAAAGGTTGGAGTGGATTAAGTTGATCTTTGGATATTATTGTTAAAGGTTAAAAAATTTATGAAGATTATTTTTGGAATATTATAATACTATAGTTTTAGGAAAAGGACAACCTGCAGGGTGGGGCATAAACGTCGCGTCAGACAAAGCTGCAGGAATCGAACCCACAACCATAGTGTGACAGGCCTTTATTCCCTACCACTAGCCTACATGAAGTCCCTGGTTATTACAATATAATTTTACTAATCTAAATGGTATGTGTTAACATTTGGAACCTTATACAATTAGGATAAGTATAATATTTTTGAGTTCTATTATCTTTTTGAGTGAAAGAAGAGTTGAAGGTTGAAACTCTAATTGTCAAGCATAAATATATATATACCTATCTATTATTAAATGAATAAATTAATTCTTAAACATTAGTAAAGGGATATTAAAACAAAAAAAATGTGTTATCCTAATACCTTATGTCTTGTTGAACTTATGATATTTTAAATCAACATAGATTGAAGGCTTTGAGGCCCTTAATTTGACAGTTGATTGTGATTGATGACCTCAATCACTCCCTACAAATATTTACAATTTTCCTCCAATTATATGTCTCTAATTGCCACCAATGTTCTCCTTATTGAGATCATAATTTGGTGGTGACTTTCTTATTTCCATTTCCATCTTATTAAGGCTAAATTTTATTAACCTTATTTTCGATGTGGGTTTTCCACAAAGGTATTTTCTATTTTCAACCTTTTGTTTTCAAAGAAAAATTTCAAATTGCGAGTACGCAATTTATTGAAAGATGGGAGAATGTAACACCCCGAGAATCCATGATACGCTTCTCATTCAATAATGCAATAGTTTGCATTGTACGCAACTTCGAGTTCTAAAACATCGCGACTAATCAAAGTAGTCGTTATGAATAGTAATAACCACTTTTTAAAATTATAGAAATTTTATATTTCAAAATGGACTTCATTTTTGGCTTCAGAATATCTAAATTAGCCTATGTTGAATTTTTGGTATTTTTCTGAGAACTTCTAATTTTTTATGAATAGTGAAAAATACTTAAAAACAACTTTTTTAATCAAAATAATTTATAGTGATAAGTTATAATACTGAGTGGTTTTAAAGTATAATTAGAATACATTTTTACCATTTTATCCAATGGTGGTCATTAGAATTAATTTAACATTGAAATTGGACATAAACAATTATCAATCTTTTGTTATAAATTGTTTCTTAAAAACACGCTATTTGTTGTGACAGCAGGAATTAATTATAAAATTAATTAATGCAACTTATATGTTTGAAATTTTTTAAAATATACATCATTTTTGAATTCAGAATATCAATTATAGCTTAGGGTGAAATTTTGGCATTGTTCTGAAAAACTTCAATTTTTGATGAATAGTGAAACCACTAAGTGGTAGTTAAATAACTGATTTTTCGTTTAAATGAAATATTACCACTTCTGTGATTTGATTTTCAAAAATCCGACATACATGGTTGTCATTAAGAAGTAAAATGTGGTTAAATGAGATTAAAATAATTTTTTGGTGAATAGTAATTTTTAAGTTCTTAATCGCGATTATAGGTAATTAGTGTAGTTTAAGGTAAAAATAATGTTTTAATAACATGATATGAGTTTGACACATGTCCTAACATCATTGGATGTGCCATGGCCGACCAATACAATCCATGGGTCAACTTGGGGACCCCATGGAGCCACTTTAGTTGGAAAATGACATAAATACCTTTTATTTAATGTTAAAGTAAAAAATGACACAAACATGATATGTTTTACTAAAACAATTTTTACATGGGGTTATACAAGTCATATTTTTTACTATAAATAGTAATTGTAAAGATAAAAAGATATCCTACATAATAGTATTTTTTTATAATTTTTAGACATCAAATAAATTAAATTATTTATGACATCATTATGATGTAGCGATGACCTCATTATTTAACGATTTTAATAAAATTAAAAGATAATGTACAATCCAAGGCTTACACTTGTCCAAAGACTATTGGATGGGTATATTTCGAACCCTTATCACCTTATCCACGAATTATATAATTGTGGGACCTTTAGAATCCAAAAATAATTGTATAATAATGTAAAATTTCCTTACTTTCCAAGAGTGCCCCTCCTCTCCTCTTATAAAAGGCCCCCACCTCTACCACCTCCTTCACACTTTCAAGCCATTTGGCTCGGCCAAACTTTGCCCAAATACTCTCCCAACTTTCCCCCCTTACTCCTAGAAGCCTCACTTTGGGCATAAGTCTTCCCAAGGAAGCCTTTGGCTCAAATCAAAAATAGTTACCCGATTTTAAGATAATATCCTCTCTTATGTTATTTTGTTTTATTTTGCTTCTCCAACCCCTTAAACTCTTTTTATTCCTTTATTTTGTAAAAACAACAGTATCCTCAATATACTAGAATGTTGTCATAAAAAGGATTCGAGCTACACTTAGACACACCAACATCTAATGGTTAAAGAACATACGGTTTATGTGGATGGCGAATTTCTGCCACACGAAACGATGATTGTTCAACACTCATATAACACCTTAAAAGGTGTCCATTAAGATGTAAATATATTTATATATGATATATAATATTTTTATGTTTTCCTTATGCTTCTGTATTTCTCATTTATGGAATACTTTTTGATTTCCATTATGGGTAAACGCGATATTTTCATTTTAGGAAGTGCGGACTACCGCCCCCTCAAAGTGATGTGAATCGTTAATACCATATGTGGGATGTGTAAAGGATGGAGTAAATGATATTATATATGATATTATACTGGAACTATAATATACCTTTATATAATTATGATTTCATTCCCTTAAATATGAAATAGAAATGAAAGTAGCGTTCATGCGTACGTACGGCTTACCGTCTCCATGAACGGTGCATTTCATTTCTTACCTCTAAATGTTACGAAATATTATGAATGAATTTATATACTGGATATATATGATATATATGATAACTACATCATGAATATAATTCTGGATATAATGTATATTTCACCACATGAACAACTTTTAATTATAAGAAGTTTATTGTTGACTCAAGTACCGAAGATCGACAAAACGACCGTTATTAACTTAAATAATTACATAATGTTCATAACATTGTAATAAGTGATATAAAAAGGATAATGAAATTTAAAATGGTTCTCAATAAGGTAGATATTAACTCTAGTTTATTATTCAGAAGGTTAAAGAATGGTTGAGTCAAGTCGGACACAAGGTAAGGGAATTTCTTAACCCAATTTCCATTCTTTGGGTTAATCTCCTACTTTCAAATTATGTCATGATATTATTATGTACTATATTGTATTTTTACTTTATTTATGTGTACTTATAGTGAATACACATAATAGATCTATTTTATTTTAAAAATGATCTTTGTAAGGACTTCGTCTCAATCTCCTTTCATTGAGGCATATTTGGTTTTATACACAACTTTCCTTTATACGGTGTATACACCCCGTTGACTTTTACGTTCATTCAAAGGGAATTTTTTTATACGAAGAATTTTACTAAATGAAAAAAAGGGAATGTTTTTCTTTCCTTACATATGCGGCGACAACGACTTCTCCGCCGACGTGACCATTATTTGAGTTTCGGCTTCCTCTACAAGCCATCTTTTTTTTAATGAAAAATAAATACAAAGTTTTAACTTTCTTTTATTTTGGTATTGAAAAGGGTTTTGAAAGCGTTTTTTTTATATCAATGTGTTGTATTGATATCTTGTGATTGAAATGTGGAAATGTTATGTTTCCTTTATGCATGTTTTATGTGATATGATTATGTTATGGTTTATGATATATTTAAACCTATTCATATGAGGAATGCATTGGACTTAATAAGTGATGGGTGGAGCCCGCTATAGCTCCTCGATGCATCGGTAGGTCTCATGAGACAACTAGATGTGGAATTGGCCGAGGCCCTTTCCCAATTTGGTTTATGGTTTTGGCCGAGGCCTTAATCATTGTAGACGTCTTGGCCGAGGCCTTGACAAAATGTTTCAGAATTTCTGGCATTATACATTCCCTCACTATGAAAGTGGTTATTGATATTGCATGTGATTATTAGACCAGTAGAATATCCATGTGAAGAAGTAAATGGCATTATCTCATTTTACGTTTGCCATATTATGTTGATGTTCAAGTTTAAAAGGATTTTTTTAGTTATACATTGCCTTAAATGTTTATGTTTATTTATGAAAGATTCCGCAATATTATTATCCTTACTGAGCATCTGAGCTCACCCCTTTCAATGTTTTAATATTTTCCAGGATGTGAAGAAGTATTTTATGAATGACTTGCAGGGATAGTCAGAAGAGGATATGAGTTTGGACTATGAAGACTTTTTTATTAGTTTTTCACTTTATGATGTAATGTAACATTTACTAATGTCTAGTGTTTCCAAGGCTACAAAACTAATCGGTCTTTCGAGACTTGATCTTTTCTGATCATGCCAATGCTACGAAGTAATTCACCAACTCTGGGTAGCTGGGGTCGGGGCGTTACATGTTATCCATGTTATGTGTTGATGAAAAATGAATTGAGGCACTCAGTAGAGGTGGCAGTCCAGTCATACAGACAAACTACATAATAATTTTTTTGTATGTAGAAATTTTAGAAAATATATGATATATTATTTATTCAAAATAAAAAACATGTTATTAATATAATATATATAAATTAAATCTATTTTTACACCCATCCATGACATAAAGTGATAGAAAATTAATTCAATTGGTTTGGGAGATGGTAGTTCTCTATTGAGACGAATGATGAATTACATTCCCAATTAACAGACGATGGCGATGGATATCAGTTATTATACGAAAATAATAACAAAATATTATGGTTTTATACATATGTTATTAACTCAAAATATAATTAAAATATTTTAATGGGGTTTATAAATAAATAAAATGAAAAGGATTTGATATGAACTATACTTATTTATCTGAAAACATCTATTGCATTACACCTTATACCCTATATGAATGCTAGTACGCACAAACTAAGACATATAGAATATAGGGATAAATGTTACGATGGTATTTTAGTAGGTATTATCTGATCAAAATTGCTCTTGATGTTTCAATAAAATCAAAGAAGTGGTGCCCAATTGTAAGAAAGTTGAGGGGCACTTTTTGAATTTCATAAAATATAATATTAATATAAATAAATTTGGATTTATAAATGGTTTTTAATTAATAATATTATATGATAATTTGATTATGACTCTAAATGCACTCATACAAAAATGTTTTAATTTTTGAATTGTTTATTTTTTACCTATATCTATTTTGTTTTAACCAATCGTTAAACCCTTGAAAAATTATTGTGATATCAATGTTCATTACTCTTAAGTGGTAAATATAATTTTTATAAAAACATTTAATTGTAAATAGATGGACAATGGCTGATTTAATAAACCATATAATATTAAATTTCCCAAATACAGTATTTTTCTTAATTTTTATTTGTTCAATAATGTATTATTTATTATAAAAAATAATTAATGTCTATTTTTGAACTATTTATTTATGTTTAATTTAAAAACATAATGAAAATAAAGGAATGATATTTCATGGAATAAAAAAATATCTAATATTCCATGTTTCATTAAATAAAATTTGTAAGATAAATATTCTTTCATATCATATAATTTTGATAAATTTTATAATAATTTATTATATATTTTTATTAAGTTAAGTAATGCATTATCATTGTCTTAGCTTTTAAGAGATTAATTTTTTCACAAAAAAAATAAAAGATAAAAAATCGTATACACTTCAAATTACCATTTATAACCAAATATATACTATTTTAACAACTTTTTATAAATATTGTAGCTATTAAGAGAAAGTGTGTGACATTTTTTAAAATTAAAATGCATATTATTAATGTGAAAATAATGTCAAATATTTAAAAAATTACTTTTATGATACTATTGGATTGTTATAAATGATATATAATAATATGGTAATGTTATAGTAAGTGTTGGGTTCATTTTTTTGATATTTTCTATACTACCCCTGTTTTCCGGTATGAAAGCCTTACTTGATGCTTTTCATGGTTTTAAAGTTATGGGTGATTAATGGGAGAGTCGGGAGAACTTTGAATGAAGCTTTGAGGAAAAGGGGATGTCATACGGACAGTGCAAAGTGTGTCTAAACCGTGCGAAAAAACCGTGTGTATTTGTTCTTGGAGGCAGTAGCTTCCACACGAGTGGCACACAGTTTTTCTAACTATGTGGCCATACCATGAATGGAGGGTCTGCTGAGGTAGTGGCTAATGCCAGGTTAGCACACGGTTTGTCTAACCGTGTGAGAAAACTATGTAGCCACTTAAATGAGATCCTATAAAGGTGGATGTCACTCGTTGTTTCCTATACGTGGCACATATTTAATTTTAAGCGGTCCTAACTCAGAAGTTTTCCTCTCCTAAGGTCAAAGAGGTTTCTCCCGTATTTCAGGAGCTGATCTAAAGTCTTCTCTTGGCAAACAGAAGCCGGATTCTTGAGGTATGTGATCATTCTTCATCGTTCTTGTTCAGTTTCATAGATATACTTATATCTGGTTTACCTCTTCTCTCAGTTTCTTAGATCTACACTCGTTACAGGTAGATATAAGTGTGTAGATGCTAAATATGATGACATTTTTCCTTGTTCTTGCTAGGATAATAAATCTAAGGTAGGTTTTTGAAGAAGAAACACGGTTTTCTTGTGCGTTCTTCGTTCGTCAGGGTTTTCGTCAAAACCATATTGGTATTAGGCTTCAATATGAATTCCTCTTGTTAGAATTGATTGTCTAAGATTAAAATTGGGTTAATTGAATGGAATTGATTGTGAAAAGAATAAAATAAATCTTCATTAGTGATAATTTATGGTTTTATTGAAATTGTGAAATTTTGGTGAATTCTTGTGCAGGTGATTTGGATTCTTGAATTTAAAATGTTGATTTTAAATTATGGATTAGCTGAAATTGTATATGGATTGATGAAAAAATGGGTTTTCAATAAAAATGGGGTTTTATAAAAATGGATTGATATTGGAATGCGTTTGATGGAATAGAATTTCAATAAAATAGGAGTTTTGTTGAAATGGTTTGTAATTGAAATGGTTTTTCATTGAAATGGTCTTTATTTAATTGGTTTCAATAAAAAGGGAGTTTTATTGAAATGGTTTGGCATTGAAATGGTTTTGATGGAAATGGTTTTCAATAATAATATTTTTTATTGAAAGGGTGCTTTGGCATGATTGATGTGCATATGCGTTGTGTGTTCATGTTGCATGTACAAGGCGTGGTTGAAATATGACCTTGTGCTCGGTGCCAAAGGTGTAATGGGAGATGATAAATATATGTATGAGGCTTGGTTAAAATATTAATTTGTGCTCGGTGCCAAATTTTTTATGTCACATGGGATCTATATGTACGATGCTTGGTTGAAATATGACATTTCTCTCAGGGCCAACGTTGTAATGGCACATGGTAAATAATTACCTTGTGATGACTTGGTACATCGATGAGAAAAAACTCATGAGTATTGAACTATCATAACAAAGCATGCATGGTTGGTAACATGGGTTGCGAAATTGTTGGGTATTCCAAATGGGTTGTTTGTAAAATGGTTCTAAATCTTGTTTAGTATTTTTATGAAAAAATAACTTGCTGGAAAATTGGATTCCTTTGCATTTGAATTCTTTTGGTTATAAGTGGTTTTGGGAAACTTGTTTATATTTAGTTATAAACTGATTTTGGGAAAACGTTTTATATAATCTGTTTATATATGAATTTTTCTAACTCTTCTATCCTAGTGGCGTGTGTAGGGATGTCGTTGGGGAAACCTACTAAGTTTTATACTCTCTCATACATTGTAACTTTGGTTATATTGTAGATGTTATGTTCCTGGATACAGGTAGAGGTAAAGAATCTTATTGTTAGTGGATTTGGGTGATTCTTGGAAGATGTTGTGGTGCTTGGAACTTGTGGAGCTTGCAGTCGTGGTGTCTTTTGAGAGTCTTGAGTTGTTCATTCGCTGTGTATTTTGATGCTTGGTTTGGTCTTCCACTATTGTGTACATGATGTGGTTTGACATTAATGAAGTTGTTTAGTAGTCATTCATTTGTTCATGTATCATATATTAAATGATTGGTTATAATTGGTTGGTTTTTTGGTTATTTCTTAAAGGTTAAATCGTCCCCCCAACATGTACATAAAACCCTTCTACATTTATTTCCAGCCTTTGGCATCTTGGGGATGTCTCTTAAGGCCTAGTAATGTCTCATTGCAATCTCTAGCCAATGAGAATTAGTGGGTCTTTACAAATGGTATCATCTTGTTCTGTCCCTGCCTAACAAATAGTCCTCGATGTTTCTAGTCTTGGAGTTTAAATTACCTTTTGTCTATACCTTGGGTCGAAACAATAGATATGAGTAGGATTTTTGGAACATGAAATATATTGCATAAGAGAACGTAGCTAACCCATTTGTGCTGAACTTCAAGTTACTAGGTTGTTGGGTACATAAGTGCTTTAGATATACTTCTAGAATGTTGTAAATATCATTTTCATGGGTTTAGACAATGAGATGAGCACGACATGAATTGTATAGGAATGACATCCCACTAGGATTGTATATTTCATTATGAGGAATGACTTATGATTGTCTGCAAGGTGTGAATTTTTTAAAAGAAAAAATTTAGAAATTGTTTTCAGTGAATGATTTGGAATACATGATATTTGGTGTATTTTGAAAATGTGTTGATTTTCAAAAATGCATGTTGATTTTTTTCAAACATATTTTAAAATAGAAAAACGATGTTTTGGAAAACAATATTCTGATAGTTGATGTGATTGAAATTTAAATGCTAAGCCATAAGTTTCTAGAGAGTGAAGTTTATGGAGGATGTTGTTGGACTAGAAAATGGCACCTGGTAGGTGACGTCGAAACGATCCCAATGAAGTCTCGAAGAATGTGGTTGCACCTAAACCACAGGTGAAACAAGAGCTGGATTAGATTATTCTCCAAGATTTTCATGCTCTGGATATGGGGAACCAGAAGAATGAACTAGGGCATGTGGTTCATACCATCCAGTTCATGAAGCAGAATCAACCAAACAATCGGGGTGATGCGGAACCGTAAAAGGCAGAGGCTTCGCTAATTAAGATGAACCATATATTTGATTTCATCAGCACACCATTAGAGCTCAAGTTCAAGATGGTGACATATAATCTTGACGATATTTCATGTCAATGGTGGGATTTAGCGGAGCAAGCTAAATTGGATGAAGGCCTCACATGAGAGGATTTTGAAGATTTGTTCAATAAAAAATTATGTCATCACATGTTCAAAATGTAGAAAACAATGGACTTTTTCATCCTGAAATAGGATAGCCTCTCTTTCATAGAGTATATGGCTATTTGAAAAAATTTACTCTGATTTTCAATAGATTTTGCGGCAAGTGCATCCTTGAAGGCACATATCTTCGAATCAGAGCTAATGTAGATGATTAGATTAATGATTATGGTGCTTTGTATTACAGATTATATAGAAATGGTGAATAGAGCGACTGTTGTTGAGCATGATATCTTGGGATCTATTGGAGGAGGAATGATGATACCTATAGGAAATGGTGTGAACTCTATTACAGGGATAAAGTGTAAAAGGGACACTTATTTGCATGGTGCAAGTGGAAATCAGAACCAGATGATGGGATCAGTGAAACTTCATCCACGACCATAGAGAATAGTAGGTTGTTTTCAATGTGGTTTGTAATACCACATAATGCGAATCGGTTCGGCATAACCTTGAGCATGTCACAACATCATGAAAATGGGGTCTCTACAGTGCTATTGTAGGAATCCTCTGAGGTTTGGTGTGAATGGAACATCCCAAGCATCGCAAGCACCGTATGCTTCAACCGAATGAGTACAGCAGAGTCAGTCTTGTCAGCATAATAGAGTTAAAAAAGGTGATTCTTGAAATACCAAGACTTATCAACCAGGGCAACCTCATGAATGAAACAAGGAGAACAATATAGTGAAGAATCAATTGTATGGAGTTGAGAAGATTATTGTCGATGATCAGGCTATAAATTCTATAGTATGTGGTACGATTATTTTGAATTCTACCTTTATGAAAGTGTTTTTTGATACTGTTGCAACACATTCCTTCATTTCTTCTCATCCTGTTGACTTGCTGTGTTTAAAACTAGAAATGATGCTTCGGTTTCGAAATTCCTTACTCCTCATGGTGAAACATAATGCCAAGCATTTTTGTGTATAGCATGTGCTATAAATGTTGATGGAGCTGAGTTAAAATGGAACATCTCAATGTTGGATATGAATGTCTATGATGTAATACTGGGTATGGATTGGATAACAATATTTAAGGCTCGCATCGACTGTTATAGGAGAACAGTTTGTTTCACAACAGGGGACGGCATCAAGAATCTCTTTATATGAGAGATGATTGTAAAGGACAGTACAAAGAGCTTGTTGGAACTAATGGTCAAAATGATCTATTTCCAAATGGTATATTTGACATCAGCATCAATGGAAGAGATCTAGGAGCATTTTTTTCTAGCTATTGTGGATCAATTTCTTGATGTCTTTACAACAACTTCTCACTGTTACCACATCTATGGGAAGTGGAGTTTACGATTGATCTCCTTCCGGGGACCAGTCCTATTTCCCTTCCATATTATAGGATGGAACCAATGGAGTTGGGGAATTGAAAGTGCAGTTAGAGGAGATGGAAAGAAAAGGGTTTATTCGACCAAGTACGTCTCCATGGGCAGCACTAGTTTTGTTAGTGAAGAAAGAAAATGGAACTCTTTGGATCAGTGTTGATTATCGTAAGCTTAACCAATTTACGATAAATAATAGATATCCACTTCCACACATTGATAATATGTTTGATAAATTAAGGGGATCTCAATGGTTCTACATTATTGACTTGTGATTAGGATATCCCTAATTGCGAGTTCGAAAGGAATATATTCCATAGACAGCTTTCAAAAGTAGATATGGCCATTAGGAACATGCAGTCATGCCTTTCGATCTAAAAATTGCTCCGGCAGTCTTCATGGCATTGATGAATTGAATATTTCAACAATATCTGGATTCATTTGTGCTAGAGTTTTTGGATGACATTTTTTTCTATTCAAAGACAAGGGCTGATCATGAGGTGCACCTGGAAACAATGTTACAAATATTGAGAGATCATCACTTGTATGTCAAATTATGAAAGTGTGATTTTTGGATTTAGGAAGTATGTTTCTCTAGCCATATCATTTCTCATAAAGGTGTTTCTATTGATCCTGAATATATAGAATCTGTTATCTCTCAACAACCACCAAAAAATGTGTTCGAGATATAATGTTTTTTTGGTCTATATTGTTACTACTGACGCTTTGTTCATGATTTCTTACAACTAGCTTCTCTAATGACATCATCACAAAGAAGAATGATCCATTTCAATGGAAAAAAATAATGTTAGAATTCTTTCCATGAACTGAATGTTCTTCTTAAAAAAGTACCTATCTTGA
This sequence comes from Viscum album, assembly GCA_963277665.1. Lineage (NCBI taxonomy): Eukaryota > Viridiplantae > Streptophyta > Magnoliopsida > Santalales > Viscaceae > Viscum > Viscum album. The sequence continues at coordinate 103,448,537 of OY728159.1, forward strand.
TTTTACTAGAATCAAGACAGGGGTATGTTGGGTATTGTGACGCTTCGAGATGAGGGTTGGGCTATGTTATCAAACAAGGATACCATGTGCTTTCTTATGGTTCAAGGATATTGATGGTTCATGAGAAGAATTTCCCAACACATGAATAAGAGATAGATAGTGTCATCCATGCTGTGAAAACATCGAGAAATTATCTATTTGGTGAGTAATTTACTGTGTTTACGGATCAAAAAAGCTTGAAACAAATTTTCTAACAATGAGATTTGAATTTGATGCAATAGACGTGGATGAAGTATCTCCCAATGTATGACTTTGAATTAATATACACACTGGGGAAAGGAAATTCGGTGGCATATGCATTGAGTAGAAATTCATATGCTCAGTTGGTGAAAGAAGCTTCAGATGAATGGTAGTTGATGTAATTCTTAGCTGAAATTCATGTGGAATGTGAAGACAGAGGTGATATTTCAGTTTTATTTTTATCTACTCTTTTTTCCTTATCGAGTAAATATGATCAAAGAATCATAAACATCTAATTCATGAATGTTTGGTTATATGTTTAAAACTCAATGGTGGGGAGACCATTGATGGCTGGAAGCTTGATAGGGGTTCATTTTTATGTTTTAGTGATTAGATGGTTGTACCTATGGTTTTTCAAGAAAAAAATCATTCAGGAATACAACCATTCAAGATGGGTTGTATATCTAGGTACACAGAAGACGTATAAGGCGTTGAAGGTGCAATTTTGGTGGAGTGGCATGAGAATGAAGGTGGATGAGTTTGTCTTCCTGTGCTTAATATGTCAGAAAGTTAAAGCAGAGCATCAGAGACCAGCTAGTATGTTACAATATTTTTCCATTCTAGTGTAGAAATGGGATCAGATAGTAATGATTTTTGTTAAAGTCTTCCAAGAATGGTCCGGAAACACGATGCCATTTGGGTGATAGTGGATGATCTAACCAAGTCGGCCCATTTCATTCTTATCCATTAAACTCATACAGTGGAGGATATTTCAAAATTTATATCCAAAAAGTGTTAAAGAGGCATGGTGTACCAGTGTCTATAGTCTCCGATAGAGATCTGCAGTTCAAACCTAGTTTCTGGAAATCATTGCGACAAGACCATGGAACTCATTTGACTAAGAGCATGGTTTATCATCCTCAGAAGGATGGGAAATCTGAGTGGATCATACAGTCATTGGAAGACATGTTGTGGACTTCTATAATGTATTTCGATGGCTCATGGGAGGAGAATATATCCGTAGTGGAGTTCTCATACAATTACAGTAATCAATCCACGATACACATGGCTCTGTTTTAAGTATTGTATGGGCGTCCTTGTCGTTATCCACTATGCTGGGTGAAAATAGGTGAAACATAAATAGTCGAGCCAATCCTTGTCCATGAAAGAAAATATTATATCTAGTAGAGAATAAAAAGGATGGATATGTCTTAGATTCATCAGAAATCGTATGCAGATCCTCGTCGAAGACCGATTTCGTTCTTTGTGGGTGATCATGTATCCTTGAGGATCTCTACCAAGGCTTGGACATCATTGTTTCAGGAAGTAGGTCACATTATCTCCAATATACATAGGCCCTTTTGAGATATTGGAACGGGTTAGAGAGGTGGAATATTGGTTGGCTTTACCCCCATGGTTTAGTTTGGTCCATAATGTGTTCAATCTATCTCAGTTGAAAAAGTATCAGCCTGATCCTAACCATATGATAGGAGGGAATCACGTTGACCTAAAGTAGGATTCTTTGTTGATACATATCTCGGTACGGATTTTGGATAGGAAAGAAAATTTCTTTCTTTAAAAAAGCATCAGTCTAGTGCGGGTTTTATGGAAGCACGGTCAGATTCAAGAAGATACTAGGGAATGTGAAAAGGAAATGAAAGAGAAGAGGCTGAAACTCTTTCAGTTGGGTGAAGGTTTTCTACTTTCTGAGGATAAAATATAAAATGGTGGGGAGAATGTAGTACCCCCAATTTCTGTTATTGTACACTGGCATGATTATTTTAAGGGTTTTAAATTTAAGGGTGATAAATGGGAATTCAAGAGAACATGGAGACAGCTGCTTCCGCATGGGCAGCATAATGTTTTTCTAACTGTGCATCCAAACCGTGCGTGGAGGTTCTTCCGAGGTAGTGGCTAAATAACGGTTAACACATGGTTTGTATAACCATGCAAGAAAACTGTGCGACCACATAAATGACATCCTTTAAAGGGGGATCTCATGGGTTTTTGCCTCTAAGTGGATCGTTTTTTCTCTTAAGCGAACCTAACTCATTATTTTTCTTCTCCTAATGTTGAGGAGGGTTCTACCATCATTCTGGAGATGATATAAACTCTTCCCTTGGAGAATCGATGCTGAATTCTTGAGGTATGTGATCATTCTTCATCATCCTTGTTCGGTTTCATAGATATACTTAGATCTGCTTTCCTCTTCTCTCGGTTTCCTTGATCAACTCCCGTTATGGGTAGATATATGTTTGTGGATTCCAAATATGATGATATTTGTTCTTGTTCTTTCTAGGATAAGAGATCTATGGCAGGTTTTTGAAGAAACAACCCGGTTTTCTTGTGCGCTCTTCGTTCGATGTGGTTGTCATCAAAACCCTAAGGGTATGAGGCTTCACACTCGACTCCTCCTGTATTAATTGACCAGATTAGTTTCAAATTGGGTTATTTGAATAGAATTTATTATGAATAGCATATAATAAATCTTCTTTATTAATTATTTATGGTTTTAGTGAAATTGTGAAATCTTGGTAAACTGTTGTGCAAGTGATTTGGCTTCTTGAATTTAAAATGTGTATTTTAAATTATGGATTTGTTGAAAATGTAAATGGGTTGATGAAAAAATTGGTTTTCAATAAAAAGGGAGTTTTATTTAAATGGTTTGAGAATGGAATGGGTTTTATGGAATTGGTTTTCTATAAAAAGGGAGTTTTATTGAAATGGTTTGGAATTGAAATTGTTTTCCATTGAAATGGTTTTGATGGAATGGTTTTTAAATAAAAAGAGAGTTTTATTGAAATGGTTTTGCATTGAAATGGTTTTTATGGATATGGTATTCAATAAGATGATGTTTTTGTTGAAAGGGTGTTTTGGAATAATTGATGGGCATGTGTGGTTTGTGTTCATGTTTCATGTATGAGGCTTGGTTGAAATATGAACTTGAGATCAGTGCCAAAGGTGTAATGTCACATGGTAAATATATGTACGAGGATTGGTTGAAATATGACCTTGTGCTCTGTGCCAAACCCTTAATAGAACATGGTAACTATATGTACAAGTCTTGGTTAAAATATGACATCGTTCCTGGTGCCAAATGTGTAATGGAACATGGTAAACAATTACCTTGTGATGACTTGGTATATCGATGAGAAACCACTCATTAGTATGGAACTGTCATATCAAATCATGCATAGTTGGTTGCAGGGGTTAGGAAATGGTTGGGTATGTGAAATGGGATGTTTGTAAAATGGTTCTTAATCTTGTTTAGTTATTTTTCTTAAAAAATAGCTTGTTAGAAAATTGGTTTCTTTTGCATTTGAATGCGTTTGGTTATTTGTGGTTTTGGGAAACTTGTTTATATTTAGTTATAAACTTCATTTGGGAAATGTATTATATAAACTATTTTTATATAAATGTTGCTAACGCTTCTATCCTAGTGGATTGAGTAAGAAATACATTGGGGAATCAAACTGAGTTTTATGCTCACCCCTGTGTTGGCACTTTGGTTCTTTTGCAGAAGTCGTGTTCAGGGATACAAGTAAAGGTAAAGTATCTTATTATTAGTGGCTCCTGGTGATGCTTGGAAGATGATGTGGAGCTTGGAGCTTATGGAGCATAGAGTCATGGTGTCTTTTGAGAGTCTTGATTTGTTCATCCGCTGTGTACTTTGATGCTTGGTTTAGTCTTTCACTGTTGTGTACTAGATGTGGTTTGAAAGTAATGAAGTTGTTTAGTTGTCATTCATTTGTTTATTCATCATATAGTGAATGTTGGTTATGCATGGTCGGTTTATGGGTTATTTCTTAAAGGGTAAACCATCCCCAACATGTACTTGAAACCATTCGACATTTGTTGTCGGCCTTTGGCATCTTGTGGATGTATCTTAAGGCCTAGTAATGACTCGTTGTACTCTCAAGCTAATTAGAATTGGTGGTTCATTACATTTTTATTTTATTTTCAACCTTATTTTCCATATTTACCCTTTTACCATGATAACAAAAATTAATAAGATTAACATTCAAATTGGAAAAAAATAATCAGAACCTATTAATTTTTTTGTGAAATCTTAATTCCAAATATGGAAAATATTTTTTAAGATTAAATTCATATATGTAGATGAATTTAAAATAAAAATATTACAATAAAAATGATGAAAAATTAGTTTTTAGAAAAACCTCTTTTTAAGAGTAATTTTTATTTTAATTTGAAGTATACAATTTATTTAAAAACCATATTTGGATTATTTTATGATAAAATTATCTAATTCAATTTTAGAACTTCTATGAAATTAATTTTGAATAAATAATTACTTTATAAAAAATGATTAAATAAACAAAATTAATTTTACATTATTAATAGAAAAATTATAATTTTCAGAAAAATCACAAAATATCACTAAATATAATATTATGTCAAAAATAAATAATTATAATTATTTATGAAAATATATTTTTGAAGAATAAAATTTATTTTTTAAAATTTGAGGGTTTAGTTCAAATTAATTAATTTATCTATTTTTTTTAACTAGAACCATTATGTATAATTTTAAATTAGTTAACCATATTCATGCACTGCAATTTAACAAGCATTTTATAACCATATTGTAAAAAAAATTATGCTTTATTTGATCTTGGTGGGTAATTTCATACACATTATCAAACATGATGTTCTTATTTTAAAATATCGGGATATTAGACACCTACCCTTATTTAGAAATAACCCAAAAAAATACTACCCTTGATCACGTTGTGTAATATATTAAATATTTCAGTTTTTATAGAACCTTCCATTGAATCCATTAACTGAATAATAACTTAAATGTATATTATTTCATTTATTACTCATATGTAATCGATATTTGAATATTTTCAGGAGTTTTTTTGTTCAGCTCACAGGGTTCTTCATATTAGTGTGATGTTTGGGACTATTTTTCAAATTATTTGCTCTTCTCTGTGGTTTCTATATTTTGATAGATGTTTGGACCCTTGATATGATAATTTCTAGTTCCTCTTCATTTGATTGTTGTTTATGCACTTATTCTGACTATTTTTTGTTCTACCATTTTTTTAATTGTTTATAATTAAATTAATATATTTTCATAATAATTTAAATATTGTTTTTATTTATATGAAATTTTAAAAACACTAATTTTAATTTTCGTATTATTAATGGATTTATTCATTTTCAATATTATTTATTTTATTTTATTTTATATATTATATATTCCAAATCAATATAAAAACCTAATGCTATTAAATAAGATCGAATGAGTAAATTGGATACTAGGAAATAGGATTATTATGGTGAATACATTAAGGATATTAGTAAATTTATTATATTTCATAGCTGTTTTATGTTTTATATGTAGAAAATATTTTTTTTGCTGTCCATAATTGGAGACAAAAAAATAAACTACTTAGATAAAAATTCAACTTCATCTGGGAAATGGAGTAAAGGTTCTTTTTACTCACAGGGGCCTACCATTAACCTTTTCCAATAGGACTAACTCTACCATTTTAAAATTATTTCTGATTTCATAAAATAAATAAGTTTATTTTAATTTATTTATTATAATAAAAAAGTATTTCATATGTATTACTAATAAAGTTTCAAATTAAATAAATAAAATAATTCCTTATGGAATATGTGATTTTATAGTTTACCATATCTTATAACACAAAATATCCTTATATTGTTATAAATTAGAAGATCAAATTTATCAAATAAATATCAATTTTATAATTATAAAATTTTATAAAAATTAAAAAAAATGCATAACATCCCCAAAATATATATTTTCATACATTTTTTATAATTAAAAATTTAAAATGCTTGAATATTTATAATAGAAAAAATGAAAAACATACCATTCAGAAGTATAAAAGATTTATAATAAGTTATTAGCTCTAAAAAATATGTGTGTGCATCAATAAGAACAATTAAAATTAGTGGTTTATTGTTCTTTGTTACATTAAAATATTTCATTAGTGTATATAAATATAAATATCTATTAAACCCAAAAATATAGAATATTTAAAATGTTCAAAAATATACAATAACTAAATAAAAAATAATCATGGAAATGTTATAAAATTATTTGAACCAAAGTGATGGTGTGAATTTATATGTTAAGATTTTACCAACTATTTAATGGTGTGTGGTATTTATTCATTACCCACTAATTTTGAAATACCATGATATATGTTGTATTAAAATATTTTTTGTAATCATGGATTAGCCTGTGATAATTTATTACTGAGATTTTTATATTTATCTTTTATTATATTTAATAAAGAGTAGCATTCATAGTTTACCATGTTCTATATATGAAAAAAAAATCTCTATATGATATGTTCACTTGAAATAAAGAAAAACTAAAATTATTATTTATTCAAGCTAACCTTAAAGAAATCTAAGGACCGTGGAGACTATTCATTAAGCCAGTTGACTAGATATTAAAATATCTATTTTAAATGATTCTTTTATGTTATCCCTTGATGAATCCATTTTAATAAAAAGACAATTATTATGATATTTTGTGTCATATAAAAATAAAAAAAAGTGTTTAAAAAAATTAAATTCATATTATCACTGGGCTTTAAATGTTCTTAAAAAATATAGATGCAATGAGTATTTATATAAAATATTCTGACTATATGTGTGTGTATATACAAAATGTAATTTTGGGATTCTATGATCATATATTCTATGAATTATTTTTGTGGAATATGAATATTTCATAAAAAAATATGATCAATATGAATAAAAAATGGATAGATTCAGATTGTATGGAAAAATAGTATTTATATGGGGTAAAATACATCATCATGTTTGAAAATTATTTTCCAAATTAATCTTATCAAATCCTATTTCAATATATAATTTATGTGTTAAATAATAATTAATTCAATGGACTTGGATGAACACTCGATCTCTTATTGCATAATTTAAAAATAAAAAATACTGGAATAAATTTATGCAATAACATAATGTACCCAATGATTGGGATAACACTATTTTTAATGAATCATTTTATATTATTACAAGTATGAATGATCCTAAAAATCTTAGCACTGATATTTTTATAGGTGTAAATAATGATGAATATTTTATTGAAAAAATTACAAGTATATTTTTAGATGAACATTGTGATTGTGAACAATAGTATCAAAAGACAAAGAGTTAGGAAAATTTTCCATTATATATTAGTTGTACTAAATTATCAATATTCTCAGAAATTAAAAATATATATAATATAAAATCCAGAAATTGATGAAGCAATACCATCATTGATTAAATAAATTCTCACTTTAATGATATGATACTAAAATATAATAAGAATCTATACCGAACATATTATGATAAGAAAATTATATCTTTTATGGGTATGGTTTGTAAAAAAATACATGTCAATCCAAATTATTTTTTATTGTTTTTTAAGAATTATAATTAACTCAATACATGAATAAAGTGTTGTGTACAATGATTCATAGAATATAAAATAATTAATTCAAGAAATTATTCATATTATTCAATCATTCTATGTTTTATGTGGATATATGGGTTTTGGGAGGCTGTATGGAAATTAACCATGCATATATATATAATTAATCAATATAGGAAATATCTTCACCTAACAGATTCCCTTCAGTGTTAAGAAATTGATCTTGACTATTGTAACATTTTAAATGAACAAATATGATATAATCTTGTACTATCTATAAATTAATTGAATCATTTATGTGTGTAAAGTATCACTCATGGTACATGGACCATTAAGGTGGTGAATTACAAATTTCTACCATTATTATGAATTAAGTGAAAATATATTATATTTGAACATATTTTATAAAGATTGAGAAAAAATGGTAATTTAATTCAAAATTATTTATATCCATTCATCAAATATATGAAATTATTTAGTGATTCATGTGTTATATTCCATGATGACTTTTGAAATTAACATTTCCCATTGAGATCCATGATGTATAGGTCGATAATTTACATTAATTCATATATAATTATATATATATATACATTATTGAGGAATTTTAGGGCGCCACATTTGTGATGAATTTCCACACATAGTCATGTTTATAGTTTTCCTAAAGACTATGTTTTTATGAAATTATAGATTTATATATCAGAAACAGAAATACCAATATGTGATGACATAATTTAATGAGAATTTAGAATGAGATAAAACACTATATATACAAATAGTTGATCAACATTTTTAGAATGTAATTGATATGGTCATCCATTTTAAAAAACCTTCTTCGATAAACAATTCCAAAAAAATAATTGTAAATTGGGGTCATTTTTTAATTTCCACATTTGACTTGTTTTGAGGTTGAAATATTTCATGATTTATCGTAAGAATAAAAAAAATTGACACTAACATTAGAATGTCACTAAATTTATTCGATAAAAAAAATGATGGAATTAATGATATGATGGACATGATAGACATTGAGATAGGTGATGAGTGCTTCTACAGATGGGTGAAAGGTGTAATTTTCTTCGTCAATATCCATGAACTATTTTGGGAATAGTTATATAATAGTTTTATTATGTCTTAAATGATGTAATGTTTCTAAATGGGTGTTAATAAAAAATAAAAAAATATAATTTCAATGATTGATATCCAATCAATGGGATTGAAATACTGTGCTAGTCTTTTTTAAAGAATTTTTTAATGATTATAGAATTACATTACATTTACCGAAAAATTTTCAATATACATTAACCTTAATTTTTTTCTTTTTAAAAGTTATAAGTAGTTGATTTATAGATCCAGTGCTGTTTTTGACTATTGATGAAAAAACATTCTATCATGTTATGTGAATTTGAAATGTTCTTCCTTCAATCAATATATTTTGAGATGGTTAACTTGGTTAGTTAAATCTTACTTATGGTACTGTATATTATTTATAAATATAACCCATTGAATTTTAAATGAATATTTTCAGATATAAATTCAAAAATATAACCGAGAATAGTTTTTTTGAAATATAAATTATTTTTGTGTAATTCATTAAATTTTATACCAACTAGAAGTATGATGTGGCACAAATTTGTCTACTATAATATCATCACAATTGGAAAATTAAGTGTGAGGGAATATTCAAAATATATGTTATAAAATTTATAATTATACAGTGGAAGAAGAATCATGTTTATATTTACATAACCATTTAGATTTTGATTAATATATTGAATCCTGTGATGTAATTCAAATATTTTAAATCTATTCAAGGGAAAAAAATTTATTATAATGTAATCATAATTTATATTTTATAAGATGGTTTTGATAACAAATTTTTCAAGATTCAAATACAAAATCGAATTCAATTTCATAATAACTGTGTTTTCTTGTTAGAGGGAAAAAATTTCATATATTATCATATAATGGTTTGGTAATAAATGGTTATAAATTCTAAAAAACCAGTAATATTGAATGTATTTCCCTGAAAAATAGTGTAGTTTCTATTTTTTTTGGAATAAATTCATGTTACTCAAACTAGTGAAAAAAACTAATTTACATGAATAATTCATATTTCTAAATTAATTATCAAATATGGTTTTTGGTTTATAAAACATTTCATGTATTCATTTTTCATCGAATTTTTGTTGATAACATTAATTCAATTAAAATTGATGAATTTTGATTTATGAACGTTCTTTTTAGTGAGGAAGGGTAAGAGGATGTATTTTTCATAACCACATCACAGGAAGTAGAAGTATTTTATGACTCAGGCCTAGTAAATTGAATATGTTCAGTTTTTAATGTGGAAATCACTGTAGGGTATGTTGTCAATTAAACATAGGATGGAACTTACATTGGTACATCACAATCATTACATATTGGTATCAATGTATTTGGGGTTTTACATCTCAAATGAGTCTATAATGATGGGATTTGGATACTTAATATTTGATTAAAAACACTTCAAATTTTGAATAAAAAATTCAGTTCAATAATTAGGTTAGTTTTTTAATATACATTTCAATACCTCATTTTATTATGTATTAACTACTATATTTACGTAATGAAAATTAATTTTTCATCCCCATCAATATATAGTGTCCTCTATAAATGAAAACTCTCATAATCCTAAGGAACTACATGTTTCTCAACATGATGATTCCCTCAATCTATGTAAAATAATGTGTAGCAACTGTATATTCTAAATTATCCCTTCTTTCTTTCACAAAATTATATTTCTAACCATACCAAAATACACAGTCATCTCCGAAAATGAAATCTCGACCTAATGGTGATCGTATTTCTAAAAAATCACCTTCCCAATATGCATCGGTAACACCTAAAATATTAAATTATGTACTATTTATATAAATAATCCCATAATTTATTATCCCTTTCATTTATCTCAAAAAAAATATTAATAGACAAAAAGTGATAATATATAAGAAAAAATTGAAATTTGATACAATGATTCACTATATAAATTATATCTAGCATTGATTATGTTAAATAAAGAAAACTGCCCTTAATTATTATAAAATTTTACTTATTATCACTTATTCAAATTTAATATTCCCAAAAATTGGATCCAATAAAAACGTGAGTTGAAACATATTATTTACTTTCCATTCCAAACATTTTAAGAAATTAAAAAGAATAATTTACATGGGTTGAGATTTTTTATTAGGTTTCTATTCAAATATGAAATCCCAGAATGTTTGTCATCTGATCAAGAATAGGCATATCAAATTTATTTTTCATCTTATATGAATAATATTCATATAATCATACATTGTCACCATGAAATAAGATTTAATTCACATATACAATGACAATTATATTACATTGGGACATATCTCACACATAAAGGATACTGTCAAATTTACCTTTTGAAAATCTCATATCACATAATCAAAAATTAAATTTGGAATATTGAACTCTAGGTACTTATTTTAAACCATTAAAATATTTAATCAATCTATATATCATGTTTCCACATTTTTTAACACAGGAATATTAGGTTTAACAATATAGAATTCGTTCTTATGTTCAATATTGATAATGAATGATTTCACATTTATCTAATTATCATTGTAATGTATGTGTGCTTCCACTACAAAAAAATTATAATATTTTCTAGTCCTTTAATTATAGAAATATTTTTCAAGGTAAATCGATTCCCATTTATAATAACCTTTGCATTCCAATGTAGAATTGTTCCTTGATTCCTCACATTTCTTATACATCTTAAATCTAAAAACCTACTTGCTGCTCATATAATTTTAATTTATTATCTTTGTAATAGGTTCTCAAGTGGATTTATTCTCAATATGGTCAAGTTCTACAATTATAGATTATATCAAATAATCATTATAAACTTATTTTTCCACTTTACATGGTTTAATTTTATAAATAAGTATAGTTTGGTATTGAACAATCAATCTTATTTTAATTTGAACCAGAGCATGTAGACTTATGTTGATGTTATCAATTTAAACAAAATTATTTATTTTTATACGATTTTTATTATTATTTAAATTATATACATCTATATAAATAGTGTCTATATGATCAATATTAGCATTTTTTCACTTTCTAAATAACTTCATCATGATTCTGTTCTATTTTCAATCTAATTTATATTGAATATTATGAATCTCTACTAACTAATATATCTTAATTTTTCTTATTTTATCTATTTTTGTCATTACTACACTTAACAAGATTGTTCTTCCATTTATTCCATCATATGTAGTTTCTACTATAAGATAAATTACCCATGAAAATTCATTCCTCATTTTTATTAAAATTTTACTAGACCTATGTTCTAGATCATTATAATGCAACATATTCCCAAAAAATTACCATATTAAACCTTTTTATTTTTTCTAATATGAAATATAAAATGTCATATTTTTTGTTTCAGATCTCAGTAGACACCTTTTTTAAAATTTATAGTTATACATACAATCGCTCTCCAAAATTACATGGAGATGTTTTTTCAACTAAGATAGTCATCCCCGTATCAGCAATGTTTATATTTTTCAATTCAGCTATCCCATTTTAAATAGAGTATAAGTTATAAAATAATGATGCTTAATCCAATAAATGGTTAGATTAATTTAAATATAATGACAAGTAAACTATTTACTATTATGTAAGAAAATTTTCATGACAGAGAGACCCATATCATTCTCAAATTGTCTTCTAAAATGTTGATAATTTTAATATCCTTTTGACTTATATTTGATAAACATCATAGTAATCAACTATGTATTGTTATTAAAAAATTAAATAAATTTTTAAACTCCATGAAAATTATCTTTAAAGAATAATGTTATTTATTTAACATTATTTATGATGAATTGATGGTCTTTTGGTCCCTTTCTGATTGTGCTTTTGCGGTTAGAAACATTCTCTTGCCTTATTCAGTGTCACTCTATTAACTCTATTATTATATTATTTCTTCTCAAAAATATATATATATATATATATTTGACTCTAATTAATGCTCTCTTTTTCCAGGAACATTATTAGATTTTATATTTCATAACCATAATGTTTCTTACAATTCAGAAATGATGTTAGTATTCCTTGATACGATGTGGGTTTTTCAAAAATTAAATTCAATTATTGAACCCCTAAATAACAAGGAAAACAAAAAATTTTGATTATATCATTCATTTTTGTGGTTATAATTTAACACCATGAAAATTTATTTTAAACAATACCATGATTGATTTCTTTCTTTACAAACAACATCGAGATTTAAGAAACTGTGATATAAAATAGAAATTCTATTATTTATATTTAACAATTAAAATATAGACATTAAATTTTATGTTTGGATAGGAAAAAATATATTATGAAATATTTTTATAATGGTTTAATATAATTAAAATTAATTTTTTAATTTATAATAAATATATAATCAGTTTTTAGGAAAAACATTATATATTTAAAAAATTGTTTTTTAAAAGTGTTGTTTCATTTTGAGAGTTGATATTATAATTTATTCATAAAAATATTATAATTTTTATTTTATAATATGGATTCATTTTTATATCATTTTTCCATTATAATCTTATGATTATTTTTTGGTATTTTTCTAAAAGATTATTTTTTGAATGAATAGGGAAATATTCTTAATATTTTAAATTTTATTTTTTAAAAAATATATTAATGAAAAATTATGTTTTGTAATTGTTTATAAAGTTTAATATGTATCCTTTAAATGTATATAATATAATTAATTCCATATCAATCATCATTATACATTATTTTAGTATATGTTTTAACTAAAAAAATTTAAACAAAATTTTCTGAAACAGTTTATTGAAGACTTTTATATATTTATAATAAATTTTATTTAACACAAATTTAAAATGAATCATGAATAATTGATTCAACATTTCTAATTAATAGTTTAAATTTTTTTATAGTTTCTATTTTTTGTAATTATTAATCATAACAACTATAAATATTTTTCAACTCTACAAGTGTAAAAATAGTAAAATATGTGTCAAACTATTTAGTAAAGCCTCAAAATATACATAAAACATGTATTAATATTTTAAGTATATTTTATTCCACCCTTATAATCTACTATTTTAAAATATATTAATTTAATGCCACATTTCATGGATTACAATATTTATATTATCTTATGTAAATGATAAAGTCCGAAATTACAATAAATTTGTTTTGGTATCCCATGTATTTTTTAACTGGAAAAATAGGTTATTTTTCCTAAATTTTTATTTCTAAGGGGATTTATATATTTATCATGGTAATATATTTTAAATATATATCGATTTAATAATTCCTAAAAATGGTTATGAAATGCTGACATATTGCATGTTCATGTTTTAAAAAAACCACGTTAATGGTTTTAAAGACATTAAAAGTAATAAAATTTGGATTAATGATGGTGAGAAAATAATTTAATTTTTAATAATAGTTTATTATTTTTTAAATGTATTTTCTAATAGGAATCCATAATAATCATTAAAATGTTCAATTCAATTAAAATATAGAGTACTAAAAATGATTTTAATATTTTTATTTATAAAATTATACGTAATTTAATGATTTATAATTTAAAATAATTTTTTTATAGGATAAATATGAAGAATAATTTGTTTAATGTATAATTTATAGATAAATTTTGAGACAGTTTTCATAATAGGTGTATATTTATAAATCTTAATAATAAAAAATGGGTTACTATATTTAATAATAAAAAAGTTACCAAAGGGGTTAAACATAAACACAAGGCTAATATGACATAAAAACATTGGGATGTTTTATTGTATGATGATATTATTAATTTATAATTTTTTATTGATACCAAATCCATTATGAATCATTTTACATGATAAATTCAATATTTATTGTTAAATTGTTTAAGTAATTTCTCATGTGTCATTTCCTCAATGAGAAAATGATATCTCTTATCTTTTATTATTCACATTCATTAATAATATTATATTGAAAAATACAATTTCAAATACCTTCAAAAACAACCACTTGATAATCCATTGATTCATTCCACATAAAAGTACTAACCTAGACAGATTAATTTGTAAACCAAAGCTGTATTTCCAATGAATAGGATTATATATTAATTGATTATTTTAATATTATTTACTCTCCAAAATCCTTCAAATATTTTTAGAAACATGATTATATAAAAACAAAAATATATTAAATATATATAAATTTTATTTTTTGTATTTTAAAAACCCAAATTAATCTATTTTATATCCAATATAAAATGATTACATTGCTCATGTATACGTAGGACATGCTTTCTCGACATAGAGATGAAATTATTTTTTCATTTCCAATTTATTAGGATGGTTAAATATAATAATATAAATAATATATATGGTATTTACGATATATTTTAATTATTTTTCTATAATATATATTAACCCTTCTTACCCTTCCACTAGTTGAAATATGATAATGTCACTCAGGCCAATGAGTATACTACCAACTCCATGAAGTGATGGGATTTATTTTCCTTTCCTACCATTCAATGATGATAATAAATTTTTATGCAATGAATATATATATATATATATATATATTAACATATTTATATGACGTAAACATGATTAAAATGACTAATCCAAATTTATTGAATAAAAAATTAAATGAAAAATAATAAAATTGACACTTAGAAATGATTATTTTAATAAAAAAATATTAACAAATTATTTTTTTACTATATTTAAATTGATTTTATGTGAAATTATACGTATTTATATGGATCTATTATAGAAATAATATAAATTAAAATTATTTTACTGAATATGAAAACAAATTATGATGTTTTCCAAACATGAGGTGTTAGTTTTCATCAAATCCTCAATCCTTATTCATTATTTCTTATATTTAAGTTTCTTGGGGGCAGTTATATAACATTAGTAACATAGAATAGAAATATTTTATTCTACTATGGTTTTATATGTAGATTATATTCTTTCCTTTATTTTTCCTCTATTTTATTAATGAATAAACTGAAATAATGTTATTGTAAACATTGTTGTTTTCGATTCGATTTGGAATCTTTTTCTTCAATGTTCATATTTTCATTAAATTGTTGTAAATAATGTGTTTTATATAATCTAATTGTTTATTAAATATATATTTAAACATATTCTAACTTCTAAAAAATTATAATATGAATATTTTTTTTATATTTTGAGTGACATATATTTTTTCAAAAGTTGTGAATGAAATCACCATATTTACATATATAACATGAATAACTTTTACCACCAACCAAAATAATATTTTATTTTTTTATTACATTATATGTTTATATGGTTCATTATAATGAAATTTTTTATAATATTTTTTATGTTTTTAGATTTTATATATGTAATTTTGAAATGAAAAGGGTATTTTTCTCATGAATGTTTTCAGTGATCTCTTAAATGTATATCATAAATTTAATCAAATATTGATCAATATTAATCTTTAATTATAATATTCCATAATGAAATCATCATAAATATTTACATAGATGGATTATGTTCATTTGGAATTAGAAATTTTTTAAAATTTTGTGAACCAGTCCGTCTAATATGGATAGTTAACTAGTATTAAGTCCTAATGATAATGTTTTATTTTTTATTCTAATGATTTATTAACTATAATGATAAACGTATAGGTGGATACCATAATTTTGTATCCCTTTATTGAATCAATATGTATAATGAGAAATAACATTATTGGTATTTTTCGTATGACTTTACCATTTATATAATATGTATTTTCATAAGGCCGTGATTATATGTATAAGATATTTAAAATTGTGTATTCTATCATTACAAAATAAATTATAGATTTCCACATGATTTATAAAACAATTATATTATCTATGAATATGTTTCAATAAGATTTGATTACTTCTATCACATTATTTAGGAATAATTTATGAATTCCATATTATTCACAACTTAGTTATTTCTAGATATAATTCAATGTATGTGTTATCTTAATTAAAATATGACCACACCCTTTATTTAAATCATTTTATAGGATTCTATGATGTTTACTATGACTGATATGGAAGGATATTCAGGTGGTTATTATATTGTATTATTGGGATAATACAATATTCTTCATATAATATTAAAATATAATGTGATATTCGAGAATGCTTATAATTTTGTAATGCTACTTAAAAATTTTATCTCTTGATATGTGATCACTTGTATCATTTTATAATGTATTAATGTAACCACTTAATTTTGGAAACTAGATTCAAGTTTCATACATGAAATATATTGATTATTAAAATGAAATGATTAAATATGTTTGTATGGTATCTCCGATCAACTAAATGGGAAATCCCCATATTACCCTATTTTACAATAGATGGGACTCAAGTATAGTGATACTATCTACAGTTTCATATATATAGACCTCACACATAATGCCTACTATACACAGGAAATAAAAAAATGGTGATAAATGAATCAAACAATAAAATAATTTATCATAAAAAATAAATCTCACCTCATATCCAATGCCCTTCCTAGAAACAACCCATTTTTCATAATACACGTCTCAATAATAAATCAAGTCCCCCTTATGGTCACAGTCCATATCTGACAAGTTGATCAACAGTTTTGAACACATCCATACAATATATAAAACCATTTATTGTTTTAAATTGAACTATATAAAATCCTGTATCAGTATGTTGATAAACCTTATCTTCAATTAAAAAAATTTATTTTTAATTTTTTTATTTCAAAATAAAACATTATAAACCACATTAGAGACAAGTTTAAATAAATACCTTTCTCATTAAAATTTAAATTGTGAATATAAACCATTTCATTGTGTTTTCATTTTAATAAAACCTATATAACACAAAATTTCAGGCCCAAATAGGGTTAAACAACATTCCAAAACCTCAATTCAATTTGAAAATTATTATTGAATAATTTTCATAAAAATATTGGTGGTCATGATCCAATTTTAAAACCATAAAACTATTAAAGACTCTTAAGATCATTGTAAAATCAATTTTAATACATTTATAAATTTCATTTGCCTATCACATATATGAAAATATTTTATAATAAAGATATTGAAGAATATATGACATAAAATTAAATGAAAAATATATAACACCTTCAAAATAATAACCTATTTTCAAAGGAAATTTACTTATAAGTCATCACATTTTATGGACAATGCTGTAATTAAAAAATACACATCCCCACTAAGCCATTAAATCCAAAATCAATAAGATTAATCCATCATGAAAATGATTACCATACCTATAATCAATAATCATTCATGTTAGATGAATAAGATTATTGAAAATATATGTTAGAGGAGGGGAAGGATGAAACAAAAGTATGCTATGTAACACCCATTGATTTTAAAAGAATAATATTATGTTTGATAGTATATTCAACACACAATGTAGTGATTAACTAAAAAATTAAATATATTTCATATATAAACTAGATGTTAATTTTTTTAAGAATAAGACTATATACATCAAAAAATATTTCAACATATTTCCTCCACATTACGTTTTTTCATAATTTTTTGGAAATAATTACTCAATTTTTATTAAAATAATTTTATTCAAAAAAAGACACGATTTCTTTAAAAAAATAACTTGTATTTATATTTGTGAGGAAATATTATCATTATGTTTTAAAATTTATGAAAATTTTATTTTACAGAAATAACATATTTTTTAAAATAATCATATAAAAATTAACATTTTTTAATTTTTTGATTTTTTGGGAAATATTGATGTCACTGAATAGTGAAAAAATACTGTTTCTAAAATAAGTCTTTTATTTTTAATAAATTAACTAATTTAATACCTCAAATATTTTTTTAACAAGAATTACATTAACATAATAATTAATTAGTTCTATTTAATATACATAAATACATTTTAATCCACTTTTTGGTAGATTTTAAATATGTTTTGTTTTGGGTTAAATTTTTTTTTTCCTAAAAACTATTTCAAAGTGAATTATTCTTCTCCTTTTTATTTTATTTATATAAAAAAGAAATTATTTTAATTTAATTTATATATTATATATAAATAAATTTTCTTTTAAATTAATTAAATTATTATTACAGGCAATATAGTTAATATAAAATCATCTTATTGTTGAAAAATACACTTCTTGAAGAACAACTTTTTCATCAAAAATATGATTTTAATTTTAAATTAAATTTTTACACTGAAATGAATTTAATTTTTTAATATATTTTATATTATTTTATTAATAATAATATATATTATACGATTGGTAAAATGAGTTTTTGTTAATGTATATTGAAAACTATAAAAAACTTTTACTACACTTAAGGTAAAAATATGTTTTCCAAGGTGTAAAATTAAACATATGATGGATAAAATGAAAAAAACATGCATAAATTCATTTTTATTGGAATATATAGAAATTATATGATAAAATTCATGATGATGGTTCCAATTTTTGGAATAAAATTCTTAGAAAAATTATATGTATAACTTTTATTTTCCAAAATTTCATGTGTGTCCTCTCCCCCCTTATAAAAAGATAAACCATATTCTCTCATATTTACCTTATTAGTTGATTTTTAATCATTTAGTAAATACCCAAATACTATAATTAGTTCCGTAAGAAATACCTATATCATTTATTTTTATCCTCAATCCATCTTAATTAATATTTTGGTGCTAACCTAAAGAGGTTTTTGGAAGTATAGGTATCATGCTTAACTGATCATTTTTATATTACTTATACTTCCACATCCTTAAAATATTGTAAAATAATGATGATATAAAAACACAATTATATACTATATATAGAAATGTTATTATGTTATTTTAATAACTTGCATCCATCTCCTCTTCCACAAAATTTGAAATGAAACCATGTCTTGTGATTGCTGCTAACTACCATCCTACAAACAAATGTAATTCGTATTTCATCATTTCTCCTAATAGATTTATATAATGATGTATTTGAATTATATAAATGATATATTAAAAATTAATATACTTTAAAAGTTATAATATCTTGCAGAAATTTTTAAATTTCATTCCATGGGGGAAACAATATTGTTGCTCATGTGTACGGTGGATTATAGCCTTATGAAGCGATGTTCTTTGATTTTAATTAATTCTATACATGGAATGAAATAAGGCCAAAATTTATAAATATATATAACATATATTGAATAATTATCATATTAATGAAATATTTATCCTCCTATAATGGTAATATGTCATTTTTTCTTACTATTGCACAAAGTAAAAAACGACAGGGATATTCGTGTGTAAGTGTGGACTACCACCTCTACAAAGCGATGTGATTAATTTTTAATTAACACATAACATGGATGATATATATTTTTATATTATAATAAATAAAATTTCATCTACGAACTATTTTCCATTTGTTAATGATAATATAATACTTACCTTCTTTCTATAATAATCACTTATAAATTAAGTCACCACTCATGCATACTTACAAACTAACACGTACATGATTCAAACATATTCCATTTTTGGTAGTTATATTTAGATGATGGTTTAAAAATTAAAAAATTTATAAAAATTTGAAAAAAAATCATGATTATTATTTTTATCTCTTAAAATAATGGAATATTTTACCATAGTTAGCCATCAAAAGTCAATTTTGACAAATAAGTCAACTATCATCCAAACATCTGAAGTGGAAATAAATAACTAACAAAATATATATATAGTGGTAATATTTAAAATAAAAATTAAGTATAATCAATAAAAAAATTATTAATAAATAAAATCTTTTACATATATTTATCAACTCAAAAGATAAATAATGTATGAGACAATTTGGACCCAATATAAGAGACCCTTTATATATAAATCCATATTTAAAATAGTTTATAATATTTAATTTGAAAATATTTTTCATATATTTAATTGTAATTGCATTGAAAAAAATTATTACTTTTATTTCAATGGAAGGAAACTTTTATTTGTGATAATATTTAACATCAATTAAAATGTTTTAAAAATGTAATATGTCCCAAAACAATTTCAGTATTAAACATTGTTCTTAAAAATATTTGTTTAATATTTATTTCTTTAATATTTTTATTCCATGAAAATATTTTTAAAATTGTTTTATTGATATCTTAGAGAGTCATAAAATATTTTTAAATATCATTTAATATTCCTTGTCACTTTAATTAAATTTTTTAATTCAAATTTGTTTTATGCATTTATTATGGAACTTTTTGATAACAAAAATAAAATGTTCTATTTTAATGTATATAGTGAAAAATAATTTTCCCTCACCCATAATCATTATTTGAAGTTTGGATTCTATTACATGATTTATTTTTTAATCAAATTAACAAACTCTTTCCCATTTTCTATATATTTTGTTATTGAAAATGGGGTTTTATAATAAATGTGTATGTTTATATCCAAAAGTGTTTTTAAAATGGGTTTAAATGAGTTTTTCAAGGTTATTATGAAGAAAAATTAAAATCTTTAATTGATTTAGTCATGATATGGTCATTGTAAATTTTTTATGAATGCTTTATCCCCATTATAGATCATTGTGAGCTTGAGGTAGGTAATATACTGTGTGTTATAAGATAATATTTTAATGCATTTATCAATGATTATGTTCATAGAAAAATTATATTGGAAGTCAGATGAATGGGTATTCCAATTCATTAGTGTTATTTTAAGGATTATAACAAGGTTATATAATTATGATGACCTAATAAACCAATAAGGTTTTTTATGCTTTATAATGTTAGTTTAGTAAAATTATTTGATTATATTGTGTAATATAATGATATTTTAAAAAAATGATGCTCATTTTGGGTAAGAGTAATGTTTTATGGAGTGGATTAAAATGAGATTTCTTTTTTCACTAGACTAACATATTTCATAATATAATGTTTCATAATAAGATTTTTTTGTCATCCAACATTTTTAAATGTTATTCACTTGAAATAAGTATGGGTAAGAAAAAATAATATGTCATGTGTAATGTTATGAGGGTTTTTTCAGGAAAATAAAATTGATTAACTTTTCAAAGTTTTATATTTTTAAAAAAGTGATACTAATTAAATGGGTACACCATTTAAAATACAGTTTTTATTGTATGAGTTACAACATAATTATATAAAAAATTCACCTAAATCATCCTCAAATTGAAATATTTTTAATTCATGTCTAAAAATAAAAATAATTATATATATAAGGATGGGTCCCTAGGTTTTTTAACCACAGAAATTTTTGGATAATTTTAGTGGTTATGTGGTTGTTTGAGCTTAATTAAAAAATCCCTTATAACCGTAATGGATTATATTCCCAAGATAATAATTTTAAATTAATATAAATTTAATGAGTTGAAGATAAAATAGTTAGTAATTTCTTGTTTTTATCCTCTATATAATTTGACTTATTTTTAATTTATTGATATTATATCTATAAAAAAAATTTATAAGTAAATGTAAGGATCTAATATGAATAAAATTAATAATGGTTTTAAAGGAATTTTTTTGTCTTTCAGAATGAAAATACCTAAAGAATCAGAGATATATTATAAACTCTTTAATTTATTCATAATCCATTATTGATATTTAGGATATAAAACATAGACCTTGGAGAGTTATCTAAACTAAAAATATTAAGGTGTACTTACATAGATTATTTTGAAGGTAAAGAGATTGAACCTCTTAAGTGTCCAATATTTGGGACGAAGTACCTATGAAAATATATTAAATGGATGGGATGAAGATTTTTTTTTGTAATAGAGGGTATGGAGAATAATATTCCATAAAATTAATATAAATCAATTAATTACATGAAAACAAAATTCCCAATGAATAAATTAAAGGGTTTATACTTAGGAGGCATAGTGACATTTAAAAGTGATGTCCCTATGGGATGTTCAAGTAGGGTGTCAATGATACTATGCAAGAACACTTCTAGAAATACCTAATTACATTATAGGTAAAGATAATGAAACTAAATATGACATATGAAGGTTATGGTATATATCTTGTATTGGGTTTTTTAATTCATAATTCTTAGTACATGGTTTATATTTTACTTATTGGAAGGATGTATCAATAAAATAAAAAGATAAATCATTATTAATGGGTAATGTAGAACAATGAGTGATTAATTTTTCCAAATGAATGGATTAAATAGTTATTATGTAGTGTTATACTTAATGATGATAATATTTTTGAGAAATTACTACTAATTTGATGCTTCGTAAGAATTATATAGTATGGTTTTTTAAAAATTCCAGCATGTGACATCTAGAAATGCCATAACGATTGGACTCCCAACCAAAGTGTGATAGGGGTGCATAACCAACCACTACATAATTTTATTTATGGTAGTATGTCATCATTTCTTAAATAAATCATTTTGGATGATACTAACTGTGTTTTTTTCAGTATAATATTTATTATTGATTAGATAAATACAATAATGAAAAGTGAGGTGGCGATTCATTGTTTAATGTTAATTTATAAGAGGATACACATTTTGGGTACCTTAAAAAACTATGGTAAATATAGAATTATGGGATATTATTTAAGGAATAATTGTGGAATTATATTTTACTATGTCATTGTTGTAATTAAGGTTAATGTTGGGAATAAATCCCTCTAGGAATCATTGAAGAATTTTTGAGGTGATTGTGTTTGTTTTAAAAGTGGACATCTGAGTGGTGATTGTTGAAAAAGAAAAACAATGACCAACAAATTTGTTGACAAAGAGGATTTCATGATGGAATGTCGAGTTCAAGAGATGTGGTCAATGATCCATGTTTGATTCAAGAACGTTGATAATGGAGTGGATGATCTGGGTGGTTAGAAAGAATAGATACAAGGTGGCGCCATATGTTTTTCAAGATCAGATCATCAAAATATGGAAAAGGGATAAGGTTTGTGCATGTTTTGGTGAGGTTGCGCAGTTGACGTGCGCGACGTGAAAGATACATGCGCGCTGATGCCTTGGATGTTTTAGAACTTGCGCGCCTATGGGTTTTCAGGATCAGAAGATCAAAATATGGAAAAGTAAAGAGGTTTGCACAAGTTTGGAATTGGGTCGCGCAAGTGACTTGTAGGGGAAGAGACCTGCGTGTCGAGACTTGCGTGCCAAGGGTTGACTTGCGCGCCGTCGCGCAGGGTGGTCAGATTGCCTATAAATATTGGACCACCCCACTTCATTCTTCACCGGAGTTTAACACTTTGAGAAATCAGAGCTCCCATCGCGCAGGTGTGGTGGTCGCGCAAGTGGTGTGTGTGGTCGCACAGGTGGGACTTGCGCGCCAGGGTGATAGTTTCGTGCAAGTGTTTGAAGCTACGTGCCAGTGGAAATTTGTGGGCCAATATTGGTTTGGGCATAAAAGGAAGAGATTCACACAAGACTGGAGTTGGGGAAGCTTGTGTCACGCATGTGTATGAGGAGGACGTGCGCACCCATTGTGACTTGCGCACCGATACTTGCATGCTGAGATTGACTTGCGCACCATGTAAGGTTTGGTTCCAGCAGTGATTTTCGGGCTGCATGGAAGCTCGAAGATTGCCCGATAACTTTGGTGCAAAGAGATATTCATCTACTATGAAAGTTTTACTTCAAAAGAGCATCTACGTATAGAGGAATATGCATTAATTCATGCAAATGAAGAGACCTACAGGTCTATAAACTGTGAGTGGATTCTTTCCGGAGTAGTGAGAAACGGAAGAGGAAGAAGGTGATCCTCTCCACCGGCAGTGATCCAGAGAGAGGGAAATAGGGAGTGACCCATGGGAAAGAAGTGAGCTGAACCTAAACTTGTAAAGGCAGTGACCCTGGGCTTAGAAGTGATCTGGCCCGAACATTGTATCCACATCTACTGAAAAATAGTGGAATTTGGTACGTCCGGCAACTTGTCGGCATATGCTCCTTGGACATAGCCCAGTGAGGGTGAACAAAGTAAAAATCTATGTGTCTTCCTGTTTTCTTTCCCGCATTGCATTCAAAGCATCATCATTAGATAATGAAGTAAAGACGTAATCATATTTTACACACAAGAGAAAACAAAGTTACCCTTGTAATAAAGAGGTCAAGATCCAGTGGGGTAGGAAGAACTTTGAAAAAGAATATCCATACCCTGATTCACCCCCCCCCCCCCCCCCCTCTCAGGGTATATAGGCCCCTATTGGTCCTAACAATTGGTATCAGTTAGAAGGTTGCTTTTATCATATTTTTTTGCTCCGACTTGGTGTAGTCAATCTTTGTGGTTAAAGAATATGTCTGCTATTATCTCGGTGTGCCATGGCAAAGGGGAATACCTCAAAGAAGAAGCAAAAGCCAGGTGGTATTCCTCAGTGTGGAAGTGTGTATGGAAAAAGTGTGATTAAATTAAAAGACTCAAACAACTTACTGAAGGAAGGTCTGGATGAATCTGATAGGGAAAAGAATGATTTACTCAAGCATGATGCATGAATGAGTGAGGTAAATGAACTTCAAAGAGATATTGAAACAAGGGATGATGAAGAAGAAACAATTGAAGGAAGAATAGATATGAAATCTGATTTAGAGGCTGCTCTTGAAGAGATAGATGTTTGGAGATCCAAAATCAAGAAAGCTAATAATGTTGTTCATGATTCCAAACTCTATATGCAGCAGCAGGAAGAAGAGAAGTCTGAGTTGATGGATAAAATTTAGAAACTCATGTTATTAGAACCAGAGAAATCAGAATCAGTTGGTGAGTATAATCTTATGATTGAAGAATAGAAAAGAGAGATCGATGTATTGAATAGAAAAGTGAAAGATCAAGTTAAGTGCATCAAAGAACCTGATATTCCAAGTGACGTTGGAAACACCGATCAAATTAAGTCTAAAGACATTCGGATCCAAGCACTAGAAACTGAGATCAACAAGATAAGAAGTTTGAATCAAAGACTTATTGATGTAGTTACTGAGCTAAAGGAAAAGAATGATTCTCAAGGTGAAGAACATCAAAAGGTGGATAAAATGAAGGGAAAACAAAAGGATGTTGATTATTAAGAGAATCAACTGTCAGATAAAGTTCAGAATCATAAAGCTAGAAATGATGATCTAGAAACATAGTTGTCTTTATAAGTTCAGAAGAATCAGAGGATACTACAAGAGAATGCATGTTGTTCTGATTCTGTTGCTCATGAAAAATTTAAGGTAAATGAGAAAAATGATATGGTTGATATGATGAAGCGTGAACTGGAAGTTGATATGAGTTGTCGAAATAACCTTAGAAAAGAAATCAATTCCCTACTTGAATCAAGGGATATGAAAATTCAAAAGTTGGAAGAAGAAATAGAATCAGTGAAGAAAGAAGTGGAGAAATCCAGTGTTAGAGGAAAGCCTAAAATGAAGGATGCCCTGCACTTTCTATTTGATTATCCCTCGGCAGGTGATGATGAAATGAAAAGAAAATTTTCTATTTCTGAAAAGAGGCAGGGAAAAATTTTATTAGCTTAAAGACCATTCATTTTGGGAAAACTGGTATTGTGTTTGATGAATCCCCTTCCATGCATGATAGAAAGAGGGTTGTGAATAGTTCCAGAAGTGGAGAAAAACATCTAGGTGCTGGAGATAGGCCTAAGAGAACTATATAAAAAAATGAAATGATGACCTGTGCTACTTTTGCAGTATTCATGGCCATACATCAAGCTTCTGATCAGAGGCACTAAAATATATCTCAGGCTATGAAAATAGAAACTTTGATAAATTTGAGAATAAGAAGAAGTGTCATAAGAAATTAGAGCGAAGAGTCTCTCAGGGGAATGAATTTATTAGATGCTATTACTATAGAATAAAAGGACATAGAATGAGTATGTGTCCGGAAGCTCAGAAGCTCAATGTCAAAGAAAGAACTCAAAATGCATCAACATCTCGACAGGGAAATTATGAAATGAGGTATGCTATTGATGGAAAATGTTTTATAATTTCTAATTATGGGCATTGGGCAAGAAATTTCACCAAGAAGAAATCAAGAAAGGAAAATGGACTCGAAAGCAGATTCTCAACCCTAGTGATGCATAATGAGAATTTCTACACTGAGAGACAAAGTGGTAAGTTCGAGAATAGGCTTAGAGTGTCAGGGGAATCACATGGAGCCGAATGAAATGTGTATCAGTCACCTCCTCTGTCATACTCACAACAGCTCTCAAGGAGATAATGTGAATAAACCTAGAATATTAAGGGGAGAACTACTCTAGATGTGATAAATAAGAATGAACGTTCAATGGAGGACCCACTACCAATGAAAAAAAGGGATATGACTCATAAATCTGATAAACGGCAGATAAAAAAAGAATGCATAGAAAAATTCATGAGTCATCTGCCAGAGAGAGTACTGGAAGAAAAACGAGAATCCCTGCAATGGTGGAAGAAGGAAGTAAAGATAGAAAGAAAAGAGATTCATGTTCAGAGAAATAATCATGGAAAATGGAATTTTGGTAGAACATCAAAGATAGAAATGTGTACTAGAGGGTTTAAACCCCAAATTGCAGGAAAGGCCAGGCCTTCAGAATCTTCATATCAGAAAAAGACTCAGCATGCAGGTGATGAATTCTTAGTCATATGTCCAGAGCAGTTGATGTTGGCTAGGAAGCTAGAGGAAGCAATAAAGGAGTGTGATGTGCTCCAAGAAAGAATCAAAGGGTTGACCCATCAGGATCAACCGCAATCCTCATCTTGAGGAGTCTGGAAGAATCCCCTCTCCCTATGTATATAAATGATATTAACTGATGATTCATGTGTTTCAGGTTCTAGGGAGATATGATCCAAGGGGAAGTGGCATATAAAGATGTAATGTGGAGAAGTGATGTGCCCCAGATTTTTAATTGGCTCAAATCAGGTACAATAGTTGAAGAAGAAAGGGAGAAACAGAGCACAATAGGAAGAGATTGTTTTGTTAACATTATCTCTTGTTTCCTACACCGTGTTTCAACTCAGTAGGCTTAGAGATTTTGTTAATGGCTCAACACTGAGTGGAAGATGAGAAAAGATGATGCATGGGGAGAAGAAGAGTGTTTATGGGTCTAAGCAGTGGGCCTAACAACTGGAAGAGTTGCATAACACAAGGGGAGAATTCTATATCCTAATCAGATGCAAGATCACAATGCAATATGAAGGATGAATATTTATTTTCATGAAGAATGATTGGGGACCAAGCAGTAACACACATGATTTCATGATTATCTATTCTGTTCTAACAATGTGGTATTGGCTAAATGCTTTCAGGATACCAAGATACTGCGAGAGAAAATCAAAAGAGTGTCAACAAAAATTTGAGAGAAGATGTTAAAAGAAATGACATCATTGAACAATGACACAGAGAATAGTAGTAAAAAGAAACGAAGCCACTGTAGAATTAGTCAGTCAACAATTTCCCGATGAATGTGTTGAGGTAGAAAGTAATACAAGGGAAGCAGATGTGGCTTATGCTGATTTCGAAGAAGACACCGATGATGAACAAGAAAGTGTCTAGTATCTTCCTACAAGGAAGCCAAAGAGCTGAGCTAAAATTGATAGACTGAATATCATTGGTGATCAGGAAGCTCCTATTCAAACAAGAATAATGAAGTCACTACATCATACATCTTTCCTATCTCAGGTACAGCTGAAATGCTTTGCTGATGCAGCTAGAGATGAAAACTGGGTTCCGACCATAAATGAATAGCTAAATCAGATTGAGAAGAGTCATACGTGGGACATCGTTTTGAGGCCATCAGAACATAATGTCATCGGGACTAAATGGGTTTATCACAATAAGATGAATGAAGATGGCGTGGTGATTCGGAAAAAAGAACAACTAGTGTGTAAGGGATACTCCCAGATCGAGAAAATATATGTAGATGAGACATTTGTACCAGTTTCAAGGCTAGAGAGAATCAGATTTTTTGTCCATATCAGTGCAAAGAAAGTTCAAAGTATTCCAGATGGATGTGAAATCCTCATTCTTGAATGGAGTTCTGAAAGAGGAGGTGTATATTGAGAAGAAAGATGGTTTTCTCATTCATGAGGATGAGAAAAAAGTTTGCAGGCTAAAGAAGGTGTTGTATGGGCTGATACAATCACCAAGGGTATGGTACACAAGACTTGAGTAGTAATTAAAGAAACTTGGTTTTTAGCGTGGGGGAGTTGATTACAATCTTTATTTCAACAACAATAGTAATCGAAGGATGTTTGTGTTGGTATATGTCGATGACATAATATTTGGCGGATCAAATGAAGCTAAGTGCAAACAATTTTCCGAAATCATGAAAAATGAGTTTGAAATGTCAATGATTGGAGAGCTATCATTTTTCATTGGCTTACAGGTGATACAAGGAAGTAATGAAACTTTCATTTCTCAATCCAAATATGCCAAAGAGGTCCTGAGAAGGTTTGGAATGGAGAATTACAAGGAGATGAAGACTCCGCACTACTAGAAAAATAGGTATTTGTGACGGGTCATTTGCGACGGGATCCCGTCGCAAGTGGATTTTTGCGATGGGGGCCCATCGCAAATGGCCCGTTGCTGAAAACGGCGTCGCAACAACACTTATTTGCGACGGTCTCATCGCTAAAACCCTTTTTGTGCGACAGGTATTCTTCCCGTCACAAAT
Source organism: Viscum album (assembly GCA_963277665.1). Classification (NCBI taxonomy): domain Eukaryota; kingdom Viridiplantae; phylum Streptophyta; class Magnoliopsida; order Santalales; family Viscaceae; genus Viscum; species Viscum album. The sequence continues at coordinate 103,477,923 of OY728159.1, forward strand.
AGTACTCCGTATATTTGTAAAAAACTTTTAAAATAGTTTTTGCGACGGGTCCCGTCGCATAAACTATTTTTTTTAAAAAAATAAAAAACTATTAATAAATATAATAATAATACTATTTGCGACGGGCCCGTCGCAAAAACTATTTTTAAAAATAAAATAAAAACTATTAATAATACTATTTGCGACGGGCATAGCATCCCGTCGTAAATAATATAAAAAAATAAAAAAAATAAATTATTAATAAATTATTTTAATTAAAATATTAATAATCCAATTATAATTCAAAAATAAAAAATAATAAAATATTAATAAATGATTTTAATTAATATAATAATAGAATTATAATTCACAAATAAAAATAATAAATTATTTTAATTAATATAATAATAATAGAATTATAATTCAAAAATAAAAAATAATAGAATATTAATAAATGATTTAATTAATATAATAATATTAGAATTATAATTCATAAATAAAAAAATATTAATAAGTTATTTTAATTAATATAAAAATAATAGAATTATTTTACATTCAAATATTAAAATAATTCAAGTAAAAAAATATAATTAAATTATAATATTATAAAATTTTAATATATATATATAATTTAATATTATAAAATATAAATAATATTATTATTCATATTAATATTGTTATTTAAAAATATAATATTATTAATATTTTATAATGAGACAGAAACTAAGAATCGAAAAAAAAAATCATATTTTGATTTCACAAATTTTATAACATAAATGCAAACTCTAATCTAAAGGAGGGGGGAGGTGGGGGATCTGCAGATGGTGGTGGAGGAAACTCCATCCCTAAATCATGAGTGATTCGGCGCATGTACTCCATCTGCTCCTGATGCTGCTGCTGCCACCGACTCGTCTGCTCCTCGTACAGCTGCTGCTGGCGTCGACGCTCCTCCTCATGCTGCTGATGCATCTGCTCCTGCTCCTGTCGGAGACTCTCTATAGTGAAGTCTGAGATCGCAACTGATCCTCATACTGTGTAATAGAAGAAGATGCACGAGCTCCTCTCAAGTTGGACGCCGACATCGCAGCACTGCCATAATAATCTCCAGGAGTCAGTCGAGAGCCGATACAAACTACCCGGCCCTTCTCGAAGGCATACTAGGTGGCCTGCATCCATGCCGCCTCATCAAACTGACGACCAGTGGTCTGATCTGATGACTCGGCCTGACTCTCAGGCGGGGCCTGTGACGCTGCGGCCTCATATGACTCCTGTAGTTGCAATTTAAAATTAAAATTGTGAATATATTATATGCAGTTAATTTTTAAACTTGAAAACAAATAATACTGACCACGATGTGATGCTGACGATCACCTCTGAGCTCCCCAGTAGCAGGATCACTATGCATCCTCTGATATACGTTGTACTCCATAATATCGGGGTGCTCGACAGCCTGTAAGAATAAAAAATAAACTGTTAATATTTATAGTTATATAAAATATTTATATATAATGTACGTACCAGATGCTGTCTATGAGTACTGAAAGAACGACTCCCAGCTCGATGAGTCACCTCCTGTCTCCCCCGATTCGGCCTCCCCACCGATGATCTCCTCTAAAAGGCACCACTCAACCAGTGTGCACATAATCCATCCCATACATGGGATGAAATGTACTCTAGTCGGTGTGCTCTACATGACTCGTCAAAATCTGACACTCCTACTTTCTTCATGGCAGCTTTTCTTAAATTGTGAAAAAACTGACGAAGGTGATCACGCATGGACACCTCCCATGCCTCGTGGATGACGTCACGCATGGTATCCCCGATCAGATACCATAAACCCTAAAAATAAATCAAAATATCAAGTTAGAAATGAAATAATTTTCAAAATAAAAATTATTTATTTACGTACGTACCAACCAATGGCTGAACATGGCCTGCTGCACATCAATGGGAATCTGCTCCCATGTGGTCCACGGCTGAGAGAAATAGTTGCGCAAAATAGCGTTGCCCTGTCCGACTGCTATATGCGAAAAACTGTAAAAATAATAAACATTTATTATGTTAATAGATTAATGAAATCTTAGTCAAATCCACAGGTTATCACACAGGTTATCACACCTCCGTGTGCGTGGATCAAACCCAAGACGTGGACGTCGCTCGGGGACGGGGTCATGAATCATCAATCGTGAAAGACCGCGCCCCCTCCGCATACTCCCTGGAGCGCCTGCAGGATGAGGGTCATCTGCCAGCAACTCATCCGTATCGAAAGGCAGGTCAGCATCCGCCAACTCACGAAATGTGGCGTCGTCCATCTAAAACAGAAAATGTTAATGTTAGAAAATAATTGATAATTACTATTATATATACATATATACATATTATGATTGTATATAAATACCATGGAATTATATCAGTGTTCATCTTCATCATCATATTCATATATGTCAATGTCATCTTCATATTCCTCCTCAACATGATCGATATCCATTCGAGTTACAATTGCTTCATCTCATACCATTTCAAATTCATATGTGACATCATTAACATCATCGTCATAACCGACTCTTAAATGTGGGGTGTCGTCATCGATACTCATGTCTCTTTGTAAAAAAGATTTATTTTGAGTACTCTCTTGAAAAACTTCATTTATTTGCACATCAGTGAAAGCACATTCACTTTGACTAAACTGATTGTCTCGAATTTTGATTTTTATTACACTCCACCAATCAGTCAAGTCTCTTGATGTAGAACAGTACTTTGTGTAATAAACTTGATATGCCTGTTGAGCCAATAAGAATGGTTCATTTACTGCGAGAACACATTTACATTTAATATCGATGATTCCATGAGTCGGATGAACACGCACGCCTCTCTCTGTATCCAACCACCGACATTTGAACATGGTTATGTAATGTTGTCCAAGATAACAGAGTTCAATGATTTCATCAAGTATGCCATAAAAGTCAACTTCATTTTCTCGATGATGCGATCCTCTCAAGCTAACTCCACTTTTCATTGTTTTTTTCGATTCCCCATATGCATGTGTGTGGAATCGAAATCCATTCACCACATATGCATTATAAGTTTTAACAAGTTTGGAAGGTGGGTTACTCAATACACACAGCCATTTGTCAATTTTATCAGCATGTCGAGACACCTGAAAATTTGTGAAATAATTATCAATATAGTAAACTATACATTGAATGAGTTTCTAAAAGATAAAGAATTTATGTTACCAGTTTTTGAAACAACTGAGAGAAATTTTTCAGTCGACGTTCTTCGAGAGCAGCTGCTGTAATTTTTGGAATTTGTTTCTTGATATGATTATCATACAAACTATAAAAACTAATGTTATTTACTATAACATAAATGATAGAATAGGTGATATAAACACTTACAGTACAACTGATGTCATCTCTTCACAGTTGAGCAGAACATACGTATGAGCTCTATGATGTTCATCATCTGAAAGCCAGCGTTCATAAACTCCACCAAAACCAAGATCTGACTGGTTGAAAACAGATAATTGATTGTCGATTTCATCAATATTCCTCTCGTTCTGTCCCATTCGGTTGTGTTTTGAAGGATACTCAGATTCAAAATAATGGGAGCAGAAAAAAGATATTTCCTCTTACAAATAAGCTTCAGCAATAGATCCTTCAACAGATGCTTTGTTACGTACTTTTCTTTTCAAATTTTGCATGCATCTTTCAAATGGGTACATCCATCGAAACTGTACTGGACCTCCACATTTGGCTTCATATGGCAAATTTAACATCAAATGTTCTATTGAGTCGAAGAAAGACGGCGGAAATATTTTTTCCAGTTTACATATAATTACAACAACATCTTTTTCAAGTTTTCCTAGAGCATCATAATCTTCCGTAGCCGCACAAATTTCCCGAAAAAAATAAGACATGTCTGTTATGGAATCCCAAATCACAAAATTCAACAGTCCTCTTAATCCAATGGGTAGAAGTCTCTCCATTATAACATGACAATCATGACTTTTTAATCCAGTAATATGACCATTCTTTACACATCTACCCAAATTGGAAGCACAGCCATCTGGAAGTCTTAAATCTGCAATCCACTGACAAAATAATAAATGGTTTTCTTTAGGCAGTGTATAAGCTGCTTCTGGATTCAGTAACCTTTCTGTTCTGACATTCTCAAACAGTTCCAATTCTGGACGCCTGCAAATTTGGGCAAGAACTAAACGTGCATTTACATTGTCTTTTCTCTTTCCTGGCGTATCCAAAACTGTATGAAAAAAATTATCAATAATGTTCTTCTCAATATTCATGACATCTAACATGTGTCGGACCAACAAATCAGACCAATATGGCAAATCCCAAAATATGCTACGTTTAATCCAATTGTGTTCTTTCCCAAAACCAGAAATTTTATGTTGGTTTATTATGAGACCAAAAGTGGTGGGAGGTAATGAAAATACAACTGATTTTAACTCTAAACCTGATAGCATTTTTGGAGGTTCATCCCTTTCAATTGTTCCTTTTTTGAAATGAGATCTGTTTCTGCGAAAAGGATGATCAGCTGGAAGAAATCTGCGATGACAGTCAAAATAACAAGGTTTCTTTCCCTGAATGAGCATAAATGCTTTGTTCTCTCCCATACAGTAAGGACATGATTTCTCACCATGTGTACTCCAGCCAAATAACATCCCATAAGCCGGAATGTCACTTATTGTCCACATCAATGTTGCTCTCAGTATAAAATTCTGTTTCGTTACAACATCATATGTACTGAAACCAATACTCCACAATAAATTTAATTCATCAATCAATGGTTTCAAATAAACATCAATATTTTTCTTCGGATGTCCTGGAATTAGTAAATTCAAAAAGATATATGGCTCCTTCATCAACATCCATGGAGGTAAATTGTATGAAGTTAAAAAATAGCCCAACATGAATATTGACTACCATAAGATCCAAACGGACAGAAACCATCAGTGGAAAATCCCAGTCGAACATTTCTAGCTTCTAATGCAAAGGATGGATGCACTCTATCAAATTGTTTCCATGAATCACCATCGACTGGATGATTCAAGCTTTTATCGGTTGAAATATTCTCTTTATGCCATGACATCATTGTTGCTAAATTCTTAGACATGAATAAACGCTGAAGTCTGGATGTAAGCGGAAAATATCTCAACTGTTTTACAGGAATCAAACCAGACTTCCCATGTTTTCCTTCTTTATATCTCAGTTGCCCACATGTGGGACAACTATCCAACGACTCATTTTCCCCAGAATATAAAATGCAGTCATTTTAACATTCATGAATCTTCTGACAAGAAAGTCTCATATTTTGAACCAGCGTCTTACTCTCATAGTAATTTGCAGGTAAAACATTTCTTTCGGGTAACAGTGTTTTAAGCAAAAAAAATTATCTGGTCAAAACATGTGTTTAACATTCTGTTATCTGATTTGATAGCCATAAATTTTGCAACTGCTTCTAATTTTCTCATCTTGCAGCCAGGATATAATGCATCCTCAGCAGACTTCAACAACTCATAAAATTCAGACGGTGCCAACTCAGGATTTGAAACTATATCAGCCGGAGTTTCTGTATGTTGAACAGATGAACCTACAACATCATGTACTAAATCTTGAAACCGAGATGGATCCGGAATCAAGTTGGTATCACCTGCTCTGGAACTGCGTTCACCGTTTTGATACCAAAAAACATAATCTGGTTGAAAACCAAAACGCAAGAGATGTTCTCCCACATTGTCAAAAGTGTCAAACGTTCTCAATGCACATTTTCTACAAGGGCATTTTATTTTTCCTTCTGAAACAAATTCTGGATTTGATGCCGTAAATGATAAAAAAGTCTCCACACCCTCTACATATACTGGATTTAAACCAGAACTGTTTGGATTTCTATGTTGATTTATCTATATGCGGTCACCTAATAATGATTGTTGACGACCTCGTTGTTCCATATTTCTCTATAAAATATAAAATCATTACTGGTGTTGAATAATTTGTTAGAAAAAACACTAAAGCTAGGATAATTATAGAGTTTAGATCATACACGACTGACGCAAAATTTTTATTGAGATAGACCTAAAAATTGACCCTTTAAGAATTAAATATGTTGAGAATAAAGCAAAACATGTTACAAATATCGATAATTTTAATATTATATAAATTTTTTATTATTTTCATAGTACTAATATTATTGGTAATTAATTCAAATTATTGATAATTATTACTAATTATTGGTAATTATTGGTAATTATTGGTAATTATTACTAATTATTGTTAATTATTACTAATTATTGGTAATTATTACTAATTATTCTTAATACTAATTATTGGTAATTATTACTAATTATTGGTAATTATTACTAATTATTGTTAATTAATACTAATTATTGGTAATTATTAATAATTATTGGTAATTATTACTAATTAATACTAATTATTGGTAATTATTGCTAATTATTGGTAAGTATTGGTAATTATTGGTAAGTATTGGTAATTATTACTAATTATTGGTAATTATTACTAATTATTACTAATTAATACTAATTATTGTTAATTATTACTAATTATTGTTAATTATTACGAATTATTGGTAATTATTGGTAATTATTACTAATTATTGGAAATTATTACTAATTATTGATAATTATTACTAATTATTGGCAATTATTACTAATTATTACTATTTATTCCAAATTATTGTTAATTATTACTAATTATTGGTAATTAGTACTAATTATTACTAAGTATTACTAATTATTACTAATTATTGGTAATTATTACTAATTATTACTAATTATTACTAATTATTGGTAATTATTGGTAATTATTGGTAATTATTGGTAATTATTACTAATTATTACTAATTATTCATAATTATTGATAATTATTACTAATTATTGATAATTATTACTAATTATTGGTAATTATTATTAATTATTACTAATTATTACTAATTATTACTAATTATTACTAATTATTGGTAATTATTACTAATTATTACTAATTATTACTTATTATTACTAATTATTTCTAATTATTGTTAATTATTACTAATTATTACCAATTATTGGTAATTATTAGTAATTAATACTAATTATTGGTAATTATTACTAATTATTGGTAATTATTGTTAATTATTACTAATTATTGTTAATTATTACGAATTATTGGTAATTATTGGTAATTATTTCTAATTATTACTAATTATTACTAATTATTGGTAATTATTACTAATTATTCGTAATTATTATTAATTATTACTAATTATTTCAAATTATTCTTAATTATTGTTAATTATTACTAATTATTGGTAATTAGTACTAATTATTACTAATTATTACGAATTATTACTAATTATTGGTAATTATTACTAATTATTACTAATTATTACTAATTATTGGTAATTATTGGTAATTATTGGTAATTATTGGTAATTATTACTAATTAATACTAATTATTGGTAATTATTGATAATTATTACTAATTATTGATAATTATTACTAATTATTGGTAATTATTAGTAATTATTACTAATTATTACTAATTATTACTAATTATTACTAATTATTGGTAATTATTACTAATTATTACTAATTATTACTAATTATTACCAATTATTGGTAATTATTACGGATTATTACCAATTATTGGTAATTATTGGTAATTATTGGTAATTAATACTAATTATTGGTAATTATTACTAATTATTGGTAATTATTGGTAATTATTGGTAATTATTGGTAATTATTGTTAATTATTGGTAATTATTGGTAATTATTACTAAGTATTAGTAATTATTACTAATTATTGTTAATTATTACTAATTATTGTTAATTACTACTAATTATTGTTAATTATTACTAATTATTGGTAATTATTACTAATTATTGGTAATTATTACGAATTATTGGTAATTACTACTAATTATTACTAATTATTACTAATTATTTGTATTTATTACTAATTAATGGTTATTATTACTAATTATTGGTAATTATTACTAATTATTGGTAATTATTACTAATTATTACTAATTATTGGTAATTAGTACTAATTATTGGTAATTATTACTAATTAGTACTAATTAATGATAATTATTACTAATTATTGGTAGTTATTACTAATTATTGGCAGTCATTACTAATTATTGGTAGTTATTACTAATACTTGGTACTTATTACTAATACTTGGTAATTATTACTAATTATTCCTAATTATAACTAATTATTGGTAATTATTACTAATTATTGGTAATTATTACTAATTATTGGTAATTATTACTAATTATTGGTAATTATTACTAATTATTATTAATTATTACTAATTATTACTAATTATTACCAATTATTACTAATTATTACCAATTATTACTAATTATATCCAATTATTGGTAATTATTGGTAATTAATACTAATTATTGTTAATTATTACTAATTATTGGTAATTATTGGTAATTATTGGTAATTATTGGTAATTATTGGCAATTATTGGTAATTATTACTAATTATTGGTAATTATTACTAATTATTGTTAATTATTACTAATTATTGTTAATTATTACGAATTATTACTAATTATTACTAATTATTACGAATTATTACTAATTATTACTAATTATTACGAATTATTACTAATTATTACGAATTATTACTGATTATTGGTAATTATTACAAATTATTGGTAATTATCACGAATTATTACGAATTATTGTTAATTATTACGAATTATTACGAATTATTACAAATTATTACGAATTATTACTAATTATTACGAATTATTACTAATTATTGGTAATTATTACTAATTATTGGTTATTATTACTAATTATTGGTAATTATTACTAATTATTGGTAATTATTACTAATTATTGGTAATTATTACTAATTATTGGTAATTATTCTTAATTATTGTTAATTATTACTAATTCTTGGTAATTAGTACGAATTATTACTAATTATTACTAATTATTACTAATTATTGATAATTATTACTAATTATAACTAATTTTACTAATTATTGGTAATTATTACTAATTATTACTAATTATTACTAATTATTAGTAATTATTGGTAATTATTACTAATTATTGGTAATTATTGGTTATTATTACTAATTATTCCTAATTATTTCTAATTATTTTTAATTATTCATAATTATTCCTAATTATTCCTAATTATTCCTAATTATTCCTAATTATTACTAATTATTACTAATTATTACTAATTATTACTAATTATTGGTAATTATTGGTAATTATTTGTAATTATTGGTAATTATTCTTAATTATTACTAATTAGTGGTAATTATTAGTAATTATTACTAAGTATTAATAATTATTAAAAATTATTACTTATTATTGGTAATTATTGGTAATTATTGGTAATTATTTGTAATTATTGGTAATTATTGGTAATTATTGGTAATTATTCCTAATTATTACTAATTATTCCTAATTATTCATAATTATTCCTAATTATTACTAATTATTCCTAATTATTCCTAATTATTACTAATTATTACTAATTATTACTAATTATTACTAATTATTGGTAATTATTGGTAATTATTTGTAATTATTCCTAAGTATTATTAATTAGTGGTAATTATTAGTAATTATTACTAATTATTAATAATTATTAATAATTATTACTTATTATTGGTAAGTATTACTAATTATTGGTAATTATTACTAATTATTGGTAATTATTACTAATTATTGGCAATTATTACTAATTATTGGCAATTATTACTAATTATTGGTAATTATTACTAATTATTGGTAATTATTCCTAATTATTGATAATTATTGGTAATTGTTCCTAATTAGTAGTAATTAAATGAATAATTACCAATAATTAGGAATAATTACCAATAATTACGAATAATAACATTATTAGTATATTATATTATTAATGTTAAAATAATATAATTTTATAATTTATATACAATTCTCCTTTCATCTCTGTGTTTTCTATCTCCACATACAAATAATACATGTGGAGACAGCAAACACACAGATGAAAAGAGAATTGTATATATATAAAAAATTATATTATTTTAATATTAATAATAAAATATACTCATAATTTAATAATGTTATTATTCCTAATTATTAATATTTATTACTAATTATTAATATTTATTCTTAATTATTAAAAATTATTACTAATTATTCCTAATTACCATTAACTATGAACAATACTAATAATTTAAATTTATTAAGTAACAAAACAATGTAAACAAATTAAATTACAACTAATTAATAATAATTAAAACTAATAAAAAATTAAAAATTAAATATTAAATTAAAATGAACATAAATACCTTGAAAATTGATCTGCTCTGATCATTCTTCAAAACTTTAATATCAACTCCGAAAAAAAAATAAACTTGAGAAAAACTGAACTTTAGAAATAAAACATTGAGAGAAGAAGAAGATGGAATTTGAGAATGATTTGAAAAAAACGGATGGGGGTATTTATAGGTTAGATTATTTGCGACGGATCCATTTGCGACGGGATTCCCGTCGCAAATAATACTATTTGCGACGGTACCCGTTGCAAATACCTTAGCCATCATTTATTACGGTCAACGGTTAAATAGTTATTTGCGACGGGTCCCGTCGCAAATAACCACCTGCCGACACACTATTTGCGACGGGGGAATATTCCCGTCGCAAATACCTTTTACCGCCGCCGGTTATTTGCGACGGGAATATTTCCCCGTCTCAAATAGGTTTCCCGCGATTTGGCGCGCAAAGCGCGCCAGTCATTTTGCGACGGGGAAAGCTATCACGTCGCAAAAGGCTACTTATTTGCGACGGGAAAATATTCTCGTCGCAAATAAGTTTTTAACAGGACTATTTGCGATGGGATTTATTCCCGTCGCAAATAACCCGTCACAAATACCCATTTTCCCCGTAGTGTCGGTTGCTGCCCGGATGAAATTATCAAAAGATGAGGATGGCAAGGCAATTAATATCACAGAATACAGGAAAATTATTGGAAGTCTGTTGTACTTAACCGCAACAAGGACTGATATTGTTTTCGCCACATGCCAAAAAGCGGGATATCAGAGTAATCCCAAGGAAAGCCACATGCTTGTAGTGAAAAGAATACTTCTGTATATCCAGGGCATAGTGGATTTCAGCTTGACATATACTGCCAAATCTCAGATAGAGTTATTGGGATATACTGATGCAGACTGAGTCGGTTCAGCAGATGATAGAAAATCAACATTAGGTGGTGGATTCTATCTTGGTGGATTGTGTATTTCTTGGCTAAGCAAGAAGCAAGACTGTATTTCTTTGAGCACCGCAGAAGTAGATTATATTGCGGCCACTCAAGCATGCACACAGTTATTATGCATGAAGCAGCAGCTTGACGATATGGGAGTTAAAGTGAAGTCTCCGATCGGAATCTAGTGTGATAACTCAAGTACTATCAATCTTAGTAAAAATCCAATTCATTAATCAAGTAAAAATCACATTGAGATCAAATATCATTTTATCAAGGAGAAAGTCGAGCAAGGGCTTGTGAAGTTGGAGTATGTGCCTATAGAGTTACAGGTTGCAGATATTTTGAAAAAGGCCTTACGCAAGGAAGTATTCGAAAGGCATCAACTGGCTCTGGGAGTTCAGTCGATTCCCCGCACATAAAAGCATGTTGATGTGACACCCGCCCTCTCTCCGAGGTATGATATGGTTTTCCCTAATGTGCTAATGTGTTCTCTACTCTGTTACAGACGGCAAAGGAGTGTCCTTTGGGTTCGTTGACAAAGGGGGAGAAAATAGTGATTGTTCAATGGGGAGACAATGTGGAGAATTGATAAACCAAGAATGATATGGGGAGAAGCTAACAAGTGGAGCAGCCAGATAGGGGGAGTCGAAGCTAGTTGAATGTGCTTAGCAAGAGCTTAGCTTGGACAACACAAGAAATAAGGCTAAAGTGGTGTTGAATCTGCGAGCAGAAAGGGGGAGTGTATAAAATCTGATGATGCTAGAAGTGATCGATCAAAGAATAGATATCACGATAGTTGTGGATCGTGATAAAAGCAGAAGAGTATTGTTGGAATGTGGTAAAAAAAATTCCAAACAAAAATTGGTCTTCCAACAGGTCCTTCAACAATTGGTATCAGTTTAGTACAAATTGGTATCAGTTTGGTGTCAACAGTGGATGTCAGAGATGAAGTGATTCATTGATGAACTTTTCATTTACTCTTGTTTCTCATGCCGACCATTGCTCATGTGGGCTTAGAGTATGTATTGAGTAAATCCTTGATCGCTATTAGAATCACAACAGGCGAATGGTGTCCAAAGAATCAACGATGTATCTTTCTATGGAAGAGTTGTCAACAAACCCAAAGGGGGAGATTGTCGGGAAAAAATCCCTCAAGGCATCATTGAAGCATTTTTGAGGTGATTGTGTTTGTTAACAAAGTGGACATCTGAGTGGTGATTGTTGACAAAGCAAAACAATGACATACAAATTTGTTCACAAAGAGGATATCATGATGGAATGTCAAGTTCAAGAGCTGTGGTCAATGATCCATGTTTGATTCAAGAACGTCGATAATGGAGTGGACGATCTGGAGGCAGCTCAAAAGAACAGATACAAAGTGGTGCCAATTTCTAGTGTTTGCCAGATTTTTGGGACTGAAAATTGACAAATGAAGAAAAGTGGTTTTGGCAAAGGGACATGCGTGCCGTGTACATGAATTCTTGGAAACTTGCACGCCATATGTTTTTCAAGATCATATCATCAAAATATGGAAAAGGGATAAGGCTCGCGCAAGTTTTGGTGAGGTCACGCAGGTGACTTGCACGTCGTGAAAGATACTTGTGCGCTGATGCCTTGGATGTTTGATAACTTGCGCGCCTATGGTTTTTCAGAATCAGAAGATCAAAATATGGAAAAATAAATAGGTTCACGCAAGTTTGGAATTGGGTCGCGCAAGTGACATGCAGGGGAAGAGACCTGTGCGTCGAGACTTGCGCGCTGAGGGTTGACTTGCGCGCCGTCGCGTAGGGTGGTCAGATTGCCTATAAATACTGGACTACCCTTCTTCATTCTTCACCGGATTTCAACACGTTGAGAAATCAAAGCGTCTGTCGCACAAGTGTGGTGGTCGCACAAGTGGTGTGTGTGGTCGCGTAGGTGGGACTTGCGCGCCAGGGTGATAGTTGTGCGCCAGTGTTTGAAGCTGTGCGCCAGTGGACAATTGCGTGCCAATATTGGTTTGGGCGTAAAAGGAAGAGAGTCATCCAAGTTTGGAGTTGGGGAAGCCTGTGTCGCGCAAGTGTCTGAGGAGGACTTGTGAACCCATTGTGACTTGCGTGCCGATACTTGCGCGCCGAGATTGACTTATACACCAAGTAAGGTTTGGTTCTAGTAGTGATTTTCGGGCTGCGTGGAAGCTGGAAGTTGACCCGATACCTTCCGTGCAAAGAGATATTCATCTAAGGGTGAAATTTTTACTTCAACAGAGCATATAAATATAGGGGAAGATGCATTCCTTCAAGAAAATGAAGAGACCTATAGGTCTATAAACTGTGTGTGGATTCCTTCTGGAGCAGTGAACAAAGGAAGAGGAAGAAGGTGATCCTCTCCACCGGCAGTGAGCCAGAGAGAGGGAAACAGGGAGTGACCTTTGGGAAAGCAGTGAGCTGACCCTAAACTTGTAAAGGAAGTGAGCCTGGGCTTAGAAGTGATCTTGCCCGAACATTGTATCGATATCTACTAAAGAATAGTGGAATTTGGTACGTCCGAAAACTTGTCGGCGTATACTCCTTAGACGTAGCCCAGTGAGGGTGAACCAAGTGAAAATCATCGTGTCTGCCTGTTTCCTTCCCTACATTGCATTAAAAGCATCATCATTAGATAAATAATCAAAGACGTAATCATATTTTACACACAAGAGCAAACAAAGTTACCCTTGTAATAAAGAGGTCAAGATCTAGTGGGGTAAGAAGAAATTTGAAAAAAAAATATCCATACCCGGATTCACCCCCCCCCCTCTCAGGGTATATAGGCCCCTATTGGTCCTAACAGTTATTTTGTAAATGATTATTATTCCTTGGTGATTATATGATACCTGTAAATTTTTTGGGATGAAACTTTTAATTTGGTTTGTGTTATTTATAGATAAATATTAAATAAATATCAGAATAATATGTCATAAAACCATTCTATTTTTTATGTTTCAATATTTATCTATAATGATTATGGGAATTTTAAATATTTTTATTTATAAAATAAAATAATCTAATTTTTTTTGTTATTTTTGAGGTTAGGGAGATTAATATTTTATATCATAATAGGATGTTTTCTAAATTTTTTTAATTTTATTACATTGTGAAACATGTTTTGGTATTGGTTAACGTATAATTATATAACGAATAGTTTTTTATGATTTAATTTAAATATGTTGTCAATAGAAGATGGTTTTTTTCTATATGTATAATATAACCATCTTAAAAAATCATTATTTAGAGAATTTGATGCTAATGTAGAGGATATTTTTTAAAGGATAAACATTTTCTTACCAAGTAATTATATTTAAATATTTTATTATCCTATATTGTAAATAATTAATATTCCATTGGAAAAGGATCTTGAAAATGACAATTTTATTCTACTTTATTTTTTTATGATGAAACGATGGCATTTTCACACCCCTTTGTCATATGTTTTTTTTGGATTTTGACATTGTCATGATCACTAACATTGTTGAAAGAAATGATTTCTATCACTAATAATAATAGTTTAAATATTACACTTTTCCTTTATTTCCAAATCATTACTTACCACCAAAATTCTCTAATATAATAACTGAGAGTGAGTTATTCCACATGACCTTCACACATCATTATACCTCTTATCAACCAAATGATTTGATAACGCTTTTCATGATTTGGGACTTCAGGGATGTTTTCTTAAATGTAAACATTTAGATATTATGAGATATATATCTGACTTTAAGGATTATATTTATTAATTAGGGGGGGATGAGGTAACACCATGATAATTTAAAATAATATCTTTTTTTTGGACAACGAATTTGATAAGATACACCATTCTTAAATGACACAAAAAATATATGACCACTATAACCCATATATTAAATTAGTGTTATGAGTTGGATTAAAAAATTTATTAAATATAAATATAAATTTCCAATAAAATAGAAATTTTAGTATAAGTTATTTGTTATTCCTTACTTAGTTTTAAGTAAAGTTGTTTTACTCATCCAGAAGATATTTTCTTCAAAAATGTTGTATATTTATTTTTCCTAAGGAAATATTATAATTAATAATTATAAAATTTATAATTTACATTGTTAAATGAAAATTATTATTGATATCATAATATAAAAATTTAATGTGGGTTAAATTATGGGATTTTTTTGAAATATTTATTTTCCACTGAATAATGGAGGATATTGATTTTTAGGAAAATGTAATTTTTAGTTAATAAGATAAGTATTTTAAATAAATAATTATCTATAAAATATAATTTGAAATTAATATTTTATTATTTATTTATATTTAGTCAAATTAAATAAATTTGAATCATCTTTATATTTTATTTTAGTACATGTTTATTTTTTTGTTAAAAATCGATTTTTTTCTGAAAAATATTTAAATGTAAATTTTTTCCCTATTATAAATAATTATAATAACACATAATTAAGAATTATTGAAAAAAAAATTAAGGATTTTAAATCATGAAAAATTAATTAAATTAATAATATTATTATTACTAGTTGTATAGTTAATATAAAATCCTTTTTTTCTTAAAAAATACACTTCTTGAAAACATGCGTCTTCATTGGGCCAGCGAGTTTAATTTTAATATAAATTAATGATTTTATGCGATTTAATTTATATAGTTTTGTTAAATATTTGGATTCATAATAAAATATATTACATATTATGGAATACTTAATATTTTCTCTCAATAAAGAGGTAAAATATTCAAAATTCTTTATCACACTTAAGGTAAAAACAGTTTTTGAAGGGCTAATGTGATAATTATTTGAGTTAAAATGAAATAAAACCGTCCATCGATTATATTTTATGGCAATATTTAGAATTTATGTAATTTAAGTATTGATAATCGTTTATTTTGGATCATTTTCATGGTAAAAACATGATTATGAATTTTTCTTTCAAAAAATTCTAAATGTGTCTTATACCCCACTAGTAAAATGCATCAAACTCTTTTATCCTATAAATGAATTAAAATAAATTTTTTCCATCCAAGACCTTACAATATAAATTAATTAAATCCATAACCAGGACATAATGTCCAGGGTTGGATTACAAATCCTTCCTATTATAGAATTTAGTGCTAAACAAAGGAGGTTGTCCAAAGGAGAGGTACCATGTTTTACCGTTTATTTTTATATTATTTATTATTCCACCTCAATAAATTATTATATAATTATTATAAAATACTAACACCATTATCAAAATTATAAAGATATTTTTTTATTTTAATGAAATAACCTACATCCATCACATCATATATTAAATAGGAAACAAAACCATCATTCATGTGTATGACATACCACTACCTTGCGAACTGATGAAATTGTTTTTCATCATCAGCTACGAGAGATTATTATAATGATATATTTAAAGTATATATATTCTTAACCTGATCCAAATTACTTATTCTTATATAACGTATACCTTATTACTTTATATTCCTTGGGGGGTTTTATAATGTCACTTATGTCAAAGGTGGTCTACCATCATCCAATGCTATGTGATTAAATTCTCACATGTGCATTATATGTAAGTTATAAAAGGTATATTTAATAAATATATGTAATATATATGTATTAATTTTTATATTAATGATATATTTTTATTACAAAGAATATAATATATCATTTTATTTGTTATTATTCCTCTTAATGAAAATTGATAACATCGTTCATGCGTATGTGTGGACTATCACCTCTGTAAAGGGATATGAATCAGTTTTCATCACGAAATCACATTGATGATATATAGATAATTATATTTAAATAAATAATATGGTATTATTATGTAAGATTAATTTTTAGGGATAATAATACTTACATTATTTGTATAAAAATCCTTAAAAATTATATATTTACTCATTCTTACGTATGAACTAACGCCTCAATGAGCATGATGTACATAATTATTCTTAACCATAATTCACTATTTTTTAAAGTTATAATTGATATATAAATATGAAAAATAATACATTATTAGTTTTTATCTGTATGTTAAAGTAATGAACTATTTGACTACAGTCAACCTTCTAAAGTTATTTTTACACATAATCCTAATAATGTCAAAACATTTAAAGTTAATATAAATTATTAAGCATTTTTGTATGGAATGATAAGTGATAATGTAAAAGGAACACATTATAAAAATCTTATGAATTAAAAAAATTAATATATGTTTATTTTTCAGGATGATAAAGAATCTGTGAGATAAGTGGGACTTATGGTAAGTGAACCTCTTTATATAAAACGAATTTTAAACAAGTTTAACAGATTCATATTATATATTTTCTTCTATATTAATAAAACTATTTTAAGGATATTTACTATTTTTGAGTATATAGATGATAAAGGTTGTAAGTTAATATATTTTAATTTATTTAAAATGTTTTTAAAAAATAAGGAATCTTTTTATGTTTTTAAATAGGGTACATTATTTAAAAAAAATATTCTTTTAAAAACACATTTATAAAATCTTTTTCATAGATTTTCATATCTTTAAATTTTTTTATAACGATTCTAGATAAAAATTACTTATTTATAATGGATATTTTTGTCTCATTTATCTTTACTTCAAGGGTTTATCAAATGAATCTTTTTTATATTTTATATAGAACTTTTGGGAAATAAGTAAAAAAAGAATGTCTTATTTTAACCCATACAATGATAAAAACAATTTTCTCCCCCAAAATAGATATTTGATGTTTGTATTAATTTATAATATATTATGTCTTATAAATGGAAAACAACTAGTTGCCTTTTTCTTTGTTTTTTGTTTTCAAATTGATATTTTAAAGAAAATGTATTTTAATATCCAAAAGTGTTTTTCATACAGGATTGAAATA
This sequence comes from Viscum album, assembly GCA_963277665.1. Taxonomy (NCBI): domain Eukaryota; kingdom Viridiplantae; phylum Streptophyta; class Magnoliopsida; order Santalales; family Viscaceae; genus Viscum; species Viscum album. The sequence continues at coordinate 103,496,032 of OY728159.1, forward strand.
GATTTTAAAAAAAATGATGATTATAAGTTTCAATATTAAAATATTTTATTTATAATATGGTCCTTCAACATTGTTTACAAAGGTTTGATCCATATTATTTCTCATGGGTGATCCTAAAATATCTTATGATATGGGTGCTCCTAGATACTTCTCCAATCCATTGTTTAATTGTTCTTTATAGAGAATTATATTGGAATTTATATATTTTTTTTCAAATTTTAATTGGTTATTTTATGGTCTCTACAAGGGTTATATATTGATGATGTCCCATTGAACACACAATAATTTTCTATTATTTATAATAACTTTTAATGGACATATTTTGATTTAAAATGATATAATAATGAATATTCTGAAATAAAAATTATTCCCCTTTTGGGTATGGAATGTTTTATTTTATGAAATGGGTTTTCATGTGTCTTAATTTGTTTTACAAGTACAAGGTATTTTTAATTTTTATTCCCCTTAAAATTTATTTGTTTTCTCACACCATGTTTCAAAATGTATTCCATTGGGCTTAATAATGTGTAAGAACAAATAAAAAGTCATGTTTATATTTCTGACAATTTATCATGAAAATAAAAATATGATTATTTATTTATATATTACATTGTTGAAGTAATGGAAATTTATTACATGTGTGAAATTGCTAAAATATGGGTTTTAATGTATGAATTATAACCTAATTCATTAATTCTCTATAATAAAAAAGATCCATAAATTGAATGAATTATATCACATTAAAAAATCTAAAGATTTTATAATTCTTAAGGATAAATCTATAATAAGGAATATATAATATAGAGAAATCAATTGATACTGATGCTTGATAAGTATGCAATCATCCAATTGTGTAAATTGGAACTCCCTCTCACATAAACTAGATCAGATGAATTTAGTGGAGGAAAACATTGGGTCAAAACCCCTAAAATAATAGATTATTAAATTTATGAACTCCACAAATTTTATAAATTGAGGGGATTAACATGTAATAAGACACATTATAAACCACACCATGATGATTCCCTTGAAATCCCTCATGTACCATTTTATATTCCTGAAGCCTTTCCCTCCACCTTCTAGGATTTTTTGATAGGAAATCCAAAACCTGAAAATTGGAAGTACCATAAAATAAATCTCTCTATTTCCCAAAAAAACAAAAATTAAATATGGGTCATCATGTTTTCTTCAGAATTTCATCCTTCATAGAAAACTACGAAGAACATATTACATTATATTCATCACATAATTATCCATTCCCCATGCTCTATAAACTATTAACATGAAAAATACCCAACTTCAGGGTTTTCCATCACTTATTACCCATATGTGAAATAACCTTTCCAAAATGCTCGATCAAATGGACAAGACTAGGGAACCAAAAAATGATGAGGTCTACCAAATGAAAAATCCGTGTGAGTATATTCAAAACACCAAAAAACTATTAGGAAATCTTAGAGACCTCAAAAATTCAAAATAAACCTATTTTGAAATAGTAAAATGATTGAAACAGTTTCACAAGTTGTTAAAAAAATTTAATTCCTAGTTAGAGATCTTGTATTCATAAAATTGTCATAAATGGTGTGATTAATATGTTTTATTGATAAAATGAATCTATGTACAATGTATATTATACCATTGAAAATTTTAGAGTGAATTGGATAAGTGGTTAATCTTTGTGAACTTCCACATGTCCACTAAAATATTCATGGACTATTTCATGTATCAATGTTAATGAAGTACATAGGAGACACTATTTTAGATTTCCCTAACCCACAATCCCTATATTTTTTTATAAAAAAAATATTTTATATACATAATATTAAGTTTCAATGAGTATTCCAAATTTGTACACCGTTTGGTCATGGTGAAAAAAAATATTTTCTTTTCTCAGATAATTTGATTCAAATTTGAGACAAAAAATTGTAAACATGATTATAACTCAAACTAATTAAACATTACATATAATTATAATATAAAAAAACATGATTTCAATGGTTTAGTTTCATTGAATATTTGATATATAAGGTACTTAATTTATAATACTTTGAAAATTTCTCCATAAAGGTACCACATTATAACACTTTATATATATCGAAATGTTATACTAATATTCATGCCCTATGGAATGGAAATCATGATATTGTTCGGAATTTAATGGTAAATAAAGGAAAATTATTAATAATTCATAAAAATTTTAGGTCATAAGAAATGTATAACACATAAGGTTGTATGAAATATATAATTATAATAACAATTATTAATAATAGTTTACCACATGTCAATATAAAATAATATATATTATCAAAAGAGGAAAAATATTCTTTTGTTTAATTGTTCATAAACATAAGATAATAAACATGATCCATGAATCCAAATAAATTGAAAAATTTATAATTTTTTTAATTTCAGGGAAACATATAATAACAAAGAACTATGACAAAACATAATAATAAGAAACATTACTTGTTTTTTAAGCATCACAGTGCTCCAAATCATCAAAAAGAAAGATTATGGTGTGCTGACATTAATTTTTGGGAGTGAAATTGGGGAAGGGGTATTGTTGGGTATCAAAGATCTTATATTCCTGATATTAAATTCAATCAATCCTATGATTTTCCTTCTTCCCCTCAAGAAATTTACATCGACTCTTACAAAGTATATTACAAGTATATCTAGCTGGAAGAGGGTGAGGGTAAGTGCATTTTTACGTGGTCCACTTCTGGTACATTATCTACCAAGGCATATAGGAATCCAATTTTTATCCGACCTACTAGAGATACATGGGGATTTTTGTATTTTGTATAATGATATACCATTGAAATTAATTTTTTGTAATTTGGAATATTCATCACTTCGTGATCCTAACTGATGAAATGGATAGGTGAAGGGGTATGCATATGGATTCAATGTGTTCTTATTTTTTGGATCTAATAAAGGATATCATCTTCCATCATTTATTCTATAGTGATTAGGTGACTCTGTTATAGATAGAGTTAGGAGATTTTACGTATAGTTCCCATCAAGAAGACACATTTGAGGATTTATCTCAACTGTGGTTTGGGGGTGACTGTAGAAATACATCGTAGGTGAATTCTGATGTGGTGGAACTTGCTTTGGGATGCTAGTCTCCAATGAAGATCTATAACCATGTTAGGCATGTGGGAAACCCCCATCCAGACTATCACTGGTGGTCAAAGAAATATTAAATGTATCAAATTTGGATATTATTCTAAAATAGAATGAAGTATCCCCTTATATCAAGATGTATTTATAGTCCATGATCTCCTCAATAATTAAATCTCTAGGAAAATCAGGAAACCAGACACATTGGACCCCGCCTCGGGGGATTCAAAATCAACACAGTTGGTGCATGCAAAATAGGTAACATGAGGGGTGGAGGTGTGGTTTGAAACCCTTCTATTTTGATGGTGTATTCCTTCAGTTATTTCCTAAGGGCATGTGATTTTGTTAAGGGTGGGGCCATGTCCTTTATTAATAGTGTAGAAATATGAAAAATTCAGGACATCTAGCTCTCTAGGGAATAGGAGGACTCAAATATTATTCAGATATCCTTAAATGAAACATATTATACCCCCTAGATAGTTATTTATATTATATATAAGTGTAATGATCTTGTTCATAATTATATTACACTCTTACATATATGGGGAGAGTGGAATAGTGTTGTCAACTTCTTAGATTCCATGTCCTCCCTTAATGTTCATATTTTGAAGTATTCTAGATTAGGGTCTATAGCATCCCCACTTTTCATAAATTAATATTACATAAATTTATATATAATAAAAAAAAATTATTACACCATAAAGATCCATAGGTTTAGTGTCTTGGGAAAACTAGGACCAAACATATCATTTACAATATCAAACATAAACAATTATTTAATTCATTCTTCTCTTTCTTCTTATTATCCCATGAAATATTCTTAGTACACATAATCACATGACGATATACATCAAAAATGGTTGAGGTAATGTCCCATTAAAAGGATATATAAGAACTATATATTATGGTGTGATCGTTATCATAACATTATCATCAAGATCTTGAGGTGAATCATTAGATAAAGGCATAGAATGTGGGAATGCCTAAAAATGAAACAACATGTCTTAATGGTCCACTACATTACTTAATTGGGAAACTTGATAGCATAATGTTCACACATAATTTCACTTTATCACATGATATTCCAATGTTTAACCAAAATTCATGGGTAAACTATATAATTCTGGGCACACCCACCATATTCAAACATTCATATTACACTATATAATTCTGGGTGCCCTGGTCACATCAGAACCGATTCTTTATCATGCATGCCACATATTAAATATATCAATAATAAAGATTAATAATTGATGTAATGTAATGGGTTTAATCCCATAATAAAATATTCAAAAACCTTGGGTTATCAAAATAATGACAGAATAATATACTTGATGTAAAAACTATCAACCTTGAGTGATAAATAAATGGTTTGTTTTTTAGGAAGAGTTATTTTGAAAAAAAATTTGTTTGACATAAAAAGAAATTTAAAACATATAAACCCCCAAATTGGTGTGGTAATGATGTAAAAATGATTTTATGGGTTAACCATACTGAATATGGAAGGAAAGATGGGGAACTTCAAGAAAGAATGTAGGGTTAGAGAATTTCCCCTTACCTCATATCCAAATTATTTCATCACATTAATGTTATGTATAATGACAGTAGAATCATTAATTGACAATTATAGAACCTTTTATACATTTATATGGATTACTATGGTTTTATTATGTTCTTTTTTTCTCTTTTGGATGATTTATTAATCTTAAATTAATTTTTCAACATTATTAATCATCTTAGTTTTAATGAATATTTTACTAGTATTCATGAATGTATGTTCATTTGAAATGAGGATGACCATAAAGAATTGTTTATAAATATTATTATTTACATTCCATTTATATAAATTATCTTATAAATAATTTTTTCATGTACTATGTGATTGAATCATCAGATAAAATTTTAAGATAATCAATTTTGGTTATTCTGGTTGTTTTTTATCCAAAAGAACTTATTTTAGATTATCACATAGTTTCATGTAAATAAGTTAGTTTTAGAACATAAAAGGGGATAAAAACAATATACAATCTGTTATCAACCTGGTGTTACTGCTAGCCATGAAGGAGTTGAAGGAAAATGTAAGTGCATCACCCACAATTAACATAACACTGGTGATGATTTAATCATTAAAATAAAAGAGAGTGTGTGACGATTATAAGGATGAATATTCCACTAACAAGATATCATATCTGCATATAATATTTTCTAGAGTTATTAGTATATTTGGATGAAATTAGTTGATTAGGGTATAATAAATGAATGAACTTGTATTGAAATTGGAAGGAAAAAGATAGAGTATTTACATCTTGAATTCACATCTTGAGATCCTTTTTAAAGGATATAGTCTCGTTCTTTTTAATATTCCACAATGTCCTAGTCATGGGGGAGGATCTGTGTAAGATATTTGGGAAGAATTTTGACAAGTCTTGAAACATGAAATGTGTTATTTAATGTGAGTGTGTGGGGTGGTATTTATAGTGGACGGGAGATGGGTGTTATTAATATTTAATTCATTAATTTATTATTTCTCCACCAGAAAAGAAATAGTGACAATTTAATGAACAATAATAGTAACCTGAGCATGTAAGTTTGAGATTTGGATACTTACACCAATCATGATGCCCACAATAGTGGATTTAAATTATAATGTGTTTATCCGATAAATTAATTTATTTTCCTATTCAGCAAAAAATCATTTATTTTAGAAAAATCCAAAAATTTCACCCTCATAATTTTTCAACAAGAATGTAAGAACTCGGTTTTTTCTATGAATGAATGTGGAATATTCTTGATGATATTCCAGAGCAGCGCCTTCAGACGGCGTGCGATTCTGAGCCCCGGAGTGGCCGGAATTAAATTTTCGGTGCGTTCACACTGGAAATGCTAAATAAATGGGATAACTTCTAAACGGAGCACTGTATCAGAGATCCGAGTGTACGTATGAGTCCGGAATGGGGTGTTTACCCTAGGAACGACATAAAACTTGTCGGCGCGTGACGTTTGGACCCCTCGCCCACTTCTGGAACGTTAAACGGATTAATTAATTAATTAATTAATTCGTTTAATGGTGAAACGCTAGTATCTCTTAAACAGTGTCTCGGATTGGAAAACCAAGGACACCGTTGAGTTCGGTGCATGTCTTTTACCTTAGGAGGGGTATAAGTTTCACGGGTGCGGGCCGTTTGTGAAAAATGGCCCCAGGGGCGTTTTCGTAATTTGGCGGCCTCGGGCGCTAAGTTTAGTAACTTTTGAACGGGGTCTCAGAATAAAATTCCTAGACCGCCGTTGCGCTCAGAGCGTGGTTATTAGCCTAGGGGAGGCTAAATCCCGACCCCGTCGGGAGTTCGGGTTCAGGGCTATCGGGCGGGCGTTTAAGTGATTTATACTTAAACACCCCCCCCCTTTCTTCTTCTTCCTCTCCTCCCTCAAACCCTCTCCCATTCCTTCCTCCATTCCAACGAGCTCCGGCGATGCGAGCTCTGGCGAGCCAACTCTGGCGAGGCAACGACACGGGGCGGATCGCGCGGGAAGCACCGGGCGAAGCCCAACGAGGTAGGCGGATTTGAGTTTTCCTCCCCTTCCCCGTTTTAATCCTCATTTATGGTCAATCTCACAATTGGATCTTAGAAAAAATCCCGTGGTTGCGTAGATCCCATCCCGAGCTTTCCGGAAAGCTATTCAGATCGAAATTTCGACCACCGAATCGTTCCCGGTGGTCCTCAGAAAATTTTATGGCCACGGCCGGTTTCCGGCGAGGGCCGAAGGCGGCAGACGGCGGTGCAGGGCGGCACGGGGCAGAGCAGGGCGGTCGGCCAGGGCTTCAGCTGGCAGCGGCGGCTGGCAGAAGCCGTCCGCGGGCGCCGGCGAGCGGAGGAGAGGGGGGGGGGGGGCGAAGCGCGCGGCCCCCGTGCGTCGACCTCGACCCGGAAAACGCGGGTCGCTGTTTGGCATCAACCGGCCGCGAGGCGGCCGGTCGGGAGAAGTAAGCCGCGAACAGCGGTCGTGGAGGGGTGAACCATACCCGCGGCTAAGCCGCGGGCCGGCTGTGCGGACCGGGCCGGCCTGCGCGGGCCGGCCCAAGGAGGGCGGACCGGCCGGTCCGGGCCGGTCCGGCCCAAGGGGCCTTGCCCCTCAGTCTTCGGACGCCCGTATTTCAGGGCTACGGGCGTCCGTTTTGCACGCCGTCTATGGCGGCGCGGACCTGACGCATAGACGGTCTTTTTGAGATGGTTTCAGGAATTTTTAATTCCCGAAACAAGGGGTCGCTGAGGCGTGACGCGTCTTTAAGTGGACGAGCATTTTTTCGGGATTCTTGTTTTGGACGGCGCAGATGCGTCCGCCGTCCGTTTTGAGCGCCGTCAGCGGCGTTGTGACCCTGGCACTGAGGCGGAGGTTTCCAGGGTGGTTTCAGGCGTTGAGGCAGGAGATGAGGCGTGGGCCCCACGGCCCGTCTTTTGAGCTGCGGGCAGCGTTTCCTGAATTTTTCACCGGACGTCCGTTTGGGGCGTGCGAGCAGTCGTTTTTGGATGTTTTTATGAGGGGATTGCAGTGGTGCAATCCGCCCGCCCTAATTCGACATGATGGTGCGGGGCCCACGAAGGTCGTTTGGGCGTCGACAGTGATTTTCCATCTTTATAACCGGACGATCGTTTTGGAAAAGTGAGTAGTCCATCTTGTGTACTTTTTCGAGAGGATCGAAATGGTGCGATCCGTTCGTAGAGTTTCGGGACCGGGTTGCGGGTCCCACGTGGCGCCGCTCGTGTGTGGTGTGCCGGAACACATCTTTTTCTCCGGGTACCCATTCCACGCAAGTAAGCAGTCAATTTGACGTGCTTTTCCGAGAGCTTTGCGATGGTGCAGTTTGCCCGACCTTTTTCGGGGACGTGGTGTGGGTCCCACCCGACCCGGCTACGGTGAATAGTTCCCTTTTCACCGGGTGTCCGTTTAGGGTGATTGAGTAGTCAATCCCGTGTGTTTTTCTGAGGGGAACGCCGTGGTGCGCTCCATTTGTTCAGTTTCGGGATTCTGGGGTGGGCCACACACAGGTTTGGTTACGATGAATAGTGCCTTTTTCAACGGTTGACCGTTTCAGGCGAGTGAGTAGTCTATCTTGCGTGTTTTTCCGTGAGGTTTACAATGGTGCGATCTGTTTGGATGTGCGGAGCTTCTTGCGCGATCCTGTTAAATATGGAAATGTGGAGATGCCCCGGTGGCGGTCCTTCTACCGTGTTTGTAGCGGACCTTTGGCGAGTGATCGCGCACACTCTTGTGTGAGTGATGAAAATGCTTGAAGTGATGTGGTTGGCCGTGCCTGGGCCTTTGATGTGGAGTTGTTACGTAACGCCTTCACGTTGATGTTGGGTTCCGTGTGCACGATATCCCTTGGGATGGAGACGAGGTATACTCTGGGAGTATACAGGAGCTCTTGGAGGTACATGTGGTTTGTACCTGAGATGTTTGTGCGCTCAGTTGGGGTTGACTTGGGGCCACACGTCGTGTGGTCCCCACGTGCGTTCCCTGTTCTTCTTTGCGTACTTCGACCCCTCGCGACGTAGAGGGTCCCTCTGTGTGTTTGGTTGACCAGCAGGGTTGAGTGGTCTCCCCCTGGTTTCGTTCTCGATGGTTTGGCCGGTAGTGGGGCCAGTGGCACCTAGTGATGGAACAGGTGCCGAACCCCTTTGGGTGAGTTGCGCTGGAGTTGGGTGGTCGCGTGATGCCCACTCTGTGTTCAGATGGCCAGGGTTGTGCCCTCCAGTGGATGTGGCCAGAGCAGTTCTGAGTTTTACCCTCCAGCGGGGCTGGGCAGTGGGTTACTCATCGGATTCTAGGGTCTACCCTCCAGCAGAGACTAGGCAGTGGGTCACCCGACACACTTAGGGTCTACCCTCCAGCAGAGACTAGGCAGTGGGTCACCCGACACACTTAGGGTCTACCCTCCAGCAGAGACTGGGCAGTGGGTCACCCGACGACCTCTTAGGGTCTACCCTCTAGCAGGGTTGGGCAGTGGGTCGCCCGTCGTCTCGTTCCAGGTCTACCCTCCAGCGGGGCTGGGCAATGGGTTTCCTGATGATGTATTAGGGTCTACCCTCCAACACGGCTGGGTAGTGGGTCGCCTGTTGACTTATTCCCGGTCTACCCTCCAGCGGGGCTGGGCAGTGGGTTTCCTGATGATGTATTAGGGTTTACCCTCCAGCAGGGCTGGGCAGTGGGTCACCCAATATCTGAATATGGTTTACCTTCCAGTGGGGCTGGGCAGTGGGTTTCCTGACGATGTATTAGGGTTTACCCTCCAGCAGGGCTGGGCAGTGGGTCACCCGATATCTGAATATGGTTTACCCTCCAGCGGGGCTGGGTAGTGGGTCACCTGACGATGCATTAAGGTTTACCCTCCAGCAGGGCTGGGCAGTGGGTCACCGGACATTTGGTTATGAATTACCCTTCAGCAGGGCTGGGAAGTGGGATACCAGTTGGCATTCCAAACTCAGTCCTCTTGACTAGGCTAGTTTGTGGCTTACCTTCGTGATTACTGGAGCGGGATCCTTGGTTGTACGGGTCAGTGTTATGACGGCTTGACTATGAGGTGACATCTCGACTGCGAGGTAGTGACGAGGTGTGGTTGGACTTTCCCTAGAACTCCCAAGTTCGAGGGGCACTTTCCCCACCGAGACGCGTTCTTTTGACGCGATCTTAAACCGTGTGGGCGAGTCAGTGCTGCCCAAAGCGGATAGTATCACGTTGCAGTGACTGAGCCCCTTGGCTTGCAGTTCAGGGAAGATGTGCGGGATTCTGGGCATCGATGATGGTTATGTATGGGACTGTTGGCAACTTACATTTCTTGGGCTGAGCTATGGGATGAAGATCCCCTTACAACGATGTCCGGGCTTCTTGATTGTGTAAAGGGATATGTATATACCTTGTTCTGGTACCCACTCCTTGGTTTTGGTTACTTTCCTTCCAGGAGAGGCGAAGACGCGTGGGGTATGCCACGTGCTTTCCGTGTCTAGCTTCTCATGGATGGACGAGTCTACTCTCCTGCTATAGGCAGTGAAAGCTTGACAAGAAGTGCATCTTCTCACCATTCCTATCTCCTTTGTTAGGACGAGTCTTCTACGTTTCTCTTGTTGGGTTGAGCTGGACTCTTTACTTCACTTTCAGTTGTACTCCTCTACTTTTCCTGTTCGCTCAACTGCTCACCCTTCGGTACCTCCTTTTGTTGCTCCCTCGAGCCTTCGGGGTATCCTACTGAGTATTTTTATACTCACCCCTGCTTGGGCTTTGCCCGCACTTGGTGTGCCCTTGCAGATGACGGATAGGTGGAGCGTGACTTCAGTGGAGCGTAGGAGCTTGGAAGCTTGGACCGCGTGTGGTGGTCATGGCCGGGATCCAAGTGGGAGATCCGCCAGCTGTTTCTCTTTTTGTTTACCTATTGTCGGGTTGTGTCACTTTTCGGTTGGGCGCGTGTTTTCCCCTTTTCTTTTCAGTTTGTACTTCGTACTTGTAGTGGTTGATGCACTTTGTGGTTTATATATAACAGTTGTTCTTTTTTACTCTGCTTGTTCTTTCTTTTACTCTGCACTTTTGCATTGAGTTTGCTACGTGTGCTTGTGTACAGGTGCTTAGGCAAAGGCCTCCCCGAGTTGTTATGCCTTCAGCGCTGGTCGCCAGCCCCTGGCCTATGGAGGCGGGCCTGGGGTAGTTGCGGCTCGAGCTCGGGTAGGGTCGGGTCGTGAAAAAGTGGTATTAGAGGTGGTTCATTCCATGGTACGCTGTTTGGACGTCCCTAAAAGAGGAATTGGTTGGGATATAGGGCAACAGTGTTAACGTGTCACGAGAGCGGCTCTCAGGCCAAGGAGTCCTGTGATGGTGTGGCGGCTGACGTATCCATTCACCAAGACCTTGATAACCCGCTTGTCGACTCGGCATGCTGAGACACTTGTTGCAGGGAAAATTGGTTTGTGCATCACATAAGACCGAGTCTTTGATTGTCCTTCTTGAGTCAGCTTCCCATCGTTGTTGTTGTGGTATATACATATATGCTCATCTGACCGCGGCACTCCTTGATAATATTCGGGATGTCTCCGCGAGGACAGCCATCCAGGATACCAGCTTTGGGTATGTGATGACGACCCTCTGAGCTACGAGGCCTCAGTCCAGAACCCATCATTCGAGCCCTTTCTCCGGGTGGGCCGGTAGCAGCACCCCAACCTGTTGAGTAGCAGGTAGTTTCAGAAGAGCAGGCTGAGTTTGAGCATAGGTTGAGCACGCTCCGTGAGTTCCAATGGCATAGACCATTGAGGTTCAGTGGTGAGCCAGACCCTCAGGCAGCGGAGGGTTGGCTAGAGGCAGTGGTTAGCCTTTTCAGGCTTGTGCAGACGCGGACAGATTAGAGAGCGGCTTTGGAAGACACCCCTTTTTGTGGATCATTTTGGCATTGGTGGAGTCTGGTCACTCGTTTTCTTGACGAGTCGTCGCTTTCGTTGGACGACTTTCAGTTGTTGCTCCGTGAGGAGTTTTTCCCCCCTGCTTGCGCTCCGTTCGGATTCAGGATCTCCTGCAATTTCAGCAGGGAGGGATGACGGTGGCCGAGTACGCCGCTAGTTTTGTAGACCGTGCACGCTTTTACTCGGACTTGGTCCATGATGACAACTTCCGAGCGCGGAAGTTTGAGCAGGGTCTCTACTGAGAGATTCATGCTGTCATAGTACCCCCAGGCATTTCCACATATGCTGGGGTGCTAGAGCATACACTGGTGACAGAGGGCTTCGTGTCATGTTTTGCGGTTGGTAGTGGCAGTGGGCGCGACCGAGCCAGGACGTCTGCCGTAGCTAGCAGGCGCCGGAGGAGAGGACCTTGATGCAGGTGGTCTTCCCACTACCGGTTTTGGAGACGTGGTCGTATACCAAAGTGGCGCTGGAGGGAACCAGGGCATCCCAGAGAGTTCCAGTGTTGTGCTTGTGACGGCGAGGTCACTTGGCACGAGACTGCCCGACCCGAGTTGCTGAGAGCTTCGGGCAGGCAGTAGGCGCACCACCACGGCAGAGGCAGCACCGTGATCAGAGTAGTACCCAGAGAGGTGGTGCTAGCAGAGGAGCGGGAGGAGCTGGAGCTGGGGGACAACTTTATGAGATCTCCCCATCACCACTTGGTGGTCCACGTCAGGCTCCGGGAGCTGACAGTTGGGACCACGGACAGCCGCGAGCTTTGGATGTCTACGATCTTGCAGAGCATGGCATGGTGAGAGGTACCCCTTGTGACTCTTCTACTTCTTGCAGTAGAATTGTTAGGCTCTGCGTGTGAAAGGCTTTTCTTCCTGCTCCTTGTTTGACGTGTTATCAGGGTGACACAGGGCGTCGGGTGTAACCCTGTGTTGGTAAGGAAAAAGGCGTGAGACCTTTTCCTTTAGTCGATGGTGTTGGCTCCTTCGCTTCCGAGCGTGTAGGAGAGTCTTGGTAGAGGGACATCGACTGTGGAGCCTAGCTTGACCAGATATCCTTGGGTGTTTCACCATATGGATATTCTGAAGGAGGGAATCACCGGGCCTTGTTTCAGGTGCGGGCGGTGATTCCAGTCGCGGTGTGCGACGTAGAGGTTGGACCGGGGAGGTGAGCTACCCCCGAGGGCCTTTGGGCCGTTTGAAACCGTGCCAAGGGATGGCGAGGTACCCAATCGCCTTGCCCTAACCCCAAAGTCTAGAGTGGGTGAACGACATCGGCAAGGGCCGACCTCGCATGAACAGATCAATCCTTTGGTCTGAGTGCGGTGACGCAGACCTGTGCGTTGGTTCTTTTAGGTATGGGAAAGCCAGGTGTGGTCTTAGTACCCTGTGTTGCTCCCTAGTGTTTCTTTTCAAGGACGAAAAGCTTGAAGGAGGGAATGATGTAAGAACCCGGTTTTTGCTGTGAAAGACTTTGGAATATTCTTGATGATATTCCAGAGCAGTGCCTTCAGACGGCGTGCGATTCCGAGCCCCGGAGTGGCCTTAAATAAATTTTCGTTGCGTTCACACTGGAAATGATAAATAAATGGGATAACTCCTAAACAGAGTTCCGGATCAGAGATCCGAGTGTACAGATGATTCCGGAATGGGGTGTGTACCCTAGGAATGACATAAAACATGTCGGCGCGGGACGTTTGGACCCCTCGCCCGCTTCTGGAACGTTAAACGGATTAATTAATTAATTAATTAATTCTTTTAATGGCGAAACGCTAGTATCTCTTAAACGGTGGCTCGGATTGGAAAAATGAGGGCACCGTTGAGTTCGGAGCGTGTCGTTTACCCTAGGAGGGGTATAAGTTTCGCGGGCGCGGGCCGTTTGTGAAAAATGACCCCAGGGGCGTTTTCGTAATTTGGCGGCCTCGGGCGCTAAGTTTAGTAACTTTTGAACGGTGTCTCAGAATAAAATTCCGAGACCGCCGTTGCGCTCAGAGCGTGGTTCTTAGCCTAGGGGAGGCTAAATCCTGACCCCGTTGGGAGTTCGGGTTTGGGGCTGTCGGGCGGGCGTTTAAGTGATTTATACTTAAACACCCCCCTATTTTCATCTTCTTCCTCTTCTCCCTCAAACCCTCTCCCCTTCCCTCCTCCATTCCAGCGAGCTTCGGCGAGGCGATGTCCCGCGAGCCAACTCCGGCGAGGCAACGGCGCGGGGCAGATCGTGCGGGAAGCACCGGGCGAAGCCCAACGAGGTAGGCGAATTTGAGTTTTCCTCCCCTTCCCCATTTTAATCCTCATTTATGCTCAATAGCACCATTGGATCCTCGAGAAAATCCTGTGGTTGCGTAGATCCCGTCCCGAGCTTTCCGGAAAGCTATCCGGATCGAAATTTTGACCTCAGGATCGTTCCCGGTGGTCATTGGAAAATTTTCCGGCCACGGCCGGTTTCCGGCGAGGGCCGGAGGCGGCAGACGGCGGCGGCGCGGGGCGGCGCAGGGCGGCGCGGGGCGGAGCGAGGCGGAGCGGGGCGGTCGGCCGGGGCTTCAGCAGGCGGCAGCGGTGCTTCCGGGAGGCGGTGGCGGCGTTCAGCAGTGGCTGTCGGAAGCCGGCTGCGGGCGCCCGCGAGCGGAGGAGAGGGGGGCCGCGAAGCGCGCGACCCCCGTGCGTCGACCGCGACCCGCAAAACGCGGGTCGCTGTTTGGCATCAACCGGCCGCGAGGCGGCCGGTCAGGAGAAGTAAGCCGTGGCCAGCTGGCCGCGGCATGGTTAACCGGACCCGTGGCCGAGCCACGGGCCAGCTGTGCGGACCGGCCGGTCCGGGCCGGTCCGACCCAAGGGGCCTTGCCCCTCAGTCTTCGGACGCCCGTATTTCGGGCTTCGGGCGTCCGTTTTGCACGCCGTCTGCGGCGGCGTGGACCTGACACATAGACGGCCTTTTTGAGATGGTTTTCCGGAATTTTTAATTCTCGAAACAAGTGGTCACTGAGGTGCGACGTGTCCTTAAGTGGACGAGCGTTTTTCTGGGATTCTTGTTTTGGACGGCGCGGACGCATCCGACGTCCGTTTTGAGCGCCGTCAGAGGCGTTGTGACCCTGGCACAGAGGCGGAGGTTTCCAGAATTTTTTCAGGCATTGAGGCCGGAGTTGAGGCGTGGGCCCCACGGCCCGTCTTTTGAGATGCAGGCAGCATTTTCTGACTTTTTCACCGGACGTCCGTTTGGGGCGTGCGAGTAGTCGTTTTTGGATGTTTTTTTGAGGGGATTGCAGTGGTGCAATCCGCCTGGCCCAATTCGGCACGATGGTGCGGGACACACGAGGGTCGTTTGGGCGTCGACGGTGATTTTCCATCTTTATCACCGGGCGACCGTTTTGGACAAGTGAGTAGTCCATCTTGTGTGCTTTTTCGAGAGGATCGCAACGGTGTAATCCGTTCGTTGGGTTTCGAGACCGGGTTGCAGGTCCCACGTGGCGCCGCTCGTGTGCGGTGTGCCGGAACACATCTTTTTCTCCGGGTAACTTTTCTACGCAAGTAAGCAGTCAATTTGACGTGCTTTTCCGAGAGCTTTGCAATGGTGCAGTTCGCCCGACCTTTTTCGGGGACGTGGTGTGGGTCCCACCCGACCCGGCTACGATGAATAGTGCCATTTTCACCGGGTGTCCGTTTTGGGTGATTGAGTCGTCAATCCCGTGTGTTTTTCTAAGGGGAACGCCGTGGTGTGCTCCGTTTGTTCAGTTTCGGGGTTCTGGGGTGGGCCCCACACGGGTTTGTTTACGGTGAATAGTGCCTTTTTCACCGGTTGACCATTTCAGGCGAGTGAGTAGTCTATCTCGCGTGTTTTTTCACGAGGTTTACAATGGTGCGATCCATTTGGCTGTGCGGAGCCTCTTGCACGATCTTGTTAAATGTGGAAATGTTAGGTCCACTAGGCTGGATACCCTGAGAGGGGGGGTGAATCAGGGTATGACTAATTAAAAATTAATGCCCATTCTGATCTTGTTTCGCTGTTAAGAAAAACACTCTTCTCTCTTTTTTATGCTGCACGATATAAACAGAATGTAAAGCAAGCACAGGACACAACAATTTTACTTGGTTCACCGCTAAGGGCTACGTCCAAGGAGCATACGCCGACAGGTTGCCGGTCATACCAAATTCCCCTAATCTTCAATAGCTGTGGATTACAAGGTTTGGATTAGATCACTTCTATGCCCAGGCTCACTGCCTTTACAATGTTTAGGGTCAGCTCACTGCTTTCCCAAGGGTCACTCCCTGTTTCTCTCTCTCTGGCTCACTGCCGGTGGAGAGGATCACCTTCTTCCTCTTCCTAATCTCACTGCTCTTGGATGGAATCCACTCACAGTTTATAGACCTGTATGTCTCTTCATTTTCATGAAAGAATGCATCTTCTCTTCTATGTAGATGCTCTGTTGAAGTTTAACTTTCACCCGTTGATGAATATCTCTTTGCACCGAAGGTATCGGGCAAACTTCCAGCTTCCACGCAGCCCGAAAAACACTGCTGGAACAAACCTTACTTGGCGGGCAAGTCAACCTCGGCGCGCAAGTATCGGCGCGCAAGTCACTACGGGCGCGCAAGTCTTCCTCAGACACTTGCGCGACTCAACCTTCCTCAATTCCAAACTTGCGCGACTCTCTTCCTTTTACGCCCAAACAAATATTGGCGCCCAACTGCCAACTGGCGCACAACTTCTAATGCCGGCGCACAACTTCAACCTCTAGTGCGCAAGTCCCACCTGCGTGACCACATACACCACTTGCGCGACCACCACACCTGCGCGACGGGAGCTCTGAGTTGAACTCCTGTATGAAATGAGTAGGGGTGGTCCAGTATTTATAGGCAATCTGACCACCCTGCGCGACGGCACACAAGTCACCTGTGCGACCCAATCTCGGCGCGCAAGTCTTCTCTCTTTTTAGACACTTGCGCGACCAACACCCAAACTTGCGCGAACCTATTTCCTTAGCCATATTTTGATCTTCTGATCTTGAAAAACATATGGAGCGCAAGTTTCCTATACTCCAAGTCCACGGCGCGCAAGTCCCTTTTCCAAAAACACGTTTCTTCATTTGCCAATTTTCAGGCCCAAAAATTTGGCAAACACTGGAAAACGGCGCCACCTTTTATCTGTTCTTTTGTACCACCTCCAGATCATCCATTCCTTTTATCGGCGTTCTTGAATCAAACATGGATCGTTGACCTCAACTCTTAAACTCGACATTCCACCATGAAATCCTCTTTGTCAACAATCACAACTCAGATGTCCACTTTGTCAACAAACACAATCACCTCAAAAATGCTTCAATGATACCTTGAGGGATTTTTTCCCAACAATCTCCCCCTTTGGCTTTGTTGACAACTCTTCCAAACAAAGATACGTCATTGATTCTTCATCCTCCATCCGCCTCATTGAGATTCTGATAGCGACCAAGGATTTACTCAACACATACTCTAAGCCCACATGAGCAATGCTCGGCATGAGAAATAAGAGTAAATGAAAAGTTCATCAATGAATCACTTTATCTCTGACATCCACTGTTGACACCAAACACTGTCCAACACCACTCTTCTGCTTTTATCACGATCCTCAACTGTCGTGATATCTATTCTTTGATCGATCACTTCTAGCATCGTCAGATTTAATACGCCCCCCCTTTCTGCTCACAGCTTCAACACCTCTTTAGCCATATTTCCTGTGTTGTCCAAGCTAAGCTCTTGCTAAGAATGTTCAACTAGCTTCAACTCCCCCTATCTGGCTGCTCCACCTGTCAGCTTCTCCCCATATCATTCATGATTTATCAAATCTCCACATTGTCTCCCCCTTGAACAATCACTATTTTCTCCCCCTTTGTCAACGAACCCAAAGGCAGTCCTTTGAAGACTGTAACAGAGTAGAGAACAAATCAGCACATTAGGGAAAAACACATCATTCCTTGGGGAGAGGGGGGGGGGGGGTCCCACATCAACACAATTTCAAGTGAGGGGAATCGACTGAACTCCCAGAGCTAGTCGATGCCTCTCAAAAGCTTCCTTGGGTAAGGCCATTGTCAGAATGTCTGCAACCTGTAGCTCTGTAGGCACGTACTCCAACTTAATGATGCCCTCCTCAACCTTCTCCTTGATGAAATGATACTTGATCTCAATGTGCTTTGTCCTGGAATGATGGGCAGGATTTTTGCTAAGATTTATAGCACTTGAGTTGTCACACTGGATTCCGATCGGAGACTTCACTTCAACTCCCATATCTTCAAGCTACTGCTTCATCCACAATAACTGTGTGCATGCTTGAGTGGCCGCAATATACTCATCTTCTGCGGTGCTCAATGAAATGCAATCTTGTTTCTTGTTTAGCCAAGAAATACACAATACACCAAGATATAATGAACCACCTGACGTTGATTTTCTATCATCTGCTGAACCGGCCCAGTCTGCATCATTATATCCCAATAACTCTGTCTGAGATTTGTCGTTGTATGTCAAGCCGAAGTCCACCGTGCCCTTGATATACCGAAGTATTCTTTTCACTGCAAGCATGTGACTTTCCTTGGGATTACTCGGATATCTCGCTTCTTGGCATGTGGCCAAAACAATATCAGGCCTTGTTGCGGTTAAGTACAATAGACTTCCAATGATTTGCCTGTATTTTGTGATATTAACTGCCTTTCCATCCTCATCTTTTGATAATTTCATCCGGGTATCAACCAGAGTCTTCATTTCCTTGGAATTATCCATTCCAAACTTTCTTAGAACCTCCTTGGAATATTTGGATTGAGAAATGAAAGTTCCATTCCTTCCTTGTGTCACCTGTAGATCAAGGAAAAACGTTAGCTCTCCAATCATTGACATTTAAAACTCATTTTTCATGAATTCGGAAAACTGTCTGCACTGAGCTTCATCTGATCCGCCAAAAATTATTTCATCGACATACACTAGCACCATCATCCTTTGATTACTTTCATTTCTAAAATAGAGGTTGTAGTCAACTCCTCCACGCTGGAAACCAAGCTTCTTCAAGTACTGATCAAGCCTTGAGTACCATGCCCTTGGTGCTTGTTTCATCCCATACAAGGCCTTCTTTAGCCTGCAAACTTTGTTCTCATCCTCATGAATGAGAAATCCATCTGGCTGTTCAATATACACCTCTTCTTCCAGAACCCCATTCAGGAATGCGGATTTGACATCCATCTGGAACACTTTGAATTTTCATTGCACTGCTATGGCCAAAAATAATCTGATTGTCTCCAGCCTTGCAACCGGTGCAAATGTCTCATCAACATCTATTCCCTCTATCTGGGAGTATCCCTTGCACACTAGTCGTGCTTTATTCCAAATCATTGTGCCATCTTCATTCATCTTGTTGCGATAGACCCATTTAGTCCCGATGACATTCTTGTCCACTGGCCTCGAAACAATCTCCCATGTCTGGTTCTTCTCAATCTGATCAAGCTCTTTGTTCATTGCCTGAACCCAGTTTTCTTCTTCAGCTGCATCAGAAAAACATTTCGGCTCCACTTGAGACAAAAACGATGCTTGCTGTGATGATTTCATTCTTCGAGTCTGAACTGGATCTGTTTGATCACCAATGATATTCTGCCTATCAATTTTAGCTCGACTCTTTAGCTTTCTCACAGACACCGACTTGACACTTTCCTCTTCATCATCAGTATCTTCTTCTGAGTCATATTCTGCCACTTCTGCTCCCCCTGGGTTTCTTACCTCATTATCACTTTCATCCAGGAACTGTTCACTGGATCGTTGAGTATTCTGCTCATTTTCAACTATAGTGACATCATTGCTTTCAATGATTTTTCCCAGCCTTTTATTGAAACATTTATACGCTTTGCTTTTCCCGGAATAGCCAAGGAATATCCCTTCATCTTCTCGCGCCTCAAACTTCCTATGATGTTCTTTGTTGAGAATGAAACACTTACTTCCAAAGATTCGAAAGTACTTAAACGTTGGCTTCTTTCCATACCACAGTACATACGGAGTCTTACCTTGCTTCGGACATAACAGGGACCTGTTTGAAATATAGACCGATGTCAAAACTGCTTCCTTCCAAAATTTCTCTAGCAGGTCCATATCAATAAGCATTGTTCTGGACATGTTGTTGATGATCCGATTTTTCCTTTCAACTACTCCATTCTGTTGGGGAGTTCTTACTGATGAAACTTGATGCCTTATCCCATGTTTCTCGAGATAGTTATCAACCTGAATGTTTGTAAATTCCGTACCGTTATCAGTACGAAACTTCAGAATTTTCTGCCCAAGCATCTTTTCTGATTCCCTCCTGTACTACTTTATGCAACTGAACACCTCTGTCTTATCGGTTATGATGAATACCCAGGCCATTCTGCTATAGTCATCAATGAAAAGAACATAGTACCTTTGCCCATTTATAGCTCGTGGTGAGATAGGTCCACATACATCAGCATGCACCAATTCGAGCACTCTAGTTGATTTCGGTTCCTTTGGCCTGTATGTCTTTCTGATGATTTTCCCTTGTTGACAAGCATCACATGTATGAGTGCGATCACGTGATAGTTTGGGAAAGTCTCTAGCAGCATCACATTTAACGAGATCCTCCATAGATTGTTGGCATAGATGACCAAGTCGCTTATGCCACAGCTGGTTTTCTTTCTCTCTGGACAAAAGACAAGTATCTTCTTCCCCACCTACAAGATAGAGATTTTCCTTTGACCTTTTTCCCTGCAGAACAGCTGCTCCATATTTTCCTTTCACAACACACATCTTCTTGGTAAATTGGATAGAGTGCCCAGAGTCACATAGTTGACTGACACTGAGTAGGTTATGACTGAGACCCTCTACTACCAAGACATCAGCACATCTCATCTCTTTGCCCCCAAACTTGGCTTTCCCTGAGCCAACAATTTTCAGGCTTTCATCATTTCCAAATTTGACAACTCTTTCTTTGTCATATTTGATGCCTGTAACAAGATCCTTATTACCTGTCATGTGGGATGTGCAACCACTATCAAGGATCCAAACACCAGATCGATCTGATGCTTTAAGGGCAATCTACGCCACCACAGCCTTCTCATTTTTCTTCTTCTTGGTCCATACTTTTTCATTCACACTAGGAATGAATTGAGGCTTCTGTTCTTTCTCAGAGTATGATGGACCACCCTCATCTTGCAGAGATGCAAATCTGTTCTGAACTTTTGACTCACTTGTTGGTTTATTGATCTGCTGCTTGCGAACATTTTGATTATTCTTTGACACATTTCTCTGAATGATTGAAGTGCAATACCTAGACATGTGTCCAAATACTCCGCACCAAAAACAGTGTCCTTCAAAATGTGTTCTGGAAAACCATTCTCTGTTTGGCTGCCGTCTCTGTTCATGTTCCCTTCTGTATCTCTTGGCTATGGAACACACATACTGTGAATGTCCCATTTTCCCACAGCAATAACACCTGATATAGGATGCATTCCCTCATGATATTTCAGCACTGTGATTTCCCCTTTGGGATCTATGAATATTCTGATTCTGTTTTGTTCCCAAATCAACCTTCACTTTCGGGATGAGTGCTTGCGGTCTGACTGCAATTGTCGCAAATTTTTGTTCTTGACTAAGCCCAGAAACGACCTTAACATCTAAGCTCAATTGCTGTTTCTTTCCTACTGAACTGCTAGGCTTCGCTTTCATCTTCTCTGTCTTCTGAATAGCCTGCTTTTCGGATATCACATTGGGGGTCAAGAGTTTATCTTGATCCTTGAGTTTTTTGTCGCAGACTGACCACTTCTTCTTCAAGCTCTTTGATACATATAACCTGCTCCTTTCCTGTGTTAGTCAAACAATCAATTTCCATCTTTTGTTCCTCAATTTTTATCTTATACTCGACAATATTTTCTGAGCTCTCTGGTGTTGAGGATTTTAGTCTTTCAATTTCTTCTAACAGATCAGACTTTTCTTCATCCTGTTGTTGCATATAGAGTTTGGCATCACGAACCACTTTATTGGCTTTCTTCGTTTTGGCTCTCCAAACATATATCTCCTCAAGAGCTGCTTCCAATTCGGCTTCCATATCAATTCTCCATTCAATTTCTTCTTCTTCTTTAGCATCAGCTTCTTCTCCCTTTTGAGAACTACCAACAATTTCCACCATGGCATTTACCCCACGATCTCTGCAATTTTCTATTTCCTCAACTTCTTCATCCTCAGACTCATCTGAACTTTCAAATTCTTGTGAAAGAAGATTCCTTTTCTTGAAGAAATTTCTCTTGAATTGTTTCTTCCCTTTCACAAAAGCTGAAGTCTTCTTTTTGGGAATTTCAACGTCATCATCATCATCATCATCTTGATACTTCTTGGGGAATCTTGCAGCAAGATGACCAACCTTTCCACATCTAAAGCATGCTAGTGGAAGTTTACCTTTAAACTTTCCTCTTCCTCTTTGTAGATTCGAAGAAAGGAATGAAATCACCTCATCTGTCTCTTCTTCTTCATTAGAATCTTCAATGGTGAGCTTCTTCATTGCCTTAAATGCCACCTCTTTAGACTTCCCCTTTTCCACAGCCTCATTATCATCGTTCCTCATTTCATATGCAACCAAGGTACTGTTCAAATTGTCCAATGTCAGTTCTTTTGGATCTTTATCTTCTAGTACTGAAACATTCGGATTGAACCGAGGTGGAAGTTTCCTCAAGATGCACTTTACAATCTTTATGTCTTTAATGACTTCTCCAAGACCTCGCATATCTTCCACAACAATGTTTACCCTATCATAGAATGTGTCAACAGACTCATTCGGGTTCATTTTCAGATCTTCATATTTGTTCCACAACACCTGCAACTTTTCCTCTCTGACTTTTGTGTCCCCTTTATATATATTCAAAAGATTTTCCCACATGGAATGTGACGTTTTGCATGACATCACCTTTGTGTAGATGGGATTGGAAAGGGCTCCCCCTAAGGCATTGATTGCTTTGGAATCAGCATCCAACTCTCTATGCTCAGCTTCTGATAAGGCACCACTATTAATATCAGCTGTGATACCATGCATAGCTGCTGAAAACACATCCATTCCCAAGGATCAGAAATAGTGTTACATCCAATTCTTCCATATCTGAAAATCAAATCCGTTGAAGATCAGAATCCCTTTATGATTGGTTACCTCCATTGAGAGAAGAACAACTTTCAACCTTCCCTCTGATACCACATGTTAGGTCCACTAGGCTAGATACCCTGAGAGGGGGGGGGGGTGAATCAGGGTATGACTAATTAAAAATTAATGCCCGTTCTGATCTTGTTTCGCTGTTAAGCAAAACACTCTTCTCTCTTTTTCCTGCTGCACGATATAAACAGAATGTAAAGCAAGCACAGGACACAACAATTTTACTTGGTTCACCGCTAAGGGCTACGTCCAAGGAGCATACGCCGACAGGTTGCCGGTCGTACCAAATTCCACTAATCTTCACTAGCTGTGGATTACAAGGTTCGGGCTAGATCACTTCTATGCCCAGGCTCACTGCCTTTACAATGTTTAGGGTCAGCTCACTGCTTTCCCAAGGGTCACTCCCTGTTTCTCTCCCTCTGGCTCACTGCCGGTGGAGAGGATCACCTTCTTTCTCTTCCTAAGCTCACTGCTCTTGGAGGGAATCCACTCACAGTTTATAGACCTGTAGGTGTCTTCATTTTCATGAAAGAATGCATCTTCTCTTGTATGTAGATGCTCTGTTGAAGTTTAACTTTCACCCGTTGATGAATATATCTTTGCACCGAAGGTATCGGGCAAACTTCCAGCTTCCACGCAGCCCGAAAAACACTGCTGGAACAAACCTTACTTGGCGCGCAAGTAAACCTCGGCGCGCAAGTATCGGCGCACAAGTCACTACGGGCGTGCAAGTCTTCCTCAGACACTTGCGCGACTAAACCTTCCTCGACTCCAAACTTGCGCGACTCTCTTCCTTTTATGCCCAAACAAATATTGGCGCCCAACTGCCAACTAGCGCGCAACTTCTAATGCCGGCGCACAACTTCGACCTCTGGCGCGCAAGTCCCACCTGCGCGACCACATACACCACTTGCGCGACCACCACACCTGCACGACAGGAGCTCTGAGTTGAACTCCTGTATAAAATGTGGAGGGGTGGTCCAGTATTTATAGGCAATCTGACCACCCTGCGCGACGGCGCGCAAGTCACCTGCGCGACCCAATCTCGGCGCGCAAGTCTTCTCTCTTTTTAGACACTTGCGCGACCAACACCCAAACTTGCGCGAACCTATTTCCTTAGCCATATTTTGATCTTCTGATCTTGAAAAACATATGGCGCGCATGTTTCCTATACTCCAATTCCACGGCGCGCAAGTCCTTTTTCCAAAAACACTTTTCTTCATTTGCCGATTTTTAGGCCCAAAAATTTGGCAAACACTGGAAAACGGTGCCACCTTTTATCTGTTCTTTTGTACCGCCTCCAGATCATCCATTCCTTTTATCGGTGTTCTTGAATCAAACATGGATCGTTGACCTCAGCTCTTAAACTCGACATTCCACCATGAAATCCTCTTTGTCAACAATCACAACTCAGATGTCCACTTTGTCAACAAACACAATCACCTCAAAAATGCGTCAATGATACCTTGAGGGATTTTTTCCCAATAGGAAATGTGGAGTTGCCCCAGTGGCGGTCCTTCTACCGTGTTTGTAGCGGACATTTGGCGAGTGATCGCGCTCACTCTTGGGCGAGTGATGCAAATGCTTGAAGTGATGTGGTTGGCCGTGCCTGTGCCTTTGAGGTGGAGTTGTTACGTCACGCCTTCGCATTGACGTTGGGTGCCGTGTGCACGATAGCCCTTGGGCTGGAGACGAGGTATACTCTGGGAGTATACGGGAGTGTTTGGAGGTACGTGTGGTTTTTACCTGAGATGTTCGTTCGCTCAGTTGGGGTTGACTTGGGGCCACATGTCGTGTGGGCCCCACGTGCGTTCCGTGTTCTTCTTTGCGTACTTCGACCCCTCACGACGTAGAGGGTCCCTCTGTGTGTTTGGTTGACCAGCAGGGTTGAGTGGTCTCCCCCTGGTTTCGTTCTCGATGGTTTGGCCGGTAGCGGGGCCAGTGGCACCTAGTGATGGAACAGGTGCTGAACCCCTTTGGGTGAGTTGCGCAGGAGTTGGGTGGTCGTGTGATGCCCACTCCGTGTTCAGATGGCCAGGGTTGTGCCCTCCAGTGGATGTGGCCAGAGCAGTTCTGAGTTTTACCTTCCAGCGGGGCTAGGCAGTGGGTTACTCATCGGATTCTAGGGTCTACCCTCCAGCAGAGACTGTGCAGTGGGTCACCCGACACACTTAGGGTCTACCCTCCAGCAGAGACTGGGCAGTGGGTCACCCGACACACTTAGGTTCTACCCTCCAGCAGAGACTGGGAAGTGGGTCACCCGACAACCTAATAGGGTCTACCCTCCAGCAGGGCTGGGCAGTGGATCACTCGTCTTCCCGTTACAGGTCTACCCTCCAGCGGGGCTGGGAAGTGGGTTGCCTAATGATGTATTAGGGTCTACCCTCCTGCACGGCTGGGCAGTGGGTCTCCTTTTGACTTATTCCAGGTCTACCCTCCATCGGGGCTGGGCAGTGGGTTGCATGATGATGTATTAGGGTTTACCCTCCAGCAGGGCTGGGCAGTGGGTCACCCTATATCTGAATATGGTTTACCCTCCAGCGGGGCTGGGCAGTGGGTTTCCTGACGATGTATTAGGGTTTATCCTCCAGCAGGGCTGGGCAGTGGGTCACCCGATATCTGAATATGGTTTACCCTCCAGCGGGGCTGGGTAGTGGGTCGCCTGACGATGCATTATGGTTTACCCTCCAGCAGGGCTGGGCAGTGGGTCACCCGACATTTGGTTATGAATTACCCTCCAGCAGGGCTGGGCAGTGGGATACCAGTTGGCATTCCAGGCTCAGTCCTCTCGACTAGGCTAGTCTATGGCTTACCTCCGTGATTACCGGAGCGGGACCCTTGGTTGTACATGTCAGTGTTGTGATGGCTTGACTTTGAGGAGACCTCTCGACTGCGGAGCAGTGACGGGGTGTGGTTGGACTTTCCCTAGAACTCTCAAGTTCGAGGGGCACTTTCCCCACCGAGACGCGTTCCTGTGACGAGGTATAAAACCGTGTGGGCGAGTCAGTGCCGCCCAAAGCGGATAGTATCAAGGTGCGGTGACTGAGCCCCTTGGCTTGTGGTTCAGGGCAGACGTGCGGGATGCTGGGAATCGATGATGGTTATGTCTGGGACTGTTGGAAATTCACATTTCTTGGGCTGAGCTATGGGACAAAGATCCCCTTACGACGATGTTCGGGCTTCTTGATTGAGCAAAAGGATATGTATATACCTTGTTCTGGTACCCACTCCTTGGGTTTTGTTACTCTCCTTCCAGGAGAGGCGAAGACGTGCGGGGTATGCCACGTGCTTTCCGTGTCTAGCTTCTCATGGTTGGACGAGTCTACTCTCCTGCTATAGGCAGCGAAAGCTCGACGAGAAGTGCATCTTCTCACCGTTCCTAGCTCCTTGTGTTAGGACGAGTCTTCTATGTTTCTCTTGTTGGGTTGAGCTGGACTCTTTACTTCACTTTCAGTTGTACTCCTCTACTTTTCCTGTTTGCTCTACTTCTCACCCTTCAGTACCACCTTTTGTTTCTCCCTCGAGCCTTCGGGGTATCCTACTGAGTATTTTTATACTCACCCCTGCTTGGGCTTTGCCCGCACTTGGTGTTCCTTTGCAGATGACGGACAGGTGGAGCATGAATTCAGTGGATCATAGGATCTTGAGAGCTTGGACTGCGTGCGGTGGTGGTGGCCGGGATACAGGTGGGAGATCCGCAAGCTGTTTCTCTTTTTGTTTACCTGTTGCCGGGTTGTGGCACTTTTCGGTTGGGCGCGAGTTTTTCCTCTTTTCATTTCAGTTTGTACTTCGTACTTGTAGTGATCGATGCACTTTGTGGTTTATATATAGCAGTTGTTCTTTTTTACTCTTCCTGTTCTTTCTTTTACTCTGCACTTTTGCATTGAGTTTGCTGCGTGTGCATGTGTATAGGTGCTTAGGAAAAGGCCTCCCTGAGTTGTTGTGCCTTCGGCGCTGGTCGCCTGCCCCTGGCCTATGGAGGCGGGCCTGTGGTAGTTGCGGCTCGAGCTCGGGTAGGGTCGGGTCGTGAAAAAGAAGAATAAAAAATGAACTCCATTTTATGAAAATATTTTAATAAATTTTATTTATATAATTTTCTTAATTAATATCATAGTTTACATGAAAAATACATATTTTAATATTAAAACAGATTTTAACTTGTTTTCAATAGTGACATATCTTCTTATAAAATTATCTAAAAACCAAAAGACCTAGAATTATTAATTTTATAATAAATTATTGGAAAATATAATTTCTTTTAAATCAATTAATTAATTTTAATTGTTTATTTATGACTTCCATTAATACCAATACTTTTACTATGGTCATATTGTAATATATAAGATGCCTAAATTCTATTAATACATTCAGGTATGAGGTTTTTATTCTTTTGGACAATGTACTATTCATAAGGGTTATATTACTATTCATAAGGGTAGGTTACTATTCATAAAGGTTGGTTACTATTCAAGAAAAAAATAACTTTGTCCATTCAGACTCTAAACATCTAACTAATTGCAACTATGTATGTCGGATTCCTAAAATTCGAAACACAAAAGTTGAAAAGTTATTATTAAATGTCATATAGTAGTTAATATAAGAAGGATTTGGAATTGTGTTTCTTAATGTTATTGAGTATGAAATTACTACAAGGGGGAAGTTGCATTGATAATTGTTTGGGTCCTTACATTATTCCCCATTTTGAAATTTCTACCTAAAAATTTTATTTTACATAAACATATCATTGTACTTCTCCTTAATCACATCCTCCTATTACCTAGTTTATTCTTTATAATTATGGTTCCTACACAACATCTTGACATGGTGGGTTGTATTATTGCATATAACCTTATATCTATAGTCTAAATCAATACTAGATCCTCCCCATAAGAGATATCATCTTCTATTTGTACCACCTATGGGTATAGTACATGTGAGAGATCTGGTATGTACTTCTTCAGGAGTTATACATGGAACACACCATGAAATTGAGCCATATTCTATGGAAGTAGAAGATGATACGTCATTGATACTTAGCATTATAGGATCTCAGATGTGTAAATATACAATGGGTTTAGCTTCCATTTATTTAAAACCACATGACTCTCTTCCAAGGTGATATTAGAAGTAAGAAATTTTTTCCAATGTCGAACTCAATGTCCCTTCAATAGTTTCAACATAACTCTTTTTATAAATCTAAGATGCATTGATATATTTCTAGATGAAATGGACCTTCTATGCCATCTCTTGTAAAAAATTAGGTTGTTGTAGTTTTCCTTCTCCATATTCATCCCAATAGGTTGGAGTTCTCTATTTCTTTCCATATATAGCATCATATGGAGCATTCTAAATACTCAAGTGGAAGATATTATTGTATGATAACTCAAACAATGGAAGATGTTGATCCTATCCAGCTTTGAATTCTAATGATAAATATCTAAACATGTCTTCAAGAATATGAAATGTCCATTAATATCGGCTATTAGTTTGCGAGTGACAGTCCATGATGAAATTTAATTCAGCACTAAAAGCATGCTAAAGACTCCTCTAGAATTTAGATGTGATCATTAAATTATGATCAAAGACAATCTTGTGTGGAATCCCATGCAGTCTCACCACATCCTTCACATATATCATTCCATATTTTTCAAGTGAGAAATATTTCATGAATACCGATAAAATGGGCAATCGTAGTGAGTCGATTAACCAAAAACCATATCACATTATTTCCCTTAGACTTCTTTGGGAGACATGTGACAAAGTCTATAGTGAAATTCTCCCATTTCCACATGGGTATAAGAAATGATTGCATCATCCCTTTAGTCTTTTGTCATTATGTTTTAACTTGGTGACCAATCAAGAACATTGAGATATACTTTTCAATCTCTTTCTTCATTTTTCCCACCGAAAGTGTTCTCAGATATGATGATACATCTTGGTACTACTGGGATGGATTGAGAATGTTGGTCTATGTTTATTTTCAAATATCCCTTTCTTTATCTCTGGTGATTAAGGAACACAATGTCAAGTTCCCAACTGAATCATTCCAATATCATTGATATAGATCTCTTCCATCTTTCCTTCCTTTACTTCATTCACCATCTTTTGTAACTCCTGATCATCATGTTGTTCCTTGTTAATGTTCTTTCGGATCGATGGTTATGAAATAATTTGGTCAAGGTAGGATGTATCCCCTAAAATTATGATTTCTGAATCCATCCTTTTCATATCCACAAATATATGGTCTTTCTCAATCCATAACGTAGATATATTAGTAGGTTCATTTTTTCTTAGAGCATCAACATCCTTTTTTGTCTCTCCAGGATGATAGTGAATAGAGAAATTATAGTCCTTGAATAGATCTGACCATATAATTTGATTCATGTTGAGCTCCTTTTGTGTGTGTATATAATTTAGCCTCTTGTGATCTGTGTATATTTCACAATTCTTAATATAATGGTAGTGCCTCTATATTATTAATGTAAAATCAAGGATTCCATCTTAAGATCATGCGTTGGGTAGTTCTAATCATTGATATTCAACTACTGTGAGGGGAAGGCAATCAAATTACCATTTTTCATGAGTATACATCCTACGAATTACTCTATTTCATCATTTTATATCACAATACATTCACAACATTTAGATAATTTGAGAACATGTGCAGTGATCAGCCTTCTCTTTACCTCCATGAAGATTCCCTCACATTCTTCCAACCAGACATATATTACTCATTTACTTGTTAACATACTTAGCAGGCTTGGCTATCATGATATGTTTATCAAAAAAATGTCAGTAGTACCCAACTAATACATGAAAACTAAGGATTTAATTGATATTGTAGGGTTATGGCCATTCCTCATTCATAATTGTTTGTTGATGCTCTATATCAATTCCCTCAATTGTGATCACATGTCCCATAAACTTGAATTTCTTTATCCAGAAGTCACCCTTTCTGAATAGTCCATAGAACTTGTCATTTATAAATGTCTATAACATATGACTTAAATGTTCTTCATGTTATTCCATTCTCTTGTATTAAACGATAATATCATCAATACACACTATAAATAAAAATTTCATGATATTTTCTAATGACTCCATTCTTCAAATCCATGAATATTTTAGGGGAATTAGTAAGTCTGAATGGAATAACTAGAATATTATACTGACCATACCATGTACGGATGGTAGTCTTCTGAATATGATCCTTGTTCACTATTAGATGATGATTTCCTGAACAAATTTCTATCTTTAATAATTATTGAGATCTAATTAACTGGTCTAACAAGTCGTAAATACATGGAAGATGATACTTTTCATTATAGTGATCTTGATGAGTTCCCAATAATCGATACAATGCCACATTATTCCATTAGACTTCTTCAAAAAGGGAAATGGTTCACCACAAGGTGATGCACTAGGGTGTATGAACCCTTTGTTCAAATTCTCTTATAGAAGCTTCTTATACTTCTACTGTTTTTAAGATCCATCATATAGAAACACTTTGGGATAAGAGTAGCTCTATGTATGAGTTCTATTGATAACTTGACCTCACAATCTGGGGGATTTCTGGGTTACTATTCGTGAAATAAATCATCATATACCATCACAATGATAATTTCCGCATGTTTGTCACTTTACATTGACTCTACCAAATTTGGGAGGTATGCTTATTCAAAGGGAATCTACACCAACACCATTGAAGGATTTTTCATTGGAGATTATTTATTTACATGCATTTTTAGAGGATCATGGGATGGTTTGAAATATTAAAAGTTATTTCCATTTCTTGAAAATTTATATTTTATTTATATAACATGATCAAATCCATTCCCACTATAAAATTAAATTCCACCAATGGATGTATTACGATATCCGTTTGGAGAATCATCCAACATAAGAAAATAGAAGAAGAGTAAAACACTTAGGTTGTAATGATTCTCCCACTTGGTGTTTTTAAGGATATATCTACTTCAAGGGTTTGGGGCTTTGATTCTATAGTTCTAGAAAACATGAAAGATTTAATGGAATGCATATCACACGAATCAAAAAGACATTTTTTCATTCATGATTGAATAGGAAGTATACCTTGTATGACTTCATTATATTGTTCCACTTATGCAGTTGTTATGGTATAAGCCTTCCCTTGTTCATTTTGATTTGGTGGCTGTTGATAATTATTACCCTCGAGGTCTCAAGGTTTAGTGCATTGGCTTTCATAGTGCCCTCCCTCCATTTTGTTGTTGCATCGGACCATGGGTTGTTCTCTCCTTTCTTCCACCACATTCTTTTGCATTCTCATGTTTTTTTAACATTATTGGGAATGATGTACTTCTATCCCAAACATGAAGCATTTCCTAATCCCTTTGAGGGAGTTCCCATTATGCATATTCCCACATTTTTGGAATGTGGGTGGTTGAGTCCTCTTCCAACCTTTATCATTAGATCCTCTAGCAAGAAACTCCATCCTTTATTTCTTATCAACATATCCATAGGACAATTTTACAAACACCATATACACTTTGAGATCATATCGAACATCTTCTTCATAAATCTAAATGAATCTAATTTAACTAGCCTTTATAAGGTGTGGTTTTAATCCACTACAGATCTATATCTATTTTTCTATCATTATTGATAACAAAACCCAAAGGAAACCTTAAAATCTACATAAAACTCACTTTATAGGTTGGGAAAGATTATCTATTCTTTTGAATAAACTCTTTGAATTCTCTCACCAACATTGTACTGCGTTCATGGGAAATAATAATTATAAAACATGATCTTAAATTATTCCCTTTCCATCTCTTCAGTTTTATCTCTTGGGATGGTGTTATTAATCAATTCCCACCATTGATCTACCTCTAAATCTAGAAAATAAATGGATAGAGTCAACTTCTCTAACTAAGTATAGTGAATTATAGAAAATATTTTTCGGATGGATTTAACCCAATTTTCAAAACTTGTTGAATAAAATATTATTAAACATTGGTGGTATTTCTTGAAAAAACGATTGGTAGCCAGTTGCTCCGTCTTTGGTGAAATATGACATTCCACATTATTCAAGTTATTACTCAAAACGTTATATAGTACGGTAATAATCTCCATGATATTTTTAACTCTCTGCATTGGGGATGTCTCTCCGGTAGTCATTGTATTGGCCCTCACATAGTTTGTTGGCCTGGTTTCTCCGAGTTCCAACCATTTCATAAAATAAAAAAGGCTTCAGAAAAATAAAAGTCTACGAGTCATCAATAAATAACTTATTCATTTGTGAAAGTTTAACTAAAATATTTTCTTATCGGAAACATATGATTATCAAATATTCTTGTGTTCATATTTATACTTATTCTCATACTAGATGTTTTCTCTAGTGTTCACTAATCCTAGTTCTAAAATTAATTAAATCATTCCTCTAATACAAACTATAGTGACCCCACTTTTCTTACATTAATATTACATAATTATAAAGATAAAAAATCAATAGTATTACACCATGAGAATCCCTAGGTTTATTTTTTTTGTAAAATTTGGATGAACAAACCATTTAAAACATCATAAATAAATATTTATTGGATTCATTCTATCCAGCTTCTGACTATCCCCTGATATATTCTTTGTACACATAATCATCTAAGGATATAGATCAACAAGGGGTGAGATAAAATACCAAAAATAGGATAGATAAGAATAATATAACATGGAGTAAGAATAATTATAACAACAACATCAAAATCATTTGAGGAATCATTACATAAAGGCATGGAATGTGGAAATACAAAAAAATTAAACATCTTGGCTTAGTGTAAAACTATAAATAATAACTGTGAAAAAATATGCAATCATGTTCCCACATAGTTTAACTTTAACACATCAGATTCAAAACATTATCCAATTCATTGGAGTGCTGTTTAATTTTAGGCTCTCCCATCACATTCAAATATTCATATTGTGCTATATTATTCCAGGCGTGCCCATCATATCATTGTATTTTCTTTATCATTCATTCCACATAGAACATATATTAATAATTATGAAATATAACCCTTGTGAAGGATTGGGTTTCATATTATAATAACACATCCATAAACATTGGGTTTGCAAATGAAATAGGGAATAACATAAATGATATAAAAACCCTCTATCACGAGTGAGAAGTAAAAGGGCAGTTTAAGAAGGAAGATTTATTTTGGAAAAACAATTATCTGATATAAAATCCAGTGGAAAAAAATTTACATCATAGAAAATGTAAGAAAATTATGAAAAAATTATTTTTAAGTGGTAACCATACTGAAAATGGAGGCTAGATAGGGAAGCCAATAAAAGAATGTTTGGTTCCAGAGTCTCCCCTTACCTCGTATCCTAACAATTTAAGCAATTTCATGTCAAGTATAATGAAATTATATTCATCAATAAACAATTAAATAACCATTAATATATGGATATGGGTTATCATGGTTTCATTATGTTAATTTATGGTCTTTGGATGAGTTATAAAACATAAATTCATTGTTCAGTTGTTTAATATTCTTCACTTTTATGAATGTTACACTAGTATTCACGAATGGAAGTTTATTTGAAATGTGGTTTAAAATAAATAATTGTTTATATATATTATTAGTAAAATTCAATTGATATTAGTGATCTTATAATGAATTTGGTTATTTACCGGGTTGATGAATCATCAGATAAAATTTAATGATGATCATTTTTGGTTAATTATGGTGGTTTTTTATCACAACAAACATATTTTATTTTATAACTTAGTATAATGTAAATAATTTATTTATAGAAAATAATAGTTGATAAAAATACACTTTATAATATGTTTTTATCAATTTTATGGTTTTATTGAAATCCTTGATGGAATTTTCGAAAAATAGATGTGCATTTCTCATGATTAGCACAACGCAGGGGACGAGATCATCTTTAAAATAAAATATATTGAGGGATGAATTTTATGTTTAATATTCCAATAACATGGTATGATACTATTACATAATATATACTGACGTTATCAAGCCATTTGGGATAATAGAGGTGAGGATTGGGCAATAAAATAAATAACATTAATGGATGTTGAAAGGAAAAAGAGAGAGGATTTGCCTCTTGAATTCCCCTCTTGAGACACTAATTAAAGAACCAGGGGTAGTATTTTGATGAGGAAAAAAGATCCTAGAAATGGTGGTGGGGATAGGTAAGGTATTGGGGATAAATTTGGAAATTTTTTGAAACTTGAGATGTCTGAAGAAATGAGAGTGTGAGGGGTGGTATTTATAATTGAGGGGAGACATGTTTTTTCTATATTATATTCATTAAATTATTACTTCTCCAAACGATAAGAAATAATGATAATTATATGACCCCGAATAGTTAATTTACCATGTAATTTAATGATTTGGGTTGTTAAATCAGACATGATGTCATGAATAATTGATTTAAATTACAATGTATTTATTTGATAAATTAAATTATTTTACTATTCACTAAAAATTCATTTATTTCAGAGAAACCCCAAAAATTCCCCTAAACATTTATTTACTTTTAGAATATAAAAATGAACTCTATTTATTGAAAATAATTTTCTAAATATAGTTAATACAATTTTTTTGGATTAAAATCATAATTTTCATAAAATATAAATATTTTAAAATTAAAATTGATTTTATAATTCTTTAGAAAAATGCATATAGTATTATAAAATTTTCTTAAAACTAGAAGACACATAATTATTAATTTATGAAAACATTTTATGAAATTAATTATTATTTTTAATTATTTAATTAATTATAATTAATTATATATGATTTAAAAATATACAAACACTTCTACTATGGTATTATATTCACTTATAATATGCCGAAATTTTATTTATATATTCAAGGGTAAGGTTTTCATGTTTTTGGATGAGTAACTATTCATAAGGGTCATTGTACAATTCTTAAGGGTATGTTACTATTCATTAAGGTAGGTTAATATTCACCAAAAAGATATGTTTCTCATATCTGACTCAAAACTTCTTATTGATCGCAACAATATTTGTCAGATTCCCATAATTCAAAACAAAAAATGGAAAAATATTGATTAATGGTCACATAGTAGTTTAATTAAGAATTCTGTGGCATTAGCTTTACTAATATTATTTAATATGACATTACAGCATGAAATAAGAATTTTTTTTAATTACATTTTGAATCGTTACAGGGTCCCATCCCCCAGAAGGTGTAGGCATTATTTTAGGGTACACACAAGATCTCCATTTCTCCATACCACCTATGATGTGCTGTTTTCTTTTCTCTACAAATAAAATCAATAATGTTGAGTGTAAAAACAAGAATCATATCTGATAGAACATTAGTAGCTCGAGAATCATATCACATTGATGATTTTTATATAATGAGATTTAATAAAATAACCAATTTATTTAAGAGTGATATATAACCCCCAACATAATACTATTTACATATTTATGCTATATGAAATAAATTATAAATCTAATCATGAAATACATTAAATAAAACTTATTTTATAACAATATTAATTGCATCAAAAAATAAACCTCAAATATTATATTGGTTGATACAAAAAAATTTAATCAACCAAAAAAGAAGTATTTAAAAATATAGTTTAGAGCGGATAAATGAAACATTACTTTAGATGTGTTTTTTATATATTGAAAAATTATTGTCATTTTTTATGATAAAATTTCATAAAAAATATTCAAAATTATTATAATAAAACAATATTTTGATTCACATTTTTGATTATTTTTTCATAATGTTACGTGAATAATTTCTTTAAAACAATTCTTAAAAAATAGTTAATAGTGCCATAAAATTAAGTAATGTTTAAGAGAAAAATAGTGGAGTGGAATATACTTGACACAATAATGAAATTTAATTATTTATAATAGTTATAAAATACCATTAATGAAAACAACATCATCAGAAAGAGTATAAAAGCTACCATTCAGAATTATTTAAATGTTAATCAGAATGTCTTATGTGATATAAATTGTTTGAGTCTGAATTAAATAATTTAAATTGTTTGTGTTAAGAGAAAATATAGACAAGTGATAGAAATGACCTTTATAGAAGTTAAGAAATGTCCTTACAATAATGTATTTTTATCAAATTATAAAAGCTTTAATTAGAAGAATGAAATTAAGAATATAATTTTACCTAATTAAAAGAGACATTACCATAAAATAATATCTTATAGTTGATGGAATAAAATTTAGAATAATGTAGATCAAGATGAAATTTAATAAATAAATGAATGTATATTTGCATTAACAAAACTCTTTACATTTAATATTGATTTCAAAAGAAGTATTTTATCCTGATGTTTAATAAAAATAACCATTTTAATAACCGATTTTATAACCTAATTTATATATATTCTCTTTTATACTCTTTAATTAAAATTATTCACTATATATTTTTAGATGAAAATTGTTTACTTTCATCATTAGATATTTGTAAAATTTATAGTTTTGTATAAGTTTAATAATGTCGATGTCAATATACATTCTCTGGTAAAAAAATTCATTACTGGATTATTTTATGTTCATAAATATATGATACATAATTATTTATAAATTTCTAATTTAATTCAGTAATTTTTTTTATTTGTTTATATGAAATCAGTGATGATCTTGTTTCAATAAATTTTAATGATCAAATAGTGGTGTGTTATTAATTAGAATAAATATTAATATTACAAGTATATTATATTAATAATTACTTAAAAATATAGTATTTTTCATTAAATCGATTCTTAGAAACATCCATTTAAGGAGGATATTTATAAAAAATGCATTATTCATGGAGGCGGTAGTCTGAACATAATCACGGTGATGTTTTCATTTTTCCTTGGATAAGAGATATATAGATAATTGTTACAACATCAACCCAATAATAATTTGGAATACTAATGATACACATGTAATTATAATAGTGTTTTTATATTAGGTTTGGAAAAAACTATGTCGAGTAAAATTTTAGGGAGTGGATAACAGCCTTGTTCATCACTTAAATATTCTATTTAATGACCTCATAAATATTGAGGGATTGTGGAAAAATTTTGTAACTCAGATATACCAAATGTGGAATTGGGTACTTTGTAAGAAAAAAGTGTTGATATTTAAGTGGTATATAATGTATGAGTATCGAATTATGTGGGCTGAAGTGAGAACTAGTTATGTTTTAATAATAGGTACTTATCATTGGAAACTAATGTTTGGTGAAGAATAATAATAGAATCATAGTGAAATTAGGGGAATAAATTAATAAAATTTTAGTGATACATGTAAATAAGTATTTAAAATATAAAAATGATGTTCTAGATGGTCTTATTGTCAAGTTATTGTAGAAATAATTGACCCATGATTGAATACCTCTCTTTACCCAATTTTAACATGTTTATTTATTTACCATACTAATTATTTATTCACTAAAAATATAAGATAACCCTCATACATAAGTTTAAAATTATGATTATGAATTTTTAGTAATGTTAATATAATTCAATTTTTAATGATGATAAAATAATCATCGAAAAGAAAACATAATATAAATATATATAGAAAATCCATTTTCTAAAAAAATGAAATTTTACTTATTTATTATTCTTAGTCTTATTTCCTATCATGTAACAGTGAAATTAGTGTTCTTTATTATTTAAATAAATAATAAATAACACCATTATTTAATCATAATATAGATAGTTTCATAAAATAAATATTTAAAGTGTATAGAAATGTCATTTATTAGTAAAATATATTTTCATGC
Organism: Viscum album; assembly: GCA_963277665.1. Classification (NCBI taxonomy): domain Eukaryota; kingdom Viridiplantae; phylum Streptophyta; class Magnoliopsida; order Santalales; family Viscaceae; genus Viscum; species Viscum album. The sequence goes on from OY728159.1 coordinate 103,533,536, forward strand.
ATAATGTTATTTTATTAGTTATTTATATAGATTATTGGAATAATTTTTTTAAAAAAGGACTATTATATTTTATTTAAAGTATAAAATCAATGGTTAAAAATACACCAAATTTAAAAAAAACAATTTTTGAAGAATTAACTTTTTTATCATGGAAATAAATAAATATATATATATATAGGTAACTAATTTTAAAGTTAAAAAATGTAGATGACCATAATAAAAATAATTAATTTTTTCATTTGAAATTTGATTATTATTTATTGGACTTATTTTCCCAAGATGAAAAATTAATTTTAATATAGGCTCGTATAACAAATATGTTTCTTAGAAAAAGCATTTTTACAAAAAAACAATTTATTCTTATCACATTATTAGTGGTATCTATTAGATGAATTTTAATTTATTTTATTTTATACAATACCATCACAATACATTTAAATTTTTTTTATAAGTTGTTAATATTATTAACAAAAGGATACACAAAAGCATCATCAAATTTTTATGAAAAATGTCATATTAAAATAATCTATACTAAATACAATTATATTAAAAATATATCATCCTAACCCTATAATTTTTTCTATCCATTGATATTATAATATTTCATTTAATTTTATAAATAAATCATAACATAATTTAATAATAAAAAAATATAATTCATAGAATTATTTTTATTAATAAATATAAAAATTAAATATAATTTTTTGTTTCATTATTTATTATATATTCATTATATTATATTAAATGTTTTTCAAAAAAAATTATGCTTTTTAGATACATGTATATCTATTTACCATATTAAAAATGAATACTTTCCCCTTATCATGCCTATATTACCAGTACTACACGCAATAAATTTATTCTATTATTACCTCATAAATTAAACATCATGTTCCCTTAATTTCTATTTTATATTTTACAATATAATTTCCCATTTTATGATTTTTACTTCCCTTTGTTTGTTTAGTTCTAAGAATTGTGATCCCCAATAGTTAAAATGATTGATGTTGTTTTATGGTTTCAATGATATTGTACTTTATTATTTACTATCCCATTTAAATATTTCGAATTTTTATTGATGTTATCATTATTGGAATTTACCATCCAAGGAATGATATAGTTTATTTAATGGGATATTATTTTAATTCTATATAGTGATTAAAAAAATATATTGAATCTTATATTCTGAATAATATTTTCAAATAACGTATAGAATTTATGAAAAAATAAAGAAAATATATATTGAATATAGACATATATTTTATGTAATGAATATGGTACCTCAAACATAGTGTGTTACACTATGAATATACTCTCCACTAAAGAAATAAATATCAAATTTAAATTTTCATATATTAAAGAGCCTAACAAAATTATTTACATTTGAGAGAAATTGTTATGAAATTAAAGGACCCAAATATTGAAATTCATTGGAGGAATCAAATGTTCAATAAAGTGACAATGGATCCTAAGAAAGTAGCGAAGATCAAATACCCTCATTTTTTAATTTAACGATTCATGCCAAAATTTTAGAATAACATATTTCTACAGAGTTAATTTAAAACATGATATTTATTATATCAAATAATAATTTCATCAAAAATAATTTTGGTATTATGAAAATTTATTATTTAATCATAATCGTTCTACATATTATAATACATAAATCTAGGAAGATACAGTTATTTTAAATGATAAAACTAGTACATAAAAATAATTATATACTATTATAATCAATACTAAATTATTTATATGGATTGATGAATAATAATAAAATTACACACTAGAATCATTGAAAAAAATAAGAATTTTATTAAAATTTTCGACACCAAAATGACTGATTAATAAATATAATAATTTTTTATCTAAAATTTAATTACCCAAATATATTGAAATATTTTAATGAAAAATACAGCAAATTTTGAATCATAATGTCAAAGTTTGACAACAGTGAATTTTTCATAATTTAATGAAATATTTGAGTTGTGGGTAATAATTAAAACACAATATGAATATATGAGAAATATTAAGACATCATAAAGATTTGAAAATGAATTTATAATTAACCAATGGTTTTTCATGACCAAAAATGGGTTTATTTATTAAAATAACTCATTTTATAGTAATATAATTAAATATTTACCCCTATAAATAATATTCCAAAACCTAAAGTATATTTTAATGATTTTAAAAATAGTTATTTATGAATAAGAATATTTTATGCATGAAATAATTTATTTTAAAGGATTTTCATTAGTAATAATTGAAAATTAAAAAACAAGGCCCTCATTATCAAATACTATGTTCTAAAACCATGGGATGAAAAATTTTGTTTCATTATTATTAACGTAGTGTCTAATACCAATTCCTTGGAATTAATTAAATAATATGTATTGTTTACAATAAATATCCACTAACCCTCCGATTATTAATTTTAATTTCAAAGTGGAATCACTTACTTTATCCTATTTGATCCCTCTACAAAAGGGATCCCCCCTCCCAATGAAGAGGTCACTCCAAAGAGAGCCACAACCCAGAAGGATTCATTGATAACTATGATTGAGGAGCGTCCCGGAGGGTGACATCTTGATCATCAGTGGTTTGACACAACATTTTGTTAGAACAGGTGGGTTTCACTTCATTTCCTCCACCTGTTATGGTACAAGGTGACCTGGAAAGATGATTAGATATATGTAAGGATAAATTATCCCTAGAACATTCTCTTCAGAATCAAACCAAACACCATCCAAAGAAAACAATTTTTTGTACGTCCCATATTTATCGTTATGACACTATCGAAGATGCTCCTCCCTTTTATCATCACTCCAAAATTAGAAATAATTTTTCCTCTTTTTTCTATCATGATACCCTACAAGGAGATAATGAGTTACTAAGATTTTTTCAAAAATCATTAATTAGAAACATTTCAAGGTAAGCGTTATAAATCATCATCGTTACTTATAAATAAAAAACTATTTGATATAATAAAAGTTCAATTTATTATTCATATACATATAATTTTAATTTCCTATTATTATAATCAATTTGATATATTTAAGTTTGTGATTATAAATTTATATGCATTATTTACGTTTCATATGAATTTATTATACTACGGAGATGGAATCAAATCACTATATTTATTTATTTTTTAATCCCCTCCAATTGAATTTCAATTATATTTGAAATGTTATAATTTGTATGATGAGTCGTTCGACGTGTGACTGTGATAGACTTCAACAGACCATGTCAATATGTATTCTTCCATGAGCATGTAATATTTAGTTATTGAATGATAATCCCCCCATTACATGATATTGGAGGTTCTTCCCTGGATTTCTATATAAGGTAGATGAGTTGGATATCATTGTACATTAAAAAAACACCTTTAAAAAGAAGTTATGAACTGATAAAAAATTAATATATATCAATAATATCAAATGATTAATTACGATAGTCATAATTTATAAGACATTGGTGATATTTCTGCATGTTCAATCTCAAATAAATTATAGACGTTTTATGTGCTGACTACTATGAACTACTTTAAGGTGAATTTATTATAGATTTTAGATTTAGATGTATATTTTTTGGAATCCAAAATTGTTTGTCTATATTAAATAATTAATTAAATTATTGTTAATCGAAACACAGATGATGGATTTATTATATAGTGTTCATTTTGGAGTTATAAGCGTAGTGAAATATATTGAAGAAGTCTAAGGGGATAAAATATGCTTCTTTATTCAATGAAAAGTGCAATATAGGTTGATATGGATTTATAAATTTTATAAGGTGTTAGTAAATTATTTAAGAGTCCACAAAATGTGTGAATGCGATTATAAACTAGGTTTTAAAAATTTGGTATTGTAGAGATTATAATTTAAATTAACCAATTTATAGTATTAATTGTATAAACCATTTCATAGAAAATGTATCTTCATGAGAATATATTTAGTGTAATGTGGACCCCATATGAGTATATTTTATTTTTTATAAAAATAATTAACCACGTGCATAAGATTCATCTAGATTATGTGTATACATTATCCTATGTTATGTAATTATGAAGTCTATTATGTTACCATGATTATTTGATGTTACAAAGGGAGAAGCATTATGAAACCATGAATTTCCCTGATAGAAGAATGAACTGTGCTCACATAAATGTCATCTGAACGCACATCATCTATAAAAGCATGACTATAATTATATGTAATAAATTATTTATGTAATATATATATGATCAAGTTAATATTTTTAAACATCATTACTTAGATGAAATCAACATTTCAACACACTGGATTAATAATATTAAGGATTTAATAACAGATTTGGAAAATTATTATGGTTAGTATTGTATTGAATTTCATGGGAATAAATATGAAAATGTAAAATTTGGTACATTACTATATATTTTACATTAAAATCATCAAAATTGAGAAATAATAAGTTCATGATTTTGATATTTTGAATGAATTTTTCTGCAAAATAATTAGAGTTTTTTTTTTAAAATTATCGTTGAAATTTAATTTGATGATGGTGGTGATGAATGTAATTATTTTAAAAATTAGAAAAATTATTTTTTTAATAATGGTTTATTGACAATAATATTTGTAATAGGGATAAGTATGGGTGAAAAGGATGAAGGAATTTATATGATATAAATTGTGCCGGAATCTAAAATACGACATTTTTTGGAATTAGGAAATTATATATTTTGAAGAAAGTAATCAACACAATGTTTTAAATACTAAATTTGAATATCATATCATTATAATTCTGTGTATATGTTTGATTTTTGGATTCTATTTCATGTCTATAATTTCATTCCCAAACAATATTAATTTGAATTGAACCTCTCATGATATAGATTAAGTGTCCAAGATGTTATGACACTACTATATGATTTATCATATTGGTATAAAAGATGGTGAAATATATATTTAAAGGAAATGTTTTTAGGAGAAAAAAATATTTATTGTATAAGTGTATAGATTATCATGGTCATATTTTTGGAATGGAAACTGAGGAATAAGATAAAATGGAAGGATATCATGGGTATGTTACCGGATATAGTAGTAAATAAGGAAAATGTGATATTGAGGTCAAGGGAAAACCCATGTGAAAAAAGGAGAGAGGAAATCATGAATGCGGATCTTGTGAAAATATTTTATTGGATATACATTATTCTAAATATTGAGCATACTATTTTCTATTTTCCAACAAATAAAATGTTAAATTATAGAGAGATAAATTATTTTCAATATATGAAATCAAACTCCATTATGTGTGAAAATAATGAGGAACAAATGAAAAATAAGGTTTTATTGAATCTAATATTGTTTTAAAGGATTTATATTTGGGATATAAAATATGAATGAATAAAAAGGATGTAATCATAATTTTATGATATGATTAGTCTGTCAACTCTATGAGCTAAAGAATATTTAAGAATAGAAAATAGAATGACAATCTATTGATGGTTCTTTGGGTTGTGTAGACCTGATAACTGTTGAGGAGTTTTAATATTTTAGAAAATAATAAAATCTGATATCTAGTTTCTAAATATATTTCATTAGATTTAGTAAAAATAATATAAATATTAGATTTTAGTAGATGCAGAGTTTTATGCATTACAATAGAAGAATTATTTTCATTCTATTAATTAAAAACCAAGAAGAAGGGAATATTTTTTTGGGATAGTGTATCATCCCAAAGTTGGTTCGATATATAGATCCAAAATAAACTGAATGAAATTATTTCATATAAATTAACCTAATACTTAGAACATGTTAGACTTTGTGTATATATGGATATCACAATATTTTTTCTGAAATAGAGTGTATTTGTTGATTTTGTTAGAGTCCTATAAGTATTTTTCAATTTTATGCATGGGGATATATTTTTTAAGTGTTAAAATAACCATCCAATGTAATCAGGGATTGATAAATACGGTAAAAATATTATTGGTCTAAATAACCATTCCTGGAAAAGAGTATTCCATTATGTTAGTCCTTATAAAAAACAGATTTTAGCTTTTTCGTTCATTTCATGATTTATTTTGTTGTTACGTTCATGTTTAAACTATAATAGATCAATATTTTATAACTAAATTGAATGTTACATATCAAATGAGGGTTTAGAAGACACTTAGAATTCAATAAAATCATTAATAATAGGAAACATCGGATTAAACCCCACTCTTAGGGTTGAGTACTAATTTTAATGGACATTTCAATTTGTATTAGAGAATATGTCCCTTTTGGTTGGATCATAATTTTATTTTCACAATTAGATTTACCATAGTTTTGTTAAGTGTATATTTTTTAATAAAGGAATATAATCATTTAAATAAATTATTTTTAAACTTTTATTGAATCTAAAATGGGAGTTACAATAAATATGTAACATAATATAATAATGAATGATGTCATGAATTTGAAGAAAAAATAGAATAATGAAAAGGAACATATAATACATGGATTTTTTCAAAGTCATATGTGTTATTCTAAATAAAATATTTAAGAACATCATTTTGATTAATCTAATACCATATGTAGAGAAATTTAAGAGATGGAAAAGGTTAAAGGCATTTACTCTTATGTTATGGATAATTTAAATAATATTTATATTAAATAAGTATCTTTAATACATGGTTTTTTAAACGAACTAATTGATTAATAATAAAACATTGAAAATCATGATGATGTTATGGATGAATAATCAGAGAAACTGTTTATATATAAAACACCCTTACAAAACAAGGGATATTGTCGGATGAAACTATCTTATTTTTCTAAGGATTTTTTTGTGTAGTCAGAATATTTTATAGACCTGATTGTGAGAAGGTTGTGTTTGAATCTATAGTTACTACAATAATCTATAAATTACGTTATATACATAAATTCACTGTTAACAATAATGATGAATTCCTAGATATATCTAAACCAATTTTTAAAATGAATTATAGTTCACTTTTTGGAGATTACCATAAGGTGTGAAAAAAATGTTAAGATGATTACGAGATATTTGGATATCAATTAAGACTGAAATTTTTTACCTCAACATGATGTTATTATATTTGTGTGGAAATTTTATAAATCTATAGAAAACTCATCCAGTTTCCTCCAAATACATTATAATTAAGTGTTCTACAACACATCATTTTTTAGGCTTTTTCACAACAAATGAATAATATCATTGGTAAAGTCAGTGTAAAAATATGTGGTGATATCTCCACATTATGTGTTTGGAAGAATTTATTGCACTGCCAAATCGAATATATGAGTCGTATATCTATTTTTCAAAAAATAATTAGTTTAATTTATAATTATTTACATATTTGAGTGGTTAAAAGAGATGAAATCCCAACCAATACCTAAAGGATGGATGTATGTATGTCTTTTGAAACAAAACCCTATATTATATACCAATAGATTATGATTTGAACATAAAATTATCTTGTACCTGATGTAAAATGAAGATGGTTTGATGGAATCAGTTAGTGATACTATATGTTCTATAATATTTCTATTAGATATTATAATAAATTTTAAAATCCTGAAAATTATAGAAAGCTATAAATAAGAGGGAGAAAAGATTGATCTTGGAAAAAAAATTCTAGAGTATTTTCAATTAATATGAAGAATAAGTCCACGACTGATATTTTTGAAAGCCTTAATAATTTATATTAATATTGGAATGTATATAACCACAATTATGAAGAATTATGGAATGTAATAACAATATATACCTAATTTTAAGATGAGATTATAATGACATAATTAATGAAACAGGTAACAAAGAAAGACAATTTATTTATGTGTACGAGTCCAATGAATAAATATATTGTGAATGTTATTTCCATGAAGATAATGATGAAGGGTGATGATGATTTAACACAAACTATAAGAATATTATTATACAATGGGAGAAAGGCCACATCATGACCATTAGAAAATATCCATGAATATCATTGTTCTCGGTAGAAAAATTAAACTAAAAATATATTCAATAAAATAATGGAATAAGAATCTTTACATGGGGGAAGACATCACCTATGAATAGATTCTAAGACCACTCAAAAATAGTAAATTAAGAGATAAATAACATGTATATGGAAGTTGTTATCATCTTGTACACACTCCAAAAATTTTCATTACATGTATTCCTATATAAAAGGCGTCAAAAATTGATTGGGGAAAAGAATCCTTGATTTAGAGTGACAAAAATAGTTCTTTTAATAATTTTAATATAAAAATAATAGAATAGAATGTAAATAAATATCTATTTATCATAAGGATATATGACCTAAAATAATTAAATTTTTTTTAATAGGGATGGAAGTGCATAATTTATGTAACTGGTAAAGTGGAAAATACCATTCTATCATTGATGATTGTCAAAAATTGCAAAAATATCATACATACCCAAGCTGAACATTTTTGTAATGTAAAACAATTATTGTAAATAATGAATAAAACAATTCTAATATCATAATATACAATTACCTCTTGATTGATAAAAAATATATGCCCCAATTATACTATATATTAGTTGTAGAATAACTAAATTCTTTAGATACATTTTTTATTTTTATTTTAGGATAGAATTTATGGTGAAACAAGATGAATGTTAATGCATAACGGTGAACAGAATCAAAAATAAATATACTACATCCGAAATAATAAAATATTTGGTGCATGTTTTTGGATGAAATCTGTCATAGTGATGAATTATACAGTGTAAACCATAAAGGGGAGAAACAAATGATGAGAATTCTCTTTGATTTTTGGAATTTCTTATTAATTGTTTTTAATAAAACTAGAAAAGGGTGATTTTTGTGGTACGATTCTCAATATCCCACCCCATTTATTTTTTATTCATTTTCTATAAATATTTTGGTATTAATTTTGTAATAAACATGTTTTTTTAAATAAATTACACATGAATGTTATAATTTTTTATGAATATGAGTGCCGGTTTGTAAAAAATATGTCACTTTTTTAAATCCCCAAAATATTTGTTTTCAGAGTTTCTACTACATTTATAAATTTGAATGGAAATACATTATTATTTGTTAATATAAATATTTTTTCCAAAAAATTTCTTCATCTATTAAAAATTATAGATGGATTACATAATGTGAACTAATTAAAAACATGTGGTTCAATCCTTGTCTAAAAATCAGTGGATATAATCACCCAAGAATGTGGTAGAATATGTAAAGAGGAAAAAATAACTATAAGAAGATAAGTATTATGGATTTATGAGTAAATATTGAGAATGTTACCTATAAATACCTCCATGTGAATCTATGAAATGATGAAGTGGGAAAAGATGTTTTTCCTAATCATTATTTATTATCATTAATGGTGAGAAGAAAAGTGATATTCATGTGTAATTTTGATATTAATTCATATATTTGAATGATTTTTGTGTTGAAAATAATTCTAATGGAAGTTATTCAGGTTCCATTTTTTTATGACTATATTATTTGTCTATACAATATGTAAATTAGTATGTCTTCATGATAATGGAATCATGGGTGAAGGATTGAGAATCCACCCATTACATCATATTGGAGGTACTGCCCATGATGTTTGGATGATGGAAAAGATATGGATTAAAATGGATATTCAAAGGGAGTATCAAATCCCTGAATATAAGTTTATACATGGTTGATTTTTGGTATATAGACCAGATATTTTATGATTGAATATTTTGGTCCTCAAATCTTTAATAGTGTCAACTGTGTCAATGTGTTGTATACTACGTGTTATAGAAGTGAGAAGTGTTTACTATTGTGAAGAAAATATAGATGTGTTGTTAATTGGGTTAAGATATAGATATTTAGTTAGAAGAAACCATAATTGATATGTTGATATAAATGAAAAATTAAATCGGTCTTAAGGAACACCTAGGGTATGTTTTGATGTCACATTGTTGTTGATGGTTTTAGAAGTATAATGAGCTACATTGATGAACTCATGTAGAGAAAATATGATGTAAGTTAATTATGATTGGATATGAAATATTTAAGAAGGTTTTATAAATTTAAAAGTGTGTTTTTATGTTATTTAAGAGGACCTAGGGCTATTGTAATTAATTATAATGATTATTTTGATGAACTCGTGATTTTGGATTTGAGAGTTAAAATTTGGCCAGATTTCTGATATTATGTATGCATCTTCTCAGAGATAAATGATTTGTGTAAGTATCAATATAGTTCTATGGAGACATCATCTGAGTATATTTGAATATTTTTGACCATAATTTATTATTTTAATTATAATCATCTAATATCTATGTACACATCATCCTTCTCTGGGTGAAAATTGATTCTACTATGTAACCATGTGACAATGATGTTCACATGGATTCGACACTACATAACCATTGATTTTCCTTCCATAAGAATGAATTGTGTATACATACACATAATCAATGTAGTAATTGAATATGTATTAATTATTCTAACCATTTATAGGCATCATATATATAATCATCATCACTTTATAGATTCTATATAAAAATCCCTATAAATATAAATTTAATAGTTCAATAGAATAAAATATAATGATTATATATTAAATATTTAAAATAAAAAATGCTTATTCTGATTCCTAGAATGAGTTTCTTGGATTATAATATCACAAAAATAAAATTTTATGGCATCCATAAATAGTAAGACGTTTATCATAATATTGAGAAAGAATAATAAAAATTATAAAGGATTTAGATAGATTTTTTTATGTCTAACAAATATAGTATTTTTTATTTATTAATTTTAATAAAATATATTTTGATAGCGTTGATATATATCAATATATTTTTTTAAATAAAAAAAATACTATGTGATTCCAGCCTGGATGTGTGTAAAGAATATCTTTGAATTGATTGGGTAAGATATCAAAGGAAAAATGAATTAATGAGAATCAAATTGTGCATAAATATGAAATAATTTTTTTTTAATTTTTTTTAAATAGAAAAATTAAATATGATGATGAATGTGTTGAAATATATATTTTAAATATCATAATATGTTGTGATTAAAATTTAATATTCGGAAAAAAATATAGGATTTTGATTTGAGTTTATAGATTAAAGCTGAACATGTACTAATGTGGAATGAAGTTCTCAAGTTGTCAAAAAAAGATAAGATAATAGGGTTTTTCTATATTACATATAAAGAATCCTTATTTAGTTTATAATATATCTATTTGAAATTTTTTTTGAATGAACATTCTATGTAATTAAAAAATGCATGTAGATGTATATGGAAAATCATGTTTTTGTGAAAAATGATAAACTGGAAAGAAGTGAAAATGTAAGGGTACTCCAGTAAAGTTATTTCAGAAAACCATTAATAATGAAAATATAAATGTATCCACATGTTGACACCATAAATTAGAAAAAGATAAAATATATAATGAATCTAATATGCATGTATTTTAATGGAGTTTCTATATTATAAATATTGAGAATAATTATTGACATTGAATTATGTATAAAATGAAAAAAATGAGATAGAGAGAGAGAGCGAGGTAAATTAGTTCAAACATGTTAAATATATATTTGAGATATATAAACATATTAAGGTAATTTTAAGGAATAATCATAAATATAATCCAATTTTATACTAAATGGATGGTATATTATGTTTCTATGAAGAAAGAAGAAGATGGAGCAGACCATCATTACGAGATCGTAGCAGTGTGTTGATCTAATGTGATGTAGATGAAATAAGAATAGAGGAAATCCATACTAAACTTCAATGATTATATTCTTAGTGTCAACCTTTCTATAGTCTAAGATATTCTAGATCTACTAACATCATATGATATTATATTGAGTTGGAAAATCTTGGTGATCATATTTAATGAATATTATTTAATGATAAGAAGTAATCTATGACCAAGTACCATGAATTACTATTGATGAACTACTAGATTACTAGTATTCTACTATTTAGAGTGAATAGATATACTTTTGGATGTTGTATCATACCAAAATTGACCAGATTACTAAATGAAGGAGTTGAACTAGACACATGCATATACCTGGTACAAAACAATATAACTTGCGGGACTCTAGGTATTGCAAGAGATCATATTGTGATTTTGTGATTATAATGAGAAGATATCAAGGTTTTAGAATTCTTTTGAGAATAATGAAATTATATTCATAGTCAAATGCAAAAAAGTAATGAGAATAACAGACCATTATAGTCAATGAAAAATTATAGAGTAAAACCCAAGATTATGATGAATACACTATGGAAAAAAATTTATTGTCCTTTATGTTGATCTATAAAATACTTCTCCATGAATCATTTACATAAATTTAAATATTTCATGTATTACTGAATTCCTGGTTATAATAAGATATATCCTATGATACAAATCACTAATATATCTTCATAATTGAAGGGTGATTAAAATATATAATTAATATTCGAAAATTGGTATGATATGAATCACTTAATTCACCCCCACCCTATTAGGTATCTACACCAATCCTTAGGGATACATAAGATTCATTTAAGTAATTTACATGTCATATTATTGAGGTTAAATCATTGTTCTATTACATCAAAATATATACATAAGATATTATAATGATAAAACATTAGTGGTCTCCTAAGGATAAATCCAAATATTGGAAACCTTCCTAATTTTTTGAATGTATGTTGTTTTTTTATTACTTAGAAATGAAATCCAAGTCTATATACTGTAATTGGATATGGAATATTTCTCATCACCGCCTAGGGGTAACCCTAAAAGGTAGGTCGAGTATTTACTCAATCATTACTCAGTGTACAGAAAATGGATCTAAATGAACACCTAGTATGATAGTGCATCTGGGATATTATTCAGATGATTTAAAAGATCTTTTCAAACAATAAATAATTATTTAAAAATTCTACTATAGTATTAAAATAGATAATCAATATATGTATATAAAGTATGTGTTTTCTCAGATCTCGATGTACAGATATGGGGGTTATTTTTATATCTTTTTTTATCACCTAACACAAAAAACAATTTAACCCAATGAAAATTTCCTATTTAGATCCCAATACCAAGAAAGTACCCTTTACCAATAAATTTTAATCATTAAATTGAAATGGTTACATTACACTTCATCTTGAATATCCCATAATTTCTATGTGGATTGTAGGATATTCACCTACATAGCTAAATTTCATAGTGGGATTAGGAAATGATAATATTTTATATATAAATTATTTATTCATAGAGAAATAATTATTTCATATCCATGACTATTTATTATATTCATTGGTGGAATATTTTGAAACAAATTTTTAGCCATTCTCAACATATAGTTGCATCTGACTGATTATATGATGAGTGGTTCTTAGAATTATACAGCCCCTCGATAAACCAGTTGGTCTTATCAGACTAATTAACATGTTAATTTATGTAATGATTATCATTATGAGGATAAATTATTATAAAGGGGCATATAAGTCTTGTTTATAATGATTAGTATTAGGTATTTCATCACTATTAGATCAATAATTAATATCCATGAAATTATTTATTTTTATATAATCTAAGGATCTGTTGTTCTTAGAGGTCCATTTGCAATGTAATATATTTATTCTTGAAATATTCTTGTGTTCAACCTTATATATGATATATTATTTACACTAAAACATACTGAGAGTATGAGATCATCTATTTATGTTGTTTTCTATTAAACTTTTAGACCATAATTATTTTTACAAGTGTCTTATGGATTTTGATGGAGAAATATAAAAGGTTCATTTTTTATTTTAGTATATATTATGTTTTCCATATAATGTGATGTTCATTTATATATCTAGTTTCTTGAGACAATTAAACAACTAGATCTTTTGTTCTATTATATAAGTATTCTAAACCATTGTTAAAATAATTACAATTACCTCCATTTTTTTGGAGTTGGGTGTCATGTGAAATATCACCATTTAAAGCAGAGATATTTTCCTTGTAATGAATTAATTACTCCACATCATTATTCCTCATAATATTTATCATGGACTTCAATAATTTATCTTCAATAAAAAACTAAATAATAGTACACACTTCTCCCATTTCTTCAAACATACAAGGCCATAATTTTTAGAGTTTCTACTCACTCCACTATAGAAATCTATAAACTGATTTTACATTCATTAATATTAGAATAATGAATAAATGTATCATTATATTTCAAAAATTATTATGTAGAGAAGGGTTTAATGATATTTCATTTTTTTAGAATAATTATTTTGATATTATTTACAATTTGATAAAACATTTTTAATGTTATGGTTTCGTATCTATTTAAAACATCACATATTAAATTATCTCCATCTTAAGTGGGAAAAAATATTACATAGTAGCTTCTAACAAGTGAAGTGTCATTTATTGCACCTTCTTATCAAACATATTATAATGTCAAATCAACTTATAGAACATTGTAATACACACTCACCAATATTATTAGATCTTTATATCATATAAAATCTCATTACTTTTCATTAATGCATCATATATTTTATTTTTCTGATACTTTTATTTTCTATATGGATATATATATATATACATGGTTTTCATCATCTTCTTTTTTGAGAACATGGGATTCTAATTATTTATTTATGAATCAAATATTTTTTCTAATAGATATAAAATGTTTACTTATTTTTTTAATATATATGTCCAACATCATACAATGAGTTTTATAATCCCCAAAAATTTGAACACCAATATAGTGTATCCTTTTAGTGAATTAACAATGGATCATGGAAGAAGAAAAAACATATGACACCTCATCATCTAAACCACTTATTCTATTTGAATAGTTCTACATCACTCTTTTCCATCATTGAATATCACAATATACTCCAAACATATTTATCATAGTTTTTGTGACATAAGTGGTAGATCATATTAATTAATCCTTTATCAACCTGATAGGTTTTCCAAGGTACTCTACATGGTTTCACTTCTCCTATTTCCTATTATGACTTCTGTATGTGTTTTCCACCATGTATGACACTCTTGGATGAATTAATATTGGGCAGAGATGAATACTTTCTTGAGAAGTTCTAGCTACTTGTATACCAATAAGGCCTTAAGATTTCAATAATTTTGTCCCATAATATTTTCATAATTACTCTATTATCAAAAGATCTAATTCTACTCATTCATAGATAATACTCTATATTATCAACATAACAATTCTTAACACAACATACTTTTATTTTTACTCCAAATAATACAATAAATTTATATAATATTTTATTACATTGTATAAATAAATAAATTAATGTATATTAAAATATTCATAAGATAATCGATTTATTTCTTAGATGGGAACATCCAAATTGTTATAAACTTGTATATAAACTAAAAAAACATCCAATGATTTATTATTCTTATTAATATTCCTTAGAACATATTTTCACATTAAATCCATTCAATACATTCAACATCATAATATTTACATCTTGAATCATGACCTAATCTATTTAATAATTATTGAAAATAAATATGAAACAAAAAAACTGTGTTCAATAATTACACCTTTCAAATATTTTTTCAATAAAAAAGCTTGAATATTACATATAAATATTAGACCAATTTTTTTTTCAATTCATCATATTTTCTTGTTTCTCACTTTCCCATTTAGTTCTTATATTTTCTTTTACATCTTATTAAAAATAAATATAAATTATATGAGGGTGGGTGGTATGACATTATTCCTAAGAAAGGATCCATCAATCATGTCTATAATTGTATATGTCGCCAATTGAAGATGTAAAAACCAAGAGGGTTTGATTTAGACAACCAAGTTATCCATTCAAAACTATATAATGATACTGAATTATAAAAATACCATGACTCATTCAAAGGAAATTCAAATGTTCTCCGTATAAAACTAGGTGATAAAATTGATAACATTAATTTTAATTTTTAATTAGAACATGACTTCCTACACATTTATCTATAAAAAATTTAGAAACATTAAATTACTTGTAGTAGTTTTTAAAAATAAGGATTCACATCTCCTCAAATTTTCTCAACTACTTTTTATTTATTAAATAATTTTCCAACCTAATAGGATAATTGATTCATGGAAATTAATTGATTAAAGTGTATTCATACAAAATTTTGTAATTTAAATTTATCAAGAACAATCCAAAAATTTAATATTTTTATGAGATATAAAGTCTTTGACACATCAAAAGTATTACATCCACCTGTCTCCCCCTCACAAGACATAATATATCATCTACATCATTGACGATTACATATTAACTTGATATTTTTAGAATTTTGGTTGATATATCATATGAGGATGTTGAAAACACCATATTTTGTATAATTACTCTATAATTATTCTGATAATTATACCATAATTAGTTCTATATTTATAAAGATAATCAATTTAAAATAACATGAATTAATGAAAAAAAATTCAAAACTGAAAAATAATTGAATAAATTGGTTCTAAATTCTCATCAATGTTACCATATTTGATGGGAATTTCTTCATAACTGATTGTATCTATATCGTTTAGCTATTTTTTTAGTCAATAATTTCATACATTCATTTCTTGATGTCAAACTAGTCTTTATTATCTAGAATAACATTATATATTTTCTTATGATGTATGTTATTTTAAACATTTTAGATCTTCTAATTTGAATTTTTTTGTGCAATATGAAGACACCTAAGGATTTATTCTAGGTTTTTTATGATTAAAAATAAATCCTTTAATTTTTTAGTAACCAATTTATGAATCACAAGAAAAAATTAAATTTATTGGTCCAAAATTTATAATAACAAATTATGAGATTTGATTACTTCCTCATTTTTATCTTTCATTTCTGTTTGTGTCATGTCTTTTATTATTCTTGTTTTTTTCTTTTGATTTCTCTCTATAAAATGAAAAAATGATCATGCATTTATTTGGTGTTTATTAAAGAATAATTTTTTCATTTACATGGCATACTAATTATGTTCACCCTCAATGTATCAATAATTTTTTTCACATGGAATAAGGTATTCAATGATCATTTCATGGGAATTGTGATTACAACTTCATCCTCTTGAAATTTTCCAACTATATAAATTCACTATTTCATCATCTTCAATGTTATAATTTAATTATTTCCACTGATTCAGGACTTGTTCTATAAAAAAGCACTCTATCTCTATAATCAGATTCATTTCATTTTCTGAAATGTTTTTATATTAAATTAAATCTATATGATTAGATATGAATTTTACCATTTTTGTGTGTTTATTTATCAATAATTCGTCTTGGTATATTTGTATGATGTTTTATTGAATTTTCATTCACTGAATTGGATTTTCATTATTCATAGAAACTACCCATATGTATGAATAAAATAAACAAGGATGTTGTGGTAAGAACATTAGGGTTTTTCCTCACCCATTATTGTATATATTTTTATTTTGAGCCTATACAGTGAATATAAACCATTTTAGTGTGATCATATTAATACTCATGGATTGTATATCTCCTCTTGTAGCTGATTGATCTACATATTATCTTAATATTTCTTTCAACCAGATTGAGTACCTTTTTTACTATAAAATACTTTGGAATGAAGTGTGTTTTAATTTTTATTTTATAGTTGTTGTGAATATGAAGCTGTAATTGTTTCATGCTTTTCAAGGTAGATTTGAAGTTCAAATACATTTCGGTTTGGTGATATTTTATCATCATCCATTTATTTCAATTCTTCATCACAGTTCCTTCCCATATTTTCAAAATGATCTTCATGTATTTTATTCCATACATATATTTATTTTTTAATATATTTTATATTATTGTCTTAAACATCCAATTAATCATTTATACTATTAAAATAAGACCATTGATATTCATTCCAATTAGTTGTACCTTTACTTAAAACTCAGTTGTGGATTTTTATTTCTCATGAATTTTAGTATATCTTTAAATCTAATAAACAAGTGAAAATTACATCATATTCCATATTTATTTATTCTTTGGATCCAAATTTCATTACATGCTTTAAAAAATACTATAATATTTCTTAATCTTAATTCCCTAATTTATCTAAATTTTATTCAATATTATAGACAATTATCTACTTACTATAGAAAAATTAACAAATAAAAGGGTACTCTCTATATGTAAAATTATAGTTTGAGTCATTTAATTATCTAAATGATTCATCATACATGTGATTACTAATACTAGTGATGGGTTTTTAATACGATCAATTTTCATAAAATGTTTCACTTAACTTTTGATCTCATATATGCATTGATACATTTCATGTAGATGAAATTTGAATCAACTTTTCTGTAGATTAAACAACATATTCTTCAAAATTGAAAACATATTTTTCATTTGTTTTATTATAGGATACATATAACAAAAAAAATATCCCATTTAAATAGAGGGATTACTTTATTAGTTTTTTATACCATATATTCCTTTTATTTTTTTATATCTTGGATATGGAGTGCAAATGATCAATTGTTTATATAAACACTCTATGTTTCCCTTCAATAAAACCTTTTAAAGTGAATCATAATGTAAAATAAATTTAATATTGAAATTATATAGAATCTAAGAGTGTTGCGACCTTCTCTAATACTAATTGTGCATATCACATGAGTATGTTTCCAACACTAAGGGGGAAGGTGAAAAGGTGTATTGATTCCATTCACCAATTGAATTTTTTATCCATTTTAACATCTTTGTTAATTAATTTTTTGAATCTATCTATTTCTCTATCTCACATTCAAATTATAATATTGTAGATATAAATAAATTAAAACACAAAAACAATTAGGGTTTGGTTTTTAGGTTTTCCTTTATTTAGGATGACTATATACCTAGTGTATTGTATTTTTTATCCCATTTATTTTGAAAATCCTTATTATTATAAAAATAATTTCTGGTCTGAGTGTGTATTTTGAATGATACAAACTGAAGGGATCAGTTTAATGTGTATTAAATATTACAGGGTGGTGAATAAGTGTTGGTAATATTTTTTCCAACATAATATTATTTATCCCAATATATTTCACCCTTGTTACTATTAATGAATGATTCTAATATTCTCTCTTAGGAACATTTCTTTCACATACAACATAAAAAAACATACAAAATCATATTAGATATGCGGTTTACACAGTTATCTTATCAATAAGAGTAGTAAATGAATGGTCCAAATAATAAACCACATGGCTACATGTATGACTATTAATATAAATGTGGGCTATAGTTGTCATGACCCCCTCCCCAAAAAGTGTACCCCTCCAGGACCGGCAATTTGAGAAGGGAGATAATGACCCCTGAGTCCCGCCTCTAGTAGGCCCCATGTTGGAGAATAACACCGAGGGTATACTAAACACACATATGGGAGTCATTATCCTCTAAGACAACACATGGGGAAGAGAAATATAATATAGACACTAATCAAATCCAACTCAGAACTAGAATATAAATGAAACCCAAGTGCATATATGAAATTTTATGTAATAGTACTAAAATGGGAAGGGAAAAAATACAAGTACCCAAGAGAAAGTAAAACAGCAGTAACCACAAGCCCGAACAGCTCTTGTGACCCCAAGATAGTAAACACCGGCCTGACCTCCATCCTGCTCCAACTGACCTGAAATAAATAGTTTATATGTACATAGGGTGAGTATAACAGTATACTCATTAAGATCCTTCCCGAAGCCTCTCGAACAAAATTAAAGAGAGCATGCTAAAGCACAGTGAGCATCAAGTGAAATTAAATCATTACCTAAGAAGATATACTAAGTTCCCAACCTCACCATGGATACTCTCACTGAGTAACACATATAAGAATATAACATGTAGTAATGAATATCAAGGGTACCATGTTACTACATACCCACTGGTTTTTCGCTTTTCCCCAACGTCGCACATCCGAAGCATCTTTCTCCAAAAAGGCTTGCCTGGAAACACCTGGGTGAAGCCCCACAATATGTTCCTCGTCCACCACATGGCTTGTCCACAGACACTTGGGCGAATCACCACACCATCATCACAACCAAAAGTAACCAGGTAGTTTCCAGGAGCCACCATGACTTGCATAACGTGTATCATTTGTCGGGTATTATACCTCAATCCATTACATCCCATTCACTGAGTAAGGATCCTCAAGCCATCATATCCTATACAAATTACACATATAATAGTCCATAAGATACTATATCCAAAATATATGTGTGTGAATAACCACATGCCATTATATCCCTCTATACACATATATGGGTAAAACTAACCATTGTGCCTACCGGCACAATTAACTACCCAGATAAGAGAGAAGGGACAAAGGGGGTAGTCATCTTTTCATCCTCCCACTGAAATGTTGGGGAAAACACCCACCCAGGGCTCAGAATCCCCAGGGTGTTAGTTTCCCTTACTAACAGGGTAGAGTAGCTTATAGAAACACAAAAATTATAGTATATATCATAACACACAAACACACTATGGTAATAACCTATTCTTATACACAACTGAAGCTAGCGTCTCTCAGACTTCGGGCTACTAATTCTATATCTAGGTATTCTATAAGCACACAAGCATTTAAAGAAATATATTAGATCACTTCATTCCCTTTTTCTTTTCAGTTCTACTTTATGTTAATTAATTCTTTGAACATTAATTAACAAATAAAAAATCCACATTATGTTTCATTAGCATCATACCCATGTTAATTGTTCCTTCAAAATTAAAACCTCATCATTATTTTCCAGTATCTCCAACCCCATGGGTTTACACCATTTAATGAATTATTTATTACATAAACACTTTCCAATAATCCCATGCATTCTAGAAAATCATTCTATGCTACTAAACACAAGGGGTATCAATACAGGGAGTAGATATACTACTCATCGAGTCTTTTCCACCTATATCAAGAGTGTAGACCCATTCCCCCTTAAGAAGTTAACACATAAATCACGTGACATACACCTCATGTCTTTGACTCATTCTAGAGAAGGGTAAGCAAGACCAACTGCC
Source organism: Viscum album (assembly GCA_963277665.1). NCBI lineage: Eukaryota > Viridiplantae > Streptophyta > Magnoliopsida > Santalales > Viscaceae > Viscum > Viscum album. The sequence continues at coordinate 103,554,593 of OY728159.1, forward strand.
TCGAGTAGTGGGGAAAAGTAATGCAGATAAACAACCAATGAACCAACAACAAACCAACAATCATATCCATCTCATTCCATTAACCCTGTTGTCCTCCCCGAAAACCACATGCATAAAATGATGAATCTCTCCACTCTTGGTGCCATCTGCTACCCCAACCATAAGGCCTCTATGCGCCCACATATCACAACAACCATCCAAGATCACGTCAGAACATAAGCAGTAGGAAAAATGAACATCACATCAATTGGCCTATTAGCCCTTTAACAAACAAGAGGGTAACTCAGAACCCTTCAAGGAATTATCAAACAATCAATTCATTAATCCATCTTGAATTAAAAGATTTCTAATTCATTGGTTCCAAAATCGGGAACCTAACCAGCAAGCTATCACAAATGATCAAACATGCTTACTTCTCCAATTTGATTTACATCAAATTACAACAAGAACTAGATTCGTATTCATACATCTTTTTCTTTATCCAAATAATTATCAATTAACCATAGTTTATGTTCTTTACTGATTTTCATCAGGAACAAGCATATATATCACACTATCTATCAAAATAAGAGGCAACAACATTCTATCGATATCAATTTATTTATCCTGTTCAAAAAAATTATTATGTAAATTCCATTGAAATCTAGTGGGATAAAACATTATAACATTACAGTTTCACATAAACGAAATAGAAACAATGAATCCCCTAGCTCAAAGGTTTTGGACGAAAACCATAATGGTCAAAGAAAGATCAAGAATCCCGGGTCAATTCTCCAAGAATCCTCTTTTGATCTCTTCTCCTATGACAACCAAGACCAAATCTCAGAATATTTTGCATCCACACACTTAGATCTACCCATAACAGGCATGGATCTATGAAACCGAGATAAGAGTAGAAGTAGATCTATGTTGATCTAAGAAATCAAACAAGAACGATCACATACCTCAAGAAACTGTCATCGATTCACCAAGAAAATCCTTCATATCACCTCCAAAATGCTTGAGAGAGGTTCTTCTACCTTCCGGGAAGGTTAATCCTGAGTTATGGCCTCTTAAAAGCCTAAAAAATCAAGTTAGTGGCGAAATGGTTGAGATCCAAAATTTTAGGATCTATTTTAAGTGCCCGCACGGTTAGTCTGCACGGTTTGACAAACCAAGCGCTAATTGTGTGTTAGATACTGCCTCGACCACCACTCTCTCATGGGTTTTCTACACGGTTAGACAAACTATGTGCCTCCCATGTGGAAGTTACTGCCTCCAATACCAACCTCTCACTATTTGGCTGCACAGTTTTGAGAAACTGTGCGCCTCCGAGGAAAAATCTATTGCCCTTTATATTTCCTTAAATGTCCACCCAAATGCACCGCTGAGTCACCTTGACATCCCAGAACATCTCTAACACCAAATATTCACAATGTTATGGGTTGGAGAGGTCTGATCCATTTCATCAGATTACTCTCAAAACATTATCATCCTCAAGAATCCAAAACCCACCTGAAGTGAAAACGAAATAGGGTCTGAAGAACTGCCCACCAAGGTACCTCTCAAAAGAGAGCTAGCCACCAAAACAACAATGGTATCCATCTCATAAACATGAAAGTTTCATAACCAAAAAAGCTACATTGGTACATGAAAAGTGTTAAACATCAAACAACTCTGGGTACCGAGCTAGTATTTGTGACTCACGTTCCCAGGTACACTTCCCAAACCACTATGTCTCCACAAGACACAAACTAAATGAATAGAATGCCCACAAAACACCTTTTCCTTAGAGTCTTGGATCACCAAAAGTCGCTACTCAAAGGTTGTATCATCTTCAAAATCGATCTCTCCCCAATCAATGAATTGAGAGTCATCATGCAGATAACAACGGTGCTATGATACATGAAAAACAAAATGTATCCGACTCATCTATGGGGGAAGTGCTACTCGATACGCCACAACTAAAACACAAGATAACACCTCGAAAGGCCCAAAAAACCGAGGATAAAGCTTTCTTCCATGACCAAACATTCACTGCCCATGACGGGGAGTCACGTTCAGAAACACATGATCCCCAACATTAAACTCTAAGGCCCTCTTTCTTTGATCAACATAAGATTTCTGATGATCTTGCACTGTCTTCATTCTCTCACGAATCACCTGAACCATCTCTGTGGTATTATGCACTAGTTCCGGTCCTAGAATTGATGACTCTCCGACCCGAGTCCAGCACAAGAGAGAGCAGCATGGTCAGCCATACAAGGATTCAAAAGGTGCCATACCGATGGTGGAGTGAAAACTGTTAATATAAGAGAACTCTACCAAGGGTAAGTTCCTCATCCATGAAACTCATAAATCAAGAACAAAAGAGTGTAACATATCTTCAAATGTATAGATGGTTCACACTGTCTGACCATTCGTTTGAGGAAGAAAAGCAGTGCTACGGCATGGTTGAGAACCAAAATAATGTTGGAGACCTCTCCACCCCTAGAGGTAAAATGAGGATCACAATTAGAAATGATCATCTTAGGTAATTCATGAAGTCTCACCACCTGTTCTAGATACTGCCTTGACAAAAGTTCCACTAAGTTTGACTCCATGATTGCTATGAAGTGGGGCGATTTTGTTAAACGTTGCACTACCACCCAAAAGCATCATGTCCACCCGAGGCTTGAGCTAAACCAGAAACAAGTTCCACTTAGATGTCCTCCCACTTCTACTGAGGAATCTCTAATGGATGGATAAGACATCCTGGAGCACGGTGTTCGACCTTCACCTTATGACAGACTAAACATCGAGACACAACCTCCACAACTGCATGCTTCAGCCTAGGCCACCAAAAATGACTCATCAAGGCTCTTTACTTCTTTTTCATGCCAGGATATACCACTAAAGGCGATCTATGGAACTCTCTGAGAACCGTCTTGCACATCGTCAAATGAAGACAACGCCTTCCATGATACAACACTTGGTGTTGTTCATCTTCAGTCCAACCATCAGGTGCCTCATCACAAACAACTTGATCTCTCCAGAACTCCACCTCTAGATCTCCCAAATGGGACTCTTCTACATTCTCCATCAAGGATGAATGTACCTTAATCTGAAAAAGACATCCTCTACCCTCAACATCTCCCATATAAAGATGAAATGCTGACAGGTCTTCCATTACTCTCCAAGAATCACCAAATTCATGCACAACATCACTACATGACTTTTGGCTCAGCGCATCAGCTTCAACATTCCCCTTTCTAGGTGTATATTATATTTCGAAGTCGTATTCCTGCACGAACTCCACCCACCGACGTTGTCAAAAGTTCAAGTCACGCTGGGAGAAAACATACCTAAAACTCTTATGATCGGTGAAAACCACAAAGATCTCAACAATGAGGTAATGTATCCAAAAATTCAGAGAAAACACCACGGCTGTCAACTCAAGATCATGGGTGGCATAGTTGCATTCATGGGGATGTAACATTCGAGACCCATAAGAAACAACTGACCTCTGCTGCATGAGAACACAGCCTAACCCCAGAAGTGAATAATCATAAAAAACATCAAACTGAACTCCCTCAGTAGGAAGACAATTGACTAGAGCACTTACTAACTTCTCCTTTAGATACTTGAAATCTACCTGAAACTAATCTTTCCATATGTATTCCTTATCCTACCTAGTCAAAGCTATCAGAGGAGTCAGAAATCATGAGAAATTGGCTACGAACCTCTTGTAGTAGCCTGCGTGACCAAGGAAACTTCACACCTATGACACTGTCTTGGGGTCCGCCCAAGACACAACTCATTATACCTTAATGGATCCACAAAAACTCCCTGTTGGGACACAACATGTACCAATAAATAGACTTATCGATTCCAAAACTCACACTTCGACAACTTCCCAAATAGTCGATGTCGACGAAGAACTCCCATGAAGGCATATAGATGCTGTGCATGCTGCTCATCAGATTTGGAGTACACAAGGATGTCATCAATGAGAACTTCCATGAAGTTGTCCTGGAACTCTCGAAACACGGCATTCATCTATCCCACGAATACAGCTGGAGCATTTCACATGCCAAATGGCATTACAACAAACTCATAATGCCCATGACAACAACATATGGTAGTCTTCATAATATCCTCACCCTTCTCATGTATCTGATGATATCCTGACCGCAAGTCAATATTTGAGAACCAACATGTACCCTTTAGTTGATAGAATAAGTCATCAATCTGTAGAAGAGGATATATATTCTTTATTGTCACTTTGTTCATGCGACGATAATAGAAACACAACCATAAACTGCCGTCAGACTTCTTCGCGAACAAAACTGGTTCAACCCACGATGACACACTTGGCTGAACAAAACTATACTTTAACAAACCATCAAGCAGTATAAATAGCTCCCACAACTTAGAAGGGGCTATCCTATTTGGAGACATATATATAGGAGACACTCCTGGCTATTGGTCGACCCCAAACATGATCTCTCATTGTGGGGGTAATGCTACGACCTCTTCTGGAAATACATCATGGTACTCCTCTACGACCCTAGGAAATTCCAACTTCTTAACCTTTGAAGAACTCTGCATCATCTCAACCATGTGGATGATAAGGATGGAACATACTTATGACCCATCTGAGGATCTTTCTCAGTAACAAACACCACTGGCTCTCCATCCACACCAAGGAAAATGACCTTCTCCTGAAGAAATCCATGATAGCGTGCACCAAATACAACCAATCCATGATGAGGATGATATCATATGTTTTTACCCATAAACATTGGAAATATACCCAAGAAAGGTGTTTCCCCAACACTAGCTCATAGTCTCTACATACTTCAAACAAGTCAACTCGACCTCCAACTGGTGTAGTCAATTCCAAGGGAACTAGATGCCTCTCCACCTCATGTCCAAAAGCATGGACAAGGGTAGGTGATATAAAAGAGTTTGTGGCTCTTGAATCAATCAAGGAATACACCAAGGTATAAAACCATCAAAGGGTGCCTCGAACGACGTCTAGCTTGCCTGGAGCAGGCAGCACTAGAGCATGAAGCTGACCACGACCACTTCCCCGACCTCTCTGACCCGGATAACGACCACCACCATGGCCGCTCTTTGCTCTATGAGGTTGGGAATCATCATGGGTCTATTCTATACCTACCCCATCTACCATCTGCTATCTAAATCTGGTGCAACCAGCTGCTGTTGCCTCAGCTGGAACTGTCTTAATGGAGGAATGTGGAGCATTGAGCCCGGTCTACGATGACCGCTCTAAAAGGTCGGGCACTCCCACTGCTGATGTCCATAACCACCGTAATAAAAACAAGCTCCATATCCCTTGTCATAGGATTGAGAGTTTCTTCGTCTAGTGAAACAATATGTGAAGGGCTGGGGCCTACCCCCAGGTGAATGAAAATTCTTCTACCCTGAAAACTGGGAACCTCGGACCATAGCTCTGCATCGTGAGCAATCAGGACGATTCCCCTCTCGTGATGATCTTGTCCTAGCCAAAGTCCTCTGAACAAACTTTTCCCTTTCCAGGACCTCAAGATATGTTTTCAGCATAAATGGGGTGAACTAGCACTGGATCTCTAGATACAAAGCCTCCTCGAAATTCCTTGCCCCGACCTCCTCATCTGGTAACAGGTCCGAAGCATATCATAAAAGCTTCCTGATATGGATTCCAAACTCTCCAACACTAGACCACCCCTGTCGAATGACAAGAAGCTCTTGGAAACTGGATGCCTTCGCAGTTGAAGAATGAATCTCGACTCTGGTATTGTCTCGGAACTCCTCCCTAGAGATCGCTGACTCCTCATGATCCCCGAGGAACAAGAACCAGAACTGCCTCACTGCTCCACATAACATCTTCACAACCAAAGACACCCAGTGCTCCTTCCGAGTATGAATCAAACTGAAGACAATCTCGACCTCCTCTAAGAAGTCCTGCATGACTCCATCTGAAATGGATCCCTCATACTTCTATAGACTCTGGAGCTGAAACTCTCAGAGTTACTTTCTCCAAGTGTTGTCGTCGTCAAACCCTACCCAGTGGTGACATAATGGAATAGCCTGCTGGACATTTATTTTGCAATCCTGATGAGTACGTCGACCTGGAGCCATACCTGTAAAATAACAGACTTTTAGATCTTCTAAACAAGGAATATGGAAGACTCAACATTGATTAATTAATTAATTATTTTATTTGTTTAATGTTAACCTATCCCAAGGTCTACATATTCAAACACATGCACAAGGAAGAATTATTCATGATCATTTCCTAGGTCTCTACCCTGCAACTAGTATCACCTTGTTTAGTAGCCATTGAAAACATAAAGGTCTATACATCAGATCATAGGGGCCCTAAATGCTTATGTCTCAGCCGGCCTCTAGTGTTTACCTCACTTTCTAAACATGAATGACACTCTTTCCCTACCAACCCATGTAACCTCACGTGTGCCTAACTCCAAACTCCATCCTATCCCTCAACCAGACCATTGATACCACTCTGTCACGACCCCCTCCCCACAAAGTGTACCCCTCCTGGCCGGAAATGTGTGAAGGGAGATAATGACCCCTGAGTCCTGCCTCCTGTAGGTCCCGATTTGGCGACTAGCATCGAGGGTTTATTGAACACACAAATGGGAGGCATTACCCTCTAAGATAACACATGCGGAAGAGAAAGATAAGATAGACACCAACAAACTCCATCTCAGAACTAGAATATTAAAGGAACCCATGTTCATATAGTAAATTTCATGACAAATTACTACAACTGGAAGGGAAAAACTGAATGTACCCACAAGAAAGTAAAACAGCAGTAACCACAATCCCGAACAGCTCCTGCGACCCCAAGATAGTAAACACCGGCATGAACTTCAACCTTCTCCAAGAGAAATGAAAAAGGAGTTTATATATACATAAGGTGAGTATAAAAGTATACTCAATAAGATCCTTCCTGAATCCTCTCATGAAAATGTAAAGAGAGAATGCTAAAGCACAGTGAGCAACAAGTGAAACTAACTCGTTACCTAATCAGCTATAATAAGTTCCCAACTTCACCATGGATACTCTCACTAAGTAACACATAAAATAATATAGCATGTAGTAAAGAATATCTAGGGTACCCCGCTACAACATCCCCACTGGTTTGCCACTTTTCCCCAATGTCGCACGTCCTGAGCATCTCTCTCTAAAAATTCTTGCCTGCAGTCACTGGGGAGAAGCACCACAATATGACCCTCATGCACCACAAGGATTTCCCACAGACATCTGGGCGACGCACCACACCATCCTCACAACCAAAACAATTCAAGTAGTTTTCGGGAGCCACCACAGCTCACATAACCTGTAACATACGTCGGGTATTATACCTCAAGCCATTATAGCCTATACACCAATTAAGGATCCTCAAGCCATCATAGCCTATACACGTTACACCTATAGTAGTCCATAGTATACTACATCCACAATATATGATTGTTATCAATTTATTTATCCAGTTAAAATATTTTTTATACCAATTCCATTTTCATGCAGTGGCATAAAACATGATAACATTACAGTTTCATGTAAAAGAAATAGAAGCAAAAAATCCCCTACCTCAAAGGTTTTGGACGAAAACCACAACGGTCGAAGAACTCTCATGAAACCCATGTTGATTCTCCAATAATCCTCATTAGATCTCTTCTCCTAACACAACTAAGACCATATCTTAGCATATTTGTCATCCACACACATAGATCTACCCATAACGAGCATAGATCTGAGAAACTGAGAGAATAGGAAAAGTATATCTCAGTAGATCTAAGAAACCAAACAAGAACGATCATATACCTAAAAAACAGCTTCAATTCACAAAGAAAAACATTCAGATCACCTCCAAAACTCTTGGGAGAGGTTATTATACCTTCAAAGGAGGTTAATCCTGATTTATGGCCATTTAAAAGCTTAAACGATCAAGTTAGAGGCGAAATATTTGAGATCCACAATTTTAGGATATAGATTAAGTTCCCGCATGGTTATTCCATAGGTTTTGGCAAACTGTGTGCTAACAATGTGTTAGATACTGCCTCGACTACCCCACTTGTAAGAACCTGGTTCTTATCATTGAGGTACGGGATTCTTATTTTCTCTTTTCCTTAAGAATTTTTGAGAAAACATGGGAAATGGGAAAAAATCCTATATTTTGGAAGTACACGCTGTATACTTTTTCTACACGCCATGTACTTTTGGCCATGTGGGATGAGTACACAGGGCGTGTGGCCATGTCGGCAATGAAGGGTGTAGGAACCGACTATACTCCGTGTAGTGGTCCGTTAAACAATGTGTAGTCAGTCGGCACATGAATAGTATGGTGGTGGACATCTATGGGGTAGCACATGCTGTGTATTCATAAAGACACACCGTGTAGTCATGTCGGCAGGTGAACAATGTCGTGCTGGTGGGAAGCCGCCAGAGGAACAGTTTAAAAATTGGGATGTACACGCCGTGTACTATTTTTTTTCACATAAAATAGGCAGTAGCCTCCCCTGTTCACATAGAAGGCTTAGAACCTGAGGAAGGAGTGGGAGGGGACAGAATAAACTTTGATGATCTGTCGAGTGTTCCTCTAGAATCCATTTCCACCTCAGACGATCTCATTGGAACCGCACGAGTAAGCCCTCCACTCTCCTTAAGCAGTTCTTACCAATTCTTCCCCTAACAGGAGTTATTTAAGTTAAAGCGAGTTTCTTTCTTCATCAGATATAGGTCGTTCTTGGGCGTCTATGGAATCGACGTTCGTGTATAGCACTTGTTGGCATATAAGGTAGTTGGCTCAGTGTTTATTTTCCAATAGTCACCTGTTTTGTGTATGTTTGAGCTACGAACCCATATTGGGATGTCATGTGGCTGAGGTCGTCGCTATTTTAAAAACCTAGAATTGTATAGGTAATTAAATGTGATATTAAAATGTTGTTTGGGATCGCTGCATGGATCTGGGACCACCCCAGGGGTGCGTTCGTCTGTTTATCCATTTGTCCAGGATACCCGAGGGTATGCCATGTTTATATTCTGCATTACTTTTTCATTGAGAGGAATTTTATGTGAATTGCATGTGATATGTTGGGCATGGCCCAGTTACTTTAGTCTGAGGGCATTGTTTTACTTAGCCCCAGGGCAGCTGTTATCTTAGCTGGAGGTAAACTTCTTCCGTACCTGTGGGCGATAGACTCTATGCCTGAGGGTGACACTTCGTATGCGTGAGGGAAATTTCTCTTATACCTGATGGAAATACCTACGGGTTGGATTCTGATTACCTTAGGGTAAATGATTTACATGTCTGAGGACGTTGGTTTTTTACCTAGAATATTCACTATGGTGATATTTTAAATTAAAGGATTAAATGTATATTAAAATGGAAATATAATTGGTAAAGTTAGTTTCTTTTTTGTACTTCTTACTTTAATATATTTTACTATTGAACACTATTGTTGCATGTTTTACAAACAGTTGAGCACGAGCCTTTGGTTGGTGCCTACTGGGATTTATTTCTCACACCCTGTTCGGGTCATGGTTTTCGGCCCAAACAGATTAAGTTTCTATAGGTGTGGATAGGGGAAAGAGTCCCTATAAAGGTACTTGATTGCTGCTGTGGTGTCGGGGAGCATGGGACCGGGCTTAGGCTTGCGATGCTACCAGCTGTTTTTTTTTTCTGTACTCTGTATTGTACTGTACTGTAATGATTTGTAACATGTTCTGGCTGTTTTCATAGAATTAGAGACTTGTTGCAGCATATCTATATTTCTAGTTGGTAATATCTACTGCAGTTGTTATTACAGTTGTGTATGGTTTACTGCTTCTGTTATTGCTATATGTTTTATTTCTTTCCACTGCGCTACACTTTGAAAAATGAGGGCATAGTTTCCCCACTATCAGACCTGGGCCCTCGCTGCTGGTCGGAAGCCTCTTGCATTTAGGAAAATGTGCTTCAAGTCATGTGGCGAACCGGGTTTGGGGCACCCATAGAGTGGTACCTAGGTCCGAGACATTACAAAGTGGTATTAGAGGGTATTTTTTTCTTTGACTTACCATTCGGAGCCTTAGTCAGGGATAGGACGGACCGGTAGTTGATAATAAGTTGTTCCCAGGAGTAGCTAACCCGTGTACAGGGAAAATCCAATTTACCTCGTACTATAATCTTACCGATTTTTCTAGTTACTATTGATATGATTTCACCGTTGGGTGACTCACTTGTATTGTGCTGTTTATATTTTATTAATGGGTTCTATTTTGTTGCAACATGATGAGATGACGGTATTCCATATCATACATCATTTAGGCATATTCTAGAAATCACATGCCATGCATAGTTCCATGCCATGTAGGTTCATTAGAAATTTCATGCCGCTGTGATAATAGTTGTGCTAGAAAAGCAAGCTGTTGTGATAGATTCTTGATATATACATGCTGTTTGATAGGGTATTTTGTGTAAGCTTGTGTATAGAATGGATGCAAAACTTTGGTTTTTTGGGATTATGGGCCCCCATTGACCATAATTTGGTGGATCATTAGTTTCTTACTATGTTTTAACACATATAAGATGTCAAAAATTGATTCGTGTGGAGTATGGGCCCTCACGGATTGGAAATTGGAAGTTAGGTGTTGTTTTTCAGTGTTTTCCGGGTTCCGGGGATGTTTCTAAGGAATAATGTCTGGAAACCCAGGATACACGCCATGTAGTACTGTAGACACATAGTGTATGTTCTTCTGCATAGGAAGAAAAAATACACTTTATAAGTACATACTGTGTACCCAGAGTACACGCTGTGTAGTCTCTTCCCATGTCACAAACCGTGTGGGCGGCGACACGAGGAAGGGAAGAGTGTGGGGCGAACATGCCGTGTAGATTTTGTACACGCCGTGTAGTATTGACCCGAAGTCCGGCCGTGTAACTAAAAACACGGGTCGGTGAACTCTTGTACAGAACATCTTGTATCAATGATGAACACGCCGTGTAGTGTGACCTGGGGACCCGGCCGTGTAACTAACAACATGGGTCGGGGAAAACATTTCTAGTACACGCCGTGTGTATATAGAACACGCCGAATAGGTTGAGCCATGTATCCGGCCATGTAACTAACAACAAGGGTTGGCAGAGGTCGTCTAGAACACGTCGTGTACCTTTGGGACATGCTGTGTAGCCTTGAAAGAGGACAGACCGTGTGGAGTTAGCCATGTTGCTGGGAAACATGGAAGTGTACACGCTGTGTGCAGGTGTAACACGTCGTGTAGTGTCAAGTCGAGTAGTCGTCCATGTCACAAATGACACGGGCAGTTGGAAATAACACCAAACACACCGTGTAGATGATATACATGTCGTGTAGTTTTTCTCAAATCAGATCTGTGTTGCTTAGCCATGCAGAAGAACCCGGGTAGGGAAATAAAGTCATGTACACGCCGTGTAGTTTTGTTTTGAAAATTTTGAATGCCTTTTTCCTCCTGTTCCCTTATGGGTTTCTTCTTTTTCGGCCTGTTATAATCATGAATATAAGGTGTGTTTTTGACCTTGTAGTGTCATGTTGCCTAGACAACCGTGCGTTGTTCTCCAGGAGAGCGGAAACGAATATACTCCAGAGATTGTGGGCCATGGGATACCAGTTGATCCTCTAGCAGAGCCAGATGTGGCAACAGCTGCTATACCGGACACAGGCGTGGAGGCGTAGTTCCATGAAGGCTTATTACTGTTCATTTAGACCTTTCAAGGAACACCGCCGACTGCCACATCTGTGGCTGAACTGACACGTATCTTCCAGTAGCAGAATCTGCCTACATTTTCATGGGATGGAGGACCATAGGCTGCAGAATCTTGGCTGGGGTTGATGCAGACTATTTTCGAGCATCTTGAGACGCCTCCAGGGCGGAGGGTCAAGCTCGTGAGGTATATGCTGCGTGATTCAGCGAAGAGGTGGTGGGATGTTACCACCCAGACAGAGCATCAAAGGGACATGGCATGGGATGATTTTCAGGCAGTCTTCTATTACTTCTTGTTCCCAGATATGCTGAGGGAAGATAGAGCTCGAGAGTTCATGAATCTGCAGCAGGGCGCTATGTCGGTGATGGACTATTCTGCTCACTTTACTGAGCTTCAGCGCTTTGCACCCGTGTTGGTGGGAGATAAGACGCTGAGAGCTAGGCGCTTCAAGGATGGTCTTCAGTATGACATTTGGGAGCTGGTGAATGTTTTCAGGTTGCCTTTAGTATAGGCTATTGTGAACCAGGCGCTGATTATGGAAAGAAACCTGCGGGAATCAAGTGGTGTGGGCCAGGGTGGTTCAGCACCAGTTACTGGTACTATTTCTGCTGGCAAGAGGAAGATGCAGATGGACTTATCTCAGGGTGGTAGTACCAGCCAGGAAGTTTCTTCAGGTGGGCTGGTCAGGTGCTACCAGTGTGGTAGAGAGGGGCACAAGATGACACAATGTCCATGAGACCCAGTGGAGTGCTGAGCTTGCAGCAGGATGGGTCATCTACAGTGCTTTTGCAGGGAATTTCCACCAATGGCTAGTGAGAGGGGTTCTGTGCAGACTCCGTGTGCGGGAGCAGGACCAGGAGCTTCTTACCAATCGGTGAACTGGAATACATCAGGGTGTGTAGGCATAGATGGTGGTCGTGGCCGTGGTAGCCAGACACCATGATCTCAGAGGAAGCAGGGTGGGACATCTCAGGGTAGCTAGGCTATGTCGCAGGGCCGCGGCACTGGGAAGACATATGAGGTGCAACAGACCCAACAGGAGCTGGATCTCGAACCTTCTACAGTCAAAGGTACTATTCTAGTAGCTTCTATTTTATTAGCAGTAATTTTCAATACAGGTGTTATACATAGTTTCATATCTGTACCCATTGTTGAGAGCCTTGGGCTCTGTGTTTCTCCATCTTCTGATATCATGATGCTAGACACTCTGTTGGGGACTATAACGACTGGTGTGCATCAGTGCAAGGAGTGCCCCGTTGAGGTTGGTGGGTGTCACTTTCCATGGGACCTCTATATCTTAGAGATGAAATCTTATGATGTCATTCTCAGTATGGATAGGTTGGTTCCCATTCGAGCTTTGTAGATTACTATCGTCGCAAGTTGAGTTTCACGTCACCAGAGGGAAGAGAGTTTTTATATAGGGGTGATTGGGATGTTTAGGTGAGTTGAGCGGGACCAGAGCATCATGGGCGAGGTGGAGTCACAACCCAGATGGAGGGCTTATATCTGGATGACCAGGGGACTTGTCAGACGGATTTCCCTCCAGTGGTTGATCATTTCAGGGATGTTTTCCCAGACAACTTTTCTTGTCTACCTATGGAGAGAGAGGTGGATTTTTATATCGATCTCATGCCAGGAGCAACACCAGTGTCCATTCCTCCTTATTGGATGGCTACACCTGAGTTGTTGAAGCTAAAGAGGTAGTTAGATGAGTTACAGTCAAAGGGTTTTATCCGACCCAGTACATCTCCTTGGGGTTTGCTGGTCCTTTTGCAAAGAAGGTGGATGGTACCCTCAGATTATATGTGGATTATCGGAATATGAAACTGTTGACGGTTAAGAACCGATATCTATTGCTAAGGATTAATGATATTTTTGATCAACTTCATGGAGCACCAGTGTTCTCAAAGATTTACTTGAGATCAGAATATCATCAGCAATGCATTAGACTATATGATATACCTCTCACAGCTTTTGGGATCAAGTATATTCTACACGAGTATACAATTATGCAGTTAGGACTCATGAACACGCCAGTAGTTTTCATGGATCTAATGAACCGTGTGTTCCATCCGTATCTGGACACTATTGTGGTAGTATTCGTGGACGACATCTTAGTGTACTCTCACACTCGACACGACCATTCCACCCATCATGAGATCGTATTGAGTACACTGAGAGAGCATCAGCTATATGCTAAGATCTCTAAGTGCCACTTTTGGATGGATCTGATTCACTTCCTGGGTCATATCATCTCAGAGGCAGGAGTTGCTGTGGACCCAGAGAAGGTGAGAGAAGTAGTTTCCTGGGAGCAGCCAAAGAACATGTTTGAGATAAGGAGTTTCTTAGGGATGGATGGTTACTAAAAATGGTTCATCGCAGACTTCTCCCGCTTAGCAGTGCCATTGAAGGGTTTGACTAAGAAGGGTGTGAAGTTCGTTTGGACAGAAGCCTGTGAGATAGATTTTTAGGACCTGAAAGGAAGGTTGACATCAACACTGATCCTGATACTCCCAGAGCCGGGATGAGCTTTACAGTTTATTGTGATGCCTCAGGTATTGGGATGGGAGTTGTGTTGATGTAGGGTGATCAATGTTTTGCGTATGGGTCTCAGCACTTGAGGCCACATGAGAGGAATTACCCGATGCATGATATCGAGTTCGCTGCATTTGTGCATGTGTTGCACTGTTGGAGACACTATCTATTGGGAGAAGATTTCGTGGTTTTCAACGACAACCAAAGTCTCAGGTATATCTTTACTCGGAGTGACTTGAATCAGAGGCAGCGAAGGTGGTTCGAATACCTTCAGTCCTTCGATTTTGATCTTGCCTATACATGTGGTAAAGGTAATGCAGTAGCTGATGCACTGAGTAGGAGGACTCAGATACAAGCAGTGAATGAGGCCAGTGATGAGTGGCATCTTATGGATTTTTTCTCTAAGATGCATCTGGAGGTGTAAAATAGTTAGGGGCAGACATATATATTCCCTTTAGCTGTGACTTCTACCCTCCTGGATAGAGTGAGGATAAGATAGCTATCTGATTCAGAAGGCCTAGTTCTACGGGAGTCGGTGGAAAGTGAAGACCCTCCTCCTGGTTGGACGATAGACGATGATGAGGATTTTCATTTCCATGGACGTGTGTGGGTTCTAGGGGATATACGCGAGGATTTGATGTGGGAGTTTCATGCTTCATCTTGGGCAGTTCATCCCAGGGTTACCAAGATGTACCGTGACATGAGATGTCATTACTGGTGGCCGGGCATGAAGAGAGATGAAGCTAGTTTTGTTACGAGGTGTTCCAGCTATCAGTTGGTGAAGGCATATCATTAGAGGCCAAAAAGACTATTATAGAAGTTACCCACCCCCGAGTGGAAATGGGATGATGTCATGATGGACATCATGAATGTGTTGTCAAGGTCACCTAGAGGCAATTATGTCATGTGGGTTGCTTTGTACATACTCACGAAGGTATCTCAATTTTTCCCAATCAAGGAGACCTTTCGGTGTTGACGAGCTCATGGAATTGTATATTCGAGAGATCGTACGTCTTCATGGGGTCCCTCATTCTATCGTTTCAAATAGGGATTCCCATTTTATGTCTTGTTTCTGGCAAGTTTCCAGAGGGCACTGGGTACACAGGTGCTTCTGAGCACAACTTACCACCCTTAGGCAGATGGCCAGTCAGAGCATACTATACAGGTGCTTGAGGACATGCTATGAGCATGTGTCCTGGAATTTGCGGGCTCTTGGGAGAAGCAGCTACCCCTAGTTGAGTTTTTATTCAATAATAGTTTCCAGGAAACTATATAGATGACACCTTACGAGGCTTTATATGGTAGTATGTGCCGATCACCCTTGTGCTGGTTAGAGGTAGGTGAGGCATCTTTACTGAGACCTTGTCTCATTCAGGAGTCTTCTGAGCCAGTATAGTTGACATAGAAGCGGATGGCTACCGCACAGTATCGTTAGAAATCATATGTTGATCTTAGTAGATGACCATTGGAGTCCGTGGTTGGGAATAAGGTTTTCTTGAATGTTTTTCCGAGGCTGGGACACAAGTGGATCCAGAGTCAGGGTAAACATTCACTGAGGTATGTGGGGCCATTTGAGATTCTGGATAGATTCGGGCTAGTTTCCTATTGATTGCAGTTACCACAGAGTTACCAGGCCATGCACGACGTCTTCCATGTATCTCAGTTGTGCCGCTATCATTCAGACCTGTCTCACATTTTTTAGCCCAAGGAGGTTGAGCTTCATATGGATGCATCCTTTTAGGAGCATCTGATTCATATTGTTGACAAGAGTACGATGGTTCTCCGAGGCCGGTCAGTTCCTCTCGTATGGATGCTATGGAAGCATGGCTGAGTACATAACGAAACCTGGGTGAAGGAGACCAATGTACGTGCTCTGTGGTCGGAGTTGTTCATAGCTATATCTTTGCCACCCTTGGAAGGGAAATTTGGGGATGAATTCCTTTAATGGGGAGTTTGGAAGAACCCAGTTCTTATATTTGAGGTTCATGTTTATTCTTTTCTATTTTCCTTAATTGTTTTTGAGAAAATATAGGAAATGGGGAAAATTCATAAATTTTGGAAGTACACGCCGTGTAAGTTTTCCACACGCAGTGTACTTTTGGCTGTGTGGGATGAGTACACAGGGCGTGTTTCCATGTCGGCAATGAAGGGTGTAAGATCTGACTACAGGCCATGTAGTGGTCTGTTACACGTTGTGTAGTCAGTCGGCAGGCGAATAGTAAGGCAGTGGCTCGCTGTGGGGCAGCACACACCGTGTACTTGTAAAGACACACCGTGTAGTCATGTCGGCAGGTGACCAGTGCCGCGCTGGTGGGATGACACCAGAGGAACTGTTTAAAAACTTGTATGTACACGCCGTGTACTTTGTTTTTTTCACATAAAATGGGTAGTAGCCTCCCTTGTTCACAGGGAAGTCTTAGAATTGGAGGAAGGAGCGAGAGGGGATGGCCGAACCTTTTAAGATCCGTCGAGTGTTCGTCTCTAATCGGTTTCTACCTCGGATGATCTCATTGGAAATGCATAGGTAAGCCCTCACCTCTTTTTAAGCAGTTCTTGCCAATTCATTCCCTAATATGAGTTATTTCAGTTTAAGAAAGTTTCATTCTTCGTTAGATCTATGTCATTCTTGGGAATTTCTGGAACCGACATTCGTGTATAGTGCTCGTTAGCATATAAGGCAGGTGGCTTGGTGTTTATTTTCCAACTGTCATGTGTTTTTGTGTGTTTTTTAGATATGAACCCATATTGGGGTGTCATTTGGAAGAGGCCATGGCTATTTTAAATACCTATAATTGTATAGGTAATTAAATGTGATATTAAAATGTTGTTTGGGATCGTTGCTTGGATCCAGGACCACATCAGGGGTGCGTTCCTTTGTTTAGCCTTTTGGCCTGGATACCTGAGGGTATGCCTTGTTTATATTCTGCATTATATTTGCTTTGAGAGGAATTTTATGTGAATTTCATGTGATATTTTGGGCATGACCCAGTTACATTAGCACGAGGGCATTGTTTTACTTAGCCCGAGGGTAGCTGTTATCTTAGCCTAAGGGAAACTTCTTCTATGCCAGTGGGTGCTAGACTTGGTGCCTGAGGGCGAAACTTCGTACGCCTGAGGGAAATTTCTATTACGCTTGAGGGAAATACATGTGGTCTGGATTCTGATTACCTGAGGGTAAAGGTTTTACATGTTTTTGGACATTGGTTGTTATATTAGAATATTCACTATGGTGATATTTTAAATTAATGTATTAAATGGATATTAAAATGGAAATATAATTGGTTAAGTTAGTTGTCTTTTAGTACTGCTTATTTTATTGAATTTTAATACTGCACACTATTGTTGGATGTTTTAAACATAGTTGAGCATGGGCCTTTGATGGGTGCCTAATGGGATTTGTTTCTCACATCCTGTTTGGGTCATGCTTTTCGGCCCAAATAGATTACGTTTCTGCAGGTGTGGATAGGGGAAAAAGTCCCTATATAGGTACATGATTGCTGTTGTGGTGTAGGGGAGCATGGGACCGAGCATAGGATCGCGATGTTATCATCTGTTTTGTTTTGGGTTTGCTGTACTCTATATTGTACTGTACTGTACTGATTTGTAACATGTTCTGGCTGTTTTCTTAGAATTGGAGACATGTTGCAGCATATCTATATTTCTGGTTGTTAATATCTACTGCAGTTGTAATTTTAGTTGTGTATGGTTTACTGCTTCTACTATTGTTGTATGTTTTATTTCTTCCCGCTGTGCTTCACATTGACAAATGAGGGCATAGTTTCCCTGCTATCTGACCTAGGCCCTCGCTGTTAGTTGGCAGCCTCTGGCATTTGAGGAAATTCGCTTGCGGTCATGGGGCGAACCGGGTTCAGGGCACCCATGGAGTGGTACTCGGGTCCAGGACGTTACACCTCTAGCATAATTTGGCTTAATGGTTAGACAAACCTTGCACCACCTGGGTAGAAGCTACTGCCTCTAAGACCAACCTCGCACGGTTTGGCCGCACGGTTTAGACAAATCATGGTCCTCCCATGCGAAATCTATTACCCTTTTTTTATTTAAAATTCCACCCAAACGCAACACCAAGTCAGCATGACCTCCCATAACACCTCTAACACCACATTTTCATAAAGTAATGGGCTGGAGAGGTCCAGGAAATTACAATAGAAAAGAGATAAATAACATGAACATGAATTTTAATTTTATATCCAAATAGTTTAGGGTGCATATCACATTCCTACAGTATCTTGTTGTGTCTCTATTCTAATTTCAAATAGTTTTCAATTAGTATGTTCATCGGGTATTATTCACCTTCATTTACATTCACAGTACTATGAAAGAACCTTCCTTTCATATTTTATAAAAAATAAAACATGCACACACAATTTTATTAAAAAAAATAAACCCAAATGGATTCTACTTATATTTAACATGTTTATGACTTCTATGATGAAAATAGGAATCTAAAACACATAATTATTCATTCATCCACACCTCCTCTTATTTCATCTTCTTCTATCTTATTTAGATTACAAGAAAATACATGGACATTACCTCCAAATTTATTCTGTTCACATATATAAAATTCTACTATTTCTTTTTTATTTAACACATCAAAATTTTAAACTATAAAGGATTTAAGACATAAATGTGAATTGATGACCATGTTTTTTCAATTGAATAATTATATCAGGCATCTCTATCATAAATCTTTTTCAGTCTTTAATATATTTATATAATATAATCACAATCAATGATTCATCTTCATTCTAACCATTAAATTATTTTTATTCATATGATATTGTTCTTTAATATTTCAATTTTTATAATTTTAAATCTTTATATATTCAACATTCAATATTTTATTATTTTAAACTATCTGAAAAATAATGTTGAAGACTCACATTAAAAAATAACATAAAATTAGAAATATATCCTCATCATTCATGACTTCCATGAATTAGGGCTGAAATATTTACATATGTGTAACATCCCATTTTAAATAACACATTTCTCAATAGCTTATATGATACACTACATCATGAGTAAACAAATAATTAAATAATGGTTTTTAAATGCTACCATTACAACATAGCTTCTAGAATGTGCGGAATTAATACTCTTAACTGAATTATTAAAATATGTTTTCAACACATACACAATTATATATATATATATTGAATTATATTTATAATTATTTATAAATAAATATATTTCCCTTTTTAAAATAAAATGATTTTTTTCCTGAAAAATAAAATCTAAATTTGTATAAGTGGGTTTTATACTAACAAATAATGAAATCACTCAGGTTAGATTATAGTAACCAAATAAATATATAATATTTTAAATCTAATGTTTAAAATTCATCTTATGAGTTTTTTGACCTTGATATAAGGAAAACCCCAATTTTATATAGAAAAGAAGATTTTATTCTAAAAGGATGTTTTTTAAAAATTTCATGGCACACCTATTTTAAATCAATTTTATTATACTTTTATAAATTTTATTTTAAAAACTATAAATATTATTTGAAATTTTAATATCAAAATATACTTTTTTTAGTTATCGATATTTTTCTGATAATTTTAATTTTTCGAGTAATATTAAAAAATACTACATCTTAATTAAATATTTATTTTTCATTACTTTTATTTTTAAAATTTAATAATATAATTAAATGGTTTAAAATTATTATTAGAACATATTTTTTAAATTAATCTAATTGAGGTAATTTTAGTCAATTTTAATTTTTATTTGGATATAAAATCAATTCAATCATTTGTAAGCTTTTACATTTAAAATTATTTTTCTTAATTTGTCAATAAGAATAATTTTCTATTAATTTATGCAGTTTATGTGTTTAGTATATTAAAAAAATTATTCCATATTTAAATTTATAAGTTAAAAATTTGGTAAACTAGTATCATTTATTATTGGTAATTATAAATTCAAACTTTAGTAATATTTTCATTACTATGGTTAAGGGTAAATCGGGTATTTAAAAGTCAATATAATATTGTAAATATTATAAAATTACACTGAATATTTTCTTAATTTCATTGTATGAGTTATTTTATACTAGAATAATCCTTTTGTAGAATTTATAAACTTTTTTTTCCACATGGATGAGAGTACGACATATATAATATTGTATTATAAGAAAATCTAATTTTTTCACTCTCCTCCTTCCAACAAGTAACATATTTTTAATATTGGGTTATAAAAGTGCTCTGTTCAAATATAAAAAAATATTTATAAATATAGAAATTTTATATACACCCACAGAATTTATTTATAACTTTTTTTGATAAAATAATTCCACTAAACGGTGACATAATGATGATGTAGTAATATATGGCCCCAACCATAAACATTAAAAAATCTTGAGTTATGTTAATAATTCACATTGAGAATCTCTTCTGGTTTAGATTTTTTGAGAATTAGGCTATAACTAATAAATTACATTTCAAAAATTTCAATGTATACCCTTCAACTCAGATTCTATTCTATTAATTAAATAAAAACTCATTAAAAAAGAAACATGTCTAGTTACATGTTTTAGACAACATGAATTTTCCTTCATCCAATATAAGACACTAATCACCGTTATGTCTAGTGATAAATATTTTAAAACATGGGATGAGAATAAACATCATAGTAAGGTTTATAAAAAAGGAAAGAAAATATTAGTCCATCAATAAATACAACTCAATGAATTCACGCTTCTCAATCAAAAACATACCACACAAGATCACAAGATTCATGAATAACACATGGAAATAAAAAATCATAAAGATAAATTCTGGAATCCATAACATATTTATATTGTAGAATTCATAGATATGTATGGAGTAACATTTGGAATACACATCACAGTATATTCCCGAAATCTCTAAGAAAAAACATTAACGTTTACCTCCGTCACATTACCTAATGCATTGAAAAACTGTATCAGGATCACCCGCAATATGTTTATCACGGAACCATCTATGTATGTAAACAATTCCAAAGAGCCATATCATAATCATAACACAGAAAATAAGTATAAATTATAGATATAATTTTTACATTTAAATCAAAATATATCATTTCAATATATTTCTATAATCAATGATTTATCAAAACCGTTTTCAAAACCATTTAAAACATTTAATATTGATATTTTTTTAATCAACATTTTTCATACCACATTGAAGATTTTAATGAAATTTAAATTTTTTAATCCTTAATGTAGATAAAAAATAATCCTTAAAACTATATTAAAAACATATACATTAATAAGAATGAATTATAAGATTAAATCTTTAAAACATTTAAAACAATTTTTTGGTTAAAGATTTCTTTGCCACATGAGAAAATACATGAATAAAAATAATTTAAGAATAATAATAAATGAAACCTATAATATCATGGCAATAAGGATATTCATGAAATAACATTTCAAAAGATAGTTTATACACCTTATAAGATAATAATGGTGAAAAATATCAAGATATGCCTCAATGAAAGGAGATTGAGGCCTACTCCCTTATGCAAATTTGGTAGCCAAACGACGTCACATTAAAAATTCAAAAAATTAGTTATTGATTGAGAAATGGTTATCTCATCATATGAACATAAAAAATATAGTAATATGGATATAAGAGAACATATACCAATATTTATGAATGGAAATTAAAATACATAACATAAAATAAGACTTTGACTAAAAGAGGTTGGTGAAAGGTTCCCTAACAATGATAATTTTTTAAATAAATTACATAGATTATGTGTATTCAATATATGTACACATATTTAATGCATAAATTTAATATAAGAATTAATCCTAGCGTAGAATAATCAAGAACTATCATATTAAACCAAATAATGGAAATTGGGTTAAGAAGTTCCCTTACCACGTGTCCAACTTGACTTGTTCATTATCTTAATATCTTTAATAAAAAACTAAAGATATTCTATACTTTACTAAGAATATCTTTATGGTTATTATTCCATTTAAATAACTTATTATGACGTTTTAAACATTACAATACTATTTAAGTTAAAAATGGTTGTTTTGTCGATATATGGTACTTGAGTCAAAAATGAAATTATTAAAATTAAAAGTTGTTTATATGGTAAAAAGTACATTATCTCCATAATGACATTAATGATTTAGATATCATATATATGAAGTATATACATGTATTTATAATATTATATAACATTTTTAGTTAAGAAATTAAATGCACCGTTTATGGAGACAGTAAGATGTACGAATGCATGAACGCTACTTTCATTTCAATTTTGTATTTAATTGAATGAAAACATAATGGTACACATGTATATTATAAATAATGTATAATATAATATATAATTTCATTAACTCTATCCTTTATATGTGCCACATATGGAATGAACGTGTCATATCACATTGACTGTGCGGTAGTCCGCACATCCTCAAATGAAATTATCACATTTACCCATTATGGAAACCATACAGGATTGATATAAATTAGAAAATAAAGATGAATAGAGACAATATAAATATAATATATTTCAAATATATATAAAGTTCCATCTTAATGGCCACCATAAGAGGTAGTATAAGATTATTGAACAATCATCGTTTTATGAGGTAGTAGTTCGGCGTTCACAGAAACAGAATGTTCGTATCCATTAGATAAAGGTGTGTGGATTTGTAGTTCGAATACTACTACTAAAAACATCTTATTATATTAAAGATAATTTATTTGTTATAAAATAATAGAATATAGATATTTTAGTAAGTTGGAGAAGGAAAATAATATAAAATAACTTGAGAGATGATGTTACCATTAAATCGGGTAACTCCCTTTGGTTTGAACCAAAAGGCTTTCTTGAACTATCATCTGTCTAATGTAAGGCTTCTAGGAAGAAAAGAGTGATGTTGTGAGATTATTTAGGCAGTGTTTGGACGATCCAAGGGGCATAAGTTGTGTGTGTAATGGGTTAGAGGTGGTGTCCTTTCAGTAGAGGGGGGAGGGGCTCTTTTGGATAGATTGAAAGTATTATATTATTAAAACATGATATTCGGTTTTAAAAGGTCAAAAACATATTTAATTAGAATACAAGGAGCATATAAGTCTAAATAAAATCATCCAAAAATAATTGGACATGTTTTGGATATTTATTAATCCTTATATTTTTTAATAAACCCTTTGTTATCTTATTTAAATTTTACCATGTTCTCATATAAATTCAACCTATATGGTTAATATATTTACAATAAACTTCCAAGAGACCCAAATTGGATAATTGATGACATTTTTTGCATCATATATGTAATTTGGATGAATAAAATGTTTTTAGGACTAATTTATCATTTAATAAAATATTTGTTGATTCAAAAACTCATTTATGTCAATTTTAACAACATTTATATAATGAATTTATAAAAAACAAAAAAAACTTGATTCTTTGAAAACCCATAATTAATTAAATTATAACATGTCATCTTAATCTATAAAATTCTTTTATTTGATAATTTTTTTAAAAAAAGTTTTTTAATATTTATAATATCATTCATTTGAATCCTTTATTAATGAAGTAATTGTTGTAATTCCCTGACCCCAGTTACCCAGAGTCGTTGCATTATTTTAATACATTGGCATGATTACAAGGAATCAAGTACCGAAGGACCGATCAGTTTAACAGTCTTGGAAAAATAGATCACATACATGAATGTTACATTTTCACTTTAAGACGTACAAAAAAATATAAATAATCTTTATGAACACCATTATTCCCTTGGATTTACCCTGCATATCAATCAAATTACACTTCTTGGAATCTTGGGAAAAATAAAACATAGAAAGGAGTGAGCTCAAATGCTCAGTAAGGGTAAGAAATACAGTGAAAACTTTCAAAAATAATCGTAAACATTTACAGAAATGTATAAAACTAAAACAAAATCCTTTTAAACTTGAACTTTAGCATAACATTGCAGAAATAAAATGAAATAATGCCATTTACTTATTCACATAGATATTCTACTAATCGAATAATCACATTCAATATCACTAACCACTTTCATAATGATGGAATTCATGATGACTAACATTAAATTCTGTGTCAAGGCCCCGTGCCAAGACCTAAGGGATAACTGTAACTGGAACCCCACCCAGAGAGACTTTGTAACTGGACTCCATCCTGGAGTGCCTCTAATAACCGGACACCAACCCGGAGTGCCTCTAATAACCGGACACCAACCGGGAGTGCCTCTAATAACCGGACACCAACCCGGAGTGCCTCTAATAACCGGACACTAACCCGAAGTGCCTCTAATAACCGGACACCAACCCGGAGGGTCTAATGTAACTGGACCCCAACCCGGAGGGCTTACTTTTACCGGTCCCCAACCCGGAACATACTATTCCAACACATTCCTCTTAAAAAGAGGATGAAATATAACATAAACATTCATATTAAAACTAGCATAATAAATGCAAAAACATTAATCATTAACCATTAATGGCATAAAGATAACTCATCCATAGTAAAACATATCAAAAAATGTTAAATACAATATGAATGATTTGTATCATAATAAATCAACTTGAGACAAGTGTAAAATATATCAATGGATGTTGACATAGATGAAATCAAAACTATTTGAGAGAAATGTCTCTATTTCATGAAAACATTTAAATGTCACACAATTTGGAAAATAGTTCATTTAAAGAAATTTTTGAATCAAACCGTTCAATACCACTTTGAATCTTTTGAAATGAATTAACATTTTAAAAACATTCATGTCCATATTAATAAATCCTTGAAAACCATTATGAAGACACAGAAATTAATGAGAAAGATTTAGAAGAATAAATATTTAAAACGTTTGAAATGATGTTTTAGTAAAATGTACCTTAAAATAATCCCTTTGAAAACACTTTCATAAAACATAGATATGGATAATAAATATGTCCTAGTATATACTTGCGTAAAAACAACCTCAGATAATAAAGAGGTTGTGAAATTAACCCTTACCAATTTGGTAACTTACGAAATATACAACCCATGAAAGAGGTACCATACAATGAATATGTAAATACACATAAACTAAAGTGTATTACACAAAGAATACAATTATTGGCAGTACATACACCACACAAAAGGTAATAGTGGCAATATGGCATGAATCTCACGGAAATAAGGAGTGAGATGAAAACCCCTTACCTTGCACTTTCCTTTAGTCGAGGGTACGTTTAACCTCCTGTACGAAGATAGTAATATGTTATTAAATTATACCAGAACCATATTAATATTTACGATATCATACATTATTCATTTATGACTTTATATAACCCATTTAATAATAATTTCCATGTTAAGTTAACATTTCAGGTAATACTCACTTTCTTTATCGTACATGATTTAACTTGTCACTCTGGGATGTATCACTTAGATCATGATTTAAATACATCCAGAAAATAAAACATGATAAATATATCATATATATTTATAATATAAATATGTATAGTAGACATATATATTAAATGGAAAACACCGTTTATGGAGACGGTAGTCCGTACGTACGCATAAACGCTGTTTCTGTTTTCATATAGTATTGAACGGAAGTAAGTGAATAAGATATATGTAAGTACATAAATACTTATATATATATATATATATATATCTCGAGTAGCATTATTATGTCATATATTACATACTTATTAGTAATATATATTTTTATAATAGTCGATGAATGGTGAACTTGGAAATGAATCTCATCGCGTCATGGAGACGGTAATCGGTACATATGCACAAGAGAAAATATCATTCTTTTGAAATTAAAATAATATATAATTGGATGGTATATCATATATATAGAATAATTATAATGTTATATTTATTATTTACATGATTTAAAAATCATTATTATACCAATCCAAATAATAATATATTGAATAACAATTACACCACGACGTGGAGACGGTAAGACGTACGTACGCACGTATGGAGACATGTCATTCAAAGGATTGATAGAATACTGAATATGGTTGTACCATATTTATAATAACATCACAGTATATATAAGATACTGGAGTTATTATTTTATAATGGAAATAACAAAGAATGAAGAAGTGGAAGAAGAAAGGAACTTGAAAAGGGGTGGTGAAAACATTATCTCTTCTTCGGGTTCTTTCTTTTGATTTGATAAAAAGGGATCCTTAGGTTGGATTTATGATAAAAATAAGGCCTATAGGTTGTATTGAGGGAAGTTGGGAGAGTATTTGGGCAGATTTTGGCCGAACCTAAAGTCTTTGAAGGTGTGAAAAAAATTGAGAAGGAGGAGTGCCCTTTTATAAGAGGGGTGAGGGGCACCTTTGGAAAAGCTAGAAATATTAATTTATAATAAATTAATATTCCGTTTATAATGGATATAAATACTATTATTTAAAGGATAAGGTGGGTATAGGTCTAAAAAAATTCAACAAATATAATTTATACAGGTTTGGGTTACTATATTAACCTTATCTTTTAGTTTTAACTCATAGTTAATTAGTTTCACTTTTACAATGTCTCTTTGTATTTTTATATTATATGGTTAATAAACTTACTATATAAATCCAAGATACCCCCAAGTGATACATTAATGATAAAAATATCATGATATATGTCTCTTGGACTAACTTTATATTTTTAGGAATTTAATATCAATTAATAATATAATATTTGTTTTAAAAACTCATTTATGTCAATTTTGAAACTATTCAATAATTGACTTTTATAAAAATCATAACGGAATGATTACTTCGAAAAGAGTTAATCAAATAAATCCTAATATGTCATAATATCCTATAAAATTTGTGTAATTAATTAAAGGTCTCAAATTATATTTATTTGGGTATTTATAATATCAATTATTTTAATTTTTCACTATTATGGTAATTACTGTATCATCTTTGTGTCATAAATAAATAAAATTATTTAATGTCTAAACATTATAAATAAAAAATTATTATGTATTAAATCTTTTTATCTTTATAATGAATATTTATAGTCGAAAATCCAACATATATAACCCTATGTAAAAAAATGTTTTCTAAAAGATATATGCTTGTGTCATTTTTGTATTCATTTTAACTTAATTAATATAAAGTGTCATTATCACTTACAAGTGGCTCCGTGGGGTCCGAAAATCAACCCAAAGATTTCCATTGTTGGACATGTATCAACCAATAAGGTTAGGATACGTTTAAGGGTAATTTTGTTTTATTATAATATTAATTTTTAACCCTTATTTACCGGATTTACCCTTTAACCATGGTAAATAAAATATTTACCGAAGTAATTTTTCAAAATATCTAAAAATAAAAGTTACCTATTTACATAGTTTGAAAATCCTGATTCCAAATATGGAATCCCTTTTTCCAAAATCAAAACATAGAAGTGGCAGAAATTAATTTAAAATTAATTCCCGCCGTCAAAACAAAAAGCGTGTTTTTAAGATATAATAACTATCAAAAGATTGATACTTGTTTATGTTCGGTTTAAATGTGAAATTATGTCAAATGACAAACATTGTATTAAATAATAAAAATATATTATAAATATACTTTAATACCACTCAAATTCATAACTTATCACTATTAATTATTTTTATTAAAAAAGTTGATTTTAATTAAAATTTAGTAATTTTCAATATTCATCAAAATATTAAAGTTATCCGAAAAGTACCAAAATTTCACCCTAGGCTAATTTTGATATTTCGAATCTAAAAATGAATTCCATTTTGAGAGATTGAATTTATAAAATTTCAAAAAGTAGGTATTACTATTCATAACGGTTAGTTTGGTAAGTCATGGTGCGCTTTAACTCGGTATTGTGTGTAGTGTAAGTTATTGAATTATTTTGAAGAAATAACACACTATGAAATTTTGGTGTGTTACATTATCCCCTCATTCAATAAATTGCGTCCTCATAATTTGAAATTGTTCTTCGAAAATAAAAGGTTGAAAATAAAAAATATCTTTGTGGGAAAACCTACATCAAAAATTGGGTTACTAAATTTTAGTCTTAATATGAGGAAAAGAGAAATGAAAGGGTCACCACCAAATTATAATCTCTATTAGGAGAGAATTGGTGGAAATTAGAGACATATAAAATGAGGAAAAATTTAAATATTTATAGGTAGTGATTGAGGTCATCAATCACAAACAAGTTTAAAATTGAGGTCCTTATATTCATCAATATATGATGATTTAAAATACCATCGGTTCAAAAAAACATAAGGTATTAGGATAACCCATTTTTGACGTTTCAAAATATCTTAGATTAAATCCCACATCGAAAAATGAATTAATGAGGCCTCTATTTAAAATAAAGAGTGGAAAGTATGATGATTACCGAAAATAACACAAACTAGCATTCCATGTAGGAAAATATGGATATGGAAGAGAAATATAACCATCAATTATCTGATGGAGAGTGGTAGAGAACATGGCTGTGAAAAGGCCAACAATCCCAAATCCATAAATTAGTGATGATTTAAGGTACCATCTAGGACAACATTTTTGTTCTAAGTTCCTTTTCTTAATGTTGAGGAATTTATCTATGACATTGGCTAAGATCATTAGGAGATATACTTACTTTATATTTAGAGTTTTATCTATTAATAAATTGCTACCACAAACTCATCTTTCACCCCAAAACATAATACAACTCAAAAATACTCTATTTATCCTAATTGTATAGGGTTAAAAAAAGAATTTATAATTCATCTACAAGATCTTTTAAAAAAACTACATTATTTAATGTCGGACATTACGTGGGCCAGTGGTAGGTGATACACCCTTGTCGCCCTTAGGTTGTGGGTTCAAGTCTCGCAGCCTTGCCGGACGCCACGGGTTGCCGCCCATCCTCCGGGTTGTACTTTTATGGAAATCCAAAAATAATCCAAACTAGAACTATCCAAAATTCTTTAGTCCAAAAATGAAGATACTTTTGGCTGCGTAATAACATGTGAACACCTTCATCATGAATTATTTTAGAACACTGCAACATCCTGAATTACCATAAAACCTTATTGATTACATTCATGATCCCTTAATCCATAAATAATAATGGATATACTCCTTCAATCCAAAAATGTTGTAAACCCCAACAATGATGGAATATACAAATCACTAATCAGTTTCAAGGTAGTCAAGAATATCCAATATAATTTATCCAAATCAATCATGTATTATTCCAAAATTACTACCTCGGTATCAGAACTATATTACGGTTTATCATTCTCTCAACTATATATTTTCCAAAAATTTATCCTGCTATTGAGTCACTTTTATTTGTTCCACACAATCTCAAGTACTTAATGAAATAGTACTGTAGTACAATCCTTATGTACTCCATAATTTTTATAACAAGTACATTGTTGGTACAACACTCAAATGACATAATCAACCTAAGAACTCTAATTATTCCTATTCATCTGTGGTAGTATCATAACATGATTATTATCTAATAGCATCATTTGCGACATAGTCTGATGACTGGGACATAGGTTCGTGTAGTTTCCAAACTCCATTAAAATGAAGCATTGTGAATTTGAAACCATTTTCTTACCCTTGCAGTCACGTACTTTATGCCTTTTTTCTCCACACTTATAACAAACTCCCATTCCTTTTAGGAAAGTTCCAGGGTGTTTCTTCCCACAGTTATCACATATGGGAAAAAGTTTCTTTTCCCTCTTCCCTTTATCCATATTTCTCTCTTCTATTATTTTCTTCTCTTACTTCCTTTAAAAGCCATAGGACTCTGAGAATCCTTTACTCATCTTATCAACACATGATACTATTTCTTCATATGATGATAATATGTGGGAAACAATTCCCCTTCTAAATTGTGGCTTAGGACCACGAATGATATGATCCTTCTTACTCTTTAAATCATACATATTACGGGAGTTCACATTCCTTCTACTGGGCGCCATTTCTATACAATAGCATAAAATAGTTCAGTTTATGAATTGCAATGAATAATTACCAAACTTGTAAAATATCTAACACAAATTGAACAGTTTATGGATATAATCCATAATCCTAAAAAATGTTTTCTTTGAGTAAGTATATACTCATAATCCCTTCATAATGGTTTGTAAAGAAGATGAGAATTATCCTAAGCATATCCCCCTGGAGTGTCGTAACCAAGAGTGCAGCAAAGCCCGTTGTCGTGCACCAGTTCTCGTTCGAGTCTAGCTCAAAGCGGTGTTTTCGGGTATTACCCCTAGGTACATCTGTGCCAGAGCCACCTCTACCTGCTCATATCCAGACAAGGATGTATTGCTCAGAAAACTCACAAAATCTCTATAATACCAAAATTTTAGGAAGTTATTCTATACTAATCCTCAAAGTCTATTTTAGGGCTATTTGATCTATTCAGAGTTTATCTAAATATAATTTCCAAGGTTATTTATAAAATTCCTCTGATACCAACTATAATGCCCTGACCCTAGTTACCCAGAGTTGGTGCATTATTTTAATACATTGGCATGATTACAAGGAATTAAGTCCTGAAGGACTGATCAGTTTAACAGTCTTGGAAAAAAAGATCACATACATGAATGTCACAATTGTACTTTAAGACATACAAAACAATATAAATAATCTTTATGAACGCCATTATTCCCTTGGCTTAACCCTGCATATCAATCACATTACACTTCTTGGAATCCTAGGAAAAATAAAACATAGATAGGAGTGAGCTCAAATGCTCAGTAAGGGTAAGAAATATAGTGGAAACTTTCAAAAATAGTCATAAACATTTAAGACAGTGTATAAAACTAAAACAAAAGCCTTTTAAACTTGAACTTCAGAATAATATGGTAGAAATAAAATGAAATAATGCCATTTACTTATTCACATAGATATTCTACTAATCTAATAATCACATGCAATATCACTAACCACATTAATAATGATAAAATTCATGATTCCGAACATTAATTTCTGTGTCAAGGCCCCGTGCCAAGACCTAAGGGATAACTGTAACCAGAAACCAACCCGGAGATCCTCTGTAACCGGACTCCATCCCGGAGTGCCTCCAATAACCGGACACCAACCCGAAGTGCCTCTAATAACTGGACACCAACCCAGAGTGCCTCTAATAATCGGACACCAACCCGGAGTGCCTCTAATAACCGGACACCAAACTGGAGTGCCTCTAATAACCGGACACCAACTCGGAGGGTCTGTTGTAACCGGACCCCAACCCGGAGGGCTTACTTTTACCGGTCCCCAACCCGGAACATACTATTCCAACACATTCCTCTTAAAAAGAGGATGAAATATAACATAAACATTAGTTTTAAAACTAGCATAAAAATGCAATAACATTAATCATAAACCATTAATGGCATAAAGATAACTCATCCATAGTAAAACATATCACAAAACCATAAATACAATATGAAAGAGTTGTATCGTAATAAATCACCTTGATACAAGTGTAAAATATATCAAATGATGTTGACATAGATGAAATCAAAACTATTTGAGAGAAATATCTCTATTTCATGAAAACATTTAAATGTCACAAAATTTGGAAAAGAATTCATTTAAATACATTTTTGAATCAAACCAGCCCATACCACTTTGAAACTTTTGAAATGAATTAAAATTTTAAAAACATTCATGTCCATATAAATAAATCCGTAAAAACCATTTTGAAGACACAAACATTAATGAGAAAGATTTAGAAGAATAAATATTTAAAACGTTTGAAATGATGTTTTAGTAAAAAGTCCCTTAAAATAATCCCTTTGAAAAAACTTTCATAAAACATGGATATGGATAATAAATATGTCCCAGTATATACTTGCATAAAAACAACCTCAGATAATAAAGAGGTTGTGAAATTAACCCTTACCAATTTGGTAACTTACGAAACATACAACCCATGAAAGAGGTACCAATCAATGAATATGTAAATACACATAAATTAAAGTGTATTACACAAAGAGTACAATTATGGGAAGTACATATATAAGGCCCCAGCCTTAAACCTTACATAATATTGAATTAAATTAATAATTCACATTGAGGATCTTTTCAGGTTTAGAGTTTTAGAGAATTAGGACATAGCTATTACATCTCAAAAGATTACAAATTAGACACTTCTACTAAGATTACATAAAATAAAAACTCTTAAAAAGAAACATGTCTTGTTCCATGTTTTATATAGAATGGCTTTCCCTTGATCCCATCCTTGAACCTATTCCACATTAAGTCCTGTGAAAAACATTTCAAAAAAACTTGGGGTGAGCATAAAAAGCTCAGTAAGGGATACACAAAGAATGAAAACTATTAGTTTTTCAAACATCAAGTAAACCATGAATAACTTTATCAAAGTAATACCTTCACCTTCATGAAGTAGTAAAAACTCTTCACTGAATGAAATATCATTACTTACAATTTTCTATCCCAAGGATTACCATAAAACCCATATAAATAACACATACCATATAAAGGTAACTTGGGACATAAACATACTTAAGTGGAATAACCATACGGTCGACATCCACATATATCACTTAATGGAATAGCCATACGGCCAACTTCCATAAATACTTAATGGAATAGCCATACGGCCGACTTCCATACCAAATGCATTGGAGGTTATAACGTAACCACCCATCCTGGTATTCACGGCACCACCCGTCATATGGTTTATCACGTAACCACCCGTCAAATGTCCAAGTACCATTATAAAAATCATAAGACATAAAACAAATATAATGGAAAGAAAACATTTCCACACTTTCATCACAATATATCACTTAAATATATTGACATTAAAAATCCATTATAAAAACCATTTTCAATACCAAAATACATAAAAGAGTATATGGTATTTATTTCATTTTAAAAATATCATGGCTTGTTGAGGAAGCTAAAGACCAAATAATACTCACGACGGTGGAAAAGGGTCATTGTCACCCCGTACGTTAAAAGAAACATTCCTTTTTGTAATTTTGTAAAACGCTTCATAGAAAAATATTCCTTTTGTATAAAATTAAAAGTCAAAGGGGTTTATACACCGTATAAAAGATAGTTGTGTATAAAACAAAATATGCCTCAATGAAAGGAGATTGAGACGAAGTCCCTTACCTCGGGTCCGACTTGACTCGATCATTCTTTAATGTCCTAAATAATAAACTTGAGTTAATTTATACCTTCTTAAGAACCTTATTCAAGTTCATTATTACTTTTATATCACTTATTATCATGTTATAAACATTATGTAATCATTTAAGTTAATAATGTTTGTTTTATCGATATTTGGTTCTTAAGTTGAAAGTGGACTTCTTACAATTACATGTTGTTCATGTGGTCAAAGGTTATTTATATCCAGAATGAAATTCCTGATTTGGATATCATATATATCATATATATCTATCATATACATGTATTTATAATATCACATAATCATTTATAGGTAAGAAATGAAACGCACTGTTCATGGAGACGGTAAGCCGTACGTACGCATGAACGCTACTTTCATTTCTATGTCATATTAATGGAATTAAAACTAAATGATAGGTATGTATATTTTAATTCCAGAATTATATTAATCATTTATATGTAACATACATCATATATATCCATTATATATATGTACTTATAATAGTACATTACATTTGGGGCTAAGAAATGAAATGCACCGTTCATGGAGACGGTAAGCCGTACGTACGCATGAATACTACTTTCATTTATATCTCATACATAAATGGAAAGAAATAATAATTACATAGAGGTGTATTATAATTCCAGTATAACATATTATATAATAACATTAAATCTATCCTTTATATGTCCCACATATGGCATTAACGAATCACATCACTTTGAGGGGGCGGTAGTCCGCATTTCCTTAAATGAAGATAACATGTTTACCCAAAATGGAAACCATAAAGGAATGACATAAATGAAAAATAGAGAAGCTTAAGTAAAACATAAACATATTATATATCATATATAAATATAGTGACATCTTAATGGCCACCTTTGAAGGTGTTATATGAGTGTTGAACACTCATCGTTTCGTGAGGCAGAAATTCGCCATTCACTGAAACAGTATGTTCTTTAACCATTAGATGTAGGTGTGTGTAAGTTTAGCTCGAATACTTCTTATAACAACATCCTATTATATTGAATATACTGGAGTTTTTACAAAAGAAATGAATAAAAAGAGTTTAGGGGGTTGGAGAGGCAAAATAAAACAAAAGGACTCAAGTGAAGACATTACCTTAAAATCGGGTAACTCCATTTGGTTTGAGCTCAAAGGCTTCCTTGGGAAGACATCTGCTCAAAGTGAGGCTTCAAGGAGTAAGAGAGGTAAGTGGAGAGACATAATGGGCAGGTCTTGGCCGAGCCAAAGGCTTTGGAAGTGTGGGTAAGGTGGTAGAGGTGGGGGCCTTTTATAAGAGGAGAGGAGGGGCACTCTTGGAAGGTAAAGAAAAGTCACTTCATTTTAAAATGGTATTCGGATTTAAGAGGTCCCACATTGATTTAATTCGAGGATAAGGTGATAAGGGTTCTAAATCCACCCATACAATAGGTTTTGGACATGTGTAGGTCATATATTTTACATTATCATTTCATTTTATTTAAATCCTTTATTAATGAGGTGATCGCTGCATCATCATGATGTGATAAATAATTTAATTTATATAAAGTCTAAAAATTATAAAAAACTATCATGATGTAGGAAATATTTTTATATTTACAATGACTATTTATAATCAAAAATCTTATTTGTATAACCCCATGTAAAAATTGTTTTAGTAAAACATCTCATGTTTGTGTTATTTTTACTTTAACATTAAATAAAAAGTTATTTATGTCATTTCCCAACCAAAGTGGCTCCATGGGGTCCTCAAGTTGACCCACTGATTTTCTTGGTTGGCCATGACACATAAAATGAGGTTAAGACATGTTTCAAGTTCATTTCATATTATTACAACATTATTTTTACCTTAAATTACACTAATTACCTCTAATCGCGATTAAAAACTTCATAAGTTACTATTCAGCAAAAAATTTTTAATCCCATTGAACCACATTTTACTTCTTAATGACAACCATGTATGTCGGATTTTTTAAATTCAAAACACAAAAGTGGTAAAATTTCATTTAAACGAAAAATCAGTTTTTATAAGTACCACTAAGTGGTTTTCACTATTCATCAAAAATTGATGTTTTTCAGAAAAATACCAAACATTCACCCTAAGATATATTTGATATTCCGAATTAAAAAATGAAGTATATTTTACAAAATTCAAAACATATAATTTGAATTAATTAAGTTAATAATTAATTCCCACTGTCAGAGTAAATAGCATGTTTTTATGAAACAATAAGTATCAAAAGATTGATACTAGTTTAAGTCCAATTTCAAAGTGAAATTGATTCCAATGACCAACATTGGATTAAATGGTAAAAATATATTCTAATTTAACTTTAAAACCAATTCAAAAGATAATCTAATCATATAAATAAATTAGATTAAAAAGAGGTTTTGAATTAAAATACATCATTTTACACTATTCATTAAAAAATGAACTTTATCGAAAAAATATCAAAAATTTACACAAAGTAAATTTTGATGTCCCGATTCTAAAGAAGAGTTATATTTGGTCCAATAGAATGTATAAGAGTGATCAAAACTATATTTAATGACGGTTCGCCATCAAAAGGTGATAAGTGAACCTTTAGTGAAAATTAGGGTATAAATGCCTAAAATTGAATTCTTTCCATATTTTAAGCCTTTATCTTTTATTGGATAAATGTAAAAACATTTAAAAAACATATATAATCATATTTTAGTTATTTATATCCATTCCTGCCAATACAACGGCTACATGTTAACTACCATTTAAAATAATATTATTATATTACTAGTGTAC
This sequence comes from Viscum album, assembly GCA_963277665.1. Taxonomy (NCBI): domain Eukaryota; kingdom Viridiplantae; phylum Streptophyta; class Magnoliopsida; order Santalales; family Viscaceae; genus Viscum; species Viscum album. The sequence goes on from OY728159.1 coordinate 103,590,772, forward strand.
AACGTAAGTTTTCAACGAAACTCATCATTGCGTATCGAGTACGCTATCGAACGTAGAAACCCCTTTTAATTAAAATTAATATTTAATTCGTAAATATTAATAAATATGAAAATGTTTTATTCATTATTTACCTGGGATGTTACATCCTTCCCCCCTTTTTTTAATTGCATCCTCACAATTTTATTCACTTATCAAAATAAGTGGGGGTATTTATCCCTCATAGAATTTTCAGATTCCCACGTTTCCTCTTCAACCATATGGTTTTTCCAAAAAAAACTTTACCCGGTGAATTACCTTATTTCCCAATACTTTCTCTCTTCGGTCAAGAAACTGGACTGGTTGTTCTCCATAAGATATGTTCTCTTCCAGCTGAACTACCTCTGGACTCAAAACTTGAGATGGATCTGGCATATACTTTCTCAGCATCGAAACATGAAAAATATTGTGTACCTGAGATAAACTCATAGGTAAAGCCACTCGGTAAGCAACTGATCCAACTCTCTCTAGAATTTCATATGGTCCAATGAACATTGGACTTAGCTTTCCTTTCTTACCAAATATCATCACACTTTTCCATGGAGAAACCTTGAGAAAAACATGATCACCTACCTCGAAAGATAGATCCTTCCTCCGGCTATCCATATAACTATTCTGCCTACTTTGAGCTGTTATCATGTGTTTCTGAATCAACTGAACTTTTTCTGCCATCTCTTCTACCATTTCTGGTCCCATCAGCTTCCTTTCACCAACTTCATCCCAAAATGCTGGAGTTCGACACTGCTTCCCATATAATTCCTCAAATGGTGAAATCTGTATACTGGAATGAAAACTGTTATTATAAGAAAACTCAACCAACGAAAGATGTTGGTCCCAACTTCCCTGATAATCCATCAAACAAGCTCGTAGCGTATCCTCCATGGTCTGAATTGTTCGTTATGACTAACCATCTGATTGCGGATGAAAATCTATACTAAAATTTAATTCAATACCCAACGACTTCTGAAGGCCTTTCCAAAAGTTAGAAGTAAACATGAGATCACGGTCAGATACAATGGAGAGAGGAACTCCATGTAACCTGACTATCTCTTTTAGATACAATCAAGAAAGTTGATCTAGAGAGAGTGTATCTCGAATAGGAAGGAAATTAGCAGATTTAGTCAAGCGATCAACAATAACCCAGATTGCATTATTACATCTAGATGTCTTAGGTAATCCCACGATGAAGTCCATGGATATATTCTCCCATTTCCACTCTGGCACTGGTAGAGGATGAAGCATCCCTTTCAGTAACTGCCGCTCTGCTTTAAACTGCTGACAAGTCAAACACTTCATAGTAAAATCAGCAATATCACTTTTCATTCCATCTCACCAGTAATACTCCCGCAGATCTCTGTACATCTTAGTACTGCCAGGACGAACTAAAAATGGAAAACTATGAGCCTCTCATAACAACTCAATCTTCAACTGTGAATCAAAAGGAACACATAATATCTTCCCAAACCTCAAAACACAATCATTTTCAATGTTGAATCTAGGTAGCTTACCCTTCTAAACCAGCTCTACCTTTTTCTGAAACTCACTGTCTTGCTAATGTGCTTGCTTGATTTTTTCTGATAGAGAAGATCTCACTGATACCTGAAACAAAATAGAAGGACATCCTACACCAACAACATCTATGAAAAATTTCATCAAATCCTTAACCTATGGATCAAGTTCCAAACGTAGCATGGTTAATAAAGCATTACTTTTTCGACTCAAAGAATCGGCCACTTTATTTGCTTTTCCCGGATGGTAGTGAATTGTACAATCATAATCCTTGATTAATTCCAGCCATCTCCTCTTTATCATGTTCAATTCTTTTTGAGTGAATATATACTTTAAACTTTTGTGATCAGTATATATTTCACACTTTACTCCATACAAATTATGCCTCCAAATTTTTAAAGCAAAAACAACAGCAGGTAATTCCAAATCATGTGTAGGGTAATTTACCTCATGAGTTTTCAACTGACGTGAAGCATAAGCAATTACCTGATCATTCTGTATAAGGACACAACCATGTCCCTTCAACGAAGCATCACTGTATATAACAAAATCACCATTCCTGGAATGAAGTGCCAAAACTAGAGCATTCACCAATCTTCTTTTCAACTCCTGAAAACAATCATCATATTCTTTTGTCCAGATAAAAATAACACCCTTACGAATTATCTTAGTCATTGGACTAGATAACCATGAAAAATTTTCAACAAACCTTCAGTAGTAACCTTCCAAACCAAGAAAACTACAGATCTTGGTTACATTTGTGGGTCTTGGCCATTCTTCAACAACTTTTGTTTAAGCAGGATCAATAGTTATTCCATATTTTGAAACAATGTGACCCATGAAAGAAATTTGTTGTAACCAAAACTCACACTTGCTGAATTTTCCATATAGTTTCTTTTCTTTTAAGGTTTGCGAGATAACCCTTAAATGACTTCCATGCTATTCTTTACTTTTAGAAAACACCAAAATATCATCGATGAAAACAACCACAAACTTATCCAAGAACTCATGGAAAATTCAATTCATAAGGTCCATGAATACAGCAGGTGCACTTGTTTACCCAAAAGGCATAACTACAAATTCATAATGGCCATATCTAGTACAGAAAGAAGTCTTTGGAAGGTCTGCATATTTTACATTCAAATGATGGTACCCCGACCTCAAGTCAATCTTCGAAAAATACTGAGCTCTCGGGAGATGATCAAACAAATCATTGATATGAGGTAAATGATACTTTTTCTTAACAGTAATATTATTCAAGGCTCTATAATCAATGCTAAGTCTCATTGAGCCATATTTCTTTTTATCAAACAAGACAGGAGCACCCCATGGTGATGTGCTAGGTCGAATGAAACCTTTATCTAATAACTCCAGTAATTGCTTCTTTAACTCTAAAAGTTCAACTTGAGCCATTCGATAAGGGGATTTTGAAATTGGATTAGAATCAGTAACTAAGTCAACAGTAAATTCAACTTCCCGATCATGAATAATACCAGGCAACTCATCAGGAAAAACATCAAGATACTCATTTACCACTGAAACATCATTAATTTGAACAGTTCCTTTATTTTCTACAATATTTGAAAGGTAACATTCATTTCCATCTTTTACTAGTTTCTCAACCTCCTGATATGTTATCAAAAGCAAGGGTTCATTATTGTACACAAACTGAAAATCTTTCTGAAAAGAAACCATTTTAGCTCTGTAGTCAATCATAGCATGATAAAAAAAAGCCAATCCATGCCCAAAATAACATCAAACTCTACTAGAGGTAAAACAATAAGGTTTTCTGGTAGATTCTTTCCACACACAAGGATAGTAAGGTTCTTATAATTCCTTTTTGTCTCAACGTTCCCTCCGGGTATTTTTACCATAAGTTCCGGATTACTATCTTGAGATGGAATTTACAATTTACTAGAAAACTTCTCAAAAATGAAATAGTGTGTAGACCCTGAATCAAAAAAAAAACTGGCATAATCTAAACAAACAAACAGTGTACCTGATACTACTTCATTCGATGGACCAACATCTGATGATGTTGTTTCAAAGGATTTCACCACCCCTTTCTGCTTGTAGTCTGGATGCTTTCCCCTAGTTGAGTTCTTCGTTAGACACTCATTTTCATAATGACCCATTTCATTACACTTAAAACATCATACCGCTGGATTTTCATTTCTTTCTTGATCATCTTCATTACAGTTATGAGCAATATGACCAGACTTACCACACCGAAAGCACTTACCAGACTTGGATAAACATTCTCCAGGATGAATTTTACCACACTTCTCACATGATGGATATTTGGTTTTCTTATCTCCTTGATTCTTTGGTGAATTATTCCCCTTTCCCTGCCAACTGGACCTCTTATTCTGTTGTTTTTCATAGAACACCTGATCATCGGCAAACTCCATTTCCACCTTCTCTGCACATCCAACAAGTTTTTCATAACTTTTGAACTCACAATAAGCTAAAGCCGTTTGATAATTTGGCTTTAACCCTGAGTAAAAACGGTTTATTTTACTATCAAGATCTCGTATGAAGTTTAGAGAATACCTTGCCAATCGAGTGAACTTTGCTTCATAGGCAGCCACTGAGTCTTCCTCTTGCCTCAATTCCAATAATTGATTTTCCATCCTAAGTCGAACAACATTAGGAAAATACTTCTCAAGAAACATACCTTTGAATTCGTCCAAGTGAAGATCCTCAATCTCATCACTATCCCTGATATTTTTTACCATCGACCACCACTGATCAGCTTTACCTTCAAAACGATAAACAACAAGACTAACCTTTTTATATTCTGAACACCCCATGACATCAAAAATCTTCTCCAGTGCTTTAATCCACCCTTCATCTTGCACAGGGTCAGATGATCCTCTGAATGATGGTGGATGTTGCCTCATTAAATGTTCCACCACTGACATGTTCCTCGACGGTTGATCTGGCTGATCTCATGCATGGATACCACCACCATTTATAGCCTGAGTCAACTGTGGAATCACTGCAAAAAACTGTTCAGTTCCAATTCCGACCATCTCAGGTTCCTGATTTAGAAGGTTGTCTTCCCCCTGATGTCGTCCCAACATAGCTGCTTTGTTTCCTCTGCGGAAAACCATTCTGAACACAGAAATATCTTAGGTGAATCAACATGGTAATATTTAAATGCTATATAATTTCAATCATACCATAAATTAACTTATAATTTAACAATTTTCTAACTCCTAAATTTGTCTAAACCGACCTCTGATACCAACTATAAGGCCCCAGCCTTAAACCTTACATAATATTGAATTAAATTAATAATTCACATTGAGGATCTTTGCAGGTTTAGAGTTTTAGAGAATTAGGACATAACTATTACATCTCAAAAGATTACAAAGTAGACACTTCTACTAAGATTCCATAAAATAAAAACTCTTAAAAAGAAACATGTCTATTTCCATGTTTTATATAGCATAACATTCCCTTGATCCCATCTTTGACCCTATTAAACATTAAGTCTTGTGAAAAACATTTCAAAAAAACTTGGGGTGAGCATAAAAATATCAGTAAGGGATACACAAAGAATGAAAACTGTTAGTTTTTCAAACATCAAGTAAACCATGTATAACTTTATCAAAGTAATACATTCACCTTAATGAAGTAGTAAAAACTCTTCACTAAATAAAATATCATTACTTACCTTTTTGTAACCAAAGTATTACCATAAAACCCATATAAAGAACACATAACATATAAAGTTAACTTGGGACATAAACATACATTAGTGGAATTACCATACGGTCGACATCCACACATATCACTTAATGGAATAGCCATACGGCCAACTTCCATACATACTTAATGGAATAGCCATACGGGCGACTTCCATACCCAATGCATTGGAGGTTATAACGTAACCACCTGTCCTGGTATTCACGGCACCACCCGTCGTATTGTTTATCACGTAACCACCCGTCAAATGTCCCAGTACCATTATAATAATCATAAGACATAAAACAAATATAATGGAAAGAAAACATTTCCACACTTTCATCACAATATATCACTTAAATATATTGACATAACAAATCCATTATAAAAACCATTTTCAATACCAAAATACATAAAAGAGTATATGGTATTTATTTCATTTTAAAAACATCACTGCTTGTTGAGGAAGCCAAAGACCAAATAATACTCACGGCGATGGAAAAGGGTCGTTGTCACCGCTTACGTTAAAAGAAACATTCATTTTTGTCATTTTGTAAAACGCTTCGTAGAAAAAGATTCCTTTTGTATAAAAGTAAAAGTCAAAGGGGTTTATACACCATATAAAAGATAGCTGTGTATAAAACAAAATATCCCTCAATGAAAGGAGATTGAGACGAAGTCCCTTACCTCGGGTCTGACTTGACTCGATCGTTCTTTAATGTCCTGAATAATAAACTTGAGTTAATTTATACTTTCTTAAGAACCTTTTCAAGTTAATTATTACTTTAATATCACTTATCATCATTTTATAAACATTATTTAATCATTTAAGTTAATAATGCTTGTTTTATCGATATTTGGTTCTTAAGTCGAAAGTGGACTTCTTACAATTACATGTTGTTCGTGTGGTCAAAGGTTATTTATATCCAGAATGAAATTCCTGATTTGGATATCATATATATCATATATATCTAGCACATACATGTATTTATAATATCACATAATCATTTAGAGGTAATAAATGAAACGCACCGTTCATGGAGACGGTAATCCGTACGTACGCATGAACGCTACTTTCATTTCTATGTCATATTATTGGAATTAAAACTAAATGAGAGGTATGTATATCTTAATTACAGAATTATATTAATCATTTAGATGTAACATACATCATATATATCCATTATATATATTTACTTATAATAGTACATTACATTTGGGGCTAAGAAATGAAATGCACCGTTCCTGGAGACGGTAAGCCGTACGTACGCATGAACGCTACTTTCTTTTCTATCTCATACATTAATGGAAAGAAATAATAATGATATAGAGGTGTATTATAATTCCATTATAACATCATATATAATAACTTTAAATCCATCCATTATACATCCCACATATGTCATTAACGAATCACATCACTTTGAGGGGGCGGTAGTCCGCACTTCCTTAAATGAAGATATCACGTTTACCCATAATGGAAACCATAATGGTATGACATAAATGAAAAATACAAAAGATTAAGTAAAACAAAAAAATATTATATATCATATATAAATATAGTGACATCTTAATGGCCACCTTTGAATGTGTTATATGAGTTTTGTACAATCATCGTTTCGTGAGGCAGAAAGTCTCCATTCATGGATACAGTATGTTCTTTAACCATTAGATGTAGGTGTGTGTAAGTGTAGATCAAGTACTTCTTATAAAAACATCCTAGTATATTTAAGATACTGGAGTTGTTACGAAATAAATGAATAAAAATAGTTTAGGGGGTTGGAGAGGAAAAATAATACAAAAGGACTCAAGTGAAGACATGACCTTAAAATCAGATAACTCCATTTGGTTTGAGCTCAATGGAATCCTTGGGAAGACTTCTTACCAAAGTGAGGATTCAAGGAGTAAGAGAGGTAAGTGGAGAGACAAAATTGGTAGGGGTTGGCAGAGCCAAAGGCTTTGGAAGTGTGGGTAAGGTGGTTGAGGTGAGGGCCTTTTATAAGAGGAGAGGAGGGGCACTCTTGGAAGGTAAAGAAAAGTCACTTTATTTTAAAATGGTATTCATATTTAAGAGGTCCCACATTGATATAATTCGAGGATAAGGTGATAAGGGTTCAAATTACACCCATACAAAAGGTTTTGGACATGTGTACGTCATAGATTTTACATTATCATTTCATTTTAATGAGGTGATCGCTGCATCATCATGATTTCATAAATAATTTAATTTATATAAAGTCTAAAAATTATAAAAAAACTATCATGATGTAGGAAATCGTTTTATCTTTCCAATGATTATTTATAATCAAAAATCTGACTTGTATAACCCCATGTAAAAATTGTTTTAGTAAAACATCTCATGTTTGTGTTATTTTTTACTTTAACATTAAATAAAAAGTTATTTATGACATTTCCCAACCAAATGGCTCCATGGGGTCCCCAAGATGACCGAGGGATTTTCTTGGTCGGCCATGACACATACAATGAGTTTAGGACATGTGTCATGTTCATTTCATATTATTACAACATTATTTTTACATTAAATTACACTAATTACCTCTAATCGCGATAAAAAACTTAATAAGTTACTATTCACCAAAAAATTATTTTAATCCCATTGAACCACATTTTACTTCTTAATGACAACCATGTATGTCGGATTTTTGAAATTCAAAACAAAGAAGTGGTAAAATTTCATTTAAACGAAAAATCGGTTTTTATAAGTACCACTTAGTGGTTTTCACTATTCATCCAAAATTGATGTTTTTCAAAAAAAATACAAAAAATTCACCCTAAGCTATATTTGATATTCCAAATTCAAAAATGAAGTCAATTTTAAAAAATTAAAAACATATAAGTTTCATTAATTAATTTAATAATTAATTCCTGCTGTCAGAGCAAATAGCGTGTTTTTATGAAACAATAAGTATCAAAAGATTGATACTAGTTTAAGTCCAATTTCAAAGTGAAATTGATTCCAATGACCACCATTGGATTAAATGGTAAAAATATATTCTAATTTCTCTTTAAAACCAATTATAAAGATAATATAATCATATAAATAAATTAGATTAAAAAGAGGTTTTGAATTAAAATACAACATTTTACACTATTCATTAAAAAATGAACTTTATCAGAAAAATACCAAAAATTTACACAAAGTAAATTTTGATGTCCCAATTCTAAAGAAGAGTTATATTTGTTCCCATAGAATGTATAAGAGTGATCAAAACTATATTTAATGACGGTTCTCCATGAAAAGGTGATAAGAGAACCTTTAGTGAAAATTAGGGTATAAATGCCTAAAATTGAATTCTTTCCATATTTTAAGCCTTAATATTTTATTGGATAAATGTAAAAACATTTAAAAAACATATATAATCATATTTTAGTTATTTATATTCATTCCCTCCAATACAAAGACTACATGTTAACTACCATTTAAAATAATATTATTATATTACTAGTGTACAACGTAAGTTTTCAAAGAAACTCATCTTTGCGTATCGAGTACGCTATCGAACGTAGAAACCCCTTTTAATTAAAATTAATATTTAATTCTTAAATATTAATAAATATGAAATTTTATTTTTCATTATTTACCTGGGATGTTACAACATACACCACACAAAAGGTAATAATGGCAATATGGCATGAATGTCACTGAAATAAGGAGTGTGATGAAAACCCCTTACCTTGAACTTTCCTTTTGTCGAGGGTACGTTTAACCTCCTGTATGAAGATCATAATATGTTTTTAAATTATACCCGAACCATATTAATATTTATGATATCATACATGATTCATTTATGACTTTATACTACCCATTTAATAATAATTTCCATGTTAAGTGAACATTTCTGGTAATAATCACTTTCTTTATCATACGTGTTTTAACTTGTCACTCTTGGTTGTATCACTTAGATCATGATTTAAATACATCCAGAATATAAAACATGATAAATATATCATATATATTTAGAATATAAATATGTATAATAGACATATATATGAAATGGAAGACACCATTTATGGAGACGGTAGTCCGTACGTACGCGTAAACACTGTTTCTGTTTTCATATAGTACTGAACGGAAATAAGTGAATAAGATATATGTAAGTACATAAATCCATATATATATATATATATATCTCCAGTAGCATTATTATGTCATATATTACATACTTATTACTAATATATATTTTTATAATAGTCGATGAATGGTAAACATGGAAATGAATCTCATCGCATCGTGGAGATGGTAATCCGTACGTACGCACGAGCGAAAATATCATTCTTTTGATATTAAATTAATATATAATTGGATGTTATATCATATATACAAAATCATTATCATGTTATATTTATTATTTACATGAATTACTAATCATTATTATACCCATCCAAATAATAATATATTGAATAACAATTACACCACGACGTGGAGACGGTAAGCCGTACGTACGCACGTATGGTGACATGTCATTCAAAGGATGGATAGAATAATGAATATGGCTGTACCATATTTATAATAACATCACAGTATATATAAGATACTGGAGTTATTATTTTATAATGGTAATAACAAAGAAAGAAGAAGTGGAAGAAGAAAGGAACTTGAAAAGGGGTGGTGAAAACATTACCTCTTCTTCTAGTTCCTCCTTTTGATTTGATCAAAAGGGCTCCGTAGGTTGGCTTTCTGATCAAACTAAGGCCTCTCGGTTGTAGTGGGGAAGTTGGGAGAGTATTTGGTCAGATTAGTTCCAAAACTAAAGGCTTTGAAGGTGTGAACAAATTGAGAAGGAGGAGTGCCCTTTTATAAGAGGGGTGAGGGGCACCTTTGGAAAAGCTAGAAATATTAATTTATAATAAATTAATATTCGGTTTATAATGGCTCTGAAGTTGATTATTTAACTGTTAAGGTGGGTATAGGTCTAAAAACATTCAACCAATTGAATTTAGACAGGTTTGGGATAATATATCAACCTTATCTTTTAGTTTTAACTCTTAGTTAATTAGTTTCACTTTTACAATGTCTCTTTGTATTTTTATATAATATGGTTATTAAACTTACTATATACATCCAAGAGACCCCCAAGTGATCCATTAATGATACAAATATCATGATATAAGTCTCTTGGACGAACCATAGATTTTTAAGAATTTAATATCAATTAATAATATAATATGTGTTTTAAAAACTCTTTTATGTCAATTTTGACACTATTCAATAATTGACTTTTGTAAAACTCATAACAGAATGATTAATTTGAAAAACGTTAATTAAATCAATTATATTATGTCATAATATCTTATAGAATTAGTTTAATTCATTAAAAGTATCAAATTATATTTATTTTGGTATTTATAATATCAATTAATTTAATTTTTCACTATTATGGTAATTACTGCATCATCTTTGTGTCATAAATAAATTAAATTATTTAATGTCTAAAAATTATAAATAAAATATCACTATGTATTAAATCTTTTTATCTTTCTAATGAATATTTATAGTTGAAAATACAACATATATAACCCTATGTAAATATTGGTTTTCTAAAAGATATATGCTTGTGCCAATTTTGTATTCATTTTAACATAAATTAATATAAAGTGTCATTATCACTTACAAGTGGCTCCATGGGGTCCACAAATCGGCCCAAATATGACCATGGTCGGACATGTATCAACTAATAAGGTTATGACACGTTTTAGGGTAATTTATTATTATTATAATATTAATTTTTAACCCTTATTTACCAGACTTTCCCTTTAACCATGGTAAATAAAATATTTACCGAAGTAATAATTCAAAATGTCTAAAAATAAATGTTACCTATTTACAAACTTTTAACATCCTGATTTCAAATATGGAATCCATTTTTCCAAAATCAAAACATAGAAGTGGCAGAAATTAATTTAAAATTAATTCCCGCTGTCAAAAAAAAAGCGTGTTTTTAAGATATAATAACTATCAAAAGATTGATACTTGTTTTTGTTCGGTTTAATTGTGAAATTATGTCAAATGAACAACATTGTATTAAATCATAAAAATATATTCTAAATATACTTTAAAAGCACTCAAATTCATAACTTATCACTATTTATTATTTTGATTAAAAAAGTTGTTTTTAATTAAAATTTAGTAATTTTCACTATTCATAAAAATATTAAAGTTATCTGAAAAGTACCAAAATTTCACCCTAGGCTAATTTTGATATTCCAAATCTAAAAATGAAGTCAATTTTGAGAGATAGAATTTATAAAATTTCAAAAAGTAGGTATTACTATTCATAATGGCTAGTTTGGTAAGTCATGGTGCGCTTTAACTCGGTGTTGCATGTAGTGCAAGTTATTGAATTATTTTGAAGAAATAACACACTGTGAAATCTTCTTGTGTTACAATTATGTCATCACAATCATGTCATAAGTAAATTTATATATATTATGTAAGATTATTAGAAATAAAATTCCATGATGTAGGAAATATTTTTAGATTTCTAAATAATATTTATAGTTAAAGATATCACTTATATAAACCTATATAAAAATTGATTTATTAAAATGGTTCATGTTTATGTTATTTTTTCCCTTAATTTAAATTAAATAATATAAAGTGTCATTATCACTCCCAAGTGGCTCCATTGGGTCCCAAAATTGACCCATGGATGACAATGATAAGACATGTATCATCCAATATGGTTTGAAAAATTGTAAGGATTAAATAATATAATTTTAATAATATTTTTTTACCCTTTTTACAAGATTTACATTTTAAACATGGTAAATAAAATTTTACTGATGACACTATTCATAACTTTTAAAAACCATTATCTATTTAAATAATTTGGACATCATGATTCCAAATAAGAAATCCATTTTTTCCAAAATCAAAACACAAGAGTTTCAGAAATTAATGTAAAATTAACTACCATTGTCAAAACAAAAAGCATGTTTTTAAGAAAAATTATCTATTAAATGATTGTCACATGTTTATGTTCAATTTCAATGTAAAATTACTTAAAACGAACAATATTGGAATAAAGGGTAAAAATATAATCGAATTACACTATAAAACCAAAAAAGGTTATTTAACCATATAAATAAATTAGATTAAATGGTAGTTTTGAATTAAAATACAGTATTTTTCACAACTCATTAAAAATGAACATTTTTAGAAAAATACAAAAAATTTACCCAAAATAAATTTTTATGTCATGATTCTAAATAAGAATTTGATTTTATCAGATATAAAATACAAAAGAGACAAAAAAAATATGTAGAATGTGTTCTCGATTAATATTTCGTAAATCAACCATATAAAGAATATTATAGAATTAAGGCTTACAATTTGATTCATTTACATTTTTACCATTTAATATATATTGAATAAATGTAAAAGCATTTAACAAACATTAATACTCTTTTTGTAGTTAGTTTTATTCATTACCTTCAATACAATGACTAGGAGTTGAATACCATTTAGAATAATATTATAAAATTATTTTCAATATTACTCGGCCTTGTGTGCCACATGAAATTTCTGAGAAACTCATTGTTGCATGCTACGTACGCCATCGAACATAGCATCACATTTAAATTATAATTAATATTTTACTCTCAAATATTAATAAAAATTAAAATATCACATTCTTTATTTATATAAGATGTTACATCCTTCCCCCATTTTAGAAATATTGTCATCGCAATTGTATTCACTTATCAAATAAATGTATGTATTTTTCCCTCGTAGAATTTTCAGATTTCCATGTTTCCTTTTCAACTATATGGTTTTCCCAAATAATTCACTAGATGTATTAACTTATTCAACAACACATTCTCCATACATTCATGATTCTGGACTGGTTGAACCACATAAGAATTATTGTCTTTTAATTGAATAACATGTGGAATCAAAACATGGGAAGGATCCAGCATATACTTTCTCAACATTGAAACATAAAAAACATTCTGTATCTGGGATAATCATGGTGGTAAATCCCATCTATAGGAAACTGATCAAACTTTCGCAATGATTTCATAGGGACCAATGAACCTGAGACTTAGATTTTCCTTCATACCAAAACACATCACACATTTCCATTGAGAAACATTGATAAAGGCATGATCTCCTTCCTCGAAAGAATGATCTGTCCTCCAGCTATCCACATTAATTTTTTTCTACTATGAGATGTTCTGAGGTGGTTCTTAATCAATTGAACTTTTTCTACCATCTATTCTTCCAATTCTGGTCCCATCAGTTTCTTTTCACCTACGTCATCCCAAAAATCTAGAGTTTGGCATCACTTTCCATTTAATTCCTCAAATGGAGAAATCTATATACTAGAAGAAAAAATTTTACTATAAAAAATTCAACCAAAAAATGATTTTGGTCCCAACCTCTATGGTGTTCCATTGATCAAGCATGTAGCTTATCTTCTATAGTCTAGATTGTTTGTTCCGACTTCCTATAAGATTGAGGATGAAAAGATATATTAGAAATTAATTCAGTACCCAATGTCTTATGAAGGCCTTTAGAAATGTCCTATGTAATCCTAGGATAATGAACAAATACAATGGAGAGGTGAAATCCATGAAACCTGGCTATCACATTAACCTACATCTAAAGAAATTGATCTAATGACAAAGTATCTCGAAAAGAATTGAAATGATAATATTTAGTCCACTAATCAAGAAAAACCCAAACTGCATTATTACCTTGAGATATCTTTGGTAATCCCACAATTATGTCAATGGTTATATTATTCACTTTTCCTCTCTGGAAGTAGAAAAGGCTGAAGAATCCCATTCAGAAATAGAAACTTTTCTTTAAACTTTTGTCAAGTTAATATCTTCAGAGTAAAATCAGAATTATTAATTTTTATTCCATCCCACCAATAAAACTCCTAAATATCTCTGCACATCTTTGTACTGCCAGGATGAACTGAAAATGGATAACTATGAGCATCACAAAACAAATCATTCATCTACTGTGAATCACAAGGAACACATAATCTCTTCCCAAACCTCAATACACAATATTTTCCGATATAAATTCAGGTAACTTACCTGTCTGAACTAACTCCACATTTTTCTATAACTCACTATATTCATTCTGTGCTTTCATAATTCTGTCTACTATGGTTGAATTCCATGACAATTGACAGAAAACAGAGGAATATTGTTCACCAACAAAATCTATTCCAAAGTTCATCAAATATTTAATCAAAGTATCTAGTTACAAAAATAAATATGATTAATGTTGCATTATGTTTTTGACTCAAAATATTGACCACTATGTTTGATTTTACTGGACGGTAATGGATCGTTCTATCATAACCCTCGACTAATTCCAGACATCTCCTCTGTCTCATGTTCAATTCATTCTCAGTAAAAATATATTTAAAATTTATGCGGTAAGTATATATTTCACACCGTAATCCATAAAAATAATTCCTAAAATTTTCATTGTAAAAATAAAAACAGCTAATTCCAAATCATGTGTATGGTAATTTAACTCATGAGGATTCAAGTGATGTGAATCATAAGCAATTACCTGATCATTATTTATTAGGACACAACCATATACATTCAGTGAATCATCACTGTAGATTAGAAAATTCACCATCTCTTGAAGGTAATACCAAAACTGGAGCATTCACAAATCTTTTTATCAATTCCTGAGTCAACTGAGCCATCAATACAAAAAAACTATTAAATTCTGATTCAAACCATCTCAGGAAGCTCACATAGAAGGTCAATTCCATTTTTATGCCTTCCCAAAATAGTTTTATTAATTCCTTTATGAAAAAAAATTCGGATAAAAATATCTTAGACGAAGAAACATTGTAATCATTAAATTCTATATCATTTCAATTATACCCTAAATTAATTTATCGATATTAATTTAATAATATCTTAACACCTAAAGTTTTCTAAACCAAACATTGATTCCAACTACAATGCCCCAACCTTAAACATTACATAATATTTAGTTAAGTTAATAATTCACTTTGAGAATATTTTCAAGTTTAGAGTTTTAGAGAATTACACCATAACTATTACATTTCATTTCAAAAATTTCAAAGTAGACACTTTTACTACATTTTAATTTTTTTTCATAAAAGAAAAACTCTTAAAAAAGTATCCTGTCAGGTTGCATGTTTTACACAACATGACATTTAATTGATCCCATGATTGATCATTTTTATATTTATGTCATGTGAAAAACATTTCAAAACTAGGGAGGAGCATAAAAATCACAATAAGTGTTTAAAAAATGAATGAAAACATTAGTCCATCAATACATACAAGAGAATGAATTCATGCTTTTAAATCATTAATATACAACAAATGATCATAAGATTCATGAATAACTCTGGGAAATTATAAATCATAAAGGTAACATGTGGCATCCATAACATACTTACGTTTTAGCTTTCACATCTATATAGGGAGTTACAATTGGAATACCCATCACTGTATATTCCTTAATTCTCTTTGGATAAATATTAACGTTTACCTCTGTAATGTATCAGAATTCTTTGGAGAGATATCTTATGCTCACCCACCATAGGATTATCACAGAACCACCCATATACGTAAACAAGTCCCAAGAACCATAACATAATCAAAACACATAAAAAATAATAATGGAAAGATAAAATTTGAACATTTATATCACAATATTTTATTTCAATATATTTAAATAATCAATTATTTTTCAAAATCATTTTCAAATCCATTTAAAACATTTAATGAATATATTTTTGAATCAAATTGTTCCATGCCACATTGAAGCTTTTAATGGAATTAACATTTTAAAACCTTAATGTCCATATAAATAAATCATCAATTTTTTTTAAAACGTATACATTAATAAGAATTAATTATAAGATTAAATATTTAAAAAATATAAAACAATGTATTAGTTAAAGAGTCCATTACCACATTAAAAAATTGAATAAAAATAATTTATGAATAAAAATAAAATTAGTCAATAATATCATGTGAATAATGATATTAATTATATAACATGTCAATGGATAGTATATACATTTTATAGGATAATAAAGGTGTGAAATATCAATATATGCCTCAATGAAAGGTGATTTATGCGTAGTCCCTTACGAAAATTTAGCACCCTAATGATGTCACTTAAAAAATTCTGAAAATGAGTTGATGAGAGAGAAAAAGGTCTCTAATTACATGGAAGTAATACTTAAAGAAATAATTATATATAATAACATATCCCAATATAAGAGAATGGAAATTAATTTACATAACATAAAAGAAACTTTTGACTAAAAGAGGAGGGTGAATGATTTCCTTACAAAGATCATTTTGTATATAAAATAGATAGATTGTGTGTTTTCTCTATAAGTAAAAATATTTAATGCATACATAAAATATAGGACATAATCATATCATTTCATAAACAAGAAGTAGATGATTAACCCAATGAATGGAAATTGGGTTAAGAAGTTCCTTTACAAGGTGTCCGACATTACTCGTTCATTCTTTAATCTCTTGAGTAATAAACTAATGATAATTTAAACTTTCATAATAAACATGTTCATGTTTATTATTCATTTTATATCACTTATTACCACATTATAAAAATTACAAATTCATTTATGTTAATAACATTTGTTTTGTCGATATTTGGTACTTGAGTAAAAAATGAACATATTACAATTACAAGTTGTATATGTGGTCAAAAGTGCATTATCTACTAAATGATATTAATGATTTATATTTCAGATATATAATATATATATATATAGTATATATATGTATTTATAACAGTACATAACATTTGGAGATAACAAATCAAATGCACTATTCATGGAGACGATAAGCCATATGTACGCATGAATGCTACTTTCATTTCTATTTCATATTTAATTGAATGAGAAATTAATGATACATAGGTATATTATAATTACAGTATAGTATCATATATAATTTAATTAACATCATATTTTATATATTACAAGTATTTCATGATTGAGTCATATCACTTTGAGGGGGCGGTATTCTGCACTTCCTCAAATGAAATTATCACATTTACCCATTATGGAAATCATAATGTTTTTCTATAAATGAGAAAATAAAGAATCCTAGAGACAATATAAATAAATTTATATCACATATAAATATAGTTCCATCTTAATGAAAACCATTAGAGGTGGTAGAATATAATTGAATAATATCGTTTCGTGAGGCACTAGTTCGTCGTCCACAGAAACAGTATGTCAGTATCCATTAGATGGAGGTGTGTGGATGTGTAGTTAGAATAATACTCATATAAATATCCTAGTATATTGATGATACTGGTGTTGTTGTAAAATAATGGAATAACGAGAGTTTAGGGGGTTGGAGAAGGAAAATAAAAGGAATGAACTTTAGAGAAGACGTTACCTTTAAATCATGTAACTCTCTTTAGTTTGAACCAAAAGGATTTTTTGAAGAGCCTTATACCTAAAGTAAGTCTTCTAAAAGAAATATAGGAATGCTGGGAGCTTATTTATACATATTTTGGACTATAAAATGGGCTTGATAGGTGTGATTAATGGGATAGAGTTGGTGGCATTTTATAAGAGGGGGAGGGTCTCTTTTTTATTGTTTGAAAGTTATATTTTATTATAAAAATATTTTCTATTTCAAAAGGTAGCAAATTAATTTAATTATAAGATAATTTGTATATATGTTTAAAAAAATAAACCAATAAGAATTTGACAGTTTTTTAATATATTTAATTCTTTTATTTTTTATTTAACCCCTTGTTAACTTATTTAACTTTTACCATGTCCTCATATAAATTCATACAATATGGTTAACCTATTTACAATAGAATTATAATAGATCCAAAAGGGGTTATTAGTGAAATTTTTAACATCATATTTTCCATTTTTTTCGAATATTAGTTTTTTATGTCTATTATATCATTGAATAAAATATTGATAGATTTAAAGGCACTTTTATGTAAATTTTAATACTATTCATATAACAAATTTTTAAAAAATATTACACAACTGGATTCTTCAAAACAATTCATGAATTCCAAGATAACAAGTCATCATAATTTATAAAATTCTTTGATGGCATTAAAGGGTTAAAAATAATTTATTTCATTATTAAAAATATCATTTAATTGAATTCTTTATTGATGAAGCAATTACTACATCCCCATTGTATCATAAATAAATTTATTTATTTAATGCCTAAAAATTATGAATAAAATACCATGATGAGTGAAATATTATTTTCATTACAAATAATATTTATAGTTTAATAAATCACTTATATAACCCCCTATAAAAATCAATTTAGTAAAAATATTAATGTTTATGTTATTTTTGTTCTTAATTTAAATTAATTAAAATGAAATGTCATTATCACTCCCATATGGCTCCATGGGGTCCAAAAATTGACCACAAGATGCCCATGGTCAGACATGTATTAGAAAATAGAGTTAGTATATGTGTAAGAGTAATTTAATATTATTATAATAATATTTTTACCACTTATTTACCATACTTACCTTTTAACCATAGTAAATATAATATTTACTAAATTTACTATTCATAATGTCTCAAGATAAAAGTTACCTATTTAAATAATTTGGTCCTACTTATTCCAAATATGGAATCCATTTTTCCAAATTACAAACATCGAAGTTTCATAAATTAATTTAAAATTAACTCCAATTTTCAAAATATAAAACATGTTTTTAAGAAATAATATCTATCAAAATATTTACACATGTTTACGATCAATTTCAAGGTAAAATTACCTACAATGAAAAAAATTGGATAAATTGATAAACAATAATCTAAATAAAATTTAAAACTTATTAAAAAGATAATCTAACTATATAAATAAATTAGATTAAAAGGAAGTTTTTAATTAAAATGCAATATTTTTCAATATTAATTTAAAATGATCTTTATAAGAAAAATATCAAAAATTTACCCAAAGTAAATTTTGATGTCCCAATTCTAGAGAATAATTTTATTTTTTCAAATATAACATATAAAAGGTACAAAAAATATATTTAAAAAGGGTTCTTCATATAAAGATGGTAAATAAACCTTTTAAAAACATTAGAGTATTTATGCTTTAAATAGGATTTATTCACTTTTTTGGCCTTTAAATTTTATTGGATAAATGTAAATACATTTAACAAACATGTATAATCATATTTAACTCAGTTATGGTTATTTCCAAAAATACAACGGCTAAGCATTACGTACCATTTAAAATAATATTATAATATTATTTTTCAGTATTACTCAAACTTGCATGTAAGGTATGCCCTCAAACATAGAACCACATTTAAAGTAAATTTAATATTTATTTCCCAAATTCTTAAACATATGAAAAAATCATATTCTTTATTTACCTGGGATGCTACATGTAATTGTTAAATTAATGAGAGAATCAATTAAATGATATTTAAAATATTAAAAACATTTAATATGAAAGATTTAATTTCATCAATGAAAATTAAGGAATAATTTCAACAATTATTGATGTTTTAAAGTAGTTTTTTTGAAGATATAATTTTTCTATAATAATTTTAAAAAGATATGCGATGATTAGTGTAAACATTGGCATTATTGAGATTTAAAAAAATAATATATAATTAAATGATATAAAATTTATACAAATATAAATTTATACCCAAGTTAATAAGTCTAAAAATTCATTAAATAGAAGATTTATTGAAAATTTTTTATTTTATAGTAATTACATTGACCCAATAAATTTACATTATATGAAATCACGGCTAAAATTAAAAACAATAAATAATTTTTAAAGCTAAAAGATAAGTATTAAAAAATAGCCAAAGGTTTTATAATTTATTTTGATTATGTTATTTTGACCAAAATGCATCATATTTTTTAATGTAATATGTTTTTATCCATTTTTGATAATAAAACATATCTATATTTATTTAATATATTTAATATTTCCAAGAGTGACTCTCCCATCTTTTATAAATATGAACCCATTATTCTGTATTATTCAAAGATAAAAACCTATTTTCTTAGGAAAAAATCTTCCAAAATACCTTCCTAGAACTCATACTCACCTTTTAGATCTCTTATTTTCAGCAGAACACCCTCCTTAGAAGTGTTTAGGTTTTAATAAAAATGATTGTCTAAAAAGGGGGTATCATTTCAAATTAAGTGCTCTTGTTTAATTTCTTCTTCCACTTAAATAAAATATTCAAAAACTTGATAAAATAACATCTAAATAAAACTAAATATAATTAAAAGTTATTCTACTAATATAATCACCTAAATTCATATCCAATTTCATCAAATGTGAAATTAATAAATTGTTCGTGTGTACGGGGACTACTACCTCATGAATCGATATAATTTTTTCTATTGCTATCTCTAAAGAAGTTTTTTAAATGACGTAATTAATTTTTATATATGATATTCATGACATATGTTTAATTATTGAATAATAATATATCATTTACATTGCTACATTTTAAGCATCATAAAAATGGTATTGTCATTCGTTTGTATTTGTGAACTATCACCTCCACAAAGCGATATGATTCGTCTTTTCATCAACATTTTTCTTGAATATTATATATAAATATTTCTAAATTATTAATATTGATATTTATTATATTATGATCATTCTTGAAGTTTTATATAATACTTACCTTCTCTCTATAATGATCATTGAAAAATGAAAATATTGCTCATGTATACATATCACATACAATCTTCTTGATTGTAATGAATTTTATTTTACAATACCATAATTAATGAATGGGTTTAAAAGGATGATTGATTTAATATTATTATATTAATAATTTCATGAATATTATTTTGTAGATGATGAACTAAAGACCTCTATGACCCTATTAAACACACCATAGTCAATTTGGTCTCCTATAACAAATATCATCAAAACATCTGATGAAAAACTAAATAATTTTGTACTTGTTATAACCTGGAAATAAGTGATATAAATGGAATTATAAAATTTAATATTGGGTTCTAAAGTAATTAAAAATTATTCTATGTTTATTATTCAGGAATATAAATAATGCTTGTGATGATTCAGACTCATGTTAAGGGAATATTTAAAAAAAACCTCCCTATAAATGTTTTAAATATTTTTTTATTAAAAATAGAACTTTTTCACTTTCATGCTGTAAAAATGGTTTCCTTGAATGTATATATATTGAAATTATTTTTTAAAAATTTTATTTTTCAAATTTCTCTCAAATGTATCAAGGTGGTATGGGACATAATTATTTTATATTATTTTCTTAAAATGTTTTAAATGGGTTTTGAAAATGGATTGGTTGTCGCAATAACATTAATTGTTTTATTATATAAGAAATTGATATTTTTAAGTGAAATGATGAAAATATGAATATTTTATATATTATTATTATGTAATTTGACATTGAAATTTGATTGGTTATTATGTGATAAACCAATGATGGGTGGTTCTGTGATAAACCAAGGATGGGTGATTCCATTATAACCAATAAAGCATTGGGTATTGAAGTCGGTTGTATGATTATTCCATTTATAATTGAGACATTAATGGATGATATCCGCATTGTTGTTCCATTTGAGTATAATGATTTTCAATGTAACATTATTATCTTTTATATTATTTCTTACGAGTTTTCAAGAAAATATTTTGATTTTCAAAAAGTAATATAATGATATTTTTTTTAAATAATGATTCAGTTTTTGATTAAAAATGTTTATTTTTTAGGAAAAGTTCTTTTATTTGTATTGGAAAATTTGGTTCATTTCTTTAAATTTCATTAGAAATAACTTATTATCATACCTAAATTTGAATTGTTTTTCATAGGGTTTAATGAGGAGTATAGAAAAGGATGATATCTGAAAGAAAATTATAAAGATGCATCATGAAAAGGAACCATGATTTATTTTAGAAGAGTTTCCTTTTGGGAGAAAAGTTGATAATGAGTATAAGAGTCTACATGTAATTTATGAATTTAATTATTACATTTTTCCTAACTCTCTATAAATCAAAACCAAAAACTATTAGGGAAAATATTCTAATTTCATGTATTAAAAATTACATGAATGTGTTATGTTTAAGGTTGGGTCCTTACAATTGGTATCAGAATAGGGTTTTGAAAACATAATAGGTTAGGATGTTTTCTTAAGAGAAAAAGATATCATCATGGGTTTATAAAATTAAGGTCGATCATAATTTCAATTTCAGAAAAACCCCTTTAATGACTTTATGTAATGAAAATCAATAGTTATTAACACTATTTTTAGTGAAATTTATTTCTCAGCTAATTATGGGTTAATACATTTCGGGAAGAAAAATCGACGTTTTGAGATGAAAATTGATTATAAGGATTTTTTTTGTATTTTATGAGGAAAATATCATATTTCTATAATGTTATATGAAATATATATTTTTATAAAAAAATACCACCCATTGGATGGGTGAAAACCCATAGCATCAAGCTAATCAATGAGTTCTAAACACAAAACTAAATGGAGACATGGATGCATCACCAACCACTAAATAATGTGACATCTCAGTTAATAAATATATTTATTTTTAGTTAAACAATTCCATGGATGAATAATAAGGATATTTATAAAAACATTTATTATATTAGAATGATGAATTTGGGATTAATTGATGGATGTAATTCCAGAAGATGTTCGTGATTATGGGAATCTTATATGATCAAGGTAAACATAATACTATGGGATATTATTTAATATGTAAATGTTGAATTATATTTTGGACGGATGTATGGTTTTATTGTAGACTTATGGTGAATTAGGTTATTAAATTTACTAATTTTCTTATCTTGCAGAATATTTAATATATGTAATTACATTTTAGTTATCATACATTAAGCGGGATTGATGTTTTTTAGAGATAAGTGATAAAAAACATCATAGAATATTATGTTATCAAATCATTATTAATATTGTATTTCATTCATTGTTTGGATTATTTTGAGTAATTTTATGAATAGTTACCTTTGGAATGGTTTTGGTTGATCTTTGAGTATTATTGTTGTATTTTTTTAATTAAAAGTAGTTTTTCATCATAAAATGGTTTTTTATTATCCTCAATTTCTTTTTTTGGTTAATTTCTAAATATATGAGAAAATTATAGTTAATCATTTGTGGATAATTGTATTCCCAAAAAGATGATTTTGGTGCTTCACATGATAAAAAATAACCAGAAATAGAAATTATTTGGAGGAAAAGATGAGTTTGTGGTGTAAATGTATTAAAAGAAGAAACTCATTTTTTTCATGTAAAAATATTTTATTAGTGTTTTTATTATATGACATAAATTAATTTCATAGCTATATAAAAAGGACATTAAAAAAATTTATTCATTTACTTTTATTAATAAGAAGCCAAAATCTTTTTAACACTTTAATGTTGTATGGTTTTGTTATTGTTAGCTTTATCTTGACTATTTCCTATATCAATCTTCATCATGTCTTTGTAGTTGTTTTTCTCTTCCACTTCCTTGTTTTCTACATGGAATCTTTGTATGTGTTATTTTAGCTAACAATCGCACTTTCATTACATTCATTAAATGTTTATATTTTATTAATCCCTTTTTCTGATGTGGTATTTAAATAAGTGAATTTTAAAAATACAAAACACTTTATAAGAGAATGAATTAAAAATTGTGAGTACATAATTTCCAGGTGGGAGAATGTAACATAATACGTTTATAAAAAAATTAATACAATGTTTGATATCATACAAGATATGTGACATCAATCGTAAAAGACATTTAAATATTGTTATTTAAATGATACAGTTATAACATTGCTATTAAAATGATTGGAATTAGTAGTATTAACATAATTATTCCAATATTTTATACACACACACACATATATATAATTAATTCTTTTAAAAAATAAATATAAATGAGTGTAATACAATTTAAAAATAAATGGAAATGTTTTTATGAAAAACTATTCAAATGTTCACAAGTGTATTTTCTACCAATAAATAAAAAAATGTAAACATGTTGGATTATATTAAAGTTATATATAAATGTAATATATATAATATAATTTTAAAAATTCATCTTATGTGTTTTCTAAACTAGATATAAGAATGAATCAAATTTTATGCATAAAAATTTATTTTTTTAAAAGGATGTTTTCCACATTTTGATGGCTTACATATTTAAAATATATTTCTTGAATCTTATATAAATTATATTTTAAAAATAAACATATTCATTGAAATATGAGTATAATTTTTTTTATATTATTTTGATAAGTTCAATTTTTTGATAATTAGTGGAAAAAGATTTGCATTATAAATGAAAACTACTTTTTCATCAAGATTATTTATAGTCATAATTAATATTTCAAATTGGTTTGAAATTATCACTATGTTATATTTTAATCTCTTAATTCATTTTATTCCATTTTAATCAATTTCACATAGAATTTTTGTATAAAAACATTTCAATCTTTTGGGCATATTTACTTTAAAAATCACTTTTCTCAATCCGTGAATTGGAATAATTTTTTTATTAATTTTAAAAAAATTATGGTTTTTTAATTTTTAGAATTAAATTCTATATTATTAATTATTATTAAAAAACTTATTAAATATATCTATTTTTTGTAAATTATGAATAATAAATGTTGTAATATTTTTATTACCAAGATTAAGGGTAAATATGGTTATAAATAGTGAAAATGATAATATAAATTATATAGTATTACCCGAAAATATTTTTTAATTTATATGTATGAGTTTATTTGGCCATAATCATACCCATGTCTAATTTATAGCCTTTAAAATCCTCATGGATGATAGTATAAAATTTATAATATTATATTCCCTTAAATGACTATTTTTTCACTCTTGTTTTGAACTGGTAAAATAATTTTAATATTGGGTGATATAAGATATATCATAAATATAAATATTCTTTATAATTAAAGAATATTTACATATTTCATGGAAATTTATTTATAATTTATAGTGATAAAATATTTACCTTAAATGGTGACACAATATTAATGTAGTAATTTTTTTATTAATGGAATAGTTAAAAAAAATTAAATTAAATTAAATAAGATTTTATATAATTAATTCCATCCACCAATTTGATGGATGGAATTGAAATAATATTAATGTTTTAAATTATTTTGGATGATGTTTCCATTTTTTGTGATATTTTTAAAATGTCAAGTGATGAATAGTGTAAAAATTTCCCACACTAAGATTTTAAAATAAATAATATTTTATTAAAAGATATATTATTTATAAAAATATTCATTTCGATAAAAATAATTTGAATATGTCTCCAATTTTTATATATTACTCATTTAATGGCTATTTTTCATATATTGTAATTACATTAATGCTCATAATTTATATTACAAGATATCATCTTAAAAATTAACAAGGTTAAATAATGGTTAAAGCTAAAATCAAAGAAATAAAATTAGTCAAAAATTATATACTTTTTATTGAATGAAGATATTTCAACTAAATATCATAATATATTCAAAATTATATGTTTGGATCCATTTGGGTAATATATTTATTTATATTAATTTAATATTTTGATGATTTCAGTGAGTTCCCCTCAACTCTCCTACAAAATGGCTCCTATTATTCTCTATTATGAAGAAAATAAAGAAATATTTTACCCCATTATATACACAAATAAATTCCAAGAATCCCTCCCCCATTCTAGAGCTCTTAATTTAGGCATAATACCACCTTATATGAGTTTACTTGTTAATAAAAAAGCATCTTCTAAAGAAGAGGTGTTGTTTTTAATTATGTGATTTTGTTTTATTTAATCTTCCACTTCCTTCGAATATTCATCTACCATGATGAAATAATTACTCCTAAATCATAAATAGTCATAAATTTTATTATTTTAATAACATCACCAAAATTAATATCCAATTTCATCTAATGGGAAATGAATTAATCGTTCGTGCATATGGCAAACTACCACCTCGAGAAAAGATATAAATGGTTTTTCATTACAACCTCTAATGAATATTTATAAAAATGGAATTAATGTTTACATATGATATTCATGAAATATTTATCAAAATTAAATAAAAATATATAATTTTTATTCTTACAATTCCTTGCACAAAAAAATGATAGTGTCGTTTGTGCGTACATGTGAACTATCACCTCCACAAACCGATGCGAATTAATTTTATTACCACATCACATAAATAATATATATAAGTATACATAATTTTTTAATTTTATATTAATTAAATTATTATCAATATTTAATGATAAAATAATACATACCTTCTATCCCCAATGATTGCTAAAAAAATAATTGCATTACACATTCATCCGTGCAATTGGAATTTTCCATGATTATAACATATTTCATTTTTCAAAATTCAATTTAATTAACGAATTTAAAAGAAAAATTCATTCATAATAATAATAATTATTACTTGAATATTATTATGGATATGACTGTATAATGACCCATTTAACTATATTAGACTTATAGATATAATTTTGGACTCATGCACTAAATGTCGTCAGAACATCTATTGTGAACATAAATAATTAAGTAATTGTTATAGAATGGAAATAAGTTATATAAATGGGATAATTAACATTAAAAAACGTTTATAAAAGGAGTCAAAATTATCTTATGTTTATTATTCAAGAATATAAAGAAGGTATGTGATGAATCAGTCCCACGGTAAGGGACTTCATAACTAAATCAGCGTTTCAAATGTTTCAAAGATTTATTATTCAAAATATTTATATTTCATTTCAATGTTGTCGAAATGGATTTTATCAATGTATTTATATAGACATGATTTTTTAAAAAAAAATTAATATTATAATTTCTCTCAAATATTTCAATGTGGTATGGGACACTTCGATTTTTCAGAAAAATAAAAAAATATTAAAAGGGTTTTTAAAATGGAATGGTTATTTCAATATCATGAAATGTTTTCAATATGTGAAAATGTAATTTTATGAGTGAAATTGAAAACATCATCTTACTATGAGTTATGGTTATATTTTGGAACTTTTACATTTGAAGGGTGGTTACATAAAAAATCAATGGCGGGTGGTCCATTGATAAACTAATGTTGGGTGGTTTTGTTAAAATCTCTAATACACTGGTTATGGAAGATGGTTGGGTGGATATTACATTTATAAGAGTGACATATATACAATTAGATGATATTTTTATTCCATCCGAGTACAGTTATTTCCCATGTTACATACTTATCTTTTATATTATTTCTTCTAAGTTTTTAGGAAAATAATTTAATTTTAAAAAGGTAATATAATGATATTTTTTTAATAAAGATTCCTTTTTCAGGGTAAAAATTTGTGTTTTTTTCGGAATGTTTTATTTTTTCACTGAAAAATTGATTTCCATTCATTTATGTTAATTAATATTCTTTTTTTCTCATCCCATGTTTTGAAAGGTTTTTCCTTTTGTTTAATAAAGAGTAGGGACAAGGATGAGGTAATGAAGAAAATTGTGAAGATTAATCATGATAAAAAACATGTTTTATTTTAAATGCTCTTATTTTGGTGGAAAATCAGATACTTTGTATTAGGGTCAACTAGTAATTTAAGATTTTGGTTTGTAAGAATATTCATAGTTATCTAAAACTCTAAAAATAAAATATATTTAGAAAAATAAATTCTTCTCTTGTATTAAAATAATTTGAATAAGTTATGTTTACTGTGGGGTCCTTACAATCCATTAATATAAGAAATTTATTTTATAACCGTACATAGATTTTTTGAACATAAATCGTTCAAACATATGATAAATCCATTACAACTATATAATCACCAACCATACGAGTATTGAAATTATGATGGCCAAAATTAAGAGAATAAATATTATATTATTATTAATCACATATTCTTTCTCCCTATCATATTCTTTCTCCTCCACCACAGAATAATTTTCACCATTGTTGACCAGAACTTTTATCCATGTATGAACATAGTTATATTTTTTCATTGAAATATAAAATTTATCGTCATAATGTTCATTCCTAGAAAAATTCTATCGCATGTTTCATTGGTTTTTCAATCCATATATCCTCTCAAATAATGGTCACTCATTTAAAGTAATCAGTCTCTCGTATGAACTCCTAGGTCATGTGTTTGATGTGATGTTTTACGAATCTAACAAAAAAGATTTCCATCAGAAGAAAATTTTATCACAATGAATAAATATTTTTATTTTTACTATACTAATTATGATTTTTTGAAATTATAAATCTAAATATATATTTTGTGCATATTCATTGATATTTTTATTTATATATGAACACATTCTAATGATATAAAACTTCAACATTTTTCATTTATTCCTTTCACTATTTTAATATTTGGATTACTATAAAGGTGTTCATGGATTTTTAGTGATCTTTTGAGAGCTCCCAAATAATCATTGTAGTTCTAATTATAGTTAATTTTTTAATGACCTATCGCAACATGGTATTTATAATAGTATCATGTATTCTCATGGATAATTATTTATACATCATCACTTTTAAATTTATATCAAGTGTAATTTTTGGTAGTAATAATGCCTATTTTTTGAGATATTCCTCATCAAATCATATTTATTGGGGGGAATCTCTTATAAACATAGTCACTTTATATGACGGTTTAAACAAAATTTCTATATTCCCTCACTATCCTAATGAGTTAACATGACACATTGTACATGTTCCTATTAAATCCACACTTATATGAAATCCCAAATAAAGGAAATTATTTCAGTCTAAATATTTTCTTTTTAATTATATACCTTAATAATTTTCACTATCAAAATTGTAATTGAATTATAAAATATTGACATACCAACTTACAACCTTATATCATTTTTTCTGATTTTTTACAAAAAATTTTCATCCAATTTATTTTATAATAAATCAATCTATTTTTTTATGCTTCACTTGAGCAACAATGAAATAAATTCTCAAAACTAAGTACAGTAATGATATAATAATTTTCCATGTTAAATTCTTTATTGATGATCAAATAATAAAAAAACATTTTCATTTAATATAGATGATTCTCTTAAGATATTTCTTGGAATTAATGTCTTGTATTTCATAAGAATAATGACAGAGGACTTCAAAAATCACTTATTAAGAGTTTTTACGAATCTTCTTTATCATAATTAAAAGTAACAACATTCTTGGAATCTATTATTCTTCAACAACACATATTCAATTTCAATATATATACATCTAGAATCACTGAATGATTCATTTTCATTGAAAAAAAAATTAAATAAAATACAACACATAGAATGTGGACTAGACAGGTTCCCCCATGTAATTATTTTAAATAACCTCTAAAATGATATATCAATATGTAATAGTCCCTATATTTCTTATATACTCATTTCTTCTTTACCCAATTCTCATAAAAATTAAATTTCACAATCTATCATTAATATTGATCTGAAAAAAATTACTTGATATAGTGGTCTAGACGCATACTGTAGTAATGTTCCATCATCCATTTCACTATATGTCTATGTGAGTAATGACCGGTGTAAAATACTATATATTTAGACCAAGTTACAATGTTTTCCATTATCTGTTGAATTGGGTACTAACAGAAATGACCAATGCATTACATTTATTATAAATATTCATATATTTTCATGTATATATTGTTGATGGAATTAATAGAGATACCAATTTCATTAGAAAAAAATCATATGAAGTGTATCAAATTCAATTTCCTACACTCACTTAAAAACAAATTCAAGATGATACAAGTATAAATGCATGTTTTAAACATTAACAACATCCTTGATTCTTCTTATAAATTTACAACCATTTCATTTTTATAAAAATTTATTTAATATATTGTTATTATAAGATCTTTTTTGTAAAATTATGAGTGAATAAAAAAATTAAATTTTTCAATGCCACATATTCAGTAACATTATCAGGTTTAATATTTTCAGGGAGTTAATATATTTTATAGATTCATTGTAAATAATCCAATTATCACCCACTCAAGGGGACTCCACATATAAAAATCATAAAATTATTTAACTTATATTGAATGAATAAATGATGTATCAATTATTTAATGAACTAGAATGGATAATAATATATTAAAATACATATTTGATAGCATCGACTAGCAATCTAGAAGAACATTTATAAACAAGATTCATCGTTAATTTCATCATCCATTTGAAAAAAATAACACATGATAAATAATATTGTGGATATTATTATTTATATAATGTGAACTTAAATATTGATAATATTTTTTCAAAGAAGTTGTATAATTACTTCTAGCTTCTTTATTGCACATATGGGTTTCAAGACACATTTATTTTTGGGGAAATTTAATTCATTGAATCAAATTCTTATTTCTATGTATCATTAGTATTTACATAATAATTTAGTCCCAAAATAATAATTATTTTTTAATAGTTATTTTTTAAAAATATGGATAAAAACTATTGATAGTGTGTCTATCCTTATGGAATCTCCCACAATTCTATTTTTTAACTTTTGAGTTTTCATTTAATTAATATATCTATTAAAATTGAACATCATCATGTGGAACATCTTTATTATCTTTATCACATTCTTATTCTTATACCAAAAAAATCATTCATTCCATGTCAATGTACTAAATCAAAATAATAAAATAAATTTACGTAGTGTTGGGGGACCTTTGGGAGTTCAATCATGGTTTATTCAATATTACTTTCATCAAATTATATTTTTATACCTAATTATAGTAATTATCCCTTTTAAATTTTTATTTTTCCATAAATAATTAATTGAATGTTTCTAATTGTATATGATAATTATTATTCTACAAAAACAAAAGAATCCATTTCTTTTTATTGTAGCACCCATATTTTCATTTTTTGTATCTTCATAGTAATATTATATTATAAATTCATCTTCATATTATTAAATATGGAATTTAATTTTATATTCAATAATTTTTATGTTATTATAATCCCATTTTATTCGATCTATGTTGATATGAACATACACTCCCATGTGATCATAACAATTAGAAACATCAAAAATATTTTCAAGTCTTCTAGATTAATTTTTGGTAAAATATTTTTTATCAATCTTTTGTATGTTTCATTTTATTATGACCCCCCTTTAAATATGTATCTATTTTACATTATAAATTGATATATTGTACTAAAAATCCAATACTTTATAAAAATATTGATGGGAGTACCAAATATTTTCAACTGATCTTGATCTCTCTTTGTGACTGATAATGCTTCCGAAATTTTTAGATTTGATATCGTGTAGTTTTATTATCATTCTATTCTATATGGTTGGTCTCTCTTAAGGTAAATAACTCAAGCACACATTCTCTTATCGACCACAGACAAGGTAATTGGTATATTATCATTTATATTCATTCGTTTTTGTTTAGATGATATTATAAAAAATTTAGTATTTATTAAAATATATTTGGAATGAGAAGCGAAATTTATACTTAATATTACCTAATATTTTTAACCTCTTAAGGATTCATTATGATTTAAATCTACTATATTTATGTTTTTTTCACATCTTCAACATCCTTCAACTATTCTCCACAATCCTTCGTTATTATTTCAATTTTATCATCATTAATATTAATTTTTTAATTAAATTACGTGTAATGCCTATTAATCCACATTAATGTTATCTATAAATATTCTATCATGACTCCAAAAAAAATTATATTTTCATCTTATATATATTTAATTTTTTCATGTATAATATCTATTTCACCATTTTCATTAATTATTATCGATAAACACTTCTATAATTTTTTTAAACATTTCCTCAAGTATAACATTTGAATTATATATCACTAAAAGTTAATTAAAAATAAATTTATAGGATAGTATATTCACTTTGAAAATTTTCATGTCCTGACCATTGAGCCACTAAGTGTTTCCCCAAGAAAGTTGGTTGCATGGCCTCAAACATGCATCCTGCTATGCTGGAGGCTCTCGATCTGTAGTTAGAATCCAAAGTTATTAGTGGGGAGGCTACACAATCATGATCGAAGTAGCATAATGGAGTAGTAAATGGAGAAATAATATAATCATAATATCAAATAACATGATTAATATGAATCATATATATAGAAACAATAATCTTAAATAATAACCATTAACATATAAAAAATGATGCAATGTCATATCTTTATAAATAAAATTATAAAAATAGTAGTATAAAAAGATACGTGAAATTATTTCAAAAGAACCAAGAAGTAAAAAATTCTATCTCCATAATACATAATGATTCATAAGGTAGTCTTAATCTCCCCTGATCCTCTTCTATAATCAAATTAAGCATTGAAAATTAAAAATATTAACTTGTATCTACCTGTATTCATTAAGTATGACCGAGTACCAAATGGTGGCCCTAAAAGGGTGTTATATATAACCAGTAGTCTACCAACATAAGTGTATATAACTATCTATATAATTCACATAATATGATAAGTGTTCATATATAATAATAGAAATCATTAATGAAAAATATAAAGAGTCAGTTAAGGTTCACAAAGGACACCACGATGACAGTACTCTCTTCAAACATTGCTGGGGAAACCTATTATCAAATTTTATCATGAATATATACATATATATATGTACATGTATATTTATATCCACTAAATATGTGGTATTGTCTATGGACACACACACACATATATATATATATAATTAGTTATATATAGGACTCAAATAATAACTCAATAATCCATATCTAGTCACTAGAGATTCATATGATATTATGTGACACCATTCCAGAGTACCTCATTCATATGGGACACTATTCTGAAGTATCACAAGTAGAAGGGATGAAATGTCTAAGTGTCACCATTGAAATGGAATCCATTCATGATTATTAAATGTATAAGGGATGCAATGTCCGTGAATCACAAGTAAAAGGGATTTCAGGCCCATGAATCACAATTACAAGGGAAACCTTTCCTTTGTACCACGTGAATATGTGACACCATTTCCATGTATCAAATTTATAAGGGATTCCATTCCCTTTTATCATAAGTATAAGGTATTCATGATCACATATCACAAGTCATTATTATTCCACAAGGTATTTTAATTCAGTAAAATTCAACTTTTAGAAGGGAGTAACCATTGTTTCTATCTAATCATGTTAATTTATCACACAACCCACTATTCATCAAATTCATTATAGATCTCACTTTTAGGAGTCAATCCAAATCCATAAAAAATATGGTTTCTTCCTATAATAATTTACAATACCAAGATGATCTCCATAGTCACAACCTAAGGGGTGGTAGTAGTTTATGGGTACATGTCAAAACAAGAATATCTAATCACCAGTTAATTATGATTACGGTTAAAAAATTAAACCCAGTTTATGTGAATTTTTAGGTTAATTCAAAGAAATTATAGTTTTTGTAATCATGAAAAATAATATAAAGAAGCAATTTATTAAGGATTAATTACTATACCACCTACAACATGGCAGTAGAGGAGTAAATGTTTAGAATCAACAACTTATTCAACCTAGAACAATAGAAATCAGCAAACCAGACAAAAATTATAAAATTAGGGAATTGGAGCTAGAAACAAATATCTAAAATGACATAGATATGTACCATGAAGTGAACAAATCAGATAAAAGAGTTTACTAACAATCATCCTTCATGATAAATGGTGGTACAATCGATGGTCGAATGGATCAAAGGGATAAAATCATGTCATTAGGCTGGAAATATTGATTCACCATAGGATATCTGATATGATAGAAAAATGAGGGGTGGTGTGTAAATAAAGGGTTCTTCCCTAAATCCCCATGCAAAAATCAACATAGTATGAAATTCATTACATGTTAAATGAATTGGCCAGAAAGAAATCTCTAGCCCCTGATGCATTCCATCCAAGGAAAAACATCCCTCTTGATGTCTTTTTTTTTCCTGAAATTTAGTAAAAAAGTGACCTCAAAAAGGGTTTCACCAAAAAAAGGTTTTGTACCTAATATGATAAAAATGTGATCTAATAGTCTTCCCCCATAGAACAACTCATATATGATTTTACATTCTAAGACTGGTAAATATTTTTCATAGAATATCATTTGCCACAAATTATGTATATTGACCTATCCCTACCATGTCTCAACCTATACAAGGCTATGCATCCAAATCACCAATACTAAAAGGACGTACCTACAAATAATGACTTTAAACTCCAATAAAAAATAAAAACAATATACTCTTAAAAAATAATCTTTAGTCTCAAATTCAGTATCATCTTTATCAATATAATGAGATTAATGGACATGATATCATTGATTCTAAGATATATGGAATATATCATGCAACATTAGGAATATCTGAGGAAGAGAAATCTAATAGGCTACCTTCTTGAATATCTATAATATATCAAAAATACTAAAATTGTGAGGTGATATCCTTCCCTATTTTTTCATATTTATAAACACAACATTAGTTGAGACTTGCATTAAATCATGATTCGAGACCTCTAACTCTATAGGTTCTCAATATTGGTCAGCATATGATTTCTTCGTACATTGAGAAGTAACCATGTAGTTCCCCATATGTTTTACCAACTTCGATGTCTCTTGAATGATATGATGTCTCCGTAGCACTTAATATCCTTCCATTATCTAACATAAGGTTGAATGGAATGAACTATTGTATAAAGCCACATAAGTACCCATCTTAATAGTACATTATAAGTAGTTATTGTAGGAAAACTCAAAAAGGGATAATTTTCTATCAAGAACCCCAAAAATCATGTAAAATGATAAAATCATGTAATCTAGAACCAGTAGCATCTGTTATTACTAGCCATTTGTCATTGAATGAATGTGTGTTCCCATATTCATCAGTTTCTAAATATCCATCAATAAACCCTCCAGAAACACTATGTAAAACACATTTCCCTAAGAAAAAATGATTATACAGGGGACCCGTGTTGTAATATTATCTCATGGACATAAAATTTCCAAATATTGTCCAATAAGATGGTCAAATTGATAGGAAGAAAGTTGGATAACTTCATCACCTTGTCTACAATTAACCATACAGTATCGCCACTTTGAGGTGACCCTAGAAAATATGACACAAAATCATTACTGGCATCATACCATTTTCATTTTGGGACCTATAATGGCTATACCAAACCAAAATTTCGCTGGAGATAAATCTTATCCTATTAAATGGTGGGACACCTAGTGAAAAATCCCATGATCTAAAATTTCTTCCTATGTTATAAATATTGGTAGTGGATGTCTCATTACATATTAGTAATTACTTGGTGTGCTACCCACTATAAAGAATGTTAATCACACAATAATTCCTATCGTATTATTTTATCCACACAGTCATTCACATGAATAAGAATGATATTATCTCTATTAAAATACTGACTAAGTTGTAGTTCCCCACTATAAATTCTCTCCCATAAGACTAAACCATTCATACCAGATATCTACCTCATCTCACCCTATCTATAAGTGAGGAGGTATCCAATAAGGTCATTAAAAAAGGATTATAAAGACTCTACTGACCCTCGAGATGAATATATGAAAGAAGAAACACCAACTTCCTTACATCATTATCTTCTTGAATACCTTTCATCTAATTATTTTGTCTGAGATCACCAGTAATGACACTTACATTATCTTGTTTATAGGAAAGATCTAAACTGATGTACTGAATGTATTTGTACCACCTTATGTATCGTAGGATCAATCCAATATCTATAAAGATATAATTAGGCCTTTTCGTCTATGAACACCATAAACCATGCTCCCAACAATGATTACCTCAAACAAAACAAGGTATGAATGATAATTGTTAGCTTGAGATCATGTGTTGGGTAATTCCTCTCAGGATGCCTAAACTGATGAAGCCCATTTAAGTTGAATCAATTCTCATACATCATAACTAATCCCATACCCATAAATGATTCATCATAGAACATGGTTTTTCCTCTACATATGTTTGTAAGAATCAATCTTATTTCAGAGCTAAATTACCCTTTTAGATCCTAAAAGGTGTTCTCAAATGGTTCATACCATAATAACTTCACACACTCGTTAGTCAAACTAATATGAGGTGATACAATTCATGATAATTCTTGACTAAATTGAATGTAATAGAGCTCTGGAACAAATAGTGTATGTATGTCAAATATGTTCATTGGTGGCTATAAAGAAACAATAGTGATCACCATCTCTAGGTCAACTAACATGCTTATCTCTATGATAATTTGACCCAATGAAGTGAACCTTTTCAATCACCAATTCACATTTATTGAATTATATTTATATATATACATATATATATGGTGCCCAATCAGGGTATTAATTAGGATATCAATATGATTTTAATGTTTTCTAAGTATGACAATACGCCAATATATCATCTAATAAGACTACCACAAAAGAATATAGATTCCGGTGGAAAATCCATTTAATCAAATCCAAGAAAATAGCTAGAGAGTTAATAACATTGAACTAAAAAATGACGTACTTATAAATACCATTACATCTATGAAATTTTTTATCAGTTATATATGAAGTTATACAACATACATAATGATATCATAACCTAACATTGATCTTTATGAAAACCCTTTCTTGTATGAGTTTTCCAAACTAGTCATAGATAAACATAAGTGGATACTAGTTTGTAATTATAATCTAATTAAATTAATGGAATACACACACTTTCTATGTGTAAAAAAAACTATTTGGTATAAAAATACAGGTGAACCCCATGGTGAATTTTTGGGTGATATAAAACCTAGATCCTCAAAATGAACTAGCTCTCTCTTGTGATATTTCAATATAGTAGTATGCTTCATATAGGGAGGAGTTGATACTAGTGAAACATATGTCACTCACTAGATAATAAATGTTGCCTATATTTTAGGAGGTACTAAATAAAATGTATTCTAGAAATACATATCTGAATTGATCATCTCCAAAGGTAAATCATATTTACATACTCCCTAATTTTCTGGAAAATGATAGTAATTTGGAATGTCAATCCACCAAGTCTAGGATGAAATTATATTTCTAAACACACATAGAAATAAAATTCAAACTTGTAAATATTATTATCACCCTATTGTTATGTAAATGATAAACATTGGTGATACCCTTCCCCATAATCACGATAGATAACCATCTAGTCCATCCCTGGAATGACATCAAATCCAATCATCTTGAAGATGAAGAGGTACCATAAGAAAATATAACTTCCAACCTCAAGTGTTCACTCACTACACTGAAATACACTCTCTAAATGTATTCATAAAGAAGTGAAAGGGTTTTTACCCACAAAATTTAACAAATTTTAAGTCTAATACATTTCAAAATTTCCACTGATATGAAGGATTTCTATGCACCAATATCAAATAGGGGTGAAAATAATGTTGAGGACACTAGAATAGTACCATAAACTATAGATGGATCTATTCTAACCACCACTAGAAAAAACTACACTACACTGATGTCGACTATCCTGTGGACTTGAAACACAATAGACTACCCTAAGAATGTTTTACCTGTGGGAGATTCACATATGATGCAGGACTACCTCATCCACGATCACCTCTTCTTCCATAACTATTAGTAGTACTCTATCTACTTACATGATAAGGTGATACTAATCCATCTCATGAAGATAAATCTAACATGGATCCTCCAAAAAAATGTATGGGATGCTCATTTAAAAATGATGAAGATTCCCCAATTTCCAACAGCCTTAGAACTCAATGGGGTCTCTAAGAAACTGTGCCTCTTATTCCCTAAGTATCTACGTTGGGGAAAACCAAAGTTACTATTGGTGGGTTTCATATAGATGATTATTCTTCGA
This sequence comes from Viscum album, assembly GCA_963277665.1. Classification (NCBI taxonomy): domain Eukaryota; kingdom Viridiplantae; phylum Streptophyta; class Magnoliopsida; order Santalales; family Viscaceae; genus Viscum; species Viscum album. The sequence goes on from OY728159.1 coordinate 103,628,955, forward strand.
CATGAAATTCCCCTAGGGTCCTTCTGAAGAAAATATCCATGTTTCAATTTTCTAAAAATGTGGTAAAGTGAAATATATTTACCTAGGATCAGATAGAATATACGAGCTCATCCTAAAAACATTATGCTCTCATAAATGAATCACGAGTAAGAGTTTGTGAAAACAACTTGAGTTTATTAAACATATAAAAGTAATCCATTATAAAAATTCTACCCAAATGTTGATGTATAAAAACTCTATCTTGGACCCCTTGGTATTTTTGGAATGTAATATTCATATAATACTATGAAAAAACCATCCCATGATATACACAAATAACAATTTTCTGGGTTCATAGAATCCCACCATTGCTTGGTAGAATCTAGAGGCATATAAATAGAGATATTCACTCTCTTCTTAATAGGCAACTGAAGGTTCTTTAATATCATCATCATGTCCACCACCAATGACTCTACAACCCAATGACTACCATCACACAAAAATCTATGTATTTATACTTATATAATTCTCACACTAGTTCTTCCATGATAGAATAATTTAACAATTCCCCAATAATACCCTACATTAGATTTATAAATCCATCTTGAAATAGGATTTTGTTTCCATGAAAGGTATAATAGGAGGTTCCTAAAATTTCACTTCATGATTTAATACTACTGGCTCTGGGAGGAAGACCTATGGATCATTCTCATAACAACCCTCTAGGTGTAATACATAAGGAATTCATGGTGGAATAACTATAAAAATTCCATGAACATGACTCAAATTGGGTTTGAGAGAATCATAATACATAGGTATAAGAACAGAATATGTATAAATCATTTCAATATAATGTCACACCAATTATCCTTCTCTAAAATTCAGGTCTCCGAGATTTTAAAATCATATGAAACACAAGAGACTCTATATATATCTCAACTCTATGGTGAGGTCAGGGTCATGTTCTCTAATATATATTAGGATTCTAGGTATAATGAATTTTAATTTCATTTAATAAATGAAAAAATTATGAAATTTTCAATCGGAATCTGTATTTATCACTAACAGTTTCATTTCAGAATTTAAATCCATTTAAATATATATTTTTATAAAGAATATTTTAAATGGTTAATTTTATCAATAACCACTTCCATATTATAAACGGTAATACACATTATAAATTGAAATTTAGTTTCCATTTAATCCATACCATAACCATGATCCATCCCATGTAACCATTGGGTCATGACACAACATACCATTATTTACTACTTAAGGTGTCAACAACAATCGATGATGTAATAATACTATTAGATTTCCAATAGAACTTCATGTAATAAATTATGCTTATTTATTTATAACCATCCTTGAAACGTTATCATAAATATATTTATAAAATTTGAGGAACCCATAATAATCATAGGTAATACAAAAACTTAATATGCATATTTAGTAAGAAATAATTCTTGAAATATCAATATATATGTTTTAATGTTGATACATATGAAAATAATTATATACCAAAAGAAAAAAATTGTAAAATTGAAACCTATATAATTATAATAATAATATTAATAATAATAATAAACATATATCAAATGCATCACCCAATGGTGGAATCAAATAATCTATAACCACCAGAATTCAAAACATAAATCCCCACCCCTGGTAATTTGGATTTTCATTGTACATGAGTTAGCTACCCTCAAGAAAAGCCCCATTACCAAATCTAACTAGTCTTATTTTCTATTCTACCATCCCAAAATAATAAGTCAAAAAACTAGAATATATTATAACACTTTGTAACATCCTGACCCTAGGTCCACTAAGCTATTCTCCTATCAGTTTTCTTACAATGTGTCAAGAGTGCATCACTGTATTCAAGAGTCTCCCAACTAAAACTGGGGGTATAAGGTTGTATAGAGGGGATACTATACCATCGTGATCAGAGTAACATAACAGTGTAATAAATGTAAAAATATAATAATTGTAATATCAACTGACAATATAAGAATAAATAATCTAGATAGAATAATCATTCATCCATAATATCTAGTAATAAATAAAAAATTATGCAATGTCATGTCTAAATGAAAAATTAAATAGTTAAACATGGAAGTAGGAAAATATATATTCTTGTTTTCTAAATGAACCAAAATGAAAATAATACTATGTCTAGAATGAATCATGAGCCATATCAAATTCTTGTTATCCTTACTCCCATGAAACAATCAAATCAATCATCAAGAATTGGGAGCTTTCCCATATCCCTACCTACATCTAAGATGTTTTTTCATGTACTAAAATATTACATGAATATGATGTGAAATATAATCAGTAGTCCACTTCAAATGGTTTCTAGAACAATCCAGTCAGTTCATATAGTATGATCAGTGTTCAGATACAATAATAATAAGAAGTAATGAAAACTATAGCGGTTCGACTCTAGTTCCTAAAACACACCAGGCTGACACTACCAACTTCATCCCTTGTTAGGGAAACCTATGAAGATATTTCAATATGAATATATAATTATAAGTGTATATGAATGCACAAACATATATATATTTATATTAAATGAATATCTAGTGATATTTAAATCGTTATATATATACATAATTAGTGCCAGCATCGCAACAAGGCGTAACTTTGACATATGTGTCAAAAAACTAGAGTCTCATAAGATATTATGGGATTCCATGCCTAAGGACCACATGTATATGATATTCCATGCATATGTATCACAAGTCTATGGGATAAATTCTTGAGTATTACAAGTATAATGGATTCCAAGACTGCGTATCACATTTTTAATGGATTACATGACCAAGTATCATAGTTATAAGGAACACTAATCACACGTGTCATAGGTATATCAGATTCCATTCCCATGTAAGATTTATATAAGGGAATTAATTCCCATGTACCAAAAGTATAATGGATTCTATTAACATATATCATATGTATAAGGAACGAGAAGTAAAAGTATCTCAATTCATCAACAATCAAAAAGGATTTTAATTTATTGATTTTTTAATTTAACATGGTTGTGACCCTTTTCTATTTAAACAGAAGACATAGTCATACCAACCACTTTGTATCTAATTCATTATATTCACAACTTTTATGATTCCAAAAAAACCCATATAAAATATTGATTTGTTATATAATCATTTTCAATTCCCTGGGGAAATTCCATTGGCACACCTCAATGTGGATAAATAGTCAATGTGGAACTATCCCCAAAAGAACAAAGGGTTACTAGGTCAATACAATCAAGGATACAAAATTAAACAATGGAGACGTGTATTTCTAAGGCAACACATTTAGAGTCTATCCTATGGTATCACAATACATACTATAATTCAACAGAATATTTAGGAATAATTATAAGAAAACCAATATTTTGGTGGTAGAAGAGTTATCATCCAGTATTAGCTTCCTATTTGTCCTATAATGGATGAAACAAAAAATAGAAAGCCACCCAAAAAGTAGTCTATATGATCTTAAAAAAAATAATTGAATGTGTAACAAATAAAAAATAGGAAGCTATTCGAAGGGATAACCAATGTGATTCCAATATGATGAAAAGTGGTTCTATCAGAGGTCAGAGGGATAAATGAGATCATAACCTTGAATTAGGCTTAAAAGTGACCTTCAAGGGAGTACATGCTATGAGATTGATTGAGAAAAAAATGAGGTGTGATGTGACAACAAAGGGTTATATCAATATAAAATCCAATGATATTTCCATGATGCTTAAATGGTCTACACGTCATAAAAATCTTAGACTCACCCTATGGGAAATCCAATACACTTTATAAATTCGGTCTTCCTAGAACACTACTCATTATTTATTTTTAGTAATGGTATTGTATTTTAAAAACACATTTTGAATTTATCAAAAACCATGCTTTATCCTTAATAGTTAGTTTCTTGGTTAAAAGAAAAAATATAACTGAACAAGTGTTTAAATGGATATTAAAATGATATAGACAAGAAATGAAAAATATTGATCTTAAAAAATCCTTCTACAATTTATATAAAACAAACTCATGTTTATTGATCTCCACTTAGTGACCTTAATCCATTCCTTAAATAAATGAAACATTTTATTTGAGGAATGAATATTTCAGATCCTTTATTGCATAAACCAAAAATATATTTTAAAATATTTTCACTCTGACTAGTTCATGGCTATTATCATGACAAATTTTGACAAGATATAACACTATCTTATTGATCACAAGAATTTATTGACAATTTTATGTAAGAAAATTCAATCACTTTAGTGGTAAAATGATCCACAAGTTCATCATATCTCAATATTATTTGATCTTCTTTTGTCATATAGAATTGTGAAACAAAAAATACTAATTTGTAACATGAGAGGGTTGGATTACTCAACATTATCAACTCTTTGTTATTATTTGTCTTCATGGACATGTTAGAGATAGATTTTAAATTGAAAATAGATTTGTTTTCACAGAAACCTCATTTTATTATAAATCATATAAGAGAATAAATTATTTAAATAACTAAAATATAAAAAATATATATTGCTATAAGAGATGGAAATGTATTTGATAAAAATTAAATAAATAGGCTCGATATTAAATCAACAATAAAATGGGGGTGGGGGTAAATTATTAATGGTAACATTTTTTTATATTAAAAACCTTTAATCTCGTTTCTACTTTACCTTTGAAAAAAATATGAAAATTATTTTAACTATTTCACTTCCTCATATTACTTTCATATGAAACCCATCAAAAATTTCAAAAATATAAGTGATAATACATTTACAATGTTCACTACTCAAAAAGAGTAGTGAATACTTATTGTGAGAAAGAAAAATACTTGATAACAAGTCCAAGTGGTAAAAACAAGTTAACATGCTTAATTTATTGAATAAACAAGAAACATTATTGTACATTATCATACTGACAGTTCATAGTACATTATTAATACATATACCTTCCCAATGGGTCATTATACTACATTCTAATTCATTATTTCACATTAATTTATGATTTACAACATTAAGAGACACATAATTCAAATAGGAAGGTTGATGTGTATTTTTTATTTTGGAATTATCTACAAAGAATAACATCATTAACATGTGGTAAAACAACATTATTAAAAAACATCCCTAACATTTGCCTAAAATTCCAAGGCTTTTAAAGGTGCATTGGATAACCTGGGGATTTTCATAAGAAATGGATGAGATATAAAGCACAATAAGGGAATAAAATGTGTATATGGTGATTCTAGTTAGGTAATTGGCATATCAATGGGGGAAAATAACATGGAATGAAAAACATGATCAATGATACATGTATATTACTACAATAAAATATTGGGAAATATGGAAACAACACAAAAAATTGCATCATAAAAATATTTCAAATATAAAACACTACTAAATCACTATAGAAAAATCCTCATAAAAGAATTAATTTCAATTAGTATCCAAATATTATGTATCATGATATTGAACATTATCTATTTCATTAGAGAACTATATAATTATGGGGGTACCCATCACATCAACTTCATTATCATGAATAAGTGTGAAAAATATATCATAAAACATTTATTCCTTCATAATCATAATTATAACATGGTCATGGAGTGTGGAATAAATACATTTAAGGACCCCATAAAATATTATATGCACATAAAGGTGAACACCATAGAAAGGAAATTGGTATGGTATTCTGTCATCAGCTAAGGTTTTTTCAACCCTTCTTTTTTTGCTTCCTCTTTGGTTTTCTTATCATTAGCCTTGAAGTTGAGGGCTTATTTCTATGCTTTCTTGATCTTCCCTCTCACACTTGACTCCACCTAGAATGGAAAAATGGTAAGAAAATCAATTGGGAGGTGTTGGTGGATGCTCGCAATGAAACGTTTTCGGCCTTCTCGGTTACTCCTTCTTCGATTCATTATCTTAGGGTTTCAACCTCGGTCCCCTTTATTCCCATTTCTCGGCAGTTCTTTCTTCAGTTCTTCCGTAATCCCCCTATTCTGATTTCCCTTAGGGTTTCAGTCCCAGTGCCACTCCTTTGTGTCCCCTGTCGGCTGTGCTTCTCCATTTCCCTGTATCTGTTGCTCCTTACTGCCCTGGCATCCCGATCCTTGGTACCTTCCTGGTCTGTTGGGTGTAAAGGATTCTATTGAGATATAGGGATGTGTTTGGGGAGCGGTATGAGATTATGGGTAGGGAGAATGGTGGTGTCTTTCTCCATTTTATTCCTTCTAGTTTTCTCATATGGTTATGGCTTTGGTTCGCTCTCAATTTGCGGATGTATTTCCATTGTGGTGTCTGTGGTTACGAAAATGAATATTGGTTCTTGTTCTATGGATTTTGTCCAATTTTATTTCTCAATGTTATCAACAATGCACTATTTGTCTATAGTTTTTGTTTTTTTCGTTCTTGATTATGATGTATGATGATCGTGTGAGTTCCTATTAGAAGGCGATGGTGCTGAAGTTTAAGCTTAGAGGCTCCATGGTTGTGGTGATGGATCTCGACGAATTGGATTTCATTGATTGTTTTTGTTTACATTATCCTCTAATGATTATGGGGAAGATTAAGGTTCTGATGTTGGATGAATACAACGACACGACCAACCTCTTGGTTCGAGGTCTCTCGGTGATGGGAGATGGTACTAATGATAGCGGTATGCAAGGACACTTTTTGGATTTTAGTGGGTAAGATCGTGGCTTGAGAGAGATATGGTGCTTTCCAGAATTTTGCTTTTTGAAATTTGAATGTTTAACTTTTGAATTTTGAATGTGGTGGTGTGGTTTTTGTGGATGTTTTTCTTTTTTTAACAGCTGACACTTTTTTGTATGGTTCACACATACCCAAAAAGTGGATATTTCAAAGTACAAAAAAATGGTTTGTGTGTGAGGATATAGGAAAATAACCCTTACTAAATTTTGGCACGGTAACAGGTGGACATAAAAAATAATAAGAGTATTAATGATAGTAAAAATGGTATATACTAATTTATAAATTAAATATACAATAATGGGAATATATAAGAACATATCCCAACATTATAAAAGGTAATTTATGATAAATAAAATTAATGTAGTTCTTGAATTGAAACGAGAAGATAAAAATATCTTAAATGGGTGTGTAACTCAAAATGAATGGGAGAGGATTTTTGAGAGTTTTTGGTTCCTTGTTAAGAGTCTAGATAGATTATGGCAGAATATTATTATGCTACAAGAAGTTTTAGTGTAGAAAAATGGGATATTTGTTGGTTTGATATAGGAAATGTGGATGATTTCATTATTATTATTGTTTTGGACTCGACATAAAAAAACAACCAAAACCACAAACCATCAAATAGTTTATGCAAATTTTTTCAACCAAAAGGGATTGTTTACTATTAATTAATATTTAAAAGGACATAAATTAGTAATGTAATACCATTCCAAATGTTTAAGTGTCTAATACTCATAGAAAAATGGTTCTAAAAACATAAAATGTATTAATGGTTTTAGAGGATTCATAAGAGATTTATAAAATTTAAAAAATAGACCTAAAATCACATTATTTTAAAGGAAAAACACTGTTTTTTGTCTGGAATAACATTTTATATATTTATTACATCACTTTTTTGTCTTTGTGATGTCATAATATACAATGTATACTTATAGAGTATTTAATTTTTTCCAAATATTTCAACTACCTCGTAAAATTATAATAATTACATAATTGGATAATTTTGAAATTATGAATCAAAAAATTAATCATTTTATCAAAATAATTATATTAATATTATAATTTTCACTTTTAATGTAAAATCCACATTTATTAGGGAATGATGTCTTTCTGGACTTTAATAGTTTTTCAATCCCTCTACAAATTTAATTTTACTTCATAAAAACAATAGGATCATTTATATTTAATAAAAAAATATTAATTTTTTTATCAAAATATTATTTATTTTAAAATAAAGCATTAATTAATGAAAATAGATTCTTTATTTTATTTTTTATTTAAATAAAAATACCATTTATATATGAATGAATCAAAATAAAAATCATTTATATCATAACAATAAAAGGGTGAAAATATATAAATTGTTCTTCAAAAAATAAATAACATAATCATATAAGTGGGGTCTTAATACATATCCCTTAATAATGCTAGTAAACTCCCATGTGGTAAGGTGTGTGATGGTGGGACATTCATCCGGCGGTTCTCCATATATGGTTTGGGACACGCTCTCAATGAGCATGAACTTCTCTAGTAAACATCTTTTTTCATGATTAAGATCTTGGTTATTAGCTTGGGATTGGTCATAAAAAAATCATAGTGATTTTATCTCCCATGGATGTTCAAATAAATATGCTTCATAGGGTTTTATCCTACTGTTTGAGGCCATCACTTTCTTCATATATGTCAATTGGATTGGATAAAACCCTATAATTATTATAATAATGTGATCTGTTTTAGAAAACTGTATTATCAACATTAATGATATATAACGGTCTTTTAATTCTAATTGGATATAATAAAACTAAACATGTTCATGTGTTTTCTATAATTATTATATATAATAATAAATTAAAATAAATCGAATTGGGAATTTTACTTATAATAGATAAAATCATTACAATCTCCCCCTTATGAAATTTCAACTTCAAAATTTTCTTTTTCCACCCTAAAACAGATTAGTGTAACTATGCTTCTACATAATAAAGAATTCCCTCTTTTCTTCTCCAAATTTTGGTTTATCCACAACACTTTTACAAGTGGTAGTGTGTCATTTCATTGTGATTTTTTCAATGATATAATATATTTAATGGCTTATGTTCATAGGAAATGACATTCCCTAATGGTACCACATCTTCATTTAGTACATGTGAGGTGTTTGATATGTACTTAATCTATAAGGATACATGGAATACATCATGTGGTAGATATATATTAGTTATCAATTAATGTCAAAAGGAAACTTCTTTAACGTGATCAATGATCTCAAAGAGGTCGATGTATCTTGGAAAAATCATTCCACTATTCCCAAATCTTATCACTTTCTACCATAGAAATATTTTGAAGAATACTTTATATCTAACATCAAACTCTAGGTCTCATTTATGATTATAAATACAGCACACTTGTCTACTCTAAAAATAATTGATGTGATATTATATAGTATTATATATTTTCACCATCTCCTTAACAATTTTAAGACCAAGAAATTTTCATTCCCAAAAATCATCAAATCATGCATGTGTTTTTAAACTCTTCCCCAAAAGAGATTCATAGGGAGCCATTTGAATTATTGTGTGGAAACTGTAATTGTAAGGGAACTCGACCATAGATAGATATTTTTTCCATAATCTATTGAATTTAGTTTAGAATTATCTCAAAACGTTATCAAGGGTATGTATAGTTAGTTTTTATTGTCCATCAATTTGAGGGTCATAAGTGTAGCAATAGTTGAACTCAGAATTCATAATATATTAGATACTCTTAAAGAACTTCGATTTGAATCATGGATCTCAATTAGATACAATTTTTTGTAGTGATCCATTAATACTTACCACTTATTTGATATATATACATTCATGTTGATCTAGTGATAAATTCACCCAAATTAGAATAGATATACTTTCATTTCTGAGAAGATCCCCAATAACCAATATATCATTTCTTTCTCTGGATATATTCAGAAGTCCGATTAAAAATTCCATGGTGATGTTTTCCTATTTAGATGATTGTACATGTAATGGTTGCGTCATTCCTTTAGACATATTGCATTTATCATATACTATTTGACATACCAGGAACATTGATATACAGTCAGTGATATCCTTCTTCATATTCTCCCACCAATAGTTCTCTCAGAAATCGCAATACATTTTCATTCATCCTCTATGAATGGAGAATGTCAAACTATGTGCATCATCGATCAATACCATATTTAACATTGTATATTAGGGAACACATATTAATTACACAAATGTCTCAACCCCTTCTTCATTAACATTGAACTGTGTGGATTTCCCTTTATGTGTAGTTTCTACTTACTTCTAATTTCTCACATTATCCCTTTGTGCATCAATTATCATCTATAGAAGAGACTATTGAGAAATAATTTTCTAAAGGATTGACAATGTTCCTTTATTTATTATTCCCATGTCCTTCATCTTTAATTCTATGAAAATCAGGTCCTTCTCAATTATCATGAATGATAAAATAGTTGGATAATTTCTAATTAGAATATCTTCCATTTTACACAATTTCCTGGGATGTTAGTAAATTTTATATTCATAGTTTTTTCTCAAATACAACAATCTGTGTTGGATCATATTCATATCATTCTTTGTGAATATATACTTGACAATTTTGTGATCCGTATACATTTCACACTACTAACCAAAAAGACAATTCCTCGATATTTTTAAATAAATTATCACTACAACAAACTCCAGATCATGTGTGTGGTAGTTATGCTTTTTAATATTCAACATCCTTGAAGGATAGGCTACACATTTATCATTATTAATTAACACACAACCCAATAACTTCTTTGGATAATCGTTGAATACCACAAAAATATCTCCCCTTGTGGTTAGTGTGGGCACATCTACACTAATAATACTCTTTTCTAGCTCCTCAAATATTTCTTCACATTTATCTTTCCAATAAATCATAACTCTTTTCCGAGGTATTTTGGTTAAAGGGTTTGGAAATCATGAAAATTTTATCAAAAAATTAATCATAATACCCAGCTAATCCATGTATACTACATATATCTATCATAGATGTTGGCCTATAACATCCTTCAATTTAATCAGGTTTTAATGGTCCATTGATTACCCATTTTCTATAATGATATGTCCCATTAATGATTCTTTCTTAAAACATTACTAATATTTTTTTGTACTTTATATAAAGCATCTCTATTCACAAGGTCTTTAGCAAAGTGCACAGATTCTCCTCATTCAAAAAATTTCTTTTGATATATATTATAATTTATACTATAAAATGATGATGAATTTTTTAAGGTAATATCTAAAGAATCTATTCATTTGGTCCATGAATATTTATATAGTATTAGTGATTGTGAATGAAATTACTACTAACCCATTATTATCATACCTTATATAAAACACAGTATTGGGTATATCCTCCTTCTTCATGCTGACTTCGTAATATTCAGACCACAGATTAAGAATAGAGAAGTATTGTGATCAATGTAGCTGATCATATGAGTCATCAATCTATGGAAGATGATTCATGTTCATTTTTGTGATCATTTTGAGCTCATGATAACCAATTAAAAGGATCATTGACGTATCTTATTCTTTAAAAAGAGTACTGGTGTACCCCATGGTGATGAACTTGGTAATGTAAACCCTATACCAGATTCACCTATAGTTTATTATTCAGCTCTTAATTATTTTAAACAACCATTCAATATGGATTCTTTGACAATAGCTATGCCATGGGAGTAATATCGATTGAAAATTAAACCTCTCAACCTAAAGGAAGACAAGTCAATTCACCCAGAAACACATCTCCAAATTCTCTCACAATAGGTATGTCTTTATGGAATCATATTTCCATTGAATCAATCATTTGATCTAGATACTCCTGCCCAAAGAGGAATATTACACTTTATAGAGATGTTTTTTTCCCAATTTGATTCATCCTCCACCTTCCACCAAAATATAACCCAGGGATGATTCATAATGTAAAGAATTATTTCCTTCTTAACACATTTTATGTTGTCTATATAGAGGAAGATCCAATCCATTACCAAAACTACATCAAATTCCAACACAGAAGTATGAAAAGGTATGATGGTATGTTTAGACCAATATTTTTTACAATGGAGGGTTTGTATAATTGAGATACAACAATTTTAACTTTTCCATTTTAATTCAATGATATTTTTAATTATTTTTTTTGGCCTATGAATAATTATACTAAACATTCCGGATATAATAAAATGTGTATAATGAGATTCAAAAAGTATATTTTCTATTATTGAATTAATACATCATGAACCTGTCAACACTTCATTATCATGATCCACCTTAGCGGTTATGAGGTAAAAAGATCACCCATTATGTCATCATGGTTTTTGGTTGTGTCTGAAAACCCTTGGCCTAGGTAATTGATATTAAAAGGTTCGTTATTCCTTTCATTTTTAAAAATGAACAATACAATGAGGATTTAACAGAGGATTCCTTTCCTCCATCAAATTATTGTCTTTCTCAGGTCAGTAATCCTTATCTAGGTGACCTTAATTACCACACAAAAAGCAATTCCCCATCACTATGGAAATTTCTGAGTTGTTTCTTTCCTCACCATTGATAATTGGGATGTTAAAATTTCATAGAACCATTATATTTATAAATTATACCACTATAATTAAAGTTATATTTATTCTTCAAAATACCTATGACACATTTGATGTTTTATGACCTCTATTTCTACATTGATGGAAAATCATACAATTTCATCATTAAATAAAAATCACGGATAAATAGGGATTTTTTAGACTACGATTTATCCCACCAAAGAAGCATTCAACATTGCATTCAGGGGTAATGACAACTCTAATGTCATATTTTGATGGACAATTGAATTTATATGTGTACTCCCTAAGATATTCACTGTATTTTTTTAGGGGGAAAAGAAATCACATTCATTTTTTATGATGTGTAGTTTGAGGAAAATATTAATTTAAAAAGACTTTACAGAATTAATTACACTTAATCACATCATTATCTTCTGCAGGATTCTTATTCATGATAAATTTCCATCACTAATTATAAAGACCCGTAAAATTCAAGGAAATTTTTTTTCTCTTAATTTTCATTGAAATTTTACAAGAACGCAGTTTCTGACGGCACTTGATTGCAAGGCCCGGTGTTCCCAGAATCATTTTCGGAAGTTTGGCCCAGGTATGCTCAGTGAACGAACAAGAGGGGTATTCTAACTTTTAAACCAGTGCTCGAAATCAAATTCCGAGGGAACCTATAGAATCACAGTGCCGGTATTTGTTTAGAAAATCCTCTTCTGGAGTTGCATTTTCTTGGGTGTGGTTTTTAATTTTTGGGCTTGAGGTTAAGAAATAAAATAATGTGGTATGACAAACTTTATTTTTATTTCACTTAAATCCACTGAAAAGCCACTAAAAGCCACTTAAGCTAAGTTGAAGCGGATATGGTGCAATCCAAAAATATCCTACCCTCTTGGTAGGATATTTGTGTGGTGGGGCCCGCATGAGCCCCACCATTTCTTTTCCTCTAAGTAACACACCCGTGAAAACTCCTCATTATGAAAGTCAACTGGGGCGTTTTCTTAAATTCCTAAACGCTCCTATTAATTGGGCAGTTTATTCATTGAAATTAATTCTATGAATTACTGGGTCGTTACTTAGTTTGTTTTTCGTCTGTTGGCATATTAATAAAATAAGACCAACACTTGTATTCTTGTGAATTGTTCGTTGAGAGGATTTGAAGAAACTTAAGATCTCCGTCCTCCTTTGTGAAGAACTTGAAGAACGCGAAGAACGCCGACTTTCGACAAAGGGGGATGAAGAATGCCAAACCCCTGGAGATCGAATATGTGACACCGACAATTCTCCCTCCGCAACGCTTATTCCACAAAAAACCATCCCCGCGACAATATTTGATCGACATATTGAGGTAGGGGATTGCGGACCTTTTAATTATTTGTGGTTTATAACAAGAACATGGATTTAATTGTTATAATTAAATCTGTATGTTCTTGATCCTCGGAATTCGTCGACGCAACGCCTTATACCATGACGACGCGACGCCCTTCCGCGATGCGACGATCCTCTTCTTCCGCGATGATCAATTCCGCGTAGAACGCTCGTTCGACGACTTCGACGAGGTAGGGGTTTTGTTTCTTTAAATCTTTGTGATTTGTATCTTTCCGGTTGTTTAATGATTGATTGGGAGACTTTTAAAACCGCTAATGTGGTGGGTGCGGACTAACGCACAAGTCCGAACCCACCACCTTTTTTTTCATTCTTGGTGTGCGGAACGACGGACGATGGCAAACGGGGACCAAGGGAGATTTGAGGGCCTTGCAGTGAAGATCGGGTCCCGGGAGGCGGGACGCGGCTGAAGCCACGTCCGGGTACTACGGAGCGGCCCCCGTGCGGGGGCCGCGGTTCCCTTGCTCGGCCGCTCGGCCGAGCCGAGCCGAGCCGACCCGCTAGGCCAGGTCGTGCCCAGGCCGGGCTGGGTCACGCCCAACCGAGTCAGACCCGGACCCAGGTCGGGTCGACCCAGGGGGGGTTGGGCCGGGTTGGTCCGGGCCCAGACCCCTCCATTTTCGACCCCTTTTGGTTTTTCTCCCATATCATGGGTAACGGGCTTCCGATCGATACACCGTCAGTGGAAACATGATCCTTGGATCGAGACGGTCGTTTCGGTATATCACACTCAAAGTTTCGAAATATTTTGGGTTCGGCTGGGTTGGTTCGTACACGAAACCAACCGGGCCCTCGGAACAGAAACACTCATATCTTGATCTTCGGCCGTCCGTTTGACGTGCCGTCGATTTTTTTGGATTCCCCTAAGTGAGACGGATCTTTTGTCTTACTCCACCCGAGGTATGGATGCAGGTGGAGTATGGTCGGGTTGGATTTGAATTAAAAATTAACCGGGCCCCTGGGACGAAAAAGCCAATAACTCTCAGACCGGGTGTCCAATTGACGCGCCGTCTACGACGTTGAGTTCCTGTTGACGATATGGAACTTTTGGATAAATCAACTATTGACTATGTGTCAGTTGATGTATCAGCCTCTCAGCTCGTGGAGCGGACCCTCCCGAACGAGCTTGCTGTGTGCGGGAACCCTAGAGCTGGCTGCGACTGCTACTGTGACGACGACGACTGTGCAAAGATCCTCAGTGGATTCGACGGCGACGACTACAGCACTCAGCAATCCTTTGTGGGTCAGTGATACCGATCCTGTGTAGGTCTGATCCTGTGTGGGTCAGCGCTCAGCGGTCCTGTGTGGGCCATCGCCTACGTATCGTATGTGGGTCCGATCCTGTGTGGGTCTTTGCAGGGGTTAGTTACCTATCGATTTTTTGTGGGTCAGATCCTTTGTGGGTCATTGAGGGGTTTAGTACCTATCGATCCTTTGTGGGTCCGATGACTTAGATGGATCAGTGATCATCTCTATCGTTATTCGAAGAAGTATACCTGTGTGACCTGAATCCTGTTTACTTTCTTTTGTGGATTGTGTTGTGCTATCCTGTGTGGAATTACGTTTTGCTTTCATGTGTGGAATAGGTTGTACTTGAGCTCGGATGTTGGAACCGAGCGAGAATTGATGACATAGGTATATGTATGGGCATATACCTAAGCAATGTTGGATGTTACTTCGTGATTGTATCTTTCCTTTGTGGATTCTAGGAGACCTTCGTGGGTCTCGGGGTCTCTACTGATTAGCTTATACTCACCCCTGCACAGGATATGCCCGCACTACGTTGTGTTGGTTAAAGACGACAGACATCGCTGATCGTGGTGGAGGCTTTCGGAGTAGGACGGTACCTGGAGGTGGACCACTGGGCGGGACGTACTCGGAGCGGTCGGTTGGACCCGAGGAGCAGTGGAGGCTTTCTGTACCCACCCTTCAGGTGGGAATTCTAGAGGACGGCTCAACGTTGTGGCTTTACTTTTCAGTTGCTCTTGTCCCTTTCGAGTTGTACTTTACTTTCAGTTTGGGTTTGTATTCTGGCCCACTTACTTTCCGCACTTACTGTTGTACCAGTTTTTACTTAGTGTTTACTTCTGCCTGCTTACTCTGTGGTGTTTGTTGTTTACTTTACAAAGTCAATGACTTCCCTTTACTGGGATTTACGCCTTGGTGCTAGTCGCCAGCCCCTGGCCTATGGAAGGCGGGCTTGGGGTAGTCACGGCACGGGTCCCGAGGACGGGTCGTGAAAAATTGGTTTCAGAGGTGGTCGGTTCTACCACAGACTCTGATCTTTCTTCTATGTGAAGCAATAGTGTTAAGCATATTGGGTGTGGTTATCAGTCCAGGGATCCCAGTGTTGGTGTGGCGGCCGATGTATCCGTACACCAGGACCCTGACTTTTGATTTCCGACTTAATGCACGAAAACATTGATTGCATGTGTGTTCCATGTTTTCTTTGTGATTACTTTATGTCAGCTCACCAGGTATACTGTTCTGACCATGGCGCACCTGTTTCTTTTCAGGATGGCCCCACGACGACAACCAGCTAGGGTTCCGAGAGTTGTACGAGATGACATCCCACCGAGCGACGAGGCCTCGGTACAGGGCCCTTTGACAGCTGAGGCACCAGCGGTACCTCTACCCGCTGAGCCACCGATGCTTCCAGCCCCATCCACTGACGATGCACGTTGCCTTAGTGCACTGCATGAGTTCCAGCGCCAGCGACCGCCCAGGTTCCGCGGGGAGACGGACCCCCAGGCAGCCGAGGACTGGTTGGAGGAAGTTGTTTGAGTTTTCAGGCTAGTGAGGACACCAGCAGACCTCATGGTGATCCTCGCAGCGAGACTACTGCACGCGGCAGTGGGCCAATGGTGGATGTTGATGCTCCAGGTGCACGATGAGGCATCTCTCCTCTGGACAGACTTTGTGGTCCTCTTCTGCTAAGATTTCGTCCTATACACCCTTCGTGCGGTGCACATCTAAGAGCTTCTTCAGCTGCGGCAGGGCAGCTTGACGGTCGCCTAGTACTCGGTGAGATTTACCGATCTCTCGCGCTACTCGACTGACATGGTATGGGACCCATTCTTCCGGTCCTGGACCTTTGAGCAGGGATTGAGACACGAGATCAGGGCATCGCTGATCTCCCTCATCATTCCGACTCAGGCAGGAGTACTGGAGCGAACCCTTTTGATCGAGAGCTTTCTTGCTGAGACTTTTCCAGCGGCGAGACCTACCGCAGGGCGGTATGTAGCAGAGTATTCTGCAGCAGGCAGTCGATGAATGACTCAGGGGTCCAGGCAGACCAAACCCTCACATAGACGACCTCAGGACACTGGCTTAGCAGTGCGGGGCACACAGCATGGAGCCAGTCTTTCGAGAGGCAGGCAGTGCTATGCATGCAGCAGGCAGGGCCACATGGCTCGTGACTGCCCGACCCGCCGTGCCGAGGAGCAGCATACGGTGGAGGGGCCACCCAGGTAGAGGCAGAGGGTCGACTATGGCGGTCCGCAGGGATCAGGCATATGAGGCAGAGGAGCTTGTCGAGCAGTAGGTGGTGGGCGACGCTTTGAGGCCCTACCACCACCACCTCCAGGAGGTCCACCCCTGCCACAGGGAGCTGGCGGGCAGAGACAGGCACAGCTGTAGGCAGTGGAGGCCTATGACCACGGCGTGCCCGAGATGATTCCAGGTACGATTTGTGTCTATTCCACCCTTGCTGCAGTTCTTATAGACACAGGATTGAGTCACTCTTTCATAACTGCTTCCCTTGTTCGGAGCTCGGAGATTCTGACAGAGTTGTTGGATCGATCCTTACGGCTAGAGACTCCTACGGGAGTAGACTCGACGATTACACACTAGTGCCGGTAGTGTGAGCATACTCTAGGAGGCTAGAGCTTCGGCTGAGATCTTCTTGTAGCGGCTTCGAGGCCTTACAACGTCATCTTGGGCATGGATTGGTTATCTACAGTCCATACACAGATTGTCTATATTAGGCCCAAGGTGCGATGTGTACGCACCGACGGGCGCAGGTTCACCTTCACCGGAGAGAAGGGAGCCTTCGCATCACAGGATGGACTACCGCAGAGGAGAGGACATCCCATAACTCATCAGTTGGCTGGCCTCATCCTAGGAGCAGTTGACATGCAGAGTCCTAGTTTTCCTGCAGTGGTGGATCAGTATGAAGACGTCTTTCCCGACGACGTTCCAGGGCTACCTCCTCACAGAGAGGTAGAATTTTATATTGATCTGTATCCCGGGACAACCCCGATATCCACTCCAGCATATCGGATGGTCCCCGCTGAGCTTCGAGAGCTACAAGTACAGTTGGAGGACTTTCATGGCAAGGGATTCATCCGACCCAGTGTTTCACCCTGGGCTTCCCCGATATTGTTCACCATGAAGGCGGACGGGAGGTTGAGACTTTGTGTCGACTATCGTCACCTGAACTAGGTGACAGTGAGGAACAAGTATCCGCTACCGAGGATTGATGACCTCTTCAATCATCTCAAGGGAGGATGGTGTTTCTCGAAGATAGACCTCAGGTCCGGCTATTATCAGCTCAGAGTTCGAGATGAGGACATGTAGAAGACGACATTCAGACACCGTTATGGACACTATGATTTCTTGGATATGCCATTCGGCATAACCAATTCTCCATCAGTGATCATGGGCCTCATTAACAGGATCTTTCAGCCATACCTCGATTGATTTGTTGTAGTCTTCATCGACGACATTTTGATTTACTCGACGACTATGGAGGAGCACGCCTACCACTTGCGTGTTGTACTAGACACCCTCCGAGAGATCCAGCTTTATGGAAAGCTCTCGAAGTGCCAGTTCTGGTTACGTGAGGTCCACTTCTTGGGGCATGTCATTTCTGAGGCGGGGGTTGTGGTGGATCCCACGAAGATCGAGGCAGTGCTAGCTTGGGAGCCAACCAAGAGCGTGTCAGAGGTGCGAAGTTTCTTGGGACTAGTTGGATACTATTATAGATTTGTGCCATACTTCTCTAGAGTTGTGGAACCACTCTCAGCTTTGACGAAGAAGGGGAAACCCTTTGTGTGGTCAGACTGATGTCAGTAGAGCTTCCAGGAGCTGAGATAGAGATTGACCAGCGCACTTATCTTGAGGTTGCCAGAGGAGGGAGTAGGGTATGTAGTCTACTGTGATGCATCAGGGACCGGACTCGGATGTGTCCTAATGTAGGAGCGGGCAGTGATCGCCTATGTATCACATTAGTTGAGGCCGCATGGACAGAACTATGCTACCGATGACATGAAGTTAGCAGCAGTGGTCTTCGCTCTGAAGACATGGTGACACTATCTGATAGGAGAGCACTTTACAGTCTTTTCTGACCATCAGAGTCTCAGGTACATCTTCTCGCAGAAGGACCTGAACCTGAGATAGCGGTGATGGCTCGAGTTCCTCTCGGACTATGACTTTGAGATAGTCTATACTCTTGTGAATGGGAATGTAGTAGCCGATTCTCTCAGCAGGAGGATGGGCATTCAGCTACTCGAGGAGGCGACAGAGCAGCTAGCCGCTTTGCAGAAATCCTTCGTGGATAGAGATGGAGAATCCTTCCTTCAGTAACTCACAGTCTCTCCTCCACTACTACAGTGGGTCAGAGAGGCACAGCTTGGGGACGCTGACTGTGAGGCACGACATGCACAGATATCCTCCAGACACGAACCTGATGGCTTCTCCTTTGGAGCAGAGCACGACATCCTTTTCAGAGGACGTACCTTGGTACTAGTCGCTTTACAAGAGGATGTGCTGAGAGAGTTTCACAATCCTCCTTTGGAGGTTCATCCTGGATTGGCGATGATGTACCAGGATCTCAGACGAAAGCACTGGTGGCCGGGCATGAAGAAGGTTGTGGCAGAGTTCGTTTCACGATGCCTCACCTGCCAGCAGGTGAAGGCAGAGCACCAGGTGCCTGTAGGCTTGGTTCAACCCTTAGAGGTCCCAGAGTGGAAGTGGGATGGGATATCTATAGACTTCGTGACTGGACTTCCACGCACTTCCAGAGGTCTTGACTCCATTTGGGTGATTGTCGACCGACTCACCAAGTCGGCTCACTTCTTACCCATCAGAGAGCAGGGCTCAATGGAGAGATTAGGGAGTCTCTACGTTCAGGAGATTGTATGGCTTCACGGTGTGCCATCATCTATCATCTCCGATTGTGATGCTCGATTTACTTCCCGTATTTGGAAGGGGTTGCAGGAGGCGTTCGGGATGCAACTACGTTTGAGCACCGCCTTTCACCCTCAAACGGATGGTCAGACGGAGAGGACCATTCAGACTCTCTAGGACATGCTCCGCACATGTGTCCTCAACATTGGTCGCAGCTGGGAGGACCACCTACCCTTGGTGGAGTTTGTGTACAACAACAGCTACCACTCCACCATCGGGATGGCACCGTATGAGGCGTTGTACGTCAGACCTTGCAGATCTCCACTGTGCTGGACAGACCCTGGGGGGTCAGCACTTGTGGGACCAGAGATGGTCTGAGCCACCAGAAAGAAGGTCCAGTTCATCTAGGAGTGAATGAGGATAGCTCAGAGCCGACAGAAGTCTTATGCTGATAGGAGGCGGAGGCCAATAGAGTTCGAGGTTGGCGACCACGTCTTCTTGCATGTCTCACCTCGACATGGATTATGGAGATTTGGATGAGGCGGAAAGTTGTCTCCACACTTTATCGGACCATTCCAGGTCCTCAGTAGGATTGGAGAGGTGGCTTATCGCCTGGCTCTACCACCTCAGTTGCACCGGGTGCACGACTTCTTCCACGTATCCTAGCTGAGGAGATACGTGCACGACCCGATGCACATCATTGACCATGGGGAGCTAGACGTTGATGATGGGTCGACTTTTGCAGAGGTCCCATTGGAGATCGAGGATCGACAAGATCGGGTCCTATGTGGATGGTCAATTCCTCTAGTGCACATCATATGGCAGCACAGGATCCTCCAGGAGAGTACTTGGGTGTGGGAGGCTCAGATGTGTGCTGAGTACCCACATTTGTTTCCCTAGATTATGATGTATCTTTACGGGGACGTAATGACCTGATGTGGGAGTGATGTAAAGAACCATAAAATTCAAGGAAATTTTTTTTCTTAATTTTCTTTGTAATTTTACAAGAACGCAGTTTTTGACGGAACCTGATTCCGAGTCCCGGTGTGCCCGGAATCATTTTCAGAAGTTTGGCTCGGGTACGTTCAGTGAACGAACGAGCAGAATTTTCTAACTTTTAAACCGGTGCTCGAAATCGAATTCTGAGGGCACCGATGGAATTGCAAAACCGATATTTTCTTAGAAACACCTCTTCCAGAGTTGCGTTTGCTCTGGTGTGGTTTTTAATTTTTGGGCTTGAGATTAAGAAATAAAATAATGTGGTACGACAAACTTTATTTTTATTTCACTTAAAGCCACTTAAAAGTCAATTAAATCCACTTAAGCTAAGTTGACGCGGATAGGGTGCAATCCAAAATATCCTACCCTCTTGGTAGGATATTTGTGAGGTGGGTCCCGCATGAGCCCCACCGTTCCTTTTCCTCTAAGTAACGCACCCGCGAAAACTCCTCATTAATGAAAGTCAAGTGAGGTGTTTTCTTAAACTCTTAAACGCTCCTATTAATTGGGTGGTTTATTCGTTGAAATTAATTCTATGAATTAATGGGTCGTTACTTAGTTTTTTTTCGTCTGTTGGCATATTAATAAAATAATACCAACACTTGTCTTCTTGTGAATTGTTCGTTGAGAGGATTTGACAGAAACTTAAGATCTCCATCCTCCTTTGCGAAGAATGTGAAAAACGTGAAGAACGCGAAGAATGAAAAGAACGACGGCTTCCGACAAAGGGCAACGAAGAACGCCAAACCCCCAGAGATCGACAACATGATGCCGACGATTCTCCCTCTGCAATGCTTCTTCCACAACGAACCATCCCCGCGACAATCTTTGATCGACATCTTGAGGTAGGGGATTGCGGACCTTTTAATTCTTTGTGGTTTATAATAACAACATGGATTTAATTGTTATAATTAAATCTGTATGTTCTTGATCCTCAGAGTTCGTCGACGCAACGCCGTATACCGCGACGATGCGACGCCCTTCCGCGACCCGACGATCCTCTTCTTCCGCGACGATCAATTCTTCATAGAACGCTAGTTCGATTACTTCGACGAGGTAGAGGTTTTAATTTTTTAAATCTTTGTGATTTGTATCTTTTTGGTTGTTTAATTATTGATTGGGAGACTTTTAAAACCACTAACGTGGTGGGTGCGGACTAACGCACAAGTCCGAACCCACAGCCTTTTTTTTGTTCTTGGTGTGCAGAATGGAGGACGATGACAAACGGGGACGCAAGGACGATTTGAGGGTCTTGCAGTGAAGATCCGGTCCCGAGAGGATGTCTGGAAAAGACCGCATGAAAAACGGACCACTGGAGTGCGTCCGGTGGTCCGCGGAAACTTTCGCCGGTATGCCGCCGGCAAAACCCGCCGCGGCTGAATCCACGGCGGTGAGGCGGTTTGACGGCCGCGCGGAACCGGGAGGCAGGACGCGGCTTAAGCCGCGTCCGGGTACCGTGGAGCGGCCCCCGCACGGGGGCCGCGGTTCCCTTCCTCGGCCGCTCCGCCGAGCCGAGCCGGGCCGACCCACCGGGTCGGGTCGCGCCCAGGCCGGGTCGCACACAACCGGGTCGGACCCGGACCCGTGTCGGGTCGACCCGGTTCGGGCCGACCCAGGGGGGGTTGGGCAGGGTCGGTCCGGGCCCAGACCCCCCGTTTTCGGCCCCTTTTGGTTTTTCGCCCATATCTTGGGCTACAAACCTCCGATCGATATGTCGTCAGTGGAAACACGATCCTTGGATCGAGACGGTCGTTTCAGTATATCACACTCAAGGGTTCAGAATACTTTGGGTTCCACCAGGTTGGTTCGTACACGAAACCAACCGAGCCCTCGGATCGAAAACACTCATATCTTGAGTTTCAGATGTCTGTTTGAAGTTCCGTCATTTTTTTGGATTCCTCTAAGTGAGACGGATCTTTTGGCTTACTCCGCCTGAGGTTTGGATGCAGGTGGAGTACGGTCGGGTTGGTTTTGATTTAAAAACCAACCGGGCCCCTAGGACGAAAAAAGCCAATAACTCTCAGACCAGGCGTCCGATTGACGGGCCGTCTGCGACGTTGAGTTCCTGTTGAAGATACAGAACTTTTGGATACATCAACTCTGGACTATGTGTCAGTTGATGTATCAGCCTCTTGGCTTGTGGACAGACCCTCCTGAACGAGCTTGCTGTGTGCGGGAACCCTAGAGCTGGCTGCGACTGATACTATGACAACGACGACTGTGAAGAGATCCTCAGTGGATTCGATGGCAACGACTATAGCAATCAGCAATCCTTTGTGGGTAAGTGCTACCGATCCTGTGTTGGTCCGATCCTGTGTGGGTCAGCGCTCAGCGGTTCTGTGTGGGCAAGCGCATACAGATCATGTGTGGGTCCGATCCTGTGTGGTTATTTGCATGGGTTAGTTACCTATCGATCCTTTGTGGGTCAAGTCCTTTGTGGGTCATTGTGGTGGTTAGTACCTATCGATCCATTGTGGGTCCGAAAACTTAGATGGATCAGTGATCATCTTTATCGTCATTCGAAGAAGTATACCTATGTGAGCTAAATCCTGTTTACTTTCCTTTGTGGATTGTGTTGTGCTATCCTGTGTGGATTTACGTTTTTCTTTTCTGTGTGGACTTGGTTATACTTGAGCTCGGATGATAGAACCGAGTGAGAATTGATGACTTAGGTATATGTATGGGCATATACCTAAGCAGTGTCGGATGTTACTTCGTGATTGTATGTTTCCTTTGTGGATTATCCTTTGTGGATTCTGGGAGACCTTTAGGGGTCTCGGGGTCCCTACTGGGTAGCTTATACTCACCCCTGCACGGGCTATGCCCGCACTATGTTTTATTGGTTGCATACGACGGATAGCGCTGATCGTGGTGGAGGCTTGTGGAGCAGGACGGTACCTGGAGGTGGACCACTGGGCATGACGTACTCGAAGCTGTCGGCTAGACCCGAGGAGCAGTGGAGGCTTTCTGTACCCACCATTCAGGTGGGACTTCCAGTGGACGGCTCGACGTTGCGGCTTTACTTTTCAGTTTTTGTTTTCCCTTTCGAGTTGTACTTGACTTTCAGTTTGGGTTTGTATTCTGGCCCACTTACTTTCTGCACTCACTGTTGTACCACTTTTTACTTAGTGTTTACTTTTTCCTTCTTACTCTGTGGTGTTTTTTGTTTACATTACAAAGGCAATGCCTTCCCTTTATCGGGATTTACGCCTTGGTTCTAGTCGCCAGCCCCTGGCCTATGGAAGGCGGGCTTGGGGTAGTCACAGCACGGGTCCCGAGGATGGGTCGTGATACTAATCCACTTCACCCTATATATGATAAAAAACCTATAGAATCTTATCTTTTTTGGAACATTTATGTATGGTGAAGTTATTCTCAAATGCAGTTGGTGCATTGATATGTAATTAAGGGATCAAATCTTACATTGATATTCAAATTCACTTGTCATATAATGTTCTCAATCACAAATTTTTCATTCTAATGGTAATTTTTATACTCCTCTAAATACTGGTTTCTATTTTGAATCCAAGTCAGCTAAGAGAGTATATTCTTGAATTTTGGGTTTCATGCTTACATCGGGCTAGATATCTCATTTAGGTAGTCCTCAAATTTCCTATTTCCTTGATTATATACCTGGTTCCTCTAATTTATAGCCATTTTCTATAATAAAAGGAATATTAGGGATGTTTATTTTAAACTATTAAACACATAAAATTGAATCCAATGACTTTTTTTATGGATAAAGAATAAATTTCATTTATTTCATATCTAATGAATTAATTTGAATCAGTCTATGTCATCATTGATCTATTTCATAACATATATTCATATGGTAGTTTTTTGATACCTTAATAAGGGTCCATAATGATAATTTTATTTTACCAATGAATATATTCTAGGATTTTCAAACCAGTTGTGCAATAAAGCCAATTTTCTTATAAATTGTTACTCTAAGTCTGGCCTGACACAGCTTGTTAGGGTTGTTACCCCTTGGTATATCTATACGATAACCATGTCCAGTTATTGTATCTCGACAGGTATGTACTTTCTTGATAAAAAATTTAATCACTACTTTCAAAAACATATGATTTTTTCAAACACATATTCTTATACCTATGTAATTCTCTAGTTTATTCTAATATGAATCCAAAAAATAGATAAAAACATTTCTCTAGTTCTTAATATAACAACCCTTCACTTTATTTCACATTAATACATCATTTTTTACATTATCATACACATAATACGACCTAATATATTGACGATTATTTTGTATTTGAGAATTATGTAAATAATATAACATCACTAACAAGGGTTATAACACCATTATTAATTATCATTCAAAACAAAAAATTTAAATTATATGGCTTTCAAATATAAATGGGATAACCTAGGGAAAAAAATAAGAATGGGGTTATAAATAAGTCCATATAAGATAATAAACATTGAATACTTTGATAAATGTCATAAAATTCTCTTATGAATGGGGTATAAAAAATAGGAATCCTAAACATGAATAATGAGACATGATATATCCTATTAATCATAAGATGGGAAATGTGTAAACATCTCTAAACACTAGATGATAAATATATGTCAATACTAAAATGACATGTAATCATGGTCGAAAAAGTTCTATAAATATATTTTGTTAAATCCCAACCCCATCATCATGTATTTTGATTCCAAAAATTACACAATGAATTGAAGTATTAAATAATTTTGGGTGCACCATTCACATTCGTCTCATAATCGTGATTATGTGCGCCACATTGATAATAAGAAAAAAGATTCATTCACCATAATAATAATTAAATGATAAAGGAGTGTACAATAAATACATGTATGTCCCCAATAAAAAAATATATGCCTAAAGGTGAACACACTTGATATGAAGTAGGTATGGAATTCAGAACATAATTTCTTTGAAGTGAAAATTGTTGTGAAATTTTTGTAGCATAACAACATCACTTAAAAATTAATTAAATCGGA
Organism: Viscum album; assembly: GCA_963277665.1. Lineage (NCBI taxonomy): Eukaryota > Viridiplantae > Streptophyta > Magnoliopsida > Santalales > Viscaceae > Viscum > Viscum album. Next base: position 103,654,787 of record OY728159.1, read on the forward strand.
TTGTGAGAGATAAAGTGTTCTCTCATCAATTATAAATAAATTTTGAAGAATGATTTACACTGAACAATATATCCCATCACAAGGAAATAAGGATAATATATATAAGGTAAAGAAGATACTTGAATAAAGAGGAGAAAAGAAAAGATTTCATACAGAATTTTATCATGGTAACATGTGAACATAATTAATCATGAGAGGCATAATAAGAGTAAAATGGGAATCACATAATTTAAAAATTAAATACATAGTAATTGGATTATGGTATAACATATCCTAATATTAGAATATGAAATTTTAGAGACATAACCGAAAAGAAGATTTGAATGTAAATGAGAAGAGTGAAACCCCTTACTTGCGTTTGTGGCTCAAAATGATTGGGAGGGTATTAATGAGAGCTTGGGGGAAACTATGGAGGTCTATAAACTGTTTGGGGAATAATATTTATTTTCTATAAGGAGTTTTAGTGATGGTTAATTCGATCTTTTAAGAGTTTATATTGGAAAATAGAGGGATTTTATTATCATTTAGGGGTTGGACTCTACATAATAAAATATTAAAAATTGGAAAAAATACCATGTTATTTCCCATGGTTTCAAAAAAGGGATATTTTATCATTATTTCCAAAGGAATAGGGTATTACTTAAAAAATAATACACTTTCTTATGTGGAGGTGAGTCATGCACTTAAAAAAATAGTTTTAAAACCTCAAAATATGTTATTGGGTTTGAAAGATTCATAAGTTCCTTATAATATTAAACAAATAACAAATTTACATTATTTTTATGTTCAAACATTTTTTTTTCGTTGATACCCTTTATATTAATTATTACATTACATTTGAGACTTTATTATTACATAATACACAATGTATATTTATACGGTATTAATTATTACATGAAAAATCAACTGGCTCGGAAAATTATGTGAAATTTACCATTAGAAAATTCCAACATTTGAATTCCAAAAAAATATCCATTTTATATAAAAAAATTTATAAATAATTGAATTATCACTTTTAAAATGAAATACACATTTGTTAGGAAATAATGGATTTTTTTGACATTAAAATTTTTCCATGCTGCATAAAAAATATATTTGACCTCTTAAAAATTATAAGATAATTTACATTTAATAAAATAAATTTCATTATAATATTTATATTGTTTTATATTAATTTAAAAAATATACAATAAATCATTAAAATAAATTATTTATACAAATTTGAATATTTTAAAAAAATATTTTTGTTTGATTGTATCAAAATAAAAATCATTTATAATATAAAAATAATTGGATAACAATATATATGTTGATCTATAAAAAATAATGAACATAATCATATTACTATGGTCTTGAAACATTTCACTTGAATACGCCATCAAATTCCCTAAGGGTAAGGTGCATGATGGTGGGAGATTCAATGTATGGTTTGACGTACATGGTTTGGGTGGTGATCTCGACGAGTATGAGCATCTCCCATAAAATGTTTTCCTCATGGTTAAGTTGTTAGATATCAACTTGGGATTGGTTAAGGAGAATTACCATTTATTTAATATCACATTGAAGTTATGATAAATGGTCTTCAAAGAGTATAATTATACAGATTGAGTCAATCACTTTCTTTTTCTATATTAAATGAATTTTTTAATAGTACAGTTATACTAATCATGTGATCTTTATTCTACTATTATATTATCAAAGTTAATGATACTTGAAATTATTTTAAATCAATTTTTTATATAATAAATAAATTACGTTCCAGTGTTTCTATTACAATATTACATAATTATACATTTAATTAAATAAAAATATGATTTTTTTTAAAATTATGTGTCATTACACCAATATTGTTCAACCTATATAAATCATGGGTATTATTCTTCAAAACATAACTAAAAGTTTCAATAAATTAAATTATACTTCATATTTATACAAAATAAAACACACAATAACCCATATAACTTATTATTGGTAATAGTAAGCCATGATAGCTTATAATTCTTCATCTCTTGCATATATTCATAAATGATTTTCTTATTAAAACTATAATAGATAATATTTCATCCTTCATCCGTGAGCCTTCTCTCTATAGTTTCTCTTACACTTTCTTCTTAAATTCACAAGAACAGCACGTACACTTCAATATTATTTTGTATTAAATGCATATTTGTTACAATATTTCCCACCTTATTCTCTTTGTCTCATAGGATCTACCGTAACATTTTTAGTTGTTACTTATTTTTTCTTTAATACCCAATAATTTTCAATGGAATAATAATATTTTTGTCTCACATATTACTCATCATCATAAATTAATGTATGTATATAATTGAATAGCAGTGATAGATTTTATTTCATTTTTCTCCTTTAATTCTATTTATTCTTTATATTTTATTCATTAAAATTTTAGATCATCCCATTTAAACTCCTGAAAGCCTCAAATCTCTATAATTTTTTCATTAATGTTCTCTTACATATCAAAAAATTTAACATAAAAAATAATTCATGATATCATCATTATTACATCGTCATTTACTTCTTCCTGAAAAATTATTTAAAATTACTCTATACATATATCCATGAATTAAACCAAAAATTGATATGAAATTTTTAGAACCTTAAGAACATAATTCTTATTATAAATTCATAAAATATTTATAATCACCAGCTTCATAATATTCAACCATAAGATCATCAACCATGATATTCTCAACCTTATGATTATGAACCTTAAGAACATAGTCTTTTTCTGTTACTTATCACTGAAATACTCATTATTCATCACAACTCAATCATTTTCTCCACCAGTCATCATATTTTTGATCACAGTATGAACATAATTGTATTTTCTTCATCAATATATCACATTTTTCATCATCATTTTTATTTAAAAAAAAGTCATTATAAAAACTATTTTTTCCTTTTGATAATAAACTCCCTCATATTGTGTACTAATCCAATGAAATCACTCATTCAATAGACTTCCTTGGACACTCTTTCTATTTGATGATTGAAACATCTGAACACCAAATTTATCCTTATCAATGGGAATTTATTTTTCCAAACTACTATTCCATATTTGAATAAACCTCTAGTGAATATAGCATTTTAACCATTAATTATTCAAATCTATTTTTATTTTCCTTTATATAATTATGAATATATAAAACATTTTATGATGATATACACCATGATTCATCTCTAATTATTCATTAAAGAAATATGTACTTCTGATTCTAGTGAAAGTTCCATGAATTTATAGTTATCTTAAAATAACTCACACATTAAATTTGAATTTTTAATTTGAGTTGAAAACTTCTTAAATGGAATTATGTAATTTGAGAATAAATTTTTATGGAGTGTATCATAGTAGTGGAAGAATTGAAAAACCATATTTTTACTCTTATACCAAAAGATAATTTACATATGAATTGTACCCATGATATGAGTAATCCAATATCAAAACTTATCTTCATATGAGACTCCCTTAATAACCTATGAACTTATTAAGTACATCAAAGACACCGTTTATGACCCTCCCTAACTAGGTGTCTCATTATACCACCCCACACATGTACCTCTTCAATCCTTTCTCTTGAACCACCACACCTAGAGAATCTACCTTCACTCTGTAACTCATGGATAGTGGGATCACCAATAAGATTTCCTAGGATTTTACTTTGGGATATCTTATCTACACATGATCCATACATATGATTATTCTTAAAATTAAGCACTACAGAGGTAAAATAATTTAAAATGATAAATTATAAATGGAACTTCAAATATTAAATCAATTTTTTTCAATTAATTTAAATTAATTTTCCCTGTTATTTTAAAGAAATTACTTCTCCTATTTGATATGATTAATTATTAAAATATCATAAGAAATATCCATTATTTTTTATCCAATATCCATTATAAAAATTCAAATGGTAAACTATTCTTGGGATCTCTTATTCTTCATCAATAATTAGTCCTCATTAATATATTCACATTAAGCATAATTGAATGAATTGTTTCTCGTAATAAAATTTTTTAAATGATTAAACACATGCTATATGGGATAAAAAAATATCTTCTCTATTATTTTTTGTTGAATAAATATAATAAAAATTCTAAACTATCATATAGAAGGTATTCCTTAATTATATTTCATAATGAGTTTCCTATTTTTTCTCCTACGATATGACCATATATTCATCAGTTGATATAAATCCTCCATGATTGAATTACATATGTCATATATAAGAGAATAATTAACTAAAAATATATAAATATTGAAATTTTAGGGAATCTAATAGATTTGTGACCATTATAATACCTACTTTTAGGTTAATATATAGATGTTCCTTACACAAGGGCGGGTGAATTGGTTTTATTATAATTTTCCAAAATTTATGATTTAATAACAGGTCACATATTTACATATTTAATTTATTTATCTCTCAATTTCCTTATCTCCCCATTGGATTCTATTCATAGAGATATGAAGTTTAATTAAAAATAGGTAAAACACCATTGTTTAATAAAGTAAATTCCATCCATTTAGGATGTCTACCTCATTGATGTTTGGTTGTTATTATCCCAATAACACAAAACATCCTTTTTATTGTTAAATGATTCTTAAGAAATTTTATGACCTAGGATATACAAAAACAATAACATCTAACATTTTTTTTATAATTTAAAAACATATAACTCTAGATACAAGAGTTTTCTTATTTAACAACAAATTAGATAAACAATGTTTATATATATAGATCTTCTTAAAAATTAAGGTATATTTATCCAAATTGTACTATGATAAAATAATACCTTAAATGAAAGGATATTTTATAATATATAAATATTCAATGATGTGATCCATCGGTTTATCCTTCAGTCAATATGAATTTTTAAAATAATTTTTTGGCCCCGTTTCAAAAAATCTTCTTCATTGTTTAACACAAAATATATATATCATCATCAAGTATTTGTTTTATTTATCTATATCTTAAATAAATTATAATTTTAACATTAAAATAATATCTCTTATTTCTTCTTTCTTTTACTGAAAAAATATACAATATATTTAAATTTATATCCCTCTAATAATTTATCAAATTTTGAAATATGAAACACACACACACACACATTATATGATCCTTCTCTTTCTTAACCTTCTTTTTTTATATTCATTAAAATATTTGAAAATTTACTATTGATTTTCAATAATAATATGAAATTAATATTCCCAAAATATCACCATTTAAATCACATATCTTTTCATTTTACTTGAATAAGGAATCAGATTCATTATTCCAACCAATATTTGGAAATATATTTTTCATCTCAAATTTATTTTTCAAACACATAACCCACAAAAATAAGGTATAATTAAACCTTTTAAAAGTGATATGGATTTTTATTTTTTGTGTCAATCCTTACCTCGTGTCACAAATAACATGAAAAATCCCTTATTAAATACTTATTAGAATAATAAAAAACATCATTATATTTCAAATGTAGACATGTGAAACAACATTAATTGATTTTTAATTTTCATTTTATTATTTTTGAAATAATTATTAACCATTTAATAAGACATGACCAATCAAAGAGTTTTGATATCTTACTAAAATATATCCAATAACATGGTTGGCATTTTAAACATGGAAGGTTCTAATGCAATAGTTTATTATATGTGGAGATTTTTACAGGGAATCTTTTTACATTATAAAATCATTCATGATATTTTCATAAATTCAATATTCTTATGATGCATCCAATATTAAGGGATCTTTTTATCCTTTAAATAAAAATTCATTATTTTTCAAAGACATTAGTTTTATACTTAGAATTCATTTAACAATTACAGGAATATATTTGACCATCTTTGTAACACCCTAATATTTTATGTGAAGTATATTTTTTTATGTCATATGTTATACGCAACATCAAAGGAACATTTCACTACACACAACACTAGCTTGGATTGTGTTACACGCAATCACGACCTTCCTTGATAGCGTTTGTACTACGCAATACCAGGTTTCACTAAACAATGATATATTTTTATAATATTATTATGGACCAGCCATTATGAACAGGTTTAACTAAATTTTGAATTTTACAAACTTATTATTCATATTACATGTTTTCTAGAACATGGTATGAGAACAAAACAAATTTTTTCGGCTAAAATAAGTATTTTTTAAAAAAATGCAGTTTTGCCACCTTTTGATGACACACCAAATTTAAATCTAGTATTTGAAATGTTTATAAGTTAAATTTTACAAAATAAAATTCTTCTTTGGAATCAGGATATTAAAATTTACTTTGGATAAATTTTTCATATTATTCTGTAAACTTTCATATTTTAATGAATAGTAAAAAACTCTAAATATTAATTATAAACAACTTTTTGATCGAAATAATTAATATGGATAAATTATAATATTTAAAGGCTTTAAAGTATAAATAGAATATATTTTCACCATTTAATATCATTTATGTCATTACCATTAATTTTACATTGAATTCATAGGTAAAAACATTTCAATCGTTGGCAATGTTTTAACTTTTAAAACACATTTTCTTAACAATTGGATTAATTTTAAATTTATTACTGAAAATTTTTTATTTTGAATTTTTAAAAATGGATTCCATATTGGAATTAAGTGGGTACAAATTATGTAAATAGGTTACTTTTTTCTTGATATTATGAATAGTAACTATTGTAATTTTTTTACTGCAGTTAAAGGTAAATCGGGTAATTAAACGTAAATATAAAATTATAAAATTACCCTAACACCTACCAAAATTCTATTGGATGACTAAAAGTGGACTCGTATCACATAAGGGTCGGAATAAATTCAATTTATGGTCTTTTGACCATTAAAATAATTTAATTATTATTAAAACCAAACAAAGTGACAACATGCCACTCTCTTAAATCGTCTAAGTATAATAATTTTATTTTAGTGATAAAATTCATAAAACATTGAACCTGAATAGTCTCCAGAATCCTAATAAAATTATCTACATCATGTAAATTTATTTATAATTTTTATGTATTAAATAATTATCATTAATTATGAGACAATAGTGATGTTGAAATTATTTAATTGATTGAATTATCAAATAAATGATTTTGAAAGTATTAAAATAAATATTATAGGAACTATTTAATGTGCTCCACTAATTTTATAGATAAATATGACATGTTATAAATCTATTAAAACTTTTTTTTCGAACATATCTTATGTGTATATTTTATTTAAATTCAACTAAATGAATAGCATCAAAATTGACAGTATTGTTATTTTATAAAAATTACATATTATAAAATCGTATAAAAATCACAAAAATATTTAAAATTTATAAATTAAAATTTATATGGTCGAAAATATAATAAATCATGAAATTATGGACAATTACTAACATATATTTATTTATTTATAATGATTTAAAATTTAGAATACTATTACATAAAATAAAAATAAATAGATTATATGAGGATAAGTCATGATGATAATGTTTAAAATAAATTTCCAACTTGCCTAAATTTTATTGGTTGATGAGATTACAACCCTATATCATCTAATATTAGGATTTGAGTCATTTTTTGATGTTTTTAAGTGGGGTTGGAATTTATTAAAAATTAATATTTCTTATAATTCCAATGCTGCCCCTCTCCTCCCTTATAAAAGGGAACCTCCTATCTCTCCTCTTTAAACAATTTAGAGCCTTACATCTCGGCCAACCCCTACCCATTTCCCTTCTAAACTTCCCTAGAAACATACTAGATGTCCTGGGAATTCATAAAAGACCAATTTAAGTGCCCTAAGAGGAGGTATCGAAGAGGCGTGTCGAAGAAGAGGTAATATTCGTTACTGATTCTTTCAAATTTATTTATTATTATACTTCATTTTCATTAGTTGTTTCATTATAAAATAGTAACATCAGTATAAATCATATACTGATATGTTATTATAAATATTAAAAAAAACCTATTTCACCTTCTATCCATCCTACGGAAAATGAAATCACCGCACATGCGTACGTACGGAATACCGTCTCCATGCCATGGTGTAAACTGTTTTCCACCACCACCTTACTTGGATGGGTATAATGGTGTAAATAATAAATAAATATTATTATTTTAAAGTTATATTTATTCTGAAATAGTATACATACACATCAATACAATTCCAAGATCATGTGAACAATATCATCGCTCGTGCGTACGTATGGCCTACCGTCTCCATGATGTGATGCGAATCGTTCTACATGATCTTCACTGAATAATGATTATATAAATTCTTTTAAAGAGTAAATATGATATATATTACACTAATAACATTCTATAAGTGTTGTATCTATATAATAGATATAAGAATAAAAATTTATTTGACAAAACATGCATAAAAACATAAAACAATAAACACCCAAATAACAAGTATCAATGAAATATTATTAATAAGAAGCTAAGAATATGAACATATATGATATCATGAGTATGATTCTGGAATAATTAAATGACATTATTTAAATCATTATACAAGAGGTTCGGACACATACAATATATATTGGACCTAAGGTATGTGAAAATCTGACAATCTCATTTTTATCCGAGATTGTTTATAATTCAGAATTTATTAAGGAATATTTATCATCCATATCTATGTTTAGTCAATATGTAATATTATTTATATCCTCCTAAAATTGTTTAAATCCAATTTTACCCTTTGGTGAGTTTTTAGTAAAATATATGAATGGAATCTTTTGTCGTTTTTAGTACAATATACTTTTTTACTTTTCCGACCAAAGTACGAGAAGAATGTTTTTTTAACTTATACGGCATGAATGGATTTTTATGAATTCATAGAAAATTATTTCCATGAATCTTCCTTAACATGTTTTCATGTATATTTCTAATTAACTTCTATTAAAATTTTATGACATGTTATGAAAGGAAACGTGTTTTTTTGAACTAGAAATGATATTTTCTTCAAGAATGGAGTTCAAGTGTTTTATCAACATTATTTTACATCTAAGAAAATATAGGGTCCTGTTTCTATTCATATTGTTACATTGATTTGATTATGTTATTATGGAATTATTTTTATTAAGTCCTTTATCTAATATGAATTGTTTTATGATTTCAGGATGTTTAAGAATCCCATTTTTATTAAATGGGTTATGCTATGATGAATGATTTATGATTTTGTGGCACAAATAAGAATGGTTTCATTATGATATGGGTAGGATCTATATCTCCCTCCAATGAATTGGGTAAGGATTTATATCTCCGGATATAGACATGGCTGGAATGGCAAGTTAATCTAGTTCAGTGATACAGGAATAAAACGAGGAGTGAACTCGTTTTAGTAATGGACTTTGTTCTCTATGATGGTATAGGAAATAAGCCTTGACTAATATGAAATTATTTCCTATTATTATGTGTGTATGACACAAAGTATGATGTTTTAGGTTATGATTATATAGGATTACATTTCACTACTATGATTTATCCCATGTCATAATATTTTGATCTCTGTTGCAGGTTAAATTTTTTAAAATGTTATGTTCTTACGGATATGATATGATTGAAATTTCCTTTGTTTAGCCATTACTGAGCATTTGAGCTCACCATTTTGTATGTTTTCTTTTCCCTAGATTTGGATGAAGGGTATTAAGTAGAATATGCCAAAAGGGACTCTAAATATGATGAAATAAATTGGAGACAATGTAGATGATTTATGAACCAGTTGTTTATGTTTCCCAGTTTCTAAAGGAACTATACCTATACGGTCTTTTCATGGTTTTGTTATATGTTGTAATTAATAGGCTCCAATTCTGATGTAACAACAATGTTTGTAGTGTATGGGTCACTATATTTGGTATCAGAGGAAAGGTATAGTCAAACATGGGAAACTAGGATGTGAAAGCCTTAGTAAGAACCCTAAGGATATGTATAAGCATAAAACACTATATTAGTGTATTAGAAATGGCCATGAATAACCTATGATAATACCTTAAGTGTAAAATTTTATTCTTGATTATGTGGTTTTCCTATTATGAATATTGTTTCTCACAATATTCTTATTGGTTTAGTCAATGGATGGAACCCGAAGGAACCGTGTTAATGCTGAATGGGATGGGCAATGCAATGATTGTCTCCCTAAGCAACCAAAAGTTTTGGGAGCTAGAATACAAAATAATTTAGCCATGATCACACAACTTTCTCATGTTATGAACCATGAAGGACTTCCAAATGAGAAAAGTAAGGTGCAAAATTCTATTGAATCCTTCATGAGGCAGCATCCACCTTTGTTTAGTGGGTCTTCTGATCCATTAGTGGATTAAAAATGGATTAGTACCATTGAAAAGATATCTTCAGTTCTACAATGTTCTGAACATCACAAAGTCATCTTAGCAATGTATCGTTTGGAAGGTGATGCTGATCAATGGTGGAATCTTATCAAGAATACGAGGGAAAGAGATGAAATTGAGTCCATGTAATTAGACGAGTTCAAGAACTTATTTTTCAATAAGTACCCCCCTCATATTTTTTGAACAATGATGGAGAAGGGGATGCATGAACTGAAGCAAAAGGATGATGAATCTGTTGGTACCTATGAAGAAAATTTTACAAGACTTTCAAGGTACGCTTCCGGAATTATTACCCAACCCTAGACTAAGATCGATCGATTATTTAGTGGCTTAAAACCAAGTCTTCAAAAGGCGTTAGACATAAGGGACTTCAATAGCTACAAGGAAATTGTTCGATGTGAGCTCAAGGATGATATGGAGATTGGAGTAACCCATCAATCATATGGGATTGATTAGAAGAGGAAAATGGAATTCAAAGGAAAATATAAAGACCACAGTAAAAAGAAGATGAGTTTTCCTTTATGCTCAAATTGTGGAATGAAACATGGAGGGAATTTTCTTAATGGGACAAGAAAATGTTTTAATTGTGGAAAAGAAGGTCATCCAGAAATTGAATGTCGAAATAATGGGAAGAATATTTCTAATGATGCGAACAAAGTAAGGGATACACAGAATGCACCTCCAACACTTCAATGTTTCAAGTTCAAGGAGATGGGGCATTATGCCAATCAATTCCCTAATCCAAGGGTTGTTGATGATGATCGACTTCAGCAAACTCTTAAGGCCAAAGACATAGGAAAGTCACATGCAATTACTATCGGTGATGTAGATTACTATAACGAAGTGGTGAAAGGTACACTTTCCATCCACTCTAAAGTAGAAAATGTTTTATTAGATTCTGGATCCACCCACTCTTTTATTTATGAAGAATTTTCTAAGGGTATCACCATAATACCTCAACAATTAGATGTTGAGTTAGCTGTGACAACTCCTAATGGAACAACAGCCGCATAAAAAGTTTACAATTATTCTCCGATTGATGTTTGTGGGAAATTGATTTCTGCAAATCTTGGGATCCATCCTATAGTTGAATATGATATGATTCTTGGCATGGATTGGATTTATTTATACGAAGAACATATCAATTTCTAAATAAGGGAAATCACATTTAATATTCCCTGATCAATCTACTATCATCTATCAATGCAAGGATGAATATAAACTTCCAGTGGAAATTTATTCCATATTATGGGTCTTGATTCCAATAAAAGAAGGTAATTTATCTCAAATGGTTGGAGAGAAACTAATGATTCAGAATATGACCATTTTATGGGAGTTTGATGATGTCTTTCCAGGGGAATTGCTAGGTCTTCCACCAAATCGTGAAGTTGAGTTTTCAATAGAACTCATACCAGGTGCTATGAATATTTCAATGACACCTTATAGAATTTACCCAATTGAGTTGTAGGAATTGAAGAAGCAACTCCAAGAGAATTTTGATAAATGATTCATATTCCCTAGTGCGTCAGCATGGGGAGAACCTGTTTTGTTTGTTAATAAGAAAGATGGATGAATGAGACTCTTCATTTATTATCGAGATCTTAAGAAGATCACTATCAAGAAAAAATATCCTCTCCCGAGAATTGATGACTTATTTGACCAACTACGCGGAGCTCAATACTTTTCCAAGATTGATCTTCATTCAGGGAATCATCAATTAAGGGTCAAAAAAGAGGATATACCAAAGATGGATTTCCATACAAGGTATCGACACTATGAATTTATACTGACGCCATTTTTTCTTACTAATTCCCCTGCTATCTTCATGGATAAAATGAATAGAGTCTTTAGAGACTATCTTGACCAGTTTGTGGTAGTCTTTATAGACGATATTCTTGTCTTTTCAAAGAGAAAGGAAGAACCTGAAGATCATAATGGAATTGTATTAAAGACCCTAATAAAGGAGAAGCATTATGCAAAATTTACCAAGTGTGAATTTTGGATTCTAAAAGTTTCATTTTTGGGTCACATAATCTCAAAATAGGGGATATCTGTGGATCCAGAAAAGACAGAGGTTATTGAAAGATGGTCGAGACCAACAACAGTAACTGAGATCTGATCTGTTTGTGGTTTGGCTAGATATTATCGATGTTTTGTGAATGATTTTTCAATATTATCTAATCCACTCACCAGGTTGACTCCAAAAGGAGTTAAGTTCATGTGGTTGGAGGAGTGTGATGAGAATTTCAAGGAGTTGAAATGAAGGTTATCCAGTGCACCTGTGCTCACACTGCCTTGTAGTGGAGAAACGTTTGTGATATACAATGATGCATCCAATAAGGGATTGGGGTGTGTTATCATGAAAAACTATATGGTGATAGCTTATGCCTCATGACAGTTGAAAATCCATGAGCAAAATTACCCAACTCATGACTTGATGTTAGCTGCGGTAATCTTTGATTTAATGATTTGGAGGCATTATCTTTATGGTGAAGGTGTGATATTTATAATGATCATAAATGTTTAATGTATATATTCACACAAAAGGAGTTGAATATGCACTAAAAAAGATGGTTGGAGTTGATTAAGGATTATGACTTCTCAATTCATTATCACCATGGGAAAGCAAACAAGGTGGCATATTAATTAAGTTGACAAGACCATGCTAGATTTTCCATGATGAGGATCACAAAATATCCAATATTTATGTATTTACAAAATACGGATCTTGGAATTATAATGGAAGGAGAAAAATATTATCTTTCTCAAGTGAATGTTCAACCATCTTTACAATTGAAGATTAAAGAGGCACAAAAAGAAGTTGTAGAGTTACAAAATATGGTGAGAAATGTTACTGAATTCAACCTTGATTGTGATGAGATAATATGGTTCAAGAATCAGGTTTGTATTCCTCCCATCCCAGAATTAAATAAGGATCTGCTGGATGAGGCACATATTTCTTCATTCTCTATTCATCCTGGAAGCATGAAGATGTATAGGGACCTGAAAGAGTACTTCTGATGGGATGACATGAATAGTGATGTTATTGAATATGTTTCTCGTTGAATGGTTTTTCAGCATGTAAAAGCTGAGAGACAGAAGTCTAAAGGAATGTTACAACCATTACCTATACTATAATGGAAATGGGAAAAAATCAATCTGGACTTTGTCACTGGACATCCTAAAACATTTAAATGCAATAATGCTATCTAGGTCATAGTTGACCGTCTTACGAAGTCGGCACACTTCATTGCTATTAGAGAAGATTTCTCTCTAGATCAGCTTGCCAGGATATATGTGAAGGAAGTGGTATGAATGCATGGAGTACCACTTTCCATTATATTTGATCGGGATCTGAAGTTTACCTCGATGTTCTGGAAATGTCTTCAGCATTCTTTAGATACAGAGTTGAGTTTCAGCACTGCTTATCATTCTCAGACAGACGGTCAATCTGAGTGAACAATTCAGACTCTATAAGATATGTTAGGAGCTTGATCTATGCATTTCAAAGGTGGTTTGGATCAACACCTATCTTGGATGAATTTTCTTATAATAATAGCTTTCACTCTAGTATTTAGATGGCTCCTTATGAAGCTCTATATGGAATGAAATGCAGGACTCCAACTTGCTTGGATGAAGTTGGGGAAAGAAAGCTATTAGGACATGATCTTGTTGATGAGATGGAAGAAAATGTCAGATCTATTCAACAAAACATAAGAGCAGCTTAGAGTCGACTAAAGAGTTATGCCGACAATTGAAGAAAAGACATAGATTCTAAATTGGGTGATAAAGTGTTCTTACGAATATCTCATGGGAAGAGAGTAATAAGATTTGGAAAGAAGGGAAAGACAATCCCTATGTATATCGGTCCTTTCTAAATGCTGTATCATTTTGGGAAGGTATCTTACCAATTGGCACTTCCACCAAATCTCTCTCAACTTTGTAATGTGTTCCATGTATCCCTCCTGAGAAAAAACATACCTGATCCTTCACATGTACTAAACTCAGAAGTTGTACAACTAGAGTAAGATCTTTCATATGAAGAACAGCCGATATAGATTTTGGATCGTAGAAAAAAAGTTCTGCAGAACAAGACCACTCACTTGGTGAATGTTTTATGGAGGAACCACCAATTAAAAGAAGCTATATGGGATCATGAGGATATGATGAGGGAGATGTCTCATCATATATTTATTACGAAATGACGAATTTTGAGGGAAAAAGTCATTTTAAGGGGGGTAGAATGTAACTCCCTAATATTTTATGAGAAGTAGATTTTTTTTATGTCTTATGTTATACACAACATAAAAAGAATCATTCATCACACACAACGCTAGTTTGGCTTGTGTTATACGCAATCACGACCTTCCTCGATAGCGTATGTAGTACGCAATATTGGGTTTCACTGAACAACGTTATATTATTATAATTTTGTTATGGACTATCCGTTATGAATAGTATTAACTAAATTTTTAATTTTATATTATTAATATTCATCTTACATATTTTCTAGAACATATTATGAGAAAAAAAATACTTTTTTCAGGTAAAATAAGTATTTTTAAAAAAATACAGTTTTTACACCTTTTGATGGAACACCAACTATAAATATAGTTTTTGAAAAGTTTATAAGTTCAATTTGATTAAATAAAATTCTTTGATTGGAATCAGGATATAATAATTTACTTGGGATAAAATTTTTATATTATTCTGATAACTTTCATATTTTAATGAATTGAAAAAACATGCTATATTTAAATTAAAAACAACTTTTTTCATCGTAATAAATTATATGAATAAATTATAATATTTAATGTTTTTAACGTATAAATAGAATATATTTTTACGATTTAATATAATTTATTTCATTACCATTAATTTTACACTGAATTCATAGGTAAAACTATTTCAATCTTTGGCAATGTTTTAACTTTTAAAACACGTTTTCATAACAACGAGATTAATTTTAAATTAATTACTTCAACTTATATATTTTGAATTTTGAAAAATGGATTCCATATTTTAATTAAGTGGGTCCAATTTATGTTAACATGTTACTTTTTTTGATATTATGAATAGTAACTACTGTATGTTTTATTTACTGTAGTTGAAGGTAAGTCAAGTAATTAAGGGTAAATATAAGAGTATAAAATTACCCTAACACCTGCCAAAATTCTATTTGATGACTAAAAGTAGACCCTTGTCACCTATGGGAAGAAATAAAATCATTTTATGTAATTTTGACCACTAAAATAATTTAATTATTATTAACACCAAATAAAGTGGCAACATGTCACTCTCTTAAATATTATAAGCATAATAATTTTAATTTTGTGATAAACTTAATGAAACCTAAAACATGAATAGAATCTAAAAACCTAAAAAAATTATCTAAATCATGTGAATTTATCTATAAATTTTAGGGATTATATAATTAACATTAATTATGACACAATAGTGATGTTGAAATTATTTTATTGATTTAATTATCAAATAAATGATTTTAAAAGTATTAAAATAAATATTATATGAACTATTTAATGTGATCCACTAATTTTATAGATAAATATGACATGTTATTAATATATTAAATCTTCTACTTTGAACATATATTCTCTGTATATTTAATTTAAATTCAAATAAATCAATAGTGTCAAAAATGAAACTATTGTTATTTTATAAAAATTACATATTATAAAATCGTTTAAAAATCACAAAAATATTTAAAAAATATAAATTAAAATTTATATGGTTTAAAATGTAATAAAGTAGACAATTATTGAAAATTCACAACTTATAAGTAATTATTTATAAGGATTTAAAATTTAGAATGTTATTACCACAAAAAAAAATAAATAGATTATATAAGGATAAATCATGTTGATAATGTTTAAATTAAATTACCAAATTGACTAAATTTTATTGGTTTATGATATTACAACCCTATCTCATCTATGATTAGTATTTTAGTCATATTTGGAGGTTTTTATGTGGGGTTGGAATTTATTATAAATTAATATTTCTTATAATTCCAAAGGTTCCTTTCTCCTCCCTTATAAAAGGGCACCTCCTCCCTATCCTCCTTACACAATTTAGATCCTTTAATATTGGCCAAACCATTCCCATTTCCCTTCTTTACTTCCCTAGAAACATAATAGAAGTCCTGATCTTCGTCAAAGACCAATTTTAGTGCCCTAAGAGGAGGTTTCAAAGAGGCATTTCGAAGAAGATGTAATATTCGTTACCGATTCTTTAAAATTTATTTCTTCTTCTACTTCCTCTTATTTAGTTGTTTAATTAGGAAGTAATAACATCAGTATCACTCATATACTGATATGTTATTATAAATATTAAACAACCCTCTTTCACCTTCTATCCATCCTATGGAAAATGAAATCACAGCCCGTGTGTACGTATGGAATACCGTCTCCACGCCGTGGTGTAATCTGTTTTCCACCACCACCTTACTTGGATGGGTATAATGGTGTAAATAATAAATACATATGATTATTGTAAAGTGATATTGATTCTGAAATATTTTACATACACTTCAATACAATTCCACGATCATGGGAATGATATCATCGCTAGTGCGTACATACGACCTATGTCTCCACGATGTGATGTGACACGTTCTACTTGATCTTCATTGAATAATAATTATATAAATAAATTTAATGAGTAAATTTGATTTATATTACACTAATATCATTTTGGAAATGAGGTATCTATAACCTAACATAAGTATAATAAATTATTCGACAAAACACGCATAAGAACATAAAGCAATAAACACCTAAATAACAAGTAACAATGAAATATTATTAATAAGAAGATAAGAATATGATTATATATGATTTCATGTGTATAATTTTGGAATAAGTCAATGAAATTATATAAATAATTATACAGGAGGTTCATACATGTACAAAGTATATCAGACCTAAGGTAATGTAAAATATCGCAATATCATTTTCATCTGATATTGTTTATACTTCAGAATTTATTGGGGAATATTTATTATCCACATCCATGTTTCATCAATATGTAATATTATTTATATCCTTCTACAATTTTATAAATCCAATTTTACACTTTAGTGAGTTTTTAGTAAATGATATGAATGGAATATTTTTTGGTTTTTAGTACGAGATACTTTTTGACTTTTCTTAACAAAGTACGAGAAGGATGTTTTTTTAACTTATACAGAATGAATGGATTTTCATGATTTCATAGAAAATTATTTACATGAATAATACTTTACATGTTTTCAATTTTATTTCTAATTAACTTCTTTTAAAATTTTATGACATGTTAAGAAAGGAAAAGTGTTTTTTTGAAGTAGAAAGGATATTTTCTTCAAGATTGGAGTTTAAGTGTTTTATCAAAATAATTTTCCATCTATGAAAATATAGGGTTCTGTTTCTATCCATATTGTTACATTGATTTGATTATGTTGTGATGGAATTATTTTTATGAAGTTTTTTATCTTATATGAATTGTTTTATGATGTCATGATGTTTAAGAATCCCATTTTTATTATATGGGTTATGCTAGGATGTATGAATTATGATTTTGTGGAAAACATAATAATGGTTTCATTATGAGATGGGTGGGACCTATATCTCCCTCCAATTCATTGGGTAATGATTTATATCTCATGAGATAGACATGGCTGGAACGGAAAGTTAATCCGGTTCAGTAATACAGGACTGGAACAAGGAGTGAACTCAGTTCAGTAATTGACTATGTCTGCTATGATGGTCTTGGGAATGAGCCTTGACTAATATGAAATGATTTTCAATTATTATGTGTGTATGACACAAAGTATTATGTTTTATGTTATTATTATTTGGGATTACTTTTCACTACTATAATTTATCTCATGAAATGATATTATGATCTCTTTTTCAGGTTAATATTTTCAAAATTTTATGTTCTTATGGATATGATATGATTGACTTTTCTTTTATTTACCCCTTACTAATAATTTGAGCTCACCCTTTTGTATGTTTTCTTTTCCCCATGTCTGGATGAATTTTATTATGTAGAATATTCCAAAAGGGACTCAAGATATTATTAAATAAATGGGAGACAATGTAGATGATATATGAACCAGTTGTTTATGTTTCCCAGTTTCTAAAGACACAATACCTATAAGGTCATTTCATAGTTTTGTTATATGTTGAAATAAGTATGCTTCAATTCTGAAGTAATAACAATTTATGTCGAGTATGTGTCTCTATAGTTTCCGATTATTCTTGTTCTAGTGGATCATACATGTTTTATAAAATTATTTTTACATTCATTTGGTATTTGAACAAAGGTTCTACTTGATCATCAAGTGAGTGAATAATGTTGTGTGGAAGAAGAATAATTATACATTATCATATCATCCAAACTTATAATTCTAATTAAATATTAACAATACAACATTACTCATATATTACATAAGAATTATCTATACAATCACTACATTATGTGCATGATAAAACTACTCAATCTAATCCAATAGGGGGTGACCTACGTAGTGATTCTATCTTCCCCACAATAAATGTGGAATATATAATCATCTTATCAATTCTAACTTGTGAAGAAACTATTTGTAACATCTTTTGTTTTTGAGTTGGTAAAAAATTCATGGTAAATTATAATTTTTTTATTTTTTTGACTAGGAAACTCTGATTTCGAGCATAAAATAAGAATATGAGAGTTTAAATTTACAATGTGTGTATTTTTTATGAGTTTTAAGACATAATTAAGTTCTTTAGGAGTTTGGAAGAATTTTTGGAGATTTTGTACTGGAAAAATAATTTTTAGAAGGTAACGACATAAGATCTTGGTTTTTTCATACTATGCTATTCTTTATGGGAAACTATGAGGAAGAATTTTGTTCTATAGAACATCTAGTAATACCATTTGGGTTTGGGAAATTTTCTATTCATGAAGTCTTTTATTTTTTGTAGATATTATATTCACTCGTTTTATATTTTTTGATAAACCACGATCCTACCCTTAGGATTTGGGGTTCCCTGAAAAAAATGAATCCACATGGTTGGAATATAGTTATCCAGACCATGTGGTGTGACCATTAATTTCATTAAATTGGGTGAAATCAAAAAACACCCCCCCTTATTGATTTATCATTCTACCATTTCACCCAATTTTTTGCACCTTTAGTAGTCATGGGTTTCTCTCATCTCTTCTCCTAGAGTCCATTGGTTCTCCATCGTACTAGATTTGAATCGAGCATTGTCAATTTCATTGGATATATATGAGTAAGGATTTAATTCTTATGGATTTAATTATTTTTTTCTCCCTCCATTTGGAATTATAATTCCATGAAATCATATTTTACCTATCTCTATGGAATTTCTCAAAAATTTGTTTTTAAATGATTCAATATCATATTAAAGGCTGATATTCAATGAGTGAGTTACTTCCATCATAATGTTGCTTTTTTCTACCTTTATCAATTTATAAGCACATTCTATTGGATGGATATTTTAATATCAATGTGTGGGAATATGTTGGTGAAACACTTGTTTATTATATCTTGAATTTATATAATTAATTGATTTAATGGGATAATGATGTAAATAATCTTATGTATTTGATTGTTTTGATGTGGGTTTGGTATTTTTTTTGTTTGTTTGGTAGGTTATTACAGTAGTTTAATTAATATAAATTACTTAAAATGTAATATGAATGAATTTAATTTATGGTTTTGTGTCAGGAATGGCCTGAAATACATGGCGTTGATGTCATCACAAGGAATTAGGTGAAGAGGTTTTTTAAACTAAGGGAATGGCCTGAAATATAGTGGATGGTGTTTATAATAGTAATTAAGGAAATATGATGTTTAGGTAGAGGCTAATGGGCCTGAAAATTCCTTAGATGGGTGTTGTTCTATTCATGTAGAAAATACATTATCGGTTGGTGTGGAATAAGTATGATGGGAGATTTATACACACGTTTATTAGTGGATGGAGTTGTTGAGGTCATGTAAAGACAAATAAAGACATGGTTGAGGAGTTGTTTACAATAAATTATTGGAGGAGGACTCTATATATTTATTAGATTTGGGGATCATGTTGAAAATTAGTAACAGTGGAGGTTCTCACTATATAAAGACATAGTTTATAGTGCGTGAGTCCATCATATGGGGGGTCAAGCTATCCATGACATTTATGGTCTATGGGACTGGATTATGGAAAGACATATATCATTGTGCTTCATTTTTTAAGTATATTGAGCCAATGGTGGTTCATTATTAAAAAATTTGTGGATCTTTTCATTCCTTTGGTATTCAAACAATTAAGATAATGTTTATTGTTCAAATTCTTGTTTGTGTTACTTTTGATACAGTTATTGTGTGTTTCTATGGGACTCCTTTATTACTCAGTAAGTGTTTTCTGGAGAATTTTATGGAATAAGGTATTGTGTGAAATTTATATGGTTGAAATACCTATTTTATTATAGATTAAATATCCATTGATATATAGTTCCACCCTAGTGTTAAGTTGAGTAGGTTAACACTTCACCAGGGATGCTGAGCATGTGTAAAGTGGGTTATATATTTTTATTCATGGCTGTCGATTCTATTGGTTTATAAATACATAAACACGAATAATTATGGATTTAATATGAAAACATGTTTGTGGTGGCCTACTGATTTCATTCTCACACCCTACACGATCCCCTTGGAAGGCATGGAAACCTTATGTGTTCTATATTAACTAATGTAATGGGATCATGAACATGACTATTTTGAATAGGGATGAAATGGTTCTTGGGTTGGATCAAATAGGACCCTGATGGTTATACTACATCGATCTTGATTATCTTTAGGACTTTTGATTACCCATTTTTTTATTAGACTATGGTAATACTATTTGTTTTGTATGATTTTCTAACATGTATGCATCATTTGATATTCATGGTTATCTTGTGTTATTTTGTTATAATCATAGACTTTTTATGACTATGATGGGTTGATATTTATGATTATACTAATTTTGGTATTGTTATTCTTCCTATTTAGGGTATTGTGAACACTTCTATTGTTATTATATCATTGCCATATGGTATAGTCACCAAGTATCACAAAAAACAATAATCACTGCATTTACACCGCTATAGGCTTAAGAAGATGTGCACCTAAATTCTAGAGTCTCTCTAGCCCAGAGTATATGTTGTGGGGATCTTGATTTGGGTTTCTATATGTGGTCTCAATGAAAGTTATTTTTTTGGTAATTTCGTGATGTATCAAATGTCCTGCATGAAACATTGTGACCACGTTCTACTGGTAACAACTATTTTAAATGTTTTCTTTTATATTATTATTTTTCCTATATTAAAATAAAGACAAGGTTCTAGTCAGATCAAGGTAATGATATCCTTTTTGGGTGACTGCAACTCCATTCATAGGGTATAATCCATATTTACATGGGTGATAAATTGATCTACTACTTTTTGATTTTTCCATTGATTTATTTTTCCCTCGAGAGGCACATATGGGTGTGATAATATTGGAATATGAGATTGTGACTCTAATATGAACAATGAACTGTATGACAATTCATTCAAAATGGTAAAAAAATTATACACATATTATATTTATATGTTCTTTTCATTATTATTGGGAACCATGACTATGAAAAAATTGGGTGGGATATTTAATGTGTCAAAAAAGTAGGAAAAATATATTTTTTTTGCAGTAATTTTATAATGAAATGTAATCTTCCCACCAATTTATATTTCTTTGGATGAGATTGATATTTGATGTTATTTGTATCAATTAAAAATATTTCTAATTTATTTTATTATTAGTAAGAATAATGAAATTGGGTGATCTATTTTAGTTCTAAACAACATGTGATATTACGATTCCCTAATAATCTCCCTTATAAAATTCTACTTCTCCCCCCCAGGATGATGATATATGATATGAATGACATGTGATCCCAAACTCTAATATGGTTGGGTAAAAGGATAAGAGGCTAATTGAGTTATGATACTCGACTGTGACATTGGTTGGTAAGGGGCCATGAGTTTGGATAATTTGTGATGTTTGTGAGGGAGGTTATTGTCGTGATGGGTAGATGTACATCCTATTATAACTTTCCCAATTTACTATATGTGGATTTTATTTATTTTATTTATTATTGTATTTTTTCTTTTGTGTGATACAACCTATATGGGCTCAGTGGAGAGTTAGGGGTGGATATTCCATTCTTCTAGTGTGTGCATGGGATGAGGCCCTTGTGGTTCAGGATGATAATGAGATATAGGTATAAACATAGAGATAAGTGAGATAGACATAGCAGATAGAGGACATTAGGAAATTTCTATATAATATTCTCAGTGTGATCATAGTTCAGTTGATAAAAATTATTCATAATGGAGATTAAGGATATCATCCTTTCCTGGAATATTTTAACCGAGACATACATTTTTAGCACCGACTACTGTTTCAAGGTGAGGTTGGATCATTGAAAATTGATTACTGGATTGATTATATAATGGTGATATTTGAAAAAATCAATACACCCTAACATTAAAGGGTAATGATGTAATCTTATATGCTCAGAGGACTAGAAATTAACTGGGGGAAATATAGGTATAGGCATTCATAAATAAAGAACTAGAATGGAAGGATGTAAAAAATAGTGTTTTCAATAAATTATTGAAGACATCAATAGTGGATGGAGTACATGATTTTAAGAAACTATGGAAGAATGAAACATCTTCCATGGATTGTTTTTTGAGCTTCAAAAAATATTCCCTTTTGTCACCATTTACAGAAGGTGGTGGAATTTCGATTGCGAGGAAATTCAAGTATTTATTATGAAATGACATCAAGTTGAATGTAAATATATTCTGGTTGACCTCGTTCATAGAGTTAGTAAATTTGGCATTGATAGTATTGGGATACTTGAAGGACTAAACCTATCTAAGATGATTGATTATTTCATATGAGACAAGCATTGGAGAATTGATATTCTATAAATGAGACCCTTGGGGTCCTAGTCTAGTTTTGAGGAAAAAAATTTAGAAATACCACGAGGGAGTTGGTCATCAATGGAAATCTTCTATCATGGGTCATCAATTCATGGTTAGTCCCAATTTGAGGGACCTCTGATAGAGTATCGGGAATGTGTCTAAATGGGGTACTTTGGGAGGTTATTTGTAATGAATTATTAAGAATCTAGGAGAAAAGGACCTAGTTAGACATAGGGATATGAGGTTGGAATGGGAGAAATATCAGTATCTGGCGGTTGCGATATTACACAGAACATTGTTCATATAAGAGAGAGGTAGATAAGGTGACACAATAGTGAGGTTAATTGGGAGTAGTTGGAACAACTCCATTGGAAGGTCAGGCATTAGTAATTCAGGATTCATGATTGGTGCAAGAAGTTGATCTGGTAATGTCAGATCCGGCTAGGGAGTTGACAATGGTTAGAGCTATGAGGTGATTATGGGTGAAGCCCTTATCATTTATAGGAATTATATGGTTCCACAAGGTGCATATATTGTAATTGAACTAAAAAGGTACTTGTTCATATGGGGGAATTTGGAAGGATTCATGTCTATTAAGACATGCATGGGAATAAAGATATTTATTTTGGGAATATATATATATAAATATATATATATATATATAAAGTAGGAGTTTTGGGAACCCAAGCTGATGAATGAACTCAATGGACTTAGTTGTGATGTCATAAATTATGGATTTCAAACACGTTATTGATTTAATGTCAATTAAATACACCACCATGGAATACAACACATGGAAATATATTGCTGTAAATATTTAAGCCAAGGACTCTACCTCGTAACCTTCTCAACACCCCCAAAAACATACCACCACACCATGAACAATAGGTAATCTATTACATATATATGATAGATAAACTATTGAGGTGTAATAATTATGATATTCGATGTGTGAACGTCTATGCTTAGAGTATGGTCCCAAGAACAATCAAAATTATTGAGTTTGGATTGGGAAGAAATGGACTTTATAATTTCTATTGTGAGGAGCATCACATGGGGAAATGAGATGTGACTATGTTAATGGGGTAGTTTGAGTTGATATTTATGAGATGGGTTTGTTTTGATTCCATCTCTTCCTGAGACCAACTAACTTGGGGATTAGATATCTCATAGTGTGGAGATTTTAATGTCCTAGGTTTTTTAGTGGGTTATAAATTATGGGTAAATTTGATTTTTTCTCATTTAGTTGAATTTCCATAATTTATTTTCATATTCCTAACAAAAATATTATTTTTTTAAATATAAAATCTGTTTCATTTAGAATTTTATTATGTCCTAGTGAGTTATTTAGGGGTTTGGATGATTTTAGGGAGTTTTAGGGAACCAAAATATAATTTTATGAAGTTGTGGGTAGAGTTGCAAAATTTGTTCGAACCACATGACTCTATAGGGAAATCCATGTAACACAATATTGTTCTAAAGAATTGGTAGTCAAACAATGTGAGTTGGGGTAAAATGATTCATGATAAATTTTCAATTATTTTATGAGCTGGTCCAAAGAGGATACAAATAGTTTGAAAATCATTGTTTTTAGATGTGGGAGTTGGGGTTCACCTAAGAGAGTTTCACCATACGGTTGGTGAATGGTTAGAAAAACCATATAGTCAAGTAATTATGTTCATTAAAGAGGGTAAAATGTTCAAAATACCCCCTCATGATTTGTATATTAAACCATTTTCTTATAACATTTATTTCATCAATTAAACCCAAGGTTTCCTCCACTCTCATCTCCTTGGTTCATTAATTTTTCCCTCATACAAGCTCTAATTTGATCTCTGTTGTTAGAGTTAGATAACTAATTACAAGGATTAAACTCTTATTACATGTATAATTATATTCTATCAATCTTTGGAATGAAAATTTACTATTAGATAATTGTTCATATAAAAAGTTTTTTTTTAAAAATCTTAATTTCACTTATGTCATCTATGATTCAATTATGATATTCTATGAGTGAGAACCTACAATCATTCAGATGATATTTTTTAGATTACTAGATTACCATTTACGTGCTATTTGATGAATATTTTAACATGTGTACAAGGGTTTGTCTAGGTAAATCACTAATTAATTAAATATTGAATTTGATTAATATAATAGATATTTTAAGATATTGATGGGAATGTTCTTGTATATTTAAATGTGTTAAGAATCAATTGGAATTTTTAGTTAGTTAGCTATTATTATAGTTAAAAAAATAAAAAATATAAAAATATTATATTACAAATTTTTTTCAAAACATTATGGTCATTCCCCACAATACAGAGGGTGTTGTGATCCCTAGTATTGATATTGGAAGGATTTTCAGGCTGAGGGAGTAAAAAAATATATATGTGATGGTGTTGACCATTATAATTGAGGTGATATTATTTTTAGCATGAAGTGGATGGGGATAAACAATTAATTAATGGGAGACATGGTTCTTTTTATGTAATGAGGTTTCTTGTTGATGCATCTTAGTTATGTATGGGGATTTTATCCCTCTATGATTGGATAATACCACTGTTTGAGTCATGTGAATGCAGATAAGGACTATATTGAGGTGGTGTTTACCACTCATTATGGGAAGAGGTCTTTGTAGATTTAGTAAAATAGGGGATGACTTTTTCCATCAGTTATAGTGGTGGTTATTACAATAGAAAATCATTGTTGATGGTGAGTGAGAACATTAAATGTGCATTTAGTCTCACTGTGACCTTATTGGCCTATGTGAAATCACAATGGGAGGATGGATCTCTTTATGCTTCATGATGAATATTTTTTGAACCAATGGTTGTTTATTATTCAATGAAGGAAATATCTATATTATTCCTAGTATGTAATCCATGTAACCTAATGGGTATTGTTTTATTAGAAGTCCAAGTCACTTATGATAAATTTATTTGTAATTATTATGGGGTGCTTGTATTAATTGATATTAATCATATATAGAACATAATTATATGAGGTGGTAGGAAAAATTTATGTTGATGGGATACCATGGTTTTTTCTATCAAACTGTCCAGGGATACATCATTACACTACAACATTGGCTGAATTAGGCCAAGGATTCCTTATTATTAATGATATTGAGTAATGATGGTAATTTATTTTTGTAAATGAGTATAGTATAGATTTATTTACATATTCATACACTTATAAATATGGATGCAACATAATAAAACATTTGTATTCGATTACTAATTTCAAACTCAAACCTTGTAAATTCCCCTCATGAAATGTGCTAACTTTATGGATATGAGTTTATTTATGGGACCATGATCATGCACTGACTATAATGTGTAAGAATTCACAATTACATGGTTCAGATTGAAGTGGTCCATGGAGTATCATCTACATCAAGCTCAATTTACATTATGATTTTTTGGAATACATTTTCAATCATCATTTGGGGATCTAGATTGTTTTTATGATTTTATGACATGTATGTGTCATCTGATATGTACATATATCATTTGTTTTCTTGTTATCTCCTTGTTTATTTTATAATTCCACTTGGATTATATTCATGTTTCCACTAATGTTGGTAAATTCATTCGACTATGTTATTTTATTATAACTTCATATTTTGTTATTATGTCATCACTAATGGGTATATTCTTCATATTATCCCTTAATTAAACCCTCACTTCATCTTAGAAGCCTTTAGGAAATGTGGAGGCCCACCAAATTCAAGTGTCCCTCCATCATGGAGCACATGTTACTATATCCTTTGTTGGGGCACCATACAATGAACTTTTTATATTGCACCATGTTGGATCATATTTTATCCTAGACAATTTTCACCAATTGGTGTGTTGTATACTGAAATTTTTGGTTTCCCACGAGTTGTAAATATTTTTTACTAACTCTTCTATCACAATTCCTTTTCCAATAATTGATATTCTTCAATTATTCTAGAGAAAAAATATATAGAATCAAAATTACAATTCATCAAACTGCATAAATTTATTTTAATTCTACATTATCCATGAAATTTATATAACATTTTTCTTTTTGATACAGTATCTCTTATAAAATTAATCCTAATATCCTTAAGAGAATGGATATCTTGATCACTTTCAAATTGTCAATATTTTTGCAACTTCTTTAGAAACTCCAAGAAATATACAAGACATTATGATACTTGTTAATATGAATATGAACATTAATCCACATCCAATACCTTCATGTCATTCGGCAACATGAAATTTATATCATGAAACATGACTTTCTGGTATTGATATTTATTGACATAAATTAAAAAAAAGAATTATTTTCATTACAAATACCTAATGAAAATGTAATTATTGGGGTCTAAAATATTGATTTTGTGATTATATAAAACCTTTAAATTTATCCATTTTCATCTCATAATAGTAATTTTATTAAGAATTCTACACTATGTCACTCATTGTTTTTTTCATCCATTTGTTTTTCACATTATAATATTTCAATAGTTTCATCATTTTCAATATGTTATTCTTATAGATTAGTAGCTTCAACATTTGAATAATAAATTATCTATAGACATAGAGAAAAAACTTATTTAGATTACATTTTTTGAGAAACATACCATATAATATTATAATAAAAAATCATTTTCAATGAAAAATTCTTAACATGTTTATTGAACATACTTTTTTAATTGTTGAATAAATTTTCCTTCTCCATCAAGTATCAAAATTCCCTTACTTTCATAAAAAATAACATATAATAAAAAAATAATGGGGGCACCATGAAATTATTGGTATATCCCAATCATATGGTTTTCTATAATAGAATGTTTATTTGACACTCCAATTGTTTTAGTCCACATCAAAACAATTGATTAATTTTTTATTGAAAGCCTTAAAACAAAAAAATAAAGGTACTTAACGTGATAACAATATGAATTGTTCACAGTGTTATACATCCATAGTAAAATTCATTTTTTTGAATCACTATTCTTAAATTTAAACTATGCTATTGTTATGAACCCATCAGAATAAAAAAGTATCACTTGGAATGTTTTACCGTCGATTTAGATTGAATTTTAAAAAAAATTCACCCCAAATTAAAGTGAGATAGTCACAACAATTTTAACATTTTAAATGAGTTTTTTCTAATTTATAATACCAAAAAAATATCTTCGATTTATTTGTAAAAATATAGTCATTCAAGGTCTTTTGATGTTTTTATCAGTATTGGAATTTTGTTGATAAATCCAATAATTAAGTTTCAATTTTTTTATGATTTTTACTGGTATATAGTGTTTTTTAGAATCAAAATTTAATTAATCATATAATGATGTATATAATAAATTTCATTGATTTACATTTTAGAAGTCAAGAATAAGAACATCCATGTATGAAATTTAACACACATAATGAAATTATATATAATACAATCCATCAACATATGGGGATATAACTATATAGAATCCTTTTATACAAATCATCCATGTATCGAAATTCAGATATATGTATATATAAAATATTTTTGGATTTGTAAACTCTAACATATGGTAATTTAATGTCTGAAAATTTATTTATGTACAAAAATGATCCTATATATCTATTGGCAGTGATGGATTTGTTTGCATCTATAAAATTAAAATTAAATATACTTCATAGTTGAGTCCATATAACTACACTTATTTATACATGTGAGAAATTATTGTCTGATAGAGGGATCATATTAAACAAAATGAGCCAATGTTATTGGAAAAACACTCCATCAATATAAAGAAAGATACAAAAAAATTAATAAATATATGGACCCACAAAGAGTTGGGAGATATTTAAGACATGAAGAACACAAGGATCATTGAATGTGAATGAAATTTTAATGAATAAAAATTTTATTTATTGGTGGATGAATCCAAACACCATGAATAAAGTTGAATTGTATTGTTTGTATTTCACATAACAATATTTGTTCAACAAATATCATGAGAGGAAATACATAAGAGATAATGTAGCCATGGAAGAATGAACTATATAGAAAATTTGGAAGTGTAGATCTCATAGAACCTTATTTAATGTATTTTTTTCATTGTTGTAATATTTTTAATTATTCTAAGGTTCACTGTTATAGTCAAGATGTTTTGATTCTCCTTTGAACTTATTCAAAAATAACTTCCTCTGAATTTTTATTCAAATCTATAAAATCAATGTTTTTAATTTGTATATTTAATTTTTTTTGATTTTTCATTCCCTTGATCATCATGAGTTCATCCAGGACAGTCCAAAAAGAAGTCAATGGATATTAAAATCACAATACTAGGATGATTAATAATTAATATGATTTATAAATATATTTAGAAACTAATATCTAGTGGTCACCTTGATGTTTTGAGGTGTTCATTGATGAATTTAATTAGATATTTCTATATGAAATGAATAAAATGATGTCTAAATGATTAAATCTTGTCCACTATTTCTACTTAAAAAATATGATCTCAATATTGATATTCAATATATATTCAATACCAAATTTAATTGATTGGATTAAGTAGTTTATGTTAATTTAATAAACCTTCCATAAAAATTCACATATTTAAATAGAGAATTAAAAAATTAAAAAAATTAATGAGTGAAAAATCAGTTTGAAACCTCCTTGAGAGAAAATAATAGGTGATTATTTACTAAATTCCCTATAAGATAATTATTTTTGTGAGTTGGATCAATGAAATATCCCATCATAAAATATATTGAATTTCTAGGGATGTTTCTTATGTTAATTAATTTTAATTTGTAGGAATTGATGTTCTAACCCCAATTTGGGCACATTAGATACAGAATTTGATCGCACATATTATATATACTAAGGGATAACAAAATTAGTAACCTAAATCCCATTATTCAATATTTTTTAGTGGTGAATCACAATGAGTTAATAGTTCTACCAAAACATCTACCATTAACACATCTATAAGAAAAAACCTATGAACTTGAAAGAAACACGAATACCAATAAATCCCTTTTGAAAATAGAGGCATATTAAGTAGAAAAAACCTATAGGATATCATAATTCACCTGATACATATGAAATCGAATTTTCCTCCAAATACCAAATACCTAAATTAAATAGATTTCTCAGCGAAGATCCATATAATATCACTATGTAATTTAGTTATGTATGTGTCAATATGTAACCATCTATATTAAATTCATTGAAAATAGAACGCAAATAAATTCATTTTTTATTATTTAAAGTGTATAAGGAGTGGTTTCTATTTCCACACATGACACTAATTATGTACTGGAACTAGGAAAAAAAACCTAACAGTTAATTTTTATCCACTATAGTTGTTTGAATTAGATTATAAATATATGGGACTGTAAAAAAATGGAAATACATTTCTTGAATATTGGGAAATATTCAATATATTTTTCATTATCTGACCATAAATAAATTAATTTTTCACCATTATTCAAAATTATTAATAACAATTAAACTTATTAGATAGATTTTTGATTTACGCTCTAATACGAAGATCTTTAGTTAACAGAACACCAACTGCTTCTTGATCGTTAATGACAAACTTGAACCAAAAGGATTAAAAATTCAGAATCTATATCATTATTTATGATTATTTTATTGGAGAAATTCCCACTTTTACTTTTTATAATATCATGATTGTGAGTCAAATTGTTGTCAAATTTCCATGGTTATATCCATTATTCATTACAACACCTCCCATTCCCCACCAAAAACTAAAATATGATTTCCATCAGATGTTAACTATAGAATTTGTACTTCTAATTTACATATAAGCGATAAATTTCCATAATTGTATGACCCATTTGAATCATGTGAAGGTTTTTAATATGATGGCCCTTTATATCCATCCAACAAATTTGTTTTCAATTAATACAAAATAAGAACAACTAAATAGAAGATAAATTAATACATCAAAAGAAAAATATTTTTCAAAGGAAAATATACTAACTCAAAACCAAAATACGTCACTGGGAATGATAATACACAACCTATACACAAATACACATTAAAACCACCAAAAAACCTAGAAATAAACATGATGAAATTATGTGACAACTATATAACGTACTTTGTATCAAGAAAATACATATGTGAATATTTTCCACTGATGTTTTTTTGTATCTGTATTCACATCATTTGGGGAATATTCTAAAAAAATCAATTCTATCAATATGATAAATGGAATTAAAACGTTAGTTTTATCTAATAATGTTATAAAATGAATTAAAAATCCACCAAGTAAGAAATTATAGCATTACAACAAAATCCACAAATCCTAATAACAATTGAAAACCTTTTTCACATTGTTTAGGAAATCACAAGGAAGTAAAAATTGATAATTAAACTAATAAAATGAATGAACAATATTTTAATAAAAAAATCATAAAAGGATGATTTAATTGAAAAAAATAAAGATGTAAGGAGATTTATAGAAAAATAGGTTTCAGAAAACAATTCTGAAAATGTTAATAAAGAATATATTCATCCATTTCCCAATCCATGGTGTACAACTATAATAAAGAGAACTCAAAAGGATGAATTGGAAAAATTAATTTTAGAGGGCATCACAAAGTTTCATTTTAATATACTATTATATGATTTTGGGAAAAAATTTCTTGGGTAAAGAAAAATTAATTAAAGAAATGTTTTCTCGCAAAATGAAATTCACAGGAGGGGAATGTCTCTTCTTGGGAAGAAATATATTATTAGGAATATATGGAGACAATAATTTCAGTAATTTCTTTATTGATATGGATTATCAAAAAAACTGACATTGGTGTAAATAATTAATTTTATTTAAGTGAATTCTAGGGTTATATTAATGTATTATTAATATGGGTGATGTTTATTTTATTTAACTACTGTGTTAATTTTTATGAAGTGTAAAATCATTGGTCACTACCAAATTTTATATTAATTTTAGGTAAAGGAACCAATATTTTGGAATGAAATGTTAATTTTGGGATCATTGGGGTTAAGAGAACCAATATTCTTCGAAACCGAATATTTTTTATTATCCAAAAATTTTCAATGCTAACATTTTTTTTATCAACCCATCATTTGGAACAATAAAAAATATAAATGATCATAATTTATAATCAACCCAGTCATCTAAAATATTTATATCACAGAACATTTCCATGATTTTTAAAATGGATTTATTAGATTATTTTTATCATTAATATATATTCATAGTAAAATTCAAGGCCCATTAATAAATGTGTTAAATAATCCAATTTTCTAAAATAAGTAGTGATTTTTTTTGTGAATTTATATTCAAATTTCCAACCTATAATTTGATTAAAATGATCTTTCTTTTTCCATGAAATATTTTTAGATTTATTTGACTTTATTGAATTCAAGATTATTAATAACTATAAATAATTGGATCCTCTTAAAGATGATGAAATTTGTGGTTTCTAAAAATATTTAATTTTTTAGAAAAAAATTATTAACCTATTTTGTATTTACTTTTTGTGATGTGATGAAAAACATGTATTGGATCCCTATAAAGATAATAATGTCTCTAGTTATCTAAAAATATTTAATTTTTACACATACTTGTATTGATCTATTTTTTATGTAATTATTTTGTTTGTGCTACAATATCTATATTAATAATTTAATAAAATTTAATCAAATATATTTTACTGAAAATGATTTAAATGAGTTGAAAGATATATAATAAGAAGGTTATAGTAATGTGATATTTTTGATGATATTTAAGAAGGATCATTGATGGGTTAATGTGAAATATTTGAATTAAGAGGTGCTGATAAATTTTTTAACTGGTTTATTAAATATATATAAATATATTTATCTAATAGGTTAAGAAGAATGGAGATATAAAGGTCATGAATCTATATTTAAATTCCTATACTGAATAATAATAATTTTTTTATGAAAATTGGAAGGTAGAATTGAAATACTATGTCAGTAAAGTATTCTATCACTATGGAAAGAATAAAAAATGCAGAGAACCTACTCCACATAAAGAAATTATAAGCTTACTACTATTTGAAGAGGAAGGGATCCTTCATGAAATTTAATAATT
Source organism: Viscum album (assembly GCA_963277665.1). NCBI lineage: Eukaryota > Viridiplantae > Streptophyta > Magnoliopsida > Santalales > Viscaceae > Viscum > Viscum album. Next base: position 103,688,253 of record OY728159.1, read on the forward strand.
AATTAGTTTCTAATTGTATTGGTAAAAATCCTCTACATTGGTCAATTACAACTGAAAATATGATCAAAACCAGTATTTAACAATCAAAAAGTAAAATATCTTCCCAAATGTGTTAGCTTCTTCTATAGAGTCATGGTGGAGTTTCAACATCTCATACTAAGATGTGGATATTCAGTTTCTTATAGAAGATATTGAAGGCTTCATGAAATATTTTTTTTGTATCGTTTAAACTTCTGCACCCAATTGTGGTGGCCTCGGAGAAAAAGATATAATTGTGAAAATCATTACACATGTGGATATAAAATTGTTGTAGTGGACTAGGGTATTACTATTCCCTAAACCAATGTATAACATCATGTAATGTTATTCATTTTTTTATTTTCCCCATATTATGTATATTCATGGGAAATGGAATGGATCAATATAATTTAATAGGGTTTTTTAATTATTAATTATTTTTAGATGTTCACAATTCACCCCCTCCCCCGCTAGTGTTTATTCATTAAAATTTTGACACATCATACATACTCCATGATCCAACATGTGTTACCTATAAAATTTTATTATCCTGTAAACATTAATAATCACCACACTCTATGAGATTTCAAATTTGAGGATTTAAAGTTAGAGCATAGATAATCCATACATGTTATTCCCCATTGAGTCTACTCATGCTTACAAGTTAAATAAATGAAAACTACTATAATTGTTATCCAACCAGCCATAAGAATTACAACCAATCCTATTATATTTATTGAATATGTTTTAGTATAAGTCAAAGAGATTATATACATTTTTAATATTTTGTTCTTGGATAGGAAAGACTGATGATTTTGAAACCATCCAACTATTATTATGAGGGACCCTTTTTTGAAACATCAAATGGAATCATCAATTTTTAAAACAAAGGAAAATTTTCACCTAAATTTGGAAGGGAATATTTTCACTTTAATAGTTTTCAATCCATGAGACATCGCAATGATTACTATTCATCAATTACAAGGAACATGTATGATTTATTTTCTACAAATATGATTCTTAATTTTATTAGTTATAAAAATACATCTATCCCAATGGTATATAAGTCATTTCTTTCTACAGACTGTGAAATAGATAAAGAATTATACGATAAATCTAATGAAAATATGAATATATATGCTAATTTTTAGAGATATTTAATATTTTTAAAAGGTAGAACCAGATATTCTGAAAACATGAGAGAAACTGTAAATTTAAAACTATATTTTATTAGAAATTGAATAAATTGATAAAATTCATTGAGAAATCAATTCTGAATTCATTATGACTGCTAAAACAAAAATTTAATTCACTGATCAGGAATATCCTCTTAGATATTTATTTTATATTGAGAAACTTATTTATAAATATAATTAAACATAATAGGTAGACCACAACGTGAATACAAAATACGTATATTTGGTTCATGACCATAGAGGTGGAATTGATAATGTCGAGGCACATATGTATCATTTTATAATGAAATAATAATTTATAGTTAGAGTTTAAACCACTAAAAAATAAAATATTCATTCTTAAGAGATAATGATAAATTTCCTTTGATCATTTCTAAAAACTGACAAGAAATACGGGTATCCAACATTCAAGAGTAATTATAACCACAAAGAGATATTTATTATAGGAAATAACTTACTGGTCTAGAATCATCCATTTTTTATGAATGTAAATATTAAATTAGTGATAAATACCAAACATACGAGGAAATTTAAATGTATATCGAAACTAATACTATGAGGAATTGTAATAACATATATAAGCCATTTTATGGTCAGAAGAATATTTCCATTTTCTGGTAGTCAATTGATGATTCTCATCCATGTTTTCCATAAAAATGAATATTCACTATTTCAATGATATAATTTGGATATCACATTCATTTTACAATGAAAAGTAAATTTTGTATGACTATTGATTATAAAAATCTCAATTTTATAATTAGAAAACATAATTTCACCCATCCATTTCTTGACAATGTTCCTGAATAAATTATAGTATAATCCCTATTTAATATTCATGGTCATTTATATAGCCACATTAAAAGACAAATTGTCACTAATGACCAAGAGAATATATCTATCACATGTACATTTATAAATTTTTCTTTTAATAGAATAAATTTTGGTCTATGTAATTCCATAAAACCAATTAAAATTTGTTTGATGAATATATTTTAGAAATAAATAAGTATTTTTGTATTTTATTAGGGATGGTTTCACCATCCCTATATCATTATTCGACATAAATTTGAGATGTTTTGTTAGCAATCATTGAAAAATATATTGTCAAAATTATCATTTTCAATTAGGAAAAATTTCATGTCATTGTGAATGGAAGAAAGTTCAATTTACACATTGATTATAAATACAGAATTAATGTTGATCAATATATTTTTGAAATAATTTCATCCATAATATATTAAAAAATGAGATATGTTAGATTTTTGGTTGGGTATATTTGTTTAGATATAATATTGAATAACGTATTTAGAAAAATATTCCTTCCAAGATCAATATTACTTGAAAAAGAAACCTAGATTTTATTTTATTAGAGTTGAATACATACCTTCAAGGATCTGAATGAAAAGATGATTTCCCCATCCATCATCAAACCATAAAATTGGAACCAGCCTCATGATTTTATGATAGAAACATATTTTTATATATATTGAGTATTTTTAATTAATATTATTAATAATAAAGGTCATTTCCTATATTATGATTTTATCTATTTATATTAAGAACACTCTATTTACACAACCATATATATGGAGTTGATAAATATTAATTATTCCTAGGGTAAGATTAGATGTTTATTCCTACACTCTAATGTTACTTATTTTATTTACAATTATGAAATATGGTTTTTAATTTTTAAATATCATCCAAAACTAAGGATTCTCTAATATATTATATTAATAAAAGATTTTGTATTTCTGGATAAATAATAATAAATGAGAAAAAACATGTAATATTTTATATATATTATTTCAATTTTTTATAAAAATAAATATATATCCCTACACATTCTTTAAATATCCATTGATGGATAAATTTATATGTTAAGAGTGAGAGTAAATTTTTTTTGATCATTTGAATAATTTTTCATCAAAAAAATATCAAGATTGGTTTTCTGAGAAAGAATTATATTTTTATTTTAGTGATTTATGAAAATACATTTTGTATGAACCTAATGAAATTTTTTTGAACAAATAATAAAGAGATTAATTACTAATTATGATGTTCAATTAGTATTTTAATTTTTTTACACATTGAATTGGGGTGTCCATTTAATTAGTCAATGAAATTCCTTAAAAATACTTTATTTCAGTTAGTTTTTTATAACACAATTATCTATTACTTTTATCTTCCTTAATATTTTAAAATCGGTTAACATTAATGTAATTTTTCTTATAGAAATGATATAACTCAACACCTTTTATATTTTGATGTATATAGTGCATGGGGTATGTACATTATGAGATAATATATAATTTCGTATGGTTATATTTCCCTATTTCTTATTATTTATTCTGTGTCCTAGAGGATATAATCTATTCTCAAAAGAAACAATGGAGGTCTTGTTTTTGAATTAATTTTGATATATAATATATCATCAAGGTTTGGAGTAAAAAAATTAATATTCACTAATAGAGGGACCCACATTTATAATAGATAATTTGAATATCTTTTAAATAGTGATGAATCTTATTATTGGTAAGCTACACCCTATCATCAAAAAATGGAATGAATGATGTGTCAAATATATATATATATATATATACATATATAACTTATTTTTTTTAAACAATGTGCACTCAAATAGAAAATATTATCGTTTGGGAGTAGATAAAATAGATTATAAATAAAAAACATCTTTTAAAATAGAAATTTTAATGTCACCTTTTATACATTTTTATGTAAATTATTTTTTACTTACTAGGAAGGATGGAACAAAATGATTTGGGGCTATTAAAACCTATGAATTTTTTTCAAACCATAAAATAAAGAAAATTTTATTTACATGGAATGAAAGAGGTGGAAAAAAAATCAAATGAGATATATTGGTTACACAAGCCTAAAACGAATGATTTTAAAGAAGTTATGATCCCCAATAAATAGTTCTAAGAACGACAAAAAGTTATTCTATTTAGTTAAATACAAAAGTTATTTATAGGTAATTTTAATTGAAAAATGATTTATCCTTACCATTTTACACATGTTATTCTGTTTAGAGATAAAATTATTAAAGAGAAAGAAGTGGTATATACATTTATAATCAATGGAAGTATATTGTGGATTTTATGAAAAATATTTAATTTATTCTGTGAGTGGATTTTATCATTCAAGAAAAAATGTATAGTAAGAAACTATTTAACATATCTCCTAACATATTTTCATTATTATTTTAATTATTTTTAATAATGATTTACCCTATAAATTGTTTCTCAATAAATAAAGTTCAAAAATAATTCTAGGAGGACATATTTTTTTAGGAAGGGACATTTTTTTATATTTTTTTATTTTTTCCTTTTATTTTTACATGTTTTTTAATTAAATGTGATGTTTTTTTAAAACATATCTACTGAAAACTTATAACACAGAGTTGTTCAATAATTATTTCTAATAGTTAATAATCACAACCCCTGGAAGATAATTTTAATAAATGATAAAATTTATATTTTTACATTTTAATGTCATGTAAAATATGATGAAAAATCACATAATTCACCAATATCATTCCATGAATAATTGTCTAATTTTTGATCACCTTATTGTGAGACTTCTAATGAATACTGGAATTTTTTTACAATAATAACACTTCAAGAGTGTCATGAAACATGATTAATTAAAATATAATTTGATAAGCTTCTTTCAAAACATGTACGATTTCTAGAACTTGTGTTTTAAATGAATGAGGAAATTCATTTATTTTAAATTGACAACTATTAGAAGCATCCTTTTACTTTTTCCTACCATTAAATTTTATCCTTATAGTCCACTATTTACCATGAAATACCTTGTTATGTATCCAAATTAGATTTCATTTTCTCATATATCCATTAATATAGGAAAAAAATTCATTGTCTTGTTGACCGTGAGTTTGGGGAGATATTTTGTGATGTGGTGCACCATTTTGATTTACATTGGGGTGCAAAATAAATTAAAATTTATGATTTATTCATCAAAATAATGATAGTGTGGATATTTACAAATATGAACCTTCCAAGATCCTTTTTTGAGTAATATTTTTTGAAATTATGGGAAGAAACTTCATGGTTTATAGCAGATGTAAATTCAACGATTATATGTTTTAGTGATGATTAATATATGAATTTTCGTTTTATTGAAGGGTTAGATGTTAAATAATCCATTTAAAAATAAAATGGGACCTCGAATCCTTGTAACACCATATCTAGTTAAATTTTAATATACATAAATTGAAAATAAAATTTGTGAAGGTAGATGAGTGGAATTATCTATGTGTATAGAATAACATATTTTGTTCACTAACCGTAATGTTTCCAAGATTAATGGAGGTTAGCTTATATTGTGGAGAGTGAGGATCAAACAAATATTTATTGAACAAACTAAAAAATTATATATTATTATCATTATTACTTAAAATTAATTATATTTATATTTAAAAAATTATCAAGCATAAGGTGAAACTTTCATTTATTTGAATTAGAATAACCACTCTAACTCATAATTTAATTTTTTTTGAAATGAGTGAAAATGCATGTGAGGTAGGTGGTTTATGTGTATAAGAGTTCCAATGATGTATTAATAGATTGAATAAATGAAATGGATAATTTTAGATAAAAAAAATTCAAAAGGCCAAATATTTTTTATTCCATGTAACCATTTTGTATCTCATGGGATTGTGTCTAGAATTTTTTTTGCCTTTAACAAATATAATTATTATTGAGGGGTCTATGTCCAATGGGTGGGGAAAATTATAATGATTTCATTTTCAAAAATTTAATTCCAAATTTCATTAAATAAAACCACATTATTTTTTTAATTCGAAAAAATTTTATTCTTTTTTGGAACCTATGAACTACTTGATTAAGTTTTAAACAATGTATTTATTGAATATCATTAGTTGTTTTTATAAATTTTTGTAAATTTTTAGAAAAATTACTATAACAAATTTTGAATTTCATGAAAGTTTTCAATAGATTTTAGATTCAATTGTCTATAATACAAAGGTTGTTAAATATAAAATTAACAAATATGTAAATTTGATAGATTGAGGTATAGAAATTCAATAATATGAACATCGATAGATGAAAACTAAAAAAAGTTAGATAATAAGATGGATGCAAATTTATTCACATAGTTTAATAAGGATATAAATATATCGAGTTATACAAATCATTCATATATGGGGATTAGGAAACATGTAAATGTATCATAATTTATGATTTTATGACACCCACATATGGGAAATAAGTGAAAGTAAAATTAACTGCATATGAAAAGGTGAATGAAGTTCTTATAGGTAAGTGTGATTCCACTATATTTTTTGTTAAATAATCACATATGCCTTTGGAAACATCCTTGTGATCTCACGTAACCACCCATGAACCATATCATAGTATAAACATGGATCATATAAAATTAAATTACTTTAATCACAAAGATAAACCCTTATCTAAATAAATCAAATATGAAATATATTTATTTTTGATTAGAGCATTTTAAAGATCAGAGACATATTCAAATCTATAATATTATGAGGATCTATGGAGTTTAGTAGAATATGAATGAATGAATTTTTTTTAATGGAGGATGATGAAAAATTAAATGACGGAATTTATATTGGTTTTTTTTGCATAGGAACATAACAACACTAGTTCTGGAAAGATAAAGATAGATAAAATTCATGGGAGATGATTTATCATTGTGAGATTTCAGTCAATTCAAGTTTTTGAAATCTAAGATCTAAAGTAACCTTATTTTAGAATTTTTTTCTTTATTTTAATATTTTTTAATTCTTTAATATATTTTTTTCAGTATAGAAAATTTTATTTTCCCCTTTTGAATTTATTCCCTTCTAATATTCACATTATGGTAATTTAAATAAATAAATGTAATGTGGATGTTCTACCTATTAATATTTATTTTAAAAGATATCAGCCCTTAACATTGTATGTATATCCATGTTTCTCCACTCATTGATCATTAAAATGTTACATCACATTCCAAGGATCTAGAATAAATATAATCATATCTGAATATAGTAATGTGACAATATTCGTCACCATTAGGCCTTGAGGCCAAGATTGCTGAATTTAATTAGATAATTATAAAGATAAAGAAGTGGTATATATTTGGAAGATTGATATTGGTCAATATATATTTCATCATAAATCATATTTCAATATATCATTTCAATCTGTCTAAATAAAAACATTCATTTATTTTATTTAGTTATTTTCAATTTTTTCACCATTCAAACTGAAGTGCCTTTGTGTTGATGATATTTTTCACTTCATATCATTATCTATCTTAATGACATATTCCAAAGGAGAATATTTGTGTGATGGATTATATTATCCACCAACATTTGAAGAATGTGTTTTTAATACACTTTGAGTAATGAACAATGTAGGGAACTTTCATTGAAAATAAAAATGTTGTATCATATTCTTGAAACATGATATTAAAAGTATTTTAAAAATCTAAATATCAAGAACTATAGATTTTATTAAATGCATATACATCATTGAATTGAAATAGAAAACATTCATAATATAATGTTTGTAGTGATTAAGGATGAGTTCTAGTATTGTTTGTAATAGTTTCTAATAAGAATATAACTGTCAATAAAAAAACATAAATGTATACTAAAATTAATTTTAGAACATTTAGCTGATTGAAGATTGAAGACCTATAAAATTTAAATATTGTCATTCTAGTTTTATAATTTATATGAATACTAAAATGAATTATATAGAAAATTTAGATGTTGTTTTGGGTTGACTAAAATCAAAAATGAGGTGAAAATATTGAAAAACTCAAAATAGATAGTTTTTTGTTTCTAATAAGTTATTGGGAATGATTTTTATGATATTCATAATGTTTTAAAAAATTCAAAATTTCTCATTAGATGTTTCTAGTAGTCAATAATGTGAACAAACATATTTTATGAGATTTAATTCCCACTTATTGTAATTATGAAAAAATGGATAAGATTAGGATTCCTTGTATGTGAATGGTGTTGTAGAAAAATGGTCATGTAAATTAATTCAAATACATAGATAAAGTATTAAACTTGGAAACAATATTATTATGTGATGGCCCACATATAAAAAAAGAATAAATCCAAATGAACCATTTACGTGAATCAATATAGTAAATTTTTTCAATGTATCAAAATTTATAACATCGTTTATAAATGAATATCATCATTTCCTAATCTAGTGATATATCCCAATGATACATAGCTAAATGTCCCATTATAAAAAATACTGAATAAAAGTTTCATGTATATAAATTTGGATATGTTAAGTGTAATGTAATTAGATCCCCATGTACCAGATATCCACAAATAAAAATTTCATACTGGGATTCAAGGAGTGGAATTTTTCATATAAACTGGGTGAAATATTATTTAAATTAATATTCAGTGAATTTGAAGAATAAATTAATCCTAAGGATGTTTAAGATTATATTTATAGATGATAACATGCCATATTTTTTTCCGCTGATTCATGTGAGATTTTGAAACTATTGGTTATTATTCTTATTTTTTAATGATTTGATCCAGTTAATTTGAAATGATTTGGTATTGGTAAATGTAGAATATTTTTCTGAATAATATCTATAAATAATATCTGGAATATAATGGTATAGTTTTTTATACTATACAATTCATATAAAAACCATCATCTAATTATATAGTTTTTTAACTATGTTATGGTGGCATGGTGAATAGAGTTTTCAAGTAACCTCTAATTTTTTTTCTATAATGGGAGTATTTTGAAGATGATTGTGTTATATATATTGGTTCAACTTGAGGTAGAAGAAGGATATTATTTGAAAATGAAAATTTTGATATTTTTGAATATTGAAAAATGGTGTAGTTTTGGGATGATAATTTGGCCAATGGTTCATGAGTAAATACATGTATAAATAAATTTTATGATGGAAATATTTCATGATAAGGGTGAAAAATGTGTGGTTTCCCGATGTTTAAATTTTACAATAGTTCCACTTTTTAAAATACTTTAAAAATATTTTCATTATCCATATGAGTAATTTGATTATGGTAAGATATAATTAATTATCTTAAATGAATCCACTCATTTATGTTAGTGTTGAAGGAAATTGGGAATGAAATGAAATAAGGGAGAGAATTATGGTTCCACTGGTATATATTGATATTCTATAAAACAAGGATCCAAAATGGGATAAAAAATTATTATAAATATAGAAGGGGACTAATGAAGATGACAAAAAAGAAATAAACATATTCTATTTTTATATGTAAACATGTTATCGATGATAATCGAAGATGAGGAAATTTTGTTAATTTTCAAGGTTATAGATGTTTAAGAAGTTGAATATGAAGAGAGATAGATATACACTAATACCCTTACAACAAGGATAAATCAAATAATATATTTAGAATTGAATTTTTTTGTGATATGGTTATGTTGATTATTGATGATTCTATGATATGGCGGAGGATGGGATTAATAGATTATATATTATTGTCTAGATGATATTAAATGTACATTCTATGAGTTGAATAAGGTCTATTATAACAGTTCCAATGTTTCATGCCTTTATTAAAAGATTTATTTATATGATGGAAATCGAAGGGATACATTTTTATATATAAATATATTCTAAGAGAAATTAGTTGGATTGTATATTTCATCAATAAGTATCAATTGGTGTTGGGGATGATAAGAAGTGTTTATGTGAAGAATAAAATATAATTACTATTCCCTAAATTAATTTGTTTATTAGTAAAATTTTCATAAATTTTGAACACATGGTCCAATAATGGTACATTTTCAGAAACATATAGAAAATGATTGAATGTTCTGAAAATTAATATTTTCCTGATGACTAATTTAAGGAAATGTTTAGAAGTGGTTTAGAATTTGATGGTAAGAACAAATTTAGATAATATTCCACACATAGAATATAGTGGATGTATTTTTCTAGTGTTGTTTAACAAATTTTTTTGAAATCCATTATAGGACGCATGGTCAAAATCATTCCCAAACATGTGGGAGGAAGACCTCAATCATGTGGGAGATTCAGTCCATGAATCCCACAGATCGGCTTGTGAGTAGGACTCATGATATGGATAATAGGGGGAATTATTATCCAAGGGTTTATATAATGGGGTAGGATTCTTGTTGGACATAACTAGGGAGGCATTTCTCATGAGGTACTGTGTGGATGTCTATGAGTGTGATGACCCCCCACTTACATGTCATGGTGTGATATCAGAACAAAAATGAATATAAAGAGATTCCCATAAAATGTGATTCTATTGTGGGAAAAGTGAATATATGGGAAATTTATCCCTCACCATTAATAATATAGACATAACATGTTCCACTCAATTGAATTGGTCCCTATAATCTTATTAGTTGGGCAATATCATCATCAAACATCTTCCTTTGAAAGACCTATGAGTGCTTCAGATATACCTATATTCATCTATAATGATTCACAATGGATAGGGAATTTAGGATCGGACCTAATTCATGAATACAATCATTATATTTCATAAATGTGTTTTTTTTAAGAATTCACTACTATCAAATAAGAACATATTTTCAAGAGACCATTTCTATATTTAGATACATGATGTTTACATGGTTGATACTATGTAAAATCCTGTGAAAATTATCACATGAATGTGAGGAACAAAATATGATATATCCCTGTAATGAACACCATGATTCAATGTGTATGTTTTTGTATATCAAATAACCTTACTTGTTTTAAATATGATGGAATAAGTAGGTGTTTTGGAGTCTGTGATGTGGCATAAGATGTGGATCTATGGAAGGGTGTGTCTAAGTCATACTCACCTATATAAGGATAAGAATCATTATTCTGGGTATTGTTTACATTTAGAGAGATCACATTTTGCTAAAGAAAATATAACCATTGTAAAAATATTTTTATCGTAATGATATTTGTTTCACAAATGTAGAACCACAAAACATCTGGTTATGTGAGGAAGATAAGGTTTAAGACATTAAAATTTTCCATATAAAAATAATTGTTCTTTGTTAATAAGTTTTTCTTAAAATATCATATAACTATGAGAAGAATAAAATCCTTTTGTTATAGTGAAACTATTTTTCTAATATAGTCTGGTGTCCAAGAAGGGGATAACAAATAAAAAAGGAAATACCGTGAACATGCATGATACACAGTTTGTCTAATCGAGAAGAAGACCATGATGTAGTCTTCGTGAGTCTTCTATGAACTAAAAAGGTATAAATAAACCCATATGAGTTTTTACAATATACAGAGTGTGTTTCCATGAATAAAAAATGATGAATATGTGTACAGTGACATACACACTTTTGTATGAAGTATTTTTATATAAACACATTATTGTGATTACATGACTTTAAGGGGCATAATGTGATGTAAATTGAGTTAAAAATTTATTATTCTTTTCTAAAATAATATATAAGAATTTTTATGTACTAATTTCACACATATAAGTGACCCCAAGACATCATGAAGAAGGAATATTTTCTTGATCATTATTTTACTAATGATTCTAGTCATTTATTTTTTATCAAAACATGTTGAGGTTGAAGAATTGGATATAATTTTTCTTGAACTATATTCTAGAATGTGTTTTCTAGCAAGCATATCTATGAGTATCATCAAAATATAATTGTATATTAGAAAAATCCAAATAAAAAAGGAAGGATGGAGTTGGGGGACATAAATAGTTACTGAATTTTTTTTGACATGCGGTATAACCATTCATTGGAGAAGAAAATTTATATAGGGTATATAATAAATGTATGAAATATATGAGTATTGGTGGTATTACCGTCTTTTAACTAGGGGCTTATAAAGTGTTAACATTTTATATACCATTTAAATATATTTTATAATTCGTGTTAGGGGTGTTAAAAACCTGGTAAGATTTATTTATTTCTACATAACCTAGTAAATTCTTATTTCTTGTGTCTTTTATTTACTACACCATTTTATGTAAGAATAAGTGACAAAATTAGAGTGTATTGAATAATTAAACCATCCCTATATGTTAAATTGAAAATTTAAAGTTTTTAATAATAAAAAGGATTAATGGTTCACCCCCACCCCATCCCAGGAATATGTCACTCATCTTGAATAAGTAGAATATAGCGTGATTCCATCGAACCTTTTTTGACTGATGGTACAAAGTGATTTCCTAGTGGAACATTTTGTACATACTATAAATCATTAAATTAAAAACATACATTAGATACAAATTTTAAATTTTAGTAATAATCATGTATTGTAGTTGTGGGAACGATTAAACACATTATTTTCATGTCTAACATAGTGGTTAAACATAATGTTGGTTGAGAAACCAATAATTTATGGGAATAGATATTTATACATAAATATGTAAAAATATTATATTCATTTTATCATATTTTCATACATGTATGTTGTAGATGTATTTTTCATAATATATGACATAAATATAATTTCACTAACTAATAATTTATGTAGAATTTTGAATTGGGTGAAATAATTAGTGACTATTTTTGTAATTTTTAAAATCTACTAACACGTTATTTACACCACCCTCATTGTTTTAAACAATTTTAAACTAGGTAGAACAATTAGTCTGAGTGTTGGTTATATCTGGTTTGATTTATTTTCGAAGGCACGCATACTTTAAATTCTTTTAATGAAATCTTGAATTGAGATGGTAGAATATTCTTATATGGAAAGCATAAATTCATTATTTGTTGTTATAGATAAATAATTATCATATAATATAAGGGGAAATAGGTAAAAACACATGAAAATTATGAGAAGGAATTCATGATGGATGAATAAACAACCATTTTTTGAATCTATAATGAGAGGAGTTGGTAGTTAAATCTTTGAGAAAATTTAATGTATTAGCAATGTTGACTATCTCAATAGATTGGATCAGGACTATATGAAAAATATTCAATTAAAAATTGTACTATTGTATTTGAGTGTATTTTGAATCATGATTATGAAAAATCATATTTTATGGATTATGTTTACGACATGAAAAATGAATTGCTAGGGAATTTGGAAAAATTGGACACTCCCATTTAGGAGTTGAAATCTATTGACATATCCCTGCATATTTATAAAGAAGAGTTTTAAATGGGAAAAGAAATTAAGAAATATTATATCCATGATAAAAATATATTTTGTGATGACTTTGAAATACAAATTCATGGCTAGGGAGAGTCACATAAAGATACTATAAGTGTAAATAATTATAACATGGAAGGATTAAAATTATTTTCATTACATGTGATTTATGTTTATGTTTAAACAAGGGTTGTGATAATTATAACACAAAGTAGGATGACCATTATGGTGGGATAAAATTTCAATTTGAAATAATTTCAATTATGTATCACTCATATAATGGAGTAATAATTTTGGGGATCATACTTATAGGTGATAATTGACATAGTGATTAACTACTGAGTGAACCTCATGAGTGGGAGGAACTATTGAAGTAAATTTTTTCTTGTGATTTATTAAACTACTAAAATATATAATTCAAAAAATCCCATGGATTTTTGATCTAAATGGAATGATACTCACCCTAAATTATATTTTATAATATTCCTTTATTATAATCATTAAGGGGAGTGTTTTTCTATGAAAGAAATCAATAACTCTTTACCATCAAGTGAGAATTTTGATGTTTATTTTGAATATGAGTATAACATTAGAACTATTTTAAATATACCATTTTTATAACCATTTAATGTAGAATATTTGAGTTGGAAATATATTGGGATATTTAATGGATAGATCGCGTGTCTATTTTTTGTAATATTTTCGTTTACATCAGACATTCCCAATAAGAAATTTTACAATTATAGGATAACTCATTGTTATGTAGTCTGTGCTGCCTAACTTCTCAAAAATGTTTTTTTATGACATGGTGATAATATGTGGTATTTCAACTAGAAGACAGATACATTACATCAAAAGTTATAAAATATTTCTTCCCTTTTCAGTTATTATCTTTTTAAGAGAGTATAATGGGAATTAGTGTTGCAAAAGATTTTTAATAGAAAATAAACTAAAGTGGGAGATTGTAGTTTCATTGCGTGGATACTTATATTTTTTGTCACATTATTCTCTTCTCCTTATGAATATCATTATTCAATGGTTGGGATATGGGTGATATATTTCAGTTTCTTATAATTTTACGATTATTTAGATTCCTATAAACTATATTTAATGAATAATTATTTGTACTTCCATTGAAAATATGAAGGGAGTCTCATATGCTTCACATGGGATGATAAAGCGTTATTACTTCTTAAATACATATATGGACATATTTATGTATCATTTTATATATTATATTATTTAAGGATCTCATATTCCAGGTAGAATGAGAATGGCGATGAAAGAGGATTTCTAGTAATGCATAAAATTGTTTTGAATAATAAGAGTGGTGTGAATATCAAGATTTTCGTATATAAATAGTAGTAAAACTGTATCTGAAATGGGTTTGAAAACCCATGTATTATAAATAACTCAATTTTAACGTTATTATAAATTTCAGTAAAGAAATCAGTGATCTGAAACACATGGATAGTGTTTTGGGTTAACAATAATCAGAAAATAACTGATTGATATTTATGAAATCAAAATTAATGTTTTTAGTTAATATAACATGAATTGAAACTGTTTCAATGTTTTTAATGATGATTCATTAATTTAAAAATGTGTTTTTAGATTTTTCTATGTGTTTCTAGAATGGATTCATATTTAGTATAGTTTTATTGGTTAATATGGAAAGGAATTCTGAAAAAATGGGAAAGTCTATGATTCCACATATGTGAATGGTTTCTTACATAAACGGTCACATACATGAATTTCAGTATGAAGATGAATACATATTGATAAAGTCAACAAATATGTAAAAGGTTTATTATCTTAGAATCTACATAGATTAAATGTTTAATTATAGTCTAATGATCTATGCAAGAGAAGAAACATTTCAAAATTTATCAATTAATCGAAATTGAGAACTATGTGGCTAAATAATGCTCCACATAGATGAATCCACCAAATTGGCCCAATAATACATATCCAAATGACCCATATAGGTAAAATAGAATATTTAAACCATTAATCTCAAATTGGGTATGTTTAGGGTAACATAATAAGATCCCCAAATTACTTATATCCATATAATAAAATTATACAATTGGATTCACATTACTTAATTTTGCAAACGTACTCTTTGATATTATAATAAATTACAGTTTTAATAAATTTAAAGAAGAACTAAAAATAAAATAATGTTTATTCTTACCTTCACAGTATAATACATCACATTATAATTTTATTTATGTTGATTAATGTGATATAAAAGTTAAAATATTTTATCTCATATATTTTAAGTTCCAATATTTTATATTTTCAAATATATTTTGTTAATCCAAGTGTAGATGTTTATGATGAATATCTAAATATTAAATTTAGAATGTAACTATGATGATGTGGTGTTTTAGTTATGTAAAATTAAACACATTAATCTTATTTTATAGTTTTTATATAAGTTTTGAAGGGTTGATGAATTGATTATATGGTTTCATCAAATGTTTACTAAATAGTGGGAGTAGGTTAAAGAATATAGTGATTAGAAGACTGATTTAATAATAGGATGAATAAATAGATTACTAAAAGTTTATAAATGTGATATTATTAAATAATGATAGAATTTAATCATTTTATAATAAAATTTAGATAAGTGTGATTGAATAAATAAACCTTGAAATACTTTACAAAATGCATATATTTGGATACAACATTATAGAAAATTTGGTTTTTTAAAAGTGTCTACTATTAAAATTAATAAGGATTACTCAATAACTATATGAATAAAATAATTATGATCATATCCAATCAATTATATTAATTGAATCCACCCATATTGATCATATATTATGGTAATCAATATTGATAAAAAATTTAATGGGTTAAAAGAAACTCATGAATCTATAGAGATCATGTATGTTGAGGGGATGGGAGATGATGAGACTTTATATGAAATATAAAGGATATATATCTCAAAGAACAAAGATGTAGATGAACATCAACAATAGAGATAGATTATCCATGTATCCTTGATAATGGTAGAAGAGTATATTCTGATCATAGTCATAGTTAACTATGATTTTGAAGATTTGTCTTAGAATGTCCATATGTACAATCCGTGTCCCAAACATAGGTACTAAGCCCTTCAGAAATTTTGAATTGATAATGATAGGTAAGTAGTATATATTGAATAATTATGATGTTATTAATTTTTTGGGACTAATTTTCATATTGTTTTCTGTGAATAACTTAATGTATTCAAATAATCTACTATTATTTAAATAAGATCGATTATATTGGTATAAAAGTTTCTTTTACAAAATAAGACATCTACATCTAAGTAGAATAAATTCCAATGAATAGTCTCATATATATTTTGTCACTCCATTAAACGTTTTCCACTTGGGGTATGTAGGTAGCTCAAAATGTGACTCTGTGAATAATGTGATAATTTCATGAAGGGAGTTATGTGTGTGACCATAAATTTAATATCTATTGAGACTTGGAAAGTGTATATATGGGAAGTATTATACCCGTTGTATTCATGCTGAATATATTATAGATTTATTTTAGGGGATAATAACCTATTAATAAAATAAGTAGGTCATTGTTCCAAACATTTTAAGAATACCATTTGTTATTTATCTACTTTCAATGCATATATGTGGTAGATAGTTTCATGTAAGAATATGAAATCTATCTAATTGTATTAATTATAAACATATCATGATTTCTAAAGGGGAAAAATAATTATATAATGATTTGGAATTGGTAAAAAAATTCTACATCAGATTCACATCCTATGATGTCTATACTAATCCACTCGGTACATTCCATCATAAAAAACCCCCAATTATAATAACATATTATAAAAAATAACAAAAAATAAAATTTAAAAATGTAGTCTCCAAACTCCTTGAGAGAAAACTATATGTTCTTTTTTACTGTATTCAATAAGGTATAATTATTTATTATTATGGGATCCATGATAAATACAATCATCAATAATATAATTCATATACTTTCTTGATGATTCATAAGTATTAAATAATTAGGTGTATTTTATTTCTATCCTTGGTGCCATATTCATCCATCGCTTCAGCCACAAGTGAAACTCCCCTATTTTTCATCATACAACATTTATTCTATTTCATTATATATAATGTATACTAATTTATTATATTACCATTATATTAGTATACATGTACTATGAGTCCTATGGATATCCATCAATGTTGTTCAAAATTTGAGATCCTATTTTTAGATAACTTCATAAAAATATAATCTCAAAACCAGCCTATAAATAATTGATTGTGTAATTAATATCTATTTTTCTAACATAGATAGATTAAAATGACTAATTATAATTTTTTAGTTTCAACATAATGATCAACATTTATTTTATTTTCTAACATGTACATGTGAATCTTCTGTATCTATGTAATTCTAGTTGTGGAAACATCACATTCCAAAATTTCTTAACGTTTATGGTGCTGGATGAGATGATATTTTGTGAGACCAAAGCTTTCAAAATTTTATAGATATTAATTATAAAATTCAAATGATTTATAAAAAATATATAACGGATAATAATACAACATTTTTTCAACATTGATATACGATGTAACAATATAAAATGATCAAATACCATTTAATTCAGTATATCTATCTATAATGTGTGTGATCACTTATTCTGATCTCTTTGACCCATTTAACCGTAATGTGAATCCTTATACAAAAACCTGAATGTTAGAAAACAATCTATAATTAATATTATAAGATATAAATGTACTTATCTGTAGTAATAAACTTCACCGAGTATATAGATAAATTTTATATGTAATCTTAAAATAATCCAATCCAGGTTAGCATGTGTCAAACCTTTTCTAGTAAAATGTATCATAAATACAGTAGATTAAAATATTTCATCAACAAAATGCATTCGTTTAATTTTAGACCCTTTAAAAGAAAATTATTCTACAAAATGTTGGAAAATATAATAGATAAATACATATTTGGAAACCATACAAAATTATTTTTGTTGTAAATATAAAATTTCTCTTTCCTAAAAAAGAGTAATTCATTAAAAGTAGAAAATTATAAATATCACCCTCCACTGGCACCAACTAATATCATATCCAAATTTTAATGAAATCTAACCAAGCCTTAATTTTTTATTTTTTACCTAGTTTATTTATTAACTTTAAATTGATCACATACAATTATTCTATATTCAAGAAGTCAAGAAAAACCTATACATAAATTTTTCTTGTATGGTCTTTTATGAAATGAAATATTATTTTACACCCATTTATGTGATGTTTTTTAATTTAGTTCCTTAAAAATGGGATAATGTCATTTAATTTTTTATATCATTGATCACCTGTTAGTATAGACCATGGTATATATTCTTAAAAAATTTCATCAAATTATTTCACCTATTATCAATATTTATGTATTTAGGGTTAACATATATAGTGACCTAGAATAAAAACCTTTAAGGAGTATGTCAACCTACATGAGTGTGAGACTTCACCACAAAAGGGACACCACTGTATTCATTTAATAATATTTCCTAAAAAATATCACAAGGAAAAAAATTATTTATCACCCCATAAAATATTGGTATTAATATGAAATCATTATTTTATTGATAATCATACGACATAAGAAATTAATCCCATATTAATTTCAGATATTCAATTAATGAATCCAAATAAACATCAATTTCATTACCTAGTTATTTTGATATTGGTATATATAGAGAAAACAAAATTTATTTTCACCCAATGCAGAACTAATGTGAAATGTTATAAAGTAAAATTTTAACTAAACACATACAGTATGTGCTATATTCTATACACAAATTATTATCCCACAAATGGGAGTTTTTTGTTAAATTATTGCAACAACATTCAACATAAATTGTGTTTTTGTCTCTTAATTTAATATATACTTCTAAAACTAAGAATTATAGTAAATATTTAAATTTTTTTAAGGAATTGATTCATCATTTAAATATCAATAGACACCATTGAGAAGGACATTTATATATGTTTAATGGTACATGAGAAACAAAATATATATATTTAGAGAAGAATATAATATTTTTCAGATCAAACCAAATGAATTTTTTATTCATTTAACATTGTTTGTTAAACAAGTAAGCATATATCTTTTACAGTCCTATCAATTGAGAGAACCTATAGATCTATAAATCTTGTGTTTATCCCCCAGTTTCCGTCTTTAAAATTATATATATTTATAACAGTAGAAAATTTGGTGAATTTTTTACTTTCAATAAGAAATGAGGTATTTCAAATGATCATTAACCTCTCAAACCCATTTGGAAATCACAAAGGTCATATTTAATTTATAGTTTAATTTCCACATTACGTTATCCTTAATAATATAAAACAACAACATAGGATCTATAAAATATAGAATTTCCACAGTCACATGTTATATTCATTTCATCCATTTATTTAATACTACATTTATATAATCATTAAATTTTATGATTGGTAATCTGTTCATTTAAATCCTATATTAAATTTCATCTTGAATAAAAAGAACAAAAAAATTGAGAAATGATTTCCAAATGGTTATACACATGCTATGATTCAAACTGGATTTTTAAAAACCCATCCTTAATTACTTTTTTCCTATTATTTTAGTCCATATTTCATAGATTCATATCCAATGGGTATTGTTTTAAAAAATATTTTTATTGAAAATACATATAATCATTAACAGTAGGTATGTATATAATGTATATTTACATTTATATGTAAAAAAATAATATATTTTGGTGTAAATATAAAATTTTATTTGTTTTTATTGGTGAAAACATGTTTGGTTTGTAAATATATAGATGATATTTTTTGATACTTTAAAAAAAATTATAGTTATATTAAATTTTATTTTATCATGTTATGTATAGTCGATAAAAACATATTAGTTTTCTTGAATATTATTAGTAATACTCCATTAAATTGAATACATTTTCCTGTAAGGTCATTTTCAAAAGCCTCAATAGAAAAGGAAACCCAAAAGAAAATATATATTATAATAAAATATTAAAAAACTATAATTAATTAATACTATTCTTATTGTAAAAAATAAAATCTGAAATCAAGGTAATATAATCCAAAAAACATATTATTTTCATGAAAACCTAACAATCTAACCACAACCCAATTAGAAATTAAATTTCAAGTTAATTCACCTAATCCCAATAAAATTGTATTTATATAAAAACAAATTTACCTTATATTTAAAAATCATTTCTTTAAATAACTCAAAGAATAGGTATCATTTTACCCTTTATAATTTTTTTTTTAAATTTTGAAATCCTTTTAAACAAGTAATTTAAAAAATATTATTTCTCTGAATGTGATAAAAAATATCAAATACCAGCTTTTAATCATAGACCTGAAAAATAGATTTCCATTATAAACAATGAATAATTATCAATCAAAATTTTATTCACCAAAACATTTCCATTATAATTTTTTTTAAAATAAATGAATAAATTAATAATTCCTTTATTATGGACTCATCATTATGAATAATAGAACAAAAATTTATATTCTGAACTAATAAAATATTTATTCAAATATATTTATAAAAAAACCACAATCTTGTCCCAATTGTTACGATGCACATATATATAATAAAATATATCATCATTAAATATAATTTTTTTAATACATTTCATAGCCTTCCACAATGAATGAAATTGGATAAATGATATATTATTTTATATATAAAAGTGTGATGCACTGAAAATGAAGGCTGGATGGTAGATTTTTCATTTATGGTTTTTGTTATTGAAAATTGTCAGAATTACAAGAGGTGGTGGAAAAGGTAAGTGTAGTAATATCATAATTTAAACGTGTATGTGGTTTTTGAAATAAAAACTTACTGTATTTGTAACATAATGATCATGGTTCAATATGTATTTGTTAATCATGTATAAGGCATACAACGGTAATTTAGATGATAGGGTATGTAGGTAAAAATAATTAATATAAGTAGTATGAATTAGATAGACTGGTGGTTGTGGAGGGTTGATATTGATGGAGTTTGAAAACCAATATAATTGAAATATGGTTTCCACCACCATGTGATGTAGTGAGTTTTCTAGGAAATGAGAGAATATGACAGTGTAGTTTCCAACATAATAAGACAAATAAATAAAAATCAATAAAAAATAAAAACGATCAACTAATAACAAGTAACATTAACATTCCTTTGATTAAGATAATATATTTTTCAAATAAATTTTAACGATGTGATAGTAAAGATCAACTTTTGTTATAGCTTCAAATAATTGATTTAGCATCGTGAAATATTATGTTTCATGTAAAAGTGGTGAATGATTTTTTTCAGTGATAGTAAAATGTGAAGATAAATGTAATAATTATAAATAGTAAAGTGAATAACAGTAATAGAGAAACTTTTTATCAACACTTATTTTTTCACTGATTTATTATTTCCCTTATCACCACTCTAGAAAACACTAATAAATATAAATTTCATCAGTGGAATATCACAGTGCTGATAAATATTAGTGAAAAATGAAATAATTTAGAATACCTAGAACATATTACCAATTTTATAAAAAATAATTACAAAAATATATTGTAATAGAAATTATTAATTATTAGATATAAATAAATTTATACATTATTAAAATAAAATAAAAATATTAATTAATATAATTTTGTTATTAAATTTCAAAAGATTTTTTTAAATGTGATAATATTTTAATAAAAGTATTAATATACTGTTGAAATTAATAATATTGTGAAAATTTTGTATTAATATTATAATATGTATACAAATAATATTATAAAATATATTATTATTAATGTACTAATATAATAATAAAAATTTCATAAAATGTATTGACATTATATCATATTAAAATAGTAAATGATTTCCTTATAAAAACGTACTGCTTATAAATAAATTTGAAAAAAAATTGGAAAATAGTATTAACTATTTTAAATATATTAAAAAATATGTTAATATTATGATCAAAGTATAATAATTTTGATATATGTATTATTAAATGGGTTCAACATATGAAATTGTTGCATTTTTTTCATCGAGTTAATATGTTTTCCGTGACTCAGAGATGAGGTAATGATGCTTGGATATTGTTTTGGAATATTTTAATGGAATTTGAGATCATGCTTGAGAAATTATTTCTAATAATGTATGATGAATATTTGTAATGACACAATATTTTATTAGTGTACTATCCTTCTTATAATGATGTCAAAAAACACAAACATCATATAGAGAACCAAATAAAAACATTATTATCATATATGATGAATGATAAATTTGTTAATAAATATTCCAAAAATATTTTCAAATATTAAAGTGGGGGAAGAAATAGAATATAATATAACAATAATGAGAAAATTTGGATCTTCTCGATCAACTAAAATGATCAAAATTATGAACAAAGCATTCGAAATAAAATATAATTTCAATAAAAAAATATTCATCTTGGGGATGACTGTTTATAATGTTATGAAAAAATTTATATCAAAAAAATTGAAGTAAATAAGAAGTATTTATTGAAATTTTGGAACCTATATTATTTGAATAGCAACATAACCATTGGAATAGTAATTTGACTATTCTGTATAGTAATCATCCCATTATAGTTGTAGCCTCACCAATAAATGTATAAAACAAAATTTAGTTATCTTATAAATGAAAGCATGATATATTTAGTTCATGGTATAAGAAAATAAATTTTGTAAAAATTAAAAAACAAGTGTTGGTATTTTTATAAAATGTAACATCTTATTAAAAAATTTATAATTAATCTAATGATTTAATTTTTTTTAATAAAATATATTCATAAGATAATATTATGTTTTATTATAATTATAATATAATTTAATGACACCTTAATTAGTTTTTTCAAATGGTTATAAAATTGATGATAATATTGTAAATGGAATTATTCCAATACATGATGATTTTTTTAATTAAATTTAACAAATCATAAAAATTATTTTCGTGAAATAGATTCTATTTTTGAAATCTATACATTGAAAATGGTTAGGGTGTATATTTGGGATTTTTCTAGAGTATTATAATATTTTATGAACATCAAAATATGATAATTCGCAGTATTGAGCATTATAATATAAATACTTGAATTTTTTAGTTTGTGGCACATTTATGAACACATTATCTCAAAACCTCCATCACTATTTACAATATTTAATCAAATGAATCAACTTTACTTATAATATTATGCCAAAATAACAATCTAACGAATATAATATTTAAAAAACCACTCTCACCCACCATAAATTCAACCCATCTTCACCCTTCTCCTTACACTATGTGATCCTTTTATATTATTAATATTATACCCTTTTCCATTCCCAAGACTCTTCCCCATGTATATGATCTTATCATCCCAACAAAAGTCCAGTTGTAGGATCCTTAATGGAACCTTCAAGGTAGTGATCTTCAAGAGGTATCTTTCAAAAACCATCTCTTTTAATTTCCTTTCATCCTCTTCCATCCCTTAATATGCTTCACCCATAAAATAATAATAACCCCAATATAATTTATATAATATAATGTAATATTTTTAATGGAATTTCATATGTCTAACTCTTTTCCCATCTCCTCTTATTAAATGAAATTAAACTATTTTCTAAATTAGGGTGGTTTACCATCACCTTGGATACTGATTTTTTTCTATTACACCATTCAAGGCTAGTCATAAAACTGTTATTATGGTTAATACATATATTAATTTTTATATATTATCTTATTTAATATTCTATAATTAATTTATAAACCTAAAATTCTATTAAACGAAACTAGTTTGTGATGATCGAAAACACGCCATAATAAACTAAACATTTACAATTGTCATTTAATCAAATGAGTTATCCTCTAACCAAAAAATGATATATGTGAACATTTAAACTTATGTAATTTCGTTAATAATGTATATTTTACCTCATAAAGAATTATTCCCATTTTACAAAAAATCACTTAATTATTCACAACTAAATCAACTATGACCCCTTGAAAAGGAGCACTCCGGGAATGATGAAATGGACATTTTAACTCATCAGATTGGCCATAAATGGACATAATAAAATTATAATAACAAAAAAAAATTTATAAAAGGTTATTAATTATGTATTTAATGAATCAAATCCGATTAACATGTACATTATGTTAAATTTAAGAACACATTTGGACATTATGTAATGGATCATTCTGAACCTCCATTTTTCATTTATGTTATATTATATCTCTATCTACCATATTTTTCACATCATTCATATTATATAATTCTTATATATTTTGTATATATGTCTTATTCAAATATTTCATGATTATTTAATCTTCAATTTATTGGGATATCCATCTATTAATGGTTTTGCTCTTAATTCTTTATAAAATTCGATTAAAGGGAAACTCTCTATTTTCAATATCTCCATGACTCAATGAAATAATTTAATGTTAATATGATATATAAAAACACTCCTTATTTGGAAAACCAATTTAGGGAACTTTTATATTTTTAAAATTTTTATTCTCTTAACCCTTTTAATGGATATTTATATCTTCTCTTAAAATAGTACTGAAGTGGTACATTGCCAAGATTTCTTAACAACTCATTTTAAATTTTTTCAATTAAGTCAAAAATTATTTATAATGATATAAGATTATATTTATATTATAAATTTAAATTTCTGATTTAAATCTCTCAATTCATTAATACCAATATCATACAACCCTTGTTTATTCTTTATGAAATGATTATCATGGGCATTTCACCCCATGGGTAACTCTTCTAATTATTCCTTATGTTGGATTTCTTGATGTAGAGCACAAATTCTATAACTTGTTATGATTTTTGTCCCGATATATTGATCCAACGTATTGGATAATATTTATACTAAGGAGATGTCATGCATGGGATTAGGGAGTAAGCCTAATTTACTATGGGACTTTTTCATAGTGTGATATAGTCAAGGTTGTCACTCTTGACTCATGTTTATTTAATGATACATATTTCTTACACATTATAATATTCCCATGATCATATTATTTCATGTTTTATATTTCATTCATTAATACATTTATTCATGATATATTCTATTTATGTTATCATGTTATTTTTTTCTAACTCATGGGTTATGTTTCATTCAAATATTTATTCTCTTACTCATTTCTTTTGTTAAAGTATTTCATAGGTTATCCTATATAGTTATTGGATCTCAAATGGAGTCATGAGATCATTACATATATTTATAAGTAGATATTTTATTCCAGTTTCAGATTTTATAATTATGTACAAATAATTCAAAAGACTACATACTTTTCAATCCTTGGTTTGTATTTAATGATATTTATGCTTAAAATCAACTAATAGAATATATAAAGGTAGAAGATCATTATTTTTGGAATGAGGTAGTGGTCTAGTTATTTTTGGTAATTACAACATGGAGCCTTTATAAGAAACCCTATGGATAATATTATCACAATGAAAATACTATGTTGAATATTTGGGAATCATAAGTTAGGACCTACTTTTCATTTATATGGTATTCCCCCTAATGAGGAATTCCTTTTTATAATAGCATTAGATAATTATTAGATAACTCCTATTGTTTTTTCAAATTATATATTTAATTGATGGAAATAGGACAACCCTTTACAGTAACAAATATGATAGTTTATATGATGGTTTCTCCATTAAAATTGCAAAACTGATGGGAATGGGAGCATAGAATGCAATGCCTGACCCTAGAAGCTAGAAGCCTATGCATTATTACATTACATTATCATTATTACTAGGAAACAAATCCTGAAATACTACTCAGTTCAGAAGTCATGGAAATCCAGATTACATACATGATACCTGTAATAAATTTTGAATCAATAATAAAACACGCTACACAATAAAAAAATTTAACTGCATCCATAAACACTTATTCAAAGATATATTTTTTATTACCTGGAGAGAGAAATAATAATTAGCTTGAGCTCAAATACTCCGTTCGGGTATGTAAAATAGAAGAAATAATGAATCAATCTATAAGTAATGGTAAATAACTAAGTAAATATTCCAAAATATAACTAAATAAGGCATAAATAAGGTGGAAAGTAAGAAACATATACATGTGACATAAATCAATAATCTTAGAATAAAAAATGTCCATAGATATGTCAACCCAATATCTCATAAAAAATAACTAATAATAAATGAGGGAAATTTATTTTTTATTGAACATCATGTATTAGGATCATGAATACATATTACCATTATGACCTTTTACAAGATGGTCTAAAACTCAGATAATAACATATTTAATTTGAAAAAAAAATCTCATGAAAAAAGAATCGATACATTAAATGATATATATTGTTTATGCACCAATATTAATTCCTAGTCAAAATAATTCTTTATTCGAATTAATAATAATTAGTAATATTTCTTATTAATTATCCAAATTGAATGAGAAATATTAATCTATCAATAGTTCCCCAATAATCCAATAATTTTCATAGTAATCTCCATAAAAAATGGTATACAGTTTAGGAAATACTAATATATAGTATAATTGAATATGGATATTCAATTAAATTAATATTAATTTTTTTAGAATAATGTTATCGTTTCAAGGGAATCTAACCATTACAAAATGAAGTGATGTTAATAATATTTTAGGAGTCTAATATTTAATCAATCAAAATTGTCTCATCCCAAATTGAGTCATTTAAATAATAATCTATTGAAATGTATGTCGTCAATTTCCACTATAAATACCATGATTAAATGATTGTTAATGAATATATCCAAATTTTTAGTAGTTAATTTAAAAAAACGAAGTTAGTAGTGAATATGACCGTAATCTCACAGATTTAAAAAGTGAGATGAAAATCTCTTTCCTTATACTACTATTTTGTTGGGTGGTCTATAGCCTCATGTACAATGGTTTAAACTAAGTTACTAGCTACACTAGAGCCAGACTCATGTTTATAATATCATGTATTATCTTCTTAAAATATTTTATTACCTGGTTGGTAACACCTTTACATTATTTTAACTATTTTGTGTGTAAATTTTCTAGTTTTCTCAACTAAATTTTGACTTGATATTTGGGATATTTATTAAATATATCCTGATTTCATAAGAATCGGAATGTAACTCATGACTAAATTATATTATATATATTTTATGTATGTATTTAGAATACTCAATAATATTTAGAGATTATAAATGATGTAACACCCGAGACTTTTATGTTATATAAATCATCAAAGGAATCTTTTTCTACACAACACTTTCCTGGCTTGCTTTACACGAAATCACGACCTTCCTCGATAGCTTGCATAGTACGCAATACCGAGTTTCACTAAACAACGATATGCTATTAAAATATTATTAAAACTAGCTGTTATGAATAGTAATAACCACTTTTTGAAATTTTATAAATTTAATTTTTCAAAATGGACTTCATTTTTGGATTCGGAATATCGAAATTAGCCTAGGGTGAAATTTTGGTATTTTTCTGAAAACTTTCAATTTTTGATGAATAGTGAAACCACTAAGTGGTAGTTAAAAAACTGAATTTTTCATAAAACTTAATTTTACCGCTTCTGTGAGTGGAATTTCGAAAATCCGAGAGACATGGTTAATATCAAGGACAAAAATGTGGTTCAATGAGATGAAAATAATTTTTGGTGAATAGTAACTTTTTACTTTTTTTACCACGGTAAAAAGTAAATAGGGTAATTAAGGGTAAATATGATATTATTATTACCCTAACATGTGTCCTAATTCTATGGGATAAGTGTAATTCGACCAAAAACCAACTTAGGAATAAAATATGACCATTTAGGCCCACTTGGATAAGATTAGGACATTTATTATTAATTTATTTAAAGAAGGGTTAAAATAGTTAAAATCAAAGTTTAATAAGTAAATAATTTTTAATATGGGGTTATAAATTAGATAAATTAGACTATAAATATTAATTAGAAATATAAAAATATTTCCTACATAATGGTATTTTATTTGTAATTTTTAGACATTAAATAATTTAATATATTTATGACACAATGATGATGCAGTAATTATCGTATTAATGAAATATTGACATAATTAATGTTATAAACACATAAATAAATGTAATTTTAGACTTTTTATGAATCCCACTAATTTTCTAGGTTAATATTACATGTTAGTATTGAGTTAATTAACTTTGTTCTAACTAATAATTCTCTTATGATTTTCACAAAAATCAATTACTAAATAGTGTCAAAATTGACATAAAATAGTTTTTAAAACAAATATTATATTGGTAATTGTTATTTTATCCCTAAAAATCTAAGTTTCGGCCAAATGACTTAGATAAGGTTATATATATTAATAATAAACAACTTGGGGTTCGTTTGGCTGCTTATAGTATGTTTATTAACCTTATAGTATAAGAACACAAGAAGACATGGTAAAAGTAAAATTATTTAACTTAATGTTAAATCTAAATTATAAGGTTAAAATAGGAACCTAAACTTTTCTAAATTCTATTGGATAAGAGGATTTAGACCCATACCCACCTTCGATTCGAAATATATCAATTTGGAGCTATTTAAAACCGAACTTGATGTTATAATAAAATAATAGTTTTGGTTATTCCAAAGGTGCCCCTCTCCTCCCTTATAAAAGGACACCTCCTCCCCCTCTTCCTCACACAACTTGGAGCCCTAAGGCTCGGCCAACCCCTGCCAATTTCTCCTCTACACTTCCCTAGAGACATCCTAGAGGTTTTTGTCTTCTTCAAAGACCAATTTTAGTGCCCTAAAAGAAGGTCTCAAAGAAGCACTTCAAAGAAGAGGTAATGTCCGTTACCGATTCTTTCATCTTTATTTCTTCTTCCACTTCTTCTTCTTTAGTTGTTTCATTATGAAGTAATAAAATCAGTATCACTAATATACTGATATGTTATTATAAGTATTAATAATCCCTATTTAACCATCTCTCCATCCTACGGAAAAAGAAATCACTACATGTGCGTACGTACGGAATACCGTCTCCACGCCGTGGTGTAATCTGTTTTCCACCACCACCTTACATGGATGGGTATAATGGTGTAAATAATGACCATATATTACTATTACAAAGTGATATTGATTCTGAAATAGTATACATATACTCCAATACAATTCCACGATCATAGGAACAATATCATCACTCGTGCGTACGTACGGAATACCGTCTCCACGATGTGATGCGACTCGTTCTACATGATCTTAATTTCATAATGATTATATAAATGAATTTAATTAATGAATATGATATATATTACACTAATACGATTCTGGAAATTAGGTATCTATAACCTAATGAGAAGAATAAGAATTTATTCGACAAAACACACATAAGAACAAAAAGTTATAAACACCCAAATAACAAGTAGTAATGAAATATTACTAATAAGAAGCTAAGAATATGACCATATATGATATCATAAAAATAAGTATGATTCTGGAATAAGTCAATAACATTATTTAAATCATTATACAGGAGGTTCGGACACTTACAAAGCAAGTCAGACCTAAGGTATGGGAAATATCACAATCTCATTTTTATACGAGATTGTTTATATGTTTGTATTTACTGTGGTGTATTTTATCATCCACATCCATGTTTCCTCAATAGGTAATATTATTTCCATCCACATACAATTATTTAAATCCAATTTTACCCTTTCGGTGAGTTTTTAGTCAAAGATATGAAAGGAATCTTTTGTCATTTTTTCGTACGAGGTACTTTTTGACTTTTCCGACAAAAGTACGAGAAGAATGTTTTTTTAACTTATACGACATGAATGGATTTGTAAAAACATTATTTCCAAAAAGCTTCCTTTACAAGTCTTCAATTTTATTTTTAATCAACTTATTTTAGTTTTAAGTTGTATGACATGTTAAGAAAGGAAAAATGTTTTTGAAGAAGAAAGGATATTTTCCTCAAGAATGGAGTTCAAGTGTTTTATCAAAATTATTTTCCATCTAAGATAATAAATGGTTCTGTTTTTATCCCTATTATTACATTGATTTGATTATTTTGTGATGGAATTATTTTTATGAATTCCTTTATCTTATATGAGTTGTTTTATGATGTCACGATGTTTAAGATTCCCATTTTTATTACATGGGTTATGCTATGATGTATGGTTTATGATTTTGTGGCACACGTAAGAATGGTATAATTATGAGATGGGTGGGACCTATATCTCCCTCCAATGCATTGGGTAAATATTTTATATCTCATGAGATAGACATGGCTGGAACGGTAGGTTATACCGGTTCAGTGAAACATGACTGAAACGAGGGTGACTCGGTTCAGAAAGGGGCTTTGTCCACTAAGATAGTCTTGGAAATGAGTCTTGACTAACAACAAATGATTCTCTATGATTATGTGTGTATTCCACAAAGTTTCATGTTTTAAGTTATAATTATTGTGATTACATTTCACTGCCATGATTTATCCCATGTTATGAAATTATGATCTCTTTTGCAGGTTAAGATTTCCAAAAGTTATGTGCTTATGTATATGATGTGATTGATATTTCTTTTGTTTACCCTTACTGAGCATTTGAGCTCACTCTTTTGTATGTTTTCTTTCCCCAGGTCAGGAAGAAGGTTATCAAGTAAGATATGCCAAAAGGGACTATAGATATGATGAAATAAATGGGAGATAGTGTAGATGCTTTATGAACCAGTTGTTTATGTTTCCCAGTTTCTAAAGACACTATACCTATACAGTCCTTTCATGGTTTTGTGATATATTGTAATAAGTATGCTTCAATTTTAATGTATTAATAATGTATGTAATGTATGGGTCATTGTAGTTGGTATCAGAGGAAAGGTATAGTCACCCTTCGGAAACTAAGATGTGAAAGCCTTAGTAAGAACCCTAAGGATAAGTCTAACCATAAAACAAAATCTTAGTGTTTTAGAAATGGCCATGAATAACCTAGGATAAGACCTTAAGTGTGAAATTTTATTCTTGATTATGTGGTTTTTCTATTATAATTAGTGTTGCTCACACTATTCTTCTTGGTTTTAGTTAATGGCTGGAACCCGAAGGAACCGTGTTAATGCAGAATGTGATGGGAAATGCAATGATTGTACCCCTGAGCAACCAAACGTTATGGGAGATGGAATAAAAAATCATGTAGCCATGCTCACACAACTTTCTCAAGCTATGAATCATGCAGGACTTCCAAACGAGCAAAGGAAGGAGCAACATTCTGTGGAATCCTTCATGAGGCAGCGTCCACATTCTTTCAACGGGTCTACTGATCCATTAGTTGTTGAACAATGGATTAGTACTACTGAAAAGATATTTTCAATTCTTCAATGTTCTGAACATGATAAAGTCATCCTAGTAGTGTATCGTTTGGAAGGAGATGCTGATCAATGGTGGAATCTTATTAAGAATATGAGGCAAAGGGATGAAATTGAGTCCATGGAATGGGACGAGTTCAAGAACTTATTTTTCAATAAGTACTTCCCTCGTATTCTCCGAACAAAGATGGAGAAAGAGTTTCTTGAACTAAAGAAAAAGGATGATGAATCTGTTGGTACCTATGAAGCAAATTTTACAAGACTTTCATGGTACGCTTATGGTATTATTATCCAACCTAAGAGTAAGATCGATCGATTCTTTAGTGGCTTAAAACCAAGTCTTCGAAGGGCGTTATCCATAAGGGACTTCAATAGCTACGAGGAAATTGTTCTATGTGCTCTCAAAGTTGAGATGGAGATTGGAGTAACCCATCAGTCATATGGGTTTGATAAGAAGAGGAAAATGGAATTCAAAGGAAAATCTAAAGAGTACACCAAAAATAAGATGAGCTTTCCCTTATGCTCAATGTGTGGAAAGAAACATGGAGGGAGTTGTCTTAAAGGGACACGTAAATGTTTCAAATGTGGAAAGGAAGGTCATCGAGCATTTGAATACCGCGATGATGGGAAGAAGATGTCTAATGATGCAAACAAAGGAAGGGATACACAGAATGAACCTACTATACTTCAATGTTTCAACTGCAAGGAGATGGGGCATTTTGCCAATAAATGCCCTAATCCAAGGGTTTATGATGATGGTCAACGTCAACAAACTCTCAAGGCTAAAGACAAAGGAAAGTCACATGCAATTTCTATCAGCGATGTGGAGTACGATAAC
The DNA here is from genome assembly GCA_963277665.1 of Viscum album. Lineage (NCBI taxonomy): Eukaryota > Viridiplantae > Streptophyta > Magnoliopsida > Santalales > Viscaceae > Viscum > Viscum album. The sequence continues at coordinate 103,720,890 of OY728159.1, forward strand.
GATGTGGTGAAAGGTACACTTACCATCCACTCTAAAGTAGCAAATGTTTTATTTGATTCTGGATCCACCCACTCTTTTATTTCTGAAGAATTTTCTAAGGGTATCACCGTATTACCTCGACAATTAGATGTTGAGTTAGATGTGACAACACCTAATGGCACAACAGTCGCATCAAAAGTTTATAATTCTTCTCCGATCGAAGTTTGTGGGAAAGTGATTCCTGCAAATCTTGTTATCCTTCCTATAGTGGAATTTGATGTGATTCTTGGCATGGATTGGCGTTCTTTATATGGATCTCACATCAATTTCCAAATAAGGGAAGTCACATTTCATATTCCAGATCAATCTATGATCGTATATCAATGCAAGGATGAACATAACCTTCCAGTGGAAATTTCTTCTATCTTATGGGTCTTGATTCCACTAAATGAAGGTTATTTATCTCAAATGGTTGGTGAGAAACTCACGATTAAGAATATTCCCATTTTACGGGAGTTTGATGATGTCTTTCTGGAGGAAATACCGGGACTTCCACCAAATCGTGAAGTTGATTTTTCAATAGAACTCGTACCAGGTGCTTTGCCTATTTCAAAGACACATTATAGAATGGCCCCAATTGAGTTGCAGGAATTGAATAAGCAACTCCAAGAGAATCTTGATAAAGGATTCATACGCCCTAGTGCATCACCTTGGGGAGCACCTGTTCTATTTGTTAAGAAGAAAGATGTATCAATGAGACTCTGCATTGATTATCGAGAACTTAACAAGATCACTATCAAGAACAAATATCCTCTCCCGCACATTGATGACCTATTTGAACAACTACGCGGAGCTCAATACTTTTCTAAGATTGATCTTAGTTCAGGGTATCATCAATTAAGGGTCAAAAGGGAAGATATACCAAAGACGGCTTTCCGTACAAGGTATGGACACTATGAATTTATAGTGATGCCATTTGGTCTTACTAATTCCCCTGCTATCTTCATGGATCTGATGAATAGAGTCTTTAGAGACTATCTTGATCAATTTGTGGTAGTCTTTATAGACGATATTCTTGTCTATTCAAAGAGCAAGGAAGAACATGAAGATCACTTGATAATTATATTGAAGACCCTGAGAAAGGAGAAGCTTTATGCCAAATTTACAAATTGTGAATTTTGGATTAAAAAAGTTGCATTTTTGGGTCACATAATCTCAAAAGAGGTGATATCTGTGGATCCAGCAAAAACAGAGTTTATCGAAAGATGGTTGAGACCAACAACAGTAACTGAGATCCGAAGTTTTCTTGGTTTGGCTGGATATTATCGACGTTTTGTGAAAGATTTTTCACGATTATCTAATCCACTCACCAAGTTGACTTGGAAAGGAGTAATGTTTGTCTGGACGGAAGAATGTGAAGAGAATTTCAAGGAGTTGAAAAGAAGGTTATCCAGTGCACCTGTGCTCACACTGCCTTGTAGTGGAGAATGGTTTGTGATCTATAGCGATGCATCCAAGAAGGGATTAGGGTGTGTTCTTATGCAAAATGATATGGTGATAGCTTATGCGTCACGACAGTTGAAAATCCATGAGCAAAATTACCCAACACATGATTTGGACTTAGCTGCGGTAATATTTGCATTAAATATTTGGAGGCATTACCTTTATGGTGAAAGGTGTGATATTTATACTGATCATAAAAGTTTAAAGTATATTTTCACACAAAAGGAGCTGAATATGCGTCAAAGAAGATGGTTGGAGCTGATTAAGGATTACGACTGCTCAATCCATTACCACCCTGGGAAAGCAAACAAGGTGGCAGATGCATTAAGTCGACAAGACCATGCTAGTTTATCCATGATGAGGATCACAAAAGATCCAATATTTATGGATTTACAAAGGATGGATCTTGGAATTATAATGGAAGGGGAAAAATCTTATGTTTCTGAAATGAATGTTCAACCATCTATACATGTGAAGATTAAAGAGGCACAAAAAGAAGATGTCGAGTTACAAAAGAAGGTGAGAAATGTTCCTGAGTTCAACCTTGATTGTGATGGGATAATAAAGTTCAGGAATAGGGTTTGTGTTCCTCCCATCCCCGAATTAAAGAAGGAGCTGCTGGATGAGGCTCCTAGTTCTTCATTCTCTATTCATCCTGGAAGCACGAAGATGTATAGGGATCTGAAAGAGTACTTCTGGTGGGATGGCATGAAAAGAGATGTTGCGGAATATGTCTCTCGATGCTTGGTTTGTCAACAAGTTAAAGCTGAGAGACAGAAGTCTAAGGGGGTGTTACAACCATTACCCATACCCGAATGGAAATGGGAAAACATTACTATGGACTTTGTCACAGGACTTCCTAAAACATCCAAAGGCAATAATGCTATTTGGGTCATAGTTGATCGTCTTACAAAGTCTGCACACTTCATTGCTATTAGAGAGGATTTCTCTCTGGATCAGCTTGCCATGATATATGTAAAGGAAGTGGTAAGATTGCATGGAGTACCACTTTCTATTATATCTGATCGGGATCTGAGATTTACCTCGACGTTCTGGCGAAGTCTTCAGCATACTCTGGATACAGAGTTGAGTTTCAGCACTACTTATCATCCTCAGATAGACGGTCAGTCTGAAAGAACAATTCAAACCCTAGAAGATATGTTGAGAGCTTGCTCTATGGATTTCAAAGGTGGTTGGGATCAACACCTACCTTTGGTGGAATTTTCTTATAATAATAGCTTTCACTCCAGTATTCAGATGGCTCCTTATGAAGCTCTCTTTAGAACGAAATGCAGGACTCCAACTTGCTGGGATGAAGTTGGGGAAATAAATATATTAGGACCTGATCTCGTTGATGAAATGGAAGAAAATGTCAGATCTATTCAACAACACATAAGAGCAGATCAGAGTCGACAGAAAAGTTATGCCGACAGCCGAAGAAAAGACCTAGAGTTTGAAGTGGGCGATAAAGTGTTCTTACGGATATCTCCATGGAAGAGAGTCATGAGATTTGGAAAAAAGGGCAAGTTAAGCCCTAGATATATCGGTCCATTCGAAATACTGGATCGTGTAGGGAAGGTAGCTTACCGATTGGAGCTTCCACTGAATCTCTCTCAAGTTCACGACGTGTTCCATGTATCTCTCCTGAGAAAGTACATACCTGATCCTTCACATGTACTCAGCTCAGAAGTTGTACCGCTGGAGCAAGATCATTCTTATGAAGAACAACCGATAGAGATTCTGGATCGTAGCAAAAAAGTCCTACGAAACAAGACCACTCGATTGGTGAAAATTTTATGGAGGAACCACCAATTAGAAGAAGCTACATGGGAACTTGAGGATATGATGAGGGAGAGGTATCCTCATCTGTTTGTTACAAAGTGACGAATTTCAAGGGAGAAATTCATTTTAAGGGGGGTAGAATGTAACACCCGAGACTTTTATATTATATAAATCATCAAAGGAATATTTTTCTACACAACACTTGCTTGGATTTCTTTACATGAAATCGCGACCTTCCCTGATAGCTTGCGTAGTACGCAATACCGAGTTTCACTAAACAACGATATGCTATTAAAATATTATTAAAACTAGCCGTTATGAATAGTAATAACCACTTTTTGAAATTTTATAAATTTTATTTTTCAAAATGGACTTCATTTTTGGATTCGGAATATCGAAATTAGCCTAGGGTGAAATTTTGGTATTTTTCTAAAAACTTTCAATTTTTGATGAATAGTGAAACCACTAAGTGGTAGTTAAAAAACTGAATTTTTCATAAAACTTAATTTTACCACTTCTATGAGTGGAATTTAGAAAATACAAGAGACATGGTTAATATCATGGACTAAAATTTGGTTCAATGAGATGAAAATATTTTTTGGTGAATAGTAACTTTTTACTTTTTTACCACGGTAAAAAGTAAATAGGGTAATTAAGGGTAAAGATGATATTATTATTACCCTAACACAAGTACTAATTCTATTGGATAATTGTAATTCGACCAAAAACAAACTTAGGAATAAAATATGACCATTGAGGCCCACTTGGATTAGATTAGGACATTTATTATTAATTTATTTAAAGAAGGGTTAAAATGGTTAAAATCAAAGTTTAATAAGTAAATAATTTTTAATATGGGGTTATACATAAGATAAATTCTACTATAAATATTCATTAGAAAGCTAAAAATAGTTCCTACATAATGGTATTTTATTTGTAATTTTTATACATTAAATAATTTAATATATTTATGACACAATGATGATGCAGTAATTGTCTTATTAATGAAATATTGAAATAATTGATGTTATAAACACCTAAATAAATGTAATTTGAAACATTTTATGAATCCCACTAATTTTATAGGTTAATATGACATGTTAGTATTTATTTAATTAACTTTTTTCGAACTAATAATTCTGTTATGATTTTCACAAAAATCAATTACTAAATAGTGTAAAAATTGACATAAAATAGTTTTTAAAACAAATATTATATTGGTAATTGTTATTTTATCCCTAAAAATCTAAGGTTCGGCCAAATGACTTAGATATGGTTATATATATTAATAATAAACAACTTGGGGTTCGTTTGGCTGCTTATAGTATCTTTATTAACCTTATAGTATAAGAACACAAGAAGACATGGTAAAAGTAAAATTATTTAACATAATGTTAAATCTAAATGATAAGGTTATAATAGGAACCTAAACTTGTCTAAATTATATTGGATAAGATGATTTTAACCCATCCCCACCTTATATTCGAAATATATCAATTTGGAGCTATTTAAAACCGAACATGACTTTATAATAAAATAATAGTTTTAGTTATTCCAAAGGTGCCCCTCTCCTCCCTTATAAAAGGACACCTCCTCCCCCTCTTCCTCACACCACTTGGAGCATTCATGCTCGGCCAAAACCTGCCAATTTCTCCTCTAAACTTCCCTAGAGACATCCTAGAGGTTCTGGTCTTCTTCAAAGACCAATTTTTGTGCCCAAAAAGAAGGTCTCAAAGAAGCACTTCAAAGAAGAGGTAATGTCCGTTACTGATTCTTTCATCTTTATTTCTTCTTCCACTTCTTCTTATTTAGTTGTTTCATTATGAAGTAATAACATCAGTATCACTCATATAATGATATGTTATTATAAGTATTAATCAACCCTATTTCACCATTTATCCATCCTACGGAAAAAGAAATCACCACGCGTGCATACGTACGGAATACCGTTACCACGCCGTGGTGTAATCTGTTTTCCACCACCTCCTTACATGGATGGGTATAATGGTGTAAATAATGACCATATATGACTATTATAAAGTGATATTGATTCTGAAATAGTATACATATACTCCAATACAATTCCACAATCATAGGAACGATATCATCAATCGTGCGTACGTACGGAATACCGTCTCCACGATGTGATGCGACTCATTCTACATGATCTTCATTTCATAATGATTATATAAATGAATTGAATGAATGAATATGATATATACTACACTAATACCATTCTGGAAATGAGGTATCTATAATCTAAAGAGATTAATAAGAATTTATTTGACAAAACACGCATAAGAACAAAATGTTATAAACACCCAAATAACAAGTAGCAATGAAATATTACTACTAAGAAGCTAATAATATGACCATATATGATATCATAAAAATAAGTATGATTCTGGAATAAGTCAATAACATTATTTAAATCATTATACAGGAGGTTCGGACACTTAAAAAGCAAGTCGGACCTAAGGTAAGGGAAATATCACAATCTCATTTTTATCAGAGATTGTTTATACTTTTGTATTTACTGGGGTGTATTTTATCATCCACATCCATGTTTCCTCAATATGTAATATTATTTCCATCCAAATACAATTATTTAAATCCAATTTTTCCCTTCGGTGAGTTTTTAGTAAAAGATATGAAAGGAATCTTTTGTCGTTTTTTCGTACGAGGTACTTTTTGACTTTTCCGAAAAAAGTACGAGAAGAATGTTTTTTTAACTTATACGGCATGAATGGATTTTTAAAAACATTATTTCCAAAAAGATTCCTTTACAAGTCTTCAATATTATTTTTAATCAACTTATTTTAGTTTAAAGTTGTATGAAATTTTAAGAAAGGAAAAATGTTTTTGAAGAAGAAAGGATATTTTCCTCAAGAATGGAGTTCAAGTGTTTTATCAAAATTATTTTCCATATAAGATAATAAATGTTTCTGTTTTTATCCCTATTATTACATTGATTTTATTATGTTGTGATGAAATTATTTTTATGAATTCCTTTATCTTATATGAGTTTTTTTATGATTTCATGATGTTTAAGATTCCCATTTTTATTACATGGGTTATGCTATGATGTATGGTTTATGATTTTGTGGCACACGTAAGAATGGTATCATTATGAGATGGGTGGGACCTATATCTCCCTCCAATGCATTGGGTAAAGATTTTATATCTCATGAGATAGACATGGCTGGAATGGTAGGTTATACCGGTTCAGTGAAACAGGACTGAAATGAGGGTGACTCGGTTCAGAAAGGGGCTTTGTCCACTAAGATAGTCTTGGAAATGAGTCTTGACTAACAAGAAATGATTCTCTATGATTATGTGTGTATGACACAATGTTTCATGTTTTAAGTTATAATTATTGTGATTACATTTCACTGCCATGATTTATCCCATGTTATGAAATTATGATCTCTTTTGCAGGTTAAGATTTCCAAAAGTTATGTGCTTATGTATATGATGTGATTGATATTTCTTTTGTTTACCCTTACTGAGAATTTGAGCTCACCCTTTTGAATGTTTTCTTTCTCCAGTTCAGGAAGAAGGTTATTAAGTAAGATATTCCAAAAGGGACTATATATATGATGAAATAAATGGGAGACAATGTAGACGCTTTATGAACCAGTTTTTTATGTTTCCCAGTTTCTAAAGACACTATACCTATACGGTCCTTTCGTGGTTTTGTTATATTTTGTAATAAGTATGCTTCAATTTTGAAGTATTAACAATGTATGTAAAGTATGGGTCGTTATAAATGATTTTCACCGTTCATAGAGACGATAGGTCGTACGTTCAAATGAACACTACTTTATTTACATTATTGTTTTTAAATAAAAAAACAAATGATAAATATGTATATTATAATTACAATATAATATATATATTATATATGTTACATAGGTTTATTAACACCATATATTATACCGTTTATATATTTCATGAATGAGTCATGTCAGATTGATGTTGTGGTAGTTGACACTTTCTCAAATGAAATAATGATATTTACAGAAAATTGATTGAATAAAGGTATGTTTAAAAAAATTTGTGTATACATAAATAATCTAAAATAATATATATATATATATATATATATATATTATAAATATAGTGTCCATTGTAATGTCCATGATGATAAGTTAAAGGGAATATTTTAACAATCATCATTTTTTTGGCCATATATCGATATACACAGAAACAATATGTTTGTTACCCATTAGATTGAGTTGTTTGTATGTGTAGGTCATAATATTATCATAAAAATATCTAGTATATTGAGGATACTGGTGTTGTTATGTAATCATGGAATAAGATGATTATAGGGAGTAGAGAATGGAAATGAAATAAGAAAGCATGAGGGAATGTGTTACCTATTAATTGGGTTTCTAATTTTGGATTATACAAAAAATGATTTTTTAGAAATTCTTCTTCCCAAATGGATTATTTCATGAAGATGGGAGTTAGGTTGGGAGGATATTTGGGCAGGTCATGCCCTAACATAGGTTATTTTAGAGGTGTTAGTTGTAACACCCAAAACATTTTATTGTGTGCTTCTCTTAAATATATTCTATTCATAGACTAAATTTCATAAAGCATTGTGTAATTATAAAACAACATCTGGTTATTTAAGAAATAGTCATAAATAATACATTAAACATATTTTTTTTACATATATGTTTTGAATTTCGTAAAATGGGCATCTAGATTATTAACCAGTAATTCATTTGGAGTCTGATTGAACCACATGATTATTTTATGAATAGTAAAATACCCTTATGAATAGTAATATTAACCTTATGAATAGTAAATAATGATAATATTTTTTTCTCTTAAGGTAATAAGATAATATGATCTTAATTAATTTATCAAAGTGACAAAAAACTAATTATACCTTTAAAATTGTGATTTTTTGAAATAGTTATGATTTTATTTAAAATTTAAATTAAAATAAATAGTTTTTTTTTTCAAATAGTGGAGTTCATTTTTTATGTGTGGGTTTTTAGAATTTTTCTAAAATACAAGAAATTTTCCTGAATAGTAAAAATACAGTTTTGAGTTTTCGGTAGTTTAATGAAATCATAATAATATAATAATTACAGTAAAATATAGGTGAAATTGTGTATATAAATTTTTTTCATTAGGTGTCCAAAGGGGAAAAACCATGGGTAAATACCATGGGGAATCACATGGTTTTGAAAAAAGCCACTAATGAGGAGTCCCTTTTCCTTTTTAAAAGGGAATTCCCACTCTCCCCCTTCATTTTCATTCATTCCAAATTCCTTATCCTCATTTATCTGGTATTATTTTCTCTCTAGGGGTCCTCCCAAGGTGTCCTCAAACACTAAGGTCACAAACTTAATGTTTTGGGAATTACTCTACAATGTATGAGAATCAACCACCCTTCTCTTTTCTTAAATATCAAATTTTATGTTTTCTTTTTTTTAATTGTATTATGTTGGGATATGTAATTCTATATTCCCATTTATTTCCATTTTATTTAAGATTTATTAGATACTCCCTTTCCCTCGTCAAACTATTTTATAAAATTATATGTGACATTGTTAGGTTGCTGAATTTTCATGAGAGATTTCACTATTTTCTTTTATTTTGAGTTCCTTTATTTTCTACTTATTTATTCATCTCCCCACATACAGATGCTATGATAATTACAATACCTTAAATGAACTAGAATTATATTATTCTAAATGAATATTACATCATCATATCTCTATCCCCCGCCTCTAATACTAAAAATGAAAACATCATCTGAGATATGATAATTTATCACATTCTAGGACGACAGGTTGTTAATTTTCATTACCATGTTCAATTCTGGTCATGAAACCATTTTTTAGTTGAACCTAATCAGAATATATGTATTTAATATCATTAATTATATGTAATACATACACACTTATAATTTAAAATAATAATACAAAACAAGATCATTATGAACAAAATCCCCAAGTTAATCCAAACATTTGTAATTAACATTTAACTAATGATTCATAATCTTGGTATATAACACAGAATAATGATAAGATAATTTATATCTATGAAATATAATTATTAATATATATTAACAGTTTGGCATGTTTAACATCATTTCAGACGAACATCCATTCATGAATACATGTAAATGGATCATGAAAACCCAAGAAGAAATGATTCCAAAACAATAAAATTTAACCTCTTAAACCCATAATAGAGACAATAATGTACCAAATAAGGTTATAATAAATATATTACATGTATATTATATTCATTAATTAATAATTAATTAAGATAAATCTTACTATTCAGGACAATAAAACAAATGAAGAACACACTCGAGCATAAGCTAAGGGGTTTCTTATCTAAATTTTAATTTTGTAAGATCTCCATTGTTCTTCGCTTATTTCTTGCACGTGACGTCTGTGTACATCCATTTTATTTATAATATTTGGAGTATATTTATTTTCATGGTATTAAATTATTTATTTGATAATTATTAATTCTTAGTAACAAGAAACGATTGATTACAATGTGGTAATGGGATTTGTGTAAATTTTCAATTTCGTTGTGACATACATTGTATTGAGCACATTATAATTATAATGAGGTGTAACTACTTCCCTTTTTTAATTATTTTGCATTTGAAATTGTAAATATATTTTATATACATATTATTTTTTCATGGATATGAGTATTTCTTTAAACGGTTCATTGTTTCATATACGGTGTTAATTGGAAAAGATGTTTTAACTATGGACATATTACTGATTCTGTATTCTATAATCTACACGGATATTGAGAAGGAATATTGAACTTGTATTAAATATATTTATAATTAATTACTTGTACATAAAGAGGTGGTTGGGGACCTATATAGCCCCACGATGCATTGGTAGGTCTCATGGGGTAAAAAAGTTTGCCACATACTCATCGAGTTTGTTTCCCAAAATTAGACGGGTTTTTGCCCACCAAACTAAACAATATTAATGGTATTATTGTATCATGTTATAGATACATGATTTTCAATTTATAATAATATTATTTATTAGTTATTATTTATTACTATCCATGTGGTTTTCACAGTAAAAAAATCTATGGATTCTATTTTATTCCCAGTTTATTAATGGTGTGAGTATTTCATTTTTTCACCATGCTATATTGACAATGCCAAGTTGATTATGATTAAGTAATTATTGATTTCTGATTCTGCAAATTGTAACCCATAAAAATTATTTCAGCTCACCCCTTTCATTTGTTTACCTTAAATAGGCTTTGAATAGGAGATTATTTATTGAGTTTTCCGTGGATGTAATTTTTAGTTTTTGTTCTGTATTGTAATTTGTTACCTTTCCCAATGTAATTTGAGTTACAACTTTATCTCTAGTTTCTTCAATATTAATAAACTAATAGTTCCTTCGGGTTTTCATAACTTCTAACCGTTCCAATATAAAAAGCAATGTAATGGCTCTGGTCTAGAGAGGTTAGGGCATTACGGTTGGTATCTGAGTAAATTTAGTAGAAAACATGGAAACTATAGTAGGAAATGCATAGTATGGAACAAAACCCTAAGGTAGTATTTGAGGATAAACGACTAAGAACATCCTTGTATTTTGTTAGGGAATATATTATGTTAATCCATACAGAAAATACCTCGATTTCTAGATACAAACAGGTTGAGGTGTCTCTGGCACATATATACCTAAGAGTGAAAGCTCCAAAATGGAGTATCAGGATTGACCTGGGGTATCCTAGAACATGAAAATGGTCCTTGATGCACTCTTCATATTGACACTCATGCGGGATTTGATTTGGTTAAATCACATTTTTAACATGCCATTATGAAAGATTTTAATGTAAATTTTTCCTTAGAGAATCCATGTTTATGTGATTATTTATTCCTAGAATTTTAATCTATGATAATTTCACTAATCTTTTAGATTCATATCCTAATATAATTTATGTAATTATTTATAAATGATCCCTAGTGGAATAATGGTAATAAATACTCATGGGAAATGTTCGTATTTACCCACTGAACAAGTCAACACAGTCAATGTTGGAGTAGATCAGATCATTACCATATTAGGAAAACATACATAGGCTGTGATTAATAACAATGCCACACCAATTTTGGATCATTTCATTTGGCTGGATCCCCCATTATTTAGTGGGACTACTAATCTTCTGGTTGTTGAGTAGTAAATCAGGTCCCTTGCGAAGTCATTGATGTAATTAAGATGCAATGAAATGGAAAAGTTATTGATGGAAGTATAATGTCTCAAGGTTGACGCTAACAAATGGTGGTACTTGACCAAAAATACCATGAAGGAATAATAAATAATAGATATGTAATGGAGGACTTTAAAATAAAAATTATTGGAAAAAATATTTCTGTCATGAGAAAAAAACTGAAAGGAAGATAAAATTTCTTAGCTTAAAGAAAAGGGAAGAAGAATGTGTTGCAGTGTATGAGGATTTCTTTACAAGACTATCTAGGTATTCTAGAGATTATATACAAGACACAAGAAGAATGTATTGATAATTTTTTTGAAGGTCTTAATAAATTTCTTCGAAGGGAACTGGATCAAAAACTTTTTAGCATGATGATGAATAAATATTAACTCTAGAATGTAACTGTGATGATGTATATTTTTAGTTATTTAAAATTAAACACATGATTCTTATTTTATAGTTTTTTAGATGAGTTATGAATGGTTGATGAATTGATTATAGGGTTTCATCAAATGGATACTACATCGTGAGAGTAGGTTGAAGAATATGGTGATTGGGAGACTAATTTAGCAATAGGATGTATAAATTGATTACTAAAAATTTATAAATGTGATATTTTTAAATAATGATATAATTTAATAATATTATAATACGATGTAGATAACTGAGATTGAATAAATACACATAGAAATACTTTAAAAATGTATATATTTGGATAGAACGTTATAGAAAATTATGGTTTGTTGAGTTGCTACTAATAAAATTAAAAAGGATTCATCATTAACTATATGAATAAAATAATTATGATCTTATAAATTTGATTATATTAAATTAAACCACCAATATAAATCATATATTATGGTAATAAATATTGATAAAATAAATGAAGGGGTTCAAAGAACCACTTGAATCAATAGAGATCATGTAGGTTGAGGGGGTGAGAGATAACGAGCCTTTATATGAAATATAAAGGATATCAATCACAAAGAACAACGAAGTAGAATAACATCAACTATAGAGACAGATTATCCATGTATCCTTGATAAAGGTAAAAGAGTAGATTCTGATCATGGTCATAGTTACCAAAGATTTTGACGATGTGTCTTAGAATGTACAGATGTACAATTCATGTCCCGAACAGAGGTACTAAGCCCTTAAGAAATTTTGAATTGACAATGATAGGTAAGTAGTAACTGTTGAATAATTATTATGTTAACAATTTTTTGGGACCAATTTGCCTATAGTTTACCTTGAATACCTGAATGTATTCAAATAATCTACTATAATTTAAATAAGATCGATTATATTGGTATAAAAGTATCCTTTAGAAAATCATATATCTACTTCTAAGTAGAATAACTTCCAATGAATAGTCTCATATATATTTTTGCACTCCATTTAATATATTCCACTTGGGTTATATAGGTGGATCACAATGTGACTCTGTGAATATTGTGAGAAGGTCTTGAAGGGAGTTATGTCTGTGGCCAGAATTTTAATATCTATTGAGACTTTGAAAGTGTAGATATTGGAAATATTATACCCCTTGTATTCATGCTGATTATATTATAGATTCCTTTAATGGGGAGAATAACCGATAAATAATATATGTAGGTCTTTTTACCAATCATTTTAAGAATACCATATGTCATTTATCTACTTTCAACATCTATATATGGTAGATAGTTTCTTGTTAAAATCTGAAATTAGTATAATTGTATTAACCAAAAACATATCATGATTTCTAAAGGGAAAGAATAATGATATAATAATTTAGAATTGTTAGAAAAATTATACATTAGATTCACCCCCCTATGGTGTCTATACTAATCCACTTGGTACATTACAGCTTAAAAAAACCCCAAATGATAATACCTTATAATAAAAAATAAAAAATAATAAAATTTAAAAAATTAGTATCCAAACTCCTAGAGAGACAACTCTATGTTCTTATGTACTCTATCCAATAGAGGATAATTATTTTTCACAGTGGGATCCATGATAAATCCAATCATCAAAAATATAATTCATACACTTTTTTCACGATTCATAAGTATTAAATAATTAGATATATTTTATTTCTATCCTTGGTACCATATTCATCCATCGCTTTGGCCACAAGTGAAACTCCACTATTTTTCATCATACTACATTTATTCTGTTTCATTATATATAATGTATAATAATTAATTATATTACCATTGTATTATTATACATGTAAAATGATTCCTATGGATATCTATCAATGTTGTTCAGAATTTGAGATTCGATTTTTAGATAACTTCTTAATAATATAATCTCAAAACCATCCTATAAATAATTTATTTTGTGCATTTAATATCTATATTTCTACCATAGATGGATTAAAATTCCTAATTATAATTTTTTAGTTTCAACATTTGGATCAACATTTATTTTATTATCTACCATGTACATGTGAATCTTCTTGTGTCTCTGTAATGGTATTTGTGACAACATCATATTCCAAAATTTCATAACCTTCATGGTGCTTGTTGAGATGAGATTTTGTGAGACCAAAGCTATCAACATTTTATAGATATTAATTATAGAATTCAAAATATTTATAAAAAATATATAATACTCAACAATACAACATTTTTTCGACATTGAAATATGATGCAACAATTTAAAATTTCCAAATACCATTTAATTTGGTATATCTAAGTATAATGTGTGTGATCACTTATTCTGATATCTCTGACCTATTTAACCATCATGCGAACCATTATATAAAATCTTGGATGATAGAAAACCTTCTATAATTAATATTATATGCTCTAAATGTAATTATCCATAGTAATAAACTTCACAGATTCTATAGATAATGTTTATATGTAATCGAAAAAGAATCCAATATTGGTTAGCATGCGTCAAACATTTTCCAGTAAAATGAAACATAAAGACACTAGATTAAAATATTGCATCATAAAAAGGAATTCATTTTATTTTAGACTATTTAACAAAAAATTATTCCACAAAATGGTAGAAAATATATTTGATAAATAAATTTTTGGAAACCATACACCATTATTGATGTTGTAAATCTAAAATTTCTCTTTCCCAAAAAGAGAGTAATTCATTGGAAATATAAAATTAAGAATATCACCCTCCACTGGCTCCAACTAATCTCATATCCCAATTTTAATGAAATATAACCTATCCTTAAATTTTTATTTTTTTTCCTTTTTTATTTATAAACATTAAATCTATAACATACAATTATTGTACATGTAAGATGTCACGAAAATTCCATACATAATTTTTTTTATATGGACTTTTATGAAGATAAATATAATTTTACACTCATTTTATTTAATTTTTTTTAATATAGTTCAACAAAATGGTATAATATAATTTAGTTTTTATACCATTGATCACTTATTAGTATAGACCATGTGATACTTTCTTGAAAATTTTCATCAAATGATTTTCCCAAGTATCAATATTTATGTATTTGGTGTTAAAATATGTAGTGACCTAGAATGAAAATCTTTAAGGAGTATGTCAACATATCTATGTGTGAGACATCATAACAAAAGGTACACCACAAGATTCATTTAATGATATTTCCTAAAAAATATCAGTTGGAAAAAATTTATTTATCACCCCATACAATATTGGTCTTAATATGAAATCATAATTTTATTGAGCATCATACGACATAAGAAATGAATTCAATATTAATTTAATATATTCAATTAATGAATCCAAATAAACATCAATTTCATGACATCATTATTTTGATATTTGTATATATAGAGAAAAGATAATTTATTTTCACCCTATACAGAACTGATGTGGAATGTTATAAATTTAAAAAATTAACTAAACACATACAACGAGTTCTATATTATACAAAAACAAATTTATCCCACAAATGGGAGTTTTTTTGTTAAATTATATTATCAACATTCCACATAAATTTTGTTTCTGTCTCTTAATTTCTTATATACTTCTAAAACTAAGAATTATAGTAAATATTTAAACAATTTTTTAATTAACTGATTCAACATTCCTATATCAATAGACGCCATAGAGAAGGAATTATATATATGCTTAATGGTACATGAGAAAATATATATATATATATATATAGAGAGAGAAGAATATAATATTTTTCTGATCAAACCCAATGATGTTTTTATTCATTTAACATAGTATGTTCAATAAGTAAGAAAATTAACTTTTAGAATCCTATCATTTGAGAGACCATATAGATATATAAATCTTGTGTTGCTACCCCAATTTCACTCTTTCAAATTATAGAGATTTATAATAGTAAACAATTTTGTGTATTTTTTTTACTTTCAATTAAAAATGAGCTCTTTCAAATTATCATTAACCTCTCAAACCCATTTAGAAATCACCAAGGTCATCTTTAATTTATAGTTTCATTTCCGCCTTACGTTCTCTTTAACCATTTACCACAATAAGAATATCATAAGATCTATAGAATATTGAATTTCCACAGTTACAAGTTATATTCATTTCATCCATGTATTTAATCGTAAATTTATATAATCATTCTATTTTATCATTGGTAATGTTTTCATTCAAATCCTATTTTAAATTTCATCTTGAATAAAAAGAACAAAAACATTGAGAAATGATTTCCAAATTTTTATAAACATGCTATGTTTCAAACATATTTTTTTAAAAACCATCCTTAATCACCTTTTTACTATTATTTTAGTCCATCATTCTTAGATTCATATCCAATGCGTATATTTTTCTAAAATATTTTAATTTAAAATACATAAAAAAATAAATTTAAGGTATGTATATAATGTATATTTAGATAGATATATAATATATATATATATTTTTGTGTAATTATAAAATTTTATATGTTTTTATTGGTGAAAACATGTTTGGTTTGTAAATATATAAACCATATTTTTTTATCATACTTTAAAAAACATTATAGTTTAATTACATTGTATTGTATCATGTTTTGTATATTCGTTAACAACATATTAGTTTTCTTGAATAGTGTTGCTAATACTCCATGAAATTTAATACATTCTCCTGTAAGGTCAATTTTACATGTCTCAATACAAAAAGAAACCAAAATGAAAAGATATTTTATAAAAAATATTAAAATACTATAAATAATTAATACTATTCTAATGGTTAAAAAACATATCTAAATCAAGGTAATATAATCCAAATAACATATTATTTTCACGAAAACCTAACAATCCAACCACTACCAAATTGGAAATAAAATTCCAAATTAAATCACCTAATCCAAAAAAATTGTTTTTATATAAAAACACCATTACCTTATATTTTAAAATCATTCCTTTAAATAACTCAAACTATAGGTTTCATTTTACCCTTTTTTCATTTTTTTAATTTTAGATCCTTTTAAACACGTAATATAAAACATATTTTTTCTCAGAATTTGTTAAAAAATATCAGATATTAGCATTTAATCATAGACATTAAAAATATATTTCCATTTTAAACAATTAATAATTATCAATAAACTTTTCAGTCACAAAAAAATTTCCATTAATTTTTTTAAATAAATAAATAAATATATTAATAATTCCCTGATTATGGACTCGTCATTAAGAATAAGAGAAGAAAAATTTATATTCAGAACTAATAGAAAATTAATTAAAATATATTTATAAAAAACACCATAATCTAGTCACCATTCTTAAGATGCACATATATATAAAAAAATATATCTTCATTCAATTTTTTTGATTTAATACATTCGATATCCATCCAAAATCATTAGAATTGGATAAATGATATATAATTTTATATATACAAGTGTGATATACTAAAAATGAAGGCTGGATGGTAGATTCTTCATGTATGGTATTTGTTATTAAAAATTGACATAATCCAAGAAGTGGTGGAAAATAAAAGTGTAGTTATATTATATCTTAAATGTGTTTGTGGTTGTACATAATAGAAATTTAAAGTATTTGTATCATAATGATCAAGGTTCAATATGTATTGGTTAATCAAGTATGAGGCATACAATGATAATTTAGATGGTAGGGTATGTGGATAACAATACTTACTATAAGTAGTATGAATTAAAGAGACTTATGGTGGTGGGTAGTTGATATTGATGGAGTCAGAAGACCAATATAATTGAAATAATATTTTCCACACCATGTGATGTATTGAGTTTTCTGGGAAATGAGGGAATATGACATGTGTAGTGTCCAATCTAATAAGAAGAATAAATAAAAATCAATAAAAACTAAAAATGACCAACTAATAACAAGTAACAGTAAACATTCCTTTGATTATGATAGTATATTTTTCAATTACATTTTAACAATGTGATAGTACGGATCAACTGTTGTTATAGCTTCAAATAATTGATTTAGCATCGTGAAATATTACGTTTCCTGTAAAAGTGAGGAATGATTTTTTCAATGATAGTAAAATGTGAAGATAAATGTTATAATTATCAATAGTAACGTGAATAACAATAATAGAGAAACATTTTATCAACACTTATATTTGTTCTGATTGATTATTTCCATTATCACCATTCAAAAAACTTTGATAAATATAAATTTAATCATTATAACCTCATAGTTCTGATAAATATCAGTGAAAAACGAAATAATTTAGAATACCTAGAAGATATTACAAATTTTATAAAAATGAATTAAAAAAATATATTACAAGAAAAATTATTAAATTTTAAAAATAAATAAATTTATACATTATTAAAATGAAATAAAAAATATTAATTAAAAAAATTTTGTTATTAAATATCCCATAAATTTTTTAACTGTGATAACATTTTAATAAATGTATTAATATATTGTTGAAATTAATATTATTGTGATACATTTGTATTAATATTATATTATTTATACTAATAATACTATAAAATAAATAATTATTAATGTACTAATATGATAATAAAAAATTTATAAAATGTATTGACATTATATAAGATTAAAATTATAAAAAATTTCCTTATAAAAACATACTACTTATTAATAAATTTAAACAATTTGGTAAATAATATCAATTATTTTAAATATATTAATAAATGAGAATATATTATGATAAAAGTATAATAATTTTGATATATGTATGATTAAAAGGGTTCACCACATATAAGTGTTGCATTTTTTTCATCGAGTCAATATGTTTTCAATGAGTCTGAGATGAGGCAATGATGCTTGGATATTGTTATGGAATCTTTTAATGGCATTTGAGATCATGCTTGATAAATTATTTCTAATAATGTATTTGGATTATTTGTAATGACACATTATTTTATTAGAGGACTATCCTTCTTATAATGATGTAAAAAAACACAAACATCATATATAGAACCCAATAAAAACATTATTATCATAAATGATGAATGATAAATTAGTTAATAAATAATCCAAAAATATTTTCAAATATTAAAGTGAGTGAATAAACAGAAAATAATATAATAATGATGAGAAAATTTGGATATTCTCAATCCACTAAAATAATCATAATTCTGTACAAAGATTTCAAAATTAAATGTAATTTCAATAAAAAATATTCATCTTGAAGATGACAATTTATAAACATAAAATAAAATTTATACCAATAAAAAATGATGTAAATGAGAAGTATTTATTGAAATTATGGAACCAATACTATTTTAATAGCAACATAACCATTGGAATAGTAATCTGACTGTTCGGAATAGTAATCATCCCATTACAGTTGTAGCCTCACCAATGAATGTATAAAATAAAATTTTGTAATCTTATAAATGAAAACATGATATATTTATGTCATGGTATAAGAAAATAAATGTTTAAAAAATTACAAAATAGGTGTTGGTATTTTTATAAAATGTAACATCTTATTAAAAAATATATAATTAATATAATTATTTAATGAAATTCATAAATTAGATTCATAAGTTAATATTATTTTTTCCTATAATTATAATATAATTTTCTTACACCTTAATTTATTTTTTCAAAGGGTTATAAAATCGATGATAATATTATAAATAGAATTGTTCCAATAAATGATGATTTTTTTTATAATTTAATTAAACAAATGATAACATTTATTTTCATAAAATGGATTCTATTTTTGAAATCGATACATTGAAAATGGTTACGGTGTATATTTGGGATTTTCCTAGAATAGTAGAATATTTGATGAATATCAAAATATTATAATTCGCGGTATTGATCATTATAATATAAATACTTGAATTTTTGAGTTTGTGGAAGATTTATGAACCCATAATCTGAAAACCTCCATCACTATTTACAATATTTAATCAAATTAATCAACTGTACTTATAATATTATGCCAAAATAATAAAATAAAGAATATAATAATTAAAACTCCACTCTCACCCCCGATAAATACCACCCATCTCCAACCTTATCCTTACACTATATGATCCTTTTATATTATTAATATTATACCCAATTCCATTCCCAAGACTCTTCTCCATGTATATGATCTTATCATCCCAACAAAAGTCCAATTGTAAGATCCTTATGGAATCTTCAAGGTAGTGATTTTCAAGAGGTAACTTTCTCAAACCATCTCTTTTAATTTCATTTCATCCTTTTCCATCTCATAATATGCTTCACCCATAAAATAATAATAACCCCAATATCAATTATATAAAATAATGTAATATTGATAAACGAATATAATATGTCTAACTCTTTTCTCATCACCTCTTATTAAATGAAATTAAACTATTTTACAAATTATGGTGGTTTATCATCACCTAGGATACTTATTTTCATTCTATTACAAAATTCATGGCTAGTCATAAAACTGTTATTATGGTTAATACGTATTTTCATTTGTATATATTATCTTATTTAATATTCTATAATTAATTTTTAAACCTAAAATTTAATTAAACAAAACTAGTTTGTCACGATCAAAAACACGCCATAATATACTAAACACTTACCATTATCGTTTAATCAAATGAGTTATCCTCCAACCAAAAATAAATTATATATGTGAAAATTTAAAGTTATGTAATTTCGTTAATAATGTATATTTTCCCATATAAATAATTATTCCCATTTTAAAAAAATCAAATAATTATAAACAACTAAATCAACGTTGACCCCATGAAAAGGATTACTCCTGGAATGAGGAAAATTGACATTATAACTCATCAAATTGGCCATAAATGGAAATAATAAAATTATAATAACTAAAATAAATTTATAAAAGGTTATTAACTATGTAATTAATGAAATTAATTTGATTAACATGTACATTAATTTAAAAAGCATAACACATTTGGAGATTATGTAATGGATCACTCTGAACCTCCATATTTCATTTATGTTATATTATCTCTCTATCTACCATATTTTGTCACATCATTATTATTATATAATTATTATATATTTTTTATATATGTCTCATTCATATATTCCATGTTTATTTAATCTTTAGTTTATCGGGATATATATCTATTAACTGTTTTGCTCTTAATTCTTTTGAAAATTTAATTAAAGGTAAATTCTCTATTTTTACTATCTCCAAGATTCAATGAATTTTTTTAATGTTGATATGATATCTAAAATCACTCCATATTTGGAAAACCATATTATGAAACTTTTACAATTTTAAAATGTTTATTCTCTTAACCCATTTAATGACTATTTATCTCTTCTCTTAAAATAGTACTAAAGCAGCACATTTCCAAGTTTTCTTAACCACTCATTTTAAATTTTTTAAATTGAGTCGGAGATAATATATCTATATATAATATTATATTTACATTATAAATTTAAATTTCTAATTTAAATATCTTAATTCATTAATACCAATATCATACAACCCTTTTATATTCATTATGATATGATTATCAGGCACATATAACCACATGGGTAACTCTTTTAATTATTCCTTATGTTGGATTTCCTAATGTGGATCACAAATTCTAGAACTTTTTATTATTGTTGTCCCCAAATATTGATCCAATGAATAGGATAATTTTTAGACTCCATTGATGTCATGTATGGGAATAGGGAGTAAGCCAAATTCACTATGGGACTTTTTAAACATGTTATATACTCAAGGTTGTGAGTCTTGACTCTTTTTTATTTTATGATACATATTTCATACACATTATAATATTGAAATGATCATATTATTCCATGTTGTATATTTCATTCATTAATATATGTATTCATGATATATTCTATTTATGTTATCATGATATTCTATTCTATCTCGGGTGTTATGTTTCATTCACATGTTTATTCCCTTACTCATTTCTTTTGTTAGTGTATTTCATAGGTTATCCAACACAGTTATAGGATCTCCAATGGAGTAAAGAGATCATTAAAGATATTTATAACTAGATGTTTTATTCTAGTTTCAGATTTTATAATTATTTACCAATTATTCAAAAGACTATAGACTATTCAATCTATGGTTTGTATTAAATGGATATTTATGCTTAAAATCAACTAAAAGAATATATAAAAGTATAGGATCATTATGTTTGGAATCAGGTAGTGGTATAGTTATTTTTTGTAATTACATATTTAATCCTATATAAGAAACACGAGGGATAATATTATGACCATGAATATACTATATGGAATATTTGGGAATCATAAGTTAGGATATAATTTCCATTTATATGGTATTCCCCCTATTTATGGTTTCCTTTTTATATGACCATTAGATAATTAATGGAGAACTCCTATTGTTTTTTCAAATTTCATAGTAAATTGACAGAAATAGGATCATCCTTTATAATAACATATATGATTGTATATATGATAATTTCCCAAATAAAATTTCAATTATGACGGGAATGGGAGCTTATAATGTAATGCCCTGACCCTAGAATCCAGTAGCCGATGCATTATTACATTACATTATCTTTATTAATGGGAAACAAATCCTAAAAGACCGTTCAGTATAGAAGTCATGGAAATATATATTACATACATGATACCCAAAATACATTGTGAATCAATAATAAAACATGCTACACATTAACTGAAATTAGCTGCATCCATAAACACTTATTAAAATATATATTCTTTATTACCTGGGGAGAAAAACAATAATAAGGTTGAGCTCAAATACTCAGTTCATGTAAGTACAATATAAGAAATAATGAATCAATCTATAAGTAATGGTAATTAACTGAGTACATATTACATTAAATTACTATATAAGGCATACATAATGTGGTAAGTAAGAAACTGATACACATGTCATAAATCAATAAATTGAGAATAAGGAATGTCCATAGATATGTCGACCCAAGTTCTCATAAAAAATAACAGATAATAATTGAGGGAAATTTATTTCTAATCAAAATCATGTCTCTGGATCATGGAAACATATTACCATTATAATCTTTTACAATACAGTGTAAAACTCAAATAAGACAAATATTTTATTTGGAAGAAAACTATTCTTTCTAATGAAAAAACAATTGATACATTAAAAGATATATATTGTTTTTTCTCAAATATTCATTCCTAGTACAAATAATTCCTTATATGGATTAATAAAAATTACTAATATTTCTTATTAATTATCCAAATTGAATGTGAAATATTAATCTATCAATAGTTTCCCAATAATCCAATAATTTTCAAAGTAAACTCTATAAAAAATGGTTTACGATTTAGGAAATACTAATATCTATTATTTGATAATATAGATATTCAATTAAATTAATATTAAAACATGTTTACAATAATGTGATTGTTTCAAGGGAAGCTAACCATCTCAAAATGAAGTGATATTGATATCATTTTTGGAGAATAATCTCCAATCAATCAAAAGTGTCACAATCCAAATTGAGTCATTTAAATCATAATCTATTAAAATGTATCTCATAAATTTCCACGATAAATATCTTTATTAAAATATTATTAATGATATAATACATACAAATTTGTATTATTTATGGTAAAAAAACTAATTATGTAGTAAATATGACCATAATCGCACAGATTTAAAATGTGAGATGAAAATTCAATGCCTTATACTTCTATTTTGATGGGTGGTCCATAGACTCATGTATAGTGGTTCAAAATAAGTTACTAAATATACTAGAGCCACACACATGTTTATAATATCATGTATTAACATCTTTAAAAAAATGTTTTACCCAGTTGGTAACACATTTTCATTATTTTAACCATTTATGGTGTAAATTGCCTAGTTTTTTCAATTACATTTGGACATGATATTTGGGATATTTATTAAATATATCACACTTTTATAATCACCAGAATGTAACCCATGAATAAATTATATTATATATATATTTTATGTATGTATTTATAATACTCCATAATATTTATAGATTATAAATGATGTTCACCGTTCATGTAGACGGTAGGTCGTACGTTCCAACGAACAGTACTTTCATTACATTATTGTTTTTAAATATTTAAAAACAAATGATAAATATGTATATTATAATTTAATTATCATATTTATATTATATATGTTACATAGGTTTACTAACACCATCTATTTCACATTCAATATATGTCATGAATGAGTCATATCCCGTTGTTGGGGTGGTAGTCCACACATTCCTAAACAAAGTTATCATATTTATAGAACATGGATGGAATAAAGGTATGTTTAAAAAAATTAAATATTCATAAATTATATTAAAGAATAATTATATATATATATTATATATACAGTTTCCATTGTAATGGAAACGATGAGAGGTGAAAGGGAAAATTGAACAATCATCATTTTGTTCGTCTATATATCGCTATACACAGAAACAATATGTTTATTACCCATTAGATTGAATTGTTTTTATGTGTAGATCATAATATTATCTTAAAAATATATAATATATTAAGGATACTGGTGTTTTTATGTAATCATAGAATAAGAAGATTACAGGGAGTGGTGAATGGAAATGAAATAAGAAATCATGAGGGAATGTGTTGGCTGTTAATTGGGTTTCTTATTTTGGTTTATACCAAAATGATTTTTTATAAATCCTTCTAACTAAATGGATCATTCCATGTATATGGGAGTTATTTTGGGAGGATATTTAGGCTGGTCATTCCCTAAAATACGTTGTTTTAGAGGTGTTAGATGTAACACCCAAAACATTTTATTGTGTGCTTCTCTTGATTATATTCTATTCCTAGCCAACATTTCATAAAGCATTGTGTTATTATAAAACAACACCTGGTTATTTATGATATAGTCATAAATTATCCATTAAACATAAATTTTTTCACATATATATTTTGAATTTCGTAAAATCGTCATCTAAAGTATTGACCAGTAAGCCATTTGGAGTCTGATAGAACCAACTTCATTATTTGATGCATAATAATATACTGTTATGAATAGTAATATGAACCATATGTATAGAAAATAATTATAATATTTTATTCTCTTTTGGTAGTAAGATTATGTGATCTTCATTAATTTTTCAATGTGATATAAAACTAATTATACCGTTAAATTTGTTTTTTTTGAAATAATTTTGATTTTATATAAAAATTAAATTAAAAATACATATATATTTTTTTTTCAAATAGTGGTCCTTATTTTTGAATTCTATAGGTTGTAAAATGTTTTGGGTGAGTTTTTGGGATTTTTTTAAAATACATTAAATTTTCTTTAATAGTAAAAATACGATTATGATTTTTCATTAGTTTAATGAAATCATAATAATATAATAATTACTATAAAATACAGATGAAATTGTGAACATAAAAATATGTCATTAGGTATCCCATGGGTAAATACCATGGGCAAGCCCACGGTTTTGCAAAAAGCCACTAATGAGGTGTCCCTTTTCCTTTTTAAAGGTAATTCCCACTCAATCCCTTCATTTTCATCCATTCCAAATTCATTATTCTCAATTACCTTGTAGTATTACCACTCTCGGGGTCCTCCCAAGGTTTCCTCAAACCCCAAGGTCTCAACCATAATGTTTCTGGAGTTAATCTACAATATAAGAGAATCAACCACCCTTCTCTTTTCCTAAAAATCTAATTTTATGTTTTCCTTTTTTTTTAAATTATATTATGTTGGGATATCTAATTCCATATTCCCCTTTATTTCCATATTTTTTAAGAGTGATGAAAGACCCCCTTTCCCTCATCTAACTAGTTTATGAAATTTTATGTGTTGTCGTTAGGTTGCTAAATTTTCGTGAGAGATTTCTCTATTTTCTTCTATTTTGAGTTCCTTTATATTCTACATATTTATTCATCTACCCTCATATGAATTCTATGATTATTAAAGTACCTTACATGAACTAGAATTATATTATTCTATAGTAATATTTCATCATCGTCTCTCTTTCCACATCCTCAAATACTAAAAATAAAAATATCATCTGAGATATGATAATTTTTCACATTCAAGGACGACATGTTCTTAATTTTCATTACCATGTTCAATTATGGTCATGAAACCATTTTTTGGTTGAACCTAATAATACTATATGTATTTCATATCATTAATTATATATAATCCATACACACTCATAATGTAAAATAATAATACAAAACAAGATCATTATGAACAAAACCCCCAAGTTATTCCAAATATTTGTAATTAACATTTAACTAATGATTCACCATCTTGGTATATTACCGAAAATAATTATAAGATAATTTTTATGTATGAAATCTAATTATTAATATATATTAACAATTTGGGATGTTTAACCTCATTTCAACTGATCATACATTCATGAATAAAAGTAAACCGAACATGAAATACCAGGAAGAAATGCTTCCAAAACAATAGAATGTTATGATGTAAATTTATAATATAAATATCCTAGTAATAAGTGTATTCATGATATAATAAATCAAAATGGGTAGTATGTATCCAAACAGAAGAAGTAACTTGTGAATATGACATTAATCTCACCTATTTAAAAAGTGAGATGGAAATCCCATACCTAATCATTTTTTGGTTGTGTGGTGATTACTCTCTTTTATATTAATTGAAACTATGTTTCTATGTACTTAAAAAACCATATCTGTGTTTATAATATCATATATTACCATATTAAAATAATTTATTACCATTTTATAAAATCTTTTTCATTATTTTAACTATTTTGGGTATAAATTGTCTAGTTTTATCAACCTCATTTTGACTTTTTATTTGGTGTTATTATCAAATATATCATGGTTTCAACTAATGAGAATGTAAATCATGAATAAATTTAGTTATATATTTTGTTTGTATGTATTTATAATTTTCCATAATATTTAGACATTAGAAATGAACTGCACCGTTCATGGAGACGGTAGGTCGTACGTATTGATTAAAGCTAAATTCAATTCATTATTATATTAAAATTATTAGAAATGATAATTATGTATATTATATTTCTAGTAACATATTTATATTATATATTTTACATAGTTTTATAGACACTATATATTATATGTTCCATTTATCACAAGAACAGGTCATATCACATTGATTGGGCGATAGTCCACACTTTCACAAACGAAATTATTGTATTTACCCAATTTGGATAGAATAATGGTATATTACATATAAAAATTTCAAAATAGTAAGAAATAATAAATAACATATATTTATATATATTATAAATAGAGTGTTCATCATAATGGTCATCGTGAGAGGTGGTAGGTAAAAACTGAACAACCATCATTTCGTGAGGTTGAATATCGTTGTACCAAGAAATAGCATGTTCATTACCCATTATATGGAGTTGTGTGTATGTTTAGGTCAAAACCATATCAAAACAAATCATAGTAGATTGAGTATAATTTTTTTAATGTAATCATAAAATAATAATATTATAAGGAGTGGATAATGGAAATAAAATTAGAAACCACGAGAGATGGTGTTACATCTAAATCGAGTTAGATTTTTTGATTTATAACAATAATATTTATTTAATGCTTTATAAAAAATTTCTTTCTTCTTGATTGAGGTTCAGGATTCTTAGATGCAATTTGGGCATTTATTGTCCAAACATAGGTGGTTTTAGAGGATTTAGAAATGGGGAGAATTGGTGGGATTTTATAAGGAAGGGGGAGTGGCACTTTTGTAAATACCGAATCGTATTCAATAACAGTTGGTTAATCTTACCCAAAGAGCCTCCAAAATGGAAAAATAATGATGAGAAGTAGATTAATTGTTGATAAACACCATATATATAGAATTATATGTACATTTTCATAATCTAGTACATTAACTTCTCTGATTCGGAAATTTTATCATTTTAGTTTTTATTAAAGAGTATACTTTTCAAAACTAATTAATTTAACCATTATGGACAAACTAAAGTTAAATTTATCAAAAAAAAATATAGAGAAAATTCATTATTCACGTTACAACTATTTTAGAAAATAAATTTTCTATGTGTTTTTAAAATAAATTTGAAAACAAGTGCATGTGACACGATAAAAAGATGCTTGAACCCAGACCATGTTATCAACGTTTTTACATTATATGGGTCAATATGTTAATTATATAAGAACTAATTTATCCTTTAATAGAAAATATTTATTATTTATTAACATTTAAAAATAAATTGACATAATATAGTATTTTTATTAATTTTAAATCATTTAATAAGATTCATTTATTTAAAAATAGCAATTATGTAAAATGTGACATTTTTTATTTTATGTAAATTTTAAAATATCAATTTAATATTATAAATCAATAATATTATGATTACAGATGTGGAAAATTATGTTTTCCTCTTTAAAAATAGTAATGAAAATATTTCCATCAATTAACTTCAGATTTAATATTTATAGTATAATTTATTTTAGTTATTTAATAGTTAAGTAATTGTTAGGTTGGAATATTAGTTGAATTTTATTTAACAAAATGATCTATAAAATTTATTGTTAAATTATAATAATAAAAAATCTATTTACCTTACTAAAGTGTATGTACAAATGACAATATGAAGTTTTTTATATATCACAATATTTTATTAATATTAAAGGTATGGAATGTTCGCCATTTTTGTTTTTTATGTACTTACCCTTTTCTATAGAGAACATCATTTTAATAATTTCATAATAACAATATATTTTGAAACATGTTGGGAAATGGAAAATGTATATGCATCCAAGGTATTGTGTACACATATAAATGCATATGGGTTCTTTATATTAGGGTTTAGTCCCTTATTATGCTTAATCAATGCTTAATCAATAAAATTAATCTTAATGACATTCACTAATCATTTGGGTCGAAAAATTACATTTATCATATTTGACGAGAAATATCATACTAATTACATCTGTGTATGTACTATTTTCAAAATTATAATCACAACAGTGGGAAAATTAAGATTAATGTTTATCATATAGATGGGGTGAAATAACGATTTTTTATAGACGAAAAACGTTCAAACTTTTGTAATGATTTAATGATCAATTTTAATGTAAAATTGATTCTATTGAACATAAATTTATATGTAGATGTACAATTTCCCTAATTTGACACAAAAAAAATTCTAAATATTATTTAGCATTATTATTTATTTAATGGAAAGGTTTGTTTTCAAATAAATTTCTATAATATTGAATATTTATCAATAAATGTTGTTATATAGAAAAATCATAAAATTTCACTCTAAGATAATTATGACATTCATAATTCCAAATTGATGTTTTTTTAAATTTAAAACTCATAAAATTGTGAAATTGTATTATTAATATAGCTTCTTCATTTAAAGGTGGTAAAACCTAGTCCTGCATGTAACAAAAGCTAATTTTGTGTCATATATTGGGTAATTTATATATTGTATATAAATAATTATAACAAAAAATGTATATTTAATCTAAAAGAAAAAAAATTTAATGTATTTGGGTGTCACATAGAACATCATTGAAATACTATCTGGAATAGATCAATTTATGAATATTAATATTAATTATGTGGAATCCCTCCTCCTCTAATGAAAGAGTATATTATTGATGGAAACACTATTCAAAAATTTCCACCATTGTTTAGTCGATCTTTTAATCCCTTTATCATGGAGAAATAAATTAACTTTATTAGAAATATTTTATATATCATTTAATTCTTAAAAGAAAATATGTCAGACTAGATGTCTATAATTTTGAAGGGGAAGATGAATAGTTGTAGACACTAATAAGAAACAAAAAGACTAAGGAGTTAATTGATTCCATAGATTAGGAATTATTCAAGGATATATTTTTAATAAAATTTTATCCCCTTAATGCTCCCTCCTATTATAGAGTGGGAGTTTCTTAAGGTCAAGAAATAGAAAAATTAAGGTATTGGCTATAATGAAGCAAACATTACACGGATTTCATGATACACATCATTATTTCACATTAATACTGAATGAAAGGTGAATTGATTCTTTTGTGGGTGATGTAAAATTCTAAAAAATCCATGGAGAATCGATACATTAAAAATTATTAGATTATTGTTTGTTCTCCCTATAAGGTTGAGATAGAGAATGATGACACTTAGTTGTCTAGAGGTCTTGGATATTAATAGGGGAAAAAGTTTTATAAAGGAACTCAATAGATAGATCCTAGGAGGGAAATAAAACAGAATATACCACATTTAAAAATTATGGGATGAAGCATATCGATAACTATCTAAATTCAACTAAGATATACTAAAAATGTGGAATATAGTATTAATTTTATAAATATTGTAAAAGGGATTTGTAAAATCCCATAATTGTTGAAAATATATGGAAGTATCATATTAATACTGAGACTATAGTATAATGTTTCAACTATAAGGAACATGGGAATTATGTGATTCAATTCCATAATACAATGTTTTTTGGAGGCAATAAACTACAACAACATCGATTTTAACAATTAAGTAAATATTACATCACTGCTTCTATGGTGGGTCCTAAAAATTGTGAGGTGATAAGTATGATAGTATTTCATTCAAGTATATATATACTTATATTTTATTCTGGTTTTATTCATTCTTCAAATCTTTTAATTTATGTATAAAAACTTATAAAAAATCTCATAATATGATGGTTGAGTTATCTGTTACAATATTTAATTGGGAAATTATTTCATTTAAACTACATAACTCCTCCCCATCTTATTTCTTGTTTGATAAACCCCCCCAAAAACATCTATATAAATCAAAAATCAACTAAAGGGAAAGTTAGAACCCTCTTCACATCTAAATTCCTCCCCCAATAATATATAAATTATAGTATAATGATGAGTCACCTTGTGAATCATCAAATTTATTGTGGATATTATTACCATATGAGTAAGTATATATACCCCAGTTGACTAAGTCAAAGGGGATAATCATGCTATAAGTGATGCCCATTATGAGGGAATATATAGATGTGTTCCCCGATCATCTTTCTCTTGATCTAGATCTTGAGTTATCAATTATTCTTATACTTGGATCTATTTGAATATCATTGTATCCTTATAGTATGTCCACCACTGAGTTGGAGTAAATAACGAAGTTTTTATTGGAGAATATAGAAAAGGGTTTTCTAGGTTGGAGTTCTTCCTTGGGGGTGGTATATTTCTATTATCCATGTAAAATATTGGATCTAGGTACCTGTGTATTGACTATCGTATTATCAAAAAATAATCATAATGAACATGCATTCCTAACATGGACAAATGAATTATTAGATAAACTACATTGGTGAAATTATTTCATGAAGGTGTATCATTGATTGAGAGATCACCAATTAATATTGTGGAAGGTGGATATTCTTATGGATTACTTTAAAATGAGTTAAAACTCCATTATTTGATAGTGATTACCATTGGACTCACTAATTATAAAGTTAATTTCATAAGCATAATGAATAGTGTCTTCAGATATTACCATGAAATTATTTTGGTAGTAATTATAAATGATATTTTGATATAATACAAGAGTAAGGAAGAAATCATAGAGTATTTCAATACAATGATAAATAGTTTTCAAAGGGAGAAATTATATGCAATGTATAGTAAATTAGAGTTCTATATAGATGATTTATTATTCTTGGTGCATGTTATAACCAGCAAAGAAATATCTATAGATCCTTCTAAAAAAGACTATTAAGAAGTTTCCAAAAATAGTATCAATAATATAGATCCATAGTTTCTTGGTTTAGTAGGTTATTATAGAATATATGTGAGTAAATTCTCAAATTTTTATTTAACACCATAATATTTTATTTTATGCCTCTTTTAAAAAATTCAGTTTCTTAGATAGCTTATGTTACTCGCAACACCATTCAAACCAAAAAATGATATATTTTTATAACCTAGCCATTAACATGGTATGAATGAATAGTATAATACACATTATGAAATTTATATATTATATATTAAATAATGTTTGTGTTATTCATCCAAAAATACATTATAGGTATAAGATAAGAATGAATAAAATTTTACGCCTTAAGAAGATATATAGTTTGAAAAGAAATTCACTTCCTTTTAATTGAAATTTCAATCTAGAAATAAATTTAAAAACTTTTATATATTATATTTAAAAAAATTATATTTGAAATTTTTATATAAAAATTTACATTGGTTAACTTTTTTGTATTTTTTTGAAAGGTTTCGTTTTTTGAGGAATAGTAACAAATTAATGCATTTTTATCTATTTTAATTATATAGTTAAATGAAAATTTAAAATATTTTAAATTTTTAAATAGTTAAAAAATACATCAATTAATCGAATTTGGGACATTGGAATAAATTTCACACTGAAATTGGATATAAAATTATTCTAATATTTTGAACATTTTTACTCTAAACACTTGTTATTTAACGCCATCTTCATGATTGATTTTAAATTAACTTATGCAACTTATAAGAAATGAACATTGAAAAATGGATTTTATATTTTGATTCATGTGGTCTACATTTATTAAATGGGTCCCTATTCCCATTATTTAGCGTAAACATAAAAATTTTAATTATCAAAGTGAAGTGTAAATTAGGTAATTAAGGACAAAAATAATATTATATATATTATACAAAATTGTGATGACCCAAAATATTATCAAGGAAAATTAATTTATTATAATTATTTCAAGTATCATAAATCCCATAAAAGAACATTAACAAAACAATTAAAAAAATAAATGAATAAAGAAGGAAATAAGATATATTTGTAGATGTTAAGGAACCTATTCCATTTAAATAGTAACATGACCTTTAGAATATTATTGCAACCCTTATGAATTTTAAACCATCCAATAGAATAAAAAACCTTTGAATGTATAATTAAAGTTTTGGTATCTTAATAATTAAAATATATTATAATTATATCATAGTCTTTTAAAATAAAACTTTTAAAAATTATTAATTAAGTATTGATGTTTTATAAGTTATCAATATTAAATTATAATTTAATTATAAATTTTATATTTTAAAATATATATTTTTTCAATAAAATATTCATCATGTGATATACTGTTTTTGTTTTAATTTAAGATTATTTTATACAATATTATTTATTTTTTCAAAATTTTGAAAAATTAGCTATAATTTCAAAATATATATTTTTCGAGTGAAACAAGATATAAATTAAAAACTAAATTTATCTTATTCAGAAAATTATTTTTTAAAAGTAGAATTCATATATTAATTTACACATTAAAAAAATTGAGAGAATTTTTGTAATTTTCATGAAATACATGAATTACTGGTGGATAGTGAAATATTGTAATTTATAGTATATATAAATTTTATGTTATATGTGCTATTTAATGAGTCATAATTTATTTAAGAAGAATATAAAATAAAATAATTTTATATTTTTGATTTTTTCGTTATAATTTTCAAACTATTCATATTGTTGAGGAAAAATAACAAACTAATGAATAAAATAATGAGAAAAAACAATTATCCTCCACTAAAAATACAACTCTCACCACCTCTTCTCCGCGCACATTCCAAGCTCAGAACCATGTCAAAATAATTCCAAATATTATACCCAAACCCCTCTGACATGTCTAGGAGCTCATGGGATCATCAAATTGCCAAAATCATTCCTTAAGTAGTGTTTTCAAGAAGCTGAAATTCAAGAGGTAAATTCCACTTTACTTTTTATTTCTTCTGATTTTCATTTATTCCTTAATATCTTCTCACCTTACCTAGTAAAATGTAATCATAAATATATTAAATTAAATATAATATAATTTCATTAAAATAATTTAATAATCAATCATCAAACTGCTTCTCTCATCCCTTTTATTTTAAAAATGAAACTATCACTCGTAAGGTGTAGAATCAAACCTTCAAAAAAGAGATGTTTTTATTTTCCATTATCTCATTCAAATATGAAATTAAATTAAATATAATATTTTAATAATAATTTAAATTATATATTTTAATACATTAACTGTTCTAGAACTAATATATATAAATAATAATAAATGGTAAAACAAAACTTGTTCTGTGTGATTGAAAAACCACTAAAATAAATCTAAATTATTATCATTAACAAGTTATAAAATGATTCATCCTAATACATGGGAAAAATAATATACCAGGATGATTGAACGTACTTTTATTCATTAATAACATATAATTTCTGTTTTTTATTATTATACCCATGAACTTATATATATATATATATATATAAGTGAACGGATCCAGAAAAAATGAAAACAAACACTCTCAAACAATGAAATTGAACAATATAACTCATAAAAAGGTCTTAAATGATCATAAAAATTATACTAAAATATATATATATATATATTAAAGTTTTTGTAATTATTAATTAATGGATCTAATTTTATAATTCAGAATATTAATATCATATGCAGATTTTTTTGGACCAAAGGCAATGGATCCTTTCGAAACCTCCATATTTGATTCAGGTTAAAATTTCAATGTATTTTCCAAATAGAACTCTTCTTTAATTTAATTTAATTCGTAAAATAATATATGTTCCAAAATAATGTATTTTTATAATACCTTCCTTCTTTAATGGGGTAATACATGTCTTAATATGGTTCTCTCCTCAAATATTCCCAAAAAGAATACCAAATTCAAGGGAACACACAAATTTCTTAACAATTTTCAAGTTCACTCCATAATATGTTTGAATATACTCTTGTTTTACTAAAATCAATCTTTTTATCATAAAAATATACCTTCATTCAATTTTTAGGTTATATAAAGAATTATTATTTTTGGTTTTAAATAATATTTAATATCTTCTATAATCCAAACTAAATTGTTTAATTTATAAAGTATATTGACCATTATTTTTACATTTATTCAATTTAGTTTGACATAAAAAATCATGATATATTTTGATTTTATATTAATAATAACAGTTTCTAGTTTATATACGCTTATTCATGGACTCAATTTTTATATTCCTTTATCTTATTCCATTTGACATGATTATGATACCTGATTCATACCATGGTTAACCCAAATGTTTATATTTTATTCCTCATATATGAATCCTTGTGTTAAAGAAATATTCTTAAAATTGTTCTAATGGGTGCTCTTATATATCAATCCCATGCATTGTGTAATGTTTAGTCTAATGAAATTTCATGTACAATAATCTTGGTGGCCATCCTTCACTAATTCTCCATGTAAAACGGTATGGGTGGTTAGACTTGATTAGTGCTTCTCTATTTGAAATAAGCCTTAAAAAGTTATAAAGTCGTTTTTTATGTTTCATACACATTAAAATGATTCAATTATTATATAATCCCATGTTCTATATGTTATTATTTTATATGTTTAATCATTTTCCATGCCTTTTTATATAATTATATGATTCCTTATGACCTATGTGTTAAGCATTATTTTAATGTATATTTTTCATAATGGGATTCTATGCTTAGAAAGTTTTTATGTAATTCACTAGGTTGTCATATAAAGATATAATTTTTCAAAGGATGTAAGTAGATTGTTTTGAAGATTAAATAAAATATATTCATATTTTGGATTCATGATGTTTAATTATCTACCTAGTATCCAAGACTCTAGATTTTTTGACCCTTGGACTGTAATTTCATGTTTTATTATGCATAAAATATTCTAATTATATATTTAAATGGTTAGGGTCACTATAGTTGTTATCATATGTAGTTTCTAGTTATTTTTGAAGACTAGGAATAGAGCAATTTAGTATGAACTTTGAGAATTAGACTATGTTTGAGAATACCTCTCAAGTTTTTTGTTAGTATAGATTAAGTGGTTTATCATGAAAATATATCAATGTATATATAATACAAGTGGAAGTGGTTTTGAAACATTTTTAACTAATAGTAATAACTCTAAAACAGTATTCTATGCCTAACATGACATAACCTAGTACCTGAAAACATGTCTTACTATGCACCTAGTTTGACACTCTCAGGGGATATTCTTTGGTAAATTAATAAGATCATTACAAACCGTTATTAATGGAATAAACAAATTACAATAGGAATATATTTTAGAAAAAATACACGGATTACCTAGATTAAATCATAGGGTTTCACAAGTTAGTATATACATTTCCTTTATAATCTTTTACTTTTTTGTTCATTGATTCCATTTATTATGCTTATTAGTTAAGTATTAAATCAACCTAATTTTACTTTATTTATTGTAGTTAAAGTATTTTAATATAATAACTATTTCCAAAAATCAATGTGATATGAAATGTGATGATTTACATAAAGATATGCTAAATATTATGGGAATGGGTGATCAAAACATCATGACAGAACATTCTTAACTGGTTGGAGTTATGAATAATATCATAATTGCATGGAATATCCTTCTTATCCTAAGATGGAGAAATGTTTTTTTGGAACCTTCATGTGAAATAATCCTCACATGTTTAGTAGATTTTTTAAACCCCTACTCATAGAAAAGTGTATTATCACCACTGAAATGATATTCTATGTCCCCTATAGCTCAAAGGGAGAGAATTTTTTGTAGTTTATTATTTTAATAGTGAAGCTGATCAGTGGAGAACACTGATCTAAAAAATGATGTCTAAGGATAAAATTTATTCCATGGAATGGGAAGATTTTGATATTTTTTCAATAAATATTTTCCTTCAACCTTCCATCAAATGATTCAAAGGGAATTCCTCATAATAAAGATGAGATAAGATAAATCTATCATGGTATATGAATAGACCATCACTTATCTTGAAAGATATTCCATAAGAGTTTTCATGAAGCCATAATATAAGGAGGATCACTTCTTTTTCTAAAAAAATCAATGTCCTCAAAAAGCATTGATGATTAAAGAATTTGATTGCTATGATTATAATGTTTACTATTCCCTTAAGGTTGAAATGGATATTAGAGACACTTAGTGGTCATGTCGAACCAGTGGAAAAATGTGGAAAATATTGTCTATTATGGGTGGATCAGAATATAATCCCCATGATAGAAATAATACCCTATATCCTATATTTTAACATTATGGGAAGAAGCATCCTATGATATTTCAAAAGGTAATCTGGAACTACATGAAATGTAGAATTATGGGGAATATGGATAGAAAATGTTGAAGGGATATGGATAATCACACAATTTTTAATGATATATGTAAAGTTAATATCAACAATCAAACTATAATATAGTATTACAATTGCAAAGAACATGGTTATTGTGCAAACCATTTCCCTAAGCCAAGGGTTGTTGGAGGAAGTCAACAATTCAATCCTACAAGGAAGCATGGAAGGTAATATTCATTCTCAAATATTTGATGTAGAGCTTGAAAATTATGTGGTGATAGGTTCCATAATTATTTATCCAATAAATGAAAATTTACTCTTTGATTTTGGTTATACACATTCCTTTATATCTTATATGTCTATTTTAACTCTTCAAAAACCACCTCAAATTTTTGAGGTTGAGTTATCTATGAGAATAAATAATGGGGTAATGATTTAATACAATGTTTATACCTCTTCCTTAGTTAATTTTTGGTGATTGAACCTAAAAAAATTCATACAACCCTTGCTGGTGTTTGAGGCTATATTTGTCATGGATTGGCAATATTTATATAAAACCTACATCAACTATCAGGAAATTGATATTACACTTCACATTTAGTAGAATAATCCAATTATATAAATTTTTAAAGAAGATTATGATTATATTTCATAATCATAGTCTAAGATATGAATATTTTTCCCTATTTGATAGAATATATAGCTTAATTGATTATGACATAGGATGGAATCATGCCCATAGACAATCCAATTGTGAGGGAATACAACCATGTGTACCATGAAGAGTTTCTTAATATACTTCCTGATCAAGATGATGAGTTCTCCATTGAACATATTCGGGGATCTCTTTATATATAAAATACACCTTATAGAATTACCACCTTTGAGATTGAAGAATTATGGAATCATTTACTGGAAAACCTGGATAAGGGTTTTATATTCCTGAGTTCTTGAACGTGTGGTGCACTGGTACACTTTTTCAATAATAAGGATGGAACAATTCACTTATACCTTGATTATCATAAGCATAATACAATCATTATATCGAATGAGTATTATTTTCCATTGATAAATATCTTGTTCAATCAGATACACGGGGCTAGTCATTTCTCTACGTTGGACCTTTAGTCGGGATATAAACAATTAAAGGTGATGAAGGAAGATTATTCCAACACTAGATTTTAAATGTAGTATGAATACTATGAGTTTTTAATGAAACCTTTTAGACTCATTAATGATCTATAAATTTTCATGTATTTAATGAATATATTATTTAGATAATACCCCAAAAACATTTGGTAGTATTTATTGATGATATTCAAATATACTCTGTGATTAAGGAGGGGAATGTGGAGCATTTGATTACTATACAGATGAAATTTTGAAGGGGGAGATTTATTAAAATTAGAGTAAATGTTAGTTATAGAAGAAGGATGTATCATTCTTTGGGAATGTTATCTCCAGAGAAAGAATGTTTGTGGACACTTCCAAAAACAAAGGTAATCGAAGATTGTATAAATCCAACATATTTAAAAAAGATTCATAGATTCTTTGGTCTATTAGGGTATTATAGAATATTTTTGATGAACATGTCATGATTTTATAACACACTAACTATGATAACATGGAAGGGAGTGAAGTCTGTCTGGATGAGTGAATGTGAATGCTTCATGAAAGGGTTGAAAAAAGGTTTATAACCGCACTATTTCTCACACTAAAAACTAGTGGAGTAATATGCGTAGTATAGAAAAATGATTTAAAGAAGGGTTTAGGATTTGTACTAATGAAAAATGATAATTTGATAGACTATTTCCAAACTATTTTTGTAATACATGAGAAAAACTATCCAATGTTTTATCCGGAGTTAGCAGTTGTGATATTTTCATTTAAAATATTGCATCATTATATTTATATGGAGAAGTGTGATATTTATATATATTTATTAATAGAGTATCAAATATATATTCTAATAAAAGGAAAAAAATGTATTCCAAATAAGATTGTTATAGATCATTATAGATTATAAATTCTCAATACATTACCATCATAGTAAGGAAAATAAGGTGGAAGATTCTATATGGAGAAAGGATCTTGTGTCTTTATTAATTAAAATAATTGAGAAAGATTAAATCCTCATAGATTTTCAAAGGATAAACATGTCAATAATTTAATATTGAAGATCATCAATCCTTTCTAAAATGACTTATCAACCATCCCTTATGTAGAAAATAAATGATGATCAAATGAATTTTGTGGGAATTAAAATGAATACGGAATCATTGAAATGGGTAAATTCTTTTATTTTAAAAATTATGAAGAAGGAGTTGTATGATTTGGGTAGAAAATATGTGTACCATCTAATTGTGAGATAAAGAAGGAGCTTATGAATGAAGAACCGTGGTTAGCCTTCTCTATTTACCCATGTAGCACAAAGATGTATCGAGTTCTCTAGGAGAACTATTTGTAGGACAACATGAAGAAAGAAATCACAGAATATACATCAATGTTCCTAGTTTGTTAGAAAGTGAAGGTTGAATGACTAAATTCTAAGGGGATTATGATACCACAAACTATACAAACATGGATGTGGGAGAACATTACTAATGACATTGTCACGGTTATTCAAATTACATATAGAGGAAACAATGCTATATATGTTATTGTGGATAATCTTTAAAATAATTCTCACTATATTAAAACTCATGGGGACTTCTCACTAGATCATCTTGCAAGGATGTACATCAATGAAATGGTAAGGATACATAAAGTTACACTATTGTTTATATGTGATCAAGATATGATACTAAGCTATTTGTTTTGGAAATGTCTAAAGAATGATCTAAGAACGTAACTGAACATCAGTATGGCCTATCATCTTAAAATTGATAGAAATTTTGATCAGACTATTTATACACTAGACGTCATGTTTAGAGCATGTCATATGGACTTCAACGTAGGATTATACAAACATCTTCCACTAGTCAAATTCTCCAACAATAATAGTTTCTTCTCGAAACACCAAATTGATCCATATAAATCCATTTTTGGGAAATTATGTATAACAATTTCATAATTGGATGAGCTCAATGAACATAAGCTTCTAGGACCTGAAATGGTCAAATAAATGGTGGAGAAGTTGAAAATCATTTATCATCAAATCACGACAGCCCATATTCGACAGAAGTTTTATGTAGGAAATTTTTTATATGAACTTGACATTAATGTTAGAGACATTTTATTCCATTTCTTATCTCCATGGAATATGATTATGAGATATTCGGTGAAAATAAAGCTCTAACCTTGGGGAATCGGCCCCTTCAAGATACCTGGACATGTCAGAGTTGTGGCTTATTGACGAGCACTTCTATTTACTATTTCTCAAGTACATGATCTTTTCCATGTATCACTCATAATGGAGTAAATACTAGACCCCTCACATGTATTGAAATCAGAGGTGGTCCAATTAGAGAATGTCATTTTTTCTGAGGAGCAGCTAGTGAGAATCATAGATCATTAGAGAAAGTTCTATGAAAATGACCACTCACCTGGTCAAAGTATTATGGAAGAACCAAAAGTACGAACATGCGTAATGGGAACTGGAGGATAAAATAAAGGAAAAATACCCTTACCTATTTTCCACATTGTATATAAAATAAAACTTCGAAGTTGAAATTTTATAAGGGGGAGAATGTAATGACATAATATTTATCAATTAAATTTCACTTCTTATAATTATTCCATATAGTATTAATCATATAAATCACATTAATAAAATAATAAAAAACATTAAAAATAATGAATTAATGAATGAAGAAGTACTTCTATATGTTAAGAAACATATACCAATGAAATAGTAAATTGAACTTTTGAATAGTAATGAGACCCTTATAAATATTAATAAGGGAAAAGAATAGTAACCATACCTATGAATCTATAAATAATATATGGGTATATTATAAATTTAAAAATGACATGATTAAATCATTGTCTAGGTAAATAAATGTTTTAATAATTATTAATTATGTGTCAGTATTTTAGAAGTTCTATATATTTAATGAATATTTAATGATTAATTTTATAATTCAAAAGAAAAATGATTTTCTTAAAATTTATTCAAAAATTACTAATTTGTTTTAGAATGAATTTCAGATAATTTCATGAAACCTTATTTAATTTTTCAAATTGTTATAATGTTTTATATTATTTTAGAATCTGTATTTTTCATGTGAATCATGATTATAATTAAAAATAAATGTTCTAATATTTAGAAAATTAATTTTATAAAATGATTTTAATTTTTGTATTCAATATACTAGAAAATGGGTTTCATGATTTATCTGGATTTTTCTGAAAAAAATAATTTTTTTAATAATAAAATTCAGTAATTTTCTGTATAAATTAATTATAAGTTAAATACACTATTACGTGTGTCGTCACTGATGTAAGAAAAAAATATTAAACATATAATAATTGTTTTAATATATATAATTCTATGGATCAATATATTTATAGTCTTGAGGAAAAATAATAAAATAATGAATAAAATAATGAGGAAACTACCCCGTAATACACTATAAATACCAACTCTCAGTACCTCTTCCTCTCACACCTCCCAATATATGATCATTGTAAAACATCTTCCCTATGTTCTTCCCAAAACAAGCCCCCAAGTCTATGATCAATTTTTCTTGTAAATATATCAATTTTTTTCCCTATGTTGGGTTTTCAAGGCGGGGAAACTCTATAGGTAAATCCCTATATCCTTTTCTTTTAATTTCTTTTCATGTTTAATTATTATCATAATATATTATCACTAGAATCCTAAAAATTTAAAGAAAAATATATTAATTTACATATATGGTAATTTTGTTATTCTGTTGTAAAAATCCATCATCTAACCCCTTATCCCCTCTCTTTTATTATGAAAACGGAACTGTGGTCTGTGAGGTGTTGATTTATCATCTTCATAGACAACAACTTTTAATATTCTTTTATACCCTGCATTGCTGGTATTAAAATAATTATAATGGTTTAATAAAATTTTAAAATTTATTTTTTAACCCTTTTCACTTTATTTAACTAAAAATACTATAATAATATTAAATTATAAAACAAAACGAGTTTTTTTGATCAAAAAACTACTAGAATTAATGTAAATGATTATCATTAACATGTTGTCAAATGATTCATCGTCATATGTGAAAAAATATATCAATCCAATTATGCTTTTGGTTGTGCATTAAATATATATAATTTTTTATTATAATTATACTCATGAACTTCCATAATCATTTAAAAGATAACAAATCCTGAAAACTATGAAAATGATCACACTAAAATGATAAAATTTAACACTATAACTCATAAAAATGTCACAAATAAACTGCATGAAATTATAATAAATTAATTACATTTATAAAAGTGTCTTTATTTATTAATTAATTAATTTAATTTTATTATTTAGGATATTATTATCAATTTCATAATCATTTCGTACATAAGGAAAGGGATCATATCAAAACCTTCTTATTTTCTTCGTGTTATGTTTTTTCTCTATTTACCTAATATAACTCTTAATTTGTTTTATATTAATCATATAAATTATTATTATTTGTTCCAAAATCATGTATCCATATCATATCATCTTTCTTTGACTTATTAATACATGTTTTAATATGG
Organism: Viscum album; assembly: GCA_963277665.1. Taxonomy (NCBI): domain Eukaryota; kingdom Viridiplantae; phylum Streptophyta; class Magnoliopsida; order Santalales; family Viscaceae; genus Viscum; species Viscum album. The sequence goes on from OY728159.1 coordinate 103,763,520, forward strand.
TTCGCTTCTCAAATCATCTCAAAAAAATAATCCAATCAAGGGAACTTTTTGATTTCTTACACATTTTCATGTACTCTCTATAATCTGTTTTAAGACACTATTACATTACTAAAATTAATAATTTTATCATGAAATCAATATTGGTTCAATTCTGGTTTTATACAAAAAATTATTCCTTTTATGTTTTAAAAAATCATAACAAGTTTTTTCAACTACACTAAAATGATTTATTTCTATAGTATCATAAACATTGTTTTTACATTTCTTCGCTTTTATTTGAAAACACATATCATCATATGTGCCTATTCTACATTATTATTGTTCATGTATGTTTCAAATTCATTACTTCATGGGAACCTTTATGATATTCTCTTATGTTATTCATTTTTACATGATTTTGATATCCAATTGTTATGATGGGTGACACATATGTTTATGTTCGATTGATTTTATATGATTTATATTTTGTACACATATTCATGAACATGTTGTGATGGGTGCTCCGAGACAGCACTATAATTCATTTGGTAATCTTTAGTCTCTTGAGACTTCATGTGTGACGATCTTGGTGGTTAGCCTTCACTTGTGCTCCATGTGCAATGGTCTTGATAGTTCACCTTATCTCATGCTTCTCCTTGTGCGATGAAAATTGACTCATCATAATTTCAGTTTTTATGTTGTTTCAAAATCACTATCATTGCATTTTTATATGATCTCAAGTTCTATATATTGTTATTCCATATGTTTAATCATTTTCCAGACCATTTTATAACATTATTTTTTGCCTTCTAACCCATTTGATAACCTTTATTTTAATGTTTATTTCCATAGAAGTATATTTAGCTCATTCTTGTGTTCATGTATTCCCCATGGCTATCGTATGCCAACTTAAGGCGTAAAAATTGGTAGTATACAATTATGATAATTAAATAAAATATGATCATATATTGGAATCAAAATGATTAATTATATACGTAATCTCAAAGCATTTAGATCGTAAGATATTTGGCTTGTAATATGATGGTAAATTAGGAATTAAATCATGTAATGACATGTGTAAAAGGGAGGGGTTTCAATGAAATTTACCCTTAACCTTGTCCTTTTTTTCTTTATTTTTGAATATTAACCAAAATAATCATTGGTCTAATTATATGGCCCCTAGGATGACTTTTAGCATTTTATAATATTGTATTGTTTGTTTAGTAAAATAAGCCATACTAATGTTTTAAATAAGTACTACTTATTTAACATATCCTTATTTGGATTATATCTATAAAAAAATAGTAATTTGAAATCTAAAATTTTCATCTTCATCATGGTGATTTACTTTTAATTTTTTATAAATAAATAATTACCATAAATTTGTACATAATTATAATGCGATAATTGTTTAATTAATATAAATATCAAATAAATTAAATTAATAATATAAATATAAATATAATTTAAAATAACAAATAATATAAAGAATATTATAGATGACTTATATATGTTATTAATTGGATAATGTAGTTTTTTCAAAGATATCATGTTGTTATGATATTTTTAAAATAGTAATCAAATGAATAATATTAAACTTGGCATTAATGATACTTTAAAATTATTAATATTTTATTAAATGATATAAAATTAAGCCAACATACTCGTATAGGTATTAATGTGTTATGAATGATCCATTTATGATTTTTTTTCTTTTTAGAGTCACTACATGATCTCGTAATGTGAAAAAATGCAGGTTGTTCTAGTAAGTTTTAAAGGGATTAAATAATGGATAAAGCCAAAATAAAATGATACGAATGTGAGATAAACTTGTCTTAAAGTAATTGGAATAATATTTTACATCCCTTATAACCTTATGAAATAATTAGAGTTATTTAATGGACGTTCTTCCATTAAAGTAACTAATATTGTATTTAAATCAATGAAATTTTCAAAATGTCACTATCATTGTATATAATATCATTTCTATGTCTATATATGGAATAAAATCAAGATATGAATGAAACTAAATGGATATTTTGATCATAAAAAATTATATTCACTATAAAAATTTATATTTCATTTTTAATAATTATATAATTACATTAAATGCTTCTTCATTTCTAAAACTATATTAATTTAATTAAGCGGAAAATAAAAAGTACGGATTTCTAAAATATTAACTTGGTATATTTCTGATGCGTTATTATTTTTAATGAATTTTATATATCAATAAAATATATTAGATATTTTTTAAATAAATATATTATATTTCCCACTTTTTTCAAGACATATTTGAAGTCCAATTTAATGGATAGTATCTAATTTTACAATAATGATATTTTTTAAAATTAATAAATTAATAAATTATTAAAAAATAGAAAAATCTTAAATAATAATAATGGAGACAAGATATTGTCTAAAATGTAATCCACTTTTCATTTATATGCAACCAAAGGGCACCTTAATTATATTTTAGAAGTATTTGACAGTATAAAAACATTATTATATATTAAATTTTGAAGAGTTTACAAAAGTGTCTCTCAATTGAATTATAAAAGGAAACCTCCTAGCTAAACTATATAAAACACATTGAGCCTTATAGCTCAACCAAAACCTACACATTTATCCTCCCAGTCTTATAATCCATTTTTTTGGATAGCTTTGTCTTCATAAAATACAAACACTTGCTCTTTTAATAAGAGATCTATAAGAAGTATTCCAAAGAAAAGGTAATTGTTTTTACCTAATAAACAAAGTTAATTTCTTATTATACGTCCTATTAAAATTTATTGTCATTAAAAAGTAATAAATATACTATTATATATATATATATAAAATTTGGATTGTGTTAAAACCATATTCCACTATTTATTCATCCTATGGAAAATGATAACTCCATGCATGTGTACGTATAACTTACCATATCCATGTCGCGGTATAATTAAAATTTAATCTAATTTCCTACCCATTCAACATTAATGGAATGATATTGTCCCTCAGGCGTACGTACGACCAACCATCTCACGATACGATGTGATTCATTATCCATGTTCACTATATAATACTAATTATAAAAATTTATTTAAATAACCAATATTATATCTTTGAACATAATATCATTTTGGATATTATATAAATATATTTTATTCTTATGAAATTAGACATACACATCGAAACTTGCATAGTATAATATAGCTGTTAAAAACTGAAACAAGTGTAATAACAACTTATTATTAACTAAATGATATAATATGATCATATATGATATCATAAATTTGAATATGGTTATGGTATAAATTAATATCATGCTTTAAATCATTATACAAGAGGTTAAATCAAATTTTACTGAATGAAAGTTCAAGGATCAGGTTTGATTCACAACCTCATTATTATTCCGGATTTTAATTATTTATGTTTCTACTAGAGAATATAATCATCCGAGAACATGTTTTATAAATGTAATTCAAAAATATTTTTACTATTATCCTAATAATTTTTAATTTTTAATTTTCCCATTTTCATCTTTTTATAAAACATTTGAAAAGAATTTTTTTATCATTTTCCAAACAACATACTTCATTAGTTGTTTTGACATAAAATATGAAAGGAATTTTTTAACATAATACTCATGGGTGATTTTCTCTTCCACAAAGACACCATAATGTTATGAAGCTTCTTTAAATGATTAAAATTATCTTTTAAAATAAATTTTTTTCTTTTATATATGGATAAAATTTAAAATAAAATATTTCAAAGTTAAAAATGTTTATTTTTCTCAATAATTTATAAAGGTTTTATTAGTGTTTTTCTATATATGTCCACGCCCTTGGATGAATATTATAATTCATTAATATTGATCTATTAATAAATCACCACACATATTTTATTAAATGGTTTATGATCATTTTGATAGTGGATGTGATTTTTTCATAAAATTCACTATATTTCTCAAATTGGATTTTTGATTTTATTTATTGATATATGAATGTTATATAGATTTTATATGTATATATTGTATATTATTTACAATAATCATATAATTAATTCATTGTAATTAATAAGCGATGTGTGGTTCTTATTATAGGCCCTCGGTGAATTGGTAGGTCTAATGAGACAAACTATTTCAGGTTTTGGACAAGACTTTGTACATATATTATTGATATGAGGTTTTGATAATGGTAGATTCTTTGCATGAATCTTTGACACTTTTAAATTCTTTATATGAAGCCCCATGGATATGATTCAGATGATGATATGTATACATTCAATCATTATGAGTTTATTCATTGATTTATATGTGATTATATTTTGAGTAAAACATCCATAGATATGTTTTCAATCTCATGGGATTGTATATATATTTTTATTTGATCATATTTTATACATGAAATTTTATGATAAAGTTATTAATTAAATGGAATTTCTTTCACTTATTTACCTTTCAATAAATGTTTATTCTTAGCTTATTTTGTAAACACACCCTTGCTGAGAATCTGATCACAACCCTTTCTTATAAATTATTTTACCATCATGCGATGATATTTATTATTTTTGACATGTGGGGATACTATAAAGTGTATTGGTACTCTTAAATGAATAATTATGTTCTATTTTATAATATTAAATGTAACTTATATCTCAATTATATATCTAGTTTTTAAAAAACTACTGAAATTTTCGGTCATTTGGGATGTGGTTCCTGGTATAGTATTCTAAAGCTTTAAAGAAAGCACTGACTCTGGGATACTTGGGTAGTGGTCTTTATAGTTGTTATAAAATGGTTCTTAATATATATCATGATAACTATATTTAAAAAATCATATATTAGAAAATTAAATCCTATTACATACTTTGGAAATGTATCCAAATAAATTATGTTTATGATTTAGGGAATAGTTGTACCAAAATTTTATATTTATGTTTTTTTATACTCAATTTATGATATTATAAATTATGTTTCATATTGATATAGTCTAATAAAATGTCTACCATTTTTTTAAGAAATTAATCCCAGTTTAATGTTTGGAAACTATATCTTTGCATGTTGGGAATTTTAAACTTATTAATATAATATAGCTAGAGTTAGTGATGGAGCTGAAAAAATTATAACTATATTGGGAAAACTAACTCCGGTTTAGAGAAATAACATTACAAATATTTAGTAGCATGATCCACAATGTTGTTAAACAATGTTACACCACTTCACGAGTCAATATCATCAATTATTCAATTCGACAAAAATCTATTTGTACATGATCAATGTATAAGTTCATTAGAATACATATTTATCACATTAGGAAGTAATGAAAAGGTGAATTTTGTCATGTTATTTCATTCACTCTCTGTATACGTAGATCAACATTGGACAATGATTCAAAATAATAAGGTGGATGACGAAATGGAAAACATGGAATGTTAGGATTTTATGGAACATTTCATGGGAAAATAATTTCTTCACCAATTGAAAGCATATATAGAGAGACAATTCGTTAGTATAAGATAAAAGGAATAAGAAAATGTTGTTTAGTATGAAGAAAAATTTACTTGATAATTTAGGCACGTTTCAAACTACTTAAAAAATCCAGATAGCAATCTTGGTCATTTATTTGATGAATTAAAAACATTCCTCCAATTTTAATTGGTCACTCAAACATTCTCATTAAAAGAGCATATATTCTCATGTTCTATCAAGATAGAGAATGAAGTATTAATGTTTTATGTATTCAAAGAGAAGTAAATGAGTAATATAATGGTGAATGAATATCCAGAATAAAGGAAAAAGGGAGAGAATTATTTTCCAACATGTGATACTTGAGGAAGTAAAAACCAATGTATATTCTTAAAATGAAGTGTATTTTGTTTCAACTATAATAAAGAAGGGATCCATGATCGTGATTTAAATGAATATAAATAATTTCAAAATGTGAAATGGTTCTATTATAAGGATATGGTGAAATTTAAAAATGAATTTGGAATGTTTCAAGGAAATATACCTCAGATGAATTAAAGAGATTAAGGCCAAGTTTATTTTGTAAATATAGTTGAAGGGGAATAATTATGGTATTTGTTTCTATATAAAATGTATATATGTATTTTATTGCATTATTCCATATTTTATTATTTATAATAATTCATGTTTCCATTATGTTTTTATGATGATCACGGTATTCATATATGTGGATGGGGGAATCAAATGTTAATCAAATTTTGCAAATTTTGTGATCGTCCTTATAAATGGTTAGTATTTGAATTTGGAAATATGTATTATAGATTAGCCTTAATGAACCTACTTATTAAATGGATTATATTGATCGTTGGATATTATTTTTTGAGTTCAAAGTATGATTTATCATATTGGATAAACTGTGTTAAGAAATATGGTAACAATAATTATATAAAATATAAAGGAATGAATCGTTGAACTTATGATTCAAAAGAGCGCTTCATGTGTGAAAAAAACATCAACATTCACTTTTAGGTGAAAGTAATGAAGTGAAAATAGATTACATAACAACCAATGAGTGATATTATGATTATGAACTAGAAATTAATCATGATGTCAAAAAACAATGTATTAAACTAAGACCGTAACTCTAGGAAAATAATTTTGTAAGAAAAATTATATTTTTTATCATTATTTTTGAATAATCAATAGCCTTTTAACTAAAAAAATATTTATGGTTTTGTGATTGTGAACATCAAAATTTCCAAATTATTTATCACTCTCCATCAAAACATGATATGAAGATTTACCATCCTTGTACAAGTATTCACATACCACTATAGATTTCTTTTTAGAACACATAATTTTTTAGATACCATCACATTTCAATTTCTCTTATATTAAGTGGATGCATTATTAAGCCTATTTATGTAGTGGGTCTCCCAGAAAATAATTTTTAAGTATCTACCATTTATTTTTATAGTAAAATTTTAAATTATGAGAATATAATTATTTAAATTATTTATAAATGTAACACCCCCATATATTATTTCTTTCATCTTCTTAAAAAAATTAATTTCTTTGATAGCTTACGTTGCTCGCAACAACCATCTTTATCTGATAATAAATATTATAACACAGCTGTTAAAATAGTGAGAATGAATTGAATTATCCAAATTGTGAAATTTCTATATCATATATAAAAAAATTACATTCATTTAAAAATATGTTTTTGGAATAATATAATATTGAATATATTTTTACGCACTAAAAGGCTTTATTTTTCTAAAATAAATATTAATGACTATTAATGGTGAAATTGTTATGAAACTAAAATATGACACTATTATAAAATATATTGGAAAAAATAAACTTCATTTTAGAAATTGGAATATGAAAATTTACATGGGTTAAGTTTTTCTTATTTTTCTGATATATTTTATTTTTTGATGAATTGTAAAAAATACAACATTAAATTGAAAACAATATTTTCAAATCATTTATTTATATAGTAAAATTATATTTTTAATTTGTTTTAAATTATAAATAGTGAAATTATACATCAAAAAATCCATTTTGGGTAATTATATAATTCACATTAATAACAGATATCCATACATTTCAATGTGTTGAACATTTTAACTTTAAAAATCATTGTTTCAACGAATTTGGTGGATTGATTTTAATTTCTGAAAATATTGAAAATTTAATTATAAAAAATGGATTCAATATTTTTATTCAAATATTTAATAATTTATAAATTTCTTTATTTTATTTTTGGACTATATTGATAGAAAACATAAAAATTATAATTGTCATAGTAAATGGTAAATGAAGTAATTAATGGTAAATATAATAGTATTAATATTAGAAATATTATTCTTACACTTGTCCTAATTATATTATATAAGTCAGTTTCGACTAAAATCTTCCTTGGGACAGTTTTATGTCCTCTTGGAGCCACTTGAATGACATTAATCTTTTTAAAGTACTTTATTTTATGAAAATTCATATATCTCCAAGACATATTTACAATAAGTATTTAATTTTTAATATATGGTTATTAAAAATATATATTAAACTATAAAAATTCATTTGATATATAATATTTTAGTTTTTTTAGGGTGATTTTTTGATAATTTTTAAGAAATAAATAACATCCATAAAGGCTTACACAATAATGATGCAGTAATTAATTAAGTAATGGAATCGTCAACTAATCAATTTTAATCCTTCTAAATTAATTATAATTCTAGAAAATTCATGTCATAAAAATCATTAATTATTAATTAGATATATTCATTTTGTTATAAAATAGTTTTTCTATGGTATCCTATTTTTATGATATTTTTATAAAGCTAAATAAATTAATAGTATCAAATTGACATTAATGATACTTTAAAATAAATAATAATTTATTAAATGATATAAAATTTATAAAACCCTAAGATTCAGAAAACAAATTAGTATAATGTTGAAAACTTTATCAATTACATATTTATGGTTCTTTTGAAATTATATAGTAACTATATTTACCCTTAAACAGTAGAAACACTTGTTTTCATGGTAAGAGTTAAAAGGAATAAATAAGTGTTGAATCTAAAATATAAGGGTGAAAAAATGAACGAAACATTTATAATAATTATTGTATGAAGTTTATTTGACCCATATAACCTTAATATATATTTGAAGTTGTTTAATTGACACATTTCCTTCGAATGATCTTTCTACTACATTTGAATTCACCTTAGTGGGGGTGATTGGGACAATGGAGGACCTAGAGCTTCACGATGGAAATGGAGATTCATAGATTTTCAGGTCACATCAGAGATTTATTCAATGGAATCTTCTAATCTAGAATAGGAATGGGATTTCAAATCCTATAAACCCATATCGAATGATCAGATTAATACATTGTACTCTTTGGAGCCCTCGATTTTGAAGATGAAGGGATTATCCTTCGTGGAGCCTCTTTCTAGTTCTAGTTCATCAGATCCATCCATAGAGGATTATTTGGTGTCTTGCAATTTTACCAGAATTTATAATGGAAGAATCTTAGTGGTTGTGGATATAAAGGCTTGGAAACAACTAATCACTCTCTGCAAATTGTCTATATTGGTCTCCATTATTAATACAAAAGGTGATCGTCTGTGGTGTTATGCATATCTAAAATGTAGGGTGTCTCATTGTTTGGGAAACAGAGACTGGTGAGTAATTATTATTGGGAGAGGGTATTTCTACATACTTTTTCATTCAATGGAAGATCTGAATGTGGCTTGGAGTTTTGGTTATTTATATTTTAAACCTAGAGATCTTATATTATCCGATTGGAATGCGAATATTGATCCATTCAACCATATGAAATCTAATGCCCACATATGGATTAGGATTCATGGGATAAATTGGGTATATTGGCATATAAGTATCCGCAATGATCTTGCCTCATTCCTTGGTACTCCCATTAGTCTAGATCAGAGGACCCTAGATGGTGAGTTGGGTTTCTTTCCTAGGATTATTGTGGATATTAATTTCGAATTAAAAAGTTCTCACAATATATCCTTTGCTGATAATGTCACAAAATCTGATATTCTAGAAGAATATGAAAATGTTCCTTCATTTTTTGATTTATACAGGATTTTAGGCCACACGATGGTTAATTATTGGGTGATACATAAGAAGGTAATTCTGGATCGTAATTCCTCTAAATGGACCGATATTAATAGATATAGAAGGGAAAAATTCTATTGTTCATAAAAAATGAGCTACGTGGATGCAAATAGAGGCATCACAACCTATTATGGGCCATCCTGGTATTTCATCCTTCAAGACTCCTACTATAATTCAGGCCAGACCATCCACTTCCTTGAAGCATTCATGGGATGACTTAGTCAAGTAGGAGGAGAAGGATATTGAGGCTTTGAGTGGCTCCACAACCATGATATTAATTCTTATTGAGCAGGACATGTTTTTTACTATATCAAATTATGTATTTAAGTTGGTTTTGGATATTTGGTCATAAATTGTTGAAGCTATCATGCTCCAGGAGATCTCTAATGACATTTCTGTTTTTGTTAGGAGTATATAGGAAGGGAAGTCCCTTCCTCTTGATGACCTTTCCAAACTAGATTATCTGGTTTCTTCCTCTGTTTGTAGACATGATAATAATAGTCTGCTAATTGTAGGAGACCTATTTGAGGATGTGTTTACAAATAGTGCTGTTATAAACCCTAGTATCAAGATTCTTTTTAGTATAGTAGGAAGAAGGGATATGGTTATTGCAGCCCCTTTTATGATACATTCCTGCACATTGATTTTATATTATTCTAATTCAAATATCCAGAGTAAATCATTCTCTTCAATTCCTATAGTATTGAACTCCCCTAAAATTATTCACTATTATAAAGTGGTAAATTTCCATGTTATTTTAGAATGTAATGTGTTTTTCACTCTTCCTTCTGATGTTATTTTTTAGCAGGGATGTGTTGATCCTCCAAGGGATCCTTTTGATAATCTGGTGGATGTCAGGATGGGTAGTGAGGCTGATATTGGTTCCCTCTGGTCGAGGATAGGAAATTGTTATAGAGGGCTTCCTCTTAAGATAGAAATGGGAGACATCACCAACCTTGATATTAGGGATCATATTTAGGATGCTTCCAGCCCCCCAAAAGAAGTTTGGAGACCCACCAAAACAGGCATGACAAAAAATCTATGATCTTAAAAAGGGGTTCCCATCCCCAACATGAAGTTTAAATGAATATTATCTTCTAGAATTAATAGGGGTTGGATAATAGGGAAACTTATGGTCTCTAATGATTTTTTATTTAGCTTCATAGACCTCTCTTTATTGGTTTATCCAAGCCTAAAAGAATATTTCCCTCTATCATTACTAATTTGTAAAATTAGGGGTTTCAACTGATTAGTTCAAACAATTGTCTTCATGAGATTAGAAGGTTATAGTTTTTGGAACATTACTCCATTTCAGATATTTCCCTTGTTGTTTGTACTGAGCATCATGTCCATTTTTCATTTAGGTACCTTGGTTCCTAGTATTTATATACCATTGTGTTTTCTTTTAACAACTATTAGGATCGTAGAAGATTATGGAATGATATTGAGAACCTCGATTACACTATTTATTATCCTTGGTTAGTCCTGGTAGATTTAAATGCCATTGTGAATCTGGATGAAAAATTTGGGGTCATGACCAATGATTTTTTATCCAGGGTATTTAGAGTTTTTATTGACTCTAATGGGTTGTTTGAGGTCATTCTAGTTAGAGCTAAATATATTGGTATAGAATGTTTTTGAACTGGTTTGTTTCTAGTCGTATTGATAGGGCTTTAGTCAATGAATATTTTCTTGACACTTAGGATTCCATTTGTTGTACGACTTAGTCATGATTCAATTAGGATCCTCATCCCATTTTGGTAAACATGGTGGGTAAGGATCCTCGACCACCTTTACCTTTTAGGTTCCACAAGGCCTGGATCAATCACCTTGAGTGTTGATCCATTATTGAACTAAAATGGAGCTCTTTGAATTGAAGAAAGGATGAGTTTTATTGTGTCATCAAGCTCAAATATCTTAAAAGGTCTCTTAAAACATGGAGAAACGTTCATTTCAGTTTTCTGGACCAGGAATTGTCATATCTTGAAGATTCTCTTCAGAATTTACCAGAAGAAAGTAACTTATTCGACTTCTCAGGTGATGTATAGGGGGAATCAGAGTGTATTTAAAATCTGAATAATATATTGAACTTTATATATGCCTTAGAAAGTTATTTTTTAAGGAAAAATGGATGAAGGATGGTTATAGGAACTCCATGTTCTTTAATTCTCTCCAAAAAATAAGAAAGGTTTTTAGGCCCATTTCTTTATTAAAAAATCGGGACCAGATTATTGACAATAGGGGTATCTATCAATTCTTGTGATATAATATTTTAGGGAACTATTTATTGGTTCTTCATGTAATAATGATCTTTTGGAAGGAATCATTTGATAACTTTTGGATCATAAATATAACATCAATCTCACTACTACTCCATTGAATTTTGAGATTAAAGAAGCAGTCCTCACTCACAAATCAGAATGTTCCTCGAGCCTAGTTGGTTTGGGTAATATTTTATTTCATGAATACTTTGAAATTATTCAATCTGATGTAAGTAGGCATGCCATTAATTTTTTTAAAGGGGATTCCCTTCATCATGGAATGAATGATCAGTTTCTAGCTCTGATTCCAAATGTAGATAATGCCAATGAAATACATATTTTTAGAACAGTTTCATTAATTAAATATATCAACAAAATTTTTAAAATTTTTTTTGGAAACAAGTATGGATTTGATTGAGGGAAATATTATTTCATCAAATCAGTTTGGTTTTATCAAAGGGAGATTGATTCAATATTGTCTTATCACTACTTAGAAATGTGCCAATCTGTTAATGAAATCCACAAGGGGTGGAAACCATTCTCTCAAACATAATTTCTAGAAGGCCTTTGACAAAATGAACTAAAAATTCCTTTGAAATGTATTTGAAATATTTTGGTTTAATGTTGTCATTAATGATTCTATCCTTTCTATTTTCAGATATTCTCATATATTTAAACTTATTAATGAATCCACCGACTGTTTTTTTGATTGTTCTTGATGGGTCTGACAAGGTGACACCTTTTCTACTATTATTTTATCAATTGCAAAGTATTGCCTTAGAAGGAAATATCTCAATTATGGCATATAATGGAAAAATGAATGAGATTAATGTAGGTTGGGGTTTGGTTTCTCCTAATCACTTTTTATATGGTTATGAAATTATTCTTTTCACCACGTGGGATGATAGAAACATCAAAAATATCAAAAGAGTCCATTCTCACTACTCTTTTATCTCTGTTCAGAAAATACATTGGAAAAAATCCTTCATTTACTTTGGAAGGAACATCACTATTTCCCAGAATAATTATATTGTTAATGGGTTGGGATTTCACGAGAGAGTGAATCCCTTCGAATATTTATGGGTTCCTTTATTTTAGGGGGGATAAGGATTGTTATTTCTTAATGATTGTTAGCAAGGTAAGAAGTCAAATTTCTTTTTGGAAAGAAAAAACTCCTTCCATTTCTGGTAGGGTGTGCTTGGTTAATTCTTTTAATTTCACCAAGATTGATTATTAATTTATGGATAAAATGGAATAATTATCCCATAAGAAATATCAATGTTTCTCTCAAGAACATTATCTAGAGCGGAAACATTGTTGAGTGAAAATTGGATATGATTTCTTGGCGCAACTGTTGTGATGATGGGGGTTTACGTATAAATAATTTTGAGCTCTTCAATGATTCTATGAAAGATTATTTTGAATGGATACCCCTCAATAGAAACTCTACGACACTTTATTACCTTTAAATTAAATTTAGGACTAAGATTATGAATGGTACATTTAATCATCTTTAGTCTTTTGTTTGGGTTTCCTTCAATTATTTTTTTCAATTGATTGTTATTCAAGATGGATTTTTTTAAGGATTTACCTCTCGATTTATGGAAGGAAAATTGGTGTGATACTCCTCTTGTTGATTTTGTGGGGGTGTAGACATAAGAATGGATTTATATAATTCTATTCAGGACTATATGGTTAACATGGAATCATCCATAGAAAATTGTGAATTTTGATAACAAGTATTGTTTCTCTAATAGGATGAATTTTTGGGATTGGAAACCCACTACTAATGGTTTGCATTATTTTATGTTATTTTACAAGTTCTCTTTGAATTTCAATGTATAATATTAGTGGATGGAGTAGTTTCAAAATTATTTCATTAGGCCATCGTGATCTATATTTGTTTGGAGAGTTTCTCATTATAAAATCCTAATAGACAGTTATTTGAAAAACTATTGAATATCTTTATATTCCTCATGTGCTCTTTTCCATCAACATTGGGAGGATGAAGATAAACATTTTAATTTTTGAGATATAGCTACTTCAATATGGAATGACATTGGACATTTATTTGAAATCTTATTGCCACATACAGCTCTCATTTAAGATTTCATTCAACATTGGGGGTCCCTCTCTCTTTCTGCACAACTATTTGACTTATTCTTGGTTGCTGCATGAGTGTTTCTACATAAAATATGGTATATCCATAACCATGTGCTCTATTTTGGTGTGTCTTTCTCGTCCCATAAAGATTTTTATTGTATTCTTGATGCTATTCAGGAGGCCAACATTCCATGAAAAATTTATGCTTCAATTCAATTCATGACTTGACCATTGTAAAACAAATTGGAGTGAAAGGATCTTTCAGGCCTCTGCATGGTACATTGAATTTTTTAGGGAAGAAACCATTTTTTGGTTGGATTAAAGTCAAGTGTGATTGGGATTATTGAGGTAATCTGGTTACCTCTGTCTATAGTGCAATATTTAGAGATAACCATGGTGGTGTTCATTGCTATTTTCATGGTTCATGTGGCATTTCCACTTCAATTGAAGCTGATATGCTTGGTGTTATTGTTGCGGTGGAACAAGCTATGCGACATGGGTGGAGTAATCTATGGCATGTAAGTATTTGTATGACTATTGTTTCAGTTCTCAGGTTGGGATATCTTTACATATCTTGGAAGATAACTAATCATAGGATCAATTTCTTGGATTCTCTTTACTGAATGCATCACATCCTCACTCATAGTTATCATGATGAAAATTTGATGGCAGAAGGGCCTTTAAAATAAAGGTTTTGGCCGTGTTGATTTTTTTGGTATGATCATCTTCCAAGTGTGTTTTACCTCTTCTTAATGTATATTGTGGTAAGACTAATGTTTTCAAAATAGTTTAATTTGTTTGTTTTTGTTCAATAAAGGATCCTTTCTTATCATTGGAAAGGACTCATCTCGTATTAAAATGTTTTTTCATGAATATAACTTATATATTACTTTAATCAAATATAGTTACAAAATATCCCCCGTTTTTTATTTAATATCTTTTATGTTTCTACATAAGAACAAAATAAATTGACGGATGAAAAAAACATTGAATATATATATATATAGAGGAAATTATTTTCCTTATAGAAATTAAATTTTAATTTTTTGATTTAATATAATTACCTTAAATACATCTCAATGATAAAATATTTTTTTAATTAATATAAAAATGTAATAAATTATTTTAAAAATATTAATTTTTATATATTTGTGATAATTAATTATTTATATAAGATTTTATAGATTAATAAGATATGTTAGTTTTTTTTGAAAGCATAATTTTGAAATTATCACTTTTTCCTGATGCATTTGAAATCAAATAAAATAATTATTATCAAATTTGACAATAATAAAATTTTATTGGATTAGTGTATTATTAAATTATTCAAAAAAAATGTTAAAAAAATTTCCAAGGGTTAATATATGGTCTAAAATGTATTAAATATTAATTTACAGTCCGACTGGAAGTCTATTCCTCTAGAATTGAGATATTATATTTTAATATTTTGAATGATTCCAAATTATCCCCTCACCCCAATTATAAATGGGATACTCCTACCTCAATTTATAATATAACATTGAGTCTTTTACCTCAAAAAACCCCTTAATCAAACATTATTATTTCGGTTTTTTATGTCTAAATGACCATTAATGAATATATATCTCTATGTTCATGTTTTATAATAAATATTTTTAAAAATATTTATACCATTATATGACTAATGACCATATTATATTTTTTAACCATGTTATAATTTTTATAATGCTATTGAAAAGAATCCTTTTTCAATTTTCCAAATAACCTCCTTTATGACTCATTCACTAAAAAATAAGAAAATAATGTTTTTTAAGCTTATGAAGCATTCAATGTTTTTTTACATTAATGAAAACATATTTTTTTTGATTATTCTATTACATGTTTGAAATTTTCTTTCCCAGTCAAATTTTACATCTTTATAAATGTTTGAATTTATAAAATAAATTATTTCAAATTAAAAAAAGGATTATTTATCTCAAGAAATATCAAAAAAAAATATTTTATTAAGTATATCATAAAAAAATTATTGAATATTATGATTCATTTTTATTGGTCTGTTACAGTATCATCTATCATATTTTACTAAATGTTTTATGGTAAGTTTTATAATGGATGTACTATTTTGATACAATTAATTATATTACTAAAAATGGTTTGTGATTATGTTAAATGATTTAGGGAAGTTTTTTAAATTTCTTTTGTATTTATTGTTTATGTTTTACCACACCCATATAATGTATCAATTAAATTTAATAAGTGATAGGATGGTCCTAATATTGTCCCTCAATTCATTAGTAGGTCTCATGAGACAAACTGCACTTGGTTTTTGCCAAGGGCTTACCCATTTCATATATTCTTGGTATAAATCCTTGATATTGTTAGATTCTTCACACGAAGCCTTGAATGTATTTGAATCTTGTTATGAATAATTGATGGTATGTTTCATATGTCTAATATTATGAATTCAATCATTTTGTGATTAGTTATTGATTTCCATGTGGTTATTCAGTTAATAGTAATTCCATGGATAAGTTTCCTTTTAAATTGGATTGTTTATTTGTATTTATTTGTTCATATTATATAATAGCAATATTATTAAAATGTTACTGATTAAATGAAACTATTTTTTATTTACCATGACATTATTTATATTTATTAGCTTTTAGTGTATACATACCTTTACTGAGCATCTGATCTCATCATTCTCTTTTCTTTTATTTTTCATAGGATGACAAGACGTAAATTATTATTTACATACAGGTAAATTTTAGGAGAATAATTGTGTTCTTAATGGAATCATTATATTTTAGTTTTTAATTTCAATTTTAATATATGTTTCAATTATGTATCCTGTTTTTGGAAACTACCAAAATATTCAGTCCTTAGGGATGAAATTACTTTTATAATATTCCAATATAATAATGTATCCGCCATATTTGGGATATTGGGGTCAGAATCATCAAACATTAAAATCCATTAACTATGGTTAACTGAGAGGGTATAAAGTTTCTGATTACTATTTAATGTCATTACTACTTCAAGGAGTTGAAAATGATGCTTATATCTACAAAAAAATTTACACTACTAATACGTGGGGATCTTTTTTATATAAAAATATTCTTTAAATAAGGTATTAGGATGATTACTCATTCACAATGATAAATCGATAGCCAACATCTCATTGTAGATGAAATTTCATGATAAAAACTATCCCATCAATGATCTAGAATCGGTTGGTGAAATTTTTGTGTTGAAAATATTGTGTAATTATCTCTATTGGGAGATTATTGAGATATATTTAATCATAAAAAGAGTCTAAAATATATATTTACATGTAATGGGATTAATATTTCAAGGAATAAAATGTTAGATCTTATCAAGGTAAAATTACTACCCAATCCAATACTATCCTAGTAAAGACAATAATTATGTGGATTCTATAAGTTTAAAGTATCATGCAACTTTATTAATGATGATAGTTTAGAAGGATAAAATATTCATATACATAAAAAGGATGGGCATGGGAATAATAATTGAAGTAATATAATCATATGTTTGTAAAATTATTTCTCAACCACCCCGTTTAAATAAGATTAATGATGGTTAAAGAAAAGATATTGAAATTTAGAAAAATGTGGATGCTATCAGAAAGGGGAAATCCCCAGAGTTCAAAAATTACGAGGAAAGAGTCATAATATTGTGGTTATGAATATGTGTACAATTGAATACTAAGATAAGGTGGGTTATTTTGAATGATTCACATAGATCTATATTATCAATAAACCTTGGTAGGATATAGTTGTATCAAGATCCCTGAGAGCTCTATTGGAAGAAATTATGTTGAACGATATCACTGAATATTCATCAACATGTCAGGATGGTCAGCAGGTAATGGCTAAATATAAAAATAATAAGGGAATGAAGAAACCAAAAACCATACCTACATGGAAATTGGAAACATCACCATTGAATTTTCCACCATAGCTCTAAACCCATCCATATGAAATAATGTTATATGGGTTTTTTGGATCATATTAAAATTATCGATCACTTAATTCTAATTCAACATGAATTATCACTCAACAAACATAAATGTACATGCATTGTAAATGTAGGGAGACATCATGAAGTAATTTTTTCGATGATATCTGATCATGATATTGGATTTATGTAGATTTTATATGGAACTCTCTAACATGCTCTAAATATTTAGTTGATCTTTTATACGGATTATCACCAGAAAAATGATGGAAAATATAAGAGGGATATTCCTACACTAGAAGAATTATTAAGAGAATAATAAATGGGATTTAATTGAGGATAATATCAAAATATACCACTAGTCATGTTCTCTCACAAAAACCAAATATTCCCAAAGGATCCATATGAATCCCTATATAGGAACTTATGTTGAACAAATTCTAGATGGGATGGTGTTCATGAATGTATGATTTTGAGACCTAAAGGGTTGAGTAAATGGCATAAAAGGTTTGCTCCATCAATAAAATATTCATTATTCCAACATTAAATTAATTAAAAATACAAATAATCATTGATTGGACATAGAGTTTCAGTTCAGGGATAGTGTATTTCTTTAAACAGCTCTATAGAATAGGTCAAGAGATTTGGTAAGAAATAAAGGCATAATTTTAAGTACATAAGCCACCTCTAGATTCATGATTGAGTCAAATATGTGTCCTATAAACTAAATTTCCAACAACAATGTATTAGGTACATGATTTAATCTACATATCTCCCATGATAAAGTACATATAAAATCCCTCACACGTATTAAGCTCAGCAGTGGTAATTCTAGAAAATGATATATCTTGTATGGAGTATATGATAAAGATTTTGGACCATAGAGACTAGGTTCTATTCAAAAAGTCCACTCACATATTCAATGATCTATATAGAAACCTTAATTATGTCGATGTCAGAACTAGAGGAAGAATTGGATGAAACATACTATCATATTTTCCCCCTTCGTATTTAAAATTAAATTTTACGGGTGAAATTTTATAAAAGGGGAAGAATGTAACGACCTATAATTTTTCAATGGAATTTAATTCTTATATTTATTTCATATAACACAAACATTACAAAACAAATCAAATTGATGAATTAATATCATAAATGAATAATGATACATTAGAAAGAAAATATACAAAAAATAATGCTAAAAATCACTATAGGGTAGTCAATAGATAAGATGATATTAAGAATTCCAAAATTTGGATCCTAATGATCCACTAGAATGATTTCACTCCTTAATACAGATACAATAAACAATAAATAATTTTATGAATAAAATTATCATTTTGAACATAATATTATATAACATTATGATAAATTTTAACTAAATGACAAATTTATAAAATTTGATGTTTTTATATAAATTAAAAACCCTATACAATTATAATAACTACCTAACCATTGGAATAGTCATCTAACTATTAGGAAAAGTCACCAAGACATTAGAATTTTTACCACAACAATGAATGTATAATATAAAGATTAGGTATATTATAAATAGAATAATGATATATATATATATATATATCATAGTATAAGTTAATAAAAGAAATAAAAATGATAAATTATATGCTGGTATTTTTGTAAAACATAAATGTTTAGTAACAAAGTTATAATTAATATAATGATTTACATGAAAAATTATTTTTATAAAATAGATTCATATGTTAATATTATGTTGAATTATAATTATAATATTATTTTTCAAGTCATCAATTAATTTTTTTCAATGACTTATAAAATCGAATATAATATTAAAATTAGTATTTTAAAAATATATAATTATTTTAATGAAAAATTAAATTTCTCATATTTATAAAATGATTTTGATAAAATTGATTCCATTTTTGAAATTTACATGTTTGAAATTGGTTATTGTTAAATTTGGGTATTCTTCTAAAATAGTTGATATATTGGTGAATAGTGAAATATTAAAATTTACAGCATTTAACATTATAAGGTAAATATATAAATTTTTATTCAAGGATAATGTATGTAACTATTTTCTCGAACCCTAATTCACTTGTTATTTTATTTTTTCGTATATATTTACAAAATATTTAGTCTAGATAAAAAATTATAACCTAATGAAAATTATAATAAAAAAACACCCCTCTACTCTCTATATAAATACCACACCTCACAACCCATTCTCCTTATACCATATAGACCTTTTAGAATTTCAATATTCACTCTAATTACAATACCATATAAGTCTTCCATGTATAAGATATTTGTTTCTCAATAATAGACCTATAACAGAATCTTTAACGGGTCATTCCTGGAGGTGATATTCAAAAGGTATCTTTCTCAAACCATCTATTTTAGTTTCATTTTTCTTTTACTTTATCCCCACCTCCTTAATCTATAAAATCATAATAAATTTTTTATAATTTTTATATTGTAGTTTTATATTGATAATGGAATATATATTCCTCCCACCTATATTATCATCTCCTCTTATTTAATAAAACGAAACTGTTGTTTATGGTATAGCGGATAACTATCACTATAGAGACTGATTTCTTGTTTTCCATTACCACTTTAGTGGACTGTCAAAAATGAATTATTATGATTTAAATAGATTATAATATGTATATTAGAGCTTAATCTATTGTTTGATAATAATATAATGATATAATATTCAATAAAACTGAACTAGTTTGTGATAATTGAAAACCCTACAAAATAAAATAAACATTTATCAATAATGTTTCACCAAATTAACTATGGTCATTAAAAAAATGATATATGTTACCATTTAAACTCCAATAAATACATTAATACCATATAATTTCATTATTTGATAATTATTACCTTTTAAAAAAACATTCATATTTATACACAAGTAAACCAACCATGAAACCATGAAGACAACCGCTCCTAGAATGACATGAATGGCTATAATAACACATTGAACTATAAATAAATAAAATTAATATAATTATCATAAAAAATATATGGATAATTGTTTATAATTTAATTAATAAGTCAATATTATTTGATAATCTAGGGAATTAATTGAAAGTGCATAACATATTCAGACAAAAGGAAATAGATATTTCTAAGCCTATATATTTTCATTAATTTATGTTATCTTTATATATTCCTCATTTTTTAATTTCACTTTTCTTATTTATATATTATATATTCTATAAATCTTCCTCACACATATATATCATGTTTAATTATTTTTTATTTTTTGTGGATATACGAGTATAAAATGTTTTGTTCTTAATTCCTCTCAAAATTTTGATTAAAGGAGAATTTTCTATTTTTATTTTATCTGCCAATAAATGAACTGTTTTATAACATATTGGATATATAAATTCACTCCTTATTATTTTAGAACACTTTTCTCATATTGTTTTTATTTAAATAATTATTTCCTTACCCCTTCTAAAGTATCATTTCCTCATCTCTTAAATCCTTGTCAAGCTTCACATTTCTAAGGTTACATAACGGCTATTTCGATAGGTTTCACTTATTTTTACAAAATTTATCATGATATATTATTATATTTCTATTATAAATTTACACGAATGATTTAAATCCATTCTTTCACTAATACCAATATGGTACACCATTTTATTACTCCTTAAGCCAAGATTATTATCGGTAAATCTTATGATTATCAATTATAAACTATTTTTTGGGGGAACAAATATTAATGAACATGTTACGATGAGTGTTTATAGAATGAACTGAAATGTATTGAGTAATTGTTATCTTAATTAAACATCATGTATGTAATAACTTGGTTCTTATCTTTGAGGTTCGAGCTTCTTCTTTTCTCATTTCCTTAAGTGTTTAATAAAATATGAAAAATGGGGAAAAATCCTAAATTTTGGGAGTTCATGTCATGTACTTTTTCCACATTCCGTGTACTACTGGCTGTGTGGGGATGAGTACATGGGGCATGTAGACATTTCCCCAAAAAAGGGTGTAGGAACCAACTACACGCCGTGTAGTGGTCCTATACACTTCGTGTTGTCGGTCGCAGGCCAAAACAGTATTGTGGTGGAGTAGCCGCCAGCTGGGTGACAGTACACGCCATGTACTCAGGAGTACATGTTGTGTACTCATGTCAACAGGTGAACATTATGGCAGTACCGCCAGGGTAACAGTTAAATGAAAGGAGTACACATCATATACTTGGAAGTACACGCCTTGTACTTTGTTTTATTTCTTAAATTGGGCATTAGACTCCCCTTTTCATAGGAATGGCATAGAACGGGAAGGGAGCTCGGGAGGGGATAGCCGAAACTTTGGAGATCCACCGATCGAGCATCTGGAATCTGATTTCGCCTTGGACAATCTCGTTGGAACCGCGTGGGTAATCCCTCTCTTCTACTGGCGTGTTTCTTACCAATTATTCTCATAACGTAAGTTATTTAAATAAGAGAGGGTTTTGTTCTTCTTCAGTTCTACACCGTTCTTGGGTATTTCTGAAGTCGATGTTTGGGTATACCGCTTTTTGGTGTATGAGGTAGGTGGCACGGTGTTTGTTTTTCCAACTATCGTGTGTTTTGTGCGTTTTTTGTGCCACGAACCCATGTTGGGGTGTCGTGTGGATGAGGTTGTTGCTATATTAAACACCTAGAACCGATTAGGTATTCAATTACGATATTAAAATGCTGGTTGGGATCTTTTCTTGGATCCGGTACCACCCCGGGGGTGTGCTCCACTATTTAGCCGTTTGGCCAGGATACCTGAGGGTATGCCTCAAAAGTAGTAATTTTAGAATATCTTCGAGAGGAATTTCTTGTTTACTGCATATTTACATGTTGGTAATGACCCATTTTTCTATTAGCCTGAGGGAAGTGTTGTAATTAACATGTGGGAATTGCTCTACCTAGCCTATGGGCAACTTCTTCCGTGCCTGTGGGCAGCTGATTTTGTGCCTATGGGCAACAATTCTAACTCCTGGGGGAAAATACCATGTTCTTATGGGAATATTCTAGTTTTGGTTTCTCTTTACCCAAGGGTAGGAGTTATACATGACTAAGGACTTTGGCTGTTTACTTAGAATATTCACTAAGGTGGTATTTTAAATTAAATAATTAAAAAGAATATTAAAGTGGCAACATAACTGGTTGAGTTAGTTACTTTTTAGTGCTGATTAATTTATTGCACTTTACTATTACACACTGTCGTGGCATGAATACACACAGTTGGGCATAGACCTTTGGTGGGTACCTACTGGGAATTTATTTCTCACACCATATTTGGTTCACGCTTTTTAGCCCAAATAGATTACGTTTCTAGAGGTGTGGATAGGGGAAAGAGTCCCTATACAGGTACTTGACTATTGCTGGGGAGTAGGAGTTCATGCGACCGAGTCCATCCCGCGATGCCGCTTCTAGCTGTTTTGCTTTGTTTGGTTGTACTCTGCTACTGGTTATACTGTATTATTGTATAATATTTTCTTGCTGTTTTCTTAGAACATGAGACCTATAGCACCATTATTTATATAAAGTTGGTTATATCCACTATTGTTGATTATTTCAGTCGTGTATAGTTTACTGCTTCTGTTGTTTGATGTATGTTTTATTCTATATTCCGTTGTGCAACAGTTTGAAAAGTGAGGGCATAGTTTCCCCACTATCAGACCGGGGCCCTCACTGCTTGCCTACAGCCTCTGGCATTTGGGGAAATGTGCTTGAGGTCACATGGCGAACCGGGTTCGGGGCACCCGTTGAGTGGCAACTTGAACCGGGATGTTACAAAGTGGTATAAGAGGTGGTTCTTTTCTTCGACATACTATTTAGAGCTTTAGTCAAGGCTAGGACAAATGGTAGTTGGTAATAAGATATGCTCGAGCATAGCTAACTCGTGAACAGGGAAAAGCCAGTCTACCTCATATTTTTCAATTCTTCTGATTTTTCAAATTTTACAGTTGATTTGATTTCAACGTTTGGCGACACACTTGTGATTGTGCTGTGATATTTTATCTGTCGATTCTATTTAGTTGCAACCTGATGAGATGAGGGTATTCCATCTCATGCATCATATAGGCACATTCTAGATATCACATTCCATGCATAGTTTCCATGCCATGTAGATGCATTAGAAATTGAATGTTGTTGTTATAGTTGTTGTGCTAGAAAATCATGCTGTTGTGATAGCTGCTTTGATAAATACCTGTTATTTGATAGGGTAATGTTTGTGTGATCTTTTCATAGAATGGATGCCAAACTTTGGTTTTTGGGGAGTATGGGCCCCCATTGACTGAAATTTGGTGGATCATTGATTTTTTATTAGTTATAACACAGATAAGATGTCAATCAATGATTCGTGTGGAGTATGGGCCCTCACAGTTCGGAATTTGACACTTTGGTGTTGTTTTCGATATTTTATGGGTTCTGGGGAAGTTTCTGAGGCATACTATCTGGAAACCGAGTATACATGCCATGTAGTATTTTTACACACGCCATGTATGGCCTTCTATTTGGGAAGAAAAGTGAACTTTTTATGTACATGCCGTGTACTCTGAGTACACGCCGTGTAGTCTCTTCCCATATCACAAACCATGTGGGTGGCGACACGAGGTAGGGAAATGCTTGTGAAGAACACGTCGTGTACCAGATTTTCATGCCGTTTAGTGTTGACCCGGAGTCCAGCCGTGTAACTACTATCAAGGGTCAGTGAACTCCTTTATAGAACACACCATGTCAATTATGAACACACCGTGTAGTGTGACCTGGGGACTCGGCCGTGTAACTAAGAACACAGGTCGATGTCACCATTCCTTGAACACTCCGTGTACCTCTGGTAACACGTCATGTAGTCTTTTCTGAGGACAGAATTTGTGGACTTAGTCTTGTGGCTAGGGAAATGGGGTGGTGTACACACTGTGTAGTTTCAAGCCGAGTAGTCGGTCGTGTCACAAACGACACAGGTAGTTGGAAATAACACCATACAAGCAGTGTAGATTATATACATGCCATGTAGTTTTGTTTAATGGGAGTCGTGTGGCTTAGCCATGTTGAAGGACCCGGGAAGGGGAAAGGAAGTCAAGTACATGCAGTGTAGTCAATATACACACCGTGTAGTCCTGTTCTGAAAATTTTGAATTCCTTAATCCTCCTGTTCCCATTTGGGTTTCTTCATTTTCAGTCTTTGATAATCTTGAATATAAGGCATGCTTTTGACCTTGTAGTGTCATGCCGCCTATATGACCATGCGTCGTTCCCCAGGAAAGCGGCAATGAGTATACTCCAAAGATGGTGGACCATGGGCTGCCAGTTGATCCTCCACCAGAGCAAGATGTGGTTCCAGCGGTTATACTGGACACAGGTGAGGAGGCGCAGTTCTGTGAAGGCTTCATGCAGTTCATGCAGACCTTTCAAGGAGTAGTGCAGGCTGCCACATCTATGGCCGAGCTAACACGTATCTTCCAGCAGCAGCATACGCCTATGTTTTTAGGGGATGGAGGACCATAGGCTATGGAGTCTTGGCTGGGGTTAATGCAGACTATTTTGGAGCATCTTGAGATGCCTCCAGGGCAGAGGGTCAATCTCGCGACATACATGCTTTGTGATTCCGCCAAGAGGTGGTGGGATGTTACCACCCAGTCAGAGAATCATAGGGACATGGCGTGGGAAGACTTTCAGGTAGTCTTCTATGAATTTTTCATCCCATAGACACTGAGAGCAGATAAATCTTGGGAATTCATGACTCTGCAGCAGGGCGCTTTGTCATTGATGGACTATTCTACTCGTTTCACCTAGATTTAGCGCTTTGCAACCATGTTGGTCGGTGATGAGATGTTGAGAGCCAGGCATTTTGAGGATGGTCTTCAGTATGAAATCCGAGCGCTGGTGAATGTCTTCAGGTTTCCTACTGTACACGCCATTGTGTACCAGGCACTGATCACAGAGAGGGACCTTCAAGAATTTATTAGTGTGGGCTAAGGTAGTTCAGCACTAGTCACTGGTACTTTTTCTATTGGAAAGAGGAAGAGACATGCATACTTCTCTTAGGGCGGCAGTACCAGTCAGAAGAATGCTTTAGGTGGCCAGGTTATGTGCTACCAGTGTGGCAGAGAGGGGAAAAAGAGGCCATAGTGTCTACGAGACCTAGTGGAGTGCCGAGCTTGCGGCAGGATGGGTCATCTACAACGCTTTTGTAGGGTGTTTCCACCGATGGATAATGAGAGGGGTTCTGTGCAGACTCTGTGTGCGGGGGTAGGACCGGTGGCTTCATACCAGTCCAGAAATTGGAATACGTCAGGGCATACATGTAGAGATGGTGGTCGTGGATGTGGTATCAAGACATCAAGATCTCAAAGGTAGAAGGGCAGGACAACTCAGGGTATCCAGGTTGTGTCGTAGGGCTGCGACACTGGGTGGGCATATATGGTGCAACATACCTAGGATGAGAAATATACCGTACCTTCTACAGTTAGAGGTACCATTTTAGTTTCTTCAATCTTATCTTTAGTACTTTTTGATATGGGTTCTACGCATAGTTTTATATATGTACCGTTGTGGGGAGGCTTGGGATTTGTGTTTCTTCTTCTTCTGATATTATGACGCTAGACACTATGTTGGGGACTAGAACACCTGGTGTGCGTCAGTGTAAGAAGTTCCCCCTTGAGGTTGGCGGGTGTCACTTCCTTTGGGACCTTTATTTCTTAGAGATAACAAGCTATGATGTCATTCTCGAGATGGACTGGTTGGTTCCATTTCGAGCCTTTGTGGATTGCTATCGTCGTAGGGTGAGTTTCACATCACCAGAGGGTGGATAGATTCTATACAAGGGTGAGTGGGATGATCAGGAGAGTCGAGCTGCACCAGAGCATCGTGGGTGAGGTGGAGTCACATCCCAGTTTTCGAGCTTATATCTGGATGATCAGGGGACTTTTCTGATGGATTTACATCCAGTTTTTGATCATTTCAGGGATGTCTTCCCAGAAAATTTTTTGGGTCTACCTTAGGAGCGAGATGTGGATTTATCCATTGAGCATGTTCCAGGAGCAGCACCGGCGTCCATTCCTCTATATATGATGGCTACACTTGAGTTTCAAGAGCTCCAGAGTTAGTTGGAGGTGTTACAGGAAAAGGTCTTTATCTGACCTAGTACTTTTCCTTGGGGTTCTCCGGTCCTTTTGCAAAGAAGGGAGACGATACCCTCAGACTTTGCGTGGATTATCAGAAGCTGAACCAGTTGACGGTTAAGAACCGATATCCCTTTTCAAGGATTGATGATCTTTTTGATCAACTTCGTGGATCCAGAGTGTTCTCGAAGATTGAAATGAGATCAAGATATCATCAGCTGCGCGTGAGACCATCTGATATACCTCTCACGACTTTCAGGAGTAGGTATAGTCTATATGAGTATAAGGTTATGCTGTTCGGACTCACGAATGCTCCAACAGTTTTCATGGCTCTGATGAATCGTGTGTTCCATCCATATCTTGATTCTTTTGTTGTAGTATTCGCGGGCGATATCTTGGTATACTCTCACACTCGACACGACCATGCCACCCATCTTGAGATCGTATTGAGTACACTGAGAGTGCATCGGTTATATGCTAAGCTATCAAAGTGCCACTTTTGGATGGACCAGATTCACTTCCTAGGTCATATCATCTATGAGGAAGGAGTTTCAGTAGACCGAAAGAATGTGAGAGCAATGGTTTCTTAGGATCATCCTATGAACGTGTTCGAGATACGGAGTTTCTTAGGGCTAGCTTGTTACTACAGATGTTTCATAGAAGACTTCTCTTGCTAAGCAGCACTGTTGACAGGTCTGACTAAGAAAGGAGTGAAGTTCGTTTTTTCAGAAGCTTGATAAGCAGCCTTTTATGACCTGAAAAGAAGGTTGACATCAGCACCGATCTTGACACTCTCAGATCCAGGGAAGAGATATATAGTTTACTATGATACATCAGGTATTGGGCTGGGAGAAGTGTTGATGTAGGGCGACCGAGTTGTTGCGTAAGGGTCTCAGCAGTTGAGGCCACATGAATGGAATTACTCGACACATGATCTTTAGTTGGCAGAATTTGTGCATGCATTGCGCTATTGGAGAGTTTGTCTATTGGGGGAAATTTTGTGGTTTTCACCAACAACAAAAGCCTCAAGTATATCTTTACTCAGCGTGACTTGAATCTAAGGAAGTGGAGGTGGGTAGAATACCTACAGTCCATCGATTTTGAGCTTGCCTATACACCTTGTAAAGGTAATATAGTAACTGATGCACTGACCAAGAAGACTCAGATACAGGTAGTGCAGGAGGCCAGTGGTGAGTGGCAGCTCAAGGCCTTGTTCTCTGAGATGCATCTGGTGGTACAGGACAGTCAGAGGAAGACATATCATTCCTCTTTAGCTGTGACTTCTACCCTCCTAGATAGAGTGAGGATGAGACAACTATCTGATCCAGAAGGCCTAGTTTAATAGGAGTTGGTGGTAAGTGAGGACCCTCCTTCTGAGGGGACGATTGGAGATGAAGATGAGGTTTTCAGTTTCCATGGTCGGGTATGGGTTCCAGGGGATATACACAAGGAGCTAATGCGAGAGTTTATGATTTAGCTTGGGCAGTTCATCCTGGGGTTACCAAGATGTACCGTGACTTGAGACGTCAGTACTGGTGACTGGGTATGAAGAGAGATGTAGCTAGTTTTGTTATGATCTTTTCCACCTGTCAGCAGGTGAAGGCAGAGCATTAGAGACCAGATAGGATTTTGAAGCAGTTACCCATTATAGAGTGGAAATGGGACGATGTCGTAATGGATTTCGTGACTAGATTGCCAAGGTCACCTCATGGAAATGACGCCATGTGGGTTGTTGTGGACAGACTCACAAAGGTAGCTCACTTTTTTCCAATCAAGGAGACCTTCAGTGTTGATGATCTCAGAAGGTTGTATATCCTAGAGATCGTACGTCTTCATTGGGTCCCTCATTTTATCAATTATGATAGAGACTCCTGCTTCACGTCTCGTTTCTAGTAGAGATTTCAGAGGACACTGGGTACACAGGTGTTTCTGAGCACAGCCTACCACCCTCAGACCGATGGATAGTCCGAGCGTATGATACATGCTAGAGGACATGCTATGTTTATGCATCCTAGACATTGGGGGCTCTTTGAAGAAGCAATAACCTTAATCGTGTTTGCCTATAACAAATAGTTTCCAGACGACTATTGAGATGGAACCATATGAGGATTTATATGGTAGGCCATGCCGATCACCCTTATGCTGGTTGGAGGTAGGTGAGGCAACTTTGCTGGCGCCACAGCTCGTACAGGAGACGTCTGAGCAGGTCTAGTTGATTCAGAAGCGGATGGATACCGCACAGTCTCGTCTGAAGTCTTATGCTGATTGCCGTAGACGACCATTGGAGTTCGTGGTCGGGGATCAGGTTTTTAACATGTTTCGCCGAGGGTGGGACACAAGTAGATTAGGAGACAGGGTAAGATTTGACTGAGGTATGTGGGGACATTCAAGATTCTGGTGAGAGTCAGGCTGGTTACCTATCGGTTGCGGTTACCATAGTGGTACCGATCCATGAACAATGTCTTCCACGTATCTCAGTTGCGTTGCTATCATTCAGACCCGTCTCACTTCTTTTAGCCTGAGGAGGTTGAGCTGGAGGCAGATGTGTCCTTTGAGGAGCATCTGATACATATCGTTGACAGGAGCACGAAGGTTCTATGAGGCCAGTCAGTTCCTCTCGTACGGGTGTTATTCTAGCATGGCCGACTGTAGGATGAGACCTGGGAGCGGGAGGCCGAACTACGTGCTAAGTGGCCAGAGTTGTTCATGGCTATATCTTCCAAACCCTTGGAAGGGAAATTCAGGGATGAATTTATATAAGTGGGGAAGTTTATAAGAGCCCAGTTCTTATCTTTGAGGTTTGAGCTTCTTCAGTTCTCTTTTCCTTATGTGTTTTTAATAAAATATAAAAAATGTGGAAAAATCATAAATTTTGGAAGTACATGCCATGTAATTTTTTCCACAGGTCGTGTACTTCTTGCCATGTGGGGATGAGTACATGGGGTGTGTAGCCATGTCTGCGACAAAGGGTGTAGGAACTGACTAAACTCTGTGTAGTGTTCCTGTACATGCCGTGTAGTCAGTCCTCCAGTCAAAACAGTAAGGCAGTGGAGTAGCCACCAGTTGGGAGACAATACAAGCCGTGTACATAGGAGTACATGCCATGTACTCATGTCGACGGGTGAAAAGTAAGGCGGTGCCACCAGGGGAACAGTTAAATGAACGGAGTACACGCCATGTACCTAGAATTACACACCTTGTACTTTGTTTATTTTTTTCTTAAATCAAGAAGTAGCCTCCCTTGCTCATAGGGAAGGATTAGAACGAGAAGGGAGCTCCGGAGTGGATGATCAGACCTTTGGAGATCCACAGATCGAGTGTCTTGAATCTGATTCCGCCTCGGACGATCTCGTTGGAACCGCGTGGGTAAGCCCTCTCATCTATTAGAGTGTTTCTTAACAATTCTTCTCTAAAAGTATGTTATTTACATTAGATATGGTTTTGTTCTTTATCAGATCTACGCCATTCTTGGGTCATTCTGAAGTCGACATTCGGGTATACCGCTCGTTGGCATATAAGGTAGGTGGCTTGGTGTCTTTTTTACCAACTGTCATGTGTTTTGTTCGTTTTTGTTCCACGAACCCATGTTGGTGTGTTGTGTGGCTGAGTTCGTTGCTATATTAAACACATAGAACTGATTTGGTATTCAATTATGTTGTTAAAATACTGGTTGGTATCGTTGCTTGGATCTGAAACCACCCCAGGGGTGTGTTCCACTGTTTAGCCATTTGGACAGGATACCTGAGGGTATTCCATAAAAGTAGTAATTGTAGAATTGCCTCAAGAGGAATTTCTTGTTTACTGTATATTTAAATTTTGGTCATGGCCTGTTTACATATTAGCCTGAGGGTAATGTTTTAATTAGCTTGTGGGCATTGCTCTACCTAGCCTGCGAGAAACATCTTCCGTGCCTGTGGGAAGCTGACTCTGTGCTTGTGGGCGACACATCTTACGCATGTGGGAAAATACCTTGTGCTTGTGGGTAGATTCTGGGTTTGTTATCTCTTTACCTGAGAGTTGGAGTTGGACGTGACTGTGGAATTCGGTTGTTTACATAGAATATTCAATGAGGTGGTATTTTAAATTAAACGATTAAAAATAATATTAAAGTGGAAACATAACCGGTTCAGTTAGTTACTTTTCAATACTACTACTTTATTGCACTTTACTATTACACACTATCGTTTCATGCTTGCATGCAGTTGGGAACAAGCCTTTAGTGGGTGCCTAATAAGAATTTATTTCTCACACCCTATTTGTTTCATGCTTTTCGGCCCAAGCAGATTACGTTCCTGCAAGTGTGGATAGGGGAAAGAGTCCCTATATAGGTACTTGACTGTTGCTGAGGAGTAAGAGGGCATGGGACTGAGCCTAGGCTCGTGATGCCACTTCCAACTATTTTTCTTTGTTTCGATGTACTCTGCTTTTGGTTGTACTGTATTGATGTATAACATGTTCTGGCTGTTTTCTTAGAACTTGAGACATGTAGCACCATTATTTATATATTATTGGTTATATACACTTCTGTTGATTATTTCAGTTGTGTATGGTTTACTGCTTCCACTTTTTTATGTATGTTTTATTCTATATTCTACTATGCTACACTTCGAAAAATGGGGGCATAGTTTCCCCACTATCAGACATGGGCCCTCGCTACTAGTCGGCAGCCTCTGGCGTTTTGGGAAATGCGCTTGAGGTCACGTGTCAAACCGTGTTTGGGGCACCTGTTGAGTGGCACCCGGAACTGGGACGTTACAATGTATGGGATTAGGGTGTAAACATAATCCATTATGGGACTTTTTCCACCATGTGATATATTCTGGGTAGTTAGTGTAAAACCATATAAGGTCATGGTTTATATTGCTACGATAGTATAATATGTCTATGATCATATGATTACATGTTATATATATTATTATTTTTTCTGATGCATACCCTATATGCTATACTCTTTTTCCTCTCTAAGTCATACTTTATGTTTCTTTCTCATTTATATTCAATTTTTGGAATTTTTAGCTCATCCCTTCTATTTATGTATTTACCATTTAGTCTTATATAGTTAAAAGATCATAAAGGGGGTTTGGAGGTTATTTTAGATATTAATAAAAATATTATTTATTATAATTCCATGTTTTATAATTATGGACCTTGTCTTCCAAAGGCACTAGAATTTTCATTCCTTCGATTTTATATAATGGATAATTATGTTTCAATCATGAAATAATATGTGTAAAAGGATTAGGTCACAATAAATTTCATTAATTCCTATGGAATGTGAAAATTTAATTTTAATATTTACATAATATTTCCCACACGGGAATCCATTCCTAAATTGGGTGAATAAATTTTTTCAAGAAGGATGTAAAATATATCTATTATTTCACGTATAATTAAAGGAGGTTGTGCATGATGATTAATTGAGAATATCATTAGATAAAAGAATGATGGAATCATGATTTATATAAATGTGTTTGAGAAGGCCCTATATTGTTTTGAGATACAATGGATTCCAATTTAAAGGTACTATAAAATATTTCCTTAGACGCATAAAGGTAATGGTTACCCTATAGTAGCCATGTGAAGAAAACATAACCCACTTATGGGTAAACCATGGTAAACCATGTGTTGTGTAAATGTCATAATAATCTTCATAAATCTATTTATATGAGTACAAGGAATTGAAAAATGGTATCTAAGAGGAAACACAAGGGTAAACAATGAATATTCTAACCCATGCAATTTTATCCTGGTGTTGTGTAAAGAAATAAGAAAGTAGTGTAAGGGTAACCAACATATTTTGAATCAACATGTAATGTTATTTGGATATCTATAAACATATGGAATGATTTATAATTTCCATGTAATTTTATCCATGATTCAACATGTGGTTGTAAATTTTACATAAGGTAACTAGAGAGACCATTATAAGGGTGTTCCATTAGATTTATTGCCAGGTAAATCTCAAAATCTACTCAACTAAGTGTATACCATTCGTTTCAACTTTTAGTTATAATGTAAAATAAAAATAAATTTAATTATACCTTTGGTTATTTCCTTCTACCACTAGTAATCTTGCGATACCACTAGTAATTTTTATACTTCCAGGTATTTCTTCCTCTATCAAGTTATTAAGTGATTCTTCTTGTAATATTATTCTGATATGATAAGAGTCATTCTACCAGGATATGTGTAGTCTAATCATTAAAATATAAAATCTAATATGATAATATTAGTTACCCCTTGAGAATGGAAACTATATCATTATAAAATCAATTATAGCATGATAAGATCAGTGCTTCCATTAAGGGAGTAGTTCAATGGTTATAAGGTCCAGCATATCGTGAAATGTTTAGTGCTACCATTTGATGACATAACATGGAGAGGATTTTTGTATCTATTTAAGCATGAAAGATGTTATTAGAGAGTTTAGATAATCAAGGAATTACTTCAGATTCAATTGGATACATGGTTATAGAGATATGATACGAATATATGACTTTTACAAGATTATGTCACTGATTTGAGTCACTTTCTCTTTGAATAAGTGGTTATTTATGTTTCCATTTATACCATGTGTATATGAACTAAACATTAAGAATGTTTTTTGGATAGAATATTATGGTTATTTAGGAATCCATTAGTTGACGGAATAATAATATTTACCACATCCACAAATTTAGTCAATGTGTGTCATTGTTCATAGATTGAGGGTCAACTTCACTAGATGAAAGATTTATGCTCATGGATTGTAGAGAGTTAATAAATAAATATGGTGGTCATTGTGGGGTTATGGATTTCTATTTTATAGGATGCAAAGCATATTCATGATCTTATATTCTCATGAATTTATTCTTTATAGGTTTTAAAGTATCAAATATCGTTATTTTTTAGAAAGCTTTATTCCAGATACATGAGTGGATATGAGATGTTATTGGAATTATGAGAATGAACTATATTCTCCCTCATTTTTAATATTGATTTAGATTGTGTTTTCTATTCATATTATCATGATGTATCTAAATAAATAGTACTATCAATTATTATTAGATAAACTTTTATTCAGAGGTTATCTTTCTTGTGTCATTTATGATAATTTTGTATCAGGTTCTATGAAAAAATTGTTAAAATGGATATTTAGAAATTATAAGAGAATATATATTATTTAATAACTATATTGTGTAATCTATTGTAATTTAAATGGAGAATCTACGAGAGGGGTGGGGCAGTCTAACCAATCACAGTAATGATTAAGCTCACATTTAAACTCAACCCTATAAACATAGTTTGTTATTATTTTATTTAAATTCATTTAATTTTGTAATTAATTAGTAATAATAATAGTGGGTAAGATCATAATTGGTCATATAGTGTTTAATTAAGAAAAAGAATTTTTTACAAAGAACAATTAATTAACCCTCCATCTTAATGGTGAAACTCATCCCTATGATCATCAAATAATATTATAGGGGTGTTCCCCTATTAGGATCCTAAAATTGTTGAATTGGGATAATCTTAATTCTATAAATAGGAGTATTGATCATATATTTTATTTAAATAACTGTCATGGATAAAATAATTGGATTCTTCCGTATCTCATTTCACTTTTCCTTGAAGATAAATATGTGTTAATATTACAATTTCCACCAATTTCTAAAAATAATCTTAGGAAATTTATTAATAAAAGAAATAATGTAGTTAATTAAAAATATCAGTATACCATTTTGATTTATCTTTCATAAAATTATTACGCCATAGTTTTGAGGATCAAATATTCCAAGGAATTATGTTATAAATGGGAATAATTATAGGAATATTTTTTAAAAGTAATGGATTATATATTTTTAATTTATAGATGAAAATTTAAAAATATCAGGATGTTTAGAGAAGAAAAAATTGAAGACTACTACATAAGTGTGAATGAAAATGTCCACAAAATTCAAGGTTTGGAAATAAAGCCAAATGGATCAAAATTGTAAAAAAAAATTGATAGATTTTACAGATAAGTTTGATGCTACGTTTATGGAATTATGATATTGATAATATTTCAGTCCTTATGAATTATATAATATTATAATATCCTTTTAACTATAAATCATTCTATAATTCCAAGAGAAGGTAAAATATTATATAGATTTTGAGATCATGTGAATGCTCAAAATAAGAGATGAAAACATTATAGATTTAGGTGAATGAGATGTTGAAAATAAAGATGACGATTATAACATAATCATTTACCTTGTTCTAATGAAATTATTGAAAGGAATGATTAAGGGTAAACAAAATATTCCTTTAAGATATTACTATTATAAAAACATTCAACAAACCCCCATAAATATTTTTTAAGAATTATTTAAAATCAATTAATGATGATGATATGTATTAGAAAATGAAATTGGGTAAAGAAAATACATATATTAAATAAGAAGTTAGTTAAAAGTTAAATAATATTATTTGTGAGAAAAATTATAATGTATAAAATATATAGATGAAACTACATTAATGTTACATTTTGAAAAAGGGATTGATACCTCGAGAATTGAGGATTATGAAAGTGAATGAATAGTTCTAGATCACATGAGGAAGAATAAATTCTAATGTTTTTTGAGAAAAAAATTCTCAAGAATGTGAAGGGACTACCATTGAATAGAGAAGAAGGATATGATAATAAAGAGGTTTATTATAATTATTATATCAAAATTTGTGGATATTAATTATCTAAAATGTGGAATATGGTAAAATATCTTAATGAAAAATGATCACTCTAAAAAGAGGAACCATCTAAAAAATTATAATGTCTCATTACTCCGAATGATTTGAATAAGATCAAATATTTTTTCAATAATGATGTTGAGATAGTTGTTTATGCATCACAATGTGGTTAAAATAAGAATCCACAAAATCATGTTAATTTATCACTTTTTGTGTTTCAGAATAAAAACATTATCTATTTGAAATCATATTATTAAATAAATTCTAAACCTATATGGAAAATAAAGAATATTGATAAATCAAATTATAAATAATAGGAAGAGTTGTATTCTTTAAAATGTTTATCTATCCCATTATTGAGGTAGTGATATTATATATAAGAAAATATAAAAAATCATCAGTGCTAAACTATTATCATTATAGAAGATAAATTTTTAGAGGATATTGCTGCTGTTGTGTAGTGATTCGGCCTAACGAAAACACATGTTTGTACAACATGTTACAACCGAAAATGGTACAAGAACCAAGTGGATGCTATTTTGGGAAATGGTTAAATAACATTGAAAACGATCATGTAGTGACCATAAATTCATCATATTTATTAAAATAGAATAAACTTTTTTTGATAGTATATGTTTGTATTAGATTTGATCAGCTTGGTAATATTTCAAAAAAATGAATGACTTGTATACCAAGAGAGGTTCACGATGTTGAAAAAGGAAAGTGAATTCAAAAATAGAAGTAATAAAAAAAGGAACCTAAAAAACTCTATTTTAAGTACAGTAAGAAACATATGCCAAAGATATATGATACATTCTTTTCCTTACACATGAAAAGTGAACTAAATATTCTAGGAAGTATTAAGAATCTTGAAGGAGTATCATAGAAATTCAACTACAATTTCTCTTTGAAAATTAGTAGAGTATTCACATTCATGATTTATGCCCAAATCTTATTTATACTATCATTAATATATTGAAAACATATCTAAAAAGGAACAAAAACCAAATACTTCAATGAAATGTAGTGTAATAGAATACGAATTGTTAAATACATCATTGTTTGTATAAGTCCTTTAATTATTAAAATTAACAACAGTGTCCTATAAAATTTTTAATGGAATGTTATGGATTGAATTTTTTTGGTAATACTATAAAATAGAATTGGAAAAAACTATTTATAAAAAATTAACACTCAATCTAGATGATAGTAGTGATTCCACGATTATTTGAAAAAAAAGAAAAATTATTTTTTAACAGTTGATTCTAATATAAAACATTCTATTGAAAAAAAATTAATGTTTAGTTTATAATAATGAAAAAGATACTACGGATGTCCCGATCAATTCTGAAATTGATTAATAAAAAATTTAGTTATGAAGATTAAGTTGCTGAAACTAATCTAAAAATGTGCCAAAATATAGAAACATAATGAAAAAAATATATATTTATCAATAAAGTGCAACATTTTAGAGTATAAATATACTAAGAATTGATGATAATAGTATAATTGCATCTCAAATTGAACCTCATACATTTCATGATGTAGTTATGAAAAATTAGTTGATAAAGGGTATAAATGAATTATGTCATGAGATTGATATGAACTCTATATGGGATATAGTTCTAGGACAAGAAAAATTAAAAATTTAATTATTACCAAATGGATTAATTTAAAAAAATATATTTTAGAATAGTGATGTATCAAGAAAATATTTAGGTTGATTTAAAATGGATATACAAAAATTGAGGGTATTGAAATTGAAGAATATTATTTACTGTTACCAAGGAAATATATTATTGGAATGATAATGTTAGTGTATGAAAAAAATAAATTACAAAATCTTTCTTATGTTTGGGAAATTTGAAATTCAAATTGGTGATCTTGAGGAAGAAGTATATGTTGAAAAAACATATTGTTTTATCGTTGAATGTGATGTATTCATCTTATTCATATTGAATAAATATATTAATAGTTTTAAGTGGGCCCTAAGATATTTTTATTCTAAATAAGATGTAAACATGAGGTATATGATATTTTAAAAAACTAATGATTACTATAGTGTAATTTTAAAATAGATTTATAAAGACACTATAAATAATATTTTTTATGTGTATGATATCTCATTTTCTAAATACAAGGTGTGTCTTTGTGAAGAGTTTTCTATGTAGATGAAAATTAATTTTGAGATTTATATTCTTATAGAGATGACAATATTTTAGTGACATAAAATGTAGTTTAAGTAGAATATAATCTTTCTATCTCAAGAAAAATTTTTTTACATAATTTCCGAATATTTTTTGAATTGATGGAAATAATTTTAAACTCCCATTTTATAAGGATCAATTTTTTAAAGGATGATATTTTTGGTAGTATTAGACATTAATAATTTTAAATAAACATTTGAAGCATTTTTTATTTAACAACGTCTTGATAAATATAAAATATGTATTAATTCTATGTGCACAACTTTAGAGTGATCCTAAATGGTACTACTCATTGAAAACTATTAAAATATGGATATATGTGAAAAAAACTACGAACTATGGCATTAAATATATACACAATGCCGAATTGAAACTGTTAGGATTTCCAAACGTGGATAGAGAGGGTGATTGTATTGAGAAAAGAACAAAATTAGGGAAAAATTTACTTCTGATTGTGGGTTCTATTTAATGGATAAAAGACAAAAAAGTTAGTGACATTGACCAAAACTATGGTAGAATATGTATCTGATACACATAAATTTCACAAATGGTGTGGATTCATGTTTAGTTAGAGGATTTGAAATTTGATACTGAGAGACCACAAAGAATTTCTTGTGATAATCAAAGTTCTATTCAATTTCATAAAAACCATGTGAAACATTAAAGAAACCAACTAATAGATGTCGGATTTAATTTTATTAAATTAATGGTCTAATATGGAGATATATAAGTAAGATATATTTTAACCAGAAATCAGGTTTCCCATATTTCCACCAATGTTGTGTCAGGAGTGTGGTTTGTTGAATTTTGAATAAAAAAAGGATATCCAGCATTCACCTATCATTTGAAGACTTATAGGTTCTTCTATGTCTCTTAATAATATACCATATCTTAATAAATAATATATATGGGAATGATTTATGATACATAGTAGTCTATTTAAATCACATAAATCCTTGGTTATATCTTGGTTTTTTCTTCCCTGTGTTAGACTATACAGACAATGATTTGACTAACTAAAGGCTCATTTCTAAATGAACTATAAGTTATCATCTCTCTGTTGTCATTTTATTTCAAATATTTTCAAATTAATAAATTTACACCACATATTGAATTTTATTTAGATTATTTTATTGGCATGAAAATTCAAAGGGGTGATATTTGAGGCCAATTAAGTATAGAATTTGTTGTCAATGAATTAATATTTTGTTGGTGAATTTGAAAAGAGGTATTGATGTGTGGAGAATAAATTTTGGAATCATTTTATGTAATTATTTTTAATTATTTAGAAATTAGTCATTTTAAAATAATTTTATTTTTGAACTATTAATTAATTCCAAAGATATGTTCGGATGGAATTTGAAGAAGTGCATTATGTTTTAAAAAATTGAATACTTTCAATAATTTACAGAGTAATTACATTGAAAAATTATTTTTAATATTACTAACAATACATATAGAATTGATGAAGATAATTCATGGTGATTAACTTATAATATCATTATATGGAAGGCCAAAGTTTTTGGGAGTGAGCCTAAGGTGTTTGAGAAGAACCTAAATGTTTTTGAGTTTCCATAAGAATATAGGTAAAGGTAATTTGGTGAATTTAATTACCTATAAAATAGTAAAGACTACTTTATAGAGTTTTTGTAATGTTTGAGATTTCTATTTAACAATAATCCTAGGCGATACCTATATTGTCTAATGCTCATGCCAAACTTTTAAATCCAATGTAAAGGTGAACTGGGTTTTTCATAAAGGCATTTAACATGACATGTAAGGGTAACTAAAAAATATACCAACATGAAAAGGGGTAACTAGGTGATTCATAAAAATACATTCATGCTACATAAGGGTATAATGTTTTTACTAAAGCTTTTTGTAAAGATACTCGGCTATTCATAAAGGTATCCCATGATTTCTATTAATAAAGTAAGGGTAAACATCATTCTATATAATTGTATAAAAGATATGTTCAAGTACAAGGGAAACCTATGTATGGATATACCATTAGTTTCTAAATATGTATAAAGGTAGTATTATTTTCATGTAACATTTTCCTATTCCATTCGAGAAAAATTCAAAAGTGACACCACTAGGAATTAGGTTCTACCTCCATGTAATAATTTCTCCCCTAAATTATCAAGTGTTACTTCTAGGAATTGGGTGATATAATGAAGTATTCCTTTCCTCTACTAGTTTTCAATTTATACTGCCAGTAATCCTATGATACAATATGAATATTAGGGATACCATTAAACATAGTTTTCTTCCATTAATAGAGTAGTTTTATTGTAATAAGGGTAGTGTTACCTTGATAAGTGCAATGATAAAAACTGAATAATATTCCTACTGTGATAAATATAATGTGACCTTTAGAAGGGTAGTGATACCATGAGAAGAGAAGTTCCATATTAAGAAGCATAGTTTTCCTTTAATAGAACAAAACTATATAAAAGGCATTATATATGTCCTTGCATTAGATAAGAGATGTGTGACTTTGGAAAATCATTGCATGCATTTAGATTCTATTTCATGCCTGAGAACAATGATCTGATAAGAGGTCACACCTTTCAAAATAGGAAATTCCCAAGATGTATTTGTTCAAGATAAATAAGATTATCTAGATGAACACATTTATACCACATATATGTTCATAACATGTTAAGAAAAAATCTTTTCCTAAATCATGGAGGTATTTATGAATCCATGAGTTGAAGTTATATTGACATTTCATCGCATTCGCAAATTGTATGAAGGTGTGATGGAATTCATATATAGAGGGTTATCAACACATTGAAAAGGATTAATGATCATGTCCCATGAATTGTTAAAACAAGAATACCACGATTATTTTGGGTGTAAATTTTATTTTCCATTTTTTAAGTACATGATGTGTACATTGGTGAATTTATGGTCGTAATTCATAACAGGATAGAAAATGTAACAAACTATATATTAAAAAATAGAATTTGTTTTTAAGATGAAATGAATGTATTATCATGTGTTATAGTAATATAAAACAAAATTAACTTCGTTGGTTTTATTATATCCTATTATAATTAAATGACTTTTAGGCATAATAACAACTAATAATATAGTAATTAAATAGTGATCATATTATTAGTAAAAATATAGGGTTCTAAAAAATCTAATTGATACAGTCAAAGGATGTGATGGCATGAAATTGTTGGATCATTCCCAATGATGATCATTTATCATATATATCATGATAGATATCATCATAGGGCTTCATCCATGACCAAGATAAAGTTGAGATCCATCAACATAAGCACGAGCGAAACCATTTACCGGAAAAATTCAAGATCTTTGAGATCACAACCATAACCATATATGTAGAACAACCCTCTGAATGTATCATCATCACAAACTTATCCCTTTGGTGTTTTCTGGTGTAATAAATAGATATGTATCAAAATAATATTAATATTAATATGTATATTATAATTTCATCTTACTATTGTTAATTTAATAATGATTTGAATTTAGATATAAAAAAATTTTATTTTTGGGTAGTATTAAAATTAAATTAAGCCATTTATTTTGATGATTTAATATATTTTTGAAAATAATAATATTTTAATAAAAACTTTTATGAAATAAATTATTAATTATAAATGATCATATAATTTTTAGGAATTCAAATATAATTCCTACAAGGGTTTGAAAAAAAAAATAATGTAAAAATCCCATGAATTATAAATATATATAAATTACATTTTAAAAGTGAGACTTCATATATTTAGGAAATTATTTTGATAAAATTAATGTTTTTAGGAATCATCATG
Organism: Viscum album; assembly: GCA_963277665.1. Lineage (NCBI taxonomy): Eukaryota > Viridiplantae > Streptophyta > Magnoliopsida > Santalales > Viscaceae > Viscum > Viscum album. The sequence goes on from OY728159.1 coordinate 103,805,276, forward strand.
TCCAAAGTATATTATGGAAAATGATTCCTAATCTTTTTAGATAGTATAATTTTTAGTAAATAATTAAATACTATATAATCATATAGTGTGTATTATGACATCAGAATTATCCAAAAATGATTTAATAAACACTATAAAAGGAGTACAATTCCGAATAGAGGTTTACCATTTAAAATAATTTAATTTTAATTTAATTTTATTAATTTATAAAGCCTTTATGAATCCTACAAAACGTATAATATATTTTATGTTTTTAAAATAATTTTTATATAAACATGATTCATTTATAAATTATAAAGAATATTATTTTTTTAATATTATCCCATCTCCTAATAAAATAATTAAATCTACTCCCCTTTGGAATAAATAATGCTCCAAAATTGTGGTAGGGTTTTTTATGTTTATTACATTATTATATAGATTCTAAACCTAATGTTTTGGAAATAGTAAAGATATCCCCTCTCTTGTCCACTATGAAATGACCCTTGAAATCCATTATCATCACTCAAAAAACAAAGATAACCCCCTTAAAGATTCCATTTTTCTCATGAGCCTTTAGAATCTTATCCTAATATATCAATATTATATTCCAAATTAGGTTGGGAACACTCTCTCAATATAAGGGATATCATACTCTCTTTTTTAAAATCACCTCATTCATGTTGTGTCTCTTAATTTAATTTTTTTTTCATGTGGTAATACATTATTTAATGTCAAAATTACTGTGAATTTTATGTATAAAAGATTATAGACCCATTTAAATCTCAATAATCCCTCACATAAACCATGCCCATTACCATGGAATGAAATATTAAGGGATCCTCTACATACCCTATTTATTCAAGTGTCACCATTATCTAATTCTATTTATATATGTTTAATATTATAGGTATATGTTGTCGTCTATCACATTACATACACTGTGATTCCTAAATGAGGATATACCCCTTTCATTCTTAGTAATCCTTCCCATGAACATTTATATGCCCCTGTTTTTTTGTCAAAATTTCACCATGATTTTCCATTCATAATAAAATAAATAGTGAGTAGTCAAACCAAAATTCTATCTGCAATGTTCAACTTTATTCAAATATACTTATTTTTTGGGGGATTTAAATTTATTTATTCCACACTATTTGATCATGGAAGAAAATGTGAAGACATATGATTCGATGTTTTCATCTATTTAGCATAAATATGCACATGAATGAAATGAATTTCATAGGTGAGTATGGAATTTTATAGTGTTTGAATGCATTGGATAATGTTTTAGTCTCATGAGAAATCATTCGATGGATTAGAGAGTGAACCTAATCCATCCAAGGACAATTTTCATCAGGATGTCTTGGACATTATCCTAGACCTACATTTATGATGTGATGTTTTATGTTGTTTCAACATTTACCATGTTTCCTTTATGTTATCATGTCATATCACACTTTATCATAGATTTTTATGACTATCTTCACTTTAACATGACATTGATATGACTATTTTCTAACATATAATACTTTCTACATGTTATTCCATGTTTATAAACATAACAGACTTTAATTCTCACCCATTTTTTATATATGTCCCTAGGTAATCTAATGCAGTTTTATTTACAATGGAATATTATGATCATGTTATGGATGTTTTCATTAATTAATACATATTCAATATTTTATATTGTTATTAAATGTACCAAATTCTCAGACACACTATACTTCTTGATATTTTGGGATATTTTTTATGTATCCTTAGGTAATAGATCATGAACTAATGATTAATAAAGAAAAGGTTTTTTATATTTGGTATCAATGTTATGTTTAGTCATTTTGTGATTTTGAATTGAAAACTCTATTTAATTCCTTATGTATCATACTAAATATAATAATGCTGCATCTAATTTTGGTAATGTATAAAGTAAGTGGTTTCTAAAAAAATATATCCATGTCTAGATACTTCATGTTGATGTGGATTTTTCATAGATTCACCTAGGTGTAAAGCCTGAAAACACCACATTTATTAATACATGATAGAGTACCACTTCATGAACAGAAGCCTTGCTTACACATGGTATTACACTTATGGGAAATAGCATTGGAAAGGTCACAATCTCATTATGAAACATTATTGGGGAACACAAATGTCTCTAAGTGTATATGTAACAGATAATATCATTGATAACATTGATTTATTCCTAGAAAATCATAATTTAGGAAATATATATCATATATATATTATCTCTTAATGTGATTGGTTCTTATTTATAATTTTTATGTTTGAAAAATAATCATTCGGAAGTGTATTTTGGATTATTCATATGGTTAAGACTAGAATAAAAAATTGAAATTCATGGTTATCATATATAGTTATATGAATTCGTTTATATCATATAAGTTTAGTATAAAAATTAAAACACTACCACAAATCATGTAAGTTATGTTATCAGTGAAAATAGGAAAATTTAAAATTATTGAATCTCAAGAATAAAACTCCTCCCCTATAATCATTTGTGGGTTAAACATCCTAGTGAATATTTTGATACCCCCTTTAGTGGAATTTGATGAAATTATGGGTATTGATATTGTTTCTCTTAATAGTGATAACATAAATTTATTTTCTAAGTAAATCACTTTTAGTATTATAAATCTTCCCCTGATTTTATACATGTTCAAGGAGGATAAAGAATCTTATTTAGCTCTAACATCTTAAGAATGTAATTTATTTCCATACATGAAAGCGTATCTAGTTCCAGTTATCGATTCTATAGAAAATTTCATCCTTTAAAACATGATAATTGAGTGGGAATATTATAATTTTATTCCTGAAGAATTTCTCGTTCTTCCTCTTATCAAATAGGTTGAATTTTCAATCATTTTTATACATGGTAAGTTTCAATTATCCAAGATTCCATAGAGAATAAAAATTGGGGAACATTAGGAGCTATGAAGGAAACTACATTAAAATATAGATAAAGGTTTTATGGACCCATGTTATTTATTGAGAGGTGAAACAACCCTCTTCTTCAAGAACAAGGATTGGTCAATTCACATTTTCAATTATTATCTTGATAATATAAAAGATCATGATAAAGGAAAAGTTTCCACTTCAACGGATTGAGGAACTATTTGACCAGCTTCATGGATCAGAATACTTATCCAATGTGGATCTTCACATGGTTTATTATCATATAAGGGTGGAGAAGTATTATATCACCAAGAATACATTTTTATTAAGGTATAAGCACAATAAGTTCATTGTAATTTCAACAAGACCCACTAATGCTCTAGTAATGTCCGTATATTTGATGAATAGAGTTTTTAGAGATTACCATGAAATATTTCTAGTAGTATTTATACACAATGTCATAATATTCTCTAAAAGATAGGATCATGAGGAGAATATGAGCACTTTTCTAATAAAACATTCAAAATTAAAATTTGTATGAAAAGTATTGAAAATGTGATTTTTTTTCGAAGAAGTATCATTAATTAGGAATATTATATCAATAAATAATATATCTATAGACCCTTAAAAGATAAAATAAATTGTATGATGTCTGAGGCCATAATCTAAGATATAAGTATATAGTTCCCTTGGATTATCTATTTATTAAGATAGATTTTTTAGAAATTTATCTAGATTTTCAAACCCTAACAAAATGCTTACTCGGATGGGAGTCATGATTTTTTATTGAATAATGAATGTGATAGGATCTTGAAGGAGTTTAAAAATATTATTATCACTTCACCTATACCTATTATACCCACTTGTGGAGAACATTTCAGGGTGTCAAATAACACTTCTAAGAAGTGATTGGGATGTAAGTTAATGGAGAAAAAAAGTGATATCATATACCTCAAACAAAATCAATGCCCATGAATAGAACCATCCAACACAAGATCTTATGTTAGTTGTAGTGATAATCACATTGAAAATATTGCAGTATTGTATCATTGGGGGTATGTGTGAAATATATATGGATCATTAGAGATTCATGTATATACTCACACAAAAATTGGTGAATTTTTTATAGGGAATATGTTTAGGGAAAATTGAAGAATATAACTTCCCAATCTAATAGTATCCTAAGAATGATAATATAGTGGCAGTTTCACTAATGTGAAAGGATTCAAAAATTTTATTTTTAATAAATATTATGTTCATGATTAATTCATCTTTAATATTTTTTCACTTACATAATTGACATTATTTAAAAATTTACTATGAAATTAAAAAATTCTTGATATTATTATCATATATATTAATATATTATATATATATAATATTGTATATCTTCTTTTGATATATTTTTACATATATTTATTTCTAATAATGATTATTTTTATTAAAAATTTAATTTAATTAATTAATTATTTAATATACGTAATTGATTATAATTATTATTTATAATTTATAATTTTTATTATAATTACAAGTGTTATATGATTCCCTTATGAAAGAAATATTTATCAATGATTGTAAAAATCCATGGTGAAATAAAATATTATCAATGCTAAAATGGATAATGATGATAAATGTATTCTTTATTTATTATAAGAAATAATGAGTTTTCAATGATTTTTGCTTTAGCAATGATAAATTTGTTTTCTATTAATGATATTTTCTAGAGCTAATAAAATCAATTATAATTGTTCAAAATCTGCACTCCAAAATTTTGTGATAAAATAAAATATGTGTATTTATGGATTGGATAATGATAAAAGTTACCAGAATTTTAAAATCAATACCTTATAAATTGAAAAGGAAAAATTGGACCAGTTACATGCCAATGTACTTTTTTGGTTTAGAGTATTACAGAAATAGTAAAAACATTTACATAAAAAACACTCATGACTTCCAATGTATATTTTCCCCATTTTACCCATATATTCATATTCCATATTATGTATTCAACATCTACAACAAATTAACTCACATAATAAACCTTTTAGGAAATAATTTATTTTACACTGATCATTATAACCATGGGAAAAAGTAATATAATAAGGGTGAGAACAAATATAGTATAAGGGTATATATAGGTATTACCAATTAAATTTTATACATGGGAGTAATATGAAGTTAATAGTAAGATTAAATAATAATATTTCAAGTAAATAACATAAGGATATTCATACACATCAATACATTCATCATTAATCCTAAAACATGGCATAATTGTTTATAAAAAGAAAGAGTCATTAGAATCAGTAATCAAGAACAATGTAACGTTATTCTTGATCATAGTAATCATTAAAACCCATATAAAGAATAAATAAAACGTGTTGGTATCTTGTAAAACATCATGTCAATGATAAAAATGAAATAAACTTCATGGTTAAATGTGGAGTAACTGTAACAGTTATGCATGGAATAACCATCACAATTATACTTGTAGAAACCATTTTAGTGATATATGAAATTACCATTGTATTTATAATTGGAATAATCCTCACTCTCAACTTCCAAATATAAATCGTAACCATTGAATTGGAAAACAACATTGGGGCCAACCAATCGTATAAACCATATCCTTATCAATCATTATGTAGAAAAATTTCAAAAAACTATTGTATGAAGAAGGAATTTAGATTTTTTTTTCTTTAGAAAACTCATCAGATCAATCAATATTTTGTTCGTAACTTCATGGATCTATAGAAAAGGAAAGGGTTTCATTATAACATCATTTAAACAATCATAATTCATCTAATGATATAATTAGGTTGATATCAATAAAAAATATTGCTACTATAAGATATGTAACATCATTGGTTTATGATGTTGAAAAATATAAATATGATTAAAATATGAATGAAAAGATTCTTAATAAAAATACTCATTTGACCTAAAAATTTACTTATCAAAACTAAAATTATATAAAATATTGAAAAAAGAATTTATTTAAAAATAAAATTCAAAACATATAAAGTAATATACAAGGAATATAATGGTCATAGTTGATGTAAAATACATTAATTTGGTAACTTGTAGAATCATACATTCATTTCAACAAATTATAAAAGTGATTCTAAAGCGAGAAATTTGGGAAAAATATAAAAAACAATTTTCAAACGCATTTAGAATATGGTTAATGAACATGTGAAATATATTTGAGAAATATATTTATTTTTAAATTTATATTCTTGAAAATATTTTACAATTCATTTATATAAAATGTAATCATTCATTGTTTAAAGAAAGAAACAACATTAATATCACTTATTAAAGAATTTCTTGATGACTTTTTAATCAATAAGGGATTATGTTGGAATAAAAAATGTAAAACACATTCGTAACCAAAGGACAATAAAGATATCTGGTTCAAGAAAATAATTGAATATGATTTCCCCCTAAGTATCATTAAATATAAATATTCATGAAAGTAAAGGACATTGTTACATAAAGCCTTTTCCACATTTAAAAATGTTCATGAATAAGAACCAAGAAAGAATAATATCGGATAAAAATATCAGAATAGTTAAAAAATTTATACCGATGATATTATACGTAAAAAATATAATCCTATACACATCATAAGATAAGTTAAATGGATATCTTAAACATATGTCCCAATGAAAGAGAATTTGAGATGAACAACCCTTAGAAAATTCATATAATTGAATTTATATTTAATAAATAAAGAGAATATCTATAACAAAATTAAATCTAAAATTAAATTGTTAAACATATAATAAAAAAATATATAGATCAATTCACACATAATTATTTCATAAAAACCTATTTTTAAAAGAGTTGATACCAAATGAATTGAAACCGAGTTAAGAATTTCTTTTACCACATGGTAACATTCAAATAATATTCCCATGTGTGAAGTAATTAAAATTAAAACATAAAACCAAAAAAAGTACAAATAATTATTTACATAAAATTAATCATGGTTAATTTATAAACCATACAAAATAAATTAGGTTTGTTTCATTAAAATATGCCACAATGAAGTAATATTGAGGAGAAATACCTAACATCGAGTATAGACATTCTATATATTTCCATTAACACTTGAAAAATTATTTCATAAAAATAATTTTAATTCCTAAATAAATGTGTTAGTTTTAAATTTTTTTCAATCAACCATTTATTACATTTATTTCTATGACATATTTAACAACATAATAAGTTAATTCCAGGTTGAGTATTTTCTTAGGACATTCTATTCATAATTTTAAAAAATAATCTATGTGTTGAACTTGGCCAATGGGGTCATTGTTCCATCATATACAAAATTAATATAATGAAATAATTATCATATATATATATATAATACTTTTCACAAAAAATCATGAAATATTGTTATGAAAAATGAACTACATTACAATCATTGTGATGGTTGGCCATACCTACTCATGATTAAGGATTCCTTTTTTTGATTATCACAATGGACTGAATGTAAGTAATATATTATCAATACATAATCATAATAATATATTAAATAATTTATTTATATAAATAAAATTATATATAATATCCATTTTATGTGGTGATGAAAAATGAATTGAGTCTCTCAGTAGAGGTGGCAGTCCACTCCTATAGAAAAACAACTTAATAATTTCTTTTGTATATAGAAATTTTAGAAAATAGATGATATATTATTTATTCCATATGATAAATATGTTTTTAATATAACATCCTGACCCTAGTTACCCAGAGTTTGTGCATTATTATATAACATTGGAATGATAAAAGGAAATCATGTCCCGAAAGACCGATCAGTTTAGTAGGCTTGGAAGTACTAGATACATTCATAAGGTTTACATTACAACATAAATGGAAAACTACAACAACATTGTTTCCATAGAAAACACTGAGATCCCATATATGATCCCTGCAGGTCATTCATTATATACTTCTGTGCATTCGGGGAAAAATAAAACATAGAAAGGGGTGAGCTCAAATGCTCATTAAGGATAACAATATAGCATAAACTTTCATAAATAATCACAATCATTTAAGGCAATGTATAAGTCTAAAAAAAAGCCTTTTAAACTTGATCTTCCGTATAATATGGAAAAGATAAAATCAAATAATTCCATTTAATTATTCACATGGATATTATACTAGTCGAATAATCACATTAAATATCAACAACCACTTTCATAATTATGGAATGCATAATTCCATACATTTATAACCACGTTGTCAAGGCCGTGTGGCAGGAATACAATTAAGATTTTGTCAAGGCCCTTTGAAAAGACACTATTATGTCTCATGAGACCTACCGATGCATCGAGGAGCTATAGAGATCTCAACCCATCAATTACTAAGTCCATTCCATTCCTCATATGAAAAGGTTTAAACATAACCTAAACAATTGTATTAAAACTAGCATACGAATTGTCAATAAATTATCCATAAACCATGAATGGTATAAAAATAACACATCCATAGTCAAACAAATAAAAGAAACTTCAATACAGTATGGATGTTTTCTATCATAATATATTAACTTCAAATAAGTTTAAAATCCATCAATGTATGTTGACATACGTGACATAAAACCCTTTTTTTATAAAAATATCTCTTTCTATTTTAAAATAATGAAGAAATTCATATAATTATAAAGTAAAACATTTATTATGTAAAAATTAATATAATCTTATAAGGGAAGCTTTGATGTTGTTATAATGTTGGTAAATAGCCACACCCTCCGTATATGTTAAATACACATACTTACTTTAATTTTGTCGAAAAGGTCATAAAGTACCTTGTTTGGAAAATGATGGAATGATTCCATTCAAACCATTTCATAAAAAGTAAAATAAGGGTATAAATTAATTTTAAAAATAATCTAGTTAATAGTAAAAATAAATTTAGAAACATTTTTAAGAAACATGGATGTGGATGTTAAAGAGCTCCTAGTAGATACTTTCGTAAAAACAACCTCTGATAATAAAGAGATAGTGAATTTAACCCTTACCAAGTACATTTCCTTGGTTGAGGGTAGGTTAAACTTCTATATAATGGTGAAATAATTTTTATTTATTTATAATAGAATCCTATTCATTAATATGATATCATATATTATCTTTTAACATTGCTTTGTTTATAATATGATAGTATTATCGTTGTTTCGGGTGTTAACTGATTCATTTTACTTTATAATATTTTTAATGTAATTAATGTTTGTTATGGATATGATGTATATTATTAATATTTATAATGATATTATGTCTTTAAAATTCATTTTTAATCATCAAATGAAAATTTCTCTTGAATTGATATGATGGGGAATAAATCTCATTGCGTTCGTGGAGACGGTAATCTGTATGTATGCATGAGCGAAAATATCATTATTTAGATATTTAAATACTATTTAATTGGATGTTATGTAATATATACATAATCATTATAATTTTATATTTATTATTTACACAAATTTCACATCATTATTATACCCATCCAAATAAAATGAATTGAATATCAATTACACCACGACGCGGAGATGATAATTAGTACGAATGAATGTATGGTGACATGACATTCAAAGGATGGATAGAATAATGAATAGGGTTTTACCATATTTATAATAACATCACATTATATAAAAGATATTTTATTTATTATTTTTTAATGGAAACGACAATGAATAAAAATGTTGAAGAAGAAAGGAACTTGAAATAGATGATGAAATATTTACCACCTCTTCGGGTTCTTCCATTTGATTTGAATAAAAGGGATCCTTAGGATGGATTTATGACTAAATTAAGGACTATAAGATGATTTGAGTACAGTTGATAGGTTATTTGGGAAGGTTTTGTTCTATTCAAATAGCTCTGGAGGTGTAAATTTGAGGGAAGGGGAAGTTCCCTTTTATAAGAGGGGTGAGGGGAACCTTCTGAATAACATAAAATATTTTTTTATAAATTCATTTTCCGTTTCTAATTGCACAAAAAAGAATTATCTAATGGATAAGGTGGTGTGGGTCGAAAAAAACTCAACTAATAGGTTTTAGACAGGTTTGGGTCACTATATTAACATTATCATTTAGATTTAACTCTTAGTTAAATATTTTGACATTTACCATGTCTCTTTTTATTTTTATATTTTATGGTTAATAAACTTACTATAAACATCCAAAATAACACCAAGTGGTTCATTAATGATATAACTATAATTATATAAGCCTTTTGGCCAACCATTAGATTTTTAGGAATATAATACCAATTAATAATATAATATTGGATTTAAAAACCCTTTTATATCAATTTTTAGACTATTTGATATTTTGTTTTTTCTATATTCATAACTACATTATTAATTCAAAAAAAATTAATTTAATCAACCCTAAAATGTTACATGAATCTGAAAAGTTACTTTAATTCATTAAGAGTCTAAAATTACATTTATTTGGATATTTATAATATCAATTACATTAATATTTCATTAATGCGGTAATTACTTCATCGTTATTGTGTTATAAATAAATTACATTATTTAATGTATAAAAAATATAAATAAAATATGATTATTTAGGAAATCTTTTTAGGATTCCAATGAATATTAATAGTTTAAAATATGACATACATAACCTCATGTAAAATTTTTTTTACATAAAGATATTGGTTTATGTCATTTTTGCCTTTACTTTAAGTTAATTAAAATAAATTGTCATTATCATTCATAAGTGGCTCCATGTGGTCCCAAAATCGACCTGAGGATGCCCATGGTAGACCATGACTCATCCAATAAGGTTAATAAAATCGTTATGGTGATGTTTTTTATTATAATATTCTTTTTACCTTGAATTACCTTATTTACATTTAATAGCGGTAAATAAAAGTCAAGAGTTACTATTCACAAAATATTATTTTCATCTTATTGAACCAGATTTTACTTACTGTGTTTAATCGTGTCTCTAGGATTTTTGAAATTCAACCCACAGAAACGGTAAAATTATGTTTTATACAAATTTTCAAATTCTCCAAAAGGTGGGTAAATACGGTAAAAAGTTCAATAAACATTTTAAATATCTAAACATATTTAAAAATGACATTAATAGATTATATTGAACATATATAGGTATTATGTATATTTTTGACCTAAAATAAATTTAAATAAAATAAATAATTGTTTAAATAAAATGTATGTTTTATCAAATAACTCAGTGTTTTCAATATTCATCCAAAAATGAATGATTTCCGAAAAATACGAAAATTTCACCCTAAGCATATATTGATATTTTGAATTGAAAAATTAATTATATTTTATCAAATTCAAAACATAGAAGTTGAATTTATTAATCTAAAATTAATTTTTGTTTCCAAAACAAAAAAATGCATGTTTTTAAGAAATAATAACTTACAAAAGATTGAAACTTGTTTATGTTCAATTTCAAAGTGAAATTTCATAACATGACTGGTATTCGATTAAACGGTGAAAATATAATCTATTTATAATTTCAACCCAATAAAATTTATAATTTAACAGTATAAATTATTTTGATTAAAAAAGTTGTTTTCAATTAAAATAGAGAATATTTCACTATTCACTCAAATATGAAATTTATTAGAAAAACCACAAAAATTTATTGAAACTAAACTCTTATTCCCCAATTCTAAAGAAGAATTTTATTTTTTCAATTTAAATATATATAAGTTTTAAATATTGGATTTCAAAAGGGTTCTCCATTAAAAGGGGTAAAAATTACATTTTTTGAAAAATACTTCTTTTATTTGAAAAAAATGAATCTGTCCAAACATTATGTCCAAGAAAATCATAATATAGATTCTAAAATTTTAAGGATTATATAAAGTTCAAAATTCAGTTAATACTACTCATAATAGCTTTTGAACGACTAGTTTGGTATGTCGGGGTGCGATAGAATTCAGTGTAACATGTAGGGTAAATTGTTGGATTAAATTGAAGAAATAATGTACTATGAAATCTTGGGGTGTAAAATTCTTCCCTCATTCAATAAATTTTGTCCTCAAAATTTAAAATTGTTTTTCAAAAATAATGGTTGAAAATAGAAAATACCTTTGTGGGAAAACCCACATCGTAAATTGGGTTAATACAATTTAGTCATAATAAGAGAAGAGGAATTGAAAAGACACCACCAAATTTTGATCACGATTAAGAGAAAAATGGTGGTAATTAGAGACACAAAATTAAAGGAAAACCATAAATATTTATAAGGTGGGATCAAGGTCATCAGTCACAAAAAATATATATATTTGAGGGCCCTAAAGCCATCAATTTATGATGATTTAAAATATCATTAGTTCAACAAAACATTAGGTATTAGGATAAAAAAAATTATTTTTAATATATCTTACTTAATGTTTAAGAATTAATTTCATCATAGAATAAGGGAAGAAAAAATATATACATTACATGCATAGGTCCATCCATTAACAAATTTATACCACAAACTCATCTTTCACTGTAAAAGATAATAGAACATAAAAAGATATTCTATCTATACTATTTTTATAGGGTTTCAAAAAATGAATTTATAATTCACCTATCAAACCCTATAAAAAACAAACTACATTATACAATCTAGGGACATCACATAGTCTAGTGGTAGGAGATAAATCCAAATCATACTATGGTTGTGGGTTCGATTCCCGCAACTTTTTTTGATGCAACAAGTTGTCACGCGGTCGGTGTGTTGTTTTTTTTATAAAAATCCAAAACTAACCTTAACAGTAGTTCCCAATTTCACACATAATCCATTATAACCTTTATAATTTTCCAAAATACTTCTATCTAAACCCATAATCATAAATTTATAAGAATGTTAAACACAATGAAGATCCTTTTTTGCGTAATAAAATGGGAAAACCTTCATCATGTATTATTTTAAAAAATGGTAACTCCCTGAATTACATTAAAAAATTATTGATTACATTAATGCTCCCTTATACATTATATAATACTGGATATATTCCTTATATAAAAAAATATTGAATATTCAAACAATGATGAAATAAACAAAAAATTAATCAGTTACAAGGAAGTCAAGAATATCCGATATAATTTATCCAAATCAACCATCTCTTATTCCGAAATCAATACCTCATTATCAGAACCATATTAAGAATTACATTTCCTTCAACCATGTATTTTTTCAATAAGTGAAGCTTAATATTAAGTCAATTTTATTTGAGCCATATAATCTCAAATCCTCAATAAAATAGTACTACAGTACAATCCTTATTTATCTACATAATTCATATAACAAGTATATTGTTGATACAACACTCAAGCAACATAAGAAAACATGTCATTCCTCTTCATCTAAGATAGTATCATAACATGATTATTATCCAATAGCATCATTTAACATGTACTCTGATGAATGGGGCAATGATTCACATAGTGTCCCAACGCCTTGCAGAGGAAGAATTTTACATTTGAATCTTTTTTCTTACCCTTCCAATCACGTTCTTGGTGTCCTTTTTCTCTATACTTATAAAAAACTCCACTTACCTTCAAAGATTTACCAAAGTTAATCTTTCTATAGTTATCACATATAAGAAAGTCATTTTTCCCTGTTTCTTTATCCTTCTTTCTCACTTCCATATTTTTCTTCTCTTACTTCCATTTAAATCCATAGGATTCAAATAATTCTAAACATATCTTATTAACACATGATACTATTTCATCATATGTTGAGAATACATTGGAGACTATTTTCCTTCTTAATGTTGTCTTAATAATGAGAAATATATGATCTTTCATACTATTTGGATCATATGTATTTCTAAATTTCTCATTCCATCTACTGGGAACCACTTCTATATAATGGAATACACAAGGATAGTTTATGAATCAAAATAAAAAATTCCGTACATGTAAATTAATAAACATAAATTGGACAGTTTATGGATATACTTCCTAATCAATTTTTTTTCTTTCAGTGGGTATATACTCGTAAATCCTTCATAATAATTTTTAATGAAAATGAGAAATATCCAAAGTGTATCCCCTGGGAGTATCATAACAAAGAGTGCAGCAAGGCCCATTTTTGTGCACCAGTACCCGTTCATGTTTATCTCAAAGTGGTGTGTTCGGGTTTTACCCCTAGGTACATCTGTGCCAGAGCCGCCTTTAATTTCTCATATCCAGACATGGATATATTGTTTGGAAAACTCACAAAATCTATACAGTAAATAAAATCTAAGATGTTCTTCTATACTAATCCTCAATTTCTATCTTAGGGAAATGTTCTCTAATTAAAGTTTATCTAAATCTAGTTTCCAAGGTTTTAAATAAACATTCTATGATAACAACTATAATGCCCCGACCCCAGTTACCCAGAGATGGTGCATTATTACATAAAATTGGCATGATACAAGGAAATCATGTCCCAAAAGACCGATCAGTTTAGTAGCCTTTGAAGTATTGGATACATTCATATGGTTTACATTACATCATAATATGAAAAAATTAAATAGTATTGTTTCCATAGACAACACTGAGATCTGATAGACTATCCCTATAAGACATTCATAATATACTTATTCACATCCTGGGAAAAATAAAACATAGAAAGGAATGAGCACAGATGCTCAGTAAAGATAACAATATAGAAGAAACTTTCATAAATAATCAGAAACATTTAAGGCAATGTATAAGACTAAAAAAAAATCCTTTTAAACTTGAACTACGATATAATATGGAAAAAAAATTAAATAATTATATTTACATATTCACATGGATATTCTACTCATCGAATAATTACATGTAATATCTATAGCCACTTTCATAATAATGGAATACATAATTCCAGACTTTCATAACCACATAGTCAAGGCCTTGTGCGAAGACTACAAATAGGATTTTTCCAAGTCCTTGTGCCAAGAAACTTGTTTTTATCATGAGATCTATCGATGCATTGAGGAGCTATAGCAAGCTCCACCCGTCACTTAGTAAGTCCAATGCATTCCTCATATGAAAATGTTTAAACATAACATAAAAATTCGTATTAAAATTAGTATATGAAATGTCAATAATTTATCCATAAATAATGAATGGTATAAAAATAACACATCCACAGTCAAAAAATCCCAAAAACGTCAATACAATATGAATGTTTTGTATCATAATAAATCAAATTCAAATAAGTTTAAAATCCATCAATGCATGTTAACAATAGATGAAATCAAAACCTTTTTTAGAGAAATATCTCTTTTTATTTTGAAATCATGAAAAAATTCATATAATTATAAAAGAAAACATTTATTTTTTTAAAATTATTATTATCTTATAATGGAATCTTTGACATTTTTATAATGACAGAAAATTGCCGCACCCGTCCTATAAGTTAAAAAAACATTCTTACTATATTTTTGTTGAAATGGTAATAAAGTACATTTTTTGGGAAATAAAGGAAATAACACTTTAGAAACATGTTATAAAAAGTCAAATAAGGGTATAAATGACATTAAACCATAGTCTAGTAAATACTAAAAATATTTTGAAATACATTTTTAAGTAACATGGATGTGGATGATAAAGAGGTCCTAATAGATACTTTCGTAAAAACATCATCGGATAATAAAGAGATTATAAAATTTACCCTTACCTTGTAAATTTCTTTGGTTGAGGGTAGGTTAACCTCATGTATAATGTTTAAATAATTGTTAATAAATTATACTAGAATCATATACATTAATATGACATCATATATAATCTTTTAACATTTCGTTATTAATAATATCTTAGTATTAACATTGTTTCGGGAGTTAACTTATTCGTTTTCCTTTATATGATTTATTACATAAGTAATGTTTGATATGGATAGGATGTATATTATTCATATGCAAAATGATATTAGGACTTTAGAAAAAAATATCAAAAAATGATAATTAGTCTTGAATGGATACGATTGGGAATGAATCTCATTGCGTTCGTGGAGACAGTAATCCGTATGTACGCATGAGCGAAAATATCATTCTTTTAATATTAAAATAATATTTAATTTGATGGTATATAATATATAAAGAATAATTATAATGATATAGTTATTATTTAAATCAACTACACATCATTATTTAACCCATCCAAATAATAATGTATTGAATAACAGTTACACCACGACGTGGAGACGGTATGATATACGTACACACGTATAGTGAAATTTCATTCAAAGGATGGATAGAATAAGGAATATGGTTGTACCATATTTATAATAACATAAATATATATATAAGGTACTGTATTTGTTTATAATGGAAACAAAAAATGAATGACGACGTGGAAGAAGAATGGTACTTGGAAGAGGTGATGAAATATTTACCTCTTCTTCAGTTTCTTCTTTTTCATTTGATCAAAATGGCTCATTAGGTTGGCTTTCTGACTACTTTAAGGACTCTAGGATGAACATATTAATGTTGAGAGGGTATTTGGAAAGGTTTTGGATGATCCAAATGTGTTTTTAGGCATGAATTTGAGGGAAGTAGAAGTACCCTTTTATAAGAGGGGTGAGGGGTACCGTAGGAAAAACATAAACTATTATTTTATAATAAACTCATTTTCGGTTTATAATGGCTCTAAAATGAATTATTTGAAGGATAAGGTAGATATGGGTCTAAAACCAGTCAACCAATAGGTTTTAGATAGGTTTGGGTCACTATATTAACATTAACTTTTGGAATTAACTATAAGTAAAATAGTTTGACATTTACCATGTCTCTTTGTATTTTTATATTATATGGTAAAAAAACTTACTATAAACTTCCAAGAGAACCCCAAGTGGTTCATTAATGATACACCTATCATTATATAAGTATTATTTCTATGTAATAGTTCTTTAGGAATAGAATAAAAATTAATAATGTAATATTAGTTTTCAAAACTCATTTATGTCTATTTTGACAATATTTGATATTTTGTTTTTTCTAAATTCATAACATCATTATTACATCGAACAAAACACATTTAATCAAACCTAACATGTAATATGAATCTATAAAATTAGTGGAATTCATAAAAAAGTCTCAAATTACTTTTATTTTGATATTTATAATATCGATTAATTAAATATTTCGTTAACAAGGTAATTACTGCATCATCATTGTGTCATTAATAAATTAAATTATATTATGTCTAAAAAATATAAATAAAATACCATTATTTAGAAAATATTTTTATATTTCCAATTTATATATATAGTCGAAAAAATGACTTCTATAATCCCATGTAAAAATCAATTTACTAAACGATATTGGTTTATGTCATTTTTGCCTTTACATTAAGTTAATTAAAATAAAGGGTCATTATCATTCATAAGCGGCTTCATGGGGTCCCCAAATCAACATAATTATGACCATGGTCATCCATGACAAATCCAATAAGGTTAGAAGAAGTGTTAAGGTGATTTTGAATTATTATAATATTTTTATTAAATTGAATTATCGTATTTACCTTTAACCGCAGTAAATAAAAGTCAAAAGTTACTATTCATCATAAATTATTTTCATCTCATTGAACCACATTTTACTTATTGAGGTTATCTATGTCTCTCAAATATTTTAAATTTAACTAATAAAAATTGTAAAATTATGTTTTATGCAAATTTGCAAATTCTCTTAGGAGGTTGGTAAACATGGTAAAAAGTTCAATAAAACTTTTTAATGTATCTAAAATTATTATTAAATGACTAAAATGAATTATTTTGAACCTATATATGTATTATTTATATATATTTAACTAATATAAATTTAAATAAAATAATAAATATTTAAATAGAAAGTCGGTTTTATCCAATATCTCGGTGTCTTTCACTATTCATAAAAAATTTAATGATTTTAGAAAAATACCAAAACTTCACCCTAAGGTAATTTTGATATTATGAATTCCAAAATTAAGACTATTTTACCAAATTAAGAACATATAATTTGAATTTATTAATTTAAAATTAATTTCTGTTGTCAAAACAAAAAAAACATGTTATTATGAAATAATAACTAACAAAAGATTAATACTTGTTTTTGTTCAATTTCAATGTGAAATTACATCCAATGACCAGAATTTGATTAAATGGAAAAAATATAATCTATTTATACTTCCAACCCATTAAAATTTATATTTTAACACTAAATTATTTTGATTGAAAAATTTGTTTTATTTTAAAAAATAGTATTTTTACTATTCACCCATATATGAATGATATAGGAAAAACACCAAAACAATTTTCAAACTAAACTCTTAGATCCAGATTCTAAAGAAGAATTTTATTTCTTCAATTTGAATATATAAAAGTTTCATATATTGGTTTTAAAAAGGGTTATCCATTGAATGGCGGTAAAATTGCATTTTTTTAAAAATAATTCTTTTATTTGAAAAAAATGAATTTGTTCTGACATTATGTCTATGAAACTCATAATATAGATTCTAAAATTATAAGGATTATATAATGTTAAAAATTTAGTTAATACTACTCATAATATATTTTTAACGGCTTTTTTGATAAGTCGTAGTGCGCTAGAACTCGATGTTGCATGTAGTGCAAGTTATTGGATTACATTGAAGAAAAAATGTACTATGATATCTTGGGGTGTTACAATTAATTTAATATATATACATTCAATCTATTTTTATACCCATCCATTATATATGGTGATAGAAAATGAATTAAATCAGTTTGCCTGATGGTAGTTATCTGTAAAGACGAATGATGAATTACATTACCAATTAATCAACGACGGTGATGGATATCATTTATTCCACTAAAATAATAACATAATTGTATGTTTTTATACATATTTTATTAACTCTATATATAATTAGAATATTTTAAGGAGGTTTATAAATAAAAAAAATGAAAATTAGTTGTTATGAACTATAATTATTCATCAAACCACCTCCATTAGTTTACACCTAAAGCCCTATATTAAGGTTATTATACCCAAACTAAGTCATATAGAATGTAGGGATGGATTTTAGGATGGAATTTCAGTAGGTATTTCCTGATAGATATTGTTCTTGAGGTTTTAATAAAATAGAAGAAGAGGCACCCAATTGTAAAAAAGGGGAGGGGCACTTTTTTAATTTCATAAAATATAATATTAATATAAATATATTTTGATGCAGAAATGATTCTGAATTGACAATATTATATAATAATATGACTATGAGTCTATATAATATCATGCAATAAATGTTTAAATTTTTAGAATAAAATTTTACCCCTTATCTATTTTTTTAACCATTCATTAAACCCTTTCAAAATTATAGTTATATCAATGTTCATTACTCGTAAGTGGTAAATATAATTTTTATAAAAACATTTTAAGGTAAATAAATGGACCACAGCTGATTTCATAAGCCATATAATATTTAATTTCTCAAATATGATATTTTTCTTAATTTTTATAGGTCTAATAATGTATTATTTATTTTAAAATATCATTAATGTCCATATTTAAACTATTTATTCATGTTGACTTTAATAACATAAAGACAATAAAGGAATGAAATTTGGATGAATCAAAAAATATATAATATCTCATGTTTCATTAAATTAAATTTTGATGATACATATTCATTCCTATCATATAATTTGAAATAATTTTATAATAATTTATTATATATTTTATTAATTGAAAAAATAATACATTAGCATTGTTGTATCTTTTAACATAGTTATTTTTCACTAAAAAACAATAACTGATAAAAAATCATATATATTTATCAAATAACTATTTATAACCAAATATATACTATTTTTACCACTTTTTACAAATATTATAGTTATTAAGAGAAAGATTGTGACATTTTTTGTTTGATATTCACACAAATATTATAAAGGTCAAAAACATTTAAAATTGTTATAAAATTCCATTTATTATACTATTGGATTGTAATAAATTCGATATAATAATCCAATAATGTAATATTATGTGTTGGGTTCATTTTTAAAGATATTATCATTTAATTTTCAGCCTTAATTTCCATATTAACCCTATTATAATGATAACAAAAATTAATATGGCTAACATTCATATTGGGAAAAAATAATCAGGACCTATTAATTTTTTTCGAAATATTTATTCTAAATATGGAAAATATTTTTCAAGATTCAATTCATATATGTGAATGAATTTAAAATAAAATTATTACTATAAAAATGATGAAAAATTATTTTTTAGAAAAATCCCTTTTATGTATAATTTTTATTTTAATTTCAAGTATATAATTTATTTAAACCCCATATTTGGATTATTTTAAGTTTAAATGAACTAATAATATTTTTGAACTACAATGAAATTGATTTTGGATAAATAATTACTATTAAAAATGTTTAAATAAAAAAATTAATTTTACATTATTAATAGAAAAATTATAATTTTTAGAAAAATCAATAAATTTTACAAAATATAATATTATCTCAAAACATAAATAATTATAATTTTTTAAGAATACATATTTTGAAAGAATAAATAATCTTGCCTAAAAATTTTGGGTTTAGTTCATATGAATTAATCAATTTATTTGTATTGATTAGAACACTTATACATATTTCAAAAATTAGTTTATCGTATTCATGCACTACAATTTAACAAGCATTTTATAACTATTTTATAATAAAATTTCATGCTTAATTTCAGCATGGTGTGTCATTTCATACTCATTATCAAACATGATGTTCTTATTTTAAAATATTTGTATATAATACACCAACAGTTATTTTAAAATAACCCTAAAAAATTCTACCCTTGATCACATTGTTTAATATTTTAAATATTTCATTTTTTATAGTCTCTTCCTTTGAATCCATTAAGTGAATAATAACTTAATTGTATATTATTTCATTCTTTACTTATATGTAATACATATTTATCAATTTAAAGAGTTTTTTATGTTCTTCTCATAGGTTTCATCTTATCAGTGTGATGTTTGGCACTATTTCCCCAATTTTTGGTTCTTATCTGTGGTTCTTATATATTGATAGATTTTGGGACCCATGATATGATAATTTCTAGTTCCACATTATTTTATTGTTGTTTATCCACTTATTCTGACTATTTTTGGTTCTTACATTTTTCTAATTGTTTTTTATTACATTAATATCATTTCATAATAATATAAATATTTTTTTTATTTCATTGAAATTTTAAAAACTCTAATATTAATTTTCACATTATTATTGGATTTATTCATCTTCAATGTGATTTCCTAATTTTTATTTTATATATTCTATATTCAAAATCAATATAAAAACTTAATGCAATTCAATAAGATTTAATGAGATCATGACATACTATAAAACTTGCTTATTAAGGTGTAAACATTAAGGATATTAATAAATTTTTTTATATTTCAAAGGTGTTATATGTTTGATATGTATATAATATTTTTTTTCTATCCACAATTTGAGATAAAAAAATAGACTGGTTATCATAAAAAGTAATCTTCATATGGGAAATGGAGTAAAGGTTGTTTTTACCCATTGGGGTCTACCATTAACCTTTTCCAAGGGGACTAATTGTAAATTATAAAATTGATACTTATTTCCTAAAATAAATAATTTTACTTTTGTTTCATTATAATAATAATAATGGTTTCATTAAGTATTACTAATAAATTGTCAAATTACCTAAATAAAAAATTTCATTATGGAATACTATATTTTATTGTTTACCATATCTTATAATATAAAATATCCTTATATTGTAAAAAATTAGAATATCAAATTTACCATATAAATATCAATTTCATAATTATAAAATTTTATAAAAATTTAAAAAGTATATAATGTCCCCAAAATATTTATATTCATTAATATTTCATTATGAATCTTTTAAAAAGTTTGATTATTTTTAATTGTAAAAAATGAAAACAATTACTTTTAGAATTATAAAAGATATATAATATGTGGTTAGACCTCATAAAAAATGGGTGTGCGTCAAGAAGAACACATAAAGAAGTGGTTTATTGTTCTTTTTTACATTCAACGATTTCATTAGTGTATATTAATATGAATTTCTATTAATCCCAAAAATGTAGAATATTTGAAATGTTCCAAAATATCCAATAACTATATAAAAAGTAATCATGGAATTTTTATTAAATTATTTGAACCAAAGGTATGGTGTGGATACCTATATTAATATTTTAACAACTATTTAATAGAGTTTGGGAATTTTTCATAACCCACTAATTTAGAAATATCATGACATAATGTTGTATTAAAATAATTTTTTTGTTAATCATGGATCAACATATGATAATTTATTATTGGAATTTTTAAATATTATTTTTGTTATATTAAATAAAGAGAAGCATTCATATTTTAACAAGTGCTATATATGACCAAAAAATTTCATATATGATATGTTCACTCAAAAGAAGGAAAGAATATAAGTGTTATGTATTCAAGCTGACCTTCAACAACATCTAATGACCTTGGAGACCATTGATTGTCTCAACTGACAAGAGATTAAAATATATATTTTAAATGATTCTTTTATGATCTCCCTTGATGAATCCATTTTAATAAATAGATAACGATTTATTATATTTGGTAATATATAATAAAGAAAATAAGTGTATAATGAATTTAAATTCATATTATCATTGGCCTATAAATGTTCTAACAAATTGTCGATGCCATGAATATTTATGTAAAATGTTATGATAATATGTGTGTGTATATAAAGCATATAATTTTGAGATTATATGATCACATATTCTATGTATTATTTTTATTATATATGAATATTACTTAATCAAATAGGATTTATATAGATGAAAAATGGATAGATTCCAATTATATGGAATAATAGTTTATAATTGGGTTAAAAAACATCATAATTTTTGAAAAAATATTTTGCATATAAATCATTTCAAATCCTATTTCAATATTTAAATTTTTTTGTTAAATAATAATTAATTCCAAGGAGTTGGAAGAACACTTGATCTATTATTAGATAATTTTGATATAAATATTCTGGAAAAAATATATGGATGAGCATACCATACCCAATGATTAGGATAACACTATGTTAAGTGTATCATTTAAAATGATTAAATGTTTGAATGATCCTAAAATTTTTACCAATGACAATTTTATTGGTATAAATAATGATGAATATTTTATTGAAAAAATTACAATGATAGTTGAAGACGGACATTGGGATTGTGAACAAGAGTATCAAAAGACATAGTGTCATGAAAATTTTCTATTATATATTGGTTGTACTAAATTTTCAATATTCTCAGCAATAACGAATCTATATAATATATAATCATGAAATTGATGAAGCGTTTCCATCTTTTATTAACAAAATTCTCTCTTTAATTATATGTTACTAAAATATAATAAGAATCTATAACATACATATTATGATAAACAAATTATATCTTTAATGGGTATAGTTTCTAAAAAAATACATGTCGGTCCAATAGATTGTTTACTAATTTTTAAGAATGATAATTAACTGAGTACATTAATAATGTGTGTTGTGTAATGATTCCTAGAATATAATTTAATTCATTAAAGAGATTAATCATATTATCCCATCATTCTGTATTTTATGTTCCTATATGGTTTTAGGGAGGTTGTATGGAAATTAAGCATGCATACATATACAATAAATCAGTATGGAAAACATCATATTCTAATAGATTCCCTTTAGTGTTAGGAAATTTATCATGACCATAGTGAAATTTTAAATGAACTAATATGATATCATCGTGTACTATCTATTAAAGAATTGAAACTTATGTTCATGTAATGTATCACTCACGGTACTTGGCCAATTAAGATTGTAAATTTTAAATTTATACCATTGTTATGAAATAAGTGAAAATATATTATATTGGATAAAATTTTATAAAGGTAAAGAAAATTTGGTAATGTTATTCATACTTATTTATTTCCATTCATCAAAGATATAAAATTATTTTGTGGTTCATGTGTTTCATTCTATGTTGATTAATGAAATCAACATTTCCCAATGAGATCCATGATGTATGGGCCAAAAAATTACTTTTATTCTTATATAATTATATATATAAACTATTGATAAATTTTATGGAATCCCATTTGTGATGAATTTACACACTCATTCATGTTTATAGTTATCATAAAGAATATGTTTCTACGAAATTATAGATTTATATATCGGAAAGATAAATATCACTATGTGATGACATATTTTGAAGAGAATTTATAATGAGATAAAACACTATATGAACTAATAGTTAATCTATATTTTGAGAATTTAATTGATACGGTAATCCATTTTGAAAAACATTCTTGGAAAAACCTTTCAAAAAAATGGAAAACGGGGTCATTTTTTAATTTCCACATTTTACTTGTTTCTATGTCAAAATATTTTATGATTTCAAGTAAGCATAAAAATTGATACTAACATTAGAATTTCAATAAATTTATTTGATAAAAATGATTGAATTAAGGGTATGATGGAAATGATTAACATCAAGATACGGGAAGAGTGATTCTATAGATGGGTGAATGGTGTAATTTTCTTCTTCAATTTCCATTAACTATTTCTTGGAAAGAGATATAATAATTTTACTACATTTTATATGATGTAATGTTTTTGAATGGGTGTTAATAAAAAATAAAAAATATATGTTTTCAATGACTGATTTCCAATCAATGGGATTGAAATATTATGCTGAATTTTTTTAAAGAAATATGTAATGAATATAGAATTACATTACATTTACCTAAAAATTTTCATTATTCATTTACCTTGATTTGTTTCTTTTTCAAATTTATAAGTATTTGATTTATAGATCTAGTTAATTTTTTCACTATTGATGAAAAAAATTTCTATCATATTAAGTGAATTTGAAATATTCTTCCTTCCATCATTATTTTACGAGATGGTTCAATTGGTTAGTTAATTCTTACTTATGGTCATGTATATTATTTATTAATATAACCCATTGAATGGTAAATGAATATTTTAAAATATAATGTCAAAAATAGAGTCAAGAAAGGTTTTTTTGTTGAAATATAATTTATTTTTGTGCAATTTGTTGAATTTTATACCAACTACATATATGATGTGGAGCATATTTGTCTAATAAAGTATCATCGCATTGGGGAAATTGGGGGTGATTGAATTTTAAAAAAACATGTTTTCTAAGTGATAATTATACAGTGGGAGAAGAATAATGATTATATTTACAGGACCATTTATATTTTTATCAATATATTGAATCTGATTATGTAATTAATAGATATTTGAATCTATTCAAGGGAAAACGTCGATTATAATTTAATCATAATAGATATTTTATCGGATGGTTTTGATAAAATATTTTCAAAGAGTCAAATAAAAAATCGAGTTCAATTTCATTATAACATTGTTTTCTTGTCAGAGGAAAAAATTTCATGTATTATCATATAATAGTTTTGAAATAAATGGTTATAAATTCTACGAAACCAGTAATATTGAATTTTTTTTTTAAAAAACAGTAGTTACCATTTTGGATGAAAAAAATCATGTTTCTTGTACTAATGAAAAAAAAATATTTTACATGAATATGTCATATATTGGAATAAGATAAAAAATACAGTGGTTGGTTTATAAAACATTACATGTGTTCATTTTTCATTGAATTTTGGTTGATAACATGAGTGAAATTAAAATTGATGAATTTGGATTTATGAAAGTCCTTTTTAGTGAGGAAGGGTAAGATGATGTATTGTTCCTAACCACATCATAGAAAGTGCAATTATTTTATTTCTTAGTCCTAGTAAATATAATATGTTCATTTTTTAATGGAAAAATTATGATAGGGTGTGATTTCAATTCAAAATTGGATGGTTCTTACATTAGTACATCATAATCACTACATAGTGGTATTAATGTAGTTGGGGTTTTACATCTCAATGGAGTCCGGAATGAGGGGATTTGGTTACTTAATATTTGATTAATATCATTTGAAATTGTGAATAAAAATGAGTTCAATAATTAGGTTTATTTTTTAAAATAAATTTCATTACCACTTTTATTATGAATTAACTACAACAATTATGTAATCAAAATTAATTTGTCATCCTCATCTATATACAGTGTCTTCCCTATGGGCGAACTCTCCTAATCCTAAGGAACTACATGTTTCTCAACATAATGATTCCCTCAATCTAGTGGAACAAAATGGTTCCTCTACATATTAATGATGGTAACATTGTGGAAAAACATATAAAAAATTTGTAATCTATGGAAGTGGAAGAAGATTAATGTCTTCTATTGTATAAAAAAGGAGTATCAATATGTGATTTTCTTAACGAAAAATATTAAGAATAATAGGAGAGGCATAAATTTGAAGGTTTTATGGAATTCACATGGATAACCCATTAACCCAAAAAAGTACATTTTAATTAGTTTCATTAGGTTCGCCTCATGAGCACAAATATCTATTAAAATGGATACATTGTGAAATTATGTGATTGTGATGAAGGTACAAATTTTATGATATTAAGTTAAAATTATTATATATTTTCAATAAAAATTTGAAAATTAAATAATGAAATGACTATTTACTAATCCTTATCTCTTTTAGACTTTATTAATAATATATGAGTATAAAATGAAAATTTTAGTAATTCAATAGAGAATGTATCATAGAGAATTTCAAAAAAATATTATAAAGAACCAACTGAGAGATTATAAAGGAGAGGTTCAACTGTACCCAAAAAATATATATTCACACATGATAATACAAATAACATGGAATGCATTTAATAGTTATCTTTACGATGAGTTATTTTGTGTGCAATTTGATTTTTAATACACTAATTTCAAACACATTTAATAATTATTACTTTGTGAAACCATAAAAAAATGATGAAAATAAGTTGTGGGAATCAAAATAGAAGAATTCATTCCAAAAATAATGTATCTGGTATACATCACATGAAAAATTATGTTATTAATGTTATATCAAAATAAAAACATTATATATCGAATAATAAAAATATTTATTATGTTTTTTGATTAATATTTAAGTATCAAAATCCAAATAAACTTATATACCACACTATGTGCTATAGATGGAGGATCGTGTAAATAAAGTTGGAATAATAGTAAACAAAAACACACAAATATTATTGGAATCATTTATAATTTTTACATACTAAAAATTAGACCTTCCTTCGAATTTTATTTAATAATAGTTAATTATATTTTTCTATATTTTTTTCTTGTTTATTTGTATGAATTTTCATATAGTGTACATAATGAGGGAATATTTCTTGGGGTCTTAAATTGAATAAAACAACATGGAAATGTTAGAGGTGTGGGGTTTTGAGTATCTCAATAAACATATTTTTAGAACATAAAAAAGGGGAAAATAAAAGGAAAATGTACAAGTGATGGCATAGATAAATATTATGGAATAAAAACATAATTATAATTGTGCATCGTTATAGAGTATTATGAGAAATAATAAAATAAATGAGAATTAACAACAATAACTCAAATAAGAAGAAAAAGACCCCACCCCACTTCCCAGATTGTATTTATTCCACACAAAGGTTTTCATTATGATGATTAATCAATTTTTTCATAATTTATTCCTTGAAATTTGAATCAAGAAGTTAATAATGTCATTAATATTATAATATTTTATAGGTTGAAATTTATTATGGCTTATATCAATAATCACCCACCCATATCCATGTTATGATGGGTACAATGATAAGTATCCCAGGAGAAATCATACACTACAATCAAATTCATAAAATTCATGTTAGATTAGGGTTTCATGTAACAAATGATATGAAAAATGTGATACAAATTTCCTTTAATTATTTGGATGTTTAAATAGTTAAAAACTCTATTGTAAATGTTTTGTAATAACTAATTTATCATGTAAAAATACATGTTAAAAGTTATTTATTAGTTTCCAATTTATCTTTTATCATTGAGATTTTATGACTACGGTAAATAGTTCTAAACTAATGAAAATTTTTAAATATAATGAATTGGAATAGGAAATAGGATGTGGAATAAAATCAATCAAATAGATATAATAATTAGTCAAAAACCCCTAAAGATAGTACATTTACCACTCTAGTTCAACATTCAAATTTACTAATATTACACTTTCATATAGATACAATATTTTAATATTTTAATATGACTAAATTAATTTTGATGAAAAAATTTATGGATTTTCCATTATTGGCTATATGGGTCATGATATTGTATATGAAATACTCAATCATGAATGACTGAGAGTCTTAGTTGTAAATGTATAAATAAGTCATATTTTTATTATCTATGTTTCCTATAGTTTATTTACTAGAGTAATTATATTTAAATTCTTATCATATTTTTTTCAAGAATACATATCAGTAATATGTGAAAGGAATACCCTATGAAGAAAAAGATTGATTTTATAGTTCTAAAATAAATTATAGATAAAAAATTTATTAGATAGAGTTAAATATTTAGAAATAGTCCACCAAGTGTCAAAACTGTTTTAAATGAAACTTAACTATAGAAAACTGTTATCATTACCCACAATTCCGTGGTAAAACTCTATAATCAAATATTTTCATCCAATATTTTATTTTATAATTTTTTAGTATTGGTTTCCTATTCCATTATATATAGATACTATAGAGATTAATTTTTTGGATTTTATTCAGGTATTATTAATTAATTAACTATACAAGAAGACATTTATCAATTTCTAATACAAAAAATACAGTTTTTTATCCGATAAAAATATTATATTATTTTTTTAATGAATATATTTTTATGATGGAGAGGTGTTAAAATATAGTAAAAATCACTGTATGTGGATGTCCCATGAGAAATATAGTCCTATAAATATCTAAAACTAGATATTTATTAGAGAATATATAATAATACTTCTCTATCATAAAAAATATCAAAACAAATTATTAATTATCACAATGTTTCATTAGTGTAAAAAACAAACTAATGAAAAATTCTGAAGTTATTAAATTTTATACTTTATGAAAGATGATGTGTTAATTCAAAAAATTATCATCCCAAAAGTGGTATTTCTTATGAATAAAACAAATATATTTATAATATTTATTAATAAATATTATTTATTTATTTATTTATTTCTAGTAAATCCAAAACATTGAATAATCCACATATTTAGTAGAGGAAATATATATTTTTATAATGGAGTGGGTAGAACACTTGTTGCTTGACAGTGTATAGACAATGTTAAGAGGCTTATTCCTACTAATAATAGCCAATATTTTCATCATTTTATATACATATGTTATTGTTTATTTTCATAAAATTTTTATCTTCTATTTAGATTTTTAATTTCATAGAGATCATGAAGATGTGACCACATCATGATTTTTTTCACTAAACATTCTTTTTTTCCATTAGAGAGAAAAAACTACTCGAGAAAGGTTAATTCGCCAAAAATTATTCCAAAAGTATGATAAAATATTTTACTATTTGTTCTCTTTAATCAATTTTTTATTCGTTATTTGATATGTTAGTGTTAGTAGTGTGTTATAGAGTTTATGAATGATTTATGGTGCATCTTTTTTGTTTACAAATTAAATTTTAGTTAAAAATTTTCATCACACATTGAATAAAATATAAAATTCTTAGGTTATATTAATAATTTAGTATAATGACCCCTAACTCATTTTGGACATGTGGGATTTTTTCATACTGTAAAACCTAAAATAGTGTACTTAGTATAACTTGATGTCCATTTTTCTACTTTAACAATATCATTTTAGTTGAAAAAATTCATTACTAAATGTAGTCTTTAAAACCCCAATAATTTTATAATGATAATATAAAGAAAAAATATCCATAATTTTTTTTAAAATTTATGATTCATTATCACATCAATCAAACAAACTTTGGGGTGCGTATGATTGAATGTGAATTTTTTAATGTTAAATTTTATTTCCAAACTATTTTACACAATAAATAAAGAAACAATTATTGGAATGTCATGATAATTTTTGAAAAAGTCCCATAGGTAATTTTTGATGTTTATGAATCTGCATCAAATAAATTTTTCAAATGGTGAGGCTGATAAAATTGAGGGTGTCCATTTTTTAATGTGAAAATTTTGATTAAAATTATTAGAACTCACAGAAAATCAATTAAGCATAAATATATTGTGTTGATAAATCCGCAAAATGATCCATAAATAATGTTTGACATTTGTGACTCAACCAAATATCAATCTGACATATGGTGTGACTGATATAAATCAAATATTTTGTTTTTAGTTTAAAAGAGACATTTTAGCATAACACACATATAAATCAATAAAACCGAAGAAAAAACACTTAGATGGTCTTGATAATTTCATAAAATTATCTATATATTATTTGTGAAGTAAGAGAATCATCTATAACATGATTAGAAATAGGATGTGCCCATAATTTCTTGATGTTCATGTTTTCAGTTTAAAAATAAAATTTTAGTTAAAAAATGACCCACTCACTGTAAAATAATATAGCCCAATAATATTCTAATGATATTTAAGAAAAATTACCGCAAAGTCATTTCTGAATTGTAAAAATTGACCATGAATTAATTTGACACACATTTTTCCTGATATAACATAGAGTGTGTTCTTTTAGAATAAAATATGACATCTAGTTTTGAAACATGTGTCACGTACTAAAAATTTAGTAACCAAGATAAAATTATCTTGAATAATTTAGAAAAATATCCAAAATTCTTTTCAATTGATTAATAATATTGAAAACATCAATCTGATTCACTGTGACGGAAGCATGATTGAAAGTGTGTGTTTTGATTTAAAATGGTTGTTTTTGTTTAAAACACAAGTCACATACCCAAATCTAATTAAACACCGTAGAATGTCTTGATACATTTGTAAAATGTGGTATAAATCATTTTTGGCAAGAATTAATCAACCACACATCAATCTGTCACATCATTTTTATAGAATAACTCAATGTTCAAGTATATAGTTCAAATGTAACATTTTTATTCAAAATAAACATCACAAAGTGAAAAATGTATAAAATAGGACAATATTGTCATGATAATTTAGGAAAGTCATATATATCTAATTTTCAATATATAAGAATCATTCTCACATCAATATGAGAAATTATTTTTCTGGTATTACTGAATTTGTGTGTTTTTATTTAAAATATACATTTTAATAAAATACAGAATTCATATAATCAAAAATTACCACACACCCATTAATTGTCATGATACATTTGGAAAATAATCAATAATTAATTTTCAATATTTTTTAATATGTCACACACTAAATTAATAAATGAAATTTCAAAAAATATAAAAAGATCATATTTTTAGTTTGGTGTAAGATTTTAGTTATAAAATGAAATACTAACTAAAATCCATGAAAATTATCATATTCTATTGAATTGTTTTTAAATGATACATAAGTCATTATTTTATGTATAGTAATCATATAATTATATATATGACACAGATTGAGGATGTTATGACTAATAGTGAGTGTTTTTATTTAAAATCACTATTTTACTACAAAACACACTTTATAAGAAATGAGAAACAAACACTCTTATTTTCATATTAATTTAGGAAAATATAAATAAGTCATTTTTTAAGTTTCGGAATAAAGTTCACATAAATGTAATACATTGTGTTCCCAATATTTCACAATGTTCTTGTTTTAATTTTAATATTTAGATTTTAATGAAAACCTTGTTCTACTCACCAAAAATAAAGAAAACATCCTTCAATATTCCTGATGAATTAGGAAAACAATTTTTTATTTCATTTTTTAGGTTTAGAACTCTTCCTCATCTCAATTTCATACACTGCTTCACTAATATGGATGAAATCTCAGGTTTTAAGATATAAAGATATTTTTTAAATAAAAAAGAGTTACTTAGTGAGAACTAATAAGCTACATTCATATTGTTTTTAGAGATTGTCAAAATTATCCATATGTTATTTTTGTTTATTATCAAATAGTCACAATACAATTCAATTCATGTTGTGACCCATATGACTCAAAGTGATAATTTTTAGTTAAAAATTGGATTTATGTTGAAAATGCATCACCTGCTGAAATATGAGCAAAGAACTAAAATTGAATTCATATTTTAGGAAAAGGATCTAGAAGTTATATATTTGGATTTGAAATCAAATACACAACAATATAATACATGAGGCGATAGGTATGACTCAATGTATATGTCATGATATCAACAATATAGTTGTAGAAAAAAATGTGTTACTAAAATTCAAGAAAACACTCTCATATTTTCATTAAAATATAATAAAATGACCCATATATACTTTTTGAAGTGCATGAATCAACCTCGCATCAATTGGGAACAAATTTTGTGGGGTATGAATTAAATTTTATGTTTTTATTTCAATTTAACAATATTTCTCAAAACAATCATGACAGACAAAAAATGCAAAGTACCACATTCTTATATTATAGGTATATTAATTAAATGATTCATATTCCATTAGTGAAATGTTGGAAAGAAACACAACTCAATAGAATTCATGTTGTTACTTATTTGACTAGAAGTGTATTTTTTCAATTTTAAAGTGAGATTTGATTTAAAAAACATGTTACTCAATAAAAAAATAGAAATGAAATTCAAATTGTCTTTATACATTAGGGAAATGATCCATAATACATTTTTAACATTTTTCAATCCATAAAATTTCAATCTAATACATGGTGTGACTAGTGACACTCAATGTGTATGTTTTCAACTTAATTTATCATTTTATTAGAATAAATCCACTCACTAAAAACCAAGAAAATATAATCAAATTATATATATATTTTATAACAATGAACCATAAGTAATTATTTATGACTAAGGGTCATCAACATGTCACTTTTATACAAAATGGGGCTGCTATGAATCAATGTTTATATTTATTGTTTAATAATTTCATTCCAATTAAAAAAACATGACACTAAATGAAAAACCATAAAAGACACTTGGATTTTCATAATATATTAGGATAAAATTCTATATTTTGATTTTTATGCGTAGGAATAACCTTCACAATAATTAGACAAATATTGTTATGGGTATTAATCAATGTATATGCCATTATTTTTTATTGCCAATTTTGTTAAAATGGGACATGAGATACTCAAAACCAAAAAATTAAATTATATATTTTTATATTAGAAAAAAATACAAACATAATTTTTAAAATTTATAAATTATCCTATCCATGATCTGATACATGGTGTTACCAGTATAACACGGAATGTGTCTTTTCATTTTAATAGTTTCTTTTCGGTTAAAAAAATTTAATCATCAATTAAATCCATGTAAACTTAATATTATTGTACTGACACTTTAGGGAACATATTTTATAATTAATTTTATATATATAAATTATCAACATGTCAATAAGATAAAAATGTGAATTTTATGAATAAAAGATCATAATCTTCATTTAATAAATTCTTTTTAGTTAAAAACATGACAGTCACTAAAAAATAAAAAAAACATTATGGTCGTGTTGATATTTTATGAAAATGATCTAAAAATAATTTTTGATGGGTAAGAATTAGTTTCTTAGACATCTGATTCATGATTTGACTAGTATGAATATATATTATTTTTTTATTTTAAAAATATAATTTTAGTAAAAAACATATATGACTCATTGAAAACCAATAAAACACACTCATATTATCATGATACTTTAGTGAAATGATCCATAAGTCATTTATGACATGTAGTTATCCATAACATTTCAATCAAAAACATTGTGTTTATAGTATAATTAATATAGAATGTTTTATTTTAAATTTAAATTTTAGTTTAAAACACATGTCGAAAACTCAAAACCATTTTAATAAATTTAGATTATTTTTATACTTTAGAAAAAGAATACATAAGTTCGTTCAGAAATGTTAAAATAAGATTAAAATCATTAAAATATAAGTGTGATGAGTATAAATGATTTTTTTCATTTATAAGTTCCATTTTTAATAACAATGTGTGTAAATCACTAAAAATATATAAAAGAAACTCAAATGGTCTTAATAATTTTGGAAAACATTCAATATTTCATTTATGATGTGTGGGAATTATCCAAACATAAATCTAGTACATGGTGTTATATATAGGAAATAGACTAAAAGATTTCAATTAGAAAAGGAATTTTTTTATGAAATTTTGCTTCACTCATTGAAAACAGAGAACCTATACTGCAACGCCTAGGATTTTAGAATAAGATGATTATGTCCGATATTTTATCTCTTACGAAACAATGATATTATACAACCCATGAAATGTATAAAAAATATAATCTAGAAATGAAACATGATGTTATAAATAAGATTAACTACATTAAAATATATTTATATTTCAAAATTAATATAAATTATTGATATATTCATAATAAATAAACAATCTATTTTTAGTAATGTAATATTATTCCGAAAAATATTGTTTTCATCAAAAATAATTTATATTTTATTTAGTGAGAACATATTATAAATAATTATAGAATTGTTCAATAAATTTCCATGATAAAATTAAATTAAAATTTTCAATTATTATATAACAATTAATAAGGGGTTAAATTTTTGGATCATTATAAAATATTGATTTTACAGTGGATAGGGAAAATATTTAATTTTGTTGCACTACAATTTATTTTCTATAAATTATGTAATTTTAAAATATTGCTTTGGATTTTAACATGATTTCAAGAAAAATATATATTATTTATTTATATTCAGTACATTGAATCACATTTTTATCATCTTTATATACGATATTTGTATAAGCGTTTTTAATTAATTTCAAACAAAATTGTTTCTAAAAACTATTTTCATGGGAATAAGGTTTCTTATTTTTAATAAATTAAAATAAACTATAATGAATATATTTTTAAAGGCAATTTTTATTTTATATATCAGTAAATATTAATTAATATTTATACAATAATTATTATTAAAAATAAAATAGTTAATATTAAATAATCATTAACTAAAAATTACACTTCATGAAAACCCTTTTTGTCACATCCATGGGATTAATTTTACATTATATTTTTTAAATATTTTAATTTAGTTTTATTATATTTAACAAATATTTGTAATCATATTAATTTATATTATCTATTCTGGTAAATTTAATTTTAGAACATAATTAATATTGAAAACTGAAAAAATAAATTAATGTGGTTAAGGTGAAAACAAGTTTATCAGGGGGTAAAAATGATAAGGGTAAGAATGATCTCAAAACATTTATAAAATACATATATTGTCATTTTTAGACCATTTAATGTATAATTATCAATTATATTTTGATTTGGATCTTTTTTACATGTGAAAAGCTTGTGTACACTTTCTTCTTTTAAATGAATACAAATGTGCCACACCCCACAACAATAAATGGAGACCCCTAACCCATCACATTCACTCAATAAAAGAAAAATTTATCAATAAATACCTACTAAAATTTATTGCTTAATTAATTTACTATATCTTAGATCCCATATATTGATCATAAATCCATTATAAAAATGTGTGTGGTTCATACCTAAGGGAGTTGTTTATAGAAGAGGGATTGTGCTTTACCGACAAATTATTATTATTCCACATTCGTAAAATATTATTAAATTATTATTCTATATTAAACATGGTATCTAGAATTTACTGATAAATTGTTATGTAAATATAATAACCTAAATCAATTTCAAATCCCCATAAATGGGATACAAAATCAACATTCATGTGTACATTGTACTACGAGCTCGCAATCTAATGTTATTTGTTTTCAATATTCACCTCTCATGGATTGTTATAAAGATTAATTTAT
This sequence comes from Viscum album, assembly GCA_963277665.1. Lineage (NCBI taxonomy): Eukaryota > Viridiplantae > Streptophyta > Magnoliopsida > Santalales > Viscaceae > Viscum > Viscum album. The sequence goes on from OY728159.1 coordinate 103,841,040, forward strand.
AGTATATATTTTATTTTGGTAACATATTAATACATTTTTTGTCATGATAATGTCACTTGTGTGTTTGGCGAACTAGCACCTCATAAAGCAATGTGATTGTTTTTTCAGTAACGCTTTAAAAGGAAGTAAATAAGAATTATTTTACTGAATAAATTTTATAAAAATGGAATAATTAATTGATTCATGAATTATTTATAAGTATTAAATGATAATATTTCATTTTTATTATTACATTAAAAATGATAATGTTTTTTAGATTATGTGTGTACCACCACCTCCACAAAGTGATATGATTATTGTTTCTTCACCAAAACACATGGATAATACATATAAAAATATGTAGTTATATAATAATTTATTTATTATATTATCTTGATCCTTAAAAGATAAAATGTTACTTACCTTCGTTCCATAATTACTGTTTTAAAATTGAAATATTACTCTTGTGTATGTGTGGTATACTGTATCCATATTCGTAAAGTAATTAATTTCTCATAACCCTAATTAATTATTTATTTTAAATTTATAATTAGTGAATAAATTTGATATTTTTTAATGATTATTATTCTATATATGATGAAAGAAATTTTTATTTTACCACGTTCAGCATCCCAAATCAATTTTGTAACAATGAACCGAATTTCCTAATAATACTCATTGTGTACTTAATAGATTAAATATTTTAATAGTTCATTAGAAATAAATAAAATAAATTGCTAATGTATAATGTATTAAACCAATAAATATATATTTTTAGAAAAAATAATAAATATATTTTTATTAAATAGGATTCTAGAACACGTATGAATAACGTGAGAGAGGATGTATGGATTTTAAATATCACTTTTATTTTATTAGACATATTAAATATTTACCACTAATTATTATTATGTGTTGTATATACTTCCAATGAATTCATTTTCATCTTATTTTCATAAAAATTATTTCAATATAATAATATAAATGAGTTCATCAAATTTATAAGAGGTTGATTAAAAGATTACAATATCATTAAGAGATTTTGTCTAAAAATCTAATATTTGAGCCATATTTTATTTCTATAGAACTAAATTATTTTGTGTGGTATATATGCATCACCTTTAAAATGTATCATTTTAAATAATACATATTTAGTTATATTTTAAGATTTATTTTTAAATATTTTAGACTAGTTGATTTAACACGATCTTTATCAAGTTGTAATAAATTTTATAACTAATATTTTTTCTATTAATTTATATTACTTATTTATTATCATTGATATGATATGATTGTTTTTTAATGAAATTTAATTAAGAAATTTTTTATTTACACTTCTTTAATTTTGATATACATTTGATAAAAATTATTAATTCGTTGATTAATTCAATATCCAACATTATGATCATTGTAAGGGTTTCTCGTCTCAAATTATATTCTTTGGGACATATGATATATTATATAACTATGTTTATTTATGAAGTGTATTTGATACCCCTTGTACATTATATATCATCAATCAAAGTATGTATATGATTTTAAAAATATCCTTTTACATTATTATTTCATGGGGATCGTGATTTATGAATCCCAATGTGGAAAAGGAATTATGATATAATGACCACTTAATTGGTAATATTTATGCAAGAATTGTTATTAAAGGAAATTTTTTTATAATTGTTTCATAACCCATATTAATTTTCTTCTATTGTAGTTAAACTTGTAATTTTCATGTAATTGTATAATCTTCTAACACGGTACATAAAAATATTTATGAAAATGTTTTTATTTAAATCTTTATTGATTTCTCAGTACAGTCAAAACAATTTTCCTTCCAAATCGTTGAGTTCTAAAAATATTATCAATCCTTTTTAATATGATTTCGTAAATTAATATTGAACCATAATTTTCTCTATCAATATTGTTTGAAATGGAATATTCTTATCATTTTACAAACTAGGATCTTTTTGAATTATATCAAAAATGAAAAAATAATAATTGTTTTAATGCACTAGATATAAACAGAATTTTCCACCATCCTAAAAACACAATTTTTTAAATATTAATTTTTTATGTAAAAATGATATATTTAAAGAAGAATATTTCATTAATTTTTTATAAATTCTTGTATTTTAAATATATATTTAAAGAAAAATTTTATTATAATCAAGAAATGATCCAATTGATGTTTGAAAATCATTTTACATCTAATATGAAATTCTATTATGTTACCAAAAGTGAATAGGATACTTTTTTCAAATGATTGATTTTAATTATATTTTAATTCAATTTATATTCCTCAAAACCAACAGACCTTCTTGTTAAATATACATTAATGTTGATAATTTGTCTTGATACCAACCTCATTGTTTTTCTTTATGTATTGTGATTATTTCAAATACATTTTCCTGGAACCCATTATTTTTCCATGGAAAAATCATGCTTCAAATATATTATTTAGGATGATATTTCTTTTCCGAATGCAAATAAATTAATGAATGGAATTATATATATTTTGTTTTTTAATGATGAAATAAAAGGGTTAAATCTTTTATTAATGATATATGTCTTCAAAACTATTTATAATGTTGGGTGGTTGTCTTATTAACCATGGAAAGTTGGTTTCATGGTCAACTAAATAAGAGATATTCCATGATAAACCAAGGAAAGGTGGGTATAGGATACCCTCAAATGAAAGGGGTAATCTAGAAATTGAATTTTACCAGATTGGCTAGTATATTTGTAAAAGTGATATAAATATAATTTTATAAGATTCCAATACATTTTTAACATACTTTATTTGGGATATAAGTTTTTTCTTTGGTAATGATTGATAAGAATTGTCTGATGATTAATTATTTTGATAAATCTACCCTTTTAAAAATTCTTGTGCATGTTTTCTTTTCACAAGATCTCATAATGGATGGGTTTGAATCCTCTTATTCTATTTTCCTGCACTTTTATTATGTCATGATACCCTTATTATCATATTATTATAATAGATTAAATTAAATTATTAATTATTGTGATTACTATTAATGATAATTTGATCTCACCGTTATTACGTTTCCTCTTCCCAAGGCCATCAAAAATGATTTTGAATAAATTATTTCTAGAATAATTATATATTAAAGAATATTGTGACTAAATTTGAATGACCAAAATAATCATAATGTGGGAGAATTTCTAATTTCAGGATCGAAGATCTGTTTAGGAGTTTTTTTCCTAATTTAAAAACTCTAAAACTAAAAGCTCATTAGTAAGGTATGTTATTTAGTATTTCATTTTAATTTTTTATGTTTTGGATGGGGAAAATATACTCACCTTTATCATTATCAAATCCATAAAATTACATTTTAAGATCATATCACCCAATGAAATATGTCAGGTTCAGAGCTATGAGAGATGATATCATAATAGGGTTTATATAAAATTTGATGTTTATATGTTTTCATATTTTTTATCATGATATTTATATATACCATCAATGTTTAATGAGATAGTTGTTAATCATAAGGTTAAAGTCATAGACACCCCTTTTGGGGTTTTATTAGATGAGATATTAATGTGAGAAGTGACACATTAGGATATGATTAATTGGTTTGATGTAATTGTAATGATTTGGTTTATTATGATGTGTGTCTCCATATTCTATATAAATAGTTTTTATGGTATTTATAAATTTTTGGGTTTATATGATATTGAATATTGTTGTAATTATATGAAAACATGTTTTATTAAATAGAAGGCCAAGGTATGGAAATGTGATTTAGTTACTTCCTGATTAATGTTATTTGAGATGAGGATCGTTAAATTTTTTGCCTCGTATAATGAAAACTCGAATATATATTTGAGGGAAAATAAATATATTATGTTGATTTTATTATGTTTATTATGGATTTAGTTTAATTTATTTAAGTGATTCTTTAGTTTTTTACTTTTCATACTGTAATTGGAGTTTATAATTTAATGTTTTTTAATCTACGGACTGTTTATTAATATAGGGAATCATAATACCATATGATAAACATTTTCATCTAGTATAATGCCTAAATATATATGTAATAGCATGATTTTACATTATATGGTTTTTTATCCTTTAATTACTGATTTCAATGATTTGGGCATGAGAAATTCATCTTAAATACACATCGTTTGGAATGAAAGATGATATTATGGTAGAAATTAATTATGAAAATGAATTTAAACATATCAAGTAATTATATTTACTTATTTCATCCATTAAAATGTTAATAAATTACATAACACTAGGAAAATGATTTTGAAACATAAAATATCCCAATTACAATCATTTAAGATGATATTAATAACCTCTTACAAATCAATTTTGTTAGTGTTTTTCTGCTTGTTGAAATTTACTTGATTAGTTACTGTTGTTAGATCAATGATATTTATAACTCCCCATAATTTTATATACATTATTATTTTATCCCACGCCCACTACATCATTTCCCATATATTTTCTCTTACATGGAAACCTGATATGTGTTATTACTAATGAACATGGCAAGTATTTTCCCTCTTATATAGTGGATGTTATATTTACCCGTACTCAACTTTGGTTTTCAACAATAGTATTTCAAATTTTCAATCCATTTATTACTAAATTTGTTGTCAAATTTTTAGGATAATATTATTAAAGGGTTTTATGTAATATCCAATGATTTTGAATGAATTAAATTTTGTTCGATAGCATTTTTAACTTGAAACAACGAACATAAAGGACCCATGAAAAAAAATAACATTTATAAATTAGAAATTAAAATAACATGTATAAAAATTATTAAATACTATATTATATGTACCTTTATATAAATTTAAAACTGAATTTATATGATTTTTAAATTAATTATAAATAATTAATTAATTTTTAGTAAAGTAATTTTATTCTTATAAAATATGTTTTACTTAAATATCATTTTTATTACTTTTTGTGAGAAAATATTATAAATATTTCATTTAAATTCTAGAAGTTTTATTTTATAAAATTAAAATAATTTTTTGAATCAACAAATAAAAATCAAAATTTTGTATAAATTTTGAAATTTTCATAAAATGTGGATTTCTAATTGCATAGTGAAAATAACGATATATGTAAAATAATCAATTATTTTCAATATATTAAATATTTTTGAAGTAAAATTATTTTTTAAATATTATTTTAATTATAATAATTATTCATATTTTTTTAAGTTTACTTCATTAAATCTTAATCACCATAGTATTGTATTTTAGTGTAATTTTATTATGTATTTATAAATGATATTTTTTCTAAGAACACATTTAGAGTGAATATTGTTTCTCCATTTTAATAAATTAAAATATAACCTAATGATGAATTTTATATCTTAAATTTTTAAATTATATATTTAAAAATATGAATTTATATTACTAAAAATATTATTATTAATCCTTGAGTTAGAAAAAAAATATTTTATTTAAAAATAAAATTCTTGAAAACATTCTTTTTCATTGTGTCTTCTTGTTTAATTTTAAATTAATTATTTCTACTTATATGAATTGAATTAGGCATGTTGGTTAATTATTTTGAGTTATTTATATTATATAATATGGATATTGTTTTACGATAATGAATAATGTAAACATAAAAAATAAATTATAGTGGTTTAGGGGAAATGTTTTTTACCTTAGTTTAATAAAAATTGTAGTGGTGAAAATCACCAGAGACATATTTAAAATTATTATTTTTGGATTTAGTCTGACCTTATCATGTATAAGTATTTATAATTATCCCATGAGATCATTTATCATGTGAATAACATGGGTACACCATGTTCTTTTAAAAAATTAATAGTATTCCACTCACTTATCATATAAAAGTTCACCGCTCTCAAAATCTATTCATACCATAAAATAAATATTTAATGGAAAATACCTATCCAAATGTATTTATTAATTCAATAAAAATATCCTCGATCAATTATTTTGATTATAAGACAATCCTATGGTCGATTTTGGTGCTTACCTAAGGTGTTTTCAGAAGAAAATTTATCCACCTTAACCAATAATTTTATTTTGTTTCTTCTTCCTACTATTTAAAAAATTATTAAATTATTCAGATATAATAAATACATTATATAAGATATAATGATATTTTATAATGTAAAATTCAACACCTAAATCCATCTGTTCTTTCATAAAATTGAATATTAATGCATCATTTGTGTGTACAACCGAATACTATCTCACAATCCGATGTCTTTCATTTTCCTTTATCACATCCCACAGATATCTATAATGATATATTTAATGTATAAATTTTTTTGGTAAAAAATATATAGTTCTGCAGTTATGATATCATATATACATTCTTAATTTTTATTACATGGGTGATATGCCAGTTTTTCTTTTGCGTATGGTGTATTACCGCCTCGATAAGTGATGTGATTCATTTTACAATAACTGTTTACATAAAAGATAATAAGGATATGAATAATTAATATATATGACATACATGTCGTTATTATGTAATTAATGAAATATATATCCCCGAAAGAATTAAAATATCATTTTAATTTGTTAATTGATAATGATATTTTATTTTGTGCAAATGTGTGGACAACAACAAACACGAATTGATTTTATTTTTTATTCAACATGACATATAAATGAAATATATAAGTATATGTATTGAAATAATATGTTATATATGATATAATTATAAACCTTTTGTCATGACCCATCCCCCGGGGCCCGTGACGTGACTACCCCAAGCCAGCCGTCAATAGGCCAGGGTCTAGCGACTAGAACCGAAGGCGTATTCCCTAAAACTGGGAAATCATTGCCTTTTATAATCTCTAAGCACACGCGACCAAGCACACATCATGATTTGAAATCAAGTAAACTGAATTGTAAACTGAGTGAGTAAAGTATGTAAAAGGGGATAGAATACATGCCCAATTGGAATGTACATGAAACTGAAAGTACAAGTAAACTAGAACTACTCCAATGATCACCTACCAAGAATCCTACCTGAATTGTAGGTGCAGCTCTCGAATGGTCATCTCTACGGTACACCTCGTCTAAGTTCCACCTCTGAGCTATCTCCAGACCTAGTACTCTCGACCACAGTCAGCGTTGTCCATCTTCTGCATAAAAAACAATGCGGTGCGGGCATAACCAGTGTAGGGTAGAGTATAACGATACTCATTAGGGACCCCGAGACCCTCAAGGACTCACAAAACACAAAAAGGATATACCAAAAAAGAATGAAAGAACTGATAACCCTACATTGGTATATTCCCATACATATACCAAAGGAATCAAGTAACCCCATTTCAATCCTGAGGAAAACACAAAGTCCAACTCCAAAGCCCCAAGATCAATTGTTCCACAAATAATGAAATACAAAGATGAAAAGTACCACATACATACAACCCACATAAGAATACAACCAAGGTATTACCACATGGAAAGTACCACAAATGTACGAACTCATCTCGTTCTAGGTATAAATTAAGTACAATAGTAGAGATGATTAGATGTAACAACCGAATCCTCTTACTCTATAAAGAATCTAACCCACATAAGATCAGAAAAAGATTACCCACACAGGATCTCTAGGAGCTGACCCACACAGGATCGCTAGGAGATGACCCATAGAAGATCACTATGAGATGACCAACACAGGATTTCTAGGAGTTGAACCACACAGGATCGGTTGGGGATGACCCACACAGGACAGTTATGTGATGACCCACACAAGATTGTTAGGACCTGACCCTCATAGGATCACTAGGCACTGACCCACACATGATCACAAGGTTATGACCCAGAAAAAATCACTCTTCATTCTTCTCGTCACAACCAGCTACTGGGTTCCCGAAATAAGCCTGCTTGTCTTTGGGAGGATCTGATTCACATGTAACTCGTTGATACTCAAACTGCTACGAATTCCAATGTAGAAGTATCTAAATGTTCCTCCATGTCATTGTCATCTCAACCCAATAGACGACACTGATGGTTTGTCAAACAGACGACTAGTGACAAAGTAATGGGCCATTTAATGTAAGGGTTTGTATCAGGTCCTGGTACGGTCCAACCTGGTCAGATCAGACCTACCAGACCCCGCCTGGATTAACGCGGCCCAACCAGCTATGTCAAGCCTAACCCATGGTGCGGCCCGGCCCGCTGGGCAGTCTGAAAGGCCACGAGGGGCCGCGGAGACTGCGGGGTGCGGCGAGGGGTCACGGAGGTTGTAGGTGGTGCGGGGTGGCATAGGTCATGGGTCAGCATGTCCACGGAGGATGGCTTGGCCGTTCGGGTGCCGCGAGGGTGCAGGGCAGCTTAGTCTGGCCAAGGGCGGCTTGGCTAAGCCCGAGGTGGCTCAGCTGGGAGGTGGATGCTGCAGGGTTTCTCGACCAGGCTGGGGTGGCTCGGCTAGGAGGAAGTAGGACGCTGGGTGGCTAGGTTGGGGGTGTCGTGAGGGTGTGGGACGGCCCGACCGTAGAGGTGGCGGCACAGCTGTAGGCAACAGCTCGGTCATGGGGCCGTGACAGCTCGGTCGCAGGGCGGCTACCCAACGGCATGGAGGAGGTGACTCGACCATGGGGTGGCGGCTCGGCCACAGGCGGTGGTGGCACAACCGCGGGGCAGTGGCTCGATCGTGTGTGGTGCCTTAGCCGAGGAAGGAGGCAGCTTAGCCACTGGGTGGTGCAGAGGTCGCGGGCAGTAGTGCCATGTGACATAGAGTCATGGGTCGGTGCTGGCCGCTGGGTGGTGTCGTTGTGCAATCGCATTCATCATGGCTAACGATGGTAAAGATCGCCGTTCTCGTTCCCCACATTGGTTTATAGTCGTTCCTCCATCACCATCAACAATTAACCACAAGGTTTGTAGATAGGATGTGCCTTGTTTTTTTTGGAACACACTCTCCATGTTATAATGGTAGCAATCGGCAATAATTCCTTCTTGAATTAGAAAAACTTATCATGAACTGAAAGAGAGAAAAATTTCAAACAAATACCCTACAACTTCCCACAAATAATCATAGACAAATAAACCTCTACCTTGGGTTGTTTTTTGACATTATTGTGAGAAGGATTTCGAAGAAGGTGAAGAGAGTTCCAACGATCATCACTTCTAAAACCACGCTTCGATGTTGGGCTCACTCGTCGTCCTCTTCCTTGATTTCTGATGAACATTATTCGATGGCGTTCTTCGTTGGGGAAGATAAATCCTCTAAATATTTCTCCTCTCCCAAAATACACCAAAATGTAAAGTAGAAAAAAAGATATATTTCCCCAACCTAATTATTGGAAAAATTTCAAATTTGGTTAATTAATTACATAGATTGGACTAATATATTTATGGAGGTGGAACCATTTATGTGGGATGTTTAAGAGCCCCCCACCAACCCCACACACACACTTATGAGGAAGTTCATGGTGTTTTAAACCTCGGGTGGTCTACACCATCATAACCTCTCATTGGAGGTTAGGATCAGTGGTCCCCACCTCCATAACCTCTCATGGGTGGTTTTAGTTAAGCTGGTCCCCACCTGTGAAATAATCACATGGGTGGTTTCAAAAATACAATAAGAATAAAATGTTACACATTTTTATTTTATTTTATTCCTTCATGAAAAACCCAAAATATATCCTTCACTATCGACCCACAACGGTCGAGGTGAAGGTCTCTTTGAGCGAATATTGGCGCTACGAGTTCAACGGTGTCCTCAGATTTCAATTCCGAGCTTTGGTTCAAATGATAGAAAAACCCAATAGCACGTTTACAGAATATACCCGAACAAAAGTTAAAAAATTCATTCCAGGCACTCCCGGCCTAGGAATCTTGCTCTGTCAATTTTAGCATATAGATAAAATTCTCATTTAATAATGAAATACCTGGAAATTATGGGTCTTTACAAATTTCATTATAATTGATTACATATATTCACTCCATAACGATAATTGTAAATTCAAAATGTTACTCAAATGTACATATGTTCTTCCATGTCAATGATTATCACATAGTTCATTTTTCATAACAATTATCATGATTGTTTTTATATAATAAATTATGAATAATTATTATTATTATTTCCTTATTATTATGGGGGTATTGAAACTATGACCTCATTAACCATTGAAAACCCAAAAAATTTAATTTAATATAATAAAACAGACATCCTCAAAACACACGACGTAGAATTAACATATTATTTATATAAATTTATATTTAAAAATAAAAAAAATAATAGTTTATGTATATGGTCATAAACTAATTTTTTTAATAAATAATATTTTTATTATAATTTCATCATACATGAAAATAAAATACATAAAAATAATATCAGACCACAGGTAAGGGTTTCTCATCATAGTTTTATTTCCACGAGTTATATAAAATAATCTCCACTTATTTTTATTTTGTGTTGTATATAAATATAAAAATTTATTATCATCTTATTTTCAGTAAATTGATTTTTTGTTTTAAAAATCATACGAGGCTTTCAATTTCAGGGTGTTTTGATCCAGATATTACCAAATAAATAAGGTATCTAGTCTCAATTTATATTAATTGAGGTATATTTTATTATAATGCACATAATTTTTTTATGGTTTATAAAATTTTTAATTTAATGTAATATGATGAATATTTAATATTTAATGTTTTTCTTTATAAGAATTTTATTTTATTCATCCAATGGGTTTTTACATTAATATTACCAAGTGGAAAACAATTTCACAACTCAATTTTGTTATATTTTGTTATATTAATTATTCATTGTTTTTTACATTCATTGATTGTTTGTGTATTGAAATTTTATTATATTTTGTGTTATTTTAACTACTTATATGGGGATTTATATTTTATTTAATAAATTATTCATTTATTAAATATCACTTCACCATTATGATCACTATAATGGTTTCTCGCCATAAATTTTCTTCTTTGTAAAAAGTATTTTGTTATGAATCTATATTATAATATGATTTACACCTAATTACATAATTTAAATATTAAATAATGATACTAATTATTTTCAGGTTTTTTAAATTATCATGTTGAATTTATTCTTTCATGGGGACTGCGAATTAAGAATACCAAAGAGGAAATAGATTTTTGTTTTAATATTCTTTTTAATCGGTGTGGTTTATTCGTGAATTTGAATTGAAGAAAGTTATTAAAACACTGTATAATAAAACCATTTAATTTTTATATCCTATGGTTACACATGAAATTTTCATGTAATTATAACTATTTCACTCTATTATGTGAAAATATTTAATAATAAAATAAAAATTTTAAATATACAACGTCATTTATCACCTCGATAAAATGTTTTTCATCAACGGACATTTCTATTATATTTTTTAAAAAATTGTATTACAATTATTGTATAAATTAATTTATAACTATAATTTCAATTTTACACAATGTTTTAATATCAATTTTACTATATATTAGAAAACATGTCACCCTTTTTCTTTTACCAAAAATTGTTAAGGATTATTTTTTTAATGAACACTGTATAAATCGAATTTTATAACGTCATTACCACACCTTGTTTTAAATATTTCATTTTTATGTTTCAATGGTTATTTTTGAAAAAAAAAATTTACTTAATTTTTAAATGTGTTTAAATTTTAAATATATTTTCTAAAATTGAAAGTTCATTTTCCTCAAGAAATGTACCAACAAATATTTCAAAATCATTTTCCAATAATGAAGAAATATTTTGATGCTACACATTATTAAATGGTTATTTTTCTCATAATTATTTATTGATATTTTAATTTTATTCAAATTTATTAAAATTATCAAACCTTGTTTTTAATTATAATCCGAAGGGGATATTTTATAATTTTTCCATCCCCATTCTTTCAATGGATAGATTATGATTGTTTCAATGATATTATCAAAGAACCCATTTAATTTCCAAAGATTAATCACATTATAAATATACTATCATGGATCCCATTTCACTTTCGTAGGCTAATAAAACTATCTATGTAATGATGGGTTTTATAATTTTTATGTTGAAATTTATTATTTATATACTTTATTATGATAATGATCTATGAATATATTAATTGTGATGGGAGGTTCTATTATAAACAAAATATGGGTGGTTATGTTTTTAACCATGGATGGCTGGTTCCTTGATAAACCAATGATGATTGGTTACATGATAAAACAAGGATGGGTGGGTCTATTTTAACCCACTAATACAGAATCTACATCAAGGATGGGGGGGGGTTTAATATATTATTAATTCTATTTTTATGATAAATATAAAGATAATTTCCATGATACAAATTTGTTTGGTTTATTAATATTATGGGTTATAAATTTTTCCCTAATAAATATATATATCTCATGTATCATGATTATTGATCGTAATGAATTTTTATTTGATTATATATTTATTCTATGTTTCCTTGTTTTATGATCCATGTTTTCATTAGTATGTGTTTTGTTTTCTTATTAATATGCACTTTTATTATTTCATTATACCTTTATATTCAACTTATCCTCACCGATTATACTCAACTTCTAACGACTATGTTTACCCTTAATAAAAATTTATTCTCAACTTTATTATGTTTTCTTTTCTTCAGGTTATCAATAATGAGGTTTAATTAACTATGTATTATGGGGTTTCTTATAGATGATGATGACGACTTAATGCAAAATAAGAAAATGTATGTTATGTAGGATAAATGATCATTTATGACATGGAAATTGATTACTTTAGAAATTTTCCTAATTTTCTATAACTCTAATCCTAAAATTTCCTTGGGTATGTAATGATCCAATATTTCTTTATGATGTTTTATTTTTTGGATGGTGAAAATTAGGGAACCTTCATCAGTATTAATGTCATAAATTTAATTTTTTCTAATTTTAGCACAAGATCACATAGTGCTAGTTCAGGGCTGTTATACATAGATAAATTTTCATGTTATTTTATGAATCAGTAACATGACTCAATTTTTATTTTTATTAATTTACAAACATCAATCAGATAAATCATGTTACTGATACGACTCAATGTGATTTTTTAATTTAAAATGGTATTTTAATTTAAAAAAAATCATATACTCAGAATTGGGAAAATAAACTTATATTTCTAAAATACTTAAATAAAATTATAAATAAATAATTTGGGAAATATTATAATTAAATACCTATTAATCTACCCTAGGGAGTTCCCAACATATCTATAGTAGTATGTTTTGAGATTAAAATTCTTATTTTATTAATGCATTATATCATACTTCTATTTAATTTATTTTTTTATAGTATTAATAAATAAACTTTTTTGAGAATGTAATCTATTTTTTTGAGGTAGGGTTGTTTTTATGATAATTGGTACCATGATTTAGATTTTTTAAGAAGGGTTCCAAAGACAATAGAATGATTTTTTTGAATTTATTGATGTTTATGATAAACTGTATGTACCTATGTAATTGTACATTAAAATATTGGAAATGATTGTAATAAGTATATAATGGTTTCATTCTTTTTTTGTAAAATTAATTTTACTTGAATTCTATATATGTTTCAGTGGGTTTTAAATTTAAACAGCACACTAACGTAGATTTTATTTTTAAGTACTATTTCTAGATCTAATAAAATATTATTTTTTAACCAGTGCAAATACTGCTGAAAAAATTATTCTTCATTGGTACAATAATGTAAACCATTATTAGTGTTAAAATACCTCTATAATGTGCCCATGTTTTCAATTTTTTGTTATTAAGATGTGATGTATTACAATTACTATTTTTAGCATTGATAAAATCCATCATATTTTAAAAGTTAACACAACATTAGTTCTCTTGAGTGTTGACATATAAAATATATTATGTTTAAGAAGCCTTTATATATAGAATTTTAAAAAAACAGACACACACACACAAACATATAATGACAGAAAAATTCATAGGGACATAGACTCACGTATAGACATTCATAGTTATGTATTTTATATCCATATGTATTTTATGACCAAAGTTTTTTATTTTTCTTTCCCTTTTTCCACTATAATATTTTCAAGCCATCCCAAAGTCTCATCATTCAACAAAAATTATTATATTAATATGTATATAAAAATATATCTTATATAATAATATTCCAAAATAAATATACATTCATTTATATAACAATATTATTATTTTAATGAAATTTTATTATATCACATGTATAAATTTTATTTATAAATAAATATATTTTCTTCTACCTAATTAAATATTAATAATATATAAAAAATGTTATAAATTACAATTGATAAATGTCATAATGTCTATATTTATGAGGAGACCTCATTTCTAGGACCTATCATAATTGTTTAAATTAATGGGTTTTCACAGACTATGGTATTCTTGCATATATATATATCTGTTTCTGTGTGTGTGTGTGCGTGTGTTTGAGCAACCGAATTATATAATTGAAAGTTAAGACATCATGGAAATATAAGTATTATACATTATAATCATTTATATCTTTTTTTTCTGTTTTCACTTAATTACATTCACCATTGTTATTCCAAATTTTTTATGTATCTTTATATTTACTATAACATCAATAATGATTAATGTTTTCATACCGATTATGAAAATATTAATTGATTCAATTGGTGACTATCCATTTCAAAACCCATTATCAACATAAAAATTCTACCATGGGAAAATGTTTTTCCAAATAAGTATAATTCATTTTTCCATGACGAGTATTAAAAATCGTGGTATTATCCCCCAATTATATATTTAATAATGAACTATTTTTCATCAATGTTAGAAGTCATAATGCATCTCGACACACATGGCCTTGAAAAAACATTTAAATCATGAAATCACACTTCTTAATAAGTCTTTGTTTGAGCCATATTTTTCATTTTTCACACCCTCAATAATGGTTAGATGACTGGTTAACTAACAGTTAAGGATCCTTCAGTGTTATGGAAAGACGACAAGTAGTGATATGACAATGAGAATGATATGCAAGGATTCATCTTGGATTCCAAGGCATTAATTTGGTTATTGAATACAATACTACCATGTTTAAAATAATTTTAAATGTTAAATTATGTCGATATAATATCTATAAACAATATATGATAAAAAAATATACTCTAATTTCCATTATTAAAATTCCATTCCTCAACTATATTATCAATAGAAAAAAATACAAAAATATTCATAGTCATTTAATTTCCTTCTTTTTGAATAGAAAAATAATAAACTCATTGGTGGAAATTATAAATATTGAAAAAATATAATATCCACAATAAATGAAGTGAATTTGAATTCATATAATCAAGGTTGTTGAAAGAATATATCATAATAAGGTCAAGGAAAATTATCCACTTCAGTTTGTCATAAATCCAATTAAAATAGAAAATAGAACCACTATAAGTGTGAAAACAATGAATAATCACATTCAAAGACAACAAAGAATGATTAAAATGGTTATTTTTGTGTTTTTGTGAATGTTCATTGGTCACATACTCATCATATGCTGAAATAACTTTTTTTCATATCAATAGTCAATCAAATTAAACAAAATGATCAAAGTTTAGTAGACCATGTCTTGAAACATAACTAAAACATTATAAATAACTAAATTGCAATTTATTTTGTGAATCTTGATGTTATTGAGTATATTTATAATACATAAACTCATTTGATAGATATTTGTTTAATTTTATGTTTTTTTATTGTATCATATTTTATTTTTATTTCTTATTATCACTCATTATTTTTATCTAAAAGATATTAATATTATGGAATTATTACTTTCAATTAATCGCCATGATAAAAAAAATTTCGTTTTTTACAACATCACATTAAATACTGTTTTTAAATGTAAAAAATATTTCATCTATATTAAATTTTTAAGTACTCATATGTGTGAATCAACTAGTAGTGTGAAATTAATTTAAGGCTATCGAAGAGAAAAATATATGCCGACATGGTGGTGCATGTATTCTAATAAATAATATTTTTACATTAGGTCTTGATGAAATTTGTTATTTTTTATGATATTCTTGAGAATAGAAATCACATCAAGGATATATATGATGAAGATATTGATTACCTCAATTTAAAAATAGTTATTAATGTAAAACAATTATTTTATGAAAACATCCAAGGATTACATTGAGAATTTAATATATTATAATTTTTTAAAATTAGTACAAATATGGAAATCTAGTAATTTACCAAACATGATACATTTATTTTCTAGAAACCCTATACTTTTACATGTAACATTACATGATTTTATGAATAATTATAAATCAGAGTATAATCCAAGGATAGTAAATTCTATTGTATGGTATGAGTTGGTACATAAAACTGATTACATGGAACTAAATAAAACATTTATTTATTTAATGTTCAATTTGATATCCTAACGTTCATTATGCTCAAACATATTTATAGAGTACCTTGTGGAACAAATGAACAAATGGATGGGCTAAATATTCCAGTAAGGGAGTAACCCTAAGAACAAAGAATTACCACATGGAATAGAATGAATGACATAATGATATAAAAAAGGAATGAAATATATGAAATCATAACATATAAATAAAGAATCATATAATCATGGTGTCATAGTAATGTGAAAAAAACATAAAATGTGACTTTTTAAGGATCCAAGGCTAACCGCGTTGACTGTTTCACATGGTAGCACATGCAAATGCTAACCACCAAACAGTCGCACATCGTATCACAAACCAAGGCTAACCACCAAAACCATTACACATAATGTCTCAAGTGGCACAACTTCACCAAATGAATTTTTTTGCGATCTAGAGCCCCCATATTTATATTTCATGAATAGGTTTTCCACATAATCAATCATATATAAACATAATAGCTTCACATGAAAATAATTTGGTACCATAATCATGTCATAAAATCATAAAAAATGGGTGTATCATAAATGTGAACATAAATGTAAAGAACTAGAATATAAAAGGAAATTCATAATGAAAAATATAACTATATCAAGGTATGTGATGTCTAGTATAAGTGACAACATGTGAGGATAATATTTAAGAAATTTTATCAGTAAAACTTTTTTATGCAGTTTTATGGAAAATAATATTGAGCCTTTAAAATTGAAAAGGGAACAATAATATATGTAAAACCAGAATTGAATCAAGAAGTGTCTCATAATAAAAAATATTGATATTATAAAGACAATGGTATCTTAAAACAGAATATTGAGGGTACATGAAATAGGGTAAGAATTAGGAAAATTCCCTAAGAAACGGATGGCTTATCAGGAAGTATTTAGGAGGCAATCACATAAAAACATGAATACACCTGAAAAATAAGGACTAGATGTTAATGATAAATTAATTTGTTAAATTTACATATAATTTAAAATATTAATTTAAAAATATAATATATCATCATTTTAGAAAATGAACAATATGGAAACCAGAAGGGAAACATGAGGTTTAGTTGGAGTCCTTTATGGATTATCTTCCTGGAATGAGGTGTAATTAAGAGTTACTAAAGTGGGAAAGGGGTTTATCCTTACATAAAATCATGATGGATGTATGGGATATGTGAGAAATCATACCACATAATTATGGATTACACATAAAAGGGCATAAAAAAGAAATCATTCTTGAATAAAAGTGAAATAGAGAGGATCCCTTACCACAAGCCAGATGGTTTTCGAAACAAGATATTCATGACCTGATTAAACCAATTATGTTCATTAATTAATAATTATTGAACTTATTTTACAAGTAAATGATTTATTATATACTTTTTTTGTTTATTCATAAACATTGGTTTGGTTATGAGATTCAATTTCATTGTTCAGGTATGATTGCTTACTTGGTTTTAATGATCGGTTCACTTGTATTAATTTTCAGAAACTAATGGATGATAATAGTTTTTATAAATAGTTGACATTACATCACTTTTTTGAACATCCATAATATTAACTTGTTAAAAAATCATCTGGTTGTTTGGCGTGAAGGTGATTCACTAATAATAAGCACTTGGATTAATTTGGAGATATTTCTTAAAATAACATATTATTATATTATTATTTTACATCCCATCACCCGCTTTGTTTCCCGGCCCCTACCTTTTAAATAAAAAAAAGAAAAAATAATATTATTATTTTACATCATGTGTGAAAATGGATTCCCCAACCCAAAATAATATAAAATACATATTTAATAGTATCATTCAACTATAAAGGTGTTTCCCTGATCATAATTGAATAAGGTAAAATAAATTGAAAACCCATCATCCTTGAATGTGGTAAATTAACAAATCTTAGATGATGTCGTTACACTAGTATAACAGATGAGTAAAGGAGTGATGATTATATATTATTCCAATATCCTAAAAACATTCCAATACATTTAAGGTACTGGTGTTGTAATAACATTTGTGTGGGGTGAGGTATAGATATAAATGAAATCAAATTAACATGAAAATATTGTCAAAGAAATGAAATGTGGAATTGACATCTTGAATGAATCATCAATAAAATCCACTTAATGTAACACCCCATGATTCCACGGTACTCTTCTCTTTGAAGAATACATTAGCGTGTTTTGTATGCAATGTCGAGTTCTAAAACACCACAACCAATCAAACAAGCTATTATGAATAGTAATACAACGTTTTTTAAATTTTATAAATTTTATCTTTCAAAATGGACTTCTATTTTTTGGATTAATAATATCTAAATTATCATAGGGTGAATTTTTGGTACTTTTCAGATAACTTTCACATTTTTATGAATAGTGAAAATTACGGAATTTTAATTTAAAACAACTTTTTTAATCGAAATAATTAATAGTGATAAATTATAAATTCTAGGGATTTTAAAGTATAATGAAATTATATTTTTACTATATAATCCAATTTTGTCCATTGGACATAATTTCACATTTAAATTGGGCATATGAAAGTGCCAATCTTTTGATAGTTATTATTTCTTAAAAACACGCTTTTTATTTTGACAATAGGAATTAATTTTAAATTAATTTCTGCCACTTATATGTTTTGAATTTAGAAAAATCGATTACATTTATAAAATCATGATTTCCAAATTGTGTAAATAGGTAACTTTTATTTTTATATATTTTGAATAATTATTTCGGTAAATATTTTATTTATCATGGTTAAAAGGTAAATCCGGTAAATAAGGGTAAAAAATTAATATTAGAATTATATTAAATTACTGTAAAATGTGTCTTAACACTATTGGAAGATACATTTATGGCCATGGGAATCTTTTGGACAATTGTGGGACCCCATGGAGCCACTTTTAAGTGATAATGAAACTTTATATTAATTATGTTAAAGTAAATACAAAAATGACATAAGCATATATCTTTTGGCAAAAAAAATTACACAGGGTTATATATGTTATATTTTCAACTATAAATATTAATTATAAATCTAAAAATATTTAAAACATATTGTTATTTTATTTAAAATATTTAGACAATGAATAATTAAATTTATTTATGACACAATAATGATGTAATATTTTCCTTATTAACGAAAGAATCAAATTATTGGTATTATAAATGTTAATATAAATATACATTAATGTTCTGATAACATACATGAATTTTATTGGATAATATGACATGTTATTATTTCTTAAATGACTTTTCTTTGAATTAATAAAGTTGTTAAGACTTTTAAAAAAATTAATTATTAAATAGTGTCAAAATTGACATAAAGAAGTTTATAAAACAAATATTATATTATAAATTGATATAATATTCCTAAAAATATAAGGTTCATCCAAATGACTTATATAATGATAGGTGTATCATTACTAAACCACTTGGGGGTCGTATGGATGTTTATAGTATGTTTATTAACCATATAATATAAAAATATAAAAAGACATGGTAATGTCAAACTAATTAACTAAGAGTTAAAACTAAATGATAAGGTTAATAAAATTACCCAAACCTATATAAAACGTATTGGTTGAGTTTATTTAGATCCATTCCCACCTTAACCTTGAAATAAATCAGTTTGGAGCCATTATAAACCGAATATGAATCTATTATAAAATAATATTTCTATCTTTTCCTAAGGTGCCCCTCACCCTCTTATAAAAGGAAAATTCCCCTTATCTCTAATTCACACCTTCAAAAATATTTTTCTCGGCCAAACCCTGCCCAAATATCCTCCCAAGTTCCCTAAATTCATCATATAGGCCTTAGTTTTATCATAAAGCCATCCTAAGTATCCCTTTTGATCAAATCAAAAGGAAGAACTCGGGGAAGAGGTAACGATTTCACCACCCTCTTTCAAGTTCCTTTATTCTTACACTTCAACTTTCATTGTTATTTAAATTCTAAAATAATATATCTAGTATCTTCTATATTATATGATGTTATTAAAAATATGTTGAAACCATATTCAGTATTCTATCCATCATTTTAATGACATGTCACCATACGTTGCAACGTCCGGCCCACCGTCTCCACGTCATGCTGTAATTGTTATTCAATACATTATTATTTGGATGAGTCTGATAATAATGTGTAATTGATATAAATAATAATTATTAAATGATAATTATTCTATATATACCATCCAATTATATATTATTTTAATATCAAAAGAAATATATTGTCGCTCATGCGTACGTACGGACTACCGTCTCCATGAACGCAGTGAGATTAATTCCCCATCGTATCCATTCACGAATAATTTTCATTTGATGGTTAAAAATAATTTCTAAAGACTTAATATCATTATATATATTAATAAGATACAACCTATCCATAAAAAACATGGCTTATGTAAGAAATCATATAATGGAAAACGAATCAGTTAACACCCGAAACAACGATAATACAAAGATATTATTAACAAAGAAATGTTAAAATTTCATATATGATATAATATTAATGTATAAGACTCTTTTATAATTTAATCACCATTATACATGAGTTTAACCTACCCTCAACCAAGGAAAAGTACATGGTACGGTTTAATTTCACCATCTCTTTATTTTCCGAGCTATTTTTACGTAAGTATCTATTAGAAACTCTTTATCATCCACATCCATGTTTCATAAAAATGTATTTCAAATAATTCATATAATTATATAGACTATGGTTTAAAGTCATTTATACCTTTGTTGACTTCTTATTAGTTTATTATAATGGAATCTTTCCATATTTTTCCAATCGAATGTCATTTTTATCCTTTTTGATGGAATTAAGGTAAGAATGTATTTTTTTTACTTATACGGTGGGTGCATCTATTTTTTTCCATTAAAAAATAGTTTAAGATTCCCTTACAAGTTTATAAGAATATTTTCAAAGTAAATGTATTATTTTATAATACTATGACTTTTAAATGATTTCAAAAAAATAGATATTTCTCTCAAAGAGTTTTGATATCATCCATGTCAACATCCTTTGATAGATTTTAAGCTTATTTGAAGAATATTTATTATGATAAAAAAACTTATATATAGTATTGAAGGTTTTGTGATGTGTTTGACTGTGGATGTGTTATTTTTATAACATTCATGGTTTATGGATAAAGTATTGACATTTCATATGCAAGTTTTAATACAAATGTTTATGTTATGTTTAAACTCATTCATATGAGGAATGCATTGGACTTAATAAGTGACAGGTGGAGCCCTCTATAGCTCCTCGATACATCCGTCGGTCACATGAATCAAACTCGTGTCTTGGCATAAGGTCTTGATAAAATATTATTTGTAGTCTTTCCATAAGGCCTTGACTATGTGGTTATGATAGTCCGACATTATGGATTCCATCATTATGAATGTGGTTATTGATATTGCATGAGATTATTCGACTAGTAGAATATCCGGTGAATATGTAAATGGGATTATTTCATTTTATTTCTATAATATTATATGAAAGTTAAAGTTTAAAAGGCTTTTGTTTTACTTGTACATTTCCTTAAATGTTTATTCTTATTTATGAAAGTTCTGGCTATATTGTTATCCCTACAGGGCATCTGAACTCACCCCTTTCTATGTTTTATTTTTCAAAGGATGTGAAGAAGTATTTTATGTATGCCCTACAGGGATACTATGAGGGGATATGAGTGTGGTCTATGGAGACAAGATGTTGTTTTAGTTTGTCACTTTATGATGTAATGAAAACTGTATGAATGTATCTAGTGATTCCAAAGCTATTAAACTAATTGGTCTTTCGAGACTTGATCTTCTATAATCATGCCAATGTTTTTTAATAATGCACCGACTCAGGGAAACTGGGCCAGGGCCTTACACTTAAGGGAAGAGAATTTGGTCATTTGAAGAGATGAATAACTGTTGGGAATGGTTGGATCATGGGGAGGGATCTGGTAAGAGTTTTCTCAAGGAACAATAAAAGAGAGGAGTGAAGATAGGAGGTAAGAAGGGGTGGTCTTTATATTTGAGTAGAGGGGGGTTTTCATAATATTTAATGCCATAGTTTATTAATTTACTTCAAAAAAAATAGTGATTATTCCATAACCAAATACAGTAATATGTTCCCGCGATTTCGATCCAATGGCCATTTACATCATCCATGGTTCAAGAATGATGCAGAAATTTTGGTTTTAGAATTTATTGTTAATTATCAAATTTTAATATTGGTCTAAATTTCATGTATTTTAGAAAAACCCCAGTAATTCACCACAACCATTTTTTTGACGCATGGGATCAAAAAATTGACTCCACTTTTTTAAAATAATTTCCTAAATAAAATTATATTAATTTTTATTTCAAATTTTAATTTACTATATGAATACAGATTATAAAACTATAACGGATTTTAAAATGTTTTAAAAAATTATATATGGTCTTATAAATTTATCATAAAATGATAAGACATAAAATTTTAAATTATAAGCACATTTATGGAAAATACAGTTCTCTTTAAATTAATTAATTAATTTAAATTAATTATTTATGACTTACAGAAATACCAATACATTAACTATGATCATATTATCACTTATAAGATGCCTAAATTTTATTCAAATATTCTTGGGTGAGGTAACTATTCTTTTGTATGATTAACTATTCATAACAGTGGGTTACTATCATAATTTTAGTTTACTTTTCACCCATAATTATGTTTGTACCATCAAACCCCAAAATTCACCATGAATGTTATAATGTATGTCAGATTTTAGAAATTCCAGACACATAAGTGAAAATATTTTGTTAAAAGGTCACATAGTACTTGGTTTTTCATTGTGTTTTGATTTTAATGTGATTATATGACATCATTATTAGAAGATAATTTCCATTGATAAAACATTCTATCACTACACTATTCCCCCCATATGAAATTTCTCCCTCAGAATTTCATTTTACACTCTTAGCCATAAATAGGTGAAGGTAATTTTCCTTCATGGTATCTTCTAGATCCAATGTTTCCTATTCATATATATGGTTCTACCATAGTATATTGACTTGGAGAGTAGTCTTGTTAAGTAAAACATTATCTATATGATCCATGATCTTCACTAGCTACTCATCGTAAGAAATATTGTCTGAAAACTGTACCACATCAGATGAGAGTACATGTAAAGGTTATGGAATATACTTCCTTATGGGGAATATATGGAAGAAATAGTTCAATTTCTACATGGTTGAGGGAAGTGATATTCCATTGTCCATAGATCCGACTTGATCTAGGATCTCTAAGGGGATTATGTACCTGATACTTATCTTTCTTTTCATCTTAAATATCATGACTTTATCCTTTGATGAAATACACATAAATTCCATGTCTCCATCATTGAACTCAAGGCCTCACTAATTATTGTTTACATAACTCTTCTGTCAACATTTGGCTGCCTTAATGTGATGTTAAAGTGTTTTCAACTTCCCTACCATTTCATCGACCACATCAGGTCCTAATAGCTTACACTCACTAATATCATCCCAACACACCAGTGTTCTGAACCATTTCCCATAATGGGCTTCATATGGTTCCATTTGGATGATTCAGTGGAAAAAATTGTTTTATAAGAATTTTACATGTTAAAGATGTTGGTCTCAATTCCCTCATAAGTTTATCAAACATTCTCTCAACATATCTTCTATTGTGTGAATATTTTTATCATATTGGCTATCTATTTGAGGATGATAGGACATAATAATGTTTCATTCAGTTTTTAGAGCATGTTGGAGACTTTTCCAGAACATCGAGGTGAATATTATATCATGATCAGATACAATATATAGTGGTAATCCATTTTTCCTTACCAATTTTTTGTTATTTATCATTGAATGTTTATTAAATGAGAAGTCCTCTTAAATCCCAATAATGTGAGTTGTCTTTATGAGATAATCCACAATGACCCAAATAGAATTGTTTTCACTGGATGTCCTTGGATGTATCGTGACAATGTCCATGGTGTTATTCACCCACATTTGATGTTGGTATGAGTTGTGGTTGCATAATCCACTTTATATGTCTATCTTCCAACCTTCACATGTTGACATACTAGGCACATTGATTTAAACTCAACAATATCATTCCTTATATTCTCCCCCAAAAGTTCTCTCTATGATCAAAAAACATCTTTGTGCTCTATTGGTGAATTGAAATGGTTGAACTATGTGTGTCATTAAAAATATATTTCATTTCCTATGGATTAGATCGTACACATAATCAGGACCCAAATCATACAACTCCTTCCTCATCAATCATAAACTCAGAGGATTTATCTTTCATAATGGCTTCCACCCTTTTCTGAATATCCACATCATTTATTTGAGTATCTTGTATCTTTTCCTTGAGGGATAATTGAGAAATAATTTGAGAAAGGATTGATTATGTTCATCCCTTAATTATTCCCATTTCCATACTATAAAAATCTATGAATATAAGATCCTTTTAAATTCTCATCATTGATTATGATGTAAGATTATATCCACTCAGATCATCAACCACCATGTTTTCCTTACCTAGATGGTAGTGGATTGATTAGTCAAAATATTTGATGAGATATATACATCTTAAATGGTGAATATTAATCCCTTTTTTGTGTGTATATATATTCAAGACTATTGTGATCTATATATATCTCACAATTATCCCAATAGAGATAATTCCACCAGATTTTTAATGCAAAGATCACAACTGCGAACTCTAGAACATGTGTAGGATAGTTTTCTCAAGGATTTTCCATTTCCATGAGTTGTATGCTATCACATTAACATTTTTCAACCACACACTTCCTAATTAAATATTTTATGAATCATTATACACTAAAAATAGTACCCCACTTATTGGGAGTGTGAGTATAGGTGCGCTGATAAGCCTTTTTTTGAAACTCTTTAAAGTAGTCTTCACATTCGTGAGTCCAGAAAAACATCACTATTTTCCATTCCATATCATTAATTGGGTTTTTAAATCATGAAAAGTACTTACAATATCATCGATAATACATGGATAGACCTAGAATGGTATGGATCTCCATAATAGGTTTTGGTCTTGGCCCCTCTTCAATTTCCTGTTTCTTGGAAGGGTCCCCATATATTCCATTTCTAGTAAAAATTCCCAATTAATGATACATCCTCCATCGAAAACTGTCATTTACAATGAATTTCATAAAACCTCTCCTTTCTCAAAGTCTTTAGGACAATATTCAAATTCTACTCGTGTTCCTCCTTGATCTTGGAGTACATGAAAACATCATCCATAAGGACTACCATAAAGTTGTTGAGGTAATCTATAAAGATATATTTAGTAAATCCATGAAACTTTATAGAGAATTAGTAGTTCTGAGGGTAATCTCTTTAAATTAATATCATCCATTCCTCGTTTGATAGGCAGTCTTGGTAATATCTTCTTTCCTTAACTTTAAAAGGTGATATCTTAACTGAATGTCCATCTTTAAGAAATAACTGGCCCCACGAAGCTAATAAAACAAGTCATCTATCCTAGGTATAGGATATTTGTTCTCTATAGTTATTTTGTTCAGCTCATGATAATCAATACATATGTGCATTGATAAACCATTCTTCAAGATGAATTGGACTGGTTCTCCCTATGGTGAGGTACATGGGCCTATAAACCCTTCTACAGACTCTCCTAAAACTACTTATTCAACTCTTCTAACTCTACGATGTCCATTCTATAAGATTCCATTGATACAGGTAGAAATCCTTGAATATTTCAAATTGAGAACACAACCTATCAATAAATAGTAAGAACAAGAAACTCTTTGGTAAATACATTAGTTTAATCCCTCATGATGTGCATGTCTTCATGCTAGATTCTCTCTATTGTATCCATCATGTTATCTATATATTCATCCTTATAATGTAGAAATATCCACACATGAGATGATGATTTTAATAGAGATTAAACTTCCTCCTTACATTATTAGTGAATTGGTGGATGCTTTGGGATGTGAATTTTGATATCCTTTTTTGAAAGTTGATGTTTCCTTTGAATAAAGAAATCCATTCCAAGACTATGATGACATAGAACCCTACTGAAGAATGTATGAAAACATTTTCTAGGAGTTTAAATCCACACACATTAACCTGATAAAAGTTATAAACAATGGATACAATAATTTCCACATTCATTGATGTCACAAATAACTGATCCCCCAAATTGTGTGGTTTTTGAATAGTTATACAAAATTTGATAGATATTAAAATTGTGTAGAATGAAAATCAAATAGTACATTCACTATTATTGAATGAATAACTATTATACTAGTCACAACATCACTTTAAATCTCATTCTTGATGGTTATTATAGTATAATCCATTACATGTTTCCATGGAGGTTTTTGTTGATTGTCTCTGACAACCCATGGTTTGGAGAAATTGTTAGACTAATGAAAATGAACCATTCAATTTTTACACAGTAGTACATGTTGAGTGTTGATTTGAACCTTACGTTCTTATTTCACATTAGTGGGATTATTCATATCCCATCTGTAGTTTTTAGTTATATGTCCCATCTTTTCACATTTTAAGCAATTCCTAGTTCCCTTTAAATAGTTCCCAAGATTCTTTATCCCACAATTTTTTCACATGTGATGATTGAGCATCTTTCCATAATGGAAATTATTTTTGGCACCAACCACATTAGGTTCCATTATATTTTTTTCATTGGGCCCATGATACCACTATGATTCTATGATATCTATTTCAACCTTAAGAGAATAATAGACAATCTCCTCAAAGAATTCAAACTCTTGAATCACCAATGATTTTCATAAACTCCTAGTTACTAAGCTAAAAAAGAGAGCCACCTTGGTTTCGTTGTTAATGAAAAATTCAGAGGCATACAATGTAATCCTTATAATGTTTTCTTCGTATGCCCCTATTGACTCATCTTCAATCTACCTGAGTCTGAGGAACTATTTTTCCATCTTGTGATGGAGATCTCAGGAAAATATTTTTTAAAAAAACTTTCTTGTAAATTTCCCCCAGTAGATGGAATAAATTTCTTCCAAGGGCATCTTATTCTTTATCAGTGTCCACCAATGATCATATTCACCATCAAAACAAAAAACCACCAACACAAATTTCTCATCTTATGATCACTAGTGGATTGAGAATATATTTTCATTAGATTTAATCCAATATTTTTTAGGATGGTATTAGATGATCCACTAAACATGGGGGGCCTTTTCCATATGAAATATTCTGTAAAATCATTTCTTCTCATTATATGAGTAGGGTGTTCAACATGATTCACATTATTATTCATAAATTGATTCAGGTGAGCAAGTACTCTCATGCATATTGACCACCCACTCCCATAATATTTAGTATCTCATTAGGGAATTCATCACATTCACTATCACATTTAATGTTGTAACATTATCTTCTATTTCCATCCATTTTTTCTGAAAAAATAATGTAAAATTAGAGATCTCCATTAACTAGTTATTGAGTATAAAAAAGAAATCATGAACATAAAAGTATAAACATGTAAATGGGAAGTATATAAAATCATGTCATTCCCTATGTTTCAATCTAAGTTATCATTGATCAATTACATAACTTATATTCCAATGGGATTTTTTAATTCCATTAACAATGGTTTTTACTAATCTCATGAATTTACCAAATAATATCCCCTGGGAGTGTCAAACCAGGAGTGCAGTAAGTCTTATTGTCATGCACCAATTCAAGTTCGAGTATATCTCAAGGTGGTGGCTTTGGGTTTTACCCATAAATATAACTGTGCCAGGTCCACCTATTCAAATTATTATCCATATATTGATGTATTTACTTGATAATCCACTTAATATATACCTAACAAAATTTAGGGGTGTGTTGTATCATCCTTAAGGTTATTCTTAAAGATGTCATATCCAAATCTACAAAAATAACTAGATCATTCCTATTATAGAAACTATTGAGACACTAATCATTTACATATAAAAATTACATGATTTTAAGAACAACTATACATTAGAGTACAATACAATGATTGAACATTCTAGTTTGTTAGAAGACTGGGTGCATAAAACTAATAACCTGGAACTAAATAAAACATTTATTTTTTTAATCATTAAATTGAGCTCTTAACTTCCACTGTTCTCAAACATATTTATAGGTACCCTAGGGAATAAATGAACAATGGGATGAGCTATATATCCTAGTAATTTAGTAACCATAAGAAAAATACATTTTCACTTGGGATAGAAGGCATGAAATGATGATATAAAAAGGCATGTAACTTATGGAATAATAACTTATAAACATTGAATACTATAAAAATGGATTCATATTAATGTGGCAGCAATATAAAAAATCTCTTTAGCATGATTCAAGGAGAACCACCAAGACCATTGAACATGGTGCACAAACCTAGGTTAACAGCTATGATTGTCGCTTATGAAATCTCAAGCCAATGCTAACCCCCAATGTTGTCACAATAAACGTCTAATGATACTACAATTTACCCATTTCATTGGAGAGTTATCTAGGAACACCCATATTAACATTTGATGAATAATATTTCCATATAATCAATCATATATAAACATAAGGGTTTCCCGTGAAATGAATTGTGTACCATAATCATGTCGTAAAACATAAAAAATGGGTATATCATAATAGAATTAATGAAATAATGTAAATAATATATACATCTACATTAATAAGTGAAAATGGGAATTTATGGTGGTAACTGATGTCTCGTAGAAGTGATATAATGTGATAAAAATATTCAAGAAATTTTAGCATTTAAACATTTTTGTGTTGTTTTAAGGAAAATACTATAGATCCTTTAAAATATAAAATGGAAAATCCATTATATAAATCCAGAAGTGAACAAAAATGGTTATTTAAATTAAAATACTGATTTCATAAAGTCATTGTTGGATTAAAATATAATATATAGTGCCCATGAAATCAGGTATGAAATTGTAAAATTCCCTCAAAAGAGGTTTTATTATTGGGATGTATTGAGTAAAGAATTAGATAAAAAATTTATATCCCTGATATATAATGATGAATGGGTTTTGGTAAATGAATTCGGTACACGTAAATAGCAATTAAAAGGTACATATAAAATGATAAGAAAACATTATTTTTGTAAAATAATGATAAGGCATCCTGAAGGAACAAAGGAGGTTCAGGTGAAGTCTCTTAGGGATTATCGACATGGTATCATGTTTTATTAAGAGGCATTAAGGAGAAGTAAAGGGGTTTATAATCTCATTAACATCCCGCGGAATGTATGGGTATGTTTGAAATCATACCCCATCGTTAGTTATTACACATATAAGTTTTTTAAATAGAGATCATTCTTGAATAAAAAAAGAAATAGAGAGGATCCCTTACCTTAAGTCAGATGGTGTTCTACACTCTATATTAATTAAATTGATATTAAAATTATGTTCATTAATTAATAATTCATGAACCTCTTTAACAAGTAAATTATTTAGTATAACATTTTTAGTTCATTCATTACATTTTTATTTGTTATTAGTTTCCATTTAATTTTTTGGGTCCATTTTCTTCATTGGTTATAATGATCAGTTCCCTTGTATTCATGATTGGACACACATATATTATTAGAGTTGTTTTATTGAGATAATTTTTTTGGAATTAGTGAAAATATGGAGGATAACATTGTTATAAATTTTAGTTGATTATTTGTAGTTAAGGTGAATCATTAATTATAAATTTTGGGATCAATTTGGTGATTTTGATCATGATTAACTTGTTTTGAAATATTATTTCATGTTATGTTTTGAAAAAGGAATCAAAAAACCCCATAGTATAAAACAAAAATTTAATTGTTTGGTGAAACAATAAATTTTTTTCATGACCAGAATTAAAAATGGTAAAAGAAATTAAATACCAATCGTCCTTGAATGTGGTAAATTAACACTTCTCAAATGGTGTCTTTACGACTAGTATAAAATAAGAGTAAAGGAGAGCTGATAATAATATATAATATTTTCATTACAAAATTACCCTACATGTAAGGTATTGAATTTATCATAAAATTTGGATTGGGAGAAGTAAATATAGAATATAAAAAAATGAACACAAAAAGAGAGTAAAAGAATTGAAACATGTAATTTAACACATGAATAAATCTTCCATGACAGCCTTTTAGTGGTGGAGGATTTGGTATATTGAAAAGACTAGGGTTATTTTATTGGTGATATAAGCTTGGGGAGATATTTGTGAAGAATTTAGGCATGGTACAAGGCATGAAAATTCTAAAGATAATAGGTAAGAAGGGGTGGTATTTATAGTGGATGAGATGATCGTTTTCATAATATTTAATTTCTTAATTTATTAATTTCCATAATGGCCAGAAATAGTGATGATTCCAAGACCAAAAACACTAGTATGTGTATATGAGTTTGAAAAAAATATAAATTTACATCATCCATTACTCAAGCATGATGCCGAATTTCTTGTTTTATCATTTACTTGGAATTGTCTTATATTCCAATTCATAAAAAATTTATGTATTTTAGAAAAATATCAAAAAAATCACCTAAACAATTTTAGGATGATTATAATAAAAAAAATTAATTTTTCAATAATACTTTATTTAATATGATTAATTTAATTTTTATTTAAAATAATAATTTACTTGAAAAATAATGATATTAAATGTATAACTAACTTTATAATGTATTATAAAATTATATAAGGTATTATAAAATTATATTCTATCCCAAAGATATACAATTAATAATTTATGAAAACTATTTTGGAAAATAAATTTTCTCTTAAATAAATTCATTTATTAAAATTAATTATTTTGACAAACAAAAATACAAATATATCTATTAATATAACATTATCAATTATAATATGCCTAAATTTTATTTATACATTCAGCGGTTAAGTTGATATTATTTTGTAAAAAATATTAATAATAAGGGTCACATTACTATTCCTAAGGTTATTTTACTATTCATAAGAGTAGGTTATTATTCACCTAAAATTATATTTGTTCCATCAGACCCAAAAAATCACTCCAAACGCAACTGTGTATGGAAGATTTTAAAAATTCAAGATAGAGAAGTGGAAATATAGTGTTTAAAGGTCACATACTACTTATTATTTCATTGTGTTGTTATTTTATGTGATTATATGACAGAATCATAAGAAGGTAATTTCCATTGATAAAACATTGGTTCATGACATATTGTATGGAGTCACAATTTAGACCATGCAAGATAAAAAATGATGAAAAAATAAGTAAATATATTCATGGTCATACCATGGTTGATAAATGTGTCCATATATATAATTATTTCTCATGTGGAACATTCTCTCAATGAAAATCAATCATAATCTCATCACTATAAAATATGGGGATTGAATCCCATATGTTCATATAACATATTCAAGGTAATATATTTGTTATGATTCATCCACAATGAGTATCCTTTAGAAACCCTATTATAATGATTGAAACTTAAATTATATGGTCTCACTTATCATTATTATTAACTTAGATAATGAAATTTTTTTAATTTATTTCTGGAATAATAATGAAAAGAAAAAATTACTAGTTTATTACATCATGCATACTAGGGTAAATAATATAATAAAATATTCATCACTTGATTTTAGTGATTATTTTATGTCACTTCGAATTAGTTTTGATGAAATCATTTTCCAATTCATGATCAAAATTATATGTCTAAATTTTTTATATATATTGTAAAACTTATCTTTAAACTACTACTTATGAAAAAAAATTATTGAGTTCGTCTAAGGGAGTTTCAGTTTATTATTCAGTATCACTAATTCAAATTAATCTATTAATATAACAAGAAAATTCATATATGAAATTTTATTGTGTCCAAGAACCAAATAACTCATATTTTATATTATTTTATTGTGAAATATTTTGTCTTTCATGAACCAAAAAATATTAAATTATGGTTCCCCAGTGATTTTTTAGGATTTAGGTTGGATTTGAATCTCTTTTGATTATTAATTATCTTCAGACAATGTCATAATATATATTCACAGCTTTATTTTCTTATAGTCATTTCAATAACAATATTATATAAACATTATAAGGGGAAAATAAATCATAATTAAGTAAAATTTCATTGAAAAAATACATTATTATTACACAATGATCCTCATACAATGATGAGTGAACATAGAGTTCAAATCACTATAATTTTGAAAATATTTTAAAATTAGTTTCCAATCAGATATAATGATTCAAAAAGTGTCCCAAAATTATATATACATACTAAAAATGATCTTCTATGAGTAATTTTATTTTATGTACAATTTGATGGTGTTAATTGTAGTGCTTCTTGTACACGTTTGATGCATATGAGACGACATGGTTCAAGAGAAAAAGAACCTCATCAATAAAAATATTAACATTCCAAGATGGTTGAAATAAATTAACTAGAGGATAATTTGAATTAACATTATCATGAAATTCTTCTAGAAATAAAGGTACTGAATATACATGATCATTACGTGGAATGAATGTTATCTTAATTTTACAAACAATAGTTTATGTATGAACTAATTTGATACCTTCATTGATTAAAAGTTTTTATTTAATGTGTCTCTTAAAAATAATATATATGGTTAAGAACTAAACCTGGTAAATGGATTTCATGATAGACCATATTGGGATCAGTGGAATCGTTAGAAGAAATATGAATTAGAGACTTGTTCTGAACATCATGTCTTTAGGTCAGTTGTGAAAAACAAACAAGTGATTAAAATTTTTTGTTATAAATGATTATTTTTTAGAGAGTGGAATAATGATAATAATTTCATATTACATAAAGAATGATTTGTTGCTCAAAGACTCTCACAAGGACCTGATATTAATTATGAAGATGCACAGTCTCCTATAATAGATCCCATAACCTTTTAAAATATTATGATGTTTGTTATACAAAAGAAAATATAACTACTCCTTATAGATGTTGTGACTAAGTTCCATTATTCTGATATTATAAATGGTGTTAATGTGAAAATAATAGAAGGATTTATGTTTTAGTTTAAATATCTCATATCTCAATATCTTTAATTAGATAATCTATGTAAATCATTATATAAAATAAATCATGTGGGGTATATGTGGTATAAGCATACAAGTGTATTTTTAATGAATTATGGTTATAAAAATGATCAAATTTTTCTACGGGTCTTCATTAATAATACTAGACCAGAATTTTTTTCATTTAATTGTTTGTTGATTATTTGAATATTATTGGTACCACTAATGAACATTCAATGATTGTTGAAGATCTAAATATGAAATTTTAAATGAATGACTTTTGGTAGCAAATATATTTTCCTTGGATTACGAATAGAAAATATTGATGATGTATTTTTTTATCAATCTTGACATACTGATAATTCTCAAAAAAAGATTTAATTATAAAATATTTCACCCATTATGTACACCCATAGGTGTACGATATCTTGATTGGGATAAATATATTTTAAAATAATGAAATTATTGTGAAGAACTTAATTTTCCAAATTTACCACACCTGGTTTCCATTAGAGAACCTATTGATCATCCAAATTACACATGGCTACATATATAATATTATATAAATTTATTATCAAGGTATAGTTCTTATCCTACTCAACACTACATTTGAATGGTTTGAAAAATATCATAAAATTATCTTAAGGATATAAATATAACAGATTATTATATTCCAAAAGATTAAGAAAATTTTAGTTGTTTATGTGAATGTAGGAAACTAATATGATCCACATAATACTAAGGAAGACTGTGATGGGTAATCCCTAAATTTACTTTTTTCCAGGATCAATGATAAATCTGAGATTTACAAAATGATAAATTTCATAATCTATAGAACTGAATAAAATAAAATAGGCAAGGGATATGAAACTATAACTAGATATATTATCATTCCATATTATTTATTATCAATTTATTTTATTAAAGAATTACAATGTTGGAAATATTTATTCATTGGTGGATATGAAAATAGATTTTTTTTGTCCAGTCGTTGATTTATAGGAATCAAGGGAAGATTACCTTTAGAGGTGATCTATATGACTTCCACAAATATATGTTTTCCGACATAAGAATCTCCATGTTTTAAAATGGTAGGTCGTATCTCATGCATCTTCCACCTATGATCTCCTTGAGAACTATTTTCAAATAATTATCCATGATATATCTTGACTTTTTGTTGAGAGGTGGAGTAAGAATTCTCTCTAATCTAGGGAGGGCTCTTAGAGAATAATGATCTTTTGGTCTTGAAATAATTCTCCAAATCTATTATGCACAACCAATACAAATGAATTGTCTCTAAGAGAAAATACTATATTTGGGTTTATATATCAACAGGGTTTGAGATATATAATTACTCATGTGACCATTTTACTTATTTAATCCCTATATATCCCAATGTCAAATACTATTAGGATTATTATTATTTATCGACATTCACTTAACTAGTGAGTTAAATTAAATATTATTAAATCATATAATATTAAATATTTATTATTTAACTTCTCAAATAATTGAACATTTCTATAGAACACAATGTAAATGGATTTATTTAGGCTATATCATTTCATTCAAGGGGTATGATATATCAACTTCTACTAAAGAACAAAAGGGAAAAATCCTTTCCCACATTTATTCATTACTGCAATATTCATATGAGGAACCCAACATATCCTACCTCACCGCGAATATATTTCATCTTGATTTTCATCAATATGTCATTGTATGTGACACATAATATATAATAACAAATATGTTAATGTCGAAGGTTGAATACACATTTCTGTAGATATGAACATCAAATAACACATACAAATAATGATTTCCCAGTGGCAAGTCATGTTCTCATAATATAATATTATGGATATTACTAAGGGAATACACCATGAGAATTTGCCTCAAATCCAAATGAGTCTCCACCCCTAATATCAAGTATAATTAGTGTCTCTAAAATGATATCATCTAGATATCAAAGATATATATTTAGGTATAGTGTCCTAACACTTTCGAGACCTCATCATCGTGGGAAACAACTATATCGTTTTAGAGCGACAATGACTTTTGGTACATTATCACATTTTATGTATTGCTAAAGAAAAATCATTACATGATAAATAGTTTATAAAAATTTTAAAAAATAAGAATGAAAATTATCATAAAGTGTACAAAAGTTTGTTTGAGGGTTCCAAGTCCAATAGAATCCCACTTGCAATAGAGTCGGCTACTAATAACCTTCAGTATGCCAGCTCTAAAATGATACTAATGCATTTGCTGATATAGTCGTTTATCCAAGGGGCTTACAATTTTATTTTCAGTGGGTACTATGAATACTATAGCTTCACCCCTATGATAAAAATTCATCATGTTGTGATACTTATTGAGTATGTGATTTGTTAGTTGGTGTGACATTGGATCCTTTTAAATAGCCACCACTACAGAATTATCAAAATAGAAGGTGATATGAACATACATTGGGGAACCACATAAAACTCATAGAGTTTTCTTAAAATCCAAAAAGATTCCTTGGATACATTAAAATCCACTATATACTCATAATCTGTTGCAGAATCAGCAAAAACTAGTTGCATTGAACTCTTCATCTCACAGGTATTCTGTTGAGATAGAAAATGTATCCTAATTGCGACATCAGATCATTATGATCTAAATGAAAACCACATTCAGTATAAACACTAATGACCACCACCTCATCTATTCTATACAATGGGAACATATACTTAGTTATTCTCAGATACATAAGGGTATCCTAAATCGCAAGACATTGATGATCTCTTGGATCATCTTGATATCTTCCAACCATTCTCAATGTATAGGAATCATAAAATTTATTATATAACGTGGAATACGTGATTGATCCTATCACTACAGTTTATGGAAACATACTCTTTATCTAAAATTTTGTTCTCCTTGATCAACTTCATATCTACCGAAGATCCTTAATGCATAGAAAACGTAAATTGTAGTAGATAACATGGAATACATGATTAATCCTCTCACTAAAGTTTATGGGAACATATTATTTCCCTATTTCCCATTTTTTTTAATAAGAACACATTTTCATAGATAGATATAATTAATGTATCATTGGATCTAATCCCCACATGGATCACTCTTTAGAAAATATAATTAGAATATGTTCAAAAAATGTAATATGACTTAATCCATGTAGCCTCTTGGATCCATCATGAATGATATTATTACCTAGAATAAAGTCTTATTCAACAATTTCCTTCATAGAGAAACACTACTTTAGCAGGTCCATAATAAAATGTAATATGGGTATGCCATTTATAAAAAGTAATATGTCATCCAGATGTACTTCTAGAATAAATACCACATTCTCACTAAAGAACTTATAAAAACCCAAATCACATTGCTTTTTAATGAAACAATATTATTTTCTGGGTTCAATGAATTGAATGTTCCATGACCTGGATATTTTATTCAATACATAAATTTTTCTATACAACATGAAAATATTTTCTGCATCACCTGGAGTCACAACCCCTTCTAGGGGTCTCATATAGACATCTTCGTAAAAGACTCTATTATGGAATTTAGTTTAGACATTCATCTACCTAATCTCAATTTTATTTTAAGAATCTATTCCATGTATAGTTTTGATGGATTTAAAGATGAAAACTAGTGAATAGGATTCATTGTAGTCAATTACCTGATGCTACATTATCTTTCTAGACTCTATCATGATTTACTAGTGTTTACCATACCTTTTATGTTTAGATTTATATTTTTTACCAATTTTCATACAATGGGGTTTATAACAACTAGAGTATCTACCAGAACCCAAAAATGTTTTTGATAAATGGAATCCATTTCTGAAATCATGGATTCATTCCATTTTGTAGCTTCTGATCTCTTTACTGCCTCCTTGTAGGAGACAAGGTCATCATTTCCAAACAATAATGAGTCAACACCTTTAGTGGGTAGAAAAAAAATATCACTCAAGTTCTCTTACCTCCATTATTCTCCTAATAGTACTTGTGTCTCAATATCAACTTCATTAATGTGGAACTATAGAATATTTTCTTGTATGAAGTCCTATGTATCTTAACAATAAACATCATTGTACTTATTATTTCTATCACAAAACATTTTATGTATTTTCTCACTCTCAAGAAATATGTCTTTTCTTTCAATATTCAGTTTTTCATCTAAGGGGTTTTATATATATTATTAATTTGTTTTATTGGGATACCCTCTAAAAATATACTTTGTTACCTAGTGTTCTAGTTTGTTTCCTAAGATGGAATTAATAAACGCCTCACAACAACATACACATGTATTCAAAAAACTGATTTCTTTCACTCCATAACACGAATGGAATTCCATTTTTTTCTTTAGTTAGTAATTGGTATAATATTAATGTCATAGTATGTAATACATATCCCCAAAAAGATTATGGAATATCTAAATGACTCATTATCAACCTTACCTTGTCTAACAAGGTATGATTTATCCTTCCACTAACACCACTCCACTGTGGTGTATTAGGTGGAGGGAGTTCAGATAGAATCTCAATCTCCTGTAGAAAGTCAGTAAACTCATGGTTAATGTTTTCACCACATCTATCTAATTGATGTTTATTTATCAGTATACAATGTTGATTCTTGAAATCATTCTTTAATTCTAGGAACTTCTCAGAGGACTCAAACATATACCTCATCATGTATATATAAACATATCTACTCATTTCATTAGTAAATGTTATAAAGTAAGAATATTCACATCAAGATTCTTCTGGAAATGGCCCCCAAACATCAATGTGTACCAATCCTAGATTCTTTGTGACCCTTACACCCTATCCAATGAAAATAATTTTGGACGTTTTTTCTAGTTAACAATAATGAAATAATTCATTTTTTTTAGCTAAGACACATCTTAATAAGCCTCATGATAGAGACATGACAAATTATTCTCATTTACATGGCCATGATGGTGATTCCACAACATGGTGTTATATTAGTCATCTAAACATGATTTGTTATTAATTATATATACACAGTGTCTATGAATTTTATATAATGATCATTATTTAATTGTGTCGTACCATAATATATATTGCCCACATAAAATAGTCCAATTTTATTTAAAAACAAGAAAAATAAATCCTTTTGAATCTAGGAATGATACATAAATTAGGTTCTTGCTTACCATTAGTACATAAAAATAATATTTTAAAACCAAAATCATTTTTATTTACAATCGATGGTGGTAGTCACCATTTTCTATAGAATCTATCCTCACACCATAAGTATATTTGAGATCCAACTCTCTTATAAAAATCTATGGAATTTACATGGTTCAAGAATTTAGATACTGATGTGAGAACTACATGATGTATTTAACACCCAATGGGTGTATTTAGAATGATTACATTCTATAATGAACAATAAATTATCCTCCCCTTGATTTTGGGTATATTTCCTCTTCCAGTATTTGGCATGCCACATAAAAAATATATATCCAAATTATACTTTCCCTACTTATGGAACATACTTTTTTTAATGTATCGTGATCACATGATTTAGACTTGTAATGACTCAAAACCCCGTAACCAAGTTCGTCATTCTATTTTTCACCACATGGAATGCCATTTTATTATTCCCCATGTACTTATCCACATGGATAGTCAATGTAATAATTTCAAAATGAATATTTTATTTATTTATCATATATTAATTAATAATGAAACTAGATAATGTATTGAGAAGTGATGATTGTATGAGAACTGTAAGCAACTCATCCATGATTTTAGTCACTAAGATGTATAATCATTTAATGTAGAAAATTATATTCATACATGAGGTCAAGAAAGCTCAAACTCTCTAAACAAATTTTTAAAACAAACCATGAAGATCCCATACCTTTCTTGTATCATCATATTATGAAAGGGATCTAAATTGAGACATCATGCTATACGTATCCCTATCCTCATGTTTCTTTAAAATCATATTGGACAATGATGATAACATGAAACATTTTTCATCTATGGAATCATTAAACTGTTTGACATGGAGATATAACTCTTCCTCATTTGCATCATTACCACACACATCATGAATAGATTCTTCAAGAATGTAAATTTCTGTTTCATAGTGAAGGATAACGTGTAAGAATGTTTTTCCATTATTAGAAATTTGGGTTGGTGAGAGGATTATCCTTCTCATGTATTGATCTCAATTGTATTTTTGAAAAATTTTAATATTGTTTCTGCAAAATAAGATGATAAAAAATTTATTAATTTAACTAAAAAAATATCAATAAATAAGTAAATAATAAATTTATTAGACACCCACTATTTCTTAAATTCCCAATAACACTCACAATTGTCCTTAGAATATAATGTTTCTTGTACATTCTTGAGTTATCGATCCATATTTTTCTTAATATTACGCCATCATTGGTTGGTCAAGTAAAATGAATGGTTCTGGGTAGGTATTTCAAATTCCTAATGAATTAACTCATAGTACCATGATATGTTGAGTGGAATCCCCAATCTTGAAAACCAAAAATTGGATTTCCTTAACACTTTCTTATAACATACAACATGTGATGATTTTTCAATCAACCCTTGAAGTGAACTTTGTTATGTCAACCCCAAACATGAAGTTAAATTTCTTTAACAATTGAAACTACCATAACATTGGCTATTTAAGCACAATGAACTATGTTTCAATTTTAACTGAATTAGTGGAAGTCTATACCGACCTAATATATATAATTACAGGATTTTATCCATTATGAGTAAATTGACAATTATTATCTTTATTACATGATTATAAATAGTAATTAGTTTTACTTTTTTGATTAGCAATGTCTTATATAATATTAACCCATAAGATAGATTATTTTTGTATTATCTTTCATGGGCTATAAATAAATTAATTATAGTGATCATAGTAGGACATCTATAAAGAAATTACCTTGTTACATCACAAAAATAAAATAAAAATGTTGTGTGATCATGATATATTACTAATGGTTATCTTATCTTGTGGTTTATAAACTTACAATTGAACTAGGGTGGAAACAAATTGAACCAATTATAGTTCATTTATAGGTTTCCACCTATCCACCTATGTATCTCCATTGGAT
Organism: Viscum album; assembly: GCA_963277665.1. NCBI lineage: Eukaryota > Viridiplantae > Streptophyta > Magnoliopsida > Santalales > Viscaceae > Viscum > Viscum album. Next base: position 103,881,646 of record OY728159.1, read on the forward strand.
TAGTTTCACCTTGGATCCAAACATGAACTACCTCCTACAGAATGGGTGTTCCATCCATTACAGATAATTTTAACTCACATTCCGATGAGGTGGAAAGGGTTTACATAAAAGAAACCTTGGAAATATTTTCCCATACCTAATTGGAGGAGTGAATGAATACATTCCAACAAATTAATTTAATATGTAATTAAATCAAACAAGTCACTTAAAAGGCATAGTCTATGTTCATTATTATCCATATCCATGGAAAACAACTATCATTCAAGTATTTATCATTCTTATTTAATAAAATATAGCTCAAATAAATTAATTATATTGATTAGTTAATAAATTATTTTATATTAATTATCATCTGAATTCCCTTGAGATTCTCATCCAAAGATTTTTTAATCAAATTAAAAAAAATTAAAATATACTACTTAAATAAATGTACCCTGGAAGAAAAAAGGGAGAATACCCATTTGAATCTACCCAATATTTATTATACCCTTATAGTCTTTACTCTTTTGGCATATGTCATACAATACATAACACATTTATTCATTATTTGTATTATCAAAATAATGATTATAGGAATTACTGGATTTTTTTGGTCACATGTTATAAATCAATGCACGTATAGTAACAACTATAATAGAAATCAAAAAAGATATAAAGATATAAAAATTATGAAGATATTAATTAAATATATATATATATATAATTAAAAATCCATCACATAACATGTATTATCTACTTAAATAACATAAAAAAGAACATGTCGGTATATTTTACATAAAAAATAAAAAAATTAAATCTATTTAACTTGGTATAAGTAGATAGTCTATATAGTCGAGCTACATTGCATGTACATCTACCAACCTGTATCTAAGGTAGAAGCCTAGGGATGGGGCATGTAAATTATTCCCTCAAAAATTATATTACATTGAATGGTTAATTGACTACACATTGTGTGGTCTTTGAGTTACATGGTCGCTGGTCATGTAGAATGTGTATGGTAATACACGGCCAATCTGTTACTCAAGGGGACTACACTACATGTACGTGGGATACACAATACGTACTCTGGTTAACATTGAACCACTCTGGCTTGGTCAAAAATGGTGTAAGAAGTCAATAAACCACATGTCATCAGCACAAAATGGTTTGAATTACTATATATATTAATTCATGATGCATTGAACAAAATCCACAGCATAATACTATATTTACACATTGTGTACTCCTATGATACCTAGCTAAAATCCTTGGAACCTCTGGATGAGGTCTATGATTTTATTTCATTCGTAAAATAAACTTTATTGATTGGATCTATGAGAAATAAAGGCAGATGAAGCAGATATCTCAATTCAGATTAAATTAAATATTAAACATGAATTGAAAACTAAATTAAAATTGAATAAATAAATCAATTACCATTAAATAATTATGAATAATTATGAGATTGATATGACACTACTTGTAGGCTTGGGGTGCAGCAGAAGTGTGAAATGTTCCATGCCTAAATTTTTTCCCTTGATTGATGATGATTTAAATATTTAGAAAATGATAAATGTCGTGATTTATAGAATTGAATCAATGAAAATCATAATGTTATATAATTTTAGAACAATAAACAGGATCATCACTTGTTGTTTATAATCAGTTTAATGATTTAATGAATTATATTATTGTAATTCTTTCTTCATTGATGGATCTGCAAATAGATCACTCTTGTACCATCATTGCATTGCATGAATCAAGGGGAGATTCCCACTATTTGTGATCCCTAAATGATCCAAAACACACTGAACATTGTCACCAGAATCTCTAGGTGCTAGCACAATAGAACATGTCACGTGCATCACCGACCATATATGGCCTCAAGATCCGATTCCAAGGTTTTATCATTGATATTTCATGAATGGAGAGTTCCAGGTGGAGGAAGATCACATTATATTCTTGCAGAATTCTTGGAGAAGCGAGCTCTATATGGATTGAGAAGATTCTCCAAACCCGTTTTGCACAAAAAAAACAAATGATTTAGATCTTAGAGAAAATAATATAATTACAGTTATATATCACTAGAGGGTTGAAATTTATAATTTCACAAGTTGTGTTTTTTAAATTTTTAATCCCTATAGAACCCAATGTAAAAAAATTAATTATAATAATATCATTTATTGACATGTTCTTGACTTTCTACTTAAATTAATTATTACTTAATAAAATAATATTCAATATTTATTATTTCTCATAGTAACATTAAAATATGTTCCCCATTATTACAAAATATTTATCAGACCTTGAATAATTAATATTTATATATTAAATATATATCATGGCATTCTTTTCAAATAAATATTTAGAAATTATATTTAGTAAATTAAAAATAAATATTTATTACATATTTTTATCACAATGTATACTCTCGAATAATTGGTGATGGAATATTTAAAATCAAGAAAATATGAATAATTTTTAATAGATGTCTTGAAATAATATTTACTCAAATTTTTAAATAAATTAATAATATTATTATTTAATTTATATTCTGGATACTCTTCGTGTGTGACCCTCTAGGCCTCTTTCTTATTGAATTTGGAGAAGCAGTCTAATGTCTTATGAAATCATCTAGAAACATGAAAAGGAACCCATAGATAAAGAATATAATGTATCAATGACATAATAACACATATGAGTGGTTCAAGTGTAATATAATCTCTTTCTAAAAATATATCTAATATATTAGTGGCATTCCAGTTACATCAACCTATTTGTATGACGTCTCTTTCTTTGACATCCTAGAAAATGAAATTTCTTATAAAACAAAATATCTGTGGATTTATTCCATTTATTTTATTACAAAAAGGGATTAAAATAAAAACTTCTATTAAAGAACAGAAGGTACAAATCGTTTCTTCCATTAATTAATTAATGAAATGTTACTCATGATGCCCCCAAAATATCCTTCCTCACTGTGAACATAATTCAACAATGTTTTCATCAATACATAAAAGTGTGAGAATCATAATACTCATTAATAATAATCATAAAACTATTGGTCAAAAACACACACACATATTGGAACCTCCAATGACACATATAATTTTGTATTTCCTACTATTAGTTAATGTTCTCATGATGTCATACACTGGATATTATGAAGGGCGTACCCCATGAGAGTGTTCGTAAATATTATATGAGTTTTTAACCCTAATATCCTATATCATTTGTGTCCCTAAAATGATATTATCTTTCTATAGAAAATTTATATTTATGAATAATTTCATATCACATATGGGTACACATTATAGTGGGAAACTATTATTCCCTTATAGTGTGACAACTAATCTTATGACATTATTCAATATTATGTTACAGAAAAGAACAATCATGATGTGATAATGTGTATATTAAGATTAAAAAATAGGGAATACATTTTATCATAATGTACAAAGAAGTTTGTTCAAGGGAACCTACTCCAATAAATAAAATATCTCATACTGGGTTCTTATTTACATATGAAGGAAATTAAAATTCATTGAAGTTTATAAAAAACAATTTCTATTTCATCCTACTATCTTGAAGAGTTGATTTTGATTCATAAAAAAAAATAATTTTTTTTATGAGACCAATTTTTCATCATATTAGAAGTAATTTTCAAATGTATTTGTATAATAATATTCCCACTATATTATATGAAGTCATTTTTTGTTGTATAATACAATGAAATAGTAGTTATGTTACGTGGGGGGGGATGACAAAATATCTCACCAAAATTATTTGATATTCTTGACCATTAAAATAGTTGTTGGATTTATATCTAGAAAATAATATATTGTAATAAAATTTTAGATTTACTCACAATGGAATTCAAACCATCGAATTTTGAGAAAATGAATTATATCACTATTATGTGAACACTTGAAACATTATAATGACTTTAGAAGTGAAAAATTTAACTTTTGTTGTCTTTTTACCTTGTTCGTGTTTTTTTCCATTGAGTTTTATTGATAATGTTTTTCATGAGGAACATAATGGGAATGCGATTATGATTGTGAAATTTATCCATATTCAATACATTTTCCACAAATATTTTTCCCTAGATGAGTTTTTAATAAGGGAACTATACATCATAAAAAATTCTGAAAGAGTGTTATACATTATTATGAATATATATAATTAATTGTGCCCATTGGCCTTCTTTATAAGTGAATGTTTATAACCAGTGACATCGTTATGACACATGGAACTCATCTCATATATCGGAAACATAAATAAATAATTTATATTCTAAAAAATAATTAAATGACTTTATTAAGGGGGTTGTTAAAGATTCTCTCATCTCCCTTTTATAATGTGTTTCCCATAAGGTTTTCTTAATATATTTTTTAATGAGGATGCATGACATATAATACAAATACTTATGGATTCCCATGTTCCCCATTGGGATGATTGTAAATTTTTTTTTAAGATTCCTTAAAATTATGAAATCCATAGGGCAGTGTAATGAATGGTAATTTATGAATGTATTGATGCCTTTTTTTGACACATAATTTCCCATATCCATGATAATGGATAAAATTAATTTTTTTCATCACCAATTTGAATTAAAACATATATATATATATAATATAATAAGAATATCACCCCTCTTTGTGATATAAATTTTTTTCATTTTGTTTTTATTTTCCTTTGTTATCTTTGAAATGAATTTCCTTCACTATTGTCACTCTAAATTTTTTATACTTCATTATATTCACAATTTTTCTCATTAAACCAATATATTTATAAATTTTATGATAATAAATACTGTTTAAATTGATGCATAAATCGTTTCACAAAACACACACACACACACAAATATATATATATATATATATATAATATTTTCTATATGGTACCTTTTATTTGTATTAAGACATTGTTAATAAATGGAATGATTTATCAACTCAATATAAATTGTTGATAAACAAGCACCATTATGAATATAAAAAAAACCTAACAATGGTCTCTCATTTATCAAAATAATTTCTAGAAATGAAAATATACCCCCTTTATCAACCATTTTTTATAATTGGTATAAGCTCGAAAAAAATATAGAGGAATATATAGTAGTGTGTTATTATAATTATATATGAATAATTCATCTCTTAGTTGGATGGAATCTAGAATCCAATCATAATGTATGGGGGTTGAAAAGTTCCTCAGTTCTGGAGATTTATTTTGGTGGTGTTTAATGTTTTATTATTTTCATTATAACTATTTATCCAAATTGACAATGAGAAGTATGAGAAAAATATTGATAATGGTAACTTTCAATTGGGTGGGTTACAGATTAGCAGACATTCATGATATCAATGCATGATAAAAATGGAAATGTGGGTTATTGTTGATGTCATTATTCTACAAGAATGGAAGGACTGATTGGATGAACATGAATGTAACATGAGTCACTCAGTGGTTACATGATGTGATAATAAAGAAATTGGTGCGCAGTGGAAATCTTAATCATGTTATGATGGCCAAGTGGATATTTCTTGGGGGGAGTTATTATGATGAAAACTAGGAGAAATATTTATTTTTTTATATTCATTTTCATCTACAAAAAATGTTTGGATCAAAAATCTGCATTTCATAATTGGGGGCCTTGACAAGGATATATATATAACATAATGTTTATAAATAATTTCACCCAACCTTTGGGATGATTACTATTTTACATAGGTTTTGTGTTGGATTGTGTTGTTTGCAAGCAATTCAACCCCCAATATACACTATTGATTAATATAATAATAATAATAATATAATTTGAATTAATTGTATATATTTAAATAAAAAATTTACTTATGACCATCTTTCTCGTTGAATAGTGATGTAAGGTGACTACCAACATAGTCATGCTTGATCATGTAAATTGATCCTTTCTATAGAAACCCTCAATGTCAATCGTGGAAATGGGGTAGTTTTAGGGGACATACTATCATGGATAGTTCTAATAATTTCAAAAAATATCCCCCTAACCATTTTTATATCTAAAATTGGGAAATTATCATGGATGTATATAACTTTTTCTATAGTCAATTTTAAGTTATAAAAGTAATAAATATAATTGAGATTCTAAATAAAATAACAACTTTTCAAAATTGGGTAACCTAAGAATGTTTTATAAGAGTTCTCATCATAGGGATAATAAAAAGGAACTGATTTTTAGTCAAGAGTCTGACAATCCACATGTATGGAATCAATTAGTCTGTTCTAAACATTGAGTTTTAAATATGGAATTATAATAATATATAGGGTTCTCAATTAGGTATACCTCATCAAAACTGATGAAAACAATACTATAGTGACATTGATGAGGGAAAGATTTATTTATTTTTGTTTAGTAATACCATGTAAACAATGATAAATTTAATTTTATTGAAATAGAAACAATACAGTAATGATCTTCTTTAATACATTCTTTTATCAAACTGTGTTATAAAATAGTTTTTAGACCAGAATTGTAAAATATTTTTAGTTACACAGATAAATAATGGTTTATTTTATTTTTCTAACACTCATTTAATTGAGAATAGTGGAAAATGATTTTAATTTCTTTCTTGTTATATCATTATTGGCAGTATGGATTTTTTTTTGGCTTATTAACTTTTAATTTAATAGTATTATATATCATTACTAACATTGAAAGAATTATAATTCCAAAATAATATATTTATTATTAAGGATAGACGGTGTATCTAACTATATTAATGGAAATTTTTTGCATAATTACATGGTAGTGAGAGTCGAATAATTTCTAGGAAGGAGTGGTGAATTTTTCCTTGGGGGCTATTTTATATTAATAGGACACCCATGATAAGAGAGTAGTTGGGGAGTATAAAAAACATTTATTGAAATAGTTATTTAGATATTTCTCATGAATACATATCTAGATATCCTTTATATATTAATGGGGATCTCTCTGTTGAAAAATAAATAGATTTCTCATATTTACTATTCCTTATCACTATATAACCCAAAAAGTTCTCATGGAGTGAAATGTGATGTAATAAGATTTGGATAAAAAAATTAATCATGTAGAATAAATAACAATAAATTCCACTAATGATTTATTCCTAGAAATGAAAATTGATTCATCTCCTATTCAGAATTATCAAAATCTAAATTAAATTATGAAAATGATATAATATCTCCTCCCAAATATATAAAATTTATTTCACTAATTATTTGAAGAATAATGACTTTTTAAATTAATACAATGATCATGGTACCATTTAATATGTTTATGAAAAATATATATTTTATATAAGAATTTTAAATTTTAATATTTTTACAATGCATTTATTATAATTCCATTCTTTAACTAAATATAAATCTATATTATGAAGAGCCAGCAAATATCCCATACCCCTATTAAAGGGGGTTTAAGATGGATACGTCAAAGAGATTAATCAACAACAATAGCATTATAATGTACTGGTAGTGAACATAATGAAATGAAAATATTGATACTCATAGTACTATATCCTTTCAGCATAAAATGAAAGATCTTCATGTTCCGTTGTGACCTTGATTATTGGATTATAGTAATATAATTATTCAACATACAACATTCTATTATATGGTAGATTACAATTTTTTGACTTTATAAGATACCTCACATTAATCGTATAAAGAAAAAAAGAATTTTTTTTAAATATGAGTATTAGATATGTCTCTTCATATAAATTGCCACTACACAATGCAATTACTTCATTTCAAATCTATGCAAAATCCAATATATATCATAATCACTATAGAAAAGGATAATTAATTAATGTGTATCAAAAATTATTCCATCACCCCACAAAATTTTATTTTAATATGAAATGTAGGTGTTATGATTTTAACGACACTCTGATATGATTCATTTCAACTATTGTATGTTCCCTTACTAACTATGTAAATTTAATCTTCATAAAAATCAATATATACATTCTCAATGGAAGAGAAAATGTTTCTCCCATATGTTTGTCTCTCTATAAAACGATGAGTTTTTATGAATTATTATAATATTGGATAAATTAAATTTTTTTGACAATTTTTTTACTCGCCATATTGAGTTTAGCTTTAATTACAAGTAACACAGATTATTTTGTTAGTCACACAAGACACTGAATTTTAACAAACACCATTATATTATTATTATTTAAACAAGACCATTATAAAATAGTTATTAAACATGGATACCAGAATATTTTTATGTAATTTATGAATATTAATTATTATTTGTTTATATAAATAAAACATACTAATAAATTATTATTTATTTCTAGATATATCTTTATATGTTTTATAATTAATATTTCCATATAAAAATTTTATATTGAATTTTTTTAACAAATACATTTATTTACCAAATTTTAAAAAAAAATTTAGTGAAATAATACTCATTTTATTAATATACATGTAAATTTTAACATGTAATTATTTTTTGATAATTTTTTTATAATATATTATTTTCACTAAATAGTGAAAAATACTAGTTTTGGTAAGAATTTTCCATTCAATTAATTTTTTTTTCAAATCTCTAAATTGTATTAAAACTATTTTAAGACATATATTAGTTAAATTTTATATATATATATATATATTATTCCAAATTAGATTTCTAGAATTAATTTTATAATTATTTATTAAATTTATATTTTCTATGGTTTTGAAAATTTTCTCTTTGAAACCCATATTTGACAATGTATCTTCAGGATTAATTTCAAATTAATTTTTTCCACTTCTATTAATATAATTTGGAAAAATAGATTCTGTATTTTTAATAATAATAATACTTTATAATATATAATAATATAAAAATAATTTTTTACTATAATTAATTGTTAATTAAAAAAATTCATTACCATGGTTAACATAAAAAATGGGTTTACATGGGGTTTGCCTAAGAATATAAGGGTTGGAATTCCTTCAAACAAGTAATTTACCTATTTTGTGGAATTATTGAAACATTATAATCTCTAAATGTCATGAATGAAAAATTTTGGATCCTTTTGAAATGTGAAAACTGTGGGTATACCATTTTCTTTTAAATTATTACAAGTGTGTCACACACCAAACTTATGAAAAGCCTCCCACTATCATCTCCACATCAGACATCCAAAAACATGGATTTAAAAATACCTTAACAAATAACATATTTTATTATCTCCACTTATTCTACATGAAATATATTTTATATAAATATAATATATTATGTTTTTGGGTGTAATCCAATTGAGGTTACATGACGAAGAGGTAAAATTCATCAATTAATATTCTTAATTTATTTATTCCTTCGCCACGAAAAAACCATTTGAAACGATGATAATATAATAAAAATATTATATTAAATATATTAGTATATTATTATTATATTTTATTTACTTATATACATATCCTCTTCCCTCAAATGGAAAACAACAACTTCACTCTTGTGTACGAAAAATAGCCGTATGACAAGAAATTGTAACTCATTTCCCATCACAACCATTGATGAATGGATAAAAGTATTGATTAGTTATTTTTATATATATAATTAATGATATTATTATAAATATTTAATTATAATATCACATATATCTTTTAATTTTCATTTGTAATAGAATATGATACTGTCTTCCGTGTGTATAGCGGACTACCACCTCTGAAGCGATGTGATACATTTTTAAATTAATGTTTACATGGAAGGTAGTAAGTAAATGATTAAATGAAAAATATGATATATATGAAAATATATTTATTTAATAATGTTTATATATTTGTTACCATATTTTGAATCTATCTGTCATTAAAATGGAGACAACGTTCATACGTACATACAACCTAACTTCTTATTGATCAATATATTTCATTTTCTACCTCTATATTTTATAGAATACTATAAAATAATATAATTAAAATAGATGAAAAAATATTATGGTTAATATTATAGATATTATGGAACCTTGATGAAATTAAGAGGACTTATAATTCCAAATCAAAACATAACTGAAATACAACATATTTATTGACCAAAACATATTTTTCACAGTGAATTGTTAATAAATCGGTAATTAAATGTAATAAGTAAACTTAATATGATATTAATAATAGTATTCTTGATATATAATAGATATATAATAAAAATGTATTTATTATAATATTTTTTTTAATGTGTATGATAGAAGTAGAGATTTAGGGTAAACAAGTTCTGACACAGTTTTATTTTATGTGAGAGAAATTGCATATTCACAAAGTGTTTCTTTTTTGTCATGTATATAAATCCAATTAATATATTTTATGAGAAATATCTGGAATTTTATGTTTTTTTATATATCCCTTTCATGATTTCTCATTCAGGGGGTTCATGGTTCAAATGATACCAAAGATCTGTTATATTTTCATCTCAATTTTTCTTCTTTGAAAAATAAATAATGGTATGAACCTGCGTACTTTTGTTAGGTGTGTATACACAAAAATAGACTTTTAATATTATGAATTTATCTATTCTCATTATATTCTATGTTTCCTTTATGTTTATTGTTCAACTGGATCATGATTAAAAGTTACAAAGTTTTAATGCGTTTTATGTTACTATATCTTCCTTTCCCTAGATTGATCATTATTATACTTATAATGATTAAATACTATGATATATATATATATATATATCAAGATACTCAGCATTGGATTTTTACAATTGTAATTTCTTGTTAATATATGTTTTCCTTTCGTTTCACTCTCTTTATGTACGGAAGGGTTATAAATAATGTTTTCAAAATAATTGTATAAATATCCTTTATCAATCATAATCATTCTTTACAAAAACACCTTGTCTTAGAAATTTATTTCAATAAATGTTCATGACATTATTGAAATGATTTACTAAAAAAAATTTAACCCATTTTTAATTTTAATTTTTTTGAATTGAATATTCATGTCTCTCACCATACTAGGCCTATTTGGTTTTTAACAATAACATAAAAAAGAAACATTATTTTAAATTATATAACCTGTATGAAATTTCCCACCATCATAACAAAAAAATAGTTTAATTATTCTTTTATATGTTTTAATGTTTATTTTCATTGAAAATTATTTCCCAAACAATTTTATGAAATTTTAGTTGTAAATAGTGATTTCTAATGAAAAATATATTTTCCTTAAGAAAATTTAAATGTGATATTTAAAATACATTTTATACCAAAGAAGACAACCTTTTGTGTTACTTATGATTTATTAGGTACGTGATCCAAGGATACCAATATTATTTTTTCTCAAGATTTTTGATTTTTCTAATGAATATATTTTTATAAAACCCGTTTCTCTTCCAAGGGTTGTAAAATGATAAAATTCTCATGAATCCAACTTCTTTTGCACTAGTTTTACTTGAATAAAATTATGAAATGATTATGAGACCTATTTATTTACAATATGTTATATGGTAATGAATTATTTATCAAACCCATTTTATTTCTTTGGGGCATGATATGATTAATAATTTATAATACTATGGTAGAAAAATGAATGGATTATGTGATGGGTGGGACATATATCTCTATAAAATTCATTGGGTAATGGATAAATTGCATTAAGATAAACTTGATTAGAATAGGGAGTGAACTCATATCAGGTTATGGCTCTTCCCACAATGATAATATTGGGAGTGATCCTTGTCCACTATGATGGTTTGGGTATTGAACCCATGCAACTATGATTGTTTTGTAAATAATCCTATAACTACTAAAAAATTCATTTTCTATTCTTATGTGTATGCCAAATATCAATGTCATAAACCAATGTTATGACCTCATGAGTTAGATAAAATGATTCCACTATGATTCATGTCTTATGCAATATAATTATTTAGTACAAGGCTTTGGTTATTAATCTATGATATGTGGGGTATAGTTCTCAAATATTTTTACCTATTATAATAATCTAATACTCATGATATTTTGATATCAATCCTATTTACCCTTACTAGGAATATGATATCACATTCTCTTATGTTTCCTTTCCTAGGTTATGATGAGAGATATTATGTATGATCTGCATAAGATGTGTTATTGTTTTGTAAAACCCAAATTCATATGACAAAGCTCACTTATGGGACTATAAAGGCTTTGGTTTTTCTATATATTAATTTGGAACATTTTTAAGAAAATATTTGGAGCTATGCACTATAATGGCATTTAATTCAGAGGCATGGGATGCCCAAATATTTTAAAAAAATATATTAAATTTATTTGATATTATTCATACACAGTTTTCCTAAAAAACTAAAATAACTCATAAACTGAGAAAAATATGAAAAATATAAGTCTATCATTGAGTTTATAACATTGATTTTATCCTAGTGAGAGATACAGTTGGATGGAATGAGATGTTTGGAAGGTCCAGATGTTGGTTGGTGCATTAGATATATTATTTAATTTAACTAATTTATTTAATAAACTCAAACTCTAATAACTCAAAGAAGAATACTCGTATGAGAAATTGGAGACCACCATTGAATTTTGATTTTTGATTTTACCTTAATAAGGACATATGTGTGGTCATCGTGAGATGTATGGTAATGGAAGATCTTGGAAGGTCCATTTAATTAAAACAAAAAATTTACATGTTTAAATAATATTAACTTTCCGAATACAATTTATTTCATTCATAAACTTTAATACAAAATTTCTAAGGTATGTTGAATAACATGGGGATCATTTAGAGGAGCTGTGACCCATTCTTCATTACTAGTTTCAAACTAGATGAAGACCATTGATTGGATCGAGGTTAATTTGTAGGTGGTGGACCCCATAGATTATCATCTTCACTGGAGGATGCATTCATCACAAACAATGGATCTATAATCAAGTATGTAATTTTGAAATATGGTTTAATTGCATTTTTATTCAAATATTGATCATATATTTATGTATTTTAGTTTGTTCCTGTATTCTTATTTCATTATTGAACATTATTAGAGTAGTATTTATAAATAATGGATTGAAAAAATTAATAATATTACATTAGAAAACCAATTGCAATAATAATTGATAATCCCTCGTTATTTTTTTCACAATCACATATCTTTAAATCAATATAGATAGCCACTGGACACAAAAGTGAAGGGTAATGGTACCGATGTGTGTTTATTGGTCGACAACATCCAATAAAATAGGGATTCACTCAAGAAAGAATACATAGGTGAAGCTACTAGGGGTAGAAAGGTTTAAGTCATGATTGGACCATGTGGAAGGTCGTTGTGACTAGGGAATCCAACCATGTTTGACAGTGATAAAATGTTACCCAAAATAAGGGATAAATTTCCGTGGATAGTGGTTTCAGGGCGGATGTGTGATTTCGGGAAACCACATGCGATTGGAGGCACTGAACAATGACACAGTCACATGGTCGCGGCTAGTCACTGATGAGGTAGAGGAACTACCAGGGAGATATTGGAGCTAAGTATGGGGGTGGAATTAAATTAGTATTTTTGTTGGAAAATATTGTATGAATAATGGAATAGGAGATAGAGATAGAACAATGTTAAAATGGAAAATAATTAAAATAATAAAATTAAATACATTATAATCTAGTGGTCCTTAAAATTTTCGAGTATGAAAGGGATGTTTTGTCCCTAATAATTAACAAGTTGACACTGTAGTATATATATGAAGTGGTGACCTCATTGATTATTGATTTTACCCCTATCAGTGTAGGGAATATGTCCTCTTAACATTAGAGTGAAACCCCCCTTCATTATGGGTGCTAGTCCTCTATGAATACAATAAACTATATCCCCCCTGAAGTACTAGGGAAAATCTCTTCTAGTTCGGTTTGCTTCCCCACAGCTATTTGGAACAATAAAAAAGTGTGATTTCAAATGAATTATTACATCTGGGAAGATGCATGAAATGCTAGGTATCATTGAAGGTATTTTATAACTGTTTATGTCTCTTTTTATGACCTTATCTCTAATATAAAGATCCCATTTCATTCTCATTTTTTTTATTTTGACTAAGAATATATATATACATATATACCTTATGTGTCTTTACCATTATATTTGGTTAAAATATTTATAAAATATTTATAGACATGCATGGTATGCCATGTGGTTTTTTATTTAGATTATCTAGGATGGATGAGTCTAAACTCTTGTTATAGGTGGAAAAAACTCCACCTGTAGTTAATCTACTAACCATGTTGATCCCCTTATTTTTTTATGAGGTTACTTCCACTCTTGTTTTTGGTTCAGTTATTCTATTTCTCTTCATCTTGGTTACTATAAACTATCATTTTATTCCGATTGTATCTCTTACTTCTCCCCCTTAATCTTTCAGATCATCCGACTAGGTTTGTATACACACACCCATGAATTGGATTTTCCGGAAAGCATAGAGTTTATGAAGACGAAGGGAAATTTGGCAGTAACATCAGAGGAACATAGGGATACCTTGAATATTGGACCATGTATGGTTTTCATATAATTTGATTCATAATCTTGGCTCTCTCGGTATTTTACTACACAATTTTTTCATGTTGGGACATATTTTTGGTTGGGAATGTATTATTCCCTTTATTTATTTGTTTCAATTATCAAACTCATATACAAATTAGAGGTTATTCAAGCATAGATTACACTCAAATTGTGTTTCATATTTTACTCTTTCCCTCAACATTTATTTATAGAGATAGATATATTGGTTCTTACAAGAACATAAGAAGAGTTCTTCTCATGTTAGTTATGCCATTGGCACTTGTCTCTACCCCTGTCCAATGGAGATGGCCATGGGGAAGTAACGGATCAATTCCAAACATGGGTCGTGTCCCGGCAGATTGGTATGAGTATAGTACATTCCTTAGGATGTTGTTAAGAGTATCCCCATATGAAAATTTTGGTTGGTATTAGGGAAATTGATTTAATGTTTCTCATGTGTGGAACTTAGATCATGGAATATAGTGATGTTGTTGGTGACCAACATATCAATTCAGTAGGACCTTCACTACCTACTTTTTGAACTAAAATACCAAGACATTTGTTGCATGGATATATAAAACAAGAATCTTATAGTATTGAGTGTTTGAATATCCCTTTCGAGTCATCTTCCTATTATTGTTATCATATATATATGTTCAAATGACTGTACTCTGTCTCGAATGCTTCTAAGATGCCTCTATGATTATAGATAGCTAGGGTACCAATCCTAGATCATGAAGAAAATATATTGAGTGAAGAGGTCTTAGTAAAGAGTCCATCATGTTAGATTCGTACATCAAGTGGTAAGGGGATAGTACCCCTTCCTGTCATGTAGTAGATTGTACCAGCACAGGAGGACGAGGATGAACCCATGCTCTGCTCATAGTGCATATTGTAGTTATTATGGTTGGTGAGGTTCTATGATGATCTGATTCTCTATGAAGTGGCAGTTTTTTTAGTCAGTGATCCAACTTCTCCGACTATTACAGATCCCTAAAGGTCAAATGGTTTCCTTCAAATCAGCTACACTTCATTGTGCAGTAGTTGGTTATGGTTGTACTATCAGTTTCTTAACCCATGATGCGTATGCATTGTACGTTCCCAATATAGTGATCACCTATGTTCCCAGTTTATCTAGACCCCCTAATCATGTGGTTGAGGTCAGACCCGATCCTATGATTCTAATGTCCCACTCAAGTGGGACACCTTTTGATGGATGTCCTCATAGTGAGACATTTATAGTGTGACATAGTGTTTTGTTAGAACCCCGTTGTGGTGATGTATTAGTGTGACATTGGAAGTGAAAGAAAGTGGGAAACTTCCACCACCAAGGCACGTCCATCTAATGCAATTCAATTCCATGATGGTTAGTCAGTGTAATACCAAAGAAAATAGTTTCGAGGTGTGGTAGGGGAGTTCAATTTAGTTGTTTTTTCATGATGTATGGAAATAATGGGGAGTTAGAGAAATCTGTAGTTAAAGATAAAAGATAGTCAGGGTAACGAATTAGCATTCGGAAGATTCGGCTTCTGGTCAGGATGCATGAGTGTGGTTACAGTTATAGAATATGTCACTACTTATTCAACATCAATTGTTGGAAAATATTACAAAGATACATATCCCTATCCACAGCCCATGTTCATGATCAAAAAATTCGAAATGTGGTCCTTTTCATCAAACCTTGTGTTGGAGGCCCCTATAGAAAGGTTCGGGGATCACACCTACCCGATGAAGGTGAGACCTTAATCTATTAGGGGAGAGAGCTTCAAACTCGGTCATTATATTATGATAGTGAGAGCAGATGATATTTTCCATGGTATGTAATAGTCATTGATCAACCATGTTCAGATGATGTCTATATGTGGGTAAAAATTATTCAAGGTTATGGGATGAATTTTTCCTCCTTTAAAAAGGAGTGATCCCCAGACATGGATGGATGAGCTCATTCATTGGAGGTTGAAACCGAATTATCAGCTAGATAGTATTACACTTGGAGTAGCAGATGATATGAGATTTCATCTCCCTCCATTGATGGTGGGGTATGTTAACGTGACGGGTTTTCCTCCACAATGTGCGATGGACCTCTATTTTGACATTCACCATGTATGACCCAATGCTTGAAACAGTATATCGTATGAACCCATATTGTTGTGAGATTGGGAGGTTTATTTGGAGATTTCTATATAGAGGGGACTTAATAAGACAAGTTGTGTTCACTCTTCACCAATGTGTTCTTTTCCTAATAGGATGATAAAATCTTCAGTTCAGGTGTGGGGTTGTGTCCCCTGAGCTAGGTGACATGATAAAGTGTATCCACCCACAATAATCGTTTCTCTATTCACCCCACAGATTGAGGCAAATCAGATCTCATCATTTTCCCTTATGATGGGTTATCATCAGCTCTAGGTCTGAGATTTGGATTTACCATTCCTGGAATCCAAGTTCTACTATGGTTTAATTGAGTTCATTGTTATATTTTTCGGTGTGCTGAATAAAACAGTGGAGTTCACAAAACATAAGAGTCATACCCATATCCTTTCAAGGGTTAGTTTTTGGATTTGTTTTGCGATGGACCGTTATTTCCTAAATGTCAGAGTTGGATCATATGAGATTGATGATGATGGAGCCTAAATTTTTTTTATGTGTTAGTGGTATGATATATCTCATTTAGTCAATTCTAGATTCCAATGTCTAATTCATGGGATATTTTTTTTTTCAGAAATAAGTGTAATTGTTGAACCTACAAAGGTTGGGACAATGTGATCTTGAGGGCCACCTAGGGTGTAGATGTGGCAGTGGATGCTCACGATGATATTTTTCATCATTTTTTGTCATAATAGGTGATAGATGATTTGACCTTTTTATATTGGACCATTGTGGGTTAGGATGGTGGAGTGTATCCCTAGTCGAATGTGGTTAAATCTCAGTTTTGTTTGAGAGTTTGGGAGTAAAAACATGAGAATGGTGACTAAGAGATATTATGGGACTATATATTCATAAGCATTTTACTAGATATAAATTCTAATGAATTGAATCACAACATCCTTTTTAGTGATGGATTGTGATTTTTAAAATGTTAATATAGGAGGGGATTATGGAGTTTCACAGTTATCTATTATATATACATCCTACTACAGGGAAGATATATTGAAGAGGAATATGATGGCTCAATGTCCCCAACTTTTCCCTTAGATTTTTATTTTCAGAGACCAAAGTCTTTGATGGTGGTAATAATGTAGAGAATCTTCTTTTTTTGTATTTCATTGGAATATTCCTATGATGATTTTCAAAGCCTGTCACATAGACACTCTGTGAATCTGAGGCCCCGGGATCCCAACATCAATTTTTATAAAAGGAATTAAATATATTTTATATAATCTATGATATGTTTTCTTGAAAATGGAAAAATTAAGAAAAAAAATATTTAGATGACAAATATGAGACCACCATTGAGTTTGTAATGTGTATTTTACCCTAGGCGTGACCAAAGTTTCGTCAGTATAAGATGTTCATATGGGATATCTATCATTTGGTTCATTAGATAAGATAATTAATATAACCAACTCTATCTAAAATAACTCATAAATGAAGACTCAAATGAGAAATATGATACCTTAACTGAGTTATTTACGTGAAGTGTACCTTTGGAACGACCTACGGTTGGTCTGTGTGGGACATCCAGTAATAGAAGCTCTTGGTGCCTGCGTTTAAATAAAATAAATTATTTCTTTATTTATTTCGAATTAAATGACCTAAATCATTTTTCTCAATTAATATGTATTTATGTAAATTCACCAGGGTTATTATCATAACCTTGGTCTCATTGAGTGGCTCTTCCACCCCTTCTTTATTGGTTGTTTGAGACAAGACAGTGACTAGTGATCAGATGAAGGTGAATAGACATGCAGTGGACTTAACAGGTCATATCCATCACTAGAAGATTATTTAATCACTAAAAAAATTTCCATAAAAACTTATGTATGATGAACCCATCATAACATATATTTAAACTGTATTAAATTTTTATAATACTAAAAAAATTATAAAAAAAAGACACTCAAAGACCAAATTATTTTAATGTCTTTAGAAACATGGAAACATACACCAGTACATAGGTTATATAGATTACATCACACTAGGTTATATAATAATAACACCCTTCTTAAATACATAATAATTAATAAGTATATTTATGACCATGAGAATAAAACATAAAAATGGGTGATCTCAAATTGTCCGTAAGGGTAATCAATGGAGACATGTAATCATAAAACCAATAATATGGGTATGAGAACACGATAAAAACATTAGAGGATCATACTTGGAATTTCATATATCATAATGATGAATCATGGAATGAATCATGAAATTTTATTATACATCAATCATAAAAAAATAAATATCATATGCCATGTTAGTATAATATAGGAATGAAACATGGAATTGTGGTAAACACATAAGAATATTATATAATATCCTAGTAATCAAGGAATCACTTCCAAAGACATCTTGGAAGTATTAGTAGAATCCTTAAACCATCTTGGTATTCATGGTTCAATCCAATGTACATCTTAGATGTATTATTTCCCTCCTCATACCATCATGGTAGTCATTATTCTATCCCCAGGCCATCTTAGTAGTCAAGGGTCACTCCTAAGACCATCACAGTCTATCTCATTAGATATAATTCTATAACTAATTCATTTGATAGAGATATAGGTCCCACCAATATCATAATGAAATCATAAATACTTGTTCCACATGATTATTAATAATAATATCATAACTCAAAAAATAAAATGTTTGTCATAAACCTGTAATCATTTCATATCAGTTGGAAAAAGATTTAGGTTTCATAATCATTTCATCAAAATAATAAACTATGAAATGAAACATTTTTTTTGAGAAATATATCCCATTAAATATAAATTGGTTTTATTAAAATCATTCCAATAAAAAATAATCCATTTATAGAAATAATATTATTGGAATCATTGAATAATATCCCCATAAAGGTGTGAGTAACACAAATAGATGTTATCTTAGCATTAAAATGATTTTGATATATCTTTTAATTTTTTTGTAAAATATTATTTCTTTATAAAAAATTAATTTTAGGAAATTAATCTTTTTGAAACCAATTTTCATGAAATGATACATGAAAAAACATAAATTAATCTTTGAAAATCAATTGAAACAAGTTTTTTACATAAAACCTTTTTAGAAAAATTTTTATCCAAAACTTCATAAAATTGATTTCCAAAACATTAAAAAAAATTTAAAAAAAATAAACTTGTAATTCTGAAATATAATCTTCAATGGAATGATGGTCATCATGGTGAGTAAATCCATAAATATTGAACATTTTTTTTCTATAAGAATAGTTTGTAAAAGTGTCACAATAAGAAAATTACAATAATTTTCCATATTTTATTTAAAAAAAATTCTAAAAAATGTATAGAATTGGTAGAAATATCTTCTAAATACCATTGGATAATAATATAAGTTTTCTGGAAACCTAAATTTTTGGAAAACATTTTTTGAAAGAACATAGATTTCTGATCGAAGTGTGGGTGACGTCGGGGTTTTTTAAAAAACATTCTTAACAATATTATGTTCCAAAGATTTAAAAAAATGGTACAAATACATTAATTTATCATGCATAAATAGATGATAAAAAAATTAAATGATATTTTTGAGAGATTTTTCATAATCATTCATCTTAGGAAGCATAAATATTAATAATCTGGAAAAGAGATGAGACAATTTCAATAAACTCTTACCACATGGTAACATTTAACCATAATCCCATTGTAATAAAATGTAATTACATGAAGTTTAGAATATCATATAATGAATGAAATTCATGATATAAGATTTCAAAATATGTATAAACACCTAATGGAAAACTATATTTGCATAACATCCAATTTGTCTCAAAGAAGGAAAATAGAGAAAAATATTATATTACAGATTTGGAAATTTTTGAGAAAAATACCTATTAAATAGATATAATATTGTGGATTTTTTAAACCCATAAATATAAGAATAAGAATAATAGAATAAAACCATGTTCAATATATACACCACCCAAATGAAATGAGTGGTGATTAAGGCACGTATCACATGAAAATAAAAATGTCAGATAAAAACCACATATATTGTTTCTTGACTCTCAAAAAACATGTAAATACATTATATATAATAACTATATGTTTATTATAAAAATATAATATAACTATAGTCCTATATCTAATTCCATAGATTGTTTGATTATGACATAATATTACACTTTTGTTAATAATTCATTGTTAACTTTTCAGTTTGGGTAGTATCCTCTTTGTCCTTCGCATATATCTTAATTAGTTATATCTTTTTTCCTTATGATTGTATATAGATTTAAGGAATTTAAAGAATAAAATTAATATCATCTCTATTAATAATATTTTTTTAGAATAATCTATATAATATAGAATTACAAAATTCAATACACCTTTTAGGGATACAATATGTCATATTCACACATGAACGTTGATTCAATTACATTTTCATATTGAGAGAAATAAAGAAATTTAAATACACATATATATAATATCATTATTGATTCATTATTATGACATATATACCACGTATTTTTACTAATTAGGTCATTAATACCTTTCATGTTGTGTGTGAACAAATCTTGTCACATTGAGGGGTTGGTGGTCCACACATCCTCAAAAGAAATTATTGTATTTACAAAAAATGGAAATTATAAATATATGTGTTGTAAAAGGATAAAAAATCAGAAAAACATAATAAACATAATATATGTCATATATAAAGAGATATTCTCTCATAGTATCCACCATGAGAGGTGGTAAATGAAAAATGAACAATCATCTTTTAATGAGGCGGAAGTTCACATTACACATAAATAGTATATTTTTTACACATTAGAGGCAAGTGTGTGAATGTGTAAGTATACAAATTAGAAAAAAAACATAATATTATATTTTGGAAACTAGGTTTGTTATAAAATCATGAAATAAGATGATTTTATGTTGTTTAGAATAAAAATAAGGGAAAGGAACTTTAGGGAGGTTGTTCCCTCTACTTTGGGGAACTCCTTTTAGTTTTCTCCAAAGGGCATCCTTGGATTAATTTATTCTAAAAGGTATGTTTAAAGAAGTTTGTTAGGGATGTTTTTAAATTTATTTGGTTAATATTTTCTGATCTAATGTTGTATTATATGTTTAATAAGTGGGAGAGTGATTATATTTTAATAATGGAGGGGTAGTGAGGTAGGTTAAAATAATGAATTTGGGGATGTTTCAATGTGTATTGGGATGCATTTTTCAAACATTTGTTATATTAGAGTTGTGAGGAACTGGTATATTTCATGTATTTTAGTGTTTCTCTATTCTTTCCCTATTTATAGGTTTCCTTGTGCACTTATCATGAATTAATAATTTTAATTCGACGCTTCATATTAGCTGGATCCATAAATACAAAAACACCTCACTGTTTCTGGGAAAGTTTTCATCAAACCCACTGAAATATAGGGCATGGGTATTTAAGATCTGAAATTCATAAATGAAATGCTCATAAGTAAGTTCAATTGGAACTTGTTGACTTCAAATGACGATTCCCTAGACATTCTTGTAAAGAGATCCATATAAAAGATGAATAATGGGTACACTACATATGTGTCCTCTTCCATATGGCCTATCATTAAAACTTATTCTATTGAAATATTGCACTATTCTTCCTGGATAGTTTCCATCTCATTCAATTTCAAATTCTAGACAACAATGTCATTGGAAATTCCCATTATAGAATGCATAGAGCCACCTCCACAACTGAAGGATACCTCCAATATAGACATGCAATGTGAGATGACTCTATAAAACCATCTGCATGATTATATTAAGATATCTATTCAGGGATATTCATTTAATGATGTAGTAAACATGATCTGGACACCCAACACCAGTGAAAGGTTCATATAAAGGGAGTATTATATGAACATATGTCGAATCACTACGACTCATCCTTTGTGGTTTCAGAGTTCTAAAAATCCTATCATTATACCTTACTCTTACCTGATGATATGGTGAATTTGGAAAGAAAGGATACCTGTGAAACACCTCATGTAGAGAAAATGCATATAATTGGACTCTTTCTGATATATTTTCACACAGGCTAAGGAATGAATTCATCATATTTTCTTTTCCTAAAAGTTCTCCTACACGTTTTTGAAACATCTTCAAGATGTCTTTGGGACTCCCATATCAATGCATAGTCTGGATTATTTCCTGATATCGATTACTACTGGTGGTCAAAGTGACCAGGTTTTAGCATGGCTTCTAACTATTGTATCAGTTTCCTTTGCTGAGATTTAGAAGACAATAAACCCTATTATTTTTTACAACCAAAATCCCTCTTTAAAGACAGGTCTAGCTATTTCTTAAAGGAAAGTTCAACTTGCTTCCAAGATAACAATAAGTGCAACAAATAATACTATTTCAGATCTCATCAAGCTGAAAAATGTTGGGGTATCAGTTTGGGTCAAGAAAACCATGATGCTGAAATCAATTAGTTGGATTCATGCCATCTCATTATGGTTGAATGTGAATGTTGATGGTGTGTCATCTGGTGCATCATTACCTTCAAGGTGTGGTGGTGTGTTTTGTAACTATTAAGGTTTCTTTAAGGGAAGATTCTATCACTATATTGGAATTGGTTTGGCGTTTGATGTGGAATTATGGGCTATGATTAAAGTTGTCAACTATGTCATCCAACATGGTTAGAGGCACATATGGGTGGAATCTAACTCATGTAAAGTGTTACACATCCTATATATAAGGTTCAGGGATGTTCCATGGAGGATTCTTCCATCATGGATTGCATGCCTGCATCTTCTCAAGAATCTTCAACTAGTGGTAAGTCATGTCAATAGACAGGCAAACCTGGTTGCTGATGCTCTGTCCAAGAGGGCTATTACATAGGTCTCCCCACGATGGTCCTTCATCACCCCATATTTCTTTTCACATCTTGTAGACCTGGACATTTGTAGTATGTTCTATTATCTCCTTTTTAAACACCCTTATGCTACCACTATTTCTATTTTCTTTTAAGTAGCTAGATTTTTCAGGATCCTGAACCCACTATTATTATAGTGGAAGGGTAGTGACACTCTTTTATATGCCAAAATGGGTTCCTTACTGGGAGGTACAACTTACACAATGTTCCTCAAATGTATAAATAATGTATAATTGGGCAATAGCGGTCAATAAAAAACCTCCATCAAACAAAAATAAGTGAATTATAATAATTTGGTTCCATAACTTCTATGATTCCACAATTTTATCATTTTGGTTTTTATTAAAGATAAATGTTTTATAACCTATGTAGTATAACCATTCAGAATAAATTAATGTGAGATTTAATTTCAAAATATAGATACACGTAATTTTAAATATGATACATAATTTAAAATATAAAAATCTATTGCTTTTTGGAATCTAATTTTAAGACAAGAACATGTGATGCAAAAAAACACTACTTTAACCTTAAGCATACTAAATTTTTTTTACAATATATGGGACATTTTTTAATTTTAAATATTAAATTGGTCCATTAATAGACAGAATTTAATAATTATTAACTCATACAATTCACTTGTCTAAATATAGTATTTTTATTAATTTTGAACAAATTAATAAAATATCATTTATTGTGAAAGAACATTAATACCAACTTTGACATTATCAAATTAATTTAATAATGTTTTTTACAAATCTCAATGTTTTATAAAAGTTGAGGGTACAAAAAGTTCCCTTCATTGCCATTTTCCTAACTCTGCCATTTATATTGGGAACTTCCATTTAATAATATCGCAATAACCCAAAAAAATACAAAAAAAATGATGATAAAGGTCTAATTATTTTAATACACTATTCTATGGATAGGTTTCTAGGTCATTTTGGGCCTTAAGATTATGTTTTAGTCCTTTATTAAGCATAATTTTACCATAATCACCATAATTAATTATAATCACTTTCACTACTATTTTTGGTAAAATTTAAGTTCATATTATTAGACCATAAATATTAAATATATTAAATCCATTAATATCTATTTTAAAAATTAAAATGAAAAATTTAGAATATTATGTTTGACGTTAATCCCAAAAATGATGGAAGAAATAGGTTTTTTGAAGTAAAAATATTCCAATGTTAAATAAGTGTTTATATCAAATGTCAATATAAAAAAAGATAAAATGTCTTAAATTGGATTAATATTTTTATAGTTTATCTACTTTTTATTTAAAAAACAAATCAAAATGTAATTTTACATTAATAATTTTTTAAATTGAGAGGAATTTTTTAACTAAAATATAATATTTTAACTATTCATCAATAAATGAATTTTTATTGAAAAATAACAAAAAATATATCCATATTCTAATTTAGAATTTATTAGTTCATTTCTTATTTTTATATTGAAATATAAATTTCTTAAAAATGTAAAAATTTATTTTTAAAATTAGGTGTTCCATTAAAAGAATGAAAAACCTGATCTTGACAGAACTACACGAAAATATATGTGTTTCATTTTGTATGTTTTTAGCATGGTGTTTCATATAATACTAGCCAAAATAAATTTAGTGTTTCATAAAAGATATAAAAATCAATAAGATTAAATAAATTCATAAATTTTTAGGTTGTTATATTTGGGGAATTTAATTATGGTTTCTTCCCCATTTTTAAAAATATTGAGCATGGATTTCTGTACCTTCATTTTTTATGGTATTGTTCTTCCATTATTGCACATTATTAATCTAGCCATTTTAACTACTGGCCTTAGATAATTAATAGTATTACATTGGAAACCCTTTTGTAATTATAATTGAATCTCCCTCATTATTTATTATCTCGATCCCAAATCCTTTAATATGTTTGGAGACCTTCCATAAAATGTAGGGAGGGATAATGGTGGTAAGGTATTTTGATATTTAAAAAGAATCATGGACAATGGGGAACATCTTGGGGAAGATTCCATAGTTGAATCGGCTTGGGGTACTATGTTGTAAGTCAGGGGTGGCATGTGTGGAAGGTTGGCATCACCAGGGAATCCATCCATAGTCCATGGAGAGACATGGTGGCCCTATATATAGGATCCATAGTCATGGAAAACAGATTTAGAATGAGAGGTATGATTTTGGGAACCCACTCAAGATGGGAGGCATTACACCTGTTAATTCGAAGAATGTGCATGAAGGAAAATCTCTCAATCAATTAACATACCTAAATTGTAACTCACTACATTTCTAAATTTACTTATCCCAAGGTTTGGTTAATAATATATTTTTAATATTTATGATTATGAATTATAAAAATAAGAAAAGGAAAGTGAGATAAAAAGAGTTGTGTGCCAAACACACAAATGAGCGACGAAGAGAATTAAGAATGGACATTCGATTGAATGAGAATGCCAAATAATAGATTGATCTTTAACATTATTTTATAAATTTCTAGAAGTTTAAAATTTAATAAAAGTGAGTTGATGATAATAAGAGTTAATGAGAATGGCACTTTCATTAAAATTGAATTGTAAGACAAAAAATTAAGGGATTACAAATGAAGAAGAATACAAATGTAAATCGAATGAAGAATAGATTAATGGTATTTCAAGTAGAAAGTTGACATGGAAGATACTCTCAAGCATTTGGCAGAGCCTTGTTCATTCCAACCTATCCTCTTTTACTCTGAAATGCCTACCCTTTTCTTGGAGATGAGGGTGTTATATTTATAGCCCAAGGAGGTGGACTATTTGCATTCAAAATGTTCTCTCCACGTTTATGTCAATTTTGATAAATTAGAAAGTTGCATATGGATCAATATTATTCTCCAAAGACATAGATATTAATTTATAAAGTTGAATCTCAATATTTTGGGTCTTTTTAAATGTTTTATCCAATGTTATAGTGATTTTAATAAAGAATATTAAACGACCCATTTCAATCAATTCTTTTTTGATGGAAACCATGTGAATGGGGATTTGAATAGTAATATTACGTGAAATCTAACAACATTCATCAACAAAGTTGGACTCCAAAATCTCCTCTTTCACACGACAATATATTAGCTCAAATAGTTTTACAAAACATGATAAAATTCATGTTTTGTGTACTGATTTCATTTCCAAAAAAAAATGTGGGATGGACATGAAAACATCAATTGGGACCAATTTTTGTTTTATTTGGGACATGAAACTTTTATATAAGATGAATTTTATTGACCCCTAACTTTTGGTGGATAATCAATGATTTTGGATTTGATGATTGAATCCAGTATTTAAATCTTCAGGGCTAGTCTAGTTTTGTCACAGAATCATTGGGTTTTCCTGTGTAGTCTTTATCGACCTTCAAATGGAAGAATATACCAATGATTTCTTCTAATGATATATTATAATTTGAATAAAGAATCTTAAAAATTCAGATCCCTGAAACTGGGATGATTAGGATAAGAGTAATAGTTAAACTATTAAACTAACTAAATTTGACTACTTCAAATAATTCTCATAAATAAAATTTAGCACTAAAAGATGAATAATTTAGACTAATTATTATCTTTTCATAGTTAATCAATTAAGACTTTAAATAAAACGTTATGAATATATTAAGAACATCAGCAATAATGCGAGTTCACAGGGTTAGGTATGGATACCGATTAGGTAGAGTAACTTCCAATGTTATGGAGTTGATGAGTGTAGGGGTGGAGTGAAATTGGGGTTTCATTGGGAAAATCCTAGAAGAATAACGGAATATAAGAAAAAATAATGGTAAAATTAATATTAATTAATATAAAAAATAATATAAAGTAAAATCAGTTGGACCACCTGATTTACAACATGAATGGAAGCGGACTAGGGTGTCTAATCCCTTTCAAATAATTGTTTTTACACCCACAAACACACACACATATATATACACTAATATTTATATATTATTATTGTATTTTATTTCAAATATTAATCTTATTGTGACTTCTTTATATGACAATAGATTAATGAATCATCAGTGGCAGCCTAACCCAAACATGGAGACGGTAATTTTAAGACTGATTTTGGTTACCTTTTTTGGATTTATTCCCTTGATCAATGAAACACCTATTGTTATTATTATTGCTAGTTTCATTTTTTTGATTATTATTTTAGTTGTGGAATATTTTACCTAACATATCTACATTATATGGTAATGGAATGATGAACTATTAGTTAAATCATGACCCTTATATTGACGTGGACATTTCAATTCCAATATTGAGTTTTGAATACAGGCTCATGGCTTGTGACCAAGAAACATCATTTGTGAATTTTATTGTTAAATGTTGATTTTTCATTGGGTTTATTATTTGGGAAAATTAATAGGCTACGCTATGAAAATTTCTCTAATGATCAAAATATTATGATTCATTTGACCATCCAGGGATGTTTGTATAGGTATATATGTGAAATTAAATTTATTCCCTTCATACTGAAGATGAACATTTTATATTTTTTAGGATTGGTTGAAGCATGTAATGTAGTATCATTTCACCCCATGTAGTATTAAATGGTTAGAAATCCATGTGTTTTAGAGGGAATGACTTGGAAAATGTACGAGGTTGCATGTCGTACGGCACCCTTACACATTGTGTACTTCCCTAGAATCTTCTACGTCTCATATCTAGTATTTTTAGACTCATACTTTGTCCCATAAGTAACAAATCCATAATTTTTTGTACAAATTGTTTCCCTCTTTTTTGGATTTTGGGATATGATGTGGAATGTTCCATCATGAAACATGGTTTGATAATGCTTGATGATGGATGTGATCTCACATGATCACCATATTTTATTGATTTGACCCACTTATAGAGATGGAAATTGGTATCCTTGAAGGCTATTGAATTGATCTTATATTAGAGTTGGGATGTGGTCTCTATCATTACTACTATGTTGACTATCTAGTAGGGCTGATTTGTAGCACCCTCGTCAACTAGAGCCCTCAATGATTACCATGTTCACCCCCCCAGAGAGTTGGGCAATGGCTTCTTTCACTATTACGAATTTAAAACTACAATACATAAATGAAATGGTGTCATCAAAGATTGTAGATCTAACCCTCCAGTATATTTGTGATATTACTTCCTCTAGGATTAATTATTTTACCACCTTGTAGAGCTGGGAAATGGCACCATCGACGATTACCTAATTGACCCCCCATTCATTATATGGTATGGGTTCTCATGACATGAGAGTTGACCCCCCTCCCCCACCCCATAAGCATGGGTGTGGGTACGATATGGACACAACCATATTGTAACTCCATAGTTTACTATGGAACATGTTATCTACTTTGAGTTTGGGGTCCATCAACTATGAAACATAATGATGATGAATGACTTTACATGCACAATTATTTCTGGGAAGACATGTGTGATATTGGGAACTGTTGGTAAACTTTTGGAACAATTGGTGTATATTCATCCTGGTCTTAGCAATGATATTGAGATCCCCTTACTCTCTTTTTGGTTCTCCTTTTGAATAATCATATATATATCCCCTTTGTATCCTTAACATTAGATTTTCCTACTATCATTCCATAAAAGGCGAAGACATTAGGGGTATGTCATAACATTTCCATGCCTAGTTTCTCATGGAGAGATGAGTCTAATCTAATGATATTGGTGAAAAAGAATATATTTTTAGTTTATCTACCCACTATTTTGAGCCCCTGGGGTTTGAATGTGGTCACTTCAACTATTGGATTGGGTTGAGTTATTCTATTTTAATGCATCCTAGTTTTGATATACTATCTTTTTATTATATCATATCTTTTACTTCTCCCCCTATATGTTTCAAGGAATATTACTGTGCGTGGATATATTGACCCCTTCATTGTATTTTATAGTATGTGTCATTTCATCTATAGGAGACAGACAGGTTGGCGGTGACTTTTTAGGAGATTAGGGATACCTTGTACATTGGGTTGGGTTTGTTGGTCCTAGTTTGGGATTAAAAAGTTGGTCTCTCCAAATGGTATACATTTTTAGTTTTTTCAGGTGGGGACATATTTCTGGTTGGTTATGTATTTTTTCCCATTACATTTCATTTTTCACTTTCATAATCGCATAAACATTAGAGGATATGTGTTATTGGTTTTCTTTCTAGCTGTGATGAATATTATTCTCCTTCACTTTTAACTTTTGTTTCGAGATGGTTTTTTGGGATCATAATAGTACTTATCCAAATGAATACCAATTTTAATTAATGCATTAACACTTTTCTCTACTAGTTGGTCTAAGAGGAATGCTTGGGGTAGATGCAGATTAATCTACTTCTTGGTTCGGGTCATGATAGAACAATTTATTATGGATAAAAATTTCCAAAAGCACTAGAGATACTTTTTTTTTATGGATCATTATGTTATTTAATTAATATTTAACTACTAAATTATAATATTTAGGAATGAGATGTTTGGTTCTAAAATTTTTTTATCAGATAATGGTTTAGTAAAAATATAGAAAAAAAGGATGATAATTCTTATCTGATATAACTAAGTATATATTTATGCATAAGTATAAGTATATTTCAAAGTATAATTAAAAGTATTAGAATTTTGGTCAAGGATATAATGAATATATTTCCAGAAAATAAATTAATTTATATATATATAAATTGGATTTGTATTTGGAATTATATATCATAGGGGTGACAACTCTGTAAAGTTTTTAAAGAACTAGACGTGATAGTAAATCGATGCATGATAATGAGACTTGATACACAAATGGTTAATAACTCCAAATACATATTCCTTAAAAATTAAAAAACACTTTTCTAACCATCATGATGGATTTAAATATTTGATAACAACGAATGACCTAAGACATACCTAAGGTGTCATACATTAAAAAGGATTAATTATTTAGATATAATTCATGGGATTTATCTTTTTTACAGTGTTCCCAATTATGATTAATTCATATTTCAATATTTTTTTTAGTTTATAGATAATTAAATAAACCTACAAGATCCCTATTAATGTGTAATATGATTAGAAATGAAATGATTTTCCAATTCAGTAGAAAAAATATTTGGGAGATGGAATAAAAATTCTCATTTATTTGTTCATAAAAAATTCTTACAATATGAAAAATGATGAACTCAAAAATGAGAAAATAAAGTCACAACATTATATTAATTCCTTCATGAAGAAACATCCAAATTAATTTTGTTCTTCCATTAATCCTCTAGCAGGGAAAAAATAAATAGTTCCCCTAAAATCATAATCTACATTCTCTTGTGTTCAAAATATAAATAAAAATCCATCATTTAGAAGGAGAAAAAAATAAATTGTGGATACTCATCAAGAATACAAGGGAAGATGATAAAATTTATTCCATGAAGTGCGACGAGTTTAAGAGATTATTTTTCATTATTTACTTCTCCCATATTTATTGTACAAAAATGGGGAAGGAATTTATTTAGGAAAATTAGAACAATGAAAAATTTATTGGTACTTATGAAGAAACTTTTTCTAGACATTTGTGGTATGCTTCGTGTATTATCATTCATTATGAATGTATGGTTGATCGATACAATAGTGTCCTAAAACTAATTATATAAAGAAAATAATCCATATGGGACATCAATATCTCTTAATAAATCATCCATTTCACCCTAATAGTGGAAATAAATGTTGGAGTAACCAATTAGTCACATGTTTTTGGAATAAAAAGGAAGATATAGATCAAATGATACTCTAAAACCCATTGTCATAAGAATATGATCTTTCATAATTCCTATAGTGAGGAAGAAAACGGAGGAAATTTTTTTATTGTTACTATAAATTATTATATGTATTGAAATGATGTTCATTTGTAAATTGTATGCCAATGTTATGGGAATAAATTAAATTATTGTGATAATAAAGAGAATGAAACACTAAATTCACCTCCCACACTCTAGTTTTTCAAATTAAATTTTTATAAGGATTATTCTAACCATTTCACAAAAAAATGATAATAATGATGCTCATCATTAGTAACTTATAAATAAAAATTGAAATGGAAAAACACATGGGATCAATTTTTTGGAAGAGGGGTGTGATAATTATGTGTTGAAAGGTAAATATACCATTAACTATTGAACTAGGAATGCATTATTTGACTATAGATCAACTCAATCTAAATATATGAATAATTATATCAGATTGTCAATATTCAACCCAAAAGAGTATATATAGAATTAATAGGGAAATCATCAAGTGTATGATGATAACATCTCAATTATTTAATTATTCTATAGTTGATGTTTGTGAGAATGTGTTTCATGAAAATCTATTAATTATTCCTCATTTAGAATTATTTGTTATCATAGGACAATATTGGATTCCTCTTAATTGATCCCAAATTTGTTGATAAGAAAATAATTCATGTTTTATATTCCAAAAAAACTAGGATGAAATATTAGTGTGGTGATAAATATTAAACTCCCATGGAAATAGCATCAACTGTTTGGGTTTTCATTTTTATTTAATAGGGGTGTTCATCACAAATGGTTGTGGCGGAACACAACATCGATGACATGCATATTGATTGGGAATCTTTTGATGTTATTATAGAATCGTTTTACATACGTCTAAGAAAAAATGAAGGTGAGTTCTTAATAGAACTCATACCATGGTCCATGACTATTTCGATGAATCCCTATAAAATATCCCCAAATGAGTTGAAGGAATTGAAAAATGAACATATAATAACATTGAAAATGTATTTATTGAGACACATGTGTCACTATGAGATGTTATTTTTTTTAAAAACAAATATGGATTGATGTAAACCTTGAATTTTATTTCAGGAGAAGAAAATATTGCAATCATAAAAAACATCTTATACCCCATATTGATAAACTATTTGATCAAGTGTGCTGATATCAGTTGTTTTTTAGGATTTTGTTTCACTTTAGTTATCATTAATTGAGTGTTAAGTTATAATATATTCTAATTATATCATTTTAAAAAATGGATGGACCATATGAACATATAGTTATTCCATTTGGTCTCACTAATTACCCTGCAATAATCATAGATTTAATGAATACAGTCATTAGAGAATACCTTTTCAGTTAGTGACATTCTTTATAAAAGATAATTTTTTATATTCATAGTGAAAATAAGATCATTATTATCACTTATTAATTTTACTAAACACCGAAGAACATTTAAAGTATAATTTTTTTAAAGGGGGAGAATTTTTTTTGCAAACTATTTATTTTTTGGGATAAATAATCTCATGATATGTTATACTGATATATAAATCAATGATAGAGGGTATTATATGTTTTTTGAAACCAACCATGGTGACTAATATCTATAGTTTTCATAGTTTAGGGGGATATTTTAGAGAACTTGTTGAAATTTTATCATCACTATCAAATTTGATAACAATGTTAACATTTAAGAGATCTAGGTTTCTCTGATCAGTTAGTGTGAGGTTAATTTCAAGAAACTAAATTGAATATTATTTATCACACCTATTCTTACATTACCCTACATAATAGAGGGGTTTCTAATCTATTTTAATGCATCAAAGAAGGGATTGAGATGATTCTACTAACTATACTAATCCTGGAATTTTCACCTTCCACGTGTCTTTCCACTATGCTACCACGTCTCAAATTACTAACCTGTCAACTCACTGAAACACCATGTACTGAATCCCTGCAATTTCTATTTCTTTTCCACCATGTCACTCCTGTATTCATTTCCACTGAGAATAGTGCTAGTCTAGACTTATCCCATGTACTACCTCCATCGCCCTCCTCGCAGTTCCGGTCTACAAGCCTTCTTTCTCCGATCACCAGATCCAGATTTTGACTGCAAATTCCGGCGCATCACCTCCGACCACCTTCTCTAGAATTTTACTGTTGTGTGGGATTTTTATGCCTTTCATAGTTGCGATCGTGTCTAATATATTCCAAATCTAGTGTTCCCGTAGACTCCCCAATCGTTTGTCATCTCCCGTCAGGATTTCTTCAAGAGTGACGTCCTCTCACTTCATATTCATCACCGCACCGGCTGCAATATATTCTACCAAACTCACTCTCAGACTTACAATGTTCATGATTGGTTCGCAATTTCCTCTAAAACACAAACCACTTTGTCCTGGGGATATTCTGAAAAATTCCTTCACTTCTATTATCTTTGAATAAATTCCATGATTTATAATTGTCATAACATGCAGTCCATACGTTTCCACCTGCATTACATTTTCTTATTATAAGATGGTATTATCGTTATTAAAATGTTTCCAATTTCAATGAAAGAAACCTTCCCATCTCGACAGCCTTACTGCTAGTTGTCTTTCCACCATCATCATCTATGCACCATAGGTATGAATTGATCTTCATAATGGAGAAGCTTAATTCTTTAAAATGCTTATATGGTATCAATTCAATTCACTAATTATTCATGTTCAGTTTCCATATTTTGAATATTATTTAACGATTTCAATAAAATATAGTTCTAAAATGGTTTCTTGTACAATTTGACTTGCAAATTATTGTGTTTTAATTTTGGTTAATCATGTTGATATCCAACTGCATATTTAGTTGTCTGAATTGACAGTACAAACTTCCAAAAATAGAAAATATAATGAGGATTGTTGTTATAATTTTTTTTATTCTTTTTTCAACTACTTTTTTATTATCCATGTGGGTATCCAAATGAATATCTGGTTATCTAATATTATAATAGCTACATGAAACATAAATGTCTACTGTTTATTGTTA
This sequence comes from Viscum album, assembly GCA_963277665.1. Lineage (NCBI taxonomy): Eukaryota > Viridiplantae > Streptophyta > Magnoliopsida > Santalales > Viscaceae > Viscum > Viscum album. Next base: position 103,915,940 of record OY728159.1, read on the forward strand.
AATCTCACTTCGTCTTTTCGTTTATTATGTAAAATTTTGTGACTGTTACGCCCTTTTTGAATTATATGCTCTTACTGCACACCTTGACTATAATCTATAAAGATAAAACAAAAAAAATTAAATGTCCATAGAACTCAATATATGCAAGGATGCAACAGAGGATACTAATGAAGGAATGACAGACAGTTGGTGAGTTGTGTATTAAGTACCCTTGAAAATGATCTATTCTGTTTACTATCCTCTGTTCTCTAGTATCAATCATTATACTTGCAACATGATCACTACCAACAAGTACTAGAGACTACTCTATTTCATAAACCAACCATTCTGCTACTCATTCATGTAAATCGGTATCACTAGCTGCTATTACTCGTGCAGTCACACGCATACCATTATCATCTCTATGTATAAATGGTTAGTTTTATATGCATTAAATTGTAGCATATTTGCAATGATTCATAGTACATTTCATAATAACCAAACACATACATACTAATACACTTTTATTATAGAGCCCGGTCACTTTTATGCTCGTTCAAATACAAACTTTTATTGCAAGGATGAAACGGAGCTAGTTTGTGAGTTTCCTGGTCCGTCTATCTCTAAAGATGAAATGATGCAACGAAGGCTACTTAGGAAGGAACTAGAACGCTTTGTGAGTTGTCAATTAATTACCCTTTAAAATGTTATATTCTTTTTTACTATCCTATATTCAGTAGATATATTCATTACACTTGAAACATGATTCGTGTCGATAACTACTATAAACAATTCTATTCATCTACAAACCATTTCGATACTCGGTCGAGTAAATCAGTATCAGAAGCTGGCATCACATGTGGATTCACAAGAATTCCATTATCATCTCTATTTATAAATGGTTAGTTTTGTTTACATTATCTTGTAGAATATTTGTGAATTTCATACAACAATTCATACTAATTGAAATATTTCATACTAATTTACATGTATTACAGAGCCCAGGTTGTTTTCTCCTCGGTCAAATACAAACTTCAATTCACCATCTAACTGTATAGATGCACGGACAAAACACAGACTGCTGATGGAGAAATGAAATAATGATGTTTTGTTTCCTAATGTCGTCACTGTAAATTATTGTTCTTATTAACATTATATTTTTCTCGATAGTATTTGTTATTGCCAAAGCTTTAGTGGCGACATCCACTGCAAATTCTTATGTAGATCTGATAACCCATCTGAATCCCCAAACAATGAACTTCTTCATACCATTACTTCAACAATTGATGTCATAGACTTACCATTATCATCTCTATGTAATTATGGTTAGTTCTGTTTAAATTTACAATTATAAACCATTGAAATACACAAAACATTTCACAATAACAAAAATTATTCATTATCCACAATGCTAGAACCATTTGTGACTACATCAATGAGATATGCTGGATCTAAAAAACGAAAACAATGACTGACTACCTTCACAAAATCTCATATAACTTTTTGCAAGAATCATAACTACTAAATTTCATGCATATATTGTATGTCATACAAAAAATGTAGTCCCTTAATAACATTTCATTCTTCATTTTGTGTAACTTTAATGGATGAAGAAAATACTCTACCTGATTCATCACCTGATTACTCAACGCAGTAAGAATGAAAATTGTTTATAAACATTACCATACATTTGATTTCAGTTATACTTATTATTCTGACCCATACAAACAGATGCTGCATAACTCCCTCTGTAGATGGGAAGTACAATTCGTTATCATTTATAGGCATGATGTACAATATATGTTGACATGCAGACATATATATACCACTTTATATTCTACATAGTAGTTATTTTTCATATATAACTACTTTTAGGTTCCAGAAAACATTCCCTTCTTAAAGAAACAATCAGAATAAATAGTTCCAAGGATAAAAAAAATAGAACTTCTGACATAAATGTTGCAGGAAACATTTGAGGTAATGAAATGTACACGTTTCACTACTAATGTTATAGAGTAATTTAATACTTTATCCAGTCTAAAATTACATACCGCTTGACGCTACATGTTAGTCAGAAGAACATGACACAGCCAAGAACATAGGTTCGTGTACTTATTAAACATACATTATTAGTTAATTAATATTAACTCATTGTCTATGTTGTTGGGTGCCACTTTTTAATAACATTTTCTAAATTTCAGTTCTATTCAATCAGGTTATTATGATATCAGAGAGTCTTCTAACATCTGTCAACATTGTCATGATTTTTTGTGGATTACTGGGAGAAACAAGAAATTTAGAAATAGATAAAACCAACATTTTTCTCTTTGCTTCTCAATAGTAAAGGTTTATTTGGACTTACTACCACAATATACAGTATACTTGAGGATGTTTCTGTTTAATCAAACTTCTGTTGAAGTCTAATTATTCCAACATGACATCCAAATTTACAATTCAATGTTTCCATTAACATCAATGGGTGGAAAGGTAGATAGGTCATTCAATACTGGTTGAGATCCATGTATATTCATATCACATAGAAAAAACTACCATCGCATTGGCAGTTTATGTTCACCTGATTTTCGTCCTCTGAGGTTCGCACAGCTATACGTCTATGATATAGCACATGAGTGTCAGAATAGAATTCATGGAATGAGGTATCTGTTAAATTCAATTATTTATGCTGAATTAACTAGAAGTTCACCTTTTTATTTTAACATTAAAAATTTCTCTAGCTTTGATGAAAGGAATCAACAATCTACTATTAAATAAAATATTGTCCAGAACCTAAAACAAATGCTTCATGAGAGTAACGCTTTGTCTTGAGAATTTATAAATGCAAGGGATGTACTTAACTGTCATGAGGTTCTAACATTAAATCTACGTCTACTTAAAAGAGAAAAACACATACTACTACATATAACCTTCCAAATACTTCTGAAATTTCAATGTTGATTGTTTGTGATATTGAGGATCTCAACCATGAACTGGACATCATCATTCAATCCAAAAGTGGTGATTTACAATGAATTGATGAGCTGCCCCCAATCCAACTTCCATTGCAATATCATTTTGATCTTTACAGGTGGTCCGCATCAATATTGCAACAACGTGTTGAATCGTGATACTCAATTAACTCTAAGTACTACACTCAGGAAGGTAAAAATGAGAGATTACTTCACATTCCACTTGAAATTCCATGATAATGATCTGTCAATATTACTACATTCTAGAGGATTACTCCCACAGTTTATATTTGCGGATTATATAATGATTGAGTCTTAAAGACTATCATTCAGTCACTTAAATCAAAAGAAATTAAGGGTAAAACTTTATAATGGTTTACAAGATGCATTGTTTCTAGGTGACCGTGAAGGAACATCATGCGAGAAGCTTATTGTATTACCTTCTTATTTTATGGATGGACTAAGGTATATGATCTAGATTTACCAAGATGCAATGTCGATATGTAATTGTGCCTGGTATCTAGATTTGTTTTTAATATTTACATGTAACCCAACGTGGCTTGAAATAACTCGATTTCTTAGAAATAACAACCTCCATCAACCAGACTACCCACACATGTTATCATGATTTTTCAATATTAAAGATTATTGTGTAATTAAAGGTTTATGAGAAGGTTTTTTGGTGGAAGTCACAGGCAGGTTACTAATTTTTTTACTTTCCCATAAGTTAAGATCCATTTTATATTAATTGTAGAAGTATAATAAATGTAAAACTATTATATGACCATGATATTGTTCGAACCGTGGAGTTTTAGAAATTATGTTTTCCCCATGTGTGCATCCTTATATTTCTCTTTCATGAAAATAAAGTTCACACTCTTGCACAATTAAACAAAATTGTATGTGTGAAAATTCCAAATAATTGTTCCTACCCAAGACTACATGGAGCTGTTAAGTATTTTATATTCAATGGCCCTTGCGGTGATGCCTATCGTACTTCCCCCAGTATGAGAAATGGACAATGTTCCAAATTTTTTCCAAAGATATTTGTTGGGCATACCATAGTTGATGATGATGGTTACGTTCTATATCGCATAAGGGATGATGGCATAACAGTTCTAAAAATGGAACCCCCTTATATAATCGGTTTTTCGTACCATTCAATCCTATTTTTCTATTAAAGTATCAAGATCATCTTAATATTTAAGTATGTAATCAGGCATCTTCCATCAAATATCTATTTAAATATATTAATATTGGAAATGATTGAGTAAAAACATCTCTCTATCAGAGCAACAATAGTGAGTTGTCAGACAAAAATATATTTGAAATAAAAATATATTATGTTTGTCGGTACAGATCTCCCTATGAGGCCTCTTGGAGGATATATTCTTATGATATCCATTACAAATATCCACCAGTAGAGAGGTTAGGTTTCTTTTTACCATGACAAAATTTTATAACATACAACGACACAAATAATATTTTTGATGTTTTTAATCACTGTAACATCAAAAATACAATGAACAACTCTTGGTTTCAAGCAAATTCAGAGTACCCAAAGGCTAGGGCACTAACTTATGAAGAATTCCCAACTATGTTTGTTTACCACTTAAATCACAAGAAATGGCATCGTCGAGGGTAGGGGTTTTCTATTGTTGGGCATTACTATGTTCCTCAAACTACATGAGAGCTATTTTACATGCGGATACATCTAACAAAAATCAATGGTCCTACATCATATGAAGATATCAAAATAGTGAACTCTTTTACTCATGGAACATTTAGAGAGGCCTATTATGCTTTAAGACTACTAGAAGATGACACCAAATTTATTGAAGCTATAATGGAGGTTTCAACGTGGGGAATGGGACATTATTTTCGTAGTCTATTTTCAAGCATGTTGTTTTCCAATAACATTCCGTGTGATACATTGTTTGGCAGAAAACCTATCACATTCTATCCGAAGACATTTTATATGTCCAAAGACATAGGCATCAAATCCAAGGTATGAATGTGTTTGTCAATTATATTTTCAAACCGGTTGCATATAAATATTTTCTGTTTTTTCATATTTAATATGCTATTCAAGAATATAATTACATAAAATTAACTAATGTATTTAGTGAAATTAGTATATTAAATAACACTTCCATGCTGTTCTGTTTTTTATGTGTACTTTATGCTATCTAACAAGTTATTTTTCCACTGATATGATTGTATATTTGACTAAGTAAAATTATGTAGATTAGCTCCATTATGTTTATTTTGTACTAATCTAAGACCTTGTTTCTCATTATACTAGATTTGACACTCACAGAACATAAAATACATATATATGTTATGCTTGAAATAGAGAAGATATTACAGAGCAATGTAACATCTCTTCGATTTTAACCTCCCATGCCAGTTCCAGATTCCACACTTCATAGTCAGGAGAATCGTTTAGATGAAAACGATCTACATTAAAATAGAGAATTACAACAAAATGTGTACAGAACATTACATCATATGCTTACCGATGAACAGAATGAGGTGATGGATGTCATTTTTTCTTCTCTATCTACAAATTATGGTGGATTCTTCTTCTTGAACAGATATGGAGGCACAAGTAAAACATTCATATGGAAAATCATAACATCATTTCTTCAGTCTGAGGGAACTATTGTACTTGCAGTCACATTTATTGGAATTGCATCCTTACTGCTTCCAGGTAGACACACTACAGATTCTATATTTCGTATTTCAATCTTCATTACTGAATAGTCTATTAGCAATAATCAGAAAGGATGTGATTTATTAGAACTTTTATAGTCTACAAAGCTGATTATTTAGGATGAGGCTTATGTGGTTCATAAATACAGCTTTGTGGCTCTAGACCATACTCTCAAAGATATAATAACAATAAAAAATGTTAATGGAACATATTTACCATTCGTCAGTCTAACAGTTGTATTGGGTGGAGATTTCAGACAAATTTTACCTATAATAACAGGTGGTAAAAGAAACTGCATTGTATTTGAATGTATGAAGTCATCGTATCTTTGGCAACACAGTCAGGTATTGAATCTAACAAAGAACATGATATTTATTTCCTCTACAAACATGGATGTTTCGAATGAGGTCCATCAATTTGGAAAATGGACTTTGGATATTAGTGAAGGTCGAGTTTGGAGAACCTAATAACGGTGAAGTGCTCTTTCAAATTCCATTTTCATATCTCCTTAACTACACTTCAAATTCAATGATTACCATTGTGGATCATACTTATCCTGATTTCATTGTGAAATAAAATGATGTCTCCTATCTGAAAGAGCTTTCAATTCTATCTCCAAACCGTGATGTTGTTCAAGAAGTAAGAGATTACATGATTCCTCTCACAAAATCTGAAAAAGAAGACTACTTCAGCTCTGATTCATTCTGAAATGAATGTTTTGATATTGATAGGGCCGAAAATATATACACCTCTAAGATGTTAAATGGCATAAACACCTATGGTTCTACTGCCCACAAAATTTCTATAATTATTGGTGTCCCCATTATTTTATTAAGAAATGTAGACAATCTATTGGTTTATGTAACAGAACCCGTATAGTAATTACACACTTAGGTGATCATGTTATTGGAGCCAAAGATTTGACCGGTTGTTAATCAGTGTATTCAACATTCATCCCATGAATAACTATGACACACTCTGACATTAGATGGAATTTCAAATTACAGAGATGACAATATCTTTTGACAGTTTCTTATGTAATGAATATTAATAAAATTCAAGGTCAATCATTGTATTCTGTTGGGTTATATCTCTGCAAACCTGTGTCCTCTCATGGTCAACTATATGTTGTAGTTTGTAGGGTCACCTCTGTACGTGGTTTAATTTTTTTATTAAGGATAACAATAACACATCATCTCATTACAGACAAAGTATTTTTTACAAAGAAATATTTGATACGTGTCATGATTTTTATAGCTGTTTGAATTTGGAATGTGTAAATCAAAAAGTGTGAAAATGATTGATATATTCCTTTCTACTTTCACTAATTAAATTTGTACATATTGAATAGATAATGTTCAAATCAAATACCCCGTTGAATGTGATAACCCCCGAGGGTGATGAGAAACTCAGGATTGAGGTTCATGTTTTAAACATCTAGTGTAATTCGTTGCCAAACTACTCTAATGATGTTTTTGATATAGATCAAATACTTACTAATAAAGAGGTCATCATACATTACATGAATATTGTCAATTTTTTCCATTTTTTCGTTTTGTGCTTTATAAATATGACATGATATATATATTTTCTCTCTGTCTTATATGAAAAACTATTTTAATCTATTGTCTTACTTTTTTATATTGTATCACAATAGAATAAAAATTCAGTTTATAATCACTTCCCAATAGCTTATCTCTAAATAAAGAGATATCTTTGATTAAGGGCTCTTCTATATTATAAAAAACTTATAAATAGCATCAAACCATGGAAGTTACCTGGGAAGTAGACATGCCTACAGACTAATGTTCACATCTACGAAGTTTGTTCACCTATGTGAGGAGGAAATTCTTCTTTTTAGTTTTGATTTTACTTCATTCGATGATATTATTCAAATGAAGGTCCCATAAGAACATTTTATAGGTACGTTACACTACCAACATACAGTTAAATTTATTTCTAGAAAATTTTAATAAATTAAAAATTATAGTATTTCATACCTCTTCGTTATTGTAATTAAATTTTATCTATTTCTATCATATATCTTATAGACATAATTGGAATAATACAATACACTAAACTAGTTGAATCTATGGGCTCTTCAAACCGAGGGATGCATATTACTCTACAGGATGAAATGTCAAATTTCATGTAATTGTACTTTCTATAACTGCACACAGTAAATATTCATTCATTTTTTTACATTATTTTCATACAGAGGTTTGGAACTAACCTATAGTTTATGGGGTGTGTTAGTAAATGAAATGATGATTTACCTGGAAAATAACAAAAAATCATCTACAATTATGATATTACAACTCGTCCAAGTGAAGCGGTTGAGCATTATGGTTTCTATGTACATTAAATACTTTTTAATTTGTAATTCTTTCATAAAATATATTGCATGAACAACTAACTCTGCAATCATTCTCTATTTGAGTTAACAATCCTTTTAGTATCTATTATTGTCACAACTAAAATGAATGAAATGAAGATAATTTACAATCATAATATTCTTGAAGCATTCAATTTTAGAAGTAGGTATCATTATATGTAAAAAAATTGTCTATTTTTACAAGTTTAATCTATGTGCATCACAATAGTAATGAAGAAGTGTTCTTATTAATAATTTTCATGAATTTCATTCTAAAATATCCGGGACTGGGTTGGTAATAACAACACAGTTACAGAGCCCACCACCAACTATTAACAACCCTATATAGTAGTCTTGTATAATAATAACAAGAAAACAATATCCGATGTAAAATGCTATTATGAGGTAACTAAATCATCCTTATTTTAAGAAATTCAATATATTGTATTATGAACTCTTCATGTATTACCTATTCTAAGGAGATTATTATTATTCACTAACTCTATTGTACCCTACAAATTGTGTAATATCATCTTCAATAATAAAAATTCAATCTACTCACAGTTGGTTTTTCAATTCATGTAACTTTTTCCTAAAAAAAGTACATGTTGTTGAAGTCAAAAATTGGTGCCACAATTGAAACTTGTGGCCAAACATCACTACTCCCAAGTTTCCTATTTATAATTTTTTAAATTACTTATTGTCAGTATTATGTTATCATGCTGATAAAGAAAATTACTTAATTACACTATCCTTGTAAACCCAATGTTTAATGCAACTAATTCAGAGTTCAATTAATGGTTACTGATTGCACAGACTGATGTTCAGTTGTTTTATTTGAAAAACAAGTTATCCAGTTCTTATATGAACATGATACAAAGTTGAGAACTGATATGATACAGGTACAAGAAACTTCCTGTATGACCTCAAAAATTTTAGGAAATACTTTTCCTAACACTTCTTATTATTTGTAATTTAAGATGATGATGAGTGTGGTTTTCCTCCCAGTTGAAAATTTTTAAATCTAAGAAAGTGTTACTCTCAATTGATATGACCAAATAAAATATTAAAAACCATCATTTCTAATTTTAACCAAACAACATTAATGTAATATTTATCAGTGATAAGTATAACTACATTAGCAGCATTACAAACAGCTTAGAACACATTCAGTTATTATAGTATTGTTTTTTTTATTTTCCAAAGTTAACATAAAATTACATAACTCTTCCTTTTTGATTTATTATACTATCTAGGGACCTCAATATAGTGGGTCTTTACATATTAGTAGTGGCATTGAATTTATCAAGGTACAATTTACTCCATTTTATTTTCATTTTTCTTAAGTAACAAACATAATTAATGTTAATATAATTTTTCTTCCAACCTTGCATAATAGGATCATGAAACTGGTATGAATTCTCTATCATGTTCGAACACTACCACTAGGTTTGATTCTTGTATGTATAATATGTTATCTACTCAGGTATGTAATATTCATATTTAGTGAATAATAACTTATTTCATTTTCTGTAACAATACATGCATTATTAGTGTTGAGCATCAATGTTTTTAATATAAATGACGTACAATTCATTAAATTTGTTATTGTAAGCTGTTAACAATCACTTATATTCTGCATTGATTTCATCATAAAGAAGTAGATTCAAATTCTACTAACTATATTCTCTATGTAGAAAAAAATTTCACCTGAATTTAATATGGAGGATAACATGCAACATGATCATCATATTTTTCGTGATAGTTTAGGTAAAATTACTCATTGTACTCGACAAGAAAGGTGAATGAATGGAAATTTGAAAAAGAAAAATGAGAAAAAAGACTGATATTTTCTTCTATACTATCTTGGAAATAATACTTATTGGTTATTTAATTGGTTTTCATTCAATTTTTTCCAAAATTAAGTACAAGAAATACTATTTATTATACTGTTGAATTTTGGAATTTCTCAGGGAGGACATTTCAGTGTGTTTTATCTTTAGGTTGATTATAAAATTTACATACTAGAATTTTTTCAGGCATGATGATTTTCATGCTTGACGGTTTTCATGTCATGCTAGATGGTTATCATGAAATATGTTTTTATATCAGTATTCATTGCTCGATGATTTCTCATTAAGTTGGAAGTTACTCATTATATAATAGGATATTGGTGGACATTTTTTTGCTGGGTGTTTTAATTTATTTTTCTTAGTTTCTGTTACTCATGGTAGACACTGTTAAAAACTGGGATATATGTTCTGTATTATGTTTTCCAAGGATATTGATGGTTTCTTGTATGGACATTACGCATAAAATCAGATTTTTCCCCTTGAACTCATCATTAAAAGTTTCTGTGTTGTTTCACTGTTATCAATTTTTTTACCAGTATTAATGAATATGACAATAGGAATAGGTAATTAATTCTTGTATTATGTCATAATGTTAGGAAGTTAACCTCTGTTTCGACCATTATCTTCGTGAAGGTAATTTCTACATAATTTTTTCTAAAATAACTATGAAAATTCAAGACACTGGTATTTATACTTCATTAAATTCCTATAAAGTAGCTGATACGGTTGTAATTTTTTGATTGTTTTTCATCTTTTCATTGCAATTAACAATTTTAGGACTGACTACTGGAATGTGGTATTATGTTTGTATAAGGAAAATTGAAACAGGACCTGTAGCCAGACATCTTATGGATCAATATAAAACATGTGGGAACCTCCAATGAATTTTTTTTCAGTATTCTCTATCCAAGGTAAGATATCTATTTTCTTCCATACAAGGGATATTTAATTTAATTCCTAGCTATATTTTCTCTTCAAGGGACATGTTTTCTCATAAAATGCTTCCAGGATTTGATTTTGTTGTCTTCAAAACAGGTTTTAAGGTTCTTTGCACTATTTTCTTCATCCCATATCTATGGAAACATTAAATGGATTCAGGAATCATAGGTCTATGTACCTTCAGTATCCCCAATCTAGAAAACCCATAGTTGATGTGTTTTTAGTTACTATTAATTTCACTATTCTCTTATGGATATCAGTTTTGTGGGAAATTAAATTAAGCCTGCAACATTTTAGTTGACAAAATCTATAATTTCAATATCATGTTTCAGACCTTAATTCCAACAGTTTTTATTATTAAAAATTTGTTGTACAATTAAACTACAATATAAAATGTTGATTGGAGTATATCTAATGCCTTAGTATGTCTAATTGATTCTTTTTTAACACTACAAGTATGAGTGAAGAAAATTCCTACACAGATGTTATAACCTACAGTATTACTAACACGCATAAGGTGTTAAATCACTCGTTAATAACATTTTTTTACTCATTACTGGTCAAGAAAATATCTGGACAACAAGTCACAAACATGTTGAATATCAAACCATACTCTTGTTGGAATATGAAACAGACATAAAATTTCATGTTCTTACATTGTTTTCAATGTGATTTATAGTTACCACCTTCCTCTTCAAAGTGTACGCAGAAATTTTTGATTTAATCTGCACATGTCTCTGAAAGACAGTAAATGTGCTTATATCATTTCATTGTAATCCATGATTTGATTTAATCATCTCTACAAAAGATCTTTGAGAAAAATAGTAGGTAAATATCTCATTTTTTGGTGCGCTCAATGATTGATATTGTATTAATGTATTTAATATTTTTATGTAACAGAACATATGTTATGTACCCCCTCCCCCCTCCCCCACCCACATGCATGTCACCGACATAAATTCAATACAAATACATCCTTTATTTTATTCTGAATGAGAAAACTAATTCATCATTTATGTGTTCAGTTGAGTTTAAAAATTTGTAGGTTATTTTGGTATCATTTTCAGCTACATGAATCATTACTTATGATCATTGAGGTGGATTACTACATCAGGCAGCTCACATGCGAGATTGAGCACCCATGTGAAATGATTGATATTGATTGATACATACACATGAATGGGATTCTTCTTCCAAAGAAGAAATATGTCCATCGATACCCCCTAAATGCTTATTAAAATGGTTGTATTTCACATTTTCCAAACTATGTTCTTGTCAATGACACAAAATCTCTTATAATCCTTCACTCAACACTCCCACAATATCTATTTAAAAAAAATAATTGATTGTTTTTCTTTCACCATCTGTTGCACAAGAACCGTGATATGTTCTTAGACTAGATTTAAATTCAGTGGTGGGGAACTCTATGGATACATTAGCTTTTTGTCCTTATAATGAACCACCATCAAGAGTTATGCATGTGGAGAAAGGTTGTATTTAATTCCATTTCCATCACCACGACGGCATACCTTTTTCTTGTATCAATTATCCTCATGATTCTATTATATGTTTTTAGATTCTAAAGGTCCAACTCAGCCCATGCATAATTATTGTGCTGACAGTCGATGTGATAAATCAAAATCATTGCTAGGTGGTGAAGAAAATTATTGTGATAATTCTATTCAACCTCCAAGAGGTTTTTTTATTTTAACTCTTCCCCCATAAATGATATGTATGTAGCTTCTTATTATTTTTTTGATTCATGGTTCAATTGTCTATTACTTGATAGTTGAACGTGGCTGTATTGAATACCTCAAGATCAATGAATTCCATGGTCTGGTTGTTAAAAACATGAATCATTGAATCGGTTTTCTTTTGTCCCCTAGAACACTACTTTTGAGTTCATAGGAATGTTTACTATTTCATGAATGAGAATTTCTGGTTGAATTTTAATTTCATCATGTTTCAAGTGGTATGCTTCCCTAATTTTCTTTATGATGTCCTAAAGCAAAAAATTATTGTACCTTTTATTTTTGTTTATTCCCTTTAGTTATTTTCTTCATTAATAACATTTTCTTTGTGTTTTCTGGGTAGGAAAATATCTTGACAGCACCCCACCCACCTATTGTAGATCAAATAATATTGTTGTTGGAAGCATAACTAAATGTCCATGTTTCTGTTTCTATGTTTTCAATTTTTTTGATGTTTTCCTCCTTCCTCATTAAAGTGTATGAGAGACATTTCCCATATAATGTGTAGGATTCTCTAAAAGACATTTCATGTGCAGGCTTCATGTCACTGTTAACCAAGAAGTGATTTAGTGCTCTTTGTAATGGACATTTGTGAGACTATTCAGGTAAATATCTCATTGTTTGCTGCACTCCACTACTAATGTTGTTCAATTTAGAAAACCAATCGAAAAATTCTTTTTTCACTTTCCATTTATAATAACTACTTCCATACAATTTTAATTTCGGAATTTCTAATTGAAGATGTGTCATTTTACAATTTATTGAAATTATTTTATTATGAATAAGGTTCACATGAATATGGGAGATGGCGCATGGTTTCTAGATTTTCAGAAGTGTGCGATCGCAAGCAACTACCACTAGTATGTAGTATATAACTGTACCAAAACATCATATTCTCCGGCAACTAGAGGATACATATGCTTTTGGGTTTTACTAACCTAATGATAATAATTAAAATAATAATGCAGTCACTCTACTCAGTTCAATAGAGTTAGAACCTTAACCTTGACAAATGATCCCGACATGAATGACTCAATAATCAGATATTGTATTATTTTTTAAATTTTAAATTTTTGATTTAAAATTATGTTTTATTTAAAAATAATTTATTAAATGTTTTTTGTTTTTTTTGTGATGTCCCAAGAATTTTTTCAACTTATATTCCATTGATATGTAGAATTATTTATTTAACCTTACCATTTCTTCTCAACATTTATAAATATTAATCTCTTATTAAAAGAAAACCAATTAATCAAATAAGTCATGCAATAGCATGGGTGAGTACTAGTTATTATGAATTATGAAATTTTTATTGTTTATGAATCATGAAAATTTAAGGTTCATGAAAAAAATTACCCAACACATTTGTTGGGCTCAACATTGGTAATATTTTAAATAATAATATGGATGCATTATCCTTATGGGTAAAAGTGTGAAATATATTCCAATTAAGTAATTTCACTGTATACGCCCCCGCTAGAATCTAGGGTGGTATGGGTGGTGGGGTTTGGGGAACCAGTCATGGGGTCCTGTCCCTAAGCCGCTTTATTTTAGGGGGATAACTTTTAGTGTTTCTGACATGCCATTGATAGTTATATTCATCATTTTGAATATTTTTAATGTATATATTCCCATAAATTATTTTTAAAATGAACCATATAAAATGGTTGGAACTAGTTAACGATTATGATTTCTTAATACAATACATCCATGAGAAAAAATAATGTGGTGGATTATTTTGGTAGAAAGGATCATTATAGCTTATAGATGATGAGGATCACAAAATATCTAATATTTTTGGTTTTTTAATGGATTTATCAAAAAATACTGATGGAAGGGGGAAAATATTATTTTTTCAATTGAATTTTAAACCATCTATCAATGTGATGATTAAATAATCATATAAGGAATATGTATATAAGAAAAATATAGATAGAAATATTTTTGAGATTAACATTGATTTTTATGTAAAAATAATATTCATGAACCATGTATTTGTTCCTTCCATAACATATTTTTTGAGGAGTTATCATAGAAATACCTTGATTATTTATTCATTATTCATCATGGAAGTACAAATATGTATTGTTAATTTAATGTTTTCTTTATTTGTTATGGAATTAAGATACACAATACATTGTTTGTATCTCGATGCCTGGTATGTATACTATTTAATTCATATATAAAAAAGGTTAATGGTAAGTAATATCCATTACCCATTACAAGATGGAAATTGTAAAATTTCACAATATATTTTCTGTTTAGACTTTCCAAGACACATAATGGGAATAATACTATATACGTTATAATAAATATCTTCCCAAATTATCAAACATCATCACTAAAATAGATTGTTTCCTTATTGTTCCGTATTCCAACATATTCATTAATAATGTGGTAATATTTTGTCGAGTAGAATATTCTATTATATAAGATCACGAATTGAGGTTTAACTCTCAATTTTGGAGGTTTATTCAATAGGATATATATATATTGTTATGTTTCTTATTCACATAACATCCACAAACAGATGGTCAGTATGGGAGATTAATAAAAACCATATAGAGTATTTTGAGATCATTATATATATATATATTAATTGTGGTTGGGATCATCTCCTTCCACTAGTTTAGTTTTATACAAATATTTCATTTACTTGAGATTTTAGATGGATCATTATAAATTACTATGTGGAAACGACTGTAGGATTCCAATATATAGTAATAAATCTTTAGAAACTATGTTATTGGGACATAAGATATTTTATGAAATGTAAGTGGAAATTATTACCATTTTGTTACAAATAATGGATTCATGGAGTTGGAAGATAATTTATGAAAAAAATTATTGTCGTGATCTAGAATTTGATGATGCTAATAGTATAATCTTATAAATATCTCTATTGATCAACATTATGATATTTGGAAATAAGTTAGGTTAATCCACAGATACATTAACCATTTAGTGATTCTTAATCATATAATGATAATAAATTATTATTTTCCAATAACACCAAATATCTCAAAAATTCATTATGTGTTCCATATATCTATCTTGAGAAAGTACATACATCATCCATCACATGTACTAAACTCAGAGGACATACCACTAGAGAAGGATATATCTTTTGTGGAAAATCAATTGGTGATTATATATCAAATATATAAATCACTATGATATAATTCAACTCTTCTAGTCAATTTTTTGTTGTGAAAACACTAGTTATAAGATTCCAGAAGGGACTATAAGGAAATCATGAGGCATAAGTATCTAATTTTTTAATCATATTTACAAAAGTTTATAGAGAAAATTATTTTAAGGGTGATTGAATACAAGACATTGAGTTTTTATGAATTATTAGTATTCAAATAAATTAAATTTCATTGAAATCATGCATTACTATAAACACCAATTTTAGCATTTTTTACAAACAACATCATGTTGTGTGTGAGATAAATAAGATATTATATTTTAATAGACCAATATAGATTACTAATATAATTATTTTAAATGAATATTATAACCTAGATGTTAAAAATATCAATATGAATATTAATAACTTCTTCTAAAATGTTTATTATAATGGTTTTATATATGTAAAAAATATTGATAAAAAATACATCATTTTTCAAAAATTCATTTTATGATTCCAAAATACTATTTAAAAAAAAAATTATTTTAATTTTTTCTAGGGGAGAATTGGTAATTATTTTTCTGAAAAAATAAAATATTCATTGATTCATAAAAATACTTGTTTTTAGGATGATTTTTCATTTCATTTACATATTTTAAAAATAAAAAAAAATATTTATATAGAATTAAATTTAAAATTAGTAAAAATTATATATTTATTGATACAATATATTTCATTGAAATCAATTTCATTTTGTATATGTTATTAAAAATTTATCTTCTAATGAAAATTATAGGTTGCAAAACATTTATTCTCATCACAGTAGAAGGAATAATTTTAAATTATATTTTACCCTAATTTGAATGAAATTAGGAATAATAGATTCCATATTTGGAACAAAAATAATTTATATTATCTAATATTTTCTACATAATTTTTTACTCTAATGAATAATAAGAATAACAAAAATTAATTAATGTAGTTAAGGAAAAACTGGTCCTACATAGTATTACCTACGAATATAAGGGATAAAATGAAATAAATACTATCCATAACCATTTTTATTGATATATATGAACACTATTATCTATAATATATAGAATAACAAATTATGGAGCCATTTGGAATGAGAAAATCATGATTTTGACTTTTTCATTCGAAACATTACATGTGTGATACTCACCCCACTTATAAAAGTAATCCTCGCATCCACTATGCATAACACTTAAAAAAGCATTCAGATTGGGCCATAACTGACCAAATACCTGAATTAATTCCCTTATATCATTATATATGATTCAATTCTCTCATAAATCCAATATATGATTTTTTTTCATAACCAAGGTGGTTTCTCAAAAAAGAGATAACATAATTCAATGATATATTTTAATTTAATCCTACTTACATCTCCCTCAAATATTATTAAACCATGATAATTTAAAATCTTCAACATATTTAAGATAATTAGATATAATTATGATATATTAATTACCAAAAAAATATATCCTCTCAATTCAAATGGAAGATGATAACATTGCATTTATGTATGGAATACTATGTCCTCATTAATCAATGTGACATGTCTTCCATCACCACCTCTCATGTCTATATATAATGATTGAATTATTTTTCATATATAATATTTTTTATATTATAATACTTATTTATTAAAATAATCAATTTATCTTCTTATTTTACATTCCAAAAGAAATATTATAACATCATACATGTGTGTGGATGATTACCTCCCCATGGAGCGATTCGAGCTGTTATCAACTTATGCATTAAATTGATGTTAATAAGAAATATTTACATATACATATGTGACATATATCAAATAATAATTAATAATTAATTTTAATATGTTATTTAACTTTATTTTTTTTATTTTTCATGAAAATGGAAACATCATTGTTTTGTACATACGACATTCTGTCACCATGAATGGTGTATTTCGTTTTATATATCTTGGTTGGATTGATTACTTAAAATACATATATATATGTATGAAATATTATATATATATATATATATTATCATTATGGTTATTTTATGACCTTGATAAATGTAATTATTAAATAAATCAAATCCAAACATAAATGAAAACAAAGGAGTTATTACCCAAAATGTAATTTTAACAAATAATTATTAAAAAATAGTAATGAAAGTCATAAATAAAAAATATTAGGAATGAAAAATATGAGTATGGTTCTATAATAGTTAAATAATATACTTATATTTATTATATAGTAGTTTATAATGTGTATTCAAGATGTTGAGACATGTTGTAACACCCGAGATATTTATGAGTAATATTTTGTTTTTATATCATCAAAGGAAGCTTTTTCTACACAACACTTTCTTGGCTTGCTTTACACGCAATCGCGACCTTCCACGATAGCTTGCGTCGTACGCAATACCGAGTTTCACTAAACAACAATATGCTATTAAAACTAGCCGTTATGAATAGTAATAACCACTTTTTGAAATTTTATAAATTTTATTTTTCAAAATGGACTTCATTTTTGGACTCAGAATATCGAAATTAGCCTAGGGTGAAATTTTGGTATTTTTCTGAAAACTTTCAATTTTTGATGAATAGTGAAACAACTAAGTGGTAGGTTAAAAACTGAATTTTGCATAAAACTTAATTTTACCGCTTCTGTGAATGGAATTTCAAAAATCCGACAGACACGGTTGATATCAGTAAGTAAAATGTGGTTCAATGAGATAAAAATAATTTTTTGGTGAATAGTAACTTTTTACTTTTTTTACCACGGTTAATAGTAAATAGGGTAACTAAGGGTAAATATGATATTAATATTACCCTAACACATGTCCTAATTCTATTGGACAAGTGTAATTCGACCAAAAACAAACTTAGAAATAAAATAGAACCATTTAGGCCCACTTGGATTAGATTAGGACATTTATTATTAATTTATTTAAAGAAGGGTTAAAATAGTTAAAATCAAAGTTTAATAAGTAAGTCATTTTTAATATGGGGTTATACATAAGATAAATTCGATTGTAAATATTCATTAGAAAGATAAAACGATTTACTACATGATGGTATTTTATTTTTAATTTTTAGACATCAAATAATTTAATTTATGTATGACACAAAGATGATGTAGTAATTATCTTATTAATGAAATATTGACATAATTGATAATATAAATACCAAAATAAATGTAATTTAAGACTTTTTATGAATTACACTAATTTTATAGGTTACTATGATATTATAGTGTTTATTTAATCAACTTGGTTCGAACATATAATTCTTTTATGACTTTCAAAAAAATCATATATCAAATAGTGTCAAAATTGACACAAAATAGTTTTTAAATCAAATATTATATTATTAATTGTTATTTTATTTTCAAAAAATCTAAGGTACGGCCAAATGACTTAGATAAGGATATATATATTAATAATAAACAATTTAAGGTTCGTTTGGCATGTTATAGTAAGTGTATTAACCATATAGTGAAAGAAAACAAAAAGACACGGTAAAAGTTAAATTATTTAACTTAGAGTTAAATCTAATTTATAAGGTTAAAATAATATCCTAAACCTGTCTAAATCCTATTGGTTGATAGGATTTAGACCCATACCCACTTTAGATTCGAAATAAGACCCTTTGGAACCATTATAAACCGATTTTGACTTTAATATAAAATAATATTTTGAAATATTCCTAAGGTGCCCCTCTCCTCCCTTATAAAAGGGCACCTCCTCCCCCTCCTCCTCACACCAAATTGAGCACTCAAGCTCGGCCAACCCCTGCCATTTTCTCCTCTCCACTTCCCTAGAATAATCCTAGAGGTCCTGGTCTTCTTCAAAGACCAATCTTAGTTCCCTAAGTGGAGGATTCAAAGAGGCGTTCCAAAGAAGAGGTAATATCCATTACCGATCTTTTCAATTTCTTTCTTCTTCAACTTCTTATTATTTAGTTGTTTCATGATAAAGTAATAACATAAGTATTACTTACATACTGATATGTTATTATAAATATGAAACAACCGTAATTCACCTTCTATCCATCCTATGGAAAAATGAAATCACCGCGCGTGCGTACGTACGGAATACCGTCTCCACGCCGTGGTGTAATCTATTTTCCACCATCACTTTACAAGGATGGGTATAATGGTGTAATGAGTAACTATTTATGATTATTATAAATTAATATTGATACTGAAATAATATATATACACTCCAATACAATTCCATGATCATAGGAACGATATCATCACTCGTGCGTACGTACGGAATACCGTCTGCACGATGTGATGTGACTCGTTCTACATGATCATCATTACATAGTGATTATATAAATGAATTGAATGAATAAATATGATATATGTTACACTAATACCATTCTGGATATAGGGTATCTATATCCTTAAAAGAAGAATAAGAATGTCTTCGGCAAAACACGCATAAGAACAAAAGGCAATAAAGACCCGAGTAACAAGTAACAATGAAATATTACAAACAAGAAGCTAAGAATATGACCATATATGATATCATATCAATATGTATGATTCTGGAATAAGTCAATAACATTATTTAAACCATTATACAGGAGCTTCGGACACGTATAAAGCAAATCGGACCTAAGGTAAGGGAAATGTCACGATCTCATTTTATCCGAGATTGTTTATACTTTGGTATTTACTGGGGTGTATTTTATCATCCACATCCATGTTTCCCAAATATGTAATATTTATATCCTTCTACAATAGTTTATATCAAATTTTACCCTTTGGTGAGTTTTTATTAAAAGAAATGAAATGAATCTTTTGTCGTTTTCCGTACGAGGTACTTTTTGACTTTTCCGACAAAAGTACGAGAAGAATGTTTTTTATCTTATACGGCATGAATGGATTTTTAAAACATTATTTCCAAGAAGCTTCCTTTACATGTTTTCAAGTTTATTTTTAATCAACTTGTAACGCCCCGACCCTAGCTACCCAGAGTCGGTGCATTACTTCGTAACATTGGCATGATCACAAGAAAGATCAAATCTCGAAAGACCGATTGGTTTAGTAGCCTTGGAAACACTAGATATATTCATAAGTTTTACATTACATCATAAAATGAAAAACTAATACAACAACATAATGTTTCCACAATCCACACTATTAACCCCTCATAAAATCCCTGCAGGTCATTCATAACTTACTTCTTCACATCCTGGGAAAAATAAAACATAGAAAAGGGGTGAGCTCAAATGCCCAGTAAGGATAACAATATAGCGGAAACTTTCATAAATAAGAATAAACATTTAAGGCAATGCATTACTAAAACAAAAGCCTTTTAAACTTGAACTTCAACATAGTATGGAAAAAGTAAAAATGAAATAATGCCATTTACTTATTCACATGGATATTCTACTAATCGAATAATCACATGCAAAAATCAATAACCACTTTCATAATGTTGGAATACATAATGCCAGACTATCATAACCACATAGTCAAGGCCTCGTGCCAAGACTACAAATAAGATTTTGTCAAGGCCTTGTGCCAAGACACTAGTTTGTCTCCTGAGACCTACCGATGCATCGAGGAGCTATAGCGGGCTCCACCCGTCACTTACTAAGTCCAATGCATTCCCATATGAAAAGGTTTAAACATAACATAAACATTCGTATTAAAACTAGCATACGAAATGTCAATAATTTCACCATAAACTATGAATGGTATAAAAATAGCACATCCACAGTCAAACATATCACAAAACCTTCAATACAATATAGAAGTTTTGTATCATAATAAATCAACTTCAAATAAGCTTAAAATCCATCAAAGGATGTTGACATAGATGAAATCAAAACTATTTGAGAGAAATATCTCCTTTTTTGAAATCATTTAAAAGTCACACATTTATAAAGGAAGTAATTAAAAGATATTTTTGAATCAAAGTGTCCCATACCACTTTGAAACTTTTGAAAGGAATTAAAATTTTTAAAAACATTCATGTCCATATAAATAAATCCTTAAAAACCATTTTGAAGACATTAATTAAAAAGATTAATAAAGATAAATCTTTAAAACATTTAAAATTCTGATTTTGATAAAGAGTACCTTTATGAAATTCTTAAATTATTCATTTTGAAATCATTTAAAAGTCACATAATTATAAAATAAAACATTTACTTTTAAAATAATCTTATAAGCTTGTAAGGAAGGCTTTGAAGATTTTATAACGGCGTAAAATAACCACACCCGCCGTATAAGTTAAAAAAACATTCTTACCTCAATTCTGTCGAAAAGGTTAAAAAGGACCTTGTTTTGAAAACGACGGAAAGATTCCTTTATAAACCTCTTATAAAAAGTCAAACAAGGGTATAAATGACTTTAACCCATATTCTGGTAAATAGTAAAAATGTTTTGAAATACATTTTTAAGAAACATGGATGTGGATGATAAAGATATCCCAGTAGATTATTATGTATAAACAACCTCGGATAATGAAGAGATTGTGAAATAACCCTTACCTTGTACATTTCCTTTGTTGGGGTCGGTTAACCTCCTGTATAATGGTGAAATAATTGTTATTAAATTATACAAGAATCATATACATTAATATGATATCATATATGATCTTTTAACATTGCTTTATTAATAATATCTTAGTATTATCGTCGTTTCAGGTGATAATCGATTCGTTCTTCTTAAATGTTTGGTTACGTAAGACATGTTTGTAATGGATAGATTAAATCTTATTCATAATAAGAATGATATTAACATTATTTTTAACCCTAAAATGAGAATAAGACTCGAATGGATACGATGGAGGATGGATCTCACCGCGTTCGTGGAGACGGTAGTCCGTACGTACGCACGAACGCTACTTCCATTTAATTTTTATTTTAAAAAAATTGAATCCAAATGATACATAGGTATATTACTATTCCAGTATAATATAATATTTTATATATGTTACTTAAGTTCATTAACACCATCCTTTATACGTTCCATGTGTGGTATGAACGAGTCATATCATTTTAAGGGGGCGGTAGTCCGCACTTCCTTAAATAAAATTATCGTATGTATATACAACATGAAACGAATAATGGTATGAAATAAAATGGAATTACAGAAGCTTATATATAAAATATATATCATTAATATCATATTTAATTACAGTGCCATCATAATGGCCACCATGAGAGGCGGTAAGATGTATTTGAACAATCATCGTTTCGTGAGGCGTTAGTTTGCCATCCACAGAAACATTATGTTCATCATCCATTAGATGGAGTTGTGTGTATGTGTAGTTTTGAATCCTTCTTATAACAACATCCTAGTATATTGAGGATACTGGTGTTGTTACAAAAGAAAGGAAATAAAAAGAGTTTGGGGGTTGGAGAAGCAAAATAAAGGAAAAAAATTTAAGAGAAATCGTTACCTTTAATTTAGGTAACTCACTTTGGTTGGAACCAAAGGACTTCTTGAAATGATTTCTGCCTAAGGGGAAGCTTCAAGGAGGAGGAGAGGGATGTAGGGAGCTTAGTTGGGCAGAGTTTGGGCGAGCCAAGTGGCTTGAGAGGTGTGAGGAATGAGTAGAATTGGTCTCCTTTTATAAGGGAGAAGAGGGGCTCTTTAGGAAAGAGTGAAAGTATTACTTTATAATATAATTATATTCGGTTTATAATGGTCCAAAAATCATTTAGGTCGAAGATAAGATGACTAATATTCTAAATAACATCAACCAATAAGAATTGGACAGGTTTTAGATAATATTTTAATCATTATAATCATATTTATTTAAATGATTTATTAATGAGGTAAACATTGCATCATTATTGTGTCATTAATAATTTAAATTATTTGATGTCTAAAAATTATAAATAAAATATCATTATGTAGGAAATCGTTTTATCTTTCTAATGAATATTTATAATCGAAAATCCAACATGTATAACCCTATGTAAAAATTGTTCTTCTAAAAGATGTAAGCTTATTCCATTTTTATTTTTATTTTAACTTTATTAATATAAAGTGTCCCTACCACATACAAGTGGCTCCAAGGGGTCCCCAAATTGACCCAAGGATGCTCATGGTCGGGTATGTGTCCACCAATAAGGTTAGGACACGTTTTAGGATAATTTTGTATTATTATAATATTATTTGTTAACCCTTATTTACCGGATTTACCCTTAACCATGGTAAATAAAATATTTACCACAGTAATTATTCAAAATGTCTAAAAATAAAAGTTACCTATTTACACAATTTGGACATCCTGATTCCAAATATGGAATCCATTTTTCTAAATTCAAAACACAGAAGTGGCAGAAATTAATTTAAAATTAATTCCCGCTGTCAAAACAAAAAGCGTGTTTTTAAGAGGTAATAACTATCAAAAGATCGACACTTGTTTATGTTCGGTTTAATTGTAAAATTATGTCCAATGACCAACATTATATTAAACGGTAAAACTATATTCTAAATATACTTTAAAACCACTCAAATTCATAATTTATCACTATTAATTATTTTGATTAAAAAAGTTGTTTTTAATTAAAATTTAGTGATTTTCACTATTCATCAAAATATGAAAGTTATCCGAAATGTACCAAAATTTCACCTTAGGCTAAATTCGATATTCCGAATCCAAAAATGAAGTCCATTTTCAAATATAAAATATATATAATTTCAAAAAGTAGGTATTACTATTCATAACAGCTAGTTTGATCGGTTGTGGTGTGTGTTAAAACTCGACGTTGCGTACAACACACGCTACTGTTTTATTCAAAGGAAAGCGTACCGTGGAAGCTTGGGATGTTTCATTTTAAATTTTTTGATGTCTCCATTTAGTCGAAAAGTTTAAAATATTGTATTTAAAAAGTTTTCATTATCAAAAGTTGATAAAAGTGCAATACTGAAAATGAATCTGTTCTTGCATTATGACTAAGAAACTCATAATATGGATTCTAAAATTATAAGGATTATATAAAGTTAAAAATGTAGTTAATGCTATTCATGACCTCTTTTAATGGCTTTTTTTTTGTAAGTCATGGTGCAGTTGAACTCGGTGTTGCTTGTAGTGCAAGTTATTGAATTATTTTGAAGAAATAACACACTATGAAATCTTGGGGTGTTACATTCTCCCCTCCTTCAATAAATTGCGTCCTCGCAATTTGAAATTGTTCTTCGAAAATAAAAGGTTGAAAATAGCTAATATATTTGTGGGAAAATCCACATCAGAAATTGGGTTACTAAAATTTAGTCTTAATATGAGGAAAAGAGAAATGAAATGGTCACCACCAAATTATGATCTCGATTAGGAGAACATTGGTGGCAATTAGAGACATATAATCGGAGGAAAAACGAAAATATTTATAGGTAGTGATTGAGGTCATCAATCACAAACAAGTATAAAATTGAGGTCCTTAAATTCATAAATCTATGATGAATTGAAATACCATCGGTTCAACAAAACATAGGGTATTAGGATAACACATTTTTGACGTTTCAAAATATCCTAGTTGAAATCCCACATCGAAAAATGAATTAATGAGGCCTCTATTTAAAATAAAGAGTCGAAAGTATGAAGATTACTGAAAATAACACATACTAGGGTTCCATGTAGGAAAATATGGATATGGAAGAAAAATCTAACCATCAATTATCTGATGGAGAGTGGTAGAGAACATGGCTATAAAAAGGCCAATAATCCCAAAGACATAAATTAGTGATGATTTAAGGTACCATCTAGGAAAACATTTTTATTCTAAGTTTCTTTTCTTAATGTTGAAGAATTTATTTATGAGATTGGCTAAGATCATAAGGAGATATACTTAATTTATAATTAGAGTTTTATCCATTAATAAATTTCAACCACAAACTCATCTTTCACTCGTAAAAAAAATTCTATTTATACTATTCATATAGGGTTCCAAAATAAACGAATTTATAATTCATCTACCAGATCTTTTAAAAAAACTACATTATTTAATCCAGGACATTTCTTGGGACAGTGGTAGGTGATACACCCTTGTCGCCCTTCGGTTGCGGGTTCAAGTCTCGCAGCCTTGCCGGACGCGACGGGTTGCCGCCCGACCTCCGGGTTGTCCTTTTATGGAAATCCAAAATAATCCAAACTAGAACTATCCAAAATACTTCTATCCAAACTCACAGTCCAACATTTATAAGTGAGGTAAACATAATGTAGAACCTTTTTACCCCGTAATAGCATATGAATACCTTCATCATGTATTCTTTTAATACACTGAAACATCCTGAATTACCATATTCCTTATTGATTACATTCATGCTCCCTTATTCCATATAGAAAGCTGGATATACTTCATTAATCCAAAAATTATTTAAACCCCAACAATGATGGAATATACAAATAATTAATCAGTTCCAGGGTAGTCAAGAATATCCAATATAATTTATCCAAAACAATCACATATTATTCCAAAATCACTACCTCAGTATCAGAACTATATTATGATTTATCATTCTCTCAACCATATATTTTCCAAAAATTTATCCTGCTATTGAGTCACTTTCCTTTGTTCCACACAATCTCAAGTCCTTAATGAAATAGTACTGCAGTACAATCCTTATATACTCCATGATTATTGTAACAAGTACATTGTTGATACAACACTCAATTGACATAATCAACATAAGAACTCTAATCATTCATCTTCATCTGTGGTAGTATCATAACTTGATTATTATCCGATAACATCATTTGAGGCATATTCTGATGACTGGGACATAGGTTTGCATAGTGTCCAAACTCCTTGCAAATGAAGCATTGTACATTTGAAACCATTTTCTTACCCTTGCAGTCACGTACTTTTTGCCCTTTTCCTCCACACTTATAACAAACTCCCATTCCTTTCAGGCAAGTTCCAGGGTGTTTCTTTCCACAGTTACCACATATGGGAAAATTCTTCTTTTCCCTCATCCCTTTATCCATCTTTCTCTCTTCCATCCTTTTCTTCTCTTGCTTCCCTTCAAATCCATATGACTCAGTAAACTCTTTACTTATCTTATCAACACATGATATTATTTCTTCACATGATGATAATACATGGGAGACTATTACTCTTATAAATTCTAGCTTAAGACCATGAAAGATATGATCCTTCCTTCTCTTTGAATCATGTGCATTTCTGGAGTTCTCATTTCTTCTACTGGGCGCCATTTCTAAACAATGGCATACACTAGATCAGTTTATGAATCAAAATACATAAACCCATACTTATAAAACACTTAACATAAATTGAACTATTTATGGATATAATCCATAATCATAAGAATGTTTTCTTTGAGGAAGTATATACTCATAATCCCTTCAAAATGATTTTTAAAGAAAATGAGAGTTATCCTAACCATATCCCCCGGGAGTGTCGTAACCAAGAGTGCAGCAAGGCCCGTTGTCGTGCACTAGTTCCCGTTCGAGTCTAGCTCAATGCGGTGTTTTCGGGTTTTACCCCTAGGTACATCTGTGCCAGAGCCGCCTCTACCTGCTCATATCCAGACAGGGATGTATTGCTCGGAAAACTCACAAAATCTCTA
Source organism: Viscum album (assembly GCA_963277665.1). Classification (NCBI taxonomy): domain Eukaryota; kingdom Viridiplantae; phylum Streptophyta; class Magnoliopsida; order Santalales; family Viscaceae; genus Viscum; species Viscum album. The sequence continues at coordinate 103,943,209 of OY728159.1, forward strand.
CAATACCAAAATTCTAGGAAGTTCTTCTATACTAATCCTCAAAGTTCATCTTAGGTCTACGTGCTCTAATCAGAGTTTATCTAAATCTAGCTTCCAAGGTTTGTACTAAACTTCCTTTGATACCAACTGTAACGCCCCGACCCCAGCTACCCAGAGTCGGTGCATTACTTCGTAACATTGGCATGATCACAAGAAAGATCAAATCTCGAAAGACCGATTGGTTTAGTAGCCTTGGAAACACTAGATATATTCATAAGTTTTACATTACATCATAAAATGAAAAACTAATACAACAACATAATGTTTCCACAATCCACACTATTAACCCCTCATAAAATCCCTGCAGGTCATTCATAACTTACTTCTTCACATCCTGGGAAAAATAAAACATAGAAAAGGGGTGAGCTCAAATGCCCAGTAAGGATAACAATATAGCGGAAACTTTCATAAATAAGAATAAACATTTAAGGCAATTCATTACTAAAACAAAAGCCTTTTAAACTTGAACTTCAACATAGTATGGAAAAAGTAAAAATGAAATAATGCCATTTACTTATTCACATGGATATTCTACTAATCGAATAATCACATGCAAAAATCAATAACCACTTTCATAATGTTGGAATACATAATGCCAGACTATCATAACCAAATAGTCAAGGCCTCGTGCCAAGACTACAAATAAGATTTTGTCAAGGCCTTGTGCCAAGACACTAGTTTGTCTCATGAGACCTACCGATGCATCGAGGAGCTATAGCGGGCTCCACCCGTCACTTACTAAGTCCAATGCATTCCCATATGAAAAGGTTTAAACATAACATAAACATTCTTATAAAAACTAGCATACGAAATGTCAATAATTTCACCATAAACTATGAATGGTATAAAAATAGCACATCCACAGTCAAACATATCACAAAACCTTCAATACAATATAGAAGTTTTGTATCATAATAAATCAACTTCAAATAAGCTTAAAATCCATCAAAGGATGTTGACATAGATGAAATCAAAACTATTTGAGAGAAATATCTCCTTTTTTGAAATCATTTAAAAGTCACACATTTATAAAGGAAGTAATTAAAAGAGATTTTTGAATCAAAGTGTCCCATACCACTTTGAAACTTTTGAAAGGAATTAAAATTTTTAAAAACATTCATGTCCATATAAATAAATCCTTAAAACCCATTTTGAAGACATTAATTAAAAATATTTATAAAGATAAATCTTTCAAACATTTAAAATTCTGATTTTGATAAAGAGTACCTTTATGAAATTCTTAAATTATTCATTTTGAAATCATTTAAAAGTCACATAATTATAAAATAAAACATTTACTTTGAAAATAATCTTATAATCTTGTAAGGAAAGCTTTGAAGATTTTATAACGGCGTAAAATAACCGCACCCGCCGTATAAGTTTAAAAAAACATTCTTACCTCAATTCTGTCGAAAAGGTTAAAAAGGACCTTGTTTTGAAATTGACGGAAAGATTCCTTTATAAACCTCTTATAAAAAGTCAAACAAGGGTATAAATGACTTTAACCCATATTCTTGTAAATAGTAAAAATGTTTTGAAATACATTTTTAAGAAACATGGATGTGGATGATAAAGATATCCCAGTAGATTATTATGTATAAACAACCTCGGATAATGAAGAGATAGTGAAATAACCCTTACCTTGTACATTTCCTTTGTTGGGGTCGGTTAACCTCCTGTATAATGGTGAAATAATTGTTATTAAATTATACAAGAATCATATACATTAATATGATATCATATATGATCTTTTAACATTGCTTTATTAATAATATCTTAGTATTATCGTCGTTTCAGGTGATAATCGATTCGTTCTTCTTAAATGTTTGGTTACGTAAGACATGTTTGTAATGGATAGATTAAATCTTATTCATAATAAGAATGATATTAACATTATTTTTAACCCTAAAATGAGAATAAGACTCGAATGGATACGATGGAGGATGGATCTCACCGCGTTCGTGGAGACGGTAGTCCGTACGTACGCACGAACGCTACTTCCATTTAATTTTTATTTTAAAAAAATTGAATCCAAATGATACATAGGTATATTACTATTCCAGTATAATATAATATTTTATATATGTTACTTAAGTTCATTAACACCATCCTTTATACGTTCCATGTGTGGTATGAACGAGTCATATCATTTTAAGGGGGCGGTAGTCCGCACTTCCTTAAATAAAATTATCGTATGTATATACAACATGAAACGAATAATGGTATGAAATAAAATGGAATTACAGAAGCTTATATATAAAATATATATCATTAATATCATATTTAATTACAGTGCCATCATAATGGCCACCATGAGAGGCGGTAAGATGTATTTGAACAATCATCGTTTCGTGAGGCGTTAGTTTGCCATCCACAGAAACATTATGTTCATCATCCATTAGATGGAGTTGTGTGTATGTGTAGTTTTGAATCCTTCTTATAACAACATCCTAGTATATTGAGGATACTGGTGTTGTTACAAAAGAAAGGAAATAAAAAGAGTTTGGGGGTTGGAGAAGCAAAATAAAGGAAAAAAATTTAAGAGAAATCGTTACCTTTAATTTAGGTAACTCACTTTGGTTGGAACCAAAGGACTTCTTGAAATGATTTCTGCCTAAGGGGAAGCTTAAAGGAGGAGGAGAGGGATGTAGGGAGCTTAGTTGGGCAGAGTTTGGGCGAGCCAAGTGGCTTGAGAGGTGTGAGGAAAGAGTAGAATTGGTCTCCTTTTATAAGGGAGAAGAGGGGCTCTTTAGGAAAGAGTGAAAGTATTACTTTATAATATAATTATATTCGGTTTATAATGGTCCAAAAATCATTGAGGTCGAATATAAGATGACTAATATTCTAAATAACATCAACCAATAAGAATTGGACAGGTTTTAGATAATATTTTAATCATTATAATCTTATTTATTTAAATGATTTATTAATGAGGTAAACATTGCATCATTATTGTGTCATTAATAATTTAAATTATATGATGTCTAAAAATTATAAATAAAATATCATAATGTAGGAAATCTTTTTATCTTTCTAATGAATATTTATAATCCAAAATCCAACATGTATAACCCTATGTAAAAATTGTTCTTCTAAAAGATGTAAGCTTATGCCATTTTTATTTTTATTTTAACTTTATTAATATAAAGTGTCCCTACCACATACAAGTGGCTCCAAGGGGTCCCCAAATTGACCCAAGGATGCTCATGGTCGGTTATGTGTCCACCAATAAGGTTAGGACACGTTTTAGGGTAATTTTGTATTATTATAATATTATTTGTTAACCCTTATTTACCGGATTTACCCTTAACCATGGTAAATAAAATATTTACCACAGTAATTATTCAAAATGTCTAAAAATAAAAGTTACATATTTACACAATTTGGACATCCTGATTCCAAATATGGAATCCATTTTTCTAAATTCAAAACACAGAAGTGGCAGAAATTAATTTAAAATTAATTCCCGCTGTCAAAACAAAAAGCGTGTTTTTAAGAGGTAATAACTATCAAAAGATCGACACTTGTTTATGTTCGGTTTAATTGTAAAATTATGTCCAATGACCAACATTATATTAAACGGTAAAACTATATTCTAAATATACTTTAAAACCACTCAAATTCATAATTTATCACTATTAATTATTTTGATTAAAAAAGTTGTTTTTAATTAAAATTTAGTAATTTTCACTATTCATCAAAATATGAAAGTTATCCGAAATGTACCAAAATTTCACCTTAGGCTAAATTCGATATTCCGAATCCAAAAATGAAGTCCATTTTCAAATATAAAATATATATAATTTCAATAAGTAGGTATTACTATTCATAACGGCTAGTTTGATCGGTTGTGGTGTGTGTTAAAACTCAACGTTGCGTACAACACACGCTACTGTTTTATTCAAAGGAAAGCATACCGTGGAAGCTTGGGATGTTTCATTTTAAATTTTTTGATGTCTCCATTTAGTTGAAAAGTTTAAAATATTGTATTTAAAAAGGTTTCACTATCAAAAGTTGCTAAAAGTGCAATACTGAAAATGAATCTGTTCTTGCATTATGACTAAGAAACTCATAATATGGATTCTAAAATTATAAGGATTATATAAAGTTAAAAATGTAGTTAATGCTATTCATGACCTCTTTTAATGGCTTTTTTTTTGTAAGTCATGGTGCAATTGAACTCGGTGTTGCTTGTAGTGCAAGTTATTGAATTATTTTGAAGAAATAACACACTATGAAATCTTGGGGTGTTACAGAACTTCTTTTAGTTTTAAATTGTAAGACATGTTAAGAAAGGAAAATGTTTTTGAAGTAGAAAGGATATTTTCCTCAAGAATGGATTTCAAGTGTTTTATCAAAATTATTTTCCATCTAAGATAATAAAGGGTTCTGTTTCTATCCCTATTATTACATGGATTTGATTATGTTGTGATGGAAATATTTTTATGAATTCCTTTATCTTATATGAATTGTTTTATGATGTCATGTTGTTTAAGAATCCCATTTTTATTACAAGGGTTATGCAATGATGTATGATTTATGATTTTGTGGCACACATAAGAATGGTATCATTATGAGATGGGTGGTACCTATATCTCCCTCCAATGCATTGGGTAAATATTTTATATCTCATGAGATAGACATGGCTGGAACGGAAGGTTATTTCGGTTCAGTGATACAGGAATGAAATGATGACTGAACTCGGCTCAGAAAGGGACTTTGTCCACTAAGATAGTCTTAGCAATGAGTCATGACTAACAAGAAATGATTTTCCATGATTATGTGTGCATGCCACAAAGTTTCAAGTTTTATGTTATGATTATGGGGATCTCATTTTCACTTCTATGATTTATTCCATGATAAGATATTATGATCTCTTTTGCAGGTTTTGATTTTCAAAAAGATATGATATGATTTTTATTTCCTTTATTTTCCCTTGCTGAGCATTTGAGCTCACCCTTTTATGTTTTCTTTTCCCCAGGTCAGGAAGATGGATATTAAGTAGAGTATGCTAAAAGGGACCCTAGATATGATGAAATAAATGGGAGACACTATAGAAGATTTATGAACCAGTTGTTTATGTTTCCCAGTTTCTAAAGACACTATACCTATACGGTCCTTTGTGGTTTTGTCATATGTTGTAATAAGTGTGCTTCAATTTTGAAGTATTAACAATGTATGTAAAATATGGGTCATTATAGTTGGTATCAACGGAAAGGTATAGTCAACCTTTGTAAACTAGGATGTGAAATCCTTAGTAAGAACCCTAAGGATATGTCTAAGCATAGAACACAATCTTAGTGTTTTAGAAATGTCCTTGAATAACCTAGGATAAGACCTTAAGCATGAAAATTTTATTCTTGAATTATGTGGTTTTCCTATTATAATTAGTATTGCTCACAATATTCTTCTTGGTTTTAGTCAATGGCTGGAACCCGAAGGAACCGTGTTAATGCGGAATGCGATGGGCAATGCAATGATTGTACCCCTGAGCAACCAAACGATATGGGTGCTGGAATGAAAAATCTCGTAGCCATGCTCACACAACTTTCTCAAGATATGAATCATGCAGGACTTCCAAACGAGCAAAAGAAGGAGAAACATTCTGTTGAATCCTTCATGAGGCAGCGTCCACCTTCTTTCAGCGGGTCTACTGATCCATTAGTTGCTGAACAATGGATTAGTACTACTGAAAAGATATTTTCAGTTCTTCAATGTTCTGAACATGATAAAGTCATCCTAGCAGTGTATCGTTTGGAAGGAGATGCTGATCAATGGTGGAATCTTATTAAGAATACGAGGCAAAGGGATGAAATTGAGTCTATGGAATGGGACGAGTTCAAGAACTTATTTTTCAATAAGTACTTCCCTCGTATTCTCCGAACGAAGATGGAGAAAGAGTTCCTTGAACTGAAGAAAAGGGATGATGAATCTATTAGTACCTATGAAGCAAATTTTACAAGACTTGCAAGGTACGATTCTGGTATTATTATCCAACCTGAGAGTAAGATCGATCGATTCTTTAGTGGCTTAAAACCAAGTCTTCGAAGGGCGTTAGCCATAAGGGACTTCAATAGCTATGAGTAAATCGTTCGATGTGCTCTCAAAGTCGAGATGGAGATTGGAGTAACCCATCAGTCACATGGGTTTGATAAGAAGAGGAATAAGGAATTCAAAGAAAAATCTAAAGAGCACACAGAAAGGAAGATGAGCTTTTCCTTATGCTCAAAGTGTGGAAAGAAACATGGAGGGAGTTGTATTAAAGGGACAAGTAAATTTTTTAAATGTGGAAAGGATGGTCATCAGGCATTTGAATGCCGCGATAATGGGAAGAAGATGTCTAATGACGCAAAAAAAGGAAGGGATACACAGAATGAACCTACTACACTTCAATGTTTCAAGTGCAAGGAGATGGGGCATTATGCCAATCAATGCCCAAATCCAAGGGTTGATGATGATGGTCGACGTCAACAAAATTTTAAGGCTAAAGACAAAGGAAAGTCACATGCAATTTCTATCAGCGATGTGGAGTACGATAACGAAGTGGTGAAAGGTACACTTACCATCCAATCTAAAGTAGCAAATGTTTTATTTGATTCTGGATCCACCCACTCTTTTATTTCTGAAAAATTTTCTAAGGGTATCACCATACTACCTCAACAATTAGATGTTGAGTTAGCTGTGACAACACCTAATGGAACAACAGTCACATCAAAAGTTTATAATTCTTCTCCGATCAAAGTTTGTGGGAAAGTGCTTCCTGCAAATCTTGTGATCCTTCCTTTAGTGGAATTTGATGTGATTCTTAGCATGGATTGGCTTTCTCTACATGGAGCTCATATCAATTGCCAAAGAAGGGAAGTCACATTTCATATTCCAGATCAATCTACGATCGTATACCAATGCAAGGATGAACATAACCTTCCAGTGGAAATTTCTTCCATCTTTTGGGTATTGATTCCACTAAATGAAGGTTATTTATCTCAAATGGTTGGTGAGAAACTCACGATTAAGAATATTCCCATTGTAAGGGAGTTTGATGATGTCTTTCCGGAGGAATTACTGGGTCTTCCACCAAATCGTGAAGTTGAGTTTTCAATAGAACTCGTACCGGGCGCTTTGCCAATTTCAAAGACACCTTATAGAATGGACACAATTGAGTTGCAGGAATTGAAGAAGCAACTCCAAGAGAATCTTGATAAGGGATTCATACGCCCTAGTGCGTCACCTTGGGGAGCACCTGTTCTATTTATTAAGAAGAAAGATGGATCAATGAGACTCTGCATTGATTATCGAGAACTTAACAAGATCACTATCAAGAACAAATATCCTCTCCCACGCATTGATGACTTATTTGACCAACTACGCGGAGCTCAATACTTTTCCAAGATTGATCTTCGTTCAGGGTATCATCAATTAAGGGTCAAAAGGGAGGGTATACCAAAGACGGCTTTCCGTACAAGGTATGGACACTATGAATTTATAGTGATGCCATTTGGTCTTACTAATGCCCCTGCTATCTTCATGGATCTAATGAATAGAGTCTTTAGAGACTATATTGATCAATTTGTGGTAGTCTTTATAGACGATATTCTTGTCTATTCAAAGAGCAAGGAAGAGAATGAAGATCACTTGAGAATTATATTGAAGACCCTGAGAAAGGAGAAGCTTTATTCCAAATTTACCAAGTGTGAATTTTGGCTTCAAAAAGTTGCATTTTTGGGTCACATAATCTCAAAAGAGGGGATATCTGTGGATCCAGCAAAAACAGAGGTTATCGAAAGATGGTCGAGACCAACAACAGTAACTGAGATCCGATGTTTTCTTGGTTTGGCTGGATATTATCGACGTTTTGTAAAGGATTTTTCACGATTATCTAATCCACTCACCAAGTTGACTCGGAATGGAGTTAAGTTTGTCTGGACAGAGGAATGTGAAGAGAATTTCAAGGAGTTGAAAAGAAGGTTATCCAGTGCACCTGTGCTCACACTGCCTTGTAGTGGAGAAAGGTTTGTGATCTACAGTGATGCATCCAAGAATGGATTGGGGTGTGTTTTTATGCAAAATGATATGGTGATAGCTTATGCCTCACAACAGTTGAAAATCCATGAGAAAAATTACCCAACACATGATTTGGAGTTGGCTGCGGTAATCTTTGCATTAAAGATTTGGAGGCATTACCTTTATGGTGAAAGGTGTGATATTTATACTGATCATAAAAGTGTAAAGTATATTTTCACACAAAAGGAGTTGAATATGCGTCAAAGAAGATGGTTGGAGATGATTAAGGATTATGACTGCTCAATCCATTACCACCCTGGGAAAGCAAACAAGGTGGCAGATGCATTAAGTCGACAAGACCATGCTAGTTTATCCATGATGAGGATCACAAAAGATCCAATATTTATGGATTTACAAATGATGGATCTTGGAATTATAATGGAAGGGGAAAAATCTTATCTTTCTCAAATGAATGTTCAACCATCTATACATGTGAAGATTAAAGAGGCACAGAAAAAAGATGTCGAGTTACAAAAGAAGGTGAGAAATGTTTCTGAATTCAACCTTGATTGTGATGGGATAATAAAGTTCAGGAATCGGGTTTGTGTTCCTCCCATCCCCGAATTAAAGAAGGAGTTGCTGGATGAGGCTCATAGTTCTTCATTCTATATTCATCCTGGAAGCACAAAGATGTATAGGGACCTGAAAGAGTACTTCTGGTGGGATGGCATGAAAAGAGATGTTGCTGAATATGTCTCTCGATGCTTGGTTTGTCAACAAGTTAAAGCTGAGAGACAAAAGTCTAAGGGGATGTTACAACCATTACCCATACCCGAATGGAAATGGGAAAACATCACTATGGACTTTGTCACAGTACTTCCTAAAACATCCAAAGGCAATAATGCTATTTGGGTCATAGTTGATCGTCTTACAAAGTCTGCACACTTCATTGCAATTAGAGATGATTTCTCTCTAAATCAGCTTGCCAGGATATATGTAAAGGAAGTGGTAAGATTTCATGGAGTACCACTTTCTATTATATCTGATCGGGATCTGAGATTTACCTCGAAGTTCTGGCGAAGTCTTCAGCATACTCTGGATACAGAGTTGAGTTTCAGCACTGCTTATCATCCCCAGACAGACGGTCAGTCTGAGAGAACAATTCAAACACTAGAAGATATGTTGAGAGCTTTCTCTATGGATTTCAAAGGAGGTTGGGATCAACACCTACCTTTGGTGGAATTTTCTTATAATAATAGCTTTCACTCCAGTATTCAGATGGCTCCTTATGAGGCTCTCTATGGAATGAAATGCAGGACTCCAACTTACTGGGATGAAGTTGGGGAAAGAAAACTACTAGGACCTGATCTCGTTGATGAAATGGCGGAAAAGGTCAGATCTATTCAATAACACATAAGAGTAGCTCAGAGTCGACAGAAAAGTTATGTCGACAACCGAAGAAAAGACCTAGAGTTTGAAGTGGGTGATAAAGTTTTCTTACGAATATCTCCCTGGAAGAGGGTTATGAGATTTGGAAAGAAGGGGAAGTTGAGCCCTAGATATATCGGTCCTTTCGAAATACTGGATCGTGTCGGGAAGGTAGCTTACCGATTGGCACTTCCACCAAATCTCTCTCAAGTTCACGATGTGTTCCATGTATCTCTCCTGAGAAAGTACATACCAGATCCTTCACATGTACTCAGATCAGAAGTTGTACCGCTGGAGCAAGATCTTTCTTATGAAGAAAAACCGATAGAGATTCTGGATCGTAGCGAAAAATTCCTACGAAACAAGACCACTCACTTGGTGAAAGTTTTATGGAGTAACCACCAACTTGAAGAAGCTACATGGGCGCTTGAGGATATGATGAGGGAGAAGTATCCTCATCTGTTTGTTACAATGTGACGAATTTCGAGGGCGAAATTCTTTTTAAGGGGGGTAGAATGTAACACCCGAGATTTTTATGAGTAATATTTTGTTTTTATATCATCAAAGGAATATTTTTCTACACAACACTTTCTTGGCTTGCTTTACACGCAATCGCGAACTTCCTCGATAGCTTGCGTCGTACGCAATACCGAGTTTCACTAAACAATAATATGCTATTAAAACTAGCCGTTATGAATAGTAATAACCACTTTTTTAAATTTTATAAATTTTATTTTTCAAAATGGACTTCATTTTTGGACTCAGAATATCGAAATTAGCCTAGGGTAAAATTTTGGTATTTTTCTGAAAACTTTCAATTTTTGATGAATAGTGAAACCACTAAGTGGAAGGTTAAAAACTAAATTTTGCATAAAACATAATTTTACCGCTTCTGTGAATGGAATTTCAAAAATCCTACAGACACGGTTGATAGCAGTAAGTAAAATGTGGTTCAATGAGATAAAAATAATTTTTTGGTGAATAGTAACTTTTTACTTTTTTTACCGCGGTTAATAGTAAATAGGGTAACTAAGGGTAAATATGATATTAATATTACCCTAACACATGTCCTAATTCTATTGGACAAGTGTAATGCGACCAAAAACAAACTTAGGAATAAAATATGACCATTTAGGCCCACTTGGATTAGATTAGGACATTTATTATTAATTTATTTAAAGAAGGGTTAAAATAGTTAAAATCAAAGTTTAAAAAGTAAATCAATTTTAATATGGGGTTATACATAAGATAAATTCGATTGTAAATATTAATTAGAAAGCTAAAAAGATTTCCTACATGATGGTATTTTATTTGTAATTTTTAGACATCATATAAGTTAATTTATTTATGACACAAAGATGATGCATTAATTATCTTATTAATGAAATATTGACATAATTGATAATATAAATACCAAAATAAATGTAATTTAAGACTTTTTGTGAATTACACTAATTTTCTAGGTTACTATGATATAATAGTGTTGATTTAATCAACTTGTTTCGAACATATAATTCTGTTATGACTTTCACAAAAATCATATATCAAATAGTGTCAAAATTGACACAAAATAGTTTTTAAATCAAATATTATATTATTAATTGTTATTTTATTCCTAAAAATCTAAGGTTCGGCCAATGACTTAGATAAAGATATATATATTAATAATAAACAATTTGGGGTTCGTTTGGAATGTTATAGTAAGTGTATTAACCATATAGTGAAAGAAAAGAAAAAGACACAATAAAAGTTAAATTATTTAACTTAGAGTTAAATCTAATTGATAAGGTTAAAATAATATCCTAAACTTGTCTAAATCTTATTGGTTGATAGTATTTCGACCCATCCCCACTTTAGCTTCGAAATAAGACCCTTTGGAACCATTATAAACCGATTTTGACTTTAATATAAAATAATATTTTGAGATATTCCTAAGGTGCCCCTCTCCGCCCTTATAAAAGGGCACCTCCTCCCCCTCCTCCTCACACCAAATTGAGCGCTCAAGCTCGTCCAACCCCTGCCATTTTCTCCTATCCACTTCCCTAGAATAATCCTAGAGGTCCTGGTCTTCTTAAAAGACCAATCTTAGTTCCCTAAGTGGAGGATTCAATGAGGCGTTCCAAAGAAGAGGTAATATCCATTACCGATCTTTTCAATTTCTTTCTTCTTCAACTTTTTCTTCTTTAGTTGTTTCATGATAAAGTAATAACATCAGTATTACTTACATACTGATATGTTATTATAAAAATGAAACAACCCTAATTCACCTTCTATCCATCCTACGGAAAAATGAAATCACCGCGCGTGCGTACGTACGGAATACCGTCTCCACGCCGTGGTGTAATCTATTTTCCACCATCACTTTAAAAGGATGGGTATAATGGTGTAATGAGTAACTATTTATGATTATTATAAAGTAATATTGATACTGAAATAATATATATACACTCCAATACAATTCCACGATCATAGGAACGATATCATCACTCGTGCGTACGTACGGAATACCGTCTCCACGATGTGATGTGACTCGTTCTACATGATCATCATTACATAGTGATTATATAAATGAATTGAATGAATAAATATGATATATGTTACACTAATACCATTATGGATATAGGGTATCTATAACCTTAATATAAGAATAAGAATGTATTTGGCAAAACACGCATAAGAACAAAAGGCAATAATGACCCGAGTAACAAGTAACAATGAAATATTACTAACAAGAAGCTAAGAATATTACCATATATGATATCATATCAATATGTATGATTCTGGAATAAGTCAATAACATTATTTAAACCATTATTCAGGATCTTCGGACACGTACAAAGCAAATCGGACCTAAGGTAAGGGAAATGTCACGATCTCATTTTATCCGAGATTGATTATACTTTGGTATTTACTGGGGTGTATTTTATCATCCACATCCATGTTTCCCCAATATGTAATATTTATATCCTTCTACAATAGTTTATATCAAATTTTACCATTCGGTGAGTTTTTAGAAAAAGAAATGAAAGGAATCTTTTGTTGTTTTCCGTACAATGTACTTTTTGACTTTTCCGACAAAAGTACGAGAAGAATGTTTTTTTATCTTATACGGCATGAATGGATTTTTAAAACATTATTTCCAAGAAGCTTCCTTTACAAGTTTTCAAGTTTATTTTTAATCAACTTCTTTTAGTTTTAAATTGTAAGACATGTTAAGAAAGGAAAATGTTTTTGAAGTAGAAAGGATATTTTCCTCAAGAATGGATTTCAAGTGTTTTATCAAAATTATTTTCCATATAAGATAATAAAGGGTTATGTTTCTATCCCTATTATTACATGGATTTGATTATGTTGTGATGGAAATATTTTTATGAATTCCTTTATCTTATATGAATTGTTTTATGATGTCATGTTGTTTAAGAATCCCATTTTTATTACAAGTTTTATGCAATGATGTATGATTTATGATTTTGTGGCACACATAAGAATGGTATCATTATGAGATGGGTGGGACCTATATCTCCCTCCAATGCATTGGGTAAAGATTTTATATCTCATGAGATAGACATGGCTGGAACGGAAGGTTATTTCGGTTCAGTGATACAGGACTGAAACGAGGAGTGAACTCGGCTCAGAAAGGGACTTTGTCCACTAAGATAGTCTTGGCAATGAGTCATGACTAACAAGAAATGATTTTCCATAATTATGTGTGCATGCCACAAAGTTTCAAGTTTTATGTTATGATTATGGGGATCTCATTTTCACTTCTATGATTTATTCCATGATAAGATATTATGATCTCTTTTGCAGGTTTTGATTTTCAAAAAGATATGATATGATTTTTATTTCCTTTATTTTCCCTTACTGATCATTTGAGCTCACCCTTTTATGTTTTCTTTTCCCCAGGTCAGGAAGATGGATATTAAGTAGAGTATGCTAAAAGAGACCCTAGATATGATGAAATAAATGGGAGACACTATAGAAGATTTATGAACCAGTTGTTTATGTTTCCCAGTTTCTAAAGACACTATACCTATACAGTCCTTTGTGGTTTTGTCATATGTTGTAATAAGTGTGCTTAAATTTTGAAGTATTAACAATGTATGTAAAATATGGGTCGTTATACATGTGGTAATGAATTTCTGTCTCACATTTATTTAATTTGAGAAACATACCATATTTACCACATGTTTTATTTATGTGTTGTATATAAATTAAATGGGTCAATTTTATTATTATAATCCTTAATATATGGGGATTTAAATATCCATTTAACTATATCTATTTCATGGGATTCACTATTCATATGTAACCAAAGCGGTATGGAATATTTACCTCAAATTGTCTAATTTGGGACTTTTGTTATGTTAAACACCGAACATTATTTTTTATGTGTATGAACAGATAATTTAACATGAAATAAAATAATAAATATAATATATTTATATTATATGTTCCATTTAATTGAGTTATTTCATGGGTCTTATGATTCCAAATTACCAAAGTGATGATACTTTTATGAAACTATCTCACAATTTATAGGGGTCGTTTATTATTATGTTCTAATAATGAAATATTACTATCTATCTTCTAAGAATGTCTTGAAATATTTTATCCTCTAGTTATTCCATTCTAATACATGTTTCCCCTCATTTCCCCCTTTTTATGTAATCAATTGATCAAAATATTGATTTTATGAAAAAACACCATTATTTCTCTCTTCATTCGAAAACAGTTTTTCTTCCAAATACATGTTTTCAAAAAATTTATTTAAAATTATTTTTTAAATTCTAATAATGATTTATTAAATTAATTTTTACACATAGTTTTTTATTTTTTTATATGAATCATTATGTCATTTTCAAAACCAGGCTCATTTCACCTTTACCGAAAATGTTAATTGAATATTTATTTTAATGTACATGGAAAATATTTAATATTCCTGCTTTAGGATCACAAAATGTTTTAAATATTCATTTATTAATTTTAATTTTTTTTCAATGAAAATAATGTCCATATTATTTTTTTAATTTTAATTTTTAAAATGTTATTTTTTATGAAATGTGGTTTTCATCATGTAATGTTTCAAGTGATCTTTCATAATCATTTTTATATAATATGAAATAATTAGATTTTACATATTCTTTAATTGGGATATGCTCCATGGATACTATTCTTATTATTTAATTAGGTAGTTTATTCTTTTTACTAAAAGATGTTTTTGAACCGTAATTCTTTTCCATGAGTTATTCCATGATAAAATTCATATGAAATGAACTTATTTTTCAACAAATAATGATTTGATAAAATGATAAAATGATTCTAAAAATTATTTCTTTTCAAATCATATGTTATAATGAAATTTGATTGAATCCCAATTTAAATTGTATTGGTTATGTTATGATAAATGTTTTATGATATTTTGGAACACAAATATATGAATTATGTAATGTGTGGGACCGGTACCTATCTCCAATGTATTGTTTAAAAATTTCTATCGCATTAGATATACATGAATAGGCAAAATAGTTCATCAAAATATATAAGAGAGTGTGAACAATATGATAGAATTTTGAGTACACATTACTAAAATTGTTTTGGGAGTGAACCCATTCCACTAGTATAGTCTTTGAAATTATCCAAGAACTATTAAGGATGTGATTTGATATGCTTATGTATATGCCAAAAATCTCTGTCTTATTCTAATTTTATTCACTCATGGAATATGTTCTATGATTATATTATGATTCATGAATTAGGGACACCAATAATTTATTAAAAGACTCATCTTAATGATCTATTATAATTAGTATATGGTTTTAAAATGTAATTCTCATGTTCTTAAAACCTTCTGATAACTAAATGTGGATATCTCCCATGTTTTACCTTACTAACCATACAAGATCTCATATTTTAATGTTTTCATTCACGTTTTTATAATGAAAGAAATTATGGATTATATATCAAAGAAGTTTTACATTTATGAAAAAATATCTTGGTTGATATAGATAGCTGATGGACTAGTTGTTTATACATCTATGTTTCCAAAGGAACTAGACCTATGTGGTCAAAGAGTGGATCATTAAGTTATGTAATGAATATTGATATATTAATATATAATATTTTTTTGAGAAGTTCAGATATTAACATGGTTAAATTCACATATTATTTTTAGTATATAAATTTGTATACAATATAAAATTGGATGTGTGATATGGTGGTTATTGTCGTAGGAACCTACCAATATGATTTATCATCTATAAAATAATTAAACATTATGATAATTTCCATCAATGGAGGATTGTGATGTTATATAATATCAGGTATACATAAACTGATTATATGAAGTAAGATTGATGATGATATCTCAAATATCCATAAGGAACATAGAGATGTAGTTATCAAAATTCCAACACAAAAATAGGTGTCCCTTTAAATCTGGTTGGGCGTGAGAGAAATATGGTCATTTTGATACCAATGAAATAATCATTCATTAGATAAAATTATTTTAGTGTAATTCATTGTGATGAACATGTAATACCAAGAAGATAAATTTTGAGGGAACCATACTACTATAGAAAACATTTCCCAATTAAACATTATCATGTCAAAAAAAATTATGATGCAGTAATCAATCATGCTGAATAGAACTTGTCTATTCGGACCGTTTGAGGATACAAAGAATCTAGAGAATGTTTCTTATCAATTTTCATTCAAGGACCAGTTTATTGTTATTCATATTTTTTTACACATATCTCAACATATTAATTAACATATTGATACCTCTCAAATTTTGCATTTGGAATAAATCTAGTTACAGCCATACATTTATATTATAAAGAAACTAGTAGATATTTTTTAATCATAGGGGAATGTATTTTATTATAAGTTTGTTTACGTGGTCATAGTATTATGATGGCATGGATTTGACTCTCAAGATACATGGTACCATGAGTCATTGATGTTAGAGTATTGACATCACCTCTTCCTAAACACCATTCTTCCACATGGCTTCTGGGGGATAGAAAGACCAACAGTGGGGTTGGTAACATAGGACTTCCTTTTTTAATGAGTTATCATATCCATTTTTTCCATCATTATTTCTGTGAATTTTAGTACATCATTAGATGGAGATATTTTTTAGGGGAAGATGACCTAAAGAGAGGGGATGTTTGTTTTTGGAATTAATAATGCCTAGGTATAAATTTAAAAAATGATTAAAAGGTTGTCTATAGGGTTTTTAGTTGACTAGAGGTATTTTTAAAAGTGTTTCTGTAATGTATTCCTTTGTTAGGATGTCATGTCATTAATGGATTACAAGACATGAATCTATTACTAGGACTATTCTTTCAACTAGTTTAGAGTGTGAAAAATTTATAGATCATAAAACTAGTTCACATCTTGAAAAGGATGATCAATATTTTTTTAACCGGGGGATATATATTTTGGAATATCTTGTAAATCTATAAATTAACATCCTGAAAGGGTTTTATTTCATGAATGTTTTGATATTATTGGTTTTAACCATGTTTCACACATGATTTTACTTTCTTCATACTGCACTTCTCACTCTCAAATCCTAGGATCTCTTTAATGTGATTTTTGGGATCAATTTTCCTTTTAGATCATTTTTATAAATTTTATCATCATTGTCATCGTGATTCATCTAATTTGGAATGTAATTCTTATATTTTTTAAATTAATTTGGATTTAGTTTCACCATTTCACTACATTTTAAAAAAATTTGGTCTTTTGTTGCTTGTTCATATTGATCACTCGTTGATCCATTCTGAGATATTTATATAGAAGATACCATTGTTTTTTTGTCTTACAATAAATTTTTTTTGGTGGTATGCATTGTTTGATCTTCTCAACTATAAATTTCTTTATTTAATTGATTCTGAGTTTTAAGTATGTATTCTTGGTCCCTTTTTGTTGAAATTGTGTTCTTCCATGTTTATGTATCCCGTTACTGGAAGGTGTTCGGTGAGTTTAAGGTATGTGGTTTCATTTCTAACCTATGTTTGAAAAATTATGATAGTATTGTTTTATAAATTGTTTTATAAATTAATATTATTTATTTAATTTTTTATATGGTAATAGGTTGATGAGAAAATTTGACTTTACAATTTTATTATAATGGAAGAGGTATCTTAAAAGAATACTTTAATGGTTTTGTGAAATGATATTCAAAGCATAGTTTTTATGCAATGGTTTAAAAATGTAGCACATGGGATAGCATCACTACTTATGATAATGTTTTAATAATATGTCTTTTCCATTTATAATGTTTGGGGTTTCACTCAAGAGGTGTTCCTTTACTATATAAGATAGTATTACTAGGGACATGTTAGACCTATTAAGAGGTTCACATTGTGGGGTGTTCTATAAACTCAACATTTTATTCATATATATAGAGAAAAAAACATGAATATGAGTTTTTATGGGTATGAGTGTTCAATATAGCCTATACTATTGTTATCCTAGGAATGATTTTATGAGTTTTTTTCATTGTATTATTTTTTATTTAATATGTTATGTCATGAATGCTTTGAACTTCTCCAATATATGTGTTATGATTTGAAACTTTTATCACTGGATTGTTTGGAACTGGGGAAAATGGGGAACTATTTTACCATGATTTCGATATAAATGTTATTTAAAAAATATTCATCCTATTTATTTATTCATAAATGGTCATGTTCATAATTTTTTATAAAGAACTGATATATAAAACCTTAGTGGGATCATATAGTTGTAGTTTAGATCACACTCCATGCACCCTTTAAACTGTGCAATGTTCTTGATATGTCAGTTGATCAGGGAAAAGAAAGGCACTATTGTGAGGTGGTATAGTTTCTCTCTGTTGTGTCTGGGTATATGGTAAAAAGGTCGTGGGAGTTACCCCGTTCATTCACAACAATTAGATATTTTTTAGTAGTACGTTACAATTGGACTTGTACCTTTGAGAATGTTTATCTACTTTTTATTAGAATAACTAATATTTTTTTATCTTTTTCTATGACATATATTTATAGTTTTTCTATTCAATAATTTCTTCTTTTATTTTGTATAAATATTTTTCATGTTGAATATATTAGGTTTGGGATAAATCATTCCCTCTATATTTTTTGACGATCAGGTTCTACTCACTAACCCATGGGGATCAAGAACACAATTCGGTTCTATGATGGTTCATGTCAGGTAGCTATATGTTAGGGTATCTGCATCAGGTTCGTTATGGGTTATAGCCTCCCCGTGGATCCTCCAAAGACCCTACTGTATGTCAATAGACATTATCAATTTGGGGGCGAGTTTGAGCCCAAACATTAGTACGGTCCAGTTACCATTTAGACCTCCCAATGTTGGGGTGTTATTAATTGGTATCTGATCATTTTTCTATTTTTTCTTTCTAATTTTGATGTTATTAGATTGGATAGATAGGAATTTTCTTGATCTTATAATGGAAGATGAATTGGTGTGTCTAAACACCTCATTAAGCAGAATTTAATTTTTAAGGGGTACTGTATTGATGTTACTGGCTTTCATAGTTATATTTTTTTATATTTTCTCATTCTATGAAAAACATGGTGCTTGATATTTGGGAAATTAAAAATATTTTTTATCCTATACCATTGTAATGTATCAAGTTATTGATTTTCACTTTTGAACTATAGAGGCATGAGGTGTATCGTGCATCATTTCAGGCACATAATATACAAATGGTTTATGTATTCTAGTGTAATTTTTTCATTAATTATCCAGCCTCAACATTTTTAAGTGATATAAAATGATCAAATAATATTTTAATGTATAGTTAATTAGTGGAATTATACACATCTATGGGGACTACATATATATATATATTTCTATAGTTATATGTATTATTGAAAATCTAGTGATATTAATGATGAGGATGATGGTAATATGGTCCCCTATTAATAGATTATTAGAGAATGTAATTGGTTAGATAAATAAATTAAGGTCTTAAAGATGAACTCTATGGTATGGAGTATTATGTACATTCTAAAATTTTTTTGTTTTATTTATAAACCATATGGTATTTTCTTGTATGTATTACAATGGAACATTACTTAAATGAACCATGTGACTGTGTTTTGATGGATATAAATCATCATAGGGAAATGATTATTAAATGTGTATGTTTATGTGATGTGACCTGATCATTGAGGTAATAGTTTGTTTTTTAGTGACTAAAAAATCGTGAGTTCAATGTGTTTAGTTACTAAATATTCATGTAATCCCCATTATAATATTTTCCAATATATATTATATTGACATTATATCTATCTAAACACTGTAAATATCTTTCTAGGTTACAGATTATACTAATGGATGTTAGGGGGAACCATATAGAGGTTGTGATTCTCTAGGGATAAGTAATGTGGATAGATTCATGATGGGAATCTAGTCCTTGAAATCTCATTGGGTTTTCATATGGTGTTGAAGAGTTGTGAGACCCTGATAAGGGTCCAAACATGTGATATGGACAATGAGAATATGTGTTAATTTGAAATTCATTCACACGGGTTATGATCCTTAAGATACCTGGTTGACATTTTGGTATATAGATTTAGAGACCGTGATATTTGATGAATTTTATAGTGAGTCAGTGCCTTTTCAAAGAAATAGTAATTAAAAGAGAGGTTATCTTAGGTTTACTGGTTATATTTTGGTTGGAATCATGGGTCGGAGTTTTAGGGTATTTTAACAATGAATGAGAGATTATATAATATTTGTGATCATTTAGTGGATATGCATTGGGTTTTGGTGTGATCAAGCACCATGGGTTTTACTGTCATGTAATTGAGACTAGCTCAGATGGGAAGGACTATTTAAGAACTCCAACATATTATTATGGATTTTTTTATATTATTTCTAGATATGTAGGTTTTTTGGGTTTTTAAATGGGTCTTTCTATGTTCTATGAGGTGTATAATTTTAATTGACATGACTTGGAAGTGTTATGAGGAAAACCCATTTAGTGCTTCTTCATTTGGTATAAATGTTTTTTTAATGTATGATCAGAAAGAATATAAGTACCTATTTTTTTATGTATTCTATAGTGTTTGAGTTATAGAGCATGAATGAACCCTTATGTTTTTTGGAATGATATCAATTGGTGGATGATTTCATATTTTTCTTTTGGCATGCGAGTGAAGTTAGAATTTGGAGAAAGTGCATAGTTGAACAATTGTTTTTATGATACAATCATATATGTGGGAATAGTTTTTTGGTTAAGGCTTTTGATCCTTGTTATTATTATATATGATTCATTGGAAAATTATGTAGTATGAGTGATAGGTTAGTATTGTAGTGTATACCTATTTCATGTGGATGAGATTAATGTATCACATTTTGTTTACATGTGCTAATTTTAAATTATGAACTGTTGAATGAGTGTGTGTGGGCTGAATAAAGGTTTTCCTATTAGAAATATATGTTCATGGATTCTTGAGAGTTATTGGGAAATGGAAAATGTACCATAGGGGTAGTGGGGGTGTCTCAAATGGATCGATTATGGTGGAATGGTCATCTCTGGTTCATATTATAGGCAGGTGACGCTTGGGATGAAAAGAGAATGTATCAAGAGGTGTGATAAGAAGGTTGTTATGGAACATGTTGAGGTTGTTATCTAGGATTGGTATGTGGTATGATATACTGTGGAGAGTGGACCATATTATTATTGAATGAATGAATCTCATTATGATTGGAATTTCAACTTGTGTTGAGGATTTAATTTATATGATTCTGGAACATGTAGAAACCAATGGTTGTGTGGGAACTTATGTATTAGTGGAATTATTATCAATAATCATATCCAGTAATATAGAATATATTGTGATACACAAAGGCATTACCCTCATACTTGAAAGGTTTTTGGCATGATTAGACTGGTCTTTGGACAATTGAGGTTTCTCTTGGATGCTAGTGATAGTTAAATACAATTTATCTGGCCCCAAATAAATATTATATATGGGTTTAGGTGAGATTTTAGAGGAGTATAATGGTTGAAATCTGGTACAATATGATTCTTGGTTGATATATAGGTGATTTGGGAAGAGAAGAATGAAACGTGATATGTTTCTAGTGAAAAAAAAACAATTTTATGAAACTTTTTATAGGGTGAACCCATGTTTTGTGACATGGTACATGGGGTGGACATAGTCTATCACTAAAATCAAGTGGAGAATCATGTGATGAGATTACATAAGGGTTTTTTATTAAAATAAAATTATTGAAAATGAATGGTACACTCGTACAGTGATTTGATCACATCATATTAGGTACGGTATGTTTATTTATACGATATGTTAGGACCTTTCAATTAAATATGAAGTATAAATGATATGTTTATTGGTTGTTACATCTCATCTGATTTAGTATAAAATTATATAAATCTGATTTTATCAAATTATAGAATGTTTATTTATATATAATTGGGTGCATTTAGATGGAAACCACATTGAGAAAGTCATTGGGTGTCATGAACTAACCAGAGTCGACCCTGAACTAGTCACTCGAGCCAGCCCTCGGCATAGACTAAGGGGTGTTCCTCGTCTCCATGGGATAGAAACTAGTTTTGGGCATCAACACATAACTATTGGGAATGATTAGGCCAATAAAGAAAAGATAAAAAGATAAACAAAAACTAATTATAACCAAATAAAACTAGCAGTGAACGAAAAAAACTGCACATACCTCCTCCTGACCTCTGGTCAACACCCAACCCAGAACCATGCCTACTCCAACATTGACCTGTTGAACCAGGAACCTGCATGAAAAAATGAACCTCTAACTAGAAATATGTAATAGGCGTGAGCACCGATATGCTCAGTAGGTATTCCAAAAATAAACTACTGAATCCAACAGTTTCCTTTTTCAAAACAGTCCACTTACACAAGTTTGGATTACATATATTAAAGTATGGGGTTTCATGTTTTAAAAATAAGAAACATGTTGATCCCATTTATAAACCCAACACACACTATACACCATTTACATAATCATTTGTCATATTATAAATAAAATTAAAAATTAAAAATACCAAAGTCGGGATAAAGTAAAACAAGTTAAAAGTGATAAATGAAAATAAACTAGTGAAACAAAATGTAAACAAGAAATGTAAATATTCTAGTAACCATGGGTGATCCGAAACATCCCTATACGACCCTTCGACAAACACGGTTTCAGAACAACCTACAGGAGTTTGGTGAGACTCCTAAGTCTATAACCTATCGATCACCCTAACTGACCAATCCAGTGGAAAATACCACTTTTCCTAACAACAAATCCAGGTGTACCATCCCGTCTAATGAGGGTTTTTCAGCAACCACCACTCTATAATCTAAAAGACATCGAGGAACTCATGGTGGTTATAATAACAATTTATAAGTAGGAAGTCCCTCGCACACGTGACTCGTCTCACCGCACTTGCCTACAACAAACACGGACGCTTAATATGCGTTGACCCATAATGTGTTACCCTTGATATGAGGGCCCCATATATATATATATATATATATGCATATATGTCAAACATAAAAAGTGCGAACTGGGCCGTCACATAATTCTGTTATCAAAACCACTTTATTAAACCCTTGGATTTGTATATCGGGCCTCTAGTTCTACACAACAAATGTAATTATCAAAATATTTCCTAATCTCTTTTAAAAAACTCTAGATATCAATTTTGTATTTAAAAATCCAAATGGGCCTTTAGGTTATTGGTTCCAAAGCATTACCATAAATGTATTTTGAGATACTATGTAGAATTTTGTAAAACAGGCCAAATGATGCCTTACACCTCACAATCATCAACATATATATACTCAAAAAGCCAAACAGGCATATACTAATGGATTTATTTTCAAAAAAATTTAAATATCCACAGAAAGAAACACACAACCTTTAGAAAACAAGAACTGTTTATTAAATCAAGAATTCGAAAAAACTACAATTCAAGAGACATGGGAAATCATTTTTACAAAAACAGTACGTTCCATAAAACTAACCAACACATGACAAACTAGTTCCAAAAAAATGTTCCTAAAATAAATCATCTCTCAATTCACTGAAAAATAGCATTTCATATAAAGTAATTTGTTCCAAACAATTTGTAAAGGCATAAAAATGTGTGTAAACAGAGATGCATCCAAAATCCATTTTTAATCAAATATTTTATTCGGAAATAACTACCATAAGTTAACTATAACCATTAATGTGGTGAGAAACATAATCCAATATTTAATTCATAAAACGCAAGCAGTAAATGGATTAAAACTGGGAAGAAGGGCATAGAAACACCTACACATAACCAAGGAACGATTTCACAGCTATTTTTAACTCTCTTAACCATCATAAAAAACATATCAATAAATAAAATACCATACTTATAATGGTTCAAAACACAATTATAAATTTAATGACTAATTCAAGTTCATATAGAAAACTCATGATGACAGAATGGGTGGAAACACCTACCTCAAAAGCAGAACCAATTTAACTTTTGGCAATTGAGCAATTTATCAGTGACTACTTGGAATTTCTCCACACACACACACATACCTTCATATATATATATATATATATATCTTAATTCAATTCACATATTCCCTGCACCATGAGGGAATATGTACATGGGATATATATAAATATATATTATTCATACTTTAGTATATGTGTCTGCACCACTTAAAAGTTGGCCAAAACTCATTATAACAATTACAATAACCATAAAACTTAGCAGCACCGATGAACGTGCCCTTAACTAAATTATTAAGAAACCATAAACACTATACAAAACCCATTTTTATAATCCAATCCACAGTTTGAATACAAAACACTTTTGAAAATCCAAAAGTTATAATCATCATGCTTTTTATGTACAAACCTCATTTGAAAATCCCATACATACTTCAAATCAATTTAAAAAAAATAAATTGAGGAAAAACTCACTAAACCATTCAAATTTCTCAGATCCACTTGAAAACAAATTTTAAATCCTTAAAAATACATTTAATGCTAAATCCCGCCCAAAAAATTGAACAAAACCAATTCCAAAACGCCACTTGATTAGATTCAATCGTGTAGACAAAAACACGTGCATGAATGGAAGGACATGAAAAAACCTATTTTTAGAATGTTCAACCAACAATAAAGAATTATTATAATCATACTAAGATTATAATAATAGTGTGAAACATAATCTGGTACATAATTATTAGAACCCATGAATTAAATAGATTAAAAAAAGAGGATTAAGGGAAAGGAAACATGTACCATAACCTGTGTGAACACAACGATGTTTCAGTGGAAGGAGGAACCAAGTATCGCGGTCCCTTCGCACACCCACTGGGGAGATGCACACCAGAGAAGAGGCGACTAGGCTGGTCACGTGCAATCAAGGAGTCTACGAAGGAGGTGATCCATGTATGGGAGGCCTGACAGAGGAGTCTCGAATACGAGTTGTAAAATTGGATGTCGGAGGAGCCATGCACAACAGTGTATTTTGTGGAAGGGGTCGCGGGTTTTTATGGGGTCGGTTAGGGGAGCTGCGTACACCAAGGGGGAGGCCAACTGGAGAAGGGGTTCTCACTGAAGAGGGAAGGTTGGCTACGAGCTGGAAGGCTGACCGGCCAGAGGGGAAGGGGTCGGACGCGAGTGCTGGCACAGATGCTGGACGCATGAGAGGGGGAGTCTCAGAGGCTAAGAGTATAAGTAAGTAGGGAAAACAGGATAAGGAGGCGATTCCTGAGAGTAAAATCGTCGAGGGAGGGGGCCTTCGGGAAGGAGGGTGGCAACGTCGCACTAGCTGAACAGGGTGGTGTGCTTGGAAGTTATGAGGGGGGCTGGCCGTGCAGGTTAGTTTTTTCACCCTTTATTTTTCCTTGTTCCAATAATCATAATCATAATCATAATCATAATAATAATATTTGTAACATTTTAATAAAACAAAAAAAATTCATATATATTTTATTTTAAATAAAAATAATATTATTATCTATGTTACAATAACCATA
Organism: Viscum album; assembly: GCA_963277665.1. Taxonomy (NCBI): domain Eukaryota; kingdom Viridiplantae; phylum Streptophyta; class Magnoliopsida; order Santalales; family Viscaceae; genus Viscum; species Viscum album. The sequence goes on from OY728159.1 coordinate 103,968,720, forward strand.
ATGGTAATAATAATATTAATGACAAAAAAATATATTAATAACAAACTTAATGACAATTAAAAAGATAAAATTGTTCCATTTCATTTTAAATAACAGTTATATTTATACAAATATAACCAAAATAGTATTATTATCAAATTAAATAATATTTAATAGTATTATCATCTGTGCGACAATATTAATTTTATTATGGTTTAAACATTGACGTATATTATCGTTATAAGATTTTATTTAGCTTCATTTATGAGTCCATTTAATTTATTCATCTAATAATTTATTATTATTATTTATTTGAATGATCGGGTAACCGCGCACTTACTAGGACCGAACACACGGACACTGCAAATGGTACGATGACTGCGCACCAGCTCACGACCCACTGAAAACATCAAATCTTTAATAATTTCAAACCCAAACCCAAACCCAACTCTATCCCAAAGGAACAAGATTGATAAAAGTATAAAATAAATGGTGTCTATGGTTGGGGTGTGACTATTATCCCGACCATCGACACTTTCTGCTACCATAAAGTCACCAAGCCAATAGTTGACACATCTAGAGTCCATGCATGGACCAAACCAGAAGAAACTAAGAAGTTTGGGTGACCATTATCAACACACATCACACCCGACCATCATAAGGATGACCAAAACCCGATATTTAGGGGAGAACACTAGAGGGTTATCCCCACCATGAGAATTCACTAATAAAAAACCCTTGAACCCCGAAACAAACACCCCGGGGGGGGGGGCAATGTGGGAACACCCAAACCGAACTCATTCATTTTTCCCACATAGACCGAACAACATACCTGTTACATTGACGAAATCCCACTATGAAGTAACCCATCAACTTGAAGATGATAAATTAAATCAAACCTTCCCATCAATTTCATGAACATAACACCCCCCTAAAAAACACAGCTGAGACCAACTCAAAATCAGAACAGGTACGTCTATTCATGGGAACAATACCCCTTTGGGGAATCTGTAGGTAATAGCAGATAAGGCCAATGGATTTCAGTTGAACAAGAACATCCCACCATCCTAACAAGGATGAGTTTATGATGAAGACGATAATAGAATATGGATATTTTGTATATATTCATCCCAAAGCTGATAACATTATCCCAACCAAGGTTCCACACACCCGCAGAAACTCCTGACTATGCGCAATCATTACCCCGAGACATGTGGCTATGGACCTGTTAGCTAAATCATATTCTGCCTCACAATCAGTCATTTTAATTTTATGGTCTCTAACTCCTTTAGTTATATGATTCAAATAACCATGATGGTTGTATTTTTTCAATGGGTTGAAACATGAAGGCATAGAATTTCCAGACTATCCATACTGGTGGCGCACAAGAGAGCAGTCCGACGAACTAAGAGCCATTAACGATAATGATATTTTCTTAGAGACAGGTTTCACTAGCCTGTAATACATTCCAGATAGGGAACCTTCGTGAAAGTCTACAACCATTAATCAAACCAAAAACTCTAACAATGATATGACATGTCATCTTTACTAGTCTAGAACTGAACCCTCAAATCAATAGGGGAAGGTAAGAACCTTAACTAACATGAGAGTTCCCAAAAACCCGAAGACACACTATAATTCCAAACTATAAAACTTCCTCTAACATAATTTTATTGCCTCAATAAGCGTGAAACACACAAAAAGAACTTGAAACTGGGCATAACACATTAACAAATTTTGAAGGGCTTCTAGACAACATACTCATAACACGAAAAGACCACCGAACCCGGTCATAAATCCAAAAATCAATCAATGAATGAACCAAAACCAAGGGAAATATTCCCCTAATCCAAACATATAAAACACAATAAAAATCACTTTTCCAAAACCATTATTTCTATAAGAATTCTTAACTCAACTGTGGAACCTTATGAACAGTCACTTGTGAGTTCATTCAATCTCACTTACATCATCTGCCAATAGGTTCCCCATACCCACTCACTGTACATACCCACTCATGTGTGACCCACCATAAATAGTGTCATTTTTCAAACACTTCTTTATTTTACCAAATCCATACACATACCTTGGTTTTCCTAACAGGTACACTTTCTTTTTAAAACCCCACATTACTTGTTTCGAAAAACATTTTGAAGAAACCCCTTTTTTCATTTTGAAATCACATTAATTTTTAATAGACACTCACATCAACCGAGTTCTAAACAAAACACAAACAACTATAACCATCAGAATAAGGAACTATTGTCTATTCCAAACCTGGAAACATGGTTGTGAGCCATGCCCCAGTTAAAGCATAAAACTAAGAGGACCATAAACAGGGAACATGGACTCTAAATGGGCCACAACCCCATGTGAGGCCACAATGTGAACCAATTATTCCCCATTTTCATTCCTGAATCCAAACCACCTAAAGAAAAAGGATCAGTTCCCAAAAAACCCCTACTTACTCAGGTCTCATTACGAGAAGTGGTGATCAGGCACTGACCCATTACCTACCTCTTAAGCCCAGAAAATCATAATCTTCCTCTACGATAAACCCACAATAATAAGGGCCTCCTCTTATATGATTTTTTTCATGAACCAACCTAGGTCGACCATGAACCGGTCACCCGAGCTGGCCCGCAGTATGGCCCGAGTGGAGTTCCCAATCCCCATGGGCTAGAAACTAGTGGTGGGCATCAACCCTAAACCATTGGGAATGAGTTGTCAAATAATAAAAAGGTAAATAGATAAACAAAAACTAAAAATAACAAAATAAAAATAGTTTTGGAAAAAAACATCACATACCACCTTGTGACCTCTTATGTCACTACCCAACTCAGATCCAAGAATCCTCCATCATTGAGTATCTGAAACAAGAACCTGGATGAGAAACTGAACCTGAAACTAGAAACATGTAATGGGTGTGAGCACTGAGATGCTCAGTAGGGATGCGAAAAATAACCCATGGAATCCAACAGTTCACTTTTACAAAACAATCCACTAACACAAGTTTTAAATGCATTTATAAAATTGGGGTTTTCATATTTTCAAAATATGCAACACGTTGAACACATTTTAAAACCCAACAGACGCTACACAACCTTTTCAAAATCATTTGTAATTTTATAATTGAAATCCAAAAAAGAAAATACCAAAGATGGGATAATGTAAAACAAGTAAAAATTGAAAGCTGAAAATAATCTTGTGAAAAGGAATGTAAACAAGAAATGTAAATAATCCAGTAACCATGGGTGATCCTAAACATCCCTAGAAGAACCCTGGATGTACTCAGTTTTGGCACCACCTACTAGTGTATGGTGAAGGTCCTAATACTATAACCAACTGGACACCCAAACTATCTAATATTGTAGTAAATCCCACCAGGCCTAAAAACAAATCTAGGGGGTACCAACTAGTCTAATTGGGGTTGGTCAGCAATCATCACCCGATCATCTAAAATATGCCCCGAAACCCATGGTGGTTATAATAAAATTGTGTAAGTAGGAATGCCCTCACAAGCGTGACTCATCTCACCGCACATGCCAACCCCAAACACGGAAACTTCCTATGTGTTCACCCGTAATGGGTTACTGTATATTAGAGTGCCCCATATACTTATATATATATATATATATGCATACTTTTCATACATACAAAGTGATAATTAGGCTGTCAGATCATTATGATATCAAAACCACTTTATCAAATACTTGGAGTTGAAGATCAGGCCTCTATTTATACACAAGCAATTCCTTTATGAAAATAATGCACAAGATCTTTTAAAACAACTCTAGACATCACTTTTGTTTTTAAAAATTCAAACGGGCCTTTAGGTTCTAGGTTTTGAAGCATTACCATAAATGTCTTTTGTGATACTATGTACAATTTTGTAAAACAGACCAAACGACATCATAAACCACACACTCAACAAAATATATAAACTCTAAAATCCCAATGAGAATTTAATCATGGATTTATATCAAACCAATTTTAAAAAACACATGAAGATCCCCACAACATTTAGAAAACAAGAACCGCTTATAAAACCAAATATTAGAGATAACTACCAATTCAAGAGACATGTTAAATAATTTTTACAAATACACAATGTTCCATAAAACTAAAAAACACATCACAAAAAAGTTCCAAAATGAAATGTTTCAAAAAGAAAACACCACTCAAGTCATCGAATAATAATATTGCAGATAAAGGAATTTAGTTCTAACCAAGTTGGAAAGGCCTAAACATGTTTGTAAATAGAGGATCATCCAAGAATAAATTTTTAATCAAATATTTCAACAAGAAAAATACTACCATAAGTAAACAATAAATATAAATCAGGTGAAAAACATAATCTAAGATTTAAATAAAAAAACACAATCTTTAAATGGATTAAAACTAGAATAAATGTCATGGAAACACCTACACATAACCAAGAAATATTTCAATGCAATTTTTAACACTTTTAACCATCATAAAATATCTTTACAATGAGTAGAATATCATTCTTATAAAGGTGGTAATAACATTTATAAATTATTTGAAACAATGATAGTGCACATGGAAATATTTGGATGAGAGAATGGTTGGATACACTTACCTTAATAGCCGAACCAATTTAACATTTGGTAGTTGACTGATTTATTAGTGACTGCTCATAATTTCTCCACACACATGCACATACCTTCATATGAATATATATATCTATCATAATTCAATGGACTTATTCCCCATTCCATGAGGGAATACGTACATAGGGGATATATATATATATTTATATATATTAATACCTTATTATACGCATGCACACACCTTTAATGTTAAAAAATAACTCACTATAACAAATAAAAGAACCATAAAACTCCTCAACACGGATCAATGAAAACCTAATTAAATTATTAAAAATTATAAACACTATAAACAACCCCTTTTTATAATCCAAACCAGTGTTTGAAAACAAAACACTCCTGCAAGTCCAAATGTCATAATCATCATGCTTTTCATTGAAAAACCTCTTTTGAAAATCCCTGATATACTTCAAATCAGTTTAAAAAAACATTTCAAATACAGACAACTTCACTAATCCATCCAAATTTCTCAAAGCTAGTTGAGAAAAAAATTGAAATCATTAATAAAAAACCTATAAAGTTAAACCCCACCCAAAATATTTAATAATACCATTTCCAAATCAACACCACTTGTCCAAATTTAGTCGCGTAGAAAAAGACACATGCATGAATGGAAGGACATGCCAAAACCTATTTTTTGCAAGTTAAACCATCAATAAATCATTAACATAATCTAACTAAGATTACAATAACATTGTGAAACATAATCTGAGATTTAATTATTTAAACTCATGAATTAAATGAATTTAAAATAAGTGGAGAAAGGAAAAAAGTAAACATGTACCACAACCTGTGAAAACGCAAAGTTGTTTCAGCGGGATGAGGAATCGAGTCTCGCGGTCCCTTCTCACACAAGCAGGGGAACTATGCATTAGAGAAGAGGTGACTAGGCTAGTCGCACACAATCAGAGAGTCTACGAAGGAGGTGTGCCACGTATGGGAGGACTGATGGAGGATACTCGGCGACAGGTGGGACAATTTGTTGTCAAAGGATCAATGAACACCAGTGTAGTTGGTGGAAGGAGTCACGGGCTCTAGGAGGGTCTATTGGGGGAGCCGCGCACACCAGGGAAAAGGAGAGTCGGAGCATGGGTTTATGCCAAAGATGGAAAGGTGGCAATGAGTTGGAAGGTCGACCAGTCGGAGTGGAAGGGGTCAGACGCTAGTGCCGATGAGGATGTTGGATGAATGGGTGGGGGAGTAACTATGGCCATATGTTTTCGTGCATAGAGACAAAAAGAAGGGGAGGAGATTCCGGAGAGTAAAATCGTTAGGGATGGAGGCTTCTAGGAAGGGGGTGGGGGAATCTCATGGGCCGAATAGGGGGGTGTGATTAGATTCTACGTGGGGGGATGATCTTGAAGGTTAGGGTTTTCACCCATTATTTTTCATTGTACCAATAATAATAATAATAATAATATTATTATTATTAATTTTTTTTATAACATTTTTAGAAAACAAAAAATAATAAATGTTCTTATCAGTTTTATTTAAAATAAAAAAATATTATAATCATTTTTACGATAACAATAATGGTCATAATAATAATAACAATAACAAAAATATGTTATTAACAAACTTAATTACATTAAAATGATATGTTTTTTTTCATTTTAATTTAAATAATAAGTATATTTATACAAATTTAAGAAAAATAGTATTATTAACAAATTAAATAACAATAATGTTATAATCATCTCTACGACAACTGTATTTTTATTATGGTTTAAACATTAACATTGCATATAGTTATAAGATTTTATTTATATTCATATTTCAATGTATTTAATTTGTTCATCTATTAAATTTTTTTAGTTATTTGAATGATGGGGTAACCAGGAACTTACCAGGACTGAACGAACGGGCACCGCTAATGGTACGATGATCGCGCACCGTGCCGAGACCCACCAAAAACATCAAAGCATCAAAATTTTCAAACCCGGACCTAAATCCAACGTTGTCCAAAAGATGTTGGACCAAGAAAATAATAAAATAGATGGTTTCCTAGGTTGGGGTGTAACATTGAGACATTTATAATGCAGTTTAAACATAATTTAATGAGAAAAATGTCATGGGTGAGACTTACCCATGTCACGTTTGATTCAATGGTGAGGAGATCTATGAAGCCGATAATTATTATAATGAAAAAATTTGTTATTGGTATGGATGGGTACTTTGGATAAAAATATAGAGGTTTCAGTGATTCTTATAGGACATATCTTGGATTTTTATGAGTTGGGTTCAATGTGATTGGAGTTATATATATGAATATTGTTCAGTGTTTATAAGTAAGACATGGTGGTTTGGGAGTAAATTATAAAATAGTCATGTTATTTTATTAAATTTCTATTAAGTCTTATTGATAACCAGAAGTGTTATGGTGGGAATATTTTAAAGAACTACGTCTTTCCAGGTGTAGTATTTTCATAAAAAACAGATGATTTGTTCTGCAGGATGGTTCATTGTAAGATATAGAATTCAGACTGTGGTTTTTGGAGCTTGAACATCACAAATTTGTGTTACTATATTTGTATGAATGATTGGGTATGCCTTTAAAATTTGTATGAGTTCTAGAGTTGTTTACAAAGGCTCGAACTATAGAAATATGTAGTTAAATTTCCTTGATCATGTGAATAAGTTTCATGGGGTGTTGTGGGTTATTTTATGAAATTAATGAAGCATGTTCAGGGCCTCTAATAATAAAGACTCAAAATTCATAGTGTTATACATTTGTCCAGTCCTGGAAGGCACCCAACCATAGATTATTCTAAAATGTAAAATTGGTATAAATCCCACCATTTTCTTTTTATCAATCAAGGTGTGTCAAGAAAATTTCTCATTACCTCCACTTACCTCTCCTATCCTCTTTTTGGTAGGTTCCAAGTGTGATTTGGGAACATCAAACAAAACGTTATTCCTCAAGCTCACATTCTTTTTGTATTAAAATTTTCATGCTGATTTTTGGTTCTAGTTAGATTTTGTTTCAGTTCCAATTCTAATGTTCCATGTTGGAATCTACCATTTATTATTTGTATTATTCTTAGTAAAACTAGAGAGAACCCCTAGATGTGGTGTGCATGTTGGAGTGGGTTCCCTAGAACCAACTTCTATGATCTTAATGATAAACATGAATTTATTTTTTTAATATTAACAAACTACTTCTCACATAATTATTTTTCTTCTATGTAACATAGTATGTGATAATATTCTAAGATTAACTTTTACACTAAGAAGATCATATTAATTCCCTACTATGATGAGAACCTGGAAGTTCTAAGAAACAATACCTCAATAAATTTTCTATAACTCGATGATATCACTTAGGGAACAGAATTGATACAATCTATAAGGGTGGATAGTTATAGGAAATTTTGGAGCCTTCTTCATGGAATACACCGTTTATAATATGTAGTAGGATATTAGGATAATGGGGCCCACTATTAGAAAATCCACATTTATAATTGACATTGGATGTTCTTATTTGGGGATGTGTGTATTGGTCCATAGACATAATGATTATTATTAATTATTATTACAATTTTCACACTTAGATGTATTGATGAAAGTCATGATAAATGACTTTCATGGTGATTTAGGATATGACGGTTGTTTCATAAGCGATACATCATCAATGAATAGTTTGTGAAAGGATTTTTCATACCTGTTCATTAATAGAAGTTGACATCTCATTCCCTTTGATGAAAAAGATATAGCATATATAAAATTATGGCTTTGGTGTTCTAAATGAAACTTCATTTTAGAATATGTCATAGAATGGATCATCATACACATAAGTTTATAGCACTAGGTTCTGACCTACTTAATTAGAGATATTAATATTAAGGGATTATATTACACATTAAGAATCTATATGAGGCGATATGTCATTGTTCCATTAAGAATCTGTATGAGGCGATATGAAACTATACTCATGTAATATATATTACTATTTTTATTTTATAGGTTTAATAAATATCATTCTCATACTTGGTTTAATTATTATTCCTATATGATTGATCTCATATAAATAATAATTTTATATTTAGAAAATACAATATTTATTTGATAAGGGTGAATAATTTAGTGACATTTTTTTAATAAATAAATATTTATTATCCAATGTCTAATAAATATTATAAAGGAATGGGAAACCAAAATTTTATGTTTGATGATAAAAAATTAATAATGAATTTTATATGATTTAATAATATTTATTTTTAATTCAAATGTTAAGTGAATGTAAGAAATAATGATACTGTTATTACTATTTAACATGGGGATTCTCTAGGATTAAATAAATAATTAAGGTTACTTGTGAAATTATTTAATTTTTACTCAATTGATATATAATCCCATTAATGTTAATTTCAAATTAAGATAATTCCTTTTTTTCTTGTTGTGTGTAGAATAATTAGAGATTTATATGAATTCTAGAGGTTTCCCATCTCCATGAACACTCCCATGAATAGAGAGCAACCCACCTCTATCGAATCACTGAATTATATAGGATGTTGTTCTTGAACCGATCAATGGTTTTCACAACATGCATAAGGATCTACCATGATAACACTTGGAGATTCATTCAGTGATGAATAGATATTCATGGAATATTTTTAGATCATTTCTACAAGGAATCTATAAGTTATTCCTATAAAGAAATAATGCATCAACACAAATCCATTTTCAGATTCATCAATGAAGAATGAATTCCAAATAAATTAGTTCTTTAATTAATTTAAATAATTATAGATAATATACAATGATCCATACTTTGGGTCCTTCATAATTTATATTATCGGATTATTTGGTTTAATTCAATAACTCATGATGTAAATCGTTGGGTTAAATGTTCAATTAGTCATCAATAATGGTTAAAATAAGAGTTTGGAACCACCCACTGAATTCCTTTACTACACCCATAACCTGTTGTATGTACACCATTTCATTTTTTTAAGCTATGGTAGATAACATGGTGTTTCTATTGAAGAATTATTCATAATTTTTATAATATTTTACGCTGAATTTGTGATGTAAATTAAAATTTCAATTTTCTTAGGGATCAAAGGTGTGACTCGAGTAGATCAAACACCATCTCTCATAGTATTATTGTGATCATGTCATTCAGTGAGTTTTAGGATTTTATTACTCTTTAAAATATATATTTTTGTTAATTAAATATTATTATAAATATATATTTTGGATTTCAAGGATTGGGTTAGGTCCTCATAATTAAGGGAAGTGTCCCGATGGACATATATGGGCTTGGTTGAGGTCTGTTAGGCTCTGAATAAATCTTTAGTTGAGGATGGTGGTCCTAATACTTACCCTATGGTATCATTATTTTATAGTTTTATTGAATTGTGACAACTGGTCTCTCCATTAAGGATGATCATCTTGGTAATTATGTTAATGGAGGAAACTAATTGACGACATAGAATTATAGTTAAATAAATTAAATTATTTATTAGATTAGATCACTTGGACCTAATATAGTTCTATTGTATGCATTGGTCCCTTATACATTGGAAAGATACCTTTGACAACACTTTTTTTCCATGGCCATTGATTGAATTGGAGATAACCAAATCACCCTGATGGGTTATCCATGATTCCAATTGAAATAGATATGATCTGATGACCCATTATGTGATTTGTATATACCTTCTTGAGTAGTGAGTGTATATGTGATTATAGGACCAATTTTTCATAATAATAACCTTATGATAACTTATATCCAATTCACTAAGAGTAATATCTTGGCATTTGTGTCCATCCACTCATTATTATGAGCATGACTACATAGATAGAACTTATAAAGAAAAATATTGGGTTGGGTGAGTGGACCAACCAAGCGAGACCATGATGAAAAAAGGACTTCATTTATATCATTGATTGTTTTTAGTATGGTTTACCATATATAGATTGTGAGGATGATTAATTATGATGATGATATCCTATGAAGTAATTTCATTGTTTTTTAAAGCATTGTCACAAACAATTTCATGAGACTAATGTCCAACATGGGGGTTCTTATGATGTTTAACAACTATGTGGTCCTGATTTGGTGTCGTATTAAATGATTGACATTGAGAAGGTGTATATTGTTCGGTATATATGGTTTTTTTTGTAACCTAGAACCCTTACAGTCATTTATGATTGATGGGGATGTGATAAAAATGATTTCAATGATGTTTTGATCAACACAAGTTTTATATTTATTTATATCCATGAAAGATGAAATGTGATTTCCATGTGTGTATGGGTATCATCCATTGGTCATAGAGTTGTTTTGATGGCATGTGATTCCTATGAATCACTAGTTAATAAGGGTGGGGCCCTAGGATTACTATTATGATTGTAATATAGTATCAGAGTATATTAGTGGAGGATTACATTCCATATAGTATCATGAAATATGGTTTATGTAGGAGTGGATGTTATGTGGTGGTACTAAGGATCTATCAACTGAATTATGTGAAAATATTCATATAGGTTGACCATAGGTATATGATATTCCTATGATATTGTGTGACCATTGATAATTCTTATTAATCGTATTATTTCAATGGTGATTTTTTAGATCATTTTGAATTCCTAGGAAGCCTTGGATTTGAATGGAAGAATTATGTGTTAGGTTGGAATATTTCTCTAATCATGGATGTTGTATAACCCAATGGTAACTGTTAGACCAAAAAATCGATGCCATGGATACCCATTGGGCAAGATTGTTTCACTAGTGATAGTGAACCCGAGGAGCTTCTTGATATTGGATTCCCGGTCAATGGACCATGGGATCTATTAGTGTATTTACCATTTGATTTAATTGGTTTCTGAAGAATCAGTAACATATATAAGTATATGATTGTAGATTGAATCACCCTCCTAGGAATCATTTTCCATTATAAAATAGATAATTCCTATGAAATATCGTGGGGTTATTTATAAGGGTTTAATTATGATGGATTTATATTGATTCCCTTGGATCCATAACATATTAGTGGAGGTGTGAGCATGGGATCCCCAATGTTAGAAAATAGGCTCCCCTGTAGTGATTTCCATTCTCAAAGTAACTCTTTCATTTTTTTTAATTAATGTATAATCGATCTGGGTAATGTACTTGAGGATTGAAAATGGTAATTGGACATGGACTTGGATATTTAATTATGTCCTTGGGGGTGGTGGTGATATTATTAAGGAACATTCATATTTATGTTCTAAGAGGCATTCCAATATCTAGTTAAAGAATGGATCTATGTTTGTTTTCAGATTATTTATGTCCCCCAGTATGATTAATTTTTATGGAATATCATATCACATGCACATATGATACTATTATTGGATTTATATGAGAACAATTTAATTTGACCTAAAATTTAAGGTACAAACTACTAGATCAGGCTTCTATTAAATATTGGTACATTAGTAGTACTCACAAGACAATTAATGGAATATAATGTTGAATGACACAAAAGAATGATTATCATGGTCCTGTGGGAATGTATATGTTATATCTATAAATTAGGATGTGATTTACCTAGGTTATATAGTAGATTTCACATTTTTTGAACTTTTTTTTAAATTTTTTGTAAATAGATCGACCAAGTAGATGATGAATCTATAAGTTATATTTTGAGAATGACTATTTTAGTTGAATGTTAAAATAATTTTTTTATATCTTTTTTAAAAAAAATCCATCAAAATACTATTTATATTTACATTGGATGATTTTTAATTTATTTTATCCATAATTACGAAATCTCGTACGGGTATTATAGTCTCCTCATAGTACCTATATAGACCCATATTTCTTGTGTGGAGCCTTGGGAATTTGGAGAGGTGCGCCTGAGTTTAGAGTTCATCAAATCCAGTTACGGGCCAAAGTGTGTCTGACTATATTATAAAAACAAATCAACATGGAAATGAATTTGGCCATCCAATTTCAATAACTATTTCCACTAAATTATAGAAATATTTACATATATTATTAGAATATTATTGTTAAAGTATCTTGTGATGTATAGAATTATCTAAGAGATTAATTTAAGTATTGCAAGTCAGACTATGTTGGAAAATTCCATTAATCTATTCTTGTATATCCTTGGTGGTTTCCCTTTTAGTTAAATATCTTGAAGATACCCACAAATGTCCTAGAAATTCTTCATAAACGGAAGTATTTTCATAATTTAGATTTTTTTTCTTCTACATGTACCTTCTCATAATTATGGGTGGATTCAAGAATAGAATTACAATATTTATCCATGGAGAGATAAATTACATTAAATATTTCATTATAATCATTTTTTTGGATCTCCACCCTTATATTGGTCCATGATTAGGTAAAAATAATTGATATGTGTTCTATAACTAGAGTTTCCATAATAGTGGGATCACCATTGAGAGATCCATATTATAATTTGAGTTAGAGTTCTCATATATATTTCCTCTACTAAACATTTCAAAAAAAAATATCTCATTCCTTGAGAAACATTTTCTTAGAATATTCTAGAGTCATAAATTCTCTTTTCAGAATCCTATTAAGAATCTATATTTTCATTGATATAAGAGTAAAAAACATTTCATTTTCATTGTAATCATGAAGTATATCATCAAGTGGTTTAATTTCATTATCTTGAAAATTTCAATCAGTATTGTTATTTTTATGATCCATCCCCATTTACTTAAGGAAATCTCTTCACCAACTATGATTACTATAGAGAATATCCTATATTATATCATGCTTTGGATACTACCATGAGATTAAAACCAAATTAATAATGTATTTTGATCGATTCTAGATATTATATATTACAAATTGATGAAAATATATATGTGCATCTAAACATTTTCAAAAAATGAGAGAGATATATAAAAAGATATCATCATAATAATGATATATGAATATATAAATATTGTAATCAACTACATTTTAGAACAAAATACAATTAAGTGAATATATAAGCTCTAATCAACCATCTTTGTTTTGAATGATGTAAAAGTGTAAACCACATATCCCCGGTTTATTAACTAGTAGGAAGATAAATAATATTTCATGTCACAAAATGATTTACTATAATAACATTTAACTATTTTCAACTAAGTTTTATCTAGTATAATAATAATAATTCTTTTTAGGTTTTATGTTTTTTAATTATATTTATGGTATTGTTGAACAATAACTATCATAATTACAAAGTCTATTTTTTGTTCATATTCTCTAGTCACATAATTATTTTTCACTTTTTAGATAAGATCACCCACATCACCTAGAGGTGTTGTTGGAAATATTGTTGGAAAAATTCTTATATACTTATAAATATAAATTGAAATTTTAGATTTAAAAAGTAAAATATGTAGGCCATATGGTATTTGAGACTATAATTTATATTCACCATGAGAACATAGACATAATTATGTCTTTTTTGATACCCTCTATTGTTTTAATGACAAGATTCAATTTTTATCCCATAATTAGCATATAGTATATCATTCAAAATTTCTTTGAGAATGTAACACGTATTTCTAATTCAACAAATAAGAGTAAAAATTATGTGTAGAAATATAATTTTTTTGTATTATTTTATTATATCTAGTGAATGCTTATTACTACAATTGTAATAATCCCAACCTAATTAGTTTGAATTAGTTGGGTATTTTATTAAATAAGAACTAAATCTAGTAAAATACATACTGAGGGATCAAATACTTTATTATAATTGGAAAAAATGATACAATAATTAATATAACATTACATTTTATAATAAGAAATAAAAAATAGTATATAATCTGGGAACATTTTTATTCCCACAAGTATATGAATGCATTTCACTAATTGTACAGTTCCTACAATCATGTAAAATTGAAAACAAATAAAATGGGTGATCCTTGATGCATATATTTAAAATATATTCAATGGAAGCTATTATTGAATAAATAAGTGAGGAATAGTTATTAAGGAATATATTATGGTAACATAATTTAATAAAAATGCCAAATTATCATGAAATATACCAATGGATAAAATAAATACTGAAATATAAAAAACAAAATAAATAAATAAATTAATAATTATGAAATTAATAAACACAATAATGTTAAAAATACCATCAATGAGTCAGGCCCAAAAATCATACATAAATTCATAAGCCCGTCACTGACTAACCATCCAATTTTGCTCAAGATACCAATTGATTAATTGATGAAAAATGTAATTATGGTACCAAAATATTAATTAATAATCCCATTTCATTCATCATATGAATAAAAAATACAACTTAAAATAAATTCCTTAATGATCAGTGATTTATTGTATTTGAAGAAATAGTATGTGAAATATTAATATATTCCATATTAAATGTTAACATGAGAAATGTACAGAAATATGTTGGATGTTATTAATTTTGATTATCCTTATTAAATCATATTATTTATCAAATAATGTTGAGATAGAATAAAATAATTTTAAAATGTCACGAGAATGTTTATTGAGAAAAAATGATTTTCATTTTAAAATAACTAATTTAATGTTTTAAATTTTCAAAATAATAGGAAAATCATTTTTTTGGAGAGATCCATGGAAAATGTAAAATTAATATTGAAATAAAATTTTATTATTATTTTGGGAAAATTCATTCATTCAATGATTGTTAAAACAGATGTTTTCATCACAACTTAAGAAAAATGTGACTCATTCAAAAAAAAAAGTTTTTACCTCCTTTTTTCTTATAAATTTTCATATATGGGTAATGATGTTTTTTAAAAAATCCATAATTATAAATAAATTTGTCTTGAATTATTTTAAACAAAATATTTTAATGAATTAAATAGATTCTCGGCTGAATGAAAAGCTAAATTTAATTTTTCTTAAAAACTATTTTTAAGATTTTCAGTAATTAGGGACAGGAGAATGATTAAAAAATTATTAATTTGAAGGATTTTTAGGGGAGAATAAAATTTATTGGGTTTAATATAAAATAATAATATTTTAACCATCAATTGTACATAAATATAAACAATCTCAAATAATGATGATATTTTAAAAGGAACCCTTACCTTAGGTCTCAATTACATTGTATGTTATTTAAGCTATCAAGATAATAAAAATAAATTAATTATAATTCTAAACAATAACCATATACATATCTATAATATCATATATTATTTAATAATAACATTTTATTACTTTTTTAATAGTAATTCGATATTAAGATAATAGTTTCCATGTATTAACAATTAATTTTTTTCATGTATGCTTTGATTATGCAATCTCAGTCATTATATTATTCTAATTTTTTCATCATTTATAATTTTTTTACCATAAAATAAATATATTATATATTAAATATTAACATATTTATAATAATACTTTAATGATTTATGTGTAAAATGAAAAACATTTCTTTATGGAGTTGGTATTCCACACATATACATGGGCATCATTGTCATTTTTTAATGAATGAAAGAGTAAGAAGTTAAAAGATAAATTATATCTAAAAAATCATAATTATTTCATAAATATAATATAAATTATTTATTTTAATTTTATAGTTGTATATTAATGTGGTTAGGAAAATGCATTACACCACTATGTGGAGATGGTATGTAGTAAATACACACGAGTGATGCATTTTTTTCAATGAAATGGAATGGATATAAATACAATTTTTCAAAATAGAAAATTAAATTTCTATTATATTTAAGATATTTATTTTTTTATGATCATGATTCTAAATGATTTCAAGTATTCATAAGAGGTAGAAAAATGACAACCCTTATTTAAAATTTATACTTATTCTTCAAAAAACCACCATTGGCTTATACATTACTCATTCCATGATGGTCGTTTAATTAGAAAAATAACTTCAAATAAATGGGAAATAAGGTTGAAACGGTATATAACAATCCATTTTCAATCTATGTGGCTTATGATGTGTGAATAAGGTAAGAGACGAGAGTTCCTTTTATATGTGTGGGAAAAGACACATTTCTAATAACATAATATTTTTTCACAATATAATGTCTATTATTTTTGTATGTGCAACTAAATTGTAAAATATTTCAAGTTATTAATAATAATAAATAAATATTACAAAAAATTAGGTTTATAAATGTTCAGGTTAAATTTATTCCCTTATCTCTTATTTTTATCCTTACTATACCTGTTTGAACACTACCCCGGATAATAAATTTCTTCTACTTGTACGATTAATTGTCACCCAAATTTTAGTTTCCCATATTAAAAAATATAAATTTTATGATTCAAAATATAAAATTTGTTTAAAAATATTTACTTTTTTAACTTGTTGAAATTTATTTTAATATATGTCCACAAAACACAATGAAAACCATATTTAGATAAATGTTTGTTTTAATAATAAAAATGATTCTATTATAGAATAGAGTATAATATTAACGAAAATGGAATTAATCTGATTATTTATTAAAAATATAATTTATATAATTTAAAAAAGACTAAAAATACATGAAACCATTCAAATATCTGATTATGGGGAAATAACTTAAATTGTTTTTTGGACAGTAATGTTACATAGATTAATAAAATATTAAGAATTTATTTAATTGGTTTACATTATATTATTCTCTGATTTAAAATAATCAAATATGATTTATTTTTTCTTGTATACAAGTTAAAATAATCATTGAATCTATTCTTATATCATTATAATTTTATAAATGTGGTTGTTTTGGATAAATCTTTATTTTCCACTACTCATCAAAAATCCACTATGTCTGAAAATACTAAAAAATTAACCTAGAGATAATTTTTAAATGATTAATTCAAAGAATTAATTAGTTTTATAAAATTAAAAAAAATAATTATTATTATTTTTGGTTTCAATCACATTCAAGAATAACGTTAGGTGAAATGTATTTTTCATCTCAAAAGAAAACCATACATTAATTAAATATCATGTGTTAGAGTCTTACAACCATCATAATTATTATCCTAGTAAATTTATCCATTTTAAATAATTTATATATGTTTGATGTTATACATCATAACTTCTTGAGGATCCCTTATTTCTATTTTTATTATCATTCTTTCAGTGAATCTCTTTCACCAATCTAATTATTAACTTAAATGATACTTATTATCTAGTGTCAATAATGTGGATATGATATTCACAATAAGAGAAATAATGTTCCAATTATTATTTTCATGTCTGAGAAGATTCAGAGGTTTTGGCATCTGGTCATTTATAAAGTGATATGGAACATATCATGAACATTAGAGAGTCTACGTGGCATTAAAAAGGTATGGTACAAATACAATTGTATCCAAAAGTTCAAAAGACATAATGTACCTAGGGAATAGTTCCTTTTCCTTTTGTGATTTAATATTCATTTTCTGTGATATAAAAACCTGAAATCATAATCCCCCATATGAAATTCTAGACCCTTCCATTGGTTATCCACATATCTCTTTTTCATTCTTCGATATTCTTTAATAAGAGTATCAATATTCATCAATTTCATTGTTGAATCCCCTATGATATCTAATCCAAAAGGTTCCTTTTATGAAATTAATCCCATGATGTTGGTGTATGAAACCGCTTAACAAATATCCACTCTTATAGTTAAATTTGAATGAATTATTTGAAAAATTATTATATTTGAATTCTATAAAAGGTACGTTGTGATCCAAAAGGCCTTGAATGTCAAGTTATAATAATCTCTACCTGACTTGTACTACAAAAATAGTCCCATCAAACTAGCCAATATTTTATGGATAATAAAAATTAATAAAAAACAACTCATTGTATATATCCTTATATTGAAAATTATATAATTTTAGTGTAAATAAATGATGAATGTTGGATACAATTGAAATATGTGTACCATAATTTTTAAAATTATCACTAATATAGTGTTTTTAAGGTTATCAATAGGTAGATATTCCATTATTTAGATGAAACTTATAGAGTTGGTAGGATGATCAATAATAACCCATATGACATCATTCATTATATGAAAATTTTGTAATCTAGTAATAAACTACATAGTATTATCCTCCCATTTACAAACAAATATATTGAGATGTTACATTATTCCATTATGATGTTGTCTTACTATATTTAAATATTAAAAAACTAGGTATCATGATATATAGTCAATAATTATTAATTCAAATTATACCACATTTTTTTTTCATATCTAATGTCACTTAGGTTATACCATGGTGAATAAAGAATTTCATGTTATCAGCTTCATTTAGTAATACTCTATTAATATATTGAATGTATGGAACATATAACCACATTCCAAATTTTATCGCACCATCTTCATAAAAAAAATTCAAAAGATTCCCATTTTTAAAAACACTAATTTTATTATTTGAACTCTTATAATTATAATGTGAAATTTTTATAATTTTCTATAAGAATGGTTTAGATATTACATTGAAATTTATTATGTTTCCTTTTTCATAATAATTTAAACTTATAAATTTATAATTTTTATGAATAAATAAATAATTTCAATTGTAATATTATTTAGGACTCAATGAAGTTTCATACTCAATGCATTAACTATAATATTTTATTTCCAATGCTGGTAGTTTAAAAATATATCACAATCACTAACCCTCTATTTTTACTCAAATTGATTTATTTTTATGAGATTATTTATTACATGATATCTAGATCCATATATACCTCACATTTATCAATATATAGATAATTCATCTATATGTTATAGGAAACAATATTGGTTTCCCAATTAAGATTAATGGTTTGATAGTTCTGTTAATGGATCCTTAACCACATTGATGAATATGTAAAAAATTTATCAATTTGTATAAATTCATATCCTATTCCTTTCCTAATGTGATAATTTTTTGAAAAAATATATCCCCATCTAATGGTAATTTCGAAACCAGCATAATGGTAAATCTCTATCTTAATTGTTCTAAAAAATTACATTCAACTTTACATTAAAACATAACCCCTTTACATGTTAGAATTGTTAATATGTTTTCTATTGAAGACATTTTTGAAAAAATAACAAATATTAACATGGTAATCTAAGGAAACTATGTAACATAGTTATATTTGTCACCATAGGTCATTGAATAGAAATATATAAATCTTAAGGATCAATAGATATGGAATTCATAGATACCATATAGCCATAAAATGAAAATTTCCCATGTTAGAATTCACAGTTGCTAACATAACCATATAATTTCATTTTTTCCTTAAAAATCTCAATAGTGATTCATAAAAAACTCTTATTCTATTCATAAATTTTGTAATATTAAATTTTATAATGAATTAATGTAACATAAAATTTATCATGATATTCCTTAGACAATTTTTTATCAGATCTATAAAAATAGATGGTGCATTAATCAATAAAAAATGCCTTAATATAAAATAATAATATCTATAAATCATCTAAAATACATTATCTGGAATATAATACTTCATTACTCATATCTACTAATAACCAGAATGATGATAAATCATTGAATAAAATAATAATCTTAATGAATTTGATCAAGCAAGTAATTATTTAGAGGAACTTGATATTTTTTATGGTAATGGAATTTATTTCTAATTAATCAACAAACATCCTCATAGAACTATCATTATTTTCCAAGATTGAATAAGATATCCACAAGAGGAAATACTTGGGATTATATTAGACAAATTCAGAAGTTGTTTCATTGATTCTACTAGCTCCACTATGGAATTTATACAGGGATTCGTATATATATATATATATATATGTTTCTCATGTAGGATGATTTAAATAGATAAATCAACATAATTATTAGGTTTATTTACTTGTATTAATTTAGGGAACACATCAATTACATCATGAATAATAACAACATATTATACCCTAGGGTTACTATTCTTATCTCTATGTTCTATTTACTCTTCTTCACTGAAAAATTAATTTCTGAGAGGAATATGCTGGGGATCCATATACTGTTTAGATGTGGAAGTATCTTTTCCAGTGACATAGATTCCTCATAAATTCCAAAAATAATTATCTCCTTGTCTATATCATATATTTTTCAATATAAAATGAATGATAATCCATAGAATGAATTATTTTAAACTCTACCGTAGCTATAATAATTCAATTTTTAAATGGGGTACATTCATGCATCACAATGGGGACCGATTGAAATATAATTTTTGAAATAATAATTATTCATGGATTATTTTTTCTAAAAATATTAATTGTGTTCTAGTATAATATTTAATTCTCATGGAAAACAATGAAGATATAAATGAGTGTGTGGATATATAATTGAATGATCTATTAGTTAAATTTGACATTATTTTCAAAGTACCAACCATCACATCATATATAATATCAATTTCAACTAAATAAATTATATATTATTGGTATTGTACGCCTACAACACATGAATGGTTTGTTTCCCTTGTCATTTATTTAATTGGTTGGCACAATGGCTCTTCTCTTGACTGTTAAATGGGTACACAATGATGTCCTCTCTTTTAAACATACATTCATGAGAATGGTGGAATTTCAAACCATAGATGAAGAAAAATAAAGTTACCTTAAAGCACATACCAATGTGTTTCCTTCCAAAGGTATCACCAAATGAAAATCCATCTTACCTTCTTCCCCCTATCTATTTTTACTTCATCAAGTTCTCAAGTATCTGTGCCTTATTTTTCATTTAATTAATGTCGTTGATATGGATAATTATTTCACTTTCTTTATAACACAAGATACTATATCTGTGTATGATGAAATGTTTTATGATTATTTTTTCTTTTGAATTATTTTATTTTGACTATGAAATAAATTTTCAATATGATATTTGTATTTCAATCTTATTCTACAATAAGATTATCTACCCTTGTAATTGTGGCTTCAAGCTATGAAACATTATCCTATTCTTTTTTTCGTATTATCCCAAATTTTCTCTATATATCTACTTATTATTGATAATAAAAATATTTATACATCAAAATTACCTAAAAATCCTTCCACACCATGTACTTATTTTCACCACATATTTATTATTTTTAATTAATGACAACCATCGATCTGCATCCCCTATGATACAATAAAATTTTATGATATCCATATCCCTTTAGTCTTCAAGAAGTGAGAAATATCTTACCATAATAAATTATCCATTTATAATATACTATTTTGT
The DNA here is from genome assembly GCA_963277665.1 of Viscum album. Taxonomy (NCBI): domain Eukaryota; kingdom Viridiplantae; phylum Streptophyta; class Magnoliopsida; order Santalales; family Viscaceae; genus Viscum; species Viscum album. The sequence goes on from OY728159.1 coordinate 103,990,494, forward strand.
TTTTTTGGTTATATTAATGGTGTTCGTTTCTATAGTTAATTTAATTCCAATAACATATCATCATGTGGTAAAGAAAATTATTTTCACATATAACCAATATTAAAAGTCATTACTGTAACACCCGAGATTTTTATGAGTAATATTTTGTTTTTATATCATCAAAGGAATCTTTTTCTACACAACACTTTCTTGGCTTGCTTTACACGCAATCGCGACCTTCCTCGATAGCTTGCGTCGTGCGCAATACCGAGTTTCACTAAACAACAATATGCTATTAAAACTAGCCGTTATGAATAGTAATAACCACTTTTTGAAATTTTATAAATTTTATTTTTCAAAATGGACTTCATTTTTGGACTCAGAATATCGAAATTATCCTAGGGTGAAATTTTGGTATTTTTCTGAAAACTTTCAATTTTTGATGAATAGTAAAACCACTAAGTGGTAGGTTAAAAACTGAATTTTGCATAAACCTTAATTTTACCGCTTCTGTGAATGGAATTTCAAAAATCCGACAGACACTGTTGATATCAGTAAGTAAAATGTGGTTCAATGAGATAAAAATAATTTTTTGGTGAAGTGTAACTTTTTACTTTTTTTACTGCGGTTAATAGTAAATAGGGTAACTAAGGGTAAATATGATATTAATATTACCATAACACATGTCCTAATTCTATTGGACAAGTGTAATTCGACCAAAAACAAACTTAGGAATAAAATATGACCATTTAGGCCTACTTGGATTAGATTAGGACATTTATTATTAATTTATTTAAAGAAGGGTTAAAATAGTTAAAATCAATGTTTAATAAGTAAATCATTTTTAATATGGGGTATTACATAAGATAAATTCGATTGTAAATATTAATTAGAAAGATAAAAATATTTCCTACATGATGGTATTCTATTTGTAATTTTTAGACATCAAATAAGTGAATTTATTTATGACACAAAGATGATACAGTAATTATCTTATTAATGAAATATTGACATAATTGATAATATAAATACCAAAATATATGTAATTTAAGACTTTTTATGAATTCCACTAATTTTCTAGGTTACTATGATATAATAGTGTTGATTTAATCAACTTGGATCGAACATATAAATCTGTTATGACTTTCACAAAAATCATATATCAAATAGTGTCAAAATTCACACAAAATAGTTTTGAAATAAAATATTATATTATTAATTGTTATTTTATTCCTAAAAATCTAAGGTTCGGCCAAATGACTTAGATAAGGATATATATATTAATAATAAACAATTTTGGGTTCTTTTGGCATGTTATAGTAAGTGTATTAACCATATAGTGAAAGAAAACAAAAAGACACGGTAAAAGTTAAATTATTTAACTTAGAGTTAAATCTAATTGATAATGTTAAAATAATATCCTAAACTTGTCTAAATCCTATTGGTTGATAGGACTTCGACCCATATATACTTTATCTTCGAAATAAGACTCTTTGGAACCATTATAAACCGATTTTGACTTTAATATAAAATAATATTTTGAGATATTCCTAAGGTGCCCCTCTCCTCCCTTATAAAAGGGCACCTCCTCCCCTCCTCCTCACACCAAATTGAGCACTCAAGCTCGGCCAACCCCTGCCCTTTTCTCCTCTAAACTTCCCTAGAATAATCCTAGAGGTCCTGGTCTTCTTCAAAGACCAATCTTAGTTCCCTAAGTGGAGGATTCAAAGAGGCGTTCCAAAGAAGAGGTAATATCCATTACCGATCTTTTCAATTTCTTTCTTCTTCAACTTCTTCTTCTTTAGTTGTTTCATGATAAAGTAATAACATCAGTATTACTTACATACTGATATGTTATTATAAATATGAAACAAACCTAATTCACCTTCTATCCATCCTGCGGAAAAATGAAATCACCGCGCGTGCGTACGTACGGAATACCGTCTCCACGCCGTGGTGTAATCTATTTTCCACCATCACTTTACAAGGATGGGTATAATGGTGTAATGAGTAACTATTTATGATTATTATAAAGTAATATTGATACTGAAATAATATATATACACTCCAATACAATTCCACGATCATAGGAACGATATCATCACTCGTGCGTACGTACGGAATACCGTCTCCACGATGTGATGTGACTCATTCTACATGATCATCATTACATAGTGATTATATAAATGAATTGAATGAATAAATATGATATATGTTACACTAATACCATTCTGGATATAGGGTTTCTATAACCTTAAAATAAGAATAAGAATGTATTCGGCAAAACACGCATAAGAACAAAAGGCAATAAAGACCCGAGTAACAAGTAACAATGAAATATTACTAACAAGAATCTAAGAATATGACCATATATGATATCATATCAATATGTATGATTCTGGAATAAGTCAATAACATTATTTAAACCATTATACAGGAACTTCGGACATGTACAAAGCAAATCGGACCTAAGGTAAGGGAAATGTCACGATCTCATTTTTCCGAGATTGTTTATACTTTGGTATTTACTAGGGTGTATTTTATCATCCACATCCATGTTTCCCCAATATGTAATATTTATATCCTTCTACAATAGTTTATATCAAATTTTACCCTTCGGTGAGTTTTTAGTAAAAGAAATGAAAGGAATCTTTTGTCGTTTTCCGTACGAGGTACTTTTTGACTTTTCCGACAAAAGTACGAAGAATGTTTTTTTAACTTATACGACATGAATGGATTTCTAAAACATTATTTCCAAGAATATTCCTTTACAATTATTCAAGTTTATTTTTAATCAACTTCTTTTAGTTTAAAATTTTATGACATGTTAAGAAAGGAAAAGTGTTTTTGAAGTATAAAGGATATTTTCCTCAAAAATGAAGTTCAAGTATTTTATCAAAATTATTTTCCATCTAAGATAATAAAAGGGATCTGTTTTTATCCCTATTATTACATGGATTTGATTATTTTGTGATGGAAACATTTTTATGAATTCCTTTATCTTATATGAATTGTTTTATGATGCCATGTTGTTTAAGAATCGCATTTTTATTACATGGGTTATGCGATGATGTATGATTTATGATTATGTGGCACACATAAGAAAGGATTCATTATAAGATGGGTGGGACCTATATCTCCCTCCAATGCATTGGGTAAAGATTTTATATCTCATGAGATAGACATGGCTGGAATGGAAGGTTATTTCAGTTCAGTGATACAGGACTGAAACGAGGAGTGAACTCGTCTCAGAAAGGGACTTTGTCCACTAAGATAGTCTTGGCAAGGAGTCATGACTAACAAGAAATGATTTTCCATGATTATGTGTGCATGACACAAAGTTTCAAGTTTTATGTTATGATTATGGGGATCTCATTTTCACTTCTATGATTTATTCCATGATAAGATATTATGATCTCTTTTGCAGGTTTTGATTTTCAAAAAGCTATGATATGATTTTTATTTCCTTTATTTGCCCTTGCTGAGCATTTGAGCTCACCCTTTTATGTTTTCTTTTCCCCAGGTCAGGAAGATGGATATTAAGTAGAGTATGCTAAAAGGGACCCTAGATATGATGAAATAAATGGGAGACACTATAGAAGATTTATGAACCAGTTGTTTATGTTTCCCAGTTTCTAAAGACACTATACCTATACGGTCCTTTGTGGTTTTGTCATATGTTGTAATAAGTGTGCTTCAATTTTGAATTATTAACAATGTATGTAAAATATGGGTCGTTATAGTTGGTATCAGAGGAAAGGTATAGTCAACCTTTGGAAACTAGGATGTGAAAGCCTTAGTAAGAACCCTAAGGATAAGTCTAAGCATAGAACACAATATTAGTGTTTTAGAAATGTCCTTGAATAACCTAGGATAAGACCTAAAGCATGAAAATTTTATTCTTGAATTATGTGGTTTTCCTATTATAATTAGTGTTGCTCACACTATTCTTCTTGGTTTTAGTCAATGGCTGGAACCCGAAGGAACCGTGTTAATGAGGAATGCGATGGGCAATGCAATGATTTTCCCCCTGAGGAACCAAAGGATATGGGAGATGGAATGAAAAATTTTGTATCCATGCTCACACAACTTTCTCAAGCTATGAATCATGCAGGACTTCCAAACGAGCAGAGGAAGGAGCAACATTCTGTTGAATCCTTCATGAGGCAGCGTCCACCTTCTTTCAGCGGGTCTACTGATCCATTAGTTGCTGAACAATGGATTAGTACTATTGAAAAGATATTTTCAGTTCTTCAATGTTCTGAACATGATAAAGTCATCCTAGCAGTGTATCGTTTGGAAGGAGATGCTGATCAATGGTGGAATCGTATTAAGAATACGAGGCAAAGGGATGAAATTGAGTCTATGGAATGGGACGAGTTCAAGAACTTATTTTTCAATAAGTACTTCCCTCGTATTCTCCGAACAAAGATGGAGAAAGAGTTCCTTGAACTAAAGCAAAGGGATGATGAATCTGTTAGTACCTATGAAGCAAATTTTATAAGACTTGAAAGGTACGCTTCTGGTATTATTATCCAACCTGAGAGTAAGATCGATCGATTCTTTAGTGGCTTAAAACCAAGTCTTCGAAGGGCGTTAGCCATAAGGGACTTCAATAGCTATGAGGAAATCGTTCGATGTGCTCTCAAAGTAGAGATGGAGATTGGAGTAACCCATCAGTCACATGGGTTTGATAAGAAGAGGAATATGGAATTCAAAGAAAAATCTAAATAGCACATGGAAAAGGAGATGAGATTTTCCTTATGCTCAAAGTGTGGAAAGAAACATGGAGGGAGTTGTCTTAAAGGGACAAGTAAATGTTTTAAATGTGGAAAGGAAGGTCATCGGGCATTTGAATGCCGCGATAATGGGAAGAAGATGTCTAATGACGCAAACAAAGGAAGGGATACACAGAATGAACCTACTACACTTCAATGCTTCAAGTGCAAGGAGATGGGGCATTATGACAATCAATGCCCAAATCCAAGGGTTGATGATGATGGTCGACGTCAACAAAATCATAAGGCTAAAGACAAAGGAAAGCCACATGCAATTTCTATCAGCGATGTGGAGTATGATAACGAAGTGGTGAAAGGTACACTTACCATCCACTCTAAAGTAGCAAATGTTTTATTTGATTCTGGATCCACCCACTCTTTTATTTCTGAAAAATTTTCTAAGGGTATCACCGTACTACCTCAACAATTAGATGTTGAGTTAGCTGTGACAACACCTAATGGCACAACAGTCGCATCAAAAGTTTATAATTCTTCTCCGATCGAAGTTTGTGGGAAAGTGCTTCCTGCAAATCTTGTGATCCTTCCTTTAGTGGAATTTGATGTGATTCTTGGCATGGATTGGCTTTCTCTACATGTAGCCCATATCAATTTCCAAAGAAGGGAAGTCACATTTCATATTCCAGATCAATCTACGATTGTATACCAATGCAAGGATGAACATAACCTTCCAGTGGAAATTTCTTCCATCTTATGGGTATTGATTCCACTAAATGAAGGTTATTTATCTCAAATGGTTGGTGAGAAACTCACGATTAAGAATATGCCCATTGTAAGGGAGTTTGATGATGTCTTTCCGGAGGAATTACTGGGTCTTCCACCAAATCGTGAAGTTGAGTTTTCAATAGAACTCGTACCGGGCGCTTTTCCAATTTCAAATACACCTTATAGAATGGCCCCAATTGAGTTGCAGGAATTGAAGAAGCAACTCCAAGAGAATCTTGATAAGGGATTCATCTGCCCTAGTGCGTCACCTTGGGGAGCACCTGTTCTATTTGTTAAGAAGAAAGATGGATCAATGAGACTCTGCATTGATTATCGAGAACTTAACAAGATCACTATCAAGAAAAATATCTTCTCCCACGCATTGATGACTTATTTGACCAACTACACGGAGCTCAATACTTTTCCAAGATTGATCTTCGTTCAGGGTATCATCAATTAAGGGTCAAAAGGGAGGGTATACCAAAGACGGCTTTCCGTACAAGGTATGGACACTATGAATTTATAGTGATGCCATTTGGTCTTACTAATGCCCCTTCTATCTTCATGGATCTAATGAATAGAGTCTTTAGAGACTATCTTGATCAATTTGTGGTAGTCTTTATAGACGATATTCTTGTCTATTCAAAGAGCAAGGAAGAGAATGAAGATCACTTGAGAATTATATTGAAGACCCTGAGAAAGGAGAAGCTTTATTCCAAATTTACCAAGTGTGAATTTTGGCTTCAAAAAGTTGCATTTTTGGGTCACATAATCTCAAAAGAGGGGATATCTGTGGATCCAGCAAAAACAGAGGTTATCGAAAGATGGTCGAGACCAACAACAGTAATTGAGATCCGATGTTTTCTTGGTTTGGCTGGATATTATCGACGTTTTGTAAAGGATTTTTCACGATTATCTAATCCACTCACCAAGTTGACTCGGAAAGGAGTTAAGTTTGTCTGGACAGAGGAATGGGAAGAGAATTTCAAGGAGTTGAAAAGAAGGTTATCCAGTGCACCTGTGCTCACACTGCCTTGTAGTGGAGAAAGGTTTGTGATCTACAGTGATGCATCCAAGAAGGGATTGGGGTGTGTTCTTATGCAAAATGATATGGTGATAGCTTATGCCTCACGATAGTTGAAAATCCATGAGCAAAATTAGCCAACACATGATTTGGAGTTGGCTGCGGTAATCATTGCATTAAAGATTTGGAGGCATTACCTTTATGGTGAAAGGTGTGATATTTATACTGATCATAAAAGTTTAAAGTATATTTTCACACAAAAGGAGTTGAATATGCGTCAAAGAAGATGGTTGGAGCTGATTAAGGATTATGACTGCTCAATCCATTACCACCCTAGGAAAGCAAACAAGGTGGCAGATGCATTAAGTCGACAAGACCATGCTAGTTTATCCATGATGAGGATCACAAAAGATCCAATATTTATGGATTTACAAAGGATGGATCTTGGAATTATAATGGAAGGGGAAAAATCTTATCTTTCTCAAATGAATGTTCAACCATCTATACATGTGAAGATTAAAGAGGCACAGAAAGAAGATGTCGAGTTACAAAAGAAGGTGAGAAATGTTCCTGAATTCAACCTTGATTGTGATGGGAAAATAAAGTTCAGGAATCGGGTTTGTGTTCCTCCCATCCCCGAATTAAAGAAGGAGTTGCTGGATGAGGCTCATAGTTCTTCATTCTCTATTCATCCTGGAAGCACGAAGATGTATAGGGACCTGAAAGAGTACTTCTGGTGCAATGGCATGAAAAGAGATGTTGCTGAATATGTCTCTCGATGCTTGGTTTGTCAACAAGTTAAAGCTGAGAGACAAAAGTCTAAGGGGGATGTTACAACCATTACCCATACCCAAATGGAAATGGGAAAACATCACTATGGACATTGTCACAGGACTTCCTAAAACATCCAAAGGAAATAATGCTATTTGGGTCATAGTTGATCGTCTTACAAAGTCTGCACACTTCATTGCAATTAGAGAGGATTTCTCTCTAAATCAGCTTGCCATGATATATGTAAAGGAAGTGGTAAGATTGCATGGAGTACCACTTTCTATTATATCTGATCGGGATCCGAGATTTACCTCGAAGTTCTGGCGAAGTCTTCAACATACTCTGGATACAGAGTTGAGTTTCAGCACTGCTTATCATCCCCAGACAGACGGTCAGTCTGAGAGAACAATTCAAACCCTAGAAGATATGTTGAGAGCTTGCTCTATGGATTTCAAAGGAGGTTGGGATCAACACCTACCTTTGGTGGAATTTTATTATAATAATAGCTTTCACTCCAGTATTCAGATGGCTCCTTATGAAGCTCTCTATGGAAAGAAATGCAGGACTCCAACTTACTGGGATGAAGTTGGGGAAAGAAAGCTATTAGGACCTGATCTCGTTGATGAAATGGCAGAAAAGGTCAGATCTATTCAACAACACATAAGAGTAGCTCAGATTCGACAGAAAAGTTATGCCGACAATCGAAGAAAAGACCTAGAGTTTGAAGTGGGTGATAAAGTGTTCTTACGAATATCTCCCTGGAAGAGGGTTATGAGATTTGGAAAGAAGGGGAAGTTGAGCCCTAGATATATCGGTCCTTTCGAAATACTGGATCGTGTCGGGAAGGTAGCTTACCGATTGGCGCTTCCACCGAATCTCTCTCAAGTTCACGATGTGTTCCATGTATCTCTCCTGAGAAAGTACATACCAGATCCTTCACATGTACTCAGCTCAGAAGTTATACCGCTGGAGCAAGATCTTTCTTACGAAGAACAACCGATAGAGATTCTGGATCGCAGTGAAAAAGTCCTACGAAACAAGACCACCTGCTTTGTTAAAGTTTTATGGAGGAACCACCAACTTGAAGAAGCTACATGGGAGCATGAGGATATGATGAGGGAGAAGTATCCTCATCTGTTTGTTACAAAGTGACGAATTTCGAGGGCGAAATTATTTTTAAGGGGGGTAGAATGTAACACCCGAGATTTTTATGAGTAATATTTTGTTTTTATATCATCAAAGGAATATTTTTCTACACAACACTTTCTTGGCTTGCTTTACACGCAATCGCGACCTTCCTCGATAGCTTGTGTCGTACGCAATACTGAGTTTCACTAAACAACAATATACTATTAAAACTAGCCGTTATGAATAGTAATAACCACTTTTTGAAATTTTATAAGTTATATTTTTCAAAATGGACTACATTTTTGGACTCAGAATATCGAAATTAGCCTAGGGTGAAATTTTGGTATTTTTCTGAAAACTTTCAATTTTTGATGAATAGTGAAACCACTAAGTGGTAGGTTAAAAACTGAATTTTGCATAAAACTTAATTTTACTGCTTCTGTGAATGGAATTTCAAAACTCCGACAGACACGGTTGATATCAGTAAGTAAAATGTGGTTCAATGAGATAAAAATAATTTTTTGGTGAATTGTAACTTTTTACTTTTTTTACCGCGGTTAATAGTAAATAGGGTAACTAAGGGTAAATATGATATTAATATTACCCTAACACATGACCTAATTCTATTGGACAAGTGCAATTCGACCAAAAACAAACTTAGGAATAATATATGACCATTTAGGCCCACTTGGATTAGATTAGGACATTTATTATTAATTTATTTAAAGAAGGGTTAAAATAGTTAAAATCAATGTTTAATAAGTAAATCATTTTTAATATGGGGTTATACATAAGATAAATTCGATTTTAAATATTAATTAGAAAGCTAAAAATATTTCCTACATGATGGTATTTTATTTGTAATTTTTAGACATCAAATAATTTAATTTATTTATGTCACAAAGATGATGCAGTAATTATCTTATTAATGAAATATTGACATAATTGATAATATAAATACCAAAATAAATGTAATTTAAGACTTTTTATGAATTACACTAATTTTCTAGGTTACTATGATATAATAGTGTTGATTTAATCAACTTTTTTCGAACATATAATTCTGTTATGACTTTCACAAAAATCATATATCAAATAGTGTCAAAATTGACACAAAATAGTTTTTAAATCAAATATTATATTATTAATTGTTATTTTATTCCTAAAAATATAAGGTTCGGCCAAATGACTTAGATAAGGATATATATATTAATAATAAACAATTTGGGGTTCGTTTGGCATGTTATAGTAACTGTATTAACCATATAGTGAAAGAAAACAAAAAGACACGGTAAAAGTTAAATTATTTAACTTAGAGTTAAATCTAATTGATAAGGTTAATATAATATCCTAAACTTTTCTAAATCCTATTGGTTGATAGGATTTCGACCCATACCCACTTTAGCTTCGAAATAAGACCCTTTGGAACCATTATAAACCGATTTTGACATCAATAAAAAATAATATTTTGAGATATTCCTAAGGTGCCCCTCTCCTCCCTTATAAAGGGGCACCTCCTCTCCCTCCTCCTCACACCAAATTGAGCACTCAAGCTCGGCCAACCCCTGCCATTTTCTCCTCTCCACTTCCCTAGAAAAATCCTAGAGGTCCTGGTCTTCTTCAAAGACCAATCTTAGTTCCCTAATTGGAAGATTCAAAGAGGCGTTCCAAAGAAGAGGTAATATCCATTACCGATCTTTTCAATTTCTTTCTTCTTAAACTTGTTCTTCTTTAGTTGGTTCATGATAAAGTAATAACATCAGTATTACTTACATACTGATATGTTATTATAAATATTAAACAACCCTAATTCAACTTATATCCATCCTACGGAAAAATGAAATCACCGCGCGTGCGTACGTACGGAATACCGTCTCCACGCCATGGTGTAATCTTTTTTCCACCATCACTTTACAAGGATGGGTATAATGGTGTAATGAGTAACTATTTATGATTATTATAAAGTAATATTGATACTGAAATAATATATATACACTCCAATACAATTCCACGATCATAGGAATGATATCATCACTCGTGCGTACGTACGGAATACCGTCTCCACGATGTGATGTGACTCATTCTACATGATCATCATTACATAGTGATTATATAAATGAATTGAATGAATAAATATGATATATGTTACAATAATACCATTCTGGATATAGGGTATCTATAACCTTAAAAGAAGAATAAGAATGTATTCGGCAAAACACACATAAGAACAAAAGGCAATAAAGACCCGAGTAACAAGTAACAATGAAATATTACTAACAAGAAGATAAGAATATGACCATATATGATATCATATCAATATGTATGATTTTGGAATAAGTCAATAACATTATTTAAACCATTATACAGGAGCTTCGGACACGTACAAAGCAAATCAGACCTAAGGTAAGGGAAATGTCACGATCTCATTTTATCCGAGATTGTTTATACTTTGGTATTTACTGGGGTGTATTTTATCATCCACATCCATGTTTCCCCAATATGTAATATTTATATCCTTATACAATAGTTTATATCAAATTTCACCCTTCGGTGAGTTTTTAGTAAAAGAAATGAAAGGAATCTTTTGTCGTTTTCCGTACGAGGTACTTTTTGACTTTTCCGAAAAAAGTACGAAGAATGTTTTTTTTTAACTTATACGACATGAATGGATTTCTAAAACATTATTTCCAAGAAGCTTCCTTTACAAGTATTCAAGTTTATTTTTAATCAACTTCTTTTAGTTTAAAATTGTATGACATGTTAAGAAAGGAAAAGTGTTTTTGAAGTAGAAAGGATATTTTTCTCAAGAATGAAGTTCATGTATTTTATCAAAATTATTTTCCATCTAAGATAATAAAAGGGATCTGTTTTTATCCCTATTTTTACATGGATTTTATTATTTTGTGATGGAAACATTTTTATGAATTCCTTTATCTTATATGAATTGTTTTATGATGTCATGTTGTTTTAGAATCCCATTTTTATTACATGGGTAATGCGATGATGTATGATTTATGATTATGTGTCACACATAAGAAAGGATTCATTATAAGATGGGTGGGACCTATATCTCCCTACAATTCATTGGGTAAAGATTTTATATATCATGAGATAGACATGGATGGAACGGAAGGTTATTTCGGTTCAGTGATACAGGACTGAAACGAGGAGTGAACTCAGCTCAGAAAGGGACTTTGTCCACTAAGATAGTCTTGGAAATGAGTCATGACTAACAAGAAATGATTTTCCATGATTATGTGTGCATGACAAAAAGTTTCAAGTTTTATGTTATGATTATGGGGATCTCATTTTCACTTCTATGATTTATTCCATGATAAGATATTCTGATCTCTTTTGCAGGTTTTGATTTTCAAAAAGATATGATATGATTTTTATTTCCATTATTTTCCCTTGCTGAGCATTTGAGCTCACCATTTTATGTTTTCTTTTCCCCAGGTCAGGAAGATGGATATTAAGTAGAGTATGCTAAAAGGGACCCTAGATATGATGAAATTAATGGGAGACACTATAGAAGATTTATGAACCAGTTGATTATGTTTCCCAGTTTCTAAAGACACTATACCTATACGGTCCTTTGTGGTTTTGTCATATGTTGTAATAAGTGTGCTTCAATTTTGAAGTATTAACAATGTATGTAAAATATGGGTCGTTATAATTACAGCCAACAAATTTTTTACAGTCTTCTAAAATCCATCTACTATTATATAGCCTTTCTTAGGATGGAAATACATAATTTTATTATCGGTTTTGATTTTTTTATTCCCCCCAATATGTTTAATTAAAATAAAATAAAATATTCAATATTAACTCCCATATTTATTACATATAGTGTCGAATTAGAAAAAACTGAAATACTAAAAATAAATTAAATATATATACATATTAAATCTCAAAATTATATGATTAGTTTATTTGGTAATGATTTAAAATCCAGAAAATATTTTCACAAAGCTAATAGTGGCTTCTAAATAGTTTGTGAATTAATAGAATCATATCCCCTGAGAGTTACTATCCTGGTGTGAAGTCTTAGGCACACACATTACACACATGTCAATCGTGTTAATACCCAATCATACCCTTCTAAATTTTCTTAAACATAGGTGTACTTTTCTATAAATGAATCCACATTCAAGTATCTAAAAAAGGATTTATTTCTTATGAATACACACATTTTCTACATTACTCAAGTCATCATGATATTATCCTACACTATGTCTAATCCTGACAGTGTTTAATATGATTATGTTTTCCAAAATCAAGATCACAATGTCTATATGAGGCTTCCTATAATTCAAACTATTATAGACCCAACCCTAGTATTCTAGATATTGAGGACACATTATAATATTGGAAATAAATATTGGTGATCACAACATATGTGATCTAACAGTTTAGTTGTCTTGTAATGCTATATTTATTCTTTAATATCACATCACATTTGAAAATAAGAAATAAAACATATTAGCTTCTTTGTGAACATTGTCATTCCCACTAACATATCATTTTATATTAATAATAAGAAACTTTATAGAATATTTTGGAATGGAAAAAAATATTTTTTTTATATCTGATTCTTATTAATGGAAAACTTACTGAGGAACCTAACATCGAATAAATAAGGAATGAAAAGTATCGTAGATATAAATGATGATAAAACAATTCCGTAAAAATAATTGCATGTTCTTGAAAATTATCATGGGGTAAATTAAGTATCTAAATAATCACATGGACATCAATAATATTTTTCTTAATTACATAATACTCCAAATATCCTAAACATATCATCAAGGCCTCATGAAATGAAATATTATATAAATGGGTATGGCCATATCCGAATACCCAACTTGTTCTTTCTAATCATACCTACAATTTAATTGATGGGATATGATCCTTTGGAAACTACTTGTGACATAATATTTCCAATATATTAATTATATGAATAAACACATAGGCATTAACAATGTTCCTTAATAATAAATAGTAGTTCATATTAGAATAAAATCCATAATCAATATCAATACATTCTCAAATTAAAATGATCCTAATGAATCCAAAGAAATGTGAGGGATATTATCATTAATTTATATTATCATTAAAGAATAATACTTTTAAATGTTTTTTACATAGGTTAAAATGCATTTATATGTTTAAGAGATCATTTCATGAAGAAAATTCTTTTTCAATTTACAAATTACTTTTTTAAAATATCAAAACACTCTAATATATAAGAAAAAAATTATTTGAAATGAACCATAGAATTAATTAATTGAATTTTCAGAGTGATGTGTAGTTATAATAGTGGAAGAATTTATTCATACTGCTTATATTAAAATAACAGTTTCGTTCAAACATTTGGTTAAATGAATAATAATCATAAAAAATAAAAAATTCCACTAATTCTTTTAAAAAAAATCAAAAAAATGAAAAAATTAATTTAATAAATCATTTTATAATTGTAAAAAAATTCATGAAAAAATTTTAATGAAACTATTGACATGGGAAAAAAAGTTTTTGGACCAAATAGAAAAATAAGGATGATTTTCAATAAAATTATTCTATTAAAATTTTGAGTTATTATAGATAATAGAATGAAAAAAACATATAATTTATATAAAAACAATGGGATAATAAAATATATAATTTTCAATATCAAAATATATTTTTATTCTCCCAAAGGAAATTTATACCTCAATAGTCCCAAAAATTGATGTGATTACAAAATAAATAAGTTCTTCTAGTCTGAATTTCATTGTACATTGATTTAACCTCATGAATATTAAATTTAAATTTATTATAGTTAAGTACCGTAAATAAATAGATACTAATAATATCACATCAGATCTAATTATAACATTTTAGCACTCAATTGTTAATTAATCTATAATAAAACTGATGTTTTTGATTGTAAACTATTTTTTTCTCATGTATATTTTGATATCATCAAAATTATCATGGTTACATAATCAATGTAATTTTTATCGCATTATAAATTTCATATATATTCATTATATATATTTTTATATTCATCCTTTAATGGTTATATAAAAAATTAATCAAATTTTTTTATTGAGGTGGTAATCAACACATAAACAAGAGCGACATTATTAATATTAATGAGCATATGGGTAGAATTTAAATGATATTTTATATTTATAAATTCTTAAGAATTTCATAAATATCAAATATATTCATTTTTTAAAATTTTATACCAAAAAAATTCAATTGATGATGAAAAAAATTACACCCCCATTGGAGACGGTATGTGATACAAACACATGGGAGTTGATTTTTTTATTCCAAAGGATGGAATGAATTTAAATATTATTTCTTCCACCTGAAAAATAAAATTTATGTATATTAATGATAAAAAATTTAATATATTATCATGGTTATAAATGAATTTTAGGATTAATATGAATATATTATTTGAAATCATTCAGTAAAAAGTTATACCACTTCTTTGAAACAGAACCTTCAGAAAACACATAAAGCTTTATAGGATCATAAAATAATGTGATTATATCATCTAATTCCGGGGAAGTATGGTTGGTAAGTGATTTATTACCATGTTTTTTTCAAGATATATCTCTCAATATATGAAAAGGCAACTGGAAAGTGGTTTACTTTTATATGTTTAGAAAGGAGCACACTTTGAACTAATCAAATGATTTTAACAACATAATGTATTTTCCTAGTGTATGCAGACATAAATTGTCAAAAATACAATTTCATAACGATAATTGTTATATAAATCAAAAAAATAATGTTTATACATTATTAGGTGTAATTAATTACAATACCTCCCATTATAAACCCCTTGTGAACTTGTTTAACCTTAACATTTGTAACAATTTTGATTTTTTTTTCATTATGAATTTTTTTAGAAAATTTTAAATAATATTAATTATAATCATTAAAAATATGGAATCAATTTTACATTTTTAAATTTTGGGAAGTTGTAAAAATAAATTTTAATATATGTGATGAAAAGGTATTGAAAACCCTTTATAAAAAAATATTTTTAAGAATAATAGTTATTTTAATAAAAAATAATGTATAATGTAAATAGAAAATTAATTAATTTAATTATTTATATAAAATTATATTTATATTTATTAAAAAAACTAAAATATAATTTAACTATTTAAATACATGATTACAAATAAATAATTAAAATAATTTTTTATTTGGGAAAACATTACATAGATTTCAAAAATTATAAGACCATATTTCTATGACTAAAATTATCTTTTTATACTAACTATATGAATTATATAATTTATATTTGTCCTAAAAAAATTATTTACAGATTTTAGTGGAATTATATGTTCATATAATTTCCTAAATGTTATCATTTTTGTATTGTTTCTATTTTTCATTTTAAACCAAAAATAAAAAATTTCTGAAAAATCCCAATATATCACACTCAGATAATTTTAAAATACTAAATTAAAAAATGAAATTCATTTCCTAAAATTAAATTTTTTATTATTTTATATTTATCTATTAATAATAATATTGAGTAATATTATGTGCAATGTGAAGTTGTTTCTTTAGAATTAGAAGCATACTATAATTGAATATCAGAAGATATATTTTTTATTATATTTATTGATTATGTAAATTATTTTTTTGGAATAATTATATTATTCTAGAATTATTCTTGGATATTTAATTTTACAATGAATAATGATGGTCATATATTCTCGATAACACATAACACATAAATAATTACCCAATATAGGGAATAGATTTGGTCACAATAGTTCATTATTAAAAATGATGATAAGGATTATCAACTTTGTGACATGTTCAATATTTCTATTGAACATATGTTTGGAATCATTTAGGAACCCTTAGGGGGGGTTAATCATGGTGTATCAAATTTTATACCATTAAAACCTCTTGAGTAATTTTCCATTATGGAATTTTTTTCCTAATGCATTACAAATATGTTGAACTATTATCTTTTCCCTAAACCTCATTATAATCACGAATGAATATTGAGATAAATTCAATGAAGTTAGACACTTATTTTTTCTTGGTTTACCAACAATAGTATAATTGAGTTATTTTTAATCAATATTATGTTGGTGCATTGGTTAACTCATAGGCTCTCTATATTTTTGGGTTACAAGGTTGTGGTCACTCTATACATGAGCCCACAAAAGATAATTATTCTTGGTAATATCACTATCACCCATGTCTCCCAATATTTATAGGCTTTTAGTCATCTCATTTAAACTCAATTATTTTTACCTCAGAAGATGAACTGCCATCATTCTCTTCCTTATGAGTCACTAGGAACATCGATCCTTCTTCATTCATTGATAAAATCCTTTGGTAAATAAAACAGCAATTTTTTGTGGCTTATTGGTAGCTTCTCACAAAAATAATATTGTTTTTTTCAAAATTTTATGTTAATGGATTCACTATTGAATCTCTTAATTACTCCATCAGAGGCCTATCGTGACATCCTGCTTCCCATAATCATTAATTTTATAGAATAAAAAATTACTTATCTTTTTAACTATACAATATCAATTCAATAACATTCACCTTTCTAAGATACCAAAAAATTTCTTCTTCCATTGACATGAATGGATATTTTCCTCTGAAATATAGTTGAGCCTAATTCCTCTTCCTATTTCTTCAGGCCTATCAATGAATATTGGTAGTGTGTCAATTATCTAACCATGATATATAAAAGAATTCAAGTAGGTATTTATTCATTTCCCCTATTCCATTATATTATTATAGAAGATAGAATTTCTCATCTAATATCACTATTTTTGTTCTATACATCCTACTATAAAAAATTTTAGTACAATGTTAGTTTCATATAATATAAATGAAAACACAAGATTACTTCTTATACAGTGGTGAACTAGAACTCACCTAAACAGAAAATATATTTCTGTTATTCCATATAGTATAAAAAACATGTATTTATAATAAATTCACCTCTCTATTACGAAATCATCAAAGACTCCACATCCTTTATTTATGGTGTACTCATTGAAATAACACTAGATCATTAAAATCAATATTCTCCCATTACAAGAATCTTTCCCACATGAAATAAAGAATAAATAAAATAACATCCTCAAGATACATATATGTAAAATTATTCATGACTAGATATATTTATTTGTGATATGAATATAATCTTTCAACAAGAAAATATTTCATTTAAGTCATTATATATATCCTGAAAATCATTCTTCATTAGAAGCATGGATCATGTTTCATATTTTATGTTTTGAGATGATCTTATTATTCCTGAATAGTCATTCCATTTCATGATGTGTATTCACCACTTAAAAAAATTCAATAAAATATAGAAAATCATCAACATATCTATATAATTCTCTATATATTTGTACTTATTTGTGCACATGTATCTATTCACTTACTATGTCCATGATATGAAAAAATTTCCCAGAATTTTATGAATAAAATATGTTATGTGACATTCATAAATTATATTCTTCCCATATCTAGATTCACATACAAGTGATATTCATAGACATAGTGTTTTATAATTCCCATGTTTTGATGTATTTGTATGCCTATATCATTACTAACCCAAATTCACTTATGTCATAAAATTTTTCAACATGCAAAATTTATATATTAAAAATAAAATTTAACATATAAATTCACATAAAAGGGACATCTTCGTGGAAAAATTCAATGAATTTGGAAATAAAATATGTCATTATATTGGAAGATTTACAGAATTCAATATATCTTCTAGATTTTTTTGAGTAACCTCTAACTATGGTTCCCATGACAATCAATCTTCCTGAATGATCCGATAATATTCTCTATATGTTTTCACATGTCGGGCCTCATGGTTTTGAAAATTATTCTAGTACACTAGGATATATGCAACAATTTTCCATTAAAATCATTATGTTAAAAAATCCAACATGTATATCCATATTTTCAATTTTTTGATTACTCCAAATATCACCTTGAACTCCTTCTCAAAAATTCTAAGTCACTTTGTATTATTCAACAGTCACCCATTGTTAATTAAAGATAATAACTCTTTCCATAAAATATAATCACATATTGATGGGTTTCTAACAATATATCCCTTTTAGTTTTATTTTTATGGAAACTTCCTCATTAAATATCACAAAATTTATCAATGAAATTCAAATGGGGACACCTATAAGAATATTTTATCATTTATTTTATCCCTTTTAATGGGGGAATGAATTTGATCCCCATTGAATATAGAGTTCTTCTTCCCATTTCATAAACCAACTTTTATCAGGGAACAATTTTATAAGAACATCATTTAAGGAGATATTAAACATCACACACATTCAATTATTGGGATTCCTTGGTCAACTTCTCATACTAAATTTTTGGGAATAGAGAAGAATAAACTACTCACTATTTTTCCTTGAAGGGATCATTTATGAGTATCGTTAGCTCCGAATAATGGTTGATGAACTTTTTTATAATATAAATCTACCATTGATGATAAAATCCACACTTTTTATATACTCACTAAATTTTATAACATTTAATTTTGTGTTATCACGTCCATAATTACTATTTTTTTCAAAAAATGCTCTGGTATAAAAAATCAGTAAATGAATTTACAACATGATAATTTGGATATAAAATAAACCCTATTTTATTACTAATCCTGATATTTGTTTTTGAAATTAAAATTTATTAAATCAAATAAAAAAAATTCAATGTAACTAATGATTCCAATAAAATTCTATCAGCTTTATATTTCATAAACCTGATGAAACAATAGGTGATATCCATCACCCTTTAATAAATAATTATTAATGTATAATCATTATATTTATTTAGAGTGATACATACCTCTAGGAAAATAATTGATACACATTTTTAAATATAAAATGTTAATACCACAATAATTACATGCATTAAACTCTTCATAGGCTTCATCCTTGTGAAAATATGTTTTAACATACTTGCGAGATCATCTTAAATCTCACCCTATATTCCACAACCTGATCTTGAAACCAATTTTTTAAATTTACCAATGTTTTGTGGGTCCAATTATTTTGAAAACAAATCTCTATGCAATTATTAATGTCTATCCTCTACATATTATATATCCTAAAAAAATATATAAGAAAAAATAATCATTAAAAAATTTAATGTTACTACTTCACTCTTTAGGTATGTCCCATTTATTTATGTGCTCACAAATTACTCAATTTAGGTTTTGCTGCCACTTGAAAATAATTTTTTTTAATACCATATTGAATCTCATATATGATTGTGACACCCATTTTCACATCAGATCTAGATCTTTTACCTGCTAAAATATTCCATTCTTTCAAGAATATGTTTAATTATATATATGAGTTTTTATTCTTTCATGTATATTCTATGTTAATTAATTGAGTGAAATAATTTTCCAAGATAATATTGTATGGGTTAGGTTCAATCATTTCTTCCTTGATAAATTTTGATACAAATGTGGTCTTGAAATACTCATTACAATCACTTATTTATTTTGTGTTATAGTTTTGTATAGATTGTTGTTAAGATCCATTCCAGGTTATTTTCTATTAAACGAAACCCATAGATAATTTCTCACACAAATTACTATCTAACCTCATAAATAATAATATTAAATCTAAATCAAGAGGAGAGGGTAATTTTCCAACTTCCATAGGTCAGGAAATAAGGATTTCCATATTTGACAACCCCATAATCATCACATGTTTTTTTCATATTTTTTAGATTTTTTGAAACAGTTATATCTCCTCATTAACCAAATTTTATTCTAGATTATTCTCCACAATGATATTATTCTTACTTGTATGAAGATTTATCTCTATTATGATTTAAATCCTTTATTTTAAATTTATTTCCCATATTTCATTTCCATAACATCTTCCGTCGGTTTTCTTTATCCAATTCTGAATACAGTCTCTAATGTTCCTCTATTACCTTTTAGTTGTTATTTTGATACAATGTTGGAATTCAAATATCACTATTCCTTGATATACCTGTCTTCCATATCAGACTTATCCTTCATTGATAGATTCTTACATTCATGATATAAAACCTTTTTCATTTATTTAGAAACTTTTTTCTTCTTCCATCATACTTTTTTTATTTCTTTCATGCGGTTTGGATGTGAGTACATTGATTTTTGTTCTCGATACACCACTTTTACAGCCCTATTTCTTTCCTCTAAATCCATAAACATATTATACATCAAAATATTATTCTGATTCAAAATAATATCATTCCTTTTGTCAAAATATAGTTGATAAATTACTTGTGATCCCTTTTAGTATCATTCAAATGTGGTCTCATTAAAAATTACTAGGGTAAGTAAAAATAAATCATATAGTAATTAAATAAATAATAGGGTGAATTTAACCTAGATGTTTGGTTGTTTCAAAACCATTCCCTAATCTTTCGAGTATTTGTGATTCAATACACAATCCCTTAGTAATCCCAAATCGTCCAAAATGATTACACTTAATAGCTACCTTATTATTCAAATATTTTTAGAAAATCCAACAAGAAAATTTAGTTTATTTCTAGAATCACGATTGCTTTTATTTCTAGATTTCAAATCTACAATTCCATTTTTAATTCAAAATTTGTTAACTCAATTCAACCTAGATGTAAAAGTAGAATTTTATTTTTGGGGGTTATTCATCTTGAAATTTAAGGTGATCATCCTCACCAAATGATTCATGATTTTATCATCCATTTCAATTTTTTGGGTAGCTGTAATCTTTATCTTTTCATTAACTTAAATATTGGGATACATTTTTTCTTGAAGATAAATATTAAAAGAAATGATCCTTTCATTTATTTTATTGACTATTTCCTTAGTTAATAAATTTTAACATATCATCAAAAAATATCTCTATGTTGTTATAATTGAAATGATCAACATTAATTCAATTTTCTATTCCACTTTAGATTCATTGGACCATTACACTTCCATAGAAAAAATTTGAAATCACTAAAGGTAAACATCATATTGAATTTATAGTTTTTTTTTTTACCCATTTTGGAAGATGCAAGATGTAACGCCTCGACCCCAGTTATCTAGAGTCGGTGCACTATTAAAAAACATTGGTATGATCATAAAAGATCAAGTCTCGAAAGACAGATTATTTTAGTAGCCATGGAATCACTAGATACATTCATAAAGTTTACATTACATCATAAAGTGAAAAATTACAATAAAATCTTGTCGCCATAGACCACACTCATATGCCCTTATAATATCCCTGCATTTCATTCATAAAATACTTCATCACATCTAGGGAGAAATAAAACATAGAAAGGGGTGAGATCAGATGCCCAGTAATGATAACAATATACTGGGAACTTTCATAAATAAGCATAAAAATTTAAGCCAATGTATAAATAAAATAAAAGCCTTTTAAAACTTGAACATCATCATAGTATGGAAGAAATAAAATGAAATAATTCCATTTAATTATTCACAATGATATCTTTATCGTCAAATAATCACCTGCAATATCAATAAACACTTTCATAATGATGGATTTCATAATTCCATACTATCATAACCACATAGTCAAGCCCTTGTGCCTAGACTACAAATAAGAGTTTCTTAAGGCCTTGTGCCAAGACACTAGTTTGTCTCAGGAGACCTAATTATTTATCTAGGAGCTATAGTAGTCTTTAGCTGTCACTTATTAAGTCCAATGCATTCCCCATATGGAAAGGTTTAAACATAACATAAACATTCTTATTAATACTAGCATAGGAAATGTCAATACTTTATACATAAACCATGAATGGTATAAATATAACACATTCATAGTAAAAAATATCACAAAACCATCAATATTATATGGATGTTTTGTATCATAATAAATCAACTTTAAATAAGGTAAAAATCCATCAAAGGATGTAGACATAGATGAAATCTAAACTATTTAAGTGAAATATCTCTTTTTTTAAAACATTTAATAGTCACATAATTATAAAATAAAACATTTACATTGAAAATATTCTTATAAGCATGTAATGGATGCTTTGACGATTTTATAATGGTGCAAAATATCCACACCCGTCGTATGAGTTAAAAAAGACATTCTTACCTTAATTCTGTCGAAAAGGTTAAAAAGGACCTTGTTTGGAAAATGACATAAATATTCCTTTATAAACATCTTACAAAAAGTCAATTAGGGTATAAATTATATTAAACCATAGTCTATAATATAGTAATAATTATTTGAAATCAATTTTTAAGAAACATGGATGTGGATGATAAAGAGGTCCAAGTAGATACTTACGTAAAAACAACCTTGGATAATAAAGAGATTGTGAAATTAACCCTTACATTGTACTTTTACTTAGTCGTGGGTAGGTTAAAATCTTGTATAATGGTGGAATAATTGTTATTAAAATATAGATTAATCATATACATTAATATTATATCATATATGATCTTTTAATATTGGTTTGTTAATAATATATTTTTATAATCGTTGTTTCATGTGATAACTGATTCGTTTTCATTTATATGATTTGTTAAGTAAGCCATGTTTTTTAGGGATAGGTTGTATCTTATTCATATCCAGAATGATATTAAGTCGTTAAAAATTATTACTAATCATAAAATGAAAATTATTCTTGAATGGATATGATGGGGAATAAATCTCATCGCGTTCGTGGAGACGGTAGTCCAAAGGTACGCACGAGTGACAATATCATTCTTTTGATATTAAAATAATAATATAATTGGATGGTATATACAGAATAATTATCATGTTATATTTATAATTTACATCAATTACACATCATTATCATACTCATCCATATAATAATGTATTGAATAACAATTAGACCACGACGTGGAGACGGTAGGCCGTACGTACGTACATATGGTGAAATGTCATTCAAAGGATGGATGGAATTATGAATATAGTTGTACCATATTTTAAATAACATAAAATTATATAGAATATTCTAGAGTTATTATTTTATAATGTAAATAACAAATAAATAATAAGCGGAAGAAGAAAGGAACTTGAAGGAGGGTGGTGAAATCATTACCTCTTCTTTGGATTCTTCCTTTTGATTTGATCAAAAGGGATCTTTAGGATATATTTATGATAAATTTAAGGCATCTATGTTGCGGTGAGGGAAGTTTGGAGGATATTTGTGAAGGGTTTGTTAAAACCAAATGGATTCAAATCAGTGAATTAGGGAGAAGGGGGAGTACCCTTTTATAAGAGGGGTTATGGTCGCCTTAGGAAAGATAGAAATATTATTTTATAATAAATTCTAATTCTGATTTAAAATGATCCAAACTTATTTATTTCAAGGATAAGGTGGGGATAGGGCAAAAACAACTAAAAAAATAGGTCTTAGAAAGTTTTGGGTCACTTATTTAACCGTATCTTTTAGTTTTAACTCAGTTAATTAGTTTGACATTTACCATGTCTCTTGTTATTTTTATATTATATGGTTAATAAACATACTATAAACTTCCAAGAGATGCCCAAGTGGTTTATTAATGATACACATATCATTATATAATTCATTTTCTTGATCCTTATATTTTTATTAATATCATATCTATTTATAATATAATATTTGTTTTAAAAACTCCTTTTTCTCAATTTTGACACTATTTAATAATTGATTTTTGATACTGTCTTAAAAACTTTATTAATTCGAACCAAATTCGTTTAAGCAACACCAACATGTAATATTAACTAATAAAATTCTTGTATGTCATAAAAACTTTCAAAGTATATTTATTTTAACATTTATAATACCAATTATTAGATTCTTTCATTAATAAGGAAAATACTGCATCATTATTGTGTCATAAATAAATTTAATTATTCTAGGTCTAAGAATTATAATTAAAATACCATTATGTTCGACCCAAAGATTCCCATGGTAGAACATTTATCAACCAATAGGGTTAGGACACATTTTAGGTTAATTTAATATTATTATAATATTTTTGTTTACCCTTATTTACCGGATTTACCCATTAACCATGGTAAATAAAAGATTTACCAAAGTAATTATTCAAAAAGTATAAAAATAAATGTTACCTATTTACACAAATTGTACCTCCTAATTCTAAATATGTAATCCATTTTTCTAAATTAAAAACTCAAAAGTGGATGAAATTAATATAAAAATAAGTTCCAGTGTGAAAACAAAAATCATGTTTTTAAGAAATAATAACTATCAAAAGATTAGAACTTCCTTATGTCCAGTTTAAATGTGAAATTATGTCCAATGAAAAAAATTGGATTAAATGGTAAAAATATAATATAATTATACTTTAAAATCACTCAAATTCATTATTTATCACAATTAATTATTTCAATTTAAAAAGTTTTTTTAACAAAAATTTAATAATTTTCACTATTCATCAAAATATGAAAGTTATCAGAAAAGTACCAAAAATTCACCCTAAGATAATTTCTATTTTCCAAATCCAAAAATGAAGTAAATTTTGAAATATAATATTTATATGATTTCAATGAGTGGGTATTAGTTTTCATAACGGCTAGTTTGATTGGTTGTGGTGTGTTAGAACTCGAAGTTGTGTTCAATACACGCAACAGTATTATTCAAAGAGAAGCGTACCGTGGATGCTTGGGTTGATACATTATGCCCTCCTTAAAATAATTTCATCCTAGAAATTTCTAGAATATTACTACATAAAAATACTCGGGCGGTTCTTCATCATAAGTTTCTCGAGTTCCCACATTGCCTCTTCCATATTATGGTTTCTCCATAGAACTTTTACCCGATGAGTTGTCCGGTTTCTCAGCACTTGCTCTCTTGTATCAAGAATCTTGACAGGATTTTTGTAATAAGACAGATTGGGTTCCAGTTCTATTTCTTCATAGGTGAGTACATGTGTTGGGTCAGGCATGTATTTTCTCAACCATGATACGTGGAACACATCGTGAACTTTGAAGAGATTTGGCGACATTTCCCATCGATAAGCAACATCTCCAATTAATTGTAGAATTTCGAAAGGTCCAATGTACCTGGGACTCAATTTACCTTTCGTACTGAAATTTATAACTCCCTTCCATGGAGATACCTTCAAGAAAACATGATCTCTTACCTGAAATTCCAAATCCTTCCTGCTGTTGTCAGCATAGCTCTTCTTCCTACATTGAGCTGGTTTGATATGGTTTTGGATTACCTTCACCTTTTCCATCATTTCCTCTACCAGCTATGGACTTACGAGTATTCTTTCACCAACATCATCTCAATAGGTTGGTTTGCGAAATCTCTTTCTGTATAACGCTTCATATGGCGCCATCTGAATACTTTAAAGGAAGCTATTATTATAGGAAAATTCTACCAAAGGTAAATATTGATCCCCCATACCTTGAAAGTCAAGTGATCATAATCTAAAAATGTCTTCTATGTATTTAATATCCCGTTCTAATTTTCCATCAGTTTGGGGGTTGTAGGTAGTGCTCAAATGATGTTCAGTATCCAGGGTTTTTTGAATACTTTTGCAGAATCTTGATGTAAAATGTGGATCACGATCAGAAAAAATCGATAGGTGTCCTCCACGAAGTCACAAAACTTCATTAATATATAGTCTTTATAGACGTTAAATTGGTAGATATTCTCTTATAGCAAAAAAAATGTGCTAACTTGGTAAGACGGTCAATAATGACCCATATTACATCATTTCTTCTATGAGTCTTTGGTAATCCCATGACAAAGTCCATCATGATATTATCCCATTTCCACTCCGGTATGGGAAGAGGTTGCATGACACCTCCAGGCTGTTGACGTCCAACATTCACTTGTTGACAAACCATACATCTTGACACAAAATCAGCAATCTCCCTCTTCATGTTGTCCCACCAAAAATTTCCCTTCAAATATCTATAAATCATGGTGCTCCCATGGTGTATAAAGAAATTGGAGCTATAAGCATCATCTAACAATTACCTTTTTAAATCAGGTATATTGGGAACACAAAGTCTCTCCAAATATTTCAAAATTCCATCCTCATACACAAAGTCACTCAATCTCCCATCATTCACAGCTTTAATCTTCTTTTTAAACTCTACATCATTGGTCTGAGAACTCTTTATCCTTTATAGTAAAAATGGTTTAGAACCATTTGAAAAATTATTGATGTTTCACCTTCCATGGTGATTCCCATATCCATATTTACTAGATCCATGTATATAGGATCCTTTTGAACACTGATCTTGTTCAAAACTCCATGATCTATTCTACTAAAAGCATCTTTCACCTTATTTGCCTTCCCCGGGTGGTAGTGTACCATGAAATCATAATCCTTAAGTAGTTCAAGCCATCTCCTTTGCATCATGTTGAGTTCCTTCGGTGAGAAAATATACTTCAAACACTTGTGATCAGTATAAATATCACATTTTTCACCATAGAGATAATTCCTCCATATATTCAAAGAAAATATTACAATAGCTAACTCAAAATAATCAGCAAGATAGTTTTTCTCATGAATTTTTAGCTATCATGATCTATAGGAAATAACTATATCATTCTGCATAAGGACACAACCAAGTCCTTTCTTCGATGAATCATTATAAATAATGAATCCATCATTCCCCAGTGGTAGAGAAAATATAGGATCATTGGCTAATAATTTATTCATCTCTTAAAAAAATTCTTCACACTCTTTTTTCCAAACAAATTTAACCCCTTTATGTGAGAGCTTCATTAATGGGTTATCCAATCAGGCAAAATTCTGGACAAAACACCGATAATAACCTGCTAAACCAATAAAACTGCGTACCTCATTATACTCATCGGTGCTGGCCATTAATGGATTGCCTTGGTCATAGAAGGATAAACAAAAATTCCATCCTTAGAGACAATATGGCCATGAAAATAAATCTCTTGAAGCCAGAATTCACACTTGCTAAACTTCCCATATAATTCATGTCTTCTAAGATTCATCGGGTTAATGAAAATGTGATTTTCATGTTCTTCGTAGCTTTTGTAATATACCAAGATATCATCAATAAATATCACCGCAAAATCATCGAGATATTCCTTGAAAACCTTATTCATTAAATCCATGAAAATAGAGGGTGAATTAGTCAGTCCAAAAGGCATTACTATAAACTCGTAATGCCTATACCTGGTTGGAAATGCTTTCATAGGAATTTCATCCTTCTTCACACATAACTGATGGTATCCAGATCGAAGGTCAATCTTTGAAAAGTATTGAGATCCAAGCAGTTGGTCAAATAAATGATCAATTCAAGGTAGGGGATAATTGTTCTTTATTGTTATAACATTAATTTCCCTATAGTCGATACATAACCTCATATATCCAACTTTCTTCTTAACAAAAAGGATATGGGCTCCCAATGGAGAAACACTAGTGCGAATAAATCCCTTATTACTCAATTCCTATAGTTGTTTCATTAGTTCATCTAATTCCACATTGGCCATTCTATAAGGGGTCTTTGATATGGGCCTTGAACTATGAATTAAATCAATGGGAAACTCAATTTCTCGTTCAGGAGGATGTCTAGGTAAATCATCTAGAAACACATCTACATATTCTTTCACAATAGGTACATCCTCTATTTGAATATTATATTCCTTGCCCACTGTTATTTCTTTCCCTTCCTCCCCGATAATTTAATTTAGTTGAGCTACTGGGGGTGGATCAAGATAAGAATCTGGTGGTGATGATTCTACTTTAAAGATAATGTGTTCTTTATCATCATCATCAAAAATTGTAACCTCTTTCTTCTTACAAAAAATCTTCATATCATGGTCCAGAATCCAATCCATACCGACGATTATATCAAATTCAATCATGGGTATGACGATGAGATCAGTAGATAAAGAACATTTATATGCTCAAATGGGAATAGATTGGAAAAATTCATTGCGATGATACTTCCCTTAAGAGTTTTAACTGAAAACTCCCTTGTTAAATCAAATTAGAAATATCTAACTTTCATAGAAAATTGGGAAGATATGAAACAGTGTGATGATACAGAATCAAATAATGAATATGAAAAACGTGAGTAAACCATTAAATTACCTTCCACCACGTCCTTCGGAGCTTCTACCTCAGCAATAGTGATAACATAAACTTGGACTTGATCCCTTGGCCTTTTATGATGTATTTTTTCCTGATGCTTAGGACATTCATTTGCATAATGTCCCATCTCCTTGTAGTTGTATCATTGAACATCGGTAGATTCTTTCTTCCCCTTGCAATCACGAGCTTGGTGGCCTTTTTCATCACATTGTAACAGACTCCCGTTACATTCAAGAAAGTACCAGGGTGTTTCTTACCACATTTTCTATAGGATGGATAATCAACTATTCAATTCTTCCCCTTATTTCCATTTCCTGAGTTATTAGGAGATATCTTCTTCTCCTTCTTTACTTTAAAGTCGTAAGTATTAGAGAATTATTTTTCCATCTTGATTGCACATGAGGAAATATCTTCGTACGATGATAAGGATTGTGAGACTAATGCTCAATGGAGAAATGGTTTTAACCCATCAAATAAATTATCAATATTACTTCTTGGGTTATGTATATAATCTGCATCATACCTCTCTAACATTGTAAATTTGGCCTCATACATTGCGACATTCTTATCCACCTTTTGTCTCAGACTCAGAAATTGACTTTCCAAATCAGCCTAATGGTCACGAGGAATGTATTTTTCTACAAAAAGCTCGTTGAAATAACTCTATTCCAAATTTGATACTTAAACATATTCCTTTGTGTTTTGAATCAATGTCCACCATTGGTCAGTATCTCCAGTGAGGTGGTAAACTTCCATGATAACTATTTCCCTTTCACTACTCCCCAAGGAATAGAATATTTTATCTAAGGAATTTATCCATTGATTAGCTACTAATGGATTTGTAATCTCATTGGATGTTTGTGGTTGTTGCCTTATGAAGTGATCTGTCATTGGTCCTCCACGATGTGGATCTGGGTCTCCATACGGGTAAGGTTATTATTCATAACTTAGTGTGTTGTCCTAGTATGGTGATAAGCTGATCAGCATAAGTTGTATCACCGGCTCCACTATAATTATCTTGAGTAGAAGGGAAATTTCTACATGGAGTTAGTGCATTGATACAGTTTCCATTCCTTCCCCTAGGTGCCATTTCTAAACAATGTCATTCACTTGATTAGTTTTTAAATCGCAATACATAAATCCAAACTTGTAAAACACTTAACATAAATTTAACTGTCTATGGATATAATCCATAATAAAAAAAAAGTTTTCTCTGACGATGTATATACTCATAAAGCCTTCATAATGGTTTGTAAATAAAATTATAATTGTCCTAAACATATCCCTCGGCTGTGTCGTAACCAAGAGTACAACAGGACCCATTTTAGTGCTCTAGTTCCTGTTCGAGTCTAGCTCAAAGTGGTGTTTTTTGGGTTTTACCCCTAGGTACATCTGTACCATAGCCACCTATACCTGCTCGTATTCAGACAGGGATGTATTGCTCGAAAAACACACAAAATCTCTATAATACCAACATTCTAGAATGTTCTTCTATACTAATCCTCAAATTACATCTTAGGTCTATGTGCTCTAACCAAGTTTTATATAAATCTATCTTCCATGGTTTGTACTAAACTTCCTCTGATACCAACTATAATTCCCCGACCCTAGTTACATAGAGTCGGTGCATTATTACATAACATTGGCTTGATCACAAAAAGATCAAGTCTCAAAATACCGATTAGTTTAGTAGCCTTGGAATCACTAGATATATTCATAAAGTTTACATTATATCATAAAGTGAAAAACCAAAACAACATCTTGTATCCATAGACTACACTCATATTCTCTCATACTATCCCTACATGTCATTCATGAAATAATTCTTCACATCATAGGAAAAATAAAACATATAAAGGGTGAGCTTAGATGCTGAGTAAGGATCACAATATAGCCGGAACTTTCGTAAATAAGCATAAACATTTTAGGTAATCTATAACTAAAAAAAGACTTTTTAAACTTGAACTCAGCATAATATGGTAAAAATAAATGAAATAATTCCATTTAATTATTCACATGGATATTCTACTAGTCGAAAAATCACATGTATTATCAATAACCACTTCCATAATGACGGAATGCATAATGCGAGACTGTTATAACCACATAGTCAAGGCCTTGTCCCAAGACTACAAATAAGTTTTTTTCAAGGCCTTATGCCATGACACTAGTTTGTCTCATGAGACCTACCGATGCAACGACTAACTATAGAGGGTTCCACCCGTCACTTATTAAGTCCAATTCATTCTTCATATGAACAGGTTTAAATATAACATAAACATTCATATTAAAACAAGCATACAAATTTTCAATACATTATCCATAAACCATAAATGGTATAAAAATATCACATCCATAGTCAAAAATATCACAAAAACAACAATAATATATGGATGTTTTGTATCATAACAAATCAACTTCAAATAAGTTTAAAATCCATCAAAGGATGTCGACATAGATGAAATCAAAACTATTTTAGAGAAATATTACTTTTTTGAAATCATTTAAAGTCACATAATTATAAAATAAAAAATTTACTTTGAAAATATTCTTATAAGATTGTAAGGGATGATTTGATGATTTTATAATGGTAGAAAATAGCCACACCCTCGATATAAGTTAAAAAGTAAATTATTACCTTAATTATGTCGAAAAGGTTAAAAAAGACCTTATTTGAAAAATGATGGAAAGATTCTTTTATAAAAGTCTTATAAAAAGTCAAAAATGTTGTAAATGAATTTAACTCATATTCTATAAAATAGTAAGAATGTCTTGAATTTCATTTTTAAGAAACATGGATGTGGATGATAAAGAGGTCCCAGTATATACTTACGTAAAAAAATCCTCAGATAATAAAGAGATTGTGAAATTAACCCTTACCTTGTAATTTCCCATGGTTGAGGGTAGGTTAAACTCCTCTATAATGGTGTAATAATTGTTATTAAATTATTCAATAATCGTATACATTATTATGATATCATATATGATATTTTACCATTGCTTTGTTAATAATATCATTGTATTATCGTTGTTTCCTATGTTAATTGATTTGTTTTCCTCTATTTTCATTATTACATAAGCTGTGTTTGTTATGAATAGGTTGTATATTATTCATATCTATAATGATAATAAGTCTTTAAACATTATTTTTAACCATTAAGTTGAAATTATTCTTGAATGGATATGATGGGGAATGAATCTCATCGCGTTTGTCTGGACGATAGTCCGTACGTACACACAAGCGAAAATATCATTATTTTGATATTAAAATAGAATATAATTGGATGGTATATACAGAATCATTATCATTTTATATTTATTATTTAAATAAATTACACATCATTATCATACTCATCCAAATAATAAGGTATTGAATAACAATTACATCACGACGTGGAGACTGTAGGTCGTACGTACGCACGTATGGTGACATGTCATTCAAAGGATGTATAGAATACTGAATATGGTTGTACCATATTTTTAACAACATAAATGTATATATAAGATACTGGATTTATTATTTAATAATGTAAATAAAAAAGAAAAAATAAGTAGAAGCAAGGAACTTGAAAGAGTGTGGTGAAATCATTACATCTTCTTTGGGTTCTTCATTTTGATTTGATAAAAAGTGCTCCATAGGATGTCTATCTGATCAAACTAAGACCACTTGGTTGAAGTGAGGGAAATTGGGAGGATATTTGGTCAGGTTTTGGACCAGCCAAATGGCTTTGAAGGTGTGAATTTGAAATAAGGGGGAGTTCCCTTTTATAAGATGGGTGAGGGGAACATTAGAAAAAGATATAAATATTATTTTATAATAAATTAATATTCGGTTACTAATGGCTCCAAACTGATTTATTTAGAGGCTAAGGTGGGGATGGGTAGAAATAAACTAAACCAATAGGTTTTAAACAGGTTTGGGTCACTTTATTATCCTTATCTTTTAGTTTTAACTCTTAGTTAATTAGTTTGACATTTTCCATATCTCTTTGTATTTTTATATTATATGGTTAATAAACTTACTATAAACTTCCAAGCGACCGTAAGTAGTTCATTAGTGATACAACTATCATTATATATGTCCTTTGTATGAACTTTATATTTTTTGGAATATTATACCAATTTATAATATAATATTAGTTTTAAAAACTCCTTTATGTCAATTTTGAAACTATTTAATAATTGATTTTTGTTAAAGTCATAAAAACATTATTAATTCAAATAAAATCATTTATGAAACACTAAAATGTCCTATTAACCAATAAAATTCGTGGATGTCATCAAAACATTCAAAGTATAATTATTTTACCATTTATAATACCAATTATTTTATTTTTTCAGTAATAAAGAAAATACAGCATCATTATTGTGTCATAAATAAATTTAATTATTCAATGTCTAAAAATTATAAATAAAATACCACTATGTAGTAATTTTTTTTCTTTATATTAAATATTTATAGTCGAAACTATAACATATATAACCCTATGTAAATTTGTTTTTGATAAAATATATATGCTTATGTGATTTTTGTATTTACATTCACTTAATTAATATAAAGTGTCATTATCACTTACAAGTTGCTCCATGGGGTCCCCAAATCGACCCAAAGATTCCCATGGTCGGACATGTATCAACCAATAGGTTTAAGACACGTTTCAGGGAAACTTAATATTATTAAAATATTATTTTTTACACTTATTTACCTAATTTTCCCTTTAACCATGGTAAATAAAATATTTACTGAAGTAATTATTCAAAATGTCTGAAAAATAAACGTTACCTATTATAAAATTTGGAACTCCGTATTCTGAATATGGAATCTATTTTTCTAAAATCAAAATACAGAAGTGGTGGAAATTAATTTAAAATTAATTCCCATTGTCAAAACCAAAAGCGTGTTTTTAAGAAATAATAACTATCAAAAGATTTGAACTTACTTATGTCCAGTTTAAATGTGAAATTACATCCAATTACCAAAATTGGATTAAATGTTAAAAATATAGTCTAATTATAATTTAAAATTACTCAATTTCATAATTAATCACAGTTAATTATTTTGATTAAAAAATGTGTTTTTAATTAAAATATAGTAATATTCACTATTCATCAAAATATAAAAGTTATCAAAAAAGTACAAAAATATACCATTATTTAATTTAGATATTCTGAATGCAAAAATGAAGTCCTTTTTAAAAGATTAAATTTATAAAATTTCAAAAAATGGTTATTACTATTCATAACTGCAGGTTTGATTGGTTGTGGTTTGTTAGAACTCGAAGTTGTGTACAACCCAAGCTACTGTATTATTCAAAGGGAATCATACTGTTGAAGCTTGGGTTGTTACACATGATGAATTACTAGATAGGAAACAAAATGTCTTTTCAAAATCATAAGATTTGAATAAATTTTTCATCTCTAAGAGAGAGTCTAAATTTTTTGAAACACTTACCATATCTAATATATTGGATGTATTAAATATTGAAACATGTTTAGAGAATATATCATAAATTTAAGAGTTAATTTTATGAGGAAAAAATCTATCTTCTTTCTTCATCTTTACTTTTATCATTAAGAAATATTCAAATATGTTTTTTCTATATGAGTCATCTATTTACATCGACATGTTTTTTATACATAATATAAAAAATATTTTTTTTTAATATTCATTTAATGATTCCTTTAAAAACTTCTTGAAAGTTTCATTGAATTCAAAATTCCATTGATCAGCCAATAATATAGATCCATATCGGCTAATAGAATGATACCATCCTGCAAAAATTATATCATGACTCTAGGTTTGAAGTGATCTTCTGTTTTCTAGAAAATAAATATTGAGAACACTTATTATAAAATTAAACAAAATAAATAACCTTCATTTAAAATATTAGTTCAACATTCCATGTGAAATAAAAAATTTATTTAAAATATAGGGCATACATGGATACTACAACACCCATGACACTACTTTGTTTATTTTTCACATGTTACATTGAATTGTCACGATCCTAAAAATCCACGATCTATTATCACAAGAAGATTTCCAATATTCCCTTTGAAAAATTAATATTATTTAATGAATAATCATTTAGAAATGATTATTCATATATATACATCTTCATGTATGGAATAAAATCGTATTTTCAATGTGAATAATTTTTCATTTAGTTCCCTGCATCTCACACAAAACATCCTTCTCCATTTTCTTCTAGGACCATGGATCCCATTTGTTGTACCATTATATATAATCATTATAGAATAGTTATTTTCATCAACTTATTTTCTTATAACAATAGGAAATTCCATGAAAATAATAATGAAAAAGACTGATATCACTATATAATTCCCATAAATTGGGAAAAATAAATGTATATTGCAATATTCTCTGATGGAGGTCATCACATATCAAAATAACCTTCTATGGTGTAATCATTTAGATAACTATATTTTCATACATGAAATTATTTACATATCGAGATTCAAAAACATGGGAGATTCTAATATGTTTCATAACTAAATTCCCATATATTTTTTGATTTGCATAGGTTGATCACTCTAATATTGTATTCACAAATATCAGGGACATCGCATAAATGAACACTTCACAGAGATAAAATCTATATAAATGGTTGGATTTATATATATGAGACATCTACACTGATTAATTGTGATATGTCATAGCTCCTATAAATTGTTAGTTCAATAGATTAACAGAAATGTACTAATCCTACATATTTTTTAGGTACTTCTTCCAAATTTGGGTCCCATGAATTTTGGCCTTCGGTTATCATCAAATTAAAATCTCTTGTGGATTTCAAAAGGCTGAATTTGTGCATATGAACATTATTGCACCATATAAAATTACAAACATCACTTTTAATAACACATCACTTTTCAAAAAAATATAATATGTGTTTACATATACTCTATTTTTCATTAACTCCAAGAAACCAAAAGACCACCATTTTTAAAATTCCATCAAACATATTGGTAACCATTAATCTCCATATATTTAAAAAAAATAACCATTACCAATGTTTAAACATGTTTTCAACCAATTCCTCACAACCCAATGTTTTTCCAACACTGTTTGATTTTTCAATAACACTTCTCCTAGATTTATTCAATCCTTAAATATAGAAGTATAATGGAATGTATCTATTAATTATATATCAAAACTATATAAAAAGTTTATAACTGAAAATAAAATTATTTCTTTGTCTCAAAAAAACATATGTAATGGTATTCCAAGCATCTAATAACTAGTAAATTTAATTATGTGTCCTTGTTATCTTAAATATATAATTAAATATGGTTTATGTAGGTCGGTATTGTCTATTTATAAAACTACCTCTACACTAGTGTATAAATTTAAAATGTGAAACTTTTAAGTCTATGACCCCATGGTAACTCACAATAGTCTTTATGTTAGGGAGATCCTAAAATAGTATTTCATGGGGCTTGATCCGAGCCATTATTTTTTAGGTATTTTGGTTATTTTTTACTGAAATGTGATATAATGTGATGAATGATTTAAATTAAACTTCTTGGGTGTCCATCTTATAGCTACTAAGGTACACAATTATATCATATTATAATTTTTTCTATAGTATAAAATAAGATATTATGGATTTTTCTTCCAAATTCATTATTAATAAGTAGATAAAGTTAAAACATTAATGATAATTCAGTGTGTATGGGGACAAATATCAATTTTTAATTCTACAACCACTATAACCTAGAGCTAGTACATTATTACATAATATTTTCATGATCACAAGATATCATGTCCCGAAAGACAGATTAGTTTAGTAGCCTTGGATGTATTAGATACATACATATGTTTTACATTACATTATGAAATGAAAAATCCACATTTTTTCTCATCTGAATATAATCATATCCCTTAGTCTATCCCTATAGGTTAATCATAATATAATTTTTCACATCCTCTGAAAATAAACCATAAGAAAGGGGTGAGAACAGATGATCATTAAGGATAAAAATATATTAGCCACAATCCTTTTTTTAATTTTATTGAAAAACCACTTTCAGGGTAAGTGGGAACCAACAGAACAAGTCCATCGTCAAGTCACACCCCCATAAACAGATATTACAGAATTGAAAACAATAAAACAGAACCAAGTCACTGGGCACCCTCACAAACAAACATTACAGAATTCAAAAATCAATAGTAAAACAGAACCAAGTCCCATGGGTATTCTACTAGTCGAATAATCATAGGTAATATCAACAGTTAATTTCATAATGATGGAATGCCTAATTTCGGATATAATAACCACATATTCAAGGACTTGTGGAAAGACTATAAATAAAAAAAATTCATGGCCTTGTTCCAAGACATTGTTTTGTCTAATGGGGCCTACCAATGAATCAAGGGGCTATAGTAGGACCCACCAATAACTTACTACGTTTAATTCATTCCTTATATGTAAAGGGTGAAATAGATCATAAACATTCGTATTAAACTAATCTACGAAATGTTTATACTTTGAACAAAAACCATGAATGATATAAAAATAGAACATCCATAGTCAAACATATCATAAAACTATCAATAAAATA
Source organism: Viscum album (assembly GCA_963277665.1). NCBI lineage: Eukaryota > Viridiplantae > Streptophyta > Magnoliopsida > Santalales > Viscaceae > Viscum > Viscum album. The sequence continues at coordinate 104,027,572 of OY728159.1, forward strand.
TTGAATATTATAGAATAATAAATCAACATCATAAAATCCAATAATTGTTGTTGACATATATGAAATAAATCCAAAAACTGTTTGATAGAAATATCACTTTCTACATTGAAATAAAATTAAAGTTTCATAATTATAAATGAAAATGTTTATTTTGAAAATATTCATATAATATTTTCAGGTAATCATTAAATGTGTTATAATGACGGAAAATATCTATACCCATCATATATGTTAAACACATTCTTTCCATACTTTATTAAAAAGGTTATAAAGTCCCTTCTTTTGAAAATGACCGAAATAATCAATTTAAAAAAATTATAAAAATTAAAACAAGGTTATAAATGAATTTAACATATAGTCTAGTGAATATTATAATGTTTTAAAATACATATTTATGAAACATAGATGTGGATGATAACGAATTCTGAGTAGATACTTACGTATAAACAACTCCGATTAATAGAGAGATTGTAAAACTAACCCTTATCTTGTAATTATCCATAGTAAAGGGTTTATTAACCTCATATATAATGGATATATAATTTTTATTAATTTATAAAAGAACCAAATACTTAAATATGATACCATATATGATCTAATAATATTGGTTTTTAGTTGTATTTATGTAGTATCCTTGTTTCAAATATTAACTGGTTGATTTTTCAATATTTTTTTTATGCAAGCCATGTTTGTTATGGATAGGATGTATTTGATTCAAATATATAATTATATTATGTTTTTAAACATTATTTTAAAATCATCAAATGAAAATTATTCTTTAAGAGTTATGATGGGGGATGAAATCTCACCGTGTGGTGGAGACTGTAAGCAGTACGTACGCACGAGCAACAATATAATTCTATTTTATATTTATTATTTACATCCATTATACTCTTTATTATACACATCCATATAATGAAGTGGTGAATAAAAAACTATACCACGATGTGGAGACGGTAATCCATACGTACTCATGTATAGTGAATTTGTCATTTATAAGATAGATATAATAATTAATATGGTGGTAACATATTCATAATAAAATTTCACTATATATAATGTACTAGAATTATTATTTTGATATGGAAACAATAAAAAATAGGAAATGGAAGAAAAATAAAACGTCGAAAGAGGTGGTGAAATAATTACCTCTTCTTCGGGTGGTTACTTTTTATTTGAACAAAAGGTAACCATAGGATGGATTTATAATCACATTAAGGCCTCTAAGATTATTTAATGGCAGTTTGGTGGAGATTTGGGAAGGTTTTAAAATATCTAAACGGCTTTGGATGAGTGATTTTAAAGAGAGGGGATGTAGCCTTTGCAAAGAGAGGAGAGGGGTACTTTAGGATTGTTTGGAAATATTATTTTATTATAAAATTATTTTTTGTTAATAAAAGATCCAAATATATTTATTTAGAGTCTATGGTGGGTATGTGTCTAAATCCATTCAATCAATATGATTTAGATAGGTTATGGTCACTATATAATCATTATATTTTAGATTTAACTGTTAGTTCAATAGATTAACTTTTACCATGTCTTCTTGTATTTTTATACTAAATGGTTAATATTGTCAATATAAAATTCCAATAGAACATCAAGGGGTTCATTAATGAAATATCTAACATTATCTATGTTTTATGAATGAATCATAGATTAATAATAATATTATATCATTTAATAAAATAGTATTTGTTTTAAAAAATCATTTACGTCAAGTTTTAGACTATTTAGTATTTGGTAGTATTGAAAGTCATGAAAACAAGACTAAATTGAAAAAATTATATTGAATACACACTGACATGTCATATTCACCTAAAAAATTCTTGGATGGCATCAAATGTTTCAATTTACAATTATTTTAATATTTAAAACATCAATTATTTTAATAAATCATTAATAATGTAATCACTGCCTCAATATTGTATCATAAATAAATTTAATTACATAATGTCTAAAAAATATAAATAAACTTCCATGATGTGGGATATCATTTCATATTTCTAAATAATATTTATTTTCAAATTTATGTTTTGTATAATTCAATATTAAAAATGGTTTAGTTAAAAAAATTCAATTAATCACTTTTAACACTTCTTTTAATAAAATATAATAAATGTCATAATCTAATCCAAATGTATAAAAAAGGATCATTTATTTGTACTATGGTTAATTGTAGTTTAAATACACATATCCAATTGAATCTAGAGATGTTTACGGGTAATTTGGTAAAAATATAATATTATTTTTATCATTAATTACCCTATTTACATTTAACCGTGTTAACTATAATTTAAAAATTACTATTCATGAAAAATTATTTTCATCTTATTTAACAAAATTTTACATACTTATTAAAAATGCATCTCTTATATTTTATATAATAAATCACAAAAATGGTAAAATTATGTTTCATGCAAATTTGAAAATGTGCCTTGAAGGTGTGATAAAGACGTTAAAAAGTTCAATAAAAATTTTATATATCTAATATTATTATAAAATAACTTCAATGGATTGGATTGAACTAATATACATATTATGTATCTTTATTACTGTAAAATAAATTTTTATTTGATAAATAATTATTTAAAGTAAAATTTGGTTTTAAACAATAATGTAGTGATTTTCACTATTCATCAAAAATTGATTATTTTCAGAAAAATACCAAAAATTAACCCTAAGATAATTTTGATATTCTAAATCAAAAAATGAAGTCTATTTTGTAACATATAATTTATAAAAATTAAAAAAAAGTGGGTATAACTATTCATAATTGCTTTCTTGATAGCTAGTTTGATTGGTCGTGGTGTTCTAGAACTTAGAGTTATGTACAGTGCAAGCTATTGTATTATTAAAAGAGAAGCGTACCATGGAATCTTGGGGTGTTTCATTCTTTTTTCCTTAAAATAATATCATCCTTAAAATTTTTACAATATTACTTTATAAAAAAATTCTAGTTGTTCTTCATCATACGTTCTTCAGGTACCCACATATCCTTTTCCATTTTATGGTTTCTCCACAGTATTTTAACCAGACTTATCATATGGTTTCTCAAGACCATTTCTCTAATAAAAATAATTCAGATAGGATATTCATAATAAAAAATATCAGGATCCGATTCTATTTCATTATTTTTGAGTAAACATGTTTGTTCAGACATTTATTTTCTCAAGAATGATACTTAGAACACATCATGAACATTGGAGAGACATTGCATAATTGTCAAACAGAAATCTACAACTAAAATTATTTCAAGAATTTCAAAAGGTCTGATATAACTGGGACTCAATTTACCCATCATATTGAATCATATAACACCCTTACATAGAGATAACATTAATAATACATGATCACATATTTCTTGTTCCAAATCCTTCATTTAGTTATCGGCATAGGTCATTTGACTAATTTGTGCTTCTTTGATGTGGATTTGGATAATATTAACATGTTCCATTATTTCCTCAACATGATCTGGGACAATGAGTTTTATCTCACCAAAATCTTCCCAACAAGTCAGTGTGCGACATCACTTTCCATATAATGCTTCATATGGTACCATATGACTACTTGAATGGAAGCTATTGTTATAGGAAAATTCTACCCGTGGTAAATACTAATTCCTCATACCATGAAAGTCATGTGAGAAATATCTAGAATTGTCTTCTAAGGATTTTATATTCCATTCTGATTGAACGTCAGTTTGAGTGTGGCTAGAAGTGCTTAATTGAGGTTCAATATCTTTGGATTTCTGAAGGCTTTTAAAAAATCATGATGTAAAATGGGGAACACGATCAGAAACAATCGATAGGGGTACACTATGATATATTATAACATCATTAATATATAGACTTACTAAATTACAAGTTGTTAATCTTCTCATATATCAGAAAATGTGCATACATTATAAGATGACCAATAATGACTCATATTTCACCATTCCTCATAGGAGTATTTGGTGACACCAATAAAAATTCCATTGTAATATCATCCCATTTCCAATCATTTATGGGAAGAGGTTTCATGAATCCATTAGGTTGTTTTCTTCTAGCCATCATGAGTTGAAAAACCATAAATCTTGAACCATAATTGATAATCTCCCTCATCATGCTTTCCCACAAAAATGTTTCCTTCTAATATATATACATCATAGTGCAATCAGGGTGTATTAAGAAATTGGAGCTAGGATAATCCTCCAAAAATTATATTTTTAGATATTCTATATTAGGAACACAAAGCCTCTTTAAAAATTTCAAAAACGCATATTTATATATGATTTAAAACAATCTCCCATCATTCATTTATTTAATTTTCTTTTGAAACTACAATTCATCAGTCTAAGAACATTTTATCATTTCTATTAATGATTTGTTTTCAAGAATTTGAAAAGGTATTGATGTTTTACCTTCCATTATTATTCCCATATCCATCATTACTATATCCATGATCATAGGACCACTTCCAAATCTCATCTTGTTCATAATTCCAGTAATCTTTCTGCTCAACGTATATGACACCTCAGTTGCCTTCCCCAGATGGTAGTGTATTGGAAAATCCTAATTCTTTAGTAGTTTTACCCACATCCTTTGCCTCATGTGGATTTCTATCTATGATAATATATACATAAATATCTTGTTATTAGTATATATCTCACATTTTCCACCATAGATATTTTGTCTCCAAAACTTCTGAGAAAATATTACAGCTGCTAACTCAAGATCATGAGTTGGATAATTTTTTATGAATTTTTAGCTGCTGTGATGCATAGTAAATAACTTAATCATTCTATATAATGACAAAACCAAGTGAATTCCTTGATGCATCAATATAAATAAAAACCCATCATTCCCCAAAGTTAGAGTCAAGATAGGATCATTGAATAATATACTCTTTAATTATTCAAAACATTAATCACACTCTTTTGTCCAAACAAAATTAACACTTTAAGTGTGAGAATTGTTAATGGGTTAGCCTATTAGGAACAATTTTGGATGAATCACCGATAGTAAAATGCTAAACCAATAAAATAGCATACCTAAATAATACTCATTGGCACTGGAAATTCTTGGATAACCCTTGTCTTTGACGGAACAATAGAGATCCCAACTTTAGAGACAATATGGCTAGGAAAAGAAATCTCTTGAATCCCGAATTTACACATGTTAAACATCCCATATAATTCATTTCATCTAAGTGTTTTTAGAATAGGGCTCAAGTGATTTTCATGATCATTGTATATTTAAGAGTATACTAAGATATCATCAATAAATACCACTACAATGTCATAAATATATTCCTTGAAAACTATAGTCCTTAGACCCATGAAAACTGAGGGCACATTAGTCAATCCAAAAGGCATTACTATAAACTCGTAACACCCATATGTGGTTTGAAATGATATCTCTGGAATGTCTTATTTCTTCACGCACAACTGCTGATATCCAGATCAAAGGTCAATCTTAGAAAAATATTGATGTCCATGAATTTGATCAAACAAATCATCAATGTGGGGTAGGTGATACTTGGCCACTATTATTAGAGAATTTATTTACTTATAGTAAATACAAAACCTCATCGATCTATATTTCTTCATAACAAAAATAATAGGGTATCTCCAAGGATAAACACTAGGGAGAATAAATCATTTCTTACTAAATTATTCTAGTTGTTTCTTAAGTTCTAGTAATTCAATAGTGTCCATTATATAAGGGGTCTTTGATATGGGCATTCAACCAGGAATTAAGTCCATGGAAAACTCAATTTCCTATTTTGGATTATTTCCATGTAAATCCTTTAGAAACACATCAAAAAACATTCACAATAGGTACATCATCTATTTGTACATTACATTTCTCATCCTTAGTTATTTCACTCTATTCCTCCACGATAATAGAATTTAGTATAGCTACTGAGGGTTGATCTATATGAGAATCATTTGGTAGTGTTTTGGCTTTAAATGCAATTGATTCTTTATCATCATCAAAAATTGTAACATCCTTTTTCATATAGCAACATTTTGCATCATAATCTGAAAATCCAACCCATACTGAGGAGTATATCAAAATCAATAATGGGCATGTCTATAAGATTAGTAGATAAAGAATTAATATATTCCATAGTAGTAACTGATTAACCAAACATTATTGTTATGATACATACATTAATATTTTTTAGTGAAAACTCCCTTGTTATGCCTAATTGAAAATATCTAATTTTCTTGGTAAACAAAGAAGATATTGAAGAATGCATTGATCCACAATCAAAAAATGCATTGGATAATTTTGTGGAAACAATTAAAGTACCTCTAACCACATCATTAGGAATATCAACCTCAGTAGTAGTGACCACATAAGCATGGCCTTTCTCCCTTTCCCTTTTCTAAGGTATGATTCTTTGATGATTAGGACATTAATTTGAATAATGGTCCATTTATTTACAATTTTATAATTGAACACTAAGGGGCTCTTTCATCCCCATACTATCACGAGCTTGGGGGCCTTTTTCTCCACACTTTTAACAAACTCCCATACCCTTTAGGAAACTACCAATATGTTTCATACCATAATTACATTAGAATGGAATGTCATCTTTTACCTTCATCCACTTATTTATTTTTTTCAGATTGTTTACTATATATCTTCGTCAATTTCTTTTCTTTAAAGTCATAATACTTAGGTATTAACTTTTCTATCTTTATAACACATGAGACTATATCTTTATATATTGAGAAGGATTGTGAGACTAATTATTAACAAAGAAATGGTTTTAACCCATCAAAGAATCAATCAATCATACCTCTTCGATTACGTATATAATCAGCAGCATGCTTTGATATCCTTATAAAGTTTCCCTCATACATTGTGACATTCTCATTCTCATTTTTCCTTAGACTCCAATATTGCCTTTACATATCATCCCAATATTCATGAGGAAAGTATTTTTATATAAATGGATCTTTAAACTCCCTTCATTCTTTATTTTATACATCTTCATCCTCCTCTGTGTTTTGAATTGATGACAACTCATGATCTTTATCTCGTGCGAGGAGAACAAACACAATGACAGCCTTTTCCCTTTTTCTACATCCCAAAGAATGGAATATTTTCTCTAAGGAACTTAAACATTTAATTGTTTCAAATGGATTTTTATTCTTATTGAATGTTGGTGAATGTTTCCTCATGAAGAGGTCAAACATTGATCATTTTCATTATGGATGAAGATACTTCATACCTGTAAGGTTATTATTTATATCCTGAGTGAGTTTTTTATGTATGGTTATAAGTTGATCAACACCAATTTCACAATCAGATCCACTATAATTATCATGAAAAGGATAGAAATCCCTACATGGATTATGTGAATTGATATAGTTTCCATTCCTTCTACTGTGTTCCATTTCTAAACAATGGCATACAGAAGATTAGTTTTTAAATTGCATTGCATAATTTCAAACTTGTAAAGTACTTTATATATATTTAACAGTTTATTCATATTATCTATAATCATTAAATAATTCTTAGGGGATGTTTTTACCCATAAATCATTCATGAGGGATTGTAATTAAAATTTGAATTATCCTAAGAATATACCATGGGAGTATCAATATAGGTGTGCAGTAAGGTCTGTTTTCGTGGACCAGAATACCCAAGGTCTACCACAAAACTCCTTGTCATAGTTTTCACTCCTAGGTATATATGTGCCTGAACCACATCCACTTGTAGTATCTAGAAAATAATTTATTTCTAGGAAAACCCACATAATGTCAACAATCCCAAAAATTTTGGATGTTCTTCTATACTATAACTCAAATTCTATCATAGGGTAATGTTCTCTAATTCGAGTTTTTCTAAATCTAGACTCCAAGGATTTAACTAAACTTACTCTAATACCAAATGAAATTCCCCAACCCCATTTACCTAGATTTGGTGCATTATTAAATAACATTTGAATTATCATAAGATATGAAGTCATGAAATAAGGACAAGTTTAGTATCCATGGAAGTACTATATACATACATAAGTTTTACATTACATTTTGAAATGAAATAGAAACATTTTGTTTCTATTTAAAAGAATCATATCCCTTAACCTATCCCCACAAGTCAGTCATAATATACTTCTTCACGTACTGGGAAAAGTAAAACATAAAAAGAGGTGAAGGTAGATGCTATTTAAGGATAACAATATAGAGGTATCTATCCTAAATAATCATAATAAATTAACGCTATATATAAAACTAAAATAAAATCATTTTAAACATAAAATTCCGCACAATATGACAATTATAAAAATAATAATTCCATTTACATATTCAAATGTATATTCAAGTAGTTGAATAATCACGTGTAATATCAATAGATAATCTCATAATGATGGAATGCATAATGTAGGACATCCTAACCACATAGTAAATGCCTCATTCCAAGACAACAAATAAAAATATTTTCAGGGCCTTGTCTCAATACACCAGTTTATCTAATTAGACCTACTGATTTATTGAGGGGCTTTATCAGGCCCCACTCATCACTTACTACGTCCAATGCATTCCTCATATGAATATGGTGAAATGTAACAGAAACATTCATATTAATCTAATATAAAAAATGTTAATATATTAACCATAAACCAAGAAGGACATAAAAATAACACATCCACAGTAAAAAATATCATACTACTATCAGTACAATATGGAATATTGTATCATAATCAATCAACTTAATAAAATCTATTAATAGATTTTGACATAGAATAAATAATTCAAAAAAATATTTGAGTGAAATATATCTTTCTACTTTGAAATTATTTAAAAATTAAAAATAATAAAAGAAAAAAATAATTTGAAAATATTCATATATTCTTGTAAGGGAATATTCAAAGATGTTATAACTTCAGAAAATAGTTTCACATGTCGTATAAGTAAACAACATATTCTTTCCTTAATTTGTCTAAAAGGTCATAATGTACATTGATTGGAATATGAAGGAATGGTTCATTTCAAAAAAGAATATAAAAATTCAAAAATGGTATTAATGAATTTAACCCATAGTATATAAAATAATAAAAATGTTTTGAAATACATTTAAATGAAACACATATGTGGGGGATAAATATGTTCTAGTAGAAACATATATATAAATAACCTCAGATAATAGAGAGATTGTAAAATTAACTCTTAATTTTTTTCATTTCCTTAGTTTAGGGTGTGTTAACATCATGTAAAATGGTTAAATCATTGTTATTGAATTATAAAATAACCACATACAAAAATATGATATCAAATATGATCCTCCAATATTAGTTAAAAAATATTTCAGTAGTATCACTGTTTTAGGTGTTAATTGATTCATTTTCCATTATATGTTTTTATGTAATTCATGTTTTTATGAATTTATATATTTTATTCAGATCCATTATGATACTAAAATATTAAATATTAATTTTTAATCATAAAATGAAAATTATTCTTGAATGGTTATGATGGGGAATGAAATCACTTCACGTCATGGATACAGTAAGCCGTACGTATGCACGAGCGACAATATCAATCAATTGAGAGTGAAATCCTATGTAATTAGATGGTATATTATATATAAATAATCATTAACTTGTTATAATTATTATTTAAATCAATTATATTCATTTATATACACATCCAAATAATAATGTGGTGAATAACAAACTACACCATGAAGTGGAGATGGCAAGGTGTTCATACGCACGTATGATGACTTTGTTATTTATACGATGGAAGGAATAATGAATATAGTCGTACCAAATTTATAATAACAATTTAGTATATAGAAGATACCCATGTTATTATTATGGTATGGAAGCAAAAAATAAAGAGGAAGTAGACAACGAAAATAATATTGAAAGAGGTTATGAAATAATTAACTCTTCTTCAGGTACATCCTTTTGAATTGAAAAAAGGGATCCTTAGGATAGATTTATGTTCAAATTAAGGCCTCTAGGATGATGTGAGGGTATTTGGGAGAATATTTTCGTGGGTTTTGGCTTATCCAAATGCCTTTGTATGTGTGAATTTAAGATAAGAGTAAGTACCCTTTTATAAGAGATGTGAGGGGCACCTTAGCAAATGCTTGAAATATTATTTTATTACAAAATTATTTTCAATTTATAATAGATCAAAAGCTATTTATTTCGAGTATATGGTGGGTAAAAGACTACATCCTTTGTATAAAAAGTATATCGACAAGTTTAGGTCACCATATTAACCTTTTCTTATAGATTTAACTCTTAGATAAATAGTGTAACTTTAACATGTTTTATTGTATTTTCATAATATATGGTTAATATAGTTACTATAAAATGAATAAATAACCTAAAGTATTTTTTTAATGTCATATATATAATTATATAATTTATTTAGTAAAATCATAGTTTTTAGGAATATTATTTCATATGATCAAAAAAATATTTGTTTTAAAAACTCATTTATTTCATTTTTGACACAATTTAGTATTTTGTTTTTGTAGAAGTCAAAACAACTTGATTAGTTTTAAAAAAAGATATTGAAGCAACCCTATCTTGTCATATTCACCTAAAAAAATTGGTTATGAGATAAAAATATTTAAATAATATTTATGTTAAAATTTATAACATCAATTGTTTTAATCTTTCATTAATAAGGTAATTACTACCTCATTATTGGGTTATAAATAAATTAAATTATTTAATGTCTAAAAATTATTAATAAAATACCATGATCTAGTAAATATTTTTAGATTTTCAATTAATATTTATAGTCTAATTTATCTTATGAATAACTCTATATTTAAAATGTTTTAGTAAATAATATTTGAATTTAATACTTTTATCACATCATTAAATAAATGAAAATAAATGTCCTAATCTAATCCAAGTGGATAGAAAAGGGTAATATTTTTTACTAAGGTTTTTTTAGGTAGAAATAAACATATTGAAAAGAATTAGGACATGTGTTGTGGTAATTTTATTTTATTTTAATATTATGTTTACCTTTAATTACCCTACATACTTTTAATTGTGGTAAATAAAATTCAAAATATACTATTCAACAAAAAATTATATCCATCCTATTGAACAAAAATTTACATTCTGATTACAACCATTTCTATTATATTTTTCAAATTCACTTCAGAGAAGCAGTAAAATTAGGTTTTATGAAAATTTTTAAATTTGACTAGAGGGTGAGTTAAATATGTAAACAACATCAATAAAATTTTATATGTTTAATTTTCTTATTGTATTAAAACAATGAATTAAATTTGACTAGTATAAGTATTATATATCTACTTTTTCTTCAAAATAGATAGTAATTTAAAAAATAATTATTTAAATAAAAATTTGGTTATAAAAAAATAATTCATGGTTTTTCAATATTTATTAAAAAATTGAAAGTTTTTAAAAAATACCCGAATATCATAATAAGATAATTTGGATATTCTGAATTCAAAAATAAATTTCATTTTTAAAAATAAAATTTTTTAAAATAAAAAAATTGGGTATTACTACTCATAACCACTTTTTAAATGGCTAGTTTAATTGGTCTTGGTTTGCTTGATCTCAGAACTGTATTTAGTGCAAGTTATTGTATTATTCAAAGAGAAGCATACCATGGAATCTTTGGGTGTTACATTATTTCCCTATTACATTTTTTTTAGATTTTATATATTTCTTGGGAATGATTTTATATTTATTATATGATTAATGTTGAGGATTTTATTTTTAGATGAAAACATGTTATAGAATAGTCTATACAATGATTTGGTTAATTGATTAGTTGTAGTTAATGAGATATTAACGGTGTAGTGATCCTAGTTCTAGATGTGGAGCATTTTGTTCATGTTTTTTTTTGTTTTTTGCTTGTAGAAACACTTTGGTTAATAATCTATAGAATGGTTAGTGAGAATATTTCATTCTTATAAACATTATTTGATTATATGTTCATTTTAATACCCAAACTAAAATTCATATTGGATCATGCCTTAATAATGTTTGTGGTTAATAAAATGTTATGGTTTGGAAATCATTAGCCCATATTTCATCTAATGACTTAAATAGAAATTAAATTGAACACATTATCCTTTGGTAACCATAATTTTATTTAGTAAAATATATGTTTTTGTAATGAAAATATCTATAATGATTTTTTGAGATCAATGTTTTATAAAATGATGTTATTTGGATCACTATTGGTTGACATAAACCACAATATGTTTTGTTCAAACCAATAGCTAACTATTAATTAAAGAGATCGTTTCTCTCGTTCGGTTCTCCCACCAATCACAAAACCCTATAAGATGAGTGGATCTCTATAGATAATTTTTGTATGATCATTGGTTTCCTATTATTATGCTATACTTAAAAAATTATTTATGGTAACATTTTACTTCCATTAACAATTTTTTTCCCTCCTTCTAGAGGGCCTATATAATTATCTATCTTGTAATATTATTAGAGGATTGATAAATCATTGATGAATTATATGCATTTTGGAGGATTCTTGATGGAATACATAAGTTATATAATTATAATTAAACATTTATTTTTGTGAAAATTCATTATTTGGCATACGTAGGTGATTTAGAATTAATTTTTTTAAAATTATTTATTTAATACATTAATATTTATTTGAGTAAGGATCTGAGATATTATTAATTAAATAATTATCATTTAAATGAACTTGGGTGTTCTGTGGGTAATTGCATAAATATTCATATATTAAATTGTTATAATTTTTCTTTTGATATATATGGAATATGATTTTTATCTGATAGATATATTTGTAAGTATGTGGTAAAGTGGAATGATGTCGTAAGGGCATGGTTTTGTTGATAATGCAATGGTAACATAAAGAAGATGTGAAGAATATAAATTTTATTTAATATTGTGTAGTTATTTTACTATTCTATGAATGTGATAATGAAAGATACCTTGGTGTTGTTCATTAGAGGTATGAAATAATTAATGGGAATAGGGTGTTTCATTTTACAATTATGTATGTGTATATATATATTAATGAAGAAATATTATAAAATGACTGTTGATTAGGTTTATTTGAAATCTCAATGTATAAGTGATGTGTGGGAGAATATAACTAATATGGTGATTATTATATGTGATAAATGAAATAATGATTGGAAAATTAATATGATTAATAAATAATGTGAGACATGATAGTACTACAACAAAACAAGTTTTAACAGTGCTGCAAATTACCAACATCATAAAAACATCTAAAAGGTACTCTTTATCATGGCTAAAATCAGTGCTCAAATAGGGTTAATTTTATTAGTGCTTTATTAGCACTGACAAAAAGACTCAATTTACCAGCATGTTTTGAGCACTGATAAAAGGAAACCTTTATGAGCCCAATTTTTTAGCACTAATAAAGGGTTTCCTTTGACAATGCTTTTATGTTTAGCACTGATAAAGGACTCCCATTATCAGCACTTTATTTTTAGCACCCATAAAGGAATTTATTATTCACGCTTTTTTATCAGTCATTAAAGTACGAATAAAATGAAAAAAATTAAATAAATAAATTGTACAAATTATTTTATAAAATTACTATTAATTTCTTTAAATAACTAGTTTTTGATAAATATTAATAAATTTATTATACAATATATATATTACAAATTTTTTATATTAAATATAAAAATATGTGTAATATAAATATTAAACATATAAAATTTAAAAATAAATAAATTGACAAAATTAATAAACAGTTTATTAATGAAATAATAGTATTTAATGATAATAAATAGTTTATATTAATTATATAGAAATATATGAATTTTTTTAATATGATTTATATAATAAAAATTTTATTCATATTTTACATTAAATAGTGATATATTTAGTGAATAATGGTTCATAATTAAAAGTTATAAAGAATTTCAAGTACTAACTAATTATATCGAGTAATGGACATAATTGAATGTTGTTTGATGTTTCAATTTAACATAGATAAAATGTATTATATTTATTTTCTATATACAAAATTAATTCCATTGTATAGACATACGCACACATACAAATATATTTTTTGGATTTAATCAGTTTATATATATATATATATGTTCTATGTTTTACTGTTTTTAATTTGTATTCATCTTTATTTTAGTATATAAAACATTCTAATAATTTTTTTTAATCAACTTTCCTAATTTTGAATATTGAACTCATTTTTAATTAGTCAAGTTTACTAATTTTTAACTTGAATGCAGTTAATAATAAATACTCCTTAATAATGATTAAAATATATATGTAAAAATATATTTATAACTAAAAATAATTATAAATACATATTTACATGTATTATAAATTTATTATTATACAAAAAATAAATAATATTTCCTTAGAAAGTGTTCATAATATTTTAAATAAATCTTTATGGAATTCTAGTAAATTAATTTGAATAATGAATATATTTTTAATATATATATATACAAGTAATTTTATTAAAAAAATATTTTAATATTTATAAAAAATTATTACATTTTCATATGATTATATAATTTTTATTTTATTAAAATTATTTTTATAATTATTATAATTATATATAATAATTAAAATTATATATAATTATTATAATTTTTTAAAAGTAGTATATTTTCAAAAAAAAGTATTATAAGTATTTGTTTGGTGAGTTTTTTAGCACTAATATATCAATATATTTATCAGAAAATTGTTTGGAAGCAATGAAAGAAGTGTCACAATTGATTTTAAGAACTCTAAGAGGTGCGATCTTGTTCATGATATCCAATGCTATTTGTGGAAGTGACTTATTTTTGTTGATCTTTATTATCGAATACAAGCTTGAATCTAGGTTATAATCAAGACTCCAAATATTCCAAGGCTCAAATTTGAAGCACGAAAAATTCAAGTGTTGAACAAAGCTACAACTCGAATGAAATCCAAGAATTATCATATTTATTATTTCCTTCATTTATCCACTTATCCTTCTCATCCAACATCCATGTGTTCCAAAAATCCCAATTATAATATCCTATAATAAAACAACCCAAAATTCATTCATTTTTAGATATATTTATGTATCGTCCTCCCTGATTACATGTGGATCTCCTTTAGAAAAATATTGTACTGTTCGACTTGAAATATATCAAACACAATGTTAGGTCTCATTGTTGTGATGTATGATATCCTCTTAATATCTATATTCAATGACAAATACATCTTTTTAATCATAATTTTTTAAAAAATACATCTTTATAATGGTTGGTGTTGTCATATTTATTGAATATTCCATTGTAAATCACTTGGGAACCTATTTTTCATATTTTGATTGAGAAATTAATGTTCTATTATTTCCTTGATTCGCCTATTACCCAAGGAAAATGTTTTACCAATCATAAACATCTCGATATCATACCACATATGATCCATAAAAATATTGTGTTACTTTTTAAAATCCCCGTGTATTATATCATTGACATATATGAGTACTAACATCCATTGATCATTGTACTTTTTGTGTTAGAGGGTGTGATCAACTTTAACTCGCTAGATACCATGGTCTTATAGGTATTGATCCAATCTTGAGTAACATGTCCTTAGTAATTTATTTATCTTATTAAAATAATACTATTAGTAACACAACTTTATTTCATTTTCATCCATACTAAACCCATATGGTTTTTCATTGTATACTCCCCTTTTATGAACTTTGTTGAGGAACGTAGATTTAACGTCCTTTGGTATAATTTTTACTATATTTTCACTAAAATAGAAATAAAATAGTTTCCATCTAGGATATTAGAGTAAATTTATCATATATATAAATTCCTTTGATCATGGACTTCCCCTTGCTCACTATATGTTCCTTATTTTGAACCACATTTCTATAGTCAATGAGTTGATTATTTAACACCGACTTGGTTATGATAAATATTTTATCTTCCTTCCATGGAAAAATTTCCCTTGTCACATTGTTCTTATTTGGATCAAGATACTCATGCATTGACTTGATAAAATTATCATCCTTGTCAGACTCTCCAAAATATTTAGTCTTTACATGGGAAAAAATAATGTTTTCGGTAGAGAATTACTCCATAATGTTTTTAATAAAACATTATAATAAAAATTGAAATTATATTTATTTATTTCATCCCTTCTTGTATTTTAATAGTTAATAATTAATGTTCCATCATAGAAATTCTATCTCACTCATTAATAATTCATAAAAATCACTTCATTTATTTCATCACACATCTAATACAAACTATATATTTTTTAATTTAATCCATCTAAATAAACCATTATTTAACTATGCGTTTTTGTTCCACCTTTAAGAATCTTTGACTACAATCTATGTAATTCTCCGAAGTGGGAGGAATTATATATTTAAGAGAACACAATTGAGTAAAAATTTCAGCCTTATCAGTTTTATCTTCCAAGTAGTCATTATTCCTCTTTTTTCTAGTGACTCATCCCCCATCTCTTTTATAAATTTCTATATATATAATAATTAGTCTACAAATGGATGAATAATTCTCTTAGTATCTCAATCTACATAGGTGCATGTCCATAAGAGATGGCAGATGAGTGCCAAAAAACTAAATGCAATGATAAATGTTCAGAATATGAGTTTCTATGGATGAAAATTGTATATATCTTTCACCATTGGATGAATTTAGCATATAACACCTACCATTGTCAAGTAATTATTTTCATAAATTAAATTTTCCATTTTTATCATTACATAATGATGTTGTTTGAAACAATCAATTTTTGAGTTTCCCTTAATAGAATTATACATAACATTCAATTTTGATAATGAAATTATTTTGTGTATTAATTTATTTAGGATAAAAATTGAAAAAAAATTTACCCTAAAATTATATCCTTAAATTCACTCTATAGATTAAAATCTTTAATCCAATGTATCTATTTTTCTCCCTATCCTCCTCACATGTCAATTTATTTTTTGGAAAGTTCTATTTTAATTTTTTATCATCATTATTTCTTTATTGTCGGTATCTCCTTGTGGTAAAAAATGTTTGCATAGTAAAATCATTATCCATAGAATTAAGGTATTGTTTAATATTTTTGTTTAATTTATTTATTTTTATTATTGATCATATAATATATCTTTTTCTTGTATATGTGGATCCTTTTTTCGAGTTGGGATGTTTTTTTAGAAGTTTCTCATTCTCATGAGGGATTCGAATTTAACCTTGTATCTGAGATAATAAAAACAATGAAATGTGTCAAGAATTCATACAAATATTGAGAAAAGGGGAATTCCTACTCATTAGTTAATTACTTTTTCATCAATTTATCTACTATTTATATGGTACATTCCTAATTAATTTTTTATAATACTTATTTATTTTTTCAAAAATCATTAAGGGAGTAATTTAATTCTTTCAACTATCTCAAACAAGCCAAAATAGAGATAAATTGATTATTTGTATAAATATAACCATGATTTTTGTTTCTATTTCCTTTCTTTGACGACCTTTGAACACTTCATATTGATTTGACATTGATAAAAAAAAGAACCTTTATTATTATTGAAAGGAAGAAGAGTAGAGGATGCTCATGTGGCCATTGTGGTGACTTCATGTGATATAATGGGTACATGATCTTCCTCTACACATTTGACATTCAACAAAGATGATAGAATTTCAGCTAAGAACATCAAGTCAGAAAGAAATGTTTTCAGTTCAACATAGAAAGAGAATGTTAGGGTGTTTAAATTAGATGGTAGGATTTTTTTGAGACATTAGGATGTGTAGTAATCAACCAAACCTCAATAAGAAACATATTATGAGAATTATGAAAACAATTTCATATTTTTATTTATTACTTTCAATTATTTTAGTAAAAATGACAACTAGCATACTCAAAACTGAAAAAAAATATTCTTATTATTTCAAAACATTAGGGAAATGATCCGTAAGGAATCTGGGATGTGTAAATATCAGTAGCACCTCAATATGATGCACAGTGTGACCGATATTACTAAATATGTCAGTTATCAAATTAAAATAGATAGTGTTGAGTCAATAAGGTTTTCCTTATGACTTTTCCATTCCTTCTTGTTTTGAAAATCACAAACACCTTATCTTAAGGAAAATCGCTTTTATAAGAAAAATTGCTTTCTTAAGGAAAATTTCTTTTATAAAGAAAAATTGCTTTTATAAGGGAAATTTCTTTTATAAGGAAAATTGCTTTTATAAGAAAAATCGATTTTATAAGAAAAGTTATCCTTATCTTATTTTCATCCATATTTTTCTTAAGCATGATATTCGGATTCATTTATATTTTCTCGGAATCGTTGAAACTTTGATATAAAGCATTCTGTTTTAGGATTCAGATTCTGGATAAGAACTATAAGGATGTTTCATTCTGAATACCGGATATGAACTCTGACTATGTTCTATTCCAGATTCAGGATACAAATTCTGAAGAAGAATTCTCATTACGAATTCCAATGAAGAATTATCATTACAAATTCTAATGTTGAAATCTTATTCTGAATTCTCATTACGAATTCCAATGAAGAATTCTCATTACGAATTCTAATGAAGAAATCTTATTCCGAATTCCCATTACAAATTCTGATGAAGAATTCTCATTACGAATTCTGATGAAGAATTCTCATTACGAATTCTGATAACGAATTCTCATTACGAATTCTGATGAAGAATTCTCATTACGAATTCTGATAACAAATTCTCATTACGAATCCTGATGATGAATTCTCATTACGACTTCTGATGACGAATTCCTATTCCGAATTCTCGTTCCGAATTCACCTATTAAACAGAATTTGAGTATCTTTGTTTTATACACTCTGAATTAATTCAGACTCTGAAAAATATCTTCATAAGACTCCGAACTTTTATATTGCTTACACTTCTAAAATTTATCTACTCTTTATTATTGTTCCTTACACTCCGAACCTTCACTCCAAAGTTTTCATTCCGCACTTTTATGTTAGAGTTTAAAACGATGTCGTACATTCTGTTACACTTGTTTTGTTATAAAACGATGTCGTTTGTTTTGTTATAAACTAACCGTTGTCTAAGTGACATGTGTACAGGTCCCTCCGATCTTTAAGGAAAATATGACCGTTATATAAGGAGCCGACCTTACCTATAAATAGGAGCTCATTTGAAATAGCTCGAAGCTGATGGCTAAAAAAGCACTGAAAGGCTGACTAATTTTCTTGAAGTGATTTATAGAGAGAGATACTCTTATTAACTCTCAATGATTCATGCGACTCTGAATGTTGGTGATTACATTCGAGGGCTTCCGGGGATAGGAAGACAGAGGTGCCGACTACCTTGAAGTTCGAGGGTTTCCTTGCTGAGGAAGACAGAGGTTGCCAACTACCTTGAAGTTGAGGGCTTGCGGGGATAGCAAGACAGAGACTCCGATCTTCGTATCGAGGGCTTACCCTAGTCTGGTTAAGATAGACTTGCTTGAAAGTATAAATCAAGGGACCTTTATCCAAGGTTGTTGGATACCCTTCTCTTTGGGTTAAAAGACTTATATCTTGTTACTAGTAGTTCTACAACTTGTTTTTATTCCGCTGCATTTTGTAATATAAGGAAAGTATAACTTTCTTATACTTTCTTACTTGTACTCTGTTTCATTTAGATTCTATACGCTTTAAGGTAGAATATCATAGTGTAATCTTTTCTTAAGTTTAAATTTCCGGAACCATATTTCCGGAACCCTCATTCATGAACTCTTTCCTAGTTTGCATTCGGTGTTAGAGGTGTTGTGAATTTGCTTAGTTTAACTTTGTTAAACTTAGCATTTTCCTTTGCTTAAGGAAAACATAGTAATTCTTAACTAAATTTAAAGGTTCCAAAGTAATTTTTAAAGTATACAATTCACCCCCCCCCCCCTCTTGTATATTGAGCATCTCATCTCTATTTCGATCCTACAATTGGTATCAAAGGTTGGAAACCTCTTACTCTATACCAATCTTACATTTGGTATCAGATGAGGTCTCTGAAATACTTGTACTCACATACAAGTTTTTCTTGCTCATTTTATTATTCCGAACTATCTTATTACGAATTTTTCCATTCCGAACTTTTCCCATTCCGAACTTTGTTATTACGATTCTTTTGCTACTAACATGTTTGTGTGCAAAGTTATTTTAAGTATGTCAGGAATTAATGTTGGTTCAATTGATAATCTGAATCCTACAAGACCAACTATCTTTGATGGTAATGACTATGAATACTGGAGAGATCGTATGAAGACTTTTGTTATCAATACTGGAGTAGACAACTTTGTTATTCTTACTGGTGATTATAAAATTTTTGACAAGGAAGTCAGAACTTTTACTAATTAGGAAAAGCAAGAATATCAACTAAACTATAAGGTACGCAACACTTTACTATGTTCAATGACCATAAATATATATAGCCAAATTTCTTCTTGTGAAGCAGCTAACTGTATATGGAAGAAGTTAGAAGTTACACACTTTGGGACTTCCAAGGTGATTAAGACTAGAAGATCTATTCTTAGAGCTGAATATCATGGCTTCAATTTTCCTTATGGAGAACCTCTCTGTAAAGTTCAACAAAGATTTATGACTATTGTCAATAGTCTACAATCTATGGGAGAGAAAGGTTTAGATGATGACGCTCTTGTGGACAAGATAATTGACATTATTCCCAATGAGTGGGAATCCAAGAGAACATCTATAGATGAGAACAGGAAGGTCACTCAAATTAATCTTGATGAATTATTTGGAACTCTTCTACAACATGAAACTAGAATGAAGAGAGATGCAGACAACATCAAGAAGAAGAATGGAAATGGTACTGTTGCTTTTACTACAACTTCAAATCATATGAAAGCTAAGACTCTTGAGAGAGTAACCAGATCCAAGTCTACGAAAGTTATTTTCCAATACGAATCTAGTGAGAGTGAAGTCTCAGAAAATGAATTAGCTAATCTTGCTCGAAGGATGAACAAGATAGCTGGACAGAGAAATTTTCAATCTAAGTATAAGAAAAAGGAAAGGAAAGATAAGAAAGATGGAGAAGTTACTTGTTATGAATGCAAGAGAGATAAACATATTAGACCAGATTGCCCTATGCTCAAAAAGAAAGAAAGGAATGACATTCATACAGAAACAGAAAGAAGTATTATAAAGCCAATGCTAAGAATGTTCTGAAAGCTAATGACACCTGGAGTGCCAGTAGTGGCGACTCTTCAGATGAATCTTCTGATTATGAATCTTCAGGACAGATGAATCTTGGTCTTATAGCCATATTACCTATTGATAATCATTGTTTTATGGCTAAGGTACAAAATGCTGAATCATTGACCAATGTTTCTTTAAATTCTAATGATAGTAAGTATTATAACTCTTCTTATGAAGAATCATCTTCTGATGAGGAAAATACTTTACCTACTTATGAAGAAGTATCTAGGTTTGCTGAACATCTTGAGATTGGGAATTCCAAACTCAATAAGAAACTTGACAAGGAAAATTCTAGAAATTCTATTCTTACAAAAGAGATATCAGATCTTTCTAAAGATCATGATAAGAAAAATTCTTATTTTGAAAATATTTCAAAAAATCTTTAGGATGTAAGTTCTGAGAAGAACAAACTTTCTAAAGAGTTCGAAAAATTAATTTCTAAGAAAAATGTTTTCGAGCCTAACTCTAGTTCTAAAACTAATGATTTTGAGGATAAAAACTTGGTTGTAAAACTCATGTCCGAAATTTTTTCCTTAAAGAAGTGTTTATCAAACTTTACCCATGGTAAGGAAAATTTTGATAAGATGTATTCCCAAATACGACCTTTATGAAATAAATCCGGATTTGGCTATAGCCATGCAAAACCTATTTTTAGTAACAATTATTTTGTTCCTCAAAGTGCCCCATTTTGTACCAAGTGTCAATGTGGTGGTCACTGGGCAAAGAATTGTTCCTTAAACAAAACCCAATCTCTAGGATTTCACAAAGATTACTTTTCTAAGAAGATGTGGGTTCCTAAAATTTTTTTGTCTGGAAATCTTGGATCCAAACAAGTTTGAATTCCGAAAATCTAATTTTCTTATTAATTTCAGGAAAACAAAGAGAGTACCAGCAACTATACATGGTACATGGATAGTGGATGTTCCCGGAACATGACTGGTAACAAAAGCTATTTTGAAAAGATTATCAAAACGAAAGGAGGAAAGGTAACTTTCGGAGATAATGCTAAGGGAGAGATTGTTGGTATTGGTAATATTGTTTTTCTTGGTAAAATTTTGATTTCAAATGTTCTTTTTGTTAAGGTTCTTAAGCACAACCTCATTAGCATAAGTCAGTTATGTGATGAAGGTTACCTTGTGAATTTTAGGAATGATAAGTGTTCAGTTCACAATTCCAAGGAAGAATTTATTCTCTCAGCCAATAGGCAAGAGAATGTATACACTTTGAAATTAGAAGATCTTAGAAGCCAAGATTTACCTTGCCTAAGTGCAATGGAAGATCATTCTTGGTTATGGCATAGAAGATTATGACACTGTAATATTAGAAACCTACGTAAACTCTCTAAGAAGAAACTAGTTAAGGATCTACCGGAGCTTAGATTTGATTCTTCTAAAGTTTGTGATCCTTGTCAATATGGCAAGAAACAAAAATCTAGTTTTAAGTCAATCGGTGAAGTCTCAACAACTGATGCATTACAGTTAGTGCACATGGATCTTTTTGGTCCAACACAAAATGGAAGTATTGGAGGCAAATACTATGTGTTTGTTCTTGTTGATGATTACACTAGATTTACTTGGTTCTATTTTCTAGCAAAGAAATATGAAGATTTTTCCTATTTCAAAAGTTTTAGAGCTCAAGTGAAAAATGAGAAAAACCTTCCATTGAAAACCATTCATAGTGATCATGAAGGAGAATTTCAAAATTCTGATTTTGAAACTTTTTGTAGTAAGAAATGTATTACTCACAATTTTTTAGCACCTAGAACTCCTCAACAGAATGCTGTAGTTGAAAGAAGAAATAGAATTATTCAAGAGATAACTAGAACCATGTTGAGTGAATATTCTATTGCTAGACATTTCTGTGTTGAAGCTGTAAGTACTGATTTCTATACTATAAATCGAGTTTTGATTAGACCTTTTCTTAATAAAACTCCTTATGAGTTATGGAATGGTAGAAAACCAAGACTTTCCTACTTCAAGGTTTTTGGTTGCAAAGTATTCATTTTGAATACTAAAGATAATTTACATAAATTCACACCAAAATCAGATGAAGGAATTTTCTTAGGATATTCCACAACCTCTAAGGCTTATAGAGTTTTTAATAAAAATACTTGTACTGTTGAAGAAATAATACATGTAAAATTTGATGAGTCAGATCCTTTTGTTTTTAAACCATCTCAACTTACATCTTCGGATGTGTTTTCAAAAACTGATTGTCAACCTTTAATAGAAGAACCTTCTGATAAAGAAATTGTTCTAGAAGATACTTCTGAAACATTTACCCCAGAAGACTTTCTACCCTATGTTGATGAACAGGTTTTCCAAAACCCAAATCAGGTGTTTCATAAGAATCATCCCAATGATAGAATCATTGGTGATGTAAATCAACCTGTAAGGACTAGAAGTTCCTTAAGAAATGAAGTAGAACATCTAGAATTTCTTTCCCAATTAGAACCTAAAAGCACTGATGAAGCTTTAGGTGATGATGATTGGATTAAAGCCATGCAAGATGAACTAAATGAATTCGAAAGGAATAAAGTGTGGACCTTGGTTGAAATACCTAAGGAAACTTCTGTTATTGGAGTAAAATGATTTTTCAAAAATAAATGTGATGAAAATGGAGTCATTGTTAGAAATAAAGCTAGACTTGTTGCTAAAGGCTATAATCAGCAAGAAGGAATAGACTATGAAGAAACCTATGCTCCAGTATCTAGACTTGAATCTATCCGTATTCTACTTGCCTTTGCAGCATTCTTTAATTTCAAACTTTTCCAAATGGATGTGAAAAGTGCTTTTATTAACGGTTATGTTCAAGACGAAGTATTTGTTGAACAACCTCCTGGCTTTGAAGATACAGAACATCCTGATCATGTTTTTAGACTTACCAAAGCTTTGTATGGCCTTAAACAATCCCCACGAGCATGGTATGATAGAGTCACTGGATTTTTGCTTCAAAATAACTATGTTAAGGGAAATGCATATCCAAACCTTTTTATAAATAAATATAAGAAAAATGTTTTGATTGTTCAAATTTATGTTGATGACATTATATTTGGTTCAACTCAGCAATCTTTGACTGACTCTTTTGCTAGTCTAATGAAATCTGAGTTTGAAATGAGTATGATGGGTGAGTTAACATTTTTCCTTGGTTTTCAAATTTCTAAAAAACCAGAAGGAACCTATGTATCTCAATATAAGTATATTAAAGATCTTCTTAAAAAGTATGGTTATGACAACACTAAGAGTATAAGTACTCCCATTGGTACCTCAAACTCTTTAGATCTTGACGAAGCTGGGAAACCAGTAGATCAAACATCTTTCAGAGGTATGATAGGAAGTCTACTTTACTTAACAGCTAGTCAACCAGACTTATTGTTTTCAGTATGCTTATGTGCAAGATATCAATCCAATCCTAAGGAATCTCACTTAAAGGCAGTAAAAAGAATTTTTCGCTACCTTAAGGGAACCATAGATCTAGGATTATTTTATACTTCTGGAAATGATTTTGTTCTAAAAAGTTTTTCTGACGCTGAATTTGGTGGATGTAGAATGGATAGAAAAAGTACATCCGAACTTGTCATATCTTAGGAGATTCTTTAGTTTCGTGGTCCTGCAAGAAGCAACATTCTGTAGCACTCTCCACTGCTGAAGCTGAATATGTAGCAGCCGGAAGTTCTTGTGCACAAGTGTTGTGGATGCAACACACACTCACAGACTATGGCTTATGTTTTACTAAAACTCAAATTTTGTGTGATAACACAAGTGCCATTGCCCTCAGTAAGAACACTGCACATCACTCCCGTGAAAAACACATAGATATTAGGCATCACATTCTTAGGGATCACACACTTAAAGGGGATATTATTCTTCAGTTTATCGAAACACAAGATCAACTTGCTGATATTTTCACAAAATCTTTGCCTTCTGATAGATTTGAATATATTAAACAGAAGTTAGGAATGATAACCGTAAGGTAATCTTTCTTAATTAACTTTCTGTTGAAAAAATCTCTCTACAGTAATAAACTCCTTTTCATAGGGGGAGTACATTTGATTGTTTGTTTAAACAATGTTTTTCAAAATTTGTTTTCAAACTTTTCGGAACGAAGATTTTCCGAATGGAATTTCTGGAACTACAATTTTCCAGATTGGACATTTTCGTACAGAACACTTCTGGAATGGAAGTATTCATGTTGAAAATTTTCGGAATGAAAATGTTCGTACTAGTATTTTCATAACGTGATTTTCGTACCGAATGTTCCATAATAAGTTTTTTTTGTTTTGTTTTCAAAATTTTGTAATTTTTTTTATACTAATTTTTTCTATACTAAGTTTGTTTTTCGTACTGAGTTTTCCGTAATAAATGTTCCGTAATGAGTTTTTCGTACTAAGTTTATTTTCCATAGTAAAATTTTTGCAAAATCTGTCTTCTCATAATAATGTTTTTTTTTCTTTGTTATATTACCCATTACGAATAATCCTCCTAATCCAATACGAAAGGTATGATTTCCCTACTCAAGTTTTCGTAGTCATATTTTACTTGCTGGAATTTTCTTGTAATATGTTTTCGGATTATAGTTTTCTAAATTATTTTTCTTAATAAAAACCTCAAAAAGATCGGATTCAAATTTTCAACCGTCAGATCTGATCTCAGCTTTCCACAACCGTTAGATCAACCGTGGAAGGTGAACCGTCATCTCGTTGCCTATATAAAGGGGACCCAAATACTCGTCCCACATCGATCTCAAGATCTCGCGTCCCGAATCTCTGCCTCTGGGTTTTAAGGCCGTTCCGAACTACAGTTGTCTCCGTTCCGAACTTCTCAGAGGACTAAAGATCCGAATGTCTGTGGAGTTAGCATCTCAAGAAATTTCATCCACTAAGACTATTTCACAATGGTTAGTTTACAGAGAAAGGTTAGTCCATCCGGATTTCTTCAACAACTATGATTCCCTTATTTCAAAGAACACTAAGTTGAATGGCTGGGAAGATGTTGCGGTGTCAAAAACCAGGAACCAAGATGAAGTGTATTCAGACTTACTTGTTGAGTTCTATGAATCAGTTTCCTTCTTCCCGGAAGATAATAGGGAGAAGTTCTCTTTTAAATCTTATGGAAAGACTTACAAGCTTTCTCACACCAAGGCTGCAAGCTTGGTAGGGCTGTCTTATGAATGAGAAGCCGAATTTATTTCACATGTGTTGCCAGACTCTAAGGGTAGCTTCGACAAGGAAAATGCTTTAGAATCTCTCATACTGGCTGATGACAAGGCTCTGAAGATTTCAAGTCTATCTACAAATTTCCGGATTCTGGAGTTATGGGTACAAGGGCTTATCGTACTGAGGAAAGGTGATAAAGATAGCTTGACGAAAGTGAGATCTATATCTTAGATTTCTTAATAAATCTATGGAAGTATAACTTGATGAAGCACATTCTTATTACTATTTAAAATTTGAAGAAAGGAAATCTGAGAGCTCAGATTATTATGTATCCAGCAATCCTCTCCAAGTTAATTGTTCGGTGCCTTGAGTCTTTCAAGGAGGCTTGCAAATCTAAGCCAAGAGTTTTCAAGATCATGCTGGTCAGTGATGGTACTCTTAAGAGGATGGATGTGGCTTTCAACAAGGAAACTGGTGAGTTCTTTGATTTGCCAAATCAAGAAGATGCGGCTCCGAAGGATGCTGAACCAGAATTGTCTAAGCCAGTAAGGAAGAGAAAGCTGAAAGAAGTGGAAGTACAAGCAGAGAATCCTAAGTCTAAGGAAGTCCATTCCGCACCTCCAAAGCCTAAGAAGAAGAAATCCTATCCTGATGAGGTTGTTATGAAGTGGAGAGCAGATAAAGAAAAAGGAAAAGAATGGGATCCGTAGTTCGGATTGGACCCTGCGGAGGCTAAGGCCTTGAAGGAGAAAACTGCTGATGAGCTTAAAAAACAAGAAAAGCAAAAGAAGATCCAGAAGAAGATGTCTGAGGCTGAGGTAGCTCAGGCATTGTTGAAATTCAATTAAATGGATTCAGAAACTATTCCAGTTCCGAGATCTTTCTCCTTAGAATCTCTACCTGAGACTCCAGGAAGAAATTTTGTTTCTCCGGAAGAAGCTGTTACTACGAATACTGAGGAAGTAGAGCAAGTTGAGCAAGTGGAACAAGTAGAAGAGGGTGCTGAATGAAGTGGTGAAACCAGAGATGTGCTGAAACAAGTAGATGATTACAAGGGGACACCTTCGGAACACTTATCACTCCGAACTTCTGAAGCAGAATCTTCGAAGCTAGTTACTCCAGCAATAGAAGAAGAGAAAACAGAAGAAGAAGTTTCTTATCATGGAGAAGAAGAACATATTTTACTTGATGTTGCTCAAAAGCAAATCGTAGGGGTTCGTGTTCAGGAAGTCGCTGATGAAAAAGATAATGTTGTTCAGGTTTCTGATAGTGAGAAGAGAACTCCAGAATAGGATTCAATTCTGGAAAAAGACAAGGGAAAGAAAATTCTTGCTGATACTCCGATCTCAGAAGTGAGGAAGAGGAAGGAAGTTGGTAGCTCTTCAAAGAGAAAGCTTGAACTTGTTGAAGAAGAAAATTATACAAGAAAAGTTTCAAATTCGGAGTCATCTTCGGTGGGGCATGACATTGTTGTTCAGTCTTTGAAGAAGTTAGTGGGAACCATTCCAACCTTCTCAAGTTTTGATTCAAGATGCCAGATGCTCCAACATGCATTAAATCAGAAAACTGACTCCGTATCTATGGTTATGGACAAGTGTGTTGAAATAGAGGCTCAGTTCAAAACGTTTTTCATTGGCTACGAAGCTCATAGAAAATCTTGCAAGAAGATGACAAATTGGTCGAAGAAGACTATTGAAGAGATGAGGTTATTCTATGAGATTCAAGATAATGTTAAAGATGCTTTTGAGACTGAGGGCAAGAAGATAAATGAGTTAACTTCATCTTTTGAAAAGAAGTTGACAGAATAAAAGAACTTCTGAATTCAAGAAGTAAGAGATCTGAATGGGAAGCTCAATTCTGTTTCTCAAAACTGGAAGTTTGAAATGGATCATCGGATTGATTTTGAAGAAAGGATGAAGGCTCAGGAAGAAAAGATTAAAGCTCAGGAAGAAAAGCTAAAAGCCCAGGAAGAAAAAATTGAAGCTCTGTCCACAAGAATAGTTGTCTTAGAGAAGAAAGCTGAAGAAGATCATAAAGACCTAAAGAAGATCAAGACTATTCTAAAGGGGCTCATGTCAAAGGAAAAAGATATGAAATAACCAAATCCGATCTTTTTGTTGTAATTTTTTTTTCTTTGTTGTCGAAATTTCAAACCTAATGAAATTTGTGCCTCTCGTTTCTTTTGTTGTCATTACTAATATTTCAGGTACTTTGTTATTTTTTTCTATTCCGTCCAATTATTTTTGAAAATAACAAAGGGGGAGAAGGAAAAGATCCTTAAGAAAAAGGAGAACTCTAATAAGAGTTTATCAAAGGGGGAGAAGAAAAAAGATCCTTAAGAAAAAGAAAAACTCTAAAAATAGTTTGTTTAAGGGGGAGCTTTTTCATTAAATAAGACATTCTTATTTATCACTTCGGAAATCTGAATACGATCCTTAGAGTTTTAAAGCCTAAGGGGGAGTTAGTCGTATTCATCAATATTCTTAAAGCAAAGGGAGATAAGCCTTATTGTTTTTCTTTCTTCTTAGAATTTCTTTTTCGTAAGGATCTTTGTGCTTTCCAAAAAGGGGGATATTGTTGAGTCAATAAGGTTTTCCTTATGACTTTTCCATTCCTTCTTGTTTTGAAAATCACAAAGACCTTATCTTAAGGAAAATCGCTTTTATAAGAAAAAATGCTTTCTTAAGGAAAATTGCTTTTATAAGGAAAATTGCTTTTATAAGGGAAATTGCTTTTATAAGGAAAATTGATTTTATAAGAAAAATCGCTTTTATAAGAAAAATTATCCTTATCTTATTTTCATCCATATTTTTCTTAAGCATGAGATTCGGATTCATTTATATTTTCTCGGAATCGTTGAAACATTGATATAAAGCATTCTGTTTTAGGATTCGGATTCTGGATAAGAACTATTAGGAAGTTTCATTCTGAATACCGGATATGAACTCTGACTAAGTTCTATTCCAGATTCAGGATACAAATTCTGAAGAAGAATTCTCATTACGAATTCCAATAAAGATTTCTCATTACGAATTCTAATGAAGAAATCTTTTTCCGAATTCTCATTACGAATTCCAATGAAGAATTATCATTACGAATTCTAATGAAGAAATCTTATTCCGAATTCCCATTATGAATTCTGATGAAGAATTCTCATTACGAACTCTGATGAATAATTCTCATTACGAATTCTGATAACGAATTCTCATTACAAATTCTGATGAAGAATTCTCATTACGAATTCTGATAACGAATTCTCATTACGAATCCTGATGATTAATTCTCATTATGACTTCTGATGACGAATTCCTATTCCGAATTCTCATTCCGAATTCATATATTAAACAGAATTTGAGTATCTTTGTTTTATACACTCTGAATTAATTCAGACTCCGAAAAATATCTTTGTAAGACTCCGAACTATTATATTTCTTACACTTCTAAAATTTATCTACTCTTTATTATTGTTCCTTACACTCCGAACCTTCACTCCGAAGTTTTCATTCCGAACTTTTATGTTAGAGTTTAAAACGATGTCGTACATTCTGTTACACTTGTTTTGTTATAAAATGATGTCTTCTGTTTTGTTATAAACTAACCGTTGTCTAAGTGACACGTGTACAGGTCCCTCCGATCATTAAGGAAAATATGACCGTTGGAGAAGGAGCCGACTTTACCTATAAATAGGATCTCATTTGAAAGAGCTCGAAGCTGATGGCTGAAAAAGTACTAAAAGGATGACTAATTTTCTTGAAGTGATTTCTAGAGAGAGACTCTTATTAATTCTCAAAGCTCCGTGAAACTCCTAATGTTGGTGATTACATTCGAGGGCTTCCGGGGATAGGAAGACAGAGGTGCCGACTACCTTGAAGTTTGAGGGTTTCCTTGCTGAGGAAGACATAGGTTGCCAACTACCTTGAAGTTGAGGGCTTGCGGGGATAACAAGACAGAGACTCCGATCTTCGTATCGAGGTCTTACCCTGGTGTGGGTAAGATAGACTTGCTTGAAAGTATAAATCAAGGGACCTTTATCCAAGGTTGTCGGATACCCTTCTCTTTGGGTTAAAAGACTTATATCTTGTTACTAGTAGTTCTACTACTTGTTTTTTTCCGCTGCATTTTGTAATATAAGGAAAGTTTATCTTTCTTATACTTCCTTACTTGTACTCTGTTTCATTTAGATTCTATACGCTTTAAGTATTAATCTCATAGTTTAATCTTTTGTTAAGTTTAAATTTCCGGAACCATATTTCTGGAACCCTCATTCAGAATCTCTTTCCTAGTTTGTATTCGGTGTTAGAGGTGTTGTGAATTTGCTTAG
Source organism: Viscum album (assembly GCA_963277665.1). Taxonomy (NCBI): domain Eukaryota; kingdom Viridiplantae; phylum Streptophyta; class Magnoliopsida; order Santalales; family Viscaceae; genus Viscum; species Viscum album. The sequence goes on from OY728159.1 coordinate 104,058,256, forward strand.
TTTAACTTTGTTAACCTCAGCCTTTTTCTTTGCTTAAGGAAAACATAGTTATTCTTAACTAACTTTAAAGGTTCCAAAGGAATTTTTAAAGTATACAATTCACCCCCCCCCCCCTTTGTATATTGAGCATCTCATCACTATTTAGATCCTACAGATAGTTTAGTTGAAAAAGTGTTATTCATTGAAAACAAAGAAAATTTTCTTGTATTTTTTTGATAATTCATGAAATTGATTCATAAATCATTTCTGACATGTTGGAATTGGTCTCACATCAAACTGACACCCAATGTGATCGGTATGGTTAAAAGTAAACTTTTTAGATTAATATGTCATTTTTTAAAAAACCAAGTGATATTATAGATACCCCCATCTTTTACATATATCATTACATTATTTAAAGCATAATTATATATTTGTTTATATGAAAAGAATCATATAGTCTAGTTATTTGGAATACTAGATACATAAAACTTAAAACATGTAACTAAATAAAAATTCACAATAATTAATATTAAAATTGAGATCCTAACTTTTAGTGGTCTCAAACAATTTCATAGATTACCCTAGGGAATACATGTACAAATTGATCAGCTAAATAGACTTGTAATGGATTAACCATAAGAACAAAGCATTGGAAAATGGGATAGAAGGCATGAAATGATGACTAAAAATGCATTTAGCATTTGGAACATTAACATATAATCAAGGAATAATATAAACCTAGAGTTATAGTAATTTTTTATAAAACTAAAACATGGATTTATCATGAGTCAAGGATAACCTCCAAAGCAGTTGGACATGGTAACTCAATCTAAGGCTAACCACCAAGAACGTCACACATGATAGAACAATCCATGTCTAACCGCCAACAACATCACAAATAAGGTCTCATGAGACTCCTCTTTACCCAATGCATTGGTGTGCAATCTGGGTGCACCTATCTCATCATTTCAAAAATATGTTTTACAAATAATCAATCATATATATACATAATGGTTACTGATAGAAGGAATTGGGTAATATAATCATGTCACAAGTTATAAAAATTGGGCCTATAATAAATTTTTCCATGAATGAAAGTAAATAAAATATATGTGGAAATTATTAATTTAAAATAGGCATGTAACATGGTAAGTTATTTCCAGTATAAGAGACAACATGTTAGAAAATTATTTAATAAATTTTTTCATTAAAACGTTTTTTGTGTGGTTTTAAGGAAAATACCATAGATCCACTAATAGTGAAAATGAAATGATACTTTATATAAAACATGAAGTTAACCAAGATGGATTTCATAATAAAAATTACAGATTATGTATGTAAAATGATGTCTCAAAATATAAGATAGATTTCCCTTGAAATTTGGTAAGAATTCGGGATATTCCCTCAAAGATGATTCTTTATCAGGAAGTATTGACGATTAAATCACGTAAAAAGATGTATATCCCTGGAAGAGAATTATTAATGGTACTTGATAAATGATTTTGTCACATGTTAATAGAAATTATATTATAAAAATAAAATGATAAGATAACATCATTTTGGTAGAATAATTATATGTAAACCCTAAGGAACCAAGGATGATTGGGTGGAGTCCATTACAGATTTTCATCATGATATCAGAATTACATAATAGGGATAAAATTGAGAAATATGGGGTTTTCAATAACATATAAAAAATGAGGGTAGTATGGTGGAGGTGTGAAATCTTACTCCATAATTATCGATTACACATAAAAGGGCATAACATAGAGATTATTCTTGAATAAAAGTGAAATTGAGAGGATCCTTTACATTAGGTCCAATGGTGTTCTATACATGATATTAATGACCTGAATAATCAAATTAGATTCATAAATCAATAATTCTCGAATCTATTATTAATTTTAATTATTTTTTATAATGTTTTTTTGTTCATTCATAACCTTTTTGTTTTGTTATGTTGTTTAATTTAATTGTTTCGGTCTATTGGTTTCCTTGGTTTTAATGATTGGTTAACTTATATTGATGTTCTAACACTCATGGATGATAAGAGTAGTTGTCCAAAGAAGAATCTATATAACATTATTGATCATCCATAAGACTACTTTGTTATAAAATTATTTTGGTTATTGTGGTGAAGGTGTGTCATTAATGATAAACTCTTGGATTAATTTCGAAATTTTCCTCATAATGAACTTGTTTTGTATTACTATTTTACATCATCTGTGAAAAATGATTCCATAACAACACATAATTTAGAATATATATTTAATATTTTTGTTCAACCATAAAATTTACTTCTTGATCAGAATTGATGATGGTTAAAGAAATTGAAAACCCATCGTACTTGAATGTGGTAAATTCACATCTTAGATGGTGTTTTCAATACTTGTATAAAAGAAGAGTAACAGAGAGATCATAATAACTTATTCTATTATCATAAGAAAATTATATTACATTTATTTCACTAGAGTGTTTGTAACATTTTTCTTGGGAGAAGTATATATAGAAAATAAAACAAAATGAAATTGAAAATAAAAGAATTGAAAAGAGGAATTTACCTCTTGAATCAATCTTCCTTGAGAGCCTCTTAATGGGGGAGGATTTGGTCTTTTGAAGAGACTAAGGGCAATTTGAAATAGAGGAGGAGCTTCAAAATATATTTGTGCATAATTTATGCAAGGATAAATGATTGAGAGGAGTGATGATAAGAGGAAAAGAGGGGTGGTATTTATAGTGGAGGAGAAGAGAGTTTTCATAATAATTAATTCCATATTTTATTAATATCCCTAAAGACCATAATTAGTTATGATTCAATTTCCAAAAACATTAATACCTGCTTGTGAATTTGAACCAATGGCCATTTACATATTCCATAACTCAAGAAATAGGTTGAGGTTCTAGTTTTAGAATATATAGTGAATTATCATATGTTACAAATCATAAAAAATCATGTATATTAGAAAATACACATAAACCCTCCCTAACCATTTTATTATCATAAGAATCCAAAAAAGAACTCCATTTTTCAAAAATAATTTCTTAAATATGATTTATTTAATTTTTAATTAAATTTATAATATTATTGAAAAATACATATTTTAAAACTATTATTGTTTTTTAATAATTTAAAAAATTAATTAAGGTTTAAAAATTATCATAAAACTAGAATAAAAAAATTGTTAATTTATGAACACATTTTTTTAGAAATGATTTTTTTTTAAATTTATTAATTAATTGTAATTAATTATTTATGACATATAAAAATACAAATACTTTTACAATGATTATATTATCACTTATAAGATGCCTAATTTTTTTTATACATACATGGGTAAGATTACAATTCTTTCAGATGATTTACTATTCATATGGGACAATTTACTATTCAAAAGGGTGGGTTACTATTTATAAGGGTAGGATACTATTCATTAAAAATTAAATTTATTCCATTAGACCCCAAAATTAACTATGAACATTAATGTGTATTTCAAATTTTGGAAATTAAATACACATAAGTGAAAATATTATGTTTATAGGTCAGATAGTACTTAGTATTTCATTGTGTTGTGCTTTCATCTGACTATATGCTATAATTATTCGAATGGAATTTCCATTGATAAAATACATGGTCATTACATTATTCCCCATTGTGAAATTTTCCACTCAATCTTTAATTTTACATTCTTATCCATAAATAGGTGCGGGTGATTTTATTTCATTGCATCCTCCAGTTCCCATGTTGCCTATTTATAATTATGGTTCCACCATAGTACTTCGACCACGTGACTAGTCTTGTTACGTAGAAATTTATCTCAACGATCCAAGATCATCACTAGATGTTCCTCCTAAGAAAGTTAATCCTCCAACAATAAAATCTTTGAAGAGAGTACATGTGAAAGGTCCAGTATGTACTTCCATAAAATGGATACATGGAAGACATCGTGTACATTCAATACGGTAGGTGGAAATCTAGTTGATAATCCATAACTCTGACTCAATATAGCATCTTGAGGGGCTGATGTACCTAGAAACTATCTTTACTTTCTTCCCAAATCTCATGACTTTATTCCATGGAGAAATTTGGGAAAAAACAATCTCTCCAACTTCGAACACAAGGTCCTATCGACAAATATCTGCATAACACATATTTAGACATTGGGAGTCCTTGATGTTCTACTAATTTTTTTTCACCATCTCTACCATTTAATCAACCATTTCAAGTCCTAGCAGCTTACTCTCACTAACGTCATCCCAATAAATCAGTAATATTCATCTTTCCCAAATAGGGCTTTATATAGTGCCATTTTGATTCTTGGGTGGAAACTATTGTTGATAGAGAGTTCGACCAATGGAATATGTTGGTCGCATCCTGAATTCCATATAGTACACTCTCCACATACATTAATTTTTTGTAATAGTTCACTCAGATTGGCCATTAGTTGGAGGATGATAGGCTGCACTTAAGTTTAGTTCAGTGATTAAAGCATGATAGATACTTTTCTAGAACATCGAGGTGAATCTCATATCTCAATCAGATACAATATATAGTGGTAATCCATAATGTAGGACCACTTATTTTATATATATCCTTGTTGTATGATCAAATAAATAGTCTTATTGGGTCATGATAAAGTGATATTTCTTTGTATAATGATCCATAGTGACCCATATAAAATTGTTTTCTCTAGATGTGCTTGGATGTTGACAGGAAAAGTCGATGGTGATGTTCTCCCAATTCCATGTTATTATAGGTATTGTTTTTATTATCCCCATAGACTTCTATCTTTTAGCCTTCACATGTTGACAAACCAGGAACATTGATGTATACACATCAATCTCCTTCTTCATATTGTCCCAAAAAAGTTATCTCGGAGATCTCCTAACATCTTTGTGCTCCGTAGGTGAATAGGGAATGATGAGAAATCTGCATCATTCCAAAGCTCATTCTTTATCAATGGATTGGATTTTATACACAATCATCAGCTAAAACAATTCAACCCGTTCAACATCAATAATAAACTCAAAGGATTTCCCATTCTTAATGGCTTACAACCTTTTCTTAATTTACACATCTCTTCTTTGAGAATCCTTTATATTCTCTATGGGGGTTCTTTATGAAATAATTAGAGAAAAGAATGATGATTACCCCCAATTTATGATTCCCATGTCCATCCATTATAAATCTAAGAAGATCTGATCCTTTTCAATTATCATCATTGATAATGATTCAGGATCCTTTCTACTTAGAGTATTTTTCACCTTCTTTTCCATACTGGGATGATATTGGATTGATTAGTCATAATTTTTTATGAGCTCTATCCATCCTTGTAGGCACATATTAAGATATTTTTATGAGAATATATATTTGAGACTCTTGTTTCCAATATGTATTTCACACTTCTCCCCATAGTGATAATGCCTACAGATATTTAATGCAAAGATCACAGTCGCTTACTCCAGATCATGAGTAGGATACTTTTACTCATATATTTTCAGATTCTTTGAGGATTTGTCTATCATGTTAGTATTTTTCATCTACACAAAGCCTAATACTTTCATTGATGCATCCTTTGTACACAACAATGATTTCTCCACTTGTTGGAGTGTAAGTACTGGAATAATGATTAGCATATTTTTAAACTCCTTAAAGTATCCTACACATTCTAAAGTGTAGAAAAACTTCACACCATTCCGTGTAATATTGGTATTTGGGTTTGAAAATCATGAAAATTTCTTCAAAAATCATGTATAATATTTGGATAAACACATAAATATGTGGATCTCCAATATTTATATTGGCATGGGCCACTCTTTAGTGTCATTTTTCTTGGAAGGGTCAACAAATATCCCATTGTTGGTGATAACATGCCCCAATAATGATACTTCCTCCATCCATAACTCTCATTTAATGTAATGTTCAAATAGATTCACCATTCTCAATGTCTTTATAATAGAATTAAAATTCTCCTCGTATTCCTCCTTGATCATTGATTATTTCCTAATATCATCAAAAAAGACTTCCACAAATTTATTGAGGTAACCTTTAAATACAATATTCATAAATCCATAAAAATTTCTAAATCGTTAGTGAGTCTAAAGGGAATCACTATGAACTCCTCATACCCATGCCTTAGTCGAAAAGTAATCTTGGGAATATATTCCTTCCTCATCTTTAATTAGTGATATCTAGACCAAAGATCAATCTTAGAGAAATAACCATACCGAAATAGCTAATAAAGAAACTAATCTACTTGATGTAGGGAATACTTTTTCTTTATAGTGATTTTATTGAGCTTAGGGTAATGAATTCAAATGCGCATTGAATCATCCTTCTTTTTGATGAAGATATATGGCACCCCCATGGTGAAGCACTTATCCATATAAATCCCCCTCCAAATTCTCATGTATCTACTTATACAGCTCCTCTAGCTCTACGATGGCCATTTTATAGGGTTTTATTGATATATGTATGGATCCAGAAATGTGATCAATTGAGAACTCAACCTCTTGATCATGGGGAAGATGAGACAGCTATTTTTAAAATACCTCAGTGTAATCCTTCATGGTGGTCATGTATTTAAGCATGATCTATCCATTGTCTCAATCATTTGATCTAGATATACTTTCTCATAAGGAAGAAATATCCGCACTTGAGGCAATGATTCTAATGTGGATTCAACTTCATCCATACAAATATAATGAATTTGATGATGCTTTGGGATGTGAAGGGTGATCTCCATTTCCTGAAAATTTATGTTTTCTTGGTAAAAATAAATCCAATCCATACCCAATATAACATTGAACTCTAATAAATAGAGTATGAGAATATTTACTAGCAGGTTCAGTGAAAAAACATTTACTGGGGAGGTGTAATAAACCATGTATGAAATAATTTCCCATTCACTGTTCTCATAGATAACTTTTCATCCAAATTTTGAGGTCATTTTTTGAATAGTTCAACTAAACATGAATGATATAATATAATGTGTAGAACAAGATTCAAATAATATGTTCTCTATTAATTAATGAATAACTAGCGTACATACCACCACATCGTTTTATGGCTCCACCTCAATAGTAGTTATAACATAAGCCCTTATGTGTTTCTTTAGAGGTTGTTGTTGATAGCCTCTGACATCCCATGGCATAGAGAACCTATTATCATAATTCCCATACTTATATTAAATTTTTCACTACACTATATTGGGAGTGTTGAATGAATCCTTCCTTTCTTCTTCCACATTAGTGGAATTTTTCATATCTCATCAGAAGAATTTAGCCAGATGTCGAAAAATTCAATATTTGAAGAAAATATTTGTTCCCTTTAGACAGTTACCAAGATGATTCTTCTAACAATTTTTACACATGGGATGATCAAGAATCCTTCCACCATGGAATTTTTTTAAATAACTTTACACATTAGATTCAATTTTCCTCTTTTTTTCATTTTTCCCTTAATATAGCTTCTAATCTCCTTTCAATATTTCAAACTTAAGGGTATAACGAAGAATCACTTCATGGCTATCTAAGTATAAAATTTCCAACACTTTTTGTAGACTCATCTCAAGTACAGTAAATAAGTAATCAACCATGGATTTAGTGTTTATGAGAACTCCAGAGGCGTACCTTGAAAGCCTTGTAATTTTTTATTCATACACCTCGATCGACTCATATTCCATCTGCCCGAGTCCAAGGAACTCTCTTTCAATATTGAGATGAAGGGTTTGGGAAAAATATATGTTGAATTTTTTTTAATAAATTCCTCCCAATCCATGAAATCAATTTCATCACAGGTCTTCATATTCTTGATTATTGTCTATTATTGAACAACTTCCTCGTCAAAATGATATATCATCATCACAAAAATCACTTATTCTAAGAACATGAGGATATATAATATATTTTCATTAGAGTTAATGCATTGGTCTATGAGGATGTGATCAGATGATCCACTATACATGGGGGACTTTTCAACCTGAAGGATTCGATTAAAACATTATCATTCTTTATATGAGGTGGGAATTCCACTTGTTTAAAATTATAATTCCCAACTTTAGATAGTTGAGAAAATACTTTCATGAAATTTTGAGAACCCTCTACAATCATTTTTGGAATATCATTAGGGGAATTTTCACATCCCATATCAAATTGATTATGGTAACATGTTATTCTATTTCCTTCCATTAAATAATAAAAATAAAATTCAATTAGAGGGCTTGAATACATATTTATTGAGCATAAAAATTAAACATTTAACATAAAATGATAATCATGTAAAGGTGACGACTATACTAACTTTTGATTCCCTGTCTTTCAATCAAGGTTACCCTTGCACTATTTAATATCTTATATTATTAGGGGATTTTTTTATTCCCTTAATAATGTTTTGTATTATTATCTTAAATTTACCAAATCTTATCCCCTAGGAGGGTAAAACCAAAATATTATCTAGGCCTATTGTCATGCACTAGTTCCCATTCAATTCTAGCTCAAATTAGTGTTCTCTGTTTTTACAACTAGAAGAATCTATGCCAGAACCACCACTACCATTTTGTATCCAGACATGGATGTATTTTCTTGATAGACCACTTACTATATACTTACCAAAATTTTGGGGGTGTTTTTTATACATTTTATCATCTATAAGGTTCAAAATTGTGTGATCTAATCTTATTCTCCAAAAATAACTAGACCATTCTATAATACCAACTATAGAGACCATATCCTTTTACACATAACATTACATGATTTTAAGAATAATTATACATAAGACTACAAGCCAAGGATCATAATGTCTAGTGTCTTGGAAGACTATGTTTATAAAACTGAAGTCATGAAACTAAATAAAACATTTATTTATCTTATATTAAAATTGATATCCTAATATCCATTGTGCTCAAAAATCTTCATATGGTTACCTAGGGAACACATGAATAATGGGATGGGATAAATAACTTTCTAAGAGTGTAACCATATGAATAATGAATTTTCACATGGTATAGAAGTCCTGACATGATGATATAAAAAGGAACATAATCTTTAGAATCATAACATATAAACATGGTAATGATATAAACGTGGAATCATATTAATGTGTAAGAAATATAAAACATGACTTTAGAATGATTCAAGTCTAACCCCCAAGACGGTTGCACATGGTAGCGAAAGTCCAGGCTAACTGCCAAGACTGTCACATAGGGTTGCACAAGCCATGGATAACCGCCAAGACCGTCACACATAATGTCTCTTGAGACTCAACAATAACGAATGCTTTTGAGTAATATCTAGGTGAACCCATCATAACATTTCATGAATATGATTTCCCCAAAATCAATCACATATAAACATAAGGGTTAACCCTGGAATGAACTGGTTACCAAAATTATGTCATAAAGCATAAAAATAGCTGTATCATAAATTTTATAAAGTAAGAAAGGAACTAAAATAATCATGGAAATTCTTAACGTAAGTTAGGCATGTATCATGGTAAGTTATGTCTCGTAGAATTGAGAATATGTGAGAAAATTATTTAAGAAATCTTAGCATGAAAACATTTTTTTGGTTTTAAGGAAAATACTATAGAGCCTTTAAAATAGAAAATGGAAAAATTCTTTATATAAAAAAAGAAGTGAACCTATATGGTTTTCATAATAAAATATATTTATTTAATAAATTAAATCACGGCTTCAAATATAATATAGAGTGTACTTGAAATCGGGTAAAAAATTCGAAAAATACCCTCAAAACATGTTTTTTATTTGGATGTATTGATGAGGGAATCACATAAAAAAATGTATATCAATAGAATATAATGAGGTGAGGATCTTGATAATTTAATTTTTTATAGGTAAACTTCATTTAGATTGTTCTAATAAAAATATAGGATAACTAAATATTGGTAAATGAATGAAAAGGCACCCTGATGGAACACAGTGGGTTCGGGTGGAGTCCCTTACGGGTTATTAGTATGGTATCAGGTGTACATAACATGGATTAATGATATTGAAAGTGGATTCAAATATCTTGTAGATCATGAGGAATGTATGAGGAAGGTGATAAAATATACCCCATCCTTAGGTATTACACATTATAGTGCATAACATAGAGATCATTCATGGATAAAAGTGACATAGATTGGATCCCTTACATTAAGTTCGATTGTGTTCTCCACATGATATTACTATACTAAATAATCTAAATAATTATTTAATTATTAAATAATTATGTTTCCCCTATTACATGAAAATTATTAATTATAAACTTTTTGAGTTCATTCATATTGTTTTGTTTTGTTATGAGGATCTATTTAATTGTTCGGATCTGTTTGCTTCCTTGGTTTTAATGATCAGTTCACTTATTTTCATTTTAGGACACTCATGGATATTGAGAGTGGTTGTATAGAGTTAATGATATATTAATTTTGTGATATTACATAATATCACATGGTTAAATTATTCATCTGGTTATTTAGAGTGTAGGAGAACCATTAATGATAAGCACTTGGATTAATTTGGTGGTTTTTTTCTCGTAATTAACTTATTTTGTATTAATATTTCACATAATATGTGAGAAACGATTCTAGAAAAAAACATAAAATAATATAAATATTTAATATTATGGATCATCCATAAAATTGGTTTCAATACTATAGTTGACGATGCTAAACAAAATTGATATATTATTATCCTTGAATGTGGTAAATTAACAAATCTTATATGGTGTCTTTTCAACTAGTATTAAGTTGAGTAAAGGAGAGATGATAATAAATTATTCCATTATCATAACAACATTTCAATACATGTATGGTACTAGAGTTGTCATAACATTTGGTTTTTGAGAGGTAAGGGTTGAAAAGAAAACTAAAAACAAGAAAAGAAAGTAAAATAATTGAAAAGAGGGATTTACTTCTTGAATAAATCTTCCTTGAGAGCCTCTTATGGGTAGAGTATTTGGTTTTTTCATGATACTAAGAGATATTGGACATGGTGGAGGAGCTTTGGGAGATATTTGGGTAAAAATTAGTGCTGAAAAACTCTTGATAGGTGTAATGGTAATATGTAACGAGGTGTGGTATTTATAGTGGAGGAGAGGAGGGTATTCATAATATTTAATTCCATAGTTTAATAATTTCCTAGAAGACTATAAAGATTGATGATTCCATGACCCAAAAAATTAATATGGGTTTTGAGTGCGATCCAATGTGTATTTACATCATCCATGACTCAATCAAGATGCATAAATTATGGTTTTAGCATTTATTGTGAATGATCATATTTTACTATACATCAAAAATAAATTATTTTAGTAAATATACTTATAACTCACACTTACCATTTTATTGAAATTTAAAATCAAAATGTGAACTCCATTTTTTCAATAATTATTTTCTAAATATTATAAATTTAATTTTTATTTAAAATAATAATAATATACTTGAAGAATACAGATTATAAATATATAACTGATTTTATAATGATTTCAAAAATTATATAAGGTCATATAAAATTATATTATAACAAGAAGATAAATAATTGTGAATTTTCAATCAAATTTTAGGAAAATACATTTTCTTTTAAATTGATTAATTTATAGTAAATAATTAAATATGAAATAAAAATATACTAACCCTTTAACTATGATCATAATATCACTTATAATATTTATAAATAATATTTATACATTCAGTTGTTTTATTTTGAACGATTTACTATAAATAAGGGTTATATTACAATTCATATCGGTGAGTTACTATTCGTAAAGGCTGGTTACAATTGACCCAAAAGTATTTTTGTTTTATCATACCCAAAAAATCACCATGAATGTAACTGTGTATGTCAGATTTTGGAAAATAAAGGCACATAAGTGAGAATATTATGATTAAACATTACATAGTATTTAGTAGTTAATTTTTTAGTGATTTAATGTGGTTATATAAAATAATTATTAGAATAGAAGTTACATTTAAAAATCTTTAGGTCGTTACACAAATAATGAAAACTAAAAAACACATTAATATTGTTTTGAAACTTTAGGACAACGACCCATAAATAATCTGATAAGTGTAGAAGTCAGTCTTATGTCAATCCAACACACGATTTGATATGTAAGACTCCATGTGCATATTTTTATTTAAATATGGCATCATTTTTACTAAAAAGGACAAATAACCGACTCAAAACCAAAAAAAAATTATATAATTTTGATTCTTAAGTGAAATGATCCATACGTCGTTTTCTACATATATGAATCATCCACACCTCAATTGTAAACATGATGTTCTTGGTATGACTCAATGTGTTCTTTATCATTTTAAAATCAACAGTTAAGTTCAAAAAAATTCACACACTGAAATCAGAAAAAACATTCATATATTTTCTATATAATTCCGTAAATTGATTTATAAATCATTTTTTATGTGTAAGAATTGGTCTCACATTAAACTAATACATGATGTGATCAGTGTGTGTCAAAGTGCATGTTTCCAATTTAAAATGATTTTTTTTTTAAAAAATTGATATACTCAAAACCAAGTAAACACATATTGTTTATTTTTATAGAATATGAAAATGGTACAAAATACATTTGGGATGAGTAAGAATAATATTAACATAAATATGATGCATGGGGTTACTTTTATGACTCAAAGTGTGTCTTTTTATTTTAAAATGATATCAATTTTAGTAAAAAAGAAAAATCACCTACTCAAAACTATTCAAATTATTTTGGATTGTTATGATACTTTGGGAAAATGATCCAAATAACATTTTTTATATTTAGTAATCCACTAAATCTCAATATGATACCTATTAAGAAAATTATAACTCCTAGGGTGTCCTTTTATTTAAAATTGACATCAATATTAGTAAAGAGAACAATTGTCTTACTCAAAATGGTAGAAATGAATTTTAATTTTTTTGACACATTAGAGAAATTATCCATAAGCCATTTTTATTTTTTTATGAGCCATATTCCCCTAAATCTGATAAATGATGTGCTCTATATGACTCAATGTGTCCATTATTAGAATAAAATTGATAGTTTAGTTCAAAAAGTAACAATCAATGAAAACCAAGAAAACACAATCACATTTTTTTAATTTAGTACATTAATTCATAAATAATTTTTGATGTGTTTGAATTAGTCTCATATCTAACTAATAAATAATGTGATCAATGTTTTTATAGAGAATGTTTTATGTTTACAATTCCATTTAAAAAAAGAGAGGTAATGTGTTCAAAATATACAAAACACAATTGGATTGTTTGGACTATTTAGGAAAATGTTCCATAAAACAATTGAGATATGTAACCATAAGCCAAACCTGAATCTGACACATGGTGTGACATATGTCATTCCAACTCCATATTTTTATTTAAAATTGACATCAATTTTAGAAAAAAGAAAAACAGGCCTAATGAAAGCTGAGAAAAAAACATTCATATTGTTTGGTCAATTTATCAAAACATTGGGAATCCTATAATTTTAAAAATATCAATATCTAATTTTAAGAACAATTATACATAAAATTACAAGACAATGATAATAATTTTCAATGTCTTGGAGATTAGGTACATAATTAAACAACATGATCCCAAAATTAGAACATATTTTATTTAATATTTATGAAGTGATCCTAACATTCCTTGAGCCCTTACATATACATAGGATAACCTAGTGAAAAAATTTACAACTGGATGAGCATAAAATCTCAGAAGGGAAAAAACATTAAAAAATTTAAACACATGGGTTAAAAGGAATGGCGTAATGATATTAAAAAACATGGAACAATATTAAACATATAGAATCATAAAATGGTATCACATAATCATGTTAACATATTAATAGTGAAGAAACATAAAAAAATGAATTTATCATGACTGAAATATCATTTCGCATATTGTAGAACGAGTCAAGGATCATTGCAGATAGATGAGCAGGAGTCAAGGATATCCTCTGAGACCATTGAACATAACATCTCATGAGATTAAAAATTATATGATGGATTTGATTTATATCTTGGATCTCCCATTATAAAATTTTCATGAATATTATTTACACATAAATAATCATACATATTTATTCCAAAATAACCATAAGAGTTTCTCGTGGAATGAATTTGGAACAGTAATCATGTAAAAAAGAATAATAAATGGGTGTAACATAATAGTGTCCTAGAAATAAATTAATTAATTCATACATGAAAATTAATAAAGAAATACAGGAATATATCATGATAATATAACTCAAACTGAAGTGAAAATATTTTTTAAGAATCATTAGAAATAAATATTTTTGTATGGTTTAATGGATGACATTCAAGATTTTATAAAATTGAAAAGGAATATTTTTTTGTCTAAAACATGTACTAAAACAAGGTAGTATATCTTGATAAAATGAGTTATTTTAGAAAAATAACCATTTAATAAAACATATTATGGATTTCATTTTAATATGTGTATGGATTCTAAATGTTCCCTTAAATTAGGTTCTCTTATCAGGAAGAATCGAGCAGGGGAACCTTTTTAAAACATGTATATGCTTTAAAATGATATATGAGTGGATGTTGATAAATTATGTTGGGAGATAACTTCCTTATTTATAAAATTTATATAAAAACAAAAACAGTAAAATTTGGGTAAAATTTGAGAAAGGATGACCTGAACGAATATTGTAGGTTTCAGGTAAAATCCCTTAACTTTTGTTTTAAACGATTCTTCACTCGATCTTAATATCCTAAGTAATAATATTTGATTCATTAATTAATAATTAAGTAAACATTTATACATGTATTTTATTTTATAAAATTTTATTATATTCATTTATGACCCTTTTGGTGGGTTATGAAATTCAATTTTCATCATTTGGAAGCATTCATTTACTTGGACTTCATTATTTATTTACAAGTATATGAGTATAGAAAATTATTTATAATGATGATATTTTTTCATAATTTATGTTATATGATTCTAATGGATATATATAATATTTAAATATCATTTTTTCAATATTTAAGGATGATTAATTATAAAAATCCTTATTGATAAATGCTTGGATTATTTTGAGAGGGATTTTCCACAATAAATTTTATTTGTTTTATAAATTAATAACAATTGTAAAAAATTATTCCAGAACATTAAATAGGATATATTTACTATAAAATAATATAGTTCAAAAACATAAAAGGTTTCATGACAATAATTGTGGAAAATAATAGAAATTAAAAACCCTTCATCGTTGAATGTGATAAATTAACACATCTCATATGGCGTTTTTAGTTCATATATATATGGGGGTAAAGGGGAGATGATGCTTAATTATTACATTAGAATAAAAATTACATTATATTTAATATAATATATTTTTCATTCCTTTTTATGAAAATATCTAAGGATATAAAATACTTTAATAGAACTTGAAAAGAAATTAAAATAAAAAGAAGAGGGTTTTACCTCTTCATTCCTTCTGCTTGAGATCCTCTTTAAGGGAATGGTTTTTGGCCTATTGTTAAGACCAAAAACCACTAGTAAATATTGGAGATAATTGGAAAGTGTTTTGGAAAAAATATAGGCAAGTCTCAATGCTATATAGGTGTGAGGAGAAGAGGTGTGAGGGATGGAATTTGAAGTGAAAGGGAGGGGCATCATTATTTTAATCATTATTTAATAATTTTATTCAAAAAAATACTGCTGAATGTTGAAAATTAATAATTTAATTTGTGTGTGTGAATTATAAAAAATTTTCACTGATGTCATCCAGGACTCAAGCATGACTCAAAAATTTATTTATTTAAATATACTATAAATTTCCATATTTCACTATTCACAAAAATTAAACTATTTTCAAAAATTCAAAAAAAAATCACCCTAACATTTTTTTACAAGTATAATTATAAAATGAACTCCATTTTATAAAAATTGTTTCCTAAATATGAAATATATATAATTTTAAATAAAATTATTATTTACTTGGAAAATATAAATTTTTAATTTAAAAATACTTTTCTAACACTTTTAGAAAATTATTATGGTCACATTAAACTATCTTTTAATCATAAATCATCAAAACAATAACTTATGAATAATATTTTTGAAAATGCATATTCCTTTAAATTATTAAATTAGTTATAAAATGGTAATTTAATATTTTGGACTTGTAAAAGTACCAACACATAATTAATAATATTTAAAATATTTACATACGTATGAAATGAAATAATTATATCATATTGTCAATAATAATATGAAAAAATTATATATAATGTCATTGGTGTGGTTACTATTATATTGGCCAAATTACTATTCGAAATGGTCACATTACTATTACGAATTTCAAGTTACTATTTCATTATTATATGTTCCTTAACATCTAGAAATAATTTTTAGTTCATTCATTCATTATTTATAACATTTTTATTGTGTTTCTAATGTGTTTTTATGTGATTATACTATATGAAATAACAAGAAGATTCGAATTCCATTGATAAAACATAGGGTAATTATATTCGTCCCTATTATGAAATTTCCCCAGGGAAATTTAGTTTTATATTCTAAAGATGAAAACCGTTTTAGGTACTTCCTCTTAATTTCCTTATCCAGTTCCCACATGACATCTCCATACTTATGGTTCTTTCATACTACATTTACCATGATAGTGATCATGTTACATAGAACATTATCTCTACGATCCATGATCATCAATGGCTGATCCTTGTACGTAAGATCATTATCCAAAAATAAATCCTCTACAGTCAATATGTGTGATGGATCTTGTATATATATATATCCATAAATTGGATATGTGGAATACATATTGTACATTAGACATGGTAGGGAGATGTTCTAGTTTATATTCCATAACTCTGACATGCTCACGAATCTCAAATGGCCCAAAGTACCTGGGGCTTACCTTCTCATTCTTCATGAACCTCATGATCATAATCCATAGAGATATTCATAGGAATTTCATGTCCCAAACATTGAACTCATATTCTCATCAATGATTGTCTATATAACACTTTTATAAACTTTTAGATTCCTTTTTGTGATGTTGAATGGTTTTCAAATCCTTCACTATTTCTTCTACCATTTAAAGTACTATAAGCTTTTGTTCACTAACTCGATCCAATCATGATGGTGTTATGATTTTTTCCCTTAAATGGAATTATTTGTAATAATTCTACTACAAGAGTGGAAAATTTTTTTGTAAGAGAACTCAACATGAGGTAGATATTGGCCTCACCCCCCTTTGATGTCCACATAAAATGCTTTTAACATGTCTTTATGTGTCTGAATAGTTCACTCAAATAAGACATTAGTTTAAGGATGATAGACCATACTTAAGAATAGATCAGTGCATATAAATTATTGGAGATATTTATAGAACATCAAGGTGTATCTCAGATATTGATAAGATAAAATTGATAGTGATAATCCAATAAACCTTACCCTTCATTGTTGTAAATCTGTGTATGTTGATACAATTATAAGTCTTCCGTAATTACGATATAGTAAGTTGTCTTTTTAAGATGATCCACAATAAATAATATAGCATTGTTTCTACAGGATTTTTTTGTAAGTCCCGTGACGAATTACATGTTGATTATTTTCCATTTCAATGATTGTATGGGTAAAATTTTCATTATCCCTTTAGAAATGTTTCCATTATCCTTCACTTTTAAACATTTCTGGCACTTTCATGTATATTTAGTGACATCTCTTTTCATATTATTCCACCAAACATTCTACCTGAGATATCGATACATCATTGTGCTCCATTGATGAATATACAAGGGTGAGTTATGTGCATCAATAAAAATCTCTTTTTTTATCGCTAGATTTGATGGTACACATATTTGTGACCCATATCTTACGAATCTATCCCCATCGGCATTGAACATGGAGTATTTTTCATTTTTGATAGCATAAAACGTTTTTTAAATTTCCACATCATTTCTTTAATAATACTTTATTTTATCTATAAGGGACAATTAAAACAAAATTTGAGAAAAGTTTGATAATTTACCTCCCTTAATGGTTCCCATTTCTATTATTTGGAGGTCTAAAATTATTGGATCCTTATCAATTATCGATATTTAAAAAGTTGTAGGATCATTTATACATAGGTCATCTACCACCTTATTTTCCTTCATAATATAATAGTGGATTGAGAAATCCTAAAATTTGTTGATCTCTAAGAATATTCTATGGTGAATATTAAGATTCTTCTCTTTAAATATATATTTGAGTATATTTTTATTATTTTATATCACAAACTTCTCTCTATACAAATAATGCCAACATATTTTCAATGCAAAGATCCCATCTATCTACTCAAGATCATGTGTGGGATAGTTTTGTTCATGGATTTTAACACCTTTAAGGCATATGAAATCCCTTTATAATTTTTCATCAGTACATATCATTATACATATCTAAATAATCATTTTACACAATAAATAGATATCATATTATCGAGGGTGTGAGTATTGGAGCAGTGATAAGACCATTTTTAGATCCTTAATGCTTTCCTATAATTTTTTAGCCTATAAAAACACCACTCCCTTTAATGTCAGATTTTTCCTTGTGGTTGGTGAACATGATAAGTTCTTCAAAACTAATTAGTAATACCTTTCCAGGCCAAGTAAATTATGGTCATTGTTCGATATATTGGTCTAGACCACTCTTCAATTTTTTTTCTTATAATGGTCCACAGATATCACTTTACGGGCGATAGCATTCCGCAAGAATGATAATTCATCCCTACACAACTAACATTTACTATAATATGAATAATGTTTCTCTATTTGAAATTTATTCAACTCAGTATTCAAATGATCCTCATCTTTCTCCTTAATCTAAGATAATATCAACATATCAATGATAAAGACTAAAATAAAATTTGTGGAGGTTACCTCTAATGACTATATTCATTTATTCTATTAAAATTTCTAGATAATTTGTGAATCCAAAGGGAATCGTTATAAAATCATAGTGATCATACATTGTTTGAAATGTAGTCATGGGAAAATTTTCCTTCCTCACTATTAATTGTTGATATCCTGACAAAAGGTCCACCTTAGGGAAATAACTGGACCCATGTAGCTTATCAATGAATTAATTTATCAATGGATGGGGATAATTGTCATTTATCATGATTTAATTGACCTCATGATAATCAATTCGTTGGCGCTTTGATCAATCAGTTTTTTTAACAAAGAGGACCGGTGCACCCCAAGGTGAAGAACTCAAGTGTGTAAAACCCTTATTCATAATCTCCGGTAATTGCTTCTTCAGGTCTTCTAACTCTATGGTGGTTATTCTATAAGGTCAACTTTATTTAGGTAGATATCCACAAATAAGATCAACTGAGAACTGAACCTATTGGTCAAAAAGAGTAAAATGAAATTATTCAAAGAATACATCAGTGTAATCCCCCACAATATGAATATCTTCACGAATTATTCACACATTTGTCAAAATAATTTGATCTTGATATGTTTTCTCATAGAGAAATAATATCCACACTTGAGTCAATTATTCTGAAGGATATTTATCATCCTCAATAAAATTTTATATAATTGGAGGATGCTTCAGGATGTGAAGACTGGTCTTTGTTTCTGAAAAGTTTATGTTGGCTTTGTAAAAAAATCACCAATCAATTAAAAATATAGAATCTTCTGAACCAACGAGATTATTATAAAATTTTATTGGTGTTTCATTCAACAAACATTAACTAGGGAGGTTTTATATACTTTTGATGTAGTATTCACTAATTTTTTTATTCCCATAGATACATAAACATCCAATTTTTTAGGTGGTGATAGGATAGTTGTACTGAACATACAAGATATTAATGAATGTGTAGAAATATAATCAAATAATACATTCTCTATTTATGATTGAATATCCAACATTCCTTTCACAACTTATTGTTTGGATCCACCTTAGTAGTAGTGATAGTATATTACATTTCTTGTTGTCTTGGAAGTTATGATTGATTGCCAATAATAACCCTCTTTTTAGCCCCACAGTTTTCAAAATTTCAATGTTCCATGAATTGGAAAAATATCAATATAGGCTTAGTATGGACCTGAACATTCTTTTCTTCATCGACATTCGTAAAAATCTTTCTATCCATTCATAATTTCATATCAATATTCCCCTTCCTTCCACAATTGAATCATTTCTTAATTACGGCCATACATTTCAAATGTTTCTTCTAACCACTGTTCTGAAAAGTGTGAAATTCATGATTATTTACAAAATGAGATTTCATTTCTTATCCACACATATTAGTCTCCATTTTTATCTTTTTTCACAGGGCCCATAAGACCACTATGAATATCATATTTCTATTTCATCTGTAAGGGTTCAACAGATATACTATTAATAACTGTCAAAGGCATAAATTTCCAACGCATATCGTGGAATCGATATTAGTCAACTAAATAAGAGATCCACAATGATTTTGGTGATCATCATAAAGCCAGGGGAATATCATTCATTAATTTTAATGTTTTATTCATACTCCTTGACAAACTCATCTTTTATTCACATATGTCCAAGGAACTCTATTTCATTTTTAAGAATGATCAATCAGAGAAAATATTTATTGAAAAATATCATGAATTCCTCCTAATACATGGCATCAATTCCCTCCTTAGATATTACATTTTTTATTCGTGTCCACCGATACTTTGTTTCTCTATCAAAATGATAGACTGGTAGCAAGAAAAATCTACCTATGGGAACTGGATGAGAGATAATATCTTTTCAATGGAGTTATTCTATTTCTTCCAGATTAGGAGATCAAATGATCCACTAATCATAGTAGTACATTATTGAAAGAAGTATTCAATGAACAAATAATATCTCATTGGATAATAGGGGTGTTCCGCATGATTCATTTATTATTCATAACATGAACTAGTAGAGTGAGTACTCTCATAAATTTTTTAGCACTCGTTACCATGATATTTTCCATTGCATTAGGGAAGTCATCACATTCCCAATAACATTGATTTTTGAAATTTATTTATCTATTTCACTCAATTAGCTATGAAACAAAATGTGAAACTTGAGGTCTTGAATACTTTTCTAATAAGAAAAAAAATCTTTAAGCATAAAAGGATAAAATTAAAAAAGGATAAGTATATACTCACTTGTGATTCCCAAGGATTCAAAAAAAGTTATATATGATCTGTTTTGAAACATATATTATTATTGGAATTTTCCTTCCACTTTTTTTGTTAATTTTTATTGAGATTATAAATTTACCCAAGTATATATCTAGGGAGTGCCAAACCAGGTGTGCATAAAGGCTCATTGTTTTGTACCAGGTTACCCTAGTATGGCACTAAACACCTTGTCGAAGTTTTCATTCCATGTTACAAATAATCCAGAACCATGTCTACATGATGTATCCTAACATGGATTTATATTCTTGGCAACCCGATTACTCTAAACTTACAAAACTTTAGGCATGTTTTTTAAAACATAGTCATATACCAAGGATTCTTAATAAATTTTTATATTTCTAGTATAAAAAAACTACTCATTTCCTTTGACACCAATTATAAAAACCATTTCCTATTACAAATGTCAGTATGTAATTTTAAGAATAATTATACATCAAATTACAATACAAGGATCTTATGGTCTAGTGTCTTAGAGATTAGGTACATAATTAAACATCATGTTTCTAAAATAAGAAAATATTTTATTTAATATACACAATGAGATTCTTAAATCTCCTAATCCCTTACATATTCATAAGACAAACGTGGGTAACCTGAACAAAGGGATGGGTTAAAAAGACTCAAAAGGAAATAAAAAATAATATAAATCATAACGCATTGGTTAGAAGGGAAACCATTTTGATATTAAAAGGCATCGAATAAGATTTAACAAAAATAATCATAACAAGGGATCATATAATCATGGGTTCATAGTAATTTCTTAAAAACATAAGAAATGAATTTAGAATGATTCAAATATCATTGCAAATAGAGGATCATAAGGCAAGGCTCGTTTCACATAGTTGAGCATGTTTCAAGTCTTACACCAATTCTGTTACATATAACGTCTCATAGAAAAGTCATTATTATTATATCAAGGTCCACCAATAAAAACATGTTCATGAATATTATTTCCAAAGAACGAATCAAACATATGTAATCAAATATAAACATAAGGGCTACCCATATAAGGAATTAGGTATCATAATTATGTAAAAAACATAATAAATTGGTGTAATATAGAATTTACCTAAAATAAAGAAATTATATCAAAAATTAACATTAATACAGTAATATAGTCATATATCGTGATATGATATCTAAACTAAAGTGAAAATAGTGTTTAAGAAACATTATAAATCATCCATTTGTGTATAGTTTAAAGAAAATAACCAATGTTCATTAAAATGGAGAAGGAATATTAGATTGTATAAAACCATAATTGAACTAATACAGTTTTTCAATACTAAATGAGTAATTTTTTAAAAATAATTTTGGTTTAAAACATATTATGGAGTGCACTTTAAAATGGATAGTAATTATAGATGTTCCCTTCAATCGGGCTAGCTTGTAAGAAAAAATCGAGTAGGGATCCTTTTAAAAACTTGTATATCCGTGAAAAAAAGATGAATAGATCATGATAAATGATTTAAGAACATAATAAATGTATTTATAATATTTTCATAACAATATTATTTTATATCATTTGGGTAAAATGTGAGAAAGATTTACCTGAAATAATAACATAGGTTTGGGTAGAATATCCAAACCTATGTCTTCAATGATTATGAACATGACATTATTTTCCTAAAAAATTAAATTTGATAAATTAATTAATAATTAAATATCCACTTATAAATGTTATTTATTTAGAAAATTTTAATTATTTTTATGTATGTCCCTTTTGGAGGGTTATGAAATTGAATTTCATTATTTGGGTGCATCGGTTTCCTTGGTTTTCAGTATTGGTTTAATTATAAATGAGTATAGACAATTATGCAGAATAAGGATAGTTCATTATAATTGAAAATATATGTTATTATTGGACATATATAATATTGAAATACCCTTTTTTCAATAATCGAGTAGTTTTTTTAGATGAATCGTCTACGATAAAATGCTTTTCTTTTCTTCAGTTTTTTTCCCACAATGAACATGTTTTGTTATATAAATTTATAACATTTGTAAAGAATGACTCTTGAACATTAAATATGACTTATTGCATATATAATAATTTGTTTCAACAATAAAAACGTTTTCATTACTATAATTCAATACATTAATTGATATTCAAAACTCTTTTTCATTAAATATTATAAATTAACCTATCTCAGATGGTGTTTTCATTTCAAGTATAAATATTGGGGAAAGAAGATATAATGATAAATTATTCCATTTACATAACAAAATTATAGTATATGTAACGTACTAGGGTTTTAATTTCATTTGGATTATGAGAGGTGAGGATATAAAAGAATGTTAATGAACATGAAAATAAATTAAAATAAAACAAAAGAGGGGTTTTCCTCTGGATTCCATCCTTTTGAGACCTCCTTAAGGGACTGGTTTTCGGCCTTTTGTTAAGAAAAAAAATATCATGGATGTGGGAAAGAGGCTTGGGAACCGTGTTGTATAAAATATAGAAAAGGCTCAAGGGTTTAGAGATGCGAGGAGAAGAGGGTTTGAGGGGTGGTATTTTAGTGAAGAAGCCGCTATTTCTCCATTATATTTATACTTATTTTATTATTTTGTTCATGAAAAGAAATAATGATAATTCATGAGGCTAAATATAGTAATTTAATCTTGTGAATTTGAAAAAATGGCCACTTACATCATCCCTGACTCTATCATGACCCTAAAAATCATTTATTTACATATATTTTAAATTTTTGTATTTCAGTATTCGCAAAAGATCCATGTATTATAGAAAAATCTAAAAATTTAAGCCTAACCACTTTTTATTGTGTAGAAATAAAATAATTAAATCTATTTTATAAAAATATATTAACAAATATGATAATTTTTATTTTTACAAAAAATCAATATTTAATTGGAAAAAAATTTAAATTTAAAATAGCCATTCTAAATCATTGAAAATATTTTTAAGGTGTCATAAATTTACCTTACATTGAAAAGAAATCAAAACAATAATTTGGGAATATAATTTATGAAAATAAATTTCTCTAAAATTAATAAATTAGTCATATTATTTTAATTAAATATTTATGACTCACAAAATACCAATAGTCAATTAATAATTATTTAAATATTAACATACATATAGAATGATATATTTATATGATATTGTCACACATGTGATGGATAAATTTTTTTTATAATTTCATTGGTGAGGTTACTATTAAATTAGTTGGTTTAGTATTCATATGGGTCACATTACTATTCCAAATTTTATATTACTATTTCAATGGTATATATTCCTTAACATCTAAAAATTCCATTTATTTCATTCATTAATCATTTATAATGTTTTAATTATATAATTAATGTTATTTTATGTGATTATTATACATCAAATAATTATAATTAGGGAATTACACTTACAATAAATTGGGTTATTACCGAAATGATCAATATTTCATTTTTTATTTGCAAGAATATATTTCACCTCAATTTGATAAATGATGTGCCCACTATGACTCGATGTGTCTATTATTAGTTTAAAATCATCAGTTCTGTTCAAAAAATATCACTAGCTGAAAACAGAGAAAACATGCTTGTATTTTCTTGATAATTTTGAACATTTATTAATAAATCATTTTTGATATGTGGATTTAAGTATCATGTCAAACTGATACATGATTTGATCATTATGAGTCCAAGTGAGTGTTTCTAGTATAATATGTCATTTTAGTAAAAAAACAAGTGATGTAATCAAAAAATATTAATCACATTTATATTGATTTTATATGTTATTTAAGTGATCCATAATACAATTTGGAATATAAGAAATATCATCACAATAATATAAATCACTCTGTAAATGATATGACTACAAGTATATATTTTTATTTGAAATTGACATCAATTTTAATAAAAAGGAAAACTAAACTAATCAAAACCAAGAAAGAACATTCAAATTTTATTTATACATTAATAGAACTATATATATACATATATATATATTAATTATAGGAATCATCGACACATAAATATGATACACAATGTGTTTAGTATTACTAATGTGTCTGTTATCAGTTTAAAATCGATATTTTAGTTCAAAAAATGTAACTCACTGAAAACTATGCATGTGTGCTCCGATTGCCAATATAATTTTGGAAAATGTTTCATACTTCATTCGTGAAATGTAGGAATTGGTAACTGGTCAAACCAACATGTGATATGACTAGTATGAATTAATTTTCTTTTTTCTAGTTTAAAATGACATTTTAGTAAAAAGGACAACTGACATACTCAAACCCGAGATTAAAAATAAAATTATATTGATATTTTAGGAAAACAATCCATTAGTAATTTAGATGTCTAAGAGTAATATTCAACTAAATTAAATGACTGGTATGACTAGTATGAATCAAATTTCACCTTTCAAATATATAAATATCATTCTAGATTAAAGCGCACATCACATCACCAAAATCAAGAGAACGACCTTGTATTTTTTTTCTCATAATTCTATCTTCTATTAATTAATGAAATTCCTTATCATATTTATCATATAATTATTTTGTTAATTTTCACATATATAATGAATGAAAAAAACAATACATGCTGTGAGGTGCAATAATCGAGCACAAGACAATCTGATACACATAGTTCCTTGTATGACTCATTGTTTTTTTTAAATTACATGTTCTATTAATTTATTCCATTATATTCTTACTAACATTAATTTTTTTTATACAGGTTTCTTTTAGGCTGAGAATGGGATAAGATAAAACCAAAAATAAAGACTTATGTTTTGGAATGTATGTAAATATTTTTACTTATGTTATTTTATAAACCAATATATTAAAAGTCTATAATATTGTATTTTTTATTGTATTTGTGTTGTAAATTTTATTTAATTTATGTTTTGTATTTTTACTTTATTTTTGTAGATTGGGTGGTGTTTTTGGTGTTGTGTTGTGTTGTTATAGCACACTTCACTAGTGTTACAGTGTTCTCTTATAGCACACAACAATATTCACCCTTATCATCACTTTTATAAGTGATGATAAAATACAAGGGTTTTTAAACTCACTCCTGCATTCTTCCCTTCTCGAGAACCGATAAATGTCATTTTATAGCATGGGTAACGACCTATTATGTAATAGTGTAGGTGTATTGAATTAAATAGTATTTCTATAGAAATAATTTTTTAATGTGGAAGAATTTTTCTTAATCAACATAGTGAGTAATAAATACATTAAATTGTTAATTAATAAAAAATGGGGAATGTTTGTGGAAGTTGTTGATTGAATATGTAGTTTTTTTGGTATTTTTAGTAATATGTGAATTTATTTACTTCTTGGTTATTACATTATGAGTATTATATGTTTATAAATTTGTTTGATATGTTGTTGATCCCATGTTAGGATTCTGGGTTAATATAATCAGTTCTCATTTTTCTTATTTATTGTGCACTATTACCCAAGAATGGTAATTTAATACATTACTATGTGATAATTTATATATCTTTTAAAACAATATATAATGGATGTGGGTAATATTTATGGAATAATAATCTCCCACTTCTATGATTATATTCAAATATATTGTTCTTATATGTTAATTGTAGCGTAATATCACATATTAGGGACACAAACATCAATATGTGAAATGAATCAATATAATTATTCAAGAATGTTCTCTAAAAACAATTGTACAAAATAATTTATAAGTGATTCAATTGGATAATTATTTAATTATTTTACCTCAATGAAATCAAATAATTATATTGTTATATAAATTAAACATTATATTGTACCAAAAACTATTCTTTTGAATAACTTTTTCAACAATGATTAAAAACAACAAAATATAAAATATGTCAATACAAAAAATAAAAATAAAAAAGGTAGTTGATAAACACTAATAATATTTTTAATGGATTATTTAATATTTATCCTTGAAAAATCAACATCATATCCAACGATGAATTTAGATCTTTTTCATTATCATTAATAATCATGTAAGCTTTTAATTTCTCTCTATCACACTAATATGTGTCTTCCCACACAACTATAACATTTAGTAGGGGTGTGTAACATTTAACCTATTAGTATTTCCCATAATAAATTATATTATATCCCATTTATGATAAATTATAAAACACCTATTAATATTGTTTATTTAGATTCCATATAATTTACATATAATAGTTGTGTGGAGATGGTGTAGTTGTAGCCTAGTGATATAGTTCCTTTGAGGATTCTCTACAATGAACTTTTGGTTTTATAATGTTTCTTTTTATTTTGGTGGATCCATCACTAGGTTATTTTTAATTAAGAAGATTGTATTTTATTGTGTATAATACACCACACTGAGCTTAAACAAACAATGAAATTTATATTTTAAATATGCCAATTATAAAATTAAAATTAAATTTAAGGATATGAATTGGGTTAAATAAAGTAGGAAAAATATATGGTTTACACATGTATAAAATAAATTTATTTATTTTCAATTGATTATAAATGAAAATAAAAATAATTGAATATGAAAATAAGTTTTTCCTGAAAAATAATTTTTATGCACGTAATGTGTTTATACCTTAATGAATTAAATTATTCACTATTGGATAATGATTTAAATGAAATTTATAAATTATAAATTAACTAAAATATTTTAATATTCATCTAATATTTTTTTGAATCATGGGAAAAAAATTTATCATGTTTTCTGCTTAAATACTATTTTTCTAAACAATGGTTTCGTCGTGTTTTGTGAACTTATTTTGATTTATTTTCATTCAAATTTTGAAATTATATTTTTAAAAATAATATTTATTTTTTAAATAAATTTTTTGAAATTATTAATTGGTTATTTTATGTGAATTTTATGAAAATATATAATTTTAAATGAATATTGAAGAATATAGATTTCTTAACTAAATTATTGTTTCATTTAACCCATTAAAAAGATATATTTTTTTATTAATAGGTTTTTAAATTATAATTAGTTTAATTATATTATTTTTAATACAATTGATATCACAATGATTGATATCATGATTTAATTTTATTTAAAATGATTGTATACCTAAGAAACATTTTCTTCTGAAAAAAACTGATTAATTACATCAACGTGTCTAATTTTTAAATTTAACTAAATAATCTAATTTAATTAAATTTTGTAAATTTTTTAATTATTTTTAATCCATTTAATTAATATTATATAATATTATTATCTTAATTTTTAGTCATTAAGAATAATTAAAACAAAAAAAATATTTACCATGGTTAAAGTTAAAATATATTTTTCTTGAGTAAAATTAAAAGTTAGTTTTTGAAATTTTCTACAAGAAGTTGAAATACATATTTTAGGGTCATATTTAAATATTTTCTCTCATAAATTATTAAAATGATAAATTTTTGTTGCTTAGGATTATAAATGTGACATGGAATTACCGCAAATGTTTTGAAATTTTGAGGTGTTCCACTCACGTCAATTATAAAACGACACCCACCCATTTCTCTCATTGAAATATAAAAAACATTTTTTTATAAAATACTATTCCCAAAATATTTTATACGTGTTGTACCACTATCTAGAGTCCCTTTTATGATCATTAAACGATTCTTGGGATACATTTCGTGATAACCTATAGAGGTTGTCTGAAGAAGAGGTGTCATTCTTAACCAAGCATTTTTATTTTTTCTTCTTCTTCCACCTCCATAAAATATTATTTATATATAATTAAATATTATAAAAAATATATACCCCACATACTGATATATTATTATACTTATTTAATAACCTATATTCATCTCCTCTTCCACCAAATGAGAACAAAAATCATCGATCATCTATATAGAGGACTACCACATCGTGAACGAGGTAATCTGTTTTCCATCATAACCTTTAATAGAGGTATATAATGATATATTTAATGTATTTGTATATTTATAAATATATTAAATTTAAGAAATAATAATTCTTAATAATTATAATAACACATATACATTATTACCATCCAATCTGTTGGAAAACAATAATGTCACTCAACTATATGTGTGTACTACTGCATCCATAAAGAGTTTTGATACGTTTTTCATGTTCTCTTTATATGTATGATAATAATTATGGATTTTATGAATTTTTATGATTCTCATTATATAATAATTAATTTGAGGAGGTTAATTGTTTCATATTTCTTTTATTCCATACAAAAAAATGAAAACAACAGTCATGTATACTATGACATATAGTAACCTTGAATGAAAAAATCTTGTTTATATCTCTAGTTTTTAAAGAATATGATAAATTTTTTTAAATAATATATATATTATATTTATATAAATGTTAACATTTTGGATATTATGGAACAATGATCAGTGTTCAAGTACAGAAACTACAAAACCAAAAAAAAGCATTAAAAATGATGTTTTTATTACCTATAATAGTGTTATTAATAAGCAATTATTAACATAAATGTGATAAAATGTTATAAATAAATCATATATGGTAGTGTATATATGAGTATAGATCTATAATTAATTTTTAATAAGTATATATTCATTTTAAATATTATTTTAACACATACAATGGGAATCTAGACAGAGGTAAGGGTTTCTCGTCTCACTTTTACTCTATGAGACATATTCCATATTCACCACTTTTTTTTGTGTGTGTTTAATTCATCATTGTAAATTTATATCATGAATATGATTAAATTAAATCCATTATATTTTCATTTTATTTTATTTCTTTAATGAGGTTGTGATCTCAATGTTACCAAAGTGGTTGGTGTTTATCATCTCACATATACATCCATGATACATATTCCTTATTCACTAATTATTGCTTTTTGACTAGGGCATATACTACACCTTTGAAATAATATATAATTAATTTGATTATTTTAATGAGAGTTAAATTTTTATTTTATGTTATTTATTTCATGCGGGTTGTGATTCATGAGTTACATAAGAGGTAATTGTTTTATGTTTAGAATATGACCATTTTTTAGGACAGTCTAAGATTAGGATTATGATGATGAAATTGTATGATATATCTCCCATAAAATTCTTTAATACCAATCTACCATGAATATATATTAAAATTTAATGTAATACTAAAATTATTCACCCATTGGAACAGAAAAAGGTCAAGAAAATGTTCTAAAAAATCATAATTTATTTTCCACATGGGTTTAAATTACATACTCTTACATATCCATGACCTCTAAAAGTGTTTTCAATAAACTTTTTTATATTCTTCTATGATTATGTAAAGTAATTTTTACACATGATTAATTTTATGAAAAATTGTTCAAAAGAAACATTCTTATCATCTTCCAGGAAAGGTATATTTTGACTTTTCTTACAAATGTGTGAAAATAATGTTTTTAACCCATACGAGATGAAAATAATTTACTATTTCACTGAACAATATGTCAATTAAATGATAATTTGTAATTTTCCTGGATTATATTAAAATTATTTTTAATAACATTCTATAAATCTTTATTTTATAAAATTAAATTTCAAACATAGAATGATATTTTTCTCAAGAATGTTTTTAATGATTTTTTTACAACATTTCAATACATCCAATGATAAAAATTGTAATCTTTCTTATAAAAAACTATATATATTTTATAATTATACCATTATTATTATTTATATTCATGTATTATAGTTAGATTGACTGTGGATGTACTATTTTGATACAACTTTCCATTTTATTATGGATAGTTTATGATTATGTTTAATGATTGGGGAAATAATTAAAATTTCTTGCGGTCGGTTTTCAATACCAAGGATTGTGTTTATTATATTTTTACCCTTTCATATATCGAATGCATTTTACATGGTATGATATGGTCATGTACTGTAATAGCCACTCGAAGCATCATTATGTCTCTTTAGAATAACTAGCATTGGTATTTGGCTGAGGCCTTAACCATTTATATATTATGTCCTAGAATAAGGCCATGTTGGTTGTTTATGATGTCTAGAATTATGAATTTCCTCATTGTGAGATTAGTTATTGATTCCCATTTGATTATTTTATTTGTTTTGATATTGTTGTAAATTTTACATTATTATGTGATTACTTATATGGAATTCTTTGATAATCATGTATTCATAAAATATTGCACATAAATAAAATGTTATTGTTTATAGGGAATCTGTTTTCAGATATTAACTATTCAAAATTAATTATTACTTGTTTATTTCATAATCAATCCCATTGTACATATACCCCTACTTGGAATTTCATCTCACCACTTTCTTGTGTTTATTATATCCATGATTCCATGAAATGTTTTATAATTTATATGATATAATATGTTAAATAGAATAATGATGTACTCACATAAAATATTGGGTTTCATTTTATTTTTTGAATTGTAATGTTTGATTCAAGTTTGAATCTAGTTTCCATGAATACTAATCTATTTTTTCATTCTGGATGCGATTTCATGTATCTTCATCTAATGTAATAATATATCTAATGACTCTAGGATACTAGTGTTGGGGTATTTATAATTTCTATTAGAGTGTGTTTAATAAAAACCAATGGGAAAATATAGATTAACTAACATAACCCTTTAAATAGATTTGATTATATTTCTATGTATAGGAAACAATATTTATTATTTGGTAAGGTAATGATTATGTGGATTTCTTAGAAATACATCCATTTCAGTATACAATAGTAAGATTTCGTTTTGAAAAATATTTACCTAGGTGTAATAATTTAGAAAAGGGAATATTGGGAGTTGACTTGTTCTTCCCCTGGTTCCCGATAATAAGCCAATATGAAAATCTAGTTTGATAATCCCAAGGGGTATTCATGGATAAATTTTAATTTTCATTATAACCAATCACTATGTATTTTTATAGATAATTTTTATGTATGGACTCTATTAAAACATAGGAATCATTGACTGAAATTTATTTGTCAATATTTCGAAATCCTATAAAAGATTATGTGGTCTCCCACTATGACTTGTATTTATAATACAATACTTTGTTATTTCATTCCATGGTTTGAACCGAGAGGAATCATGTTAACACTGAATGAGATGGACAATATGGGGATTCTAATATTATGAATTGGATGATGGTTGGGGGGAAACAAATTATGTTTATTCGTAATAAACTATAATGATATATAATTAAAAAATGATATTTTTTTATATTCCTAAATATAAAATATGTAGTAGATGGACATTAATGAAATTTCATATGGTCATAAACAATGAATAATGATGGATTATTTTTAATATGTCCAAAATATGTATTGGCACACTAATGAGAAAGTATTAATGGAATAAGAAACTGTTTTATGTGGGGAAAACAAGGGACCGTGGAATTCAATTAACAAGGATTTGAATGTCTAATGAGGCGACATGTGAATTATTTGAGTAAATACTCTAATATAATATTAAACACCTAGAAAAAGTAAGGTCATATGTTATACAAAAAATTGATGAAACATGGTTCCAGTATCTATAAATTATAATCCATGAATTATGTTGTATAAGTATTTTGAAGAATTGTTTTTTTGAACTGTAAAACATATAAGGGCAGAGTTAATTATTTTAAGCGTACGTTATTTCACCTAATGTTACAATATTATTAATGGATACCATCATTGGTTAATTATTTTGTGATTCAATATATATTCAATGTCATAGAAACCCATTTTGACGTTTTATTTTTTGATGTATAAGATGATTATGTGTATTTTTGAATATATTTAAACCAATATAACCCTTGGATAAATATAGGTTTTCATTAAATTTTTATTTGAGGAAGAATTCAATTAAATTTTGTAAAAATGTGTTCAAAGGTATTTATAACCATTAGTTTTAAAATAATAATTTATGTCAAGTTATAATAGTTAGTTAGGATTATATAATTTTTTGGAAAAAATATGATGTACAGAAAAAAAAATAGTTGTTAAGAAGTTATTTGATTATTTAAGTTATTTTGAGGTTGTTTATCATATTTTTGAAATTTCTTGGGATTTAAATTAAAAGTGGTTTAGAAAAATTATCACTAGTATGTTGGGTGATAACCATTCAAATTTGACATCGTTTTTCACATTGACCACATAATTGAAGGGTGATATGATTGTGCTTCCAACCAATGGCCTAAATGATGTACTAGTTAGTATAGAATATTTTTACTTAAATTATTTTATAGATAAATATTAAGTTAAACATTGGTAGTTACTATCGAGGTTCAGATATTCATATATTTTATTGTAAATATTGTTCAAAACACTTTATATTTAGAAACTATTTAGAATAATGTGGAAATAATTTTCACAATTTTTTGGACCTTTTCATCTACATTCGTTAATTATAGTTCTTCATGAAAAAAATAATAATCTAAAAAATTCAGTTATTTGAGTAATGAATGAATTGTAAATTGATAAAAACACATCCAAGTGATGAAATTTTACTTAAAAAATAAATAAATACCAATTAAGTAAATTTTTTGGTAAAATAATCCTTAAACATTGTGGAAAGGACGTTAAATAGTTTTTCAATATTTACCTTCATTGTCGATGAAAATTTACACTTTTTTCACACCTCATATGTTTATGGTTTATGTAGTCATTAACATAATCATGATAATTCCACATACTGTGATCTTTGATCTATATCAATATACATCATTATTTGGGCATTTATCATTTCATCCTTGTCCATATTTTCAGAAGGCCTATAATATTTTCCAATAAGGAAAACATGTTATTTGTTATTCAAAATTACAATCCTAATTCATTTTCACTCTTATTAAGAGGATTATTTAATAACCATGTTTTATGATGTGGGATTTCAAAAAAGGTATTTTTGGATGATTATCCCTTTATTTATATACAATTTAAAAAATATCAATGATGTAATTTATTGAATGTGGGTAAAATGAAACATCATGATATTTTTAATGATCAAAATTATGTTCGATATCATATTCAACACACTACATCGAGCTTATATGACCTATAAAATATTTTCTTTAAATAGGAATATTACAACATAGTTATTAAATTGGTGGATATTACTTTGGGAAACTTAATTATTTAATTTATATTGTTTACAAATGTATAAAATAAATTCATTGCGAATCAATTGATTGGTAATGAAAATAAAAACCATTTTAACGAAAAATGTTATTTTTACTAAAAAATATTTTTATTGTGGGAAATGTTTTTATTTTTAAGGAAATAAATTAATAAATATTGGAGAATAATTTTAGTGAAATTTATAGAATATATATATATATATATATATATAATATCATCCATATAATACTTATGTTTAATAATGGATATGAATAAATCAAGTTTTCAGCTAAAAATTGAATATTTCTATAAAATAGCTTAATCATGTATTGATTTTTTTTTAAAAATTAAATTTTCAAATATTTAGAAAATGAATAATGAAAAATAAAATTTCTTTTTATAATTTAAATGTAAAAATAATATTTGAGTAAATTTTGATAAATTTATTTTAAATTTTTTTTTGGATAAACGGGGAAAAATAAATAATATTGTGGTAAATTATTTTTTGTCTAAAGAATTTTTTAAATATTTTTTTAAAAAAACTAAAAAGTGAAATTATTATAAATATTTTATTATTCAAATAAATTAAATCATTGTAATAAATAACATGTTGAATTATTATATAAAAATTATATGTATTTAAGAAAACCATTTCATTGGAAAATCGATTTTTCATCATCTTTACTTTTTATATTTTAAATTAAATCCGAAAAACCATATGAATTTATTTTGTTAAAAAAATTTCCATATTAGGAATAATAATAATTAATATTATAAAATAATGTTAAATTAATTTTTTCCCATAATGATTAGTAAAAATAGTAAAAATGTATATGTTGGTTTATATTAAAAAATGATTACCCGGTGAGTTGTACTAATCATATAAGATTGAATATGACCTAAAAAACATTGAATTACTATCACTACCAAAAACCAGGCCAAGGCCAGTGCCACCCATTATCAATGCTAATGAAAATGTGATGAAAAGGGGGGGGGGTACCTTTATCAATGATAAAAAAATCACTGATAAAGGGTACCTTTATCAGCACTAAAAAAGCGCTGATAAAATTACCCCTTTATCATTTCTTTTTTTAGCACTGATAAATGTACCCCCTTTAACATCGCTTTTAAAGGGTACCCCTTTATCAGCACTTTTTTAGTAGCGCTGATAAAGGGGGTCTTTATCAGTACATTTTTTAAAAGCACTGATAAAGGGTCTACTTCCAAAAAAAATTATGAAACAATATTAATATTTAAATATATACATATAGTTACATTGATATAAATATAATATATATTTTTAAAATATATTTTAGGTAAGTATAAATATAAAGTTACACTTAATATATAAGATATTTATTGAATATATCTTATAAAAAAATTAAAAAAATATTTATAATTAATAATTTTCAAATTATTATGGACTAATAGTCATTTAATAACAATTATAAGTCTAAAAAAATAATAAAGATTTAAAAAATATCCAAAATATGTTGAAAACGCAACTTGAACATCAAACGGCCATAAATTTTGCTCCCAGTGTCCGTTTGAGCTCTACCATATTTCAAATCAATGCCCGTGATGAGCTCCATACACCTGTGACCTGAGAACCATGGTCAAGGTTTTTTAGAGACCAAAACATTCCTAGAAGGCCACCAAAACTGAGTTTTTAGTCGTGTACCCCGATTTTTTAACATTTTGTGGATTTCCAGCCTCGTTTAAGGCGGTATTATTGGCTTTTTTTGGTGGGGAATTAATTTATTCCATGGTATTACATTCATATTGATATTATTTCTTTGATATTTTATCGTTTATTATAATGAACTGACATTTATAATCAAATATATAACAATATATACATAATTTTTATATATTCACACATAAAAAATTAATTATAAATATAAATAATAAAATATATTTACATATAAAATATATTATCTTTATCTAAATAATAACTAATATACACTTTATTTAAAATACATTATATGAATATTTATATACCTATATATTAATAAAACTATATATATATATATATATTAATATAACAGCATATATATAATAATATAACTATAAATATATATATTAATATAACTATAAATGTTTATATTAATATAACTATATACATATATTAATATAAATATATATTACTATATGAATCAATATAACTATATATATATATAAATAGAAATATCATTAAATGGAAAACAAATCAAAATAGAGGAGTGGTAAGGGCTTAGGCGTGCAGGGGGGAGGAGTCGAGTTCAAAACCTGGTGGATGCAGGGGCGAGCATGCATGGGGGAATATGAGAGATAGCATTGATAATGGGTGGGGGATAACACTGATAAAGGGTGGAGGGGGTGTGTGGGTGTAACACCCCAAGCTTACATGGTAAGATTCTCTTTGAATAATACAGTAGTGTGTGTTGTACGCAACTTCGAGATTCTAACACTCTTCGACCAATCAAAGTAGCTGTTCTGAATAGTAATACCCACTTTTTGAAATTTTATAAATTTTATCTATTTAAATGGACTTCATTTTTGGATTTTTAATATTGAAATTAGCCTAGGGTGAAATTTTGGTACATTTTGGATAACTTTTATATTTTGATGAATAGTGAAAATTATTTAATTTTAATTAAAATCAACTTATTTAATCGAAATAATTAATTGTGATAAATTATGAATTTGAGTGGTTTTAAAGTATATTTAGAATATATTTTTACAATTTAATACAATTCTCATAATTGGACATAATTTCACTATTTAACCGGAAATGAACAACTGCCAATCTTTTGATAGTTATTATCTTTTAAAAACACGCTTTTTGTTTTAAGAATGGGAATTAATGTTAAATTAATTTCTACCACTTCTCTGTTTTGAATTTGGAAAAATGGATTCCATATTTGGAATCAGTATTTCCAAATTGTGTAAATAGGTAACTTTTATTTATATACATTTTGAATAATTTGGTAAATATTTCATTTACCATGGTTAAAGGGTAAATCAGGTAAATAAGGTTAAACAAATAATATTATAATAATAATTAATTACCTTAAAACCTGTCCTAACCTTATTGGATGATACATTTCTGACCATTTGCATCTTTGGGTCGATTTTGGGACCCCATGGAACCACTTGTAAGTGATAATGACACTTTATATTAATTAAGTAAAAATAAACACAAAAATGACATAAGCATATATCTTTTAGAAAACAATTTTTTACATATGGTTATATATGTTGGATTTTAATCTATAAATATTAATTAGAAAGATAAAATTATTTCCTACATAATGGTATTTTATTTATAATTTTTTGACATTTAATAATTGATATTATTTATGACACAATAATGATGCAGTATTTCCTTTATTAATGAAAGAATCAAATATTTGTTATTATAAATGTTACAATTAAAATAATTTGAAAGTTTTGATTACATAAATGAATTTTATTGATTAATATGAAATTATATGATTTATTAAATTAATTTGGTTTGAATTTAAAAACATGTTAAAACTTTAACAAAAATCAATTGTTGAATAGTGTCAAAATTCATATAAAATAGCTTTTAAAACAAATATTATATTATTATTTGATATTAAATACCTAAAAATCTATGCTTCGGCCAAGAGACTTATATCATGATTTTTGAATCTTTAATGGACCAATTTGGGGTCTTTTGTATGTATATAGTAAGCTTAGTAACTATATAATATAAAAATACAAAGTGACATGGTAAATGTTAAACTAATTAACTACGAGTTAAAATTAATAGATAAGGTTAATATAGTGACCAAAACCTGTCTAAAACCTATTGGTTGAGTGGTAATAGACCTATCCCCATCTTAAACTTTAAACAATCCACTTTTAAGACATTATAAACCGAATATTAATTTATTATAAAATAATATTTCTAGCCTTTCCAAAGGGGCCCTCACCTCTCTTATAAAAGGGAACTCCTCCTTCTCACTAATTAACACAATCAAAGCCTTTTCACTTAGCCAAACCCAGCCAAAATACTCTCTAAAATTCCCTAAATTCAACCTAGAGGCCTTATTTTGATCAGAAATCCATCCTAAGGACCCCTTTTGATCAAATCAATTGGAAGAACCTGAAGAAGAGGTGATGTTTTCACCACCCTCTTTAAAGTTTTCTTCTTCTTCAACTTCTTCTTTATTTGTTATTCCCATTATAAAATAATAACTCCAGTATCTTATATATACTGTTATATTATTATAAATATGGTATAACCATATTCAGTATTCTATCCATCCTCTGAATGACATGTCACCATACGTGCGTACGTACAACTTACCATCCCCACGTCATGGTGTAATTGTTATTCAATAAATTATTATTCGGATGGGTATAATAATGATGTGTAATTGATGTAAATAATAAATATAACATGATAATGACTCTCTATATATGATATATCGTCCAATTATATATTATTTTAACATCAAAAGAATGATATTGTCGCTCGTGCATACGTACGGACTACCGTCTCCACGAACGCGATGAGATTCATTCTCAATCGTATCCATTCAAGTATAATTATAATTTGATAATTAAAAATAATTTTTAAGGACTTGATATAATTTTGGATATGAATAAGATACAACCTATCCATAAAAACATGGCTTATGGAAAAAAAACATATACAAGTATGTTAACACCTGAAACGACGAAAATACTAAGATATTATTAACAAAGAAATGTTAAAAGATCACATATGATATCATATTAATGTATATGATTCTTGCATAATTTAATAACTATTATTTTACCATTATAAAGGAGGTTAACCTACCCCCAACCAAGTAAAAGTACAAGGTAAGGATTTATTTCACAATCTCTTCATTATCCGAGGTTGTTTACACGTAATTATCTACTAAGACCTCTTTATCATCCACATCCATGTTTCTTAAAAATGTACATCAAATCATTCTTAATATTTTAAATACTATGGGATAAATTAATTTATATCCTTGTTTAATTTTTATAAGATTTTTATAAAGGAATATTTTCATCGTTTTCCAAACAAGGTCCTTTTTAACCTTTTCGATAGAATTAAGGTAAGAATGTCTCTTTTTAACTTATACGGTGGGTGCATCTATTTTCTGCCATTATAAAATCTTGGAAGCTTACCTTAAAAGCATATAAGAATATTTTCAAAGTTAATTATTTATTTTATAATTATGTGACTTTTAAATGATTTCAAAAAAAGAGGTATTTCTCTTAAATAGTTTTGATTTCATCTATACTTACATCCTTTGCTGGATTTTAAGATTATTTGAAGTTTATTTATTATGATACAAAACATCCATATTATATTGAACGTTTTGTGATATGTTTGACTATGGATTTGTAAGTTTTACACCATTCATGGTTGATGGAGAAATTATTTACATTTTGTATGCTAGTTTTAGTACGAATGTTTATGTTATGTTTAAACCTATTCATATGAGGAATGCATTGAACTTAATATGTGATGGGTGGAGCCCGCTATAGCTCCCCGATGCATTGGTAGGTCTCATGAGATAAACTAGTGTCTTGTCATAAGGCCTTGACAAAATCTTATTTGTAGACTTGGCACGAGGCCTTGACTATGTGGTTATGATAGTCTAGCATTATTCATTCCATCATTATGAAAGTGGTTATTGATATTGAATGTGATTATTCAACTAGTATAATATCCATGTGAATAAGTATATAGAAGTATTTAATTTTATTTCTGCCATATTATGCTGAAGTTCATGTTTTAAAAGGCTTTTGTTTTAGTTATACATTTCCTTAAGTGTTTATTCTTATTTACGAAAGATTCCTCTATATAGTTATCCTTACTAGGCATTTGAGCTCATCCCTTTCTACGTTTTATTTTTCCCAGGATGTGAAGAAGTATTTTATGAATGAATTGTAGGGATATTATGAGGGGATAAGAGTGTGGATTATGGAGACTATATTGTTGTAGTTTTCATTTTATGATGTAATGTAAACTTTATGAATGTATCCAGTTATTCCAAGGCTACTAAACTAATCGGTCATTCGAAAATTGATCTTTCTTGTGATCATGATAATGTTATTTAATAACGCACCGACTCTGGGTAACTGGGGTCAGGGCGTTACAGTTGGTATCAGAGGAAGTTTAATACAAACCATGGAAGCTAGATTTAGATAAACTCTGATTAGAGCACATAGACCTAAGATGGACTTTGAGGAATAGTATAGAAGAACTTCCGAGAATTTTGGTATTGTAGTGATTTTCTGAGTTTTCCGAGAAATACAACCTTGTCTATATACGAGCTGGTAGAGGCAGCCCTGGCACAGATGTACATAGTGGTAAAACCCGAAAACACCGCTTTTAGCTAGACTCGAATGGGAACTAGTTCATGACAACGTGCCTTTTTGCACTCTTGGTTACGACACTCCCGGGGGATATGCTAAGGATAACTCTCATTTCCTTTAAAAATAATTATGAAGGGTTTATGAGTATATACTTCCTCAATGAAAACATTTTTTATCATTTTCGATTATATCCATAAATTGTTCAATTTATGTTAAGTGTTTTATAAGTGTGGAATTATGTATTTTGATTCATAAAATGATCTAGTTTATGCCATTGCATAGAAATGACGCCTAGTTGAATAAATGGAAACTGTCTTAATTCACGCACTCCATGTATTGATTTCCCTCCTACTCAAGATAATTATAGTGGAGCTAGTGATGCAACTGGTGCTGATCAACTAATCAGCATACTGGGAGAACTCACTCAGGTTATGAATAATAACCTTACCCCTATGGAGAATCTTGATCCGTAGTGTAGAGGATCAATGTTAGATCACTTCATGAGGATACAACTACCAAAATTCAATGGGAGTAAAAATCCCTTAGTATCTGAGCAATGGATAAATTCCCTATATATAATATTTCAGGCTTTGGGGAGTACTGAAAAGTAAAATTTTATCATGACAGTTTACCGCCTCACTAGAGATGCTGATCAATGGTGGTCATTTATTCAAAACATAAAGGAAGATGATAAAGTATCAAATATGGAATCGAGGGAGTTCAAAGATCTATTTTTAGAAAAATACTTTCCTCATGACCATTGAGCAGATATGGAAAGTCAATTTCGGAGTCTGAGACAATATGACGATGTGAATGTCGTAATGTATTGGGATAACATTACAAGGGTAGCATGGTATGTTGGAGATTATATACGTAACCAAAGAAGTAATATTGATCATTTATTTTATGGGTTAAAACCATTTCTCTTTCGAGCATTAGTCTTACAATCCTTCACGTCGTACAAATACATTGTCTCATGTGCTATCAAGATAGAAAAGGAATTCTCTAAGTCTTATTACCTTAATGAAAATAAATAGAAGAATAGATCTGCAGATCAATCTGGGAATGGAAATAAGGGGAATAACGGAAAAGTTGAATATCCATCATGTAGTAAATAAGGGATAAAATGCCTCGGTACTTGCTTAAAAGGAATGAGAGTCTATTACAAGTGTGCTGAAAAAGGTCACCAAGCTCTTGATTGTAAGGGGAAGAAGGAAGCTACCGATGTACAATGCTACAATTGTAGGAAGATGGGACATTATGCAACTGAATTTCCTAAGCGTCAAGGGAACATACCACAGAAAAGTCCAAGGGATCAAGTCCAAGATTATGCTATCACAACTGCTGAGGTAGATGCTCTGAAAGACGTGGTGGTATGTAATTTAATGGTTTCCTCAAGTTTAGAAAATGAATTATTTGATGCTATATCATCGCA
The DNA here is from genome assembly GCA_963277665.1 of Viscum album. Lineage (NCBI taxonomy): Eukaryota > Viridiplantae > Streptophyta > Magnoliopsida > Santalales > Viscaceae > Viscum > Viscum album. The sequence goes on from OY728159.1 coordinate 104,100,249, forward strand.
TTGTTTCATATCTTCTAGGTTTTCTAAGAAAATTAGATATTTCCAATTTGATTTAACAAGGGAGTTGTCAGTTAAAACTCCTAAGGGAGGTATCATTGCAATAATGTTTTGTGAATCAGTCTCCATTAGAGCACATAAATGTTCTTTATCTGCTGATCTCATCGTCATACCTATGATTGAGTATGATATAATCCTCAGTATGGATTTTCTTTCAGACTATGATGTGAAGATTTATTGTATGAAGAAGGAGGTTGCAATTTTTGATGATGATGATGATAAGGAACACCTTATCTTTAGAGTAGAATCGTCACCGCCTAATTCTATCTAGATTCACCCCTAGTAGCTCAACAAAATTCAATTATTAGGGAGGAATATAATGAAATGACTGTGCGTAAGGAAAGGAATGTTAAAATAGAGGATGTGCCTATTGTGAAATAATATGAAGATGTGTTTCCGAAATATTTACCTAGACATCCTCCAGAATGAGAAGTTGAGTTTTCCGTTGATTTAATTCCTGGATCAAGGCCTATATCGAAGACCCCTTATAGAATGACCACTTTAGAATTAGTTTAACTAAAGAAACAACTAGAATAATTGAGTAATAATGGATTTATTCGCCCATGTGTTTCTCCATGGGGAGACCATATTCTTTTTGTTAAAAAGAAAGATGGATCTATGAGGTTATGTATCGATTACACGGAGATCATTACTATAACAATAAAGAACAAGTATCCCTTACCTCACATTGATGATTTATTTGACCAACTGCATGGATCTCAATGCTTTTCATAGATTTACCTTCGATCTGGATACCATCAGTTGTGGTTGAAGAAGGAAGACATTCTGAAGACCTCATTTCAAACAAGGTAAAAGCATTTCGATTTTTTGGTAATGCCTTTTGGGATGACTAATTCACCCTCTTTATTCATGGATCTAATGAATAGAGTTTTCAAGGAATATCTCAATGATTTTCTTGTGGTATTTGTTGATGATATCTTGGTATAATCCAAAATCTACGAAGATCATGAAAATCACATGCGCATTATCATGAAGACTCTAAGAAGACGTGAATTATATGGGAAGTTTAGCAAGTGTGAATTCTGGAATCAGGAGATTTCTTTTCTTGGCCATATTGTTTCTAAATATTGAATCTGTTTTGATCCTAATAAGATCAACACAATCCAAAAATGTCCAGCACCTACGAGTATAACTGAGGTACACAGTTTTATTGGGTTAGCATGTTATTATCAACGTTTCATCCAGAATTTTGCCTGATTGGCTAACCCATTAACAAAGCTCACACTTAAGGGGGTTAAATTTTTTTGGACCAAAGAGTTTGAAGAATGTTTTGAAGAACTGAAGATATGATTAGTCAATGCTCCAATATTGACACTACCATCGAGGAATGATGGTTTCGTTATTTATAGTGATGCATCAAAGAAAGGACTTGGTTGTGTCCTAATACAGAATGATAGGGTTATTTCCTATGCATCACGACAGTTAAAAATTAATGTGCAAAACTATCTTATTCATGATCTCGAGTTAGCAGCTGTGATATTTTCTTTGAAGATATGGAGAAACTACCTCTATGGTGAAAATGTGAGATTTATACAGATCACAAGATTTTGAAGTATATTTTATCAAAAAAAGAACTCAACATGAGGCAATGGAGATGGCTTGAATTTCTCAAGTATTATCATTGTACGATACATTTCCACCTGGGGAAGGAAAATAAGGTGGCAGATGCTTCGATCAAAAAAGATCATGGAGTTTTGAAAAATATGAAAATTAAAAAGGATCCAATTTTCATTGATCCAGTGATGATGGACAAGGTAATAACCTTGGAAGGTGAAACATCATTTCTTTTTCAAATGGTTGCCAAACCATATTTACTATAAAGGATTAAGAGTTCTCAGACCAATGATGAAGAATTTCAAAAGAAGATTCAAGATGTGAATAATGGGAGATTGAGAGACTTTGTGTATGAAGAAGGAATTTTAAAATTAGGTAAGATACTTTGTGTTCCTGATATACCTAATTTAAAAAGGGAATTGTTAGAGGATGCTCATAGTTCCAATTTCACTATACACCCTAGGAGCCCCAAAATGTATAGAGATTTAAAGGAAAATTTTTGGTGGGAAAACATGAAGAGGGAGATTGCTGATTTTGTGTCAAGATGTATGGTTTGTCAATAAGTGAAAGTAGGAAGGAAACAGCCTGAAGGAGTCATGCAACCTCTTCCCATACATGAGTGGAAATGGGATAATATCACTATGGACTTTGTCATGGGACTACCAAAGACTCCTGGAAATAATGATGCAATATGGTTCATTGTTGATCATCTTACCAAGTCAGCACATTTTCTTGTTATAAGGGAAGATTTACCACTTGAATGTCTAGCAAGACTATATATTAATTATGTTGTGATACTTCATGGAGTACCCCTATCGATTTTTTCAGATTGAGATCCCCATTTTACATTGAGATTATGGAAGATTCTTCAGAAGGCCTTGGATACTGAACATCATTTGAGCACTGCTTACCACCCTAAAATAGATGGACAATTGGAACGGACTATACAAAGCTTAGAAGAAATGTTGAGATATTTCTCACTTGAATTTCAGGGTATGTGGGGTCAATATTTACCTCTGTTAGAATTTTCCTATAACAATAGCTTTCATTCAAGTATTCAGATGGCACCATATGAAGTGTTATATGGAAAGAGATGTCGAACACCAACCTGTTGGGATGATATTGGTGAAAGAAAACTTGTAGGCCCAGAACAGGTCGAGGAAACTATGGAAAAGGTGAAGGTAATCCAAAACCACATTAAATCCACTCAAAGTTGGCAGAAGAGCTATACTAAAAACCGAAGAGAGGATTTGGTATTTCAGGTGGGAGATCATGTTTTCTTGAAGGTATCTCCATGGAAGGCAGTTATACGTTATGGAAAACAAGGTAAATTGAGTCTCAGGTACATCAGTCCTTTCGAAATTCTAGAATGAATTGGGGTTGTAGCTTACCGTTTGGCAATGCCACCAAATCTCTCCAACGTTCACGATGTGTTCCACCTATCACAGTTGAGAAAATACATGCATGGCCCAACGTATGTACTCACCTATGAGGAATTAGAACTGGAACTCGATTTGTCTTATTGTGAAGATCCCATCTGGATTCTTGATACAAGAGAACAAGTGCTGAGAAACCGGACGACTCGTCTGGTATAGTTTTATGGAGAAACCATAAGATGGAAGAGGCAACGTGGTAACCCGAGAAACTTATGAAGAGGAACCACCCGAGTCATTTTTTCCAATAATATTGGTGAAATTTTGAGGACAAAATTATTTGAAGGAGGGGAAAATGTGACACCCCAAGCATCCACAATACGATTCTCTTTGAATAATACAGTATCGTTTGTTGAACAAACCTTCGAGATTCTAACACATTGCGACCAATCAAAGTAGCCGTTATAAATAGTAATACCCAATTAGTGAAATTTTAAAAATTTTATCTCTCAAAATGGAATTCATTTTTGGATTCGGAATATCTAAATTATCTTGGGGTGATATTTTGGTACTTTTCAGATAACTTTTATATTTTGATGAATATTGAAAATTACTAAATTTTATTTAAAAACAACTTTTTTAATCAAAATAATTAATTGTGATAAATTATGAATTTTAGTTGTTTTAATGTATTTTTAGAATATATTATTACCATTTAATATAATTTTGGTCATTGTACATAATTTCACAATTAAACCAGACATGAACAAGTGTCAATCTTTTCATAGTTATTATCTCTTAAAAACACGCTTTTTGTTTTAACAAAGGGAATTAATTTTAAATTAATTTCAGCCACTTATGTGTATTGAATTTGGAAAATTTTATTCCATATTTGGAATCAGGATATCCAAATTTTGTAAATAGGTAACATTTATTTTTAGATATTTAGAATAATTACTTCGGTAAATATTTTATTTACCATGGTTAAAGGGAAAGCCGGTAAATAAGGGTAAAAAATAATATTATAATAATACTAAATTACCCTAAAACCTATCCTAACCTTATTGGTTGGTACATTTTCGGCCATGGGAATCTTTGGGTCTATTTGGTGACCCCATGGATCCACTTGTATTTGATAATGACACGTTATATTAATTATGTTAAAATAAATACAAAAATGACAAAAGCATATAGCTTTTAGAAAAACAATTTTTACATAGGTTTATATATGTTGGATTTTAGAGTATAAATATTCATTAGAAAGATAAGAATATTTCCTACATAATGGTATTTTATTTAAAACTTTTTTACATTTAATAATTAATATTATTTATGACACAGTAATGTTGTAGTATTTTCCTTATTAATGAAAGAATCAAATAATTGGAATTATAAATGTTAAAATTAATATAATTTGAATGTTTTGATAAAATACATGATTTTTATTGCTTAATATGTCATTATAAGATTTCTTAAATTAATTTGTTTCGAAATAATAATGTTATTAAGACTTTAACAAAAATCAATTATTGAATAGTGTCAGAATTCACAAAAAAAGTGTTTTTAAAACAAATATTATATTATTTATTGATATAAAATTCCTAAAAATATATGGTTCAGCCAATAGACTTATATAATGATAGGTTTATAATTAATGGACCACATTGGTGGTCTCTTGGATGTATATAGTTATTTTATTAACTATATAACATAAAAATACTAAGTGACATGGTAAATGTTAAACTAATTAACTAAGAGTTAAAACTAAAAGATAAGGTTAATATAGTGACCAAACCTATCTATAACCTATTGGTTGAGTTTTTTTCGACCTATACCCACCTTAACCGTAAAATAATCCATTTTTTAGCCATTAGAGACCTAATATGAATTTATTATAAAATAATATTTCTAGCTTTTCCAAAGGTGCCCATCACCCCTCTTATAAAAGGGCACTCCTGCTTCTCATTAATTCATTCATTAAAATCCCTTGGATCATCCAAAACCCTCCCAAATACTCTCTCAACTTCCCAAAATTCAACTTAGAGGCATTATTGTTTTCAGAAAGCCAACCTAAATAGCCCTTTTGATCAAATCAAAAGGAAGAACCTGAAGAAGAGGTAATGTTTTCACCACACTCTTTCATGTTCCTTTCTTTTTCAACTTCTTCTTTCTTTGTTATTCCCATTATAAAATAATAACTCCAGTATCATATATATATTGTGATGTTATTATAAATATGGTACAACCATATTCAGTATTCTTTCCATCCTTTTAATGACATGTCTCCATACGTGCGTACGTACGACTTATCATCTCCACATCGTGGTGTAATTGTTATTCAATAAATTATTAATTGGATGGGTATAATAATGATGTGTAATTCATGTAAATAATAAAAATAACATGAAAATTATTCTTTATATATGATACATCATCCAATTATATATTATTATAATATCAAAAGAATGATATTTTTTCTTGTGCGTACGTACGGACTATAGTCTCCACGAACGTGATGAGATTCATTCTCCATCGTATTCATTCAAGTTTAATTATCCTTTGATGATTAAAAATAAGTTCTAAGGACATAATATCATTCTTGATATGATTAATATACAAAATATCCATAACAAACACGACTTATGTAACAAAACATATACGAGTACATTAACACCCGAAACGATGATAATACTAAGATATTATTAACAAAGGAATGTTAAAAGATCATATATGATATCATATTAATGTATATAATTATTTTATAATTTAATAACATTTATTTCACCAATATACAGGAGGTTAAACTACCACCAACCAAGGAAAAGTACAACGTAAGGATTTACTTCCCAATATCTTCATTATCCGAGGTTGTTTATACGTAATTATCTATTAAGACCTCTTTATCATCCACATCCATTTTTCTTAAAATTGTACTTCAAATCATTCTTAATATTTTTAGGAAAATAGTATATAGTCATTTATACCCTTGTTGAATTTTTATAAGAGGTTTATAAAGGAATATTTCCATCGTTTTCCAAAAAAGGTCCTTTTAAACCTTTTCGACAGAATTAAGGTATGAATTTATTTTTTTAACTTATACAATGATTGCAGATATTTTCCGCCATTATAAAATCGTTGAATCTTCCCTTACAAGCTTATAAGAATATTTTCAATGTAAATGATTTATTTTATAATTATGTTACTTTTAAATTATTTCAAAAAAAGATATATTTCTCTCAAATAGTTTTGATTTCATCTATGTCAACATCCTTTGATTGATTTTAAGCTTATTTGAAGTTTATTTATTATGATACAAAACATCCATATTTTATAGAAGGTTTTGCGATATGTTTGAATATGGAAGTGTTATTTTTATACCATTCATGGTTTATGAAGAAAGTATTTACATTTCGTATGCTAGTTTTAATACTAATGTTTGTGTTATGTTTAAACCTATTCATATGAGGAATGCATTGGACTTAATATGTGATGGGTGGAGACCGCTATAGCTCCTCGATGCATCGTTATGTCTCATGAGGCAAACTAGTGTCTTGGCTCAAGGCCTTGACAAAATCTTATTTGTAGTCTTGGCACGAGGCCTTTACTATGTGGTTATGATAGTCTGACATTATGCATTCCATCATTATGAAAGTGGTTATTGATATTTCATGTTTTTATTCGACTAGTATTATATCCATGTGAATAATTATATGGAATTATTTCATTTTATTTCTTCCATATTATTTTGAATTTCATGATTTAAAAGACATTTGTTTTAGTTATACATTGCCTTAAATGGTTATACTTATTTATGAAAGTTTCCGCTATATTGTTATCCTTACTGGGCATTTGAGCTCACCCCTTTCTATGTTTTATTTTTCCTACGATGTGAAGAAGTATTTAATGAATGACCTGCAGGGATAGTATGCGGGGATAAGAGTGTGGACTATGGACACTATATTGTTGTAGTTCTCATTTTATGATGTATTGTAAACTTTATGAATGTATCTAGTCATTCCAAGTCTACTAAACAAATCTGTCTTTTGAGACATGATCTTTCATGTGATCATGCCAATGTTATGTAATAATTCACCAACTCTGGGTAACTTGCATCGGGGCGTTATAGTTGGTATCAGAGGAAGTTTAGTAAAAACCTTGGAAGCTAGATTTAGATAAAATATGATTAGATCACATAGACATAAGATGGACTTTGAGGATTAGTGTAGAAGAACATCCTTGAATTTTGGTATTGTAGTGATTTGGTGAGTTTCCTGAGAAATATATCCATGTATGGATACGATCATGTAGAGGCAGCTCGGGCATAGATGTACCTAGGGGTAAAACTCCAAAACACCACTTTGATCTAGACTTGAACAGGAACTAGTGAACGACAACGGGCCTTGCTGCACTCTTGGTTACGACACTCCCGGGGGATATGCTTATGATAACTCTCATTTTATTTACAAATAATTATGAAGGGTTTATGAGTATATAAATCCTCAAAGAAAACATTTTTATGATTATGGATAATATCCATAAATAGTTCAATTTATGTTATGTGTTTTATAAGTATAGAATTATGTATTTTGATTCATAAACTGATCTAGTTTATGCCATTGTTTAGAAATGGTGCATAGTGTAATAAATGGAAACCATATCAATTCACGCACTCAATGTAGGGATTTCCATCCTACTCAAGATAATTATAGTGGATCTGGTGATGAAACTGGTGCTGATCAGCTAATCACCATACTGGGACAATTCACTCCGGTTATGAATAATAACCTTATCCTTATAGAGAACCCTGATCCGCAGCGTGGAGGATCAATGATTGATCGCTTCATGAGGAAAAAACCATGAATGTTAAATGGGATACAAATCCCTTAGCAGCTAAGAAATGGATAAATTCCCTAGAGAAAATATTTCAAGATTTGGGGAGTAGTGAAAAGGAAAAAGTTATCACAGTAGTTTACTTCCTCACTGGAGATGTTGATCAATGGTGGTCCTTGATTCAAAACACAAAGGAATATGATGAACTATCAAATATGCAATGGAGGGAGTTTAATGATCTATTTCTAGAAAAATACTTTCCTCGTGACAATCAAGAAGATATGGAAAGACAATTTCTGAGTCTGAGACAAAAGGAGGATGAGAGTGTCACAAAGTATAAGGCTAACTTTTCAAGGATAGCAAGGAATTCTAGAGATTATAATAGTATCCCAATAATTAAGATTGATCATTTCTTTGATGGGTTAAAACCATTTCACCGTCGATCATTAGTCTCACAATCACTCTCATCGTACGAAGACATTGTCTCATGTGCTATCAAGACAGAAAAGGAATTATCTAAGTATTAAGACTTTAAAGAAAATCTAGAGAAGAAGAGATATTCTAATCAATCTAGGAATGGAAATAAGGCGAAGAAGGGAAAATTTTAATATCCATCTTGTAGTAAATGTGGGAAGAAACACCCCGGTACTTTATTAAAAGGAATGGGAGTCTGTTATAAGTGTGGTGAAAAATTCCACCAAGCTCGTGATTGTAAGGGGAAGAAGGAAGTTGCTGATTTCCAATGCTAAAATTGTAGAGATATGGGACATTATGAAAATGAATGTCCTAAGATTCAGAGGAACTTACCTCAAAAAAGGCCAAGTGATCAAGGCCAATCTTATGATATCACTACTGCTGAGGTAGACTCTCTGAAAGACGTGGTGGTAGGTAATTTAATGGTATCCTCAAGTTTAGAAAATGAATTATTTGATTCTGGATCATCGCATTACTTTATATATTCCTAGTTTCATAAGAAAATTAGATATTTCTAATTTTATTTAACAAGGGAGTTTTCAGTTAAAACTCATAAGGGAAGTATTATTGAAACAATGTTTTGTGAATCAATACCCATTAGAGCACATAAATTTTCTTTATCCGTTTATCTCATTGTCATACCTATTATTGAGTTTGATATAATCCTTTGTATGGATTGGATTTTAGACCATGATGTGACGATTTATTGTAAGAAGAAGGAGGTTACGATTTTTGATGATGATGATAAGGAACACATTATCATTAGAGAAGAATTGTCACCACCTAATTCTTATCTATATCTACACCCAGTTGCTCAACTAAATTCAATTATTGGGGAGGAAGAGAATGAAATGACTATGGGTGAGGAAAGGAATGTTCAAATAGAGGATGTACCTATTGTGAAAGAATATGTAGATGTGTTTTTGGAAGATTTACCTGGACATCCTCCAGAACAAGAAGTTGATTTTTACATTGATTTAATTTCTGGATCAAGGCCTATATCGAAGACCCCTTATAGAATAGCCACTGTAGAATTAGTTGAACTAAAGAAACAAATAGAGTAATTGAGTAATTAGGGATTTATTCTCCCTAGTGTTTCTCCATGGGGAGCCCCTGTTCTTTTTGTTAAAAAGAAAGATGGATCTATGAGGTTAAGTATCGACTACAGGGAGATCAATACTACAACAATAAAGAACAAGTATCCCCTACCTCATATTGATGATTTATTTGACCAAATGCATGGATATTAATACTTTTCAAAGATTGACCTTCGATCTGGATACCATCAGTTGTGTGTGAAGAAGGAATACATTCTGAGGATAGCATTTCGAACAAGGTACGGGCATTACGAGTTTATGGTGATGCCTTTTGGGCCGACTAATGCACTCTCTGTATTCATGTATCTAATGAATATGGTTTTCAAGAAATATATCGATGATTTTGTGGTGGTATTTATTGATGATATATTTCTATACTCCAAATTCTACGAAGATCTTGAAAATCACATGCTCATTATCCTGAAGACTCTGAGAAGACATGAATTATATGGGACGTTTAGCAAGTGTGAATTCTAAATTCAGGAGATTTCTTTTCTGGGCCATATTTTCTCTACAGATGGAATCTTTTTTGATCCTTCTAATACCAGGGCAATCCAATAATGGCCACCACCTACGATTATAACTGAGGTACACAGTTGTATTGGTTTATCAGGTTATTATCGACGTTCGTCCAGAATTTTTCCCGATTGGATAACCCATTTACAAAGCTCACACGTAAGGCGGTTAAATTTGTTTGGACAAAAGAGTGTGAAGAATTTTTTGAATAATTGAAGAGAATATTATTCAATGATCCAATATTGAATCTACTATCGGGGAATGAGGGTTCGTTATTTATAGTGATTCATCAAAAAAAAAGGACTTTGAAGTGTCCTTATGTAGAATGATAGGGTTATTGCCTATGAATCACGACAGTTGAAAATTCATGATCAAAACTATCCTACTCATGATCTCGAGTGAGCAGTTTTGATCATTGCTTTTAAGATATGGAGACACTACCTATATAGTGAAAATGTGAGACTTATACTAATCACAAGATTTTGAAGTATATGTTCTCACAAAAAGAACTCAACATGAGGAAAAAGAGATGGCTTGAATTACTCAAGGATTATGATTGTTTGATACACATCCACCCAGGGAAGGCAAATAAGGTGGAAGATTCTCTGAGTAGAAAAGATCATGGAGTTTTAAATAATATGATAATTGAAAGGGATCTAATTTTCATCGATCTGGTGAAGATGAAAATGGGAATGACCATGAACATTGAAAAATTCCTCCTTTTTCAAATGGTTGCCAACCCATATTTACTAGAAAGTATTAAGAGTTCTCAGACTGATGATGAAGAATTTCAAAAGGAGATTAATGCTGTGAATGATGGGATATTGAGAAACATTGTGTATGAAGAAGGAATTTTGAAACTCGGGAAGAGACATTGTGTTCCTGATATACCTGATTTAAAAAGGGAATTGTTAGACGATTCTCATAGTTCGAATTTCTCTATACACCCTGGGAGCACCAAAATGTATAGAGATTTAAAGGAAAATTTTTGGTGGGACAACATGAAGAGGGAGATTGCTGATTTTTTGTCAAGATGTATGGTTTGTCAATAAGTGAAAGCTGGAAGGCAATGGCCTGGAGGAGTCATGCAACCACTTCTTATACCTGAGTGGAAATGGGATAGTATCACTATGGACTTTGACATGGGACTACAAAACGCTCCATGAAGGAACAATGCAATATGGGTTTTTGTTGATCGTCTTACCAAGTCATCACATTTTCTTGCTATAAGGGAAGATTTACCACTTGAATGTCTAGCAAGACTATATATTAATGAAGTTGTGAGACTTCAAGGATTACCCCTATTGATTGTTTCAGATCGAGATCCCCGTTTTACCTCGTGATTCTGGAAGAGTCTTCAGAAGGCCTTGGATACTGAACTTCATTTGAGAACTTCTTACCACCCACAAACAGATGGAAAATTGGAACGGATGATTCAAACATTAGAAGACATGTTGAGATCTTCCTCAGTTGACTTTCAGGGTATGTGGGGTCAATATTTACCTCAGGTAGAAATTTCCTATAACAATAGCTTCCATTCAAGTATTCAGATGGCACCATATGAAGAGTTATATGGAAAGAGATGTCACACTCCAACCTGTTGGGATGATGTTGTCAAAAGAAAACTTGTAGGCCCAGAACAGGTGGAGGAAACGATGGAAAAGCTGAAGGTAATCCAAAACCACATCAAAGCAGCTCAATGTAGGCAGAAGAACTATGTGAGATCATGTTTTCATGTAGCTATATACATGGAAGGGAGTTATACGTTTTGGTAAGGAAGATAAATTGAGTCCCAGGTACATCGGTCCTTTAAAAATTCTAGAACGAATTGGGGCTGTAACTTACAGTTTGAAAATGCCTCCAAATCTATCTATAGTTCACGATGTGTTTCACGTATCATAGTTGAGAAAATACATGCCTGACCCAATGCATGTACTCACCTATGAGAAATTAGAACTAGAACATGATCTGCTTATTGTGAAGAACCCGTCAGGATTCTTGATACAAGAGAACAAGTGCTGAGAAACTGGACAACTCGTCTAGTAAAAGTTCTATAGACAAACCATAAGATGGAAGAGGCAACGTAGGAACCCGAGAAAGTTATGATGAATAACCACCCGAGTATTCTTATGCAATAATATTTGTTAAATTTCGTGGATGAAATTATTTTAAGGAGGGGAGAATGTGACACCCCAAGTTTCCATGGTACGATTCTCTTTGAATAATACAGAAGCGTGTGTTGTACGCAACTTCGAGATTCTAAACACTACGTCCAATCAAAGTAGCCGTTATGAATAGTAATACCCAATTTTTGAAATTTTATACATTTTATCTCTCAAAATAGACTTCAGTTTTGGATTCAGAATATCAAAATTAGCCTAGGGTGAAATTTTTGTAGTTTTCGGATAAATTTTATATTTTGATGAATAGTTAAAATTACTAAATTTTAATTAAAAACATCTTTTTTAATTGAAATAATTAATAGTGCTAAATTATGAATTTGAGTGGTTTTAAAGTTTATTTAGAATATATTTTTACCATTTAATACAATGTTGTTAATTGGACATAATTTCACAATTAAACCAGACATGAACAAGTGTCAATCTTTTGAAAGTTACTCTCTCTTAAAAACACGCTTTTTGTTTTAACAACGGGAATTAATTTTAAATTAATTTATGCCACTTCTGTGTTTTGAGTTTGGAAATATGGATTCCATATTTGGAATCAGGATATCCAAATTTTTTAAATAGGTAACCTTTTTTTAGACATTTTGAACAATTACTTCGGTAAATATTATATTTACCATGGTTAAAGGGTAAATTCGGTAAATAAGAGTAAAACAATAATATTATAATAATAAAAAATAACTCTAAAAGGTGTCATAACCTTATTTTATGATACATGTCCAACCATGGGCATATTTGGGTTGATTTTGGGACCTCATGGAGCCACTTGTAAGTGATAATGACACTTTATATTAATTAAGTTAAAATAAATAAAAAAATTACATAAGCATATATCTTTTAGAAAAACAATTTTTACATAGGGTTATATATGTTGTATTTTCAACTATAAATATTAATTAGAAAGATAAAGAGATTTACTACATAATATTATCTTATTTATAATTTTTAGACATTTTATAATTAATATTATTTATGCCACAATAATGGTTCAGTATTTTCTTTATAAATGAAAGAATCGAATAATTGGTACTATAAATGTTAAAATTAATATAATTTGAAATTTTTGATGACATAAATTATTTTTACTGCTTAATATTACATTATAGGATTTCTGAAAATAATTTTTTTCGAATAATAAAGTTGTTAAGACTTTAACAAAAATCAATTATTGAAAAGTGTAAAAATTCACAAAAAAGAGTTTTTAAAACAAATATTATATTATTAATTGATATTAAATTCCTAAAAATCTAAGGTTCGTCCAAGAGACATATATAATGATAGTTTTATAATTAATGGACCACTTGGTTTTCTCTTGGATGTATATAGTATGTTTATTAACTATATAATATAAAAACACAAAGTGACATGGTAAATGTTAAACTAATTAACTAAGAATTAAAACTAAAAGATAAGGTTGATATATTGACCCAAACCTATATAAAATGTAATACCCCAAGATTTCATAGTGTGTTATTTCTTCAAAATAATTCAATAACTTGCACTACACGCAACACTGAGTTCAATTGCACCATGACTTACCAAAAAAAAAATCCATTAAAAGAGTTCATGAATAGTATTAACTAAATTTTAAACTTTATATAATCTTTATAATTTTAGAATCCATATTATGAGTTTCTTTGATATAATGCAAGAACAAATTCATTTTCAGTATTGCACTTTTATCAACTTTTAATAGTGAACCCTTTTTAAATACAATATTTTAAACATATTGACTAAATGGGGACATCAAAAAAAATTTAAAATGAAACATCCCAAGCTTCCACGGTACGCTTTCCTTTGAATAATACAGTAGCGTGTGTTATACGCAACTTCGAGTTTTAACACACACCACAACCGATTAAACTAGCCGTTGAGAATAGTAATACCTAATTTTTGAAATCATATATATTTTATATTTCAAAATGGACTTCATTTTTGGATTCAGAATATCGAAATTAGCCTAGGGTGAAATTTTGGTACATTTCGGATAACTTTCATATTTTGATGAATAGTGAAAATTTCTAAATTTTAATTAAAAACAACTTTTTTAATCAAAATAATTAATAGTGATAAATTATGAATTTTAGTGGTTTTAAAGTATATTTAGAATATATTTTTAGCATTTAATATAATGTTGGTCATTGGACATAATTTTACAATTAAACCGAACATAAACAAGTGTCAATCTTTTGATAGTTATTATCTCTTAAAAACACGCTTTTTGTTTTGACAGCGGGAATTAATTTTAAATTAATTTCTGCCACTTCTGTGTTTTGAATTTAGGAAAATGGATTCCATATTTGGAATCAGGATGTTCAAATTGTGTAAATAGGTAACTTTTATTTTTAGACATTTTGAAAAGTTACTGTGGTAAATATTTTATTTACCATGGTTAAAGGGTAAATCCGGTAAATAAGGGTTAAAAAAATAATATTATAATAATACTAAATTACCCTAAAACGTGTCTTAACCCTATTGGTTGATACATGGTCGACCATGGGCATCTTTGGGTCTATTTGGGGACCCCATGGATCCACTTGTAAGTGATAATGACACATTATATTAATAAAGTTAAAATAAAAATAAAAATGGCATAAGCTTACATCTTTTAGAAGAACAATTTTTACATAGGGTTATACATGTTGGATTTTCGATTATAAATATTCATTATAAAGACAAAAAGATTTCCTACATAATGATATTTTATTTATAATTTTTAGACAATAAATAATTTATTTTATTTATGACACAATGATGATGCAGTAATTACTAAAATAGTGAAAAATTAAAATAATTGATCTTATAAATACCCAAATAATTATAATATGAAACTTTTAATGAATTAAACTAATTTTCTATGATAATATGATATATTAGGATTGATTTAATTGACTTTGTTCGAAGTAATCAATCTGTTAGGAGTTTCACAAAAATCAACTATTGAATAGTGTCAAAATTGACATAAAAGAGTTCTTAAAACAAATATTATATTATTAATTGATATTAAATTCCTAAAAATCTAAGGTTCGGCCAAGAGACTTATATTATGATAGGTTCCTCATTAATGGACCACTTGGGGGTCGCTTGGATGTATATAGTAAGTTTATTAACCATATTTTATAAAAATACAAAGAGACATTGTAAAAGTGAAACTAATTAACTTAGAGTTAATACTTAAAGATAAGGTTAATATAAGTACCCAAACCTGTCTAAATTCTATTGGTTGAGTGGTTTTCGACCTATCCCCACCTTAACCTTTGAATAGTCAACTTTGGAGCCATTAGAAACCGAATATGAATTTATTATAAATTAATATTTCTAGCTTTTCCAAAGGTGCCCCTCACCCCTCTTATAAAAGGGCACTCCTCCTTCTCATTTCTTCACACCTCTCAAGCCACTTGGCTCGTCCAAACTCTGCCCAACTAAGCTCCCCACATCCCTCTCCTCCTCCTTGAAGCTTCCCCTTAGGAAGAAAGCATTTCAAGAAGTCCTTTGGTTCCAACCAAAGTGAGTTACCTAAATTAAAGGTAACGATTTCTCTTAAATTATTTTCATTTATTTTACTTCTCCAACCCCATAAATCTTTTTATTTCCTTTCTTTTGTAACAACACCAGTATCCTCAATATACTAGGATGTTGTTATAAGAAGGATTCAAACTACACATACACACAAATCCATCTAATGGATGATGAACATAATGTTTCTGTGGATGGAAAACTAACGCCTCACGAAACGATGATTGTTCAAATACATCTTACCACCTCTCATGGTGGCCATTATGATGGAACTGTAATTAAATATGATATTAATGATATATATTTTATATATAATCTTCTGTAATTCCATTTTATTTCATACCATTATTCGTTTCATGTTGTATATACATACGATAATTTCATTTGAGGAAGTGCGGACTACCGCCCCCTTAAAATGATATGACTCGTTCATACCACACATGGAACATATAAAGGATGGTGTTAATGAACTTAAGTAACATGTATAAAATATTATACTGGAATAGTAATATACCTATGTATCATCTGTATTTGATTTTTTTAAAATAAAAATTAAATGGAAGTAGCGTTCGTGCGTACGTACGGACTACCGTCTCCACGAACGCGATGGGATTAATTATCCATCGTATCCATTCAAGTATAATTATCATTTGATGATTTAAAAATGATGTTTAAGGACTTGATACCATTCTGGATTTGAATAATATACAACTTATCCTTTACAAACATGTCTTACATAACAAAACATACAAAATCAAACAAGTAAGTTCACACTCGAAACAACGATAATACTAAGATTTTATTATCAAATCAATATTAAAAGATCATATATGATATCATATTAATGTATATGATTCATGTATAATTTAATAACAATTATTTCACCATTATACAGGAGGTTAACCTACCCCAACCAAGGAAAAGTACAAGGTAAGGGTTATTTCACAATCTCTTCATTATCCGAGGTTGTATTGTACGTAATAATCTACTGGGATATCTTTATCATCCACATCCATGTTTCTTCGAAATGTATTTCAAAACATTTTTACTATTTACAAGAATATGGGTTAAAGTCATTTATACCCTTGTTTGACTTTTTATAAGAGGTTTATAAAGGAATCTTTCCGTTGTTTTCAAAACAAGGTCCTTTTAAACCTTTTCGACAGAATTGAGGTAAGAATGTTTTTTTTAACTTATACGGCGGGTGCGGTTATTTTCCGCCGTTATAAAATCGTCGAAGCTTTCCTTACAAGATTATAAGAATATTTTCAAAGAAAATGTTTTATTTTATATGGATCTTAAATGATTTCAAAATAAAAGGAGATACTTCTTTTAAAAGAATTTTGATTTCATCTATGTCAACATCCTTTGATGGATTTTAAGATTATTTGAAGTTGATTTATTATAATACAAAACTTCTATATTGTATTGAAGGTTTTGTGATATGTTTGAATGTGGATGTGCTATTTTATACCATTCATAGTTTATGGTGAAACTATTGACATTTCGTATGCTAGTTTTAACCCGAATGTTTATGTTATATTTCAAACTTTTCTTCAGATGAATGTGCTAAACAAGTATGTTCCGGGTTGGGGACCGGTAAAAGTAAGCCCTCCAGGTTGGGGACTGGTTAAAGTAAGCCCTCCAGGTTAGGGACTGGTAAAAGTATGCCCTCCGGGTTGGTGTCCGGTTATTAGAGGCACTCCGGGTTGGTGTCCGGTTATTAGAGTCACTCCGGGCTGGTGTCCGGTTATTAGAGGCACTCCGGGTTGGGTTCCGGTTAGAAGTAACCCCTAAGTCTTGGGATGAGGCCTAGACAAAGAAATT
Organism: Viscum album; assembly: GCA_963277665.1. Classification (NCBI taxonomy): domain Eukaryota; kingdom Viridiplantae; phylum Streptophyta; class Magnoliopsida; order Santalales; family Viscaceae; genus Viscum; species Viscum album. Next base: position 104,117,700 of record OY728159.1, read on the forward strand.
AACGTTTATCATTATGCATTCCAACATTATGAAAGTGGTTATTGATTTTTTTCATGTGATTATTCGATTAGTAGAATATCCATGTGAACAAGTAAATGGCATTATTTCATTTTACTTTTGCCATACTATGTTGAAGTTCAATTTTAAAAGGCTTTTGTTTTAGTAATTCATTGCCTTAAATGTTTATGCTTATTTTGAATGTTCCGCTATATTGTTATCCTTACTGGGTATTTGAGCTCACCCCTTTTCTATGTTTTATTTTTCCCAGGTAGTGAAGAAGTAAATTATGAATGACTTGCAGGGATATTATGAGGGGTTAATAGTGTGGATATGAAGACTTTGTTGTTGTAATAGTTTTTCACTTTGAAATGTAATGTAAAACTTTATGATTATATCTAGTGTTTCCAAGGCTACTAAACCAATCGGTCTTTCGAGATTTGATCTTCTTGTGATCATGCCAATGTTATGTAATTAATGCACCGACTCTGGGTAGCTGGGGTCGGGGCGTTACAGTTGGTATCAGAGGAAGTTTAGTACAAACCTTGGAAGCTAGATTTAGATAAACTCTGATTAGAGCACGTAGACCTAAGATGAACTTTGAGGATTAGTATAGAAGAACTTCCTAGAATTTTGATATTGTAGAGATTTTGTGAGTTTTCTGAGCAATACATCCCTGTCTGGATACGAGCAGGTAGAGGCGGCTCTGGCACAGATGTACCTAGGGGTAAAACCCGAAAACACCGCTTTGAGCTAGACTCGAACGGGAACTGGTGCACGACAACGGGCCTTGCTGCACTCTTGGTTACGACACTCCCGGGGGATATGCTTAGGATAACTCTCATTTTCTTTACAAATCATTTTGAAGGGATTATGAGTATATACTTCCTCAAAGAACACATTCTTATGATTATGGATTATATCCATAAATAGTTCAATTTATGTTAGGTGTTTTATAAGTATGGGATTATGTATTTTGATTCATAAACTGATCTAGTTTATGCCATTGTTTAGAAATGGCGCCCAGTAGAAGGAATGAGAACTCCAGAAGTGCACATGATCCAAAGAGAAGGAAGGATCATATCTTTCATGGTCTTAAGCTAGAATTTATAAGAGAAATAGTCTCCCATGTATTATCATCATATGAAGAAATAATATCATGTATTGATAAGATAAGTAAAGAGTTTACTGAGTCCTATGGCTTTGAAGGGAAGTAAGAGAAGAAAAGGACGGAAGAGAGAAATGTGGATAAAGGGAAGAGGGAAAAGAAGAATTTTCCCATATGTGGTAACTGTGGAAAGAAACACCCTGGAACTTTCCTGAAAGGAATGAGAGTTTTTTATAAGTGTGGAGGAAAGGGGCACAAAGTACGTGACTGCAAGGGTAAGAAAATGGTTTCAAATGTACAATGCTTCATTTGCAAGGAGTTCGGACACTACGCGAACCTATGTCCCAGTCATCAGACTATGCCACAAATGATGCTATTGGATAATAATCAAGTTATGATACTACCACAGATGAAGAAGAATGATTAGAGTTCTTATGTTGATTATGTCAATTGAGTGTCGTATCAACAATGTACTTGTTATAATAATTATGGAGTATATAAGGATTGTACTGCAGTACTATTTCATTAAGGACTTGAGATTATGTGGAACAAAGAAAAGTGACTCAATAGCAGGATAAATTTTTGGAAAATATATGGTTGAGAGAATGATAAACCATAATATAGTTCTGATACCGAAATAGTGATTTTGGAATAATACATGATTGTTTTGGATAAATTATATTGGATATTCTTGACTACCTTCGAACTGATTAATGATTTGTATATTCCATCATTTTTGGGGTTTAAAACATTTTTGGATTAATGAAGTATATCCAGCTTTCTATATGGAATAAGGGAGCATGAATGTAATCAATAAGGAATATGGTAATTCAGGATGTTTCAGTGTATTAAAAGAATACATGATGAAGGTATTCATATGATATTACGGGGTAAAAAGGTTCTACATTATGTTTACCTTACTTATAAATGTTGGACTGTGAGTCTGGATAGAAGTATTTTGGATAGTTCTAGTTTGGATTATTTTGGATTACCATAAAAGGAAAACCCGGAGGTCGGGCGGCAACCCGTCGCGTCCGGCAAGGCTGCGAGACTTGAACCCGCAACCGAAGGGCGACAAGGGTGTATCACCTACCACTGGCCCACGAGATGTCCTGGATTAAATAATGTAGTTTTTATTAAAAGATCTTTTAGATGAATTATAAATTCTTTTATTTTGGAACCCTATACGAATAGTGTAAATAGAATTTTTTTTACATTCTATTATCTTTTAGAGTGAAAGATGAGTTTGTGGTAGAAATTTATTAATGGATAAAACACTAATTATAAAGTAAGTATATCTCCTTATGATCTTAGCCAATCTCATAAATAAATTCCTCAATATTAAGAAAAGAAACTTAGAACAAAAATGTTGTCCTAGATGGTACCTTAAATCATCACTAATTTATGGCTTTGGGATTGTTGGCCTTTTCATAGCCATGTTCTCTACCACTCTCCATCAGATAATTGATGGTTAGATTTCTCTTCCATATCCATATTTTCCTACATGGAACCCTAGTATGTGTTATTTTCGGTAATCTTCATACTTTCCACTCTTTATTTTAAATAGAGGCCTCATTAATTCATTTTTCGATGTGGGATTTCAACTAAGATATTTTGAAACGTCAAAAATGTGTTATCCCAATACCCTATGTTTTGTTGAACCGATGGTATTTCAAATCATCATAGATTGATGAGTTTAAGGACCTCAATTTTACACTTGTTTGTGATTGATGACCTCAATCACTACCTATAAATATTTACGTTTTTCCTCCAATTATATGTCTCTAATTGCCACCAATGTTCTCCTAATTGAGATCATAATTTGGTGGTTACCCTTTCATTTCTCTTTTCCTCATATTAAGACTAAATTTTAGTAACCCAATTTCCGATGTGGGTTTTCCCACAAATATATTTTCTATTTTCAACCTTTTATTTTTGAAGAACAATTTCAAATTGCGAGGACGCAATTTATTGAAGGAGGGGAGAATGTAATACCCCAAGATTTCATAGTGTGTTATTTCTTCAAAATAATTCAATAACTTGCACTACACGCAACACTGAGTTCAATTGCACCATGACTTACCAAGAAAAAAATCCATTAAAAGAGTTCATGAATAGTATTAACTAAATTTTAAACTTTATATAATCCTTATAATTTTAGAATCCATATTATGAGTTTCTTTGATATAATGCAAGAACAAATTCATTTTCAGTATTGCACTTTTATCAACTTTTAATAGTGAACCCTTTTTAAATACAATATTTTAAACATATTGACTAAATGGGGACATCAAAAAAAATTTAAAATGAAACATCCCAAGCTTCCACGGTACGCTTTCCTTTGAATAATACAGTAGCGTGTGTTATACGCAACTTCGAGTTTTAACACACACCACAACCGATTAAACTAGCCGTTGTGAATAGTAATACCTAATTTTTGAAATCATATATATTTTATATTTCAAAATGGACTTCATTTTTGGATTCAGAATATCGAAATTAGCCTAGGGTGAAATTTTGGTACATTTCGGATAACTGTCATATTTTGATGAATAGTGAAAATTTCTAAATTTTAATTAAAAACAACTTTTTTAATCAAAATAATTAATAGTGATAAATTATGAATTTTAGTGGTTTTAAAGTATATTTAGAATATATTTTTAGCATTTAATATAATGTTGGTCATTGGACATAATTTTACAATTAAACCGAACATAAACAAGTGTCAATCTTTTGATAGTTATTATCTCTTAAAAACACGCTTTTTGTTTTGACAGCGGGAATTAATTTTAAATTAATTTCTGCCACTTCTGTGTTTTGAATTTAGGAAAATGGATTCCATATTTGGAATCAGGATGTTCAAATTGTGTAAATAGGTAACTTTTATTTTTAGACATTTTGAAAAGTTACTGTGGTAAATATTTTATTTACCATGGTTAAAGGGTAAATCCGGTAAATAAGGGTTAAAAAAATAATATTATAATAATACTAAATTACCCTAAAACGTGTCTTAACCCTATTGGTTGATACATGGTCGACCATGGGCATCTTTGGGTCTATTTTGGGACCCCATGGATCCACTTGTAAGTGATAATGACACATTATATTAATAAAGTTAAAATAAAAATAAAAATGGCATAAGCTTACATCTTTTAGAAGAACAATTTTTACATAGGGTTATACATGTTGGATTTTCGAGTATAAATATTCATTAGAAAGCTAAAAAGATTTCCTACATAATGATATTTTATTTATAATTTTTAGACATTAAATAAAGTATTTTATTTATGACACAATGATGATGCAGTAATTACTAAAATAGTGAAAAATTAACATAATTGATATTATAAATACCCAAATAAATATAATATGAAACTTTTAATGAATTAAACTAATTTTATATGATAATATGATATATTAGTATTGATTTAATTGACTTTTGTCGAAGTAATCAATCTGTTAGGAGTTTCACAAAAATGAACTATTGAATAGTGTCAAAATTGACATAAAAGAGTTCTTAAAACAAATATTATATTATAAATTGATATTAAATTCCTAAAAATCTAAGGTTCGGCCAAGAGACTTATATTATGATAGGTTAATCATTAATGGACCACTTGGGGGTCTCTTGGATGTATATAGTAAGTTTATTAGCCATATTATATAAAAATACAAAGAGACATTGTAAAAGTGAAACTAATTAACTTAGAGTTAATACTTAAAGATAAGGTTAATATAAGTACCCAAACCTGTCTAAATTCTATTGGTTGAGTGGTTTTCGACCTATCCCCACCTTAACCTTTGAATAGTAAACTTTGGAGCCATTAGAAACCGAATATGAATTTATTATAAATTAATATTTCTAGCTTTTCCAAAGGTGCCCCTCACCCCTCTTATAAAAGGGCACTCCTCCTTCTCATTTCTTCACACCTCTCAAGCCACTTGGCTCGTCCAAACTCTGCCCCAATAATCTCCCCACATCCCTCTCCTCCTCCTTGAAGCTTCCCCTTAGGCAGAAAGCATTTCAAGAAGTCCTTTGGTTCCAACCAAAGTGAGTTACCTAAATTAAAGGTAACGATTTCTCTTAAATTATTTTCATTTATTTTGCTTCTCCAACCCCAAAACTCTTTTTATTTCCTTTCTTTTGTAACAACACCAGTATCCTCAATATACTAGGATGTTGTTATAAGAAGGATTCAAACTACACATACACACAACTCCATCTAATGGATGATGAACATAATGTTTCTGTGGATGGAAAACTAACGCCTCACGAAACGATGATTGTTCAAATACATCTTACCGCCTCTCATGGTGGCCATTATGATGGCACTGTAATTAAATATGATATTAATGATATATATTTTATATATAAGCTTCTGTAATTCCATTTTATTTCATACCATTATTCGTTTCATGTTGTATATACATACGATAATTTCATTTGAGGAAGTGCGGACTACCGCCCCCTTAAAATGATATGACTCGTTCATACCACACATGGAACGTATAAAGGATGGTGTTAATGAACTTAAGTAACATGTATAAAATATTATACTGGAATAGTAATATACCTATGTATCATCTGTATTTGATTTTTTTAAAATAAAAATTAAATGGAAGTAGCGTTCGTGCGTACGTACGGACTACCGTCTCCACGAACGCGATGGGATTAATTATCCATCTATCCATTCAAGTATAATTATCATTTGATGATTTAAAAATGATGTTTAAGGACTTGATACCATTCTGGATTTGAATAATATACAACTTATCCTTTACAAACATGTCTTACATAACAAAACATACAAAATCAAACAAGTAAGTTCACACTCGAAACAACGATAATACTAAGATTTTATTATCAAATCAATATTAAAAGATCATATATGATATCATATTAATGTATATGATTCATGTATAATTTAATAACAATTATTTCACCATTATACAGGAGGTTAACCTACCCCAACCAAGGAAAAGTACAAGGTAAGGGTTATTTCACAATCTCTTCATTATCCGAGGTTGTATTGTACGTAATAATCTACTGGGATATCTTTATCATCCACATCCATGTTTCTTCGAAATGTATTTCAAAACATTTTTACTATTTACAAGAATATGGGTTAAAGTCATTTATACCCTTGTTTGACTTTTTATAAGAGGTTTATAAAGGAATCTTTCCGTCGTTTTCAAAACAAGGTCCTTTTAAACCTTTTCGACAGAATTGAGGTAAGAATGTTTTTTTTAACTTATACGGCGGGTGCGGTTATTTTCCGCCGTTATAAAATCGTCGAAGCTTTCCTTACAAGCTTATAAGAATATTTTCAAAGAAAATGTTTTATTTTATATGGATCTTAAATGATTTCAAAATAAAAGGAGATACTTCTTTTAAAAGAATTTTGATTTCATCTATGTCAACATCCTTTGATGGATTTTAAGATTATTTGAAGTTGATTTATTATAATACAAAACTTCTATATTGTATTGAAGGTTTTGTGATATGTTTGAATGTGGATGTGCTATTTTATACCATTCATAGTTTATGGTGAAACTATTGACATTTCGTATGCTAGTTTTAACCCGAATGTTTATGTTATATTTCAAACTTTTCTTCAGATGAATGTGCTAAACAAGTATGTTCCGGGTTGGGGACCGGTAAAAGTAAGCCCTCCAGGTTGGGGACTGGTTAAAGTAAGCCCTCCAGGTTAGGGACTGGTAAAAGTATGCCCTCCGGGTTGGTGTCCGGTTATTAGAGGCACTCCGGGTTGGTGTCCGGTTATTAGAGGCACTCCGGGTTGGTGTCCGGTTATTAGAGGCACTCCGGGTTGGGTTCCGGTTAGAAGTAACCCCTAGGTCTTGGGATGAGGCCTAGACAAAGAAATTAACGTTTATCATTATGCATTCCAACATTATGAAAGTGGTTATTGATTTTTTTCATGTGATTATTCGATTAGTAGAATATCCATGTGAACAAGTAAATGGCATTATTTCATTTTACTTTTGCCATACTATGTTGAAGTTCAATTTTAAAAGGCTTTTGTTTTAGTAATTCATTGCCTTAAATGTTTATGCTTATTTTGAATGTTCCGCTATATTGTTATCCTTACTGGGCATTTGAGCTCACCCCTTTTCTATGTTTTATTTTTCCCAGGTAGTGAAGAAGTAAATTATGAATGACTTGCAGGGATATTATGAGGGGTTAATAGTGTGGATATGAAGACTTTGTTGTTGTAGTAGTTTTTCACTTTGAAATGTAATGTAAAACTTTATGATTATATCTAGTGTTTCCAAGGCTACTAAACCAATCGGTCTTTCGAGATTTGATCTTCTTGTGATCATGCCAATGTTATGTAATTAATGCACCGACTCTGGGTAGCTGGGGTCGGGGCGTTACATAAAACCTATTGGTTGAGTCTTTTGAGACCTATCCCCACCTTAAACTTTAAATAATTAACCTTGGTTCTATTAGAACCCGAATATGAATTTATTATAATATAATATTTCTTGCTTTTTCAAAGGTGCCCATCAACCCTCTTATAAAAGGGCACTCCCGCTTCTCACTAATTCACACATTCAAAGAATTTTCGATCAGAAAAAACCTACCCAAATACTCTATAAAATTTCCTAACTTCAACCTATAGGCATTATTTTGATCATAAAGCCAACCTATGGAGCCCTTTTGATCAAATCAAAAGGAAGATCCCGAAGAAGAGGTAATGTTTTAACCACCCTCTTTCAAGTTCTTTTCATCTTCAACTTCTTATTTCTTTGTTATTCCCATTCTAAAATAATAACTCCAGTATCTTATATATACTATGATTTTATTATAAATAAGGTACTACCACATAAAGTAATTTATCCATCCTCTAAATGACATGTCACCATACGTGCGTACGTACGGTTTACCTTCTCCACGTCGTGGTGTAATTGTTATTCAATAAATTATTATCTGGATGGGTATAATAATGATGTGTAATTCATGTAAATAATAAATATAACATGATAATGATTTGGTATATATGATATATCATCCAATTATATATTATTTTAATATCAAAAGAATGATATTGTCGCTCGTGCGTACGTACGGACTACCGTCTCCACTAACACGATGAGATTCATTCTCCATAGTATCCATTAAAGTATAATTATCATTTGATGATTAAAAATAATGTTTAAGGACTTTATATCATTCTGGATATGAATAAGATACAACATATCCATAACAAACATGTCTTATGTGACAAAACATATACGAGTAAGTTAACACCTGAAACGACGTTAATACTAAGATATTATTAACAAAGCAATGTTAAAAGATCATATATGGTATCATATTAATGTACATGATTCTTGTATATTTAATAAAAATTAGTTCACAATTATACAAGAGGTTACCCTACCCCCAACCAAGGAAAAGTACAAGGTAAGGATTTATTTCATGATCTCTTCATTATCTGAGATTATTTATACGTAATTATCTACTGGGACCTCTTTATCATCCACATTCATGTTTCTTAAAAATGTACTTCAAATCATTCTTACTATTTTAAATACTATGGGATAAAGTCATGTATACCCTTGTTGACTTTTTATAAGAGTTTTATAAAGGAATCGTTCCATTGTTTTCCAAACAAGGTCCTTCTTATCCTTTTCGACAGAATTAAGGTAAGAATGTCTTTTTTTAACTTATACGGCGGGTGTGGCTATTTTCCACCATTATAAAATCTTAGACGCCTCACTTACAATATTATAAGAATATTTTTAAAGTGAATGATTTTTTATAATTATTTGACATTTAAATTATTTCAGAAAAAGAGATATTTCTCTCAAATAGTTTTGATTTCATCTATGTCAACATCCTTTGATGGATTTTAAGCTTATTTGATGTTTATTTATTATGATACAAAATTTCCATATATTATTGAAGGTTTTGTGATAAGTTTGACTATGAATGTGTTATTTTTATACCATTTATGGTCTATGGACAAATTATTTATATTTCGTATGCTAGTTTTAATACGAATGATTATGTTATGTTTAAACATGTTCATATGAGGAATGAATTGGACTTAATATGTGACGGGTAGACACCGCAATAACTTCTAGATGCATTGGTAGGTCTCATGAGAGAAACTAGTTTCTTGGCACAAGGCCTTGAAAAAATCTTTTTTGTAGTCATGGCACGAGGCCTTGACTATGTGGTTATGATATTCTGGCATTATGCATTCCATCATTATGAATGTGGTTATTGAAATTGCATTGATTATTAGACTAGTAGAATATCCATGTGAATAATTATATGTAATTATTTCATTTTATTTCTATCATATTATGTTGAAGATCATGTTTTAAAAGGATTTTGTTTTAGTTATACATTTCCTTAAATGTTTATGCTTATTTATGAAAGTTTCTACTATATTGTTATCCTTTCTAGGAATTTGAGCTCACACCTTTCTATGTTTTATTTTTTCCAAGATGTGAAGAAGTATTTTTTGAATGACCTGCAGGGATAGTATGAAGGGATAAGAGTGTGAACTATGGAGACTATATTGTTGTAGTTTTCATTTTATGAGGTAATGTAAACCTTATGAATGTATCTAGTTATTCCAAGGCTACAAAACTAATCAGTCTTTCGAGACTTGATCTTTCTTGTGATCATGCCAATGTTATTTAATAATGCACTGACTCTGGGTAACTGGGGTCGGGGCATTACAGTGGGGGTGCTAGAGGTATGGGAAGGCGCTGATAACAGAGGGGTGGGACTCAAGCGCTGTAAAAAGCCTCTCGAGATTGCCACGATTTTTTTAAATAAAATTTAACTTTTTTACTTTTATCAGCACTAAAAATAAATCGTTTATAAATGAACATTTTATCAGCACTTTGTTTTAGTGCTGATAAAAGACCCCTTTTAACAGCTCTTTTTTTAGCGCTATTAAAAGGGGTCTCTATCAGTGCTTTTTGGAGTGATGGTAAAGGGGACCCCCTATCTACGATAGCTTTAACAGCGCTTTTCTAACATTGTTAATAGCCATTTTTAGTGGTGATAAAAGGGGAATTTGTAGTATTGTGTATTATAGAAAAATATAAACATTAACTCATATGTGTATAAATAATAAGAAACATTTGAGCCTTCATAACCATTAAGTGACATGGACTTACAAAAAACTATTGATCAATTTTATGTTCACAACTCACCTCCATTATAAAATGGAATATACTCAGCTATTATATTCCAAATTTCTAAGAATTTATTTTAAATTTTTACCCAATTACATTCCTTAAATTAATAAACATGAAATAGATTATTTTTGTGCCTCATAAAACCCATCTAGGAAGGATTTTTGTGTAATCCTAAATTGGTTATCTAAAGCAGATGCATCATTCTTGACACATGATCTCCATTTTATTTCTTCTTCAACCTCATCCGAATATTCGTCAACTATGATGAAATATAAAAAACATATCTTTGACACAAATAGATTTTATTATGTTGATGGAATAACCTATATTCATATCCACTTACCAAAAATGGGGAAAACCATGGATTGTTTGTGTGGTGGATTACCTATTCACATATAAATGTAATAAATATTCCATAAAAACATCTAAAATAATGATGTGATGATGGATTTAATTTATATATACATATATTATTTATGATATATCAATACTCCATTTTTTTAATTTATAATTTACCTTATTACCATCAAATCAGTTGGAAAATGATAACGTCACTTGGGTATACGGCAGTACTATATCTTCTATAAAGCAATGTGATAAAATTTCAATATTATGATTACATTGATGATAATAAGAAGAAATTTATTTAAATATATTCTTATAATTAAAAACTAATCATTCAATAAATATGAATTTTTATTTATCATTCTCTCATTCCATCCATGAAAAAATCAAAACATCTATAATGCGTACGCACGATGAACCATCACCATGGTTAGTATATGTCATATTTTATATCTAAATATAATAGAAAATAATAATAAATTATATAATCAATATATATGATATTGATATGATTTTTAAAATTAAAAAATTATTGAACAATTAACTTAAACATGGATTAAAACAACCAAACAAAATCATTCAAAAAAACCAATCCAGTTATCACCCAAGATATTGTTATCTCGAAATAATTTCAAACAAATGGGTGAAACAAATAATCTAATAAGATCATGAATGTTATTATATATGTGGTAATGGTAATTTAATAAATGAATAATATATATATATATATATTATAATGGATTGTCAAACATGTATGAGAAAAATAGACCTTAGGAAATGGTTTCTCATCTCACATTTACTTCCATGATAGAGATTCCTTATTCACCACTAATTTATTTTTCTTGGTTTATATAATTACCCTTAGATATGTTATATCTTAAATATATATATTAATGTTATTTTATTTTCATTTTATGTTATTTATTACATTGGGGTTATGATTTTAATTTTCCCAAAGTGGTATTGTTTTCTCTTTTAACATTTACTTCCATGACAGACATCTCATATTGACAAATTAATTATTTTCTATGGTATATATAATTCTCATTTAATTTTTTATATAATGAATAAAATTATCAAAATGATATTTAATGTAATATTTAATTTATTTATATAATTTTTTTATGATTAAAATTTTCCAAATTATAAATGGTTTTACTATTACAATATAATTGTTATCGACATTGTTCATGATTAAATTTTAAAAGATGAAATATTATGATATATATCTCATGAAAATAATTAATTATTTTCTCCTCTAGTTATCATGGAAGTTTCTATCTAATAGTACCATTTTACACTCTTAGATACTTAATATTTTTGAGAAAATATTTTTAAGAAAGGAAGACATTATTTCTCAATTTGGTATAAATTCATTTTTTCAATATCCATGTTTTCTAAAAATATATTCAAAAATGTTTTTTATATTATTTTATGAATTTTAAAAGTAATATTTAAAAATAATTGGTTTTTAAAAAGTTTAAAAAAAATATTCATATAATTTTTTGAACAATGTTCATTCTGGCTTCTCATACAAATGCATGAAAGGAATGTTTTTTAAATTATTTGTCATAAATTAAATTTCTTCATATAATCACCACTAAAAGATTTTATGATTACATTAAATTATTCCATGATTCTTTTTAAGGAAAATAGTTTACATAATTTTTGTAGATCATAGTGTTACATTTGTTTCCATTAAGATGTCAATATGTGTATGGAAATGTAGTGATGAAGTGATGATGAAGATTGAAGAGGATAATTTTCACCGAAGCATATGTCACATAGAGAATAAATAGTAAATTTTATTTGATGTATTGCTTGGACATTACCCATAACAATTCAGATGATTATAGAACTGATTCTATGTTCCAAGACATGTTTCACTGGATAGCACTTTGTTACACCATTTGAAGAAGGCCATACAATACTTGATTGATTGATGACTTTATAAGATCCATTCAATATTGGATAAACGTTGTAAATCAAATAAAAATATTGTTTGATCTATTCCTCAATGTCTAAGATCTATGTTAATGGGGAACACATCCCTCATAATAAGAAGGCCATGCATTATTGTTTAATGCACGAGGAATGAAGAAATAATCCATGTATCTTCCAAGATTGGATTAACTGAATGATGATGATCATGGATTTTTTATTTCAAAAGTAAAATAAGGATGATGTTTAAGGATAAAGAATTCTGGAGGAAGGGCTTAGTATAGAATCTACTAAGTGTATTGCCCATGCATTGTATGAGTATGAAGAAGGTGTCCATACACACTTATACACATGGTTTTTATCAAATTAGGGATTTACAATAAAAAATTTCATCATGATTAGTAGAAGGAATGTGTCCCTGACAACTTGTACAAGAATTTTTAACCAAGCAGGGACTTACGTAAAAAAAATATAGGCCATCCATTCAGTACAGTAGAGGTCATAATCCTCATGTTCTTATGGGACCGGAGGGTCAACCACACCTATGGGAATCCCTCAATGTCATCCCCACATGAGGCAGGAGTGTGGGTCGTGTATAAGTCCATTATTTCATGCATGGTGGTGAACCCATGGTGAGAGTGCATGGTGGGTGTTAAGAGTTCACCTAGAGAGGTATAGTGGGCGCTAATAATACACCCATAGAAAACCGGTGTAGGGCGGCACCAGAGGGGGGAGAGGAGTAAACTGGCATCATGGAGTAGAGAGTTTTTTGATAAAATGAATGGATATCATGTCTCAGTATTGATGGGGAATTTCATTTTAAAAATGAGAAACTAATCTGAACCACTCATCTCATCCCACATCTTTCTCAATAGTTTAATCAGCTTAGCATCTGATCATCTAATTGTAGACGACCATCAATCCCACATGTTATATAACTAATCTGGGACCGTCCGATCTCCATCACCATGTTATCATCATCATCAAGACACCCTTGATGTACCCTTAAACAATTTATGACCCCAAAAAACGATCTCATAACTCTTTCCACCTTTAGAAATCATTCCAAGCTCGTCTGGATCGTATGGAGAAAAAAGAAACCCAAGCATGCATTTACATTACTATGCATGCATCACCTCAATAAAACATGTCTTGGATAAGACAATGCAAGGCTAACAAGGCCATTCCATTATATGTTCATGAAGAATTTAATCTTCAAGAGTTCAAAAAATCATGCACATGAAGATTATACTCACCATGAAAGAAGGACCCGCGTTGAATAGAAACAAACTGGGTGACTTGGTGTAACTTTTTTCTCATGATTGAAGATTTCAAAATTTCGTATATCTCATGCATTTAAACCATGATCTCCAGGGAACATCTCTTGGATATTAAATTATGAATTAGTAGTTACCCTCTACTATAATAAGATGATCTCGAGGCAAGAAAATATACTACCATTCTCAAAAAAATGTGATCTCATTTCTATAAATATATAGGGACACCATGACCCACTCTGGTTCATGAGAGGTAGAAGTGTTTCTCTACATCATTGCTACATGATGGATATATGTGCATATCTTATGAGAAAAATTCCCACACATTCCTTTCAAAATGCGAAGAACTATGACCCCCCTGGTTCTCGAACAAAGGCACACCTCTGTGTGAAGTTATCCACAAGCACGTGATAGGTTCTTTGAACCCTTTTCATGTTTTTGTGAGTAGATTCCTGTGGGTAAACAACCGGTGCAACACACCCTTGTTGTGCTCTTGATAAGGTAGAACCAAGAACCTTCTTGGTTCATAAAGAAGACTCTCATGCACCCTATGTGCGAAGGAGGAGAACCTTATGCCCTCCAATTTTCACGTAGAAGAATAACACCCTCCTATTTTCATCTTTTATAAATACTATTTGTAGTTGTTTTTCTATAAAGAATAAGGTGATTGTATGAAGGCCAAAGCTCTTGTGTGCTTTGTTTGAAGGATAAGAATCATGAGCCTGTGTTTATTCACAAATGAGGATAGAGAGTTCATACATGATTCACATGGATGTATATGCTTGAATTAAGACACCCATGTTATCAAGAACAATCCATATATTGAATATGCCCATTTAGGTTTGAAAAATATCATAAAGAATGTATTGTGTGTGAGAATATGAAGAAGGTGGAAGATGTAGGAAGATCACACACATGAAATAAACCCAATTAGGTTTGAATAAACACACACTTATATAGAACCAAAACTAAATAATAAATGTGTGCGTGAAAAGAACCAATGAAAAAAGTCTACGAGATATTAAGTTATAAAAATAAATAGGATGTGTTTGTGCTCAAAAGGTAAAACCCATTGGGGTTCTCACACTAAGATGAAGGATATTGTTCATAAATGCACATGAAAATGAACATGTAAAGAAACTTAAATGTATGTATCAAGATTCTGAGTGCATTTTTGTAAACAAGAAGAAGAAATGTCGGGAATCTCTTGAATGAAATATAATTAATTGAGATATTCAAAACAATAAGTTTGGAAGCCATGAAATCCATGAATGTAACACCCAAAAAATTCTATGGTATGTTTCTCTTAAATACATTATACTCATCACGGTGTTCCTTTGAAACAACACTAAGGTTATTTAGAAGATATTCAAAACCTAGACATTAAATATAAATTTTCCACTTCTATGTTTTGAATTTCAAAAAATGGCCATCTAGAGTTGTGATCAGTAAGTTATTTGGAGTCTGATAGAACAAACCTTATTTTTGGTGAATAGTAACATACCCTTATGAAATGTAAAATGAATTGTTATATGAACCTTTTGAATAGTAAATAATGATATTATTTATTTTCTTAAGGCAATAAGATAATGATATCTTAATTAGTTTTTCAATGAGAAAGAAAACTAATTGCACCTTTACGATTCTTATTTTCCAAATCAACTATGAATTTATTTAAACAAAATTAAAAATATTTAGAAAATCTATTTATAAAAATGGAGTTCATTTATGAATTCTAAACTTTTAGAAATGGTTAGGGTAAATTTTTGGGATTTTTCTGAAATTCTAGAATTTTTGATGAATAGTGAAATACGATAAAATACCGTATATATAAATTATCAGTTAAATACACTATTTATGACAACATAATTTATGTAAGGACACTTTGTTCAAAATCATATACATTTATTACTATTAGGGGTCACATGAAACATCACAATTGGTTTTCATGAGGTAAATAATAAAATAATGAATTAAATATTCAAAATTTACCCCTCTCGTCCAGTATGAAAACCCCTCACCACTCCCTCTTATCTCCACTCCTCTCAAGCCTTTTTCCATGCCATTATTCTGCCCAAAATATCTCCCCAGGATCCTCCCCCACGTCCAAAGGCTCCTAGCTTCATCATAATTCTAAAAACTCTCTCCTTAATAGATTCTCAAAGGAGGAAGTCTCAAGAGGTAAAATTCCCTTTCCAATTCCTTCATTTCTTTTACATTATTTTTCTCTTTCCTCACCTCCCTTCACCCAAATGGTATGATAACTCTAGTAACATACATGTACTGGAATTTTTTATTCTAATGGGATATTTCATTATCATCTCTACTTTCCGCACCATTTATTTGGATGAGATGAAAGCACCATTTGAGATGTGCTAATTTATCACATTCAAGGACAACAATTTATCAATTTATATTATAATATTTAATTCTTGTCATGAAACCATTTGTTTAATGGTTGAACCAGATTAATATATATGTAATATATCCTATTTTTAGTTATGAAATCTTTTAGTACAAATGGTATTAAGTTATAAAGAAAAACATTTTCACTGTAATTAAACTCTCCATTTAACCAAAACGGATGTCACTAAGGTTATATATTAGTAAACATTTGACCTCACTCTAAGTAAACAATTAAATTCAAAACCATGTAATCTACTAGATGTTCACTAATTTCATATAACTTCATTTTTGGACAACCACTTCCATCTTTCATATTTATCCGAACTTTAATATAAGTGACCTGATCTTTTAAAAACAAGTAATCAAACAAGCCCAAACAATGAAATTGATCATTATAACTAATCAAAATGGGCTTGAATGAACTAAAACGGGTTATAATAAATCATTTATATATATTTAAGGTTTTGGACATAGTAATTAATAAGCCTAATTGTTTTATTCAGGTCTTTAATAATAAGTCAAGAACACCTTTAAGCATAACGTAAGGGACTGCTTAACTCAATTTTCGTTATTTGAGTTAAACATCAATTTCATTGGTAAAATTGTTCCAAAAATACATGTGAATGAATTATTGTTGTTTTATACTGTATATAAAATTATATTTTGTGGATTTTAATATGTCACACATAACTATTTCATTGATTTTTCATCACACTAATGACATAATCTTTGTAATGCATCCTCTCTCTCACTTTTTTTCTACATTCTCCCCTATGTTGTGCTCTTTTATTTTAATAAATAATGATGGGGTATGTTTTCTCACCTACCCCATACATACCATGTGACATTTAAATAATGGAATACCCCTTTTCCTCTCATTAAGCTCTCACAATAACACTTGTTACCATGCTAAAATGTCTGTAAGGGGTTCCTCATATCACTTTCGTTTTTGTAAGATTTTCATTGTTCACCACCTATTTATAGTATGTGGTATATGTGTACTTCCATTGGATATTTAATAACATTATTCTCTTTATATTAATTTTTTTAAATGTTATATTTTAGGTTTATTAACTTCTGGTCGTATGATTCAACCCATTACATTGTGGTAAGAGACTTTGTCTCAACTACTATTTTGTTGTGACTAACCTTGTATTGTGCACCTAATAATCCTTATGTGGTGTACCTACATCCCATTTGAGATCAATTTTCATTTTAAATTATATTGATAATAAATATCCATAATCTCATATCATGGGTATGTTGTTGTTTAAACAGTATACCATTTTACATACAATGTTTATTTTTGAAAGTTATTTTAATTATGGAAATATGGATGAATCTGTATACTCTACTCAATACGGATATTGAAAAGGCATATTTCTCCTGTATGGGATCAATGAATAAGGAATTATTTGGACATTCAATGGCAGGTGGGGACTGCTATAGCCCCTCGATGCATCGGTAGGTCTCATGAGACAAATCAGTTAGCGATAATCCCTTTGAGTTTGTTTCGAAAAATAAGACAAATTTCTACCAAAAGAACTAAACTGTTTTAATAGTATTATGGTTTCATGTGCCAGTTACAAGATTTCCAATTAATAATAATTATCTTTATTCATTACCAGTTCTTATTATTATCCATGTGGGTTTCACTATGAAAAAAATATATGGATGTAGTTTCATTATCAGTTTATTAATGGAATTAGTTTATCATTTATTTAATATTCCATATTGATTATGTCAGATAAATTATGATTCAATTATTATTGTACTCAATTTTTCGCTATTTTTAACCCCTAATGATCATTTGAGCACACCCCTTTCATTGTATACTTTGAACAGGTGACAAAGAAGAGATCGTTTATTGAGTTCTTGTTGATGCAGTTTTTAGTTTCATTATGTATTGTACTTTGTAAACTTTTCCAATGTAATTTGTGTAACATAAATGTATCTAGTTTCTTCATGACTACTAAACGGATCATTCCTTCCAGATTTTCATTCTTTATAACCATGCCAATATCCCAAGTAATGCACCAACTCCAGCCTAAAGGGGTCGAGGTGTTATAGTTGGTATCAGAGGATGTTTAGTAGGAATCTTGGGAACTAGATTTAGGAAACGTAGATGTGGGAAGAATCTATAAGATAATCCTTTTAGGATAAACAAACAAGAGAATCCAGGTATTTTTGTAAGGAATAGATTATGTGGATCTTTCATGCAATGAAACCCTGTCTGGATATGAGTAGGTAGAGGTAGCTCTGGCATAGATGTATCTAGGGGTAAAACCTGAAAACACCGCTTTGAGCTAGACTCAAATGGGAACTGGTACACAACAATGGGCCTTGATTCACTCTTGGTTTTGACACTCCAGGGGGAATGCTTGGTATAATTCACATTTTTATTACAATCCATTATTAGAGAGTTTAATGTAAATTTTCCTCAGAGGATTTGGTTTGGATAACTCTGTAAACTAGAACTGAATAATGAAAAACATACTTAAACAATACTAAGATCTATGTTTTCTTAATTTTCAGATGGAAAACGAATGTACTTGTCATTTTTCTCCTCCAACAAAAGTATTAGATACCATAATGGGATAATCATGTGTAGAAAACTACAGGACTTTTTAAAATATTCCTTTATCATGCAAAACCCTCTACCGAGTATCTGACTCTTCTCGGGTACTCCAACTTCACCATGGAGCAGGTTTCATATATTACCTCATGATGAGCTCACAATCCCCATTTTATGCATGACATGGGAAATAATTAGAGGGTATATATAAATGTTTTACCCTAGCCAATAATTTCCTCTCTCTTGAGGACATTGAGGAGGCTGCACAAGGAGAAGACCTTTGGGCAGCATATATATGCCAGATTTTAACATACAGACACCGTGGTCGAGTGGTTGACTTTGAAGCCCTTTTGAATAAGACTACACATTTGGATTATTGACATCATGTTCATACTGATGTTGCTTAACTTGATACCCGTCATGCTTCTCTCAATCTGAATTATATATGTCCACATGTGGTTGACCCTAGTTTCCAACGTTTCATCTAGACAAAGAAGATACAGGAATTTGGAATCGATTTGGGGATCCATTTGTGTGAAAACAGGGGAAATACCTAACATCGATACAGTCTATGAGGATCCATCTTAGAGGATGTCAAGAATTCCATACTAGTGTACTGTGAAAGGCAGCAAGAGATTGTGTAATTTCTTGGGTTTTATAAATCATGTCTAAATGAATGATGTTATATTCTCTGTTTTGATATGTTTTTATATAAAATAATAACTTGGTTTAAAATGTAATTTCCATACTATATGTTGATTTACTAAAACTATTCAGATAGAAGATATGAGTCAAGAAAAAAATATTTTATCACTACCTACCGAGTTATTAGAGACTATAATTGTCAAGACAGCTCTGAAGAGGACCAACCCTATGACAACATAAAGCTAACTTGTAAACTACTCCATCGAGTATCGAATCGTCCAAACATTCTCCATGCATACCAAGGAACCAATCTGGTCTATTACCATATTTCATATTCACAATTTTCTATTTATAGGAAAATTTGGTAGTATCATGAAGCGCTTTTTCTATGTTTCACTTTGGCTGATAATTACCGATCTCTGGGTAAATTTCTAAAAGATGCCTTGGGTGGTGACCGTCGATCGACCTAACTATTTCAGATCCTCAGTTTTAGTTCGTACTGTGAACATTACGATAGAAATATATTCAAGAATGACATGGTGCGTGGGAATTATAGGGATTTTATTCACACTAAAATTTCCAACCTCCACACTTCCCGCACCTCTCTATGGAAGGCTGAGTGTGTTAGGCATAGATTCAAACCTAGCTATCTGCAATGTCTCTAGGCTAAGGAAATAGAGCAGTTGAATACTACCTTAAGAATCCACATGAGGTCATTATCACCCTAGCATTGGTGGTGTTCATGGTAAAGGGACTTCAAAAGTGATGTGTGTCTAGTGTTGCATATGGTTCTGGGAGATTGAAATCTTTGAACTAGTTTTGGGGATTTGTGTATTGGGGGACTAGGGAAACCATTAGAGCTATTTTACTTTTTGAACTACTAGTTATATAAGAATATAACTTGATGTCTCTTATTTTTGTTTTCCTTCCATCGGTTATACTTTTGAATGAGTATCACTAAGTGATCTTTTATGATAATTTTTCATATGGAAGGACAAACCCATATTTTATCTCTTCTTGTGGTGGTACTAGAGATTATTGTGATCAATACCTATGAAGATGAGTACCTAAGTCTCGCAAACATGAAAAAAACATGTAACCAACTATATGAAGTGACAAATATTCCAGAAATTGTCCACACCTATCAAGGGAATTCTTCAATTTACTACCATGTAGCCACGACACAATTGGCTGAGTATAGGCGAAGAGGAAAATACCACGAAGGGCTTCTCCTATGTTTCTCCCTAGGCCAGAACTACACAGCCATGTTATGTTTTGAAGAGGCTACTTTATAGGGAAACCTTTGTGTGGAATACATGTACCAACTCCTCAGTTTCAGCCTCTATAACAACATCTACGACCTAGATGTTCTCAGTCAAGACATAGTTTGGAAAGTTCCTTGTGTGTTTGTCTATATGGACATTTTCAGACTTTCTACCATTCGAGACTCCCTCTGGAAGCCTGAGTGTTCGATTCAATAGTTCAAACCCTTCTGTATGAGGTGTGTCTAGGTTAGATAACTAGAGGAGTTGAGCATCAGTTTGGGTTTTCTACTGAACGCACCTGAGGATCCTCTACGATGGGAGATGTGGTAAGAACATCAGAGAGCTTTCTTTTGTGGTTATGAAATGAATTGTGAGGACACAATTATTCGAAGGAGGGAATAATGTAACACCCCAAACATTTTATGGTATGTTTCTCTTAAATACATTCTCTTCATAACTTTCTTCCTTTGAAACAACACTAGGTTATTTAGGAGATATTCAAAACCTAGCCCTTAAATATAAACTTTTCACTTTTATGTTTTGAATTTTGAAAAATGTTCATCTAGAGTTGTGATCCGTAAGTCATTTAGAGTCTGATAGAACAAACTTGATTTTTTGTGATTAGTAACATACCCTTATGAATAGTAATATGATCCTTATGAATAGTAAATAATGATATTATTTTATTTTCTTAAGGAAATAATATAATGATATATTTATTAGTTTTTCAATGAGAAATCAAACTAATTACACCTTAAAGATTGTTATTTTTCAAATTAACTATGAATTTATTTTAAAATAAAATTAATAATATGTAGAAAATTAATTATGAAAAATGGATTTCATTTTTGAATTCTACACATCGAAAAATGGTTCGGGTAATGTTTTGGGATTTTTCAGAAATTCTAGAACTTTTTATTAATAGTGAAATACGATAAAATACCGTACATACAAATTCTTAGTTAAATACCCCATTTATGACATCATAAGTGATGTAAGGCCACATTGTTCGAACTCACATAAATGTATTACTATTAGTGGTCACATGAAACAACACTATTGGTTTTCATGAAGGAAATAATAAAATAATGAATTAAATAATCAAAATTTACCCCAGTCCTCCACTGTAAAAACCCATCACCACTCCCTCTTA
Organism: Viscum album; assembly: GCA_963277665.1. Classification (NCBI taxonomy): domain Eukaryota; kingdom Viridiplantae; phylum Streptophyta; class Magnoliopsida; order Santalales; family Viscaceae; genus Viscum; species Viscum album. The sequence continues at coordinate 104,139,598 of OY728159.1, forward strand.
TCTTCACTCCACTAAAGCATTGTGGCTTGCCAATATTCAACCCAAATATATCCCCAAAATCCTCCCACACATCCAAAATCTCCTAGCCTCTTCATAATTCCAAAAATTCTCCCTTTAAGGTGTTCTCATAGGAGGAAGTCTCAAGAGGTAAACTCCTCTTTCCAATTCCTTCATTTCTTTTAAGTTCTTTTTTTGTTTCTTTCCTCACCTCCCTTCACAAAAATTGTATGATAAATATAGTGAAATAAAAGTACTAGAATTTTTTATTCTAATGAGATATTTAATTATCTTATCTCCTTTCCCCACCCTTTATTTGGTAGAAATGAAAGCACCATTTGAGATGTTCTAATTTAGCACATTCAACGAAACAGTTTCTCTATTTCTATTATAATATTTAATTCTGGTCATGACACCATTTTTGTTATTATTGAACCAGATTTTGATATATGCAATATATCCTATTTTTAGTTCTGTAATCCTTTTTTACAAATGGTATTATGTTATAAAGAAAAATTTCTTCATTGTAATCAAACTCACCGTTTAACCAAAACAGTTGTCACTAAGGTTATATATAAGTAATAATTCGACCTCACTCTAAGTAAGCAATTAAATTTAAAACAATTTAATATAAATTAAGTTCACTAATGTCATTTAACTTCATTTCTGGACAACCACTTCCATCTTTCAAATTTATCCAAACTTTAATATATGTGAACCGATCTTTTAAAAACAAGTAATCAAACAAGCCCGAACGATGAAATTGAACATTATAACTCATCAAAAATGGAATGAATGAACGGAAAAGGGTTATATAAAATCATTTACATATATTAGAGGTTATGTATTTGTGAATTAATAAGCATAATTATTATATTCATGTCATTAATAACAAGTCAAGAACACCTTCAAGCATAAGGTAAGGGATCACTTCACTCAATTCTCATTCTTTGAGTTAAAAAACTATTTCGTTGGTTACATTATAACCAAAATATATGTGAATGACCTATGGTAGTTATATACTATATATCCACATATATATTGTGGATTTTTATTTGTCACACATCACTATTTCATTGATTTGTCGTCACATTAATAACACAATGTTTGTAAGGGATCCTCTCTCTCACTTTTGTTCAAGAATCTCCCCTATGTTGTGCTCTTTTATTTTTAATACCTAATGATGGGGTGTGTTTTCTCACCTGACCCATACTGCCTTGGTGACATATAAATAATTCAATTCCCCTTTTCCTCTCATTAATCCCTCATAATAATACTCGTTACCGTGGTGAAATTGTTGTAAGGGGTTTCTCATCTCACTTTCATTTTTGTGATATTTTCATTGTTCACCAATTATTTCATGTATGTGGTATATGTGTACTTACATTTGATATATAATAACATTATTATATTTATATTCAAGTTTTTTAATGTTTTATTTGAGGGTTATTATGTTCTGGACGTATGATTCGACTGATTACATTGTGGTAAGAGACTTGGTCTCAACTACTATTTTGTTGTGACTAACCTTGTATTATGCATCTAATAATCCTTATGTGGTGTATGTACATCCTATTTGAAATCACTTTTCATTTGAAATTATATTGATATTAAATATCCATAATCTCATATCATGGATATTTGGTTGTTTAAACCATATACCATTTTACATACATTGTTTATTTTGGAACGTTATTTTAATTATGTAAATATTGATGAATCTATAAACTCTCCTCTATATAGATATTGAAAAGGCATATTGCTATTGTATTGAATCAATTTATAAGGAATGATTTCAACAAGAAGAGGAAGGTGGGTCCCACTATAACCCCTCGATGAATCGTTAGGACTCATGAGACAAATCAGTGGGTGGCAATCCCTTTGAGTTTGTTTTAAAAAATTAGACGGGTTTCTACCCATAGAACTAAACTGTTTTAACGGTATTATGGTTTCATGTTCTAGATATATGACATAAAATTAATAATAATTCTATTTATTCATTAACAGTTATTATTATTATCTATGAGGTTTTAACTATGACCAAAGCTATGGATGTTTTTTAATTCTAAGTTTATTTATGGCATTAGTTATTCATATATTCACTATGCAATATTGATTATGTCATATTGATTATGATTAACTTATTATTGTACTCATGTTTCTGCTATTTGTAACCCTTATTGAGTGTTTGAGCTCACCCTTTTCCTAGTTTAATTTCAACAGGTGACAATGAAGAAATCTTTATTGAGTTCTTGTGGGTGCATTTTTTAGTTTTTTTATATATTGTGTTTTGTAAATGTAATACCCCAAGATTTCATAGTGTGTTATTTCTTCAAAATAATTCAATAACTTGCACTACACGCAACACTGAGTTCAATTGCACCATGACTTACCAAAAAAAAAATCCATTAAAAGAGTTCATGAATAGTATTAACTACATTTTAAACTTTATATAATCCTTATAATTTTAGAATCCATATTATGAGTTTCTTAGTCATAATGCAAGAACAGATTCATTTTCAGTATTGCACTTTTATCAACTTTTGATAGTGAAACCTTTTTAAATACAATATTTTAAACTTTTTGACTAAATGGAGACATCAAAAAAATTTAAAATGAAACATCCCAAGCTTCCGCGGTACGCTTTCCTTTGAATAAAACAGTAGAGTGTGTTGTACGCAACTTCGAGTTCTAACACACCGTAACCAATCAAACTAGCTGTTATGAATAGTAATACCTACTTTTTGAAATTATATATATTTTATATTTTAAAATGGACTTCATTTTTGGATTCGGAATATCAAATTTAGCCTAAGGTGAAATTTTGGTACTTTTCTGATAACTTTCATATTTTGATGAATAGTGAAAATTACTAAATTTTAATTAAAAACAACTTTTTTAATCAAAATAATTAATAGTGATAAATTATGAATTTTAGTAGTTTTAAAGTATATTTATAATATATTTTTACCATTTAATATAATGTTGGTCATTGGACATAATTTTACAATTAAACCGAACATAAACAAGTGTCAATCTTTTGATAGTTATTATCTCTTAAAAACACGCTTTTTGTTTTGACAGCGGGAATTAATTTTAAATTAATTTCTGCCACTTCTGTGTTTTGAATTTAGGAAAATGGATTCCATATTTGGAATCAGGATGTTCAAATTGTGTAAATAGGTAACTTTTATTTTTAGACATTTTGAATAGTTACTGTGGTAAATATTTTATTTACCATGGTTAAAGGGTAAATCCGGTAAATAAGGGTTAAAAAAATAATATTATAATAATACTAAATTACCCTAAAACGTGTCTTAACCCTATTGGTTTATACATGGTCGACCATGGGCATCTTTGGGTCTATTTTGGGACCCCATGGATCCACTTGTAAGTGATAATGACACATTATATTAATAAAGTTAAAATAAAAATAAAAATGGCATAAGCTTACATCTTTTAGAAGAACAATTTTTACATAGGGTTATACATGTTGGATTTTCGAGTATAAATATTCATTAGAAAGCTAAAAAGATTTCCTACATAATGATATTTTATTTATAATTTTTAGACATTAAATAAAGTATTTTATTTATGACACAATGATGATGCAGTAATTACTAAAATAGTGAAAAATTAAAATAATTGATATTATAAATACCCAAATAAATATAATATGAAACTTTTAATGAATTAAACTAATTTTATATGATAATATGATATATTAGTATTGATTTAATTGACTTTTTTCGAAGTAATCAATCTGTTAGGAGTTTCACAAAAATGAACTATTGAATAGTGTCAAAATTGACATAAAAGAGTTCTTAAAACAAATATTATATTATAAATTGATATTAAATTCCTAAAAATCTAAGGTTCGGCCAAGAGACTTATATTATGATAGGTTAATCATTAATGGACCACTTGGGGGTCTCTTGGATGTATATAGTAAGTTTATTAACCATATTATATAAAAATACAAAGAGACATTGTAAAAGTGAAACTAATTAACTTAGAGTTAATACTTAAAGATAAGGTTAATATAAGTACCCAAACCTGTCTAAATTCTATTGGTTGAGTGGTTTTCGACCTATCCCCACCTTAACCTTTGAATAGTAAACTTTGGAGCCATTAGAAACCGAATATGAATTTATTATAAATTAATATTTCTAGCTTTTCCAAAGGTGCCCCTCACCCCTCTTATAAAAGGGCACTCCTCCTTCTCATTTCTTCACACCTCTCAAGCCACTTGGCTCGTCCAAACTCTGCCCAAATAATCTCCCCACATCCCTCTCCTCCTCCTTGAAGCTTCCCCTTAGGCAGAAAGAATTTCAAGAAGTCCTTTGGTTCCAACCAAAGTGAGTTACCTAAATTAAAGGTAACGATTTCTCTTAAATTATTTTCATTTATTTTGCTTCTCCAACCCCAAAACTCTTTTTATTTCCTTTCTTTTGTAACAACACCAGTATCCTCAATATACTAGGATGTTGTTATAAGAAGGATTCAAACTACACATACACACAACTCCATCTAATGGATGATGAACATAATGTTTCTGTGGATGGCAAACTAACGCCTCACGAAACGATGATTGTTCAAATACATCTTACCGCCTCTCATGGTGGCCATTATGATGGCACTGTAATTAAATATGATATTAATGATATATATTTTATATATAAGCTTCTGTAATTCCATTTTATTTCATACCATTATTCGTTTCATGTTGTATATACATACGATAATTTCATTTGAGGAAGTGCGGACTACCGCCCCCTTAAAATGATATGACTCGTTCATACCACACATGGAACGTATAAAGGATGGTGTTAATGAACTTAAGTAACATGTATAAAATATTATACTGGAATAGTAATATACCTATGTATCATCTGTATTTGATTTTTTTAAAATAAAAATTAAATGGAAGTAGCGTTCGTGCGTACGTACGGACTACCGTCTCCACGAACGCGATGGGATTAATTATCCATCGTATCCATTCAAGTATAATTATCATTTGATGATTTAAAAATGATGTTTAAGGACTTGATACCATTCTGGATTTGAATAATATACAACTTATCCTTTACAAACATGTCTTACATAACAAAACATACAAAATCAAACAAGTAAGTTCACACTCGAAACAACGATAATACTAAGATTTTATTATCAAATCAATATTAAAAGATCATATATGATATCATATTAATGTATATGATTGATGTATAATTTAATAACAATTATTTCACCATTATACAGGAGGTTAACCTACCCCAACCAAGGAAAAGTACAAGGTAAGGGTTATTTCACAATCTCTTCATTATCCGAGGTTGTATTGTACGTAATAATCTACTGGGATATCTTTATCATCCACATCCATGTTTCTTCGAAATGTATTTCAAAACATTTTTACTATTTACAAGAATATGGGTTAAAGTCATTTATACCCTTGTTTGACTTTTTATAATAGGTTTATAAAGGAATCTTTCCGTCGTTTTCAAAACAAGGTCCTTTTAAACCTTTTCGACAGAATTGAGGTAAGAATGTTTTTTTTAACTTATACGGCGGGTGCGGTTATTTTCCGCCGTTATAAAATCGTCGAAGCTTTCCTTACAAGCTTATAAGAATATTTTCAAAGAAAATGTTTTATTTTATATGGATCTTAAATGATTTCAAAATAAAAGGAGATACTTCTTTTAAAAGAATTTTGATTTCATCTATGTCAACATCCTTTGATGGATTTTAAGATTATTTGAAGTTGATTTATTATAATACAAAACTTCTATATTGTATTGAAGGTTTTGTGATATGTTTGAATGTGGATGTGCTATTTTATACCATTCATAGTTTATGGTGAAACTATTGACATTTCGTATGCTAGTTTTAACCCGAATGTTTATGTTATATTTCAAACTTTTCTTCAGATGAATGTGCTAAACAAGTATGTTCCGGTTGGGGACCGGTAAAAGTAAGCCCTCCAGGTTGGGGACTGGTTAAAGTAAGCCCTCCAGGTTAGGGACTGGTAAAAGTATGCCCTCCGGGTTGGTGTCCGGTTATTAGAGGCACTCCGGGTTGGGTTCCGGTTAGAAGTAACCCCTAGGTCTTGGGATGAGGCCTAGACAAAGAAATTAACGTTTATCATTATGCATTCCAACATTATGAAAGTGGTTATTGATTTTTTTCATGTGATTATTCGATTAGTAGAATATCCATGTGAACAAGTAAATGGCATTATTTCATTTTACTTTTGCCATACTATGTTGAAGTTCAATTTTAAAAGGCTTTTGTTTTAGTAATTCATTGCCTTAAATGTTTATGCTTATTTTGAATGTTCCGCTATATTGTTATCCTTACTGGGCATTTGAGCTCACCCATTTTCTATGTTTTATTTTTCCCAGGTAGTGAAGAAGTAAATTATGAATGACTTGCAGGGATATTATGAGGGGTTAATAGTGTGGATATGAAGACTTTGTTGTTGTAGTAGTTTTTCACTTTGAAATGTAATGTAAAACTTTATGATTATATCTAGTGTTTCCAAGGCTACTAAACCAATCGGTCTTTCGAGATTTGATCTTCTTGTGATCATGCCAATGTTATGTAATTAATGCACCGACTCTGGGTAGCTGGGGTCGGGGCGTTACAGTTGGTATCAGAGGAAGTTTAGTACAAACCTTGGAAGCTAGATTTAGATAAACTCTGATTAGAGCACGTAGACCTAAGATGAACTTTGAGGATTAGTATAGAAGAACTTCCTAGAATTTTGGTATTGTAGAGATTTTGTGAGTTTTCCGAGCAATACATCCCTGTCTGGATACGAGCAGGTAGAGGCGGCTCTGGCACAGATGTACCTAGGGGTAAAACCCGAAAACACCGCTTTGAGCTAGACTCGAACGGGAACTGGTGCACGACAACGGGCCTTGCTGCACTCTTGGTTACGACACTCCCGGGGGATATGCTTAGGATAACTCTCATTTTCTTTACAAATCATTTTGAAGGGATTATGAGTATATACTTCCTCAAAGAACACATTCTTATGATTATGGATTATATCCATAAATAGTTCAATTTATGTTAGGTGTTTTATAAGTATGGGATTATGTATTTTGATTCATAAACTGATCTAGTTTATGCCATTGTTTAGAAATGGCGCCCAGTAGAAGGAATGAGAACTCCAGAAGTGCACATGATCCAAAGAGAAGGAAGGATCATATCTTTCATGGTCTTAAGCTAGAATTTATAAGAGAAATAGTCTCCCATGTATTATCATCATATGAAGAAATAATATCATGTATTGATAAGATAAGTAAAGAGTTTACTGAGTCCTATGGCTTTGAAGGGAAGCAAGAGAAGAAAAGGATGGAAGAGAGAAATATGGATAAAGGGAAGAGGGAAAAGAAGAATTTTCCCATATGTGGTAACTGTGGAAAGAAACACCCTGGAACTTTCCTGAATGGAATGAGAGTTTTTTATAAGTGTGGAGGAAAAGGGCACAAAGTACGTGACTGCAAGGGTAAGAAAATGGTTTCAAATGTACAATGCTTCATTTGCAAGGAGTTTGGACACTACGCGAACCTATGTCCCAGTCATCAGACTATGCCACAAATGATGCTATTGGATAATAATCAAGTTATGATACTACCACAGATGAAGAAGAATGATTAGAGTTCTTATGTTGATTATGTCAATTGAGTGTTGTATCAACAATGTACTTGTTATAATAATTATGGAGTATATAAGGATTGTACTGCAGTACTATTTCATTAAGGACTTGAGATTGTGTGGAACAAAGAAAAGTGACTCAATATCAGGATAAATTTTTGGAAAATATATGGTTGAGAGAATGATAAACCATAATATAGTTCTGATACCGAGGTAGTGATTTTCGAATAATACATGATTATTTTGGAAAAATTATATTGGATATTCTTGACTACCTTGGAACTGATTAATGATTTGTATATTCCATCATTGTTGGGGTTTAAAATTTTTTTGGATTGATGAAGTATATCCAGCATTCAATATGGAATAAGGGAGAATGAATGTAATCAATAAAAAAATATGGTAATTCAGGATGTTTCAGTGTATTAAAAGAATACACGATGAAGGTATTCATATGCTATTACGGGTTAAAAAGGATATACATTATGTTTACCCTCCTTATAAAAGTTGGACTGTGAGTTTGGATAGAATTATTTTGGATAGTTCTTGTTTGGATTATTTTGGATTGCCATAAAAGGACAACCCGGAGGTCGGGCGGCAACCCGTCGCGTCCGGCAAGGCTGCGAGACTTGAACCCGCAACCGAAGGGCGACAAGGGTGTATCACCTACCACTGGCCCACGAGATGTCCTGGATTAAATAATGTAGTTTTTATTAAAAGATCTTTTAGATGAATTATAAATTCTTTTATTTTGGAACCCTAAACGAATAGTGTAAATAGAATTTTTTTTACATTCTATTATCTTTTAGAGTGAAAGATGAGTTTGTGGTAGAAATTTATTAATGGATAAAACACTAATTATAAAGTAAGTATATCTCCTTATGATCTTAGCCAATCTCATAAATAAATTCCTCAATATTAAGAAAAGAAACTTAGAACAAAAATGTTGTCCTAGATGGTACCTTAAATCATCACTAATTTATGGCTTTGGGATTGTTGGCCTTTTCATAGCCATGTTCTCTACCACTCTCCATCAGATAATTGATGGTTAGATTTCTCTTCCATATCCATATTTTCCTACATGGAACCCTAGTATGTGTTATTTTCGGTAATCTTCATACTTTCCACTCTTTATTTTAAATAGAGGCCTCCTTAATTCATTTTTCGATGTGGGATTTCAACTAAGATATTTTGAAACGTCAAAAATGTGTTATCCTAATACCCTATGTTTTGTTGAACCGATGGTATTTCAAATCATCATAGATTGATGAATTTAAGGACCTCAATTATACACTTGTTTGTGATTGATGACCTCAATCACTACCTATAAATATTTACGTTTTTCCTCCGATTATATGTCTCTAATTTCCACCAATGTTCTCCTAATCGAGATCATAATTTGGTGGTGACCCTTTGATTTCTCTTTTCCTCATATTAATACTAAATTTTAGTAACCCAATTTCCGATGTGGGTTTTCCCACAAATATATTTTCTACTTTCAACCTTTTATTTTTGAAGAACAATTTCAAATTGCGAGGACGCAATTTATTGAAGGAGGGGAGAATGTAATACCCCAAGATTTCATAGTGTGTTATTTCTTCAAAATAATTCAATAACTTGCACTACACGCAACACTGAGTTCAATTGCACCATGACTTACCAAAAAAAAATCCATTAAAAGAGTTCATGAATAGTATTAACTAAATTTTAAACTTTATATAATCCTTATAATTTTAGAATCCATATTATGAGTTTCTTAGTCATAATGCAAGAACAGATTCATTTTCAGTATTGCACTTTTATCAACTTTTGATAGTGAAACCTTTTTAAATACAATATTTTAAACTTTTTGACTAAATGGAGACATCAAAAAAATTTAAAATGAAACATCCCAAGCTTCCGCGGTACGCTTTCCTTTGAATAAAACAGTAGCGTGTGTTGTACGCAACTTCGAGTTCTAACACACCGTAACCAATCAAACTAGCTGTTATGAATAGTAATACCTACTTTTTGAATTATATATATTTTATATATTAAAATGGACTTCATTTTTGGATTCGGAATATCAAATTTAGCCTAAGGTGAAATTTTGGTACTTTTCTGATAACTTTCATATTTTGATGAATAGTGAAAATTACTAAATTTTAATTAAAAACAACTTTTTTAATCAGAATAATTAATAGTGATAAATTATGAATTTTAGTAGTTTTAAAGTATATTTATAATATATTTTTACCATTTAATATAATGTTGGTCATTGGACATAATTTTACAATTAAACCGAACATAAACAAGTGTCAATCTTTTGATAGTTATTATCTCTTAAAAACACGCTTTTTGTTTTGACAGCGGGAATTAATTTTAAATTAATTTCTGCCACTTCTGTGTTTTGAATTTAGGAAAATGGATTCCATATTTTGAATCAGTATGTTCAAATTGTGTAAATAGGTAACTTTTATTTTTAGACATTTTGAATAGTTACTGTGGTAAATATTTTATTTACCATGGTTAAAGGGTAAATCCAGTAAATAAGGGTTAAAAATATAATATTATAATAATACTAAATTACCCTAAAACGTGTCTTAACCCTATTGGTTGATACATGGTCGACCATGGGCATCTTTGGGTCTATTTTGGGACCCCATGGATCCACTTGTAAGTGATAATGACACATTATATTAATAAAGTTAAAATAAAAATAAAAATGGCATAAGCTTACATCTTTTAGAAGAACAATTTTTACATAGGGTTATACATGTTGGATTTTCGAGTATAAATATTCATTAGAAAGCTAAAACGATTTCCTACATAATGATATTTTATTTATAATTTTTAGACATTAAATAAAGTATTTTATTTATGACACAATGATGATGCAGTAATTACTAAAATAGTAAAAAATTAACATAATTGATATTATAAATACCCAAATAAATATAATATGAAACTTTTAATGAATTAAACTAATTTTATATGATAATATGATATATTAGTATTGATATAATTGACTTTTTTCGAAGTAATCAATCTTTTAGGAGTTTCACAAAAATGAACTATTGAATAGTGTCAAAATTGACATAAAATAGTTCTTAAAACAAATATTATATTATTAATTGATATTAAATTCCTAAAAATCTAAGGTTCGGCCAAGAGACTTATATTATGATAGTTTAATCATTAATGGACCACTTGGGGGTCTCTTGGATGTATATAGTAAGTTTATTAACCATATTATATAAAAATACAAAGAGACATTGTAAAAGTGAAACTAATTAACTTAGAGTTAATACTTAAAGATAAGGTTAATATAAGTACCCAAACCTGTCTAAATTCTATTGGTTGAGTGGTTTTCGACCTATCCCCACCTTAACCTTTGAATAGTCAACTTTGGAGCCATTAGAAACCGAATATGAATTTATTATAAATTAATATTTCTAGCTTTTCCAAAGGTGCCCCTCACCCCTCTTATAAAAGGGCACTCCTCCTTCTCATTTCTTCACACCTCTCAAGCCACTTGGCTCGTCCAAACTCTGCCCAAATAATCTCCCCACATCCCTCTCCTCCTCCTTGAAGCTTCCCCTTAGGCAGAAAGCATTTCAAGAAGTCCTTTGGTTCCAACCAAAATGAGTTACATAAATTAAAGGTAACGATTTCTCTTAAATTATTTTCATTTATTTTGCTTCTCCAACCCCAAAACTCTTTTTATTTCCTTTCTTTTGTAACAGCACCAGTATCCTCAATATACTAGGATGTTGTTATAAGAAGGATTCAAACTACTCATACACACAACTCCATCTAATGGATGATGAACATAATGTTTCTGTGGATGGCAAACTAACGCCTCACGAAACGATGATTGTTCAAATACATCTTACCGCCTCTCATGGTGGCCATTATGATGGAACTGTAATTAAATATGATATTAATGATATATATTTTATATATAAGCTTCTGTAATTCCATTTTATTTCATACCATTATTCGTTTCATGTTGTATATACATACGAAAATTTCATTTGAGGAAGTGCGGACTACCGCCCCCTTAAAATGATATGACTCGTTCATACCACACATGGAACGTATAAAGGATGGTGTTGATGAACTTAAGTAACATGTATAAAATATTATACTGGAATAGTAATATACCTATGTATCATCTGTATTTGATTTTTTTAAAATAAAAATTAAATGGAAGTAGCGTTCGTGCGTACGTACGGACTACCGTCTCCACGAACGCGATGGGATTAATTATCCATCGTATCCATTCAAGTATAATTATCATTTGATGATTTAAAAATGATGTTTAAGGACTTGATACCATTCTGGATTTGAATAATATACAACTTATCCTTTACAAACATGTCTTACATAACAAAACATACAAAATCAAACAAGTAAGTTCACACTCGAAACAACGATAATACTAAGATTTTATTATCAAATCAATATTAAAAGATCATATATGATATCATATTAATGTATATGATTCATGTATAATTTAATAACAATTATTTCACCATTATACAGGAGGTTAACCTACCCCAACCAAGGAAAAGTACAAGGTAAGGGTTATTTCACAATCTCTTCATTATCCGAGGTTGTATTGTACGTAATAATCTACTGGGATATCTTTATCATCCACATCCATGTTTCTTCGAAATGTATTTCAAAACATTTTTACTATTTACAAGAATATGGGTTAAAGTCATTTATACCCTTGTTTGACTTTTTATAAGAGGTTTATAAAGGAATCTTTCCGTCGTTTTCAAAACAAGGTCCTTTTAAACCTTTTCGACAGAATTGAGGTAAGAATGTTTTTTTTAACTTATACGGCGGGTGCGGTTATTTTCCGCCATTATAAAATCGTCGAAGCTTTCCTTACCAGCTTATAAGAATATTTTCAAAGAAAATGTTTTATTTTATATGGATCTTAAATGATTTCAAAATAAAAGGAGATACTTCTTTTAAAAGAATTTTGATTTCATCTATGTCAACATCCTTTGATGGATTTTAAGATTATTTGAAGTTGATTTATTATAATACAAAACTTCTATATTGTATTGAAGATTTTGTGATATGTTTGAATGTGGATGTGCTATTTTATACCATTAATAGTTTATGGTGAAACTATTGACATTTCGTATGCTAGTTTTAACCCGAATGTTTATGTTATATTTCAAACTTTTCTTCAGATGAATGTGCTAAACAAGTATGTTCTGGGTTGGGGACCGGTAAAAGTAAGCCCTCCAGGTTGGGGACTGGTTAAAGTAAGCCCTCCAGGTTAGGGACTGGTAAAAGTATGCCCTCCGGGTTGGTGTCCGGTTATTAGAGGCACTCCGGGTTGGTGTCCGGTTATTAGAGGCACTCCGGGTTGGTGTCCGGTTATTAGAGGCACTCCGGGTTGGGTTCCGGTTAGAAGTAACCCCTAGGTCTTGGGATGAGGCCTAGACAATGAAATTAACGTTTATCATTATGCATTCCAACATTATGAAAGTGGTTATTGATTTTTTTCATGTGATTATTCGATTAGTAGAATATCCATGTGAACAAGTAAATGGCATTATTTCATTTTACTTTTGCCATACTATGTAGAAGTTCAATTTTAAAAGGCTTTTGTTTTAGTAATTCATTGCCTTAAATGTTTATGCTTATTTTGAATGTTCCGCTATATTTTTATCCTTACTGGGCATTTGAGCTCACCCCTTTTCTATGTTTTATTTTTCCCAGGTAGTGAAGAAGTAAATTATGAATGACTTGCAGGGATATTATGAGGGGTTAATAGTGTGGATATGAAGACTTTGTTGTTGTAGTAGTTTTTCACTTTGAAATGTAATGTAAAACTTTATGATTATATCTAGTGTTTCCAAGGCTACTAAACCAATCGGTCTTTCGAGATTTGATCTTCTTGTGATCATGCCAATGTTATGTAATTAATGCACCGACTCTGGGTAGCTGGGGTCGGGGCGTTACAGTAAACTTTTCCAATGTAATTTGAGTAACATATATGTATCTAGTTTCGTCAAGAATACTAAACTAGTCATTACTTTTGGATTTTTATTCCTTCTAACCATGCCAATATCACATGTAATGAATTGGCTCCAACCAAGAGGGGTCAGGGTGTTACAATGAATGAAGTGAATGAGTTTTGAGACTAAAGACAGAAAGCATTAAATATGATCTTATATCTTAGTTGAGAGTGTTTGAGAATCCATGAATGTAGATAAAGCTAATATTGTGCATTCATTCATTCTTGAAGAGTTTTTGAAAACCATTTGCACACACATCAGTGAGGTAATGTCTTCATCTGAAGAAGAAAGAATTTCCAGAGCATTATTGAGACTGAGGACTGATAAAAAAAAGTGACCAGAGTTATTGAGCATTGCCAAAAGATCATAACAAGGGTTGTTGGAGATTCTTGAAGAGATATTGAGGCATGTGTGATTCATAAATCCTTTATGGAGAGATCAGAAGATCATATATAGTGAATCATTAAATAACATAATGAATTAATATTCTCATGTGACTAGAGAGATAGAAGACCCATTTATGATTCAGGGAGGAGAAGAAGTAATCAGTGGAACCCTGATGTGGGCCAGTGGACTCTGGTAACACTCTGGAATGCTATATGAAGACCCTCTGGTGGGACTCAAGAAGGATAAAATGGGACTACGTATCAACCATAGTAATTACCAATATTTTTATAGTGGATAATCTATTATGTGGGGGGGGAATAACCCACACAAAAAGGAGTAGGTATTTTAACCGAACCATGTAAATCCTTATGTTCAGTTCCTTTACATTAACAACATCATTCAAGGTATGGATGAGAGTCACAAGAATAGTGGATCAAGGATTTAACCAGTCGTAAAGGTTTATTTTAATAGAATCAATTAGTATAAAACATTTTAATGGATAACTAATTCCCCCCATCTTCCTATCATTGACTCACACTGATCTGGCACTTCAATTAGTATCAAAGCTAGGTTACCTCTAAAATATCTATAAGAGACTTTATGAAGTGCATTTTTAAGATATGAGTAAAAAACTTGAAATGGGGATATATTCCAAGAATAAAAAAAGAAAAAATATTCAAGGAAGATGAATAAGAAGCTTACTTTTAATGGAGATACACCTTATACTGAATGTAATCTAAAAGGTACAACATGTGATAATTCATTTTATTATTATGACTCTTATAATGAAGCTTGATCAAGCAGTGATGACGATAGATCAGTTACTAATCATCATACTGCACTCAATGATCATTCGAAGAAAGTCTCTAGAGAAGTGCAATGACAAATTGTCACAAACATTGTTACTCTTCAAGTTGAAATATTACTACTGGAGGAAGATGTTGATTCCATGTAAGAGGAATTTTCTAAAAGTGTTGGTCTATCCAACAATCTCAAAAAACATTTGAAGGCAATGGATGAAAATTTTCTCTTTCTAATAACTGATATAATGAAGTCACTAAAAAATTTCAGGGAAGTATTTGTAAGAACGGATTCATTTAAATAGTATTTTTAGAAACTTTTGATGCTTTTTGAAAAGTTTCAAAAAGTCTCTATGCTTGTTAAAGCTTCTCAACCAGAAGATAGAGCTAACAAGGTAAAGGATATTGACACCTCTATGATACAATATAAAAAATATACATGATGAACAAATGATAAATCCAAAGGATAATTGGGGAAGCAAGATGAGTTTAGTTAAAGATGATAATAGTTCCCTCTACATGATGTGTTTATAACTAGACGAGATATTGAAAAATCATTAATCACTTCATTATGGAAATTCACAAACAACTGAAAGAAAAGATGATTCCACTCAATTTTTCATTGTGGAACATTTTTTAATGAGAAATTACAAATCATCCTCTAATCCAATGGAAATATCCTCTTATAAGACGGTATCCCATAACCCAGTTATTTCTGTTTCTACTAATGAACTTTCATATGAATTTATCAGATCAAATCCAAATGCTGGGATGAAGTGGATTGATAAAATTTTTAATACATCCATCAAAACAACAAGGATTTATACTCGGATGGTTAATAAGAAACTCTCATATATTGGTTCTCTAAATAAATAAAGGAAATTCTAAAAACAACAAAGTATAGAAGTTTTCCATACTAATACTATATAAACAAGATGGTTATTATTTAGCTATTATTGGTGTTGTTATATTTTTGGGGAATCATGCCAATTATTTCGGGAATAATATGTTAGCATATGTAAAATACGGAAGGCATACATTCAGGGAAAGTAGATATTAAGACATGAAGCATTCTAAAAATCAAAGGCAAAAAACCCAGATGAAGAAGAATTTTCTTATCAAGAACAGATTTGAATATCTTGAGTACTTCTGTGATAATTACAACAAATGTTTCCATAGTTATGATGAACACTGGATTAGTCCTACAATGCCTCGTGAATATTTTGATAGGATTCATAGACCACAATAATATAAAGAGAAACAAAAAGGAGTTGAAAAGTATTCTATTGGGAATATTCAATACGTTGATATCATGAAAATAGTGATTGAAATTATTCCCAAGAATAAGTTCAAGGAGGATTCCAATAAATACATCTCAACATAGAGAAGATAAGTCTATTGTGGATAGAAAGGACATACCATGGATCACTGCAAACAAGCCTAGGAAATGAATGTAAGAAAGCTAAAACTAAATGAAAATCAATATAGAAGAAGATGGGATTGAAAGAAGAAATTCATAAAGATAATCTTAATAACTGTCCTAAGAAAGGTAAATTGATGATAGCGAAGGATCCATGTGGATGATCCAAAAAAATGGTAAGAAGGAGTGTTTAGTTATCTGGCCTAATAAAGTGAAAATTTTTAGAGAACTACAAAGAGATGAAAATGATGTAGTAACTAAATACTTTGAAATGTTGATACAATTCATTCCACATGAAAGGGAATTCTAATTTTATAAGTGGTTTTCATTACATGATAATAGATGTGTCTCACAACTTCTGTGTGGAAGGGTCATGAAGGCTATAAATCATGAAAATAAATGTATAACTATTTTTCAAGGCCATCTCGAGATGTTTAAAATTGAAAAAGATGAACTAGGGGAAGCTACTTCGCGTCTAGAATTAGTAAAGAAAAATAATCCACACAACTTTAACGTAAATGGTGGTAAAGGGTACATACTGACAAAGAATGATCAAAATGTCAAATTGGGAGGAAACACCAGCATGAAGAATGCCGGACACATTAGTGTTGCAGGGAACGAAGTTCTTGGTTTGAGAGAAATTATCATCACCAGTGCTTCTATTAAGATGCTCACTTGTGTTTCAACTTATTACCTTATATTTTTGTTTTATATGGGTGCATACGTTGTGGGGAATTGATGGTGAAGGTCATTCTCAATATTATAATTGAAAGATCAATGTGGAGAACAACTAGTTGGACGAATCCTTCATGATTTCATAATTACTTGAAGTGATCCATAGTGGAAGATTATCAACATGCATATCATCAAGCTTATATGATAATATTTTATACTATGGTAATTCAAAGGGAGTGAACCCTTTGAGGGGGAGAAAACAAGAAAGAGATTATATCAAGGATTATGTCATGATAAACCTTGAAATTCATATCCTCTTAATAAAGTGATACTTAAAGTATTCCAATAACAATTTCATCCTTTTTCATAATTGTTTTTATCATATCCACTAATGGGGGGTGCTTGATTGATGAAAAGATATGATGTAAGGGGGAGATTTATCATTTCACATGAAAATTTTAATATTTTTGGTTTATTATTTGAGGGATTTAGCATTTCATTGATAAATTTTATTATCTTCAATCCTTTTTTCAAGAATATATACACTTTTATCATGATTTCACATGTATGGTTGGTTTTGGATACAATTGAAAACTTTTTTCATATCATTATTCTTTTCTAAAATGGATTATCCCAACTAAAAAAAGAGTAGATTAACTAAAGCCTCTTTTCTAAGTGAACCATGTGACATCATCTCACTCTGAAAAATATTCAAATGTAATTCTTTAAAGGGAGGAGAACATGTTTTGGAGCAAACCCCACAACAACTTTTCATTTGGTTTCTAATAAGGGGGAGAAAATATTATCACCCGTATTGACCCTTATAAAAGATTACCTAAGGGATATTAACAACAATATAAATATGGGAGATTTTAGAGCATAATGATGAATTGTTTGTCCATAATATGTCAATACTTGTAGGAAAAGGTAGTGATGAAGTGGTGATGATGATTGAAGGAAGATAATTTTTCTAAAATTATGTCACTTGGAGAATTATTATTAAAGGACAATGGTTTTCATGATTAGACATTCTACATAACAATTCGGATTATGGTAGAACCGATCAAATGTTCCAAGACATGTGTCACTAGATGAAATTTTGATACACCATCTGAAGAAGCTTAGGAAATACCTCATTACATGTTGACATTAGAATATCCATTCTATATTGTCTGATTTTTTCATTCAAATTAGATGATTTTTTGTGCTATTACTCAATGTTTAATAAATGTGTTAATGGAGAACACATCCCTCACAACAAGAATTCCATGATTTATGCTTTAATGCACGAGAAAGGAAGAAATGTTCAATTCATCATCCATGATTAGATTAAAGGAATATTGAAGATCTTGGATTTGTTATTTCAAAAATAATAAATGGATGGTGTTTGAGGTTGAATAATAGAGGAGGAACGGCATAGTATAGAATCTACTATGTTCATTTTACATGCATTGGATTAGTAGGAAGAAGATTTCCATGCACTCTTATACACTAGGTTCCTAACCAAGAAGGGCTTTACATTAAAAATATAGTCTAGGCCTAGTAGGAAGAAAGTTTCTATGAACTCTTGTACAATGGGTTTTTCCATTTAAGGCCTTAAATCAAAAATATAAGCCAACCATGGTGGACAACTGATGTCCTCATCCTCAGGAACATGTATGACCTGAGGGTCAACTGTGCCTGACGGAAGCCCTCAATTCCAGACCCACATTAGGTAGGAGTGTAGGTCGTGTATAATCCCATAGGTGTGAGCACAGAGGTGAACCCATGCAGCGAGTGCATAGTGGGTTCTAGGAGAGAATGTGTAGGAGGGAGAATTGGAGCTAAGAGCCTGCTCATAGAGAACCAGTGCGGGGCGGCACCAGAGGGGGGAGAAGAGTAATCTTGTATCCAGATGACAAGAGTTGATTGATAAACTGAATGGATCACGTGTCTCTGTTTATATGTGGGATGGAATTTTAAAAATGAGTAACTAATCCTGGTCGTACTTATCATCCCACATCTCGCTCAACCTTTCAGTATACGTGACACCAGATCATCTAATCATGGACTTTCGTCAACCCCTCACACTTCATGATTAAACTAGGATCTTCGGATCTCCTTTATAGAGTTATCATTGACCCTTCTCCACCCCTGATTCCCCTGCAAACCAGTGATGATCCCAGACAGCGATCTCATCACACCACCACCAATTGAGTTTATTCTAAGATCATCTAGATCATCTAAAGAAAAAACATATGCAAGAATTAACATTCACATGCATTCATGAACTCAAAGAAACATGTCTTGGTCAAGACTATACAAGGATACCAAGGTCATACCATTTGATGTTTGTAAGGAATTTTATTTTCATGAGTTCAAAAATGCATGCATGTGAGGATTATACTCACCAGGAAATAAGGACCTTCCTTAAATGGAAACAAATAGATAGACTTCATGTAAAAATTATCCCACGTTTAAATATTTAAAAATGTCATATATCTCATTCATTTAAACCGTGACCTCCATAGAATATCTCTATGATTTTGAACGTGGAAGGAGAATTCACCCTCTCGTATAAAAGGAGGATACCGAGGAGAGAAAATATGGTGCCATTCTCATAAAAAGAAGCTATCATTTCTCTGATTAAAGAGAGACACTGTGACCCCATTTTTTCCGTGAAAGTCAGAATGGTTTCCATGAAGCTTTTATATGTAAAGGAGCGTTGTGTATCTCTTTTACGATGAATTACACACATCCCTTGTGCGAAGAGAAGAACTGAAAACCCTCTGGTTCACAAAAGAGCTTTCTCCTCTGTGAGATGTTACCAACACAAACGTGATAGGTTCTTTTAACCCTTGTCATGTATTTTTGAGGAGTAGACCACATGTAAAAAATAGATTCTATACACTCTTGTTGTGTTCTTGCGAAGACAGAACCATGAACCTTCATGGTTATTTAAAGGATACTCTAGCACACCCTAATCATGAAGGAGGAGAACCGTGTGCCCTCCTATTTACATGATTAATATTAACACACACTTATTTTCATCTCATATAAATTCTGTTTCCCAGGGTTCGTATTTGAAGAATAAGGTGGTTGTAAGAATGTTTATGATCTTGTGTGCTTTGTTTGAAGAAGAAGAAACACGAGCACATATGTATTCACAAAGGATGATAGTAAGTGCATGCATGATTCCCATGCATGAATATGCATGAATTGACAAACCCAAGTGTGCCAGAACAATATATACATTGAATATAACCATTCAGGTTTGAAAAAGAGAAAAAATCAGGAAAATATTGATTATGTACATTTGAATAAGGGGTAAAAGAGGAATATCACATGAATGAACTAAAATAATTTGGGTTTGAATTAATACACACATATATTTAATCGAAATTATATAATAAATGACTTTTTTCAATGAACCAATTACAAAAAGTGTGTGCAATATAACTTGATAAAAAGAAATAGGAAGTGTGTGTGCTCAAAAGGTTATACACATTGGGGTTTTGAAACAATTAATAAAGATACTATGCATGCATGCGCATGCACATGCACATGTGAAGAAACCTAAAAGGAAGAATCTAGATTGTGAGTAAACATGTGTATAAAAGAAGAAGCAATTCCGTGAAACTCTTTGATGAAGCATAATTAATTGAGATATCCAAAAAAAGAAGGTTGGATTTCATGAAATCCGTGCATGAAGTGAATGATTTTTGATACTAAAGGTAGACAAAGTTAAAGAAAATCTTAAATCTATGTTGACAATGTTTGAGAATCCAAGAAGGAAAATAGATATATTACTTTTTAGATTCAATCATGCATTTATGAAGAGGTTTTGGGAAGCATTTTCACACACATCATTGAGTCCAGGTATTTAGCAGAAGAAGAATGAATTTCCTGAACATTGTTTAGACTAAAGAATAATTAAATATAGTGAACGAAGTTTATGATCTAGTCAAACAGACCTTACAAAAGGATAATGAAGATTTTTGAAGAGATACAAATACAATATTTATTCAAGAAGCCTGTGTGGAGAGAGAATATTATCATCTATAGTGAATCATGAATGAACATAATGAAAGAAGCTACTCATGTTACTAGGGAACTAGAAGACCCCAGTGAGATTTAGGGAGGTGAAGAAGTCATAGTGGAACAATGAAGCATGATAGTGGACTTTGGTAATAATGTGGGATTCAATATAAAGAACCTCATGTGTGACATAGGAGAGATACAATTGGACTCTATATCGACCATTGTAATTACAAATCTAATTATTCTGAAGCATCTGTGTTGGGGGGAATAACTATCATAGTAAAGAGTAAGTATTTTTACCAAACCTTATAAATCATTATGTTAAATGCTTTTAAATTAACAACATCATTTGAGGTAAATATGAGACATAGAAGAAGAGTGGAACCAGTCTTTAACCATCCATAGAGGTTTAAGTGAAAAGGAAAAACTTGAAAAAAAAGATTTAACAGCATCACTGATACACCCCTCCCCCTCTAAGTGATTCACATTGATCTAGGAACATTAATTAATATCATAGCTAAGTTACATATAAAACATTAAAGGGAGTCATAATGATGTTCATATTTGATGAGATGAGTGAACTAAATAAAATAGATATATCATCCAAGACTCATAAGAACATAAAAAAGAAAAAAGAAAGTAATATGAAAAATATGATTAATACTAATGGGGAGACACCTTCTACACAAGGTAATCCGAAAGGTACAAAAATTGATAATTAATTTTATTGTTATGACTCTTATGAGGAAGCCTGATCAAGATGTGATGATAAAAGATTAATTATTAATCATTATACTAAATTCAAAGATCATATGAAGAATTTCCATATAGAAGTAAAAATATACATTGCAGTAAGAATTAGTACTCTTCAAGACGAAAAAATACAGTAGGAAGAAGAATATAATGCCCTGGAAGAGGCATGTGATAAAAGGGTGGGTCTATCCAACACACTCAGAAAAATTGTGAAGGAAAAGGAAGAAACAATTTATCTTTGCGATGACAGATATGATGAATTCCATGAAAATTTAGAGGGATGTATTTGGGAGAACAAATATTTGAAATTGTATTTTTTGAATCTTTTCATGCATTTGAAAAGTTTCACACATTCTCTATGGTTGTTAAAGATGCTCAACTTGAAGACATAGTTAACAAGATAAAGGATCTTGACATATATTTGAAAAAATTAAAAAAAATATGAATGAAGAACAAATTAAAATGATGAAGATGAATTATAAAATAAAGATGATATTAATTTATTATGAGAAGAAATCCATCAACATGAAGTGTTTAGAGATGGAGTTGAACATGATGAATCAGAAATCACTCTAAGATGGAACATCCCAAACAATTGAAATAAAATATGATGAAACACATATTTTCAATGAGAAATATGATTCTAATATAAATTTTAAATAACCCTCAAATCCAATGGAAACATCCTCCAAGAAGAAGGAATACCACAACCATGTTATTTCTATTTCTATTAATTTTTTTGCATCTACATTTACAAGTTCAAAGCTAAAATCTAGGAATATGTGTATTGATAAAAATATTAATACATCCATCTAAATATCTAGGATGGATAATGGGATGGTTAATAAGATAAACTACCAAATGGATTCTCCAAATAAATAAATACAATTATAGAAACAAAAAATCACTTAATTTATCCATACAAATACTACATGAAAAATAAATAGATTAATTTTCTAATGTTATTGTTTCTTTATGTTTTATAATCAGGATATTGATTACTGGAATAATATGATAGAATATAAAAATATGGAAGGTATACATTAAGGGAAAATATATGTGGATAAATTAATCATCATGAAAATTAATTGAAAAAAAAACAATGATTAAGAAGAAACTATCTTTAAAGAAGATATTTGAATATCCTGAAGACTTCTATTATAATTGCAACAAAAGTGGTCATATTTATGATGAGTGCTGGTTTATCACAACCATTCCTCAATAATATATTGATACTAATCATATAATACAACAATGGTAGGAGAAAGAAAAACAAATTGGTAAGTCTTGAATTGGGAATATTCAATACAATGAAGTCATGGTAATAATGAAATAAATTATTCCCAAGAATAAGTTCAAGGATAATTCCCAGAATTATATCCCAAGATAGAATATATGATTTTATTGTATAATTAATGAACATACCTTGTATCACTAAAAAAAATACATTTAATGTAATGAATTAATGATAAAACTAAAAATAGAATCAATCCAGAAAAAGATGGGATTGACTGGAGACATTCCTAAAGATAATCTTAATATGCTTCCTAAAAAAGTTAATTTGAAGAAAATGAAGAAGCGAAGTGGATGATCCGAATTATTAAAAGATAATAAGGAGTGTTTAGTTATATTGAATAATAATGTGAAAAATTCTAGATAACTAAAAAAAGATGAAAATGAAGTACTTTCTAATGCTAAATAGAAATGGAAACTGGTATTTCCACATGATGGATAAATTTAATTTCATGAGAGGTTGTCATCACCTAATAACCCTAGTGTCTCAAAACTATTGTGTGGAAGGTCCAAGAAGGATGTACATCATGAAAATAATTTTTATAGTAGTTTTACCAGGCCAACTAGAGATGTTGAAAATTTAAAAACATGAACCAGTAGAAGCTACCTCACTACTAGAATAAGTAATGGAAAATAATCCACAAAAGCTAAAGTTAAATCGATGTAAAGGGTCCATGCTGACAAAGATATATCAAAATTTAAAATGGAGAGGAAAATCCAACATGTATTATACTAGAGACATTATTGCTTCAAGGAAAGGAGTTCTTGGGTTGAGAGAAACCTCTCTTCCCCATTGCTTCTATTAGGAATTTCACATGAGTTCCATCTTATTACCTTATATTTTTCTTGTATATTTGTTATTATATTGTAGGTAATTGAAGGTGGTGGTTATTCTAAATATGAGAATTGGAAGATCAATGTAGATAACTACGACTTAGAAAAAACATTAATGATTTAATAATTACTCAAAGAGAAATATTGTGGAATAATATCAACAAGTATATCTTCAATCTTTTCTGATGATATTCTCCACAATGGTAATTCAATGGGAGTGCACCCATTGAGGGGTAGAAAACAAAAAGGAGATGATATCAAGGATTATTTCAAGATATTCCTTGAAATTCATATCTTCTAAATAATTTGAAACTTGAGGTATTCCAATCACACTTCTATCCCTTTTTTATTATTGTATTTATCATATCAATTAAGAGGTGGTGCTTGATTTTTGAAAAGAGAGGATTAAAGAGGGAAATTTTTCTTTTCACATGAAATTTTTAAAAAAATTCAAAATTATATATATGATTTATGATTTAATAGATTAACTTTATTATCTCTAGTCCAATGGTCAATAATTTATACTCTCTGAGTATGATTTCACATGTATGTTTGGTTATAGATAGCTTTTAAAATCTATGTCATATCTCACTTGTTTTCAACACCGGGTCATCCCATATAGACATAAATATGATTAACTAAAGCATGTTTTCTAAGTTAACCATGTTACATTATCCCTTTAAGAATAATATTCAAGAATTTATTCATTATTGGGAGGAGAACATGTTTTGGAACAGACCCTAATACACCTTTTAATTTGGTTTCCAATAAGGTGGAGAAAATATTGGCACATATATTTAACATTATAAAGTGGTCCTAAGGGGTATTAACAAGAAAATACAAAGGGGGAGATTGTAGCGAATAGTGTTTCATTGGTTGCCAATAAGATGGAAATATGTGTATAGAAAGGTAGTGATTAAGTGATGATAATGATAGGAGAAGAGAATTTGATCCAATGCTTATGTCACATAGAGAATCAATATCAAATGAAATTGGATGTCATGATTGTATATTCTACATAACAATTCATACAATTATAGAACTGATCCAATGTTCCAAGACATGTGACACTGGATGACACTTTTTTACACCATATGAATAAGGCCATGCAATACACGATTGCATGATGAGATTAGAAGAACCATCCAATACTGGATGAAGCTTTTGAATCATATAAGATTATTGTTTGATCGGTTCTATAATGTTTATGATATGTGTTAATGGAGAACACATCCCTTAAAACAAGAAGGTATTGAATTATTCATTATTGTTTAAGGATTGAAGAAATCATCAATTCATCAAACATGATTGTATTAAAGGAATGTTGAAGATTTTGATTTTTATTTCAAAATTAAAAGAAGGATGATATTTTTAGATTAGGAATAGAGGAAGAAGGGCTTATAATATAATCTACTATGTTCATTTATCATGAATGGTCTTAGTATGAAGAAGGTGGACATGATCTCTTGTACACTTGTTTTTTAACCAAGTTGGGCCTTACATTAAAAATTTAGGTTAGGCTTAGTAGGAAGTAGTTCATGCATTCATGTACATTGGTTTCTAACAAATTAGGGGCTTATATAAAATCATATAGGATAACTATGCAGGCAAGTTGTGGTTCCATCCTCCTGACCATGAGGGACTCAACGGTCAACTGTGCCTAAGGGAAGCCCTTATTTCCATCCCCGCATGATGCAGGAGTGTGGGTTTTGTATAATTACATAGGTGTGTGCATGGTGGTGAACCCATACAATGAGTTCAAAGTGGGTTCTAGGAGCATGCTTAGAAGAGATATAGTGGGCCCCAAGAGTACTCCTGCAAAGAACCAATGCGGGGTGGAACTGAAGGAGGGAGAGGGGTCATCTAGAATCATAAAAGATAGAGTTGATTGATAAACTAAACTGATTTAGTGTCTCTAATTTGATGTGGGATGAAATTTTAAAAACAAGGAACTAATCTTGGCTGCTCATCACATCTCGGATCTCAATCTACCATCTTATTATCATGTCATCTAAGCATCAAATCGTGGACATACATCAGTCCCATGCACTACATGATTAAATCGGGATAGACTTATCTCCTTCATCAAGTCATCTTCAACATTTGTCCACCCCCTCAGCACCTGCAAACCAGTGATGATCTGAGACACTAATCACAGGACTCTGACCACTGTTTGATCTCCTTACATGATCATCTAGATCATCTAATGAAAAATAAACACAAACATGCATTAATATTCACATGCATGTATCGAATAATAGAAAAATTATGTGGCCAAGACAATGAAAGTCCACCTAGGACATTTCATTCAATGTTTGTGAAGAAGGGAATTTTCATGCATTAAAAAACACAAGCATGTGAGGAATATACTCCCTTAAAAGAAGAACCCACATTGAATGGAAACAAACTGAGAGACTTGGTGTCATAATTATCCTGCTTTTCAATATTTCAAAACATTATATATATCAGGCATTTAAGATATGATCTCCATCAAACATCTCAAGGATTGTAAACATGGAAGAGGATTCACACATTCCTATAAAAGGAGGATCCCCAAGTGAGATAAGATTTTCCCATTCTTATAAAAACAAGATTTTGTTTCTCTGAATAAATAGTTACACTACGAACCCCTCTATTTTTTGAAAGGCTGAAGGGTATCATTGCAATATTTCTACGTGAAAAAGAGCTATTCATATCTTGCACAAAGGAATCCCATGAATCATTTTTGTGAGGAGAATAACAACAAACCACATGGTTGACGAAAGAACTCATACCTCTATGAGAATTTACCCACCAGAACGTGATAGGTTCTTTGAACCCTCATCGTTTCTTTGTAGGGGGTGGACCAATAGTAAACAACCAGTGCTATGTGCCATTGTTGGGATTTTGCAATGACAGAACTGTTATCCTCTGTGGTTTTGTAAAGGATACTCTCACACACCATAAGTGTGATGGAGGTTAACCTTGTTCCCAATGGTTTTCACTAATAATAAGATCACACTTCTATTTACATATTATATAAATATTGTTTTCAGGTGTTCGTCTTGGAAGAATAAGGTGTATGCCTGAAGGAATAAACACTTGTGTGATTTTCTTGAAGAATCAGAAATCCAAACCCTCATGTATTCAGAAAGGAGTATATAGAGTGAATGAATAATGTACATGCATTCATATGCTTGAATTGATACACACAAGTGTGAAATAACAATCTATTCATTATATATACACCTTCATGTTTGAAAAAGATAAAAAATCATGAATGGATTGTTTGTACACATTTGAATAAGGAGGATGAAAGGGGTAGATCACATAAATAAACTAAAACCATTCAGGTTTGAATAAACACACCCTTGTATAGATCCAAAACTAAATAATAATTATGTATTTTCAAAGAACAAAAGAGAAAATGTTTGTGTGATATTAAGTGAGAAAAATAAAGTAGAAGTTTGTGTCCTCAAAAGGATATTCCCAGTGGGGTTTTCACACAATGATGAAGGAGATTGTGCATGCATTTACATTCAAATGAACACGTGAAGACAAATAAAATAATGAATAAATATTGTGAATGAATGTGTGTAAACATGATGAAGAAATTCCATGAAACTTATGCATGATGCATAATTAACTGAGATATAAAAAACATGAAGTTTGGATGCCCTGAAATACATGCATGAAGTGAATGAGTTTTGAGACTAAAGCTAGACAGGGTTAAAGACAACCATATATCTCATTTTATAGTGTTTGGGAATCCAAGAAGGCAGATAGAGTTGACACTGTGTAGAATCATTATTGAATTCATGAAGAGGTTGTGTGCACCATTTCCACTCACATCATGGAGGAAAGGTCATCATCATAAGAAGAAATAATTTCTTGATCATTATTGAGACTTAGGAAAGATAAGAAAAATGGATCAGAGTTATTGGGTAGGTCCAAAACACCTTACAAAAGGATGTTGATAATTCATGAAGAGATACTCAATAAACTATGAATCACCAAGACTATGTGGAGGGAGAAAATTATCATCTATAGTGAGTAATGAAATAACATAAAGAATGAATAATCTCATGTGACTTGAGAGCTAGAAGACCCCATTGAAAATCAGGGAGGAGAAGAAGTCTTTAGTGGAACTCTAAAACCGGCCAGTGGACCCTAGTAACACTGTTGGATGCAGTATAAAGACCCTTATATGGGACTCAAGAGAGATAAATTGGGTCTATGCATCGTCCATTTTAATTACCAATATAATTATAGTGGATAATCTATGTTGGTGGTAATCACTAACACAGTAAGGAGTACGTCTTTGAACCAAACCTTGTGAATCCTTATGTTTAGTGCCTTTACATTTACTGCTTCATTTGAGGTAGTCATGAGAGATTCAAAAAGAGTGGATCAATGATTTAACCAGCCATAGAGGTTTAATTGAAAAGAATAAAATTGTAGAAAAGATTTAATGGGATCAATGATTCACCCTCCTTTCCTCTCAATGATTTACACTGATCTAGGCGCCTTAATTTTAGTAAATTTATAGTTTTTAATTGGTTTTTATTAAAGTGAAACTATATTTTACTAAAAAAAATTAGTGGAATTGTTATGGTATTTATATTCATCAATGAAAAAAATTATTATATGTACTATTCTCCACTAAGGATGTCTTATAATTAAGCCTTCTTAGTTATTTCTTCATATGGTTAATGATTCTTTTGACTAGGGATGTAATTTTTTCATTCCATTCTCAATGTTACTCAAGATGGTTTATGATTATGTTTAATGATTGGGGAATGTATTAAATTTCATATTATACATTTTAAATATTTATTTTTCATTGATTATGTTCCTCCTAATTTAAATTTCTTATGAATTAGACATAGTATGTGATTGGTATGGCCCTCTATATCCCCTCGATGTATCTACAGGTTTCATGTGAGAAACTAGTTTCCATATTTGGCCTAAATAGTAACCGTTTATATAAGATGACTAGTAATGAGGCCTTGACTATATATTTATGATTATCTACATTATGAATTCCATAATTATGATATTTTTTAGATTTTTTCATGTGATAATTTTATTTTTTATGATATCCATTTATAATATTCATTTTCATGTAATTATTTATTGTAGCGCCTCAAACCTAATTACCCAGAGTTGGTGCATTATTACATATCATTGTAATGATCCCAAGGGATCAAATACCGAAGGAATGATGAGTTTAGTAGCCTTGTATGTACTAGATAAATACATATGTTTTACATTACATTATGAAAATAAAAACAACAACCTTGTGTCTCCATTGAACACACTCGTATCCCTTAGTTTATCCCTACAAGTTAGTCATAATATATTTTTCACATCATCGGAAAAATAAAACATATAAAGGGGTGAGATTAGATTCCCAGTAAGTATAACAATATAGAAGAAACATTCATAAATAAGAATAAACATTTTAGGAAATGTATAAGACTAAAACAAAATCTTTTTAAATTTAAACATCAATATAATATGGAAAATATAAATCAAATAATTCCATTCATTTATTCACATGTATATTCAACTACTCGAATAATCACATGTAATATCAATAGCTAATTTCATAATTAGGGAATGTATAAGGTCTGGCATCATAACCGCATAGTCAACGCCTCCTGCCAAGATTACAAATATGATTTTGACATGGCCTTGTGCCAAGACACTATTTTGTCCAATAAGAGCTATTGATGCATCAATGTGCTATATTGGGCCCCACCTGCCACTTACTAAGTCCAATTCATTCAACATATAAAAAGTATGAAACATGATAGAAACATTCGTATTAAAACTATAAACAAAATGCCAATACATTACCCACAATCCATGAATGGATTAAAAATAGCACACCCATAGTAAAAAATATCAAACAATATCCAATGCAATATGTAATATATTATCATAATAAATCTACTTCAAACCATTGTAAAATCCAATGAAAGATGTTGACATAGATGAAATCAATCTGAATACTATTTGAGTGAAATATCATTCTTTATTTTGAAACCATTTTAAAGTAATGAAAACATTTATTTTGAAAATATTCATATAAGCTTGTATGGGATTCTTAGAAGGTGTTATAATGGACGAAAATAGTCACCCCTACCATATACGTTAAAAATCATTCTTTCCTTAATTTGTCGAAAAAGTCATAAAGTCCATTGTTTTGAAAACGGTGAAAATATTCATTTTATATTTTTTCATAAAAAGTGAAACAAGGGTATAGATTAATTTAACCCATATTCTTTGAAAGAGTAAAATAAATTGAAATATATTTTTTATGAAACACGGATGCCGATGATAATGTTGTCCTAGTAGATACTATCGTAAAAACCAATATTAGATAATAAAGAGATTCTAAATTTAACACTTAACATGTAAATTTCTTTAGTCAAGTGTAAATTATCCTCCATTATAATGGTGAAATAATTTTTATTAAATTATACAAGAGCCACATATAAAAATATTATATCATACATGATTTTTTAATATGTATTTGTTAATGATATTTCAGTGTTCTCATTGTTTAGGGTGTTAACTGATTCGTTTTTCTATATATGTTTTGTTACATAAGTCAAGTTATTTTTGGAGAGTATGTATTTTATTCATATACATATTGATATTAGGTTCTTAAAAATTATTTTTAATCATAAAATTAAAACTATTCATGAATGGTTAAGATGAGAAATGAAATCTCATCGCGTCATGGAGACAATAATCCGTTCAAACGCACAAGCAACAATATCATTCTATTAGTTGTGAAATCGTTTTTAATTGGAAAGTATATTACATATAAATAATAATTAAAATGTTATATTTTTTTACATTATTTATTACCATTATTATACCCATCCAAATAATGATGTTTTGAATAACAAACTATACCACAACGTGGAGAGAGTATGTCGTACGTACACACGTATGGTGACATTGTCTTTCATAGGATAGATAGAATATTGAATATAGATTTAACATATTTATAATAAAATAATCATATGTTTATGGTAATGGATTTATTATTTTAGTATATAAACAATAAATAAATAGATTGTGGATGAAGAAAAGAATATTGAAAAAGGTGATTAAGTAATTATCTCTTCTTTGGGTTCTTCCTTTTGATTTGAACAAAAGGGATGATTATGTTGTATTTAGTATGAAATTAAGGCTTCTAGGTTATATTTAGGGTAGTTGGTATGATATATTATCTTTTTTTTCAAGCTAAAAGGATTTGGAGGTGTGAAATTATGATACGGAAAAGTATCGTTTTATAAAAGAGGTGAGGGTCACTTTAGGAAAGGCTTGAAATATTATTTTATTATAAAATCATTTTCTGTTTCTGATTGCTCCAAATGGATTTATTTTGTGGATAAGGTGGGGATGGGTTGATATAATCTCAAACAATAGGTTTT
Organism: Viscum album; assembly: GCA_963277665.1. NCBI lineage: Eukaryota > Viridiplantae > Streptophyta > Magnoliopsida > Santalales > Viscaceae > Viscum > Viscum album. Next base: position 104,170,898 of record OY728159.1, read on the forward strand.
AGACAAGTTTAGGTCACCATATTAACCTTATCATTATGATTTAACTCTTAGATAAGTAGTTTATCTTTTACAATGTCTTCTTGTATTATTATAATACTTAGTTAATAATCATACTATAAAATGAAAAGATAAACTAATGTTGTAAATTAATGACATACATATAAGTATATATTTCCTTTGGAATATTTCTTTATTTTTATCACTATTATATAATTTATAAATTAGTATTTTTTTAAAAACTCATTTATGTCCATTTTGACAGTATTCTGTATTTGTTTTTTTAAAGGTCATAAAAACATTATTACTTTGAAAAAAATTTATTGAATCAACGCAGACATTTAATATTTACCTATATAATTTTTTTATGGAATAAAAACTTTCAAATTATATTTATTTTAATATATATAATATCATTTATTTGATTTTTTCAGTAATAAAAAATACTGCATCAGTATTGTGTCATAATTAAATATATTTGTATTATGTCAAAAAATTATAAATAAAATACTATGCTGTAGTAAATATTTTTAGATTTCTAAATAATATTTAAATTATTAAATATAGATTATACAATCCCTGATAATATTTTTTTACTAAAAGATATATGTTTATGTTACGTTTTCCTTAAGTTTAATTTAATTTTTTTTAATGAGACATTTTCACATACAAGTTGCTCCATGGGGTCCAAAAATCGACCCAAGGAGGCCCATGGTAGGACATGTATCATACAATAGGCTTAGGAAACGTTTTATGGAAATTTAATAATATTATAATATTATTTTTTACCTTTTTTATGAGATTTACTCTTTAACCATGGAAAATAAAATATTTACTGAAGTTACTATTCACAATGTCTTAAAATAAAAGTTTCATTTTTAAAAAATTTGTATTTTATTATTCCAAATATGGAATAAATTTTTCCCAATTCAAAATATAGATGTTACAAAAAATAATTTAAAATTAATTGTCATTGTCAAACCCAAAAAGCGGGTTTTAAAGAAGTAAAAATTATCAAAATATCAACAGGTGTTCATGTACAATTTAAATGAGAAATTAAACTCAATGAAATAAATTAAAATAAATGATAAAAATATAATCTAATGATACATTAAAAGTACTGAAATTTATAATTGAACACTATAAATTATTTGTATTAAAAAAGTTGTTTTTAATTAAAATTTAATATTTTTCAATATTCATCCATATATGAATGTTATCATAAAAATACCAAAAAATTTATCATAAGATAATTTTTATTTCAAATATAATAATTAATTTAAATTTGAAAAATAAAATGTATAAAATTTTAAAATGTGGATATTACTATTCATGTATGCTTTTAAAATGGCCAGTTTGAAAGTTCATGGTGCACTTGAACATGATGTTGCATACATCAAATGCTATTGTATTATTAAAAGAGAAACATATTGTGGAATATTTGGGTGTTTAATTCTTCACTCCTTCAAATAATTTCATCTTAAATTTTTTTATAATACTATATCAAAAAATGATTCGGTTGGTTCTTCGTCATATGTTTATAAGGTTCCTACTTTGCCTCTTCCATATTATGGTTTCTCCAAAGAACATTACCAGACGAGTCATTTGATTTATCAATACTGGATCTCTGGTATTAATAATCTTGATTGGATCTTCACAATAAGATAGATTTGGTTCCAGTTCTATTCCTACATATGTGAGAGTATATGGATTGGGTCTAGCATATATTCTCTCAACAATGATACATTGAACACATCATGAACATTAGAGAGACTTGAAGGCATTGCCAAAAAATATTTTACCAATCCAATTCATTCTATAATGTAAAAATGTCTGATGTACATGGGGCTCAGGTTACCCTTCTTACCGAATTGTACAACAACCTTCCATGGAGATACCTTTATTAAAACATGATCTCAAAATTGAAATTCCTAATCATTCTATCAGTTATCGACATAGATATTTTTCCTACATTTAACTAATTTGAAGTTGGATTAGAAAATATTCACCTTTTTCTTTTGTTTCCTCAACATGTTCAGAGCCTATATGTTTTATTTCACCAACATCATCACAAGAAGATGGTGTGAAACATCTCTTTCTATGTAGATCTTCATATTATTCCATCTGAATACTTTAATGAAAGCTATTGTTATATGAAAATTCAGGAGAGGTAAATATTGATCCCACATACCTTGAAATTAAAGTGAAAAAAACACTCAACATGTCATCTATGGTTTTAATAGTCCATTCTAATTTTCCATCAGTTTGAGGGTGGTAAGAAGTTCCTAAAAAAATTTCTGTATATAGGTCTTTCAGAATACTTTTCCAGAATCTTGATGTAAAACGGGGATCATGATCAGAAAAAATTAATAGGGGTACACTATGAAGTCTTAACATAATTAATATATTGTCTTAGTAAATGTTCAATTGGTAAATATTATCTTATTGCAAGAAATTGTGCTTAATTTGTATGAAGATCAGCAATGACCCATATTGCACCATTATTTCTAGGAGTATACAGCTTCCCCATAACATAGTGTATCATAATATAATCTCATTTCCACTCATGTATGTAAAGTGGTTGCATGACTCCTCCATGACTTTTTCTTCTATCCTTCACCTATTGAAAAACCATCCATCTTGACACATAATCATCAATCTTTGTCTTCATGTTGTCCTACCAAAAATATCCCTTCAAATATCTATACATCTTAATGCTACTAGGGTGTATAGAGAAATTAGAACTATGAGCATCAACAAACAAATCCCTTTTTAGATCATGTATATCGAGAACATTAATAATCCTCCCATATTTAATAATTCCAACTTCGTATATGATGTCAATAAATTTCCCATCATTTACATCATTTATTTTCTTTTGAAACTACTCATCATTAGTCTAATGACTTTTTATCCTTTATAGTAATGATTGTTTTCAAAAATTTGATATTGTTTTGATGTTTCGCCATCCATGATTATTCCCATAACCATATTTACTATATTTGAGAACATAGGATCCCTTTCAACTATCATCTTGTTCAGAACACCATGATCCTTTTTTCTCAAAGCATCTTCCACCTCTTATGCCTTACTCCAGTGGTAGTGTATAGTGCCATCATAATCCATGAGTAGTTCAAGACATTGTCATTACCTCATGGTGAGTTCTTTCTGTGATAAAATATATTTGAAACACTTGTGATTGGTATACATCTCACGTTTTTCACCATAGTGATAGTTTCTCAAAATATTAAAATTAATGATTATAGATTCTAACTCAAGATCAGGAGTAGAATGGTTTAGTTCATTAATTTTTAGCTACCGTGGTGCATTGGAAATAACTCTTTCATTCTTTATAATGACACAACCAATTACTTTATTTAACGCATCACTATAAATATCAATCCCATCATTCCTCGATGGTAGAGTGAAGATAAAGGCATGGAATAATCTTATCTTATGTTCTTCCAAAAATTCCTTATGATCATTTCTCCAAAAAAATTGAACCCCTTTACAAGTGAGCTTTGTTACAAGGTTAGCCATTCGGGAAAAATTCGGGATAAATCGCCGATAATAACCTAATAAACCAATAATATTGTGTACCTCTATTATAGGAATCATTTCCATCCATTTTTGTATTGCTCTTATCTTAGATGTTTCGATATAGAAACCATCCATAGATATAATATGGCTATGAAAAAAAATATCCTGAATCCAGAATTAACAAATGCTAAACTACCCATATAATTCATTTCATCTAAGTGTTTTAAAAATAATATGCAATTGATTTTAAGGATCTTTGTAGCTTTTGGAGTATACCAATATATCATCAATAAAGACCAATACAAATTCATCATAATATTCTTTCAAAAAAATTTCATTATATCCATGAAAATAGAGGGTGCATTAGTCATTCAAAAAGTCATTACTATAAACCCGTAATGCACATACCTAGTACAAAATCTTGTCTTTGGAAGGCCATCCTTATTCACAAACAACTGATGATATCCAGATCAAATATCAATCATTGAAAAATATTAATCTCAATTATGTTGATTCAATAAATCATCATTGTGAAGTAGGGGATACTTCTTCTTTATTGTTATAGCATTGATCCACCTGTAGTCAATGCACAGCCTCATAGATCAATATTTCTTTTTAACAAATATAACAGGGACAACCCATGGAGAAATACTGGGGAAAAAAATCTTCTATTACTCAATTCCTCTAGTTGTTTCTATAGTTCCACTAATTCCAAAGTGGACATTCTATAAATGGTGTTTGATATGGGCATTGAACCAAGAATTAAGTCAATGGAAAACACAATTTCATGTTTGGGAGTATGTCCAGGTAAATACTTTGGAAACACATCAACATATTAATTCATAATATTCATACCCTATATTTGAAAATTCCATTCCTCACCCATATTTATTTAAATCTATTACTCCCCAATAATTTAATATATTAGAGCTACTCGGGGTTGATCCAGATGTGTATCGAATGGTGATGTTTCTGATCTAATAATAAGGGATTCTTTATCATCATAAAAAATTGTAACCTCATTCTTCTTACAATAAATTTTTTCATCATGTTCTAAAAGATAATCCATATCAAGGATTATATAAAATTGAATCATGGGTATGACTATGGGTTCAATTGATAATGAATTATTATATTCCATAATGGTAACTTATTCACAAAACATTGTTGCAATGATAATTCCCTTAAGAGTTTTGACTGAAAACTCCATTTTTAAATCACATTGGAAATATCTAATTTTCGTGAAAAAATGGGAAGATGTGAATGAATGTGATTATCTATAATCAATTAAATAATTGGATAAATTTTAGGAAATGATTAATGTACCCACCACCACGTCATTCGGAACTTTAAATCTGCAGTTGTAATATCATAATCTTGGTCGTGCTCCCTTGTCATTTTCTTAGGTAATTTTACTTTATGATTAAGACATTAATTTTCATAATTCCCATTTACATTAAAAATATAGAATTCCACATTGACATCATCTTTCTTAACCTTGCAATCAATATATTTATGGAATTTTTTACCACACTTGTAATAGACGCTCATTCCCTTCTGTCAAGTACTAGGATGTTTATTCCAACATTTAATACAGGATGGAAATTAACCATTTCCTTTCTTCCCCTTATTTAAATTTCCTTAGTTTTCAATATATCTCTTCTTATGTTACATTGCTTTAATTTAATAAGACTTAGACAATTCATTTTATATCACGATATCATATGAGACTATATCTTCATACGATGTGAAGAATTATGAGACTAATGATTGATGGTAAAATGGTTTTAACCCATCAATTAATCAATCAATCTTACTCCTTGGGTTACATATATAATATGTATCATGCCTTTATAACCTTGTAATGTTATCCTTATACAATACGACATTCTCATCATTTTTTTTCCTCAGACATAGAAATTACTTTTCCACATCTCCTCGTTGTTCACGTGGAATGTATTTTTCTATGAAAATATCTTCAAACTCTCTTTATTCCATATTTGATACTTCTTAATCATTATTTGTGTTTTGAATTAATGAAAAATATTGATCTACATCTCTTGTGAGTCGATAAAAATCCATGGCAACCTTTTCCATTTTTCTACTCCCCAAAGTAGGAAATATTTTCTCTAAATAACATATACAATGTTCAGCTACAATTAGATTTTTAGTCCCATTAAATGTCAGTGGTTTTTTCCTCATGAAGTATTTTATCATTGATCCTCTGCATTGGGGATCAGGTTTCTCCAAATGGGTAAGGTTATTATTTATAACCTGATTGAGTTATAATAGTATGGTTATAATTTGTTTAGCACCAGTTGCACTACTTTCTCCACTATAGGAATCATGAGTTGGAGGTAAATCCCTACATGGATTATGTGCATTGATATGGTTTCCATTACATACACTAGGAACCGTTTCTAAAAAATGGAATTCACTAGATTAGTTTGAGAATCCCTATACATAATTCCAAAAAAGTAAAATACCTTACACAAATTGACCAGTTTAATCATGTAATCCATAATCATAAGAAATTATTTTCTTTGGGAAAGTACTTAATCATAAATCATTAATAATATTTTTTAAATTAATTGTGAATTATCCTAATCATATACCCTAAGGGTGTTGTTACCATGAGTGAAGCAATTTATGTTGTTATACACCAGTTCAAGTTTGAGTCTAGCTCAAATAGTTGTTTTATGGTTTTACCCATTGATTTAGTAGTGCTTCAGCCACCTCTACCTACTTGTATTGAGACACAGATGTATTTCATGAAATAATGACAAAAAAATTAACATACAAAAATTCTAAGAAGTTCTTCTATATTAATCATCAATGTTTATATTATTGTAATGTTCTCTAATAAGAGTTTTTCAAAATATAGTTTCCAAGGATTATACTAAATTTTATTTGATACCAACTTTAACCCCCTGACCCTAGTCACCCAAAGACGGTGAATTATTACATAACATTGGCATGATCTCATGGGATAAAATCTTAAAAGACCGATCAGTTTTGTAGCCTTAGATATACTATATATATACATAAGTTTTACATTACATTAAGAATTGAAAAAAACATGATTGTGACTCCATTGAACACACTCATATCCATTAGCTTATCCCTGCAAGTTATCCCTAATATAAATATTCGCATATTGGGAAAAATAAAACATAGAAAGGATTGATCTCAGATGCTTAGTAAGGATATAAATATAGTGGAAACTTTCATAAATAAGTATAAACATTTTAGGAAATGTATATGACTAAAACATAACACTTTTAAACTGAAATGTCATTATAATATGGAAAATATAAATCAAATAATGTCATTTACTTATTCACATGGATATTATACTAGTCAAAAAATCACATGTAATATAAGTATTTCATTTCATAATGATGGAATACATAATGTCGGACATCTTAACCACATAGTAAAGTCCTCATGTGATTACTATAAATTTGGTTTTGTCAAGGCCTTGTTCTAAGATAATAGATTGACTCATAAGACTGACCGATGCATCAAGGGGCTATAGCGGGCCATTCCCATCACTTACTAAGGTTAATGCATTCCTCATATGAAATGTTTAAAACATAATATAAATATTCGTATTAAAACTTGAATACAAAATTTCAATACTTCAACCATAAACCAACAATGGTAAAAAAATAGAACATCCAAATTCAACCATATCACATAACCATCAATACAATATAGAATATGGTATCATAATAAATCATATTCAATCAAACATAAAATACAATAAAGTATGTTGAAATAGATGAAATCAATCCAAAACCTATTTGATTAAAATATTTATATCTATTTTGAAATCAAATAACAGTAATGAAAAATATTATTTTGAAAATATTCCTATAAGGTTGTAAGGGATGATTATAAGGTGTTATAATTCTGGAAAATAATTGTACACATCATATAGGTTAAAAAACATTATCTACATAATTTCTTGAAACGTTCATAAGGTACATTATTTTGAAAATGATGGGAGGATTCCTTTACAAATATTTTATAAAAAATCAAACAAGGGTATAAATTACATTAACACATATTTTAAGAAATTTTAAAAATGTTTGAAATAAAATTTTAAGAAACACAGATGTGGATGATAAAAATTCCCAGTAGATACATTCATAAAGACAGCCTCAGAAAATAAAGATATTGTAAAATTAATCCTTAAAATGTAATTTTCCATAGTATAAGGTATGTTAACCTTCTGTATATTGGTGAAATGATAATAATTAAATTATTCCAGAACCACATACATAATGATGATGTCATATATGATCTTCAAATTTTACTTTGTTAATGATATATTAGTAGTATCATTGTTTTGGGTGTAAACTGATTCATTTTCCTTTAAATGTTTTCTAACGTAAGCCTAGTTTGTTTTTTATATGATGTATTTGATTCATATCCAGAATTATATTAATTGCTTAAAAATTATTTTTAATCATCAAATGATAATTATTCTCTAATGGTAATTATGGGAAACAAAATTATATCGTGTCTTGGAGACGGAAAGTCGTTCGTACGCATGAGGGACAACATCATTTTATTTGTGGTAAAATACTATGTAATTTGATGGTATGTTAAATATAAATAATAATTAACATGTTATATTTATTATTTACATCAGTTATACTCATTATAATACCCATTCAAGTAATGAAGTGATGAATAACAATCTACACTACGATGTGGAGATTGTAAGCCATACGTAGGCCCATATGGTGACTTTGTCATTCATAATATGGATAGAATAATGAATATGGTTGTACCATATTAATAATAACATCTCAGTATATATAATTTATAGGAGTAATTATTTTATTATGGAAACAACAATGAAAGAGGAAATGAATAATAATAGAACTTTGAAAGAGGTGATGAAGTAATTACTACATCTTCAGGTTCTTCCTTTTTATTTGAACAAAATGGCTATATAGGATTGATTTCAAATCAAAGTAAGTCCAATTAAATGATTTGACGGTAGTTGGGAGGATATTTTAGTAGTGTTTTTCCATGGAAAAAGGATTTGGATGGGTGCAATTATGGAAAGGGGAGGAACCCATTTATAAGAGAGGTGAGGGTTTCTTTAAGAAAAGTTTGAAATATTATGTTATTATAAAACAATTTTTGCCATATAATGGGTACAAATGAATTTATGTCGAGGATAATGTTGGTATAGTTGTAAAACCTCTCAATAAATAGGTTTTAGAAGTTATTAGGTCACCATATTAACCTTATCTTTTAGATTTAACTCTTAGTTAAATAGTTTTACTTTTTCGATGTCTTCTATTATTATTATGATAATGGTTAATAAACATAATATAAAATTCCAAGACAGCCTCAAGTAGATATTCAATGAAATATATATAATTATATAAGTCCTTTGGTTGAACATTATATTTCTAGGAATATTATATAATCTAATAAAATTGTATTTGTTTTAAAAATTCATTTATGTAAATTTTGACACTATTTTACATTTGGTTTTTGTGAAAGTCATATCAACATGATTACTTAGAAAAAAATATCGAATCAAACCTAATAGATCATATTTACATACAAAATTCACTTCTGGCTTCAAAAATTTATACTTATATTTTTTTTAACATTTATAATAACCTTTATTTGATTTTTTCATTAATAAAGAAAAAATTGCATCATTATTTTGTCATAATTAAATAAATTTATTTTTTTCTAAAATTATAAATAAAATAATACGATGAAGGAAATCGTGTTTTATTTATAATAACTATTTATAATATAAAATATCACTTTTATAAATCCTTATAATATTTTTTCAAATGATAAATGATTAGGTTAAATTTTCATTAACATCAAATTTTTTTTATAAAGTACCATTTTCAATTAAAAGTGGATTCATGGGGTCCTAAAATCGACGCAAAGATTCCCATTGTTTGATAGTTGTCAAAAAATATAGTTAGGACACATGTTATGCTAATTTAATAATATTATAATTTTATTGTCTACCAGTAGTTAACATATTTATATTTAACCATAGTAAAAAAATTAATTAAGTTACTATTCATTTTGTCTAAAAATAAAAGATAATTATTTACATAGTTTGGAACTACTAATTCTAAATATGGAATCCATTTTTTAAAATTCAAAACACGGAAGTTTCCTAAATTAATTAAAAATGAATTCCTATTGTCAAAACCCAAAAACAGGTTTTTAAGAACTAAAAACTATCAAAAGATCAAGATGTGTTTATGAAAAATATAAATACAAAATTAAATCCAATATCGCATCTCCTCCCCTAGATTTGACATATCATCCTTTATCCCCTGGTTCAGAAATTGTTGCTCGTCCTCAGTTCCTAGAAATCTCACTATGTTCGAAAGTTCCTAAACTCTTTTATGGCTCGTAGCAACTTTCGTTATCAGTTTTGGAGTTCACAGAAGCATCAAGTCTTTTGGATCTAACATTGGTGGCTTGATTTACACATTGAATACCTTCAGCGAATGATTTTGACATGTTCGTCTCTGAATCCTGGGGGATTCATGAATGCATGATTTTCTGTCTTCTTGTTAACTGGCACCAAATGATTCTCTTTGGCTTGGAGGATGATTTGTTTCATGCGTGGTCCAATTCTCTGTGAAAGTACCTAAGTTTATGGTTTTTCCTCTTCTGATGGACATAATATTTTCAAATAAAAAGGCATCCCTCTACAGTTGCAATTTGGGCCAGTTTCCTAAAACACCCCTTACCATTCCAAACCCTACTAAACATTGAATGTTAGGGAATATGGTGAGAAGATTCTTGTCTTCTGATGAAAGAAACCTCTCTGTCAGTCATCCTGTTAATCCACGCATATCTGTCGGGGTTGATGTTTCCAATCCACCATTGGATTGGGTGTGGGTTACAGTTGGTGAACAATTCAAGTGAAAAAAACCAGTGATCATTCAATCATGGGTGGATTATTGCAAGCTGTGTAGGTGATTGGGGCACCAAGAGTCTAGTTGTAGGCTCAAAACGAACTGCGAGGGAGTTATGTGAGGGGGAATGATGTTCCAAAGTCTTAGGTGGTAGGTGATGCACCCTTCCTGAAAAGTTATTTTGTTGATTGTAAGTAGACTGAGCAGGTGCAGTTGGATATAGGGAAGGCTGAGGGGACTCCAGATGATGAATTCATGACCAACAGAGTGGCTCCACCACATCTAAAGGCAACTCATGAACATAAGGGAATGACTTTAAAGGTAGCGAAGGAAATTAGTTGTGATAATGTACTTGACTCCTCAAAACAAGTCACTCTAATGGGCTGTGAATTAACTCAGAATAACTCAAAGAAGTGTACTCCAACTGAACTTGTGGGTCACTGCATCGCCGGACAACGAGAGACTCATAAGGCCATCAAAGCCTATAACTGATTTGATGGTTTAGTAATTGAAGGGTTGACTCAAGACCATGATAATGGAATGGATGATCGGATAATATGTGGCACAATGTCAGATGAGGAATACCCTTGCTATTTATCAGAGGATAATGCGGGAGGGAAGCATAGTAAATGAATGTACACTGTAAGTAAGATGATGGGAAAGAATCTAACTGGGACTTAGAAAGTTGAATCATGAATAAATATATGAAAATTAATGGGTGCAAGGATAACTTGTTCCTGCCAAAACCAATTGGAGACCATGTTAAGAAAAAAATTAAATCCAAGGAGTTGGAGTTCATTCATGCTTCTATTGTTAATATCATCGGAATCCCTGAAGGAGTGAAGCCTGATTTTGGTGAGACCAGTATAGAAAAATATGCTGCTGAGGAGGTCTATAATGGGAAATTTGTGGGATAGCTTATACACTCAGAGGAAAAAACAATGGAGGAGCTTCTCACTATCAATGCTACACAATAAGAGGCTGACCATATTATCGGAAGTTTCTTTGTTTGGTTATTATTGGTTACCAGGCTGCATGGATCGAAAAACAATAACTTTTATTGGATAGGGGTTTCAATAATTGTCTGATAAGTAAGGATGAGTACATTCAATATTTGGAGAAGCTGGTCAATCACTTTGAATTCATTATCCATGATGATCCAGATACACAGGTGCACACTATCTCCTAGAAATTATTTATAGATGAACTCTCTAATAGGATTATGTTTTGTTTCAATGATTTTTTATTTCTTATGAGTTTTTTCCACATGGTTTAACTTATGTGGTTTCTCACATTTTCTTAAAAGTTTTTTCTAATAACAAGTTAATTTTTTTTCACTATTCATCAAAATAAGAAAGTTATCATAAAAATACCAAATATTTACCCTATGCTAATTTTGATATTCTGAATCAAAAAATGAATTCCAATTTGAAAAATTAAATTTATAAAATTTTAAAAAGTGGGTATTACTATTCATAACTACTTTTAAAATGCCTATTTCTATATGTCATTGTGTGCTTGAACTCAGTGTTGCATACATCACACGATATTGTATTATTCAAAGAGAAAATTATCGTCGAAAATAGGGGTGTAACATTTATATTGAGTTAATTTATCATCAGTTATTCATTCTTTTTTATTTTTCATTCCCATGTTATCCATGAAATGGAATGTGCTTTCAGATATTTACCAGTCCGTATTGATTAATCATTATTTGATATTATATCTTCCATAGTACACATACCCTTATTAAGAATTTGATCTCACCTTTTTCTTTTTTTTTCATCTCTCTGTGAATCTAAAAAATGTAATCTGATTGTTGTGAAGAAAATTTTAAAAGAGAATAATAGTTTACTTGAAAAAAATACTATCTTTTATTTTTTTTCTCAAAATTAATGTGAGATTCAATTATGTGTCTATTATTCCAAGGATATAAAAATATTATGTCCTTTAGGATTTTATTGATTATATCTAGAGCCAACACAGTAAATAAAACACGGACTCTAGTCCACTAAGGATGGGTTCACTATATTAGAGATCCTATATCAACATAATATATCTAATATAAAAAAATTATTTTGGAAAAAAATATAAATATATTAGTTTAACTATTTAAAATTCCTTATAACTATTATTATTACATTCTAAACATGATCAACAGGTAATTAGTATTTTTAATGAAACTATGTCCTTCAATATATTTTGCTAAAACCATATTAACATATTTTTATGAATAATGAGAAATATAAACTTTTATCAATGTGAAATCCATTAATAAACCTACTCAAATATTATCAATGTGCACCTGTAGTTAATATTCACCCACATTGATGTATCTATAAAAGTAATTTTAGAAAAGAAATATATATTTTATAGCATTCCATATTGTTATTTTTAACAATTTATTTTCTAATACTCATTATTTATAGCCAATTAATATTAATAGATCATTTTCATTATAAATATTATTCCAATTCCAATGTTACCATTATTATAATATATAAAATAAAAAAACATTCAACATTATAACGCATTTAAACAAATAAAAACCCATTACATACAAACCCATTAAACTTTATTTTGAACAAAATACACAATTTCCATTTTTATCATATGTCCAAATTAACCATCCTTATATGAAATCATTTACACATAAATTATTTAATATAATCTGACATTAAATTACAAATTAAATGAAAATAATTTATTATATGATGATGAGACATAACTAAAATTGTAATCAATTAGGGTCACATACATTAGATATAACACATTGAGACTATAAATGAAGACAATATTTGATGGTGTATGCGACACACAACATCGAGCTTAATCAAATCATGAAATAATATTATCCAAATTCAACCATTATAACACAGATTTTAAATTGGTGGGTATGATTAAAGTAACTATATTATGAAATATTAATAAATATTTTGATCAATAAAAAATCACTATTAATTTATTTTTAAATAATCACTCAATTTTTGTGAAATTCAACATAAACAACAAAAATATATTTTCTTAAAAAATTTATTATTTAATTATTGTGACAGAATATTATAATTTATCTCTATAACATTTAGAAATGTTATTTGTTAAATGTAATATAATTTTTGAAATCAGTATATCAAAATTATATTAAGATTAGTACCTGAGAAATTTCTAAATTATATTATTTTTACAATGAATAATAAAAATAATAATTCTTGTTAAAAAATATTTTTTCTATTCGAGTATTTATAAATAAACATTTTATGATTACTAGTTTTAATATTAAATTAGATTAAATTTACTAAAAATAATCCTTGATATGTTTTAATAATCCATATTTTAGTTTCATTTGGTGTAAAAAACATCTATACATAATAAAACATTTTCTTGAAAACCCATTTTTCATCATCATTTACATGGTAAATTTTAAGTTAATTTAATAAATATCTATTAATTTGTTTTGATAATGTGGGATCTATATTTTGAATTATAATAATTAATCTTAGGTTATAAGTAAAACATGACTTCTAGTCACATTGAATTGTAAAAATAGTAAAAATCTCCAAACCACTATTAAGTTTAAAATAGGTTTATCGAGGGTTAAACTAACGAGATAATGGTTAAAATGTCCAAATAACACCATTAATCCCTATAAGATATCCTTAATTAGAACCAATCACATGGAAACATAAAAAATGGAGTTTTGGGGGAATTTGGATTGTGATATACATAAATATTTTTTGGAATGTTTTATAAATTCCCACTCTATTGTGTCCCCCACTTATAGAAGGACAACCACTATTCTATCCTTTGGATAGTTAAAGTGACTTTTACATCAAAAGTTTCATAAAAAATAGATTCCTACCACCCCTTAAAATTCATTATATTAAATATTTTATCCTAATACTATCCTAGGATAGATTTATGTTTAAACATAAAGTGGTTGTGTGAAAAAGTGTTATTTTTTTAACCGTGTGACTTCATTTTATTTCTACTTATACATCATTTAAATACTATTAAACCATGATGAAATTGAAATATTAGTATATCCAATAAACTTAGAAATTAATTTTAAATTTAATAACTTATATTTATCACCTTTCCCACATATTGGAAATGTAACCATCATTTGTGTGTAAGGTGGACAATGGCCTCATGAACCATTGTATTGTTTTTTCATGGAACACCAATAATGGATCATTGAAGTGATGGATATAAATATTATGTATGATATTATAAAAATAGTTTTCATTATTAAAAGAATATAACTTATATATCTTTATATTTTCATCCATTGAATACTGATAATTTTAATCATACAATGGTGTGGACTTCCACCTCTATGAAGTGAAGTGATTCATTTTTTTATCACCAAATTACATGGATGGTATATATAAGTTTATTTAGTAATGGAATACTATATTTATGAATTATTTATAATTATATAATGATAAAATTATTCTTATTTTATTCCCCTCATGCTCTTCAAAAAATGCATACATTTATCATTCGTACATACGATTTACTATCTCAAAGAATGTAATGAAATTAATTTTTCATAACCATATTTAATTATTAGTATCAAAATTAAAATTAATATATTATACTTATATTTACTTAATTATTTTTATTTTATAATGAATGTAAAATATATCCCTTTATTATGATCAACATATATATGTATTTTTGATATTATTAATCGAACATACTCAAAACACCTGAAATGGACTTAACCGAATATGTAATTAAAAATTCCATTAAATTGAACGAAATAAATGGGATTATAGTAATTTATTAAAAAATTTAAAGGATATTATTAAATAAAAAAATTGATATACAGTTATCATACAAATATTTATGGACATACACAAGATGCCTGAACTCGAGGTAAGTGATTTAATCTTAATTTCCTTTCATTGAGGTATATTTTCATGTTATTAAAATAATTTATTTTATATAGCGTATATTGTTCCCCAGTAACATAATGTTTTATAAATAATTCATTATTCATTATATTAAATTTTTTATTTAAATTATATCATTTAATGGGTTTATACTGGAATGTTACCATGTGCAAATGTATTTATTCATAAATTCGATTCATTAGGTCATATTATAATGTTATGATAATAATTTATTTTTTGTGGTGTATATGCTACCCCATTTACATGTAATATTAATACTAATTCATGATTTATGGTATTTTAATTTAAAATTCTCTGTATTTCATCTTATGGAATATGACATGAATGTTACCAAGTGGTAAAGGATTTTATAATGAAATTCAATTTTATTGGGTTATCTTTCATTTTAAATTTATTTGTAATCAATATATTATTTTTTTAATAGAGTATGATTTTATTAAATATTATTTCAAATTTTTTTATGTGTAATTAAAATTTTTTAAAAATAATTTCAGATTTTATTAATTATAAATTCTAGTATATTATATTTTAATGGCTATCATTGTCAAAATCTCATTTTTTTAAGACATAATCTGTGTTCTGCACCATGATTTACATTAATTATGTACTTACTATTTCAGGAATTATTTTTGAAATATTAATTTATAAAATTAAGGGGATTTATAAATTCATATAATGGTATTCCATTAAATGATCATTTATTTGATTATTACCAATGCAGTAAAGGATTTATGTTACAATATCCTTTATTTTTTAGATGTTTTATCATTAATGTTCATTAGGAAAATAAAATGATAATATTTTCTTAAACCAAATCTCATGTATTCCTCTTATTATTTGAATGTGGTTTATATATTGATTTTCCATTTCCACCCTTATTGATTAATGACACATAATGAATTTTTTTAACTGATAATAATCATGAAACTTATTTTATATTTGGAATAATTAACTTCCAAGATAATATTTTTTATAATGTTTTTTATAATGTTAATTTCATCACATAAATAAATATTCAATGCTATTTTAAATGTTATTTATGTGTAGTGTAAATTTTTTAAAATGGAAAATTATTAATATATTCCACATGGGTATCTTTTGACTCTCTTTAAAAATGATTGAAATGAATGTTTATTTCTACCATTTACAACATGAATGTATTTTCCTACCATCATGACCATTATTTTGTTTTATGATTCATTTATAAGTGTCAAAAAATTCAATGAAAGTTAATTTCATAAATTTTTTTATTATTATAATATTATTTTTAAAATGAAAATGATATTTTCCGCACTAATTTTTAATAATGTTATTTCTAGTAAAATTTATAATCATTAATATGAACAGTCATTGATTTTATATATTTATAGTAGGGATAGGTTTTAATGAAACTATCCATATAATTTCTCAAGAAGCATTATGATTGTTTCAAAGAGATTTTTTGGAACTGATTTATTTTCCATGGTTAAGTCAAACTATTAAATGAAAAAAATTATTTTTAAATTGGTAAATTAAATATTTATTATGTAATTATTTTTATGGTTCATGGAAATAGTTTATGATGATATATTATCCTGTTGTCACTATTGATGATGGTTGGTCCTGCTATAGCCCACCAACAAATTTGTTAGAGGGTCAGATTTAATTTATAATTGGTTTCTCCAATAAAATTACTATAATTAATTTTGTAGGATATTATATTTTGTAGGATTCATTTTAAAATAATTTTACAAGAACCATAAGTTTTCATTATGCTTGCATCATATTTTAGTGGTTCCTTTTCTTAAGGATTTTTCCCATGGGGCTCATGATTTCTATCTTATATGAATCTAACCATAAATAAATTTTGTATTCCACATATCATTTTTATGATACAAGTTTTAATGGATATGACTTCTATTATGTTATTGTCTAAAACTTATATTATATCATAAGACCCTTATTTTCATCTTATTCTCATAGATGATAGAAATGTTTTATTTCATATGTTTACCCTTAAAAATAATTTCATCTCACATTTACTTTGTTTTATATTCCCCCAATTTATGAAGATTGATGTTAACGAAATAGTTTATTTAAAAGATTCATGTCTGAATAATTTTATGAGATATATTTAATAACTAATGATGGAAAAATATTATATGTGAATAATAAAAGAAATTCTCACATAAAGGCATGTATATTATTACAAAATAGTTTTTCTAATTCTACAATACAGTAATCCTAAATAGTATTTCAGTATGTATGTTTTCCAATATTTTAGTATTATGTTATATGTTTTGAAATTATAAAATTTGGTCACATTTATTGGATTTAAATAACAAAATGTGATGATTATATTTTAGTATGGAACATGGGAGTACAGGTTTGGAGATGTAATATTTTGTATTCGAATAATGTTTTAGTTAATATTGTATATTAATAAATTTTCATGATAGATTGACATTAATGTAATGGATACCATAAAGGGTATATAATTTTATCTTTTATAATTTTTTCAAATGAATCAAAAACCAAATTTTGGTTGTAAGTGATGGGATTTTGAGGTGACTAATGATATTTTGAGAATATTTTTATTTGGTTTAGGTATATGTAAACCTTAGATTTAAAAATAATGATAATTTTCAAATAATGAAAATATATTTATTGTAATAATTTTTTAATGGTATGAGAAGTCATTTTAGGAAAAAGTATTACTTAATATAAGGGTAAATAGTGTATATGGTTTTTTATTTATTCATTGATATATATTAATCTTTTGTCTTTTTATTTAACATTGGAGATTAATGTATTTTTTTCATATAATGGTTTATTAAATTGGGGTATTATCATACCTTATACAATCCATTTATGTTTTAATTATTATCTACAGATTGGAGTAATGAGTTTTTATCCTTTTTTGGATTGTGTTATCCATTAAAATTTGGTTTTTATGTGATTTACAGAAGAAAAAATGATCTTTAATACTAATGGTTTGGAGAAAAAAATGAGATTATGGTGTCAAATAGTTAATTGATGAAAATATAATTTTAATATATGTATATTTCATTATATTGTTACTATATACGGTAAATTAATTCTTTAATTCCATGAGAATGATCTTGAAAAAAGATACATCTTTTTACCTACAATTATGATGAATCAATAATCCTTTTAAAATCTTTTGTATTTCTTGTTTTCTGTTTATTGCAATTTGAATGATCATTTGATTTATATTAAATTGTGTTCTATTTCAATATTTATCATTTCTTTGGACATTAAATCATCTTCCACGTATAAATTATCACTATACAATAATTTTATCTTATTTTGAAACCTTGTTATGTGTTCTTCTAGACGAATTTCAAATTTCACATCTAATATTTCAACAACAAGTTTTATTAACAACCTTTATGATGTGGATTTCCTACAATGGGATTTTTAAATGATTTTCCCTTCACTACTATTATCAAGATAAAATTGTAAAATGAAATTTATTAAAGGGAAGAAATTGTAACACCCAAAATTTTTTATAAGAACATTATTTTATCTACCATATATTAAATAAAACACCAACCCTAAACAAACAAAATATAATTATTATTTAAATATGATTATTAAAAATTAGTATTTAAATCGGAGGATTCAATATAAGTACTAAAAATTGAAATATATATAATATTATGAATTAAAAATATTTATATATTAAGTCATAGAAAACAATCACTCATTCTTATTAATGTTATTTCATTCAAAAAAAAAATCATAAATTTGTATTAAGTGAATATTATAATTCCTTAGATAATGATATTGAAATTTAGTTTGATAATAATAATATCATTTTCCAACTCATCTTGTCATAATTATCTTAGTTTTATTTTTGAGATATTTATAAAAAATTTATTTTTCAATGAATAGTGAAAAATACTGATATTTGTTGAAAACTATATATTTATTCCATGTATCTAAAAGGAAACATTATATTTTGTAATATTTTTAAAATTTTATTAGTTCTATTTTATTATACATAATCCAATATGTTATATCTGAATAAACATTATACATATATTTTGTGAAAAAAACAGTTTTATATATAAATGGAATTGTTTGGAAAAATAGTTTTTCATCTCGTGTGGCGGGATTAATATTAAATTTAAATCTAAAACATCAATTAATTTTATTTCTAAAATTTTATTACATATATTCAATAATTATAATAAATAAAAATTAATAATTCAATTTATTTATTTTCACATAAATAATTGTAAAAACAATAAAATGTTTTCTCATACTTAATATTAAATCAAGTTTATCCGGGGATCAGACTAAAGTGATAATGATTAAAATTACAAATAAATTATTTAAAATAAATTATATGGAAATATTTCAACTTTATTACATTTAAAAATGGGAAATGGACACTTTTTGGGCCAATTAGTTTGAGTAAGATATTAATATATTTTAATCAATTTAAACATTCCACGTCTCTCTTATACCCACTTATAGAGGGACACCCAATATCATATCATCTACACATAGAAACATTCTTATAGTTATACCATTAAATTCCCATATTTATTAATAATATATATTATCATGCCTTTGATGCACTATTTTGATCATAAAATGTAATGACTATAATCCTAGAATCCTATAGTCGGTGGATACCTTATTTTGATGGAATGGGATAAAAGGAATAAAATCTCAAATGACTAAAAAGTTTATAAGTATTAAAATGATAGATACATACAAGAATATCATATTTAAATTTAAATAAATAATATAAAACATATAGTTTTCATTGAAGATGATATTATTATTTTAGTTTAATATATCCATTTTGATCATAATACTCTCAATAGAATCCTTGAGAAAGGAAACATAAGAAAAAGGTGATATAAGATGCTTAGTAAGGGTTTGAAAACATTGCAGTGTATCATGAAAAAATAATGAGTAATCAATATTGAAAGGTAAAAATTTGAAAACAAATCACATATAATCAATTTTAAGAGCAAGAATAATATTTTGGAAGGAATAAATGATAATCAAATAATTCCATATAAATAATAACAATATCCTAAAACATATCGTTGGATATCATAAGAAATTAAATAAACACATGTATATTAATCACTTATTTCATAATGAGGAAATGTTTAATACCAAACAATATAAACATTTCTTTAAGTCCTCATGCAATAACATATAACATAAATGTGTAAGGGCTCAACAAAATATTCTAGATTATTTCCCTCAGGGGACCTAAAAAATCCTCAAGGGCATATAACATTCACATCCCATATAATAATTACTAAAATTCATTCATTATATAAATAGGTTGAAACATAATATTTATAAAATTTCGTATTGAATACCTATAATACAGAAATTTAATATTTTACCCAATGAAGAAACGTAATCATAAACCAACCAGATTAATATGGTATGTGGTATGATAATAGTACATCCCTAGTAAAATTATTTATATACCATATTATGAAATAATGAGGATGGTATGATTAAAAAATATCTATAATGAAACATTAGTAAAATAAAGTATTCATTTTTCTGAAGGATAGTACTACCATAAAAAATGTTATTAAAATGATTATTTAGTAAAATTATATTTTCACATTTTAACTCAGTTTTAAAAATATTATAGAATATTCGGTAATAAATTTTCATTGAAAAAAATCCTGGAAATTGTTAAATTAAACATCTTGGAAATGTATTTTAAGGATAGTAGGTAACTAGGTAAACGTCATATAAGTTAAAATAATCATTCAAACTATTATAAAAAGTTAAAAAAGTTCTTTATTTGAAAAAAACGGGATTATTCCATATAAATCATTTTTATAAAAATAAAATATATGTTAACATTTATTTAAAAATTCATTTGGGTAACTTTGAAAAAATATTCTTGAAAATATTTTTACAAAAAGTGCATATAGAAGAAAAATAATTTTCATCAGAAGAGAGAAATAAAGGCATATTTCTTTAAAAATATTTTCTCATCCATTTTAAGTATCCAATAGAGTAAAACATTAAAATTACATGAAAAGTTCATGAATAAATAGAAAATATTAAAATTCATGCATTTTTAATTGAGAGATCATCAAATTTCAAAAAAAAACAAAATAATTAAGAATCCTAATAAATGATGAGATCATAATAAAAAACCCATACCAAATTGGTAACATTTGACTGCAAATACACATTAAAGAACTTAAAAAATGATACATTAAATACCTTTATGAAAATATATTATGGAAATTAGAATTCAATTGTTAGTATATAAATCTCACAAAAAGAATAAGTGGTGAATAAGGATTTTGTCACAGTGAAATAAAAGTGAGATGATACTATTAAATATTTTAACTGTAAAATATGGAATCATTTTTTCATATTAAAATATATTATGTGTAATAATATAACATAATATCAAACCATTAAGTATGAAGAAAAAATGATATTCCAAGGAAAATTTTACTTAAGTCTAAAAAGGGTTTATATCATAAGTCATTGGGAAATTTTTTCCAGTGACCTAATTTATATTAATTAGAATATAATTGAACTAATTTTAAATTTATTTAATTATATATAAAAATTTATCATTGTAATTAATTTAAATAAGAAGTTAGTTTTCGATAATACTTGTTATTTATCACAATTCCTCAAACAAAATGAATCTTCTATGATCATTATCAAAAAAACTCAATGATAATTTTGATATATTGTCTTTATAAAAGTATCTTCATTTATTTAAATATTTATTTTTATAATTGGTAAATTATTATTTTAAAATAATTTTAAAAAATGT
This sequence comes from Viscum album, assembly GCA_963277665.1. Classification (NCBI taxonomy): domain Eukaryota; kingdom Viridiplantae; phylum Streptophyta; class Magnoliopsida; order Santalales; family Viscaceae; genus Viscum; species Viscum album. The sequence goes on from OY728159.1 coordinate 104,193,082, forward strand.
GAATACTTTTTACAAAGAAAGATACAAATTTATCTGAAAAATAGTTATATTTTCTTTAAAATGATTTATATCTTAGAAATATTTAATTGAAAAAAAAAATATAATTATTTAATAAATTTATAAACCATATAAAATTAAAAATTTAGTTCCTAAAATTAATACCATCCAATTTAACATCTATTTTATAATGGTATTCCAGGATATGGTTTTTTTATGTATATGTTTGTGTGTATCATAAGTTATTTGAGAGGTTAAATGTTTTTTAAAACCAATATATCTGAAAGCTCAATAGTCTTAAATTTTTCTCATCATAAATATTTATAAAAAAATCCAAAAAATATCAAATACTGAATTTTTTTGGTAGTTCGTTATCATATGTTCCTTAGGTGGCCAATATTCACCATTTATCTTATGGTTTATCCAAAGTACATTTAACAAACGAGTCATTCAACTCTTCAAGGAATATTCTATTGTGTCCTAAATCTGGATAATATATTTTTAGAAAAGTAACACCCAAAGTAATTATAATATATTTTCACGACCAATCCCCCGGGGCCCACATCATTACTACCCCAAGCCCACCTTCAATAGGCTAGGGGATGGCGACTAGCACCAAAGGCGCAATTCCCTAGAACTGGGAAGGCATTTCCTTTTTAAAACGTGGACACACACAACTAGAGTGAAAGTAGAAGAAAACAATATGAAAAGATGTATAAGAATTATGCTGAAAGTACAAAGGGGATGGAAAAACAAGCCCAAACAAAAAGGTACAGCTACAACTGAATGAAAATACAACTGAAAAGATAAACAGCTGAAAGGTGAAAGCAGATCCCGAATCGTCCTCTGGGTTCCTACCATAAGGGTAGGTACAGATGCCCTCCTCAGTACTCCGCATCAATTGTTCCGCTCCGTGTGTCGTCACGTCGAGTGGTCCACCTCTGGGTACCATCTAGTCCTGGTACTCTCAGCCTCTATCAGTACTGCCCGTCGTCTGCATCCAACACAATGAGTTGCGGGTATAGCCTGTGCAGGGGTGAGTATAATGATACTCAGTAGGTCCTCGAGACCCTCTAGGTCTTAGAAAATCAAACAGGGATAATCTACTAAGAATTTCAATGGATAACCATTAATTAGGTATATGCCCATATATATACCTAACTTATCAAGTAACCCATCTCAATCCTGAGAAGAACACAAAGGTCACTGACTCCACTCAAACAAGATTTTATTCAAGATGTCGAAACCACGGCTACTGGATAACTCCTCCTCTGTCAAGCACAGTAGTCTTATGATGACTGTAAGGTGCTACTCACTATCCTTAGACTAGTGAGGTACTCCTCCTATCGAGTACCACAAGTCTACCGCCTCACACAGTAGCGCTCCCCGCCATGGGTCTGTCACCTCACACAGTAGGACACCCTCTGATATCCTACCGAGGTACTCCTTCTATCGAGTACCGTGGGTCTTCCGCCTCATACAGTAGCGCTCCTCCTCCATGGGTCTGCCACCTCACATAGTAGTGCTCCTCACTAGGTTATTCAAGTCACTCTGAAACGAATCAGGCAAGCAGTCTTTAGGTCTCAACCAGCTACTAGGACTCCATAGTCTGCTCACTCGTCTCTGAGCGGGCCCGCTCCACGGGCTACAATCCTATACTCCAAGTTTCACGAAGTATCAGGAAAAAGTATATTGAAGTTCTGACACATCATATTAGTCTCATTGCAACAGACAACGTGTCAATCGGATGCCCAGTCTGTATGTTATTAACCTTTTAATCCAGGGGGCCTGGTTGGTTTCTTGTACGAACCAACCCGACCATTTCTCAACTGTACCTCGAAATCCCATGGGGTATAATCAAAGGGACTGTTTCTCAAGGAGATTACCAACGACGTTGACGGTTCTTCCAACGGACGTCCGGTCTGAGAGTTATTGGCTTTTCTATTCAAGGGGCCCGGTTGGTTTTTAAGCTAAAAACAACCCGACCGTACTCCATCTGTGTCCAAACCTCAAATGGAGTTTTCCAAAAGAACCATCTCATCAAAATAAATCCAAAGTTGTTGACGACATGTCAATCATACGTCTGGTCCTTATGTTATAAGAGTTTCTGCTCCAAGGGCCCAGTTGGTTTCGGGTTTTAACCAACCCAGTTGTACCCAAACATTACCAGAACATTCAGTCTAATATACCAAAATGACTACATCAATCCAAAGAATCCTACTCAACTGATAGTGTATCGATCGGAGATCTGTAGCTCATGTTATGGGCAATTAACTGAAAAATGTCTCAAGTGGGGGGTCTGGGCCCGGTCCGAACCAGCGCTGCCCTCCCTAGGGTTGCCCGAAACGGGTCGACCCAACCCATGTCTGGGTCCAGCCAGGCAGGGCGCGGCATGGCCCGGCTGGGCATGGCTCGGCCCGAGGCCAGCCACGGCTCGGCCAGCCTGGCAGAGCAGGGGGACGGCCTCCCCCGTTATTTGTAACTACGGCGCCAGCCTGGCACCACCCATGGTCCTCGGATCCCACTGTGCTGCCAGAACCTTCTGTCGGACACCGTAGTCATTTTGGTGGTCCGTTTCATCTCCTTTTTGTGCCTACGGCCTTCTCGTGTTCCTCTCTTCACTGCAATGTCCTCAAAACATCGTTTCCCTTCTGTTAACCTATTGCCAAGAAATCCGCGCATATAGAACGATATGGCGGTGGTTTTAGACTTGTTCGTTAGCCCGTACCCACCATGTTATTGGTTCCAATAATCACCCAACAAATAAATGCCCATGTTCGAAGGTATAAATCACATACATGAATATTATACAATATCTTCCAATCTTTTAAAATTCTGAGCATTCCTTTGTCACGGGGAATGATGAGGTTGTCATCGTTCACCATATGCTTCCACTTATGAGCTCATGCTTCATTCCGTTGACGACGAAGAGGGAGATTGAAGAGTCATCGGAGAAGTCTCACATCGTAATGGGGATCCGAGATAGAAGCTGAGGAAGAAGCATCATCGTCTGTGTCTTAGAATTCTTCATCAAAGTGGTCATCGTTCTTCATCGAGAGAGGATGAAGCTCTCCTCTAATTCTCTAAAATCCATCCCCGCCAAATATTTTCCAACCCCAAAATTTTTAGAAAGGCTTCCTCAATTAAAAATAATTTCAATGCAATTCGAATTAATTCAAATGAAAAGAATGATTAATTAAATGTGGCATTTAATTAATCCTAGTTGTTGGCATTAAAAGAGAAGGTGAAGAGTTGACATTAAGAGAGGTGAGTTGTCAAAAAAATTAAACAAGGGGGTTTTAAGGGAGTTGAGGTGAGTTATGGGAAGATGAAAGGTTAGGGATCGTGAGGGCCCCAGCTAAAAACTCTTCTCCTAGGAGGTAATATGGGTGTGGGTCCCACTTATAACTCCCATTGGGAGGAAATAACCACCACATAAGTAATGAAATTTCATACCAAAAATTTTATTAATTTATCCTGAAATCCACAAAATATAACTTTCAACTCGCACAAAACAAAACTGCAGTAAAGGTATCATTAAACGAATACGGGAGTTTCGAGTTCATCAGTGCCCTCAGATTTCAATTCTGAGCACCGGTTCAAAAGATAGAAAAACATGCACATACGTTTACTGAATGTTCCTAAACAAAACATCAAAAATTTATTCCCGGCACACCAGGCCTCAGAATCGGATGCCGTCAGAAACTGCGGACTGGTTAAATTACAAAAAGATTATGAAAAAACTTTCCTTGAAATTTTCATGTCTTTACATTATCCCCACCTCAGGGATTTATGTCCCTATAAAGCTACAACACACACTAGGGAAAAGAAAATAGGTACTGAGCATGCATCTGAGCCTCTCGCTCTAATGATCTCTCCTGGGGGTTCCCGTACTGCCAACAAATATACACTAGAGGAATCGACCATCCACGTAGGACCTGATCCTATCGATCCTCGATCTACACTTGAACCTCCGTGAAATTCACCCTATCATCGATGTCCTGTTCCCCGTGATCGATGATGTGGGATGGGTCGTGCACACATCTTCTCTGTTGAGATACATGGAAAATGCCATGCACCCGGTTCTACTGAGGTGGAAGGGCCAGGTGGTAAGACACCTCGCCTACTTTTCTGAAGATTTGGAGAAGTGACTGTTAGAGACTGTAGATAGGCTACACTATATCTATCCACAAAGAATATATGTAAGGTAGCCAACTGCTCGGTCACCTCCCCTAACAGCTGAATATCTGTCCTCCTGCTGAGCATATCTGCAACAACATTCCCCTTCCCAAGATTATAGACTATTTTGAAGTCATAGTCCTGAAGGAACTCAAGTCATCACTTCTGTCTCAGGTTTAGGTCCTTCTGAGAGAAGATACACCTGCTACTATTAATATTAGAGTAATCCGTAAATCGTTCGCTCAATGACCTATGGGTGAGACTACCCAATTGTAAGAACTCGACTTCACCATTCTTCTCATTCATTTTACAAAAGCTTCTAAGATTTATCCTTTCCTGAAAAGAGAAATCCATTCACATCTCCTGGATGAACCACGTCATTTTCCTAATATAGTAAATCCTGACATGAATGATAAAAATTCATTTCATGGACGATGTCTTAAGGCCTTGACGCTACTACCAAGAGATCCAATCATTACTCACACCTCTAAGGGTTGTGTCACAGAGTTGGCATCAGTGTGTGTTTATTGGGCCTCCTCTAGTAGAAATCTCGAATGTGAGGGTCAAGTCAATAGTTTTTTTACTAAAACCTCTTAGTACACAAGAAGGAAGGAAAGAAAACGTCACAAGGACATGTGTCTTTTATTACTGAATCTAAAATTACAAAGACACAAAGAAACCAAAAACAAAGACATCAACAAATCTAGAAGCATCATGAACAAAGGCCTCTATGCCTAGAACTAGTCCCAATCCTGTCCACCTACTTCCAAAGCACCATAGTCGTATGCCTCAACTACCTGAAGTTGTGCTCTATTTTGTCCACCTGTTCCCTGCAGGCGGGGTGGACCTCCGGGTGGTGGTGGTGGAAACACCTCGAAGCATCGTCCACCACCAGCTGCATTGCAGGATCCTCTACCACGGTCGCATGCTCCTTGCGGTCTGTCACATTTTAACCTCTTCCTCATCCTGAGAGATCCTTCATCTATCTTTTGATCGTATGAGAGGCGGGTTGGACAGTCACAAGCCATTTGACATTTTCTTCCGCATGAGTAACACAGCCCGGAATGTCTGGATCAATCTCTACCCTGGGTGCCCCGCACTACCAACCTTGAGTGGTGTGGTCGACCACCTGTAGGTCTGGTTCTCTCGGACCTTTGCGACATCTGTCTACTTCCAGCTGCAGAAGACTCTGATGCATGTCATCTAGTGGTGGGTGCCACTGCTCTAGACTGCTCAGCAAGGAAACTCTCCCATTAGAGTGTTTTCTCAAACACCCTCATCTGCGTTGAGATGATGTGAGAGACAAATGAACCTCTAATCTCTCACCTTATTCCCTGCTCAAAGGGTTGGGCCCTGAAGAATGGGTCCTGTACCATATTAGTGGAGTAACTCGAGAGGTCGGTAAACCTCGCTAAGTATTGCACCTCCATCATGTTACCCTTTTGAAGATGCAGTAGCTCTTGTATACACACTTCTAAAAGAGTGGCTGGTACAAACTCCACTCAGAACAGGCTCTCGAAGTCTTCTCATTGAAGTATTTCCTCATCGTTTATCTGAAGCACAATGCTCCACTATCTGCATGTTGCTGCCAGAAGGAAGCTATTATCAAGGATCACTATAAAGTCAGATGGTGTCCCTACTTACCAAAAAACTCTCTCCACAGCCTCCAGCCAATCCTCAGCTGCCTATGGGCCCATCACTCCCCAGAACCTGGGTGGCCTCTTGTGCTGGAGCTCATGCAGCGCGCTCAAGTGGCATGCATCGCCTGCTTCTGGGGCTGGTGGCATCAGTGGCCGAACGGGAAGTGGTACCGTTGATGCGTTTTTTGGTTCATCAACTGGAAGAGGGCCCTGTACTGATGCCTCGTCACTCGGTGGGCGATCAGTGCGTACAACTCTTGGGGCCCTAGCGGGTCGTCCTTAGGGAGGCATCCTAAAAGAAACAGACGTGACATGGTCAAATACTATACCTGGTGAGCTGACCTAGATTATGCTGACTTAATGAAAAATTTTGAAAACACACACGTAATCAGTGTTTTTGTGCACTAAGTCCGAAATCAGAAATTAGGGTCCTAGTGTATGGATACGTTGGCCTCCCGCACCGACACTGGACTCCCTAAACTGAAAACCACACTTAGTACCCTAAACACTATTTCTTCATAGAAATAAAATATCAGAGTCATATGTTCTGCGGTAGGAGCGACCCCTCTAAAACCAATTTTCCATGACACATCCCCTGGGGCCTACATCGTGACTACCCCAATCCCGCCTTCCATAGGCCAAGGTTTGGCGACTAGCACCAAAGGTGTAATTCCCTAGAACTGGGAAGGCATTGCCTTTATAAAATGTAAACACACAAAACTAGAGTATAGGAAGAAGAAAACACTAATAAAATTTGTATAACAAGTATGATGAAAGTACAAAGGGGCTGGAAATACAAGCCTAACAAAAAGGTACAACTACAACTAAAATAAAGTACAACTGAAAAGAGAAATAGCTGAAAGGTGAAAGCAGCTCTTAGATTGTCCTCCGGGTTCCTACCTGATGGGTAGGTATAGATGCTCCGCTCAGTAATCCGCATCAATCGGTCTGCTCCGTGTGTCTTCACGTCGAGTGGTCCATCTCTAGGTACCATCCAGTCCTGGCACTTTCAGCCTCTTTCAGCGCAGACCATCATCTGCATCCAACACAACGTGGTGCGGGAATAGCCCATATAGGGGTGAGTATAATGATACTCTGTAAGGACCCCGAGACCCTCTAGGTCTCACAAAATCCAACAAGGATAAACCACAATGTATTATTTCAATGGATAACCATTACTTAGGTACATTCCCATAAATATACCAAAGTTATCATGTAACCCATATCAGTCATGAGGAGAACACAAGTGTCTTTGACTCATCTCAAACCATGATTTTATTCAAGTTTTCGAAACCATGGCTGCTGGGGAACTCCTCCTCTGTCTATCACAGTAGTCGTGTCACAACTCTGAGATGATACTCACTAACATTAGAATACTGAGGTACTCCTTCTATCGAGTACCGCAGGTCTACCGCCTCACACACTAGCGCTCCCTGCCATGGGTCTTCCACCTCACACAGTAGCACTACCCCTGATAGCCTATAGAGGTACTCTTTCTGTCGAGTATCACAGGTCTGCCGCCTCCAAAATTAGTTCTCCTCTTCCATGGGTATGCCACCTCACACGGTAGTGCTCCCCAGTGGGCTAGTCAAGTCACCCCAAAATGAATTGGACAAGCAATCTTCAGGTCTCCGCCAGCTACTAGGTCTCCATAGTCTGCTCGTTATTCTCCAGGAGTGTCCAATCCATGTGCTACAACTGATACTCCAATTTCACTAAGTCTCATGACTATGTATATCGAAGATCCTCCACATCATATGGGTCTCAGTGCAATAGATGGTGCATCAATCAGATGCCCGGTCTGTGAGTTATAAGTATTTTAATCCCGGGAGCCCGGTTGGTTTCGTGTAAGAACCAACCGGACTGTTTCTCAACTGTACCCTGAACACCCATGGGTTATACTCAAAGGGACAAATTCTCAACAATATTACCAATGTCGTCGACTGTTCATCAAACGGACATCCGGTCTGAGAGTTATTGGCTTTTCCATTCTAGGGGACCGGTTTGGATTTAAGATAAAACCAACTTTACAGTACTCCATCTACATACAAACCTCATGAAGAGTATACCAAAATAACTATCTAATCAAAAGAAAACCAACATAGTTGATGGAACATCAATTGGACGTCTGGTCCGTAAATTATAAGTGTTTCCACTCCGAGGGCCCGGTTGGTTTCGGGTTCGAACGAACCCGGCCATTCCAAAACATTGCCCAAACCATGAGTGTAATATACTAAAACAATCATCTCGATCCGAGGAATCCTACGCAACTGATGGTGTATAGATCCGAGGTCTGTAGCTTTTGTTAGGGGTGATTAACCAAAAAAGTTCCGAAGTGGGGGTCTGGGCCCTGTCCGACCTGGCCCAACCCACCATGGGTCGGCCCGAATTTGGTCGACCCGTCCCAGGGGTGCGGCCTCCCCCATTTTTTGTAATGGAGGCGCTAGCCTGGTGCCGCCCATGCTCCTCGTATCCCGCACGACGTGGGATCCACTACTCCACCGACACGGCTGGTGCCGCGACGGATCTTCCTTCGGCGGCCAGCCTACACCGGCCGCCGCCTCTGGTCGCCTGCGATGCCGCGCAGGCAACCCACACTGCCGGAACCTTCCACGTGCCAACAGAGTCATTATGGTGGTCTGTTTTTGCTCATGTCTGCACCTACGGCCTTCTTGGGTTCTTCTCTTCACTACGACAACATCAAAACATCGTTTCCCTTCCGTTCACCCATCTCCAAGCAATCCACACATTAAGAACGATATGTCGGTGGGTCCGGATATGTTCATTATCCCGTACCCACCGCGTTAGTGGTTCAAATAATCACCAAACAAATAAAATCACATGTTCGTGGGTATAAATCACATGTATGAAAATTATACAATATCCCCTACCTTTTGAACTGCCAGGCATTCATTCATTGCAGGGAATAACGAGGTTGTCATCGTTCTCCATACGCTTCCACTTCCAAGCATGTTCGTCGGTCCGTTGACGACGAAGAGGAAGATAGAAGAGTCATCGGAGAAGTCCCGCATCGGATGGGGGTTTCATGAAAGAAGTTGAGGAAGAAGCGTCACCATCGGCGTCTTTACATTCTTTGATAAAGTGGACTTCGTTCTTCGTCTAGAGAGGATGAAGCTCTTCTCTAATTCTCCAAAAGATATCCCCGCCAAATATTTTCCAAAACCAAAATTATTAGAATGGCTTTCTCAATTAAAAATAATTTCCATGCAATTCGAATTAATTCTAATGGTAACAAGGATAAATTAAATGTGGCATGTAATTAATCATAGTTGTTGGCATTATAAGAGAAGGTGAAGAGTTGACATTAAGAGAGGACAGTTGTCAAAAAAAATTAATCAAGGGGATTTTACGGGAGTTGAGGGGAGTTTTGGGAAGATGAAAGGTTAGGGGTCGTGTGGTCACCACCTCACAAAAATCCTCTCATGGGAGGTTATGTGGGTGTGGGCCCCCTTCTAACTCCCATTGGGAGGAAATAACCACCACATAAGTAATGAAATTTTATACCAACAATTTTATTAATTTATCCTGAAATCCACAAAATATAACTTTCAACTCGCACAAAATGCAACTGCGGTAATGGTCCCCTTAAGCGAATACTGACACTGCGAGATCATCAGTGCCTTCAGATTTTGATTCTGAGCACAGGTTCATAGGATTGAAAATCCTGCATGTGCGTTTATTTAAAGTACCTGAATAAAACATCATAAATTGATTTTGGGCACACAGGGACTCAGAATCAGACGCCGTTAGAAACTGCAGACTTGTAAAATTTCAAAGAAATTAAGAAAAAAAATTCCATGAAATTTCTGAGTCTTTACATTACCCCCACCTCAAGGATTTACATCCCTGTAAAGCTGCAACACACACTAGGGAAAAAAAAAGAGGTACAGAGCACGCATATGAGCCCCCCGCTCCCATGAGTTCTCCTAGAGGTTCTTGTGCTGCCAGCGAATTTGCACCAAAGGAATCGACCGTCCACGCAGGACCTACTCCTGTCGATCCACGATCTCTACTAATCCTATGTGAATGATTCCCTATCATCGATGTCCATATCCCTGTGGTCGATGATGTGGGATGAGTCATGCACACATCTTCTCAGTTGAGATACGTGGAAATCGTCGTGCACCCGGTTCAACTGAGGTGGAAGGGCCATGTTTTAAGCCGCCTCACCTACTTTGCAAAAGATATGAAGGAGTGACTATAAGAGACTATAGGAAGGCTGCACCATCTCTATCCACAAAGAATATATGTAAGGCAGCCAACTGCTCTGTCACCTCCCCTAACAGCTAAATACCAGTTCTCCTACTGAGCTAATTCGCAACAACATTCCCCTTCCCTGGAGTATAGACTATCTCAAAGTCATAGACCTAGAGGAAATAAAGCTATCAACATTGTCTCAGGTTCAGGTCCATCGGAGAGAAGATACACCTGAGACTTTTAAGATTAGAGTAAAATGTAAAATGTTCGCCCCAACGAACTAATGGTGAGACTAGACAATTGTATGAACTCAACTTCACCCATCATCGCCTACATTTTACAAGAGCTGTTATGATTTCTCCTTTGCTGAAAAGGGAAATCTGGTCTCATCCTTTGGATGATCCATGTCCTTTTCCTAATATAGTCAATCCTGACATGAATTATACTAATTCATGTCATGGACGACGTCGTAAGGCCTCGACGCAGCTACCAAGAGATCCAACTGTTACTCTCGCCTCCAAGAGTTGAGTCACACTGTCGAAATCATTGTGTTGTCACCGGGTCTCCTCCAGCAGAAATCTCGAATGTCAGGGTCATGTTAACAGTTTTTTTACCGGAACCTCATAGTATACAAAAATAAAGCAAAGAAAACGTCACAAGGGAAAGTGTCTTTTATTACTGCATCTCAAAGTACAAAGACACGAAGCAACCACAAACAAAAACATCAAAAAATCTTGAAGAATCATGAACAAAGGCCTCGATGCCTGGAACTAGTCCCTCTCCTATCCACCTACTTCGGAAGCTCCATAGTCATGTGCTTCAGCTACCTGAAGTTGTGCTCTCCCCTGTCCACCTATTCCCTGTGGTCAAGGTGGACCTCCTGGTGGTGGTGGTGGCAACACCTTGAAGCGTCGTCCACCACCAGCTGCACAGCCGGCTCCTCTTCCACGGTTGCCTGCTCTTTGCGGTCTGTCATGTTCGAACCTTAGCCTCTGCCTGAGATATCCTTCTTCAATCTGATGATCGTCTTAGCGGCAGGTAAGACAGTCACGAGCCAAGTGACCCTGTCCGCCGCATGACTAACACAGCCTAGTTGGTCTGGCTCTATCTCCACCGTGGGTGCCCCGCACTACCGACCCTAAGTCGTGAGGTCGACCACCTGTTGGTCTGGTCCTCTTGGACCTCTGCGTCATCTGTCTATTGCCAACTACAGAAGACACTGCTTCATACCGGCTAGGGGTGGGTCCCGCTGCTGGAGACTGATCAGCAAGGAAACTCTCCTCTAAGAGGGATCTCTCCAACACCATTTTCTGTGTCAAGATGATGTGGGAGACAACTGAATATCTAATCTCTCTCCTGAGTAACTACTCAATGGTCCGGGCCTTGAAGAATGGGTCTCGTACCATATTATTGGAGTAGAGCAAAAGGTCGGTGAACCTCTCCGAGTACTGTGCCACCATTATGCTACCCTGCTAAAGAGGCAGTATCTCGTTTATATACACCGCTCAAAGGGTGGCTAGTACAAAATCGGCCTAGAATATCCTCTTGAAGTCTTCCCATAGAAGTGTTGCCTCGTCGTGCATCTGGAGCATCAGGAACCCCCATCTGTCTGTTGTTTCCTAAAGGAGGCTGGCAGTAAGGATCACCATAAAGTCAGCTGGTACCCTACTAGCCTGAAAACTCTCACCACAACCTCCAGCCAATCCTCAGCCGCCTGTGGGTCTGTCTCTCCCTGGAACCTGGGTGGCCTCTGCTGCTGGAACTCGTGCAACGTGCTCAAGTGGCATGCATCGCCTGCTGCTGGGGCTGGTGGTATCGGTGGCCCAACGGGAAGTGGTATCATTGGGGCCTCCTCTGGTGCCTCAACTAGAAGAGGTCCTTGTACTAAGGCCTCTTCGCTCGGTGGGCTGTCAGTACATACAAATCTCAGGGCCATAGATGGTCGTCCATGAGGATGCATCCGGAAAGAAGTATATGAGACACAGTAAAAGAATATACCTGGTGAGCTGACCTGGTTTGATTTGACTTGAAGAAAACATTTTAAAACACACACAAAATCAGTGTTTTCATGCACTGAGTCAGAAATCAGATATCAGGGTCCTGGTCTATGGATACGTCGGCCTCCCGCACCAACACTGGACTCCCTGAACTGAAAACCACACTCAGTACCCTTAACACTATCGCTTCATAGAAATAAAATATTAGAGTCCTATGTTCTGCGGTATAACTGACACCTCTGATACCAATTTTTCATGACCCATCCCCCCGGGCCTGCATTGTGACTACCCCATGGCCGCCTTCCATAGGCCAGGGGCTGGAGACAAGAACCAAAGGCTTAATTCCCAAGAATTGGGAAGGCATTGTCTTTATAAAATGTAAATGCACACAAAGAGAGTACAAGAGGAAGAAAACACTAAGATAAGTTGTATAACATGTATGATAAAAGTACAAAGGGGCTGGAAATACAAGCCCAACAATAAGGTACAACTACAACTGGAAGAAAGTACAACTGAAAAGACAAACAGCTGAAAGTTGAAAGCAGCTTCTGGATCATCCTCAGGGATCCTACTTGAAGGGTAGGTACAAATGACCTCCTCAGCACTCTGTTTCAATCGGTCCACTCCGTGTGCCGTCACGTCGAGTGGTCCACCTCTGGGTACCGTCCAGTCCTGGCACTCTCAGCCTCTGTCAGTGTTGTCCGTCGTCTGCATCCAACACAACGAGGTGCGGGCATAGCCCATGCAGGGGTGAGTATAATGATACTCAGTAGGGACCCTGAGACCCTCTAGGTCTCACAAAATCCAACAAGGATAAACCAAAAAGTAGGACTTCAACGGATAACCATTACATAGGTATATGCCCATACATATACCTATGTTATCACGTAACTCATCTCAATCATGAGGAGAACACAAAGGTCATTGACTCAGTTCAAACCAAGATTTTATTTAGATGTCGAAACCACCACTCCTAGAGAACTCTTCATCTGTCAAGCACAGTAGTCCTATCGTGACTTCGAGGTGCTACTCACTAACCTTAGACTGTTGAGGTACCCCTTCTGTCTAGTACTGCAGGTCTACCACCTCACACAGTAGCGCTCCCCGCCATGGGTCTGCTGCCTCACACAATAGTGCTCCCACTGATTGCCTACAGAGGTACTCTTTCTTTCAAGTACCGCATGTATTCCGCCTCACAACGTAGCGCTCCTCCGCCATGGGTCTTCCACCTCACACAATAGTTCTCCCCACTGGGATAGTAAAGTCACTCCGAAATGAATCGGACAAGCAGTCTTTAGGTCTCAGCCAGCTACTAGGTCTCTATAGTCTACTCGCTCGTCTCCATGAGGGTCCGCTCCATGAGATACAAGCCGATACTACAAGTGTCACGAAGTCTCCTGAAGACGAATCTTAAAGGTCCTCCACGTCATTGGGGTCTCAATGCAATAGATTGTGCGTCAATCAGATGCCTGGTCTATGAATTATTAGCCTTTTAATCCTGGGGGCCCAGTTGGTTTCATGTACGAACCAACCAAACCATTTCTCAACTATACACCGAACTCCCATGGGGTATACTCAAAAGGACTTTTTCTCAATGTGATTACCAACGCCATCGACCATTCGTCAAACAGACGTCCAGTCTGAGAGTTATTGGATTTTCTGTTCGAGGGGCATGGTTGGTATTTAAGGTAAAACAAACCCGACCATACTCCATCTACGTCCAAACCTCAATCAGAGTATTCCAAAAGAACTGTCTCATCAAAATGAAACCAGCCTTGTTGACATCACGTCAATCGGACTTCTGGTCCTTATTTTATAAGTGTTTCTGCTCCGAGGGCCCGGTTGGTTTTGGGTTCGAAGCAAGCCTTCCATTCCCAAACATTTCCATAACCTTGAGTGTAATATACCAAAACGACTGTCTCGGTCATAGGAATCCTACGAAACTAACGGTGCACCGATCGGAAATCTGTAGCTCATGTTATCGATGATTTTCCAAAAAAGGTCTGAAGTGGGGGGTCTGGGCCCTGTCCGACCCGACCCAACCCACCCTGGGTCGACCCGACCTGCGTCTGGGACAGGAATGGTAGGGTGTGGTCCGGATCGGCCAGCCTAGGCGAGTGGGGGGGGGGGGTGGGCTCCCCCGTTTTTTGTAACGACAGCGCCAGCCTAGCACCGCCCATGCTCCCGAGATCCCGTGCGGTGCGGGATCCACTCCTTCACCGCCGTGGACGGTGCGACACCTAGCTAGTGTCGGTTGCCGCTAAAACCTTCCGCGGGCCACCGGAGTCATTCCTGTGGTCCATTTTAGCTCTCGTCTGCACCTATGTCCTTCTTGGTTTCTACGCTTCACTGCGACGACCTCGAAACGTCGTTGCCCTACCGTTCACCCGTCACAAAGCAATCTGCGCATCAAGAACGTTTTGGCGGTGGGTTCGGACTGGTTCATTAGCCCGTACCCACCACATTATTGGTTCAAATAATCACCCAACAAATAAATGAACATGTTCAATAGTATAAATCACATATATAAAAATTATACAATATCCCCTACCTTATAATCTCTCGACCATTTTTTATCGTAGGGAATGACGAGGTTGTCATCATTCGTCGTACGCTTCCACTTCCGAGCTCATAGGTCAGTGTGTTGATGAAGAAGGGGAATATATACGAGTCATCGGAGAAGTCATGTGTCAGAAGGGGGTTTCGAGGAAGAAGCCGAGGAATAAGTGTTGTCGTCGGCTTCTTCGTGTTCTTCATCGAAATGGACGTTGTTCTTCATCAAGAGAGGATGAATCTCTCCTCTAATTATCTTAAAACATTCCCCACCAAATATTTTCAAACCACAAAATTATTAGAAAGTCTTTATTAATAAAAAATAATTGTCATTCAATTAGAATTAATTCAATTGAAAGAAGGATTAATTAAATGTGGCATTTAATTAATCATAGTTTTTGGTATTAAAAGATAAGGTGAAGAGTTGACATTAAGATAGGGGAGTTGTCAAAAACATTAAACAAGGGGGTTTTAAGTGAGTTGAGGGGAGTAATGGGATGATGAAAGGTTAGTGTTCGTGTCAGCCCCACCTCAAAAAAATCCTTTCATGGGAGGTTATGTGGGAGTGTCCCCCACTTCTAACTCCCAGTGGGAGGAAATAACCATCACATAAGTAATGAAATTATATACCAGCAATTTTATTAATTTATCCTGAAATCCACAAAATATAACTTTCAACCCGCACAAAACGCAACTGCGGTAAGGGTACCCTTAAGCAATTACTTGTGATACGAGTTCATCAGTGCCCACCGAATTTGATTCTGAGCACCGGTTCAAAATATAGAAAAACCAGCACGTACATTTTCTGAATGTACCCAAAAAAACATCAGAAATTGATTCTGAGCACACCGGGCCTCGGAATCAGACGCCGTCAGAAATTGCGGACTCTTAAAATTTCAAAGAAATTAAGAAAAAAAATTCCTTGAAATTTCCGATTCTTTATATATATTTCCTAATAAACGATTTGAATATTTTTTATTTCTTATGATGTAACAAAACTAGGTTTATATTATATGTGATACTCAATTAAAGTATTTTTATTTAAACATAACCATTATAAACTACCTGCTAATTTGGTCGGTAAAAAAGGACTGAATAAATTATGAAAATTATATGTTTTACAGATGTATATAATAATTTCAATGGTAATTTATTTATTATATATAAAATAACAATCACTTGAAATATAAAAAAAATGTTTTCTGAAAACTGTTTTTTCATCAAAAAGGATGTTCATTCGAGAATTCAAAACCTAATTTAAAATTATTTTCATAAAAATTTTAGATAATTTATTTTAGAAATAATACATTTTTAAAACTACAAGTCAAAAATTACCTTTTGGTGAATTTTTGGGATTATTTTGAGAATGATACTTTTGTGATTAATATTTAACAACACTTTTGTTTATTGAAAATTCCCTTTTCATTTAAATTATATACAAAGATGAATTAAATTTTAAATTGGTTTAAAAGTAGAATAGGAACATTCATCTATAATTTCAACAGATTTAGTTCATTTTAATCAATGTTATATTTAATTTTGATATTAAATTATTTTATACTAATGTGAATTTTGTCTATTGAAACTGGATCATTCATCTCATCTGTATGATTAATTACAAAATAAATTCTACCACTTATATGAATTGAAATTGTAATAATGGATTGTAGATTTAGAATTAGAATATTTTATATTATATAACTTGCTAACATTACTTTTTACTACAATGAAAAATGAAAACAACAAAAATTAATTATCATTGCCAAGATGAAAATGTGATTACTATGTTGTTAAACTAATATGATAAGGGTTTAATAAGATCTAAAACATTTTAAAAACAAATTTTATTTCCATATTTATTCCTTATAACCTCTAAGTATCTATAATTAATTATTTTTTAGGACTTATATATGGGATAAACATGGCTATTAATTTAGCTTTTCAAAAACTCCATGTGTGTCCTCTCTATGACTTATAAAAAAGATAAATGTTATCATTTCCTCATTACACCTTAAAAAAATCTTATATATTACCTTCTCCATTATTTGATATAATAATTTTCCACACCATAGAGTAATTTTATAGATCACAACTATAAACTATGAATGATTTATTTTAATTTTAAAGGCCATTCTTAAAGAAGATGAAAGGATTGCGACTATGCGTTTTTATTATATTTCTTCTTCTAACTCAATATAATATTCTAAAAATATGAAAAAATAAAAAAAAATATCTCCAATATACTGAGATGATATTTAGTATGCCCAATAACCTATATCCTTCTATACTTCAATCAAATGGAAAATGGAACCATTGATCATGTGTACGGATGACTACCACCTCACAAAACGATGTAATTCATTTTCTATAACCTCCATTAAATGATTCATATAATGATGAATTTATCTTATATTATATATATATAATAATATTACATATTTAATAATTATATTCCATATACCTTACTATTTTTGATTCTATGAGGGGATATGATAATGTTACTCATTAGTTCGGTGGACTACCGCCTCATGAAGTGATGTGATTCTTTTTTATGAAAATTTACATACAAATTATTAAAGATAATATTAATACTTATATGTCATATTTATAACCAAAATATACTTATGGGAATATAATATAATTTTTTACTTTTTACCTACCATTCCTTTGGAATATAATAACCTCGATCATGCGTATGTCTGATTTACCACCTCCACATAGAGATATAAAATGTTTTTCATTTTATTTTATATTGTTGGTAATAAGTATATATTTCATTAATAATAATAATACATATAAAATAAAAATAATTCTTGAAAAATAAATTAATATTTATTTTCCCTTTTCTCCATCTTTTGAGAAAAAATGGTAACATCATTCTTACTTATATATGTCCTACCGCCTCTATAAACATTTTAATCCATTTTCTTTCTATAAAATTTATATATTACAATAAATAAATATATATATATATATATATTGTTTATTATTTTTATCTCATGTATAAAATTATAGAGATGATTTAACCATGATCAATGTGAATGTATAAAAACTACGGAACCAAAACATATATGAATATCAAAGAAAATAACTCGTAAAATAGTGATTTTAAAAAATTCTTGTTAATATATGGGTTATAAAAAACTATAAGAAAATAAAATATTGTATGAGATATGTGTTTATTATTTTTGATATCTATTTAATAAAACTTTACTATACAGTAGGTTGTCACATATTCCATGGAATCCAAAGCAGAGATAAGGGTTTATCACCTCACTCTAAATTCTGTGTTACATATTCCATATTCACCACTTATTTCTTTTCTTTTTGTGTTTAATGTTCCATTTTAAACATTTTATAAAGAATAAATTTATATTCATGATATTTTTTGATTAATTTAGTGATTATTTCTTTTATGGGCCTTATGATTTAGAATTTACCAATGTGGTACGTGATTCTTTCATAATCTCTACATTATTCCAGATTGTTTATGTTTGAGTCTCCCTTAAGGGAATTATTTGGTATTTATTTATTAAAATAAATATATTTTATTTTCCTCATTTAATTCATGATATTTTTCATATAATAGTACATTGTTCTCTATCATGGGTATATAAAATGATTTGGAAAATTAATTTATGAAAATACTCTATTATATTTATCTATGATTAAAAATAAATTTTCATCCAAAATAATGTATTTTAAATATTTTCATAAAAATGATGTTAAGATTCGAAAAATGATTTACTAAAAAAATTCAACCTTTTTTCTTTTAAATTTATAATATTATTCTTCATGTTGATTTCAAAAAACAATTTTTTTATTATAATGAAAACGTTTACTAGGGATTTTTAATGTGCATGGCATAGATGTAATTTTATTCAATCTTGACCACTCAATGATTTGATGTTTTTTAAATGTTTCCAAGAATTTTTTTAAAAAGTTTTATTTTAAAAAAAATGCAACTTCATGTTTTAAAATATTATTTTATAATACATAGGTTATTTTCCTCAAAAATGTTTTAATGATATTTTTTTGGTATTTATATTCATCAATGAAATCAGGCCATTATTACAAAGATGGTACATTGGGGATATGTTTTATTTATATTATACTCATTTATTCTTTTAATTTTTTATAATCAGTTTGAAAAAAATATTTACTTTTATTACCATTCACCATATTATGTTTGATGGTTTAGGGTTGTGTGTATTTGATTGAGGTAAGCCTTAAAATTTTATATGTTAGTTATTCAATATAAATGTTTATGTTTATTTTGAATCACCCATTCATAAAAGGAATTCATTTGACATAGTATATTACGAGTGGTTCCTAGTTATAAATATCCCCTCAATGCATTGATATATCTCATAAAATAAATTATCTAGACAAATTAAATGGGTTTCTACCCACAAATTTAAACTGTCGTTTAAATTGTATTTATACTATATTTCAATTATCCAGAATTATGTATTCAATTATTATGAGATAATTTATTGATTCCCATGTCATTATTCCACTAAATAAAATATACATGGACAATTTTCACACTAACATAACTATTTATATAGAAATGGTTATTCGTGTCGTATTCCCACCAGATTATACTCAAGTTATTCATTAAATTTCATTTGATTCAATTATTTAAAATTCCATACTTATTACTCATATTTATTAAGAATATATTTTATTAGATTATTACCCTTAATGAAATATTATATCACCCCTTTTCTAGGATTTATTTTCCCATGGAAAGCATGCAGTGTTTTCTAATTCATATGAAGGGATACGCTAAGGGGGCTAATGGCGTTCTCAATGAATATAATATATGTATTTTATGTTTTAAAATTTTATATGAATTTCATGTATATATATAGTTTATGGAGACTTATAGTCCATTCCAAACATTGGGATATAGTCACTTATAACTTATTCCATTGTAATACGGAAGACACAACATTCGTGTTAATAGTGTTGAGGACATTGAAGTTGGTATCATAGGTAGGTTTAGGAGAATCCTAATGTACTAAATTATGGAAAACGTAGATTATGGAGCATAAAACTATTATACACAATGATTATAAGTACATAATATCATCTTAAATATTTGTTGATATAGATATTATGTTGTTTTCCTATAAATAAATCAATGTATGTGTACTAAAAGAGGATATTGTTTTGGAATAGATGTACCTAAGGGTAAAAACTCTAAAAACATTGTGTTTGTCTTAACTTGAGTACAACCCAGAACACAAAAACATGACTTACTACCCACCTAGTGTAATACTCCCCAATTAATATTCTTTAATCAATTAATATTTTCAATAAATACCATTATGAGGGATATGAAAATACTTTTATTATTTGAATACATTCTCAATGAATCTATTTTTATGATTATGAGATTATAAATTAAAAAATATTCAATTTACGTCATGTATTTCACTATTTTAGGATTATAAATTATAAATCATAATGTTATTATATAATAAATTGTATTTCATTAATTATAAATAGACCCTAGATGATGGAATGATACACATTTCAATTCACATACCCCATATTGGGTTGTTATTTTATGAAATATATTGAAGGTAAGGATGGATTTACCACTGAAACTAGTAAAATTATAACTGTATAGGTGAAGCTAACTCATGTTATGAGAATTAACATTTCTCATAGTCCTTGGGATACGCTATGCAAGGAAACAATGCTATTTCACTTAAAATAATAGAAAATAACACTATTTTATAGGACTACAAAACCATTTGTCACTGAGAAATGAATATGTTCATTAGAAAAGATATTTTTCACTCCAAGTATCAATTAATGGGCTAATGTTATCATAGAATTTCTTTATCTATTAAGATGTATAGATCACCGCTATTAATTGATGCATAAAAACTATGTTTGAAAAAGAAATTGAAAACATTGAATTGATGGATTTCAAGGTACTACTCTTGGAAAAATATTTTCCCCATAAGAAACAAGTGGATATTGAGAGAAAATTTGTAATTATAATAAAAAATAAATTTTAAAATGATTCTAGGTATCTATAAAATAGTAAACCATTATAAATTCATGATATTGACAACTTGTGGAATATAAGGATAAATATTGACCATTTTTTGATGGGGTAAATTCAGTTTTTTGATGGGAACTAGTCTCAAAATCATTTTCATTATATGAGTACATATTATCATGTGATTTCAGAAAATATAATATTTATTTCATATATTATACCTTATAAGTTAATTAAAAATAATAATAGGATGGAAGAGTAAATGAAGGATAAATTGAACAATTGAAAGAAGTATTATAACACATGTGAATATTGTGGAAACAAACACACGGGTACTATCCTAGAGAGAATGTGATTTTTCTACAAGTTTAGAGATAAATTACATCATTCACATGATTTCATGGGATATTAAAAAGTTTACAATGATCAACATTTCTACATTATGGTGATAGGGAACTAAAAAAATGAATTCCACAAGGTATAAGGGAATATTCCTTAGAATATTCTCTTGGATCAAGGTCCTGATTATGCTATTAATATATCCAAAGAAAAATGATCAATAATATAGTTAATTTTAATTTATTAGTTATGTCATCATGGTATTTTATCATTGATATTCTCATTATAAGAATCCTAAAATGTATAAGTATTTTTATATCATACCATGTGTTTATAGATTTAAAAGTATATGATGCATATTACTAATAAACAATAAATGTTATTAATTTGTATGTTGATATTTTTATAAAACACATGACTATGGGATCATAACCATTAATATGATTTTGAATTTTAGATAATAATGATAAGATATTTTTAAGGGATAATATTGGCATCCTAGAAATTGGTTAGTAAATTATTTTATCATTGTTGGATTTTAAATCATTTTTGTATTTATGGAATATATTAGATAGCCTGTGATATTTTTTATAAAAATAAAACTATCATTAAGATTTTATTCTTATCATTTTATACACAATTTTAGAATGTGTCAATAAGAGCCACTTTGTATTAACGTGGAATATAATGTTGATTTAATGAAATACCTTGAAATATTTTATATATTGAATTTTTTTAGACATATTATAGACGAGACTTAAGGTTAAATAACTATGGATTGGATTACGATTAACTTATATTGTTTTTTAATAACTATTTCTAACCATTTTGATTTTCGAAAATATCTGGATAATGAAGGAATTACCATCAAATCTTATATGCATCTTAAGATATTTCAAAAGATTATTTTATTTCCTTGGGCATGAAAAATTAAACTTGAGTACTCACCATTTTATGAAACAAAATTGATAATGGTGTAAATTATTTAAAGGAATAAATTCTTCCAATTAAATAAAAGGATATCAAATAATTATGTTTCTTTATTTCTTTATTCTAAATGGTAAATAAATTCATAAACTCAGGGAAAAAGAGTTGTAATGAAAAATATAAACCTGATACTTTTATTTATTTTGATCCAATGTTCTTTTTATTGATCACTATATTTACGGATTTATTGATTTTAAACATTTCAGATTATTCACCTTTTAGTGATCATTGATATCTCACTCTATATAGTAATTTATTTATTTATTTCTTGTCCATTTATTAAATTTCCATCATGGTTACCCTATATGGATATCTAGATATGTTTTTTATTTTATATGAACTCTATATTTTTCACTAACTATATTATGATGATGTTTTATTAAATCTTTTCATGACGTGGATTGCAATTTTGTTTTCAATTTTCAAACCCGCGATTACTGAGATAAAGATTATTTTGAAGGGATAAAACATTTGAAGGTGTAGAATTAGACACCTAAATACATTATAAAATATTTCCACTCAAATAAATATAGTCACATTAATATATTATGATGAATGAAAGATGGATTTTTTAAAAAATGTGATACACAAAAAAAATTTAATTATTCAAACATGACAATTATATCCTTGATGTTATTTAGGAAAATATGAACAAAAATAAAACAAAATATTTAAATTATAAAGTGTTAATATATATAAAATAACTTTAATGGTTATATATTTATTAAAGTAAAAATATTTCAATCATATTATAATTTAATTATTTTAATACATTTAAATCAATTTCATATTGAATTTTTTTATCAAAACATTCTGTACTATTGATAATGTTCTCTTTCGAAAACAACTCCTTCATCATGACATTGGGATTAGTTTTAAATTGAATTGTAAAACATATAAAAATTAAATTTGGAAATATGGTTTGAATATTTAGAAAAATCATATTTTACATTATCTACCATGTTTACCCTAATTTTTTACTATAATGAATAGTCAATATAGTAAAAGTGAATTACAGAAGCTAATATAAAAATGGGTTCACTTGTGGTGAAAATAACATGACAAGGGCTAAAAATTTCCTAATACTTTATTAAAACACATTTTTCTGAACTATATCAACCGTATGACCAATATAGTTTTATAATAACTAATATGGAGGTTTTTGACATGGAAGAATTGTTATGATCACTTTTTCTTTTAAAAAATTACAAATGTGTCCTCTCCTTAGATTATAAAAGGACAAACTCACTCCTCAATTCCACTAACATACCAATCCAATTTGGATAAAAAAAATAACTAAAAATATATATTACTCGCTTACCTCCAAAATTCCAAGACTCCGTGGTTAGATAATAATTCTAACCATGGATGTCTTTTGTTTAAACATAATTGTGCTTCATTAAAAGGTGGTATTATTTTTAACATTGTGTTTTCATTTTACTTATTCATACAACTCATTATAATCATAAAAAATATGAAAACATAACATAAAAAATATATTTAATAAATTTATATGTTATTATGTTAATGTAATAACCTATATAAATATCTACATTCATAAAATGGAATATTTAATAGTGGATCGTGTTTACAGAGGACTACTACCTTGTGAACTGAGGTATTTAGTTTTCTATCACCACATTAAAATGTTTTATTTCATGATGTGTTTAACATATTTATATTATATTTATGACATTAATATACTTATTTAATTATTATATCACATATAACTTCATAATTACCATTCTGTGGGGGGTTACGATAATGTCTCTCTTTTGTACAACAGGTTACCTTATCGCAAAGTGATGTCATTTGTTTTTTGATTACTCTTTACATGGAAGGGATTGAGGATATATTTAATTAATATTTTATATATTAATTAATTAAATACACTAAATTGATTAAAATATCACTTAAAAATTATTACCTTCCAATACGTTGGGAAATAAAAATGTCCCTCATGCATATGTGTGGGCTACAACCTCTACATAATGATGTGAAATGTTGTTCAAATTATCTTTAAATGGATGTTAATAATAATGGATTTTATTAACATAAACTCTATATATATCATAATAATTAGTTTTTAATGTTTAATTAATATTTAATTTTTTTGTTCCTTCTGTCTAGAAAAAAGAAAACAACATTCATGTGTACATATGACCAACCATCTCCATTAACAATGTAATATATTTTAAATATCAATATTTTATAGATTACTATGAATACATATATAATTAATTTATTTTATATTTATATCATGGTTAATATTTTGGATATTGTGTAACAATGATCAATTTAAATGGACTGAAATTACTGAACAAATACCACATGAAATACGACGCAATTATCACCAAAAATATTGATTTTAACAAAAAAAAAATATTTAAAAATATCTATAATAATATAAGTATATCAAATATTTTATAATATATATTTGTATTATTATCTATTATATTTATAATAAACCAATATTTATCAAAAAGTTGTTTCTTACATATACAAAAGGAATTCAAACTTGAGGTAAGGGATTTTTATTTCACTTTTACATCTATGATACATTTTCCATATTCACTACATGATTCTTTTTTGTGGGGAATATAATACCCCTTTGATATTTTATATCATTAATAACATTATAATAATTTAATTTAAAATTTTATTTTATTATTATTAATTTTATGCGGTATATAATTTAGTAGTTAACAATGTGGTAAATGTTTTTCCAAAATCTCATCATTATTCAAGAGTGATTATATTTAAGTATATATTTGAGGAATTATTTTATATTTTAGTATTATAATAAATATATTATCTTATTATATGGTTATTCCTGATAATTTTTAAAAAATATCACTATTTCTCTTATTTATAGTACTTAAAATGATTGAAAAAACAATTTTAAGAAAATATTACTGCATTTCCCTTTTCGTTCGAAAATAATTTTTCTTCCATAAAAATGTTTTTTTAAAGTATTTTTTAAATTGAAAATACAATTTAATAAAATATTTATTAAATTAAATTTTACAAATTCTTAAATTTAAAAAAAAAATAAATGGAATCAACGCGTCTTTTTTAAAACAATTCACATTTTTCTATTAACAAAATTGTGAACTAATATCTATTTCATCATATTTGGAACAAACGTAATTATCACCCATCATGACTAATAAAAATATTAAATATTATTTTACATGTTTACCTGGAAATTATGAATGAAATTATTTTTAAAATTCTCTTGGAAAATATTGTATTAATCGGTCATTTTCAAAATTCAACGGTTATTTTCATCAAGAATGTTTTTAAAAATATTTTTCATGTTATTTATATTTATTAAAGAAATAAAACATTAATTGTGATTAATATCCACTATGTATATTTTGTATTGATTCAATATCTTTTCATTATTTATGGTTAATGATTAGTTTGACTGAAAATGTAATTTTTTTCCATTTACTATATCAATTTGAATTTTTTATGATTATGTTTATTTGATTGGGGTATGTATTTTCATTTTGTATGTTACATGTTTCGTAATAATGTTTCTGTTGATTATTTTTCATCTTTTTCATAGAAAGAATGTATTAGACATTGTATGTTACAGGTGGGGACAAGTTATTGAAAATACCTCAATGTATTTATAGTTATCATGTTATATATCAATTCTACAGATATGATGGTTTTCAACCTATTGATTAAATCAATCTCATGAAAGGTAATGACATTATGTTTCATATTCCGGACATAATGAATTCCCTCATCATATGATCATTAATTCATTTCCATGGTACTATTATATTATTTATAAAATACATTTATAATAATCTATCTAATGTTATTATGTGTTTGGATTTGTTTTAACATCTTGTTTTCCTTCCATATTATGCCATGATATTATTTAAATTGAATGAGTATCAATTATTTACCTATACATATTAATTATACTTTTTTATTTGTTAAATATTCGTATTTTTTATTACCATCAATGAACATTGGAGATCTCCTATATAATATATTTTATTTTCCATAGGATTCCAGGAAGTTTTTTGTGACTGATATATAGGGATATGGTAAGGGGAATAATAGTGGTCACAATTAAAATATATTGTGTATTTTTTTATTTAAAATTTAATTTTAGTTTCATGTATTTACATAGTTTTCTAAGACTATTAAACTATTTAGTACTATGGGATGTGATCTCATTTATCTATTTTTTATTGATTAATTTGGAAATCATATCTAGATTATTGGAGATAGAGTTATTATAGGTAAGATTTGACAAGTTCCAATTCGTTTTCTTCTTAGGTATTCATGCACATTGGATCTTAAATTTACTTCCATAATAATAATATATTGAACAAATCCAATAAATTAAAGAGAATTGGTGGAATTTTTAAATATAAAACCTTGACCTTAATTATTTCTAGGATTTTAAATGGTCTTATATAGACGGAGATCAAATTAATTTTCATAATTAACATTATTACACATTTCCATTTTGACACATTTATGAAAAGATGATATCTCACATTAAATTAAAAATATTTTATTCAATTATTAAGATTGATCATTTTCTTTGTTTGATATGATTTGATATGTATTTTTATAGTCTAAAATTTTTCTAATATCTCTTAAAAACCAAGTCATACAAGCTTCCTCTCACCAACATCATCAAGTTGGAGTATGGTATCTCTTTCTATATAATGTCTTTTACAACACAATTAAAAAAATATATGGAAGTTATTTCTATAGAAGAAATCTAAAAAATGACAAATAGTATTCCCACCTGAATTTGATGTCATAAGAGCATGAAATAAACATTTCTTATGATTTTTTAAAAGTACTTTTGGGATGTCCATCAATTTGAGGTTGATAAGAGGTTATTAATCAATGATTGGTATCCTGACCCTTCAGAATACATTTGGACAATTTTAATGTTAATCATGGATCATTATTATACATAATTTTATATTTTTCACCATGATGTCATAAAATTTCATTAATATAGATATGTTAAATGGACTCAAGAGGCATGTCTTCTCTAATACCATGGAACTGTGTTTATTTGGTTTGGTGATCAAAAATAAAGAACATATCATCATTCATTCTAGGAGTATTTGGGAATATAGTGACAATGTATATTATAATTTCCTTAAATTTATAGATTAGAATATGTATATGTTTTATTCATCATCTAGGATACTTCCTCTCATCATTCACATGATGGAAAATCAAACATCTCAATACATAATCAATGATTTCTTGCTTTTTATTATCCCACTATATAGTTCCTTAAAATTTAAACATATCTTATTGCCACTTGTGAGTATATAGAAATGGAATCATCAAATAATTCCCATTTATTTTCATATAAATATGTAACACATAGTATACATACATATTTCAGAACACCATCTTTATATACGAAGTCTACGAATTTCTTATCATTTACAACATGAATCATATTTTGAAAATTATCATCATCAAGTAGTTAATTTTTTTATCTTTCAGAAAAAATATGGATCAAAATTTATTTTAAGAAGGATGATGTGTCCCCCTTCTATATATCCATATTTTCTAGGTCCGTGAACATAGGATCCCTAACAGTCATTTTTTTGGAGTGAAATCCATGATCATTCTAGATCAATTCCTCCAATACATTGCTTTCCTTGCTTGGGAGGCCGTGTAATGATAAATCATAATCCTTTTATATATCATGGAATTTAATTTTCCTCATATTGAGAACTTTTTGTGAATATGTGTACTTCAGACTCTTTTGATTCTAGTATATCTCAACATCTCACTATAGGGATAAAGCCTTCATAACATCAAAGTAAATATTAGTGTTTTCATCTCAAGCTAATGTGTTGGATTTTTTCTAAACATTAATTTCCTTGATGCGTAGGCAATAATATTATCAACATGAATAAGGGCACAACCATGTCCATTCTTTGATGGATCACTATATATTACAAATTTAAATTCCCTGAAGTTAGAGTATAAATAAAAAAATACACTAATCTCCTCATCAATTAATAAAAAACTACTTCACATTCTTTTTTTATACGAACTAAAACCCTTAACAATTATTCATTATTTTCAGGTTAGACGAGTAATAAATTTTTGGGAAAAATCACCCACAATAACCTACAAAACCTATGAAACAACATCCGTCAGTTATGTCCTTTGGTGTAGGCCATTCTAGAACTACCTATGTCTTTATAGGATCGAATGGTATTTCATCCATGAAGATAATATGGCCAGTAAATTAACCATTATAATGATTTAGTTTTCACTTGATAAATTTACCATACAAAACATTTCTTCTATCAGTCCCATGAATTGTCCATATGAAATTATCATGGTCCTTATAACTCAAAGTGTAGACCAATATATCATCTAAAAGTATAATTTAATAAATTCAAAAAATCATATATTCCCTATATCCTTGAAGATAGGGGTGTATTATCTAATCAAAATGGAATTATAGTGAACTTATGATGTCCATATCACATATGAAAAGATATCTTTAGAATATCATCCACACATACTAATAATTTGTTATTCCCAAAACATATAATATTAATTTATAAATATTGAGCACCAATAATTTTTTCAAATAAGACATCAACATGAGGAACAAAATTCATGTTTTTATAGTAATAACATTTATTATCCTATAATCTATGCACAAACATATAAAACTATCTTTCCACTTAAAGAAAGAAATATGGGATACCAAAGAAGAAAATGTGGGAATATAAATCCATTACCTAATAAATTATCTATTTTTTCATTAATTATAATAATTCTATATTGTTCATTTTATATGGAATCTTTGATATTAGTCTTTCATCAGGGATTAAATAAATGGAAAACTCTACATCATCATACTATATACCCATGTAATTCCATAGTAAATACTTTAATATATTCCTTTATAATAGGTAATTACTATATTTAAAATAATATTTTCTCTCTCGTAGCTTGTGTCTACTCTTATTCACCAAGGATCTCAATCAAAGGATCAATGATGGTTAGATTGAAAAAAATACTCAGATGATAATGTATCACCTATAAAGATAATGAATTCAATATCTTCTTCAAAATGCATATTATCATTCTATTTGAATAAAAAATGAACCATAGTTTTAAATCTAGTCCACAATAAGGATTATATCAAAATTAACAATCAGAATAATAATTATATGAGAAAATAGGGTATATTTATGTGTAAAATGGGAATTAACTGACACATCTTTGTCATAGTGATTCATCCAATATGAGTGTTATTGGAAAACTCCCTTATTATGGTTCCAGGTAAGTATCTAATTTTTTAGGAAAACATGGAACATATAAAGGATTGTAAAGATCCCAAATAAATTAAAGAAATGGATAAATGTAAGGATTTGATTAAAGAACCATCAATAAAATCATTTTCTACTTTAAAATTAGTTTTTCTGATTGAATATTATTTTCTGTTATCTTTTGGATATTTTTGGGGTAAATTTTCTTATTGAACGAGACACTCATTTTCATAGTGTCTCGTGTTCTTAGAGAAGAATAATTGTTCATTGGAAACATAAATCTTCCCATTTCAATCATGAGCTGGGTGACCTTTCTCCTCACACCTGTATAAAACTACCATTCCTATGAAAATAAATTTCATGATGTTTTTTCCATACTTATTAGAATCAATAAAATACAATCTTCACTTCTTCCATTTTTCTATATTTACATTAACGATGTAATCAACATCCATTTTTTATCATTTATTTGTTTATACCCATAAGTCATAGATAAATATTTTTCTATCATTATAAAACATAATAGTATGTCATCATAAAGTGTAAATGTTTTGATAGACATGTTCCCTTCAACATATTTTTATAATCACATAAACTAAAAAATATATCTTTCTCTTTTAATTATATATGTTTTCCACGACATGCATTGATAACCATGTAAAGATGGATTTATCTTTAGAAAAATTATCAACTTCCATTTATGATAGTTTTGGTAATTGAAATTCCATATCCACTGATTTTTCATGAGGACAATACATGTCCGATAATTGTACCTTAAATATAATCAGCTCAATAAATTTTATTTCTTCTTCATTCATTATGTTTTGAATCAATTACCACCATAGATACAAATCCTCTGAGATATGATAAACTACCATAACAACCTCCTCCCTTTTATAACATTCCTAGAAATGAAATAGCTTCCTTAAGAATCATATCTATTTATCAATTTCCAATATATTTATAGTCATAATAAATGATTGAGTTAGGTGATGTATCAAACTCTTTGACACTTTGGCCTTCTATTATAGATCTATATGTTGACTGATATGATATATGTTTTGGTAATTACCTAATTCATCTTCCCATTTGTAGATAAACAGTTTTATATCTAGCTATAACTCCAACACTAGCCTCATTATCATGATCAGTATGGAAATCCCTATATGTATTACAATCATCAATATGGTTCTCATTCATTCCACTAGGTTCCATTTATAAACAACATGATACAATATAAAAGATCCTAAAATTTTGAATGAAAATTTTGCTTTTAAAATAAGATAAAAAGTAAACAAAAATTAATATTTTATCTATAAATAATTTCATAATCATAGATTTTGTAACATTAGAAATATTCAAGGGTCATAAAATTAATTTCAAATCCTTTATAATTTTTTGTTAAAATTTTTTATTATCTGAAGCATATACATGGGAGTTTCAAAAATTATATGAAACATGGAATATTTTTATGTAGCAGATGATGATCAAGTAAAATCCATTTCCATCAATTTCAGTGTTGTTTCCCCTATATACTGCATTGTCATATCCATGTCAACTTTTATAAGGTACACGGTGACTTTTTCTATGAAATCCAAAAAATCTATACCTTAAAAAATAGTAAGATATTTTCATATACATTTAATTATGATAATATTTAGTGGAATAATTATCTTTTATAATCTATGTATTTCATAATCTATTTCTAATGGTTTCTACCAAATTTCCTATGAAACCAACTATAAATCCTCTGACCATAGTAGCCTAGATTCAATTGAAACCTTATTACATTGTAACCAGATAAAATGAATCACATATTGAAGGAAATAATATTTTAGTATACATGTAATACTAGTTATATACATTAATAAAATATTAAAATTCAATAATGAAAATACAAGATAGAATTTTCATTGAGAAATAAATTATTGGATTTGGTATATCACAACATATCAATCATAATGTGCTTCATACAACACTAGGGAATGGAAGCATATTATTTGGGTGAGATAAAATGCTCCGTAAGGGTATTCATACCATTTAATATATCATGAATAAATCATAAATAATCAATATATAAATGTAATCATCGGAAAACACATTCCATTTAATTAATCCCATGAGCTTTACTAATAATATAGAAAAAAAAACTGACAATCATGTTTTTGAATATAAATAATCTCATGATCTAGAAAAATATACACATATATAATAACTAATATGAATATTACAAAGAAATAAAAAAATAATATAAAAATACTGGAATTCATAATGATTCATATCATAAACATATCATCAAGGCGACGTGTGATGACATCTTATATAAATTTTTATGGCCTCTGCCAAATACCCAACTAGTTTTTCCAATGATACCTACCGATGCATTGAGAATATATATATGTCCCACCCATTACAAACAAACTTCATTTAATTCCTTAAATGTAATAGTTGAATCACAAAAAACATTAGAATTATTATTGAAATTATACAAAATGAAATTTTATTAATTAGCCTGGTAAATAAACATAATCAAAAACTATATCAAGTAATATAAAGAATGGTATAAATATAGTATATACCTATTCAATAAAATCATAAACCAATTGGATAAATAATAATTATCATTTCATTACAATATATCCCTAATTTAGCATTAGTAAAATAATAATTTTTGTAATTGATGAATAGAAATATCCTAAAAATTTAATAATTTTTCTAGGAAAATAACATTTTCACTTTGTAAAAAAATTTATAAAACAAAACATTTACCAAATATATGGGAATTAATTTTTCATCAATTAATTCTTGGAAATAAGTAATGGAAACATTAACTAAATTCTTTTTTTATTATGGTTGGTGTCTTTATACACGACGTATAAGATGAAAAAGCATTCCATTTAATCTATTGTCAAAATAATTCAAAGTAACTCATTCATAAAACAAAAAAATATTCCTTTAAAAACAATTTTTAATTATTAAATTATGCTAAAATATTCTCTTAATAAATCATTTTAAAAATCTCGAAAATATTATTGCAATTTTTTTATAAAACATGGTTATTACCGAAAACTAATTTTCGACAAAATAGGGAAATAACTACAACATTTATTTAGAAAAAACTCAATAATTTTATATACCAAAGAGAAAAAAATGGTAATATTACATGATATATTTAGTAATAGAAAAGTATAATAAAACACATGAGCCTTGTAATATATATATAATATTTCATCAGTGGAAACTTAATCATAAATAATCCATATAAATAATGAGATTGTAATTGCAAACCACTACAAATTTCGTATCTTCTGAACATAATCCCTTGAAATAAATAAAATCAAAAAATATAATTCTAATATTATAAAGATATTAATTATATAATATATCAAATGAGAAATTTATACACCACAACTAAGTAATTTATGGGGTATATGGAATATGTCTCACAGAAGTAAAAGTGAGATTAAAAAGCCTTACCTCATGTCTGATTTCAACCATATCTATCCAAATCTCTTGTATAATAAATTTTTATTTTTTATAGAAACTTTAATATTAAATTATACTCATTTTATTAATTTTGTATTACTTTTTATTACCAATTTATTAACAATTAATTTTTGAAATCACTATTTTAGATAACAACTGCTTCATTTTTCATGCATGTTATGGTTCTGTAGTTTTGGATAATATACATTTATCATGATAAAATAATAAACTTATTTTATATAATGATAAATATTATATATATATTCATTATATATGTATTAATATAAATCAATTAAATTAGAGGTAGAAAAATTAATTACAATGTTCATTGTGATGTTAGGAAATACGTATGCATGAACAAAGTTTTCTTTTTTTATGGATATTTAAAAATAACAGTAAATAATAATAAACAATTAAAAATAAATATTTATAAAAAATATATCTTATATACTGTTAAAATCAATCCATATTACCCTCTATGTCAGAAAAAATGAAAATAGAATCGCATTAGTTTGTGGAGATGGTGGTCCACAATTGTGCGAGAGGGACATTATCATTTTAAAATGGGTAAGATGATAAGATGATATTTAAAATATAATAATTATATGATTATATTTATGTCGTAAATATCATATATAAACATAAAATCTATGAATTTATCCATATATGATAGGTGGTGATGGAAAAAATTAAATTAGATTGTGAGACGATAGTCCACTATACACTGATCGATGATTTAATTTCTCTTTTAATGGATGAAGTGATGGATATAGGATATAAAATTAACATAATAAAATATAAATATATAATGATTTTTATTTTATTTTATTATATTTTGGGATTATTTTATGTGGGTATAGAAAGAAATAATTTAATTATGCATCATTGAGAACAACAACTCATCTTCGGAGAACATCCTAGGTTTAAACGTACAACCATAATAGAATGGTTTTACGATCCCAAAAGGGAATATATATCTTATTAAATTATATAAGGAACTTTTTGGGTTTATATTAGATGAACCAAAAGTATTTAGAAGTCTAAATTCGAGAAGATATGGGGTGACCGATTATATGTTGGGGGAATAGTAAATTTGTAATTTTTTAAAAGAATAAATTAAACTAATAATTTAAACACATGAAATGGTCAAAAATTTACATTTTAAAAAAACTATTATAATAAAGGGTATAAATATGGCATAAATATAGTAATTATACAAATTTCGAGTTCACATTAACCATTATGTTGTTAGATTGGCCCCATGTAAACCTTTTTTAACCATAAACGTGGTATTTTTTTTATTATTTGTATTATGATAAAAAAACTTTTTTACCTTATTAACTAATATTAATTTTTCTTCTTCCAAATATTGAATCCATTTTTTCAAATTAAAAACTTATATGTGGGATAATTTAACTAAATATTAAACACACAAGCATGAAAAAAAATGTATTTCCAAGGAAAATATTAATTAATCTGAAAATGATTTTACATAATTTTTCAACTTCAAATTATTTAAAATGAAAAAAATAAGAATAATAATAATACCAATAAACTAATTTTACTTTTAAATTATTGTTGAAACTACTTAATAATACAAAAGGCTATAAAGATAGACCTAGATATTTCAAAATCCCAAGCCAAGGTTTGATAAATTAAAACACCAAAGCCTCTAATGGGCTGCCCGATAGAGCTACGTGGAAAACCTACATGGTAGAATAATTTCTACACACCTACATGACAGACCTATGTAGAGGATCTTCGTGTACAATGTCCCTTCGACCTGTCATCATACATGAACATAAATTGGACCCTTGGGATCCATTGTTCAAGGACTAAAAATGTTTTAAGTCCCCCTAATGTTCCCATTACATAGCTCTTTCACCCAGATCCATGAAATTCTCTCAGGTAGCTCTCTAAAACATGAGAGAAGAGATAATTAAACAAGATAATAATTTTTTGAAAGTCTTGAACAATTTTTTAAATGTACTTGGTACCCCTTATTGAAATGTATTATTCCATCATCATAAAAACCTGCCTGGCACACCATGTGTAAAAGTTGTGCGGCGCAGCCACATGGGGTACCTTTATGGAATTCTTGAGAAAAGTAACTATGCTGAATAACATGATATAAATCCTATATAACAATATAAGTACCCTTTTTAAATCCATTCATGGTAGGGTATATCCTTCCTTGGTTCCCTTATCTGAAAGTGAAAAAGTTGAAGGTTCCACCAAAACCTCCTGACTTATCAAAGCCTTGGGAAAGGTATATCAGCATGTCCCCTACATGGGTTTTTATTTTTGAAGTCAAATGTTTCCCAAAATTTTTTCACAATGGGTTTATGATTCATAGAGTGTATGTGAATTTTCATAACTGCAGTCACATGGACCTTTCTCCTAGAAACATTATTTGGAATTTCTCGGTTTGAATGATTTGAGTTTGGGGTCTATCCTCACATTTTAGTTTATAAGACCCATAACCTCATGTCTCTTGTAGGGAAGGTACATTTCACAGTTTATTTTCTAGAAAATAATTGTAGAAGTCTCTATTCCCTACTAGGATCAATTTTAGGAAAGATATCCTTATGTAATCCTCTAACCTTAATCCCTTCTTACATTCATTGTACCCTTGTCCAATGAAAAGTGAATACATGGAGGGATCATCAACTCTCCCTCATCCACCCTGTCTACTGTAGGTGCACCCTTTTCCACAAGTGGAGGAGGAAATGTGTATGTGTAATTATTGAATATTTCACATCCTTTTTTATCTCACACCTAGCAGGAATCAATTTAGATTATACATTCGTCAAGATTACAACATGTTCACAAACACTATCTAGAATCAACAATGAGAACTATGATTCCCACCATAATCGAGATACGTAGGAATCCTTCTTAGGGAGTAACATCTCTATAATGAACTATGAGAAATCTGATTTCTACCATAATCTGGATATTTATGAAGCCTTATCAGGTCCTGATATCATTGGATATCCTTTTCCAGAATCCAACCATAATTCCCTTAAACTGGGCATCCAACTTAGGAATAAACCCCACATTAAAACCCTAAAATCGTCAATGAATCCTTTTCAGGAAGTAAACCCAAACTCATTTATCTAAAAGGACTATACGCTCCTATGATATTCATCAAACTATATGGACTTTTATTCCTATCCAAATATGATACGTAGGAATTCTCAATGAGGTTCAATCTCAAAACATCAAATCAAAAATGTTCTCCTTGGGCCATATTCCCAATATTTTCATGTCATACATGGAAAAACATATTCCTTCCAAGTTACTTGGGATGATTAGGTATAAGTCCCGCATTAAAATTTGACTAAGAACCCTACGCTTATATTTTCTTTACCATGTGACATTAAATTGTTCGTTTAGGTTGTTATTATATGACCATAAAAGGTAGGATGTGTCCCATTAAGCGTCATCGAACAACAAGGGTTCTGATTTCTATCATAAGGATAAGTACATAACCCATTTCATGTGTACGATACCAAAATCAAACACATACTTCATCTCCCTGGATGAAAATAAAATCTAGAGTTCCCCATTGAGTGACATAAAAACCAGTATCATTATAATTATGATTAAAAGAATCTTAAAATATTATTTGAGAGTATACCATTGATGGAGAACCTCACATACAAACAAATATCCCCGTTAATGTAGAAACATGAATACATACTAATGATTCAAAATTTTACACATATTAAAAAGTGATTGAAAACTCCAAGGGAAACTTATGTTATACTTGTTTAATTGATAATGATTCGTTAGAATATCCTAAATTTACCAAGGGAGTCCAAGAGTAGACAATAATTCCCCCCAAAAGGGTGTGATGAGTCCGACCTCCCATCCTCTCAACCAATGCATGTTTCTAAGTGTCATAAAGTTCAATAATAATAAATTTCATCACTTGTAAAGTAGATACCTTTTAGATAAAGAACTCTTGTATGTTTCCAGTTCCATGAATAAATCCAATGAAAACTACATGGAAGCAGTGATTCTTAAAACTAGAACACACATTTCAATGAAATAAGAAAAAAATACGGTGAACCAGACATGAATCCTTGACCAAGTCAATAATGTTACCCACCTATTAGGCCCCTATCAATTGATAGAGGAAGGCCAGATAATGGGATTAGTCATGCATGTATCCATTCAAACAATGTTTCTTTAATGGTGTTTATTTTTGTTTTCATGTTTTATCTCAGAACACCCATCGGTCCAAAAATGATTTCTTAAATATGACATCAGTGAACTTCCTGAGTGTTGCTCATGCAGGATTCTCATCCACAGGAAAGAAATTATCACCCACCTAGTGCCTTCAACATTGGGTCTTCATGGTGTTGGTAAAGGAGTATCACCAACAAGGTTCAATCCCAACTTTTGAAGCTGACTGACAGGCCCTTTGGGGCAATTAAAGTCCTCGATCATCCGACCAATGATGACTGATGATCAAGAAGAAGAAGATTCCAACCACCACCATCAACTTTTTCATGTTCATATCCCCAGAATGAAACAATAAGTCCCTCTTGTACAATAGGAAGGTGGATCATGATTTCACTCAAGGACTCAATTCAAATATGTAGGGAACCTTCATGAGAATTCCCACCAACAATCTCTAACTGGAGAATTGTGTGGTAGTGAACCACCAACATGATGGCAGTGTTTCCTCTGGATGTTTGGACCAGGTCTCTCAGATCCAGGCATGCAAGATGAATCACGGGGGACAACGTCCATTCAAAAGGGTATAGTTTCTTAAATCGTCCCCCTACGGAGAAATCAATCAACCTAATTTGATGGAAAAAATGATGGGGAACATAAACCATTCCATCCTAATTTTGCTTCCCAACTGACTCGTCAGGAAGCAACCCACCAATATTACAAGATAAATTTGGTGGATTACTATGAACATGAATATACACTTACATAGAAGTTATCATCCAATCCACAAGATCGTCTTACTACATTGAAAGAAGCACTCCAATCTAATGTGGTGGCAACTGGTAAACATGAACATACACTTTCAAACAATCACAAATTCTACTAATAGTATCGTATTCTAGTATTGAAGGATGTCCATCAACTATACCCGATAGAAAGCAATCCATAAGCACATACACCTACCTGCATTCATCAAGCCTTCCCACAGTCTTGTTTGGCAGCACCCAGAGATGTCAACCGAAAATCTCTGATGAAAAATCTAGGGAAGAACCAACTTGATGCCCCCATGCATGATTACTTTCAATACTCATTGACATGAAATGGTGGAAAGGAGTAGGCACATAAAGCTAATCTATATAAGGAATGGATTTATATCCCTGTTATGGCCATTATAGTCACCAAACACATCTTATCATTGGTGAAAGGGAAGACACAAATTCCAAACCATATTATTTAATCATGTTAGGATATTATAACTACAACTTCAATAGTACTAGGAGAACAAACACATAAATCTATCCCCACGGATGGGATGACACATCGACATGCCATCCCTGAGCATATACACACCATTATTCTAGTCTCAGGGGGTCATTGGGAATACTCCACCATATCATATGAACAACAAGATCACGAACATTGACCCTTTCCAATTTGAGGTAATCGGTCCATTTTGGTGACTGATCCATAGAAGGAACATACAAATTCCCATGGTAACCACTTCACCCATATTATGGCCCCAACTATGTGTAATAGATCATCCAATAAGAATTCTCACTAAACATGGTTTGAAAATAATGAGTCAAATTGCAATTTGGCACTTCTTAGTGCTTGGGTTCATGATGCCCTCAGACATTTATCTATTGAAGATCCAGATCATACTCTCTCAATACCAAATTATTGGTTTAGTAGTTGTATTTCTGAAGTTCCCCATCAAAAACATAATCACAAATTCTTTCTTCATGAAAATTCAGTCAATCCTGAGATCCAGTCTCTGAATGAGAGCCTCAGAACCTCTATGTGTCCAGAAGGCCATGGAGAAAGAGGATTTATCCATTGCTGTACTCTACCATGGTGGTCCTCCCCATGATGGACTTCATTGTCTATTTCCTCTCTATTATAGTATTTTTAAATGTTAATATAATAATGTAATTGATAATTTAGAGATGATAAATCCCTCTTATCTCGAGGCAATTTCAAACAGAATGACAGTCATGTCTAATGCCTTTTCATTGACAATTGAAACACTTTCTCAACCTAAAGACATATTATGGGAAGTATCATTTTTCAAACCACTCTTTGTTCATTTATCTTCTAATACAGATCATCCACTTTGGTCACACTTAGTGGGGAAACCTCTAGTGAATGACAATGGAGATATGTTAAACACGAGAAGAAAATTGGACAAATAAGAAATACTAGTCATGTTTTACCATTTGGAAATTTCATAGTATAACATTCTTTAATTTCTGGTAGAATATTTCATTCATGATTTCTTACTTAGCTTATAGAAGACTCTTCATCATATGAAAACCAAAGTATTACCATATGATGAATATCAAAATAATTTAAAGGACATAGAAGGGTTGCAAATCCAAATTGACTTGGCATCTCTCTCAGTTCTCAAACATCCAAAGGATGAAAAGCAGCAGAGAACCCTTTAGTGTGCATGCCTCAATTCTCTAAAGAGGCTAAACCAATAAATTTCTGATTCCTCATCAGGTGTTTATATTAGAGGATAGGGTGAACATAGAACAATTCATTTCACAACACTCCTGAATCAGGAAAGCCTTCAAAAAGTGGTTTCAGGAAATGTTATTTCCCACTGTCGAAAACAATCAACTGATTTTGTATGTAATCAAATGTACAGTCAGGAACAAGCCTCAACAAGATCTTATCAAGGTTAGGCCCAAATAATGAAATTACTTGATTTATTTTTATATCACGCATGTGAGAATCTTGACCAAACCTCCCACATAGAGCATTCTAGTCATCAGGTAACACAAAAAGTCTGAAATAGCATAGAAATATTTTGAAACATTTCATTTGAGTGGTTGTCTGATAATGCATCAAGCTAAAGTCCGAACCAAAATTTTCCAAATTAGAAGACAGCTGCACGAATCTCAGCCATAGTATTTCAAGAACCACCCCAGATTTCATGTATGGGGTCTCGTTTAATTCATCCTTAAAATTTATTAAACCATTTTCAAAGGTTTGAATAAGAAGAACATGAATAGCCCCAGCCTACATGATTGGGGGATATTTCACATCTAAAATCCCCTCCATAATGGAAGTTAGTTTTCTCATAATTAGGGAATAATCTACATGAGAGGGGACAACTAAACATTATGAGGATTCTCATCGGATTACTATGCGTTAAACACCTCCTGAGAATCCATCATATAGGATAGAAGAGTCTCAAGGAAGATACATAGTGTGAAAATATTACAAATATAATAATAGAATGCCATCAATTCATTATGTTTTATTAATTTAATTAAAACCAATAGAAAAGATCCTCTAAAAATGTGTCTAGTTTTGGGGACTCATAAAATGATGTTTTTATCCATAACATGGTACACACTGAAGAAAATTAAGAAGGTGTATGTACCCAAAATTATAGGCTTACCCAGAATCTAGGTGTGCCTTCAAATAACCAACTCGAACCCTCTAAAAGGAATCTAATAATGGGAATGATAAAAGCCAGATTTTATCTGACTTTTCCACTGGAGAAGGTCAATAACTTCCATTTGATGACATATTTTCAGAGATAGAAGAAGAGATGAAAGAGTAGAAAAGACTCAATACATAGTTATTTTGAAGCATCATTTCAGCTAGACATACTCCATAGGAAGATCCTCTACTTTCACATCTTGTATAATCTCAAAAGCATAGAGGGTTTGTGGTAAATAAAGATGTGGATAATGAATTCCCCCCATTGGGTACATAGACATAGCAGGATCAAAAAAATATTGATAAGCATGCTCCTTTGGGTTATCCAAGGAAAATCACGACATCATCAATAGTGGTTTTTCTGGTCATTGAACCATCTCAAGCTCCATATGTTGTACCAATATAGGTCCCAACTCATCTTGATATTCCCCAAGTGTTTATAAACAGAATCCAGGAATTAACAACTTTATTGGAAGCAATGGATGAAAGACGTGCACCAATTCAATTGGAAATGAATGCTAACCCCTAGTGGGTGGACATGATTCCTCCCCCACCAAAATTTTGGAATACCATATAGCCAATATTTAATGGTTTGGGAGATCCAGAACAACTCTTAATGCATTTCATTTCCCATGGTGATCCCATTATGAGAACTCGTCAACAACAAGAAATAGTAAATCTTACATGTTTTGTGCAGTCACTACAATGACCAACCATTGTATGGTATACACGTTTGCAATCTCAATCAATAGCTGGATGGGAAGATCTCCATATGAAATTTCTTCTTCAATTAAGCTCAACATTAACAAAGACATCTATTTTGACCTTACAAATTAAATTCAAAGGGAGAATGAAAGAGTTTCATATTTCATTGCTCATTTGAATGGATTGAAATATTCTTTTAGTCTCGCACACCCTCAAGAAGATATTCTGTCAATTTGTATGTAAATTATTCATGATGAGTCACACACTCCACAGATCCATGTAAAAGATATAGGAGGGTTTCGAGACATTACTTCAATTTATCAATAGATAGAAGATTCTACTATAGAAACTAAGGATAAAACTCATGTAATTCTATCTGCTCTAGGAAGGAGAGTAGAGAATGTCGAGTCTTCTACCATTACACTCAAGCAAGCACATGTACCTTATTCCACTTCAAAACCATTATCATATCGAAGGGATTATCCACTACAGTGTCAGAATTAATGACTGACTCATCAATACGATCAAGTAGATCAAAAGAGGAAATAGTTTAATGAATTTAAGAGAAAAATTTATTCATTCCAGAATGAACATTTTGCAGGTTACATCATCTCAGCTCTGGAAAACAATTTTTTTCAATTTCCAAGGCCGATGAAACAAAACAAAGGAGATAATGATCTTCTGACTTATTATCCATTTCACTAGATTTTGGGGCATCCAATTTAGGTGTATTTTGTTTTCATTTATCTCCTGAAAAAAATGGTAGACTCTGGAAAATTTAAACTAAAAAGTTCTTCAGGTCAAGTACTATGCGTTACTGCTATTGATCCTGAGGAAGAAGGTGGATGGAACGAAGTTAAAAGTAAAAATTTGTAGAGATACAATTATTGGATTCTCAGGAAAATGATTAACCAAACTCAATAAATTATACAAACACATTTGAACAACATATTTTTTCCTCCACTCCTTCAATAGTAAAACCAACTTCATCCAAATGTCAATATTCAATGAAACGAGTTGATTAGAAGGACAAAGAGCTATTGGAAGAAGACAATATCTTGTTAAAACCAGAGTTGTCCTTAACCATGGAAGATTTCATGACATCTGCTTCAAAATCATGAGCACCGCCCTGCCAAATGGTTTAACCAAAACCAACATGTCAATAAGAATCTTCATCAAATGAAGAAATGATCTTTGGTTCTGTTAACATCATCTGCATAACGGATCCTTATGCCAATGTTGATTTTGATTATCGTGATCTAGAGTTCCTTGTACCGAAGATGGGAACCAATGGAAGAGGCCAAGGATGAGGATACATGGGAATACGTGAGTATTCTAGGAGCCACTATTTAAACTCAACCACTACTCAAACCCTGCACATGGTAGAAAATCAGGGAAGATCCCATCAGTGGGCTCAACAAGAACAAGTAGACTCTTGCACACAGGACAGGTTTAGTCTTCTCAAGATTATTTTGGAGGACTGATTAGAAGTCACACCATATTCCTCCCATTAATTAAATAGACTCGGTTTGTCTAATATACCAAATCCAGGTGTATTTCCATCATCTGTTATGGCGAAGGGTACATTTACATTAAAAGCCTCCCCCTCCAAGAAACCTACAAAACTATATCTCCATGTTGGGAAACATAGTTCGTTATATAAAAAGTATGTTTTCCTGAAACAATTGGCCCATGTATCGGCCATGTGGTCAATTTTGGATGCCCTTAGTATGTCAGAAGATCTTCGAGAAGCACATATTGAGGATTTGTTAAGTCCTCCAGAGTTTGAAATTTATGTTGTTTCTGGTGAAGTTTACCATATAGAGAATTATCCTGTAGAATGTCATGAAGTCATATCTTTTACAAATGAATATGGATATGATTTTGTTTTTGGACATATTAGACCCTTGTATCTATATGTAAATGTCAATGACATAGACATCTGATGATCCATCATTGATAATGGATCCAAAGTCAACCTCATTTTCATTAGTAAATTTCATCAATTGAAACTAACTTAATCTGACTTATCTCCTTCAAATTTAATGTTGCAGGTATATGATAAGAATTAGAATGATACATTGGTAGATATTACACTCAAAAATATGTTAGGATATCTTGTATCTATTTCAGACTTCATTGTTGTTCATCAGGACACAACTTTCAACATTTTTGGTAGATGTTTATGGCTACATCAACATGAAACCATACCTTCTTCATATAACCAATTTCTTATGTACAATTTAAATTCTAAAATTGGGACATTGTATGGGGAAAAATATCAATTTAAAACATGTGAATCTCAATACATTGAGGTAGAGTTTTATCACTCAAAAGAAACAAGGTCCATAACAAAAGAGATAACAAGGGTTAATTCTCATAATGGACTGGAAAAGATCCCAGCAAACTCATTCATACATTTGAGAAAATATTATGTCTTACTAATTAATAAAATTGAAATGGTAAACCTAAATCCAAAAACTCATCCAGTAACATCCATAAGGTCAATTGCGGAAATCGAGCCAGACATCATGGGATAAATTGATGATTCACCAAGTAGTGATGTAAGTTAAATGGAGATGTCTTCATTTTATCCCCTAAAATATAGAAAGTTTATACTTCATCAATAAGATTTGAAGAAGTGTTATCTATACTCAAGGATGACAAAGATGATGATTCCCAATCCATCATCTCTTCTTTATTACCCCAAAAAGACCATGCATCATCCATAGAGTTAGAACAGTGGCCCCATCTTTAGGATGATCAAATAATGACACCTCTATTAACTCTAAAAGATTTTTTCATCATCTACTATGGAAAT
The DNA here is from genome assembly GCA_963277665.1 of Viscum album. Taxonomy (NCBI): domain Eukaryota; kingdom Viridiplantae; phylum Streptophyta; class Magnoliopsida; order Santalales; family Viscaceae; genus Viscum; species Viscum album. Next base: position 104,236,974 of record OY728159.1, read on the forward strand.
AGAAAAATAAGAAATAACACATAATGAAGAAAAATTGGATGATCTTCTAGCATTTGAGGAAGGTGTCTCAGCCACTATGGATGAGCAGAGAGAAAGAAATCTGGGTACAAAAGATGATCCACACCCCACTCTAATTAGTGCAGCCATGAATTTTGAAGAAAATATTTTTGTAATTCATTTCTAAAGAAACATCAATATATATTTTCTTGGAATAATATACAAATTCCCGGACATATTCCTGATGTAGCCATAAAGAAATGTGGTTTTCTAGAAGACCATTGACAATTCAAGGAGGCAGTAGGAAAAACACACCCAACTCATGCTTCTAAAATTGATTGTGATGTTGATATACTTATAAAGGATAAATTTGTTAGGGATGTTCAATATCCCAAATGTCTGGCCAATATTTTCCAAGTGAAAAATGGGAATGGAAAAAGTAGATTATTCATTGATTTCATAGATCTCAATCAGCATTGTCTTAAAGATGACTTTCTGGTTTCAATAACTGAGATTTAAATTGATAAAACAGATGGTTATGACGCTCATTCCATCATGGATGGATACTCTAGGCATATTAAAATCCATATAGCCCCAGAGGATTAATAATCTACTAGATTAATAGCTCCTCAAGGTGTGTTTTTCAATCAGTTAATTCTCATTGGCCTAAAGAATGTAGGTTCAATGTATCAACGTTCGATGCACAATATGTTCAACCCATATTAGGGAAATGTTTTGAATGTTATGTGGATGATTTTGGTCTTAATACATATATAAAATCTCAATAACTTGTCTGATCTGGGGATGACATTCAATAAACATTGAAAACACAATTTGAAGATGAACCCCTTTAAATGTGCTTTCGGGGTAACCTCATGAATGTTCTTTGGCTTAATTGTACACCATTGTGGTATCGAAGTTGATTTAGAGAAAAAAAAATCAATCCTTGGAATGTTTCATCTTTAATATTATAAATATTTAAGATGACTCCAAGGACACCTGGCCAATATTCGTCATATTATCGCCAATTTGGCATGAAAATCATTACCCTTCATTAGACTAAGGAAAAAGTGAGTCACCTATCAATGGATTGAAGACTACCAATAAGATATTGATACCCTCAACAAAAATATCTTTAGTCCACTGATATTAATTCCACATGTTGAAGGAAGACCCCTTATTCTCTATGTGATAGCTTTAGAGTGACCACTAGGTGCCTTACTTTCCCAAAAGTACAATCCTGGGAATGAGAACAAACTTTACTATCTCAGTCAAAATACGCTTCATACAGAAACATGATATTCATGTATTGAAAAATGATGCCTTGAATTAATCTACGCAGTTCAAAAATTGAGGGAGTACCTAAAACATCATGAGGTCTAATTGGTATCTCACAATAACCCACTAAAATTTATCCTCAGTTTTCCTAGGCTTAAAATCCATTTGGCACGATGGAAAATTATTTTTAAATAGTTTAACATCCAGTTTTTACCTTAGAAGGAAATAAAAGGACATGCTCTGGCAGACTTCCTTACTAAAAATCCATATACAGAAGATAAATCATTGAATACTAAACATTCTAATGAAGAGGAATTCTCTATTTTAGATAATTCTCAAACATAGGAAATGTACTTTTATGGTGCCTCCATAATTCCATCATGGAAGAGAATAGAAAAACCTAAACACAATAATGTTGTGTTAGGAATTTTACTTATCTCCACAGTATAAGAAGTATTGCCTTATTCATTCCTATTATCAGAAGGATTTACTAACAATGAAGCATAATATCATGTGCTCATTGCAGTCTTGGAATTGGAACCATAGGTGAAAGTGAATAACATGAAAGTGAATGTATATTTAGAATTGGTAATCAAATAGATCAATAGGAAATATTCTATCAGAAAAGAAGATTTATTCACTTTGGGTGATTATGTCATAGGGCTAATAGCTGAATTTTCCTCTGAGATGACATTTTCTAATGTCTTGAGATCAAAAAATGCCCAAGCTATTGCATTGGCTACACATCTATAGCCTTGGAAGATCCAAATTGGGATGGGACATTCATCAACATAGCTCATCGTCTTATTCCCTCAACTTTTTCTCAAACAGGAATGGAGTAAATTAATGAAATTAGAACTATTTCTGATCTATGTGGTCATACCACGGGATGGAGAACACCGATCACAGAATATATTTAAAATGGAATACTTCCACCAAATAGGGCTGAAAAAGAAAAAATATGACAATGAGAATCCAATTTTACTCTTTATGATAGTCCATATCATGATAATATCCTCTATATATGAGTCTTTGATGGAATATTATACAGATGTATAGAGGGGGAAGAAACTACATCATTCATGAATGAAGTACATTCATGAGTCTGTGGTGCTCACCAGTCTAGGAATAGGATTTCTGATCAAATCGGAAGGCATAGATACATTTGGCCTTCAATGACACAAGACTACACAGATTTCACTATGAAATGCCATATCTTCAAAATGCATGCCAACTTCATTCATCAACCAACAATGTTTCTACATTCAGCTATATAATCATAGCCATTTGTCACATGGAGAATGGATGTAGTAAGAATTTATCCTCCAACTGTGGCTTAGCGGTTCAAGTATATTTTTACTACAATAGACATCTATTCTAAATGGGTTGAGGCAATTCCTTTCAAAGAATTCGGTTAGAAAATCATTTTTAGTTATTTCAAAACTAACATCATCACTATATTCAGTGTCCCTAATACTATATTAACTGAAAATGGAACTAATTTTTATTTTTTGGAGGTAAAGAAGTAATATGAGGAGAACCATATCAAATCAAACCATTCATCTCTCTATCATCTGTTGGACAACAGAATAAAAGAGGATTTCAATAAGACCCTATCAAATATACTACAATAGATGTTGGATAAGGATAATACATCTTGTCCTGATAATATTTTGAAATATTTTTGGGATTATCTAACTACTATTCATATTTCTTCCTAGGAAACACCTTATTCAATGGTATGTGAAACATAAGATGATTTCCTAATTGAACAGATATTGCCTTCACTCAGAGTTTCAATTTGTGATCAGTTGTCTACAGATGAAATGTCTCTAAAACAGATTAATGAGTTGGAGCAATAAGAAGAAAAATACTGCATACTTTTAATCATTTAGATGTCTATGAAAACAAAATAGCTTGAGCATTTAACAAGAATATTCACCTCTATTCATTTGTTAATGATGAATTGGAATTGGTTCCCAGGACTCCAATGATTCCAAAAAAAACCTCTAAAGCATGTGCCAATGTGGGAAGGACCTTATTACATACCTAAGGTATAATCAAATGAATATTATTTCTTAATATTAATGTATGGAGATCTTATTACAACTCCAACAAATAATATATTTTTGAAGAAATATTTTTTGTAGTAGTACACATTGTTCTCAATGAAAGACCTAAAACTGAACAGCCCCTAACATCCATACTGAAATACTTAAAACTATATAGTATAATTTCCTAGTTTCAAGATGTTAAAAATCATAAAAACGAAAAATGGACATTCTATATTACGTTAAAATGTATATAAATTTTTTCCTTTTCGCACGATGTTAAACTGCATGACACCATTTTTACATGTTATGTGACAATATACTATATTGTTAATGTCTTCTCTACATGATGTTAAGAGATTCTATATTCACACATCATTGATATCATTTCTACTCCTTAGTGGAACTTGAGCCCTCTTATTCTCTATGTCTAAATCATATCTGTATAGGGGCCTCATTTCATGAACTATGTGTGGATTGATTCTCATCTATTTGAGATATGTAGAGATACCAGGATCTCCAATCATGGGCCAAACTACAACCACATAATTTTTATTTCCCATTTTCTTCACCTCTATATGAACTAGATTTTTACATAATGCTCTTTTGGGATGTAGGTTTTGATTTTCATACCATCTTCTATCATAAATTTATTCATTCTTCTAGAATGTGTTAAAGCCCCCCGTCACCAAGATCAAACATGGCTTGGGTGGGAAATGAATATTTAAATAACTATATATGACTTGATTATAATCTATTTGAGATATGTAGAGATGTCTAGATCTCCAATCATGGGCCCAGACACGATAAAAAACCCTTTATTCCTTATATAATAATAAAACATGCATAGGGATTGTTTAAAGAAATATGTTTGGTTTTATTGTAGCCCCAGAAAGACACATTATGACACTTGGGTTTTATCCCTTCATTCAATTACAATATGTACTTCTTTTCACATTGATTCTACTTCATCCGTACTAAATTATGTTAAATTTCATGGACTCCTAACATCCCAATTCATCACTTCTATCACCATTATATTATAGAGAAAACCTTACTACTCTATGTTTCTCACACTGAGCATAGCTCATATGGGCTTAATAATTGGGTAAAATGCTTCTTTATATACATAAGGTGTCTCAATTCCTTATAGAGATATCAATTTCTTCATTTCACGACAAAAAATTGCATAGTATAATGTCCTCGCATCATGAAATTAAACTGCACATCAAAATAGTAATTCAGAGGAAAAAAAGAAAGTATCTATTTTACCTATAAGTGAGATATTTGTAAAGGACATCAATATCATAGCCAATATTGATTCAAATCTTTCTTTATGTGTATTGAACATAACCCCCTTCTATATTTCACACTCTTAATCGTGATTTTTTTTTCATATTTTCACAATCTTTCTTAGAGCTTCTGGTGATAGAGTTTCTAATACATGATAACTCTTTTTCTTGACTATATAGCATGTGACCTTAGGTGTCCTTCCATAAGTTTCTTACATAATGATAATTTCAATAAAAAGATTCCACTATTTTTTCAGCTACCATATGCCCTAGTTGGGCCAGCATAATACAACCCCCACAACAAGTTTTTCAAATGATGGTAATTTGGTTCGTGGTTATTGTATCATTTCCCATTCAAAAATTGGTGAAAATATAAAAGAATATATATATATTAAAATAGTCATTCACGTATATTTTTCTCATTATCATTCTCTCGATATAAAAAAGGTTTAAAAATATGGTTTACACATTACCCTCTCCATGTGTGAAAATAAATAAGAAATAACATTGGAATCACTTTTCCATATATCATACACAGTTTCCATTTCTAGTTAGATTTGTATGACCAAAAACAATAGACACCACACCTACTATGTTTGGGTTAGACTTTCATAGAATCCCTATTATTATGATCATTTGGATTTTTTTTGGAAATACCCTCTACATATTCAGGTACCTTTCACCATAATCAAAATTTTGTGCTTTGGAGAAGTGGAATCTCCATAAACTGTTTTTGGATTTTAAAAAATATTAAAATGTCAAACTATTGGGATATCTTTTTCCAGATTATGCAGTACATTCCCTTAGGTGACCTTGTAGAAGTTTCCTATATTACAAGCCTGTCAGTCAAAAGATGCCACTATTTGGCTATGCAGCATATTCCCCAGTTGGCCCTGCAGAATACAACCCCATAATAGGGTTTTTCAAATAATGGTAACTTAGTTCGTGAAAAGACTACCTATAAAACCATTACCCCTTCCCCATAACATTCTTCAGATACTTATATTCCCAAATCACAGTTTATAATTTTTCATTCCATACCATAATATAATAACATGTGTCCAAACAAATTATCAAAAAAATTGGGCAAGTCTTGTACCATTGTTCAATGCTAAAGACCATAAATTAAATCCACACAAAGGCCCCACTGCATGACATAAAACCGCACAACACAATGTCCTCACTTCCTGACATAAAACTGCACAACACAATGTCCTCACTATATGAAATAAAACTACACATTTTTATATCATAAGTTTCGCTTTTTGAAAAATTTCAACCATTCATCAAACACAAAGTTTATATAGAAGAGGTTTTCATATTCATGACACATGTCAGCTTAAAAAAGCACTTTATTCTTAAAATCCAACTCCTTGAAAATACCACCCTATGTGGTCATGTCATCCAAATCATATTTTTCCTCATATAAAAAAAGTTAAATGTTAAATTCATAATACCTATTTTTCTTGACTATGCAGTACGTGCACTTAGGAGGCCTTTCATAAGTTTCCTACACAATGGGACTATTAGTCAAGAGATGCCACTATTGGGTTATGTAGCATATTCCCCAGTTATCCATGCATAAAACCACTCTCATAATGGGTTTTTCAAATAATGGAAACTTCTTTCATGGAAGTTACTCACCTTATGATGATATAAGTTTTAAATTTGGTGACTATAAAATTCCTGGCTCATGATTCCCCTTGAGAATATCTAAATAATATTAATGTTTTATTAGCTGTTGAGTCTCGTTTGGGATCTAGTTTCAAAAGTTACGGTCAAACCTATTTTGACCATAAACATTATCCATTTATAGTCCAACATGCATGAACCGAAACTACCAATAAAAAAAGGAATAATACTCCTCATATTGAGAACACGCAAAGGGAACTGTGAACAAAATTCAAGTCCCATCATAGTAAATGTACATTTTGAATGATTTAGGTAATATTGAGGAATAAAAAGTCAAAAGATATAATGTTTTTTGGTTTGTCTATAAAACTCTAGAAAAAATAATACTATTCTCATTAAGCCCATATTCTTAATAAGAAAATTACAAGCACCACCACTCTTTTCATTGTAATCATGATTATCTAAAATTAGTGTTTTATTTATTAAAACAATTTCATCTTCATCATTACCTTTAATATTTAAAAAAAATCATGAATTAGAACATATATGATTGAAGAAAAAATTTATTTCATTCATATGAAATTAGAGGTACATCCACAATATATATCCCCTTTATCATGTTTTAATATAAACTCTTATCATTATTCATTATTAGATAAATGGATTTACATGGCCTCTCATATGCCTATTGATGTTGAGATACGTGGGCAACTCCCACCTCCTCGGCATGACGAAGTGATTCCTTAGTAGTGGAAATGGTTTTTCTCTCCTCTAATTGGGTTTCTCCCAATGGATAATTTAATTTCTCATGTTTTTTATGAATCAAATCAAGTTATTTTTTAAGATATAATTTCTTCTTCATGGTTTCATTAATTTCATGGTTGATATCAATCGACTTATTATTGTGATCGGCAAATGCCTCAGCCACTACATCTTGGATGTTTTCAATATTGATAAGTCGTTTGGCCTTTTCAAAATCTTGCCTCAACATCTTCACCTACTCCCATCAGTGAATGGTCTATTTCATTGCATCGTAGAGTGGTTGATAATTAAATCCACCAAAACACATTACCCAAAATAATTTTGGTAGTTTGAAAAAATTGGATAGTAGTTCATATAAAATATTTATAGAAAGTATCCTCTATATAATCCTTCATGTCTTCTTACATGCAATAACAATAGCATATTTTATCTCCAAGACTAATTCTGAGTCACTAACAGGTTGTAAAATGTACCCTGAAAACATATCACATAATGGGATGCCTTGTTCTGCTTCTCTCAGGACATCAGTAGCGTCACATTCTACTAATGCCAGAGCCATCATGGAAGCTTCACCTTATGATATAAATATGGTATTTGATAACCCTAATTGATAAATTATGGTGTTTCCAATGATTTTACACTAGGGCGCGCACAAGCACGTGTCCATCACGCATGGGAGGACGTGCGACTTGTTGCTCAACATTCCTGCTTTCCAAAGGCGAGCGTCATCCGTTCCTTGTTCAGGGATGTCTGGTCCTTGATCAAAATTGGGATAATGGGATGTCAGTTATTCCTTCCATGGATTCCACCTCGGATCTCGTCACCTAGTCCGGGGCTCCCTCATAGATTTAAGACGGGTTTGTGAAGCTCGTTCCTGACACCATATCTTCATGGAAGCTAGTTAATTACACCGCTTCCGTCGAGATGCTCCAAGGGGTATTGTTGGGGCAGAAACCTTCAATGAGGAGAATGGTCATGTTGGGGTGTCGTTGGCATGTTTTGACACTGTGGGATTGGCATGTATGTCTTCTGTCCCTTATCGTAGGGATTCTCGAGGGCGCGGATGCCCAAGGCATCCCACATCGAACGTGGGGGTTGTGTACCATCTGAGGTTTTACTCACCTTCCCATGTTTAACACGGGGAATGCCGCGAGTTTAACATCTTGCGAAGATGGATCGGATTGATCGGAACACTGAGAGTGGATCAGATTGAAGGACCCCCTAGGGGGAGCCCCGATGTTGGGGCCAACACGTGGGCGGCTTCACGGATACTATGGAGAGGAATAAGGTGGCATGATCTCAGTGGGATGTGGCGGCCCGGGTAAGGATCAGGATAGGTGATGGGGTGGTGGGCTTGAACCTCGTAGAGGCTTCTGACATATCCCCATGGCAGGGAATCGAAGTACACATAGTTCAGGGTATACAATTTTACGTCACGCGGGATGAGATATAGTTTAATGTCATGCGGGACAAGATACAGTTTAACGTCATGTGGGACGAGATACGGTTTAACGTCATGTGGGAGGAGGGAATTTGGGGATTACGCTCTAAGGCGGCCCAATATGGGGTTTCCTCTCTGAGGCGGCCCATGGTGGTTGGGGAACCGACGTGGAGAGGTCGGAAAGACCGGGTGGTGGGCTTGAACCTCGTTGAGGATTCCTACATACCATGTGTTAGCATAGATCAATGTCCACGTAGTTCGCTGGTATTGGGTTTATGCTCTGAGGTAGCCCGTATAAGGATGTCATGGTTGATGCGTGCTCTAAGCCAACGTGAGTCAAGCTCAGTGTGAGAAACAAGAGGCAGCGGGGGCCAGATGATCACGTTGCAAAGGGTGTGTCTTTGAGAAGCAGAAAGGGGCTTATGCGTTGAGCGGCCCAAAGATGAAATAGGGGCTTGCACATGGTTAGCGACCCTTAGTTCCAGGGCTTACTCCAGGATGGAGGCCCGTGGTGTGACAAAGCGCAGTGGGAAAGGGACTCCACTGGCCTTGGAAGTGGGGAAGTATGGAGGTGCATGGGTGAAACCTTTTGCAAGAGGGGCTAGGGGCTTACGCTCTGAGGCAGCCCTTCCCCCAAGGACAAACACCACTCCGACAAGTAGGATCTCATTCCATGTGAGGAAGAATCCATTCCCGTGGAGACGAGTGCGTGTAAAAAATGTCTGTGCTGGGGGGGCCCTGCATGCGATGCACGGGGTCGGATCATAGTTTAATTTCATGTGTTAAGGACGAGGTGCTTAGCAATTTAACGTCATGCAGCTTGGACGAGGTGGGTTTGGTCCACTACCCTAGGGCTTACGTGCCCAACACCCTCTACCCCCTATGGGAGGGAAGGCTTCGGCAAAGCCGTAGTGAAGGGGGGCCGTAGGGTGAACCATCGAGAGGTCCATGTTAGCGTGGCTATGCAAAGAATCAATACCCATTAGTGTGCCTATGTGGAGAAGCATAAGGTAAAGAAACACAATAGGAAACACCACCCAAGGGACCTTGAGTTTACATCGTACGAGCCTTGAAGGTCGTACGGGAAGGAAACGCATGGCGCGCATGCCCGGAAGGGAAGACATCAAGTGCCAACGCGGACAGGCAGCCAAGGCGCGTCAAGGTAAAGGGTCTTGGGTGTTTCACACAAAGAGATGGTTAGCATGAAAAACCCCTGGATGGCATGAAATAGAGCCAGAGGATTGTGTGGATAGGGGATTGCGCGCAAAGGATTGGGATTGCACGCACATAAGGGGATTGAACTCATGGGGAAAGGATTGCACGCAAGGGAAGAACCTGGAGGAGTGGGAAAATTCATTTATGCCAGTGGAGTTGTGTGCAAAGGCGAACCCCGGGGCAAGGTTGTGCGAAAATAGGAATTACATGGAAGTCATCTTGTGCGCGGGGGAGTCCGAATTGTGCACATGAGAGCCATTCCAAATTCCACAACCCCAAACCGTTTGGGGTCACCTTCTATTTATAGGCGCATACCGGCACAGAATCCAGGCGGCGCGCGAAATCTTGCGCGCTGGGAATAGTCGGCGAGCAAGACTTCACCACGTGGAACCGGGAGCGAAAAATTGCGCGCACCACCGACTCAATTTCGTGAATCCCGGGGATGCTTCGCACGCACAGAATTATTTTGTGCACCACTTCTAGGGCCTCCAGACCGGGCCTCTGATTCCGAATATGACTTCTCTTTGTCATTTCAAAACTTCCTTTGAGAGTTACAGACTTTTTAGGTGTCTAAAAATTCCCCCCCTCAGAATTGGATCGGCGAGAGGTCGGAACGGTCGGAATCCGAGGGAAATGCTGAAATGCCGAAGTAGGGCCTCTCTTGGGCACTTAGCATGAAAAAAAACGATGGAGCACGTAAAACGATGGATCAGCGTGGAATTTTCTTTCCACGCGTTGCGGAACCCTAGCCTCGCATATAAAAAGGGGTGCTAGGTACCATGTTCTGTACTCATGATTTTCCGTGCAATAGGCTTACCGCTCTCATGCATGAAATTGCTCCCACGGATTCACGTTAAAACGCTCTGGCAGCGCGTAATTCCTCCCGAATTTTGGCCGCACTTGCGCGCCTTCTCGAGATATTCTGCGCCTAGCGTGCCGATTGCACGCCCCCACTCCAATATTTCGTGCCTCCACATCATATTTCGCGCATCACTCTCCGATTCCTTGCACTACATCCTAATTTCGTCCACTACATCCTGATTTCCCCAAACTCCCAAAATATTCAAGATGGCCATAAACCGAGTTGATGAGGGGGAAGTCACTGCTCGTAGAACCGAAATGGCGGAAAACGAGGAGGTTTATGGCGCCATGGTGATATTTTCCAACAACCTAACCTTGTTCAATCTGCTGACTCCAACCCAGAAGATGTATCCCCAATCCGACAACATCCCTCTCTACAACTTTGGCATCCTAGAGGAGGTACCCATGTTGGGCTTCAAGGTGGGCACACAACGGTCAATGGTGACCTGGGAGGACGAGATTACTCGCTACAACATCACCAAAAAATGGCCATCCTTCCATGGAAACCAAACATATGGACGTATATATCCTGAACCTGAGGACCAGGAACATTACCAGGGACGAGCCTGTCGTAGAGAATTCTTCGGTCCTCTACGCGAGCACATTCCGTCAGAGTGTCACGGATGACACGAAGGGCTGGATGAAGGATTGGGACCTGTGGTTTCGGGGCAACTTCACCAGCGAGTGGGCCTGAACTATCTAGGTTCTCTATACTTGAGACCATTTTGGGGATGAACTGTGGCATATTGGCCTATTCAAGGCGATATGGACGTCGCAGTTCCACTTCCATCGTCAACCTGAGCTGGGGCCAGAACTATTCACCCGGTGGTATCCTGATACCAACACATTCTAACTTCACTAAGGGGAAGTTGGCATCAGCCTTTGGGACGTTCACTGCATCGGAGGCATCCCACTAGAGGGATACCAATACGATGAGTTCGTTCCTCCAAAGAACACCTGGGAAGACAGGTCACGGACCCCCATGCTAACATGGAACCTATTGGAGCTGGCCAAAGAGAGGCTGGGGGTCATGGACTTCATGAAGGACATTGCCTACAAGGGCGGGTTCCGCCTGTTCCTTGAGAAGGATCTGGCAATCAAGATGCCGGGACGGGGTAAACGGTCCCCAACCCCGGCTGAGAGGAGCAGGGATGGGTCATACTGGAGGACCCTGGAGGCGGGGCAATACCAATCATGGGGCTACCGCATCATTGAGACCTAGGACCCGAACATCCGGTACACCGGGTTCCTCTCCGCCTTCCTGAGCGAGTGGCTCCTGCCGGTGCGGGACGCGGGGATGCACGTCCGTCCAGCAACACTGGTGATGGCAGGCAGCATGGCTTCCAACAAACGGTTCAACATGGGGGGTCCACATTCTGGCCAAGATGTATGCCATCTTGGGATGCATCTCACGAGAGGGGTCGCCTTGGAGAGTATGTGTCCCCTTCTAGATCTTCCACGGATGGGTGGCGGCTCATCTCGGTGGGTACACTTTCCCAAACTCCATCCATCCTCCGGGCAATGACATGCGACCGTCCCTGCTGAACATCGTTTGGGTGGCACCGATGATGCTCAATGAGGAGGGCGTGAGAATCTGCATTGGTAACCACACCATCTTCAACTTCAGCCTGTTCCCCACCCCGGTCGGCCAGATGGTGCAAAATGGGCAATGCTCTCTGGAACAGTAGGAGTATTTACAGAACATTCGGGGCGGGGTGCTCGTGGATCAGATCGACAGGAAGGTGATCCTAGAGCCTTACATTCCATCTCGATTTACCAGGAAATTCGAGTGCCTCCAACGAATGCCAATGAAGGTATTCACTGCTGTCTAGTAGGAGAAGAATCCATGCGTTCTGTGCCAGATGTGGTTGATGTTTACCACTTTCGGCTCCAGTGACTTCATTACTCTTCCTGCCACCGGGGTTGACACAGGCCTAGCAACAGAGTATGCCGACCACTGTACCATCGCGCACCATAAGGGGATTTTACGCAAGCGAGTCAGGAAACTCGAGGCTACCCGTGTGGAAACCGGGCGACGGGGGAGAAGGCAAGGTGCTGCTGGAAGGGGGGAACTAGTTGTGCGTCAGGAAGCGAGGCCTACGCAGGCCAAGACTTCAGTAGTGGGGACATCACACGGTGCCTCCATGACCTCGTTGCCCATAGGGGGGCCATGAGGCGGCCAAGGAGCTTCCCGGGAAGTATATAAGATACCTGCTTGATCCTTCCCAAGATGAAATCTTCCCGGACCTGTGGTCGACCTGGATGACCCTGTGGCAATCCCTTAGCGTTGAAGTCGTTTGGAAAAAGATAATGCAAAACAGGATCCAACTACTAGAGGTTGGGCTCGTTCAAGTTACCGACTAGGTAAACTTCTATCGGAGGCATGCTTATATGACGACCACAGACACATACGATCTCCAAAGGGGTCGGTGTGCGGAGCCACCATTCCTAGTGAAAGTGATTCTCGTCCAGGAGCATGATCCGGAAGTAATGTCACCGAGAGAAGGCGACATTGAAGAGGAGTCAGAGGGGGAGGAGGAGATCGGAGAAGACGAAGGCAAAGGAGAAGATGAAGAAGAATAACCCGAAGGTGAGGGGTCTCAGGGGGCGACCCACCAAGGGATTCTTCGAGAGAGAGATGATATTTTCGTCTCTGATCTCGACATAACCGAGATACTTAATGTTTGTCTCTACCTTCATTCATTTCCCTTCATCATCTATCCCCCTTTGCAATTTCAAAACCATCTCTCTACCTCACTCAGAAGCACCTAAGTGTTGGTCAGGCATCCCCACTAGAGAAGGGAGGAGAGGAACCGGTGGGATAGGATGGGAATATAACACCCATCATTGAATTGGCATGTGTAGAGGGGTATCCCATCATGGTGGCTCCTGTAGAGACCAAAACATTGGTGGTCGATGCTCTGGGTTCCTCTAAGACTCACGCTTTACTACTGGTGCTTGCTATCAAAAGATCCTAACTGATCAGGGTACGCCTTGCGCAGTGATCTCATCATTGGAGGCTCGTCAGGCTGCTAATATCGGGCCGTCCAAGAGCAGACCAGTGGCGGACATACCACATCATCCAGAACATACTTCCTACACTGAGTCGGCCCTGAAAATCGGTGAACAGGGGGCAGCGAGCAACAGTGATGTTGTTCTTGAGGCGAGGCTGGAGGCTGACGGAGGCACCGCCGCTGTTGGGGAGAGAGAGGAAGGTCAGCCGTACGTCAAGAATCATATTCCTCGCGATGACATCCCTGAGGCAGATGCTGTTGTTGACCTGCTGGCTGCCTTTCCTACATTCTGACCCGCTGACCCTGAGGAGATAGATGACTCAAACATAGAGGCAGCCGAGGAGAGATGGATGAAATGGCGCAAAGGGTGGATGTGTATCTAGCGCTTTCTCAGACAGCCCCAGTCAGATTGGTTAAGGCGGATGGGATCACTCAAGACCTAATTGTTCTTCCTGTGCACCGGAGGGGCTAACGCTCAGCGCATTCATCTAACAGTCCGTGATTACATGGACAAGAAGATACGAGAGAGTAGCCGGTGCACCGACATTGCCCAGTTTCGGGAAAGATTGGCGAACACCCGAGTTTTGCTGAGGGCGGAGCGGGAGGTCCTGTACCTCGAAGGGCGGGCAGCAGACAAGGAGACCTTCATTGCAACATGCTCTGAGCTTGTGGAGAAACTGATGGCCCAGCTAGATGATGCACAGGAACAACTGATGGAGGTGAGTCACCAGATTAATGTACTTCAAACCGAGCGGGCACAGGCACAAGCTAGGGTTGGCGAACTGCGCTCTACAGCGGCTGATGAGGAGAGAGTCTTCAAGGAGCCAGAAGTGGTCCTGGAGGCTTCTAGCCAAAGGGTAACAGCGTTGGAAAGATCGATCCAGCATGCCGACCCTTAGGGGATTTGTTTTGGCCATCTCATGAACTTATTGCTTGTACTGATCATTATCTCAATACAATACTTGGACAAATCCATTTAGTTGTACCTTTGGTTTAATATCCACAACCATAATTATGAAATGAATAACAACTCGACCCTATGCTCCTTTGGGTCACACCAAACGCGAGAAGCAAAGGATACTCGTGTTATCATTTCTTCCAACTGTGGGGCATTAACCAAGCTTCAGGCATCCAAAATTGGACCTGGATTTCTGAGGAGAATACCTCAGACCGATTGATATATGACCTTCTCAATGTGCTCTGACACACGAGCGGGGCAATTCTAGGGGCATTGAAATCCATCCGACCATAGGGAGATGGAAAGGAAAGGTGAATCACGCTACCCGAATTTTGAACACTATGGGGCGCGACAATGGAGGATAACTATTAACCGTGGCTTAAATGTAGCATCCATATCGTGTTGTCCTGGAATGTGGACAATAAATGAGGGATGACCGTTGACCATTTTCATAACACTGGGCCTAACTCAAATATCGCCGGTCAGTCTTCTGGAACGTTGGCTTAGGACAGTAGGCGGACTATAGGCCTATCATCCATACTGCTACAATAGGCGAACCAATGGTGTATCATCCATATTGTGGTAGCAGGAGGACCAAATTTTGTCATCCATACTGTTAGGGGGTCCCACAAAACATGACTAGTCCTCCAGAACATTGGCCCAGGATAGTAGGCGGACCCTAGGTCTATCATCCATACTGTTAGGGGGTCCCATCGAACATGAAAGAGAATTAGGATCTAAATAAAAGGGCATGAAAATAATGGAAAGCTGAGTGGTGGTTTGTTCTAATAGATTCTAACACTCCCGAAATTTCACCACCATGGCGGAGGCGCATTAGGCGGACGTACCAACCTGATTACGGATTGTCCCAATTTTCTGAAAGGACCTCTCTGGCGAGAGAACTGTCGCTTCCCATTATTACTATGGGGCATCCTTAACTTATTCTGGGTAGATGTCACGATTACACCACTTCCCAAGAAGTCAGGCCGAGTGGCCGACAATAAGGAGGGACGGGATTTGGTAATCCCTGGGGCTGGACCCAAGACGTAATGTCTATGCCTTCCTACGTTTCCCATAAGTATGAGAATCAACCCACATGAAGTTCTAGAAACACAGTTTAAGGTCATGTAGGAAGAAATACAATTTAACGTCGTGTGGGATGGGAGACACATCTCATCAGGGAATAGGAATTGTACGGCGAGTAACCTGACATGACTGAGGACATAATCCCGCACCAATCCGTACAATCCCACAAGAGAGACCGAGTCTTGAAAAGCCATGGGGCCTGAGGCCGGGCCTCGGCCAGGGAGGCCTGACCAGCTTGTAGTTTAACGTCTTGAAGTGTAGACGAGCATGCATTTAAAGGTCATGCTGGACCATAAGGTTCTTAGTTTACAGTATTATAACTCAGACCAAAGGATAAGGGGAATGGGAGACACACGGTAAAGCGGTTGTAAAACCCAACATGAATGGGGAAAAGAACTGCTTACTATGTGCTCATAGGGACACATTTAGGCCGAGAGACCAAACACGAAAAGTTAGGCTGGGACGGTGGGGAAGTTCCCAGGCATTCTTAAAAATCTCCTAAAAATGAGAATTAAGCCATACGTATTTCTTGAGAGGTAGCATCTTAACAGTACGTAGCCGGGGCGATATCATCACAGTTTATAGTCATGTGGTTAGACCTGACAGCATAGTTTAAGGTCGTATGGCTTAGACCTGGAAGCAGTTTTTAAGTTCATATGGCTTGGACCTGGCTGGACAGTTTAAGGTCATATGGCTTAGACCTGGTAGTACAGTTTAAGCTCGTATGGCTTGGACTTGGCAGCAGAGTTTAAGGTCCTATGGCTTGGACCTGGCAGCATAGTTTAAGGTCATATGGCTTGGACCTGACAGCACAGTTTAAGGTCGTATGGTTTGGACCTGGTAGCACAGTTTAAGGACTTATGGCTTGGACCTGGCAGAAGAGTTTAAGGTTGTATGGCCTAGAGCTGACAGGATAGTTTAAGGTCGTATGGCTTGGACCTGGCAGCACAGTTTAAGGTTGTATGGCTTGGACCTGACAGCATAGTTTAAGGTCGTCTGGCTTGGACCTTGGGGAACACACATTATGTGATAATGCATACCTAATGCGGGTGAGGGTGTAATCCCATACCATCACCGAGCATGATTCGGAGAGAGGAGCCTCGTGACAAAGGGACCTACGAGGGTTCAACAATCAGGGGGGCAGGAGATGCTAGCTCCCAACTACGTTGGGCCCAAAACGCAATGTCTGGGTGACTCCTCGTTCCCCATGGGGATGAGGGTCATGCTGCACGCAACTTGTAAAGGAGAAACCCAATCACATACTCTAGCGCTCAGATCGTGGGAGCCCCGAGAGACATTGTTACGTAGCTTGGTTCTCCTGATGTGTTGGGGTGTACTGAGGGTTAGTACAGGGAGTGTCGAGATTCCCCCTTGAAACGGAAGGGTGGAACATAATGTGAATTGTGCAACCAACATTCAGGGCTCGAAGAAGCCAGAGTGACGACTGAGGATTACCGCCGACCATGTTCGCAACATAGGATCCTGTCGCGTTAGCCTAGAGATAGGGGCAAAAAATTGAGCATCAATCACTGACCACATTCGAAACATGAGATTTGTATCAATTTGTTTCCCAAAACCCTTGGGGGAATTGGCCCATGACGGTAGGAGAGCCCTTAGGGGTTGTTTTCAGGCTGTTATTAGGGGTCTCTCCACGTGTGAAAGATGGTGGGGGCCTGAATAAAGGGGAACACGAAGCTTGACAAGAGGACGAAAACTTGCCTAAGTCGAATCTGACACTCCGGGTCCTAGACCGGAGCACCTGAACACATTAGAAGACCAATGGAAAGGGTCAAAGGGCTCAGTCTGAGAGCGGCCAAAAGATGGTGGATTCACGGGGGAAGGGCAGGCCAAAAGACCGAGGAAACCAGGAGATCATGGGATCTCCTAAGAGATGGGGCTGGACCTAAAATCTAAGTGTTCAGGTGGTCCTACGTATCCCATAAAGATGTTAATCAAGCCAAACATAGTTTTAGAGATGCAGTTTAACGTTATGTAGGATGAAATACAGTTTAACGTCGTGTGGGACAGAGAGAGGATCTTAGTTTTAGGTCTTAGAACTCGAACCAAAGGGGTTAGGAAAATATCATTTGAGGTACCTGGCGTTCGTGGGAGGAGTGACATGATCGCCATCCATAGTCACCAGGAAATACGTTCCATTGGGACAGACCTTATGGACAATGAGAGGCCCCTCCCATTTGGGCTCCAACTTTGGTGGTTTCTTGCAGGGAATCATTGGAGCTCTGAGAGCTAGCACTAGGTCACCTTGCCGGAAGGAGCGGAGGTGAACCTTCTTATTGAATGATCGAGCCATCCTGCTCTGATTCCTTTCCATGTTATGTAAAGCGTGAATCCTACATTCTTCCAGCGCTTCCAATTCTGCTCGATGGATTTCGACAACTCTATCTGGTGCTTGCTGATTGTAGACTGCCTTGCGCAATGAGGGAAACTGGATCTCGATGGGTAGGATGGCCTCATCTCTGTACACTAGGGAATATGGAGTCACCTGGGTGGAGTTACGAGTCATCGTCCTATAAGCCTAGAGGGCGTTGGAAAGCTTGTCTGGTCAACGTTTCTTGTTCTAACCAACCGTCTTTTGCAGAATGTTAGAGAGGGTTTTGTTAGACTCCTCGATCTGTCCATTCACCTACGCATGATAGCGGGAGGTGTGGTTAGAGATAATGTTGTACATATCATACAATTTCTTCAGATCAGCTGCTCAAAATTTATTTCTGTTATTTGTGAGGATAGCGTGAGGTACTCTAAATAGATAGATGATATTGGAGCTCATGAAGTCAATGATAGATAAGGATTTTACTTCCTTGAGTGGGATTTCCTCTGCCCACTGGGAGAAGAAATCTGTAGCAGTCAAGATGAACCAGCACTGGCGGGCCATCGCCGGCGGGTAAGGTCCTATGACATCCAACCCCCAGACTACAAATTTCCAAGAATACTTGGTAGTATGGAGAGGATTCGGTGGCTGATGCACAAATTGAGCATGAACATGGAACGCATGACACCTCTTGGCATACTCGATGCAGTCGTAGATCATGGAGGGCCAGAAGTATCCCAGCCTCCGAATCTGGTGGGACAACTTCGACCCGGCCTGGTGGGTGCCACAGGAACCATCATGCACTTCGTGAATGACCTTTAGGATCTCGACTCCATGAAGGAAACAGAGGATAACACCATCAAATCCATGCCTATAAAGGAGCTGCTCAAGGCTGGGACCGCTCTGAAGGGTGAACTACAGCGTGCGACATCGGATTCGCTCGCGCTAGGCTCGGTTCGACATAAGATTGTAGTGCTGGAGATATTCAACCAAGGGCATTCTCCAGTCAAGAACTATCTTGATTACCACAGCTGAAGCCCCTGGGGATCATGACGTAGGGGAACCAGTGGTGAGATGGTTCACTCATAGGCCACGATCACCCTCCGTAAAAATAGGATCAATGACTCTCTGGTGAGACGCGTGGATAATTAGGTCATCGTGTTTAGGCTCCACAAGTAATGCGGTCAAGCTCGCCAAAGCATCTACTCGACTATTCTGCAACAGGGGAATTTGAATGACCTCTGACTGGGAGGGGAACTTATCCATTAGACGGAGGGTGGACTCCAGAAATGGCACGAGTTCTGGCTTTCTGACAGCAAATTCACCATTGACCTGATTGATGACTAGCTTGGAGTCCCCTTTTAGATACAGATGGGGTACGTAAATCTCGAGAGCCAACTCGAGGCCAGTGATGAGGGCATGATACTCTGACTCATTGTTGGTGCAACCTTCTGACAACAGGAATGAATTCGGCAGAACGACTTGCTCTGGGGTGATGAAGATGATACCCAAGACCGCTATGTTGAGCCTAGGATCATTGAGCCTTCTACTGGTGGGGCTCCAGGAGGCACTGTCAAAGTGCATCTACCAGTATGGGATGGCGTGATTGAATGAGAGGATTGCCTCATCAGGAAAGCCTAGATCCAGTGGTTGGTCCGCAGAGGTTCGGTGGGCAGCTAAGAAGTCTGCCAACCCCTGTCCTTTGACGACCATTTGAGGTACAAATATGATGTCGAACTGCTGTAGGATCACCGCCCAGCGCCCCAAATAGCTGGTCAATGTAGGTTGGTTCAGAATATATTTCAACGGGTCTACCCGAGAGACCAGTTGTACCTCGTGGTGCTGCAAGTAGTGCCGCAATTTCTACATGGTAAATACGAGTGCCCGATAGCTCTTCTCGATGGGAGAATATATAATTTCCGCATCGAGGAGCATGCGACTGAGGTAGTAGAGGCTATTCTCTATTCCCTCATTGTTATTCTGGGTGACAAGTGCGCCGAGGGATCACTCCAGGGTGGTCACATAAAGGACAAGCGGCTTTCCGGAAACTGGTGGCATCAAGACCGGAGGTTGGAGCAGATACTTCATGATTGCCTCAAAAGCGGTCTGACACTCTTCGTCCCATTTATAGGCGGTGCCTTTCTTCATGAGCTGAAAAAAGGGCATCCACTTGCCGGCCAGATTTGCAATGAATCGGCGTATATAGGCTAAGTGGCCTTGAAGGCCTCTCATCTCCTGAATATTATTCGTGGGAGGAATATGACTGATGGCCTTGATCCTCTCCGGTTCGATCTGAATGCCTTGATATCTAAAAACGAAGCCAAGAAACTTTCTGGAGGTGACCCCGAAGGCACACTTCAATGGGTTCATCTTCAAGTGGCAAGAACGGAGAAAGCCGAACACTTTCTCAAGATCTTTGAGATGGTCCTGGCGCTGAAGAGATTTAACCACCAGGTCGTCCACGTATCATTCCACCAATGTCCCGATAATTGGCTTGAATATGCGATGCATATCCCGTTGATAGGTGGCACCTGCATTTTTCAGGCCGAAGGGCATAACCTGGTAGCAGAAGGTACCCTGGGGGGCCCTGAAGGCAGTGAACTCTTCATCCTCGGGGGCCATCCAGATCTGGTTGTACCCGGAGTACCCATCCATGAAGGAAAGGGCTAGGAACCTAGTCGTGGAATCGATAAAAAACTCAGTCACTGGAAGGGGAAATCATCCTTCGGACAGTGGCGATTGAGATCACGGAAGATGATACAGACCTTGATCTGCCCGTTCTTCTTCCTGACTGGCACAATGTTGGCTAGCCACCTGGGGTACTGGACTTCTTTGACAAAGATGGATTTCATGAGCTTATCAACTTCGGCATCAACCATTGAACCGTGAGTGGGGTGCATCTTTCTGGGAGGCTGCTTGAACCCGCGATGGTTTTCTAGAAGGCCAAGGTGGTGGAAGACTACATGGGGATCTTATCCTGGCATCTTGTCATAACTCCAAGCGAACACATCACGGATCTATCTAAAGAAGTCTACATAGTGTTTTCATTCCTCGGGGGCATAGCGACACTGACCAATGGTGGTCTCCGGTCCGCCTTGCTACCGAGGTTCACCTGCACTAACCCTTCGACTGTGGTGGAGACGCCCTCCTCAAAGGCAGGAGGAGCATCTTCCATGTCCTCCTCTCCACATGTGGAGGGATCATCCACGGGGGGATCCGTTTCGGGGCTGCCAGACCCGGATGGGAAGCTGGTGCCGGCTTGGGTGGCAGAGGTCGTCTCGTCAGGAGACTCTTACACTACGAGGACCATGGAGACAAAGGTGGTTGATCCAATCCCATCTGGCCTTTGGCCCAAGGATCCACGCTTTATGACATCAAAGCAATAGTGGCGCGTTGGCTTGAGCCGGTCGATTCTGGACCAGCGAAACAAAAATGTATGATGTACTTATGTTCCCACGAGCCTAAAGTCACTATATCGTACAGGGGTGGGGGGATCGGGGATCACCTAAACCGGGTAGGTGTAGGAGTACGAGGTGAATTTCCGCCGTCACATGGAAACAGAAATATGCCTTCCTCTGGTACCCGAAACAATAAAGAACTGCCCCATGTTGGGGGTTGTGGCATCTAACCGATGGATTGGGAAGACATATGCGTCGTCCAAACCGGCCCAAGGATCACTTGTGATAGTGGCGGGCTCAACCTCACCAGCCAGGATCTACTTTTCCTTTCTCTTGTAATAATCAGTGTCCAGATAACAGGATTCACAAGAGGCAAAAGGAGATGCATCTCCTTGGATCATGCCAACTCGACCATTAAGGGAGTATTTGAGGCATTGGTGATACGATGTGGGGACCACTACCGGAAGTTGGATCCACGGCCTGCCCATCAACGCGTTTTAGGCGGTGTCCTGAGAGACAAACAAGAATTCAATATTGGCAATTAGGCCGCTGAACTAGGTCTTCAAACGAATCTTTCCAAGTGGAGTTTTCTTGGTCCTATCATACCTCTGGATCCTGAGGTCGGAGGGAGTTAGATCATCCTCAGATAGGCCCAACTTCCATAGCGTCCGAGTTGGAATTAGGTTAATCCCGAAACGCGTGTCAACAAGACAGCGGCGGAATTCCACGCCATTGAACTAACCGGTGATGTACAGCGGGTGAATGTTCCCCTGTATGGGAATGTTGTCATCTTCACCAGAGAACGAGATAACTGCCTGACATTTGGCATTCTCAATCGCCTCAGTGTGTGAGGCTTCTGCAACTGCCACCTATGTCTCAAACTGGAGGGGGATCTTTAGAGCCTTGGCGAGTGCCTCGCGCATTTCAGATGATAGGCGACGGAAATCAAGGATAGAAAGCCTTGTCGGAGCCAAACACGAGTTTCTTCCTATAGGAGGCCACTCTACGATCAGCTCCATGACGTGCTTCACCGGCTGGACCTGTGACTGACTGGTACTAGGCATGTCTCTCTGTTCACTAGTCAAACCCCTAGAGGTGGCTACCGTGTTAGGACCGGAAGGCTGTAGTCAGTTGGTGGCAGGGCAGGGCTGGTCGTGGTATGGCTGAAGTGGTCCCACCTGATCCAGCAACACAGAAGGCGGTGGAGGCGAACCTGTCGACACCGGGTGAGGGGGCCGCGTGTGCTGAACTCTGTATTGGGCATGCTGCCTGGTCTTAGTAGCATGCACGGCCTGACTGGATGTGACTACTGCCATGCCCCAATGATTCACGTAGCAACGACTCCGCCGATGTTGGCGACAGATGAGGACATTGGGAAGGTTCACCTAACATTCCTCTTCGTCAGGAGTCAAAAAGGGATTTACCAACTCTACGGTGTTAACCGAAGTGTACCTCGGGCTTTCAATAGAGGAGTCATCCACTACCGGATGGAGTCTCGGAGGGATCCCCATTTCCGGGGGCATAAAATCTCCAAGAATGTGGGATGATGAAGGCATTGGAAGGTCACGTTCTTTCTTCTTGCACCGCCGCTTGCTCTTCTGGGAAGAGGTCGGCTGGGACGACGATGCAAAAGTGGCGCTCGCAGATTCTGTGGGCTCTAGATGACTCAGGTGGGCACGGATGATGCCATGGGCATGGGAGACCGTCCTGCAGGCCATCCAGTCGTTATACTTCCAAGACCCATGGTCGGAAACCTGTTGCCACTCATCCTCATTGCCACTGCTACCATCTGATCTCAAAAAGACACCTGCCACTTGCGTCGGGGCTGGGCCCAGCCTAACTATGTTGTTGTCAATCTGGTCTTGGAGATAGTCCATGAACACATAGCATCACTGGATGGTGTGGCCCAGGGTTCGGTGATATGGGAATTAGTTAGAGTGATCAGTGAGATGCGCCTCTTCTGGCTTCCGACACTCAGGCAGCCGCACGATCCTCTGCTCCAAGGCGCTTTGGAAATAACCGGGGACCTGGGCCGCATACAACGTGTAAGTCTAATTCCTTATATCTGAAAATGGGGCTCCTAGAGGTTGGACATGACCAGGGTCCGGAGGATCATGCCATGGAGGCGGAGCCCAATTATCTCGCCTAGATGGTGGTGGTGCATTACACGGAGGCGCCTGCCGATTTTGAGGCGGTCGATGTTGGGCCGGAGGCTGTGCCTGTGGGGGTGGACCCCTATGGGGATGCTGAGCTGGCCTTACCGGTAGCAACTCTAATTGTTGGGGGGCCTATGTCTGGGCCACAGTAGTGGGCTCATCTCCGAAGTCTCTCCTTGTAGGGATTAGAGGAGGCAGTGGGCATGCCTGACTAGCATGTTGCAGGGAATCTTCGAGGCGCTGAGCCATTTCTGAGAAGTCCCGGAACCCTCCGAGGTAATTCTGAGTGATCAGAGAAGGAACCAGCTCTGTCTTGACATTCCCTACACACAATGTCAGAACTTTCTCCTGAGTTAGTGGCATGTCAATGGAGTACGTGAGCCCCTTCCACCGGTCTATGAAGTCCGCGACTCACTCATCGGGCCTTTGTTTGCATCTGAAGAGGTCTGCGAAGTTCATATTCCAAGTTGGGGAACTGAAATAGTAGAGGAATTGTCGGCGAAGGTCCTCTCGGCTAGTTACAAATCCGATAGAGAGCTAGTTGTACCAGACGAATGCTGGTCCTTCTAGTGTCTGAAGGAAACAACGGAGCTTGGCGGCCTCCTACTGTGTCGGAGTCCCTAACATAGGCCTGAACCTCGAGTTGAATTGGGCCAGGTGATGTGGCAGGTCTCGGGTCCCATTAAAGGGGGTGAAATTGGGGTTCCCAAATCCCAACGGGGCTGGCATATCATGCACCCACGCTAGGTGTGGCTTGCCGTCTGGTGGGATTTCCACCTGCGGAGTTTCCAGGGCCTCTATGCGGGCAATGAGTGCTTCCATTAGATCATCTGGACGCAGATTCCAGTCCTGATGGGTATCTCTAACTACAAGCGCATTGTCATGCTCTTCAATCTGATAGTCAAGATCAGTAGCTCGCGGGGCGGTTGGCGGAGCGACTCACGGGGCAGCGGGAGGAAACCAACCAGGGTCCCCCAAGTGATCCCGCCGCTCAGGAGGGTTCGGAGGAATGTATCGTTCCCGCTTTCCATGGGCTTCGGCCACTCCCCTGTCAGTGAACACAACATGGTCACGGTTTCCCGGGGGAATCTCGTCAAGGGGTAGGTGCTCCTGCCCATGTTGTCCTGGCCTAGGGTTACCGTAGTCAGGCCGCCACTCTGCAATGTGTTCGGCTAAGAGCTCATCAACCAGCCTCTTTTGCTCAGCAAGTTTTTGGCATAGCGTTGCCTTCTCGGGGTCTTCCTATACCTTCTGTACCGAGGTAGATGGGTCAGTAAGCTCGAGATACCTGACGTGCTTTTACCCTTGCAGATGTTTCGGCTAAGTGTTAGTGCCTCAGTGGGTGTGATGAGACCTAGGAGGCTCTTCTGTTGGTGAGTAATCCCCCCAGATGGGTCCAGTAGTGGATTGTCCTCAGGGGGAGAGTCCCCATCGAGGACCCCCACACAATTTCCCTCAACTGAAAGGTCAACCATGTTGACCGCCACTACCCTTGGCGACATTCCCTCAGGGGTGCCCAGTGTGCCGGGCTGGCGGTGGATCGCACAGAAAAGAAGGGCAGCGTACTTCCCCCATCCGCGGGCGTGTGTGTGGGGGGTGGCCTCCTCAATAAACTTGCTGAGTACTTGAAAACTTTGGATGCATTGCTGCTGGAGGGCCCCATGGTGGCCAAGTGACTCGGGGTGCCGAACCGCGGGGAGTGCAGCCAGGTCGACCCGACGACACTGCTCACCAATATCCTCAAAATGTATTTGACTCCCAGGATAGGGTGCTAGATGATGTCGAAGACTGGAGTGAGTCACCTGGAGAGTTTGGCGGAAGCATTCAAACTCCCCTGGGGTGAGTGACTCTAGCATATCAAAATCAGATCCTACGACCGGCCAAAACTTCTCGGGGAAGTGGCCCGCTGCGAGGATGGTCCAGAAGCTCCATGACTCTGGTTCGAGATCCGGCCCCTGCTGCCCCTGCTCATCAACCGAGAATGGCCGAGGAGCTAGCAATGGTGACAAGGCAGGCCGCCGGTCCAGTGGGCTGGGCGGTGGGGAATACGACAAACAGACCGATTGGCTGCTAATCCCTGAATCGTCCTCCAAGGGTTTCAGTGCCCTGGCTGCCACGTCACGATAGGATGGGCTGCCAAACAGGCATCCTGTCATAGTATCAGTGCTCTCCGAGGGTGTGTCACGTCGCGACTATTCTGACAGTCCCCAGAAAAGTTCCCCACCCTCCCTGACTGAGGTAGAAGGTGATTCTGGGGAGTCCAGTGGTAACTGCAGTTTTGACCCTTGGGGGTACGCCAAGTCCTTGTCCACCTAGATATACCTTCGGAGGGAGGAGGGAATCATACAGATCTTGCATTCGGGGAGTAAAAGGCTGACGCACCATGTCCCCATCCCTTCCCTTGACCCAAAGGGTTAGAGGGAAGGTTTCATCGCCAATTCGTACTCCACCTCAGAGTCTGAGAAACAGACTGGTCTAATTTCTATTCGGACTCCCCTGACATTCCTCTTACGGCAACGATGCCCCGCCTTTCTAGCCCGGGGTGGCTCCTCAGGGTAAGGATGATTTTTTTCAAGGAGTCCCCTGGCTGCAATAGCGCTGGGGTAGAGGGGACTGAAGGCCGGTGTGCGAGAAGCACCAGTACAGATGTCGAAAGGGACATGGGGAGGACCTCTATGTGAGTGAGTGACCAAATACTCAACGGCTTCATACTCACGGCAAGCGGTAGAAGGAGTGACCTCATACCCAGTGCAGTGGGATTTAGAAAGAGTCATACCCGGAGTGTATATGCCTCCAAGAAGCCTTCGAATTTCCAGATCAGTGGCACAGAATGAGCCTTCATGGTGGGTGGCACTACCGCGTATTGGTCTGCGGTGGCCATTGCTTGTGCCTGTGACCTGGAGAGTCAACCCAACCTGCCTGCTGGGTGGTCAGGGCCTCGATCCCAGTCGGTCATGTGATTTCCCCTGCTCAACGTGTGTGGGGGTTTGGTAACAGGAGTCAGCAGTGGATCGGGCCATAGTGGTTTCTGATGTTGGTGCCCCAGGATGGGGAATTCTATTCTGCTCACGCCCAACGCTGGCCTTGGGTCAGATGGGTTGGATCTGGTGGTGCGAGCACAAATATTGCCTGCCTCTCGGCCCTGGGAGTCGGGCGGTGGCGTCAACGCAGCCTGGAGGGGGCTCTTTCCGTTAACCCCTGGGACGGGTCTCCGATCGGGCGGACCCAGACATCCCCCACCTCATTGGAGTAGGGGAGGGATGTTTCAAGGCTCTCAGGTGATAGGCTCCCAAATCGGTTGAACGTCGGAGTGGGGAGTGGTGGCTCCCTGGACGGCCCTCGGGGGCGGCGATGATGGTGAGGCGAAGCTGCCTCTAGAACCAAATGGACCAAGCCCCTGGTGGGGATGATCCCTTCCTTATCGTACCTACAAACCAGGTCATTGATCACCCTTCGCTGGATGATTTCTAGTAGTGAGAGGGGGCATGAGAGCCCGATAGTCATAGCAATCGGAGCCGGAGTGACTGTGGAAATGGCGGGGCCATGCGGGGTAGCCGTGTCGGTACTGCCCCTACCCCTGCACCAATGGGAAGGTGGAGATGGAGCTCCAGATGTAGTGATCTGATTCCAGGAAGTAGGGAGATGAACCCATTAGTACTAAGAGGAAATGAAATCGACAACCAATAGTCCAGCGTCATTCTGTCTTCCTTGGTTGGTGAGAGGGATCCATGCTGATGACATCACAGAACAGAGTGATCAACATCCTAACTACCTCAACCCCTGGTGGGTTTCATGTCCCTGTGATAGGTACTCGGACCTGGTGACATGCTAATCATCCGACACCCTGAACACTACCAGTCTCCATATTTAGTAGAAGAGCATTCACGTAAGGTTCACCATTTTCTGTTTCTGACTATTTTACACCGGGGCGTACGCGCACATGTCTGTCATGCATGGGAGAACATGTGGCTTGTTGCCACGCATTCCCTCTATCCAAAGGCGGGCGACTTCCGTTCCTTGTTCAGGGACGTCTGCTCCTTGATCGAAATCGGGATGATGGGATCTCGGTTCTTCCTTCTGTGGATTCCTCCTCGGAGCTTGTCACCTAGTCAGGGTCTCCCTCAGAGATTTAAGATGGGTTTGTGGAGCTCGTTCCTGGCACCATAACTGCATAGACGACAGTTAATTACGCCGCTTCTGTCGAGACGCTCCAAGGGGTCTTTTTTGGGGTCGCAAACTTTGGTGATGAGAATGGTGATGTTGGGGTGTCGTTGGCATGTCTTGATGCTGGGGAATTGGCATGTCTATCTTATGTCCCTAATCATAGGGCTTCTTGAGGTCGCGAAAGCCCGAGGAATCCCACATCGAACGCGGGGGTTGGGTACCATCTAAGGTTTTCCTCAGCTTCCCATGTTTAACACGGGGTATGCCACGCGTTTAAAGTCTTGTGGAGACGGATCATACTGATCGGAACACTAAGAGTGGATCAGATTGAAGGACCCCTAGGGGGAGAACCTATGTTGGGGCCAACACATGTGCGGCTTCCCGGATATTGTGGAGAGGAATGAGGTGGCATGATCTCACCGGGATGTTACGGCCCAGGTAAGGATCAGGATGGGTGATGGGGTGACGGGCTTGAACCTCGTGGAGGCTTCCTACGTATCCCCATGGCAGGGAATCAAAGTCCACATAGTTCAGGGTATATGGTTTAATGTCATGCAGGACAAGATATAGTTTAACGTCATGCGAGATGAGATACAGTTTAATATCATGGGGGACGAGATACAGTTTAACGTCATGCAGGATGAGGGAAATTGGGGATTATGCTCTGAGGCAGCCCAATATGGGGCTTACGCTCTGAGGCGGCCCATGGTGGTTGGGGAACCAATGTGGAGTGGTTGGAACGACCAGTTGGTGGGATTGAACATTGTGCAGGCTTCATACGTACCATGCGTTAGCACGGATCAAAGTCCACATAGATCTCTGGTATGGGGCATACGCTCTGAGTCGACCCATAGGAGGATTTCATGGTCGATGCGTGCTCTAAGCCCGCGTGAGTCATGCATGGTGTGAGAAACAAGAGGCAGTGGGACCAGACAATAACGTCGCAAAGGGTGCGTCCGTGAGAGGCTGAAAGGGGCTTACGCATTGAGTCACCCAAAGAGGAAATAGGGGCTTACGTGTGGTTAATGGTCCTTGGAGTCAGGGCTTACTCCAGGATGGAGGCCCATGGTGCGATAAAGAGCAGTGGGAAAGGGACTCCACTGGCCTTGGTAGTGGGGAAGTACGGAGGTGCATGGGTGCAACCTTCCGCAAGAGAGTCTAGGGGCTTATGCTCTGAGGTATCCCTTCCCCTGTGGACAAACTCCACTCCAACAAGGTGGATCTCATTCCATGTGAGGAAGAATCCATTCCAATGGAGGCAAGTGGGCGTAAAGAATGTCCGAGCTGGGGGGACACTGCGTGCGAAGCACGAGGTCAGACAATAGTTTAACGTCATGTGTTAAGGATGAGGTGCTTAGTAGTTTAACGTCTTGCAGCTTGGATGAGGTGGCTTTGCTCCACACCTCTAGGGCTTACATGCCCAACACCCTCTACACCCTGTGGGAGGGAAGGCATCGACAAGGCCGTAGTGAAGGGGAGCCATAGGGCGAACCATCGAGGGGTCCACGTTAGCGTGGCTATGCGAAGAAGCAATAGCCATTAGCGTGCCTATGCGGAGAAGCATAAGGAAAAGCAACGCAACAGGAAACACCACCCAAGGGACCTTGAGGTTACATCGTACGAGCCTGGAAGTCCGTACGGGAAAACAAAGCATGGAGCGCATGCCCTCTAGGGAAGACATCAGGTGCCGGTGCAGAGAGGCAGCCAAGGACCGTCACGGTAAAGGGTCCTGGGTGTTGCGCACAAAGAGAAGGTTTGCACGCAAAACACTGGGATGAAACAAAATAGGGCCAGAGGATTTCACGGATAGGGGATTTCACGCAATGATTGGGATTTCGCACACAGATGGTTATTGCGTGCATGGGGAAAGGATTGTGAGCAAGGGAAGAACCCGGAGGAGTGGGAAAATTCACTTAAGCCAGTGGAGTTGCGGGAAAAGGAGAACCCCGGGGCAAAGTTGTGCGAAAAGAGGAATTACCTGGAAGTAATCTTGGGCGCGGGGGAGTTTGAATTGTGTGCACTGGATCCGTTCCGAATTTCGCAACCCCAAACCATTTGGGGTCGCCTTCTATTTATAGGCACCATCCGACGCAGAATACAGGTGATGCGCGAAATAATACGTTCCAAGAACAGTCGGTGTGCAAGACTTCACCGTGCGGAACCGGGCGCACAAAATTGTACACACCACCAGATCGATTTCGCGAATCCCGAGGATGCATCGTGCACACAACATTATTTCGTGCTAGCCCTCCTATATTTCATGCACCACTTCCAGGGCCTCCAGACCGGGCCTCTGATTCCGAATATGACTTTTCTTTGTCATTTAGAAACTTTCTCTGGGTGTTACGGACTTTTTCGACGTCCACACACGGTCATTTTCAGTTTCAAAAAATGGTAGAAATAGAGTATGATCCATACAACCGATGACATTTACCCATTAATAAATCGACAACGTGATGGGATTCATTCCCAATATTTATCGCATAAATAGTTTTAGTAGATTATTTTTGAAAAGTGGAACTCTGTGGAGTTTTCCCAGATGCCATAATTGATGGCTTTGCAATATCTATTGACCAAGGGACCTCCATTGGAATTTATCCAGCTTCAATAGAATAAGGATAGTGTGGAATACCCTTTTTTGGAAGATCCTTTACAACATTATCTGCCGATAAAGATACATAAGGTGAACTATGATGTAAAATATAATGTTAAAAATAAATATTGTGTATGAAAAATGTAAGAATAAGGACATACTTCATTTCAATTCCTCATGAAAATCCTCAAACGCTTTAATAGAATCTGGAATATCTATATTTAGATTAATGGATTCCATTATTTCAGTGTATGCCGCATGGAATGTTATATAATCCTTACAATTTATGGTATCTAACAAACATTTGTTGATTACCAAATTGGATACATTAACATTATGTTTTATTGGTTCTTCAATTGGAACTACATCATCAGATATTTCCATGTTTGGGCCATTATCAATATTTATTTCAGATTGCCCTGGGTCAACATTCCTTTCTTCTGGAGTAATTGGAATATCAGCATTGGTTATTGAAGGATCTATTGGAAAATGAAACTGGTATTAGATATGTTGAAAAGAAGAATATTAGAAATGATTCTTAATATTAATGAGAAATGTATTTGATTTTTCCATGTATTTTCTATCTCTAAGTAGAGCTGGGAGCGAGTACATATGAATATTTTGATTATTTATAAACTATGATAGCAGATTCAACAACATTAACATTGGTTTCTCATAGTTTTTCCTTCTATTTTATTGAAGAATAATATCTTATTACCTTGAGGGAATAGAGATACACAGATCCTGCAATAGGATAAATGTGATTAAGAGAGTCTAATGAGAAAATTATAATTCCCTTAGGATAGTACAAATACTTACTCCTTTGGCGAACACTTCTCACCAAACTCAATTCTCCCTTGCATTTCTTTTCTTAAGCTTGGGGAGAAATCGAATCACTCTTCTTAGTAGGAGAAACTTGAGGTAATGGTTGAGGATTATTTGTCACCATTACCCCATTCATGATTCACGCTCTTGGAGAATGTTCTACAGACCTGGAAGAATCATTGGATGTGTTGATAGGAGATCCCGTAGGGCCATACCTTGGTGATTCAAGAACTGGTCCAGAGTTTCCTTCCCAACATTCCAGCTGCACAAATGCATTTTCATCACGATTAATGATGATGAATGGTATATTCGAGTTGAGATAAAAGAAAAGAAAGATACATTCCCAGTATTAACATAAATATCCCACTCCTCCACCTGGTTGTTAATTACCCATTTATGTAATTTTAAGTCCATCATATGATATAATCATTTAGATTTTGGGATTGTTTCATAGGTTTCATATATATAAGTCTCCATCTCTATAATATACTCATCTACATAATAAAGAATATTATAAAAATTGTAATCAGAAGTAACCTTAATGTCAAAAAAATATGGTATTCGAATGCCATGCTGGAGGAATTCAAAAGCATCACCTAGATCATAGGTCACACTCTACCAATAACGAATGGATGAAGGATGTACATGTTTCAATCTCAGTGTGGTTGATTGTAGAAGAGATTAAACACCTTTGCACTGGTGAGCCTCTTCAGGCCTCCCTTCTTCTTTAGAACATTCAATAGATAGAATAAGAACCTCTTTTTTATGGCGGAGACTGGATCACCTTGGTGTTGGAGGTATTGATTGTCTATCCTTGGTCTTCCTAGTATACCTCCTATGAGGATGTTTTGAAGGCTCTGAATCCTCTCAAACGTCTATACAATCTCTGTCATTGAACTTATTACCATGGCTTCCATGCACAATAGTCGTCGTAGATTTCACTCGATGTATTCCTTTCATTAATGGCCCTTGATGATATGAAGAACTGCAAACATTGGTATATCCAGCTTCTAATCCTATTGATGCATCTAGTGGAGGTCACATAATCAAAAATTGGGGTACATCTAAAGCCATTCCAATCCATAATTATATATCTACCATTGGGTGTTTCTCATGTCTAACATACATGGGTGAAAAAGTGTAAGATTTTTGATGTCTTCTGAACAGACGACCAAACCTATAAGGGATGTAAGCCTCACATAAAATTTCACCATCAATCATGATTGATAATACATCTTCCTAAAATTCCATCATATATGACATCATTTTATAATTAATTTCATTACCATCATCAATAAATTTTCAAGTTGTGCTAAATTCTCCTGAGACATTCAATGCCTCTAGCACTACATCAGATCTCAAATTTTGATGTCGAATACCAGAAATGTTGTGTAAATATGGGTTGAATTGGCCATTGGGGACTCTAACTGAATTCAACACTGATTATGATGAAAAATGTTTTGTAATTCCTCCCCACAACACTTGTAAGAGAAATACAATTCTAACCGGAGCCTTCCCAATTTATAAATGTAGTAGGTAATGGTATATAATTGAAAATACAGTAGTTTCTAAGACAATATATTTCCCTATTAGGTTTTCATTTTGACCTAATTTCCCCTTAAAAGGAAAAGAAAATAAAAAATTTATCAAAGGAAACTGTTCGCATAGGTCCTTCGACAAGGTTCATCTTGTAGGTCCTTCAACAAAGACCATAGCAGAAATCTTTCAATAAATCCCTTCCATGTATCTCCATTTATAAAGTATTTTCTCCTTGAAAAAATATCAAGGAGACTATACGAGAGCACAACGAGTTGAGATTAGACGAAAGTGTAACGCCATGAGAGCTGGAAAATTTGGAGGCAATGATGATGAAAATTGAACCAAATAAAACCTATTTATAGTTAGCCATAAACCTACATCTCATACTTACACGATGTAGCTATAAAACAAACCTACACTTTCCAGCAATTTACCCATAGGATTTTTCCCGCAATTTTACCTCAGGACTCGACCCTTTTTCTAATCAAATAAAATCTTTAGTGGGGCGGGGGTTTATTGACACTACATTAGAATAAAAAAAATTATATGAGGATTTCCATGGATGTTCCAAAATAACAAGGAAAGGTATGAAGAATTCAAAGGAACACCAAATCCTCCATATGGCATCAAGATAGAGCTGTGTGGAAAACATACGCGGCAGAATAACTTATGTAAACCTACGCGGTAGACATAGATGGAGGACCTCTACAAAAGATATTCACAGACAATATCCCTTCAACCAGGCCCCATACATGCCTATAAATTGGACCCTTGGGCTCCCCATTTCATGGACTGAAAAAGTTTAAAGACTTTCTAAAGCTCCCATTATGTATCTCTTTCACCCAAATCCCTGAAATTGTCTCAAATAGCTCTCCAAAACACGACAGAAGAGATAATTAAATAGTAAAATCATGTTTTATAAGTATTGGGATGTTTCTTATATTGTATTGGATCCCCTATGTGAATCATATTATTCATTCATCATTAAAACCAATGCGGAAAACCTACACGGTACAACAATGAAGTGAAACAATGCATGGTACTTATGTGACACACTTGCACGATGTACCTACGTGGTAGAGCTTGGTATAAATCATACATACCAACTTATGTACCTTATTTAATGCTATTCATGACAGGGTATCTCCTTTATTGGTTCCCTTATCTGAAAGGGACTATGTTGAAGCCTCCATCAAATCCTTCTGGCTTATCAAAACCTTGGGAAAGGCACATCAATGTGTCTTCTATATGTGTTTTTATTTCCACAGTCCGAGGTTTCCCACAATTGTTTTACAATGTGGTTTATATTCAGGGAGAGTATGTGGGTTTTTATATCTAGAGTCACATCGATCATTCTCCCAAAAACATTTTTGTGATGTTGCTCGTTTGGAGGATTAGGGATTGGTGTCTTTCCTCCCCTTATCATCTTTAAGACCTAGAACCTTAGGTCTCTGGTGGGAAAGGTACGATTCACAAATGATTTTGCATATAAGAAAAGTGGAATTCTATCTCCCAAACAAAGATTAATTTTTGGGAAACCATCTTAGTGTAATCCTCTAACCTTCATCCCTTATTCCTTTTATTGGGCACTTGTCCTATGTAATGTGAATAGAGGGAGGGATTTTCCCCTTTCACTAGTCCACCTTGTCCACCATAGGTGCACCCTCTTCTACAAGTGGAGGAGGAAAATTATATGTATAATTATTGAATTATTCACATACTCTTTTTTCACACATCGATCATGACTCTCGTGGGCTTATAGATTTGTGAATATTACAAAATGTGCACAAAAACTCACTGAAATGATCTATGAGAACTATTATTCCCACCGTAATCAGGATATATAGGAATCCTTCTTAGGGCCCGACCACACTGGATTGATCTAAAAGAACTCTAATTCCCACCATAATCAATATATGTAGGAAGACTTTTCTATGCTTGAGATCACAAGATATCCTATTAAGGAATCCTACCCCAAATAGCATTATATGGGCATCCTACTTATGAATAAGCCCCGAATTAGACCCCCAAAATCATGAATGCATCCTTTTCAGGAAGTAAGCACAAACACGTTTATCTCAAAGGACTGTACTCTCATATGAGATTCATATAAATATGTGATCTTTGATTCCATTCCAAATTGGATACTTAGGAAGCCTCCTTGTGTTTAAAACCCAAAACATCAAATAAACCATGTTATCCTTGGTCTATATTCCCAACATGGTCTATTATTATTTGGAACCACATATTATTTCAAATTTCCATGGGATTATTAGGTATAAGTACCACATGAAACATTGACTAAGAACCCTTCGCTTAGATTTCCATACCATATGGAATTAAACTATATAGTTAGGTTCTTATTACAAGAATAGAAAAGGTATGATGTGTCCCATTATGTAGCACCGAACTATGAGGGTTCTGAATCATGTCACCAGGATACGTAGGTAACCCATTTCATGGGTGTGATCCC
Organism: Viscum album; assembly: GCA_963277665.1. Taxonomy (NCBI): domain Eukaryota; kingdom Viridiplantae; phylum Streptophyta; class Magnoliopsida; order Santalales; family Viscaceae; genus Viscum; species Viscum album. The sequence continues at coordinate 104,272,038 of OY728159.1, forward strand.
AATACCAAAACATGCCTTCATCTCCCTAGATGACAACAAATTCCATAATGCACCACTGAGTGGATTAAAAATTAATATCATCCTGAAAATGATTAATAGAATCTCTAAATAGTATATAAGAGGATACCATTGATGGAGAACCATGAATATAGAAATATTTCTCCATTAATAAAGAACCATGAATACATACTGATGATTCTAAATTTTATGCATGTTTATAAGTGATTAAAAATTACAAGGGAAACATATTTTATTCTTGTTTAATTAATATAGATTCATAAAAATATATTAAATTTACAAATAGAGTCCCATAGTAAATAATAATTCCCATTAAAGGGTGTGATGAGTCTGACCTTCCATCATCTTGACCAATGGCCATTCCAAAGTATTGTAACGTTCAAACATAATGAACACCTACCTTTGGAAAGCAGATCCCTTTTAGATAAAAAATTGTTGGATGTTTTGAGTTCCATGAATAAATCAAATGGAAACTACCTTAAAGTAGTGATAATTTAAACTAGTACACACCTTTAAAGGAAATATGAATATATTATTTTTAAAATATATAACATTTCTTATGAATTGAAGAAAAACAAGTTTTCAATAAAAATATACATTTATTGATATTCATAATAAAATTTATCATTTCATAAAACATTAAAAATAAACTATAATATAATTTTTACATGTTGGTTTTTTAAAATAAATTAGTTTTATATAATATATTTTCTATAATTGGAAAAAAATATTTTTAAAATAAGGGAAGAAAACCTGATGAGATATTTTTTAGATTTTTTTAGAAAAACATTTTTATTTCTTTCAAATGATTTTTATTTAAAATTATTATTAATTTTTAGTATATATATTTATTTTACTCCTTTAAAACCATATACTTATCATTATTCATTTATTACGATTCATACCTTCAAATTTTATGGCTATGTTATAATGGTATACCAAATTATGATTCATTTAGCCTTTTGGTTGCATGTACCCAATGTTTTGAAGAGGAAATTTTTATCTAAAGGAAATATATCATAATTTATCATTATATAATAGAAAATATACCGATGAATTACTTGGGTATAAACCTAAATAGGTTATTTGAATAATAGGTATAGTTCTAAAACAAGCCTTTTCATTTTATTTCTTCATCTACATCCATCACATCATTTCAACCAAAATGAATATAATATCCTATGAATCTTCAATATACCAAGATGTTATTATGTAACGTTAGTAACCTATATCCATCACCACTTCTATAAAATGATAAATGAAACCATTATTTAGGTGTATGATGGACTAACACCTCACGAATAAGTCTATTTGTTTTCCATCACCATCTCATATAGTTGGTTATAATGTTGTATTGAATGTATATATATGATATTAATGATATAAATACTATTATTTAATGATATTATACCATATTTTCCTTACATTTTCAAAATTCTAATTTTGAGAATAATATTTTTGAGAATGTGTGGATTATCACCTACTTAGAGTATTCAGATTCATTTTCTTCATCGCTTCAAATGGATGGTATATATATGTTAATTAAATGATGTAATAATATATTAATGATATAATCATAAATATAGAAATAGAAAAATTATATTTATCATCTTTCCCTAATTTTATTTCACAAGTTAACATTACACTGATTCATCTATATGGCTATATGTCTTCACTATAGTAACATAATTAATTGGTAAAAACCATATAAAATGTTTAATGTTAAAAATATAATTAATTTATGAAATTCATATTTATATAATTATTTTCATTGTACATATTATTGAATAAGTAACCCTTTTCCCATGATAACCATATGGAAGTCAGATTGAAAGTATGAACTGAACATCCTCAAATCCCACAAAGTTGATTTTTCTAATTATTTAATAAAACATGTATTTAAAATAAATTTAAAAATGGTTTAAAGATAAGGTATTCAACGTTTAAATTTTTATTATAAAGTAAAATAATTCGTATATTATTATTATATTATTGTTAAAGGACATACATAGATTGTTTTGAATTGGGGTTCGATATTTCATCCCAATTTCCATTTATTGAAGAATATTCTAATTTTATTCACAAAATTTAATTTATATGTTGTAAAAAATACCCCTTTTTATAAGTTATTTTAGGAATACTTCATAGTTAATTTTTTAAAATTTAAAATTCAAATTATTTTATCCGTGATATTTAACTTCAATGTTTACATGTTGTATGTAAATTAAGATCAATTTCCCTTCCTTGAGGTGTATTTTAATTCCATAAAAATGTTTTTTAAATGTTTTATATAATTACCATTTTAAATACTATGTTGTAAATAACCCAACCTAGTATCCCACATTATATGGTTGAATTACAATATTGGAACAAGTTACATGGAACTACATCTCAAAGAACCAAATAGTTTAATACTCATTGAAAATTAGATATGTTATTCAATATCAAATTACATTTGAAAACCTAAAAATAAAATATTTTATTTTATTTTATTACACCCTTATTCTTTTTATCAAATCCTTGAATATATATTATAATAAATTTCCTCAAATCATGGGGAAAAGAGATAGAATAATGTAGTGATCTCTAATGATTTGTAAGGGTATGGGTAAAATATAATCTATCAGGAAAAAACATGGCATAATCAATATTGAAAGGTAAATAAATAAAAGAAATTTACTTAAATAAATATTATTTACATGAATATTTATATGGATACAACAAATGATGATAAAACTATTTCTGTATAAATAATCACATGATCTTGAAATTTACCGATATATATACTATGTAATCCAATAAAAACATGTGTATCAATAAGTAATATCATAATTTGGGGATGAATTAATATATTCATCATAGAAATACCCTCAAGGCCTCATTAATACATATATTATGTAAATGTGTTAGTCGTAGAAAAAACCAAATCTAGTTTTTATCATTATACGTACCAATGAATCGATGGTCTTTAGTGGGATCTTCTCGTGACATAATATATCTAATGCATTCCTCATATAAAAGGAAAGAAAAATATTCTACAAAAATTTTATTGAAAATATAGAAAATAAAATGTAAAAAATTTACCAATCTAATAAAAATAATAAGAAACATATTTTTATATTGAAAATTATCATTGGGATATTAATATACTATAATGGTTTGTGCAGATCCCTTTTATTAAGTAAAAGAAAATACATAATGTAGAAGGATGGGGTCACACAAACATAAATGCCCTCATGCCAAGTCAAAAATCATACTCATGTTGATAGGAGTCATCATAATCACCATACTAGTCAGAATAAAAATCAACAGGGCCATGAGACCTAGTAACCATAGTCAGATTCAGATTGGAGTATTTTTTCTATATCTCACTTTCCTTGGAGGAACAGGATGAAAACATTCATCATCCACAACCACATTTTTCACTATGGACAATACCTGACTATAAGATGATTTCTTTGGGGAGTCATCCTAAATATTATCCCATTTTCCATGGATGCCCTTGTTTTTAATTAAAAAATAGATTTCCACTTGGATCCTTGATAGATTTCCATCATCACTCAGACTTTGCTGGCCCTCAAATGAAGGAGTCATTCCTGGTATGGGGTCACCCTCAGTTGCTTATGGAACTAACATAAGGGAAATCTTTCCTGACCCGTGTGTCTCCTGTGACAATCCATTACCCATATTTCCTGTTGGTTGTCCATCACCAGGTGGGACTACATTGTTTTGTGAGGTCTGCTTACTCATTTTCTTCCTAAAATAAGCCTCGTGGTGCCCTTTTAATGAAAAAAATGAGAAAATCACATTCCTGTGACATTTATCTTTAACATGAACAACAGTTTGGCACTCTTCACAAAAGACAGGAAGTCTTTCATACTCTAATTTTTGGGTAATATCATCATCTAATGCCAATAAAACAACATTATGGATCAATCTAGAGCTCAAATAAACTTCCACTTGTACCCTAGAATAATTCCGAAATTTAGCAATCTCAGTATTCCTATCCATTTTGATCGAAATTCCCACAGAAGAGGAAACATCAAATAAGATCATAGTATGCCACAAAATACAATTAATACCAATAATTTTGATCTATACATGAACACTAATATTCATTATTGAAAAGGGATGAAAACAAAAATCCCACTCTTGAAAACATATCATACCTAGTTTTAAGAAAATTGAGTTGCTCCCCCAAGCCCTTCGCTTTAGGTCCTCAGATGGAAAAATTATGTGAAAGAAACCACGACCGAAGGGAATATATATCCAGCCATAAAAACCCAATATAGAGACCAACATCCAAACTAAATCATCGAGTTTCTAGGACTTACCTCCAGTAGGAAGAACAAGCCTAGCGATTTTGGAGAATTCAAATATTTTAATCTGTCAAGAATCGCTGCTCGGTTAGCAGTCACATGTGCAATGTCACCTTTCTTGACTGTTTGCTCCGAAGTGACATCATTTACCTGTGAAAAATAAATCAGGTTTAGAATGTTAGATTGGTACTTTTTATTCCTGATATTTCCAAATTTTTCATGGAAACCCTCAGGTAGGTGAATCGCCTCATCTCAAGAAACTACAAATATATGAGTATAATCACCAGCCAAAGCCGGTCTCTCAACCTCTGATTTCTATACATCAATATCAATTAAATTTCCATCCACAGTAGAAGCATGATCTACCTTATCCACTGTAGTAGACCCGGCCACACCCCCCATGCCACCATTATTATACAGTAAAAACAATTTGGCTCTATGTGTGTCACCCACACTAGTATCCACCGGCATGGGTTTGCCTACACGACTCGCCCCACCAGCTTCGGCCAGCGCCTTCTTGCTCGCCCCCTCGACGATCGCCGTCGTTACACCAGCACTGTTCATATATGCATTACCCAAATCGGACACCACCTTCAAGGTACCACCATCTGCACCAGTCTCTACCGTCATGAAACAATGATCTGCGGTTGATCCGGGAAACACCGCTTCAATCACCCTACTAGAACCGAGATCCCTGCTTCCGCTGTATTTGTATCCCTCAAAATAGCCATGAGGAATATCACATGCCACCAAAACCTAATCCATAATGGAAATATGAGAGAGAAGTCATTTCCAATCCCACGTTTAGAGAAATGAAAAATCATTGGGATGTTAATATATTACCTATTAATAATTATCAATAAACATCTAGAGTAATATAGATAATAGTATCAAAATTGTACATCCTAGCCAAACTGATCATAACCCATATATAAAAATAATAAATATCGAATCATTAAAATATATTCCCAATGTATTATATGAAAAATTCAGCATTTTCTCATAAAATATTATAATTATAAAAAGTATTTCATTAAAACAATTCTTGAGGATAATACCTTTGATATGAAAATCACATTCATAAACTAAAAATTTCTAGAAATATTGGAAAAAAATTCTACTAAAATATTTTAATATTATTTAAAATAATTATTCAAAAAAAAAACGAGGGTTACAGAATGTGTTAAATTTCATACATTTAGTATATGTAAAAAACATATTTTTCACAATGTTTTAAAAATGTTAAAAATTGCCTCTTTTGGAAAATGGAATGAATATCCCATTAAAAAAATATTCTAAAATATATAATGTGTTTAAAATAAATATAATAATCAATTTTTAAAATATTAAAAACTTTTTTTAAAATGCGTTTAGAAAACATAAATATTGAATAGAAATTATTTTTGACATAAGAGAGAAATTAAGTCGAATTTTCATAAAATCTATTTATCGATCATTTTACATTCCAAAAAATGGAAAAATAACAACTATATAAAAAATTCTTGATTAATTTTAAGAAAATAAAATATAATATTTTTAATATATAAATATATATATATTTTACAGAGGGATACATAAACATAAACAATCTTGAATAATGATGAGATTTTGAAACAAACCCTTACCGTAGATGTAACATTTTAATCATAATCATCATAAAATAAATAAATTAAAATGAATAATTTAAATTAAATGAATATATATATATATATTAAATATATAACATTTTAATGGGGTAATATATATTCTACAAAAATAAATAGTTTGTTAATATTTCATATGTATCCCGAAAGTAAATGTTAGATGAGATACACATACCTAGGCATGATATCCATTGTATTTGTTAAAAACAAATGTATAATAAAAAATATACTTTTTATAAATATATTATAGAACAACAATAATATATATAATAAAATATATTTTTTTATTAAAAAAATCTCCCCCATTTGTTAAAAAATCGTTACTTAGAACACTATTCCTTATGATTGTTGCTTCATTTTTCACACATGTTTTGGTTAGGTAGTTTTGTTTCTATACATTGAAAATTGGTAAATTATGTCAAGAATTTTATCCATGATATAAATATCATATATATTAATCATATATTTATTCGTAATATTCCATTAAATTTTGAGATATAAAAATGTGTTACACTCTTCAGGGAGACATTAGGGCGTAAGTATACATAAATGCTATTATAATATTTTGGAAAGATTGAATGAAATAAATATAAATAATATTTCAATTTTAATGAATAAATTTATATTATATATATATATTATATTTAATTAAAGATATTATTGTTACATTTCACATAAAATTTATACTAAAAACCTTTCACATCATTTCGTAGAGGTGGTCATCCACAAGCATACACAAGCGATGTTATCGTTTTCCAATGGAATAGAAAGTATGTAGGGATATGTAATATTATAATATTAGAAGTTTAATTATTTAATAAATATATTATATATTAATTAAATCTATCATTATATATATAATTTATTATTTGGGATGGAAAACAAATTTTACTGGTTCACGAGGATGTAGTCCACCAAACAAATGATATATTGTTTCATTAACCATTTGATGGAAGAGGATATTGATATAGGTTATTCAATCCACAAAATAACTTATCTGTATTTAGGATATACTTTTTATATAATTCTATCCTAGTTTATATATATTTTAAGGATTCAAATAAATTATTAATATTTAAATTCTTGGCTACGATCTATACATATTCATCAAAATACCTCTTTTGGTTTATACCTAAATCTTTCCAAGATTAGTTTTATGAAAAGTACAAGAATCATAGTTAATTGGTAAGGAATTAAGGAATTTATTTCATTAATTATCAAGAAATGGAATGTTATGTTTATAGAGGATATTAGAGTAGGTGTCCTTTTATAAGTGAGGGACGAGACCTTTATAGAAATTACATGTAAATTTTCCAATGGAATACAGAATGATAATTTCATTTCCAAGACATGAGAATCCAAATGATATTATAATAAATGGTGGGAAACTATATGATCATTATATGTCCACAAAATAGGATTATTTCATATTTAATTGGAAAACATATACATATATATATTTTAACCCCCAGTAAACATGTTTTAACAATTAATTTTGTAATTAATTTCTTCTATATACACAATTAATTATGACCAAAACAAAAGTAAAAATTAATAAAAAACCTAATTATCTATTTCCAAATATGGAATTAATTTTTTCAAATTCATATTTCATATTCATAATAATTCAATTTAAAATTAATCCTGCAGACACGATAAAAAAACTGTTTTCCATATATATGTTTTCATAACTGAAAAACGTTTTTATATAAAAAAATTAATATATATTATTTTTCAAACATAAATGATATTAATTATAATATAACTTAACTACCTAAACTTTAAAAATAATTTTTAAAAATTTTATCCTTCTAAATACATTAAATGAATCAGCCATTTCTATTAAAAATCTATATTTTTTCACTATTCATCAAAAAAATCTTATTAAAAATTCATTATAAGATAATATTGACATGTTTGTTTAAAAATAACATATAATTTTTATTATATTTTATAAAATTAAAGATTAATTATTTTAAAAATAAATTCAATGTACGTGATGAGAACGTTTATTGTAAAAATATAATTCCTAAGACAAAAATTTGAATTATTCATATCCCATGTGTGAAAAAATATTATATTAATGATATATCATTTTATTGAGTAAATATTATTTAAATTGTATTTTTATTATTCCAAAATAGTGATTTATATAATTTATTAAAATAAAAACACTCTACAAGCACAAAATTGTTTTTCTAAAATATATTTATTACACTTTTAAATGTTTTTTATTTTCTAATTTATTGATAAATGTAAAATAGATTTTATACATCTATAAAATATATAATTTCCATGATTTATTATGTACTATTAATACCCCAAAACATAATTTCTATGTAACAATGGTCATAATTTAAAAATATATTTCACTGAATGTTTATGCATGATGTAGTGTGTCATATATGCTATCATACAAAATGTTCTTTTATTAAAATCTTGTGGTGTTAAATTCTCCACACATTCAATAAATTGAATCCTTTAAAATTGAATGTTCTCTCAAAACATAGGATTATATCTAAAAATAACTTTGTTTAAATCACATATTTTATAATGGGTTAATAAAAATACTCTTAATAAGAGACAATGGGTAGTACAAAGGTCTTCTAGAACAACACATAATTAGGTTTCTGGGTAGTAAAATGTTAGTGGGAAGTGAGAATATTCGCATGAATGAAAATTGTACTTAATTTTGCATATTTATGGAGATAATTTCCCATGTTAATGTGAATGATTAATATAAAATTAATTACTAAAACATATAAATATATGATGGGTGAAAAGAGCCTTTAGTATATAAAAAAATAAGGTAAATGTGTAATATTTATATTTCAAGATAAATTTCATAATGTTGGGGGATTATTTTAATATCAACATATATAGAATATTAAAATATTCTAACATGATACCTTTTAATTTCATATGTAAAATTTCATCCTTTAGTTACCTCCCGATCAATTTTCGCCACATTTATCACTTAATGAAATGAATATCCCTAAAAAATTAATGTTTCAATAAATAAGAATAATATTTAGTGGATCATAAGTTATATAACATTGAAGAATTTCCTTCGACATGTCATTATATATTGACCCAAACCACAAATGATTATATCTAGTTATCCCATATTATACATTAATATACAAAACTAAAAATTTATAGTGAAACACCAAATTTATCAATTCTATAATAATTTATCCATAAAAAAATTCAATTCAATAACTATAAATGTAATATCACTATTCCCAAATAATACAATAAATTTAAATCTAATTATTATATATTTATCTATACCCAGTTAAATGTCTCACTAAAAATCATTAATCACCTTATTATCATAATAATTAAATTTTATTTGATAATATTAATTTGTTTCTATCAAAATTTTTGAGGATAAACAATATCATATTAACTAGTACATCATGTAGGTCCATAGATGGCATTTCCCCCACTCCATTGTTCAGTTTTGGAATCAATCCCCAAGATAATGCGAAATGTGATGGTTTTTCACCTAGCATGTGGTTCTCAATTTTCTCTAAAACAATATTTACATCATTCCTATTATGTTCCAAAAAATATGATTACCATACTAAAAAATAACATTACTAATATTATAAATTTTTAACCGCTATGGTTTTCAATATTTCTTATTTTCTTCCCAATATTCGATTTCATTAATTGAATTTCAATACCATAATATCAATGATCATAAAAACCCCAAATATAATAAAAACAATTTAAATTATCTCAAAAAGGAAAATCCATTCTTCCTTGAGTGAATATTTAACAATGACTCAAAAAATAATCTTATTCAGATTGTACATTCATCATCTAAAAACTCAAAATGGTTGTATAATACATTGAATTAATGATAAATCATAAATTTTGAAACCCATAATGGTTTCAATAACATGTATGTTTAATCATATATAAAAAAATATTCCTCTAAAAAATAACAAAAACCTTATATGTTCTATGAATTTTTTTAAAAAAACCACTAATAAAATTACTTCTCTAACATAATTATTCGATCCCAATTCATAAATTTTTCAAAGTTTTTACATTAAAAATTGATATAAATAATAAATTTCTTATTCAAAAAGTTAACCTTTAATGTTTTGAATTGAAATGGATATTCTTATCTTTTCCACATTCAAGAAATGGAGTTATTATGGGATACCTATGTTGAAATTTATTTCCTACCATAAAAATTTTCATTTTCTCACAACTATTCATTACTTCATTGCCTTATTTTCAATGAATATAACATTTTATTATTCTTTGAGACATTACTATAGGTATCTTTTTAAAAATATATGACATGATAGAAATTTATGTATCTTTCCTCTATTTTCTACCCTATTTTATCTCTTAGTTGAACCTATCCTTCTCTGATTTGGTGAGTCTAAGAGTTAGTTATTATTTAGGTTTTTAGTCATATTTCAGGATAACTTATTTAGAATAATCATAATATATTTTTAATCTAGTCATCTATCCATTTATTTTCTCCAAATTACCATATTATTGACATATTCAATGCTAAAATAATTCATTTTACTTCCACCCATTAAATAGAAGGAAAAAATATTTTGAGTAATAATATTCATAAATAAAAAAATTAAATATATTTCAAAATCTTGACAACTGTTTTATAATATATGATAAATTATGTTAAACATAGATTGTCCCTGATTGTAATATATGTTAATAATTCATGATGGTTTATAAATAAATTGTGAATTATCCTAATCATATCCTCTTTGAATTTCAAACTATGTGCGAAACAAGGGACACTTTCAAGAAAAAATTGATGATAGAGTAAAATACAAATGTTCCATTTTACAAATTATTACCCTAGTCATAATAGTCACAAACCAAAACCACTTATAGTATCTATAAATGGATGTATTTCTTGTAATACCACAAAATATCTACCTTATTAAACTATATGTTGTTATCCAATACAATTAATTATCATTAATGTCAGTTGTAGGACTACATTTTGAAATCTATGTTTTTTAAATCATGTTCAAAATATTTCTACTAATAATATGTTCACATTCGACATTAAAGGCCACACCCTAAGATTACAAGAGTTAGTGGTTACATTATTATATTAGAACATGATACAAGGAATAATATCATTATGGACCATATAGTTTAGTAGTCATAGAAAAATAGATATACACATGAATATCACATTACATTTGAAAACATAAAAATAAAAAAATTATTTTCTTTAAGAAAACTTTTATTCCATTTAATAAATCCATGTATATCTATTATAAAACATTTCAAGAAATCTTGGGTAAAGGAAACGTAAGAATGGTTTTACATCTATTTTTTAGTATGGGAATGCATAGAGGAGAAGATATCTTGAGGAATACAAAATTTTTTATTTGGAAAGATAAATAACTAAAAAATCAAATTTAATCAATAACATGATCATATATGACAATATGGTAAAAATATATGATGATCAAAATAATTCCTAATAAATAACCACAAGATATTGAAAATAATCCATGTATATTATAACTAATCGATTAATCACATTGATATCAATAGATAATATAATAATGGGGGAATGCGTAATTATGAAACTTGTAATAATAATTTTAATGACTCATGGAAAAAATCATAGAATTATTGGTATTGTTTTAGTTAAATACACAAGATAATATGTCTCATGAGAACTACTGATGCATCAAGGGGCTATATTGGGTCACTAATATCATTTACTAAGTCCAATGAATTTCTCATATAAATGGGGAGAAACATAATAAAAGTAAAAAATATGAATTGAAATAATAGAAAACAAAATGTTAATAATTTCCCTAATAAATAAATATAATCAATAAAAACATTTTTTTAGGAAAAATAACATACAAATTTTAATACATCCACGAGCCAAACATATCATAAACCACCTACATTAATATATTGAGTGATAAAAAATTAATTAATCCCCATAAAAATAGTCAAAAAAACATTCATAAAATGGAGAAGGATGATATCATTAAAGAATATTCTTAATGGATCATAAGGTAAATTTTGGGTTTTTTTGTTGTTGAGAAAAAATAAAATAAATTTCCATTATAAACATTCTTCAGAAAAATATTATTTTGACATAGAAAATAATCTTCATAAACTATAATTTTCAGGAATGTGAAATTTTATTATTTAAAATGACCCCTGAAGACTTTTAAATGAAGAATCAAAAAATTAGTATTCATGATTTTGGGCTATTCCATACACTTTATATTAGTTTAAAAAAACATTTCATTCACACTATTGTATAAAGGATACAAAAAGAACCTAATTCCGAAAATGTCCAAAATAAACATATGAAAAAAAATTAAATGTAAAAAATGAGTAAAATTTAATTAAAAAATAATTTTTATAATATTAAAAATATTTTAAAAATATTTTTATAAAAAATGTATACGAATTGAAAAAAATAAATTGACTGAATATAGAAATTATAATGTATTTTCCAAATAATTTTTCAACCGTTTTATTTACCAATGATAGAAAAAATTATGTATTATTGAAATGAAAATTCATAACTAGAGAATAAGAAAATATATTGGAAAAAATATAGGAATATATTACTATTCCCCTAATGGAGAGTTAAACATAAGCAATCCCAAAAATTGTTGAGATCGTAAAATAAACCTTGGACAATTTGATAACATTTCAATCTTGAGCCCTGTGAAATAAATAAAATAATACAAAAACATTATATACCATGTATATATATATTAATGATATAAAATATAAATTGTCTAATATATACAACATACAAAATAAATAAGTGGTGAATATGGAATATGTCTCCTGAAAGTGAATGTGGGACATTAAATTGTTTCCTTAGGTATGATTTCCTCCATACTATTTCAAGAAACCAAGATAAAAAATATATATTTATTATAAATATATTTCATAACCATACAATTATATGTTATATAATATATTTCATTATTATAAAATTTTATCAAATTTTAATTAACAACTCATTATTAGAAACACTATTTTGGGTTATTACTACACCCTTTTTTACATATACTTTTGTTTGGTAGATTCATACCATGTCATTTTATCTTGGTTACATAATCTCCCAAATTTTAACAATGATACGAATATATTATAAATTAATTATATTACTATTTATAATAGTCCATAAAAGTAAGATGTAGAAAAATGAGTTACACTATTCATGGAGACAGTGGGTCATTTGTATGCTGGAACATTGATTTCATTTTTTTGATGGATGGAATGTAAGAAATGTAAATTATATTTCATCATTAAACAATATTTACTATATCATTTATATTCATTAAATATATCCTAATAACTATAAATGTAAACAAAATTGAAAAAAATTCAAAACATTTCTTGGAGGTGACAATCCACACATACAAACGTTAAATTTTATTGATTTACAATGGATTGGAAGGTAAGCAGGTTGATGTGAAATTCTAATTGTTTAATTTTAATTACGTAATATATATTATAAATATAAATTAAATCCAAACATGATATAGGGTGATGGAAAACACATAACATCGGTCCGTGAGGCAATAGTCCACCGTACACATGGCCGACATTTGTTTTTTCATTTGAATAAAGAGGAGTTGGATATGGTAATCAAATTTTAATGATAAATTATTAGTTTTTTAAAATACATGAGTTATTATTTTAGCATTGCTATTTTTTTATATTATGGAGTTAATGCGATAAATAAAATATAAATACATAGTCAAAGGCAATACACATTCTTCAGACAATCTCTTTAGTTTTATAACCAATGCCTTCCAATAATGGGTTTTTATGAAACAAAGGAACCCATGTCAGGGGTAAAGATGTAATAAATTGATATATGAAATTTTTGGAAGATCCACATAGATATTCAGGTTTATATATAGGAGTAGTGTAAATTTCCTTTTAAAAGTGGGGAGGGGAACTTTTTTGGAAATTACATAGAAATTTTCCAAAAGAATTCCAAATGCATTTTTTTCCAAAGAATAATTCTTCCAAAATACCTATTATTTGAATGTTGGATAATATATAGTAGAAAAATGTGCTAAAAATATAATATTTTTAATTTTAAATGTAAAAGGTACCATTATCCTTTGGTTTAACCACAATGGTAAGCTCGTTTTAACCTTAATTTGGGTAATTAATTTTTATTGTTTTCACTATTATTTATGACCAGAAATTAAATTTAACATATTAAATATTATATTCTATTCTTATACCAAATGTGGAATCCTTTTTTAAAAATTCAATCACATATGGGGTATAAATTTATTTAAAATTAAACACAAATATGTGATGATAAAAATAGATTTCCAAAGAAAATATTTTAAAAGAACAAAATGATTTTATATCAAAATTTGAAAAAAAACATATTTTAATGACCAAATATCAATTATAAACAATATAATTAAACTTATTAAAATTTTAAAATAATTTTAAAAATATGGATCCTTGTAAATATATGAATGTAAAATGCCATTTTGTACAAATAATTTATATTATTTGACTATTCATTGATAAAATAACCATCCTTGAATATTATAGAAAAATTTACCAAAATATCATTTTTACATGATGATTTCAAAAATGATTTTTTTATATTAAAATAATATTTTTTTAATTAGAAAAAATAATTTTATAATAATATTGATAAATTCGATGAAATCCATTTTTAAATAAATAACATTTTAACCATAAAATTAGATTTATTCTTATCACATGAATAGAAAAAATATTTAATTAATCATATTCATGCCCATTAATATAATAAGTATGTTATGATGACAATATTTTAATAATTTATTTAAAATTCCTTTTAATCTCAATGTTTTTTGTTGTATATGATATCAAAAATGAATATTTTATATTAAAATATCATGGTGTTATATATATATATATAATGAATATGCCATACCATATTGTATATTAATCCACAATTCAAATTATTTCATCAATGAGGATTTTCAATTAATTTTTCCAATTTGTAAGGCATTTCATAACTCAATTTTATTTCATTAGTTTATATTACATCTTCATTATATTTATTATGATGGATAAAAGGTGTAATGACACATGAATGGTAACAACTATGACTCCAATAATCTAGAATTTGATTCTTACATTATTATATAAGAATATATATATGTAAATGCATCCCAAATTAATGAATAGATTATCAGTTTTGGTGAACATGATATATATATTATTCTCATATTACATTTGAAAACACAAATTAAAATATTTTTTCTATAATAACATTATTTTCTCTAGAATATATTTATATCATATCTAGCCCTAATAGTATTCTTTCCAAATCATCATTCAATCATTTTGGTTTTCTACCATTCCTATCATATATGGATTCTTAGAGAGTCATACGATTTCTATAAAGAATGATATTGTTCTAAAAAGGGTTTAAAATTGAATTTTTTGATCAAAGACATCATTTAAATCCATATATATAGATATAATAATGACTTCTAAAATATGAATGCTACTCTTAGACTAAAACACTATCAATGGATGATATGAAGTGCTAAAAAATAACTATGTATCTATATACTTCTAAAGAATTATCTAAATATTGATGTAAACATCATATCCGGATTAAATATAATGAAATTTTTTAATCCATACAATCTTACCAGTTCTTTAATATATATGCATGAAAGATGTTCAATAGATAATTATTTTATGATATTAATGAAGTGTGCTGAATTTTTATGGCAATAAACTGTAACCCATATGTAATTATGGCATGAAGATGTTTTGGGGAGTCCAATGGAAAAATACGTGATGTTATTTTTCCATTTCCATTCAGTAATGGTTAATGGTTGTAGCATCAGAGTATAATTTTTTCTCATATCATTAACTTGTTGACAAATTTAGAACTAACAAACATAGTCTTCAATATATATATTTTGGACATTCTACAAGAAATATTCTATTATGTCTCTATAAATAATTTTACATCCATTATTAATAGAGAATCAGAAACTATGAACCTCATCCAATATAGTATTCTTCGAATCTGTTCATGGATAAACACATAAGTAGTTTTTGAACCTTATTTTTACATTATAATCATCATTGAGCTCTAGAATGTTGCCTACCTTCTTTTTTAGCTTTATGACATCTTTCTAAACCTCTTTATTCTTCACATGGATTAGTAGTTTAACATTTATTTGATCTATTTAAAATTCACTATCAATTATGATTTCTATGTCAATCAATTGAATATCCATAAATATTATATATTTTTTCCAAATCATAAATAATATATCATGATCCATTCGACTGAAATTAATATTCCACCTTGTTTAAATTTCCATAGAGGGTATTTATTTCGTAGAAAAAATATTTAATTACATCCAGAAATCTTATTTTGTGCATGTTGATATCTTTTTTATTTAAAATATACATTAAACTATAGTTATTAGTATATATTTTGAACCCTTATCCATATAGATAATTAATCTTTATCAATATTGTAAAAATTACATCAGTTAACTCTAAATCATGACATGGAAAATTTTAATCGTGGACTTTCAATTGGAATGAGGCATAAGCTATAACCTAATCATTTTTTATAATAACACAAACTAGAAACTTTTTAAATGAATCACTATAGTTAGAGAAAAATTCTATAATATAGGATAGTGTTATTCTAGGTTAATTGATCATCCCTTTTTCCATATCCATGAAATTCTCTTCACATTACTCCATCCATATAAACTTAACTCTTTTCTGAGTCATCTATGTGAGTGGATTATATAATTATGATAAATCTTTCAAAAAAATCGATAATATCCATAAAACATAATAAAACTATGTTATTTAGTCACTATGGTTCCTTAACAACTTTTCTCAATAGCTTATTTCATTAATGGATCTACAAATATACCCTTGAATGTGATTATATGATAGAAAAATGACTCAAACTATATCCAAAATTCACACTTGCTAAATTTTTCATAAAGATTCTCCTTCATCAATGTATTCATCATAATCCTCAAATGATCATCATGTTCTACCATAATATTTTGAAAATAAAATACTATCTTTTATAAAGACTTCCACAAACTGATCACAATAGTTTCTAAAGACTCTATTCATTATGTCCATGATGATAGTGTCGGAATTAGTAATACCAAAATGAATCATGATAAATTTATAGTGTATATACCTTGTATGCAATTTTATCATTGTTATATCCTCCTTATTAACACTAAAATGATTATATCAATAATGAAGGTCACTCTTGGAATAGTATTGATTCCTATGTAAATGACTAAATTGGTTATTAATAAAAGGATGGGTATAATTTTTATTTACAGTGATATTGTCATGTTCTCGATAAACAATAAAGAGTCTCATTGATCCATCTTTCTTATTAAAAAATATAACAGGTTCATCCCAATGGGATCCATATAGAATTTGATTCCCTTATGAAGATTGTCCTTGAGTTTTTTAATTAATTCATGAAAATCAATTGATTCAATTCTATATGTATCCTTCTAAATAAGAATAACTCTGGTGATGAGTTCTATTGATAACTCAACATTACAGTTTGGTAGAAGACATATAAATTTTTCCAAAAGGGCATCAAAAAACTCTCGTACAATAGGTTTATCCTTAATGTTAAGTTTTTACCCATCCATTTGAGATTGATAACATTCAATTATTGGAATTAAGACCCAAAATATAGAATAAATTTCAATTTGGAATTATTATTCATCCTTGAATAAATAATTAGTTATGGGTTTATTCAGAATATTAAATGTGACTTCCCTTCATCGGGAATTAATATAAGCCTCATATAGAGATTGAAAATCCATGAAATGTACGACATTTCATTTAGTTAAACAGAGAAAAAGAATATTTGTAGGAATCACTTTTCAATAGTAGAATAACTATAATATTGAAGTTCATCCATTGTTCCCTTAAGAGTTTTCACAACTAAATCAATACAACATGTTGAAGAGATAATGTAACACACATAAAAAAATTATTTGAATTAAAATAGTTAGAGGATATCGAATGAAATAAGATATTATGTTTTTTCAATTGGATCAAAATCATGAAACCTTATTCTATGACACCTTTTTTGAACCAAGTTCATTCATGATCATTAAAAAAACACTAGTATCAACACATAGACATACCCTTAGGGTTATTACTAATGTTTTACCTTCATAATTTCTAAATGTTAACAAAACCATTATCTGATAACAATTATAATGACCCATTATTTTCATATATGTATATATATATAAATTATTTCTAAATACATGAATATTCAATAAAAACACAACAAACCCATGCTAGACCTATATAGTTTTAGTGTCATTGAAATATGGTTAATATAAAAAACTTGTTCATAAAATATCTACATCCCCTCCCACTAATTCCTTCACAATGAGAACATTTTTTAATAGATCATACATAATTCCTTTACTGCCATCCTAGGAAAATAAACATAATAAATGGGTGACATTATATGCATATTATGGGTAAAAAAGGGATATATCAATCATAACATTAAAATAAGGGTATAATAACATGAATATAAAATTTTAAAATTATTTCCTCCATATCAATATTCAAATTCTAGTGTAAAAGAATAAATCAAGGATTTTTATAAGACATGAATCTTTAAAATTCTTGATCTATAAGAGAATAATTGAAACCATGAAATTTTGGGATTTAGATATTCATTTAAAATCAATTCCTTAGTATTCGAGGCTCTTTTCCAAGACTATCATAGTGGAATTGGTTAACGTACCAAATCATAATAGTAGTCAATGTTCAATCCCAAAAATGTCATATCAAACTAACTCACTTCCTGAATGAATTTCACATCCCATTATATTCTTATATGTATCATCCTATTTATATCTTTACAAAATAAATTAAAGGTAGATATAGGTAACCCCCATTACATTAAAATTCAATACATATGTGTTCCGAAATATTATAAATCATTCATCCTATTAGATCTCATTAAAATAAATGAGTTTTATAAAACATTTTTAATATTTGTACCCATGAAATTAAATTTGTTTCATAATAATTTCAGAATAACATAACACAAGGAAAATAAATGGGTCACATAATCTTTTCATAACAACATAACCCAATGAAACAATTATTCCATTCAAACAATTTTGTAATAAGTAAAATACTCATAAATATTATTTAAAAAAAATATATGGGAATAGACATAATATTTTTTGGAAAACGTGGAAATGGAATATAAATATTCTCCATGTGATACTTAAATGTCAACAATATCAAATAAAAATGAGATTTTGTTATAATCCCGTACCTTAGCTATGTTATTTCTTCGTTCACATTAAAATATCATGTATAATAAATATGAATTTATCAAAAATTTATTCTATAACCATATATCTATCATACCATGTGTGATTTATTTATAACATCTTATGACCTATAAACTAATAGTTTATTATTATAGTCAATGATTTGTGTGATAATGGCTTCATTTTCCTAGCATGTGTTAATTTGGTAGTCATGGTCCTTATACATTGATAATGGTTAGATCATTTCCACAATATTATTCAAGGTATAAAAATAATATATATTTATTATTTACTTGTTTTTGATCATTCCTAAAAATTATAGATAGAAAGATAAATTATACCATTCATAGAGACAGAAGGTCATATGTACGCATGAACATTGTTACCATTTTTTGAGTGATGGAGTGAAAAAATTTAAATAATAAATTAACCACTGAAGAATTATTATTATTCCATATATATCACATATATTCATAAAACTCATCATTTTTACCATCTATTTGAAATATATTTGAAAAAATAATCACATCGCATCGTGGAGATGGTAGTCCATATGTACGGACAAGTGACATTATAATTTCCAAAAATATTAGATGGTAAGAATGTAGAAATGGTAATATCATTCATGAAGTATAATTATATCAGAAATATCATTTGTAATCATAAAACCCATCAGAATACCCATTCATAAAAATGATAAATTAATGGTATCGCTACGTGAACAGGGTAAGTCATAAGTATGCACGAGGGATATTTTCCCTTCATGTTTGATTGGAATGAGGGTGTGTAATTGTTTTTTCATTACCATAAGAATATTTAAGAAAATTTTAGATATTTGATATATTAATTAATAGTCAATATCACAGATTTAAAAGAGCAAAATAAGATTTTAAAAAGAATGTGACATGTTATAACGGTTAACTCTTCTTCAAAATGACACAATTTTTTAGAAAAAATTATATTTTTGTTGATTTTTAGGGAGAAATAAATAAACTCATGTTAGATGGAAATAGTAAAGTCTAGGGTAATAATTATTGAAAATAATACTGAAATCATTCGTAATAGACATCCTATTGATGTGTTAAGAGATCACCTTATTTGGGTATCCTTTCGCAGCTATATAGAGTATAGTAAAGTTTATTTATCCTTATGTATGATATAAATCCATGTCATGAGTCACTATAAACCTTCCCAATATAATGTGGCAGAATAACTCCCATTTTTGTATCATTCCACACATAAACCCAATGAGAACCATAGATTCTATTTCCACCTCCTTAATAACAATGTCATATAATAAGAACATGGGGTGACCAGTGATCTGCATCCAAACCATAGATCCAAAAAAATTCTGAGCATTGTAAAATGAAATGAAAGAAAGTAAAACCAATCCTATTTTATCACATAGTAACCTTCCCTTTTCATTAACCCTTCCACATATGATTCATCATTCTTAAATTTTAACCCATCTGTGGGAGGATTCCCACACACCCACATCGTTATCTTTCATCTGGCATCAACGATTGAGTTTAATACCACTATTGTAGTAAATATTCCCATATAATTAAAGGAATATGTGCATGGCTGGTGGGAACAAAATTCTTCCACAAAATCTTTGAACCAATCATGGACAAATAAAATAAAAAATGATATTCCCTCCCTCCCTTTGTTTTTGGGGTTGGACTTTTAAGAAGACAAGGGACTCTCGAACGTAAGTATGGATGGTGGAAAGGGTAATTGGTAGGGATTGGTTAAGCTATATTGTTTTAATAAGCGATGAGGTAATGTGGCATATTTATACTTGAGGATGGGTGGATTTATGTTATTAAATAAAAAATATTTTGTATTTATATATGACCACTTTTGGGTGGCACTAATTTCAATGAATTTTGTTGATAAATAATGTTGTAAATGCTGGTTAGGGTATAGAAAATCCTCAAAAACCAATTTAATTTTTTATTTTTAGGTATTTTAATCATTGTCCTTTTAATCATAACCTCTACATTATTTTACGTACTATATGGTAAAAAATTTACAATTGTAACATTCTTTATGCTTAAAAATAAAATATGACCCTAAAAATTATATATTTTATTTAAAATAATAAGTTAATTTTAAAAAATCCAAATCACATAAGTTTAAGAATTAAATATTAAATTAAATTGGAAAAATATGATGAAAAATAAATTTTCAAAAAATAATCTATTTTAAAATATAAAATGTTTCAACAAAAAAATAAAGTATAAAATATATCTGAAAAATAATAATTGGACTATTTTAAATAAATATGATATAAGAAAAGTTCAATACTAATGGAAAAAATAATTCGACCTTATTGAAAAAATAAATATTTCAATAAAAAAAGTATTTTTAATATTCATTAAAAATAACCTCTTTAAAAAGTTCCCAAACATTAACCCTAAACTATTTTCAATATGATGATTTAAAAAATGAGGTCCATTTTATGAAATATATTTTATAATTTGTTAATAATTTATTTTATTATTTTTCCCATATAAAGTAATAAAAAATTAATTTTTTTAATAATTCATATATTTGAAAATAAAATGAATTCACTAAAAAATTGGTGTTTATTCCATACGAATAAATAAATTTGTATTGAACAAGAAATTAATATTAATTTAATTATATAGTTATTCATATTAATTCTTTCCAACATAAAGAATTGTTTATAAAAGTGGTGTTAAAATAAATATATTTTTTAGTTTGAAAATGATCAGTGATTTGGGCAACATAATCTATCGAAGAGATTAATTTTTTAAAAAAAATTTATAAACATCTAGTTATATTATACCCCCCCATCATAAAATGAATTTATACTATGAAATAGTTCACTCAGATATGAATATATTCGGATACCACTCCCTCATCACATCCTCAGGTTCCCAAATAGCATCCATAAATTTGTGTTTTCATCACAAACTTTTAACCATTAGAGTGATCTTATTTTTTTGAACTTTTTCTATGTAATCTAGAATATAAAAAACTATTCTTCATAAAAAATATCTCTCTCTAGTTTTATGACCTTTATGTTTACTATATGTTATGAATCAGGAATGTACTACTTCAACTGAGATACATGGGAAACAACATCAATTTGAGAGTTATTTGGTAGATGTGCCAATGATTATGCTACCATATCTACACAAACATGAATTTTAATTAGAATGATATACCTAGGGATTATATTGAATGTGATGAATTGGTTGTTTTGTAAGCCTCTTATATTTCATTAAGAATATTTCGAATGTCAGATGCTAAGTAGGAGTGGGATTTTGGGGCTCTGAGAGCCTCGATACGATGAAATTAAAAATATATATTATGTTATATCACATGAACATTGTTTATATAAAAATTTAGAATACCTTCCATGTGATGTATTAGATCAGAGATCTGATGCCACAATAGAGTTCAGAACGAGGTTTTTTTCATAGGCATAAAATAAAATCATTCAACGTCAGGTGATCATATGAGGCACTATTAAAAAAATTATTTAGCATGTTGCCTTTTTCACATCGGTTATCCAAAATGAACATGAAAAATCCAGGTATATTACTTTATCAAGGAGGTTATCATATAACCTATATGAAAAAAACATGTATCATACATTATCACAGTGGTTTTCTAGTAACTAATGTCCTAAATATGTTGTTTATGTCTGTTATATTTTAACCATCACAATAATGAAATTCTAATTGCTTTATCACATTGTTTACAATATAAACAACCTGGTAAAGAACATTTTACACATCAGTTTTTTTGTATTACCAAAGTGTTAAAACAATAAAAATCTCATTATTACGTTACTTAAAATGTAACCTATGTGATATAGAATTTAATGTTTTATTATTTTAAATTTTGAATTATTTCGGTGTTTTTCAATATCATGATTGCAAACTCATTTCCCTCGTGTGGAAACCATAACATTATTTTTCGATCTAGTGGCCTCCAATCTCATATTTCCATCTCTATAGATCATATATTTTATTATACTCATTGTTTGAAATTTTATCATCAAGTCTCTCAACACTCAATTAATCCTCTCACATCAATCATCACTCACAAATGCCCTAACTCTTATTTTTTTATTCTATTTATTTAAATATTTCATTAAAATCAATTTTATGGGAAGTTACTATGATATAATTAAACAAGTTTTTTCTAAATCTTATTGTGGGATTATAATATTACGATGTGGATTAAATTATTAATTTTGAAGGTAATAGTGTTAGACTTATTTATTGATCATCCACATTGGGTATATTTTGTCTCATTATTGTTGAGTTCTGATAAATGTTTTATCGGGGTATATTTTCACTAAAAAAATTAATGGTTTAATGGGATCCTCGATGATCATAGAATTTTTAGTGTTATCCTATGGTACAAGTAGGCTATGTGAACCATTATGGTCAATTATTTGGTTATTCCTGTGACATTCATAGAACCGTTTTTTGTAAAGTCGTAATGGTGGTAAATTGTTTTTGAATATAATATTTTATGGGATTTCATTACTAGATTCATTTAATTAATCATATAATTTTAATGGATTTTTCTATTGAACTATGATATATTATTAAATCACACTTAAATATAGAAAAATATTCTTTTGGTTTAGTGTAATGTAAATTATTTTTAATTTCATAGATAATTATATTAATATTTTCCATGAATGTGTTTTTTAAGAAATATTACAAATCCATTTTATTAGATTCATCATCTAAACATGCCAATCCTGGTTGTAGATATACTCTAGTATTTGTATTCTTTTATATGTTTTATATAGAACGAATAATTTTCCATAACATAGTATCCTAGAAATATAAGGCTTGATGATATATTATATAACAACAGATGCCTCACATTAATCACCTTACCTATTCACTAATTTACAATATACAACTACTTTATTGAACATGGCCCTTACTTGAATATAATAGTGTTGGGAATTTTATTTTAATGTTTTGCAACATTATATAAATTATACTGACTATATCCTAATTTAATTATAAGTCATGATCCATTCGAAAAACCCATTTATGTGACATAATAGCTCGTATGTTAATGGATGTCTTTGTTAATAGGTGAGAAATATTTTGACCTTAAATCATCATCATTTTCAAATTTAAAAATATTTTTTGACACTCTAAATTATTTATGTATATAAAAATTAGAAAATTTGACATTTTTTAAATAATTACAATAACTTGATTATTATAGTTCTTTTCCAAAAAATTAAGATGATTTCTATTCATTTTAAGAATGTCTACTCAAAAATCTTTTATTAAAATCATAAATTTTAATTTTCAGTTTTTTAATGAAAAAATGTATTTCATTAATTTAGTAAAGGATTACAAATTTGATGCATTATTTTATAAAATTAAATATTAATATAATTATTATATTTTAATGATGTATAAAAAGTGAAGATGAATATAGTTTGGAATTTTTATATTCAAATCAGTGATTTCCCTCTATTTTCTACCATGTTTATATATTAATACATTAGTTAAGGTGTCATAAAAATTTACAAGTGATATCTAGGGGTTTAAACATGGAACTATTTGAATGTTTTTGTTTTTGAGTTTGGAATCATGAAATGGTATTATAGAAACATGGGATGTGGTATAGGCCTAAATTTGGGGGAAATATTATTGAGTATTCATATGTCAAATTTGTAATGGAACATTAAGTTATCTAAATTCCATTTTTTATAATTACTAATACATATTAATTTCCTTGATTTAGTAAATAAGATCTTATAAAGTATTCAAAATTATACTAAATACCATACTATATGTTATTTAATTAATTAGAGCCACTCTGGTTTTTGTCTACGTTATGATTAGGGGTTTATATACTGGTGAGTAATTTATTATAGAATATTTATATAGTTTGAATTCTTGATCATGTTACCCTCCATCTATTCAGTTTGTTATTACATTGCATCCTACATTTTTTTATTCATTATTTTTTTAATATATAATATTAATGTTTGTTATGTTGAGAAATCTATATCTATATTTTGAAAATTATTCAAAATAATGGGTATTAATTGATTTTTGGCCCTGATATTTGATGTTTCTATTATTGAATTATTTCTAGTAAGGGAATCATGTTTTTAATTAAATTTAATTAAATAAATAATTAAAATTTGATTAAATAAATTATTTAAAATGTGATAGATATTTTCAAATTGTTCAGTTTTTATAAATTAAAACATTGAGGTTGTCATTAATTAAATTTTATTGTGAAGTGATTTAATTTTTTTAAAATAATTTTTTTTAGAGAAATGGTTAGTACATATTGTTTTAAAAGTAATTTTATGTTAATTAATTAATATAATTAATTTATAGTGGTATTTTGGATTTGATATCTAAACTGTGCATTATTTTTATTTCTCAATCATATTTAAACTTATATTTTTTTCTAGGATATTATAATTATACATATCAATTACACATATATATTTTTTAAAATATTTCAATGTTCTGTTTCTTTCAAATTATGATTTCATTGATATAAATTTAAAATTTCTTTTACATGAATAATTTATTCCCACTTTTGTCAACACAATATTATTTTTACAGTAGATTTATTTTTATATTTTTTATAGGTAGTAATGAGTTGAAGTGTGATTATAGAACATTCAGTAGGTGATTAATATAAGGATGGTGTGGACACATTTTTGGAATTTTCTAAAATTAATGTTCCAAACAATGATATGCCTTTCATTACATGACTTAAATGATTAAATATTAAGATGTATAAAATTAGAGAGAACAATGAACAATTAATTTTTCATTATTTTAACTGAGCTTCCATCCCTTGGATATGGCATGGTGAAACTGGGAAGAATTTTGGATCTATTGATGATGGTGCATTATGAGATGATAACACTGATAAAATTGTAAAAAATATTCATGATATCAAAGTAGAGGAAATAGAAAAATAAATTACAATAAAGAATCCATATAGTGATGCGGAAACCCCATTGTATTCGGGATGTTTGGATTTTATGGTTTTATCATCGGTTTTAAGATTTATAAACGTAGAGGCGAAACATTTTTGATGTGATTAGAGTATTACTGATTTTATACATTTGTTGAAACATATTCCTCCGAAAGAAAATGATCATCCTAAATCACATTATAAAATGAAGTAAATAATATGTATTATGAGATTAGGGTACAAGAAAATACATTCCTTCATCATTGATTATGTTTAATATAGGAAGGAATATGAATTTCTTGCAAGGATTCTAAAATTTGGGATTTCAAGGTATATTTTGACAGAAAAATTTCAAACTAATTTTACTTTTACAGAGACTCCTACAATGTAATTTTAGTATCTTCCTGTAATTAATTATTTTAAACATATATTTGAAAATTACCATTATGAAAAAAGTATAAGGTGGCATGAACATATTGGGATTTGTATTGGAGTATTAAGGAATCAAGCTAATTGTCCAAAGTGAAAAAAAAATTGATTAATATTTTCCTATATCTGGAAATGAAGATATAAATCTCATACATAGACTATGCTTGGATGGAATTAATTCATATTAAATATTTCGTAGCACACATAGTTAATGGAATGTTTTATCGTTCATTTACAAAATATATCCTAATTTTCTATAATGTCAAAATATGTCATGTTGATTTTAATGAAACTAGGACCAAAATAACCTGGAAATGATGTGGATTTTCATTGTCACTATTAATTTATGACATGAAACTATTACTGGATAAAGGTACACGGGTTTTTTTTATAAAATAAAATATTTTCAAATATTGAAAAGAATTATGTTCATTATAAATTTCATCCCTTCAAATGGAATTTTTTCTAGATATAGTGTTTTGGGGAATAAATCTTTTCCAATTTGTGATCAAAAAACTTAATATTATCAATATCATCTTTGGAGAAAAACTGTATACCTGGGTCATCAATTTTTTTTTCTTATGCATAATTATTATAGATGATTAAAAACACATTCAACAACTCACAAGTATTTGATATTTCTCAAGAAACATTATCTACTAGTGAGTATTTATAGAGGGAGAAAAAAATTATGTGATATTAGGAGAGATACATATATAATGTACTGATAAAAATATATAGAAGAAATGGTCAATATTTTATGTGAAACAATATTAGAGATATTGGGATCTCAAACATATCATTGATATCATGTATGAGGAGAATAATATCAATGAAAGCTTGATTTGAACATTTCTATATATTGAAAGAATTACTAAAGATGAAATGAATGCAATATTGGACTTACAATCAATATGAATACATTTGGGGTTACCTCCCACAACTTTTGGAAGGAGAACATTCCTGCCTTCGGCATATCGTACATTATCCAAGAGGGAGAAAATTAGATTTTCTAAAAGTCTTCATGATATCAATGATCTAATGTGTTATTCGTAAAATTTAAGAAAAATGTTTCTTAATAGGATTTAAAGATGATAGGTATGAAATATCTTGATATTCACGTCGGGATGAAACAACTCCTACCTATTTCATTACAAGGAATATTGCTCATTTCATTCAGAATTACTATTTTGAACATGTGTTATCTGTCCAATTAAATTTTTAATAAGGTGAATGATCTAAATTCATTGATTAATATGTAGAATAAAGTCGTTTCTAAACATTTTCAATTGAAAATTTATTTTCCTCCATTATTTTTTGATATTACGGTTTATTTAATGGTTTAATTACTGAGATAAATAATATTTTGAATACAAATATATAAATTTGATGTATCTTTTTGAATGGTATGTGAAGATATTGAATACATATCTTAAAAATACATATCTATTTCAAGAATCCATTTATGATATGTATACTTAATAAGAGGTTGTAGTGTTTTGTAAAAGCCATTTTCTATATTGGTGCACATCAATTTTCCTAAATCATGGCATGAATGACTCAATTATAGGTGAAAAGGAGATCAATGGATTCAATTAAAATCAATGAAAGGTAAACAGTTAAAGAAGGAGAATTTATAAATTTTTAATAACATATATGATTATTATCTATATATAACCTTGAATATTAATGTGTTGAAACAATGTTATCCCATGAAGAAAGATATGTTGATTTTGAATGAGCAGAACAAAACATTTTTTCTATAGATTAATGGGACTGTTCCTAGTAGTTCGGTTGCATCATTAACTTTTTGAAGGCTTGTGGATGGCTCATGTTTAAATTTGATAACATAGTCCACGTTTTCCCTTAATGGAAATTTATTTTATTTTAAGGATCATGGTAACAGAAGTCTAGTTCAGAATAGTAGTGTATTGGTGTTTGCAAAAGAAACACATTTTTCATGTTCCAATGAAAAAAACCTAATCTCCACATCAACCTCATATTATGGAGTCCTTGAAAATATATGGGAGGTTGTTTTTATAAAATTTCATGTAGAAGTTTTTAAATGAAAATGGGATGTCGGTAACAAGAGTTTTAAACAATATGATTTTGAAATGACATTAGTGATTCTAAATAAATCGGAATACACATCTGGCCCTTTTATCATGGAAACGCATGAAATAAACATTTTATGTTCTCGATCTAATAGATATGTAGTAGTCTATTATTGAATAAGAAAAACATTATGTTGGTAATTATATACTTTATGAAGATGATGATTTATGTGAGATCCCACATCTATGGAAATATTAACATATAATATTTATGAGAACATTATAGATATCGTTTGTTCCTCAATGAATGATCCTGATGAATGAATTTGGGAAAATAATACTTCTTTTCAATCCAAATATTACAGATATCATATTTTATTTTTGGTTTAATTTTTAAAATTTGATAATTTATTAGATATTTTAATATCATTCTCATTATTAAAACACAATTTATAACTAATAAGTTTAATTGGTTTTTATATTAATTTATTAATATTTATTTTACCATTTTTACCCTTATATATCTTCTCTATTATATGATTCTTTTGAAATCCAATTATTTTAAATTTAATATGTTAAATAAAAAAATATTGTATAACCATTAAATCAAGAACGCAATTTTTTATTAGTATTAATTTATTTATATAATTTTTTCTCTCATTGAATATTTTTTAATTTCTGGATAACATTTAGTTTGAAAATTTTTCATTTTCTATTTACATTTGTATATAATATTTTGATTTATATATTTTTAGGCTTATTGTTTATTGCTTTCATTTGTATTATATAAGAAGATCAATAATCTAATCCATCACATACTTATGTAGATGATCATTATCATACCTCTAGACAGGAACATACACATTATCCAACTGATGATACTCGTACTTCTTTACATGATACATATACATCCATGGAGAAAAAGTAAAGAAATATGGTTGGTAAAAATTTCCCCAAATGACTAAAAAATATACCAGTTACATGTATCCAGGACCATATGATACAAATAGACCTTGATGATAATGATATTTCAAGAGTACAAAATTCAAAATCATTCAAGACTTTTGTATAAGTGCAATATAAAAGTAAAGATAGTATTTTATTTATTATTGGAGAAGTGTTGTAAAAGAGACACTATCTCACTTGTGGGAACTATTTTGGTAAGCTAGTTTGTTATTAAATTATGTATCTTTAAAATTTTAGATTAATATATGTTTCCCCCTTCTTATTATATAACATATGATATAAATTATACCAAAGGATTTGGGATAAAATAATTATCATTGGATTCTAGGATATGGAGGGATTTTATATAAACCCTCACATATGAATTAATTTTTTGGAATAGGAAACATCAAAATCTGTATGATATATATCCATTTATAGATGAAGATACAAGGAAGGAATCGGTTGACAGTAGAAGATGAGATTCAGTTTTTGGTAAGGCCAATGTTACTTTTTAGATTTTTTTATATTAGATATCCTAGTAATGATTTATTTATGATTTTTTAATTGACATCAATCATAGAAACTCATAAATATTTCCAATCATTAAACGTATACCCTTATACATTATCTTAATGAGGGTATACATTTTTAGAAGAATAGATGATGGATGAAAATTTTAAAAAAATGTAAGTTGATTCTTGAGGCTCTACATAGGTTAATCCTCCCCACATCTATTCATACATGAAAAATAAAAGAGCTATTGAATGAGAAAAAAGAAAAATATCTTACAATATAATTAATGTTTGTAGTTGAGGGGGATTAAAAAATGTTTACTTTATTCATTTATTTATGATAATTTAAATCATTATATATTGTGATTCATTATGAATTTTTCCCATTAATTTAAATAGGATTCATTTGAAGGGAATATCACATATGGTATCTTTATAGCATATGGTATAAAGGATATTTTACCTACAACATTGGAAAATCCAGAGCACCCTGGTCATGCAAGAGGATACCTGACAAGTGTATTAGTGAAAAATGTGTTTCCAAGTTGTACAAATTCTTCAATTGAGGATATTTATAAAAAATATAATAATGGGAATATAATTTTTATGATATTCATGTGATGATGGAGGATAATATCCCCAATTGCATACATTGGATGTGTAAATACATACAAAGATAGTTTTAGACTGATGATCCCACTCCACCTCTAGTAGTAGCTCCCCCTCCATGAACTTATCTAACTCCTCTAACTCCATCACATAATTCAATCCTTCTTTTCATACTTCTACAACTCCTCCTCTATAGATATTGAGTTATTATGATTTATATGTCCACGATCCCCATCATATTTTTGGATATGGGATGATATTTTTTATAGGTGATTCCATTCCTCATAAAAAATAGATATAGAGCATCACTGGGTCACTATAAATGATATTCACCATTGATAAGCATGAATTTTATGTCTTACAGTTGAGGTGAGTGTATTTGGACAAATTATCATCCATTTTTAAGTTTTTCCATCAAGACATCTTTGAATTGTTACTGTATTGGAATGTGTTTATTTTATATTTTATTTAATTTTTTTATTAAACTTATTTTATCAATTAATGTTTTATATATTTATCTACTTATTTAGAAAAATTATATTAAGGTAAATACATATATTATGGACCAAAAAAATACAATGTGAAACTTTAGATATAGTTTCTACCAGTCTTGATATATGTTCAACATATACAAATTTGTTATTGGATGTGTATGATATTCCAATTGAAGATGATTTTTTTGTCAATACAATGACTTTGGGGCTTCTTAAAATTTATATCACGGATCTTGTATCTATATATCATTTGGGAATCCACATGATACATATTTTATCCATATATATCGATTAAAAAAATTACCTTTCATTTAATTTATTGAAAATTTAAATTTATGTTTTTTATAACGTATTTGTATACAATTTATAATGATAATTAAAGGATATATTTATATATGTTTATGGACACATATTTTATATTACCTATATTGAGTAAAATGAATGATGCATAAAAAAACAATTTATATTACTGAATGATTTTTGAAGAATGAAATAGTTTAGTACTAGATGGTTCTATGTCTTCAAGAGTATGAAACATATCTTACAATGTGTTAAATATCACTTATAATAATAATCATTATCATTAAATTTTCATTCATATTAGTACGTAATAGATGTTGAGTGTTTTTTTTCAAGGGATTGGGTGCTTTACCGGCTATTCTCTATCCATGGTGTAGTGTGATAGGACTTTAATAATGTATTAGACATGTAAGACTGGATATTTTAATACCTATTACATTATAATGACATAAATTTTTTTATTCATATTACTACTATACATGGAATTGAATTTATATAGTGAGAACACAAGTAAGAAGAGAACCATGATCAAATATATAAAATCAAAGTTAAAATTTCATTTAAAATTACTAAATTTTGGATATATGAGTTAAAAATGATATTTTTAACTGAAAAATTATTTTAAAAAGAAATGTAATAAACTAGAATGTGTAATGTAAATTGGATACTTTGTAACAAGACTTATGTATTTAATAATTATAATTATGACATATATGATGTTAATTTAGGTTATAATTGTTTATAAAATTTTCATTAATATTTCATTAGTTTTATATAGAATACTTGTTAAATAATTTCCCTTTAATTTTTATAATTTTTAAGACCATTGAACATATATTTAGTTATAAAAAAGACACTTGAAAATAAAATTGTTGAATCATTTCATTAGATTGATTAATATTTATTTTATTAGGTATTATATTTTAAACTTGAAATTTCAAAATTGTAAGTCTAATTTTTAGTTTGTTCTGCTGGTTTATTCTTGGTATTTTTCTTGTAATTTTTATTTCATTAATACTATATATATGATGGAGATATAAAAAAATTATAAAAAAACAGTTTGTAACCATGTCATTTCTCGGAGAAAAAACATGATAAACCAATCATCATTCATTTATCTTAATATTTATTTGGTAACTAACATGATAAACTAATTACTAAGTGTTTATAATATAACTTATCAAAGAACGTACATTATAGACCTATAGGGATTGGTTTTCCTTGTAATTTCATTGAAACAAATGTGAAATTTTTTTAATGTCGAATATCAACAAACTGACGTGAAAAAATTCTACATAAAATTATCTACTGTGATGGTTTTCATTATCCAATATTAAACACATATTTAAAATAGTTCCTTCAAAAAAATTCTTAATAACTTACATGAGAAAAAAAAACTGACATGAAAACCCTTTTCCTGTACTCATGAGGGAATGTTAGTAGGAATGATGATGATATTAGTTTATTAAAAATAATCTAATATCCTATGTAACCCCCTTCTCATGTGAATGAAAGTGGGAGGAGGATGTCCAACTCAGATGTTTGATAGACCCAAGGCTTAATCAACGCAGAGTGGCCCCATCGTTATCCAATCATGATGATGATCACTCTGTGATCATGGTGGAGTGTTTTTAGTGCCTAAATCTACACCATACGCTTCAACATTTTTCCATGAGATTGGTGGATTTTAGTTTTATTTCATGATCCCCTATTGATTCATTTTTTTGGATTTAGATATCTTAGAGCAACAAGAGACCCTCTGAGGGACGATTTTTGGATTTTGGTGAAATTTATGGATTTTCAGGTAATTCGTAGGGACATCCCATTCAAAATTCACATTCACACTATGTGTGGTGTAGTGTCAGATGTCGTGTGTTATTTCTTTTTCATGGAAGATTATTTTTGGAGACTACACTCCATATACTAGGGTTACACACCTTGTAGTTAGCCCATGTCAAGTGACCAGAGGACTTGGCTAGGGTAGTCGTGTCAATGGACCTATCTATGTGGGGGTACATGTCTAATGACATAGACATGAGGTGAAGTTTAATTTCAGTAGATAAGGATGTGTCCAAAAATTCTGGTTAGCTAGGATACACCATGTATCAGGGGTACACATTATATAAGAGACACGACTGGCTGAGCCTTCTGTGGAAGAATAAGGCTTTATCCTAGGTGAGTACAGACACATCATGTACATGATGTGCACACCATGTAATATCACGTGGAAAGATGATCTATGTAGTTAAAGAAATGTCCATGTCTTGGAGTAGGTTCACAAACCTTGTGTACCCTGGGACACACTATGTACATCTTGTAGAGACTATCACCTAGCGTATCTCTTTATTTGAGGCCCATATTCAGCCATGATAGTAGCCTATCCCATGCAGTTTTATATACAGAAAACAATGGTAGCCTTCATGGTGGATTTAGAGATATAGAATGACATGTCTCAAGAATGACATTGGGATAGTTATGGTTTTGGTGGAAGGTGATCAGGGTGGATCTCAATAGATATATTTTCATCGGTACCCTTTCCTCTCACCTCGGAATGCAGTTCCCCTAGACTTGTTAGGATTGAATTGTGGTTCTCCCTTTTCATTTAAAGGTGAAGATTTCCTACTCAAGGTAGTGATGTAACATGTAGTGTGAAGAGCATGTCACACCTTTCTGTCATGCTCGGCCTATTGTGTGGTGGTGTGGTCAAATAGGGAGAGATGTTGGGACAAGTACTCCCCAATCATACCGATGTGTGGGTTTCCTATACCACTCAAATTGGTGGAGACGAGACTACCCATAGTGGTCATGGGTTTATCATTGGAATCGTTATCCAAGGGCTATTACAATCATGTTGGGACAGGGTGTGGGTCCCCCATATCGTTCATACTGATAGAGATAGATCTGCTCCAACATATCTCATCCCAAACCCTCCATACTCATTGTATCAATAGAGTGGGTACTCCACTATAATACCAATGCGTTTTTCCTCTATTTATGGATTCAGTAATCCCATGTAAACATGGTTGTGGGTCCTCCATATGTGATTTTAAGATAGAGTTAGTACTCCCATGTCATACCAGGGCACAGGTCCTCTAGTCCTGGAGTAACTACACCCCTGTCAAACCAAGGTGCAGGTCCTCTATATGTGATTAGATAGGTAGAATTGGTATTCCAGCATAATACTCTCCCATAGGTTATATATATGGTAATTAATCCCCGGTCTTGTTAGGGTGTGGGTCCCTCATTTAGATAATATAGGGAGATTCATAACCCCCCTATAAAGAGGGTGTGGTTCCTTTATCAATGGAATTTTACT
The DNA here is from genome assembly GCA_963277665.1 of Viscum album. Classification (NCBI taxonomy): domain Eukaryota; kingdom Viridiplantae; phylum Streptophyta; class Magnoliopsida; order Santalales; family Viscaceae; genus Viscum; species Viscum album. Next base: position 104,307,016 of record OY728159.1, read on the forward strand.
CCATCGTCTTCTAGTGGAAGTAGGTGTAATAACCATGATCTTTAATATTGTATGGATCACTTTTTATCTATCCATACACTATTTAAAAGATTAAATATGGCTTATGGTTAGTGTTGTTGCGGTCATGAAGGTCTTTGGGTTTTCTGAGGATGACCCGTAGCTAGGAAACCACATTTTACAGTGTTTTTATCCTCTCACATGGTATGTGGAATTGTGAAGGGCATGACATATAGTTTAGATAAAATGTATGATGCTAGACATTGGGGGCATACAAGCCACACTATTTGGATAAACCATGTGAGGGGATCCACATAGTCATGGGAAATGACATTATTTTTAGAATACATTCATAGAGTGGTTTAGCATGGTGTTTGCATGGTTTAAAAACCATGTGGGAAACCGTGAACTACACCCCAGGTGTACAGGATGTCATGTAAGGTTATTGGATGGTTTGAAAAACCATCCATGTAAACTGTGTGAGCCATTATGTATAATAAATTTTATAATTTTTAATTAAATTATAAATTATATAAAAACATATTTTTAGATCTTTTACCATCTGATAAAAAACAGGGGCCAAAGGAAGATCTTAATATCAACTATTCTAGGATTTAAAATAATTTTCCTATATGGAAACTGATCTGAGTGTAGTTTGTCACCATGGAAATGTAACATTAAGGTCTTAAGTAATTTTTGATCTTATACAATTCATAATGGAATTGGTTTTTCTATTTGGATTTGGGCTCATATGACCTATTTTTTTTATTCTTCATCAATTCTTTAGACTTTTTCCAAACCAGGATGAATCAAATCTTGATATTGGATGATCTATGAAGACCGAGCCTAAGTTATGTGTTATTGTTCCTTAATCTTAATTTTTTTCTATTTATATTTTCCGTCGTTTCTCATGGGAAATTTTTTGGAATTTCTTATATTGAATTTGAATCCTAAAACTCATCGGTGTAGCCTAGTCAGTTAAATAGGGTTTTTAATGATTTTTATAGGTAGAATTACTTGAATTAGAACCACCCCTTTGGGTGAATTTTCCATAAAGTTTCCATTGGTTGGATTTTATACTTGTAATCCTATGGTGAATTCCCTTTACTCTATCTCATGGGATATCAAAATATGAATTGATTAATGAACTAAATTTTAGTTCTATGAATTGTAAATGAAATTAATTAAGGGTATTGGATGGATGACTCGTCCTTTGACCCATGTATGCCTTTTCTGTTCTAACATTGTTTCCTCTTCATTTTATTTCCCATGTGATTGAATTACAAGATATTCCATGAATTGTCGAAATTTTATTTAATTTAACCAATTGATAATTTTACCTTACGATTTATATTTTAATTAATCCCAATGATATCTTGGTAGGGTTTTTTGGGTTTGTTATATTAAAAATGACCATGTGATAATTTTAAAGGCCCTTAAATTACAGGCCTTTATGAGAAATACTGAGGCCATTTAGTGTAATGTTTTTTGGTAATCGTGGTAATGTCATTAACATATTATGCATGTGTGAGTAAAATCATGTTAAATTCATGTATTAGTTTGTTATCCATGAGATTCATGTTATATGAATTATTACCTATTTATTAAATGAAAGGCCAAGCCTTTGAGGTCGGTCCTTCTTGATTATCCATTTTTAGGTGAGTTATATTGAAGGACCTTGGTTTTGATCCTGGAAGGTTAAAACAACTATTAGAATGAAATGGAATTATTTAAATGATATATAGTCATGGGTGATACATGGATTCAAATTATTATTTCAGGGAGGGAATCATGTGACTATTGATCTTTAAACTTAGGTTGATACATGGATTCACCTTATAATTACATTGACAGACACAATTCTTAATATGATATTATCCTGAGTGATACAAGGATCTGAATGACAGATTCCATGGACAAACTCATTGAGACTTGTCTTATATTCTGATTGATACATTGAATGGAAATGTATTTCCATGGATGGACTCTAATGGTATTAATTATTTTTCATGAGTGATACATGGGGCTTCTTTATAGGACCACCAACAATAGACTCTTATTTTATAGACTATATACCACATATGGATCAATCCATGGGTTCATGATAGGTTCCAAATTGATGGTCTTGATGGGTTTTGGTTGATTACACGTGGAGGGATAATTGAATTCAAACATAGGAATTTCAAAGATGAACTCAAGTCCTATATGAATTAAATTAATGATGTTGATTACATGACTCATCTCTAAGACTAATCATTAGATCAGATTGGTTCTTTACTTGTATTATTTAGATGGAATTTTGAGGAATCTTTTGTTATTAATGTTATATGGGGGATATCGAGCTTGATTGGTATCTTGAGAATATAAATTCAATGTAATATAATTGTTGAATGAATATGAAATGAATATAAATGAGAGCCAATAAATGTAGGATTTTTAATTTTGAGTACATCCTTGTTTACTTATTTTCTTATTCCACACTGTCTACTATATATATTCACTGACTAATTGGCATAGAACTTGGGTGTTTTCCAAATGGGATTTAATCTCAAACCATATTTGGGAAAACATTTGGGAAAAAATTTCTATATGATTGTTGGTTTCTATAAGGAGAATTTATATTATATAGGTATTTTATATTCTACATAGAAGTGAGAGATCATGGGACCAAGAAGAGGCAAGAGATACAAGTGGGATTATTTTTTCCTTTTGTAATTTTGTTATAAGTATATTAAATATTCATTTTATTCCATTTGTTACATCCTTATCAAAGAAATATGACATGTATCATCATTCTATACATGATACATATTCATTTGTGGTCATTTATCAGGCTTCTGCTGCTCGTTTCTATTGTATTGTATTAGTGATTTAGCTACCAATATGATCTTTCTACTTTGTTTTAATCTACTAATGAGATAATAGTACCCCCATTTACCAACAAGGATGTTCCAACCGAGTAGAATATCTAACGGATGGGAATTTCCATGGCTTCTCAGTGTTACTATTGTGAAAGCCTAAAGACTGAGTTGATGCTCCACCTTTTCTATCAAGTCCAATGGGCCTCCTATCTTTGTTCATTCTTCAACCCATGAACGAGTGGTGATAATGAGTCCCACTCCCTTCAGGATCTCATGACGGGGTGGTTTTGGGGAAAAGAGTTCAAGACTATGGAACACACAACACGAATCATTATTTTAGTTTCGATCTGCTCATTCATTTGGGAGGCAAGGAATCAGGTTCGACTGGGGTCCAAGTGATCTATTATGTTTCTTCAGCTGCGGTTATGATCTCTCATCGTTGATTTGGATTCACTGGATAAAGGGGCTCCGCATCGGCAACAATTAGCAACCTTATGAACCAAAAACATATACAACTTAGAGGAAGTGGACGGTGGGTTAGGTGGCAGTGCCCGGATTTTGGTTTGAATCTGAACATTGTTGACTCTTACATGGATGGGGTTATGAGTAGTGGTGGGGTTCTTAGAGATTCATGGGGTTTGGTTCATGTTGCCCCCAGTGCTTACTATGGCCCGGGAAACTCATTCTGTGCAGAGGTTCAAGCCCTGATTTCTGGCCTGATGGTATGTAGGAAATGGGGACTTCAAGCAAAGGAGATTGAGTCAGACTATGAATTCCTCATGATGATTTTACAAGGTCTAGAGGCGACTCCTTGGGAGCTTACATCTCTCATATGAAAATGTGAGGCAAAAACCAACTAGAGTAGGAAGGTTCATCATAGTAGGAGGGAGACCAATTGTGCAGTGGATTCTCTAGCTCGCATGGGTAGGCAGAATGAGGAGATAAAGGTTTATTGTTGTCTTAACTCTCTTCCTGTTGAGTGTATCAGTGTAATACGAGGGGATGCCCTCGACCTGCACCATTTCCGCCCCCCTGAAGTGATTGAGTCCTATATCTTTTCTTTATTTTCCTAATAAATAAAAAATAACTTCCATTAGAAAAATATTTATGAAGAAATGTGAAACTAAAATTTACTGTGATAGGAAACCTGAGCAGAACCAACTTTTGGAGTTTTCCTTTGGATGTATCTCACATTGGTTTGATGCCCATAACAGACCCATGGATCATGTAGAAGGGTGATTTCTTATAAAGTATTGTTTTGACCTATCTTGTTTTGGATATATACGATTTTGAGATTCTATCATTGTTATTGATCTCGAAATTAGGTGTGTGTTGCGTAGTATAAAGTCATTCCACTTGAAGACATGTTGTTGTACATAAGGAGGGAGGAGACGATCACACTCCAGAGGTGGTTCTCCATGATCTACAAGTAAATCCTACAGTAGTGTCAGCTTCATAATTAGTGTAATATCATATGTAATTGATGTGGCATTGTAATGTGAAGGATTTTTGTGGTTCATATAGGTCATATAGGGAGCACCATGACCTGACCCTAATATGGCAGAGTTGACGTGTGAGTTTCAGCAGTAGCATCAACTCATGTTTTTCAGGGATGGCGGACCATAGGCTATGAAGTCATATCTAGAGGTCATGTTATCGATTTTAGAGCAATTAGAGACACCTATTTAGCAGACTATAAATATCTATAAGTACATGTTGTGTGATTCTACCAAGAGTTGGTGGGATGTGTTCACCCAGACTGATCATCCTCGAGAGGTTTCATTGAGGGAGTTTCATATGGAATTCTATTACTCATTATATCCTGATTTATTGAGGGATGATAGGGATATAGATTTCATACATCTAGTGAATGGTGTGTTATCATTCATTGACTATTATTCCCCTTTTACTATTCTAAAATTCATTGCAACTATTATGATGGGTGAAACATTATTAAAATAAAAAAGATTCGAGGATGGTAAAAAAAACATCTGAATATTGGTAAATACATTCCATCTATATATTGAATTTGTGATAGAGAATTATGCACTGATTGCAAAATATAAGTTGAGGGAATTTGGAGGTGCGAGCTGGGGTGGATCGACACCCTTATCTAAAACTACATCGACTGATATTAGGATGTTTTGATTGGTGATTCCACATGGTGATATTACCAATTATAAAATCCCTTCAAGTCTCATCGTGTGTAGTAGGATGGGACATACAAGGCCATAGTGTATCAAGGACCCAGTTGATTGCCGATATTGAGGAAATATTGTCCGCATTTAGTACTTCTAAAGAATGTTTACACTCGAAGCTACTGAGAGAGGGTGTACACAAAATCCATGATATTGAATAGGGTTAGTAGCTTCTCACTAGACTAAGAGATATGGTACATCAGGCCGATCGGTCCGTGGTGGTGGTTATGGTCATGGTAGTTAGACCCCAAGTTCCTAGAGACAGTATGGAGGATCATGTCAGTGTATCTAGGCAGTGTCATCATGTTGTGGTACAATCCATACATTTGTCGTCTAATATACCGATCAAGAGCAGGATCACATACCTTCTACTATCATATGTAATATTTTATTGGCCTCTGTTTTAGCCCCATCACACATTGATATAGATTATTCACATAGATACATATATATATGTGTCTGTTTTTGATAGCCCTAGGCTCTGTGATTACACTTTTTGAGGAATCATGATACTAAACACTCTATTAGGGATCATGATGGAAGGTCGGTGTAAGTGTAGGGAGTTCCTCATTGAGGATGGTGGGTGTCACTTTGTATGGGACCCTTACATCCTCAAGATGAAAGGATTTTATTTTATTAATGGGATTGAATTGTTTGTTCCTTTTTATGAATTCATTTATTTATATCCCCACAAGGAGTTATTTACATCCATAGAGGGTAGGGAGTTCATTCAAAATGGTGTTTGGGTTGTCAAGGTAAGATGAGCTGGACATGAGCATTATGGGCTTGATGGGATGACAACCCAGATTAGGATTTTATATCTGGATGAACATGGGACATGTCAGGTTGATTTCTATCCAGTGTTTGATCATTTTAGGGAAATCCTCCTAAATGAATTATTAGTATTACATCCAGTGGTATGAGTATATTTCTCTATCAACCATGTCCTTGAAGCTTCCCTAGTATAAATTCCTCCTTAGAGAATGTCAATGACGGAGTGGCAAGAGATCAACTGGCAGCAATAGGATATACAGGAAAAGGGTTTGATCCGACCCAGTACATATCTATTGGTTTCACCAGTCCTTTTTGAAAAAAAGGAAAATATTACACTTAAGATTTGTGTGTATTACTAAACATTGAACCAATTGACGGTTAAGAACCGAAAACCTCTACTATGGATAGATTATCTCTCTCACCAGCTTTGAGGATATTGTTTCTTCAGAAAGATATATTAGAGATTTGGTTATCATTAGGTTCCTGCTAAACCATCCTAAATACCTCTCACAACAATTTTTAGTAGGTACGGTCATTAAGAATATTGTGTCATGGTTTTAGTCTAATGAACGTTCCAGAGGTTTTCATGGCACAGATGAACCGAGTTTTCCGTCCTTACAACAATTCATTTGTTTTCTTTTTCATGTATGATATCTTTGTATATAATCAAAATAGAAACGACCATGCCAAACATATTGAGATTGTTTTGAATGCACCGAGGTAGAATCAGTTATATAATTAGATCACAATGTTCTAATTCTATATGGATAATATTCACTACCTAGGGCACATCATCATAGATATATGAGTATACGTGGACCTAAATAATGTGAGAGATGTGATTACTTGGCAGAATCCCAAGAACATTGTTGTGGTGAAATGTCACGACCCCTCCCCACAAAGTGTACCCCTCCTGGGCCGGCAATGTGAAAAGGGAGATAATGACCCCCGAGTCCCGCCTCCAGTAGGCCCCGGGTTGGCGACTAGCACCGAGGGTATAATAACGTACAAATGGGAGGCATTACCCTCTAAGAGAACACATGCAGAAGAGAGAGATAGAATAGACTCCAACCTACTCCAAATCATAACTGAAAATATAAAATAAACCCAAGTACATATATGAAATGTCATGCAAAAGTACTACAACTGAAAGGGAAAACTAAAAGTACCCAAAAGAAAGAAAAACGACAGCGACCACAAGCCCGAACAGCTCCTCCTCCAACCGCAAGCTAGTAGTAACCAGCTTGATCTCCAACCTGCTCCAAGTGACCTGAAAAACAGTTTATATGTACATAGGGTGAGTATAACAGTATACTCAGTAGGATCCTCCCCAAGAATCTCGTGCAAAAGTAAAGAAAGCATGCTAAAGCCCAGTAAACAACAAGTGAAACTAACTCGTTATCTAAACAGGTATACTATGTTCCCAACCTCACCATGGCTACTCTCACCAAGTAACGCATACAAGAATATAGCATATAGTAAATAATATCAAGGGTACCCCGCTACTACTTCCCCACTGGTTTTCCGCTTTGCCCCAACGACATACGTCATGTGCATCTCTCTCCAAAGGCTTTCCCGCAGACACCTGGGCTAAGCTCCACAATCTGCACCTCGTGCACCACAAAGGATTGCCCGCAGACACCTGGGCGAAGCACCACATCGTCCTCACAACCAAAGTAACCAGGTAGTTTCCGGGAGCCACCATAGCTCGTATAACGTGTATCATACGTCGAGTATTATTCCTCAAGCCATCACAGCCCATACGCCGAGTAAGGATCCTCAAGCCATCACAGCCTATACACGTTACACCTATAGTATTCCATAGGATACTATATCCAGAGTATATGTGTGTGAAATAACCACAAGCCATTACAGCCCTCTACACACATATATGGGTAAAACTAACCACTGTGCCTACCAGCACAAGGATCTACCAAGAGAAGAGAGCGGGGCCAAAGGGGGTAGTCAGCCATTCAACCTCCCATCAGAATGTTGGGGAAAAACACCCCCCCAGGGCTCAGAATCCCCAGGGTGTCAGTTGCCCTTACCGACAGGGTGGAGTAGCGTATAGAAACACAAAAAGTACAGAATATATAAGTAACTCACATCCACACTAAGGGCATTACCTAGTCTTAGATACAACTGCAGCTAACGTCTCTCAGACTCTAGGCTGCTACTTCTAAGACTAGGTATCCTATAAGCACACAACCAATTGAAGAGCTTTATTAGATTACTCCATTCTCATTTATCAGTTCCACTGTACATTAGTTAATTCTTTAAGCATTAATTAATATTGAACAATTCCCCATTTAACTGAAATGGCGTCACTTTCAAAAACAACTGCTCCTTTTTAAGATTCACATCACCTTTAAATTCCAGCATCTCCATCCCCGTGGATTTTCACCATTTAATCAAACATTCATTACAGAATTACTTTTCCACATTCCCATGCATTCTAGAAAAACATCCTATGCTTCTAAACACAAAGGAGGCTCAACACGATGAGTAGATATACTACCCGTCGAGTCTTTGCCGCCTATAGAAAGAGCATAGACCCATCCTCAATCGAGAGGCTAAACACGGAAAGCACGTGGCATACCCCACGTGTCTTCGCCTCCTTCGGAAAGAGGGTAAGCAAGACCAGCTTCCTTGAGCAGTGGGGAAAAGTAAAGCAGATAAGCAACCAAACCAAACCACCAACATCAAACCATCACATTCATCTCATACCATCACCCTTGGTGTCCTCCCCGACACCCATATGCATAAACCGATGCATCTCGCCACACTAGGCGTCATCCGCTGCCACAACCACAAGTCTCCATGCCTCCACATATCACAACAGCCATCCAGGCTCACATCACAGCATAAGCAGCAGGAAAACAAACATCACAAAGTGGGCTCTCAGCCCTTTAACAAACAAGAGGGTAACTCAGAACCCTTTTAGAAATTCCCACATAATATGTTCTCTAAACCATATTGAATTAACAGACTTGTTATTCATAGGTTCCAATCATGGATACCTAATCAGTAAGCTATCACAATTTAAATAACCATGCTTACTTCCCTAATTTGATTATCCTCATATTAGAACAACTACAACAATGACAATAACCAGATTAATTTACATGCATCTTTATCTTTAGCCAATTAATTAACAATTAATTCCGGCTTTACGTTTATTATCAATTTCTATCATGAACGAACAACAAATCAAAGAAAACATAGATATCACTATATCTAGGAAAACATGAGGCAAACCGTTATCACGGTATAAAGCAACAGCATGCGATCAACCAATTCGTTTAATCCGGTTCAAGTATTTAATTAGGTCAATTTCATTGTGATCCAAAGAGATAAATCATGCTAATTCTACGATTGCACATATACAATTAGAGGAGCCATGAATCCCCTACCTCGAAGAGTTCTTGACGTTTTTTATCCACACAACGGGTCACAGTCCTCTTCTCCTCACGATAGCTGCATCCACCAGAGGATGCCACAGTACGACAGTACCAACCAACCCGAAGAAAACCCATCAGAACCATGGAGATTACATGATAATATGGAAGGAAGAACAAGATAAGGTGATCCCCGAAGGAACGATGATAAAACATACCTTATATGGAAGAATGATCGACACAACTTGGTTGCATCAAACAGAGCGGAACTGATCCGAGTAACGTTTGATTGTGAAACTCCTACGAGAATGATTGCAAGGTTCTAGCGTCTCGTAGATGAGAACCAGGAGGAAGAACAACGAAGAATGATATCTCGTTCCTTTTTAAAAAAATTAGAGAGGCGACAGTTTAAGATCTGGTTTATTCTCCATTAAAAACGGATTGCATTAACCCACGTGGTTTGACCAAGTAAAAACATCCCGGCCTTAGGAATAATTAATATAGGATTTATGGCCTTTGAATCGGCCTTAAAGTCCTTAAAATAAGGTTGTAAAAGTTTTTTACGTCAAAGAAAACGTCAAATTTGCGAAGCTGGAAACACTGTTCACATACTCAAAATTTGGCAAAGTATGGAATCGGTAGCTCTTATGGAGTCTGGAAACACTGTTCATTCGTGAAATTTGGCAAAGTATGGAATCGGTAGCTCTTATGGAGTCTGGAAACACTGTTCATTCGTGAAATTTGGCAAAGTATGGAATCGGTAGCTCTTATGAAGTCTGGAAACACTGTTCATTCGTGAAAATTGGCAAAGTATGGAATCGGTAGCTCTTATGAAGTCTGGAAACACTGTTCATTCGTGAAATTTGGCAAAGTATGGAATCGGTAGCTCTTATGAAGTCTGGAAACACAGTTCATTCATGAAAATTGGCAAAGTATGGAATCAGTAGCTCTTATGAAGTCTGGAAACACTATTCATAGAACTAAAAAAATTGGCAAAGGAAAGAAAAGATCACCGATAGAGCCTTACCGATAGAAACACAAGTCTACTGATAGATCCTCACTGATAGAAGTTCACCGATAGGACCTCACCGATAGAAACACTGTTCACTGAACCTCATCGATAGAAGTCCACCGATAGAACCTCACCGATAGAAACACTGTTCACAGAACTAGAAATTTGGCAAAGTGTTAGCCGAGCTACTGCTGGACTGCGGCTACCAGTATACCGAGCTATCAGTATGCCGTGGCTACCGGTAAACCCAGCTACCGGTAGGATGCAGCTACCGGTAGACCGAGCTACCGGTAATCAGCAGCTACCGGTAGACCGAGCTACCGGTAGGCAGCAGCTACCGGTAGAACGAGCTACCGGTAGGCAGCAGCTACCGGTAGACCGAGCTACCGGTAATCAGCAGCTACCGGTAGACCGAGCTACCGGTAATCAGCAGCTACCGGTAGACCGAGCTACCGGTAATCAGCAGCTACCGGTAGACCGAGCTACCAGTAATCAGCAGCTACCGGTAGACCGAGCTACCGGTAATCAGCAGATACCGGTAGAGCGAGCTACCGGTAGGCAGCAGCTGGGGGATAAGTCACCGTGTCCTCCCGGAACACCTCCAACACCACATTTTCACAAAGTAATGGACCAGGGAGGTCCGGGCCATTACATTAGATACCTCTCAAAACATTCTCTTCCTCAAGAATTAAAAACCAACACAGAAGAGAAGAGGGGTCTGAACAACCACCCCATAAGATACCTCTCAGGGGAAAACCAACACGAGTTGTTCGAAAGCTGGAACAAAACTATGACATCCGGGAACAAACAATCCATACCCAAACAATTCAAACATAACATCACATCAAAGGTACATAAATAAAACATGAAAGGTCTAACCATAAAGGAAACGTCATTACATGGAAAGAGATAAACATTAAACAACTCTGGGTACTGAGCACGTATCTGTGACTCACGCTCCCAGGTACTCTCCTCCATGCCACCATGTCGCCACAGGACACGAACTAAGGGGATAGAACGCCCACGCAACACCTTCTCCTTGTGGTCTTGGATCTCCACAGGTCGCTCCTTGAAGGTTGCATCATCGTCAATATCGATCTCTCCCCAATCGATAACATGAGATTCATCATGAAGATAACGACGGAGCTGTGATACATGGAAAACATCATGTATCTGACTCATCTGAGGGGGAAGTGCTACTCGATACGCCACAGATCCAACACGAGCTAACACCTCGAAAGGCCCAACAAACCGGGGAGAAAGCTTACTTCCACGACCAAACCTTCGCTGCCCACGACGGGGAGTCACCTTTAGAAACACATGATCCAGAACATTAAACTCTAACGGTCTCCTTATTTGATCAGCATATGATTTCTGACAATCCTGTGCTGTCTTCATCCTCTCACGAATCACCTGAACCATCTCTGTTGTATTCTGCACTAGTTCTGGTCTGAGGATTGCTGACTCTCCGACCCTAGTCCAGCACAACGGAGAATGGCATGGCCGGCCATACAAGGCTTCAAACGGCGCCATACCGATGGTAGAGTGAAAACTATTATTGTAAGCGAACTCTACCAAGGGTAAGTTCTTCACCCATGAACCTCCAAAATCAAGAACACAAGAGCGCAACATGTCTTCAAGAGTCTGGATGGTTCGCTCTGTCTGACCATCTGTTTGAGGATGAAAAGCAGTGCTAAGGCATAGTTGAGATCCAAAAGCATGTTGGAGACCTCTCCACACCCTAGAGGTAAAACGAGGATCTCGATCAGAAATGATCGTCCTAGGTACTCTGTGAAGCCTCACCACCTCCTCCGGATACTGCCTCGACAAAACCTCCACTGAGCTCGACTCCTTGATTACTATGAAGTGGGCCGATTTAGTTAAACGATCCACTACCACCCATATAGCATCATGTCCTCCCGGAGCTCGAGGTAAACCTGTAACAAAGTCCATTGAGATGTCCTCCCACTTCCACTGAGGAATCTCTATGTGTTGGAGAAGACCACCAGGAACACGGTGTTCGGCCTTCACCTTCTGGCAGACTAAACATCGAGACACACACTCTGCAACCATACGTTTCAGTCCAGGCCACCAGAACTGACTCCTTAAGGATCGGTACATCTTCGTCACACCAGGATGTACTGCCAAGGGTGAACTATGGAACTCTCGGAGAACCGTCTCGCGCATCGCCAAGGGAACAAAAAGCCTGCCATGATACAACACTCGGTGTTGTTCATCCTCCGACCAACCATCAGGGGCCTCCCCACAAACAACTCTGTCTCTCCAAACTTCCACCTCTAAATCACCCAACTGAGACTCTTCCACCTTCTGCATCAGGGATGACTGCACCGTCATCTGGAAAAGACAACCTCTTCCCCCAACATCTCCCATATCAAGATGCAAGGATGATAGCTCTTCCATCACTCTCCAGGAATCACCAGATTCACGCACAACATCATTACATGACTTTCGGCTCAGTGCATCAGCAACAACATTTCCCTTCCCAGGTGTATACGATATTTTGAAGTCGTATTCCTGCAAGAACTCCATCCACCGACGCTGCCTCAAGTTCAAGTCGCGCTGGGAGAAAACATACCTCAAACTCTTATGATAGGTGAAAACCACAAAGTGCTCACCAATGAGGTAATGTCTCCACAACTTCAGAGCAAACACCACGGCTTCCAACTCAATATCATGGGTGGCATAGTTGCGTTCATGGGGACGCAACTGCCGAGACCCATAAGAAACAATAGACCTCTGCTACATAAGAACACAGCCTAGCCCCAAATGTGAAGCATCACAGAAAACATCAAACTGGACTCCCTCCGTTGGAAGACAAAGGACTGGAGCACTTACCAACTTCTCCTTTAGATACTCGAAAGCTGTCTGACACTGATCAGTCCATATGAACACTTGATCCTTCCTGGTCAAAGCTATTAGAGGAGTCGTAACTCGGGAGAAATTAGCCACAAACCTCCTATAATAGCCTGCGAGACCAAGGAAACTTCGCACCTCTGACACGGTCTTGGGGGCTGGCCAAGACACCACTGCTTCTATCTTCGAAGGATCCACAGCTACTCCCTGTTGGGACACAACATGTCCCAAGAAACGAACTTCTTGAGCCCAGAACTCACACTTGGACAACTTCCCAAACAACTGATGTTGGCGAAGAACTCCCAAAACGGCTCGTAGATGCTCTGCATGCTCCTCTTCTGATGTGGAGTATACAAGGATGTCGTCGATGAAAACCACAACAAAATTGTCCAGGAATTCACGGAACACAGCATTCATCAACCCCATGAAAACAGCTGGAGCATTTGTCACGCCAAATGGCATTACAACAAACTCATAATGCCCATGACGACAGCGGAAAGCAGTCTTCGGGATATCCTCATCTTTTACATGCATCTGATGATATCCTGACCGCAAGTCGATCTTTGAAAACCAACTTGCACCCTTCAGTTGATCGAATAGGTCGTCAATCCGCGGGAGAGGATAGCGGTTCTTTATTGTCACTTTGTTTAAGCGACGATAATCGACGCACAACCGCAAACTGCCATCAGCCTTTTTCACAAACAAAACTGGTGCACCCCACGGTGACACACTTGGCCGAACAAAACCACACTGCAACAGACCATCGAGCTGAATACGTAGCTCTCGTAACTCAGAAGGGGCCATCCTGTACGGAGACATAGAGATAGGAGACGCTCCTGGCTGTAGATCGATCCCAAACTCGATCTCTCGTCGAGGGGGTAAGGATACAACCTCTTCTGGAAAGACATCAGGGTACTCCTCTACGACCCTAGGAAACACCAACTGTTGAACCTCTGAAGAACTCAACATCATCCCAACCATCATGGATGATAAGGATGAAACTCGTCTATGACTCATCCGAGGATCTCTCTCACCAACAAACACTACTTCCTCTCCGTCTTCATCAAAGAAAACGACCTTCTTCCTGTAGCAATCCACAATAGCCTGCACCGAATACAACCAATCCATGCTGAGGATGACATCATATGGTTGTATTCGTAAACATAGGAAATCTCCCCAAGAGCGGTGCTGCCCCAACACTAGCTCACAGTCTCTACATACTTCAAACAAGCTAGCTCGACCTCCAACTGGCGTAGTCAACGCCAAGGGCACTGGAAGCCTCTCTACCTCAAGTCCCAAAGTGTGGACAAGGGTAGGGGATATAAAGGAGTGTGTCGCTCCTGAATCAAACAAGGCATACACCAAGGTAGAAAACAAGCAAAGGGTACCTCGGACGACGTCTGGCTCGCCTGGGGTTGGCAACGCTAGAGCATGAAACTAACCACGACCACTTCCACGGCCTCTCTGACCCTGATGAAGACCACCACCATGGCCGCGCTCTGCTCTCTGAGGACGGGGAGCGTCATGGGGCTGTCCTCTGCCTGCTCCATCTACCCTCGGGTGATCTAAAGCTGGTGCAACCTGCTGCTGCTGCCTCGGCTGGAACTGCCTCAATGGAGGAACCTGGAGTGGAGCGCCTGGTGCACGATGACTGCTCTGAAAAGTCGGGCACTCCCGCTGCTGATGACCACGACCACCACAAGAAAAACAAGCGCCTGATCCCTTGGCATAGGTCTGAGAGTTGCTACCTCTGGAGAAATGAGATGGGAAGGGCCGGGACCCACCCCCAGGTGAACGGAAACTCTTCTGTCCTGAAAACCGGGAACCCCGGACCACAGCTCTGCTTCTTGAGGAATCATGACGATTCCCCTCTCGTGACGATCCGGTCCTAGCCAAAGTCCTCTCAACAACCTCTGCCCTCGCCAGCACCTCAAGATATGTCTTCAGCATAAATGGGGTGACCTGACGCTGGATCTCTGGACGCAAAGCCTCCTCAAAATGCCTCGCCCTGGCCTCATCATCTGGTAACAGGTCTGAAGCATATCGTAGAAGGTTCCTGAAACGGATTCCAAACTCCCGAACACTGGAGCTCCCCTGTCGAAGGGTAAGAAGCTCCTGGGGACTGGATGCCTTCGCAGTCGAAGAAAGAAACTCGACTCTAAACCTGTCTCGAAACTCCTCCCATGAGATCGCTGACTCCTCACGATCCCCGAGGAACAAGAACCACCACTGTCTCGCTGCTCCACACAACATCATCACAACCAAGGAAACCCAGTGTTCCTTCCGAGCACGAATCGAACTGAAGCCTATCTCGACCTCCTCCAACCAGTCTTCTGTGACTGCATCTGAAACGGAGCCCTCGTACTTCTGTAGACTCTGGCGCTGAAACTCTCGGAGTGTCTTCCTCCAAGTGTCATCGTCTTCAACCTCTACCCAGCGGCGATCTGCTGGAACAGCCTGCTGGGCACCTTCGGCGCAAACCTGACGAGGACGTCGACCTGGAGCCATACCTGTAAAATAGCAACTGTTAGAGCTCCTAAGCCTGGAATATGGAAGACTCAACATTAATTAATTAATTATTTTGTTTTATTAATTTTTGGTTACCTATCCCAAGGTCTACCCATTCAAACACAGGCGCAAAGAATAATGATGCATGATCCTTTCCTAGGTCTCTACCCTGCAACCAGTATCACTTTGTTTAGTAGCCATCGTAAACTTAAAGGTCCGTGCAACAGATCATAGGGGGCCCTAAACGCCTATGTCTCTGCCGGTCTCCAGTGTTTACCCCACTTGCTAAACATGAATGACACTGTTGCCCTACCATCCCATGCATCCTCACCTATGCCTAACTCCAAACTTCATCTTATCCCTCAACCAGACCTCTGATACCACTCTGTCACGACCCCCTCACCACAAAGTGTACCCCTCCTGGGCCGGCAATGTGAAAAGGGAGATAATGACCCCCGAGTCCCGCCTCCAGTAGGCCCCGGGTTGGCGACTAGCACCGAAGGTATAATACACACACAAATGGGAGGCATTACCCTCTAAGAGAACACATGCAGAAGAGAGAGATAGAATAGACTCCAACCAACTCCAACTCATAACTGAAAATATAAAAGAAACCCAAGTACATATATGAAATGTCATGCAAAAGTACTACAACTGAAAGGGAAAACTAAAAGTACCCAAAAGAAAGAAAAACGACAGCGACCACAAGCCCGAACAGCTCCTCCTCCAACCGCAAGCTAGTAGTAACCAGCTTGATCTCCAACCTTCTCCAAGTGACCTGAAAAACAGTTTATATGTACATAGGGTGAGTATAACAGTATACTCAGTAGGATCCTCCCCAAGAATCTCGTGCAAAAGTAAAGAAAGCATGCTAAAGCCCAGTAAACAACAAGTGAAACTAACTCGTTATCTAAACAGGTATACTATGTTCCCAACCTCACCATGGCTACTCTCACCAAGTAACGCATACAAGAATATAGCATATAGTAAATAATATCAAGGGTACCCCGCTACTACTTCCCCACTGGTTTGCCGCTTTGCCCCAACGACATACGTCCTGTGCATCTCTCTCCAAAGGCTTTCCTGCAGACACCTGCGCTAAGCTCCACAATCTGCACCTCGTGCACCACAAAGGATTGCCCGCAGACACCTGGGCGAAGCACCACACCGTCCTCACAACCAAAGTAACCAGGTAGTTTCCGGGAGCCACCATAGCTCGTATAACGTGTATCATACGTCGAGTATTATTCCTCAAGCCATCACAGCCCATACGCCGAGTAAGGATCCTCAAGCCATCACAGCCTATACACGTTACACCTATAGTATTCCATAGGATACTATATCCAGAGTATATGTGTGTGAAATAACCACAATCCATTACAGCCCTCTACACACATATATGGGTAAAACTAACCACTGTGCCTACCAGCACAAGGATCTACCAAGAGAAGAGAGCGGGGCCAAAGGGGGTAGTCAGCCATTCAACCTCCCATCATAATTTTGGGGAAAAACACCCCCCCCCCCCCCCCCAGGGCTCAGAATCCCCGGGGTGTCAGTTTCCCTTACCGACAGGGTGGAGTAGCGTATAGAAACACAAAAAGTACAGAATATATAAGTAACTCACATCCACACTAAGGGCATTACCTAGTCTTAGATACAACTGCAGCTAACGTCTCTCAGACTCCAGGCTGCTACTTCTAAGACTAGGTATCCTATAAGCACACAACCAATTGAAGAGCTTTATTAGATTACTCCATTCTCATTTATCAGTTCCACTGTACATTAGTTAATTCTTTAAGCATTAATTAATATTGAACAATTCCCCATTTAACTGAAATGGCGTCACTTTCAAAAACAACTGCTCCTTTTTAAGATTCACATCACCTTTAAATTCCAGCATCTCCATCCCCGTGGATTTTCACCATTTAATCAAACATTCATTACAGAATTACTTTTCCACATTCCCAGGCATTCTAGAAAAACATCCTATGCTTCTAAACACAAAGGAGGCTCAACACGGTGAGTAGATATACTACCCGTCGAGTCTTTTCCGCCTATAGAAAGAGCATAGACCCATCCTCCATCGAGAGGCTAAACACGGAAAGCACGTGGCATACCCCACGTGTCTTCGCCTCCTTCGGAAAGAGGGTAAGCAAGACCAGCTGCCTTGAGCAGTGGGGAAAAGTAAAGCAGATAAGCAACCAAACCAAACCACCAACATCAAACAATCACATTCATCTCATACCATCACCCTTGGTGTCCTCCCCGACACCCATATGCATAAACCGATGCATCTCGCCACACTAGGCGTCATCCGCTGCCACAACCACAAGTCTCCATGCCTCCACATATCACAACAGCCATCCAGGCTCACATCACAGCATAAGCAGCAGGAAAACAAACATCACAAAGTGGGCTCTCAGCCCTTTAACAAACAAGAGGGTAACTCAGAACCCTTTTAGAAATTCCCACATAATATGTTCTCTAAACCATATTGAATTAACAGACTTGTTATTCATAGGTTCCAATCATGGATACCTAATCAGTAAGCTATCACAATTTAAATAACCATGCTTACTTCCCTAATTTGATTATCCTCATATTAGAACAACTACAACAATGACAATAACCAGATTAATTTACATGCCTCTTTATCTTTAGCCAATTAATTAACAATTAATTCCGGCTTTACGTTCATTATCAATTTCTATCATGAACGAACAACAAATCAAAGAAAACATAGATATCACTATATCTAGGAAAACATGAGGTAAACCGTTATCACGGTATAAAGCAACAGCATGCGATCAACCAATTCTTTTAATCCGGTTCAAGTATTTAATTAGGTCAATTTCATTGTGATCCAAAGAGATAAATCATGCTAATTCTACGATTGCACATATACAATTAGAGGAGCCATGAATCCCCTACCTCGAAGAGTTCTTGACGTTTTTTATCCACACAACGGGTCACAGTCCTCTTCTCCTCACGATAGCTGCATCCACCAGAGGATGCCACGGTACGACAGTACCAACCAACCCGAAGAAAACCCTTCAGAACCATGGAGATTACATGATAATATGGAAGGATGAACAAGAGAAGGTGATCCCCGAAGGAACGATGATAAAACATACCTTATATGGAAGAATGATCGACACAACTTGGTTGCATCAAACAGAGCGGAACTGATCCGAGTAACGTTTGATTGTGAAACTCCTACGAGAATGATTGCAAGGTTCTAGCGTCTCGTAGATGAGAACCAGGAGGAAGAACAACGAAGAATGATATCTCGTTCCTTTTTAAAAAAATTAGAGAGGCGACAGTTTAAGATCTGGTTTATTCTCCATTAAAAACGGATTGCATTAACCCACGCGGTTTGACCAAGTAAAAACATCCCGGCCTTAGGAATAATTAATATAGGATTTATGGCCTTTGAATCGGCCTTAAAGTCCTTAAAATAAGGTTTTAAAAGTTTTTTACGTCAAAGAAAACGTCAAATTTGCGAAGCTGGAAACACTGTTCACATACTCAAAATTTGGCAAAGTATGGAATCGGTAGCTCTTATGGAGTCTGGAAACACTGTTCATTCGTGAAATTTGGCAAAGTATGGAATCGGTAGCTCTTATGAAGTCTGGAAACACTGTTCATTCGTGAAAATTGGCAAAGTATGGAATCGGTAGCTCTTATGAAGTCTGGAAACACTGTTCATTCGTGAAATTTGGCAAAGTATGGAATCGGTAGCTCTTATGAAGTCTGGAAACACAGTTCATTTATGAAAATTGGCAAAGTATGGAATCAGTAGCTCTTATGAAGTCTGGAAACACTATTCATAGAACTAAAAAAATTGGCAAAGGAAAGAAAAGATCACCGATAGAGCCTTACCGATAGAAACACAAGTCTGCTGATAGATCCTCACTGATAGAAGTTCACCGATAGGACCTCACCGATAGAAACACTGTTCACTGAACCTCATCGATAGAAGTCCACCGATAGAACCTCACTGATAGAAACACTGTTCACAGAACTAGAAATTTGGCAAAGTGTTAGCCGAGCTACTGCTGGACTGCGACTACCAGTATACCGAGCTATCAGTATGCCGTGGCTACCGGTAAACCCAGCTACCGGTAGGATGCGGCTACCGGTAGACCGAGCTACCGGTAATCAGCAGCTACCGGTAGACCGAGCTACCGGTAGGCAGCAGCTACCGGTAGAACGAGCTACCGGTAGGCAGCAGCTACCGGTAGACCGAGCTACCGGTAATCAGCAGCTACCGGTAGACCGAGCTACCGGTAATCAGCAGCTACCGGTAGACCGAGCTACCAGTAATCAGCAGCTACCGGTAGACCGAGCTACCGGTAATCAGCAGCTACCGGTAGAGCGAGCTACCGGTAGGCAGCAGCTGGGGGATAAGTCACCGTGTCCTCCCGGAACACCTCCAACACCACATTTTCACAAAGTAATGGACCAGGGAGGTCCGGGCCATTACATGAAATGTTTCTTAGGGCTACCTAGTAACTAAAGTTGTTTCATACAATACTTCCCATGCTTAGCAGCACAAATTTTTGAATTTACTGTGAAGGGTGTGAATTATTTATGGTAAGATTAAAACATTATACCCATTTAGGAGTGTATATGGAGAATGAATTCAGTGCTGATAAAAACTTTTACAGAGCAGGGCATGAGTTTCTATGTGTTCTAAAATACATAAGGTATCAAGTTTTTAGAAGTTCTTAAGTACGAGGATTGATTCATTGTGTAAGGGTATTATCTGTTGAGGATATATGAGGGGAACTACCTGAAGCATGATCTCGAGTTAGCTATGGTTTTTCGCACATTATAATGTTGGGGATATTACATTCTTGGAGGTAATTTTTTGTTGTACACCTTCCAAAAAAGCCTCAAGTGTATATTTTCACAACGTGATTTGAACCTGTTATAGCATTGGGGGGTTGAGTTCCTATTGTCTTTTGACATTGTGATGTCTGACATGTCGGATAAAGGTAATTCAATGGTCAATGCATTGATCAGGAGGACATAGATAGAGGTAGTGCAACAGGATAGTATTATGTCGTACCATATAGGATTGTTCACTGAGATGCACTTACAAGTGCATGAAATTCAGGGGTAATTATTTGTTTATTCTTTATATATTACCTATACACTTCTACATAGAGTCCGGATGAGGCAGTTAGTATACTATGATGTCCCATTTCTATATTAGTGTGTGGTAGGGTAGGACCCTCTTCTTGGTTAGACCATACACGAGGATGAGATCATGCAAGTACATTGTTGTGTATGGGTCATTTAAGAGTGATGTGAGGAAGTGATGTAGGGATTTCATGCCCCTCTATGTGATGTAAATCCTAATGTCATGATGATGTTTTCAGCAGTAAATTTTTAGTATTGGTGTCCATAAAAGAAAAGAGATGTTGTGGGTTTTGTTATGATGTGTTCCATCTATTAGTATGTGATGGAAAAACACCAATGACTAGATAAAAGTTTATAGTAGTTATCCATTATTGAGTGGATGTTGAATGATGTCATGATGATTTTTGTGACCTATTTTCCATGGTCTCCTTAAGGTAATGATTTTTACGGGTTTTTTGTTAACAGGATCACAAATGTAGCACATTTACTACCTATTAGAGAAACCGTCAGTGTTGATGATATTAGGAGCTTATAAATTTGCGAGACTGTATGATGAAATGGGGTTATGAATATTATCATTTCAGATAGTGATGGATGTTTTAATTCCTGATTTTGGAAGGTGCTATAAATGGATTTGGGAATATGGGTTCTTTTGAGAATGTCATATCACCCCAATATAGAAGGCTATTCGGTTCCCATGATTCAGGTATTTGTGGAAAAGATGTGGGAATGTGTCCAAGATTTCAGTTTCTCTTGGGAGAGGTATATACACCTAGTTGACTTAACATACAATAATATATTTTAGGATACAATTCATATTGATCCATATAAGGCTTTGTATGGTAGTCCATTCAGTTCACCCTTGTGTTTTCTGGAGGCAGGAGAGGTAGTTCTTCTAGGTCCACACCATGTATAAGAGACCACTATGTTTGTGTAGTTGATTCGGGTTCAGATAGCTATTTTGTAGTCTCAATATTAATCATACATAAATCTCCACAGAAGACCTCTTGAGTTTGATTTTGGGGATCATGTAATCCTTCATGTTTCACTGAGGTTGGGAAATAAGAGGATGTAGAGATATGGTAGTCATTCAATGAGATATGAATGGTCATTTTAGAATCTACAGAGGGTTGTTGTGGTAGCCTATTAGTTGTAGTTATTATAGAGGTACCAATCCATGCAAGAAGTATTCCATTATTCACAAATGTTTAGCTACTATTCAAACCCATCTCATGATTTGTTTCCTAAGGAGGATGACTTTCACGAAGATAAATTATTTATAGAGAATCCTATATATATATTTTGGTTCTTAGAATTAAGGTTCTCAGATGATGGTATGTTCCTCCAGTGTGGGTGCTAGGGAAGCACGACAAAGTGAAAAACAAGACCTCGAAGTGGGATGCCTATATATGATTTTACTGGATAAATAAGTTTCTAGATCATGTTTCATAATCTTTGGAAGTGTAATTCAGGGATGAATTTACTTATGGGGGAGTTTTAAGTACCTGAATCTTTTTTTTAGGTAATGAACTCTCTTTTACATCAATTTGGTGTTTACTTTCATAAATATGGCCTATGGTTGATTTTATTGGGATCATGAAGGTATCTAGGGTGTACAGGGCTGGTTCATATCCTGGAACACAATGTTTGAGGTGTTTTTAGCCTAGCTCATGAATACTAGAATCCATGGGGGGAGATTCCCCACATATTAAATAAATCATGTGAGGATAGACAATAGGGGCTTATAGACCGCACAGTTTGGGTAAATAGTGTGAGAGGAGATGCACGAACGTGTGAAAGGTCTGCAGTTTTAGAATGCTTTGATAGATAATATTTTCATGGTTTTTAAATCAATCGGGGTAACTAGGCTATTTTCACTTGGACTACCGGATGTTGGGCATGGTTTCCACATGGTTTTACAAACATTTCGGGTAAATCATGTGAGCCCTACTGTGTAGAAAATATTATAATTTTTAATTATATTATAAATTCATTACAAAATATTTTGATATCTCCATTAATCTAGATAATAGTTTAGGCCCAGGGAAGCTTACACCATAAAGTATTTTAGGATTTTATATCCTTTCTCCATCTGAGCTCTAATTTAATCATGGTTTTTCACTTTGAATTAATAATGGTAAGGCCTTAAAAACTTTTTCATCTTATTCTATTCATCTAGGAATCAGTTGATCTATATTTTTGTATAATATTCCCCTATTTAACATTCTTCATTGATTCTTCATATTTATTCAAAACAATGATGAATTAGAGCTTGATACTAGATAATATATCTATAAAAATCCCATGGTTTGTGGTCTCATGTCTTTCCCTTAAAGTTGATTTATTTATATTTGTCTTCGTATCACACACCCAATTTTTCTGAATCACATAAATTTAATTTCAATCCTATAATTGATAGGTGTGTTCTAATTAGTTAAGTAGGACTATTAATTCTTGTTATACGTTTAATTACATGAATTGGAACCACCCCTTTGGGAAAGTTGTCCTAAATTTGACCCTTGATTGGATTATAGCCTTGAATGCTTATAAGGCATGCCATTTAACCCATGTCCTGGGATTTCAAAATGTGAATTGGATAATGAACTGAAGTGAAAGGTATTGAATTGTAAATAAAATTAACTAAGGGTATGGGATTTATTAATTTCCCCTTGACCCATGTTTTCATTTTCTTGTCGAATCATATTTCCATTGAATTTCATTGCCCATGCGAGTAAAGTCAATGCTATGTCATGACTTTTTTCCATTGAATTGAATGTATCTAATTATTCATTTGACCATGTCAGTTATATTATAATTAATCCATGTGATATCATGAAATGATTTTTTGAGTTTTTATTTGAAAAAATTCCATTTTAGTATTGGAATGGCCCTTGAATTACTAACCCTTATGAGAATTTATGAGAAAATTAAATGAAATGGAATGTTTATTCATGGAAAGATCATTACCATAATATTCACAAATGAGTTAAATTATGATAAATCCATGTATTTTTTTATGCATACTGTTTTTATATAAATTATTCCAACATGTGTAAATGAAATGCAAAGCCCTTGTGGTTGGTCCTTTCTTGATTATCCCTTTTGAGGTATGTTATATTGAAAGCCCTTGGTTTTGACCTTGTAATTTTTAATGAATTATTTCAATGAAATGGAATTTATTAAATGTGAAATAACCTTGGGTGATACATTGATTCAAATTTAAATTTCAGCGATGGACCCATGTGAAAATTGACTTTTAGAGCTTGAGTGATACATTGAGTCAACATAGAATTACAAAGATGAACTCAATGGTTAATAAGATGTTATCATGTGTGATACGTGGTTCCAAATGAGTTATGTCATTGAAAAACTCATTATGACTTGATGTATTTTCCAACGGATACTTGGTATCTAATTGGATTTCCATGTATAGACTCAATTTATATTGACTATACACTGTGAGTGATACATGGGGCTTCTCTAGAAGACCTCCAAAGATGGAATCATGTGGCATGGAATCTATACCCTATCTAGAGTGATAAATGGGTTAAGGAGAGGTTCACCAATGTTGGGCTCATAGGGTGTTGGTTGATTACACTTGGAGTGTTACATGAATTCCAACTTAGGAATTTCAATTATGGACTAAGGATCTATATGAATTAAATGAATGAAATGGATTTCATGATGCATCTCCAAGAGATAGTACAATATTAGAGCTGTTCATTACATGAATTGTTTATATGGACTTATGAAGAATCTATTTTTTGGTAATTTATATTGGGGATGTCAGGCTTTAGCCTAATCTGAAGACATATAAATTGAATTTAATTGAATTGATAAATGAAATAGAATTTAATGTAAATAAAAACTAATACCTGTAGATTGTTTACTTTTAATTACATCTTTCCATAATTATTTTCTTATTTCTCACTACCAGTTATATATATTACCTGAATGATTGGAATAAACCATGGGTGGTTTCATACTAGGATTTAGAATCACTCTAGGTTAGGCTACGTTTGGGACCCAAAAAGACTATATAATTTTATGTTTTCATAAGGGAATGTTCCCTCTTACAGGTACTTGATATGATTCTTAAGATTCGGAGAGAATGGGACCATGTTTGGGCTTGAGATGCTACTATGATTATTTTCATATTTTTTTACTTTTGATATATGAATTTTACGTTTTACTTGTATTATTGTTTTTTATGATTTATTAGAGACATATGACATGTAGTATCATTATTTATAAGATACATATTCAGTATTTATCATTTAGCAGTCTACAGTTGTGTGTTTTTATAGTATTATATTGTTGCTTCTTCTACTTTTATGATATTTTTGTTTTGTGAAACACTACTAATGAGGGCATATTCTCCCCAATAACCATCCTATAACCTCACTTCTAGGAATTTTCCTCTAGATATTATTGAGATTCACTAGATTTGATGTGCAAGATTGGTCTCAGAGCACTGTAGAGTGGAATCTGGGTCAGGGATGTTACAGTGGGGAGTGAGTCCACCATTTTAGATGAAGCTCCCTTGATTGTGTGAAATGCTTATGGTAGGGTCTCTCCACATGGGTTCTTATGAGATTACATGTGGTGAAATAATTTTATCATAATAAATCTAGTGTTGGTAACCTTATTTTGACCAAGAGAGATATTACATACTGGGTAGTATCACTCAAATAGGATCTATATTGGAAAGAAGGGCTCATGGGCTATCTTATCCTGGATGAGTGTTACTATGGAGCATCAAGTATGATCCCTTGGATGGATTTTTGGTCAAAAAATTAGGATACATGGAGTCTAAGAGGAGTATATCAGGTTTTTTTTCTAGTATTTCTTGTAGTACTCTCACATCTTGTTTGAAATACCATGTAAATCTAGGTGAATAGTCATGTTCATATGAGGAGTGGTGAAAATGGAGTTTTTCTCCTATTTGGGTTCCCTCTATTTGGGTTGAGATGGTTGTTTTCTTTGAGTTTCACTCTATAATTTTTTGTTTTGTGGTTCCTGTTGAGAATGGTTAAACTCAAATATTCATAGGAATTTCCCACACTTTTTATGTCTTGTGATGATTATAGGCCTTTCATTGGATCCCCATGAGGACTTGGAGAAGGTGGAGAATAGTGAGATAGACTGGACAATGTGTTTTTAAAGATTGACTGTAGAACTTTCTTGTAGTTTCTTTTGAATGTGGTCCCATCAATCTATGAAGGTTGGATGATTTGACCTATTTTAGTGAGCTTTTATTTTTATCTTATTAATATGTGTAGTATTTTTTTGGTAATCTAGTTGTGGGATATATGTATTTATTCATTCTTTTTCGATTTTGTTATCTATACACAGTTACATAAAGATGTATGTGGGTGTGTGCATATAGGAATCATAGTCTATAGCCTCTCTTGTGTTTTAAATTCCAACATCATTCTACATACTATCCAATACTATATTGGTGGTGGTCTTGGAGTGTTTATTTTCATGGAAAATTCATTAGGTTGGGGAGGATAAAGATACCCGAGTATTTTCATGATCGACTTAGATATTTTATTAGAATATTTCATAACTAAGGATTTGTGTTGATGAGTGATTTCGTGAACCATAGTCCCTTTGGGAGGTGATATAAAAAAATTAAATATTTTATGTCACATTTATATAATATCTTACTAAACATGTAATAAATCTCAAGAAGAGTTTTAGATTATTAATATAATACTACAGTTGACATGAAAAGGTTGTGATTTTCCAAGGTGTGAAAATCAACTAGTTGACTTTGTGTACTCAAATGAGGGCATATTGGAAGGAGGATTGATGGTATTACATTTTTAAAAATAATATAATATCATCACCACCCCCATCTCACACACAGAAAAGGGGGAGAAGTAGTTTCTCAAATAGTGATGGACAGACCCGAGGGGGAATTATGGAGAATAGGTTCCACCGATCTTTGATCATGATGGTGATCACCCCCAGATCATGGTACAATGACTTCTGAGTGTGGATATTCATATAAAAACATAAGTGTTTCAACAAGAGGTGGGTTACTTTGAGTTTTAAGTCCCAATACACAATTTACTATTTTAAGGGTTTTACAACCCTTAGAAAACTGTTAGAGGACCAGTTGTGGTCGAACGGTGGGTTTCAGTGGAAAATGTGGCCTTTCGAGTAGCCTGTTGAGATTTTCCATTCTAAAATCCTGATCACACAATGTGTAGTGTAAGGTAACATACCATGTGGTCTTCACATTCAGCGAATATGAATTTATTTGGAATACAAGACAAGAACCATGTTTACATGCCATATAGTTATCCTAGGTTGGGATTCCGAGGTACTTGGCCAGAGTTGCTCTGTCAATGGACATATCCATGTGGGAGTACACTACCAGTGACATGGACATAGGGTGAAGATCATTGGCATAGTAAAAGGATATAGATTAAGTGATTGTTTGCAAGGGACATGCCTTGTAGTGGGGGTACATTCCATGTAGAAGACACGACTAGCTGAGGAATGTGGGGAAGAAAGTGGCTAGGGCCCTGGTGAGGGATGACTTATTGTGTAAATGATGTACATTCCATGTATGATCACATAGACATACCATTTGTATATATTAGGACACATCAAGGTGTTTTTGTGGGGTCTGACATGGTGTGTACCTGAGATCACATTACGTAATTCTTGTGGAGAGTACTGCCTAGAGTATCTACTTATTCAAGGCTCAGATTCAAGCTGATGAGTGGCCTATGCTGATCATTTTTTTGTGTAAGAAGTGATGGTATCCTTTGTGTTGGATTTTGAGATACGATGGGGAGTGTTTTAAGTATTACATTTACCTCATTGTTATTGTTGGTGGATAAGGATATTGGGGTATCATTGGATTGATGTTGTGGTCGATAGACATCCCTTTTTCTTTTGGATGTAAGTCCCCTGGAATATATAGGTTGATAGAGAAGTGCACCCCTTCCATGTCAGGGTGGTAGTCCCCTACCCAAGGTAGTGATATAATATGTATTATGGTGATTTTGATGGACCATTCATTAATGCTCGGCTAAAGGTGGGGTTTGTGCGGTCAATCAGAGAAAGCATTTGGGACACAAACTCCCCTATCAAACCAGGGTATAGGTTTTTAATACATCTTGAGGTGGTGGTGATTAGACTCCCCATAGTGGGCACAAGTCTTTCTATAACAACCCTTCTTTTATTTCACACTAAATCATAATTTATTGCATCAAATCGTCACTTGATAAAACATAGAATATCTAGAAGTCTAGAGTTTTTGGGGATTAGGATAATTACATAAAAATATAAAACATAAAACAGAACATCTTATTGAAAATATCCTTTACATGACCACTACATTCCCTCATACATAACATTGCATTGGATAACCTGAGGACATGCATAAGAATAGGGGGAGCTATAAAGCCCAGAAAGGGAATAAACATGGAATAACATGATGAATACAATACATGTTAGAATATAGGCATATCAATGGATCACAAGAAAAACTAGAACATAAAGACATAATAAATCATGATAATCATAACATGGATATGTGACAACAACATTTTATATGATATTATCATGAGCCACGACTCATTGCACATAGAGCATGAGTAAACCTTCATAGCACATGAAACATGAGTAAACCCGCATTGTAGTTGAATTGGAATGAGTCAATACTAATTACACATGATATATCATGGTACTATACCTTACCAAAAGCATTGGAGCTCTATCAGGGCGCACCCTTCTTAATCATTTCATTTCAGGCATAAGTGTGCCACATGGATCATAAAATATAAATTCATTAAACATCATAATTAATTCCACAATAATGGAGTGTGGAATTAATACATTAAAATATTTAGAAAATATGTGAATTTTAATTATGTTGAATACCCTTAATAGAGAAATGGGCATGGTATTGACTACACAATCACTATGGCTTTGAAAATCACGGTGCAATTTTGGAAGCTTAATATTGTGACATAACAACACATAAAGAATGGTTTATGAGAGAGAATGGAATGTCTCATCATATTTTCATGAAATGGAAAGTATGGGAGTCATATAAATACATGTCCCAACAATTTTAATGGAATTTTAATTCATGATACAAAATAATTACTAGAATGTAAATGAAGAGAGATAAATTCCATACAATGTTTCGGCATTGAAACACGTATACAAGTAAGGAATCGACAAGAGATAAAGGGGTATCTAATCATTAAAACATATATAGAAGAGTATTCGGGAGGTAAGAAATCAAACCCCAATATTTATAGTTAAAAATAAAATGGCATAACATTATTAAGAAACCTAGATAAAAATAGAAAGGAATGAATCCCTTACATGGAAGTGTGGCTCCAAAATCTTGGGAGAGGTTTGATAGAGACTTATTGGGAGCTTGGGGAACCATGGGAAGATTCTATAGAGAGGTGTAAAGAGTTTGGAAAAACTCCAAAGTATTTTAGAGAAGAGGAAGTTGGATATTTTGTGATATTAAATTGGAAAAGAGAGGGAATTCTTTATTATTTAGGTTTGGGACACCACACATTAAACTAATCCAAACCTCAAAATAGACCAGGGTTTTTTCCAATTGTATTTTCAATAGGGGATTGGAAAAAATATTTTATATGGCCAGTGGCCTAAATTCCTAAAATAATAGGGTTTCTTATGTGGAGGTGAGTCACACCCTCAAGGAAATCAATTTAAAAAGCTAAAATGTTTTATAAGTCTTGGAGGGTCCGCTAAAGCTATGTAAAATAAATACAAAAGACCTAAAAACAAATTATTTTAATGTAAAAACATATATTTGCCGAAAATATTGTTTATTTTATTTTATTACATCACTATTGAGTCTTTATGATGTCATACAACACATTAACTATTTAAACGGTCTTTAATTTTTACCCAAAAATTCGACTGTCTCATAAAATTAAGAAAAATTCACTATTGGATATTTTTGACATACCGATTCTAAATATAATAATATTTTTTTTATAAATAATTTTCTAAACATTTGAATTTTTACTTTTAAAATTAAAACCGACATTTATCCAAAAATCATGGGTTTTGAAAAAAATAGCTTTCAAACTTTATTACAAATTACAATTGCATTCATAAAATAATACAATAATTTATATTTAATAAATAAGAATTTAATAAGAATTTTATTTTATTAAAATATTATTTAATTTTAGAATCCAGTAATTCATAAAAATATATTTCTTAGATGAATATAACAAAAAAATTACTATTTGTGCTTTAAAAACTATTTATAAAGTCACAATATTAAAATTATTATGTATTCATCATTAAATAAAAAAATAATTCACATAGTCATTGTGCTAGAGTCTTGTATCATAACACCTTATACACCCGCATAAGGCCAAAGGGTACTGTTTGAGATGGTGACAAACTCTTGGGGTGGGTTGGATAACATTTCTCGGGTGGTAATCTCTATCAACATCCACTTCTCCCACAGGTAGTTCCGATCAAGCATAACATATTGATGCTCGGATTGGTCTTGGTCATGAGAGAAGAACAATGACACCACCTCTTTTCTGAGCTCTGAAAAATGGGCTTCTTATGGGGAAAGTCTACTGGATGAGGCCATCAATTCATTTTTCAATGTAAATTGGATTTGTTAAAGCCTTATATTTATACTAATCATGTGATTACTGTTTTGAAAGTATTTTTGCAATGGTAACAATCCTTAATGGTATTTTAAAATCCAAAATCATAAAACCAAACAATCACAAATGTTGTATATCCATTTTAAATAATTTGACATTTAATCATATCAAGAGGAATTTTCATTAATGAAATTTTGGGTCGTTACAATCATACCCTCTTAAGAAATTTCTCCATCAAATTTTCCTTTTCCCGCACTAAAATAGATATGGGTTTCTCTTTTTCATCACATCTTCTGATTCCCACGTCACTTCTTAAAACATGTGGTTTTTCCACAACACCTTGTTGAGAGGAATTATCTTACTCCATAGAACTTTTTCTCTGTGATCTAGGATCTTCGCTGATTGTTCCTCGTAAGAAATATCACCCCCTAGTTTTACTACCTCTAAAGAGCATATATGTGAAGGGTACAGTATGTACCTCCTTAAGAGGGATACATGAAAGACATCATGTACTTTGTCCATTGTAGGTGGAAGTGCTAGTCGATAGGACATAACCCCTGCACGATCAGAAATATCAAAGGGGAAGATGTACCTAGGACTTAACTTCCCCCTCTTTCCAAACCTCATGACCTTCTTCCAAAATAATATTTGAAGAAACACCATGCCTGCAGCTTTGAACTCAAGGTCTCATCGACAGTTATCTGCATAACTCTTCTATCGACATTAGGGTTCCTAGATATGCTTCTGAATGGTTTTTACCTTGTACTTTATTTCTTCCACCATTTCAAGTCCTAGCAGTATACGCTCATCAAATTCATCCCAACATGTCTATGTTCTGAACCTTTTCCCATAAATTTATTCATATGGTGTCATTCGGATGCTTGAGTGGAAATTTTTATTTAATGAGAACTCATCCAGAGGAATATGTTGATCTCATACTCTTTTGAAGTCAATTGACCATGCTCTCAACATATCCTCAAGTGTTTGGATAATTTACTCAGATTTTCTATCAGTTTGAGGATGATAATTGGCACTGATGTTTGTCTTAGTATCCAGATCATGTTGAAAACTCTTCCAAAAAATAAAGATGAATCTTGCATCTCGATTGGATTCAATTGATAGTGGAACTGTAGGCACCCTTACCACATCCATGATATATACCTGTTCCAGTTGATCAAATGAGAAATACTCTAGAATTGAGATAATGTGAAATGTGATTGTAAGATGATCCATAATGACCCGTATAGAATTTTTTCTTCTGGATTTCCTTGGAAGACCAAGGAAATGATCCATGGTAATTTTGTCTCAAAGCTATGTTTGTATGGGTAGTGGTTGCATCATCCCCTTAGACTTTTTCCTCTCAGCCTTCACTTGCTGAAATACTAAGCACATTTATGTATATTCAGCAGTTCCCTTTTAATATTGTCCAATGAAATGTTTTCTCAGAGATCATGATACATATTTGAGCTCCATAGGTGAATAGAGAAGTTTGAGATATGTGTTTCATTCATAATATGTAACACCCCAAGATTTCACGATAAGCTTCTCTTTCAAAAATGCAATAGCTTGTATTGTACGCATGTTCAAGATTCTAACAAACCGCGACCAATCAATGTAGCCATTATGAATAGTAATACCCACATTTTGAAATTATATAAATTTTATATTTCAAAATGGACGTCATTTTTGTATTCATAGTATCAAAATTATCCAAAGTTGAAATTTTTGTAATTTTTTGAGAACATCCAATTTTTGATGAATAGTGAAAAATACTTAAAAACAACATTTTTAATCAAAATAATTTATAATGAGAAATTATAAAATTTAGAGGTTTAAAATTATAATTAAAATATAATTTTACCATTTTATCCAATGGTGGTCATTAGAATTAATTTCATTTTGAAATTGGACATAAACAATTGTCAATATTTTGATATATATTATTTCTTAAAAACACGCTATCTGTTGTGACATTGGGAATTAATTATTAAATTAATTAATTCAACTTATATGTTTTTCATTTTGTAAAATAGACATCATTTTTGAATTAGGAATATCAAATATAGCTTAGGTGAATTTTTGATATTTTTCTGAAAAACATCAATTTTTGATGAATAGTGAAACCACTAAGTGGTAGTTAATGAACTAATTTTTCATTTAAATAAAACATTACCACTTATGTGAATTGAATTTCAAAAATCCGACATACATGGTTGTCATTATTAAGTAAAAATTGGTTCAATGGGATGGAAATAATTTTTGGCGAATAGTAACTTTTATGTTTTATTAATCGCAATTAAAGGTAATTAGTGTAATTTAAGGTAAATATAGTGTTATAATAATATGAAAGTACAATTACACTTTTCCTAACCTTATTTGATGAGTCATGGCTGACCAAGACAATCCATGGGTCAACTTGGGGACCCCATGGAGCCACTTGGGTAAGAAAATGACATTAATAACTTTTTATTTAAAGTAAAAATAAAATTGACACAAACATGTGTTGTTTTTCTAAAATAATTATTACATGGGGTTATATAAGTTAAATTTTCAACTATAAATACTCATTGGAAATATAAAACTATTTCCTACATCATGGTGATTTTATTATAATTTTTAGACATTAAATAAATTAAATTTTTTATAACACCATGATTATGCAGCGATTACCTCATTAATTAACGATTTAAATAAAATGAAAATATAATGTAAAATCTAAGACATACACTTGTCAAATACATATTATATTAGTATATTTCAAACCCTTATCACCTTATCCTAGAAATATATCATTGTGGGACCTTTAAAATCTGAAAATCATTTCATAATAATGTAACATATAATGACATTACAAGAGTTCCCCTCCTCTCCTCTTATGAAATGCCCCCACCTCTACCACCATATTCACACCATCTTAGCCATTTGACTAGGAAAATATCTGACCAAATACTCTCTAAACTTTCCTATATTATTCATATAAGCCTCACTTTGGGCATAAGTATTCCCAAGAAAGCCTTTGGCTAAAATAAAAAATAGTTGCCCAATTTTAAGGTAATGACTTTTCTTATGTTCTTTTGTTTTATTTTTCTTCTCCAACCCCTTAAAATCTTTTTATTCCATTATTTTGTAAAAACAACGGTATCTTAAATATAATAGGATTTTGTTATTATAAGGATTTTATTTACACTCACACACACCTTTGTCTAATGGTTAAAGAACGTACTGTTTCTGTGGGAGGAGAATTATTACCTCACGAAATAATGATTGTTCAATATTCAATTAACACCTCTCATGGAGGCCATTAAGATGTCACTATATTTATATATGATATATATTATGTTTATGTTTTCCTTATTCTTATTTATTTTTCATTTATGGCATACCTTTATGATTTCCATTATGGGTAAACACGATAATTTAATTTTAGGAAGTGCAGACTACTGCCCCTCAAAGTGATTTGAATAGTTAATTCCATATGTGGGTCCTATGAAGGATGGAGTTAATGATATTATATATGATATTATACTGGAATAATAATATACCTTTATATCATTATGATTTCATTCCATTAAATATGAAAGAGAAATGAATGTAGCGTTTATGCATACGTACGGCTTACCATCTCCATGAATGGTGCATTTCATTTCTTACCTCTAAATGTTATGTAATATTATAAATGAATTTATATACTGGATATATATGATATATATGATATCTACATCATGAATATAATCCGGTATATAATGTATTTTTTACCACATAAACAACTTGTAATTATAAGATGTTTATTGTTGACTCAAGTACCAAAGGTCGACAAAACGACCATTATTAACTAAAATGACTACATAATTTTTATAACATTGTAATAAGTGATATAAAAGGGATAATGAACTTTAAAATGGTTCTTAATCAAGTAGAGATTATCTCTAGTTTATTATTCGGGATATTAAAGAATGATCAAGTCAAGTCGGACATGAGGTAAGAGACTTCATCTCAATCTCCTTTCATTGAGGAATATTTTGTTTATACATCACTTTCTTTTATAGTGTATAAATCCCTTTGAATTTGACTTTTATTCAAAAGGAATATTTTTATACGAATTGTTTTTACTAAATGAAAAAAATAATGTTTTGTCTTACGTATGCGGCGACAACAACTTCTCCGCCATCGTGACCATTATTTGAGTTTCGGGTACCTCTATAGGCCCTAACATTTTTTAAATTAAAAATAAATACCAAGTTTTACTTTTCTTTTATTTTGGTATTGAAAATGGTTTTGATAATGTTTTTATTATATCAATGTTTTGTATTGATAACT
Source organism: Viscum album (assembly GCA_963277665.1). Classification (NCBI taxonomy): domain Eukaryota; kingdom Viridiplantae; phylum Streptophyta; class Magnoliopsida; order Santalales; family Viscaceae; genus Viscum; species Viscum album. Next base: position 104,341,747 of record OY728159.1, read on the forward strand.
TGTGATTGAAATGTGGGAATGTTATGTTTCTTTTATGCATGTTTTATATGATAAGATTATGTTATGGTTTATGATATGTTTAAACCTTTTCATATAAGGAATGCATTGGACTTAATAAGTGATGGGTGGAGCCCGCTATAGCTCCTCGATGCATCGGTAGGTCTCATGAGACAAAATAGTGTCTTGGCATGAGGCCTTGACAGAATCTTATTTGTAGTCTTTCCACGAGGTCTTGGATATGTGGTTATGATAGTCTGGCATTATGCATTCCATCATTATAAAATTATTTATAGATATTTTATATGATTATTCAAATTGTAGAATATCAATGTGAATAAGTGAATGGAATTATTTCATTTTATTTTTTCCATATTATGTTGAAGCTCATGTTTAAAATGATTTCTTATAGTTATACATTGCCTTAAATGATAAAGTTTATTTTTGAAAGTTTCTGCTATATTGTTATCCATACTGAGCATCTGAGCTCACCCCTTTCTATGTTTTATTTTTCCTAGGATGTGAAGAAATATTTTATGACTGACCTACAGGGATAGTCTGAAGGGGATATGAGTGTGGACTATGGAGACCATGTTATTGTAGTTTTTCACTTTATGATGTAATGTAACATTTATGAATGTATCTAGTGTTTCCAAGGCTACTAAACTATTTGATCTTTCGAGACTTTATCTTTTATGATCATGCCAATGTTACGTAATAATGTGCTGACTCTGGGTAACTGGGGTCAGGGCGTTACAGTTGGTATCAGAGGCAGTTTAGTACTATCCTTGGAAGCTAGATTTAGAAAAACTCTAATTAGAGCACATAGCCCTAAGATAGACTTTGAGGATTAGTATAGAAGAACTACCTAGAATTTTGGTATTATAGAGATTTTGTGAGTTTTCCGAGCAATACATCCTTGTCTGGATTCGAGCAGGTAGAGGCGGCTCTGGCATTGATGTAACTAGGGTTAATACCCAAAAACACTGTTTTGAGCTAGACTCAAACTGGAACTGGTGCACGACAACGGGCCTTGCTGCACTCTTGGTTACGACACTCCCAAGGGATATGCTTAGGATAAATCTCATTTTATTTACAAACCATTATGAAGGGTTTATGATTATATACATCCTCAAAGAAAATATTTTTATGATTATGGATTATATCCATTAACTGTTCAATTTATGTTAAGTGTTTTACAAGTATTGAATTATGTATTTTGATTTATAAACTAATCTAGTTTATGAAATTGTTTAAAAATGGCCTCTAGTAGATGGAATGTAAACTGTATCAATGCACACACTCAATGTAGGGATTTCCCTCTTTCTCAAGAAAATTATAATGGAGTTGGTGATACAATTGGTGCTGATCAGCTTATCACCATACTTGGACAACTGACTCAGGTTATGAAAAATAAACATACTCATATGGAGCACCCTGATCCGCAACATGGAGGATCAATGTTAGACTGCTTCATGAGGAAACGATCTCCAACATTCAATGGTAGTACACATCCCTTAGTAGCTGAGCAATGTATAAATTCTCTAGAGAAAATATTTCAGGCTCTCGGGAGTAGTGAAAGGGAAAAGGTTATCATGGAAGTTTACCGCCTCACTGGAGATTCTAATCAATGGTGGTCATTGATTCAAAACACAAAGGAAGATGATGAAGTATCAAATATGGAATGAAGGGAGTTCAAAAATATTTTCTCAGAAAAATACTTTCCTTGTGACCATCCAGCAGATATGTAAAGGCAATTTCTGAGTCTGAGACAAAAGGAGGATAAGAATGTCACAAAGTATGAGTCTAACTTTACAAGGTTAGCAAGGAATGATTCAGATTATATACGTAACCCAAGAAGTAAGATTGATTGTTTCTTTGATGGGTTACAACCATTTCTCCGTCAATATTTAGTATCACAATCTTTATCAACGTACGGAGATATAGTCTCATGTTCTATCAAGACAGAAAAATAATTCTCTAAATCTTATGACAATAAAGTAAATCAAGAGAAGAAGAGAAGGGTGTAACAAGAGACAGATAAAGGGAAAAATGGAATGAAGGATTTTCCATTATGCGATAATTGTGGGAAGAATCACCCTGGTACTTGCCTAAAAGGAATGAGAGTCTTTTATAAATTTGGTGAAAAGGGTCACCAGGCTCGTGATTGCAAGGGAAAGAAAGAGGCTATAAATGTTGAATGCTACAATTGTAGAGAAATGGGGCATTATGAAAATGAATGTCCTAAGATTCAAGGAAACATACCTTAGAAAACACCATGGGAATAAGGCCAAGTTTATGTTGTTACTACAGATGAAGTTGAATAATTATTGTATTTGTGATTTTGGACTCAAGAACTATATTATGGTTATAAGAATAATGTGATATATATAAGGATTGTGTTTCAGTACTTTTTTTCATTAAGGTTTTAATATGATGAAGGTAATCATATTTTTAGTATGTGAAAATAAGAGAAACTCAACTTTTTTTGGGGAATCTGATGTTACAATTGATTTTGGAATTTAGAGACATTTTAGATAGAGTATGGATAGTGGTATTTTGGATAACTATAAAGGTTAGAATGGATTAAGTTTAACTTTGGATAGTAATTTTTAGGGTTAAAACATTTTTGAAGATTATTTTTGGAATATTATAATATTATAGTTTTAAGAAAAGGACAACCTATAGGTCAGGGGATAACCCGTCGCGTCGGACAAAGCTGTAGGAATTGAACACACTACCATAGTGCGACTGGCCTTTATTACCTACCACTAGCCTTCAGGAAGTCCCTAGTTATTACAAAATAGTTTTCCTAATCTAAATGGATTGTGTTATTATTTGTAACCTTGTACGATTAGGATAAATATAATATTTTTGAATTCTCTTACATTTTAGAGTGAAAAATAGGTTTGTGGTAAAAATTTATTGAAGAATGAAAGTCTACATGACAAGTAAGTATATTTCCTTACGTTATTAGTAAATCTCCAAAATGAGTTCCCCAACATTATTAAAGGTAATTTAAGACAAAAACGTTGTCGGGTAACTTTTCCTACCGGGGAATCAAAGACCGTTTAACCAATCACAAGGTTTTGATTTTCTTGTAGCAAATTTTTCCTAATCATGTTTTCTACAACTTGCCATCAGACCTTGATGGTTTGTTTCTCCTCCATATTAATGTTTTCATAGAATCCTAGTATGGGCTATCGGGGGTGACCTCTGTACTTCTCTTTCTTTCTTTTAAAGTTATATTTTTATTAACCCTATTTCTGATATGGGTTTTCCACAAAGGTATTTTCTATTTTCATCCTTTTATTTTAGAAGAACATTTTCAAATTGCGAGGATCTAATTTATTGAAGGAGGGGAGAATGTAACACCCCAAGCTTTCACGATACGCTTATCTTTCAAAAATCCAATAGCTTGCATTGTACGCAAGTTCGAGATTATAACACACCGCGACCAATCAATGTAGCTGTTATGAATAGTAATACCCACCTTTTGAAATTATATAAATTTTATATTTCAAAATGGACATTATTTTTGTATTCAGAATATCGAAATTATCCTATGTTGATTTTTTTTGTAATTTTTTGAGAACTTCCAATTTTTGATGAATAGTGATAAATACTTAAAAACAACTTTTTTAATCAAAATAATTTATAATGAGAAATTATACCATTGAGAGGTTTTAATGTATAATTAGAATATACTTTTACCATTTTATCTGATGGTGTTCATTATAATTAATTTCACTTTGAAATTAGACATAAACAATTGTCAATCTTTTGATATATATTGTTTCTTAAAAACACGCTATTTGTTATGACAGCGAGAATTAATTATTAAATTAATTAATTCAACTTATATGTTTTTAATATTGTAAAACAGACATAATTTTTGAATTAGGAATATCAAATATAGCATAGGGTGCATTTTTGGTATTTTTCTGAAAAACATTAATTTTTTATGAATAGTGAAACCCCAAAGTGGTAGTTAATGAACTAATATTTTGTTGAAATAAAACTTTACCACTTATGTGAATTGAATATAAAAATCCAACATACATGATTTTCATTAGTAAGTAAAATGTGGTTCAATGGGATGAAAATAATTTTCGGTGAATAGTAGCTTTTAAGTTTTATTAATCGCGATTAAAGGTAATTAGTGTAATTTAAGTTAAATATAATGTTATAATAATATGAAATTGCCTTTCAAATTGTCCTAACCTTATTGGATGAGTAATTTCCGACCAAGACAATCCATGGGTCAACTTGGGGACCCCATGGAGCCACTTGGGTAGGAAAATGACATTAATAACTTTTTATTTAATGTAAAACTAAAATTGTCACAAACATGTGTTGTTTTACTAAGACAATTATTACATTGGGTTATATAATATAACTTTTCAACTATAAATATTCATTTGAAATATAAAAATATTTCATACATCGTGGAAGTTTTTGTATAATTTTTAGACATTATATAAATCAAATTTTTTATGACACCGTGATGATGTAGTGATTACCTCATTAATTAACGATTTAAATAAAAGGAAAAGATAATGTAAAATCAAAGACATACACTTGTCAAAAACCTATTGTATGAGTATATTTATAACCCTTATCACCATATCCTTGAAATATATCATTTTGGGACCTTTAAAATCCGAAAAGCATTTCATAATAATGTAACATTTCATGACATTACAATATACCCCTCCTCTTTTCTTATAAAAGGCCCGCACCTCTACCACCTTATTCATACCATTAATGCCATTTGGATCGGCCAAACTCTACCAAAATACTCTCTCAACATCCCTATCTTACGTCTATAAGCCTCACTTTGGGCAAAAGTCTTCCCAAGGAATCCTTTGGCTCAAATAAAAAAGACTTACCCGATTTTAAGGTAATGTCTTATCTTATGTTCTTTTGTTTTATTTTGCTTCTCCAACCCCTTAAAATCTTTTTATTCCATTCTTTTGTAACAACACCAGTATCTTCAATATAATAGGATGTTTTTATGAGAAGTATTTTATTTAAACTCACACACACCTTTGTATAATTTTTAAAGAACATATTGTTTCTGTGGGTGGCGAATTACTGCCTCATGAAACGATGATTGATCAATCTTCATTTAACACCTCTCATGGTGGCCATTTAGATTTCACCATATTTATATATGATATATATTATGTTTATTTTTTCCTTAAGATTCTGTATTTTTCATTTATGGAATACCTTTATAATTTCCATTATGGGTAAACGGGATAATTTCATTTTAGGAAGTGCGGACTACCGCCCCCTCAATGTGATTTGAATAGTTAATGCCATATGTGGTTCGTATAAAGGATGGAGTTAAAGATATTATATATGATACTATACTGTAATTATAGTATAACTTTATATCATTATTATTTCATTCCATTAAATACCAAATAGAAATGAAATTAGTGTTCATGCATACGTAAGGCTTAACGTCTCAATGAATGGTGCATTTCATTTCTTACCTCTAAATGTCATGTAATATTATAAATGCATTTATATACTGGATATATATGATATATATGATATCTAAATCAGGAATATAATTCTGTATATAATGGATATTTTACCACATAAACAACGTTTAATTATAAGAAGTTTATTGCTGACTCAAGTACCAAAGGTCGACAAAACGACCGTTATTAACTTAAATGACTACATAATTTTAATAACATGGTAATAAGTGATATTAAAGGGATAATGAACATGAAAAAGGTTCTTAAGCAAGAAGATATTAACTCTAGTTTATTATTCAGGAGATTATAGAACGATCGAGTCAAGTCGGACACGAGGTAAGGGACTTCGTCTCAATCTCCTTTCATTGAGGCATATTTTGTTTAAACACAACCTTCTTTTATGGGGTATAAACCACTTTGAAATTTTCTTTTATTCAAAATGTATCTTTTTATATAAATCGTTTTTACTAAATGATAAAAGGAATGTTTTGTCTTACGTATGCGGCTACAACGACTTCTCTGCCGCCGTGACCATTATTTGAGTTTCGTCTTCCTCTAAAGCCATAACTTTTTTTAAATGAAAAATAAATACCATGTTTTACTCTTTTTTTGTATTGAAAATGGTTTTGATAATGTTTTTATTATATCAATTTGTTTTATTGATATCTTGTGATTGAAATGTGGGAATGTTATGTGTTATTTATGCATGTTTTATGTGATATGATAATGTTATGGTTTATGATATGTTTAAACCGTTTCATATAAGGAATGCACTGGACATAATAAGTGATGGGAGGAGCCCTCTATAACTCTTTAATTCATTGGTAGGTATCATGAGACAAACTAGTGTCTTGGCATGAGGCCTTGACAAAATCTTATTTGTTGTCTTGGCATGAGGCCTTGGCTACGTGGTTATGATAGTCTGGAATTATGCATTCCATCATTGTGAATTTGGATATAGATATTGCATGTGATTATTCGACTAGTAGAATATCCATGTGAATAAGTATATGGAATTATTTCATTTTATTTTTTCATTTTTATGATAAAGTTCATGTTTAAAAGGATTTTTTTAGTTATACATTGTCTTAAATGCTTATTTTTATTTATGAAAGTTTCTGCTATATTGTTATCCTTACTGAGCATCTAATCTCACCCCTTTCTATGTTTTATTTTTCCCAGGATGTGAAGAAATATTTTATGACTGACCTACAGGGATAGTCTGAAGGGGATATCAGTGTGGACTATGGGGACCATGTTTTTGTAGTTTTTCACTTTATGATGCAATGTAACATTTATAAATGTGTCTAGTTTTTCAAAGGCTACTAAACTTATCGTTCTTTCGAGACTTTATCTTTTGTGATCATGCTAATGTTATGTAATAATGCGCCGACTTTGGGTAACTCAGGTCGGGGAGTTACAGAAGACCCTTCTTTTTCTCTAGATCAGATGGCACACATAATCGTGACCCAAATATCACAATTCAATCATGTTCAACCATGAACTCTAAGGATTTACCATTTTTGATAGCTTTCTTCATTTTCAGAATTTCCACATCCTTTATTTGAGCATCTATTATTTTATCCATGAGGGATGGTTGAGAAATCATTTGATATTGGATTAATGATGTTCCTCACTAAATTATTCCCATTTCCATCCTCTAGAAAATTATATAGATTGGATTCTTTTCAATTCTCATCATTGAAAGAATCATTGGGTCCTTTCTACTTCTATAATCTACCACCTTGTTCACTTTCATAGGGTGGTAATGTATTGAGAAGTCCGAATATTTGATGCGTTCTATCCATCTCTGTTGGCGCATATTAATCTCTTTGGGGGTGAATTTGTATTTGAGGCTCTTGTGATCAGTATATATCTCAATGTTCTCCTCATAGAGATAATGCTACCATATTTTCCATGAAAAGATCACAACTTCCAAATCTAGATCAAGTGTGGGATAGTTTTGAATATAGATTTTCAGCTACTGTGATGTGTAGGCTATCACATTATAATTATGCATCAACACACAACCCATTCCATTCTTTGAAGAATCACAAAATATCATAAAAATTTCTCCCCTCATGGGTAATGTGCGAATGGGTGTAGTGATAAGACTCGTTTTCAATGACTTGAAGAATTCTTCACATTCATCACTCCAAGAAAACATCACTCCATTTTGAGTATGAATGGTAAGATTGTTAGACAATTTTGATGAATTTCATAAAAATGGGAGATAATATCCATCTAACCCCAAGAAGATACGAATATCTACTCCCGACGTTGGCCTTGCCCATCCCTCAATTGTAGCTGTATTGGATGGATCCACTAATATCCCATTACTTGTAATGATATGACCCCATAATGGGACCTCTATCAACCAGAATAAACACTTTTTGTACTCTTCATAGGTCTGCTCCTTTTAGAAGGCCTCTAGTTTTGTTCTTAGATGTTCTTCATGATCCTCCATGGTTTTTTATTATATAATAATATCATCATTGAAGAATTATAGAAATTTTTCTACACAATATTTAATGACTCTATTTATCTTGTCCATGAAGATTCCAAGAGAATTTGTGAGTATGATAGGTATTACTATGAATTCATAGTGCCTGTATCTTGTATGAAAAGCAGTCTTGAGGATATCTTCATTCATCACCCTTACTTGATAACATCCTGACCACAAATCCACCTTGGATAATTAATTTTCTCTACACAGTTGATAGAACAAGTCATAAATTCACCGCAGAGGATAATTGTTCTTTATCATGATTTTGTAGAGCTCATGATAACCAATGCAATGGCGCAATGACCCATCCTTCTTCTTGACAAAGAGGACTGGTTCACCCTCTGGTTAAGCACTTGGGTGTATAAACCCTTTTTCAAGATTCTCCTATAGTTTTTTCTTCATCTCCTCACGCTCCATAACATCCATTCTATATGGAGTCTTGGATATTAGAAATTCCCCATGGATAAGGTCAATTTCTAATTAAACATCTCTCCTAGGAGGAAGTCCAGAAAATTCCTTTGGAAGCACTTCAACATATTCTATCACAATAGGTATGTCTTTAAGGATGGTTTCTCTTTTAGACTAAAGCATCTAAGCTAGATACGTGTTCTCATAGGGTAATAATATCCATGTTTGAGATAATGGTGCTAAAGAAGATTCTTCATTTTTCCTTTCACTTTTATAGAATTAGGCGTTTATTCCCTATTTGGAGAGTGATTTCTATCTCACAGAAATTTATGTTGTCTCTATATAGGTAAATCCAATCCATAATAAGAATTTAATCCAATTCCACTAGTGGTAGTATGATAAGGTTCATCCGGATTTTGAATCCACTGATTATGACTTGGGAGGAGTTAAATTCATGGGTTTCAATGATTTCCCCATTTTTGGTACTCACTGAAATCTTAACATAAATGATTTGTGGTGTTGTTGGTATTGTTCTAATAATCTTTCAGGATACAATAGAATGTGTAGAACCAGTATCAAAATGTATGTTCACTATTCTTGAATTAATAACTAGAGTACCATTCGCCACATCATTTTTGGGGTTCACTTAAGAAGTTGTGAGGGAAAAAACTCTCTCTTTCATCCTTGGAGGTTATTGGTTGCCTTCAAAAACCATTTTCATTGGGCACAGATTTGCTGTGAGCCATAGTTCCTTTCAGTTGAAGAAATTAAAAATGCACTGAGATTTTAATGGAGTTTTCTTCACTTCTATTGCATCCACGAGTATTTCATATCACAAGTTAATAGCTATGTTCCCTTCTCTTCCACACCTAAAGCTTTTCCTCATCCCTTTCAGGCAATTTTCGGGGAGATTCATTCCACAATATAGGCAAGTGGGGTGATGGATTTTCTATCAATCATTCGATTTATCAATATGACTGCTGGAATTAATTTCCCCCTTACACTTCTTATCCCCATGATACCCCTGAGATTATTTGATCCCCATTTCGACCTTGAGGGCACATCAGGCAATTTCTTCATAGATATCAATGTCATGTATCTCCATGGATTTCTGTAGGCTAGGTTTTATCCCACAAAAGAATTGGTCAACCATGCATTAGGGGGTAACGACAATATCAGATGAATATCATGAAAGACTTGTGATTTCTTCCTCTTATGCTCCAATGGATTAGTCGTCTCTTTTTCTTGATGGAAAGTATGTCCCTTTCCACCTTAAGCCTGAGGGTGTGTGGAAAATATTTATTAAAAAACATATTTCAAAAATCCTTGCATTATAATGCCTTGGTCATTTTCTCTGGCTTTGTATTTTTGATCAATGTCCACCATTGATGAGCTTCACCCTAATTGCGATAAGTAGCTAGAAGAACCATCTCTTTTTCAGAACATTGATGGATGTAGAAGATCTTTTCAGTGGACTGGATCAATTTTTCAGCGATAGAGGGATCAGATGATCCATTAAAAGTAGGAGGCCTTTATCTCATCAAGATATTGACAGTGACTTGTTATTTATTGGGGGGGGGGGTTAATGTTCCTCTTGACCCTTGTTTCAATTTAATGCTTGATTAAAATGAGAGCGTATCGTGACAATTTTCATGATTCCTACTCCCATCGTATTGGGCATCCCATTTGAACAATCAACACATTGATCTTCGCCTCTATAGATAGCTCAAGTACTCCTACTACCAGCCATTGACTAAAATAAATGGAAAGTTCGGGGTAACACATAAAGGGAAATCCAAGGACAATATAGATTATTTATAAAAAAGTTTTATTTCCTTAACTTATGAATAAATAGGATTCAATCTATGTTATCAATGATCTACTTCCAAATATATATTCTTATGGGATTTATTTATTTCCATTAGTAATGGTACATACTAAGCTTGTAAATTTACCATAGCATATCCCCTGGGAGTTTCGTAACCAATAGTGTAGCAAGGCCTGCTGTCATGTACTAGGACACCATAGTTCAATCCCAAAAATCCTTGTCGGAGATTTCACTCCTAGGTACATCAGTGCTAGAGCCGCCTCTACCTACTCGTATCCAGACATGGATGTATTTTCTTGATAAACCACTTACTCAATACACACCAAGACTTTGGGATGTTTTTATTATACATAGTCTTATACCTAAGTCTTCCACTATGGTTTTATAATCCTAACCCACAAATAACTAAACATATCCTCTGATACCAACTATAACAACCCCGATTTTATTTCACACTTAAACATAATTTTTTACATAAATCATTGAATTAACACAACATAGATAATAGAGAGTTCTATTGTATTTGGGGATTAGGAACATTAAATAAAAGCATAAAACATAAAACACAACATCTTATTGAAAATGTCATTTACATGACCACTACATTCCCTCGTACTTAGCATTGCATTGGATAACTTGAGGACATACATAAGAAAATGGTAGGCTATAATGCCAAGAAAGGGAATAAAAATGGAATAACATGTGGAATACAAATAAATTTAGAAAATTTTAATATAAATGTAGAACAAGATAAACATGAACATAAATGCATAATAATGCAAGATAATAAAAACATGGAGATGTGGAACCAACATTTAACATGATATTAGCATGATGCAATGCTCATTGCACATGAAGCATGAGTAAACCATCATTGCACAAGAATCTTGAGTAAAACATCATTTCACTAGAATTAGGATGATTCAACACCCATTTCACATGTCTTATCATTGTACTATACATTACCAAATTCATTTGAGCGTTATCAGGGTGCACTGTTCATAATCTTTTCATTTCATGCATAAGTGTGCACCATGAATCACAAAAACATGGATTCATTAAACATATTCCTTTATTCCTTGATAAAGGAGTGTGGAATTCATATATGAAACTCTTTAAACAATAAGTAAATTTGCATAAATTTGAATACCCTCGATAGAGAAATGGGCAAGGTATTCACTACACAATGACTTTGGTTGGAAAATCACGGTGCCATTTCTATAGTGTAACGACATGACATAAGAACTCATAAAAATGAATTATGAGAGAGAAATGTGTGTATCATCATATTTAAATGAAATGGAAATTAAGGGGGTAATATATATACATTTACCAACAATTTTAATGGAATTTAAATTCATGATACAAAATAATTACTTGAATATAAATGAGGAGAGAGAAATTCGTTACAGAATTTTAGCATGGTAATGAGTATACATGGAAGGAATTGATGAGAGAGAAAGGGGTCTCTCATCATTCAAACATAATATTTTTGTTATATGGTAGATTATACATCATACCCCAATATTTATAATAGAAAATAAAAGTGCATAACAATATTATGAAACACAGACAAAAAGAGAATGGAAGGAATCTCTTACTTGAATGTTTGATTCCAAATTCTTGGGAGAGGCTTCAGAGAGACTTCTTGGGAACTTTTAAAGTAATGGGATGATTATATAGAGAGTACATAAAACTTTGGAAGAACTCTAATGGATTTGAGTGATGATTTTGTGGGAGCATGGTAGGGTTTATATAGGAAAAGAGATGGAATTCCTTATTATTTAGGTTTGGGACACAACACATTAAACTAATCAATAACAGAAAATAGACAATGGTTTTCCCCATGTTTGTTTCCAAAGGGTAGTAGAGAATAATATATTATATTGGAAATGGATGATATTCTTAAATAAATAGTGTTTCTTATGTTGAGGTGAGTCACACTCACATGAAAATCAATTTAAAAACCTAAAATGTTTTATAAGTCTTTGAGGGTCCACTAAATCTTTTTAAAATAATTAAAACAAACCTAAAATCACATTATTTTAATTGAAAAACATATATTGTCTAAAAATAATGTTTATTATGTTTTATTATATCACTATTGAGTCTTAATGATGTCATGAAACACATTATATATTTAAATGGTATTGAATTTTTACCCAAAAAATCGACTGTCTCAAAACATTATAAAAAATTCTCCATTGGATAATTCTGACATTCTTATTCAATAAATAATATTAATTTCTTCTATTGTTTCTCTAAATATGTGAATTTTTAATTTCAAAATAAAAACTGACATTTATGAAAAAATCATGGGTTTTGACAAAAACAGTTTTCAAACCTTAATAAAAATTACAATTGCATTCATAAAATTATACGATCATTTATATTTAATAAAAAAATTAATTATAATAATAATATTTTATTAAAATATTATTTAATTGAAAATCCATTAATTCAACAAAATAGACTTCTTAGTTGAATATTAACTAAAAATACTATTTTTTCTTAAAAATATATTTAAAAAGTAACAATAATAGAATGACTGTATATTCATTATTATATACAAAAATAATGCACATAATCATAGTGCTATGGTCTTTTTACGTAACCCCTTATAACACCAGCATAAGACTGATGGGTATGGTGTGCGATGGTGACAAACTCTTGGGGTGGCTTAGATAACATTGATCGCGTAGTAATATCTATCAACTTCAACTTCTCATGTAGGTAGTTCGGCTTGAGCTTAACATATTCATGCTATACTTGGGCTTGGTCAAGAGTGAAGCCCAATGATTCTAGCTCTTTTACGAGCTCTGAAATATGGTATTCGTATGGGGAATGTTTAATTAATGAGGCCATCGCTTCCTTTGTCTGAGTAAATTGCATTTGTTGAAGCCCTATATTTATACTAATAATGAGATCACTATTCAACGACTATATTAGAAAAAGTAACAATACTTAAAGATATTTTAAAATCCAAAATAATAAAACCAAAGAAGTACATATGTCGTATATCCATTATATATAATTAGACATTTAACCAGATAAAGAAAATTTTTTATTAATGAATGTTTGGATCGTTAAACTTTCAATATAATTGTTCTCTCGGGGTTGGAACACCCCTATTGGATCATGGTCTGGGTCCCCAATATCATTCTTGCAGGTAGAGATAGAGACCCCAAACATATCATGGTGAGTTCCCTCCATTTTCATTTGATAGATAGAGTGGGAACTCCTCTATCATACCACGTTGCGGGTCTTATATCCATGTAGTTATTATTACCCTATGAATGAGGTTATGAACCACCAAATGCGATGTTACGATATAGATAGAACTACCCTATTATATTATTTTGTGGGTCCTCTAGTCCTTGAGTTAGGATTCACCAATAATACTAGGATGTGGATCCACCATATGAAATAAAATAGGTAGATTTAGTACTTCCCTGTCATATTAGAAAAGGGTCCTCTATGGGGTTGGTAATATCCTTTTTTGTAATGTTTTAGGTCCCCCATTGTTATCATAATGGTAGATTCAATACTCCCCTATCATTTAGAGGGGATACTGAAAAATCCATCCACTTAGGTTAGAGATCCGTTGACTGTGGGTATTGGTGAGGGGTGGGTCTCTCCAATTTGGTTCTTCAAAGATTTCACATTGATAAATACTATAGTGATAGGAAATTAGGTGTTGGTAATTAGAGTTGGACCAGAGATTTGTAACTAATGGATCATATCTCTCATCTGAGTTCCATCTGGAATGGTAGGGATCATGGTGGGTGTTCTCCTTGATGAACATTATTGTATAGAATTGAGTAGAATTATGTGGTTGGATTTGAGGTCATAACCTCCTGAGACATAGTGTTTGTGATGTGTATATTAGTCTATTTTCTAGGAACCCTTGAGGTGAAGTCATATCTCTATTAAAACCTCATGTCAATTGAGATGATCAGTCATGTATATCCAAGGAGTGTTCGAGTTCTAGTTTCTCTCTCATTTGGGATCCCAGTGGTAGGGTTGAGAAGACTATTTCCTTTCAGTTTATCCATTGTATTTTTGGTTTTGGAGACCGATGTAAGTATTTTTATACTGACCCACACATGGGATTTTCCCACACAAGTTATTTCTTGTGTACATGATAGGCATTTTTCTAGAGTCCCAGTAGAACACAGAGCAAGAGGATCATAGTGTGATAGAACGTCCATGGATTTGTTCTGTTCTCGACCAATGAAAATTCAAAAAAATATATTTTGATACTGGTCCCCTCTATCTATGAAATTTATATTCTTTTACATGATTTGGTGGAATTCTATTTTTACATTTTTATTCATTCAGTTCCACAATTGTACTCTAGTGGTGGGATAGATGTGTTCATGCATTTTTTTAGTTTTTTTATCCCAGCATTGTTTCCTGGAGATTTATCAGGGTATGTTCATATAGGTATCATCGGATAAGGCCTCCCAGGTGTTTGATATGCCTACTTAGATCTGGATTCCATCCCATAGCCTGTTGGAGGTGGACTTTTAGAGTTATTACTCGAGCCTTGTTGGGATGGTTCTTAAAATTACCCTTCCTTCAAAATATAATCACCCCATTCCTAGGAGATATTTATAAAAATACCTTAGCATGCTCTTTAGAATCTACATATTTCCAATCATTTTCATCATTAAATTTTTTCATCTATGAGATTCTCTTATATTTTGATGCACAGATCTATTATTCTCATCCCTCTCATTAGTAATATCATGTTCTAAGAGATTTCTATCTTCTACATCAATCTATCATGTTGGTGTTCAAAACATCCTACCATAGAATGATTAATAATTATCCATATTAATTCTAGAATGAAAACTATTGGTTTAACAGAATTATACAAATGGAAGGTGTTTATCCCAACCCCATTTAAAATCCATTGTGAAATATCTCAACAAGTCTTCTAGATTGTGAAAAGTTATCTAGGACTGAACATCTCTTTGAGGGTTTTAAGTAGTGTTAGAACATTACACTATATCCAAATACTGGTAAAGACATCACTAAATCATTGAGTAAATCATCATTACTTCATTAGATATAATTGAATGTTCTACTCTACGAAATCATAAAACATCATTATGTATATTCTCGAAATTTTTCCAAGAGATAAATTATAAATAATAGAAATGAAATCATAAAAATATGTAAAGAGATTAACTATAAACCATATATAATTACAACCTTTATATGTTTTAGAGAGTCTGATGAAAGAATCCCAGGTTATTTTTCCCATTTCCATTCATGTATGGTTAATGTGTGTAATATCCCCTTAGAATAAAACCTCTCATCCTTCTATTGATGAAAACCCAATCGCTGCGAATCATACACTACAATATATCTTCATTTAATCCCAGAAGAAATATTATTTTGGGCCTCTATACATATTTTTACTTTCAAAATGAATAAAGAATAATGATATATGCGAATCGTCCAATAGATCCATCTTCAAATGTTGTGTGTGTAGAACACATGCATGGTTCTTAAACCTTGTTATTCCATCGTAATCAATGATGAACTCAAGAAAATTTATTAACATTTTAAAATTCTACATCATCCCTCTGTGCATATAAAATCATCTCATTGATAGATAGTTGAATATTCATTTGATTCATATAATTTTTCTACCCTTAATATAAAAAATCATATTACAGAATTTGTAAATACAAAAATATAAGATACTTTGGGATCCTCATATCTTATATGTAAGAATTATCCTTTATTCTAAAAGTATATGAAACCTTTTTTTCATTCTTACTTAGGTAATGTATTAATCATAGATTATTTTTAATTAGATCCTACCATATTCTTGGGTACATGTTCAGCTCATTCTGAGTGTAAATATAAATTAATATATTGTAATCAGTATATATGTCACACCCTTCTCCATAAAGATAATGCCCCGATATTTACAATGAAAACATGTACTTCATCTAAATAAAAATGATGATTTGGATTATTTTTTCAAGGACATTCAACTGTCATGAGGCATAAGATATCACCATATCATTTTGGATAAGAACACATCCTAGGTCTTTCTATAATCCATCAATAAAGATCAAAAACTGTTATCCAATACTAGGTAGTATGAATATTGGTACACTAACTAACCTTGTTTTTAGCTCTTTAAATGTCTCTTAACATTCCTCCATCCATATGAACATAACTAATTTCCAATTAAATATGGTGGCTGTATGAGATAATATTGAGAAATAATTCAAATAATGTTGATAATATCCATCAAACCACAAAACAATGTTAATTGTTTCATTGTATTTGGTCTATGACATTTTAAAATAGCTTCTAACTATGTGGGATCTACTAATATATGCTCACATTAAATTTTATGAACCAAAAATTAAATTTTTAATTCCAAAATTTAAACTTGGTAAATTTTTCATAAAGAGTCACCTTCCTAAGGGTCTCTATAATAATACTCAATTTATCTTAATGTTATTACTTACTATTAAAATATAATATAATATAATATATAAATACTACTGAAAAATTATCAATATATTCTCCAAAAGACTACATTCATTAAATCAATGAATATAGTGGGGGAATTAGTAAGACCAAAATGCCTCACGATAAATTTATTGTCCCTATAATGTGCACAGAATTATGTATTGAGTTCAAACATCTTCTTTACTCCCAATCAATTATATCCATAAGAAGGTCAATAATGAAAATGTACTTCTTTCTGTGTATTTGATCAACAAATTCATTTTTTTAAAAGATTTATCAATTAATTCATTAATATAAGGAATATGATACTTGTTCTTGAATGTGATCTTGTTATGTTATCTATAATCAATACAAATTCACATTGATCTATCATTCTTTTTAAAAAATAGAACATGTATACCCAGAGGTGATGATCTAGGGTTTATAAATTCAATCTCAAGATTATCCTGGGGTTTATTATTCTATTCCTGAAACTCAATTTCTTTCATTATATATGGAGTATTTGAAATAGGAATTTCACCATGTAAGATTTATATTTAAAACTCAACATCACGATTTATTGGAATGCTTGGTAAATATTATAGTGAGACTTCAAAAAACATATTTAGAATAGGATTGAAATTAATCTTTTGTTTTTACCCAACTATTTGAGGTAGATAGCCTAAAATTACAGGAATTATGAAACAAATGATGGAATCAATTTGCATTGTATTTTAATATTCATAAATTAATTAACAAATGAAGATGGGATCATTTTGAATTTTGATTGTGACTTACCATCCATGAAAATTAATATTACACTCTATAGAGAAATCCAATCCATTCCATGAATCACACCAAATGAAACTAAAGGGATAGTCCTAATAATTTCCTGATACATATTCCCACAATCATTAACCAATAAAAAACTATAAACATGAAATGTGATCATTGTTCTACTAAGTATTTTCGAAAATAACACAACATCTTATTTTTTAGGTAATACAGTGATATGCCAAAAAAATTATTTATAAGTAAAAGAGTGGGTGGATCTAGAATCAAATAACATATTATATTTTATCAAGTGGATCCAAATCATGAAACCTTCTTCTGTGACACCATATATTTAATTTTTTTTTCATGTTTGTCACCAAACCACTAAGATTGTAACCTAGAATTTATCATGGGGTTTTATTTTGGTTTTCTAATATTAGTTTACAATGGTTTACAAAGCCTCTCTATAATATGATGTTTAATGACCAATTCTTTTAATATATAGATATTATATCAAAATAGATTTATATTAATTAAATATAACATCAAAACTATCCTACAACTATATATGTGTAGTGTCATTGGAAACATTTAAACAAAAATAAATATTATCATAAAAATTATATATCATATCACACTTATTCCTTCTTAACTAGAACCCATTTTGACATTTCAAACATAATTCCTTTCTTCAAATCTGGGAGAAACAAAACATAAGTAAAGGGTTATCAAAAATTCATAGTACTGGTTCAAAAGACATATATCAATCATAACATGAGCATAAGGGAATAAGAACATGAAAATAACATTTAGAAATTTTACCAGGCATATCAATAATAAAAAAGATGGAGTCATGAAGTATATCATTGATGTTAAATAGCCATGAATCATAGAAGAACATGATTTAAATGAGAAATACTTATTAAATAGAATTTTGGAATACACATATTCATGAAAAATAATTTCTTAAGTCATCAAAGATGTTTTCCAAGTCAATAACAGTCTAATAAGTTCACTTCCCAAACATTCAAGGTAGTCAAGGTACACTCCCAAGTCTATCATAACAGACAAAGTCTCATACTAAACTATTTTGACTTCCCATTTAATTCCTATCTATCTCATGAAAAATATATCATTACCAAATGAATTGGAGGGAGATACAGGTCTCACCCGTCAAATGAAGAAATGAATAAATCTTTGTTCCACAAGATCATAAATCATTCACCATATCTATAACCCTGAAATGAAATGGGATTCATAAAAAATTTAACAAACAAGAACCCACGAAAAGAAATGTGTTCGCTAAAAATTTCATCATTACATATCCCATGAAAAAGAAATGGGCTACACAACAATTTCATTTATACATTATTAACATAAACCATCCAAATAAATAATAAACATGGTATCATTATATCATATCCCAATTAAAGAATTAGTAACATATACAAATTTAATAATGGATGGAAGATGAATATAAAATATCACTTGGAATAATTCTTGCATAAAATAATTTTTTTATTTTGAAATGACTTTTTTATTTTAAAAAGATGTGAAATTTGAACTGAAGATATTTTTTTTGAAAATAACCATGTAAAAATTTAATTTATAATTCATATAAAAACGTTTTTTAATGTCATGAAAGTAAATTTTTGATGTATATGTTAAAAACATTCCTTTGGTATTTTTTTTGAAAATGTCTCAAAGTACCTCATTTGTAAAATAGAAAAAATATTATTTCAAATGCTTCTATAAAAATTTAATTAAAGGTAAAATGAATTTTAAAAAAATTTGGAGAATAGTGAAACCTATTTTAAAACATTTTTAGATAACATAGATGAGGTAGAGAAATATTCCTAAATTTTTACTTAATTCTAAACAATCTCAAATATAAATGATATTGTGAAATTAACTCGTACGTCAAGTATTTCTATTCTTCATTCATGTTAAAACAAAATATTTTTTAAATATGGATTTATTATAAAATTATTCAATAACCATATGTCATTTATAAAATTTAATATTAATTAATATAATCTTATAAACCATTTATTAGTTATTTTTATTAAAATCATTATTCTAGGTAATAAATACTTCCTCATTCAAGCATGTTTTGGTTTGGCAGTCCTGGTCCTTAAAAACTGATCAAGGTCACATCATTTAAAAATGTTATTAATGGTATAAAAAATATATGAATTTGGTAAATTGTTATACATATTTAAAATAATTATTGATAGAGAAATAATTTACCTCATTCTTGGAGATAGTAGGTTATACATACGCAGGAAAATTGTTCCCATTTTTCAACCGATGATGTGAAAAAAATAAAATAAATTGAACTTTAATGAATTATTATTATTTCATATATTTAATATATATTCATTAACATAATCTAGATTACCAACGATATAATATATAGATGAAAAATCAATCATAGTTCATTATGGAGATGCTAGTCTATACGTACGCCTGAGCAACATTATCATTTCTCCAAATATTAGATGACAATACGGTAGACATGATATTATCATTAAATAAGTATAATTATTTAATAAATGTCATATATAATCCCAAAACACATCATAATTCCTATCCTAAAATTATGATTTTGAAAAATGATTGGCTGTGCTATGTGGAGATGGTATGTAGTGCATACGTACGAACACTACATTCAATTATTTTTCTAGGAAATGTGTGTATATAATGGTGTCTTGATAATAATAATAAAAATTGAAAATATTTAGGATACTGAATTTTTTAATTTATGGTTTATATCATATATTTGTAAAAGTAATATTAGAATAGAAAAATAATGTGACCGGTTAGATGGATTACCTTTTCCTCGATCAACTCCATTATATCGGCCCTAAAGGGACCTAGGGTTGTATTTTGGGAAGTCCATGAAATCTAAAATTTCAGTAAGAATGGTGATAAGTGAAATGGTTATTTTTTGTTCTATATATATGGTGTAGATAATTGAGGAATAAATTTGGGTTATTTATAATTGGGGTGGTTTAAGTGATTGAATAATATTTTTTTGTATTTGAATTTGACTAATTTTGGATGGAAATAATTTCAAATACTTTCGTAAGAAATTAATGTTGAAAAGTATGTTTAGGGTCATCAATATATTTAACCACCCACCATATGTACTATGTTTTTGGTATATTAAGCATTAACTTTTAACATTAACTTTCTATATTAGTTTACCATCATAACGGGATATCTGTTTTTTTACCACGAGAAATTTTTTAATTCCTAAAATGAAAAATAACATATTCAATAATTCAAAACATATGATTAAATATATGGAATCCATTTTTCATAGTTCAAGAAAAATAATTTGTAGAATAAAATTTAACATTAAATTGGAAAAACACAATTAAAATTTTTTTCAAAAAATATGACATTTTTAAATATAAAATATTTATATAATAAATTCTAGTATAAAATCTATTTAAAAAACATTAATTGTCTAATTTTAAATCAAAATTAACTAAAAAAACTTAATAGAAGTCAAAAACATTATTTTAACTTTTACATAAAATAAAGTTTTCAATTAGAACGTGAATTTTTCATTATCCTTTAAAAAGAGATTCTTTTCAGAAAAATCTCAAAAATTAACAACGATATTATTTTAATATGATTACTTCGACAATAATGTTCATTTTTTAAAATAAACATTATAATAGTTTCAAGAATTATTAAAATTTATTTTCATGTATAGAGTAATAAAAATCGATATTTTAATGAAAACATTTTTTCGAAAAATAAAATGAAATTACTAAGATTATGTGTATATATAATAAGAATAGATAAATTTATATAAAAAAATTATTTAAAATATATTATATTATATAGTTAATTCTATTAACACTAACTAATAAATGTCAATTTTATAATGGTAATGTTAAATTAATTATATTTTGATGTTTGTTTGAGTTTAGTCTTCTATGAAATGTAAGCTATAAAAGAGATTAAATTTATTTTAAAAATTCATATCATAAAATATCCGGGTGTTAAAAACCTAATATATTGATGGATTAGGTCCAACTATGAAAACATGTACCTAAGGCTCTTAAGGTTTTTGTACAGCAAAAATACACCACCTATAAGATAATATCTCATATATACCAAGGTATATATCATCACCGCTCACTCTATATAATGATTAGATAATTCCTCTCATGTAGTATTAGATTTCAAGAGACATCATTTACCACTTAGTCATCAAGCATCAATTTTTCTCTGAGTTCAACGTGAATGATCTGAAATACATAGTGTATTTTTATCCTAGAATAGGTAAGTTGACAACTGGTACTAATTTCATCAATCCAATTAGATCATAATAATCTCTCAAAATATAATCTAAAAAAACCAACATCATCCCTTTCTTGGTTAGCCCATACATCATTGTTTTCATATAGATAAACTCATAGAATAAATAATGTTAGTAAACAACTAAAACCAGAAAACTCTAAATCATGGGGAAATTATTTGGTTGATCCCAAGACATCAAAACTCCAAACTTGGATTGGTCAATAGACAATCTAGATTCTAAGATAACAAGACCCATTATGTTCTCATTACCAATCTGTAAATAACAATTTTTTAGCTAGGTGTAAAGAAAATTCTTCCGCAATATAATCAAGATGAAGACAATATTTTAGGTATGATCATACACTATTTGTGATGACACCAAGATATTTTCAATGTAAACCTCCAAAAAAATCTATAAAAAGGTGAGAGTTATAATTCATCAAAGCCATGAATACCATCATTGAATCTTTCTGACAAAATGGTATCACCATGAATTATTTAATTTAATGACTTACCATAAAACAATTCTAAGGTAAGTCCTATTGTATCACCCTAAACATATGAAACCCTTGCAATAATTAAATCTTTGAGAAAATCTAGTCACCACACTGGTGATCAAATAGATTTTCAATTCACGTAGGGGGATACTAGTTTTTGAGCATCATCTTGTTTAGTCACTAATAGTCCACATTTACTTCTAAAGTACCATCTGTATTCTTGGTGAAAGGAAGTAGATAAAACCTTGTATATGTAATAAGCCACATAAAACCATTAGATTCCAAATCGTCCAACAAATAATTCATCTAATGAAGATCTTCTGGTGTCATCCTTTGAGGTTGGATATATACTATATCTTCTCCCATAACCAATATGATTTTCAGATCAATATCTTAGTTAGGTATTAATCTATGAAACTCATTAGGAAACATATCATAAAAAATAGGACTACTATAGAAAAAGTAGAATGATTCATTCCACCATCATCTAGGGAAATTTCTAAAATTTAATCCTTGATATATTCTAATATTAAATAAATTGTTCCTATATGACCAGCCTGAAGATCCCACTCACCCTTCAGAAATTAGATACATCCTTCTAGAGATATAATGGATATAATCCTATGATAATATTTGATATGACAATTGAATAAAAATCACCAATACATGCTTATAATAAATCAAAACCTACCATTTTCATCAAAATAGTACTCAATGGAAATGATTTCCACCAATTTAAAGGGAACACTACTTGAAACATTTGATATTATCTCACCACACTCACAACAGCGTGTGGATGGTCAAGACACATGCTTATATTTCGGAAACCAAAAACATATCATTTTAAATAATGGATGATAAAAGGGAATTTTACTCTCTTTTATCAAACAAAACAAAAGCAAGGGTCGATGATTTATGAATAATACCTATGATTGTATAAAGTGTGTCATCCAAAATAATAAAGATTTACAACATATTAAAAAAAATATCACGGTAACACAAATAATGGATATAGTAAATCATAAAAATGGATGATAAAGGATGAGGCAAGAGATCCAAATGAATATAATTCATTTAATGGAAAGATACAATGTTTCTCAATGTAATACTTGAAGTAATATGGATAAAATACCAAACTGACACATATACACTCAAAATACCTCAATACCAACCCATTCTAAGTCTTATATATGAGTTTTACCCCAACTACTAGAGAAAAATAAAAAAGAAATCCCTTTTCCATTTTCCAAACATGTATCTATGCAATCTTCTGAGGTACCAAATTGTGTCCCCAATTAGGTGTGAGTAAATCTCAGCAGGTCAACACCTCCTTGTCTAAAAAAGTGTTTTGATAAAAATTTCATGAATACAGGGATAATCAGAAAAAGTAAATAAGAAAATAATATGACAAAAGAGTCATTCCTCTTTGAAACAATTATAGGAATGTCACTAATAATGTACAAAATTTTCAATAATTGTAATCTCAGGTGCTTGTAAAACCACACAACCAAGTAAATCCATATAAATATTATTTCATAACTAGGTCATGAACATTATATAATAATTTTAGAATCACTATGAAAATACCTTTATATAAGCCCTATTGAATCATGAGCTAAATCCCTTTATATAATAATTTCAACATTACCAGGAAAATACCTTTATATACGAATTCTAGAAATACCGAGAAAAGCCCTTTACATAAGAATTTTAGCATCACTAGGTAAGACAAATTATATAATAATTTAATAATTAATAATAACAGAAGTCATAAATGTAACACCCCGAGATTTTATGAAAAATATTCTTTTTAATTTCATTAATGTCTTCTATTGTACACTACACCAAGATTATCTTGCATTATACGCAACAACGTATTAGCTTGCAGTATACGCAACACTATTCTTAGATTGTGTTACACAAAATATAAAGACACTAAACTATTACAATCGTTGTGTCTGTGTTTTTGTTATGTACTAAGTATTCTGCAAAAGTATTGTAATGTCCATGTACGTCAATCTTCGGGTCTCAATAGTTGGTATCGGAGGAAAGGTTTAGTCAACCTTTGGAAACTAGGATGCGAAAATGTTAGTGATATACCAAGAGATGTTTCTAAGGTATATCTAGGGATGTCCCTAAGGTTAAGTATAAGTATAGGTTATAGTCCTAGAACTATGGTAACAATCTTAGAATTTACTCTAAGATGTTAGATGTTGAAGGTACTCCCCCTAGATTATGTTATTTTCCTTGTATGATTTTTGCATCTCACAGAATTCTTTTTGTGTTTTAGTCAATGTAGGGAACCAGAAAGAATTCGGTTAACATTGAATCCAATGGACAAATTGGTGACTATGAGAAACAAAATTGTGTAATGGCTCGAGAGAAAGATATTGCGATTATTCCAAATCAGTCATCGCGATATATGATTAACAAGGTGAAATTTAGTGGTATGCCTAATTCATCAAATAAGTGAAAGATGGACTTTTATGCATGTTCACATGTTGAGGAGCATAAATAAAGGAAGATTGAGACTTCTAAAGAAGGGAAGAAGAACCTTGAGGAATACCTCAAATGGAGGGACATATGATATTTGTGTGGAGAAAAGGGACATAGAGTGACAAACTTTTATGGAGTTCAATGTCTTATTTGTGGAGAACATGGGTATTACCCAACTCAATGCCCTGACATAAAAAGTTACTTCTAAATCAAGGAAGGAATTATTCCAGGACAATCATTGAAGATGATATATAGAAGTGTTTATGTATTGGTATTCAAGAATAATGTTGTTGAGGTACTTTTATGGTGTATTAGAATATTTTTGTATTAGACTATTGTGGATTTCAATAATTTTATGGTACCGATAACCATGAAAAGTGATTCAAATATTTTAGAAAGCAAACGATATGCGCATAATGAAGGGATAAAGAGAAAATAAAATGTTTGACAGTATTCATGAGCTCATGACTAATATAAGGAAATAGTTATATCATGGTTTGAGTATATAGAATTTTGGGGTTTTAGTATGTGGAAAGAGTTAACTTTTGACAGCATTCATGTTTTCACTAAGGTTAATTGGGTATTCATTTTTCAAGAGAATACATGATTAATGTATTCAAATGATTGGAATGTGACCAAGAAGATATATGGGGGATAAATGATGGTATTCACATGCTTGGTTGATGACATTTCAAGTAATCATTTTCTTTATACTATGAGATTGGACCGAAGTATTTTAGATAAGCCTAAATATTGGAATGTATTATGTTGGACATAAGTTAGTATTGTTTATGGATAGACCATTTTTTGATATTATTGATGGGATGTTATAGTAATGTAGTTTTAGAAAAAGGACAACCTGCAGGACGGGCGACAGCCCATCGCGTCGGACAAGGCTGTGGGAAGCGTACCCACAACCGAAGTGCGGCTGGCCTTTATCACCTACCACTATCCTACAGGAAGTCCCTGGTTAGTAGAAACTAGTTTTATTTTATTAAGCGGTATGATATATAAAGTATAAGTTCATTTTTGGAACCATATACGATTAATCTAACCATATTATGGACTTATAACTTTTGCAAACCTTTTTATTGAAACAGATGGAATGACCCATCATTCTATCACATGATCTGCTAACACATCACGAATAATAAATTCCACTTCATTTCTTTAATGGATGAAGTGGAAATTGTTCAATTCATGAACAACAGTGATATTGTACCAAAATCATGTAAGTATTTCTTTTAATTCATCAACTTTTGGGAAATGATCTTGAAAACCAAAAATGTTGTCCTAGGGACCTTATATCCGATGAATCAGACGGTACCTTAGATCATCACAAATCTATGGTTTTTTGATTGTTGGATTTTTCATAGCCATGTTCTCTACCACTCTCTATCAGAACATCATTGTTATATTTCTCTTCCATATCCATATTTTCACCTATGTTCTCATATGTGGAAACCCAATGATTAGTTTATTTGGGTAACCGTTACGTTTCATACTTTAGTTTTTAAAGATAAGTTTTGGTATTCCTTTTTATGATGTGGCTTTCAATTAATGAAACTTTTAATTAGAAAACCATTTATAACCCAGATGAATTTCGAGGGCGAAATTCATTTTAAGGGGGGTAGAATGTAACACCCCAAGATTTTATGAAAAATATTCTTTTTAATTTAATTAATGTCTTTTGTTGTACGCTACACCAAGATTATCTTGCGTTATATGCAACATCGTATTAGATTGCAGTATACACAACACTATTCTTAGATAGTGTTACACACAATTACAAGTTCATTTGATAATAGTCATTCTACGCAACATCGAGTATATATATATATATGCAATGTATAAATGAAAAAAATGTTTTAATTCTATTATAACAAAACAACAAAAGAGTCTTTCACTATACGCAACCCTGACTTGGCTTGCTTTACACGCAATCACGACCTTCTTCGATAGCGTGCGTTGAACGCAATACCGGGTTTTACTAAACAATGATATGTTAATATAATATTATTATGAACTAGATTTTATGAATAGTATTGACTATATTTTGAATTTTATAACATTATTATTCATCTTACACATTTTCTAGAACATGGTATAAGAACATAATAAATATTTCGGGTAAAATAAGTATTTATAAAAAAAATGCAGTTTTGCCACCTTTTGATGGAACACCCACTTTAAATCAAGTTTTTGGCATGTTTTTTAGATCAATTTTACAAAATAAAATTATTCTTTGGAATCAGGATATAAAATTTTACCTTGGATAAATTTTTCATATTATTCTGATAACTTTCATATTTTAATGAATAGTAAAAACACGCTATATTTTAATTAAAAACAAACTTTCATCATAATAACATATGTGGATAAATTATAATATTTAATGGTTTTAAAGTATAAATATAATATATTTTTACCATTTAATATAATGTATTTCATTATCATTTATTTTACCTGGATTCGTAAGTTAAATCAATTCAATCTTTTGCAATGTTTTAAAGAAAAACCTGTTTTCTTTTGACAACGGGATTAATTTTAATTTAATTTCTGCAACTTTTGTGTATTTAATTTTGAAAAATGGATTCCATATTTGGAATAAGTGGGTCAAAATTATGTTAATAAGCTATTTTTTATTTTTTGGAAATTATGAATAGTAACTACGGTAAATTTTATTTACCGTAGTTAAAGGTAAATCGTGTAATTAAGGGTAAATATAATATTATAAAATTACCCTAACACATGAAAAAATTCTATTGGATGACCAAAAGTTGACCCATATCACCTAAGAGTCGGATTAGATTCATTTTATGGACTTTTGACAATGAAAACAATTTAATTATTATTAAAACCAATGAATGTGACAACCTGTCACTCTCTTGAATCTTATAAGTATAATTATTTTAATTTAGTGATACAGATCATAAAACATCGAACATGAATAGTATACAGAAATCTAATAAAATTATCTACATCATGATACTTTATTGAGAATTTTTAGGGATTAAATAATTGTCATTAATGGTGATACATTAATGACGCAGAAATTATTTATTAAGTGAAAAATCAGTAATATAGTTTTTATTGAAATATTAATACCCAATAAAAGGCCCAAAAACCTGACCAAAAATTATTGTTAGTGTATATCTACAACATAATCATCTAAGGACCTAATACATAACCGTTTGGATCCTTATAATAGTGATTATGACACTTATATTATTTTATTTAAAATGATGCCAAAGTTATCACCTTCATAATTTAATAAATAAATCAATTTAACTATTATGATTTTAAGATGATAAATTCCAGTAAAAGTATTACTGTGAAAGGTAATAGATTTATCTACATCATAGGATTTTATTTTTAATTTTTATGCAACAAATAAGTATATTAAATAATTATACAAAAATGTTGTAGTAATTATTTTATTAAGAGATAAACCAAATAAATTGTTTTAAAAATAATAAAATAAATATTATATGAACTATTTAATATGATCCACTAATTTTATTGATACATATGACCTTTTATGAATCTATTTAAGCTTTTATTTCGAACATATATTCTGTATATAGTTTATTTAAATTCAAATAAATGAATAGTGTCAAAATTGACACTATTGTTATTTTATAAAAATAACATATTATAAAAATGTTTTAAAATCATAAAAAATATTTAAAATTTATAAATTTAAATTTTTATGGTCTATAATGTTATAAAGTAACCAATTATTGAAAACTCTCCACAAATAAGTAATTATTTGTTATAATTTAAAATTTAAAATTTTATTACCACAAATAAACTTAAATATATTAAATAAGGATAAATCAAAATGATATGGTTTAAAAGAAGATCCAAACATGCCTAAATTTTATTGGTTGATGATATTACAACCCTATCTCACCTAATATTATAATATGAGTCATTTTTGGAGGTTTTTATGTGGGGTTAGATTTATTATAAATTAATATTTCTAAGAATTCCAATGGTGCCCCTCTCCTCCCTTATAAAAGGGAACCTCCTTCCTCTTTTCGTCCCACCACTTTGAGCCTTAAATCTCGGCCAAACCCTGACAAATTCTCTTTTTCATTTCCCTAGAAACATCCTAGAGGTCCTGGCCTACTTCAAAGATCAATCTTAGTGCCCTAAGAGGAGGTTTCAAAGAGGCGTATCGAAGAAGAGGTAATTTCTTCTACCGATTCTTTCAAACTTCTTTCTTCTTCAACTTATTATTATTTAGTTGTTTCATTATAAAGTAATAACATAAGTATCACCAATATAATGATATGTTATTATAAATATTAAACCACCCTATTTCACCTTCTATCCATCCTACAGAAAACAAAATCACCGCACGTGCGTACGTACGGAATACCGTCTCCATGCCGTGGTGTAATATGTTTTTCCACCAACACCTTACATGGATGGGTATTATGGTGTAAAGAATAACTATAAATAGTTATTATAACATCATAATGATTCTTATATATTGTATCATCCACTCCAATTCAATTAAATAAGTATCGAAACGATATCATCGCACGTGCGTACGTACGGAATACCATCTCCACAATGCGATGAGATTCATTCTCTATGTTAACCATTTAAGAATGATTATAAAGTATATATAAGAAATAATAATGAAATATATGAAATTATAAATCTACTGGATTTATGTATATATATATATATATATATGTATGTCATCTACTTAATTCCATTCAACTCAATAAGGAAACGAAAACAGCGTTCATGCGTACGTATGACCTACCGTCTCCATGAACGGTGTATTTCTTTCCATTTATCAATCTATTATATATATGTATATTATGAATATATATTATATATAATTATGTTTTATATTCTGGAATTAAGTAATCATGATCTATGTAGTCATATGAATAATTACAAGTCAAAACACGGATGACAAATGAAACGATTTTACCCAAAACACTCTTTAACATGGAATTTACAAAAGAACGGTTAATATAAAGTCATAAGTGAACCATATATGATATAATAACAATGAATATGATTTTTTAATAAGTCAATGACATTATTTAAATCATTATACAGGAGGTTTGGATACGTACAAAGCATATCAGACCTAAGGTAAGGGAAATATCACAATCTCATTTTTATCCGATATTGTTTATACTTTGTTATTTACTGGGGTGTATTTTATCATCCACATCCATGTTTCCTCAATATGAAATATTATTTCCATCCACCTACAATTGTTTAAATCCAATTTTACCCTTCGGTGAGTTTTTCATAAAAGATATGAAAGGAATCTTTTGTCGTTTTTCATACGAGGTACTTTTTGACTTTTCCGACAAAAGTACGAGAAGAATGTTTATTTTAACTTATACGACATGAATGGCTTTTTAAAACATTATTTCCAAGAAGCTTCCTTTACAAGTTTTCACGTTTATTTTTAATCAACTTCTTTTAGTTTAAAATTGTATGACATGTTAAGAATGGAAAAGTTTTTTTGAAGTGGAAAGAATATTTTCCTCAAGAATGGAGTTCAAGTGTTTTATCAAAATTATTTTCCATATATGATAATAAAGGGTTCTATTTTTATCCAAATTATTACAATTATTTTATTATGTTGTGATGGAATTATTTTTATGAATTCATTTTTCTTATATTAATTGTTTTATGATGTCACGATGTTTAAGAATCCCATTTTAATTACATGGGTTATGCTATGATGTATGGTTTATGATTTTGTGGCACACATAAGAATGGTATCATTATGATATGGGTGGGACCTATATCTCCCTTAAATTCATTGGGTAAAGATTTTATATCTCATGAGATAGACATGGCTGGAACGGCAGGTTAAACCGGTTCAGTGAAACAGGACTGAAACGAGGAGTGAACTCGGTTCAGAAATGGACTTTGTCCACTAAGATAGTCTTGGAAATGAGTATTGACTAATAAGAAATGATTATCTATGATTATGTGTGTATTCCACAAAGTTTCATGTTTTAAGTTGTGATTATTGTGATTACATTTCACTACTATTATTTATCCCATGTTATGATATTATGATCTCTTTTGGAGGTTAAGATTTCCAAAATGTTATGTTTTTATGAATATGATGTGATTGATATTTCTTTTGATTACCCTTACTGAGCATTTGAGATCACCCTTTTATGTTTTCTTTTCCCCAGGATATAAATAAAGGATTTAGGTATAAAAAAGGAAGATCTTTTTTGGATATGTTGAAGATCTTTCACCACGATTAGAAGATTATATTCCGAGTTTCCAAAGACACTAAACTATTACGGTCCTTGTGTGTGTGTTTTTGTTATGTACTAAGTATTCGGAAAAAGTAATGTAATCTCCATGTACGTCAAGCTTTGGGTCTCTACAATAAAAGTAATAATACCATGACATATAATCATAAGAAAAAAGTTAAATTTATCTAGTTACCAATTTTCATTCAATTAACCATTAATTAAAGAATCAAGTATGGCATTTTCTAAGGGGAATTAATGACAAGAAATAACATGAGGTCTCATGTCATGCTAAATTATATTCCATTCCATTAGTCAATTCAATATTTCTTCTTGGGTAGGATCACCCTACGGGTAGTTGGAACGAAATTTTCAACCCCAATAGATCCAAAGGGATACATGTGTAGTAAAAAAATTTGATTATCATCAACAATTATTATATTCGATAATGCACATGTTATGTTGGTGTAATAAAATAATATTTTACAAAATTGAACAAATATAAAAAGACCATATGTTTATGTTATATAGAACCTACCATTAACTAGAGATCAAATAATACGTTTATCTAAGAATGCTAATGAGGAACAAAGATGATGTAGATAATAAAGAAAAAACCTAGATCAAGCAATATAAAAACTCAGTTCAAAAGTTGTCATGATAATACAACTTAATAATGGAGAAAATGAAGAAGATATGGGAAAACTAAATCAATGAAACTCAATAAGGATTAAATGTTTGGTCGAGACATCCAGAAGGGAAGGAAACACGCAAAAAATTCTTGGATATTCCCAAGGGCTCAATAGTGGAATTTATAAAATAGATAAAACAAAATCATTCCCACTGTGTTGGATAAAATTGAAGATCCAGATAGATTCATGACAAAAAACCCTTTTAAAGATGAATATCTTGATTGATGAGATATGCTAACAAAATTTTCTCCTCATGTTAAAATAACATTGGTCATTCATTTCATGGTGTGTAATATTTTGATGGCTTGTAATCATTTTATGCTCTGATCTACTTCGTGAAATGTCCATGGATGAAATTTTATTTTATGTAACTGTTTCATAGTAGGTAACCATTTCGTGTTCAAATATAGTTCATGGATATTTCCTTGAATCAAATTTTCATTATGTGAATTATTCATGCCATGAATTTTTCCAAGTGAAAACTTTCATCATATGTTCTCTATGAAAATAGTAAACCACTTTCTAATCCTTGCAATCCAATATAGAAAATTTATAATCACTTGAAATATTTATACCTATACTCCATTAATTCAAACTAAAATACATCCTCAAATACTATGAAATTTTCCCTATAAAATTATCTTTATCCTTAAAAAGGAACTCAACCATGAAGGTTCAAATACGGAGGAGATCCCAATTATGAGAGGATTAACTAAAAATCATTTATTGATGCAATCATAAATATATATGATATTATATATTAAATAATATAAATATCATTTCTAATATATATGAAAAATTTTATTAAATTATCTTTCATAGTGTGAGGAAAATTAATTTTATCCCAAATGCATGTAATGGGGAAAACCCAATTTTATGATAATGTTTTTTAAGGAAAATTATTTTGTGAATAAGATAGAGTTATCAATACCATTTTTTCCAACGAATTTTAAATAATTATTTTCATTCAAATAGAGCATATTTAATAATAATGGAAATAAACCACTTCATTTCATCATGTTATTATTAAAAAAACAAACCAATAAAAAATTTATTTAAGGCATTATATAAATTTTCATAATGTTGACCACTATTTTATAATATGAACATTCTATTTTTAAATAATTTATTATTCACTATAGTATATAAATTAATTTATTTTTTTTCAAAAAAATTAAATCTATTTATATTATAATTTTTTTTAATAAGATTAATGAAAGAAATAAAATTTTTATTTTCAATATTAACTAGAAAACAGAGTACATTACAAAAATCCCAAAATATCATATTATGTTAATATGATTTTGAAAAATTAAAAAATGATGGTCACTTTTTTCAAATTCACATAAAAAATTTATTAAATTTTATATAGAATAATGATATTTTTTGAAAATAGTATATAATCAAAATAAAATGCTTTTTTTTTAATTTTGATTCTTATTTATATTTATTATAAATATCAATTAAAACTAATATTAATACTTTATTCATATAAAAATATATTATGATTAAAAATAATAATTTTTTTTAAAATATATTTCACTTATTTCATAGTTAGAGTAGTTATGTCAAAATTTAATGTTAACATTAATTTTTATATATTTATTCATTATATCATTACCACGTTTTATACTAGCAGATTATACAGATACCATAAAACCATATATATTTATTTTGTTTTGGTGTGGCATGTGGAGAAATACATTGAACACAATATTTATCTTTGGAAATATATATTTTAGAATCTTGTTTTGTAACATTATATCCCCTTAAATAATTTGTATTATCACATTTAAATTATTGATTACATTATGGAATAATTAATGGTGGATAAAATATTAACATGACTCATGATATTATATCTAATGATATTTGATCCTCAATATCATACAGAAGAAAAGAAGACACTTTCCTCCCCTAACATTTTCAATAAAATTTTACTAAAAACGTAGTCTTAACTCCCTTGTAAATGATACCATTTTCTGTATAGATAATTCATAGTTATTCATGCTCTAATATATGGGAGTAGTTAATATGTAATCCCATTTACCTTTACTAGAAAGAAGTTTGTAATAATGTTAATATATTACTTCTATTTTTAAAAATAAATATTTTTTATATGAGGATACATATATTTTCATAATGATAATTTCTGTAAACACATTAAACATACCACTGAATGTGCTCCGTAAAATAAAAAATAATAATTTTGGTGAATCAATGTAATTAGAAACCATATTATATACAATAGGGATGATAGAACTAGAATACATCAACTCATTTTTCATGGATAAAAAATCAACACGAATTCCCACTATACTTTTATCAATAGGAATTTTATATGTTCTTCCTTACTACCTTGGTCTTGGAGGTTGTGGATTACTTCCATCATCAGTAATACTTATATTAAATAATTTACTTGGATAATTCTCATGTTCTCTACATATAATGGATTAGATATTTAAGGTATCCCCTATATGATTTTTAAATTTTTTCTATATATTAACTAAACTTTTTATTTGTTTATGAAAGCATTATTGACGATGGGATCCTTTTCCATAACTAAAGAACCTCCCAAACCCCTCAAGTTAATTCCATTATAGCTTCTTTAAATAGTATTGAAAAAGAGAGAACTGAACATTTTTTCCTTTATTATCTTCATCAATTACTCATTCATTATAATCCATCTCTATATTATTTTATGTTCTTTATACATTCTCTATTTTTACATTGTTAGGGATATTTCAAGATATTTGGTTTGTATAATCACAAGGTCCCTCATTCCAGCTCATATTCCTATATGTTTTTTTTTGTAATCACCATATTTTACTTTTCAATCATGGTGCATACTATTATCATCTATTAACAAACTAGAATTTTTAACCAAAGGGAAAAATACAATACAAGGTAATTATCATAGTTATTAATGTAATTAAACCATAATACATATTGTTCTTCAACATTTCCTTTTTTTCTAAAAGTTAATTTTATAATCTATAACAATATTAGTTTGATGTAGGTCACTTTATATTTGATTATATTAATATATTAAACCTAATACATCCAATAAACAAGTGAAACAATTCATATTTATTTATAAATTGAATATGATTTACTAAAACATATACCCCATTAGCGTAAAATCTGGTTCATATTAAGGGACCACTCAATGTGCACCAAAATGATGATAAATATATACTCTACTATAAATTTTAAAGTTTATTACCAGTCAATGATAATGTTCCAATACCAAATCCATTGTTTGTACTAAAATGAGATTTATTTATAGGATAACCCTATACTTTAGGGTTTAAAAATATTTCCAAATATCATCT
The DNA here is from genome assembly GCA_963277665.1 of Viscum album. Lineage (NCBI taxonomy): Eukaryota > Viridiplantae > Streptophyta > Magnoliopsida > Santalales > Viscaceae > Viscum > Viscum album. Next base: position 104,376,838 of record OY728159.1, read on the forward strand.
ATACATAGAATCGTCAATAGGGTTTTTACTATGAAAATTGATCCCTAAACCTTAATTAACAGAACTAATATTCAAAAATACCTAAAAAATATCTACACCAATATGAAAAATAACTATAATCTATTTTAATAGTACTTGAATGGGGTCAATATAAATATGAAACAAATAATATAGTAGTCAACTAATTAAATTAGCTTCTAAAAATTATTCTCACTACCCAAAGAGAAAAATATTTAGAGTCTTGGAGATTACATATATAAAATAATATTAATTTAGTAAACATTAAATCATTTATCCATAATCATGCCCATATATGTTATTTTTAATAAATCTATCATAATATAATCATCATTATAACATGGAAAATTTAAATATAATAAATTTTGGGATTAGATTCTTAGTAATGGAAAAACATATCCTAAAATTTCATATTATATAAAGGAAAATAAATATGGGAAAGAATAAGCAATCATAATGTGAGATCACATGACCATATAAGATAATCATAAAACATAATAAAAATATATATGGTCATAAAAATAATGTGAATGAATCCTAAAAGATATAAATATCCCAATATAAATATCAATAACTTAAAACATCGAATCATGATATAAAATTTTGCAATACATTAAAATTTAATTGTAATAATTAAAACATTCTATATCATTTAAATCAACTAGAAAATGTGTAGCAATCATAAAAATATTATTTTGTATCATTGTGAACCTAGATAACCCCCAACATGTTCACTCGTTGAATTGCGAATAGACCTAAATGTTATCACACTAACGAATTTTGAAACTTTTATCTTGCTATATCGTTAACATTAAATTTATATATCATGAGATATAATCCATTATCAAATGATTTGGATATATATATTATCCCCAATAATCTCATTACAACTATTTTTTTCAATTTTAAACCAAACGAAAAAATATCATAAATAACATGTGGAAAATAGAATGTGATTCTTTATCCTTTAAAAAATATCTTATCTGAAACATTATAAATAATAAGATATAAAAACCCTATTTTTAATATAATAATCATATCAGAATAACACACATATATTTATGGTAATCAAAATAACACTTCATGAAAGATAAAAAATATAAGATAAATTAATGTGAAAATTCATGAGATTTCACAAAACCTATAACATTTTTGATTTTGAAAATTAAATCTAAAAAATATATGATAAATAGAATTAATTTGAAAAAATTATTAAAAATTTCTTAAAAAAATATATCAATAAATATAGAAATTTTTTTTGAATAGGATAGGGGGAAGTACATTTAAATGTTTTACACATAACAGAATCATTAATAATGGATACTTTAAAAAACACAATGTTTTAAAAAATAAATTGAAATAAATTGAAAACCCTTATTTTTGAAAATAATTATTAATAATGGAACATTGAAAAAAATTAATAAATATAATTTTTTTAGTTTATGATGAAAACTTTTTATTTTGAATGAATTGATATACATTTTGAAAATTTTGAAATAACATTATTTAAAACCAATTTCTTTAAAAACATTGTGAAATAATTTTTTAAGGAAAAAAGCGGAATAATAAGATCATTGTAGAAAAAAACTATTATAATTTCCCTTAGTATTAGGATAATAATGTTGGCATATAAAAACATGGACATTGATAAATAATCTTCTAAAAAGAATGGGAATATTTATTAAAAAAATTATTTTAATGCGACACTAGAACAATCAAGGAGGAATAATTTGGTGTGGATATTTAATTCCGTATATAATATGGTAAAAATAAAACATAACACCATAATTATTTAAAATATATTAATATTTTAGTATTATACTAATAAAATAGTGATTACGACCCCATGAAAATGATTTTTGTCATAAAAAACACTTATTATCATTGTAACAACTTAACCAACACCATATGATATGTATATCCATAAAAAGAACATTGAATATACTAAAATATATAATAATGATGATTCAAAATGAAAATATGGATTTTTTACACCATTGATAAGTAAAATGGTGTATTTATTAAACATGTCTTAAGGGATTCAAATTTGAGATAGCAAATCCTTTATGAATATCACAATCATTAAAGTAATGAAACTTGGAGAAGGAATTTGAGGGATAAATTTTAAATACATATTATATGGTTTCTAAATAAATTTTTTAATTTTTATAAGATAAAATAATTCAACATAGAAGAATTAGAATCATGAATAACCATTATTACTCAAAAAAAGGAAAATGAGTTTTGAAAAAACCCTTACATTGTTTCCCTGCTTAGTCTGATGCAATTTATACTCCTATATAATAAAAATAAATAATATTATATCCTACTTAATAACATAAATAATTAATTTTACTCATTTATTTTCCTTATTATTATTTTTTATCATGATTAAATTTATTATTCATCGTGTGTTATGACCATTAGTTGTTAATAAAATTAAATATTTTATGCATGTTTAATAATTTTTTATATAAAAACCCATTGTTTTATAAAAAATTATTAATAATATATCATTTAAGATCATTTAATATGTAATAAATATTTATTCAATATTTTCTTACTTCTGTCTATGGGTCTTTTAGTAACGGTGAATGAAAATGGAATCGGTGGTGGCTTATTTATATGATTTTATCAAATGAAAATTATATAGTAATAATATGTTAAAAATTTAAATAATATTGAAAAAATATATAATAATAATTATTATTATTTATATTAAAATAATATTAGTTTTATATTACCATTTTTTCAATAATAGTGTTTTATAGCATCGTTCATATAGGTGGTTAAACTGACCCAAACACAGACTATCTTTTACTAGATGGGTCAGTATCATTAAATAGGGTTTTTTCACATAATATAATTATAAAATAACAATAGATATATTATTATTTATTATATATATATATAAATTAATTTTTATATTCAACAATAATTTTTTAAAATATTGATGAAATTGAGAAACACATCACTATGGAAGTTGTAGTTAACTCGTACGCGTAATTAGAATTCTTTTTTAACAACCCATGAGTGTGGGTGAAGATGGATATTAAGTTAAACTAGAAAGATAATCATTTTTATATATTTATCATAGCTTTTCATTAATTATACCCTTTTTATCATCCTTTAATAGTGGTTATAAAAAACATGAGATGTCTCTTTGTGAAGGTGGTAGTCCATAAAACACGCTACTGACGCTTTTGATTTTATTAACTTAATAGAAAGATCATTCAATGGTTATTCCATCAATATAATAAAATTGTAGTATGATAAATATTATTATATCATTATATTTTTTGGGATATTATATATTTTTACATGTTAGAATACGAATTAAAATTGAAGAATAAGATAATATTTACATTTTATGCATCGTTGTTCATTTGAAAATCACTTATAATTGAATTGATTAATATTAATATGAGTATCCTAGGGATAATGATTATTTTGGAGGATTATAGGAATATTAAATTGAAATATTCTATTTATGAAATCATAGGGTATTTTTTTTAAAATGGATTAATGATAGCCTTGTATAAGGGAAGAAAAATGGATCATTTCAAAGCACCCTATATATTTGAATGATGCCCCAACACTATTAAATGGAAAATGTGAAACAATATTCTAAATTGTGGAGTGTGGGATGCCTTTGAGTAATTAATTACTCAAATAATTACTTCAATTGAAGTTTCAAACATGTTAAATGGTTTTTATTATTATGTTTTTACATTTTATTTTTTTAATTTTAAAATCTGTTACTTATTCGTTACAAAGAATTTTTTTTATTAAGAATATATTATAAGAAATATAAAAACATGGGTGTTATGGAACTAAATAAAAAAATTGTTTCATCCAATTAATTTTGTACGCCTGATAAAATTAAGTTTTAAATTAAAATAGATAATATGTAGAAAAATATTTGTAGAAAGATGGCATGTCTACTATTATAAATTCTTATTCTTAAATAGTATTGATTACCAAATAAATGATTTTCAATATATTTATTTACTAATTTATAGATAATTTTATATTTATTACATAAAATTTTCATTTTAGTTGACTTTATATAAATTATTTTATATTAATAAATTATAATATTAACATAATTGTTTTACCATTGTCATAATAATTAAAAAATCCTAATATATTAATATCATGCATAAAAATTATATTAGCAATATAAACTAATAATTAAATTATTTTTTACAATATATGATTCATATTATGTTACAAATAGTTTTTCATGTTTTCATTTATGTTCTGGTTTGACAGGAATCCTAGTCTTTTCTCAGGTTTCGAGTGTGACATGTGTTGGGTTTTGAAGTGTTTGCTTTGTAAAATATTTCCCTATTTTTGGGAACTTTGTTCATATTGTGAAAGTGTTTCATGGGTGAGCTTTATTAACACCTCTGGCGTCACAATATTGGGTTTCAATGAATCAAGGATCACTAGGTGGGTTCCCCTAGTGTTTGGTGTGTCCTTTGGGGAGGTTTTAGCCCATTTTTTGATCAAATAATTTAAACATACATTTATGATACCGTTCCACAGTAATCCTAAATTTTTCCATGTTATTTCTAGTAGTACTCACACATTTTGCGCAGAGTTTACAAAATCCTACAACAAAACCATGTATCCACTTACAAAATTAATAAATATTAATATAAAAGTTCATATAAGCTGATTATAACTCCCCAATGTAGCCATACCTATTTGATATCGACAGTAAGTGCCTCCCCCTTTGGTATAAATCGTTTTTAGTTTGCTTTTAGGTGATCTCTAACCAATTATTAGTAATTCTTCATCAATTCCTTCCTTACCCAATTCTCATTTCTTCCGTTTTTTCTGATTCCATTATTTCTTGGTTTTATCTTCTTGCATGGTCATGATAACACTATGGTTATATTTTCTAATTATTTTATATAGGTGGTTTTTTTGTGTAGGGTTATTCTTCACAGATCTAGTTTTTGGAACCCGTGATGGGGGATTAAGGGTGTGTGTTTCTATTCCTCTATGGATTTTAGGTAAGTCTACCATATATCATAACCTTATAACTTGATCTTCATCATTTTCATTTTATTAAAACCTCATATATATGAAAATTATTTTGTTTGAACTATTGGATAATTTATCTATTGTGAAAATTGGTTGTGTAAGCATTGTTTTGTGAGAAATGGTGCTGTTTTGTAATAATTATGCATACTACTAGTTTAATTATATCCTTTTTTAGTTTTTTCACCTACTTTGTTATGTTTATAACCCCATTAATCAATAAAAATATGATTATGGCATAAATATTGGGTATTATACCTTGTATAGTACTAAATGGGAATTGTTTTGTTAAATAGTTCATGCTAATTGTGGGTTTAAGTGCCTAGTTGTGTTTTTGTGTTATGTGTGATTTAAAATGATTTTTTTGTTTTATAAAAACACTTGAATAATGACGAATGATATTATGGGATAATTTTGTGGTTTTCCAATTTTTTTTTGGTTTTATAAGAAAATAGTTGTTGTTTCTTAACATTTGTTTTCATGGGTTACCTAATCAAGGCCCATTTGGAAATTTTATAAAAATGGTTTTCCCTTTAATGTGTAATAAGAATATTATAATATTGTTTACCAATTTTTTGATTCTAAAATGGTTTTTTACCCCTCTTTATGAATAGTGGATTTTTTTCTTTGATAAACAATTGTTTGATAAATTCTCAAAGGATCGTTAGACATCCTCGTGAAAATGTGAAAATTGTTTATTATAAAAAATCACGTTGGTTGTTTCTCATGCCTTGTTGAAATGGAATGGTTGGAATATCCTCATTATGGAATCCTTGGGTTCCATTATATTGGTCACTTGGTTGGGACCCTTTGTGATATGTTAATCTTAAGGAATTAGAGTAGTCCTTAGGGAGACATGGGGTGCGGCCTGTTGAGGTTTATTCATACAATATATGTTGTGATTTGATGCTTGGTAGGTTCAGTTATCTCTCCACCATTATATAAATGATACATGGGAACATGAAATATTTAGGGAAAGGTCTAATAATGTTTAAGGAACTTGTAGGTTATGGAATTGACTTGTAGCCCACAGTAGGTTGATATATTGGGTCTATTTCTATGGGATTTTTCCTCGGTCTGACCTGAGAAAAAGATGGCGTAGTGTATTGAGAGTTTTGGTTTCATCATGTGTGACATGTCAACAGGGACGAGGCCTTTTTTATTGGTGTCTTCTAGATTTTTCATGATCCCTCTATGATTATCCATGCCTATTGGCTATCAATTTCTAATAGTGATGAATGTTAAGGTTTTATGTATATCAATATTGCCTGTGTTCTATGATTTCTATTTTTCCTTTATGTGAATTATTTTTCATAGAATGTGAAGGGATGATTTTAGTAATATTTAAGAATACTGTGTTCAAGTAAAGTGTTTTACCCCAATTGTGTAAGCTAAAAAATATAGACATCACATTCCCTATGAGTATGCCATTGACACACTAAAGAAGTGAATCAATTTTTTTGAAATGAATAAAAAAAATGATTTGAACATTGTTTTTATGTAAAATTATTATGAAATCGTGCTTTTATATATTTTAGTTCAAACATGAAAATTGATGTTTATTTTATTTTATAGGATGTAAATTGGGAATAGATGATCATCCCATCCTACTGAGTTTTATTATTCATGCCTATTGTTCTTTTTAGTTTCTTGTCCCTTATGCAGGATCAGATTGAATTTGATCACCTTGGGTAATATTGATCATAGTTTTGTAGGGTAACCATGATGTCACAAGTACATAGTGTAGTCTTCTTTTCCAGATGGTTGTTCAATTTTATCATTCAGTCATTGTATAAATTATGTTCACAGCAAATTTATCCATATCTATATTGGGATGTCTATTTCTTTCTATAGTATTTAATTGTTTTTATTTGGTTGAAAACATTACCTTTTATACTCTAATGATACCCGACACAAGATTCCATCCGGTGGGGATTGGGAATACCCTCTCAGAAATTCCACAGATCATATCAGGGACCTGTTTTTTGGTTGAACCTGGTTGGTTTGTGATGACATTGTTTCTGAGGAGGTAAGATCTTAATGGACCCAACTTTTCAGAGTTCCCATTTTAATTTTGGTATTTCAAGGTAGACAGTGTAGGATTATTATGACTTGAGGGGATGGTGTGGGAAGAGTTACGTGAAATAATTCTCATTCTGCTCTGTTAGTATCCAAGGAAAGTCTTCTTTTTATAGTTTCTCGGTTATTAGGTGTTGTTTGGTGATTGGGAAATGATACAGGGAGTTATACTAAAGGTATCCATGAGCTCTTAGGGCCTAGAAAGCCATGTAGAGTCATGGCATGTCCTAAAATAGTTTTCCGGTTTGGTGGGTTGTTTGACATATGATTTACAACCATATGGCCATGTCACCAATCGAAACTGGTTCCATTTTTTGGGTCTCTTGGAACATTTTTTAATTCAGAAAATTATTTTTTATCACCTTATATGAGAATTTGTAAAATGTATTTTAAATGAATGAATGGATTTTGGAATGTTTAAAATCTCTTTAAAAAATTTAATATGTCAATTGTTTTGTAATGGTGGATTTTTGTAAAACCAGTCATGGGGATAAAGTGAAAATGATATAACAAGATTGGATTTTCCCAAATCTAAACCTATGGTTTGAGGAAATAATTTTTTTTAATTTATGGATTATTTAAAGGTGTTTCTGAAACTCAGTATCAAATAGAATGATTTGGGCTATTGAAAAGTGTATGAATGTAATGAGTTAGTTATTTAATTTTTTTTGAGTGGTAGTTGTTTTCTTAAAAATGGTATTGGTATCTATGGTTATCCAATTATGAAAAATAGACCATATTTAATTTTTGAAAATTGTAAAGGTCTGTTTGGAAGAGTATGTTTTTGTAGATGTTGTATTAAATAATATGTAACGGGTTTTAAATCAAATGGTTCTTGAGGAAGTGTGGGTTGTTTTCTGAAATCCGAAAATTGTTTGGACTTCGGGGTAAGTGTGACTATGGGTGGTAAATGATTTTTGGAATAATGTTTTTTTGGTTTATCCTATGGGAAATGAAGATGCGAGGGTCAGGATATTCCCCCCCCCCCCAAATTTATTAGAAATAAAAAAGAGACTCAGCAGACAAGGGAGGAGAGGGGTCAATAAACCCACACCCAAAAACCCCTTACAACCCACGCCAAAAAAATCAAAAAAGAAAATAAGAAAACCCCATGCAGAAAACACACATCAACAAGTAGCAACCCTCTTCATTACCATCATCAACCAGCATCCAGCAGCTCAGAACCAAGAAATGACCAGTCTCCAATCTCACCATGTCTAGCATCCAGCATAATCCAGTTATCATAGCCACAACATTGCTTAGCAGCATCTCCAACCACATCACCCAGCCAAAAAGAACAAACATCCCATAACACCAACTAGCTTCCAGACCCCAGCAACTCTTCTTCCCTACCAATAGCCAGCTCACACGGATTTCCATTTCCAAACCCTCCACAGCAATCCATCCCTATTAGAAACTCATAGCCAAATATCCATCCACATCCAGAATCACATCCAAGCCAGCTACCAGCATTTTCGTTACAAAAATCAAAAACTCCCAACCATACCACTTTCATCCAGGACGCATCAAGCATCCAACAGCTCCAACTCCAGAAATCACTAACGGCATCAGCCCACTCTGAGCCCCATAGCAGCATCAAAAACATAAAAAATGAAACGATCCCAGCCAGCATCTCATTCAGAACCATAACCAGCACGCAACCAACGAACCAAGCCACCAGTGAAGTGAACCATAGCAACAGATTAAACCCGTAGAGAAATAAACCAAGATCTAACAGCACACCATAACCAGAGAAAAATCACAGAAACAACACCGTGAAAGAGGAAACGTACCAAATCTGCATCAACATCAAGGAAGCATCCTTGAAATGAAACCGAAGCTGTAAAATAGGAGAGTTGACCAGCATCCAAATAGGCCCTAGCCCACACAATCGATGTGATCCCCTCCACTGCTTCAAATGTGTCTCCTGCAACCTCGGTGGAGAACCGGAAACTCCTGAATCATCAAGTTTCAAGCGCGATATTGCATCACAGATCCACCAAAGCAGTAGAATTTGCATAAACCACTACCAAACTGAACTTGTTTGCACCTCCTCGCCAAGATCGTATCGTCGCTGAGGTACCCAGCATCGCTCAGTCCGAGGAAAACCCAGATCTGCAAAGTAAACTCTAAACCACAGCGGATTCCCATCAAGGAATCCGACCGCCAAAGAGCCATCAGCAACTCTGTAGACCAGATCCAGCCGATCCAAGCCCCTAGATGCCCGCACGAGCTCCAAGCATAGCGAAACCCAAACCGCATACAAAAAGAAGTCCTTCCAAATCTGAGAGCTGGAGCACTGGACGAGGATAAGGAGACTCCCGAAGATGGGAAACCACCGTCATCTTGGATCCAGTGAACGCACCCAGAGAGAACCGCCGCCGAGGAAGAGCATCTCTGAAAGCCAGGGGAGGAATCGCCGAACGAGAGAGAGAACCTGGAGAGACCTCCTCTATCAGTGTTATTTTTTTCAAATATCAAATGTGTTGGTCGGTTTAGGGGGTATTGAGGCGGCCTTACCCCACCCCCTGTCACACGTCCCCAGCTAGGCCCAAGGTGTCCAACCTTGGGCTTGGGCCGGTTCCACACGGGATGAAGGGGACGAGAGGATCGCTGGCATATAATGCATGTTTCCTATGCGAGGACTCGAACATGTTGGTCGGTTAGGGGGTATTGAGGTGGCCTTACCCCACACCCTATCGCACGTCCCCAGCTAGGCCCAAGGTGGCCAACCTTGGGCTTGGTCCAGTTCCACACGAGATAAAGGGGACGAGAGGATCTCTGGCATATAATTCGCGTTGCCTTTGCGAGGACTTGAACCCGGAACCTCGACGACAGGACACCACCGCCTTGAACCAACTCACCCAGCCCCCGCGGGCAAACGTGTTGGTCGGTTTAGTGGGTATTGAGGTGGCCTTACCCCACCCCCTGTCGCACGTCCCCAGCTAGGCCCAAGGTGGCCAACCTTGGGCTTGGGCCTGTTCCACACAGAATGAAGGGGACGAGAGGATCGCTGGCATATAATATAACGACACATACTTTACATATATTGTTAATAATTCAAAATTGAAGCATACTTATTACATCATATAACAAAACCAGGAAAGGACCGTATATGTATAGAGTCTTTAGAAACTAGGAAACATAAACAACTGGTTCATAAGACTTCTACTTTCCCTCCAACTTATTTCATCATATCTAGAGTCCCGTTATGGCATGTCCTACTTAATAACCTTCTTCCTGACCTGGGGAAATAAAACATACAAAAGGGTGAGATCAAATGCTCAGTAAGGGTAAACAAAAGGTAAATCAATCACATCATGAACATAACATTTTGGAAATCTTAACCTGCAAAATAAATCATAATTTCATACCATGGGATAAATCATAGAAATGAAATGTAATCCCAATAATCATAACATAAAACATGGAACTTTGTTTCATACACACATAATCATATAGAATCATTTATTATTAGTCAAGACTCATTGCCAAGACTATCTTAGTGGACAAAGTCCATTTCTGAACCGATTTCACTCCTCGTTTCAGCCGTGTTTCACTGAACCAGTTTAACCTGCCATTCCAGCCATGTCTATCTCATGAGATATAAAATCTTTACCCAATTCATTGGAGGGATATATAGGTCCCAAACATCTCATAATGATACCATTATTATGTGTGCCACAAAATCATAAACCATACATCATAGCATAACCCATGTAACAAAAATGGGGATCTTAAACTTCGTGACATCATAAAACAATTCATATAAGATAAAGGAATTCATAAAAAAATTTCCATCACAACATAATCAAATCCATGTAATAATAGGGATAGAAACAGAACCCTATATTATCTTATATGGAAAATAATTTTGATAAAACTCTTGAAATCCATTCTTGAGGAAAATATCATTTCTACTTAAAAAATAGTTTTCCTTTCTTAACATGTCATAAAATTTTAAACTAAAAGAATTTAATTAAAAATAAACTTTAAAACATGTAAAGGAATCTTCTTGGAAATATTTTTTTAAAAATCCATTCATTCTGTATAAGTTAAAATAACATTCTTCTCGTATGTTTGTCAGAAAAGTCAAAAAAGTACATCGTACGAAAAATGACAAAAGATTCCTTTCATATCTTTTACTAAAAACTCACCGAAGGGTAAAATTGGATTTAAAAAAAATATGGGTGGGTGGAAATAAAATTAAATATTGAGGAAACATGGATGTGGATGATAAAATACACCCCAGTAAATTTCAAAGTATAAACAATCTCGGATAAAAATGAGATTGTGATATTTCCCTTACCTTAGGTCTGGTATGCTTTGTACGTGTCTGAACCTCCTGTATAATGATTTAAATAATGTTATTGATTTATTTCATAATCATACTTATTTTTCTGATATCATATATGGTCATATTCTTAGCTTCTTAGTAGTAATATTCCATTGCTACTTGTTATTCGGGTGCTTATAACTTTTTGTTCTTATGCGTGTTTTGTCGAATAAATTATTATTATTCTCTTTAGTTTATAGATACCTCATTTCCATTATGGTATTATTGTAATATATATAATATTCATTCATTCAATTCATTTATATAATCATTATGAAATGAAGATCATGTAGAACGAGTCGCATCACATCGTGGAGACGGTATTCCGTACGTACGCACGAGTGATGATATCGTTCCTATGATCATGGAATTGTGTTGGAGTGTATGTATACTATTTCAGAATCAGTATCACTTTATAATTGTCATTTATAGTCATTAATTACACCATTATACCCAACCAAGAGGTGGTGGTGGAAAATAGATTACACCACGGCGTGGAGACGGTATTCCGTACGTACGCACGCGCGGTGATTTCTTTTTCTATAGGACAGATAGATGGTGAAATAGTGTTGTTTAATACTTATAATAACATATCAGTATATGAGTGATAATTATGTTATTACTTCATAATGAAACAACTAAAGAAGAAGAAGTGGAAGAAGAAATAAAATGAAAGAATCGGTAACGGACATTAACTCTTCTTTGAAGAGCTTCTTTGAGACATCATTTTAGGGCACTAAAATAGGTCTTTGAAGAAGACCAGAACCTCTAGGATGTTTCTAGGGAAGTGTAGAGAAGAAATTGGCAGAAGTTGTCCGAGATTGAAGGCTCAATGTGGGTGAGGAAGAGGGGGAGGAGGTTCCCTTTTATAAATGAGGAGAGGGGCTCCTTTAGAAAAACTAAACATATTATTTTATTATAAAGTAAAGTTCGGTTTTAACTAGCTCCAAATTGATTTATTTATAAGCTAAGGTGGGGATGGGTCGAAATAATCTAATCCAATATAATTTAGAAAAGTTTAGGTTCCTATTTTAACCTTATCATTTAGATTTATCATTAAGTTAAATAATTTTACTTTTACCGTGTCTTCTTGTGTTCTTATACTATAAGGTTAATAAACTCACTATAACAAGGCAAACGAACCCCAAGTTGTTTATTATTAATATATATAACCTTATCTAAGTCATTTGGCCGACCCTTTGATTTTTAGGAATAAAATAACAATTAATAATATAATATTTGTTTTAAAATCTATTTTATGTCAATTTTGAAACTATTTAGTAATTGATTTTTTTGAAAATCATAACAGAATTATTAGTTAGAAAAAAGTTAATTAAATCAATAATAACATTTCATATTATCTTATAAAATTATTTTAATTCATAAAAATTGTCAAATTACATTTATTGGGGTATTTATAACATCAATTATGTCAATATTTCATTAATAAGATAATTACTGCATCATCATTGTGTCATAAATAAATTAACTTATTTAAAGTCTAAAAATTACAAATAAATTATCATTATGTTGGAAAATGTTTTATCTTTCTAATGAATAATTATAGTCGAATTTATCTTATGTATAGACCTATATTAAAAATTGTTTTCTTATTAAAATTTGATTTTAACTATTTTAACCCTTCTTTAAAAAAATTAATAATAAATGTCCTAATCTAATCCAAGTGTGCCTAAATGGTCATATTTTATTCCTAAGGTTATATTTGGTCAAATTACAGTTATCCAATAGAATTAGGACATGTGTTAGGGTAATAATAATATCATTTCTACCCTTAATCACCCTATTTACTTTTAACCGTGGTAAAAAAAGTAAAAAGTTACTATTCAAAAAAAATTATTTTCATCTCATTGAACCACATTTTACTTACTGATATCAACCATGTCTCTCGTATTTTCGAAATTCCACTCACAGAAGTGGTAAAATTAAGTTTTATGAAAAATTCAGTTTTTTAACTACCACTTAGTGGTTTCACTATTCATCAAAAATTGAAAGTTTTAACTACCACAAGTGTTGTGAAGAAAAGATTCCTTTGATAATTTATATAACATAAAAGTCTAAAGTGTTACATTATACCCCCCTTAAAATGAATTTCGCCCTCGAAATTCGTCACTTTGTAACAAACAGATGAGGATACCTCTCCCTCATCATATCCTCAAGCTCCCATGTAGCTTCTTCTAATTGGTGGTTCCTCCATAAAACTTCCACCAATCGAGTGGTCTTGTTTCGTAGGACTTTTTCGCTACGATCCAGAATCTCTCTCGGCTGTTCTTCATAATAAAGATCCTACTCCAGCATTACAACTTCTGAGCTGAGTACATGTGAAGGATCAGGTATGTACTTTCTTAGGACATATACATGGAACACATCGTGAACATGAGAGAGATTATGTGGAAGCACCAATCGGTATGCTACCTTCCCAACACGATCCAGTATTTCGAAAGGACCGATATATCTAGGCCTCAACTTCCCCTTCTTTCCAAATCTCATGACCCTCTTCCAGGGAGATATTCGTAAGAACACTTTATCACCCACTTCAAACTCTAGGTTTTTTTTTCGGTTGTCGGCATAACTTTTCTATCGACTCTGAGCTGCTCTTATGTTTTATTGAATTGATCTAACCTTTTCTACCATTTCATCAATGAGATCAGGTCCTAATAGATTTCCTTCCCCAACTTCATCCCAGCAAGTTGGAGTCATGCATTTCTTTCCATAGAGAGATTCATAAGGAGCCATCTGAATACTGGAGTGAAATATATTATTATAAGAAAATTCCACCAAAGGTTGGTGTTGATCCCAACCCCCTTTGAAATCCATAGAGCAAGCTCTGCATATATCTTCTAGAGTTTGAATTGTTCTCTCAGACTGACCGTCTGTCTGAGGATGATAAGAAGTGTTGAAACTCAACTCTATATCCAGAGTGTGCTGAAGACTTCGCCAGAACTTTGAGGTAAACCTCGGATCCCGATCAGATATAATAGAAAGTAGTACTCCATGCAATCTAACCACTTCCTTCACATATATCCTAGAAAGCTGATCCAGAGAGAAATCCTCTCTAATAGCGATGAAGTGTGCAGACTTTGTAAGACAATCAACTATGACCCAGATAGCATTATTGCCTTTGGTTGTTTTAGGAAGTCCTATGACAAAGTCCATAGTGATGTTTTCCTATTTCCATTAAAGTATGGGTAATGGTTGTAACATCCCCTTAGACTTCTGTCTCTCAGCTTTAACTTGCTGACAAACCAAGCATTGAGAGACATATTCAGCAACATCTCTTTTCATGCCATCCCACCAGAAGTACTCTTTCAGGTCCCTATACATATTCGTGCTTCCAGGATGAATAGAGAATTAAGAACTATGAGCCTCATCCAGTATCTCCTTCTTTAATTCAGGGATGGGAGGAACACAAACCCGATTCCTGAACTTTATTATCCCATCACAATCAAGGTTTATTTCAGGAACATTTCTCAGCTTCTTTTGTAACTCGACATCTTCTTTTTGTGCCTCTTTAATCTTCAAATGTATATATGGTTGAACATTCATTTGAGAAAGATAAGATTTTTCCCCTTCCATTATAATTCCAAGATCCATCCTTTGTAAATCCATATATATTGGATTTTTTTTATCCTCATCATGGATAAACTGGCATGGTCTTGTCGACTTAATGCATATTCCACCTTGTTTGCTTTCCCAGGGTGGTAATGGATTGAGCAGTCATAATCCTTAATCAGCTCCAACCATCTTCTTTGACGCATATTCGACTCCTTTTGTGTGAAAATATACTTTAAACTTTTATGATCAGTATAAATGTCACACCTTTTTCCATAATGATAATTCCTCCAAATCATTAATGCAAAGATTACCGCAGCTAACTCCAAATCATGAGTTGGGTAATTTTGCTCATGTATTTTCAATTGTCGTGAGGCATAAGCTATCACCATATCATTTTTAATAAGAACACACCCCAATAACTTCTTGGATGCATCACTGTAGATCACAAATCTTTCTCCACTACAAGGCAGTGTGAGCACAGGTGCACTGGATAACCTTCTTTTCAACTCCTTGAAATTCTCTTCACATTCCTCTGTCCAAACAAACATAACTCCTTTCCGAGTCAACTTGGTGAGTGGATTAGATAATCGTCAAAAATATTTCACAAAACGTCAATAATATCCAGCCAAACCAAGAAAACTTCGGATCTCAGTTACTGTTGTTGGTCTCGACCATCTTTCGATAACCTCTATTTTTGCTGGATCCACAGATATCCCCTCTTTTGAGATTATGTGACCCAAAAATGCAACTTTTTGAAGCTAAAATTCACACTTGGTAAATTTGGAATAAAGCTTATCCTTTCATAGGGTTTTCAATATAATTATCAAGTGATCTTCATGTTCTTCCATGATCTTTGAATATACCAGAATAGCGTCTATAAAGACTACCACAAACTGATCAAGATAGTCTCTAAAGACTCTATTCATCAGATCCATGAAGACAGCAGGGGCATTAGTAAGACCAAACGGCATCACTATAAATTTATAGTGTCCATACCTTGTAAGGAAAGTCGTCTTTGGTATATCCTCCCTTTTGACCCTTAATTGATGATACCCTGAATGAAGATCAATCTTTAAAAAGTATTGAGCTCCTCGTAGTTGATCAAATAAGTCATCAATGCGTGGGAGAGGATATTTGTTCTTGATAGTGATCTTGTTAAGTTCTCAATAATCAATACAGAGTCTCATTGATCCATCTTTCTTCTTAACAAACAGAACAGGTGCTCCCCAAGTTGACGCACTAGGGCGTATGAACCCCTTATCAAGATTCTCTTGGAGTTGCTTCTTCAATTCCTGCAACTCAATTGGGGCCATTCTATAAGGTGTCTTTGAAATAGGCATAGCTCCTGGTATGAGTTCTATTGAAAACTCAACTTCACCATTTGGTGGAAGACACGATAATTCCTCCGTAAATACATCATCAAACTCCCGTACAATGGTCATATTCTTAATCGTGAGTTTCTCACCAACCATTTGAGATAAATAACCTTCATTTAGTGGAACCAATACCCATAAAATGGAAGAAATTTCCACTGGAAGGTTATGTTCATCCTTGCATCGATAGACGATCATAGATTGATCTGGAATATGAAATGTGACTTCCCTTCTTTGGAAATAGATATGAGCTCCATGTAGAGAAAGCCAATCCATTCCAAGAATCACATCAAGTTCCACTATAGGAAGGATCACAAGATTTTCAGGAAGCACATTCCCACAAACATCAATCAGAGAAGAATTATAAAATTTTGATGCGACTGTTGTGCCACTACGGGTTGTCACAGCTAACTCAACATCTAATTGTTGAGGTAATACGGTGATATCATTAGAAAATTCTTCAGAAATAAAGGAGTGGGTGGATCCAGAATCAAATAAAACATTTGCTACTTTAGAGTGGATGGTAAGTGTACCTTTCACCACATCGTTATCGTACTCTACATTGCTGATAGAAATTTCATGTGATGTTCCTTTGTCTTTATCCTTAAGAGTTTGTTGACGTCGACCATCATCATCAACCCTTGGATTTGGGCATTGATTGGCATAATGCCCCCATCTCCTAGCACCTGAAACATTGAAGTGTAGTAGGTTCAGTCTGTGTATCCCTTCCATTGTTTGCATCATTAGACATCTTCTTCCCATCATTGCGGTATTCAAATGCCCGATGACCTTCCTTTCCACATTTGAAACATTTACTGTCCCTTTAAGACAACTCCCTCCATGTTTCTTTACACACTTTGACCATAAGGGAAAAATCATCTTCTTTTCAGTGTGCTCTTTAGATTTTCCTTTGAATTCCATTTTCCTCTTCTTATCAAACCCATATGACTGATGGGTTACTCCAATTTCCATCTCGACTTTTAGAGCACATCGAACGATTTCTTCGTAGCTATTGAATTCCATTATGGCTAACTCCCTTCGAAGACTTGGTTTTAAGCCACTAAAGAATTGATCGATCTTACTCTTAGGTTAGATAATACTCCCAGAAGCGTACCTTGCAAGTCTTGTAAAAGCTGCTTCATAGGTACCAACAGATTCATCATCCTTTTTCTTCAGTTCAAGAAACTCTTTCTCCATCTTTGTTCGGAGAATACGAGGGAATTACTTATTGAAAAATAAGTTCTTGAACTTGTCTCATTCCATGGACTCAATTTCATCCCTTTTCCTCGTATTCTTAATAAGATTCCACCATTGATAAGCATCACCTTCCAAACGATACACTGCTAAGATGACTTTATCATGCTCAGAACATTAAAGAACTGAAAATATCTTTTCAGTAGTACTAATCCATTGTTCAGCAACTAATGGATCAGTAGACCCGCTGAATGAAGGTGGACGCTGTCTCATGAAGTATTCAACAGAATGTTGCTCCTTCCTTTGCTCGTTTGGAAGTCCTGCATGATTCATAGCTTGAGAAAGTTGTGTGATCATTGCTACAAGATTTTTCATTCCAGCTCCCATAACGTTTGGTTTCTCTGTGGGACAATCATTGCATTGCCCGTCGCATTCCGCATTAACACGGTTCTTTCAGGTTTCAGCCATTGACTAAAACCAAGAAGAATAGTGTGAGCAACACTAATTATAATAGGAAAACCACATAATCAAGAATAAAATTTCACACTTAAGGTCTTATCCTAGGTTATTCATGGCCATTTATAAAACACTAAGATTGTGTTCTATGCTTAGACATATCCTTAGGGTTCTTACTAAGGCTTTCACATCCTAATTTCCAAAGGTTGACTATACCTTTCCTCTGATACCAACTATAACGACCCATACTTTACATAAATTGTTAATAATTCAAAATTGAAGCATACTTATTACAACATATAACAAAACCAGGAATGGACCGTATAGGTATAGTGTCTTTAGAAACTAGGAAACATAAACAACTGGTCCATAAAGCTTCTACATTTCCTCCCACTTATTTCATCATATCTAGATTCCCTTTTTGGCATATCTTACTTAATAACATTATTCCTAACCTGGGGAAATAAAACATACAAAAGGGTGATCTCAAATGCTCACTAAGGGTAAACAAAAGAAAAAATCAATCAAATCATGAACATAACATTTTAGAAATCTTAACCTGCAAGAGAAATCATAATTTCATACCATGGGATAAATCATAGAAGTGAAATGTAATCCCAATAATCATAACATAAAACATGGAACTTTGTGTCATACACACATAATCATAGAGAATCATTTCTTATTAGTCAAGACTCATTTCCAAGACTATCTTAGTGGACAAATTCCATTTCTGAACCGAGTTCACTCCTCGTTTCAGCCCTGTTTCGCTGAACCGGTTTAACCTACCGTTCCAGCCATGTCTATCTCATGAGATATAAAATCATTACCCAATGCATTGGAGGGAGATATAGATCCCACCCATCTCATAATTATACCATTCTTATGTGCACCACAAAATCATAAACCATACATCATAGCATAACCCATGTAACAAAAATGGGGATCTTAAACATCGTGACATAATAAAACAATTCATATAAGATAAAGGAATTCATAAAAAAAATTTCCATCACAACATAATCAAATCCATTTAATAATAGAGATAGAAACAGAACCCTATATTATCTTTTATGGAAAATAATTTTGATAAAACTCTTGAACTCCATTCTTGAGGAAAATATCCTTTCTACTTAAAAAACACTTTTCCTTTCTTAACATGTTATACAATTTTAAACTAAAATAATTTTATTAAAAATCAACTTGAAAACATGTAAAGGAATTTTCTTGGAAATAATTTTTTAAAAATCCATTCATGCTGTATAAGTTAAAAAAACATTCTTCTCGTACTTTTGTCAGAAAAGTCAAAAAAGTACCTCGTACGAAAAACGACAAAAGATTCCTTTCATATCTTTTACTAAAAACTCACCGAAGGGTAAAATTGGATTTAAAAAAAATTTGGGTGGATGGAAATAATATTACATATTAAGGAAACGTGGATGTGGATGATAAAATACACCCCAGTAAATTTCAAAGTATAAACAATCTTAGATAAAAATGAGATTGTGATATTTCCCTTACCTTAGGTCCGATATGCTTTGTATGTGTCCGAACCTCCTATATAATAATTTAAATAATGTTATATACTTATTACAGAATCATAATTATTTTTATTATATCATATATGGTCATATTATTAGCTTCTTAGTAGTAATATTTCATTGCTACTTGTTATTTGGGTGTTTATAACTCTTTGTTCTTATGCATGTTTTGCCGAATAAATTCTTATTATTAACTTTAGGTTATAGATACCTCATTTCCAGAATGGTATTAGTTTAATATATATCATATTAATTCATTAAATTCATTTATATAACCATTATGAAATGAAGATCATGTAAAATGAGTCGCATCACATCGTGGAGACGGTATTCCGTACGTACGCACGAGTGATGATATCGTTCCTATGATCATGGAATTGTATTGGAGTGTATGTATACTATTTCAGAATAAGTATAACTTTATAATAGTCATATATAGTCATTATTTACACCATTATACCCATCCAATTAAGGTGGTCGTGGAAAATAGATTACACCGTGGCGTGGAGACGGTATTCCGTACGTACGCACGCGCGGTGATTTCTTTTTCCATAGGATGGATAGATGGTGAAATAGAATTGTTTCATACTTATAATAACATATCCGTATATGAGTGATACTGATGTTATTACTTCATAATGAAACAACTAAAGAAGAAGAAGAGGAAGCAGAAATAAATATGAAAGAATCGGTAACGGACATTACCTCTTCTTCGAAGTGGTTCTTTGAGACCTACTTTTAGGGCACTAAAATAGGTCTTTGAAGAATACCAGAACCTCTAGGATGTTTCTAGGGAAGTTTAGAGAATAACTTGTCAGGGTTTGGCCATGCTTGAAGGCTCAAAGTGGTGTGAGGAAGAGGGGGAGGAGATTCCCTTTTATAAGGGAGGAGAGGGGCTCCTTTCGAAAAACTAAAAATATTATTTTATTATAAAGTCATGTTCGGTTTTAAATAGCTCCAAATTGATTTATTTAGAAGCTAAGGTGGGGGTGGGTCGAAATAATCTCATCCAATAGAATTTAGACATGTTTAGGTTCCTATTTTAACCTTATCATTTAGATTTATCATTAAGTTAAATAATTTTACTTTTACCGTGCCTTATTGTGTTCTTATACTATAAAGGTTAATAAACTCACTATAACAAGACAAAATAACCCCAAGTTGTTTATTATTAATATATAAAACCTTATATAAGTAATTTGGCCGAACCTTATATTTTTTGGAATAAAATAACAATTAATAATATATTATTTGTTTTAAAAACTATTTTATGTCAATTTTGAAACTATTTAGTAATTGATTTTTGTAAAATTTATAACAGAATTATTAGTTCTAAAAAAGTTAATTAAATCAATAATAACATGTCATATTAACCTAGAAAATTAGTGTAATTCATAAAAATTCTCAAATTACATTTATTTGGGTATTTATAACATCAATTATGTCAATATTTCATTAATAAGACAATTACTGAATCATCTTTCTGTCATTAATAAATTAACTTATTTAAAGTCTAAAAATTACAATTAAAATAACATTATGTAGCAAATATTTTTATCTTTCTAATTAATATTTATAGTTGAATTTATCTTATGTATAACCCCATATTAAAAATTATTTTCTTAATAAACATTGATTTTAACTATTTTAACCCTTCTTTAAAAAAATTAATAATAAATGTCCTAATCTAATCCAAGTTGGCCTAAATGGTCATATTTTATTCCTAAGGTTATATTTGGTAGAATTACACTTATCAAATAGAATTAGGACATGTGTTAGGGTAATAATAATATCATTTTTACCCTTAATCACCCTATTTACTTTTAACCGTGGTAAAAAAAGTAAAAAGTTACTATTCACCAAAAATTATTTTCATCTCATTGAACCAAATTTACTTACTGACATCAACCGTGTCTCTCGGATTTTTGAAATTCCACTCACAGAAGCGGTAAAATTAAGTTTTATGAAATATTCAATTTTTTAACTACCACTTAGTGGTTTCACTATTTATCAAAAATTGAAAGTTTTCAGAAAAATACCAAAATTTCATCCTAGGCTAATTTCGATATTAAAGATCCAAAAATAATGTCCATTTTGAAAAGTAAAATTTATAAAATTTCAAAAATTGGTTATTACTATTCATAACGGCTAGTTTTAATAATATTTTAATAGCATATCATTGTTTAGTGAAACTCGGTATTGCGTACGACGCAAGCTATCGAGGAAGGTCGTGATTTTGTGTAAAGCAATCCAAGAAAGTATTGTGTAGAAAAGATTCCTTTGATTATTTATATAACATAAAAGTCTTGGGTGTTACATATAATGCGTGTTGCCTTTGTGAGGACTCTAACCCGGAACCTCGACGATAGGACGCCACCGCCTTGAACCAACTCACCTAGCCCCCGCGGGCTGGTTTTTCCTATGGTGTTTTAAAGGATTCTCACATGCATGGTTTTTTGGATATAAGGATGGATGAATGGAATGTAATGGTGTTTGGGTTCTCGGGGTGGCACATTATTGTACAATTGAGTGAGACATGATGAAACACCATCGTTGAATATGAAATCCACCCTTTGTTAGTATTTTTTCACAATAGATTCGGGAATAAAAATTGTTGTGTTTTTTTATAAACATATGGTTATATGGCTGATTTTTTATTATATATTAGAAGTTTTGTTTATTTGGTATGCTTACTTGTGATTTGGAAGTCATACTCTTATTGTTTCACAAGTCGGTAACTATTTTGTTTCTCGATTTTGGAGAAATATTTTGTATGGTTCTAAAGGTTTGGTGGAATTCGTGATTTAGCCATAGATAGTTCTTTTTTTTTGGAATATTTCTAGTTTATCATCCTTATGATTCATCTTAAATTTTAAATCCACCTCTTCATATGATGCCTCAATTTTTTTGATGGAATAGAGAGATATCTAGGATTGGTTTAAAGTTCTTCACCATCATGATAATTCATTTGGATATAAATGATCTGTTCGGTGTCGATGACGTGTTTTTTCATTTTCGTTGTCCATTTTCTCCTTGTTTCAAGTGATCAATAATGGTGCCATATATCTATGAGTTCAGATAAAACATAATTTTGATGAATATTTTTTATGTTAAAAATGACAAAACTTCCTCACATTGTGTTAAATATGTTTATTTATAAATTATTTGGGATTATATCATTTATTTGAAAATTAGATGAAAATTCTAGTTTTACACTTTTAAAAGACACTAATGTATTTAGAAAATAAATATATTAAGATGACTTATTTGAACATAAATATTTTTACTATTGTTCCTCACATAATTAGATATAAATTTTACTCAGGGCACTATAGCTAATGTGTTCATTTGGATGGAGTAAATGGGCCATTAAGTCAATGGTGGGTGGGATATGCCAGATTGGACATCATTGTAGTGTTTATTCCATATCATCTTCATCCTTTCATGGATTGAGACCCAATTTTTAGAGGGGATGAACAAACCAATTTTTCACTGCTTATACTTCTAGAAGAATAGCTAGTTCACATGTTTTGGAGAACAAATGGGTGGTGAAATTTGGTTTAAAATATTTGGCAGAGATTACCCATTCACACTTGAAACCTCATTACACCTAGCCTCCCCTCCACACTATAAATTGGTATTTTTCTCATTTTTAGGGGTTGGGAAGTACATTAGGATATTTAAGGAATATTATAATTGGTTTCACTCAAATTATATAACCATTTTAAAAGGGGTAGGTCTTGAAGAAAGGATCCCCTCATCAAAGCCTTCTTCTTCTTCTACTTTATATTGAAATGTTTTCATTTCTGTAATAAACTACATTC
Source organism: Viscum album (assembly GCA_963277665.1). Lineage (NCBI taxonomy): Eukaryota > Viridiplantae > Streptophyta > Magnoliopsida > Santalales > Viscaceae > Viscum > Viscum album. The sequence continues at coordinate 104,400,284 of OY728159.1, forward strand.
TTCCTATTATAGTTCATCTCTTTCCTTATGTTTTTTTCAATCGTATTATTATTTACTCGTCCTATTGGATTTGGAATCATGAGTAGAAACGAAATAGGGTTACACCCTTTCTAAATATTTTCAATACAAAATGTTTGTATAATGACTACACCGCACATGGAAGAGTTTGTATTTTTTGTAATCTATCAAAATATATCCTTTTTCATTTCTTTATTTTGAATCAATAATATACAATAATTAAATTAATATGATTTTTGACATGTATTTTTAAATTATAATAATATAAGTAATCAATTGGATAATTGACACAAAAACAAGCGAGGTTGAGAATCTTTTTAAATTGTGAGAGTGAAAACATAATTGGTAAAACAAGACCACATTGGATAAATATGTAGAGTTAAAATATAATATCTAATACCAATTCATCATCATTTTATAGAATGGTTATATGCCATAATTTACTACTGACCATAATCTAGATTTAGAACATTAATCAAAATATTGTTCCATGATTGCATATTTCAAAGCTCGCCTATGGTTTTGTTAATTTGATCTTGGTGGTTAAGTTAATTCTCATAGTGTTTTGGGGTTCAAAATCAAGGGATCAAAATTAAAAGGATATTTAATTAAATTATAATGATAAATAATTTATTTTAGAGGGAGTGTTAGATCAATTACGACATTAAATATTTTATAAAAAACATCTTCTTGTTGTGTCATTATTATCGAACATCATTTCAAAAATAAAAACAAAAAAAAAATATTCTTCATGAAAGCTTCGTCTAGATTTATAGACGATAAACAACCCCCATAATTTTTCTTACTAATCATATTTCATTTCATTTTATTTTAAAAATACCTTTAATATGTTGTAAAATATACTTCATCCTTTGAGAGGCGACCATGGTCATCTACTCTGTTGCACCTAAGTACCCAAAAATCACATATCATCTAAATGAACCGCTGATATTGACTTTCAAATTGGAATAGTTTCTATGATGGCTGGTAATTAATTCAACCAATTAGTGGTATTTATTTTATTTTACATTTTATTATCATCTTCTCCTTTTTTTCTCCCTTCTTTACCCAATCTGACTTTTTCTTCTTCTTCTTTCATTTTCTTCTTCTTTCATTTTCTTCTTCTTCTTATTAGATAGTCAACTCAAAATTCACATAATTGTTATGGTAAAATTTTTATTATTTTTATTTTAATATTATTTATCACACACACCAATCCCAAGGATCTCTTAGATCTTGTCCTTGAGAATAAACGTATCATTTGATCCTGAATCAGTCATTCTCAGACTACGAGAAGTATCAACATTCAACCAGTTAGAGAATTCCTCCACTATTAGAACATTGAATGTGGATACACTTCTAATTACAAATAAAAAAAGAACCAATAGAATTAAATAATATAATTAAAATTATTATAACTATTTTATAATTGGATACACTTAATATTTACTATCAACCAAATTTTATTGCATACCGAAATCTTGAAATGGACATTGAATTGAAATATGGGTTAATTCACCTACATCCAAAATTTCAGGGATTATCTAGTGAGGATCCAATTTTTTTGTAAATAATTAAATGTGGTTTTCAAAACCATAAAACCATGAAATATTTCTTAAGATCAATTAAAACTAAGATCATCCACATTATCACTTGATAGAGCTATAAAAGATTTGATGAATTATTTACAAACTAAAGATGTAACTTTTTGGATGTAAAGACCTATAAATTTCAAGGGAATTTTTTTATTAATTTCATTGGGATTTTACAAGTACACAGTTTCCGACGGCACCTAATTCCGAGGCCCGGTGTGCCAGAAATCATTTTTGAAAGTTCAGCTCTGATATGTTCAGTGAACGAACGAGCGGGTTTTTCTAACTTTTGAACCAGTGCTCGGAATTGAAGTATGAGGGTGCTGATGAAACCGTAGTGCCGGTAATTACTTAAGAACATCTTTTCTGAAGGTGCGTTTTCTCGGGAGGAGTTGTTAAAATTGTGAAGAATAAAAATATAGTTGTTTAAAAATTATATTTTTATTACACCCCTTATGGTTTAACTGTTATGGGAATGAAAGTTCTGTGGAAGTTGGAGTGGGGCCCAAACGAGTCCCCACCTCCTTCAATTTCCCTAAAACCCCATTAAACCCCCCTCTAGCATTTAATTTGTAACTCATCCTCTTCCCCTCCTTAATGAAGGTCAACTCTCACATTAAATTGTTTGATTAAATCTATTCAATTAATTTAATTAAGAGTTTGAATTTTGAATATTGGGAATTCATGGCATGTGTTAATAAAATAGGGATGAACCTTATTTTATTTGGGGGTTGGTTTTGTTGTGAGATAACTTTGGGAGAGAATACTCTACGTTTGAAGAACATGAAGAACGCCAAGACTTCGACAAAGAATGTCGTCACCGCATGGAGAGATCAACGAGCCATCTCTTCTTCTCTCCGCAGCCGGTGTGTGACGACTTTCCTTTCTTGGACGTACGTCGTTCCATCTTCTCTCCATGTGAAAGAAAGGGAGACGCCTCTTCCTCCTCGTACGTTCTCCATCGACGTATACAGAGCTTCATCCCGCGACGCCGTTTTCCGCGACTCTAGCTTCCGCGAACTTCTTCAAGATAGGGATTGTTCATTTTTTACTAATTATTAATTGATGATCTTGGTTAATTTTTAGCCGCCTGTTATCAGAATAACAGGAAGAGATCAGACGGCACGAACCCGGTTGAACCTCCTCCCCTTTTTGTTAATGAATTTTCTTATGGCTTGGACGAAGGCGACATGGTGTCATTACACCATGCGGGAATGAGAGAACAACCGCGATGGAGCGCGGTGCCAATAAGGCCGAAGGAGGCCGCGGCCAGGAACGGGCAGCGGTGGAGGAGCGTGCTGCCGTCGCACCACGCTAGAACACCGAGGAGGGTCGTGGCGGAGGGGCGCGGTTCCGTCACGTCGCGCCGAACGGAAGGAGCCGCGGCCTATGGTCGTGGCGGTTCGGGGAATCAGCCAGCTAAATGGACCGTTAGAGCCAGCTGGAGGCGGGACCCCACGGGTCCCGCGGGTTCGTCTAATGCCGACAATTAATGTTCGGCCATTTATCAATCAAGGGGGGCAGTGCCCCCCCCATGTACGCTCAGCGCGCGGGCACCCAGGCCAGACCGCCCGCGCCTGGCCGGACCCCCGCGTCAGGCCGGGCCACACCGGCTGGGCCGAGCTGCGCCCAACCAGGCTGGACCCGGGTCGGGTCGACCCGGTTCGTGTCGACCCAGGGGGTAATGGGCCAGGTCGGACCGGGCCCAAACCCCCTGTTTTTGTACATATCCGTTCAAATGCTCATATCATGGGCTAATGACCTCCAATCTACGCATCATCAGTTGCATAGAGATTTTCATATAGAGGTGGTCGTTTCAGTATATTATACTCAAGGTATCGGAGAACTTTGGGTATGACCGGGTTGGTTCGAACATGAAACCAATCTAGCCCTCGGAGCGGAAATGCTTATAACATGAGATCCGGACATCCAATTAACGTGTTGTCGACTTTGTTGGATTCCTCTTAGTGAGAAGGATCTTTGGGCTTACTCTGCTCGAGGTTTGGATACATTTGGAGTATGGTCGGGTTGGTTTTGACTTAAAAACCAACCGGGCCCCTAGGACGAAAAAGCCAACAACTCTCAGACCGGGCGTTCGATTGACGCGTCGTCTGTCACGTTGAGTTCCTTTTGATGAGACGGAACATTGGGATACATCAACTCCAGACTACATGTCAGTTGATGTATCGATCCCCCCTTGTCTCATGGAGTGGACCCTCCGGAATCGAGCATGTTGTGTGCGGAAACCCTAGAGCTGGTTGCGACTGCGATGACGAAGACGACTGTACTAGGATCCTCCGTGGGTTCGGCAGTGACGACGATCATACTGGAATCCTCTGTGGGTCAGACAATGATGACTACTGTTCTTCTATCCTATGTGGGTCCGGTAGTACTTGACTATGTTCTTGTATCCTACGTGGGTCTGGTAGTACTTGACTACTGTTCTTGTATCCTGCGTGGGTCGGGCATTATTTGACTTTGTACTTTTATCCTACGTGGGTCCGGCAGAGTAGCTGGACTTGTATACTTTGTGGGTCCGACAGCATAGTTTTTCTTGTATCCTATGTGGGTCTGACAGATTAGATGAATCAGTGGCTATATCTGATCATCGTTATCACCTTACGAAGAGTATTCTTGTGTGATCTGAGTCTTGACTTTTAATCATTATCTTCGATATGATTGAATTGCCTTCCTATATGGATTGGGTTGTGTTATCCTATGTGGATTGTATTGTGATTTCCTGTGTGGACTAGATCAAACATGGGTTCAGATGTTGGAGCCGAACTGGAATTTATGACTTAGTTATATATATGGGAATATACCTAAGTAGAGTTCGTTGATACTTCATGATTTTATCTTTCCATTGTGGATTATCCATCATTGATTCTCGGAGACCATCGAGGGTCTCGCTGTCCCTACTGAGTAGAGTATACTCACCCCTGCACAGGCTATGCCCGCACTACATTGTGTTGGATGTAGACGACAGATAGCGATGATCGAGGTAGGAGCTCGTGGAGCTGGACGACACCTAGACGTGGATCACTGGACGAGATGTATACGGAGCGGATGGCTGGAGTCGAGGAGCGGAAGAGACTATCTGTACCCACCCTTCAGGTGGTATTTCCAAAGGATGACTCGATGTTTCTTCTTTACTTTTATGCTGTTTTACTCTCTTTTAAGTTTTACTTTACTTTCAGTTAGGTTTGTATTTTGGACCATTTACTTTCCAGCACTTACCTTTGTACTCAGTTTACTTAGTGTTTACATCTTCTTTCATACTCTATGGTGTTTTTTTTCTTACTTAAAGTCAATACCTTCCATGATATCATGATTTACGCTTTTGGTGCTAGTCTCCTGCCCCTGGCCTATGGAAAGCGGGCTTGGGGTAGTCACGACACAGGTCCCAATGGCGGGTCGTGAAAAATTTGTATCAGAGGAGGTCGGTTCTACTGTAGAACTCATGACTCTGATCTTTCTACTATGTGAAGTAATAGTGTTAAGGGTATTGAGTGTGGTTATCAGTCTATGGAGTCCAGTGTTGGTGCGGCAGCTGACGTATCCATACAACAGGACACTGATTTCTGATTTCTGACTCAGTGCACAAAAACATTGATTTCATTTGTGTTTCAAAAGTTTTCTTTGAGATTACTTTGTGTCAGTTCACCCGGTATACTGTTTTGACCATGGCCCACTTGTTTCTTTTTTGGATGGCCCCATGATAGCAGCCAGTTAGGGTTTTGAACTTTTTCTGAGATGACAGCCCACCGAGCGACAAGGCCTCGGTGTAGGGCCCTTTTACAGTGAAGGCACCGGCGGTACCTTTACCCACTGAGCCACTAATGCCACCAGCCCCAAACGCTGAGAGTGCATGTCGCCTTAGTGCAATGCACGAGTTTCAGCGTCAGAGACCACCTAGGTTTTGTGGGGAGACGGACCCTCAGGAAACTGAGGATTGGCTGGAGGCTGTTGTTTGAGTTTTCAGGTTTGCAGGGACATTAGCTGACCTCATGGTGATCCTTGCAGCGAGTCTCCTGCACGCTGCAACATGAAGATTGTGGAGGCTGATGCTCCAGGTGCACGATGAGGCATCTCTTCTTTGGTCCGACTTCGAGAGCCTCTTTTTCTTGGAGTTCATCCCATCCAAAATCTGTGCAGTGTGCATTCAAGAGCTACTACAGCCTCAGCAGGGAAGCATGACGGTAGCCTTGTACTCGGTGAGACTTTTCGATCTCTCACGCTATTCTAAGGACATGGTACGAGACCTATTCTTCCAGGCCCGGACCTTCGAGCAGGTACTAAGGCATGAGATCAGGGCTTCAATGATCTCCCCTGGTATTCCGACGCAGGCATGAGTACTGGAGTAAGAATTTCTTGTAGATAGATTTCTTGCTGAGCCTACACCAGTAGTGAGACCTACCACATGGAGGCACGTAGCAGAGTCTTCTGCAGCTGGAAGTCGATGGATATCACAGGGGTCCAAGTAGACCAGAACATCGGGCGGACGACCTCAAGATACAGGCTCGGAGGTGCAGGGTGCACGCTATAGATCCAGTCTTACGAGGAGCAGACAGTGCTATGCATGCGGCGGGCAGTGCCACATGGCTCGTGACTTCCCAACCCGCCGTGCAGAGGAGCAGCAGACAGTTGAAGGACTATCCAGGCATAGGCAAAGGTTCGATCGTGGCAGTCTCCAGGGAGCAGGCGGATGAGGCAGAGGATCTAGCCGAGCAGCAGGTGGTGGGTGACGCATTGAGGCTCTACCACCACCACCATTAGGAGGTCCACCCCAAGCACAGGGAGCTGGCAGACAGAGGTAGGCATAGCTTCAGGCAGCGGAGGCCTACAACCACGGCGCACCAGAGATGATTCGAGGTACTATCTGTGTCTACTCTACCCTTGATTCAGTTCTTATAGACATAGGAGCGTGTCATTATTTAATTGCTGCTGCCCTTTTTCGGAGCTCAGAGATTCTGATGGAGCCGTTGGCTCGATCCATACGGCTAGAGACTCCTACGGGAGAAGACTCGATGATTACGAATTGGTGCTAGCAGTGTAAGCTTACTCTATAAGGCGAGATCTTTGGCTGGGATCTTCTTGTAGCGGCGTCGAGGCATTACGACGTCATCTTGGGCATGGATTGGTTATCTACAGTCCATGCTCAGATCGACTGTATTAGGCGCAAGGTGTGGTTTGTCTGCACCAATGGAAGCAAGTTCACCTTCACCGGTGAGAAGGGATCCTTTATAGCACAGGATGAACTCACACAGAGGAGAGTATAGTCAATCACTCATCAGTTGGCTAGTCTCATCCTAGGAGCAGTTGACGTGAGGAGTCTGAGTTTTCCAGCAATGGTGGATCAGTATGCAGACGTTTTTTCTTGACGACGTTCCTGGACTAACTCCTCATAGAGAGGTAGACTTCTATATTGACATGTACCCTAGAATAGCCCCGATATCCACTCCAGCATATCGGATGGCTCCCACTGAGCTTCGAGAGCTATGGGTATAGCAGGAAGAATTTCAGGGCAAGGGATTCATCCAACCCAGTTTTTCACCCTGGGCTTCCCTAATTTTTTCCCCAAAGAAGGCAGACGGGAGCATGGGACTGTGTGTCGATTACCGCCACCTGAACCAGGTGACCATGAGGAAAAAGTATCTGCTTCCGAGGATTGATGACCTCTTTGATCATCTCAAGGGATCACGATGGTTCTCAAAGATAGAGTTCTGGTCAGGATATCATCAGATCAGAGTTCGAGATGAGGATGTGCAGAAGACAGCCTTCAGATGTCGGTATGGCCACTATGAGTTCTTGGTTATGCCTTTTGGTGTAACCAATTCTCCAACAGTGTTCAGGAGTCTCATAAACATGATATTTTACCCTTACCTCGATCGATTTGTCGTAGTCTTCATTGACGACATATTGATATACTCGACCACTGAGGAGGAGCATGCCTACCACTTTCGGGTTGTACTGGACACACTTCGAGAGCACCAGATTTATGGTAAACACTTGAAGTTTTAGTTTTAGATGTGTGAGGTCCACTTCATGGGGCATGTCATCTCTGAGGTGGGAGTCGCGGTGGATCCTGCGAAGATCGAGGGAGTGCTAGATTGGGAGCTTCCAAGGAGCGTGAAAGAGATGCAGAGTTTCATAGGTCTGGCTGGGTACTACCGAAGATTTGTGCCAGACTTATCCAGAGTTGCAGCACCACGTTCAGCTTTGACAAAGAAGGGGAAACCCTTCGTGTGGTCAGATATGTGTCAGCAGAGCTTCCATAAGATAAAATAGAGATTGACCAGCGCACCCATCATGAGGGTACCGGAGGAGGGATTAGAGTACGTAGTCTACTGCGATGCATTAGGGACCAGACATAGGTGTGTCCTGATGCAGTAGTAGGCAATGATCGCCTATGGAACACGATAGTTGTGGCAGCACGAGAAGAACTATGCTACCCATGTCCTGGAGTTAGTAGCAGTGGTCTTTGCCTTGATGATGTGGTGGAACAATCTGATGGGAAAGAACTTTAAAGTCTATTTTGACCACCAGAGTCTCAGGTACATCTTCTCACAAGAAGGATCTGATCCTGAGACAACGGCGATGGGTCGAGTTCCTCCAAGACTATGACATGAGATTGTCTATACTCCTGGAAAGGTGAACATAGTAGTTGATGCTCTCAGCAGGAGGACGTGCATTCAGATACTTGGAGAGGCAACAGTGCAGCTAGCCGCTTTTCCGATATCCTTCGTGGATAGAGATGGGGCAGCCTTCCTTCAATCACACACAGTCACACCTCCACTTCTTTAGTAGGTCAGAGAGTCACAGTGTGGGGACGTTGACTATGAGACGCGGCGTGCACATATTTCCATAGGATAGGCACCTGATGGATTCTCTATAGGAGGAGATCACGTCGTCCTTTTCAGTGGATGTACCATGGTACCAGCTACTTTACAGGATGAGGTGCCGATAGAGTTTTACATTCCCCTTTAGTGGTACATCCAGGAATAGCGAAGATGTACCGGGATCTCAGAAGACAACACCGGTGGCTGGGTATGAAGAAGGAAGTAGTAGAGTTCGTTTCTCGATACCTCACCTGCCAGCAGGTGACGGCGGAGCACCAGGTACCAGCAGGCTTGGTACAGCCCTTAGAGGTCCCAGAGTTGACGTGGGATGGGATCCTTGTGGATTTCGTGACTGTACTTCCACATACTTCCAGAGGTCATGACTCTATTTGGGTGATTGTTAAACGACTCACCAAGTCGGCCCACTTTTTACCCATATGAGAGCAGGGCTCAGTAGAGAGCTTATGATGCCTCTATGTTCAGGAGATCGTACGGCTTCTTGGTGTCCCATCATCTATCGTCTCTGATCTAGATGATCACTTTACTTCCTGGCTTTGGAAGGGGTTGTAGGAGGCATTTGGGACACAGCTATGTCTGAGCACCGCCTTTCACCCTCAGATGGATGGTCAGATGGAGAAGACCATTCAGACTCTCGAGGACATGCTCCATGCATGTGTCCTCAACTTTGGTCATAGTTGGGAGGATCAACTACCCTTGGTGGAGTTTTCATACAACAACGGCTACCACTCCACCATCGGGATGGCACCATACGTGGAATTGTACGGCTGACCTTGCAGATCACCTCTATGTTGGACAGACCCTGGGGAGTCAGCACTTGTGGGACCAGAGATGGTGCAGGCCATGACAGAGAAGGTCCAAGTCATCCAGGAGCGGATGGGGATAGCTCAGATCCGACATAAGTCGTATATAGATTAGAGGTGGAGACCACTAGAGTTCGAGGATGGTGACCATGTTTTATTGTGGGTCTCACCTCGATGTGGATTACGGAGATTTTGCCGGGGCGGAAAGTTATCTTCGTGCATCATAGGACCATTCCAGGTTCTCAGCAGGATAGGCGAGGTGGCTTATCACCTGACTCTACCACCTCCATTGCACCAGGTGCACGACATATTCCACGTATCTCAGTTGAGGATATACGTGCAGGACACAACACATATCATCGACCATGGGGAGATGGACATTGATGACAGGGCGACTTTTGCGGATGTCCTGGGGGAGATCGAGGATCGACAGGAGTGGGTCCTATGTGGATGGTCGATTCCTCTAGTGCGCATCACGTGGCATCACGAGAACCTCCAGGAGAACACATGGAAGCAGGAGGCTCAGATGTGTGCTTAGTACCCTCATTTATTCCCCTAGTTTGTGATGTATCTTTACGGGGACGTAAATCCCTGAGGTGGGAATAATTTAAACACCCATAAATTTCAAGGAATTTTTTTTCTTAATTTCTTTGGGATTTTACGAGTACGCAGTTTCTGACGGCACCTGGTTCTGAGGCCCGGTGTGCCCGAAATCATTTTCCGATGTTTAGCTCAGGTACATTCAGTGAACGAACGAGTGGGTTTTCCTAACTTTTGAAGCACTACTCGGAATCGCAACTTGATGGCCCTGATGAAACTGCAACGCAGGTAATTTCTTAGGAACACCTTTTCTGAAGGTGCATTTGCTCGGGAAGAGTTGCTAAAAATGTGAAGAATAAAAATATAGTTGTTTTACAATTATATTTTTATTACACCACTGATGGATTAAGTGTTATGGGAAAGAAAGTTGTGAGGATGTTGGTGTGGGGCCCACATGAGCCCCCACCTCCTTCAATTTCCCTAACACCCCATTAAACCCCCTCTATCATTTAATTTGCAACTCATCCTCTTCCCCTCCTTAATGTAGGTTAACTCTCACATTAAATTGTTTGATTAATGTTATTCAATTAATTTAATTAAGAGTTTGAATTTTTAATATTTGGAATTCATGGAATTGGTCAATAAAATATGATGAACCTTCTTTTAATTGGGGGTTGGTTTTGTGGTGAGATAACTTTGGGAGAGAATACTCTATGTTTGAAGAACGCGAAGAACTCGAAGACTTCGACGAAAAATGTCGTCACCGCATGGAGAGATCGACGACCCGTCTCTTCTTATCTCCACAGCCAGTGTGTGATGATGTTCCCTTTATAGACGTACGTCATCCCATCTTCTCTCCACGTCAAAGAAAGGGAGACACCGCTTCCTCCTCAGACAATCTCCATTAACGTATACGGAGCTTCATCCCGTGATGCCGTTTTCCGCAATGCTAGCTTCCGATAACTTCTTCGATGTAGGGGTTTTTCATCATTTAAGAATTATTAATTGACGATCTTGGTTAATTCATAGCTGCCTGTTATCAGAATTTTAGGAGGAGGTTGGACCGCACCAACCCGGTCGAACCTCCTCCCCTTTTTGTTATTGAATTTTTTTGTGGCTTGGACGAAGGCGACGTGGTTCCGTTGCACCGCGCGGGAACGAGAGAACCACGACGTTGGAGCGCGGTGTTGTCGCACCATGCCGGTAAGGCCGAAGGAGGCTGCATCTAGGAATGGGCCGCGGAGGAGGAGCACAACACCATTGTGCCCCGCTGAAACACCAAGGAGGACCGCGGCAGAGGGGTGCGGTGCCGTCGCGCCGCACCAGACGGAAGGAGCCACGGCGGTTCGAGGAAGTGGTCGGATGAGCCGCCCGCTGGAGCCAGTTAGAGGTGGGACCCCGCAGGTCCCTCAAGTTTAGTTAAGGCCTGCAATAAATGGTCGGTCATTTATCAATCAATGGGGGAAGACCCCCCCCCCCCCCCGACTGCTCAGCGCGCGGGCACCCAGGGCAGACAGGCTGCACCGGACCCCCGTGCCGGGCCGAGCCGCCCAGCTGGGCCAAGCCAGGCCGCGCCCAACTGGGCCAGACCTGGACCCGGGTCGGGTCGACCTGGTTCGGGCCGACCCAGGGGGTATTGGGCCGGGTCGAACCGGGCCCAAATCCCCTGTTTTTGGACAGATCCGTTCAAACGCCCATATCTTGGTCTACGGACCTCCGATCGACACAACATCAGTTGCGTAGAGATCCTTCGAACGAGATGGTAGTTTAAGTATATTACACTCAAGGTTTTTGAAAACTTTGGGTATGGCCAGGTTGGTTCGAACACGAAACCAATCGGGCCCTCGGAGCAGAAACACTTATAAGCTGAGGTACAGACGTCCGATTGACGTGCCATCGACTTTGTTGGATTCATCATAGTGAGACGGTTCTTCTGTCTTACTCCGATCAAGGTTTGGACACAGATGGAGTACGTTTGGGTTGGTTTTGACTTAAAACCAACCGAGCCCCTCGGACAACAAAGTCAAAAACACTCAGACCGGGCGTTTGATTGACGTGTCGTCTGTCACGTTGAGTTCCTTTTGACAAGACAGAACTTTGGGATAAATCAACTCCAGACTACGTGTCAGTTGATGTATCAAACACCCCTTGGCTCGTGGAGTGGACCCTCCCGGAATCGAACATGCTGTGTGCGGGAACCCTAGAGTTGGATGCGACTGCAGCGACGATGACGACTGTACTAGGATCCTCCGTGGGTTTGGCAGTGGCGACGACCGTATTGGAATCCTATGTGGGTTCAACGGTGATGACTACTATTCTTGTATCCTATGTGCATCCGACAATACTTGACTACTGTTCTTGTATCCTATGTGGGTCTGGTAGTAATTGACTTATGTTCTTGTATCCTATGTGGGTCTGGCAGTATTTGACGCTGTACATGTATCCTACGTGGGTCCGACAGAGTAGATGCTTTTGTGTCCTTTGTGGGTCCGACAGCATATCTGGTCTTGTATCCTATGTGGGTCTAACAGCTTAGATGAATTAGTGGCTACATCTGATCATCTCTATCACATTATGAAGAGTATTCCTTTGTAAGATGAGTCTTGACTTTCAATCATTATCTTCGATATGATTGACTTACTTTCCTATGTGGACTGGGTTTTGTTATCCTGTGTGGATTAGATTGTGCTTTCTTGTATGGACTAGATCGAACTTGGTCTCGGATGTTGGATCTAAACTGGACTTAATGACTTAGGTATATGAATGGTCATATACCTAAGTAGAGTTGGTTGATAATTCGTGATTTTCTCTTTCCTTTGTGGATTATCCTTCGTGGATTCTGGGAGACATTTGGGGGTCTCGGGGTCCCTAATGAGTAGTGTATACTCACCCCTGCATGGGCTATGCCCGCACTACGTTGTGTTTGATGCAGACGACAGACAACGCTAATCAAGGTAGGAGGTCATGGAGCTGGATGGTACCTGGAGGTGGATCACTGGACGAGATGTATACGGATCGGACGACAGGAGCTGAGGAGCGGAAGAGACTATTTGTACCCACCCTTCCGGAGGGATTTCCAGAGGACGACTCGGTGTTGCTGCTTTACTTTTCTGCTGTTGTACTCTCTTTTCAGTTGTACTTTACATTCAGTTGGGTTTGTATTCTGGCCCATTTACTTTCCATCCCTTACCTCTGTACTCAGTTTACTTAGTGTTCACTTCTACTTGCATACTCTGTGGTGTTTGTTTTCTTACTTAAAGGCAATGCCTTCCACGATATCGGGATTTACACCTTTGGTGCTAGTCTCCAGCCCCTAGCCTATGGAAGGTTGGCTTGGGGTAGTCACGGCATAGGTCCCGAGGGCGGGTTGTGACATTGGAACTATTTGAAAAGTCTTTTCTTGCAGAGATTTTTTCCATCCTCAAGGACCGCATATATTCGTAAGGTGATCTCATGGATCATGAAATCCCAAGTGGAGTTAATGTATGAGTCCTGAGAGTGATTAAATAAGTCGTGTAAAAGCTTCCCATATCACCAAATTAGTGAGAAACTCTTCAACCAGTACTTCTATTAAGGACTCACACATATATAGATGATCATGGTGGAGGTTGTAGCTAGGAGAGCATTGGTGTAAAAGATACCAGTAGTTGAACGTGCATTGATTGATAAAATGGTCGAAAACTCTACATAATTTGGTGTTCAAGGTACATCACATGTTAGTGGAGTACATCCGGTAATTGCTTCTTCTCTTGAGAGTAATTTAATTGATCCCAAGTGGAAATAATTGACCACTATGGTGGGGAAGACTTATTTGGATCAAAAGAAATCCCAACCCACTCCTTCAAGGCCTCACAACATTTTCACTAAGACATTGCACCCAACAGTCTGTTTCACCCAACTACAAGAAATAGAAAATTGTAAAGTAGTGTTTCCTATGAGACCATATCAGCAGTAACAAAAACCATATCCCCCAAATAAGCTCAATTCCATTGCTCCGACATTCAACCAAGGGTATAAGGATCGATCATATATGAGATATGGATTTATATAACAATAAAGGCCCCCCTTTTCAATAAAACTTCAATTAGCCTCCACCTTACCATTAGGGATTCCAACAACCCTAAAAGAGATTTGATGTCCAAAAATCAAAAATCTTGCAAAAAATGGAATCCCACTCCCAAGGTAGATTCTAAAACTAATGAAATTTTGATGAAAATTATTCTTAATCTATAAAATGAGTTGAATAGTAAAGGTGACGAGTTGAGTGAGTTGAAGAAATAGATGAGTCATATTTCCAACACCATCCCTGAACTAGTAAGTAACAAAAATTGAAATATACTTTCCCAATTAACTCCAAATCCAAAAGGGAATGTCAGTGCCCTTAAATTGAGAATTTCGAATCAAACAACTGATACATATGAATCTATCTTTCACTGGGATTCACCTCAACTCTGGAGAAGCCCTATTCAAAACCATGTAATGGAAAACCCATAGAGAAACCTAAAGGTAAGAAAAAGAATAATGATGTTCCTAATAAACCCCTTCCCTTTCCAAACAGTGTGGTACAAACAAAGAAGATTGCTGAAGAGTTGATGCAAAAATATGTTTTGGATACATTCTAGCATATTGATATCAACATCATTCCAGTGGGATCTATTAAACAAATAAAAACGAATTATAAAATCATAAAAGAACATTGGACCAATTGAAGAAGGGTCACGGAAAATGATTGGATCAATTTTTGAATGAATGTGTCTACACTCATTACACCAACTCTAGAAATTAAAACAATGTGCAAGGATCCAATAACATTCACAATCCCAGGAACCATATTTGAGTTACACTTTTTTAAATATTTAAGTGATTTAGGAGCGTCAATAAAATTAATGACTCACTCTGTTTTTTCTTCATTATAGGTTGCTGAGTTAAAGACCATAAGATTAGTGGTGCAATTGGAGAATAGGGCTACAACATATCCAACAAGAGTCCTTGAGGATGTACATGTTTAGGTACGAGACATGATCTTCCCGACAAATTTATACATGCTTAACCTGGAAGATGATCATGTAAGTTCTCATGAGCCCATTTTCTTAGGTAGGCCCTTCCTCTAAACAACATAAACTATTATAAATTTCAATGATTGTGCACATTCCATATAATTGTGAGAAGAATTTGTGATATTTAATGTTGTGGACTATATGAATTACCCCACAAAAGACCATTAGGCATTTGTTATATCCCATTTTTAACCACCATGTAAAAACCACATGGATTTTGATTTTCATATGCCTAGAAAGATTATGAGAATTGGTTCTAGTTTTAAGTCTATGATTACTTCCACACCTATTTCAAAGGAATAATGATCTCTTATATTTTATTTTGAAATAGATTTATATACTGATTTTTTTCATGTTTACTCTCATTATGACATGTCGATTCAGGAAGTTGATGGATTTGATGCTTTATTCATTGATTTTGATGATGTATATTCTCATTCTGATGTTCATTGTGCACATATTTCAATTCCATCAATTTCTCCATCCATACATCACCCCCTACATTTGAACTAAATCCATTACCACCAAATATAATATTCTCATACTTATTAAGTGGTGAAAAAATACCTATTATAATGGATAACAATGTCCCTTTGAACATGAAGAAATATTTTTGAATTTTTTGAGGGAGAAAATCAAGGTAATAGGTTGGAACATCACTGACATATCAGGTATTTGCCCCTCAATTTTCATGCATAGGATTATTATGTAATAGGGAGATAAACAAGCTATATAGCCAGAAAAGAGACTCAATCCAATGCTTTTGGAGGTTGTTAAAAAAGAGTTTAAAAAATTTCTCAAGGTGGGTATAATATATCACATTTCAGATTCCCAGTGGGTGAGTCCTATTCAGGTTGTGCCTAAGAAAAGTTGTGTTACTATTATTAAAAATGATATATAAGAGTTATTTCTAATGAGTCTACACAATAGTTGGAGTGTCTGTATTGATTTTATGAAACTAAATCAGCCCACTTGAAAGAACCATTCCCCCCTTCCATTTATTGATCATATTATCGAGAGAATAGATGGGAGAACACACTATTGTTTATTTTATGGATTATATATATATATTCATATCTATATTGCTTCAGAGGATTGGGAGAATTCAACATTCACATGTACATTATGTACATTTTCTTACTGATGGATGCCATTTTGACTTTGCAATGACCCATGTACCTACTAAAGATACATGGTGAGTATTTTTTCAGATTTCATTGAATCCATCAAGGAGGTATTTATGGATGAATTTACTGAGTATGGTTCTTCATTTGAGGATTTTATATGTAGGTTTGGAAATGTTTTGAATTGTTTAATTGAGAAGAATCTGGTCTTGAACTTTGAAAAGTTTCATTTTATGGTAGATCATTGAATTTTCTTAGGGAATTTAGGTTGAATACATGGGATAAATGTTAATATATATTATGTAGACATTATTTCATCCTTACCTAATTTTTCATGTTTTCGTGATGTTAGACTATTCCTAGGGCATGCAGTATTTTATTAGTGCTTTCTCAATGATTTAAGTAAGATTTATCTTCCTATGTCATGATTATTTCCAAAGGATTCTGATTTTGTGTCTGATGATTCGTTCAGGGTATCATCTTATGACATGAAGAAGTGCCTAACCACTACACCAATCATACAGCCCCCATAGTGGGAGAATCCTTTTTAACATATTGCGATGTCTCCAAATTCGTAGCTAGAGTTGTCTTATCTCAGTTGTTATAAGGATGTTCACATGTGATTTCCTTTTCATAGAGGACATTAGATTATACCCAATAAAACTACACATGCATAGAAAATAGTTTCTTATCATTATATTTTGATTAGATAAATCATGTTAATATTTATTGGGATCTAATGTAGTTGTTTTTTTATGAAAATATAGCTCTGAGGTACCTCTGGAAGAATCCATAAACAATGAACCATCTTATCTGATGGATTCTCCTTCTTCAAGAATTTGATTTTGAGATTAAGGACAATAAGGGGTTAGAAAACCTGGTGGAGGATCCAAATAGTAGGCTTACTCACACCCTAGGGGATGACACATTGGACCAAGTACCACTTCGGTACACATTCCCCCATGAGCCTATTTATTCTATCTCAGGTACACACCCTTGGTATGTTTATTTAGTTAACTACCTTATTTCTTTGAAATCCCTAAAAATTTAATGAAAAATCATGTCCAAAATTTAAAAACCGACACTTGGTATTATGTGTTGGGAGATCCTTACCTTTATCACTTGTTTAGTGATCATGTCATTAGGAGGTGTGTTCTAGAAATTGATTTTGAGTCTATTCATCATTTTATCCATACACTTTCTTGTGGAGGACAATTTTTACCCCAACGGAAAACTATGAATGTTTTAGACATGGGATTATATTGGCCTAGCTTATTCTATGATTTTAATCTATTGTGTATTGCATGCTCTTGTTTCCAACATACTAGGAACATTTCTATGAGAAATGTGATTCTCTAATAACCAATACTATTCTGTGAGATTTTTTGTGTATGGGGCCCTGATTTTATGGGTCTTTTCCAATTTTCTTTTGGTTTCAGGTAAATTTTGGATGCCCTCGATAATGTAAGTAAATTGTTAGTGGAAAAGGCCACTATGATAGATAATTATAAGGTTGTAGTAGAGATTATCAAGATTTTTTGTAGGTTTGGAGATCCAAAGGCCATCATCGGTGACCAAGGGACACACTTATGCAATCAAATTATAGAATCCCTCCTTCGGAAGTATGGGGTAACATAGAATACATCAACACCATACAACCCCCCAAAACAATGGCCAGGATGATGTCTCAAATCCCGAGATGAAATAGAAATTGGAGAAAACTATGCAGCCGGATATGAACGATTTGAGAAAGTGCTTGGATGATGCTCTCTATGCCTATAAGATATCATATAAGACACCTATTTTTATGTCCCTATTTAGGATTTTTTTTGAAATCATGTCATCTACCTATGGAGGTTGAGAATTGCGCTTATTGGGATATAATGAATGAAACATTGATTTATCCCTAGCTGTAATTCAATGGAAGATGAAAATTCCAGAAATAGAGGAGATTATATTTTATTCATATGATAAATCAAGGATCTATAAGGTAAGATCCATAGCAGATGATGACCAAATGATCCAGAAAATGGAATTTCATTTTGGAGAGAAATTCCTTCTTTAATGTTCATGACAGAAGCTGATTCCTCATAAGTTGCATTCCCAATGGTTAGGTCCTTATTTTTTATCTAATTGTTTACCTTATGGTGTAGTAGAGATTGCAAAAGAGGACCGTGGAAGGATATTTATATTCAATGGGAAACATTTGAAGAAATAAATTTAGCTATATCCAATGAATACAGTGTATTTAATCACATTTCATGAACCCATCAACACTTGAGAAACTCTGGCTGTTTAGAACCCTTTCACTTTTATATTCTTTTTCATATTTAAAATTATACATTTCATGTGCATATATTATCTAATATGTTCACATTGAGTACAATGAAATATTTTATGTGTGGGGTAGGGGAAAATATTTGTGGTAGATATTTAGGATTTTCATTTGTGTGTTTTGTGTGTATTTTATATTATTTGTTTTGTTCAAATTTTCAAAAAAACACAAAAAACAAAACAAAAACAAACAAACAAAAATATCAATAAAAATGAAACAAATATATCATGTAACATTCTAATGTGAAACATATAAAAAATTCATGTTTTCCAAATTCATGGTATAATTGTAATCACGAGTAAGATTTCATCATCAAGGATTGATTTTTATAAAAAATGAAGTCGTTGATGTTATGAATGGTTGTGTCATTATAAAACCTTTTAGTTTTGGACATCATTGTTTGTGATATTAATTCATTGTAAACTGTGTCATTGATTTATCCACAAAAAATTTCACTCATCCATAACATGCAAAAATTTTCTTACTCAACTGATGTTATAGTCAAGTTAGGTTAAAAAATCAATTTTTTATCTATAAATTATTTTATCTTCCAATCAGTTCCATTACAATACCAAATAGACCTATTTGTGTGTACTAGTTATTAAACTGTTGTACACCCTTAAAAAATATTGGTTGTGTCTTGGACAGGTCAAAAACCACTCCTTATCGACCATTTATCTTATTATAAATATTAAAAGTAGTGTCGTGAGGAGATCACAAATTATTGGAGTTTGAGATTGGTTTAATTTGAAACTTAAAAAAATGAGGGGAGTGATGAAATGTTCAATATATAGGGATATCTTGGTCAGGATCATAAGGTTTGAATTTCAAAAATACATAAGTGAGTGGGTCTTGAAAATTAATTCCAATGGAATGTATAACAGGTTCGAATAATTAAACCAGGTATGAACAGTTGAATTACTTGACTTGAATATACTGAATAAAGGTTGGATTTATGTACTTTTAATGGTTGGCACACACACACGGTGGAGCATCAGAGGCATGTTAGACCCATGACTTGTTTCTCTAGGATTAGTGTTATGAATCTCACTATATTTTTTTGACACAAATTATGAGACAATGAATTTAAAATTAATTTATATTGACTCTATATGGGATTCATTGTTTCCCAATATTTACACTATAGATTGAGAAATATGAATATTCATATATCGTCACAATTTTTTAGAATACATGATATGAGGTTTTGTCTCGAATAGAAAAAGGGTAAGTCTGGGGGAGTGGATAAAATTCAATTTCATTGAAATTTTACAGATTCTAAATGAAAACATTTCAACACATTGTTATAAATATGTTCATTTATAAAATATTTTCGATTAATCATTCATTTTCAAATTCTATGAAAATTCCAGTTTAACCCTTTTAAAATTCAATGTACAATTTTGATCATAAGTAATTTAATATGTATTATTTGAATATAAATTTTTCATCATTGTTCCTCCCATAATGGGATGAAACATTATTTTAGAAACTAGAGCTAAATAGGGCATTTGGATGGGGTAAAGGAGCCATTAAGTCAATGGTGGGCTCGACACACAATATTGGAAATCATTGTAGTGTATGTTCCATATATTTTACATCTATTCATGGATTTCTCCCAAAATTTGAGAGGATATCTACCAAAACATTTCTCACAAATTATCCTTCTGGAAGAATAGCTGTTTAACTCGATTTGAATGTCAAATTGGGGGGGGTGAAATTAGGCTTAAAATATTTGGTCGAGATTTCCCATTCAGACTATAATCCTCTTTAAAACTAGCCTCCCGTCCAATATATAAATTGGTATCTTTCTCATACGGAGGTGCTGAGATGTGAATTAGTAGATTAATGGTAGTGGAGAATAAGTTTCACTCAAATACAATAACCATTTTAATAGGGGTATCTCTTGAAGAAATGATCTACTCATTACAGAATTCTTCTTCTTCTCCTTCATGTTTCAATGTTTTCATTTTTGTAAAAAACATATTCTTCCCTACTCTATTTATTAAATTTTATTCTATTTTATTTAATTGTATTCTTCTTTACACATCCTATTTGGTTTGGAATCCAGAGTATAAACTAAATTGGTTCATACCCTTTCTAATCCTTTCAAAATGCAAAACATTTCAATGATGACTACACCGCCCATGGAAGAGTAGTTCTTTTTAGTAATCAACCATACTCTATCCTTATTCATTAATTTATTTTTAATCAATGAGATACTATAATTAAATTAACATGATCCATTAATGTAATTTTTAAATTAGAATAAAATAAGTAAGAAATTGAAAAATTGATACAAAAACACATGAGGTCGAGAATTTTTTTAAATTGTGAGAGTGGAAACATAACAGGTAAAACAAGACCTCACAGGATAAATTTGTAGAGTTCAAATATAATCACTAAGATCAATTCATCTTAGTTTTCCAAAATTGATATGTGCCTTAATTTACCACTGACCATAAGCTAAATATAGATCATTAATAAAAGCAGGGTGCGGTAATTACATGTTTCAATGCTACACTAGGGTTTAATTAATTTCATTTGGTGGTTTTGTTAAATATCATAGGTAGCGAGGGTTATCAAATTAAGGGATCATAATTAAGTGGATATAAATTTTAATGATAGTGATAAATAATTTATTGAAGAGGTAGAGTTTTATCTATTACTTATTTTAAATTTTTTCTAAAAAACATCTTCTTGTTGGGACATTTTAATCGAACTTCATTTCAAAATGAAAAACACAAAAATACAATCAACTACCAGAAAACATCTTCTAAATTTATAAACGATAAACAACACCCATCATTTTAATTAGTGTTATTATATCCCTTTATTTTTTTAAGATATCTTTAATATGCTGTTAATTTTACTTCATAATTTGTGAGATGACCTTGGTCAGACACTCTACAGCACCTAAGTACCCAACAATCACATAGCATTTGATAACACCCACAACATCATCTTTAATGTTCTTACTTAGATGAAGGTGTTGTGTTGACAAAGTCAATTTTTTGGGCTGTTCTGATCCTTATCTCTAGAATACCATAGAAAAAATGCTTCAAATAGTAGGGCTCCATCTATAGGCCTCATAGTTGAGATTTTCATGCAATAAAGAAATCGCCAGAGGTGTGAGGAGCATATAAAATATCCTGCCTCTACCATTGTGGTAGGGTAGTTTCTATGTTTTATTGTGACTTATCATCACCATGAATTTACACTTTTCGCAAAGAGTGTGGCGAAGTTACCCCTCATGGAGTCATTATGGTTATTTCTTCATGGTTGATGGTTTCTGTAAAATGTCCCTATGTGTACCACCTATAAGAATAAGGTACAGTCTTGGTTTTACATGTTCATGGATGGAGAGTGCCGAGTTGTTGTCGGTTTTGGTTTAAGCGGTCCAATTATTGGGTCCCTTGCCTCTCTGCCACAAGTGGTTGGCATTCATGGGTCTATATGGAATGTGTTGGCCTATTTATTGTCCCCTCTATTTAGGAGTGGGAATGCTTAATTTTCATGTCAGGTTCATCTAAGATTAGGTTGGTAGGTCGTTGTGGGAATGTTTTGGTAGGATGGTATGGAAAAGGATAGATTTTGGATCGTATTTAATTCTCACTTGGTAATTGTGCATGTTTTCCAATTATGGGAAGGCCCAGCAGGGGTCTCATTTACTTTATCTTGAGGATTTGTCAAATGATAGTTGTTTTCTAATGGTGGGAAGTCTCTTTTGTCCTCCCCTAAAATTTTTGGCTTTCTTGAGTGATATTTGGTTTTGGTGTCATTGGGATCATTGGGAGAAGGCCAAACTATGTTGTTCTTGTCTTGTTTGTAGATGTAATGGCTTGATAATTTCTATAGATCCATGGGAAGATGTTTTGAATTGTTGTTTTGTTTTAGGAAAGAGTCATAAGTTATGTTATTGGTGAGTTATATTTCCATGGTCAAGTGTTTGGATTGTGTTGATATGGAATCATTAGTTATTGATCAATCAACTGGAATGTGTTATGTCTTTAAGGTGGAGGAAAACATTAATTGTGGGGATAATTTTCACACCTAGTCTTTCAATTTATTGTTTATGTTATAGTTAGATGGTAATCCTGATCTTTTCTCGGGTTTTGGATGGGATGGGTGTTCAATTTTGAATTATTTTATTTTTTAAATATTTCAATCTTGTTTATCCCTTGGTTCATGCTTGGATAAAGTTACATGGGGGAGATTTTTTGAAACCTACAATATCACAATAGTTTGTTTAAATAATTCAAGGATCATTGGGTGGGTTTCCACTAGTGATTGGGGTGTCATTTCGGGGGGGGGGGGGGGGTTGGCCAATGTTTGGGGTTGAAAAGTTTGAGAACAATTATCACAAACTAAGCAACACTAAGACTTCATGTTTTAGAATGTTTTCAATAACCCTCGCATGGTTTGTGTACGGTTTTCAAACTATGCATCCACTAACAAGCTAAAAAAATTAATCTAAAATTCCATTTATGTTTCTTATACCTTCTAAATGGATCAGTAACTATTGGATATTGACCAGAGATGCCTCCCTATTTGTACTACCATTGTTTTTTGGTATATTTTCAGTGATTTTTCTACATTGGTTAGTGATTATAGATCAATTTATCACTTTCTTCTTCCCCTGTATTCCCTCTTCCTTATTCATCAATTATTTCTTAGTTTTTGTCACGACCCGCCCTCGGGGTCCGTGCCTTGACTACCCCAAGCCCGCCTTCCATAGGCCAGGGGCTGGCGACTAGCACCAAGGCGTAAATCCCGGTAAAAAGGGAAGGCATTGCCTTTGAAAAGTAAACAAACACCACAGAGTAAGCAAGCAAAAAGTAAACACTAAACAAAAGCAGAGTACAACTGAAAGTGCGGAAAAGTAAATGGGCCAGTATACAAACCCAAACTGAAAGTAAAGTACAACTCGAAAGGGAAAACAACAACTGAAAAGTAAAAGCCGCTACACCGAGCTGTCCACTGGAAATCCCACCTGAAGGGTGGGCACAGATAGCTCCTCTGCTCCACGGGTCCCGCCGTCCGCTCCGTGCACGTCCCGCCCAGTGGTCCACCTCCGGGTACCGTCCCGCTCTGCAAGCCTCAGCTAAGGTCAACGTTGTCCGTCGTCTGCAACCAACACAACGTAGTGCGGGCAAAGCCCGTGCAGGGGTGAGTATAAACTACTCAGTAGGGACCCCGAGACCCCTGAAGGTCTCTCAAATCCACAAAGGATAAACCACGAAGAAAGGTACAATCACGAAGTAACAACCGACACTGCTTAGGTATATACCCATACATATACCTAAGTCATCAATTTCAAATATGCTCCAACCTCCGAGCCCAAGTACAACTCAGTCCACACAGGAAAATAACGTATTCCACAGAGGAAAGTAAAACGTAATCCACACAGGATTGCACAACACAATCCACACAGGAAAGCAACAGGATTCAGCTCACACAGGTATACTTCTTCAAAGGATGATAAAGATGATCTCTGATCCATCTAAGTCGTCGGACCCACGAAGGATCGATAGGTAACTAACCCCCGCAAAGACCCACACAGGATCGGGCCCACACAGGACATATAGGCGCTGGTTCACACAGGACCGCTGAGCGCAAGGACCCACACAGGATCGGACCCACACAGGACCTGTAGCACTGATCCACGTAGGATCACTGAGTGCTGTAGTCGTCGTCGTCGAATCCACATAGGATCTCTGTACTGTCGTCGTCGCAGTCACAGTAGCAGTAGTAGCAGTAGTAGTCACAGTAACAGTCGCAGCCAGCACTAGGGTTCCCGCACACAGCAAGCTCGTTCGGAGGGTCCGCTCCACGAGCCGAGAGGCTGATACATCAACTGTCACAAAGTCCAGAGTTGATGTATCCAAAAGTTCCGTATCGTCAACAGGAACTCAACGCAACAGACGGCGCGTCGATCGGACGCCCGGTCTGAGAGTTATTGGCATTTTCGTCCACGGGGCCCGGTTGGTTTTTAAGGCAAAACCAACCCGACCGTACTCCACCTGCATCCAAACCTTGGGCGGAGTATGCCAAAAGATCCTTCTCACTAAGAGGAACACAACACAGCTGACGGCACGTCAATCGGACGTCCGTAGCTCAAGATATGAGCGTTTCCGCTCCGAAGGCCCGGTTGGTTTCGTGAACGAACCAACACGGCCGAACCCAAGTAATCCGAAACCTTGAGTGCAATATACCGAAACGACCGTCTCGATCCAAGGATCGTGTTGCCGCAGACGGTTCTTCGATCGGAGGTCCATGGCTCAAGTTATGGCCAAAAGACCGAATCTGATCCGAAACGGGGGGTCCGGGTCCGGGCGACCCGAACCGACACCCCCCCCCGGGTCGGCCCGAACCGGGGCGACCCGAACCGGGTCGACCCGGCCCGGCCCGGCCGGCCGGCCGGCCGC
This sequence comes from Viscum album, assembly GCA_963277665.1. NCBI lineage: Eukaryota > Viridiplantae > Streptophyta > Magnoliopsida > Santalales > Viscaceae > Viscum > Viscum album. The sequence continues at coordinate 104,425,038 of OY728159.1, forward strand.
CGGCGCGGCGGCGCGGCAGCCGCGGCGGCCTGGCGCCGCACGGAGGCAGCGCGGGGGGAATCAATCCCCCGCTGATTGAAGAGGCGGCACAGCTTTTTAGCCGCGCCTGTTTGCAAACCCCCCCCCCCCCCCAACGTGGGGGGCTTGATTGGCAGGAAATGGGGGGGCCTCCTGCCCCCCACAAGGAAACCGCCCCCCTCATAAAGAGGGGGGTTTTGTGAGCTGGCCGGGGGATTAATTTCCCCCGGTTTATTGCCATCCGGCCGGCCAGCTGGCCGCCCGGTTTTCTCCAAAGGGACCGGAAAATCCGGTCCCCTCTTCGGCTTCCGACACCGGCGGCCCGGCCGCCGGTCTTCTCATCCCGCCGCGGCCCGGAACCGGCCGCTGTGTTCGTCGTCCGGCGCGGTGCGACGGCACCGCGCCCCTCCAACGCGCTTTCGTTTCCCCTTGACGCGGCGCGACAGCGTCGCGTTCTTGATGATTCTTCCACGGCGCGGCGCGACGGCGCCGCGCAATATAAACGCACGATTAACCGCGTGGTGCGACGGCACCACGCCACCTTGTTTCCACCCGCAAAGCAATTCAACAAGAACGATGGAGGGGGTTCGGCCGTGTTCATGCGGTCCGGCCCCCTCACGTTAAACAATAACACAACATAAAAATCCTTACGTTAATCATGCATGAACCACGAACAAGGATAATTAAATAACCAAAAATACAACAACCCCTACCTTGGTATAAGGTTCGAAGATTTTTCAACGTTCCGCGGAAGACGACGTCGCGGAGGTCGGGCGTCGTGGTAGCCGTTCGTCAAATCCGATGACGAAGAGGTGCGTCCGAAGAAGTACGTCGTTGACGAATCTTCGTATGCCGACGAAGGATGTCCGAGGAAGAAGTGGCGTTCCCTTTCATTGACACGGTAGACGAAGAAGGGAGGAGCGGCGTTCTTCGTCGGAGCTTGAGCGTTCTTCGTCGGAACTTGAGCGTTCTTCGTCAAAGCTTGAAGAAGGAAGAAAAGCTCTCAACCTCTCCAAGATGGCTAAAGAGTTCCAACACAACAAAATAAGATAAAGTCTTATTTTATTCACAAAAATAATTTCAAAGGTTTGAAATTCAAAAAGAGATAACTCCACAATAAATAACAAGTTGTCATGTTAATTAAAGATGGGTTAAGGGGGTTTCAGGGAAGATGTAAAGTTTAGGTTTCGTGTGGGCCCCACCACACTTAATCCTCTCAAGGGAGGTTAAGTGGGTGTGGGTCCCACACCTAACTTCCTTTGAGAGAAGATAACCAACAAGTTTAAATAATAATTTGTAACCCACAATTTTTATTTAACTTATTCTAAACCCCCAAAACTAACTCTCAACCCGAAATAAACGCAACCTCAGAAACGGTCTCCTTAAGCGAATATCGGCGATGCGAGTTCATCGGTGCCCTCAGATTTCAATTCCGAGCACCGGATCAAAAGTTAGAAATTCCCGCTCGTTCGTTCACTGAACGTACCCGAGCCAAACTTCGGAAATTGATTCTGGGAACTCCGGGCCTCGGAATCAGGTGCCGTCTGAAACCGCGCTCTTGTAAAATTCTAAAGAAAATTAAGAAAAAAATTTCCCTTGAATTTTACGGGTCTTTACATTACTCCCACCTCAGGGATTTACGTCCTCATAAAGATACATCAAAAACTAGGGAAACAAATGAGGGTACTGAGCACGCATCTGAGCCTCCCGCTCCCATGTGCTCTCCTGAAGATTCCCGTGCTGCCATCTGATGCGCACAAGAGGAATCGATCGCCCACGCAGGACCCGCTCCTGTCGATCCTCTATCTCCACCGGAACCTCTGTAAAAGTCGCCCCATCGTCAACGTCAAGCTCCCCACTAAGCCCTGCTCTCTGATGGGTAAGAAGTGTGCCGACTTGGTGAGTCGGTCAACAATCACCCAGATGGAGTCGTGACCTCTGGAAGTGTGTGGATGTCCAGTCCCGAAGTCCATAGATATGTCGTCTCACTTCCACTCCGGAACCTCCAAGGGCTGTACCAAACCTGCTGGTACCTGATGCTCTGCCTTCACCTGCTGGCAGGTGAGGCATCGAGAAACAAACTCTGCTACAGCCTTCTTTATGCCCGGCCACTAGTGCTGTCGTCTAAGGTCCTGGTACATCTTCGCCACTCCAGGATGTATCGCCAAAGGAGAAGTGTGAAACTCTCTCAGCACTTCCTCTCGCAAAGCTACTGTTACCATGGTACGTCCTCTGAAAAGGATGTCGTGCTCTGCTCCAAGGGAGAAACCATCAGGTGCCTGTCCCGAGGATATCTGTGCACGCCGTGTCTCACAGTCAGCATCCCCACGCTGTGCCTCCCTGACTCGCTGCAGTAGTGGAGGAGTGACTGTGAGAGACTGAAGGAAGGCTGCTCCTTCTCTATCCACGAAGGATATCTGCAAAGAGGCTAGCTGCTCCGTCGCCTCCTCAAGTAGCTGAATGCCCGTCCTCCTGCTAAGGGCATCGGCTACTACGTTCCCCTTCCCAGGAGTATAGACTATCTCAAAGTCATAGTCCTGGAGGAACTCGAGCCATCGCCACTGTCTCAGGTTCAGGTCCTTCTGAGAGAAGATATACCTGAGACTCTGATGATCAGAAAAGACTGTAAAGCGCTCGCCCATCAGATAGTGTCGCCATGTCTTCAGAGCAAAGACCACTGCTGCTAACTCCAGGTCATGGGTAGCGTAGTTCTGCTCATGCGGCCTCAACTGACGTGATCCATAGGCGATCACTGCCTGCTCCTGCATCAGAACACATCCGAGTCTGGTCCCTATGCATCGCAGTAAACTACGTACCCTACTCCCTCCTTAGGAAACCCCAAGATAGGTGCGCAGGTCAATCTCTGTCTCAGCTCCTGGAAGCTCTGCTGACATCTGTCTGACCATACGAAGGGTTTCCCCTTCTTCGTCAAAGTTGTGAGTGATGCCGCAACTCTAGAGAAGTATGGCACGAATCTCCGATAGTATCCAGCTAGTCCCAAGAAACTCCGAACCTCAGTCACGCTCCTGGGTGGCTCCCAAGCTAACACAGCCTCAATCTTCACGGGATCCACTACAGCTCCCGCCTTAGAGATAATGTGTCCCAAGAAGTGGACCTCACGTATCCAGAACTGGCACTTCGAGAGCTTACCATAAATCTGGTGCTCTCGGAGTGTGTCTAGAATAACTCGCAAGTGATAGGCGTGCTCCTCCTCTATCGTAGAGTAAATCAGAATGTCGTCGATGAAGACCACGACAAACCGATCGAGCTATGGCTGAAAGATCCTGTTCATGAGAGCCATGAACACTGCTGGAGCATTGGTTACACCGAAAGTCATAACCAAGAACTCATAGTGGCCATACCGACATCTGAAGGTCGTCTTCTGCACATCCTCGTCTCTGACTCTGAGCTGATGATAGCCTGACCTGAGGTCTATCTTCGAGAACCACCGTGCTCCCTTGAGCTGATCGAAGAGGTCGTCAATCCTCGGTAGCGGATACTTGTTCCTCACTGTCACCTGGTTCAGGCGATGATAGTCAACACAAAGTCTCAAGCTCCCGTCCGCCTACTTGGCGAACAATATCGGGGAAGCCCAGGGTGAAACACTGGGTTGGATGAACCCCTTGCCCTGCAAGTCCTCCAACTGTACCCGTAGCTCTCGAAGCTCGGCGGGGGCCATCCGATATGCTGGAGTGGATATCGGGGCTGTCCCGGGGTACAAGTCAATATAAAAGTCTACCTCTCTGCGAGGAGGTAGCCCTGGAACGTCGTCGGGAAAAACGTCCGCAAACTGATCCACCACTGCAGGAAAACCAGGACTCCGCATGTCAACTGCTCCAAGGATAAGGCTAGCCAACTGATGAGTAATGGGTTGTCCTCTCCTCCGCGGAAGTCCATCCTGTGCTGCTAAGGCTCCCTTCTCGCCGGTGAAGGTGAACCTGCTCCCGTCGGTGCGTACACATCGCACCTTGCGCCTAAAACAGTCAATCTGTGCATGGACCGTAGATAGCCAATCCATGCCCAAGATGACGTCGTAAGGCCTCGACGCTGCTACAAGAAGATCCCAGCCGAAGCTCTCGCCTCCTAGAGTAAGCTCACACTGCCGGCACCAGTGCGTAATCGTCGAGTCTGCTCCCGTAGGAGTCTCTAGCCGTAAGGATTGAGCCAACGGCTCTGTCGGAATCTCCGAGCTCCGAACAAGGGCAGCGACTATGAAAGAGTGACTCGCTCCTGTGTCTATAAGAACTGCAGCAATGGTGGAATAGACATAGATAGTACCTCAAATAATCTCGGGTGCGCCGTGGTCGTAGGCCTCTGCTGCCTGGAGCTGTGCCTGTCTCTGCCCGCCAGCTCCCTGTGGTCGGGGTGGACCTCCTGGTGGTGGTGGTGGCAGAGCCTCAAAGCGTCGCCCACCACCGGCTGCTCGTCCAGCTCCTCTGCCTCGTCCGCCTCCTCTCTGCGGACCGCCACGGTCGACCCTCTGCCTCTGCCTCGGTGGTCCCTCAACCGTCTGCTGCTCCTCAGCACGGCGGGTCGGGCAGTCACGAGCCATGTGGCCCTGCCCGCCGCACGAGTAGCACTGTCTGCCTCTCGAAAGGCTAGCTCCTCGCTGTGTGCCCTGCACTGCTGAGCCAGTGTCCTGAGGTCGTCTGCCCGAAGGTCTGGTCTGTCTGGACCCCTGAGTCATCCGTCGACTGCCTGCTGCAGATGACTCTGCCACGTGCCGCCCTGCGGTGGGTCGCTGTGCTGGTGTAGACTCAGCAAGGAAGCTCTCGATCAGAAGGGCCCACTCCAGTACTCCTGTCTGAGTCGGTATGCTGAGGGAGATCAGCGATGCCCTGATCTCGTGTCTCAAACCCTGCTCGAAGGTCCGGGCCCGGAAGAATGGGTCCCGTACCATGTCGGTCGAGTAGCGCGAGAGATCGGTAAATCTCGCCGAGTACTGAGCGACCATCATGCTGCCCTGCCACAGCTGAAGAAGCTCCTGGATATGCACCGCACGAAGGGTGGATGGGACGAACTCCGAGCGAAAGAGGCTCTCAGAGTCCGTCCAAAGTAGGGATGCCTCATCGTGCACCTGGAGCATCAAGCTCCACCATCGTCCTCCTGCTGCGTGTAGTAGACTCGCAGCGAGGATCACCATGAGGTCTGATGGTGTCCTCACTAGCCTAAACACTCGTACCACTGCCTCCAGCCAGTCCTCTACTGCCTGGGGATCCGTCTCCCCGTGAAACCTGGGGGGTCGCTGGCGCTGAAACTCATGCAGTGCGCTGAGGCGACGTGCATCGTCAGCGGATGCAGCTGGAAGCATCGGGGGCTCAGTGGGTAGAGCTACCGCCAGTGCCATTGCTGACAAAGGGCCCTGCACCGAGGCCTCGTCGCTCGGTGGGCTGTCGTCACGCTCGACTCTCGGAACCCTAGCTGGCTGCCGTCGTGGGGCCATCCTGAAAGGAAACAGGTGCGCCACAGTCAGAACAGTATACCTGGTGAGCTGATATAAGTAATCACAAAGAAAACATTGAAACACACATGCAATCAATGTTTTCATGCATTAAGTCGGAAATCAGAAGTCAGGGTCCTGGTGTACGGATACGTCGGCCGCCGCAGCAACACTGGACTCCCTGGACTGATAACCACACTCAATACGCTAAACATTATTTCTTCACATAGAAAAGATCAGAGTTCGCGGTAGAACCGAACTCCTCTGATACCAATTTGTCACGACCCGCCCTCGGGGTCCGTGCCGTGACTTCCCCAAGCCCGCCTTCCATAGGCCAGGGGCTGGCGACTAGCACCAAGGCGTAAATCCCGGTAAAAAGGGAAGGCATTGCCTTTGAAAAGTAAACAAACACCACAGAGTAAGCAAGCGGAAAGTAAACACTAAACAAAAGCAGAGTACAACTGAAAGTGCGGAAAAGTAAATGGGCCAGTATACAAACCCAAACTGAAAGTAAAGTACAACTCGAAAGGGAAAACAGCAACTGAAAAGTAAAAGCCGCTACACCGAGCTGTCCACTGGAAATCCCACCTGAAGGGTGGGTACAGATAGCTCCTCTTCTCCACGGGTCCCGTCGTCCGCTCCGTGCACGTCCCGCCCAGTGGTCCACCTCCGGGTACCATCCCGCTCTGCAAGCCTCAACTAAGGTCAACGATGTCCGTCGTCTGCAACCAACACAACGTAGTGCGGGCAAATCTCGTGCAGGGGTGAGTATAGGATACTTAGTAGGGACCCCAAGACCCCTGAAGGTCTCTCAAATCCACAAAGGATAAACCACGAAGAAAGGTACAATCACGAAGTAACAACCGACACTGCTTAGGTATATTCCCATACATATACCTAAGTCATCAATTTCAAATACGATCCAACCTCCGAGCCCAAGTACAACTCAGTCCACACAGGAAAGTAACGTATTCCACACAGGAAAGTAAAACGTAATCCACACAGGATTGCACAACACAATCCACACAGGAAAGCAACAGGATTCAGCTCACACAGGTATACTTCTTCAAAGGACGATAAAGATGATCTCTGATCCATCTATGTCGTCGGACCCACGAAGGATCGATAGGTAACTAACCCCCGCAAAGACCCACACAGGATCGGGCCCACACAGGACCTGTTGGCGCCGGTTCACACAGGACCGCTGAGCGCAAGGATCCACACAGGATCGGACCCACACAGGATCGGGCCCACACAGGACCTGTAGCACTGATCCACGTAGGATCGCTGAGTGCTGTAGTCGTCGTCGTCGAATCCACACAGGATCTCTGTACTGTCGTCGTCGCAGTCACAGTAGTAGTAGTAGCAGTAGTAGTCACAGTAACAGTCGCAGCCAGCACTAGGGTTCCCGCACACAGCAAGCTCGTTCGGAGGGTCCGCTCCACGAGCCGAGAGGCTGATACATCAACTGTCACAAAGTCCAGAGTTGATGTATCCAAATGTTCCGTATCGTCAACAGGAACTCAACGCAACAGACGGCGCGTCGATCGGACGCCCGGTCTGAGAGTTATTGGCATTTTCGTCACCGGGGCCCAGTTGGTTTTTAAGGAAAAACCAACCCGACCGTACTCCACCTGCGTCCAAACCTCGGGCGGAGTATGCCAAAATATCCGTCTCACTAAGAGGAACACAACACAGCTGACGGCACGTCAATCGGACGTCCGTAGCTCAAGATATGAGCGTTTCCGCTCCGAAGGCCCGGTTGGTTTCGTGAACGAACCAACCCGGCCGAACTCAAAGTAATCTGAAACCTTGAGTGCGATATACCGAAACGACCGTCTCGATCCAAGGATCTCGTTTCCGCAGACGGTTCGTCGATCGGAGTCCGTGGCTCAAGTTATGGCCAAAAGACAGAATCTGATCCGAAACGGGGGGTCCGGGTCCGGGCCGACCCGGGTCGACCCGGGCCGGCCGGTGGCCACGGCGGCCTGGCGCCGCACGGAGGCAGCGCGGGGGGAATCAATCCCTCACTGATTGAAGAGGCGGCGCGGCTTTTAGCCGCGCCTGTTTGCAAACCGCCCCCCCCCCCCCAACGTGGGGGGGCTTGATTGGCAGGAAACGGGGGGGGGGGGGGGGCTCCTGCCCCCCACAAGGAAACCACCCCCCTCATAAAGAGGGGGGTTTTGTGAGCTGGCCGGGGGATTAATTTCCCCTGGTTTATTTCCATCCGGCCCGCCAGCTGGCCGGCCGGTTTTCTCCAACGGGACCGGAAAATCCGATCCCCTCTTCGGCTTCCGACACCGGCGGCCCGGCCGCCGGTCTTCTCATCCCGCCGCGGCCCGGAACCGGCCGCGGTGTTCGTCGTTCGGCGCGGTGCGACGGCACCGCGCCCCTCCAACGCGCCTTCGTTTCCCCTTGAGGCGGCGTGACGACATCGCGTTCTTGATGATTCTTCCACGGCGCGGCGCGACGGCGCCGCGCAATATAAACGCATGATTAACCGCGTGGTGCGACGGCACCACGCCACCTTGTTTCCACCCGCAAAGTAATTCAACAAGAACGATGGAGGGGGTTCGGCCGTGTTCATGCGGTCCGGCCCCCTCAAGTTAAACAATAACACAACTTAAAAATCATTACGTTAATCATGCATGAACCACGAACAAGGATAATTAAATAACCCAAAATACAACAACCCCTACCTTGGTAAAAGGTTCTAAGATTTGTCAACGTTCCGCGGAAGACGACATCGCGGAGGTCGGGCGTCGCGGTAGCCGTTCGTCAAATCCGATGACGAAGAGGTGCGTCCGAAGAAGTACGTCGTTGAAGAATCTTCGTATGCCGACGAAGGATGTCCGAGGAAGAAGTGGCGTTCCCTTTCGTTGACACGGTAAACGAAGAAGGGAGGAGAGTTGTTCTTCGTCGGAGCTTGAGCGTTCTTCGTCGGAACTTGAGCGTTCTTCGTCAAAGCTTGAAGAAGGAAGAAAAGCTCTCAACCTCTCCAAGATGGCTAAAGAGTTCCAACACAACAAAATAAGATAAAGTCTTATTTTATTCACAAAAAGAATTTCAAAGGTTTGAAATTCAAAAAGAGATAACTCCACATTAATTAACAAGTTGTCAAGTTAATTAAAGAGGGGTTAAGGGGGTTTCAGGGAAGATGTAAAGTTTAGGTTTCGTGTGGGCCCCACCACACTTAATCCTCTCAAGGGAGGTTAAGTGGGTGTGGGTCCCACACCTAACTTCCTTTGAGAGAAGATAACCAACAAGTTTAAATAAAAATTTGTAACCCACAATTTTTATTTAACTTATTCTAAACCCCCAAAACTAACTCTCAACCCGAAATAAACGCAACCTCGGAAAAGGTCTCCTTAAGCGAATATCGGCGCTGCGAGTTCATCGGTGCCCTCAGATTTCAATTCCTAGCACCGGATCAAAAGTTAGAAATTCTCGCTCGTTCGTTCACTGAACGTACCTGAGCCAAACTTCGGAAATTGATTCTGGGCAATCCGGGCCTCAGAATCAGGCGCCGTCTGAAACCGCGCTCTTGTAAAATTCTAAAGAAAATTAAGAAAAAAAAAATTCCCTTGAATTTTACGGGTCTTTACAGTTTTCTCTTCTCCAATAATAATGATAGACCTATAGTTCTTTCTTCATGTTATTTTTTATAGAGGTTTTGTTCTTTGATGGTAGGTATTTAGGAATATGTTGTTTTGTGTCCCACATCTGTTGATTCTAGGAGTGCATTTCAATTCCTCCATAGATTTGAGGTAGGTTACCCATTGATCATGCCTTTATAATTCGATTTTAATTTTTTTTCTATTATACATCATATATATTATTATTATTTTGGTCAACAATTGGATAATATATTAAGTGTGAAAATTGGTAGTATAATCCATATTTTGCGATAAATGGTGTTGTTTTGTTATAATATTTCCCATTGCTTGTTTAATTAAATATTTCCTTAGTTTTCAATCATTTTTGTAATATTTAAAACGTATTTTACAAATTTAAATATGTTTATGGATTGAGAATTATGTTTTATACCTTGTTGAGTACTAATTGGGAATTGTTTTGTAAAATAGTGCATGGTCATTCTATGTTTCATTTCCATGTTGGATTTTTTGTGTTAAGTGTGATTTAAAATGATTTTTTTTATAAATACATTTGTAGCATGCAGAATGTTATTTTTGGTTGTTTTTTTATTTAAAATTTGTTTTTGGTTTTATAAAAAAGTTGATTATTGTTTTTAACATGTTTTTTAATGGGTTTCCCAATGAAGGCATGTTTGGAATTTTTATAAAAATGGATTTTCCTTGAATGTGTAATATGAATATTTTAACGTATTTTACCAATTTGTGATTCTGGAAATTGTTTTTTACACAACTTTATGAAAAGTGTGAATTTTTTCTTTTATAATCATTGGTATGGTAAAATTATTTAAGATCTATTTTCCATCCATGTGTAAATGTGAAAAAGGATTGTTTTAAAAACCCCATTAGATGATTCTCTTGCCCTGCCGACATGGGGTGGTTCAGTTTTTTTCATTACTGAATCCCCAAATTCCATTATATGGGTCCCTTGTTTGGTACCCTTTGTGATCTATAAATTTTACGGCATTAGAACTATCCTCGGTGAGTCTCGGGGTGTGGCATGTTGTGGATTATTATTAATACATATGTTGTAATTGGATTCTCATATAGAATTAGTTGGCTCATCCCCATTAAATACATAAGACATTGGAAACTAGAAAATTTAGAGAATGGTCTATGAATGATTTTTTCTCTGGGAGGTAATGGTACTGACCAGTGGGCCATAGTAGGATGATATATTGGGTTTATTGCTATTGGATTTCCCCTCAGCCTTCCCTGAGAAAGGATCACTGAGCATATTGATAGTTTTGATTTCATCAAGTGTGACATGTTAATGGGGATGAGGACTCATGTATTGGTTCCTTCTTAATTGTTCTTGATCTCATTGGTTTACCCATTTATATTGGCTTTGATATTCTTATAGTGATGAATGTGGTGCTAGTATGTATATCTACATTTCCCTTATTGTGTGATTACAATTTTTCCTTCATGTGTATTGTATTTCTTGGAAAGTGATGGGGTGATTTTTGTAATGTTTATGAAAACTATTTTCAAGTGAAATTTTTTACCTTCATTGTGTAGGATGAAAAATATAGACATCACTTTCTCCATGAAATTGATAATGGAACAGGAACGAAATGTATCTAGTTTTTGAAATGAATAAAGGAAATGGTTCATACATTGTTTTTAAGTAAAAGTTTAATGAAATTATACTTTTAAATAATTTTGTTCAAATATAAAAATTTATGTTTCTATTATTATAAAAAAACATCATTGGGAATAGATTATCAAGCAATCCTACTAAGTTTTAAAAATCACGCTTATAGATCTAATTATTTTTTTATCCCTTGTGCATGTTCATCTTGAGTTTGATCTCATTGGGTGATGTTGATCACTATTTTCTAGGGTGACCTTAGGGTCCCATGTAGATGGTGTAGTATTTTTGTCCAGTTGGTTGTTCCATTGTATGTTTCAGTCATTTCATAAATAATGTTCAGTTAAATTATATATAGTTTTATATTGGGTTTTCCATTTTTATGCTATTTTTTATCTTGTTTATATTTGTTCAAAACATTCCCTTTTATACACTCGTGATGTCAAAAACTACTTCCCAGCCAGTGGGGATCAGAAAACCCCTTACAAACGTGCCACGGATCGGATCATGTTCCTTGTTTGGGTCAACTAAGGCTGGTTCATGAAAATTTATCAAATTAAATTTTCTAGTGTAGGATTAATTTTTATTATTATAAGGGAATATAATGTGAAGAAGATTATTTCTCGAAAAACTTTATTATAAAGTAAAAAATATTTATTATTAAGATAGGTTTATTAATTAATTTATTTTAACCAATTTTTACCATTAACATTTTATTCATTTTTAAAATAAATTAAATAAATAACACTATTTCATTCTGTTATAAAAAATTAGAAAACAATTGATAAATAGTACACATTTAAAACACTACATAAAATTTTAAAATGTTGACCAAAGTTTTATAAATTCAACATAGTATTTTAAAATATATGATAATATATAATTTTATATGAAAAATGATTCACGAAATTCAAATTAACTTAAATAATTAAATTTTCATAAATGTTATTAAATTATACAAATCGGTATTTTCACTATTCAATTGATAATAAAGTGTTTCATAAAAAATTAATAAATTCATATTAAGTAAATATAATAATGATAAATTCAAAAATGGGGATAATTTTTCAAAATTCATATCCCAAAATTTTTAAATTTCATTATTAATTTTAAATATGTTTAAAAAATATATTAAAACATCTCTTCAAATATAAGTTATTCATATTTTTGTTTCCGATAAATTGCATATAAAACTAGTGTTAATTATTTACATCATTAAGAATTATTTTATTCATCAAAATAAGTAAATTATAAATAATTTATTTCATTAATTTATTAGATACACTAGTTGAGTCAATATTTTATATGAAAATTATATATATATTATAATTGTGTTACCACATTTCATCCCAGCGATGTCATGGCCCGACCCACTTGTGTCCACCTATATAGTATATGTTTTTGCCACCCCAATCTTGACATCAATATTCTCGGTGCTAGCATTATGCAATAACAAAGAATAGTATCAATTAGAGTCTTTTATTCTATTCTATTAGTATACACACACCCAACTATCTCCATGAAATAGTGTATGGGAATAATTAAAAGTGTTGTAACATAAATTGTAAAACCATGCATGTAATAACATTTAGTTATCACATCCAATAAAATATAATAATATTAAAATTAAAATGGGAAAAATAAATTCCTAAATAGAAACTAAAGACATGTCCTGATAATAATTGGAATAAAGTTATGCTGAGAGAGCTCGGCTCCTAATATCATAGAATGACCACCGTATGTGGTCTATACACTTGAATATCCCTGTTATCCACTAAAATCACCAAAGTTCTATCAATATATTCTATAATACATGAAACATGTTTGAAAATACAACATATTTTTGAGTATATACATACATAGTTGGACGCCCAGAAAACCTATGGCGAGCAATATAAGATATGATGGAAGTTGTCAGTTTAGTCCAAATCACGATGGAAACAAAACCTGTAAATATTTGTTTATGATCATAAACAAACCCATAATAAAGTGAAAGGGTATATCCGTATCACATTCCAACCAAGGATTAATAGACATATTTTTGATCCAAAGGGTCTGTCTCTAATTCCCTACGTCTTGTTTATTCAAATAAGTTACCAGGTGGAGGACATGTGCCTCACCAGTATACTACACAATTAATGAAAAAAATAATTAAAAAAGGAAACCCATGTTATTACAATAATTGATTTTACTCAGTAGATAGAGGACCCACACCCTGGTGCTCAAGGGGATGTAACTTAGAGGGTAGAGGAACCACACCTTACTATACCTTGGGGTGGCCCTCAGAATGCAAAGGACTCATGCCCATGTGCCTTGGCGGTGCCACTAACAAGGACAAGGCCCAATAATCTATTGTTTTAGGAGAATTTCACTAAATAGGTAGCGTTCCCTCATCGTAGTTCATAAGGGAATGCCACACAAACTAGTGTGAGATTTATGGAGAATCTAAAGCCAAATTTAACTATTGGTTTTCAACCCTGAACACTCTATGATTACCCTACTTGATCACTCACATCATTATGTGTCACCTAAAGAATATTACCACTTAGAATATTCAATCTCATATCTCATAATAGACTATGATATAAATAATATCATTCAACATAAAAAATGCTCATAAAATTCCACTTTTGGTCCAAAATATGAGTTCAAATAATGGAGATATGCAAGTTAGAATTTTCTCATAAGGGTAAATGGAATGTGTGGGGAGCACAGGTCATGTGTTCTTTCTCCACTACCTATTTCTTTTATCCACTAGTCCCATATTTGTGGATTTGTCACTATAAATGGTATATTAAGTGTCCCATACATTGTGTCTCATCCACCCTGGGCCTACTTGTGATCTCATGGTCATTCGTGAGTTCATCGAGCCATGACCATGTACATGGTTAGGAGTGGGTACAATCTTGTTCCCATGTACTATAAGAGTTCAAAGAGTTTCCTAAAGCAATGGTTCGTGGACAAGTGTAACAGTATCATGGCATAAATACATAAGCAGGGTCCCATAGAATTTTTTCCCGACCACATGGTCAGTGATTCCTATATTTATATATGTCATATGAAATATAGTTGGGTACAAAAACATGGCATTTTTTCATCCCAGTATACTCTATATTGTTAGTATTTCCACTAAGAGTCCAAATTTTTCATGTGTTATCTATATGTGGTGATACCACCTTGGATAATGCTTTAATTATACATGAAATAAAGGGAAACCACATCTTACATTCAATTCTTGGACTTTCATGGATGGAAATACATTTTTGGTGATCCTTTCGAATCATGAAATGACATACATCACACCACCAATATCATGCCGCATTATTATGTTCCCCATCAGATCTAGAATCCAAATAGTATCTTTTTTATCCTATTCTTTTAATTAATCAATTTTAAAAGCATAAATCCATGTGTCATTCATCCCTGTTTATTGAATTTAGAGGTTTGATCCTTCTTGAACCCAAACTGGAAATGTAGAATCATGACCCCATTAGCCATTGGTGAAGAAGTTGGTAAATAGATAGTGGAAGTTCTGAAGAAAAACGTAAATCCTTCATTCGTCATATAATATTGGCCAAAGATTACATTTTCGGGATATCCGTGGGAGATATAATGGAATCAAAAATATAAATTGATTGAAAAATTAAATTATTCAGATGGTATCATGTGAAGGGTTTCAAAATTTAGATTAATGATAAATAAGATGAGGAATAAATGCTCAAAATTTTAATCATGTTTTAAAACCAAAATATTGAGACGTAAAAAAAATGGAGTGGTTTTTGGTGAATAACACATTCTCCAATGAACGAGAAGTCCCATTTCATTTTAAACCTCCCTATTCTCTTCGATTTGATTAACCATTGTCCTCTAATCTCGATACACCAATAATGAACATTAGAGGCTCCTTTCCAATATCCTTGGATGATAAAGGTAACCCTGTTGAATTTTCACAACAATACTTTTATATTGATTGTTTTTGTAAATTTAATTTAATAAATTATTTTACTTGTTTTTTTATTAAACACACTTCCAACCAACAACTCCACTAATGTTCCATCTCTAATTAACCATAGGTCACGATTAGGGTACACCCCACATTCCATAATCAACTGTGGTCTTAGATTTCATATATGAGACTCCATTTGGTTTATATTACATTTTATAGAAAAACTATGAAAACATGATGTTAATATATTTAATAACATTATAATATCAATTTTGGGATCACCATACCTCGGAATGTCACACTTTCATAGTGACTGGTTACAAAAATATTTCTCTAAAATATTTCAATAGTTAAATGGAAAAAAAGGTCCACTATACTATTCCACCAATAAATAATTTTTTCTCTAAAAAGAAAAATCTAAAAAAATGTAGAGAAACTAAACCCACAAATAGATCTCACTCTCCCATGATCTCTCAGGTATACACTCATGGTTCAATCATACATGGACCAAAGGAATATTCAATCCCCACAAGATCGATTCATATGTATCCTCCATTACCCCAAGGTATTATAGGAAGGTGGATTTATCATTGATGTCCATCTCACCCAATTCAATGACATGCATTGTATCATTTAGATATGACCTCAGGTACAAAACATGGAATATTCCATGATCCCATTCTAACCGTGTGGGTGAGGCTAAGTGATTTGTTACTAGTTCATCCCACCATGAGATCTTGAATTACTAGATTACCCTCAAGTATAACAATCCTCCCTGGATAGACCTACAAAATCCTCCTCATGGGGAGACACTTATGAGAATATGGTCTCCCTTCTAGAACTTCAAGTGTCTATGAGGTATATCTTCCTATTATTTCTATTTTATATGGGTTTTACTCATCTATTCATGGATCTATTAGAAATTCTCTATCATTTCTTGAAAAATATCAAGAAAAAAACATATTTATCACCAATCTCAATCTAGATTAAGGGAAATTCGAATAGACTCTCATAAAATACCACAAAAGGTTATATAACAACTATAGAGTTCTAGTTTTTATTATAAGGAATCTATAAATATAGAATGTAATCCTATTATCTTAAATAAAATTCTAAAACATAAGATATCATAATATCCTCAACCACATGGATGGTGTGTCTGGTGTTCTTATTCATCTATGGACTTACTGTTGTAGTCATCCTTAGTTAAGTCCTAAATACCTTCTTTAGGTCTCTCCACAATTATGTTGTGAACTACGAACCATGGTCAGAGATGATCATCGAGGGTACCCCATGGTGGTGATCTATGTAGCTTATAAAATCCTCTTCCACCATAAACTCCACCTCTTGGATTCCCACTTTCTCCTCTTCAAGGTCCAATTTTCTAGGGTCCACCCTAGAAACTCCTAGGAGAACCTTGATAAAGGTTCTACCTTTTCCATGGTGGTCCATCCATTTACTACCTAACATCCATGGAATGTTGGGTAAAGCAGTCACATGCCATATTACCATTCTAATCACATGAATAGAATCTAACCTATCTATGTTGGTGGGTTCCCCTACACAAACCATATTCTAAAGCTCCATATGCTCCAGTCCAGCCTTTGGAATATCTCCTTTTCCAATACCCTAACAGATTCCTTCTAGTTTCTGAATATGACTCAACCCCATAATGCCCATCTAGATCCCCATGTTCCTAATATCCCTCAAATAAGAATACCTTCATCACAATAACATTATTTAATAATCCATCATATGTGTGAATTAATATAATAAACACAATAGAAAGGATGTTCGTGTGGAGTCCCCACTCAAACTTTTGCACCCATAAGTAACCATCACACACCAGGTCGATGGAGTAAAATGTATGGTAGTTAAACATCATTAAATATTATTCAACATTAATTATACCTTGATTCAACTCTAGAGACTCCTAAATAGAAACTATGAATAATCATAGGATGTAAAACTACTCATTAAGTAGTAGTTAAAAGTCATTCTTTATGAGTGTCATCTCAATATGATACTGCATGAACATATTCCCCCAGCACTCAACTACTCCCTAGAAAATACTAGTGGCTTGTAAAAACCTCAAATCGAACATGGTTTGTTTTAACCTATGGACACAGATCATCAACTCAAGACAATACTCTTCTACATGTGGATATGGCTCACATCAGAAATTCAATGACCACTGTCTCTATAACTCATATAGTTTATATAGCCTATATGCATCTTTATCAGGTACAATTGGTAATATTTGATCATTAACTAGTGGGTTTTCATATATATATACTCTTAGAAGAGTTTTATCTTCGGTTGGTCCATAAAATGATCCCTCATCACTCATAAGATCATTATTAGAATCCTAAATATATTGTTTGGGTAAATTTATTCAGGAAGGAATTCAAAAAGTGATCAAGACATAAAAAAGTAATATAATAATATATATGTGTGGATATTACTCAATAATGATAGTCAATTAATGAAATCATGTATGATTTATGTACCATTTTTCCCTATATCCAACATCTAAGACTACAGAGTAAACAAGCATGCAGTCAGTCCTTATGTATCCATACATTGGCTGCCACACCAACATTAGAATCCCTAGCATTAAAGTGGAACCCAATAATCCTTAACACCATTTCTCTAGGATCCACCCATAACCTCACCATGAGTATAACTCCAAATATAAACCAAGGATGAGCGACATATGATTCCACACTATAATAACATGACACACTGGGCCCACATAATAGATAGAATGTTGGTCCACAAAAACCCAAATCTTGCTTCCAATGGACCATGGGATAATAATATTTTCTGAGAAGGAATTATTGAAATTATAGTAAGTTCCTAGTGTACCTATGTACATACTATTAACCATTTCTATGAAACAGTGTAGAGGAATGCTAAAAAGGGTTGTAACATCTAGAGTTAAAAACTGCATAGATTAACCTCTAGGGAATGAAATAATGAATGATAGAATAAACCAAAGTGCAAAAGTGAAAAAATACACACCCAAATAGACTCTAATGTATCAAACATACATCAACTGTAATAAAGGAAAGAAGAGAGTCCATAGCTCCTGATATCCAAGACCGACCACCTTATTCTGTCTAATCACCTATATATCCTCATGCCCACACTGAAATCACTGTTAATCTATATTTCATCTTCATTAGAAATGAGATTCATTGGAAAACACCATCCCTGGGTGAGTATATAATTACATTGTAGGATTGCCAAAAAATCGAAGGGTATCTGTAACACCCCGAGATTTTATGAAAAATATTCTTTTAATTTCATTGATTTCTTTTATTATACATCACACCAAGTTTATCTTGTACTATACGCAATACCGTATTAGCTTGCAGTATAAGCAACGCTATTTTATAATAGTCATTCTACACAACATTGAGTGTGTGTGTATATATATATATATATATTCAATGTACAAATGAAATATGGTTGGATACTGTTAAATGAAACAACGAAAGATTCTTGCACAACACGCAACCCTGACTTGGCCTACATTACACACAATCGCGACCTTCCTCAATAGCGTGTGTTGTACGCAATACCGGGTTTTACTAAATAACAATATATTATTATAATATTTTTATGAACTAGCCGTTATGAATAGTATTAACTAAATTTTTAATTTTATAATATTATTATTCATCTTATACATTTTCTCGAACGTGTTAAGAGAACAAAATAAATTTTTCGGGTAAAATAAGTATTTTTCCAAAAAATGTAGTTTTACCGCCTTTTGATGGCGCACCCACATTAAATCTAGTTTTTGAAAAGTTTATAAGTTCAATTTGACAAAATAAAATTATTATTTAGAATCAAGATATAAAAATTTATTTTGGATAAATTTTTCATATTATTCTGATAACTTTCATATTTTAATGAATAGTAAAAACACGCTATATTTTAATTAAAAACAACTTTTTTCATCGTAATAAATTATGTGGATAGATAATAATATTGAATGGTTTCAAAGTATAAATAGAATATATTTTTACCATTTAATATAATGTATGTCATTAGCCTTGATTTTACATTGAATTCGTAGGTTAAATAAATTCAATCTTTGGCAATGTTTTAACTTTTAAAACCTGTTTTCTTAACAACGGGATTAATTTTAAATTAATTACTGAAACTTATGTGTTTTTAATTATAAAAAATAGATTCCATATTTGTAATCAGTGGGTCCAAATTATGTTAATAGGTTACTTTTAATTTTTTTGATATTATGAATAGTAACTACGGTAATTTTTATTTACTACGGTTAAAGGTAAATAGGGTAATTCAAGGTTAAAAGAATATTATAATAATTCCAAATTACCTTGAAACTTGTCCTAACCTTATTGGATTAGTATTTCAGACCATGGGTATCCTTGGGTCGATTTTGGGACTCCATGGAGCCACTTATGAATGACAATGAGACATTAGATTAATTAATTTAATGTAAAGACAAAATTGGAATTAACAAATATCATTTAGTAATTAATTTTTTAAGGGGATATATAAATTATATTTTGGACTATAAATATTCATTGGAAAGCTAAAACGATTTCATACATGTTGGTATTTTTTTTTATAATTTTTAGGCATCATATAAATAAAATTATTTATGACACAATAATAATGCAGTATTTACCTCATTAATAAAAGATTTAAATAATTAAGATTAATATGATTAAAATATCATCCAAAACCTGTCCAATTCCTATTGGATGATTTTATTTCCAATATTAGTCATCTTATCTTATACATTAATGTGTTTTTGACCTCCTGAAACCGAAGATAAGTTTATAATAAAATAATGTTTTCACACTTTCCTAAAGAGCCCCTCCACTCCCTTATAAAAGGAGACCACTTCTATGAAATTCCTCACACCTCTCCTGCCTTTCTGCTCGTCCCAACTATGCCCAACTAAGCTCCCTACATCCCTCTCCTCCCCCTTGAAGCCTGAAATTAGGCAGAGAACTCTCCAAGAATTCTTTTTGGTTCAAACCAATGGAATTTACCAAAATTAAAGGTAACAATTTCTCTTAAGTTGTTTTCTTTTATTCTACTTCTCCAACCCCTAAAATCTTTTTAACCTTTATTTTGTGACAACACCAGTATCCTGAAAATACTAGTATGTTTTTCTTATAAGGATTAGAACTACACTTACACACACCTCCATCTAATGGATGAAGAACATAATATTTCTATGATGGCAAACTAACACCTCACGAAACGATGATTGTTCGATTTTCCCCTACCACCTCTCATGGAGGCCATTATGATGGCACTGTATTTATATATAATATATAATATGTTTATTATTTCTTTATGCTTTTTTACTTCCCAATTATATCAAGCCTTTATGGTTTCCATAGTCGGTAAATACGATAATCTCATTTGAGGAAGTGCGGACTACCGCCCCCTCAAAGTGATGTGATTCGTTAATACCTTATGTGGGATGTATAAAGGATGTGGTTAATGATATTATATTTGATATTATACTGTAATTATAATATACCTATGTATCATTATGTTTTAATTCCATTAAAATAAGAAATATAAATGAAAGTAGCGTTCATGCGTATATACGGCTTACCGTCTCCATGAACGGTGCGTTTCATTTCTTACCTCCATATGTTATGTACTATTATAAATGCTTGTATATGGTGGATATATAATGAATTTATATGATATATAAATCATTATTTCCATTTTTTAGGTAAGTAAATCATGATATAAGTAATAATAACATCATGAACAATAAGTCCAAACACGTACGATAAATAAGATGATTTTACCCAAAACTCTACTTTAACATTAATTTACATAAGAATGGGTAATATAAAGTAATAAGTGAATCATATATGATATCATAACAATGAATATGATTCTGTAATAAGTCAATGACATTATTTAAATCATTATACTGGAGGTTTGGACTCTTACGAAGAAAATTGGACCTAAGGTAAGGGAAATATCACAATCTCATTTTTATCCAAGATTATTTATACTTTGGAATTTACTGGGGTGTATTTTATCATCCACATCCATGCTTCATCAATATGTAATATTTATATCCTTCTACATTAGTTTATATCTAATTTTACCCTTCTGTGAGTTTTTAGTAAAAGATATGAAAGGAATCTTTTGTCATTTTTCGTACGAGGTACTTTTTGACTTTTCCGACACAAGTACGAGAAGAATGTTTTCTTTTAACTTATACGGACTGAATGGATTTTTAAAACATTATTTCCAACAATCTTCCCTTAAATGTGTTCAAGTTTATTTTTAATCAACTTCTTTTAGTTAGAATTTTATTACATGTTAAGAAAGGAAAAGTGTTTTGGAAGTTGAAAGGATATTTTCCTCAAGAATGGAGTTCTAGTGTTTAATCAAAATTATTTTCCATCTAAGATAATAAAGGGTTATGTTTCTATCCCTATTATTACATTGATTTTATTATGTTATGATGGAATTATTTTTATGAATTCCTTTATCTTATATGAATTGTTTTATTATGTCACAATGTTTAAGATTCCCATTTTTATTACATGGGTTATGCTATGATGTATGGTTTATGATTTTTTGGAACACATAAGAATGGAATCATTATGAGATGGGTGGGACCTATATCTCCCTCCAATGCATTGGGTAAAGATTTTATATCTCATGAGATAGACATGGCTGGAATGGCAGGTTAAACCTGTTCAGTGAAACAGGACTGAAACGAGGATTGAACTCAGTTCAGAAATGGACTTTGTCCACTAAGATAGTCTTAGAAATGAGTCTTGACTAATAAGAAATGATTCTCTATGATTATGTGTGTATGCCACAAAGTTTCATGTTTTAGGTTATGATTATTGGGATTACATTTCACTACTATGATTTATCCCATGTTATGATATTATGATCTCTTTTGCAGGTTATGATTTCCAAAATGTTATGTTCTTATGAATATGATGTGATTGATATTTCTTTTGTTTACCCTTACTGAGAATTTGAGCTCACCATTTTATGTTCTTTCCCCAGGATATAAAGAAATGTTTTAGGTAAAAAAAGAAGATCTTTATGGGAGATGTTGAAGATCTTTCACCACGATTAGAATATTATATTCCGAGTTTCCAAAGACACAAAACTATTATGGTCCTTGTGTGTGTGTTTTTGTTATGTACTACGTATTCCGCAAAAGTAATGTAATGTCCATGTACGTCATGATTCGGGTCTCTACAGTTGGTATTATAGGAAAGGTTTAGTCAACCTTTGGAAACTAGGATACGAAAATGTTAGTGAGATCCCTAGAGATGTTTCTAAGGTATGTCTAGGGATGTCCCTAAGGTTATGTATAAGTACAGTTTATAGTCCTAGAACTACGGTAATGATCATAGAATTTAACCTAAGATGTTATATGTTTAAGGTACTCCACCTTGATTATGTTATTTTCCTTGTATGATTTTTGCCTCTCACGGAATTCTTTTTGTGTTTTAGTCAATGTAGGGAACCAGAAAGAATTAGGTTAACATTGAATCCAATAGACAAATTGGTGACTGTGAGCAACAAAATTGTGTAATGCCTCGAAAGAAAGATATTGTGATTATTCCAAATCAGTCATCATGATATATGATTAACAAGGTGAAATTTACTGGTATGCCTAATTCATCAAATAAGTGGAAGATAGAATTTTATGCATGTTTTCATGTTGAGGATCATAAAGAAAGGAAGATTTATATTTCTAAAGAAGGGAAGAAGAACCTTGAGGAATACCTCAAATGGAGGGACATATGTTATCTGTGTGGAGAAAAGGGATATAGAGTGACAGACTGTTATGGAGTTCAATGTCTTATTTGTGGAGAACATGGGCATTACCCAACTCAATGCCCAGACATAAAAAGTTACTTCTAAATCAAGGAACGAATTATTCCAGGACAATCATTGAAGAGGAAGTATTGAAGTGTTTATGTATTGGTATTCAAGAATAATGTTGCTGAGATACTTTTATGGTGTATTAGAATATTTTTGTATTAGTCTTTTGTGGATTTCAATAATTTTATGGTACAGATAACCATGAAAAGTGATTTAAATATTTTGGAAAGTAGATGATATGGGCATAATGAAGGGATAAGGAGAAAATGAAATGTTTGACAGTATTCATGAGCTCATGATTTATATAAGGAAATAGTTATATCATGTATTGAGTATATAGAATTATGGGGTCTTGGTATGTGGAAAGAGTTATCTTTTGACAACACTCATTATTCACTAAGAATCAATGGGTATTCATTTTTCAAGAGAATACATGATTAAGGCCATCAAATGTTTGGAATGTGACCCAAAAGACATATCTTATGATATATGGGGATCAAAGATGGTATTAAAATTCTTGTTATATGAAATCTCTAGTAATAATTTTCAATATAATATGATAGTAGACTGCAGTATTATGGATACGCCTAAAGATTGGAATGGATTACGTTGGACCTAAGTTAGTGTTGTTTAAGGATAGAAGTTTTTTTCGATATTATTGATGGGATGTTAGAGTAATGTAGTTTTAGGAAAAGGGCAACCAGCAAGATGGACGATAGCCCATTGCGTCAGACAAGGCTGTGGGAATCAAACCCACAACCGAAGTGTGACTGGCCTTTATCACCTACCACTAGCCTACAGGAAGTCCCTCGTTAGTAGAAACTAGTTTTATTTTATTAAGCAGTATGATATATAAAGTATAAGATGATTTTTGGAATCATATATGATTAACCTCAACATAGATGGACTTATGTATATTTGATAACATTTCCTAACCTTTTGTTTGAAACATATGGAATGACACATCATTCTATCACATGATCAGTTAACGCTTCACGAATAACAAATTCAAATTCATTTCTTTAAGAGATGAAGTGGAGATTGTTCAAAGCACGAACAACAGTGAGATTATACCAAAATAAAGTAAGTATTTATTCTAATTAAAATTATTCAACTTTAGGGAAATACTCTTGAAAACCAAAAATGTTGTCCTAGTGCCCTTATATCTGATGAATCAGATGGTACCCTAGATCATCAAATATTTATGGCTTTCTGATTGTTGGATTTTTCATAGCCATGTTCTCTACCACTCTCCATCAGAACATGATGGTTAGATTTCTCTTCCATATCCATATTATCACCTATGTTCTCATATGTGGAAACCCAGTGATTAGTTAATTTGGGTGACCGTTACATACTCTAGTTTTTAAAGCCATGTTTTGGTATTCCCTTTTACGATGTGGGTTTCTATTAAAGAAACTTTCGAGTAATAAACGATTTGTAACCCCGACGAATTTCGAGGGAAAAATTAATTTTAAGGGTGGTAGAATGTAACACCATGAGATTTAATGACAAATATTCTTTTAATTTCATTGATGTCTTTTATTATACAGCACACCATGTTTAGCTTGTACTATACGCAACACCGTATTAGCTGGCAGTATACGCAACACTGTTTTATAATAGTCATTCTACACAACATTGAGTGTGTGTATATTTATATATATATATATTCAATGTATAAATGAAATATGGTTGGATTATGTTATATGAAACAACTAAGGATTCTTGCACAAAACGCAACCCTGACTTGGCTTGCATTACACACAATCGTGACCTTCCTCGATAGCGTGTGTTGTACGCAATACCGTGTTTTACTAAACAACGATATATTATTATAATATTATTATGAACTGGCCGTTATGAATAGTATACACTAAATTTTTAATTTTATAACATTATTATTCATATTATACATTTTCTGGAATGTGTTAAGAGAACAAAATAAATTTTTCGGGTAAAATAAGTATTTTCCAAAAAATGCAGTTTTACCGCCTTTTGATGGCACACCCACATTAAATCTAGTTTTTGACATGTTTATAAGTTCAATTTGACAAAATAAAATTTTTCTTTACAATAAAGATATAAAAAATTACTTTGGATAAATTTTTCATATTATTCTGATAACTTTCATATTTTAATGACTAGTAAAAACACGCTATATTTTAATTAAAAACAACTTTTTTCATTGTAATAAATTATGTGGTTAGATAATAATATTGAATGGTTTCAAAGTATAAATAGAATATATTTTTACCATTTAATATAATGTATGTCATTATCCTTGATTTTACAATGAATTCGTAGGTTAAATAAATTGAATCTTTGTCAATGTTTTAAATTTTAAAACCTATTTACTTAACAACGGGATTAATTTTAAATTAATTACTGAAACTTCTGTGTTTTGAATTTTGAAAAATGTATTCCATATTTGGAATAAATGGGTCCAAATTATTTTAATAGGTTACTTTTATTTTTTTGATATTATGAATAGTAACTACGATAATTTTTATTTACTACGGTTAAAGGTAAATAGGGTAATTCAAGGTTAAAAGAATATTATAACAATTAAAAATTACCTTGACACTTGTCCTAACCTTATTGAATGAGTATTGAAGACCATGGGCATCATTGGGTCGATTTTGGGACCCCATGGAGCCACTTATGAAAGACAATGAGACATTAGATTAATTAATTTAATGTAAAGACAACATTGGAATTAACAAATATCATTTAGTAATTAATTTTTATAAGGAGCTATATAAATTATATTTTAGACTATAAATATTCATTTTAATGATAAAAATATTTCATACATGTTTGTATTTTTCCTATAATTTTTAGACATCATATAAATTAAATTATTTATGACACAATAATAATGCAGTATTTACCTCATTAATAAATGATTTAAACAAATAAGATTAAAATGATTAAAATATCATCCAAAACCTGTCCAATTCATCTTGGATGAATTTATTTCGAATATTATTCATCTTATCTTCGACATTAATGTGTTTTGGACCTCTTGAAATTGAAGATAAGTTTATAATAAAATAATGTTTTCACACATTCTTAAAGAGCCCCTCCACTCCCTTATAAAAGGAGACCATTTCTATGCAATTCCTCACACCTATCAAGCCTTTTGGCTCATCCAAACTCTGCCCAACTAAGCTCCCTACATCCCTATCCTCCCCCTTGAAGACTTAAATTAGGTAGAAGACTCTCCAAGATGTCCTTTTGGTTCAAACCAAAGGAAGTTACCAAAATTAAAGGTAACAGTTTCTCTTAAGTTGTTTTCTTTTATTCTACTTCTCCAACCCCTAAAATCTTTTTAATCCATTATTTTGTGACAAAACCAGTATCCTGAAAATACTAGGATGTTGTTATGAGAATGATTAGAACTAAACTTACACACACTTATATCTAATGGATGAAGAACATAATGTTTCTGTGATGGCAAACTAACGCCTCACGAAACGATGATTGTTCGATTTTCCCCTACTGCCTCTCATGGTGGCTATTATGATGGCACTATATTTATATATAATATATATTATGTTTATTATTTCTTTATGCTTCTTTACTTCCCAATTATATCAATCCTTTACGGTTTCCATAGTCGGTAAATACGTTAATCTCATTTGAGGAAGTGCGGACTACCGCCCCCTCAAAGTGATGTGATTCGTTAATACCTTATGTGGGATGTATAAAAGATTCGGTTAATGATATTATATATGATATTTTAGTGGAATTATAATATACCTATTTATTATTATGTTTTAATTCCATTAAAATAATAAATAGAAATGAAAGTATCATTCATGCGTACATACAGCTTACCGTCACCATGGACGGTGCGTTTCATTTCTTACCTCCATATGTTATGTACTATTATAAATTCTTGTATATTCTGGGTATATAATGAATTTATATGATATATAAATCATTATTTACATTTTGGAGGTAATTAAATCATGATATAAGTAATAATAACATCAATAACAACAAGTCCAAACACGTACGATAAATAAGATGATTTTACCCAAAACACTACTTCAACATTAATTTACATTAGAATGGGTAATATAAAGTCATAAGTGAACCATATATGATATAATAACAATGAATATGGTTCTTTAATAAGTCAATGACATTATTTAAATCATTATACATGAGGTTCGTACTCTTACGAAGCAAATTGGACCTAAGGTAAGGGAAATATCACAATCTCATTTTTATCCAAGATTGTTTATACTTTGGAATTTACTGGGGTGTATTTTATCTTCCACATCCATGTTTCCTCAATATGTAATATTTATATCCTTATAAAATATTTTATATCCAATTTTTCCCTTCGGTGAGTTTTTAGTAAAAGATATGAAAGGAATCTTTTGTCGTTTTTCGTACGAGGTACTTTTTGACTTTTCTGACAAAAGTACGAGAAGAATGTTTTCTTTTAACTTATATGGCATGAATGGATTTTTAAAACAGTATTTCCAAGAATCTTCCCTAACAAGTTTTCAAGTTTATTTTTAATCAACTTCTTTTAGTTAGAATTTTAGGACATGTTAAGAAAGGAAAAGTGTTTTTGATGTTGAAAGGATATTTTCCTCAAGAATGGAGTTCAAGTGTTTTATCAAAATTATTTTCCATCTAAGATAATAAAGTGTTCTGTTTCTATCCCTATTATTACATTTATTTGATTATGTTGTGATGGAATTATTTTTATGAATTCCTTTATCTTATATGAATTGTTTTATGATGTCACGATGTTTAAGATTCCCATTTTATTGCATGGGTTATGTTATGATGTATGGTTTATGATTTTGTGGAACACATAAGAATGGTATCATTATGAGATTGGTGGGACCTATATCTTCCTCCAATGCATTTGGTAGAGATTTTATATCTCATTAGATAGTCATGGCTGGAACGGCAGGTTAAACCGGTTCAGTGAAACAGGACTGAAACGAGGAGTGAACTTGGTTCAGAAATGGACTTTGTCCACTAAGATTGTCTTGACAATGAGTCTTGACTAATAAGAAATGATTCTCTATGATTATGTGTGTATGCCACAAAGTTTCATGTTTTATTTTCTGATTATTGGGATTACATTTCACTACTATGATTTATCCCATGTTATGATATTATGATCTCTTTTGCAGGTTAAGATTTCCAAAATGTTATGTTCTTATGAATATTATGTGATTGATATTTTCTTTTGTTTACCCTTACTGATCATTTGATCTCACCCTTTTGTGTTTTCTTTTCCCCAGGATATATTGAATGGTTTTAGGTAAAAAAAGAAGATCTTTATGGGAGATGTTGAAGATCTTTCACCACGATTAGAAGATTATATTCCGAGTTTCCAAAGATACTAAACTATTACGGTCCTTGTCTGTGTGTTTTTGTTATGTGCTAAGTATTCCGCAAAAGTAATATAATGTCCATGTACGTCAAGATTCGGGTCTCTATAGTATCTATAGGAGATACGAAAGAAGTAGTCAGATAAATCCAAATTAAGAGGGAAAAACCTTATAATATCTAAATATTCCCAGAACTTAACCCAAAAAAGTGAGGATGGGGATCTTTATATCATAGCCCATCCAAATATTATGGGCATTTCTACTACTCCAAAGGGTCTATATTTGATGACAAACATCTCTTGTATTCTAATCAGTAAACATATGGAGGATCCGCTCCATTCAACTATTCTTCATAGTAATGGGAAAATATTCTCCAAATTGAGGGCCAAACCCGCAAAAAGAGAACATGTTCAACATAGTAGATTGATGCCTATATCCCTAATGTGTTAGGGGTACCACTAAGAAGGACGAGGACCCACACTATAACACATCAGGGGGTTAGAATCAAAGCATATAGGGCCAAAACAATACTATTTCAAAGGGTGGATCTAAGAATTTAGTGGACCCACTTCATAGTGCTTCATGGGGGTTCCACCCAGAATGTAGAGAAACCTTCTCTAGTGTGTTAGGGGGTTCTACAAAGATAGTCAAGGACCAATGTACTATTGCATTATAGGGTTCCACATAGAATGTAAAGGACCTACATCCTAATTTGTCTATTGGTCCATTAAAACTGGTGTATAGAGTGTGGAAAAACTATGACCTGATGCAACATGTGGGGTTACAAACCCAGACCACACACTAATAATCCTTCATGTTCACAACCATCTCCATGCATCTCTAAAAGAAGCGCCATGCTATGTACATTCAATGTCATATACTTGGAGGCTCTATGAATGGAACCAGCACATTATATGTTGAAACATGCTCATGATAGGCCACTCATGAGGAAAATATTGGTTCCAATAGAGGATTTATTCAACTTTTCAATTTCTCATATGATTTCAATGAATGTATGTTTACCACACTATATGTTTTCTGGCATCACAATTTGGTCCTGTTCTCTTTTAGACTAGTCTTTGAGTCTCTACCTTCATACTAGACATATAAGGTGGACTAAATGGAATATATCAACCACCTAGTTGCTGTTCATGTTCTCTTATCCCTTCCCATTTCATCGTATCATGTTTGTGTACATGGCCATGCCCAGATATCAGCACGTGATTATGTAATCCTAGAGTATAATATGTTTCTACCCCAACAGGGTCCCGACCATGTTTAGATGGTGCATGGATTAACCACATCGGGAGGGTTACATTGGGTGTTCTACCTTCCACACAAAATATCATCGTTATCTTACCTGAAACCATATATTCCATAGTTGGGTGGGGCTACACATCATGTTTTCATTCTTATAGATGCTGTGTATACTTTTTTCACAGACAATATAGATTCTTTATGTGTTCTCCCAATCCATTCTCCCTATAAAGAATTACACCTATTGACCACCTGAACATGGTGAAAACCACCTTTTACCATCAATTTCGAGACTCTTAATATCCATAAATTATAATCTTATGATCCAATGCCAGCCCACAATGTTATGCATCGCACCTCCAATCACATGCCTCTAGATCCCATCATTATTCTTTATCCAATATCAATACATTATCACCGGCTTCCAATATCATTTCTTGATCCATCAAAAAACCTTTTATATATGCGTCATTCCGGATTCCCTAATGAATTAGGAGATTCAGTCATACTTGAACCCTCCCTGAGAATGTGGAATTGTGACCCCATACAACTATAGAAAATAACATAATGACAAGATTTTGGAAACAAATAAGAAATAAAATCAATCCTTCATTTTACATGATTTAATGAAAAACTATTATATAATAGTGATTTCTATGGAACATTTCATTGAATAAAAAATAAAAATTAATTAACCAATTCAATTGTTCAGATGGGCTCTGGTAAAGGGTGTGAAAAAACATATAAAATATTAAGATGATGTGGAATCCATTCTGAATATTATAATAATGGAATGAAACCAATATTTATAATCCCTACCAGGATTTGGGATCAATAATTGGTGGTGAAAGGGTTATGAAGTGAAGTTCAAGTCATGATACGTTTGTAGCCTCTTTATACACCCTAATTTGATATACTATCATCTTATAATCTTGATCTTCCAAAAAGGAACATTAATGTATCATCCCAAATATCCACGTTTTTTGCTACTAACTGGGTAGAATTTCAATAAAAGGCTATTTAAATAGGATGTATGTTTATGTAAATTTAAAAACAATTAATTATTATTTTTGATTAAATACACCACCAGTGATAGTCACAACAAGTCATCAAGTGGAAACTAGACTTATGTTATGCTTCGGCTAAAACATATATTTTTTACACAAGCATGGTCTCAAATTTCCAATAAGAGAATCTATTAGGGATTTATTAATCTTCTCAAAGAATACAATATTAAACTCATGTTAATATATTTAATATTTTTATAATATAAATTCATGGTTCATAGGGCTTTGGAGACCCCCATTTTTTCTACACCAGTATTTTAAAATGTTCCTAAATATATTTAAAAATCATATATGGGAAATATAAGGACCCGACCTTAAAACATTACATAATCTTGAATTAAATGAATAATTCACATTGAGGATATATTCAGGTTTAGAGTTATAGAGATTTAGTCCATAACTAATACATAAAAACATGAATATTACATGTAGACAATACTACTCAGTATCCATATTATCATAAAATAAAAAATATTGAGAAAAACATGCCTAGTTCCGTGTTTTAGACAACACGACTTTTCCTTGATCCATTTCATGACCCTATTCATCTTTAAGTCCTGTGAAAAATATTTCAAAAACATGGGATGAGCATAAAAAGATCAGTAAGGGATACACAAATATGGAAAATTGTTAGATTTTCAAAACAACAAATAAACCATGAATACATTATCATAAGTAATACTTTTCACCTTTTTAATGAAGTAAATACTCTTTACAATATAAAAGATCATTACATACCTTTTTGTAACCAAAAGATTACCATAAGACCCATATAAAGAACACATAACATATAAAGGTAACTTGGGACATAAACATACTTAAATGGAATAATCATACGGTCGACTTCCACACATTTCACTAAATGGAATACCCATACGGCCAACTTCCATACCCAATTCATTGGAGGTTATAACGTAACCACCCATCCTGGTATTCACGGCACCACCCGTCATATAGTTTATCATGTAACCACCCGTCAAATGTACAAGTACCATAATTACACATAAAATGTTGCAAATATAAACATTTCAATAACAACATTTCATTTTCAATAACAATAAGTAATTTCAAGATATTAAAATAATCAATCCATTTTCAAAAACCATTTAAAAGAGATTTTTGAATCAAAGTGTCCCATACCACCTTGAAGCTTTTAATGGAATTATAATTTTAAAACATTCATGTCCATATAAATAAATACTGAAAACCATTTTGAAAACATGGACATTAAAGATAAATATTTAGAATAATAAATATGTAAAACATTTAAAACGATATTGTTGTTAAAGAGTTTTTAACAAAATGAGAGACTATTGAATACAAATAATTACAGAATAACCTTTAATAAGAAATTTATAATTTCATGAGAATAAAAGGGATTCATGATATAATATGTCAAAGGACAGTATATGCACTATATAATAGTGAATTGGTGCATAACAACAATTAAGTCTCAATGGAAATGTTAATTGAGATGAAATCCACTATAAAGATGGTATCCATAAATTAAGGATAAATCAATCGCATAATTACGTGTGAAAAATATAAATACACCCAATATAAGTAGATATTATGTTTAAAACAATAATATTTCATTAACACATATTCATTGGATGACATATTCAATAAGTAGAAGTTGAACCCAAATAATCAAAATTGGGTTGAGAAGTTCCCTTGTAAAAATTTGACAGCCTAACGACGTCACTTTAAAATTCATAAAATGAGTTGATGAGACGGAAAGGTTATCTAATCTCTTGGAAATAAATTTTACATCAATAATGATATAGAATAACATATCCAAAATTAATAATATGTAAATTAAAAAGGCATAACAAAAAGCAGTCTTTTAAAAAGAGGAGGGTGAATAGTTCCCTTACCGATTTGGTAACTTACAAGTCATATGCCACATGAATGAAGAATCATACAATTAAGATGTAAATACCAATAAATTAAATTATCTTATACATATAATATAATCATGGACAGTATATACACCACAAAAAAGGAAGTAGTGGAAAATATAGCATGAATCTCATGGGGATAAAAAGTGAGATGAAAACCCCTTACCACGTTGTAATCAATTGAGTCATATGACCCAAAGTTAATAAACACCAAATTAATCACAGAATAACATGAGTATAATGATAATAAGGATAATATATATCTTAAGGAAGTACACAATACACTACATGCAATAAATAAGTGGCGAACAATGGTAATATCACAAAATTAAAACTGAGA
Organism: Viscum album; assembly: GCA_963277665.1. Taxonomy (NCBI): domain Eukaryota; kingdom Viridiplantae; phylum Streptophyta; class Magnoliopsida; order Santalales; family Viscaceae; genus Viscum; species Viscum album. The sequence goes on from OY728159.1 coordinate 104,457,510, forward strand.
TAAAAAAATTCCTTACACAAATTTGGCAGCCTAACAACGCCACTAAAAAATTATTAAAATGTATTTATGAGAGTAATAGAGGGTATATCATAATATGAAAATAGAAATTAAATTATGGTGAATATAAAATAAAATCCTCCAACATAAGAACATGGAGTATAAATGAAATGACATAAAAGAGGGCACTTGAAAAGAAAGAGAGAGGTCAGATCCCTTACCTCGTTGTCCGACTTGACTCGATCATTATTTAATCTCCTGAATAATAAAATAAAGATAATTTATACTTGCTTAATAACCTTTTTCATGTTTATTATTACTTTTATATCACTTATTACCATGTTCTAAGCATTGTGTAATCATTTATGTTAATAATGTCTGTTTTGTCGATATTTGGTACTTGAGAGTCAAAAATGGACTTCTTATAATTACATGTTGTTCATATGGTTAAAGGTTCATTATATCAAGAATGATATTCATGATTTTTATAACATATATATCATATATATCAAGTATATACATGTATTTATAATATTACATAACATTTGGAGGTACTAAATGAAATGCACCGTTCATGGAGACGGTAAGCCGTACGTACGCATGAACGCTAATTTCATTTATATTTCTTATTTTAATAAAATAAAACATAATGATACATAGGTATATTATAATTACAGTATAATATCATATGTAATATAAATAAATATATCCTTTATACATCCCACATAGGGAATTAACGAGTCACATCACTTTGAGGGGGCGGTAGTCCGCACTTCCTCAAATGAGATTATCGTATTTACCCACCATGGAAACCATAAAAGTTTGATATAATTTGGAATTATAGAAGCATAAAGAAATCATAAACATAATATATATTATATATAAATAATGTTCCATCATAATGGCCACCATGAAGGGTGGTAATATGTAATTGAACAATCATCGTTTCGTGAGGTGTTAGTTTTCCATCCACAGAAACATTCTGTTCATCATCAATTATATGGTGGTGTGTGTAATTGTAGTTCGACTCATTATCATAAAAACATCCTAGTATATTTATTATACTGGTTTTGTTACAAAATAAAGGAAATGAAAAGAGTTTAGGGGTTGGATAAGTAAAATAAAATAAAACATTTTTAGAGAAACAGTTACCTTAAATTTGGGTAACTCCATTTCGTTTGAACCAAAATACTTCTTGAAGTACCTTATGCCTACGGTAAGGATTTTAGGAGAAGTATAGAGATGTGGGGAGCCTAATTGGGCAGATTTCGGACTAGCTAAATGGCTTTAGTGGTGTGAGGAATTTCATATCAGTGGTCTCTTTTTATAAGGGAGAGGAGGGGCTCTTTAGGAAAGTGTGAAACTATAATTTTATTATATAATGATATTCAGTTTATAATTTCCCAAAAATCATCATGGTCGAAGATAAGATGACTCATAATCGAAATAAAATCATCCAATCATAATTGAACCTGTTTTGGATAATATTGTATTCATTATAATCTTATTTAATTAAATCATTTATTAATGAGGTAAATACTGCATCATGATCGTGACATAAGTAGTTAAATTTATTTAATGTCTAAACATTATAAAAAAATACCATGATGTAAGAAATATTTTTATATTTCCAATGAAAAATTATAGTCGAAAATATAACTTTTATCACACCATGTAAAAATTAATTTACTATATTTGTTTATTTGATTTTGGCCTTTACTTTATGTTAATTAAAAATAAAGTGTCATAATCACTTTTATGTGGCTCCATGGGGACCCCAAATAGACCCAAGGATGCCTATGGACGGATATGACTCAACCAATAGGATTTGGACACCTGTTAGGGTATATAAATTTTATTTGTTTTACCCTTATTTACATGATTTACCCTTTAACCATGGTAAATAAAATATCTACTAAGGTAAATATTTAAAAGGCCTAAAAATAAAAGTTACCTATTTACAAAATTTGAACCTCCTGATTCCAAATATGGAATCCATTTCTCCAAATTCAAAACACAGAAGTGGAAAAAATTAATTTAAAATTAATTCCCACTGTCAAAACAAATAGCATGTTTTTAAGAAACAATATCTATCAAAAGATTGACACTCGTTTATGTCCAATCTCAAAGTGATATTAATTTCAATGACCACCATTGGATTAAATGGTAAAAATATATTCTAATTGAACTTTAAAACCAACTAAAATGATAATATAACTATATAAATAAATTAGATTAAAACATAGTTTTGAATTAAAATACAATATTTTAACTATTACTTAAAAAAATGAACTTTATCAGAAAAATACCAAAAAATTACCCAATGTAAATTATAATGTCCTCATTCTACATAAGGATTTTATTTGATCATATAGAATGCATTAAAGTGACCAAAACTAGATTTAAAAAGGGTTTTCTATTAAAAGGCGGTAAATCGGCCTTTTAATGTAAATTATGCTTAAAATTAGATTCATTCATATATTAAGCCTCTAACATTCATTGGATAAATATAAATACATGTATAATCATATTATAGTTATTTTTCTTCATTCCTGCCAATATAATGACTACGATTTAACTATTATTTAAAATAATAATATTATATTATTAGTGTCCGAAGTAAAATTTCAATGAAACCGGTTGTTGCGTGTAACACCCAAAGCTTCTACGGTACGCTTCTCTTTGAATAATGTGATAGCGTGTGTTGTACGCAACATCGAGTTCTAACACACCACAACCGACCAAACTAGCCATTATGAATAGTAATACCTACTTTTTGAAATTATATATATTTTATAATTCAAAATTTACTTCATTTTTGGATTCGGAATATCTAATTTATCCTAGGGTGAAATTTTGGAACTTTTCGGATAACACTTATATTAAGATGAATAGTGAATATTACTAAATTTTAATTAAAAACACCTTTTTTAATTGAAATAATTTATATTGATAAATTATGAATTTGAGTGGTTTTAAAGTATATTTATAATATATTTTTACCATTTAATATAATTTTGGTCATTGTACATAATTTTACAATTAAACTAGACATAAACAAGTGTCAATCTTTTGATAGTTATTATCTCTTAAAAACACGCTTTTTGTTTTAACTACGGGAATTAATTTTAAATTAATTTCTGCCACTTCAGTGTTTTGAATTTGGAAAATTGGATTCCATATTTGGAATTAGGAAGTTAATATTGTGTGAATAGGTAACTATTAATTTTAGAGATTTTGAATAATTACTGCGGTAAATATTTTATTTACCTTGGTTAAGGGTAAATCCGATAAATAAGGGTTAAACAATAATATTATAATAATACTAAATTACCATAAAACGTGTCCTAAACTTATTCGTGGATTTATGTCCGACCATGGGCATCTTTGGGTCGATTTTGGGACCCCATGGAGCCACTTGTAAGTGATAGGGACACATTATTTTAATTAAGTTAAAATGAATACAAAAATGACACAAGCATATATCTTTTAGAAAAGAAATTTTTTCATAGGGTTATATATGTTGGATTTTCGACTATAAATATTCATTAGAAATATAAAAATATTTCATACATAATGATATTTTATTTATAATTTTTAGATATTAAATATGTTAATTTATTTATGACAAAATGATGATGCAGTAATTTCCATAATAGTGAAAAATTAATATAATTGATATTATAAATACCAAAATAAATACAATTTGAGGCTTTTTATGAATTAAACTAATTTTCTAGGATAATAGGACATGTTGGGATTGAGTTAATTTACTTTTTTCGAAGTAATCATTCTGTTATGATTTTTACAAAAATCAATTATTGAATAGTGTCAAAATTGACATAAAAGAGTTTCTAAAACATATATTATATTATTAATTGATATTAAATTCCTAAAAATATAAGGTTCATCCAAGAGACTTATATAATGATCTTTTTATCTTTAATGGACCACTTGGGGGTCATTTGGATGTATATAGTATGTTTATTAACTATATAATATAAAAATACAAAGTGACATGGTAAATGTCAAACTAATTAACTAAGAGTTAAAACTAAAAGATAAGGTTAATATAGTAACACAAACCTATCTGAATTCTATTGGTTGAATGTTTTTCTACCAATCCCCACCTTATACTTTAAATAATCAACTTTTTAGCCATTAGAAACCGAATATGAATTTATTATAAATTAATATTTCTAGCTTTTCCAAAGGTGCCCCTCACCCCTCTTATAAAAGGGCACTCCTCCTTCTCATTTATTAACACCTTCAAAGCCTTTTGGTTCGGCCAAACTCTGCCCAAATACTCTCTATAATTCCCTCTCTACAACCCAGAGGCCTTATTTTGATCATAAAGCCAACCTAAGGAGCCCTTTTGATCAAATCAAAAGGAAGAACCCGAAGAAGAGGTAATGTTTTCACCACCCGTTTTCAAATTCATTTCTTCTTCCACTTCTTCTTTCTTTGTTATTGCCATTCTAAAATAATAACTCCAGTATCTTATATATACTATAATGTTATTATAAATATGGTACAACCATATTCAGTATTCTATCCACCCTTTGAATAAAATGTCATCATACGTGTGTACGTACAGCTTACCGTCTCCACGTCGTGGTGTAATTGTTATTCAATAAATTATTATTTGGATGGGTATACTAATGATGTTTAATTCATGTAAATAATAAATATAATATAATAATGATTCCTTATATATAATATACCATCTAGTTATTTATTATTTTAATATCAAAAGAATGATATTTTCGCTTGTGCGTACATACGGACTACCGTCTCCACGAACGCGATGAGATTCATTCTCCATCATATCCATTCAAGTATAATTATCATTTGATGATTTAAAAATAATGTTTATGAACTTTATATCATTCTGGATATTAATAAGATAAAACCTATCCATGACAAACATGGCTTATGTAACAAAACGTATAAAAGAAAACGAGCAAGTTAACACCCGACACGACAATTATTCTAAGATATTATTAAAAAAGAATTGTTAAAAGATCATATATGACATCATATTAATGTATATGATTCATGAATAATTTAATAAAAATTATTTCAACATTATACAGGAGGTTAACCTACCCCCAACCAAGGAAAAGTAATGGTAAGGGGTTTCTTATCTCACTTTTAATTCCGTGAGAATTCCATTGTTCACGACTTATTTATTGCATGTGGTGTGTGTACTGCCCAAGATTGTATTCATTGTGTAATATTATTTAATTTATAGATATTTACGTCATCATTTTATTATCCTTCTTTCATGGGTGTATGTTTCGTAAGTTACCAAATCGATAAGGGAATTTAAAATTTCAATTTCCATTTATTCGGCTTTACGCAAACTTCATTGATTATATTACTCAAAGATTATGTGTGGAATCACTATTAATTTGATTATGTCATAATTTCCACTCCCCTTTCTATGGATATACTTTTTATACACATAATAACTCCATTGATAATTTCTCAATTCATCGATATAAATTTGATAAGAGTAATTTTAACTCATTCTCCATTTGTTGAGTTAAACATCCAATTCATTGGTGTTGTTTTTATAAGATTATGTGTGAATGTCCTCTGATTGTTTTACACTGAACATCCAATCATATTTAGTGTATTTATATTTTTCACACATAACTATGTTGTTGATTTGTCCTTAACCTAAGGATACGGCCTTATGAGATATTTCATCGCAATTTACATTCCATTGAGACTTCTTTGTTGTCATACACCAAATCCCTTTTATGTGGTGTATATAATGTACTTTGACATAGTATATCATGAATTCATTTATTCTCATGATATTAAAATGTTTTGATTACCTCAATTATTTTTATTCAAGTGTCTCTCTTTTGGTTAGAAACACTAACTAAAATAATATTTTTAAATGTTTTAAGGAGTTATTCTTCTAAATCTTTCTCATTAATGTCCATGTATTAAAAAATGGTTTTAAGGATTTATTTATATGGACATTAATGTTTTATAATTAAAAATCCTTTTAAAAGTTTCAAAGTGGTTTGGACACTTCGATTCAAAAATCTATTTTTAAATGGCTTCTTGACAAATAGTGTGACTTAAAATGATTTCAAGAAAAAGGGGGATATTTCTCTCAAATATTTTTGACGATTATTTTCATCTATGTCAATATCCTTCATTATTCTCGATTGAGGATAATACGATACAATACAATCTTCATATTGTATCGAATGAGTTATGTTTGACTGTGGATGTGCTATTTTTATACCATTCATGGTTTGTGGATAAAGTATTGAGATTTCGTATGCTAGTTTTAATACGAATGTTTATGTTACATTTAAAACTTTTCATATGTGGAATGCATTGGACTTAGTAAGTGACGGGTGGAGCCCACTATATCTCCTCGATGCATCGGTATGTCTCATGAGACAAACTAGTGTCTTGGCACAAGGCCTTGAAAAAATCTTATTTGTAGTCTTGGCACGAGGCCTTGGATATGTGGTTATGATAGTTCGGCATTATGAATTCCATCCTTATGAAAGTGGTTATTGATATTGCATGTGATTATTCGATTAGTATAGTAACCATGTGAATAAGTAAACAACATTATTTCATTTTATTTTTTCCATACTATGTTGAAGTTCAAGTTTAAAAGGCTTTTGTTTTAGTTATAAATTGCCTTAAGTGTTTATGCTTATCTATGAATGCTTTTGCTATATTGATATCCTTACTGAGCATCTGATCTCACCCCTTTCAATGTTTTATTTTTCCCAGGATTATAAAGAAGTAATTTATGAATGACCTGTTGGGATAGTATGAGGGGATATGAAGACAAGATGTTTTTTATGATGTAATGTATAACTTTATGAATGTATCTAGTGTTTCCAAGGCTACTAAACTAATCGGTCTTTCAAGAAATGATCTTTCTTTTGATCATGCCAATGTTATATAATAATGCACCGACTCTAAGTAACTGGGGTCGTGGTGTTACATTGCGTATTGGGTACGCTATCGAACATAGAAACCCCTTTAAAGTAAAAATAAAATTTAATTCAAAAATATTAATAAATATGAAAATATTTTATTCTTTATTTACCTGGGATGTTACATCCTTCCCCCGTTTTGGGAATTCCGTCCTCGCAATATTAAAACTGTGCTTGGAAACATCATTAAAAGTATCACATCGGATAAGAGTCAATAAATCTTTCACTTTAAAAGAAAGAAAAAGAAGTAATAAGGTCACCTGAGACAACAAATACTAAGATTCCATGAAAACATGGATATGGAATAGAAAATAACTCTAATAGATCAATAAGTAGTTATAGAGAACTTGATCACAGAATGTTGACCACCACAATACCATAAATTTGTGGTTGGCTAAAAGTCTTATGATAAAAGAGGGCTTATATCGTTTTTTCATCAAGATACTTGTCATAGGGTTGGAGAATTTTATTAGAAACAAGACTAATATTGTAAGGAAATATATTTACTCATCATGTAGAGTGTCATCCTTTAATAAAATTCTACCACAAACTCATCTTTTCTCCAAAGGGTAAGTACTCAAGATGACTTTTTCACATTGAAAGTACTATAATCAACATCTAGATAATAACATGATCTACAAAATATGAACTATATATTTCCTTTATCTTTATAAATTAACCAAAACCAAATTTGGTTAGTACGTGATTAGATAATCCCCAATAGGATAATCCTTTATAAAAAGAAGTACTGCTTTAAATCTACAAAAGTTTTCAAAAAATACGCAAGTTCAATCAAGACCATTCAATAAACAGTTATCTATAAAATTATTCAAAGTAATCTAAACGAAAATTTAAACCCAAATCTCCAAAGGATTTAATCACATAGTCTTCCAAGATAAATCATAAAATTTATCTCCAAATAACATCAGTTAATATTAAAGTCTCATATTAAAAAGTAATTAACCTAATCACATATCCTCCCTGATAGGTTAATCATTTCCCTAAATAACCCAAGATCAACATTTTTTTAATTCATAAAATATTCTAACTAAAAAGAATTAGTCAAAATAACCAGGTACTTCACGTAGTCCAGTGGTAGGCGATAAATACCAGTCGCACTTTGGTTGTGGGTTCGATTCCCGCAGCTTCATCCAACCTGACTGGTTGTCACATGGTCTACATGTTGTCCCTTTTCAAAAACTATATAATTTTATAACATTCCCAAAAAGATATAAATTTATCAAAAATCACCATAGAATATTTTAACAATGAAGGTTTTCTAATAACTTTCATTTTGCATCCCAAAAATGTATTAACCTATAATTTCATCAAATTCAAGGATCATATAAACCCAAACGTTATTTTATAACTATATCCACAAAAGAAAAGATAATTATTCCTTGAATAAAATTTTCATATATCAAAATTTAGGGTTACACATACTATAAAAAGTATTCTAATCTAATTCACATCATCAGAAGAGTCTTAATACATTTATGCATTTCACCATCATAATTTCGACCATAATTCTTGAATCCCTTATATTTTGACTTCGTACTCATTCAACATTCATTATGATACATTAGCCATTCCTTTCCAACTTATTCTGAAATACTTCTTTCCTACAAACAAAATCATGAATCATATCCTATGATTTCAATAATAGGAAAACATATGTTATGAAATAATCCATACTATTCATTTGTAATTGTCAGTTTCTTCATCCTAAATCGAAATGGCATTAGGTATTGGTAACCAAATATTTGTACGATCCTGGTGATCCCATTCCCGAAACATCTTCGTAGGACATGTGTTTGTATAATGACCATGCATTCCACATTTAAAACATTAAATTGATCCCTCATAAAGAACTTCTTTCCCTTTCTTAGAGTCAACTAGATGATTCTTTTTCCATGGTAGGTTATTGCTTTTAACCTTCATTTCCACATCTATAGCATCTTATCATCCCTTTGAAGCATTTTCCTAGGTGTTTCTTTCCACATCCTTGACACAAAGGTTTTTTAACATACTTACTTTTATGATTATTACTTGAACTAATGTAGGGATCTGTTTATTGCATATATGATGCCTTATAAAGATCACTAAGGTTCAAGTCGTCAATCCTGACTCCAGATAATTGGTTGAGAATAACCACAAGAGTTCTCCTTGCAGATCCCATATCATTCAGTTGCTCATTCAGAAAATTGTCATAGTTTTCATCACCTCCACTGTTATATGGGTGCCTGCTAGATCCATCCATTTACTAAAGCCAAAAAGGTCAGTGTGATTATATCAGTAAAATCATCATATAATATCCTATGAGGAGGGTAAACACTAAGATATAATTATTCATGTTATCTTAATCTCATTCACTTTAACCAAAAAACTATAAATCTTTTTGAAATCCTAACTATAATGGTAATGTCACTTATGATTAAAGAATTTACTAACCTCTAAAGTTATCTAAACTGACCACTGATACTAACTATAAGGACCCAGCCTTAAAACATTACATAATCATTAATTAAACGAATAATTCACAATGAGGATCTTTTCAGGTTTAGAGTTATAGATAATTAGTCCATAAGTAATACATAAAAACATGAATATTACATGTATACAATACTACTAAGTATCCATTTTATCATAAAATAAAAACTATTGAAAAGAAACATGTCTAGTTCCGTGTTCTAGACAACACGACTTTTCCTTGATCCATTTCATGACCCTATTCATCTTTAAGTCCTGTGAAAAACATTTAAAAACATGGGATGAGCATAAAAAGCTCAGTAAGGGATACAAAAATAAGGAAAACTGTTAGATTTTCAAAACAAAAAATAAACCATGAATACTTTATCATAATTAATACTTTTTACCTTTTTGACGAAGTAAATACTCTTTACTATATAAAAGATCATTACATACCCTTTTGTGACCAAAAGATTACCATAAGACCCATATAAAGAACACATAAAATATAAAGGTAACTTGGGAAATAATCATACTTAAATAGAATAACTATGTGGTCGACTTCCACACATATCACTAAACGGAATAGCCATACGACGGACATCCATACCCAATGCATTGGAGGTTATAACGTAACCACCAGTCATGGTATTCACGGCACCACCCGTCATATGGTTTATCACGTAACCTCCCGTGAAATGTCCAAGTACCATCATTACACATAGAATATTGAAAATATAAACATTTCAATAACAAAATTTCATTTTCAATCCCAATAAGTAATTTCATGATTTTAAAATAATCAATCCATTTTCAAAAACCATTTAAAAGATATTTTTTAATCAAAGTGTCCCATACCACCTTGAATCTTTTAATGGAATTATAATTTTAAAACATTCATGTACATATAAATAAATATTGAAAACTATTTTAAAAACATGGACATTAAAGATAAAGATTTACAATAATAAATCATTAAAACATTTAAAATGATATTCTTGTTAAAGAGTTTTTAACAAAATGAGAGACTCTTGAATAAAAATAATTACAGAAAAAACATTAATCAAAACATTATAATATCAAAAGAATAAAAGGTATTATTGATATAATATGTCAAAGAATAGTATATACACAATTCAAGAGTGAATTGGTGCATAACAACAATGAAGTCTCAATGGAAATGTGAATTGAGATGAAATCCACTATAAAGATGGTATCCATAAATTAAGGATAAATCAATCACATAATTATGTGTGAAAAATATAAAGACACCCAATATAAGTAGATATTAATTGTAAAACAATAATAGGTCATTAACACATATTCATTGGATGACATATTCAATAAGTACAAGTTGAACCCAAAGAATCCAAATTGGGTTGAGATTTTCCCTTGTAAAAATTCGACAGCCTAACGACGTCACTTTAAAATTCAGAAAATGAGTTGATGAGACGGAAAGGGTATCTCATCACTTGTTAATAAATTTTACATCAATAAATATAGAGAAGAATATATACAAGAATAATAAGATGTAAATTAAAAGACATAACATAAATAAGTCTTTTAAAAGGAGGAGGGTGAATAGTTCCCATACTGATTTGGTAACTTACAAGTCATATGCCACATGAAAGAAGAATCATACAGTGAAAATGTAAATACCCATAAATTAAATTATCTTACACTAATAATAAAATCATGGGCAGTACATACACCACACAAAAGGAAGTAGTGGAAAATATAGCACGAATCTCAAGGGGATAAAAAGTGAGATGAAAACCCCTAACAACATTGTAATCAATTGAGTCGTATGAACCAAAGTTAATAACCACCAAATGAATCACAGAACACCATGAATATAATGATAATAATGATAATATATATCTTAAGTCAGTAAAAAATACACCACATGACATAAATAAGTGGCGAACAATGGAAATCTCACTGAATTAAAAGTGAGATAAGAAAATCCCTTACAAAAATTCGGCAGCCTAACGACGCCACTTAAAACTTTTTAAAATTAATTGATGAGAGTAAGAGAGGGTCTCTCATAATATGAAAATAAAAATTAAAGTATGGTTAATATAAAATAACATCCTCTATCATAATAACATGGAGTATAAATGAAATGACATAAAAGAGGGTACTTGAAAAGAAAGAGAGAGGTCGGATCCCTTACCTCGTTGTCTGACTTGACTCGATCATTATTTAATCTCCTAAATAATAAACTAAAATTAATTTATACTTGCTTAAGAGAATATTTCATGTTTATTATCACTTTTATATCACTTATTACTATGTTATAATCATTGTGTAATCATTTAAGTTAATAATGTTCTTTTTGTCGATATTTGGTACTTGAGTCAAAAATGGACTTCTTATAATTACATGTTTTTCATGTTGTTAAAGGTTAATTATATCAAGAATGATATTAATGATTTGGATATCATATATATCATATATATCAAGTATATACATGTATTTATAATAGTATATAACATTTGGAGATATGAAATGAAATGCACCGTTCATGGAGACGGTAAGCCGTACGTACGCATGAACGCTACGTTCATTTCTATTTCTTATTTTAATGGAATTAAAACATAATTATACATAGATATATTATAATTCCAGTATTATATCATATATAATATCATTAAATATATCCTTTATACATCCCACATAGGGAATTAACGAGTCACATCACTTTGAGGGGGCGGTAGCCCGCACTTCCTCAAATGAGATTATCGTATTTACCCACCATGGAAACCACACAGGTTTGATATAATTGGGAAGTACAGAAGCATAAATAAATCATAAACAAAATATATATCATATATAAATATAGTTCCATCATACTGGCCACCATGAGAGGCGGTTAGATGTAATTGAACATTCATCGTTTCGTGAGCCGTTAGTTTTCCATCCACATAAACATTATGTTCTTCATCCATTAGATGGAGGTATGTGTAATTGTAGTTAGAATAATTATCATAAAAACATCATAGTATATTGAGGATAATGGTGTTGTTACAAAATAATGGAAATCAAAAGTGTTTATGGGTTGGGGAAGTAAAATAAAAGAAAATATTTTAAGAGAAACTATTACCTTTAATTTGGGTAACTCCCATTGGTTTGAACCAAAGGACTTCTTGAAATGCCTTCTTCCTAAAGTAAGGATTTTAGGAGGCGTATAGGGATGTAGGGAGCCTAATTTCGTATAGTTTTGACTAGCCAAATGGCTTTAGAGGTGTGAGGAATTGCATTGAAGTGGTCTCTTTTTATAAGGGAGAGGAGGGGTTCTTTAGGAAAGTGTGAAACTATAATTTTATTATATTATGATATTCCATTTCTAATGGTCCAAAAATAATTATGGTCGAAGATAAATGACTCATAATAGAAATAAAATAATCCAATCATAATTGGACATGTTTTGGATGACATTTTAATCATTATAATCTTATTTAATTAAATCATTTATTAATGAGGTAAATACTGCATCATGATTGTGTCATAAATAATTTAATTTATTTTATGTCTAAAAATTATAAAAAAATACCATGATATAAGAAATCTGTTTATCTTTGCAATTAATATTTATAGTTGAAAATATAACTTGTATAACACCATGTAAAAATTAATTTACTAAAAGATATTTGTTTATTTGATTTTGGCCTTTACTTTAAGTTAATTAAAAATAAAGCGTCATAATCACTTTTAAGTGGCTCCATGGGGTCCCCAAATCGACCCAAGGATGCCCATGGTCAGATATGAATCAACCAATAGGATTAGGACACCTGTTAGAGTAAATAAATATTATTATGTTTACCCTTATTTACCTGATTTACCCTTTAACCATGGTAAATGAAATATTTACTGAGGTAAATATTTAAAATGCCTAAACATAAAAGTCACCTATTTACACAATTTGAACCTCCTGATTACAAATATGGAATCTATTTCTCCAAATTCAAAACACAGAAGTGGCATAAATTAATATTAAATTAATTCCCGTTGTTAAAACAAATAGCGTGTTTTTAAGAAACAATATCTATCAAAAGATTGACACTCGTTTATGTCCAATCTCAAAGTGATATGAATTTCAACGACCACAATTGGATTAAATGGTAAAAACATATTCTAATTTCACTTTAAAACCAACTAAAAAGATAATCTAAATATATATATAAATTAGATTAAAACGTAGTTTTGAATTAAAATACAATATTTTAACTATTCCTTAAAAAAATGAACTTCATTAGAAAAATACCAAAAAATTACCCAAAGTAAATTATGATGTCCTAATTCTAAATAATGATTTTATATGATCATATATAATGTATTAATGTGACCAAAACTATATTTAAAAAGGATTCTCCATTAAAAGGCGGTAAATCCACCTTTTAATGTAAATTATGCTTAAAATTAGATTCATTCATATATTAGGCCTCTAGCTTTTATTGGATAAATATAAATACATGTATAATAATATTACAGTTAGTTTTGTTCATTCCTGCCAATAAAATGACTAGGATTTAACTATTATTTTAAATAATAATATTATATTATTAGTGTGCAACGTAAGATTTCGAAGAAACCGGTTGTTGCGTATTGGGTACGCTATCGAACATAGAATCCCCATTAAAGTAAAAATAAAATTTAATTCACAAATATTAATAAATATGAAAATATTTTATTCTTTATTTACCTGGGATGTTACAAAAAAAGTGTGTCTGTTAAATCCTAGTTTATTACTACCTTACAACAATCCATATTTTTTTGTTTTTTATTGTCTGTAGAGAAAGTAATAATGTATTTATTTTAGGAAAATATATATTGAAATAACAATTTATTACAATATATCATGAGAAATAAACATAATTGAGTTAATTAGATTACAATATATGACCCCATCAATACTTATTCTAACATTTGGGTTCCACTTAATGTCAATCATCATAATGTCATAATGAACTAGTTGAAAATGATCTGATTTCATAAATATTTCACTAACGTAACCTAAAATAAACACAAGAGATTATTTGATATCTATAATATAATTTTCTAAAAGGATTCAACTAAAAATAGCATATATAGGCTGACAAAAACATCACTTACATTGAAATAAATCATGGGAAAAAAATATAAGTGAAAACAACATGTTTTAACAATAACTATTATTCATGATATAAAATATGTAATGAATATTACTTTAAAAAAATTGATATGGAAAAGGGAATTCATTTTAAAACATTATTTAAAATCATTCCAAAATAGTATCTTTAAAAAGAAAAATAATGATCATACTAATAAATATAGGGTGTAACAAAAAAACAGTAATACATTCTTAATAATTTTCATGTGTTTTAAAGATAAAACAACATGAAAGAAAAGGAGGAAGACAATAATATCTAAAAAATATCCAAAATATAAGAAATTTAAATTCCTAAAAATATTTTTATTTAAAAAAAATAAAATTCTTTTAATAGGAAAAACCTGAACTTTGAATAATATATTCATTATTAAGAGTGATAGTTAATATTAAAAACCTAATAAGTTTATTTATGAATATAATTTACCAAATAACCGGTTATTGAATATTAAATGTAATTTAACAAAACAAAATGTGGAAATATAAATTAAAATAATTAAATCGATATATCATATAAAACATGAAATGCATATTGTGTAAGAATGTATATCACATAGTAAATTAGAAATTTTGTACGTGAAACCTTTAACATCTTATTGGTTGTTATTATGTGTGAGACCAATATCATTAAAAATAAAATTAATATTATTATATAATTTATTAGAATTAATTTTCATTTATATTTCATTTAATAATGACCTTTAATTATTATATATTTTTTATTTATTATATATTGATTTCCCTATATTGGTCATTTGAGGTGGTCCAGTCATTTTATTGGTAACTCATTGTATGTTGACTATGGTTAAATTTTTTATTTTTTAAATTCATAATATACATAATTTTAGGGGTTTTTATATTTTAATATTATGTTATAATTAATTTTAAATAGATATATAGGAATTTATGAAATGAAATTTCATTGAGAAATGTACTCTGATATGTTAATTTTTTGTGGTGATGTTTACTATGATCATTTGTTATTAAATTCACTTATAAAATGTACAATTTTATATTAATATAATATTAATAGTTTAATCAATACTATTTTTTAATATTTAATTATTTTTTAATGTAACTCATCTAGAGTGGTGATGAAAAAAAACCCATCGCATTATGGAGGTGCTAGTTGGCACAAACAAATAATCAAGGTTATTTTTCTATTCATAGTTGATGGTAAGGAATAAGTGATTTTTTTCCAATAATATAATAATAAAGTACAAAAAAGATACTGAGGTGTTCATTTTAATATGGAGGGGAAGATTTGAAGAAGAAAGATTAAGAACAAAAGGATAATGATTGTGTTATACTCACATTGGTATCCTAAATTTTCTCTTTAAAGTATCCATCCAAATGATGTTCTTATAATAGGTTATACTAAGCACATGCATCAAAGTATGCACATTACTGATAGGAGATGAATATTTTGTAGGGTAAATGAATATTTTAAGTGAATGTGAAGAATTTATGGGGTTAGAGCGACCCCCTTTTATAAGTGAAGAAAAAGTCACATTTATAAACACCAATTCATTTTCAAAATTGTAAAGAAAATATTAGAGGGTAAATGGTTACAATACTCATAAATAATGGATTTCTGGGTGATATATGGTCTATAATTCAAACATCACTTGAATTATGGCATGTTATAAACCTCTTTTATTCATTTTGCTCCATAATTTTAAGATTATACCATTTTTTTTACCATAGTAAATAGTTTTTCTAGTAGTATTTTATATTTTATTAAAATTATAGGGTAAACCTTATTACCAATATTTTTATTTAAAAAAAAATTATTCTCCAAATAGTATATTTTACCTTTTCTATATGAAAAAATTATTATAAAAATTAAAAAAAATTAATATATAGAAAACTTAATTGGTAGATTATTTTAATATTATATGTTCATAAACTCATTTACTAAAGATTACCAATTAAATAAGTGGTAATGTGTTTATATATAATTTTACAAGTTTTTATTATAGTAATTATCGACATGTGGTTAATTTTTTTGATTAGATAAAAATTACACAATGATAATTAAAAATTATTTGAAAATAACTTTTATATTATTATTGTGGTAATTAAAATTAATCCATGTAATCAAAATTTTCATACTAAAAATTAAATTTTCCTTATTAAATAATAATAAAATGTTGAAATAAATTATTTAATATATTTTTTGAGATTTACATTATATAATTAATGAAAAAAAATCTTAATATAAGTGAATAATAACAGTTTTTAAAGTAAAAAATTACATATGATTACATAGCATTAATTACTAGATTTTATTATATCAACACCGTGTTTTTATATGAATTATTTTATTTTATTTTTAAATATTATGACCTTAAAGGTGTTAAAAGAGGATAAATTCTATTTTTTAAGGAAATTTCATAAAATTGAGAGTTTTACAAAGACGGTATATTTCTCAATATTCATATAAAAAATTACATATTGTAGAAAAATATAAAAAATTCATAAAGATATAATTTTAAAATCATTAATACAATGAAAAAGATAAATTTTAAAAAATAAAACTCTAAAACCTAAAAATTATTTTTAAAATTGAAATTAAATTTAAAATGAAATTTTATTCTATTAAAAAATATCATTTTTCATCTTCATGTGTTTTTAATATTATTTCATAAAAACATGTAAATAAATTATTGTAGACATATTAGATTATAAATATAACTTTTACCTATTTTATTCACTTTTTCCCATAATCTAATATTATATTAATGTATAATATAAAACCATTTTCATATTGATTCATTAAAATAAATAATTTTTAAAATATTAACCAATTAAATATTTGTAATAAAATTAAATGATTTCTATCATTTTAAGTACTAATGATTATATTTATCAGATAATTTTTATATTTCAAGGTTCATTTTAGTTGGGTGTTGCATTAGTTTTTTGTTTCATGTGTCACAAAATATTAAAGATCGTATTAATATAAAGAGTCCAAAATCATAAAAAATTTCAAAGAATCAACCGATACACTATATTTCATTTAGATTGACAAAAAATCAAAAGAATATAAAAGGTGTTTAAATTTAGATATTTTGAAAATCAAATAGTATTCTCAATTTTAATATTTTAGGACCTCTTTACATTGATCTGAGGTATTATATCATTTTCTATAAATATTGTGTATTTAATTACATTTATGATTATTCCAATGCTTTAACCTCCTTCCACAGAGGAATGACCATAATTTTTGGGTTGAGGATGAAATAATTGATCAATATTTCTTAGTGCAATATATTTAATCCAATTATTATTTTATTTTCATTATAATACATGTGTAGTGAGTGATTTTTGTGATAAAACAATGTTGATCATTTATTATTATAATTAAGTCAATAATTTTTCATTTGAATGTCAGATGTCCATTATTCCCTTTTGTGACCATCGATCATATAATGGATATTTGGGGATATGGAGGGGGTGGTGTCTAACATTATCAATATATATTTGGGTACATTACATTTTTATTGATCACTTGATCGAAAAATACCTCAATTGAGGATAATAAGTTAATTGGTGTTCAAGGAGTAATTAGATTATTCAATTCTTATTATGTGGCATAAGCCAGTTCATATATAATGATTTAAAATTAAATTTACTCAAGTATCATAGAAAATTAATTATTATAAGAATAATAATTTATGGTTGACTTGATCAACGATATTTTATTGAGTAACCTAGAGAAGTTATAACATGAATAGTGATAATGAATAATAATGCATGAATAAACCTCTTTAAAAACCCAAATAACACCATTATATTCCATTACTATTTTGGTTTATCCCTTGTTCTTCTAAATTTATTTTTAAAAAACCAACAATGAATTATTTTTTTACATCCTACATTTAAATCAAATATGATTTTTTTAAAAAAATAATGTCCATTTTGGGAAATCCCCATTGGGAGATAACCAAAGGATTATAATATAATATATTTCTTTCGAGTTATATAGATTTTATTTATATAAGAATTGTTATAATTATAACCCACCAATATGGAACTCTTTCTGTGTATGATACTTATTTTACTCCTTCACAATATGAATTAAGGGATATATCCATGGTTCTAAGACTGCATATGACCAACAAGGTCATGTTTATATGTTGTAGTTATTATATAGTGAATAGTTGGAAATACCTCCATCGCTATAAATATATAATTTCTTTGTTTTTAACCATTGAAACTAATTGATGTAACAATGGTTTTGGGACCATTTATATAGGTTTATAATTCAATCGTTCTGTTGAATCATTTCTAGAATGTCCAAAAAAATCAAATCATTCACCTCATTTAAAACTTACACCAATAAAAACTAAAAACACATTTAAATAAATATAACTCAGTTACAAAATTACTATATTATATTTAAAATAAACTATTATCAATATATATAGTAATAAAATTTAAAAACTTTCATTGAAACAAAATATAATAAAAGAGGCATTGCATAATTTATTTTGTCAAATGATTACACTATATTTCAAAAATTATATGTAATGAAACATAGTAGTGTTAGAAAAAATAATTTATAATTTAATTGATGACAACACCTATCTAGAATCCCATCATATTTTTCACCACTATAAAAATCCCTCTACATAAAATCATCATGAACATAATATTGATAATTTTCATCCCAAACCACATCATGCATATGATTATCAGCACCAGGAAAGTCATATACACTATCACTATTATGATGAATTTCATTTATAATTATCAAGGAATAATAATATGAGAACATAGTTATCATTGAAAAATACAAATCATTTATATTATATGGAAAACCCAATAAAAATTCAGCAACTATATTTCAGAAAATACTATCTTATCTTATCTTTTTTGTTATTCTCAAACATGAACAATTTGTATTCTATTGTTGATTCTACAATAGCCTCATATAATCATTGTTCATTAGTATCATTGATGTTTAAATTTCTTAAAAACTACCAATACATATATGGAATTATAGTCTTTCTTGGTAAATAGTGAAACCTCCCTTAGTTCTCTTCTCATAACTCCTATTGATATTGATCATTCAATCTAAAAATATTACTTCCCTTACCATTAATAACTTTAGTTTTTTTCATAGAATAGATTAACTTTAATTTAAATAATATGATCTTAAAAACATTAATGATCAAAATTTCTATTTCTAAATTCTCTTGTACATATATATTAACTTTAAATTCATCATTATTTTTTCATCATGATAGGAATATTTTTTCATGAGCTACATGACCATCAATATTTTATACAACATATGTAATTAATGAACAAAAAATTAAATTTACAATAAATTTTTTTTTCCTCTAACAATAATTTGATAATAAAGTATAACTTTTTACCACAACATTACATTTTTCAATAATTATACCGTATATATATACTGAAAAAAACATCATTTATTGTGAAGAAAATTCAGTTGCAAATATATTAATGAAATAAATATATTTCTTATAATGGTAATCACAATTATGGATTTTCATCATTAAAAATTAACAATATATATTTCAAAATAAATATTGAAATAACCAATAATTGTTAATATTTTAATTCAAGAATTTTATTTTCCTTTATTATCCAACCAAATAATAATCATATCCAATATAGAAACGGATATTCATAACTATTTATGTGATAAATATAACACATTATATTATACATTGTAGATAATAAGGATATTTTTTATATTATTTGATATAATTTTTAATAAATCAATAACTGATTTTATAACACTCAATTATTAATAAAATCAAAGTCATTTTTTTATTTGAACAAGGTTTCATAAAAACAAACATTAAATAATAACTCAATTAGACTTTTGGGAAACAAAATCTATTTTTTAAACTAGAATTTTAAACAAAAAAATATAAAATAATTATAAATAAAAATAGTTATTATTTGTAATTATCTAAAATAAATGTCCCTTAAAAGGGATATATACACTTCATTGAAGTAATATTTTTTGTTTTTTTAGGAATCTTCATAAATTTTCAATAAATTACCTACAATTTATAGAAACGAATTTTTACTAGCTACATATTTGCATTTACCATAGATATCATTACAATTCTTGAAATAAACAAAATAACTAATTTTTTAATATATTTCATAAATATATTATGTAAAACAAAATATAGGTTCATAAACCCAAAACTCAACTAGAAAAGAATCAACTATTTATTAGATGTATCATGACAATAATTTAGGGTAGTATGACCCTATATATCAATTTCAATTATTGTGGTACAAGAAATATAAAATTCAGAGATATAAGCTCTCAAAAATTTTATTAATCTCATTAAATATATATCCTAAAATGTGTAGTATCGAAATAATGATATATATGCTCAATATACAAGAGGGGGGGGTGAATTCTATACTTTAAAAATTCATTTGGAACCTTTAAAGTTGGTTACGAATAACTAAATTTTCCTTAAGCAAGGGAAAGGGGTAGGTTTAACAAAGTTAAACAAAGATAATTCACAACACCTCTAACACCAAATGAAAACGTGGAATAAGGAATGAAGTTATAAACTTCAAGTCATAGGTACTTGCATAAAACTGGAAAGATATTCTGAAAGTATGTTCCGGAAATATGGATCCAGAAATTAAAACTTAACAAATGATTACAATATGAGATTCTACCTTAAATCATATAGAATCTAAATGGAACAGAGTACAAGTAAGGAAGTATAAGAAAATTATATTTTCCTTACAATACAACATGCAGCGGAAACAAACGAGTAGTAAAACTACAAGTAACTATATATAAATATTTTAACCCAAAGAGAAGGGTATCCAAAACCCTTGGATAAAGGTACCTTGATTTATACTTTCAAGCAAGTCTGTCTTACCCACACCAGGATAAGCCCTCGATACGAATATCAGAATCTCTGTCTTGCTATACCCGCAAGCCCTCAACTTCAAGGTAGTTTTCAACATCTATCTTCCTCAACAAGGAAGCCCTCGAACTTTAAGGTAGTCAGCACCTCTATCTTCCTATCCCTGGATGTCCTCCAATGTAATCACCAACATTCGGAGTCGCACAAAGCAAAAACTGAACGAGTATTTTAGTATGCACAAGGCATGAAAAGTTTTCTCTCTCTAGAAATCACCTTAGCAGCGTGTGGTCTCTAGATTGATCAACTTCATTATATATGGAGCTCTTTCAAATGAGATCCTATTTATAGGAAAATTTCCAACGGTCTGCTGCCTCCTCCAACGGTCATATTTTCCATGAAACTTGGAGGGACCTGTACACGTGTAACTCAACCAACGGTTAATTAGAAATAGAAAAGATGACATCATTTTAAAACAAACCATGTAAAACTGAATGCACGCCATCGTTTTGAATCAAAGCATATGTAAGTAAAAGCTAACCAATAGTTCGGAGTGTAAGAAAAATAATAAGTTCAGAGTCTATCCAAAAATAAGTTCCGAGACTGTGTTATGAAATATTCATATTCTGTTTTATAGGAATTCGGAGTCTGATATCACCTGAGATCGGATTCTGAACTTGTAGAGTTCAGAGCCGGACCACTTAAGGAGTTTAGAGTCAAACTATTAAAGATTTCGGAGTTGAACGACATGTGAGTTTAGAGTTTAACTTCTTCAGAGTTCGGAGTTGAACTATTAAAGAGTTCAGAGTCGAACTACATGTGAGTTCGTAATTGAACTATTAAAGAGTTCGGAGTCGAATTACATGTGAGTTTGGAGTCGAACTATTAAAGAGTTCGTAGTTGAACTATTAAAGAGTTCATAGTAAAACTATATGTAAGTTCAGAGTCAAACTATTAAAGAGTTCGGAGTCGAACTACATGTGAGTTCAGAGTCGAACTTCTTCAGAGTTTGGAGTCTAACTATTAAAGAGTTCTGAGTCTAACTACATGTAAGTTCGGAGTCGAACTATTAAAGAGTTCGGAGTCGAACTAAATGTGAGTTCGGAGTCTAACTATTTCAGATTTCAGAGTCAAACTATTAAAGAGTTCAGAGTCGAACTACATGTGTGTCCAGAGTCGAACTATTAAAGAGTTCGGAGTCGAACTTTTTCAGAGTTCAGAGTCTAGAATTCGGATTAAAACTTCATTACAGAACACATCCAGAATTCGGATCCTAAAAACAGAATGCTCCAAACCTTTTCATTATATGACTCCGGATATTTAGTTATGAAGCCGGTTTTTTGGATTTAAGAAAAATATTACTATGTATAAAAAAATCTAGGTAAAGGTAAATTTCCTTAAAGAAGTAAACTTTCCTTATGGTGGTAAAAATAATATTTTCTTATGTATAAGGTGTTTGTGATTTTCAAAATAATAAGGAATGGAGAAGTCATAAGGAAAACCTTATTGACTCAACAATATCTCACTTTTTGGAAAGCACAAACATCCTTACGAAAAAGCATAAAAGGATCTTGAAAAATTTTATTAGACTTAAAAAAAATAAAACTTATCCCCCTTTGTTCATGGATAGAAATGAATACAACTAACTCCGCCTTAGGCATTGAAACTCTAAGGATTGTATTCTGAGTTTCTGTAGTGATGTTTTCAATAATATAAGAATGAAAAAATTCGTAGTGGGAAACTCCCCCTTTCATTAAGGATATTCATCTTAGAAATTTTTCCCTTTCTCCTACTTAGGAGTAGTTCTTTTTCCTTCTCCCCCTTTGTAATTTTCAAACAAAATTGAAGGGAATGGAAAACAAAGTATGGTACCTGAAACATTAGTATATAACAATATACAGACCAACCAGATAACCATATCATTAGAGTTTAGGGAAGAAAAAAAATTACAAGGAAAGACAACTATAAAAAAAGATCGGAGTGGGTTCATTTTTCTTCCTTTTCCTTCGGAATGAGCTGCTTTAACAAGGCTTTGAGTTTCTTCAAGTCTCTTTGATCTTCCTCTCGTTGCCTCTCTAAGACTTTTACCTTTTCTTCTTGATCTTTTAAGGCCTCTGGCTGAGCCTCCAAAGCATCTTTCTGCAACTTCAAAAAATCATCGTTCTTTTCCATCTTCTGCTGAAACTCAATCCAGAAATCTCTTTCAGTTTTCCAATTTTGAGATACTGAGTTAAGTTTCCCATTCAGATCCCTGACTTGTTGATTCCGGATATTTTTTTCCTGGGACAATTCTTAGAAATTTCACAAACCTTTTTATCCTCCATTTGAAAGGCATTTTGAACTTCAGCCTGAAAATTTTCAAAGTGAACTAAATCATCATCAACTCTCTTAGACCACTTGGTTACATTTCTGTAAGATTTCCTATGCACATCATAATCAATAGGAAAACTCTTCTGCTCCGCTTCTACCTTCACACATTTTTTTATTAACATGGATAGTGTCTCTGATTTTTGATTTTGAGTTTGCTGAAGCATTTGACATCTGGAGTCAATGGTGGGAAAAATCGGAATGACATCCACCAACATCTTCAATGACTGAACAACAAAATCATGCCTATGAGATGATGATTCCGAATCAGAAACTTCTTTTTGAGATACCTCTTCATCATCTGACACCAGCTTTCTTCTAGAGGTACCACCAACCTATTTCCTTCTGATGATATATTTACTGGGTGTCTGCATTAGAGTTTTATTCACTTTATCAGATTTTGGAATGGATTTCACATTTGGAGATACTTCCTCAGATTCAGAAACTTGAACAATCTGATCTTCATCTAGTTTCTGTCTTTCTTGTCCTTCCTCAAGAATGTTCCTAACATATGATTCTTCTTCATCAAACAAGTCATTCTCTTCTTCTTCTTCTTGAAGTTTCTTGTTGGCTTCCTCATCTCCCTTCCCTGGAGATACTATTTTTTCAGATTCAGCCTTATCTTTCAAAATATGAACATGCTTGATCAAGGTATCCATATCTTCACTCTCCTCTTATTCTTCTTCCTCTTCAACTTCTTCCTCAACTGCTTCAGCAACCTCCTTATAAGCTTCTACTACAAGTTCTGTACCCTTGTCCTTTACCGTAGTGACATAGTTTTTCGCTAGAGTTTCTGGTAAAGAAGGTCCAACACCGAAAGTTTCTGGAACTGGAAGCCTTTCGAAAGCCAACTCATTATCTTTTAGCAAAGATCGCACTAGATCAGTTTCAGACATCTTCTCTCTCAACTTCTTTTCCTTCGCTTGTCTTTCTAGCTCCTCAGCAAATTTTTCTTTTAATGACTTAGCCTCAGTAGGGTCTAGTCCAAATTGAGGATCCCCTTCATTCCTAATTTATTTATCTTTCCTCCACCTTGCCGCTACTTCAACTGTATAGGTTTTCTGCTTCTTCGGCTTCGGTGGTGCAGATTCAGTTTCCTTAGGCTGAGGAATTTCTTCATCAGTAACTAATTTCTTTAGCCTTTCTCTTCTTCCATTGCTTTTTTGAAGGTTCCAGATATTGTGTTTCTTTTTCAACTGCTTCAAATTCCTCCGCAGATAGGGTGTAAAATTCTCTGGATTCACTAGAAAATCCCATCTTTATTCTCTTAAGTGTTTCATCACTGACATGCATGAGCTTTCAATTCCGGATCATTGATTTGTAGGCAACCTTGAAAGATTCTAAGAATCGAACTATTAACTTAGACAATAAGGAAGGAAACATCAGAATCTGAGCTCTCAGATTTCCTTCATTGATATTCATGATCATAACAAAGACATGCCTCATCAGATTTATCTTTCTTAGATTTACCAAAAAATCTAAGACATAGATATCACTCTTCTTCATATTGTCTTTATCTCCTCTTCTCGGAAGCATAAAACCTTGCACCCATAGTTGAAGAATTATATTATTCCAAGTGATCTGAGCAATCTTAGTTGTTGAATCATCCTTAAGCCCTTGAAACTTCAGTGCCTTCTCCTTATTGAAACTCCCTTGCACATCGGGAAGTTTGTGAGAACAGAATTCAGCTTCTCCTTCATATTCTAAACCAACCAGGCTTGCTGCCTTAGTGTAAGAATGTTTATATGTTTTCCCATAGGACTTGAAAGAAAACCATTCTCTGCCATCTTCCACCAGGAAGGAATCAGACTCATAAAACTCTATCAACAAGTCAGTATAAACAGATCCTGCTTATCTGGTTTTTCTATGCATACATCTTCCCATCCATTCAGTCTAATATTCTTCGAAATAAGAGAATCAAGCTTATAAAAATCCGGATGAACTATCCTTTCTCTGTAAACTAACCACTTTGAAATTGGTTTGATAGATGACATATCTTGATAGGTTCCTTCAAAATACATTCAGAATGAAGTAAACTGTAAGATTCGGATTGGCTTCACAAAGTTTGGAACCGACCTTAAGAAGAGAATCAAAGCTTCGAGATGCCAAAAATTGGAAAAACTAATGTGGAAAGAGTCTTGGGACCCCCTTTTTATAGGAAAATAATTTGACCGTTGGTCTTCCAAAAGTCATCCAATGGTTGAAAATACATTGATCTGATCTGACGGTTAAGAACAATCCCAAAAAAAATTGACTCCGATGTTTCAGGGGTTTTTTTAAAAGGAAAATAATCGGATTTGAGGTAAAACAAGATTCTGAAAAAAAACAAGTAACAAACCAGTAAGCAAAATTTGATTACAAAACTATAAGAAAAAAATCATAACTTACGGATTAAAAAGAAATATTATTCGTAATTAGTAATATTCTTCAAAAAATTTGAGTATGAAAAACTCGTTACGAAAACTTGAGTCCGAAAGTTTTGTTAAAAAAATTATAAAACAAAATCCATTACGGAAGTTTTCAGTACAAAGACTTTTATTCCGGAGGTTTTCAATACGAAAAATTTCCATTCTGGAAAATTTCAGTTCCGGAAATTCCCATTCTGGAAATCTTAGTTCTGAATAGTTTGAAAAACCTTTTTTTGAAAAAAATGTACTCCCCATATGAAAAAGATTTTATTACTGTTCGAAGAATTGTTCAACAAGAATTCAATGAAGAATGGTTACCTTACGGTTATCATTCCTAACTTTTGTTTAATATATTTGGAGGGTAAAGATTTTGTGAAAATATCATCAAGTTGATATTGTGTTCCGATAAACTGAAGAATGATATCTACTTTCTGTGTGTGATCCCTAAGAAAGTGATGCCTAATATCTATGTTTTTTGCATGTAAATGATGTGCAGGGTTCTTACTTAGGGCAATGGAACTTGTGTTATCACACAAAATTTGAGTTTTCATAAAACTCATACCATAATCTGTGAGTGTGTGTTGCATCCACAATACTTGAGCACAACAACTTCCAGCTGCTACATATTCGGCTTCAGCAGTGGAAAGTGCTTCAAAATATTGCTTCTTGCAGGACCAAGAAACTAATGAATCTCCTAAGAAATGACAAGTTTCGTATGTACTCTTTCTATCCATTCTACATCACCAAAGTCAGCATCAGAAAGGCTTTTTAGAACAAAATCATATCCAGAGGTATAAAATAATCCTTGATCCATGGTTCCCTTAAGGTAGTGAAAAATTCTTTTTACTGCCTTTAAGTGAGATTCCTTAGGATTGGATTGATATCTTGCACATAAGCATACTGAGAACATTATGTCTGGTCAACTAGCTGTCATGTAAAGTAAACTTCCTATCATACCTCTAAAAGATGTTTGATCTACTGGTTTCCTAGCTTCATCGGGATCTAAAGAATTTGAGGTAGCAATAGGAGTACTTACACTCTTAGTATTGTCATAACCATACTTTCTGAGAAGAACTTTAATATACTTATGTTGAGATATGTAGGTTTCTTCTGATTTTTGAGAAATTTGAAAACCAAAAAAGAATGTTAACTCACCCATTATACTCATTTCAAACTCAGATTTCATTAGACTTGCAAAGGAGTTGGTTAAAGATTGCTGAGTTGAACCAAATATAATTTCATCAACATAAATTTGAACAATCAAAACATTTTTCTTATCTTTCTTTATAAAAAGGGTTGGATCTGCATTTAACTTAACATAGTTATTTTGAAGAAACAATCCAGTGAGTCTATCATACCAAGCTCGTGGGTCTTGTTTAAGACCATACAAAGCTTTGGTAAGTCTAAAAACATGATCAAGATATTTTATAGCTTCAAATCCAGGAGGTTGTTCAACAAAAACATCCACTTGAACATAACCGTTAAGAAAACCACATTTCACATCCATTTGAAAATGTTTAAAAGAAAAGAATGCTGCAAAGGCAAGTAGAATACGGATAGATTCAAGTCTAGCTACTGGAGCATAGGTTTCTTCATAGTATATTCCCTTTTGCTGATTATAGCCTTTAGCAACAAGTCTAGCTTTATTTCTTACTATGACTCCATTTTCATCACATTTGTTTCTGAAAACCCAATTTACTCCAATAACAGAATTTTTCTTAGGTCTTTCAACCAAGATCCAGACTTTGTTCCTTTCTAATTAATTTAGTTCATCTTGCATTGCTTTGATCCAATCATCATCACCTAAAGCTTCATCAGTGCTTTTTAGTTCTAATTGAGAAAGAAATGCTATATTTTCTATTTCATTTCTTCACTAACTTCTAGTTCTTAAAGGTTGATTTATATCACCAATGATACTATCACTAGGATGATTCTTAAGAAACACCTGATTTGGGTTTTGTAAAATCTGTTCATCAACATAGTGTAGAAAGTCTTCTGGGGTAAATGTTTCATGTAACACCCGAGACTATTATGTTATATAAATCATCAAGGGAATCTTTTTCTACGCAACACTTGCTTGGCTTTCTTTACACGAAATCACGACCTTCCTCGATAGCTTGCGTAGTATGCAATACCGAGTTTCACTAAACAACGATATGCTATTAAAATATTATTAAAACTAGCAGTTATGAATAGTAATAACCACTTCTTGAAATTTTATAAATTTTATTTTTTAAAATGGAATTCATTTTTGGATTCGGAATATCGAAATTAGCCTAGGGTGAAATTTTGGTATTTTTCTGAAAACTTTCAATTTTTGATGAATAGTGAAACCACTAAGTGGTTGTTAAAAAACTGAATTTTTCATAAAACATAATTTTACCGCTTCTGTGAGTGGAATTTTGAAAATCTGAGAGACACGGTTAATATCAAGGACTAAAATGTGGTTCAATGAGATGAAAATAATTTTTGGTGAATATTAACTTTTTACTTTTTTACCACGGTAAAAAGTAAATAGGATAATTAAGGGTAAAGATGATATTATTATTACCCTAACACATGTCCTAATTCTATTGGATAAGGGTAATTCAACCAAAAAAAACTTATGAATAAAATATGACCATTTAGTCCTACATGGATTAGATTAGGACATTTATTATTAATTTATTTAAAGAAGGGTTAAAATAGTTAAAATCAAAGTTTAATAAGTAAATAATTTATAATATGGGGTTATAAATAAGATAAATTATACTATAAATATTCTTTAGAAATCTAAATAGATTTCCTACATAATGGTATTTTATTTGTAATTTTTCGACATTGAATAATTTAATATATTTATGACACAATGATGATGCAGTAATTATCTTATTAATGAAATATTGACATAATTGATGTTATAAACACAACAAAAATGCAATTTGAGACTTTTTATGAATCCCACTAATTTTATAGCTTAATATGACATGTTAGTATTGATTTAATTAACTTTGTTCGAACTAAAAATTCTGTTATGATTTTCAAAAAAATCAATTACTAAATAGTTTCAAAATTGTCATAAAATAGTTTTTAAAACAAATATTATATTGGTAATTGTTATTATATCCCTAAAAATCTAAGGTTAGTCCAAATGACTTATATAAGGTTATATATAATAATAATAAACAACTTGGGGTTCGTTTGGCTGCTTATAGTACGTTTATTAACCTTATAGTATAAGAACACAAGAAGACATGGTAAAAGTAAAATTATTTAACTTAATGTTAAATATAAATGATAAGGTTAAAATAGGAACCTAAACTTGTCTAAATTTTATTGGATAAGAGTATTTCGACCCATCCCCACCTTATCTTCGAAATATATCAATTTGGAGCTATTTAAAACCGAACTTGACTTTATAATAAAATAATAGTTTTAGTTATTCCAAAGGTGCCCCTCTCCTCCCATATAAAAGGACATCTCCTCCCCCTCTTCCTCACACCACTTGGAGCCTTCAAGCTCCGCCAAACCCTTACAATTTCTCCACTCCACTTCCCTAGAGACATCCTAGAGGTTCTGGTCTTCTTCAAAGACCAATTTTAGTGCCCTAAAAGAAGGTCTCAAAGAAGCACTTCAAAGAAGAGGTAATGTCTGTTACCGATTCTTTCATCATTATTTCTTCTTCCACTTCTTCTTCTTTAGTTGTTTCATTATGAAGTAATAACATCAATATCACTAATATACTGATATGTTATTATAATTATTAATCAACCCTATTTCACCATCTATCCATCCTACGGAAAAAGAAATCACCGCGCGTGCGTACATACGGAATACCGTCTCCACGCTGTGGTGTAATCTGTTTTCCACCACCACCTTACTTGGATGGGTATAATGGTGTAAATAATGACCATATATGACTATTATAAAGTGATATTGATTCTTAAATAGTATACATATACTCCAATACAATTCCACAATCATAGGAACGATATCATCACTCGTGCGTACGTACGGAATACCCTCTCCACGATGTGATGCGACTTGTTCTACATGATCTTCATTTCATAATGATTATATAAATGAATTGAATAAATTATTATGACATATATTACACTAATACCATTCTGGAAATGAGTTATCTATAACCTAAAGAGAAAAATAAGAATTTATTCGACAAAACACGCATAAGAACAAAAAGTTATAAACACCCAAATAACAAGTAGCAATGAAATATTACTACTAAGAAGCTAAGAATATGACCGTATATGATATCATAAAAATAATTATGATTCTGGAATAAGTCAATAACATTATTTAAATCATTATACAGGAGGTTCGGACACTTACAATGCAAGACGGACATAAGGTAAGAGAAATATCACAATCTCATTTTTATCCGAGATTGTTTATACTGTTGTATTTACTGGGGTGTATTTTATCATCCAAATCCATGTTTCCTCAATATGTAATATTATTTCCATCCACATACAATTATTTAAATCCAATTTTACCCTTTGGTGTGTTTTTAGTAAAAGATATGAAAGGAATCTTTTATCGTTTTTTCGTACGAGGTACTTATTGACTTTCCTGACAAAAGTACGAGAAGAATGTTTTTTTAACTTATACGGCATGAATGGATTTTTAAAAACATTATTTCCAAAAAGATTCCTTTACAAGTATTCAATTTTATTTTTAATCAACTTCTTTTAGTTTAAAGTTGTATGACATGTTAAGAAAGGGAAAATGTTTTTGAAGAAGAAAGGATATTTTCCTCAAGAATGGAGTTCAAGTGTTTTATCAAAATTATTTTCCATCTAAGATAATAAATGGTTCTGTTTTTATCCCTATTATTACATTGATTTGATTATGTTGTGATGGAATTATTTTAATGAATTCCTTTATCTTATATGAGTTGTTTTATAATGTCACGATGTTTAAGATTTCCATTTTTATTACATGGGTTATGCTATGATGTATGGTTTATGATTTTGTGGCACACGTAAGAATGGTATCATTATGAGATGGGTGGGACCTATATCTCCCTCCAATGCATTGGGTAAAGATTTTATATCTCATGAGATAGACATGGATGGAACGGTAGGTTATACCGGTTCAGTGAAACAGGACTGAAACGAGGGTGACACGGTTCCGAAAGGGGCTTTGTCCACTAAGATAGTTTTGGAAATGAGTCTTGACTAACAAGAAATGATTATCTATGATTATGTGTGTATGCCACAAAGTTTCATGTTTTAAGTTATAATTATTGTGATTACATTTCACTGCCATGATTTATCCCATGTTATGAAATTATGATCTCTTTTGCAGGTTAAGATTTCCAAAAGTTATGTGCTTATGTATATGATGTGATTGATATTTCTTTTGTTTACCATTACTGAGCATTTGATCTCACCCTTTTGTATGTTTTCTTTCCCCTGTTC
This sequence comes from Viscum album, assembly GCA_963277665.1. NCBI lineage: Eukaryota > Viridiplantae > Streptophyta > Magnoliopsida > Santalales > Viscaceae > Viscum > Viscum album. Next base: position 104,489,187 of record OY728159.1, read on the forward strand.
AGGAAGAAGGTTATTAAGTAAGATCTGCCAAAAGGGACTACAGATATGATGAAATAAATGGGAGACAGTGTAGATGCTTTATGAACCAGTTGTTTATGTTTCCCAGTTTCTAAAGACACTATACCTATACGGTCCTTTCATGGTTTTGTTATATGTTCTAATAAGTATGCTTCAATTTTGAAGTATTAACAATGTATGTAAAGTATGGGTCGTTATAGTTGGTATCAAAGGAAAGGTATAGTCAACCTTTGGAAACTAGGATGTGAAAGCCTTAGTAAGAACCCTAAGGATATGTCTAAGCATAGAACACAATCTTAGTGTTTTAGAAATGGCCATGAATAACCTAGGATAAGGCCTTAAGTGTGCAATTTTATTCTTGATTATGTCGTTTTCCTATTATAATTAGTGTTTCTCACACTATTCTTCTTGGTTTTAGTCAATGGCTGGAACCCGAAGGAACCGTGTTAATGCGGAATGCGACGGGCAATGCAATGATTGTCCCCCATAGCAACCAAATGTTATGGGAGCTGGAATGCAAAATCTTGTAGCCATGCTCACACAACTTTCTCAAGCTATGAATCATGCAGGAATTCCAAACGAGCAAAGGAAGGAGCAACATTCTTTTGAATCCTTCATGAGGAAGCGTCCACCTTCTTTCAGCGGGTCTACTGATCCATTAGTTGCTGAACAATGAATTAGTACTAATGAAAAGATATTTTCAGTTCTTCAATGTTCTGAACATGATAAATTTATCCTAGTAGTGTATCGTTTGGAAGGAGATGCTGATCAATGGTGGAATCTTATTAAGAATACGAGGAAAAGGGATGAAATTGAGTCCATGGAATGGGACGAGTTCAAGAACTTATTTTTCAATAAGTACTTCCCTCGTATTCTCCGAAAAAAGATAGAGAAAAAGTTTCTTGAACTAAAGAAAAAGGATGATGAATCTGTTGGTACCTATGAAGCAAATTTTACAAGACTTGCAAGGTATGCTTCTGGTATTATTATCCAACCTAAGAGTAAGATCGATCGATTCTTTATTGGCTTAAAACCAAGTCTTCGAAGGGTGTTTGCCATAAGGGACTTCAATAGCTACGAGGAAATCATTCGATGTGCTCTCAAAGTCGAGATGGAGATTGGAGTAACCCATCAGTCATATGGGTTTGATAAGAAGAGGAAAATGGAATTCAAAGGAAAATATAAAGAGCACACTGAAAAGAAGATGAGCTTTCCCTTATGCTCAATGTGTGGAAAGAAACATGGAGGGAGTTTTCTTAAAGGGACAAGTAAATGTTTCAAATGTGGAAAGAAAGGTCATCGGGCATTTGAATGCCGCGATGATGGGAAGAAGATGTCTAATGATGCAAACAAAGGAAGGGATACATAAAATGAACCTACTACACTTCAATGTTTCAAGTGCAAGGAGATGGGGCATTATGCCAATAAATGCCCTAATACAAGGGTTGATGATGATGGTCGACGTCAATAAACTCTCAAGGCTAAAGGCAAAGGAAAGTCACATGCAATTTCTATCAGCGATGTGGAGTACGATAACGATTGGTGAAAGGTACACTTACCATCCACTCTAAAGTAGCAAATGTTTTATTTGATTCTGGATCCACCAACTCTTTTATTTCTGAAGAATTTTCTAAGGGTATCACCGTATTACCTCAACAATTAGATATTGAGTTAGCTGTGACAACACCTAATGGCACAACAGTCGCATCAAAAGTTTATAATTCTTCTCCGATCAAAGTTTGTGGGAAAGTGCTTCCTGCAAATCTTGTGATCCTTCCTATAGTGGAATTTGATGTGATTCTTGGCATGGAATGGCTTTCTTTATATGGAGCTCATATCAATTTCCAAAGAAGGGAAATCACATTTCATATTCCAGATCAATCTATGATCGTCTATCAATGCAAGGATGAACATAACCTTCCAGTGTAAATTTCATCTATCTTATGGGTCTTGATTCCACTAAATGAAGGTTATTTATCTCAAATGGTTGGTGAGAAACTCACGATTAAGAATATGCCCATTGTACGGGAGTTTGATGATGTCTTTCCGGAGGAATTACCGGGACTTCCACCAAATCGTGAAGTTGAGTTCTCAATAGAACTCGTACCGGGTGCTTTGCCTATTTCAAAGACACCTTATAGAATGGCCCCAATTGAGTTGCATGAATTGAAGAAGCAACTCCAAGAGAATCTTGATAAAGGATTCATACGCCCTAGTGCGTCACCTTGGGGAGCACCTGTTCTATTTGTTATGAAGAAAGATGGATCAATGAGACTCTGCATTGATTATCAAGAACTTAACAAGATCACTATCAAGAACAAATATCATCTCCCGCGCATTGATGACCTATTTGACCAACTACGCGGAGCTCAATACTTTTCCAAGATTGATCTTCGTTCAGGGTATCATCAATTAAGGGTCAAAAGGGAGGATATACCAATGACGGATTTCCGTACAAGGTATGGACACTATGAATTTATAGTGATTCCATTTGGTCTTACTAATGCCCCTGCTATCTTCATGGATCTGATGAATAGAGTCTTTAGAGACTATCTGGATCAATTTTTGGTAGTATTTATAGATGATATTCTTGTCTATTCAAAGAGCAAGTAAGAACATGAAGATCACTTGAGAATTAAATTGAAGACCATGAGAAAGGAGAAGCTTTATTCCAAATTTACCAAGTGTGAATTTTGGCTTCAAAAAGTTGCATTTTTGGGTCACATAATCTCAAAAGAGGGGATATCTGTGGATCTAGCAAAAACAGAGGTTATCGAAAGATGGTCGAGACCAACAACAGTAACTGAGATCCGAAGTTTTCTTTGTTTGGCTGGATATTATCGACGTTTTGTGAAAGATTTTTCACGATTATCTAATCCACTCACCAAGTTGACTCGGAAAGGAGTTAAGTTTGTCTTCACGGAAGAATGTGAAGAGAATTTCAAGGTGTTGAAAAGAATGTTATCCAGTGCACATGTGCTCACACTACCTTGTAGTGGAGAAAGGTTTGTGATCTATAGTGATGCATCCAAGAAGGGATTTGGGTGTGTTCTTATGCAAAATGATATGTTGATAGCTTATGCCCCATGAAAGTTGAAAATCCATGAGAAAAATTACCCAACACATGATTTGGAGTTAGTTGCTGTAATCTTTGCATTAAAGATTTGGAGGAATTACCTTTATGGTGAAAGGTGTGATATTTATACTGATCATAAAAGTTTAAAGTATATTTTCACACAAAAGGAGTTGAATATGCGTCAAAGAAGATGGTTGGAGCTGATTAAGGATTATGACTGCTCAATCCATTACCACCCTGGGAAAGCAAACAAGGTGGCAGATGCATTAAGTCGACAAGACCATGCTAGTTTATCCATGTTGAGGATCACAAAAGATCCAATATTTATGGATTTACAAAGGATGGATCTTTGAATTATAATGGAAGGGGAAAATCTTATCTTTCTCAAATAAATGTTTAACCATCTATACATGTGAAGATTAAAGAGGCACAAAAAGAAGATGTCGAGTTACAAAAGAAGGTGAGAAATGTTCCTGAGTTCAACCTTGATTGTGATGGGATAATAATGTTCAGGAATCGGGTTTTTGTTCCTCCCATCCCCAAATTAAAGAAGGAGCTGCTGGATGAGGCTCATAGTTCTTCATTCTCTATTCATCCTGGAAGCACGAAGATGTATAGGGACTTGAAAGAGTACTTCTGGTGGGATGACATGAAAAGAGATGTTGCATAATATGTCTCTCGATGCTTGGTTTGTCAATAAGTTAAAGCTGAGAGACATAAGTCTAAGGGGATGTTACAACCATTACCCATACCCGAATGGAAATGGGAAAACATTACTATGGACTTTGTCACAGGACTTCCTAAAACATCTAAAGGCAATAATGCTATTTGGGTCATAGTTGATCGTCTTACAAAGTCTGCACACTTCATTGCTATTAGAGAGGATTTCTCTCTGGATCAACTTGCTAGGATATATGTAAAGGAAGTGGTAAGATTGCATGGAGTACCAATTTCTATTATATCTGATCTAAATCCGAGATTTACCTCAAAGTTCTGGCGAAGTCTTCAGCATACTCTATATACAGAGTTGAGTTTCAGCACTGCTTATCATCCTCAGACAGACGGTCAGTCTGAAAGAATAATTCAAACCCTAGAAGATATGTTGAGAGCTTGCTCTATGGATTTCAAAGGAGGTTGGGATAAACACCTACCTTTGGTGGAATTTTCTTATAATAATAGCTTTCACTCCAGTATTCAGATGGCTCCTTATGAAGCTCTCTATGGAAAGAAATGAAGGACTCCAACTTGCTGGGATGAAGTTAGGGAAAGAAAGCTATTAGGACCTGATCTCGTTGATGAAATGGCAGAAAAGGTCAGATCTATTCAACAACACATAAGAGCATCTCAGAGTCGACAGAAAACTTATGCCGACAGCCGAGGAAAAGACCTAGAGTTTGAAGTGGGTGATAAAGTGTTCTTACGGATATCTCCCTGGAAGAGAGTCATGAGATTTTCAAAGAAGGGGAAGTTAATCCCTAGATATATCGGTCCTTTCGAAATACTAGATCGTGTAGGGAAGGTAGCTTACCGATTGGCACTTCCACCGAATCTCTCTCAAGTTCACGATGTGTTCCATGTATCTCTCCTGAGAAAGTACATACCTGATCCTTCACATGTACTCAGCTCAGAAGTTGTACCGCTGGAGAAAGATCTTTCTTATGAAGAACAACCGATAGAGATTCTGGATCGTAGCGAAAAAGTCCTACGAAACAATACCACTTGATTGGTGAAAATTTTATGGAGGAACCACCAATTAGAAGAAGCTACATGGGAAATTGAGGATATGATGAGGGAGAGGTATCCTCATCTGTTTGTTACAAAGTGATGAATTTCGAGGGAGAAATTCATTTTAAGGGGGGTAGAATGTAACACCCGATACTTTTATGTTATATAAATCATCAAAGGAATCTTTTTCTACACAACACTTTCTTGGATTGCTTTACACAAAATCGTGACCTTCCTCGATAGCTTGCGTAGTACGCAATACCGAGTTTCACTAAACAATGATATGCTATTAAAATATTATTAAAACTAGCCGTTATGAATAGTAATAACGACTTTTTGAAATTTTATAAATTATATTTTTCAAAATGGACTTCTTTTTTGGATTCTGAATATCGAAGTTAGCCTAGGGTGAAATTTTGGCATTTTTCTGAAAACTTTCAATTTTTGATGAATAGTGAAACCACTAAGTGGTAGTTAAAAAACTGAATTTTTCATAAAACATAATTTTACCGCTTCTGTGAGTGGAATTTCGAAAATGCGAGAGACACGGTTAATATCAAGGACTAAAATGTGGTTCAATGAGATGAAAATAATTTTTGGTGAATAGTAACTTTTTACTTTTTTTACCACGGTAAAAAGTAAATAGGGTAATTAAGGGTAAAGATGATATTATTATTACCCTAAAAAATGTCCTAATTCTATTGGATAAGTGTAATTCGACCAAAAACAAACATAGGAATAAAATATGACCATTTAGGCCCACATGGATTAGATTAGGACATTTATTATTAATTTATTTAAAGAAGGGTTAAACTAGTTAAAATCAAAGTTTATTAAGTAAATAATTTTTAATATGGGGTTATACATAAGATAAATTCGACTATAAATATTCATTAAAAGATAAAAAGATTTCCTACGTAATGGTATTTTATTTGTAATTTTTAGACATTAAATAATTTAATATATTTAAGACACAATGATGATGCAGTAATTATCTTGTTAATGAAATATTGACATAATTGATGTTATAAACACCAAAATAAATGTAATTTGAGACTTTTTATGAATCCCACTAATTTTCTAGGTTAATATGACCTGTTAGTATTGATTTAATGAACTTTTTTCGAACTCATAATTCTGTTATGATTTTCACAAAAATCAATTACTAAATAGTGTCAAAATTGACATAAAATAGTGTTTAAAACAAATATTATATTGGTAATTGTTATTTTATCCCTAAAAATCTAAGGTTCGGCCAAATGACTTAGATAAGGTTATATATATTAATAATAAACAACTTGGGGTTCCTTTGGCTTCTTATAGTATGTTTATTAACCTTATAGTATAAGAACACAAGAAGACATGGTAAAAGTAAAATTATTTAACTTAATGTTAAATATAAATGATAAGGTTAAAAGAGGAACCTAAACATGTCTAAATTATATTCGATAAGAGGATATTGACCCATCCCCACCTTAGCTTCGAAATATATCAATTTGGAGGTATTTAAAACCGAACTTGACTTTATAATAAAATAATAGTTTTAGTTATTCCAAAGGTGCCCCTCTCCTCCCTTATAAAAGGACACCTCCTCCCCCTCTTCCTCACACCACTTGGAGCCTTCAAGCTCGGCCAACCCCTGCCACTTTCTCCTCTCCACTTCCCTAGAGACATCGTAGAGGTTCTGGTCTTCTTCAAAGACCAATTTTAGTGCCCTAAAAGAAGGTCTCAAAGAAGCACTTCAAAGAAGAGGTAATGTCCGTTACCGATTCTTTCATCTTTATTTCTTCTTCCACTTCTTCTTCTTTAGTTGTTTCATTATGAAGTAATAACATCAGTATCACTCATATACAGATATGTTATTATAAGTATTAATCAACCCTATTTCACCATCTATCCATCCTACGGAAAAAGAAATCACCGCACGTGCGTACGTACGGAATACCGTCTCCACGCCGTGGTGTAATCTGTTTTCAACCACCACCTTACTTGGATGGGTATAATGGTGTAAATAATGACCATATATTACTATTATAAAGTGATACGGATTCTGAAATAGTATACATATACTCCAATACAATTCCACGAACATAGGAACGATATCATCACTCATGCGTACGTACAGAATACCGTCTCCACGATGTGATGCGACTCGTTCTACATGATCTTCATTTCATAATTATTATATAAATAAATTGAATGAATGATTATGATATATATTACAATAATACCATTCTGGAAATGAGGTATCTATAACCTTAAGAGAAGAATAAGAATTTATTCGACAAAACACGCATAAGAACAAAAAGTTATAAACACCCAAATAACAATTAGCAATGAAATATTACTACTAAGAAGCTAAGAATATGACCATATATGATATCATAAAAATAATTATAATTCTGGAATAAGTCAATAACATTATTTAAATCATTATACAGGAGGTTCAGACACTTACAAAGAAAGTCGGACCTAAGGTAAGGGAAATATCACAATCTCATTTTTATCCGAGATTGTTTATACTTTTGTATTTACTAGGGTGTATTTTATCATCCACATCCATGTTTCCTCAATATGTAATATTATTTCCATCCACATACAATTATTTAAATCCAATTTTACCCTTCGGTGAGTTTTTAGTAAAATATATGAAAGGAATCTTTTGTCATTTTTTCGTATGATGTACTTTTTGACTTTTCCAACAAAAGTACGAGAGGAATGTTTTGTTTAACTTATACGGCATGAATGGATTTTTAAAAACATTATTTCCAAAAAGATTCCTTTACAAGTCTTCAATTTTATATTTAATCAACTTCTTTTAGTTTGAAGTTGTTTGACATGTTAAGAAAGGAAAAATGTTTTTGAAGAAGAAAGGATATTTTCCTCAAGAATGGAGTTCAAGTGTTTTATCAAAATTATTTTCCATCTAAGATAATAAATGGTTCTGTTTTTATCCCTATTATTACATTTATTTGATTATGTTGTGATGGAATTATTTTTATGAATTCCTTTATCTTATATGAGTTGTTTTATGATATCACGATGTTTAAGATTCCCATTTTTATTACATGGGTTATGCTATGATGTATGGTTTATGATTTTGTGGAACACGTAAGAATGGTATCATTATGAGATGGGTGGGACCTATATCTCCCTCCAATGCATTGGGTAATGATTTTATATCTCATGAGATAGACATGGCTGGAACGGTAGGTTATACCGGTTCAGTGAAACAGGACTGAAACGAGGGTGACTCGGTTCAGAAAGGGGCTTTGTCCACTAAGATAGTCTTGGAAATGAGTCTTGACTAACAAGAAATTATTCTCTATGATTATGTGTGTATGCCACAAAGTTTCATGTTTTAAGTTATAATTATTGTGATTACATTTCACTGCCATGATTTATCCCATGTTATGAAATTATGATCTCTTTTGCAGGTTAAGATTTCTAAAAGTTATGTGCTTATGTATATGATGTGATTGATATTTCTTTTATTTACCCTTACTGAGCATTTGAGCTCAAACTTTTGTTTGTTTTCTTTCCCCAGGTCAGGAAGAAGGTTATTATGTAAGATATGCCAAAAGGGACTATTGATATGATGAAATAAATGGGAGACAGTGTAGACGCTTTATGAACCAGTTGTTTATGTTTCCCAGTTTCTAAAGACAATATACCTATACAGTCCTTTCGTGGTTTTGTTATATTTTGTAATAAGTATGCTTCAATTTTGAATTATTAACAATGTATGTAAATTATGGGTCGTTATATTTCAGAAGTATCTTATTGAATAATTTCCTTATCAGAAGGTTCTTCTATCAAATGTTGACAATCAGTTTTTGAAAACACATCCAAGGATGTAGGTTGGGATGGTATAAAAACAAAAGGATCTGACTCATCAAATAGTACATGCACTGTTTCTTCAACAATACAAGTATTTTTATTGAAAACTCTATATGCCTTAGAAGTTGTGGAGTAGCCCAAGAAAATTCCTTCATCAGATTTTGGTGCGAATTTATGTAAGTTATCTTTAGTACTCAGAATGAATACTTTGCAACCAAAAACCTTGAAGTAGGAAATTCTTGGTTTTCTACCGTTCCATAACTCATAAGGAGTTTTATTAAGAAAAGGTCTAATCAAAACTCGATTTATTTTATAGCAATCAGTACTTATAGCTTCCGCCCAGAAATGTCTAGCTATAGAATATTCACTCAACATTGTTCTAGTTATCTCTTGGAGAATTTTATTTCTTCTTTCAACTATACCATTCTATTAAGGAGTTCTAGGTGCTGAAAAATTGTGAGTAATACCTTTTCTAATACAAAACGTTTCAAAATCTTAATTTTGAAATTCTCCTCCATGATCCCTATGAATTGTTTTCAAAGGAAGGTTTTTCTCGTTTTTAACTTGAGCTCTAAAACTTTTGTAATAATAAAAAGCTTCAGACTTCTTTGTTAGAAAAAAAACCCAAGTAAATCTAGTGTAATCATCAACTAGAACAAACACATAGTATTTTCCTCCAATACATCCAGTTTTTGTTGGACCAAAAAGATCCATTTGCACAAATTGTAATGCATCAGTTGTTGAGACTTCACCAATTGATTTAAAACAAGATTTATATTTCTTCCCATATTGAAAAGGATCACAAAATTTAGAAGAATCAAATCTAAGCTCCGGTAGATCCTTAACTAGTTTCTTCTAAGAGAGTTCGCATAAGTTCCTAAGGTTACAGTGACCTAGTCTTCTATGCCATAACCAAGAATGATCTTCCATTGAACATAGGCAAGGTAAATCTTGACTCCTTAGGTCTTCTAGGTTCAAATTGTAAACATTCTCTTGCCTATTGGCTGAGAGAATAAATTCTTCCTTGGAATTTTGAACTAAACACTTATTATTCTTAAAATTCACAAGGTATCATTCATCACATAACTGACGTATGCTAATGAGGTTGTGCTTAAGACCCTTAAGAAACAAAACATTTGAAATTAATTTTTTACCAAGAAGAACAATATTACCAATACCAACAATCTCTCCCTTAGAATTATCTCTGAAAGTTACCTTTCCTCCTTTCGTTTTGAAAATCTTTTCAAAATAGCTTTTGTTACCAGTCATGTGACGGGAGCATCCACTATCCATGTACCATTTGTTGCTACTGGTACTCTCTTTATTTTCCTGAAAACAAGATGAGAATTAGACATTCGGAATCCAAACTTGTTTGGATCCGAGATTTCCATACAAAAAAAATTTAGGAACCCACATATTCTTTGTGAAATAATATTTATGAAAACCTAAAGATTGGGTTTTGTTTATAGAAAAATTATTTTCACAATGACCACCACATTGACACTTGGTACAAAATGGGGCACTTTGAGGAACAAAATAATTGTTACTGAAAATAGGTTTTGCATGGGTATAACCAAATCCGGATTTATTTCTTAAAGGTCGTATTTGGGAATACATTTTATCAAAATTTTCTTTATCATGGGTAATGTTTGATAAACACTTCTTTAAGGAAAAAATATTGGACTTGAGTTTTATAACCAAGTTTTTATCCTCAAAATCATTATATTTTGAACTATATCTAGGCTCGAAAACATTTTTCTTAGAAATTACTTTTTCTAACTCTTTAGCAAGTTTGTTCTTCTCCAAACTTACTTCCTCAAGATTTTTTAAAATTCTTTCAGAATCATCATTTTTTCTATCAAGATATTTAGAAAGATTTGATATTTCTTTTGTAAGAATTGAATTTCTAGAGTTTGCCTTATCAAGTTTTTTATTGAGTTTTGAATTCTTAATTCCAAGAAGTTCAGAAAACCTAGAAACTTCTTCATAAGTAGGTGAAATAGTTTCTTCATCAGAAGATGATTCTTTATCATAAGAGTTATAATAATTACTATCATTAGGATTTAAAGACACATTGTTCATTGATTCAGCATTTCGTACCTTAGCCATAAAACAATGATTGTCAATAGGTAATGTGGCTATAGGACAAAGATTCTTCTGTCCTGAAGATTCATAATCAGAAGATTCATCTGAAGAGTCACCACCACTGGCACTCCAGGTGTCATTAGCTTTCAAAACATTCTTAGATTTGTCTTTATAATAGTTCTTTCTGTTCCTGTCTGAATGCCTTTTCTTTCCATTCATTCTTTTTAAGCAAAGGGAAATCTGGTCTAATATTTCGAGCTCTCTTTCATTCATAACAAGTGACTTCTCCATCTTTCCTATATTTCCTTTGTTTTTTCTTATACATGGATTAGAAACTTCTTCGGCCAGCTATCTTGTTCATACTTAGAGCAAGATTTTCTAACTCTTTTTCAGATATTTCACTCTCACTAGATTCATATTGGAAAATAAATTTCTTAGACATGGATTTGTTTACTCTCTCAGGAGTCTTATCTTTCACCTGATTTGATGTTATTTTAAAAGTAATAGTATCATTACCATTCTTCTTTTTGATGTTGTCAGCATCTCTCTTCATTCTTGTCTCATGCTGTAGAAGAGTTCCAAATAGCTCATCAAGAGAAATTTGAGTGACCTTCCTGTTCTCATCTATAGGAGTTCTTTTGGATTCCCACTCATTGGGCATAATATCGATTATCTTATCCACAAGTGCTTCATCATCTAAACCTTTCTCTCACATAGACTGTAAGCTGTTTACTATAGTCATAAATCTCTGTTGAACTTTACAAATTGGTTCACCATAAGGAAAGTTTAAGCCATGATATTCAGCTCTAGGCATAGCTCTCCTAGTCTCAATCACTTTAGAAGTTCCATAGTGTGTAACCTCTATCTTCTTCCAGATACAATTAGCTGATTCACAAGAAGAAATTTGGCTATATATATTTCTATTCATTGAACACAGTAGAGTATTGCGTACCTTATAATTGAGTTGATACTCTTTCTTTTCCTAGTTAATGAATGTTCTAACATCCTTATCAAGAATTTTATAATCACCAGTAAGCATAACAAAGTTGTCCACTCCAGTATTGATAACAAAAGTCTTCATTTTATCTCTCTAGTAACCATAGTCATTACCATCAAAGATTGGTGGTATTGTAGGATTTATATTATCAATTGAACCAACATTGACCCCTGACATACTTAAAATAACCTTCAGCACACAAACTTGTTAGTAGAAAAAGTTCGTAATCACAAAGTTTGGAATGACAAAGTTCGGAATGACCAACTGAAAAAAAATTATCAAGAAAAAAAAACATATACGTGAGTATAAGTATTTTAGAGACCTCCTCTGATACCAATTATTGGATCGAAATAATGATGTAGATGCTGAATATACAAGAGGGGGTGAATTTTATACTTTAAAAATTCCTTTGGAACCTTTAAATTTGGTTACGGATAACTGAATTTTCATTAAGAAAAGGAAAGTGCTAGGTTTAAAAAAGTTAAATAATGCTAATTCACAACACCTCTAACACCAAATGAAAACTTGGAATAAGGAATGAAGTTATAATCTTCAAGTCCTATGTACTTGCATAAAACTGGAAAGAGATTCCGAAAGTAGGTTCCGGAAATATGGATCCATAAATTAAAACTTAACAAAAGATTACAATATGAGATTCTACATTAAAGCATATAGAATCTAAATGGAATAGAGTACAAGTATGGAAGTATAAGAAAATTATATTTTCCTTACAATACAATATGCAGCGGAAACAAATGAGTAGTAAAACTACAAGTAACAAGATATAAATCTTTTAACCCAAAGAGAAGGGTATCCAACAACCTTGGATAAAGGTACCTTGATTTATACATTCAAGAAATTCTGTCTTACCCACACCAAGATAATCCCTCGATACGAATATCGGAATCTCTGTCTTGCTATCCCCGCAAGCCCTCAACTTCATGGTAGTTGGAAACCTCTGTCTTCCTCAGCAATGAAGCCCTCGAACTTCAAGGTAGTCGGCACCTCTGTCTTCCTATCCCCAGATGTCCTCGAATGTAATCACCAACATTCGGAGTCGCACGAAGCAAAAACTGAACAAGCAATTCAGTACGCACATGGCATGAAAAGTTTTCTCTCTCTAGAAATCACCTTAGCAGCATGTGGTCTCTAGATTTATCGACTTCATTGTATATGGAGCTCTTTCAAATGAGCTCCTATTTATAGGCAAATTTCCAACAGTCTGCTCCCTCCTCCAACGGTCATATTTTCCATGAAACTCAGAGGGACATGTACATGTGTAACTCAACCAACGGTTAATTAGAAACAGAAAAGAAGACATCGTTTTAAAACAAACCATGTAAAACTGAATGCATGACATCATTTTGAAACAAAGCATATGTAAGTAAAAGCTAACCAATAGTTCGGAGTGTAAGCAAAATAATAAGTTCGAAGTCTAACCAAAAATAAGTTTAGAGACTGTGTAGAGAAATATTCAGATTCTGTTTTATAGGAATTTAGAGTCTTATTTCACATGAGATTGGATTCTGAACTTGTAGAGTTCGGAGCCGAACCACTTAAGGAGTTCGGAGTCGAACTATTAAAGAGTTCGGAGTTGAACGACATGTGAGTTCGGAGTCGAACTTCTTCAGAGTTCAGAGTCGAACTATTAAAGAGTTCAGAGTCGAACTACATGTGAGTTCAGAGTCGAACTTCTTCAGAGTTCGGAGTCGAAATATTAAAGAGTTCAGAGTCGAACTACATGTAAGTTCGGAGTCGAACTATAAAAGTGTTCGGAGTCGAACTTCTTCAGAGTTTTGAGTCGAACTATTAAAGAGTTCAGAGTCAAACTACATGTAAGTTTGGAGTAGAACTATTAAAGAGTTCGGAGTTGAACTACATGTGTGTTCAGTGTCTAACTTCATCAGATTTCAGAGTCGAACTTCTTCAGAGTTCAGAGTCCAGAATTCAGATTAAAAATTCATTACAGAACACATCTAGAATTTAGATCCTAAAAACAGAATGTTCCAAACCATTTCATTATATGACTCCGGATATTTAGTTATGAATCTGGTTTTTTGGATTTAAGAAAAATATTACTATGTATAATAAAATCTAAGTAAAGGTAAATTTCCTTAAAGAATTAAACTTTCCTTATGGTGGTAAAAATAATATTTTCTTAAGTATAAGGTGTTTGTGATTTTCAAAACAAGAAGGAATGGATAAGTCATAAAGAAAAACTTATTGACTCAATAAAATGTTTACTATAATCATAATGAAATATAGTTACAAAACATACTAAATTTTATTCAAAAATAATAATTTAAATTTTAATAGAATGTATTTTATTCCCATATATCTACTCATGAAAAATCCTTTATATCACCACTGATAAGACACTTGTAGATATGTTGAAAGATAAAAATTTCACTATTTTTTGAAATGATTTACATAATTCTTCTATATTAAATTACATTTTTTTATTATTTTAATTTCATTATTTTACATAACCAAATGTTATGATTAGAAACCCAATCATCACACATGTCATTTTAACAATGTCTCATAGTAGTCGATCTATGTATAAAACCTAAAATCTAAATTTATAATTATGACACATAATAACATTAATTAAATTATTTTGATTAAATTTAATCAAGTTATATAAATAAACATGAAGTAGGATGATTAGTATGCTATGAAGGATCAATATAAATTGAAGGATACATATGCTCTGAATAATTAATATGCGTTAGAGTATTTGTAATTAAGTGATGGAAAGTTAGATTGAGTGTCAAAGTTGATGTAATTTTGGGATAAAATGACACCGAGATGAAAGAATAATGAAATGGATCTCTCATAGTTGTTAGTGAAAATTAATATTGGTGGTAGGCATTCATTCCCAAAATTGGAACTAGTTATACTAACATTTATTATAAAAATACTCTATAATCTCATTGGGAATTATAGAATCTGAAAGTAAATGAGAAGTGATATGAGTCAGAGGTCATGGGTGAAATGTTGGTTCCAAAAGCATTGTTAAAAAACAATGGGCATCAATAGGCATTGTAACATGAGAAATTATGAATGAAAGGATATTAATTTAAAGGTTTGGGTGATATCTAGTATGGGGTGCATTATATGAACCTCATTTTGATGGGTCGTGTGAACTGGAACTCCCATCGATATGAACATAGAAGAGTTTTTTCATTACTAGTGGTTTATAAACTAATTTTAAAAACCATAAATAAACATGTATAATTTATAAAATAAATAAAATAGAAAATAAATAATTATTCTTGTAGTGTTGATCATAAAAAAATTCTCAAAATTGGAAATCAATTTTAGAGTTTGTTTTAATTCATGTCAACTCAAATTATGACATTTCTAAATTAGAAACATAATTTAGGCTTTATTGGAAATCCAATATTTTAATAAAGAAATATAATTATATTTGGTACATAAATAATAATAAAAATTTAAATTATTAATATTATAATCATGAGATAATGGAAAAAATTAATTAACATATCATTGATAATATAAATTTTACACCACCCATGTAATCGAATTTTTTCCAAAGATACTTTATGTTTTTGTAAGAACCAAGTACATGAAGACTATCAACAATTAATAAATAAAAAAATAGTTTAATAGAAAACCCTTAGATCCCTACTACTAGGTTTGGAGAGCTCAACTACTATTCTAGACCCAATGAAAAACAACATTTTGGACAGAGAGGTTTCAACTCCATGTAAACCACAAGCGTCCTGACATGTGAGACACCTTGAGGTCTATGTAAATAAGACATCACCGATGTAAAAAAATTTAATTTATTTTACCATCACAAACTCCACCCTGATGGAACACTAATTCCTTTAGAAACAACCACATCGGAGAAAAAATATTTATGAAAACGTAACTCCACACAATCTAGTCACATCATGGACAACCCAAAACATGAATAGATCACCATTACAACCAATATAGGGATAGTAGGCCTCTAAAACAATAGAGAATAATCATTGAAGTCAGAATATTGACTAACATGAGGGGAAATATAAACTCTGTGATATGATTCGAATACAAATAGACTCATAAATTTGTTACTATAAATAGAAACCAGTGGTGGTATAAGTGGGGAGAAAATCAAGGGCCCCAAAAATTGTAAGGAAAAATGAATAAAGAAGTAGAGTGAAAAAATGGAATCATTGTTGATGCCTGAGGGAACCACTATCCATTAAGAGAAAAAAATTAGGAGGATTCATGTTTGAAATTTCACTCATAATTAAATAAAAAATATTTGAACTAATAAAATCAATAATGTAACAAGTTTGATGTTTTAATTGATATTTTATAAAAACACCTATTTCACCATTGATGATATAATGTATGGCCCATCATTGGGAAGGAAGTAATCCAGGTCAAGAACATTAAATACCAAACAAACTATATATTATACCTATCACATCATTGAATTAAAAAAATTTAATTTCATTGTACAAATTTAATAATAAGAGTAATAATTTTATTTAATTATTTTCTCAAGAACATCATAATCTGATACATATTCATGTCAATATTGGGTATAAGAGTCCTTAGAATAATCTACCTTAATTGATGATAACATAACACCATAGTTTTATGTTATCATGTTTACATCATGAATATTTATAATGGTTTTATACCCACAGATGATGATTGATTTACATTAACACCATATTATTTTGAGCAAATAAAAACTATAAAATTTTTAAAGTTACATAATTTTTGGTTAACTATATTCCTAAAATATATGTTAATATTAAAATTAATAAAACAATATAAATAATTAGTGTATAAGAATAATTATATTAGAATTGATTTGAACTAGGTCTGATACACTATTGTTTAAAAAAAATCTGTTTCTTAGAGGTAATGAATGATGAGTTATACATAAAATCTTTTCCCATTATATATAAAATATGTTATGAAATTATTAATATATATATATATATGATTAAATAATATATGATATATTAATATTCAAATTAACATGTATAATCATAAAACACATTATCGTTGAATATTTCCTTGAAATATGATATATCCCAATCATCATGGATTAATGTAAAAAAATTATTATCGATGAGTTACCCTTGTTTTTAGATGTGATAGAAAAATGGGATAATTTCCCCTATCAGTTGAATGATTTCACTTATTTATATTTCTCATTAATTGATTACATATCATAAAAAAATAAACCAAATGTAGTGAAAATAAATCATTGATTTTTGGTGATAAATATACATTAAAAATAAATCCTTTTCTATGATTTTTTCCAAACAATAAAAATTCTTTATGAAAATATTTATTTCTACTGGATACATACAATAACAATATTTAAGACCATTTAGAAGAGAATCATTAGGATGGTGGAAAATTTATGAAACCAAATAAATATGGATGATAATTATTATATAATTCAAAATATTTTAATGGATCTTC
This sequence comes from Viscum album, assembly GCA_963277665.1. Lineage (NCBI taxonomy): Eukaryota > Viridiplantae > Streptophyta > Magnoliopsida > Santalales > Viscaceae > Viscum > Viscum album. The sequence goes on from OY728159.1 coordinate 104,506,394, forward strand.
ATGATAATTTTTAAAAAGTAAACTGCTCGATATTGTAAAATAAATTTAATTATAAAAGTTAAAAAATGACTCAATCTCACCCTTAAAATATTTTAAATTTAATTTCAACTATAAATAAGAACAAATTCTTGAAAAATAATGTAGCAATAATTTTTTTAGAGATAAATGTTTAAAATCAAATTTTTTACCCATTACGATATTATATATGAGAAGCCATGTAGTATTATTAAATTAACATTCAATTTAATAATTAATTTCATTCCTTAATTTGACATTATATGAGAAGAATAATGTGCATTATAGTTATTCTGAACGATTCACTCGTGATGAAGTTCATATCTAATTGCTTAATCTATCAAGTAATATAAAGATCATAAATCTCATTAGATATTGACATTAAAATTTAGAGGTAATAAAAATACCATTTCCCAATTTTTAATATTTAATATGTCTATGTAGTGATAAAAAAAGTTACCCAATTATTTTAATCAAATAAAATAATTTTTTTAAATTTGTTTTTGAATTCCATAGAAACCTTCATTATTTATCTTTAGTTACTCTAACCTTTGCTAATAAAATGTGAGATATCATAAAATTCCTTATTTATATTAGATCTATATATAGGTTGAGGTCTTTTTTCTCAATAGTACTATAAAACAATAGAATATTATTTTTTATTGATTATCCAGTAATAATAATTGGCAATATTTGATGGAATTGGAAGTATGATGAAATTTTATCCCCTTGAAACATATAATCAATATAATAATAGATCATGGTAGTTTATACTATGTAATATAACAAGATATAATTCAATAAGATTGAAAAGAATTTATAACCAATATAATCACTAACCACATTTCAATTGAATCTTTAAAAAAAATAAGTGTACATAAAAACACTCATATTACATAACTGTTGAAGCATATTTATTAAAGGTGGCATGTACACATATATATAATTTCTAGGATTATAAGGTCTAAATATGTTTATATTCATGATCCAAATTTGGTTTTTCATAAACACCAGAATTAGAGGTTATAAATATGAATAAAAAATAAAGCATACTCTATGAAGTAATCATTTTACAAATTAGATTTAGTCCATTACATGATAATATTAATCTTACATTGCATACATTGGATAAAAACTATGATGTAATGAATCAAATTTAGGTCATTATAATACATAAATTGGAAGAACCAATTCACTTAAATAATTAATTATTCTAATATCATTCCACCAAATAATTTTTTACCTTTTATCATATATTAAAATATAAAACTCTACAAATCTAGGAAAACTAGTACCATATATTTTTTAGTATATAATATGGATGCACGTAAACATTTGTATTTCATTGGGACATTAAATGTTTCTTATACTCATTTATTCTTATAGATTCCTCCAAAAACGTATTATATTCTTTTAGGTAAAAATATATATTAGTTCATTAATGTATAAACTGATCAATTAACATTGATTTCATATATTGATTCGTTGGAATATCTACATCATCTGTATGTATATATTTCAATTAGGTGTGAAGAAAATCAATCAATGTATTCTAAATTATATACCTATTTTTTGAATAATACCTTGGTATTATAAATTCAAGAAATATAATTTTACTTAATACTAGATATATAAGAGGCCTTTTTTCTTCAATAAACCTTTGTATTCACTCAACATCCTCATTTCCACTATTTGAATAATATGAATAAATTTTGACATATTTATATATTTTCCAATATCCAATTTCATGATGATTATAAAATTGAAAGCAATCAAAAATAAAATTTCAAATTTACCTCTATCATTTATATCACGTACATTCCACTCTTTATTTTATTATCAATTATTAAACAAGACATAATAGTTTGTTTTTTATCCCGGTTCAATGGTTTGATAAATCAATTCATTATGATTAAGTATAAGTCTAAAAAATCATAATAAGCACAGTGAAAATTTAGTCCTTGAAATTATTTATTAAATAAAAAATTAAAAAAATAATTACAAATATATTTGAAATTTAATAGATATATGATTTTTAATAATCATCCTTCATCTAACCACATTTCTAAAAAATATTTTTTATTTAAATCGAGATAAAATAATATCTTCATATTATTAATAAAAAAAATAATTATTTTGAATAGAAAATCATAATAAACTAGTCTATAAATGCAATATATATATACATACATACATATATATATATATATATATATTATAGGTAACAATTTTTATATATTTTTTGTTCACTTAATGAATTGATGACTCTACAATATTATTCTAGTTTTTAAAAATTTTAAATTCTTTTAAAAAATATAAAAATAGAATAATGAGTTATTATTATTATGATAATTATATATAATTTATAATTTTTATAAAATTGTGTGATATTATTTACATTTTATAGTGGACTGGATTTAGGAAAGAATAAATGTATATGATGGACTTATAGGTTCTTTTGAAATTAAATCACTAATCACTTTATTTAGTTACATCATATATGAATGTAGTGGTATTATATGATATCAACTATTTCCCAAGGAATTTTGATAAAATACATCAAATAACAAAAAAAACATAATATGATAAATGTTTCCCATGTTATATGAATAAAATGAAAAAATATTCTTTTTTTATAATTAATATTGAGGAAAATATGAAAAATATTAATATTATTTTATAACCTACTATAAAAAGTTTATTATAATATATTATTTTTGAACAAAAATTAAAAGACAAAAATTAATCAAGAGTTCTATAAGCCCATAATAGATTAAAAAATTTACTATAATGTTTTTTTCATGTTCAGTTTAATTAAATGGTTAAACCCCCTTTAATATTTATAATTAAAATTTTTTGTTTCCAATCAAATTTTAATCAAGTTTACAATGTATTTTGAACGATAAATATGGAAGATAAAATTATACAATACATTTTAAATGTATAATAATTGAAATAAATTGGTTACATTGAATATAAATATAGAGAATATATATATATATATATATCACATCTTAAATTAATATATAACATATTTGTTAAAAGGTGTGGGAAACCATGATTCCAAAACAAATATAAGTATATCAGTATAATAAAAAATATATGGCCATTTGGAAGGGAGTCTGAGTGAAACTTATTTCGATGAATCTTTGGGACTTATCACAAATTGGGATATTAGATCATGATTGATAACTAAAAAATGAATGTGATGGTCAACTAAATATAGTTAAAAAATTTGGTTTTAGATTTGATTAGAGAATAAAATTTATGAATAAAATAATCAAATAAGAGATGAATATGAAGGTTAGGGATCTGGATATTAGGAATGTAATGAGTCAATTTAAATATAAATTGGAAAATCCAGTCTAGAAAGAAAGTACATTGATATTAATTTTTAGGGAACTCTATATAAATAGTTTTGATAATTCATTTTTATATGGTACCATGTAACAATTATTTCCTAAAACCATTTGTATACAACATCCTATAAAAATATTTTTTAAATACCATTTTTATATGGGTGTGAAATATACATAAATCCTATTCTTTTTAAAAGGTATTTTTCTTAGTTTTCAATTGATAATATTACTTATTCTTTTTATTATATTGTTTTCATTTAATTAAGTATTTTTTTGTGTTTCCAAAATAGAACTAATAGTTTAAAAATTAATTTATCCATAAGGAAAAATATGAACATTAGAATTCAGCGAAATTTGTGGTGGAAAAGTATATAGAGAAATATAATGATCAAAATAATTTTTCAAATTTACAAGAATAAGAGAAACATGCTTTACATACCACTAAGAGAAACAATAATAGAATTATCTAGTTTATTATTTAGGAATATAAGTAGGATACTGATAAAATTTTAAAATTGAATAATAATAAATGTATTTCAATAAAAATACCATATAATCATCCCCTATTTAGGAAATAGATGGATGAATTATTCTCTGGTGATATATATTTAGAGTATAAATATTTAATGGTGGATAACATATTAGATATTCATGAAGAACTATATCAAGAAATGAGTTCCCACAGTAAAATAATTAGAAAAGTGAAATTAATGTATTAAAACAAATTAATGATGGAAAAACGTTCATCTTACCTACCAAGAAGATATTATATAGTTTTAAAAAATATGAAAATCATCTTAAAACTATAACATTAGTCTTATAAGAATAAATACATGGTAAATATTTATAAAAGATTCATCAATTTTGAAAAAAAAATTATGTTGATATTTTAGTTAATGATATGTAATATGATATTACATGTACATAATTTTTTGGATTTTCACTAACATTTATTTTTTTAGATTAAGATGAAGATTGTATATTAGAGTAGTTTCTAATAAGAATTAGATGAGAAAAGATGATCTATAAACTCAAACAACATATATCCTATAGTCTTTAAATAAAAAAGAATAATTATAAGTTGAGGTGGTTAATATATAAAAGATAAATTTTGATATTGATATTTTAAATTTAATTAAAAATTAAATTAAAAAAACCCTCCTTATTTTATAATTTTTTATATGATTTAATTTTTTTTATACCATAATATAAAAAATAAAAGATAAAAAAATTGAAATTTTATGTATTTTATTGAAGTGATGAAGGAACCAATTTTACATTCCCTAAGGATGATATAGAATATAATATTTATTTGAATTAATATAATACCAAAATATTTCATGAAATATTTTTTTCCAAATAAATTTAATTTCATCGATAGATTTCATTACGTGCAACACCGAGTTTTAATAAACCGTGAAAATGATAATATAATTATTTAGAAACAACTATTATTACCTAGCCATTAAACCAGGTAGAATGAATATTAAAATCCAAATTTTAAAATTAACCACAATGGTTTAGTATAAATAAACCATATTGATAAATTAGTTATTACTTTTTAGTAAAGTATATATGTTCTTTGAAAAATAATTGTTTTTTTTTAAAATAATTTCTATTGTTTTCATAAACAACGAATAAATTGTTTTCAAAATTTTTTATATTATATTTGGAAAAAATGAACTTCATTTTTAAATAAAGATGTCAAAATTATCTTAGGGTGAATTTTTGGTATTTTTCTAAAAAAATATATTTTCGAAGAATAATAAAAAATAATAATTTTTTATTTAAAACTCTATATTAATTTAAAAAAATTTAGAAGGTTTATTTTTTATTTATAATTAACGTCAAATTATCTAATTTATATTTTAATCAATTCAATATTGGTTATTTTAAGCAATTTCATAATGAATCTCAATATAAATATTTTTACAACATATGAAAATTTCTCTTTAGAGAATTATATTTTGAGGTCATCCGTGGAATGAATTTTAATTTACAATTTATTTCCACTATAAATTACATTTAGTCAATTGATTAAATATTTGGAATCAATATATCTATTATTAAATGATATGTTCAATTTTTTTTCACAGGGAATAATAAAAAAAATTATAAACTAATTATAGTGGTTATGGATAAAACGGTTTTATCTGTGAATTAAATAAAATAATAATGGTTAAAATGACTTAAGAACATGTCGAATTCCTAATTTTCGGCTTTATTTTGATCATTATTTTATTATTTCTCATTTTCTGGTTTGTGTGAATGAATCAACCATAAATGTGATCAATATAATAATTTATGTAAATAAAATAATAAATTTCACCCCTTTCCATTAAAAATGAATTATGTGTTCACCTAGGGACACAAGAAAGATTTGAATGAATGTTTTTTTGTCAGATTGAGAATAATGAAATTAAACTCATGTGGGTAATTTATTTTAAATTTTTACTAATTATACATTAACATTGAATTCTTAAGCAATGCAAAAGCAATAATTATTTAATTAGTTAAAAAACAAAATAAATGATACTAAAAATATTAAAATAATGTAAATTGATTGAATTATTGTATTCAACTAATTTTTTATTACAATATAATATTATATAATTATGTGAAACAATTTTATTCAAATTTAACATTTTTCTAGATTTATATTAAATTCAAATTAATTTAATAGTGTCAAAATTAACAATAATGTTATTTTATAATAAATAATAATACATTAAATGATTTAAACTTATAATAAATATGATATGTTATCATGTTAATGGTATATGTTTAAAAAATAATCCCCATCAATTATTGGACCATTGGTAAATTTATAAAAAGTTTATTGGCCAATAATTAGTAAAAACAATGTTTCCATGGTAAATAGTAAAATGAGGTTTTGTGTGTTCCATGTGTTTGTGGTAAAATTAATTTTATAAACATTTATAATTATAGTTTTTAAACATGATTTAATATTTATAATTATTGGGTATGATTTATTTAATATGAATAATTTATTATTATTATTATTGGTTGAATATACTAGGTATATATTTATAAAATCTTGCTACTTTGGTTAGAACAAGAATGAACAAATTATTCAAAACATAAAGGATAAGGATTAATGTATTTAATACAAATGTTTTTATATGGGGTAGATAAGTGTATAGACCATATATTATATAATACTAATTTAATTATCAAATTTTTGGCCACATGGGGTGAGTGTGAGAAACCATTAAGGAATATTTTAGGGTATTTTAAAAGTTGTCACTCCTCATATATTATAAAAGGCCACCTCCTATACTAATTTTTTCACTCCTACTAAGGCCTTTTTTTGACCAAAACCTACCAAGATCCCTCCATAATATCCTTATACATGTCCTATAGCTACTAGTTATCTATAAAACCCACCCTATTGTCCTTACTAAGGGATCCAAATAGAGTTGTTCTAATCGTAGTTAATTACTTTCACTGAACCCCAGTTTTAATTGTTCTCTTAACACCTTTATTCATGTCAAATTATTTATAATATAATAAAACTAAAATATAAAATATTCTTATATTTTAATTTTTTTTTCAATAACCTATATCTATCTCCTATTCCATCAAATGCATAAAAAAAATTATCGTATGTGTGTATTGTGGGCTACCACCTTGTGAACCTTTATAGTTCATGTTCCATAACCACCATTTAAGGATACATATAATGACTAGTTTAACATATTAATATTATATATATTACATAATAATAATTCTATAATTATAATATCCCATAGTCTTTTCTCTTTTAAAATATGCGGGAATACAATAACATTGCTCGGGTTTACGGTTTTCCATCACCTCGCGAAGCAATGTGTTCTATTCATCACTTACGATTTACATGTAAATTAATAGGAATATTTTAAATGAAAATATGTGATATATATACACAATTAAAATGAAAATATGACGGTAATATGTAATTTATCATTCATTCATTTCATCCATTGAGAAAATTAATATAACATTCATGTATATGTATGGACCACTATCTCCATGAACGGTGTATTTTATTTTCCATCACTATCGTTTATGGATTACTATAGATACATATATAATGAATATATATTTCATTTATATCATATTATGGACATTATAGAACTATGAACAATGTAAAATAACTGAAAATACAAAATCCAAACATACATGAAATACAAAGCAATTATTAACTTAACCACTATTTTAATAAGGAATTGTTAATAAATTGGTAATAAGTGTTCATAAGTAAATAAAATATGGTATGATACTTATGAGTATGTTTATGTAATATATATAAAATATAAATATATTTATTATCAATCAGGTTTCAATGTGAATGAATGATGTTGATACTAAAGGTAACAGTTTTTTGTCTCAACCATCATTCTTTTGGAAAATTTTAGGTTATGCACCTATCTTCTTTTATGATCTTTATATACTACCACATTAAAATTATTTATCATTTATATCCAAATTTTTTAGTTATTTCAAGTATCATTTTATGTTATTCTTTAATGGTGATTTCTATTCCATAAATACCTAGTCATTAATGGATTTATGTTAAAATATCATTTTTATCTAGATTTTTTAGGATTGAGTTTCTATTGATGACATATAAAGTTATACCTCTCAAAAAACTAATATATATTATTTAATTATTGTCTTTAATATAATATACACGTTTTTCCTTTATTTTCCTTAATCAAATTATTTAATATACAAAAATATTGTTTTTAACAAATATATTCTTTTTTATCTCTTAGGTTGAAAAAAACTTTTTTTCATATCCAGGTTCTCTAAAAATGATTCCAATAATGGTTTAATATTATCGAAAAGATTATTAAAATTCATTATTAATTTTTTTTTAAATTTTAATAATTTAATTAAAAATTAATTTTTTTTGTTGCTTCAAAACAATTTCTATTTTTCTTCTAGAAATAATGGAAAATGAATATTTTTTACGTGTATAACTTGAATGAAATTTACTACCTTAAAGACCAATGTTGTCATTGAAAATTATTTTATATGTTTTCAGGGTTAGATTATAATTAAATTATTTATCAAATATTTTATAAATATCAAATTTTAAAAAGATAATTTAAAAAAATGATATTTTCATCGAAAATGATTGAAGTGAATTTTCTTTCAAAATAATTTTCAATCTATGAAATCATCAATTGATGTTACTAAATCTTAACAGGATAAGTTATTTGATCATGTCATCATTATTCATTATTTATATGGTTAATTATTGTGATGATATTATATTTATGAAACCCATTTCCTTTCCATGGGATATTCTATGATTAAATATTGTTTGAAATCCATTTCCATTCCGGGGTTCAGATATTATAAATACATTTTAAAGCCCTTTTATTTTCATTGGTAATGATATGATGCATGTTTTATGATATTGTGGAAAATATAATTATTAATTTCTTCATTTGATTTTTAAAACTAGTATATATCAATAATGAATTTTTTAAATATTTATATATTGGTAGATAATAATGGAAATCATGTAAATGAGATTGATCCACAATGTGAAACTGACCAATGAACTTGATTCATGATGGAAAACATGCTGGTCAGATTTATCCACAATTGGATATAGTGGATGTTTCTTGATATACTTTGTTTGATGTCTCTATTATTTAAACAAGATAAATATAACGGTTTTACATATATTTTGGATCCAAAAATTTATTACATGAACATGTAATTCATGAATTATGATGATTTCACACACATATAAGTCATTAATTTTTTTAATTATAATGCTTTATGCTATGACTATAGATTTTTATATATGAATTTTTGTATATGATCTTTTTTTATTTTAATGATATCATTCCCCTATTCATATATTTTCCTTTCATATAGTCATAGAACAATATCTATCATGCTTATCCATATTGAGAATCCAGCCTCACCCTCTCATATGTTCTCATTGCCCAGGTTATGAAGAATAGTTTTAGTTAGAGTATGTTTATAAAGAGTATAAATGTGTAATATATTTATCGGAGATCTTTAAGATAATTCATTAAATAAAAATATTTTTTACATATTCTTCAAACAAAGTAAACCATCACATTCCATGGGATTGTATTTGTGAAATGTATTTAATATTCATCTAAAGAGATATGATATTTATGTTTTTTTTGTTTGGGTCTTTACAATTGGTATTAGAGAAATGTTGAGTTAGCTGTTGGAAACGTGGATTTGAAAACATCTGTGATTTCCATAGAAAGATTCCTATCTATATTTCATCGTATATGTCTAGGGATATCTTTTAGTATATTTCTATGTATAATTCTATGTATAGATAAATATTTTTTATTTTGGATAAAGGATTGAGTATGTGATTTCCCTGTTATTTCATTACTATCTTGATACTACTTGTGGACGTAGACCTATAATAGTTATATAAGGGTTGGTAATTCGAAAAAGAGTTCATTGATATAGACTCGATCACCACCGGGTTTATAAAAATAGGCTTTGTTTCACTCCTGCATTAACACTCCAAAGGGATATGATTTGGAAATTCAAAAAAACTATTTAGACCCCCGTGATGGATTTATGTTGATGATGACTATGAATGACCTATTCTAATCCTTATATATTTTGAATTGAAATTAATATTTCATAATTTAGACACCCTAAAATTTATTTTTTATGAATACCTGGGTTTCCACTATGAATATTGTGGCTCAAACCATTTTTTTATTCAATGGAGATAACTCTAAGTAACTAGGTTAACATTTAATTTGATAGATAATGGGTTGATGGAAACCAAATGGGTGGATTATTGGAGTAAATTATAGTGTGATAATACCTTTTAAAGGATAGTGTGATTATACTAAATCATATATTATTTTATATGACTACCAACATGTTTCTGAAACAGCTCTCACGGTCACTAATAAAGATAATGATATAGTTCATTGAGTCTTCAGGAGGTGGAGACAATAGGTGAAATAAAATTGAATTTCTTGTATGTTAAGAATGCGGGAATAATCACAGTTGGGAATGCATCAATGGAATGATATGATTCATTATGTGTTATTAAATAGGACATATAAAAAGTTATTTTCAATTAAAAATGAAAACGTATGTTAACACAATGTAATATAATGGTGGTTTCCTTAAGGTGTCATAAATGGTTTAATATTATAAATTTGGATAGTATGATAATTAAAAAATCGATGTCTTATGGGTAAAGATCAATAAGGGGATTGAAAATGTCATAAAAATAATGGGTTTTTATAATTAAGATACTATAAATGAATAATAATAAATGAGGAATTATGGAATAATATGATGAATTCTAGTTATTGGTTTCTAAATAATGTATAATGGTTTAATTTGTTATGTATTAGATTTCAGGAATTAGGAAATATATAATGAAATTTCTATATAAGATTTCATTAAAGATATTAAAGAATATATTCAATGTTACCAATGACCCAGAAAATATATTTAATGTCAAGGGGATAATTTATAGAAACCATATAATTAAGGGAAATATAAAACTTAATATGCTCCAAATTTTTACATAATTATTTTTGGATAATGAGATTATTGATTTGGACAAAGTAAATTGGATTTTATATATTACCTTGGAAATGATTAATTATTTGACGATAAAGTGGTTTGTGTTATCATTGATTAAGTTTAAATCATTTTTTAATTAAGTAATATATTATATTTTATTTTTTTTAATTTAATTTATGGGGATTAATTTATATATTTACTGAAATTTTAGAGGAATTTTTTTTATTATCATGTTTTTGGATAATATATATCCTATAAATCCACACATTTGGTATGTGATAATTAATAAATACATTATGATATTTGTGAGATTATGATATGTGGAAATTTAGAGACCTTATTTATAAATTTATAAATTTTCTAGGGTTATTATGGTTAACCATTTATGTAATGGTTTAAGTTGAACATTGGATGAAAATTTAATGAATAATTTATTATTTCAATAGATAATGATTTATGGATATTCCATATACTATGATAACCAATTTGGTTTTGAAAATTACCCGGTATAGAAGGAATTATTTATTATACATTTATGGATATTATGATCTGTTAGTTATTCATGCATGAACAAGAAAAGAAAACAATAATCACTTTATAGAAAGAGATATGATGTGTATATTTAATAAAGCACAACCAAAGGATGGTATTTAGATTTTGAAATGTAATGAAATGGAGTATATTTTTTCAGGTACTCTACCAAGAATTTAAACATTCATTAAATTTTTTGAAAATAATCTTGAAATAAAATTATTGTGTGGTTACCTTCATTTCATTTTCTTGAATATCCTTTTCCGAGATTATATAATTATGAATGTGGGGTAATTAACATTATCCTGATTATATTCATGATCACTCTTCATTTTTATTTGGGTGTCATGTTTCTCTTCCACTTCAACAATTTCACTTCCCTCTTATTTACTCATATTTTGGAACCTAGTTATACAATTTCAATCATGATTTCTTTTCCTCTTTTAAAGTGGTTGTTTCATTCACCCTTTTATGTATATGGTGTTTTTATAAAAGAACTTCCTAATGTAAAACCCATAATTATCAAGATCAAGTTCAAATTTCAACGATTCAATTTATTTAGTTGGTGTGTAATGTAACAATTTGATATTATATGAAATATTATTTCCAAATAAATTTGATTTCTACGATAGCTTGCACTATAATCAACACTGAGTTCTAGCAACAAAAATGAAAAACTATTAATACTATTAGGAAATCATACCTATTATTACCTAAAAATAAAATATTAATATATAAATATAAATAACTACATTTCAGTAAATATTTATTATATTTTTATATGAATAAGTTATATTTTGTAAAAAGGTAATTATTTTTTAGTAATGTCTTTATGTTCTTGGAAAAATACAATCTTCTCACACAAATGATTTTTATTGTTTTTTTGGGAAAATATATAAAATAATTTTTTACACATTTGAAAAATATATTTCAAAAAATTAAATTCATTATCAAAAAAATGTTAAAATTATCTTAGTGTGATTTTTTTATTTTAATAAAAATAATAATTTATTTTGTGTATAGTGAAAAATATTCATTTATTATTGATAACTGCATATTTTTTTAAAGAATAGATAAGGTTCCATTTGGTTTTATAAATTATTAAAAATTAAAATTACATCAAAAATAACATAATCAATCAAAAATATGTCATTGTCATAAATTTTATATTTTTTGATATAAAGTCTTTATAAATGTAAGAAACATTTCACTTTAGAAAGTGTTTTTCGTCATGCCTACAGGTTTAATGTTAAATTAATTGTTACAAATTTTATTAATGGAATTCGGATAAATATATTCCATATATAGAATAATATTAATTAATAATATAAAATATGGTCAATAAAATTTTATTTCATATTTAATAATAAAAACACAAAAAATTATTTTCTATGGTTAATATTAAAATAGGTTTACCTAGGGATAAACTAATAAGATAAGGGTTTAAATGACCTAAAAATATTACAAGTTTATATTTTATAGATACATTTATACCCATATTACCATATTATTTATTTTTATATGTTTTAGTACACTTTTCTATAAAATTGATCAAAAAAATAATTTATATAAAGAAATTGATAGAATGTCACCATCATGATTTTAAATTTCAATTAATTGTTCACATAAAGAAAATCAAGATGTGAACACATATTATTTTTATTTTTAGATCAATGAAATTAATTTCATTTGTGAAATTAATATTTAATTTGTAGACATTATATAATTACATTAAATGATTAAGAAGAACCAACTAAGTAATTATTAAATTAATAAAAAATAAAATAAATTATAATAAACATATTAAAAGTAATATAAATTGAATGAATATATTCCATTAATAATTTTGAAAAATATAAAATAATTTTAATTTGTGAAAAAAAAATTCATTCAAAATTTCCCAATTTCAAAATTTTTTTAAATTTAAAATTAAATGAATAGTGTCAAAATTTCCATTATTGTTATTTTATAATGAATAATATTTTATTAAATGATTTTTAATTCTTAAAAATTCCAATAATCTTCCATTTTATTGGTATATTCTTATAAATATAATGTGTGGTCCATTAATGGAATAATGTTCCTTTTTAAATTAATTATATTTTCCTTTGAATAGTAAAAATGTAGTTTCAATGGTAAAGGGTTAGATGGGGTTTTATGTGTTTCATCTGTTTGTCTTTAAATATATTTCTCAAAAATTTCTGTTTTTTATTTTATAACATTTTTTATTTTTATATTAAGTGGAAAAAATTATTTATTAATACTCGTTTAGTATTTATATGTAATGGTTGAAACACTTAGGTAAATATATAAAAAACTAGTTGGATTGTATGAAACTAAAATGGAATAATCAAGAAAACAAACAGTTTAATAGAGAAAATGTTTAAAAATTTAGTTTATTTGGGTGTTACGGGTTTTTATATACCATATATACTCTCCATGTATTTAATTTAATTTTTTGGATACTCATGGGGACAGTGTGACTCGCCATTATTGAATATTTTTTAGTATTTATAGAAAATTCATTGTTCTTTTACTAAAGGTCACCTCCTCTGTTATGAAAGGTCACCTCCCCCCCTCACATATTCACACATATTAATCCATTTGGATAGAAAAACCCTTATCGGAATATATCACCAAAATTTTTTACTATTTTTTGTATCTTCTATTAATCCCAAAATACAAACTATTGGGTCAATATTTGGTGATAAATAGGGGTAGTTCTATGAAAACATAATTACCTTAACTTAACTATATCTTCTTAGTTATTATCAAATCACCATTAATAATTATCTCTAAATTAAAAAAAATTATATCCCCAATTTGTACCATATAATAAAATTTTATTATGTAGATGAATAACGTTTATCCTTATACTCTTATATCTAATGGAAAAAGAAACTATTGATCTGGTCTATGATAGACTACCGCCTTACAAACTGATATATTTGAATTTCCTTCACCAACTATCACAATTAGATAAAATTATGCATTTAACGCCCCAAACTTAGTTACACAAAATCGGTGCATTATTACATAACATTGGCATGACCCCAAAAGATCATGTCTCGAAAGACCTATTAGTTTAAAAGACCTTGAATCACAAGATAAATTCATAAAGTTAACATAACATCGTAAAGTTAAAAACTAAAACAACATCTATTCTCCATAGACCACAGTCATATCCCCTCATAATATCCTGGTAGGTCATTCATAAAATACATCTTCACATCCTGGGAAAAATAAAACATAGAAAGGCGTGTGCTTAGATGCCTAGTAAGGATAATAATATAGCGGGAACTTTCATAAACAAGCATACACATTTAAGGAAATGTATAACTAAAACAAAAGCCTTTTAAACTTTCAATTCAGCATAATATGGAAGAAATAAAATGAAATAATTCCGTTTACTTATTTTCTTTGATATTCTACTAGTTTAATAATCACATGCAATATCAATAACCACTTTCATAATGATGGAATGCATAATACAAGACTATCAGAACCACATAGTCAAGGCCTTGTGCCAATAATACAAATAAGATTTTGTCAAGGCCTTATTCCAAGACACTATTTTGTCTCATGATACCTACTGATGCCTCGAGGAGTTATAGCGGGCTCCACCCATCACTTATTAAGTCCAATGCATTCCTCATATGAACAGGTTTCAACATAATATAAACATTCATATTAAAACTAGCAAACTAAATGTCAATAATTTATCCATAAACCATAAATTGTATAAAAATAACACATCCACATTCAAACATATCATAAAACATCCAATATTATATGGAATTTTTTTATCATAATAAATCAACTTCAAATAAGCTTAAAATCTATCAAAGGATGTTGACATAGATGAAATCAAAACTATTTGAGAGAAATATCTCTTTTTTTTAAATCATTTAAAATTCACATAATTATAAATAAAACATTTACTTTTAAAATATTCTTATAAGATTATAAGGTATCCTTCGAGTATTTTATAATGATGGAAATTATCCGTACCCACCGTATAAGTTAAAAAAGACATTCTTTACTTAATTCTGTCGAAAAGATTAAAAATGACCTTATTTGGAAAATGATGAAAATATTCCTTTATAAACATCTTATAAAAAGTCAACAGGGGTATAAATTACTGTAACCCATAGTCTATAAAATATTAATAATGATTTGAAATATATTTTTAAGAAACATGGATGTGGATGATAAAGATGTCCAAGTAGATACTAAAGTAAAAACAACCTCAGATAATAAAGAGATTGTGAAATTAACCCTTACCTTGTACTTTTCGTTGGTAGAGGGTAGCTTAACCTCTTATATAATGGTGAAATAATTTTTATTAAAGTATAAATGAATCATATACATTAATATGATATCATATATAATCTTTTAACATTTCTTTGTTAATAATGTCTTTGTATTATCATTGTTTCGGGGGTTAACTGATTTGTTTACCTTTATATGATTTGTAATTTAAGCTATATTTGTTATGGATAGGTTGTATATTATTCAAATCCAAAATGATATTAAGTCTTTATAAATTATTTTTAACCATCAAATGAAAATTATTCTTGAATGGATACGACGGAGAATAAATCTCATCGCGTTCTTGGAGATGGTATTCCGTACGTACGAACGGGAGACAAAATCATTCTTTTGATATTAAAATAATATTTAACTGTTTGGTATATAAAGAATAATTATCATTTCATATTTATTATTTACATAAATTACACATCATTTTCATACTCATCCAAATAATAATGTATTGAATAACAATTACACCATGACGTGGAGACGGTAGGCCATGCATACGCACGTTTGGTGACATGTCATTCAAAGGATGGATAGAATACTAAATATGGTTGTAAAATATTTTTTAATAACATCTGTGTATATATAATATAATGGATTTATTATTTTATATTGGAAATAACGAAGAAAGAATAAGTGGAAGAAGAAAGGAACTTGAAAGAGTGTAGTGAAATCATTGCCTCTTCTTTAGGTTCTTCCTTTTGATTTGATAAAAAGGGCTCCGTAGGATGGCTTTCTGAACAAAAAAATGCCTCTAGGTTGAAGTGATAGAAGTTGGGAGGATATTTAGATAGGGTTTGGCCAATCCAAATGGCATTGAAGGTTTGAATTAGGGAGAAGGGGGAGTTCCCATTTATAAGAGGGGTGAGGGGCACCTTAGGAAAAGATAGACATATTATTTTATAATAAATTCATATTAAGTTTTTAATAGCTCAAAACTTATTTATTTCTAGGATAAGGTGTGTATGGGTTGAAAAAAACTCAACCAATAGGTTTTAGATAGGTTTGGGTCACTTTATTAACCTTATCATTTAGTTTTAACTCTTAGTTAATTAGTTTGACATTTACCATGTCTCTTTCTATTTTTATACTATACGGTTAATAAAATTACTAAAATCTTCCAAGTGACCCCCAAGTTTTTCATTAATGAAAGCCTTATCATTATATAAGTCTTTTGGGGGATCCATAGATTTTTAAGAATATTATATCAATTTATAATATAATATTTGTTTTAAAAACTCTTTTATGTCAATTCTGACACTATTTAATAAATGATATTTTTTAAAGTCTGAAAAAATTTATTAATTCGAACCAAATTCATTTAAGAAACCCTAACATGTCATATTAACCAGTAAAATTCATGTATTATATCAAGACATTCAAATAATATTTATTTTAACATTCATAGTACCAATTATTTTATTCTTTCATTAATAAAGAAATTACTGCATCATTAGTGTTTCATATATAAATTTAGTTATTCAATGTCTAAAAATTATAAATAAAATACAATTATGTATAAAATCTTTTTATATTTATAATGAATATTTATAGTCGAAAATATAACATATATAACCCTATGTAAAAATTGTTTTTCTACAATATATATGCTTATTTCATTTTTTTATTTACTTTAACTTAATTAATATAAAGTGTCATTATAAATTACAAGTGGCTACATGGTGTCCCAAAATCAAACCAAAGATTACTATAGTAGAAAATGTATCAAAAAATAGAGTTAGGACATGTTTAAGGTAATTTAATATTATTATAATAATATTTTTTATTCTTATTTTCTTTTTAACCATGGTAAATAATATATTTACCGATGTAATTATCCAAAATGTATAAAAATAAAAGTTACATATATACAAAATTTAGACCACCTGATTATAAATATGGGATCCATTTTTATAAATTCAAAATACAAAAGTGGCAGAAATTAATTTAAAAATAACTCCCATTGTCAAAACAAAAAAATGTTTTTAATAAATAATAAATATCAAAATATTGGCACTTGATTATTTACAGTTTAAATGTGAAATTATGTCCAATGAGAAAAATTTGATTAAATGGTGAAAATATAATCTAATTATACTTTAAAATCACTCAAATTCATAATTTATCACTATTAATTATTTCAATTGAAAATGTTGTTTTTAATTAAAATTTTGTGATTTTCACTATTCATCAAAATATGAAAGTTATCAAAAAAAGTACCAAAAATTCACCCTAAGTTAATTTCTATATTCTGAATCAAAAATGAAGTATATTTTGAAAGATAAAATTTATAAAATTTCAATAGTGGGTATTACTATTCATAACGGCTAGTTTCATTGGTTGTGGTGTGTTAGAACTCGAAGTTGCGTACAACACAAACTGCTGTATTATTCAAAGATAAGCGTATCGTGGAAGCTTGGGGTGTTAAAACCCATTTAACATATTCATATTATATTTTTGACATAATTATAATTCTATAAATATAACACCTTATATACCTTTTTACTTTTCGTTTAGTAGGAATACAATAATGTTGATTGTGTGTAGGGTTAACTACCACCTGATGAAGGGATGTGATTCATTATTAACATATTGTTGAAATTAAGTGTAATGAGGACTTTTCTTTAAAAAATATGTGATATATAAGTCATAAAATGATTTTAGAATAGTAAATTATTATTTTCCCCTCTTTATTTATATCCTTTAAAAAATGTAAAGAATGTTCATGCAAATGTTCAACTTATAATAACCAGGAATAGTTTTTTTCATTCTCTATTTATATATTATATAGTTTACTATAAATAAATATATACTTAATATATGTTATATTTATATAATTTTTAACCTTCTAGAGATTATGGAAACCAGATCAATGTAAAAGAACCAAAAATACCAAATCAAAACATACTTGAAAAAAGTATGTATTCATTGAATCATGATCTTCACAATGAATTTTCAATAAACTAATACAACAGGGTCAAAATGAAATCATATATTGTATTATAAAAATTATTTTGTTAATTTAATATATTTATTATAAATATATATTTATTATATAGGCATTTTGACCATTTGAAATGAAAGTCAATACTGAAGGTAATTAATTTTTCTCTCAAATTGGTTTCATGGGGACATAATGTATGTTATGAAACTATATTATATTTTAAGAGGTATAGACTTACCATATTGAATATTATTTAATGAATCTCATTATTTTGATTATATTTAATATTTCATTTGATTTTACTCTTTAATGGGGGTTACAATTGGAATGATGTTGAAGCAAAAATGGTTTTAAGTTACAATATTATTGTTTATCAAGATTGTTTTTGTTTATGATTCTAATAATTAAATATTATTATATACAAATTTAGGGTCCCATAAAATCAAAAAAGGAAAATTATATACTCTAGCATGTCCATCAAGAGAAATAAATTCAATTTAGATTGACAATTTGAGAGGAAACATGATGAAATTAAATTTTTCAATAGAATCTTGCATGGCTGTGTAACATCATCGGGAATGTTTTTCATAAGTTATAATCTAATAACCATCGGTATAGGGATGTCCTATGATGTTTTGGCCCTCAATGCATTGGCTACAAAACAAAACTATTCATTGTGAATTTCCACCTGCACACTGAAGCTCTGTGATTCTTTTTGATGGCAATAATCTTACCGAGGTACGCCTTGTACACCATCCCATCGAACGATGTGGTTCATGGATGAGGGGATGTTAGCCGAATCCCACATATACATAAATCCAAGATGAAGGATTCATCCATTATCCATATTTCTTCCATAGGATTACACAAAAGGGGCCACATGAATCTTAGATATAACTTCACCGACACAATATAAATGTAACAGTAGGGTCATGGCTGGTGGGTGGAAGAAGAAAAAGAGAGAGCTCTGGGATAGGTGAAAAGCGGTTTAAGAAAATAGAGGGTGTGGGATGAATTTCACTCGCATACAAAGTAGTTATTGGGAATCCATTCTACATCCAAATAGTTCATGGATTCCATCCCATGAACCATTTGACGTTCACAAACTCCATCCCATAAACCGTATTCAGAGCACCCTCCGCCGCCAACCAGAAAACCCATAAAACAATATATTACAAATGTTTCATGGACTCCATATGAGGAATTCTTTTCATGGACATCTATTTCTTGGCTAATGGTTCATAGAAAATACTATATAGAAAACAGTCTCCATAACAACCTATAAAACCAACTCATTCGCGAGCAACATCCTTCCCGGGCAGACAGTTCACAGCTAGCTCCCATCTGAATGCTCCTATGTTTCCATATCATACACAAAAAACCCTATGAGGAAAACCGTTCGCACCCAATGGACAATACGGATGGGATTGTTCCCCCCACACCCCCACCAAATATCACTACCAGGATTCTTTCTCCGTCATTTTCTACTACCACTGACCCCTGTGATATTTGTAATTTCACACTGCGAAGTTTTTGTGTCGAGTCGATGACATTATCTATTGCACCCTTATTCCACCCACACATTAGTCCCTTAAATACCTTGAGAAGATACATTCCCCATGAACATCCCAAAAAACCCTATCACTAGCCTCCAATGCCAGGTTGACCCAGAACTCCATGGATATTCATAGCCTGAATGTTTCTTAATTGCTTGAACACATCCTTTTCATCAATTAATCTATGTATCCCCTGTTATTCCCAATCCTCATAAACCTCAATGGCCATTAGATGTAGAAGTCCAGTGTCCTGCGGACACCTTTTTCTGACTATGCATATCATTCCTCGGGGTCTCAGAATATGTTTCCCGCAAAAACGACTGTCATCTAAAGGAAAATTCATCCTCAGGATAGTCCTTTCCTACCTCTGTACTTCTCAATGGATTTCAGGTCCATATCATTTCTCATGATCTGAGAATCCCTCACATCATGATATACAAATTCCTTCCCTCTAATTTTCAAGGCATGTCAAAACATCTAATCTTGGTTATACATTAACTAATCATTGATCCAATAACAAGCGGTCGAAACTCTTTGACAATAAACTATGAGTCCTAACCTCTTAATGTAAAATTGTACTGAATTAGTCCATGCAACATGACATTAATCTGTAATTCCATTTTCCATGATATATGAGTTTAAACTATAGTATATTGGGTGATTTAAGATCTTCTTAAACCTCCATGGCCGTCAGAAGAGGAAGAAAAGTGTCTCAAGGACTCCTCTGCTCGACTATACACATCATGTCCCAATGGCTCTGCATATGTTTTCCACAAAAACTAAAATAAACTAAAGGAAACATCATCCTTAGGAGAGTCCTTTTCTACCTCTGTATGCCTCAATGGCTTTCATGCATCATATCATTTCTCCTGATCTAAGATCCTCCTTAATCATGGCTTTCAAATTCCATCCTCTCATGTTCGAGGAATGTCAGAACATCCCATCATGATTATCCTCTAGTAAATACTCATCCAAACTATATGAATTTATACTATAGTACACCTCACATGATTTTTTAGGGGACTCCCAATGATGTATGTCCCTAATATTTTGAGTGTCGAGCCGCATGACCTCAAATTTCATTCCAAATTAAAAGGTTTGTTACCTCGGGTCATCTCTCATGGTCTCCTAACCTCTTCCACCATAGCTTAACCCTCTCCCATCACCTGGATAAGAGATGTGTGGTTGGTTGTATCTCTCACGTCATCTTGTTTCTCACACTGATCATGACGCATATGGGCATAGAGATTTATGATTATTATTACATCTACAAAACTCTGAACTAAAAGATCTCTGATTCTTGACGAAACAAGGATCTATAAGAAGTCTTCTTGAAGGTTAGAACTCAAAAGGGATTCCCTTCTAGAAGGATCCACCAATCCATGTCCCCTCAAATGGAAATCTCTTTTTTATATGCCCCATGTTTCCATAACTACATGGGTTCTGATTCCTCTATCGAGGATACGTAGGAAGCCCATATTATGGGTCCGATACCAACATCAATTCACCATATATCCCCTTTGGATGAAAATAAAATACAAGGAACCTTATTGCATTTCTTAACTCATCGTTACCCACATAGCATCAAATTAATGAATTCCTATTATGATATTGCAAAATAGGGGTATCCCATGGAAAAACTCTTTAGGAATAAACCAAGGATTCACAATCAAATGAATACAACATAAATCTATAACAGACTCCAGGAATTTGCAATAATCTCCCCCCAAAAAGGTGTGGTGAGACTGAATTCCCATCATTTCTACCAATACATTTTTTATGTGTTGTTTGGAAAAATAATCATCCAATGTACGCAAGAATTTGGAAATATGTTCCTTCAATCATGAATACTAGGTCTTTTGGGGGTTTTGGTCTCCATGAATAAACCTGCTAAAGATCATCTAAGGAAGTTATATCCTATGGGGACCGAATGCAGAAGTACATCACAAAGAGAAATCGCCCACTAGGACCATTTAAAAGTGCCACCTCCTTCATAATATAGGAGAGGTAAACTACTCAGTCCCCACGGGGTAAATCCAATCCCCTGTTAATATAAAATGGAATATATCAAGTTGATGAAATGAATTTTCTCAAACCTGTAAATGAGTCACCTCAAGTCGAAACAAACTCTCAATAAACTTGTGTCTTGATGATATGGTTATTTAAATATTATAAATGTTTTCCCTTAATTTTAATATTTGAATAAATTAAATTAACAAAAATAAAATTTTTCACCTGAAAACTGATTTTATTTTACCCTTTGGATAAAAATCCATTTTCTCCCAAATCCATGTTTTCTAAAAAGTATTCCAAAAAGTTTTAAAATTATCAAATGTAATTATTAATTTAATTACTCTAGATGGTTTATTTTTTAAAAAAGTATTGAAAAGGAATATAAAAATATTTTTTACAACAAGGCTCAATTGGATTTTATGGAATGGAGAAATGAATATTTATTTTAATTTGTATGTTATGAAAATAATTTCCAAATGTTATAAACATTATTTTTTTAAAGATCACATTATATTTATTTCTTGGATATTTAAAAATAAAAGGATTTACTAAATATTTTATGAAAATAAAAATTTTAAAGGATAATTTCAATGAAAATTTATTTTCCTTAAAAAATGTTCCAAATGATTATCAATTCAAAATTATTTTCCATATGTGATTAAATCCTACAATTTTACTTAATCTTTACAAGTGATATGAACAAATTATGCCATTTTATTCTTTTTCAAGATGGATTATTTTTTTTTCTAAAAAGATGTTTATGAAACCAATTTATTTTTCATGGGTTATGCTATGATAAAAAGTTTTTTGATTCCTATTTTGGTCCATGGATTTTGATATAATCAATGTTTTATAAATCCCATTTCTTTCCATTAGTTCCAATACGATGAATATGTTATGATCATTTCTCACACATATTTATGAATTTGATTGAATGATGTGTGGGGAATATATACCCACCAAATTAATTGGGTAATGATTTATATCTCTTTATATAATAATGATAAATAAGTCAACGTACTTTATTTATAGTGGAAAACATGCTGATAGGCTTTATCCACAAGGGAAAATAGGTTATTATTCATGATCCACTATATTCTATGGTCTTGGATGTTAACCATAACAAATAAAAAGTTTTCTATACCTTTTTTGGTTAAACTCGTTTATAAAATGATCTTATAGTTTGTGAATAATTATGATTCCACACTCGTATAAATAATTAATTTTAGAATGATAATTATTAGAAAAATGACTCGTACTTATGATCTTTGATATGATAGGTATAAAGATTTTTTTTAATGTTCCTTGTCTTATACTGTTATTCTTATCTTATCCTTTTATATGATCATAGAATCATATCTCCAAAATTTACAATCACATATAATCTAATATAAATATTTATTTTGTTTCATTCCCCTATTTTGTGAATAATGGATTTATGTTGGTTTTTTATAAAGAGTAAAAAAGGTGAAGATATCTTTGTGTTATGTTGAAGATATTTCGTTAAATAATAAGATTGTGTACCTGGTCTCTAAAGACCCCAAAAAATTATGTTCATTGGGAATTTATTTCTAAAATGTATTGAATATTTATAAAAAAATATTGGATATTTATATATAAGAAGTTTTGATCTTGACACTAACCAAGTAGAAAAAACAATTCTCATAATCATTAAAAGAATATACTTAATCATATAGAAAAAAAATACATTTTGAACTATACATTTAATCGTGTTAAATGGAAGGTGTAAAGAATATAATCATTACCCATCATCAATCTACAATAAAAATATTTTTTGAGAGGAAAAAAAACAAGATAATTTGGCTGATTTAGATGGAGATGTGAATTTGGAGAACACAGATGAGAAAATGTCATATTTCAAATCAATGGAAACTATATAGTCATCTAATATTGGATTAAAAAAATTAATTAGTTATGGAAAATATAAAAAATATTTTCCTACCACTGTTTATATGTTTAGTTTTTCATTTTTCAAGTGTGTTCGATTATAATTTTTACTAAATTGCTAATTTGGGTGTTTTTCTATTAGTGGAAAAGATAGTTGAAATCTATATCCATATATATTTGATAAAATAAAAATCAGGTTGAATATCTCCATATATATTATTCTTTAAAATATATATTTTAATGTTCAAACTTCTATGATATTATTTTGAGTTATACTAATTATGATAACATTATTTTGTTACGGTGGGAACCTATGTCATTATACATGTCATTTTCATTGTATTTTAAAAAAATATAAAAAGTGATCATTATGGTACCCAAAAAATTTAGGTTTCCATTCATTTATATGAAAATGAATAATAATAAAACCTGATATTTATAGAGTTATTAATATATTACCTCTTATCTGTTATTAAATTTTTAATCATATATTAATATACAAAATATATTGATTCATGCATATAAATTACATTACTAGGTATAATCTCACATTTTAATTATATTTTCTAATATAAATTAATATATTCTTTATTGTTACCTCTTTATTTTACGGCATGGGTTGTATAGGATAAATAACATTTGAAAACTACAGGAATCTGGTGAATTATTATGACTGAAGCCATTAATATTTTTAATCCCCATTGATACAATTGATAATTATTTTTGGTTAAAATATTTATGAAACCACTTAAAATCATAAATAATATATTAGGTAAGAAAAAATATAAGCAAAAAATTTATTTTCTACACATATTGGGTAATAATTAATAATTATATTTAATATCTGCTTTTTATAGTGACCTATTTCATGGTGTCTTTTTGTAGGGGTATAATGGTTAAATAGGATTTATTTAATGAGTTATTATAGATTATTCAAAATTTTAATTTTATTATCCTTTAATTTAACAATAATATATTAAAAAATTATATTAAAATTATGACAAACTATAGAATTTTTTTTGATAATATAATGTTAATATTAATAAATTATTTTTTCTTATAATGACATATGAACTAAAATGAATAAATATAATTATAGGGTTTCTTTTTTTATTTTTATAGAAATGAATAAGGTTGATTCATAGTTTCAAAATTATATATCTCATAATGTGATTTTGATACAACCTCTTATTTATTGAATCCTTAATATTATTATTTCATTACCCATGTAGCCTCAAATGTTGAAATTCCCCTATTTAAGACATCAAAACTAATGTTAACATGGTAAGAAATAAAAGAGAACATAAACAATTACAGAGAAGGGTATAATTCATTTTCATATTGATTGGGCTTAACATCACATATTTTATTCTGGAATACTGGGAGAAAGTATTTCGAATTTTAAGCCATTAGTGATTATAAATAATAAATTATTTAAAATAAATTATTAATGGTGAAGAGAGTTAGAGAAGTATATTACATAACAAGGATGATAATTCCCTTAATTAATACGTTAAATTAGTTATGATATTATTTGGATTTTATAATTTAATTCAATACACAAATTGTTTTTTTAAATTAAATGATAACAAATTAGTTATAAGGTCATGATTAAATTTAAAGTGATTTACAGTACTATTTTATGCTCATTTTGTTAAATTATTCAATATTATATTACCCATAAATTTTCATTGTTTATAGTGATTTCAAAAAAATTGTATTAATTAGTGATTGTGAAATTAATTTTAGTTATTTTTTAAATAAATGATTATATTTGATAAAAAAAATTAGTATTTCATTGAATATAATATATATATTAAAAAAATATTTTTATCATCAATTGAATTTACAAGGGTTATTTATCTAACTTTTAATAGTTGTTCACACTATTTATGAATGAATTACGCATGTATATGTTTTAATTATATGTTTTGTGAGTGTGATTGAAAAAATAATTTATTAATGTATATGTGAAATGAGTGGTTGGATTGGTTTTTAATACTAATCAATGAAAAAATTAACCAAAATTTCTATAAAAGAATAATCCACAACACATATAAAATGAAATAGATAATTAAAATAATTATTTAAGTGTTAATTAAAATCTATGTTCGTATGAATATTTTTAAAAAATACCACTTACATCGAAAAGGATGTATTATGAGAAACATAATAATAAATTTTTTCTAATATATTAATTAAAAAAATTACATAGTTATGAATTTTAAATTGAACTACTTTCACAATATTGATTAGAATTTGTGTTTGTAAACAAGTTTTATCAGTATGTGGTTTATAATGATTTCTATTCGAAAATCTTCAAAATGTAGAGTGATAAATAAAAATAATCTTATCTTCTATAAAACTATTTATAGATTTATTATCAATAGATGAATCAAGAATACTTCTTATATATGGAATTAATATGAGATATATGATGCAGAAATCATGAATCATGAGCATGGGAATGATGGAGGACTAAAAAGGATTACCACCACATAGAATAATAATGAAAATTATTTCACACAATGTTGTATGATATGATGACCCTAAGGATGATATTAGTTGTTTCAATGGAAAGAATTGATGAGAAGAATAAAGTTCAATATTCTATGATTTTGAGATATATTTACTTTTAATTGGATACATATTTCAATTAAAATAATTATGTATCCTAATGTTCATTTTCTTTATAATATATTTTTCCTCTTATAACGAAGGATTAACTATCAACCTTAATCTTATATCGGGTATTTAATTTTTTTTGTTAATATTTCATGGTATTTAATTCCCTTAATTTTTTTATTTGCATTCTAACTATATTGATGTGGGTGGACTGAGTTATAAACTAATAATCATAATTTTTTATTTAGAATAACCCAGTGGATTTTTTCCTTAATTATACTATAATAAATCCCCTTAAAATATAATTTATCATTAAATGTTTTAATGCGGTTATATAGGTATTGGTAATTGATCACGACCTTGTCTATTAATGAAAATTACATGTAACTCCACTACTAGATATTTATTTCTCTTGATTGATGAAATTTCATGTAATGGTATCCAAGGATTCAATGGATGAGTTTTATATTATTATGTGATTTAATCAGTTCACATATAATGATATATGATAATCTTCACCCAATTATTATGTTATATTTTATCTCGTCATAGAGAAATAGGGAAGGGTTTTTTGATGAATGATATTGAGATTAAACACTGAGTAAATATTTATAATTTATAATCATAAAGAATAAAAATTTAGAAATAAACCCATAAAAACATATAATGATCGCCACTATTTACTTTAACTATCATTTTTTTCTTTTACCATAAACATGTTATTATTCAAGGCAAATGAAACTTTTGAGGTAAAATGCAATTATGATTTGAGGTTATTCATGGATTTATCTTTGATATATTTGGATGAAAAAATAAATTATTTTTAATTTGGTGGGATTACCATATTGAGAACTCTTAAGAATTTTTTAGGTTTATGGTTGATTTATTCCCCGTTTCATTCTTGTTTATATAAAATTTAATATTTTGAGAATTAGATTATATCAATCACACCAAGACAGAGTCCACATAATTGGTGGTGTTGCATTTAATTATTTCAAACTTTTATTCCCTATTATTATATCAATAATAATAGAATCAATATTTAAATTATTTATTGGTTTATTTCACAAATAATTGATAGAGGTTAATGATAAACACTATAAAATATTACTAATGATTGATTCACCTTATCTAATTTCTAGTTTTCCTATAATATATTTAAATTTCATGTAATATTATGGAATATAAGTTTAATATATATATTTAAGAAGTTGTATATTAATGTCTTTCTATTAATTTTTTAAATCTAATTAATCATGTAATTTTTTAATGTAAATTATTATATTTTGAATCATATAACTTCATCCAATAAAAATGTCTTTCCAAAGAATTATGAAAATAATAATTTCCTAGACAAACCTAAAATTTATCATTGTCTATTATATTTGTGGTAGGATGTTTTACATTAAATTATAATAGGTGATGTTCTCAGATAAGTTCTATATCATTGTTAGGGGAGGGTGAGAATTTGTGATCCATTTTTATTTTCATTTTTAATTTATTATTTTAAATTTAAACTATAGGGATGATTAAATAATTGATCCACTCTTCTCCGAACTCTCTTCATTAAATAAAATAGTTCTATAAATAAAAAGGGATAAATAAAAGGATTTACAAGGTTTGTTAAATATACTTAATATTTTCCATGCTTATTATTCTTCTAAACAGGGATTTTCCACTACGATTTTATTTTAAATTATAAGGTTTCTAATATAGTCACAACATATCTCACTAAAATTATAATAATAGATTGTTTATACTACATATCATTTTCATAGTAGAATCCACATTGGCCAATTGCAGAATCTGCACTATTGAATTTTTTTCATGAATCAAATATTAGAATTATCTTGCTCCCCATCCAATTGTGAGTCTTGATCTTTTATTCAATGCATGATCCACTATAGGATGACCTATTGATCTTATTCTATGAGCTCACTGAATTTTAGAGGCTTGTGTACCTATTCAAGAACTATTTATTCTTTTTGGCCTTGCTCAATAATTATAATCACATGTGTGTGATCAGTTCATTCAGTGTAGTACTACTAAATAGTTATTTCATTTGATGACCATGAAAAAAAATCACTTAAATGTTTTCAATAGAGGAATGAAAATTTGTAACTATTTAATGAAATAATAACCTTACACAATCTTGAGTCTATTCCATCTTAAATTCTCTGTAAAATCTCATCAAATTAACTTCATAAATTAATGATGTATTTCATGGTGAAAATTTAGGACCCTAGAACATATATTTATATATTTTATTATTTTATGGGATATTTTATAATTTTTTTCATCTTCTATATTTTCCCACTCCATATGTAAATTGATTGTTTCTTGTAAAGTGCATGATATATCCAAGGTTATGTGATCACGTGATCAACAATAAATCATGGGATGCACTTTATCTATCCAATGTTATGAGACTTCATAATTATATTAAATCCTCTAAATGATCAAATTATGAATGATAATGTGATTGTTTATTTCTTTTAACTTGTTCAGGTATGGGTTTCATGTGTGTGATCATGCGATCCTACTCATCCACCTTTGTATGTCAAGTGTTTTTTTGTGTGATCAAATCAAGTTTTTCTCATAATCAAGTTGTTATTCATAATATTTATTTATCATTATTGTATCACATGAAATCTCTATACATCACAAGAATTAATATTTTGAGAGGATCTGTATCAAAATTTATCTAGATGGTAACAATGTTCTCTATCTTCAATTATTCAATATTTATAGTGGAAAATACTTTTTATATTATCTTCTTTTTGATACTTGAAGAGGACAAATTTGAATACCTATTATTATCTTATAAACTCAGAAATTATGAAACTCTTGTATTCCTAAAACATCATGTTATTCCAAAGAAGTCACGTGATTCATGTAATCTCTAAACAAGATTGGCTAGTTGATAATGCAATGCATTAGTAGAAATATTCTTAAAACTCCAATTAGTTCTTCCTATTACATAAATTATGGAACCTTCATGTGATAGATGATATTTATTTCTTAACATGATTGCATCATGTGATAGAACAATTTTCATGTGATTTCATAGTGATTGTCATTATTCCATAGTTAACTTCCTCAATTCAATCACTTTTTCAATATATCGCCACATGATATCATTATTCGATGGATTCTTTATCAGGTGAAAGATTCTTCATGTCTTTCCATTCATGAAAATTATATTTCATGCATTTATTCATGATTGAATTCATGTATTCCCCCATTCCATATTATCAGAGGATAAGGATAAAGTGTGACTATCATTTTTCTTTTGCTCGCACCATCGAACCAGTTGCATGGGGAAGTTGGAAGGACTAGTTAATGATGAAGACAAAGAAAAAATTGCTAATATCAAAATCATACAATAGTGGGTGTTATTTCTATAACATTAAATGGTATATGAATAGTACACCACATCCCAATATCACAAATCAATAAAGCAGTTGATTATAAATTCTTGAAAAATCAATTTGTGCCAATGAATGTATATTCCATGGTTATGGGGTATCATCACCTTCTTACAGATACTCACATATGGGCCTCAATGGTCTGTGACTACCCATTATTTTCCATTATTAGAGTTCAACGCCATGTTCTCCCACAGATTTCACCCTTCCAGGAAATATATATAGGTCCACTAACCTAAAACTATAGTTTTATCTTACTGGGTGGATCAAACATGGTGATATATGATCTGATAGGTGTGGTTGATCGGGCATGATTTCTAGATTAGGGTTTTCTCTAATTTTTTTCAAAAAGGATCATTAATGTACTTAGTAACATTCTATGTATGAATATAATATTTATCCCATCCAACAAAAAATCACATATTCATCAAGAAATTATAAGAATAATTTTCAGGGATCCTATAATATAATCTTCCTCATGTATTAAAAACATAAATTAATCTTCTTATCCATATAAAAATAATTATTTTCACTATCATTCATTATTTTATGGATTGTTAATTTATTAAAAATCACCTTTGAACATCATTGGAAATAATGATTATTTCAATAAATTATCACACATAAGAGATACAAAATTTCTCAAACATTACATCCAATGTCATAAAGTGAGTCCATAGCAATTCTCCAATCAAAACAAATTCATCCAGAAAAAATTATTAACTAATTGAAAACAAATTAATCATAGGATAAAAATATCACCCTTTTTAATTTTTTTTCCAATATCTACACATATCGTTCAAGTCTATATGTGGTTGAATAATTATACCAATTATTGAAAATAAAATACAAAGGATAAGTGGGATCTTCTCATTTGAAATTGCATCTAAAAAAGATCTAGTAACTTTGAATATTATTTCATGAGTTCATATAAGAGAGGGATGATATTCCATGGTTCTATTATCATGGATTTTAATGTTAATCAACTATAATTATACTTAAGATAAATCTTTGTAGAAAACAATATAGATATGGACAATGTTTTCTATGTTGTCTATAAAATACAATGTTTGTGAAATCACTCTCATAATTTCACAATTTTTTAATAGTGATTAAAAATAATTAGATGTATCAATAAAATGATAATTCTTTCTCACACTTCAATAGAAAAACAAAATATTCATGTCAAAAAATATTTATGGCCCACTTTGTGTCATTTTTTCATCAACTATGAACTCCAACTTAATTAATATGATTAATAAAATTTAGAATTATGGATTATTGTGTCATTAAAGTACCTTATCTTTCAACTTTATATAAATATGCTAAAGTTCCATAATAACAATTATGTTTAGAATTAAGAGAATTAAATCATCAACTCTATGGCTTAAGGGATGCATCCATATTTCGATTTACCTTTATGTTATTATAAATAAATATATATATATTGTAACTAATGAAGAAAATATTTTGTTTCATTGAAATATAATTTAGATTGAGAGAATCCTCTTAATATATAAATAAACATTTCTTAGATTAAGCTTGAGATATGAATTTATTCTCAATTTGATTAGAATGTTTGATAGTTTGTTCCTTATCATATTGAAGTTATAATGTAGATGTCTTCTAATGATTAGTATAATAACTGTTATTTGTGTTTTCAATATAATTTTCATTATTTCATCTTGGGGGAGAAAAATTATCATAAAACGTTTTTTTTCATGCCTAGTTTTTTCACACATTTAAAATTAATTATTTTCTTGTCATTATTTATAGATTACATGTCCCAATATTTAGAATCATAAAGAATAACTACTACCTTTAATTCTTTCTCAATATGTTTTTTATCATTTTTTATGTTGGCTAATTGATCATGCTAGATAACTAAAGATTATTTCATGATGTTCTCAAATTGTTCGATCATCTCACATAATTTACTTTTTATTGTTTCTTCCTTCAATGTTTATATTACATTTTCATTTACATTATAAGATATTTTATTGGTGAGATAAATCAATATTTCTCATATTTGTGACCTTCTTGACCACATTTTCCTCAAAATTCACATGTGCATTCAAATTTTTTCTTTTATAACTGTATAAATGATATATTTTCTCTAATTTATTATTATGGTGATCAAATATGACATTATTTTCATTTCTCATCCTTAATTCAAGACTTATTCATTATAACTACATGTAATAATAGCTTTAATAATATTTATAAACAAAAAATATACAACATAAGAACTATCCAATGATGCTTGATATTTGAAAATTAAAATTTTTTTATTCTAATTTTTTTGTATTTATACAGATTGTGGGTGTTTCTTTTTCAGAAGTAACCCATCATAATGATTTTTCCACACTTCCTTTATGCGAAATTTTTATCTAAATTCAATATTTTCTCATGGGTATTCATTTTATGAAATAATTAAATTTACATTGAGATTTATTAGGTGTAACACCCCAAGATTCCATGGTACGCCTCTCTTTGAATAATATAGTAGTGTGTGTTGTACGCAACTTCGAGTTCTAACACACCACAACCAATCAAACTAACCGTTATGAATAGTAATACCCACTTTTTAAAATTTTATAAAGTTTATATTTCAATATTTACTTCATTTTTGGATTCTTAATATCGATATTAGCTTAGGGTGAATTTTTGGTAGTTTTCTGATAACTTTCATATTTTGATGAATAGTGAAAATTACTAAATTTTAATTAAAGACAACTTTTTCAATCGAAATAATTAATAGTGATAAATTATAAATTTGAGTTATTTTAAAATATAATTATATTATATATTTACCATTTAATCCAATTTTGGTCATTGGACATAATTTCACATTTAAACTAAACATAAGCAAGTGTCAATCTTTTGATAGTTATTATTTCTTAAAAACACGCTTTCTGTTTTGACAACGAGAATTAATTTTAAATTATTTTCTACCACTTCTGTGTTTTGAATTTATAAAAATGGATTTCATATTTAGAATCATAAGGTTCAAATTTTGTAAATAGTTAACTTTTAATTTTAGTCATTTTGAATAATTACTTCGGTAAATATTTTATTTACCATGGTTAAAGTGTCAATCTGGTAAATAAGGGTAAACAAATAATATTATAATAATATTAAATTACCATAATACACATCCTAAACCTATTTATTGATACATGTCCGGCCATGGGAATCTTTGTGTCGCTTTTGGGACCCCATGGAGCCACTTGTAAGGGATAATGACACTTTATATTATTTAAGTTAAAGTAAAAATAAAAATCACATAAGAATATATCTTTTAGATAAACAATTTTTACATAGGTTTATATATGTTATATTTTCAACTATAAATATTCATTAGAAATATAAAAAGGTTTCCTACATTTTGGTATTTTATTTAGAATTTTTAGACATTGAATAATTAAATTTATTGTTGACACAATAATGATGCAGTATTTTCTTTATTAATGAAGGAATCAAATAATTGGTATTAGAAATGTTAAAATAAATATAATTTGAAAGTTTTGATTACATATACGAATTTAATTGGTTAATTTTACCTATTAGGGTATCTTAAATGAATTTTCATCGAATAAATAATGTTGTTAAGACTTTAAAAAAATTATTAAATAGTGTTAAAATTGTCTTTAAGGAGTTTTTAAAAAAAATATTATATTATAACATAATATAATATTCCTAAACATCAATGGTTAACCCAAAGGACTTATATAATGATATTTGTGTCATTAATGAACCACTTGGGGGTCTCTAGAATGTTTATAGTATGTTTATTAACAAAATAATATAAAAATACAAAGAGACATAGTAAATGTCAAACTAATTAACTAAGTGTTAAAACTAAACGATAAGGTTAATAAAGTGACTCAAACCTGTATAAAACCTATTGGTTGAGTTGTTTTTGACCCATACCCACCATATCCATGAAATAAATCAGTTTGGATCCATTAGAAACTGAATATTAATTTATTATAAAATAATATTTCTATCTTTTCCTAAGGTTCCCCTCACCCCTCTTATAAAAGGGTACTCCCCTTTCTCTCTAATTAACACCTTCATAGCCTTTTGGCTCTACCTACCCCTACCCATATATTCTCCAAACTTCCTCCACTTAAATTTAGAGCCCTTATTTTTATTAGAAATCCAGCCTATGGAGCCCTTTTGATCAAATCAAAAGGAAGAACCTGAAGAAGAGGTAATGATTTCACCACCCTCTTTCAAGTTCCTTTCTTCTTCCACTTATTCTTTCTTT
Organism: Viscum album; assembly: GCA_963277665.1. NCBI lineage: Eukaryota > Viridiplantae > Streptophyta > Magnoliopsida > Santalales > Viscaceae > Viscum > Viscum album. The sequence goes on from OY728159.1 coordinate 104,540,935, forward strand.
GTTATTTCCATTCTAAAATAATAACTCTGGTATCATATATATATACTTTGGTTCTATTACAAATATGGTACAACCATATTTGGTATTCTATCCATCCTTTGAATGAAATGTCACCATACGTGCATACGTACGGCTTACCGTCTCCACGTCGGGGTGTCACTGTTATTCAATACATTATTATTTGGATGAGTATGATAATGATGTGTAATTGATGTAAATAAAAAAATATAACATGATAATGATTCTGTATATACCATCTAATTATATAGTATTTTAATATCAAAATAATGATATTGTCGCTCGTGCGTACGTACGAACTACCGTCTCCATGAATGCGATGAGATTCATTCCCCATCATATCCATTTAAGAATAATTTTCATTTTACAGTTAAAAATAATGTTTAATGAATTTATATCATTCTGGATATGAATAATATATAACCTATCCCTAAAAAATATGGCTTCTGTAACAAAGCATATGATGGAAAACGAATCAGTTAACACCCGAAACAATGATAATACAAAGATATTATCAACAAAGAAATTTTAAAAGATCATATATGATATCATATTAATGTATATGATTCTTATATAATTTAATAACAATTATTTAACCATTATAAAGAAGGTTAGACTACCCTAGACCAAGGAAAATTACAAGGTAAGGGTTAATTTCACAATCTCTTTATTATCTGAGGTTGTTTTTATGCAAGAATCTACTAGGACCTCTTTATCATCCACATCCATGTTTCTTAAAAATGCCTTTCAAATAATTCTTAAATTTTTATAGACTATGGGTTAATGTCATTTATATCCTTTATAACTTTTCTAAATATGTTTATAAAGGAATATTTCTATCATTTTCCAAACAAGGCCCTTTTTAAACTTTAAGACAAAATTAAGGTAAGAATGTCTTTTTTAACTTATACAGCGGGTGTGGCTATTTTTCACCATTATAAAATCATCTAAGCATTCCTTACAAGCCTATAATAATATTTTTCAAAGTAAGTGTTTCATTTTATAATTATTTAAATTTTAAATGATTATAAAAAAAAGAGATATTTCTCTCAAATAGTTTTGATTTCATATATGCCAACATCCTTTGATGGATTTTAAGCTTATTTGAAGTTGATTTATTTTGATACAAAACATCAATATAGAATTGAAGGTTTTGTGATATGTTTGACAATGGATGTGTTATTTTTATAACATTAATGGTTAATGGATAAATTTTTTAAATTTCATATGCTATTTTTAATAAGAATGTTTATGTTATGTTTAAACATGTTCATATGAGGAATGCATTAGACATAATAAGTGATGGGTGGATCCCTATATAGCCCCTAGATGCATCGGTAGATCACATGAGACAAACTAGTGTCATGTCATAAGGCCTTGAAAAAATCTTATTTGTATTCTTGTCACAAGGCCTAGATTATGTGGTTATGATATTCTACCATTATGCATTCCATCATTATGAGAGTTGTTATTGATATTGCATGTGATTATTATACTAATAGAATATCCATGTGAATAAATAAATGGCCTTATTTAATTTTATTTCTTCCATATTATGCTAAAGATCAAGTTTATAAAGTCTTTTGTTTTAGTTATACATTGAGTTAAATTGTTATGCGTATTTATGAATCTTCCCGCTATATTGTTATCCATACTAGGCATCTGAGCTCACCCTTTCTATGTTTTATTTTTCCCAGGATGTGATGAAGTGTTTTATGAATGAACTGAATGGATAGTACGAGGGGATATGAGTGTGGTCTATGGAGACAAGATGATGTTGTAGTTTTTCACTTTATGATGTAATCTAAACTTTATGAGTGTATCTAGTGATTCCAAGGATACTAAACTAATAGGTCTTTTGAGACTTGATCTTTTGTGATCATGCCAGTGTTATGTAATAATGCACTGACTCTGGGTAACTGGGTTCGGGGCATTACAGATGGTATCAGAGGAAGTTTAGTACAAACTTTGGAAGTTATATTTAGATAAACTTTGATTATAGCACATAGACCTAAGATGGACTTTGAGGATTTGTATAGAAGAACTTACTAGAATTTTGGTATTGTAGAGATTTTGTGTGTTTTCTGAGCAATACAGACCTATCTGGATATGGGAAGGTAGAGGCGGATCTAGAGCAAATGCACCTAGGGGTAAAACCCGAAAACACTGCTTTGAGCTCGACTCGAACGGGATTTGGTGCACGACAACGGGCCACGCTACACTCTAGGTCATGACACTCCCAGGGGATATGCTTAGGATAATTCTCATTTTCTTTACAATACATTATGAAGGGTTTATGAGTGTATAATTCCTCAAAGAATACATTTTTTATGATTATGGATTATATCCATAAACTTTTCAATTTATTTTAAGTATTTTACAAGTTTGGATTTATGTATTGTGATTCATAAACTAATCTAGTGTATGCCATTTTTTAGAAATGATGCCTAGTGGATGGAATGGAAATTGTATCAATGCATCAACTACATGCAAGGATTTCCCTCCTACTCAAGATAATTATAGTGGAGCTGGTGATACAACTAGTGCTGATCAGCATATCACCATACTGGGACAACTCACTCAGGCTATGAATAATAACCATACACATATGGAGCACCCATATCTATAGCGTGGAGAATCAATGTTAGATTGCTTCATGAGGAAACAACCACAATCATTCAATTGGAGTACAAATCCATTAGTAGCTGAGCAATGGATATATTCTTCAGATAAAATATTATATCCCTTGGGGTTTAGTGAAAGGAAAAAGGTTATCATGGTAGTTTACCGCCTCACTGGACATGCTGACCAATGGTGGTCATTGATTCAAAACACAAAGGAAGATGAATAAGTATCAAATACGGAATGGAGGGAGTTCAAAGAGATTTTCTTAGAAAAATACTTTCTTCATGACCATCAAGCAGATATGGAAAGGCAATTTCTGAGTCTGAGACAAAAGGAGGATGAGAATGTCACAAAGTATGAGGCTAACATTACAAGGTTAGCGAGGTATGTTGGAGATTATATATGTAACCCAAGAAATAATATTGATCATTTATTTGATGGGTTAAAACAGTTTCACCGTCGAGCATTAGTATCACAATCCTTCTCATCGTACAAAGATATTGTCTCATGTGATATCAAGACAGAAAAATAATTCTCTTAGTCTTATGACTTTAAAGAAAATCAAGAGAAGAAGAGATCTGTGGATTACTCTGGAAATATAAATAAGGGGAATAATAGAAAACATGATTATCCATCCTGCAGTAAATGTTGGAAGAAACACCGCAGTACGTTTTTGAATGGAATGGGAGTCTGTTACAAGTGTGGTGAAAAAGGACACCAAGCTCGTGATTGTGAGGGGAAGAAAAAAGCTATTGATGTTCAATGATACAACTGTAGGGATATGGGACATTATGCAAATTAATTTCCTAAGCATTAGGGGAACTTACTTCAGAAAAGTCCAAGGGATCAAGGCCAAGCTTATGAAATCACTATTGCTGAGGTAGAAGTTCCTAAAGATGTGGTGGTAGGTAATTTAATGGTTTCCTCAAGTTTAGAAAATGCATTATTTGATTCTGGATCATCACATTTTTTCATATATTCCTATTTTTCTAAGAAAATTATATATTTTAAATATTATTTAACAAGGGTTTTGTCAGTTAAAACTCCTAAGGGAAGTATCAACGTAATTAAGTTTTACAAATCTATTCCCATTAAAGCATATAAATGTTCTTTATCTGCTGATCTCATCATCGTACCCATGATAGAATTTGATATAATCCTCGGTATGGATTTTATTTCAGACCATGATGTGAAAATTTATTGTAAGAAGAAAGAGGTTATAATTTTTGATGATGATAATAAAGAACACCTTATCTTTAGAGCAGAATTGTCACCACCAAATTCTTTTATAGATCCACCCCCAGTAGCTCAACTAAGTTCAATTATCAGGGAGGAATATAATGAAATAAATGTGGGTGAGGAAAGGAATGTTCAAATAGAGGATATACTTATTATGAAAGAATATGTAGATGTATTTTCGGAAGATTTACCTGGACATCCTCCAGAACGAGAAATTGAGTTTTCCATTGATTTAATTCCTGGTTCAAGGACTATATCGAATACCCTTTATTGAATGGCCACTGTGGAATTAGTTGAACTAAAGAAACAACTAGATGAATTGAGTAATAAGGGATTTGTTCTCCCTAGTGTTTCTCCATGGGTAGCCCATGTCCTTTTTTTTATGAAGAGAGATAGATCTATGAGGTTATGTATTGAATAGAGGGAAATCAATGCTATAAAAATAAAGAATAAGTATCCCCTACCTCGCATTCATGATTTATTTTACCAAATGCATAGAGCTCAAACTTTTCAAAGATTGACCTTTGATTTGGATACCATCCGTTGTGTGTAAAGAAGGAAGACATTCTAAAGAAAGCATTTCGAACCAGGTACGGGCATTACAAGTTTGCAGTAATGACTTTTGTGCTGAAAAATGCACCCTCTATTTTCATTGATCTAATGAACAGATTTTTCAAGGAATATCTCGATGATTTTTTGGTGGTCTTATTGATGATATCTTGTTATATTCCAAAAGCTACAAATATCATGAAAATCACTTGCGCATTATCCTAAAGAGTCTTTGAAGACATAAATTATATGAGAAGTTTAGCAAGTGTGAATTCTAGCTTGAGGTGATTTCTTTTCTTATCCATATTGTCTCTAAGGATGGAATTTCTATTTATCCTTCTTTGAGCAAGGCAATCCATGTATGTCTAGCACATATGAGTATAACAGAGGTATGCATTTTTATTGGATTAGCAGGTTATTTTCGGTGTTTTGTCCAGAATTTTTCCCGATTGGATAACCCATTAACGAAGCTCACACGTAAAGGGGTTAAATTTGTTTTGAAACAATAGTGTGAAGAATGTTTTGAAAAATTAAATAGAATATTAGTCAATGCTCTTATATTGACTCTACCATTGATGAATGATGGGTCCATTATTTATAGTGATGAATCGAAGAGAGGACTTGGTTGTGTCCTTATGTAGAATGATAGAGTTATTGCCTATACATCACGACAGCTAAAAATTCATTAGAAAAACTATCATACTCATGATCTTGAGTTAGCTGCGGTAATATTTTCTTTGAATATATGGAGAAAATACCTCTATAGTGAAAAATGTGAGATTTATATTGATCACAATAGTTTGAAGTATATTTTCTCATAGAAAGAACTAAACATGAGGAAAAGGATATGGCTTGAACAACTCATGGATTATGATTGCATGAAACACTACCACTCATCGATGGCAAATAAGGTGGAAAACACTTTGAGTCCAAAGGATCATGGATTTTTGAACAAGATGAGAGTTGAAAATGATCTTATAAACATGGATCTAGTAAAGATTGATATGTGAATCACCATGGATGGTGAAACATCAATAATTTTTTAAATTGTTGCCAAACTATATTTACTAGAAAGGATAAAGAGTTATCAGACCAATGATGAAGAGTTTAAAAAGAAGATTAAATCTATGAATGATGGGAGATTGAGTGACTTTGTGTATGAAGGTGGAATTTTGAAATTTGGGAAGAGTCTTTGTGTTCCCAATATACATGATTTAAAAAGGGAATTTATTGATGATGCTCTTAACTCCAATTTCTCTATAAATCTTGGGAGCACAAAGATGTTTAGAGATTTGAAGGAACATTTTTTGTGGGACAACATGAAGAGGGAGATAGCTAATTTTGTGTCAAGATGTATGGTTTTTCAACAAGTGAAAGCTGGAAGGCAACAGCCTGGTGAAGTCATGAAACCTCTTCCCATACCTGAGTGGAAATGGGATAATATCGTGATGGACTTTGTCAGGGGACTAACAAAGACTCCTAGAAGGAATGATGCAATATGGGTCATTATTGATCATCTTTCAAAGTCATCACATTTTCTTACTATAAGTGAAGATCTACCACCTGAATGTCAAGAATGACTATATATTAATGAAGTTGTGTGACTTCATGGAGTACCCATATTGATTTTTTCTGATCGTGATCCACATTTTACATCATGATTATGGAAAAGTTTTTAGAAATCCCTAGATACTGAACTTCCTTTGAGCACTGCCTACCACCCCCAAACCGATGGACAATCAGAATGGACTATTCAAACCTTAGAACACATGTTGAGATCATGATCACTTGTCATTCAATGTATGCTGGATCAATAATTACCTCTGGTAGAATTTTATTATAACAATTGCTTCCATTCAGGTATTCAGATGGAACCATATGGAGTGTTATATGGAAGGGGATGTTGCACACCAACCTGTCGGGATGATGTTGGTGAAGGAAATCACATAGGCCCAAAACTGGTGGAGGAAACTATGGAAAAGGTGAAGGTAATCCAAAACCACATCAAAGCAGCTCAATGTAGGTAGAAGAGCTATACTGGAAACTGAAGGAAGGATTTTGAATTTCAGGTAGGAGATCATATTTTCATGAAGGAATCTCCATGGAAGGGAGTTATACGTTTATGGTAAAAGTTCTATGGAGAAACCGTAAGATGGAAGAGGTAACGTGGGAACCCGAGAAACATATGATGAAGAACTACCAGATCCCTTTTATGTAGTAATATTCTAGAAATTTCATGGAAGAAATTATTTTATGTAGGGGAGAATGTAACCCCCCAAGCATTCATGGTACACTTCTCTTTGAATAATGCAGTACTGTGTTGTACGCAACTTCGAGTTGTAACACACCACAACCAATCAAACTGGCCGTTATGAATATTAATACCCACTTTTTGAAATTTTATAAATTTTATCTTTCAAAATGGTCTTTGTTTTTGGATTCAGAATATCGAAATTAGCTTATGGTGAATTTTTGGTAATTTTTTGATAACTTTCACATTTTGATGAATAGTGAAAATTACTAAATTTTAATTAAAACAAATTTTTTAATGGAAATAATTAATAGTGATAAATTATGAATTTTTGTGATTTTAAAGTATAATTAGATTATATTTTTAGCAATTAATCCAATGTTTTTCATTGGACATAATTTCACATTTAAACTGAACATAAGCAAGTGCCAATCTTTTGATAGTTATTATTTCTTAAAAACCCACCTTTTGTTTTCACAATGGGAATTAATTTTAAATTAATTTCTGCCACTATTGTTCTCTGAATTTAAAAAAATGTTTTCCATTTTTAGAATTATTAGGTCCAAATTTTGTAAATAGGTAACTTTTATTTTTAGACATTTTGAATAATTGCTTGGGTAAATATTTTATTTACCATGGTTAAAGGGTAAATCTGGTAAATAAGGGTAAACAAATAATATTATAATAATATTAAATTACCCTAAAACGTGTTTTAACCCTATTGATTGATACATTTCTAACCATGGGAATCTTTGGGTCTATTTTTGGACCCCATACAGCCACTTGTAAGTGATAATAACACTTTATATTAATTATGATAAAGTAAATACAAAAATTATATTAGAATATATCTTTTAGCCAAATAATTTTTACATAGGGTTATATATCCTATGTTTTCAACTATTAATATTCATTAGAAATACAAAAGTATTTCCTATATAATGGTATTTTATTTATAATTTTTAGACTTTGAATAAGTAAATTTATTTATGACACAATAATGAGGCAGTATTTTCCTAATTAATGAAAGAATAAAATAATTGGTATTATAAATGTTAAAATAAATATAATTTGAATTTTTTGATGAAATACACGAATTTTATTTGTTAATATGACATTTTATGGTTGCTTAAATGAATTTTCTTCGAATTAATAATGTTTTTACGACTTGAACAAAAATGAGTTATTAAATAGTGTCAAAATTGACATAAAAGAGTTTTTAAAAATAATATTAAATTATAAATTGATATAATATTCTTAAAAATCTAATGTTCGTCCAAAATACTAATATAATGATATTTTTATCATTAATGAACCACTTTGGTGTCTCTTGAAAGTGTATAATATGTTTATTAACCATATAATATAAAAATATAAAGACACATGGTAAATGTCAAACTAATTAACTAAGAGTTAAAACTAAAAGCCAAGGTTAATAAAGTGACCCAAACCTATCTAAAACCTATTGGTTGAGTTTTTTCGACCCATACCCACCTTATACTTGAGAAAATCAGTTTGGAGCCATTATAATCAGAATATGAATATATTATAAAATAATATTTCTATCTTTTCCTAAGGTGCCCCTCACCCCTCTTATAAAAGGTCACTCACCCTTCTCTCTAATTCACACCTTAAAATCCATTTGGCTCGGCCAAAACCTGCCCATATATACTCCCAACTTCCCTTTATTCAACCTATAGGCCTTATTGTGATCATAAAGACAACCTATGGAGCTCTTTTGATCAAATCAATAGGAAGAACCTGAAGAAGAGGTAATGATTTCACCACCCTCTTTCAAGTTCATTTCATCTTCCACTTGTTATTTCATAATTATTTCTATTCTAAAATAATAAATACAGTATCTTATATATACTTTTATTTTATTAAAAATATGGTACAACCATATTCAGTGTTCTATCTATCCTTTGAATGACATGTCACCGTATGTGCGTACGAACGACATACCGTCTCCACGTCGTGGTGTCATTGTTATTCAGTACATTATTATTTGGATGAGAATGATAATGATGTGTAATTTATGTAAATAATAAATATAAAATGATAATGATTCTTTATATATCGTCCAATTATATATTATTTTAATATCAAAATAATGATATTGTCGCTCGTGTGTACGTACGGACTACCGTCTCAACGAACGTGATGAGATTCATTCTCCATCGTATCCATTTAAGAATAATTTTCCTTTAATGGTTAAAATTAATTTTTAAAGACTTAATATCATTTTGGATATGAATAAGATACAACATATCCATAACAAACATGGCTTACGTAACAAATAATATAAATGAAAATAATCAGTTAACACCCAAAATAGAGATAATTGAAAGATATTATTAACAAAACAATTTTAAAAGATAATATATGATATCATATTACTATATATGATTCTAGTATAATTTAATAACAATTATTTCACCATTATATATGAGTTTAACCTACCCTCTACTAAGGAAAATTACAAGGTAAGGGTTAATTTCACAATCTCTTTATTATCCGAGGTTGTTTTTACATAAGTATCTACTGAGACCTATTTATCATCCACATCCATGATTCTTGAAAATGAATTTCAAATCATTATTACTATTTTATAGACTGTGTATTAAATTCATTTATACCCTTGTTGAATTTTTATAATATGTTTATAAAGGAATCCTTCAATCGTTTTCCAAACAAGGTCATTTTTAACCTTTTCAACAGAATTAAGGTAAGAATTTCTTTTTTAACTTATACGGCAGGTGTGGCTATTTTCCGCCTTTATAAAATCGTTGAAGCTTACCTTAAAACCATATAAGAATATTTTCAAAGTAAATGTTTTAATTTATAATTATGTTACTTTTAAATGATCTAAAAAAAAGAGATATTTCTATCAAATAGTTTTTATTTCATCTATGTCAACATCCTTTGATGGATTTTAAGCTTATTTGATGTTGATTTATTATGATACAAAACATCCATATTGTATTGAAGGTTTTGTGATATGTCTGATTGTGGATGTTTTATTTTTATACCATTCATGGTTTATGTATAAAGTATGGACATTTACTATGCTATTTTTAATAAGAATGTTTATGTTATGTTTAAACCTATTTATATGTGAAATGCATTGGACTTAATAAGTGACGGGTAGATCCCGATATAGCTTCTCGATGCATTAGTAGGTCTCATGAGACAAACTAGTGTCTTTGAACAAGGCCTTGAAAAAATCTTATTTGTAGTCTCGGTACAAGGCCTTGACTATGTGGTTATGATAGTCTGGCATTATGCATTCCATCATTAGTAAAGTGGTAATTGATATTGCATGTGATTATTCAACAAGTAGAATATCCATGTGAATATGTAAATGGAATTATTTAATTTTATTTCTTCCATTTTATGCTGAAGTTCATGTTTAAAAAGGCTTTTGTTTTCGATGTACATTTCCTTAAATGTTTATGCTTATTTATGAAATTTCCCGCTATATTTTTTTCCTCACTAGATCTGAGCTCACCCCTTTCTATGTTTTATTTTTTCCAAGATGTGAAGAAGAATTTTATGAATGACTCGAAGGGATTGTCAGAGGTGATATGAGTGTGGTCTTTGGAGACAAGTTTTTGTTATAGTTTTCTATTTATGATGTAATGTAAACATTATTAATGTATCTAGTGATTCCAAGTCTACTAAACTAATCTAAATTTCAAGACTTGATATTTTTATATCAGGACAATGTTATTTAATAATGCACCAAATCTGGGTAACTGGGTCGGGGCATTACATTAGGTATGGGAAAAACCATTTTATATGGTCCCCTCATCTCAAAAGCTTTGGGAGACTCAACCTTAGGAAAAACATATTTTATGTGTTATTTATTTATCATCTTCAACACTCATTGAGGTGAGTGTAAAATAGACTGATTTTTTATAATTATGTCCCTTTCTCGGTAAACCTTTCATCAATTTCACTGACCATCTATTTATATTTAGTTATCTTCATTTCGATTTTTTATTCTGTTCATTGATTGTGGTTTTATTACTATTAATTTATTCTATTATTGGTGAATCTTGTTCATATGATTATAGTTTCTTTTCAGGCTCATAAAAATTCTTCACATATTTCCTTGTCTCATTATGATGATTATATTCTTTCTTACCACATTTTTTATTCCATTTTATGATTTTTTTCACCATAATGATATCCTTGAAATTTTTAATATTATCTTATAGATAATATTTTATGGACCATTCTAGATTAGTTATCTATTTAATTTCTAAAAAATTGAATTTTCCATTATATATTTTGTATTTCCAACAAATCACCCCAAATTTATAGAAATTCATTCCCCTTATACAACACTTCTTAATGAAGATAATTCTTCAATTTCCCTAGTCTACATGTTTCTTACAATGTTATTTGATAAATTTATAATTTATTATCATTTTAACCATATCTATTCTACATATATTTATTCATGATGTATTCTTCTTATTTATAAATATTGATGACATTATCTTTTTTTATTTCGAAAGTCATATGAAAAATATACTAACCCGTGATAAATAATGTAATTTAGTGGATCATTTACTTTTACTCCCCATTTTATAATATACATCATTATAAATAACAACCTCATTTGAATGCTGTCCTCTTATGCTTCAACATCATCAAAACCACATGATTCTGAATCTTCTCTAACTCTTATGTTACCTTTTATGATTGATTTAAACACAATATCGTCTTTTTTATTTCCTCTTAAAAGAAATTAATTTTCTCATATCACATTCATTGATATTATTATAAAGATAATTCATTGATTGTAATTCTTAGACATCCATTACAAATATTAAAAATTAAATCAATGTCTAATGTTTCTCATCAACTTCTTAGGAATAATTGAGTCATCCATATATTCCAAAAAACCAATGATGAAACTAAAAATATTATTTACACATATAAAATAGTCATCAATACTTTCATCATTACCCATATTGATATAATCAAATATAGATCCCAATATTTTTATCTTATCTTCTTTGACATTGAAATTGCCTTCATAATTGCATCTCAGTTTGTGCTAGATTTCCTTGGTAGTTTGGAGACCCATTACATTAGTGCAAACCTTTTATATTAAAGTCATAATGATTTCATTTTCATCCTTACCATCCATTTAAAAGTACATATTATCTTATAATTTCATAAGATAATTCTAAAGATATTTTTAAAATCCTACTATAGATATATCTTTCACTTATATACCATTCAATGAGTGGTACGATATCGTCATATTTTTCAGCACATGATAGTTCTCAACATTGAAAATAGGAACACCACGTTTATTTATTAAATTCATATCGTCGATCCTCATATGTATTTTTTATCATTCAGAGGATACTTTTTTTCAATTCAAAATAAAATTCACATATCATTGTGAGATCACTGAGAAGTGGAGGTGGTGAATTAGTGATTCATTGTAAATTTAAAAAATTCTTCATATTTAATTATATCACTATTTCCTATTGAAGAATCATTACATAATTTTTGGGCCTCTCATATCTACCTTGAAGAATACACTAAATAAAAATTAATATAACATAGTGATTTACAAGGTTTTCTATTAAAAACTATGCCAGGTGATATTTCTAATTCCCCCTAACACAGATTATACACTATAATCTTATTATCAATTTTATTGTATGATACAATGTAACATCATATCTACCTATAATCCTCAGAAGTGTTTCTTCATTCTACATCTCTTAGTGTTACCAAAATATAAACTGGCATAATCCTAAATTATTATAAGACACATCTCTTCTTGAATCACACAAGAGGTGTCTCCTGCTCTGTACTCATACTAAGAGGCATCCTCCAGTCATAAATTATTGATTCACTACAGGATGATATATTGATCTTCAACTATGAGATCTCTAAATCTAACTTTATCAATTAACTTTCCATGAACCTTTTCATCTTGTTGGAATTTCATAATAATTTTGATCACCTATCTATGATCAGATTTCAAGTGGAACACTTCTTGGGTAGTTCATTATTCGGTTGATGAATACCCAACCCCAAATTAATGTTTTCATGAGGTGAACACAAATTTGAAAAAATTCTGTAAAAGAATAATCTTTCACAATATTTATTATCTTCTTTAATTAAATCTTTGTACAATATCAAAAAACATTCACTTCATGCATACATCATGTATTGCATGGTTCTAATTGTAATCCCTAGAATATTTATTTATTTATATTATTATTTCATGTCCTTTTTTATAAACATTTCATTGTGCACTATTTCTCCCCTCAACAGGAGAATTCACTATTTCATGTACAGATCATGATCATTCTAATTCTATTTGATCATGTCATAAAAAATAGGTCATATGAAGTTCATAATTAGTCCAAGGATATGTGATCATGTGAGTTTCCTCCTCCCACTACACGTTCAAATCATGTACTATCATATGAGGATAAATAATCAATATCTCCTTCATGTTTGGTATTATTAGGAGTGATCATGGAAACCCAATCCGACTCTTTTTTCTGATAAGGGGTTTCCAGGGGTTCTACTCAAATACATTGTATAAGAAAGTATTGAATCTTGAGATATACATCATGTGATTGGATCATGTGAACTACTAATTCATTTGAATGAATCATGTGGGGGAAAATGTATCAAGAGTGATCTTGATTATATGGAAGGAAATAATATTTTCCATATTCAATGATTCAGTATTTATAGTGGGAAATCCACCTTTTAAGATCAATTTTTTTTGTGTCGTTTCATGGACTCATTGAAATACCATTAATGATATCTAGATTAAATTAATGATGAAACTCTCATATTTTTTGAACCACAAATAATTTATTAAAGGCTTCATGTTTCTAATGATCACTTTTCATGATCGTTTACAAGATTATGTTATTTCTTGTTGTACATATTTTTCAAACTCTGAACAATTCATTAGATAAAGGATATAAAATCTTGAATTGTCACTCAATAGAAAATATATTCTAATTCACATAGTGGAATCATGAAATTCATATTTTTTCATGTGATATTGTAGGTATTAATTTCATTCCAGTTTTTATTTTCTTTAATTGATCATATGATCAATAGATCATCATGTGATGGCTTCAGGTAAATGTTTCCCCTTCATGTGATAGATTAATCGAGTCATGAGATGCCTAAAATATGGACTTTCATGAATAAATTTGGGGTCTATTTCAAGTATTATTCTCTTTGATATGATAAATGTACATGACCAATGCAAAAATATTATTTTTCTCATTATCACACCATCGAACAATTAGCGTTGGAAAGTCCAATGGCATAGTGGAGTTTTAGGGTGATGAATAAACCATTGAGATCAAACTCATCCAACGATGGGTGTTATTTCAATAGAATTAAATGATAGAGGAACATTTCATCGCATCCTCACATCCCACATCAACCAAACAATTTTTTTTCCATATCCTAATAAATCAATTTGTTCTAGTGAATAGATATTCCAGGGAAGTGGGGGATCGTCATCGGGTTACCCAAACTCCCACACGTGCCACACAGGTCGGTGCCTCTCCACACATTCCAATTAGAATTAGACCAAACCAATGTAAATCAACCAATGTGAACTTATATGCTAATTTTATATAGTCCCACTCACCTAATATCTTAGGATTTTCTTTTGAGTTGGCTCATGTGTGGTGAATATATTTTCGCATCATGGTCCGAAAGCCTATCCATTTTGAGTATTATATAGAATTTATTCATTGGTATGATTAGGGATCAGTAGATAAATAACATTTATATTCCCTAATGGGAACTGATTCACAAAACATTATTGTGATGATACTTCTCTAAGGAGTTTTAACTGACAACTCCCTTGTTAAATTAAATTTAAAATATCTAATTTTCTTAGGAAACTAAGAAGATATAAAATAATGCGATGATTAAGAATCAAATAAATCATTGGCTAAACATGAGGAAACCGTTAAATTACCTTCCACAATGTTTTTCGGAGCTTCAACCTCAACAGTTTTAATCACATAATATTTTCCTTTATCCATTGGCTTTTTCTGAGGTATGTTCCCTTGGATCTTAGGATATTAATTTTCATAATGTCCCTTTTCTCTACAATTGTAGCATTCAACATTGGTAGCCTCTTTCATTCCCTTTTAATCTTCAGCTTGGTGTCCTTTTTCACCACACTTGTAACAGACTCTCATTCCCTTCAGGAAAGTACCATGGTGTTTCTTCCCACATTTACCATAGGATGCATATTCATTTTTTCCCTTAATCCCCTTATTTCAATTTATAGAGTGATCATAAAATATCTTATTTTATTTCTTTTATTTGATGTTATAAGACTTAGAAAATTCATTTTCTGTCTTGATAGTGCATGAGAAAATATCTTCATACGATGAGAATGATTGTGAGACTACTGCTCGATGGAGAAATGGTTTTAACCCATCAAAGAATCAATCATTCTTACCCCTTGGGTTATGTATAAAATTGTATACATTCCTTGTTATCCTTCTAAAGTTATCCTCATACTTTGAAACATTCTCATAAACCTTTTCCCTCAGACTCAGAAATTGTCTTTATATATCCACTTGATGGTCATGAGGAAAGTATATTTCTAATAAAATATATTTAAACTCCCTTAATTCAATTTTCGAAAAATCTACATCTTCCTTTGTGTTTTGGATTAAGGACCACCATTGATCTGCATCTCCCACGAGGTGATAAACTACTATGAAATTGTTTTCCCTTTCGATACTCCCAAATGAATGAAATAAATTCTATAAGGAACTAATACATTTCTCATCTACAAATGGATCTGTACTCCCACTGAATTTTTTTGGTGGTTGTTTCATGAAGCATTCTAATGTTGATCCTCCACATTGGAGATCAGGGTGCTCCATACGGGTAAGGTTATTATTCATAACTTTAGTGAGTTGTCCCAGTATGGTGATAATCTTATCAGCACCAGTTGCACTACCCACTCCACAATAATTATCTTGAGTAAGAGGGAAATCCCTATATGCATTGCGTGCATTGATACGGCCTCCATTATTTCCACTAGGCTCCATTTCTAAATAATGGAATACACTAGATTATTTTATGAATCACAATACATAATTATAAACTTGTAAAACACTTAGCATATTTTAAACAATTTATGGATATAATCCATAATCATAAAACAAATTTTTTCTTTGAGAAGTTATATACTCATAAATCCTTAATAATGGTTTGTAAAGAAAATGTGAGTTATCATAAGCATATCCCAAGGGAGTGTCATAACCAAGAGCGAAACAATTCCCATTTTCATGTACCAGGATACCATGGGTCACGCCTGAAACTCCTTGTCAGAGTTTTTATTCATAGCTACAATTGTGCCAGAGTCGCCTCTACCAACTCATATACAGAGAGGAATGTATTGATTGGAAAACACACAAAAACTCTACAATACCAAAATTATTGGAAGTTCTTATATACTAATCCTCAAAGTATATCTTAGGGTAATGTTTTCTTATCAGAGTTTTTATAAATATAGTTCCAAGGATTGTACTAAACTTCCTCTGATACCAACTGTAATGCCCTGACGCCAGTTACCCAGTGTCGTTGCATTATTACATAAATTTTTCATGATCAAAATTGATCAATGTGAGGACCTGACCACAGAATTCCCAAAGCTAATTCCATCAATTAGGATGTTTAATAATCTATAAAAACATGAATTGATAAATTACACATCATGTCCCATATAGAGGATCAAATTCAGTTTAGGATCCAGGAAACTAGCTACTTCTGAAATGTTTCTTCATATAAAACCCCATACCTGCAAAATTTATTTCAAAAACATAAGGTGAGCATATGAATGCCCTATAAGAAGTTTTTTCTTAAAATAAACAAATATAACTTTTTAAAACATCTTTTAAAAATTTCCATAAAACATTTCACTTAACTAAATGATATAACACATGTACACATCAAGAAAGTGCTCAATTGAAAACATGCTAAAATAATTACAAGGATACATGGTTCCATTAGAAGCACGATCATTTATAGTGATGGATAAAATAAATTCTAAACATGTTTGACATATGAATATGAAAGAAAAAATTAAACAAATAAGAATAATTAATAATCAAAGTTTTGCATAAATTTTATAACATCAATTTCAAACATTGAATTCTAAATCACTGAGTGCTAAAAATATGTCATGTCATAAGAATTTACTTTTCTAATACTTATAAGTACTGGATCTTAACCATATATATTCTAATATTTTCATTTCCTTGTATATTTAGTTATCATAGAAATAATAAGGGAATGTATAATTTTGGACATTATTTTTTGTTTCAAGGTCTCGTGCCAAGACCTAGGGGATAACTTTATTACGATAGATTTTTTTAATGGATATTTTAATGCCAGTTTCTCAGTATATGAAAACACTATAGTATATTAAATGATCATATATGGGTCTTTATGGAAACCGTGTGAGAGGAGGGAGGCAGCAGCTGTCAAAGATGGAGTAAATGGTGAAAAATATGGTGTAGAGTACTAGTTCAGGGCACACTATGAGGAATAAGAAGACGGTGCCTCGGGAGGAAACTGGAAGAAAAATGGATGGTCGGGATCATGTCCGACATTGATCCAATGGCTAGGGTGTATTTGCTATTTTAAAAAGAATTGGATGGCTCAGATAAAATCTATGATTGATCGGATGGTCCCGGATCGACAAGGAATTTTGAAACTTTTGGACGACCAAGATTAGATATATGGTTGATCGAACAATCAACAAAAATAAAGGGGTTTTCTTCAGTTCCTAAGGGTCAAACATGGGATTGGGATCAATGGCTCAGATCGCACATGATGCGATCCAACGAACCAGATCCAGTTTCTCCAATAATAACTCTTCCCATATAGAAATGGTGAGATTTTTGCATCCCCTTTATAAGTCTAAGACACCGAACAAAGGTGCATAAAAAACATTACATGCACCCATAGATCCTTACACACAGCCTCACACCCCTAAAAGCTTCGACCTACCCATGTTATATCGTGGCCTTGTGCCCAGGGTGGTGCACTAATGATCTCCAGTGAGCCCTTTGGGGAACCGATGCCTATGCTTGGGCCGACCATGGCTTGGGCTGAGGGCTAGGCTCAGCCACCTAGTGTGAGTTTTCTCCATTTTCACAGCTATAAATTGAATGATAATCCATATACTACTATTATCGAAGTCAAAAATTAGTTTATTCAAATACATAGTTTAATTATAAGATATTAAACATAGTTTAAAAAACTTATTATGAAATGAAAATCATTAATATATTTGAAATATTTACAAATTGTTTTGAATTCCTTATTAAATTTCAAAATCACTTGAGTGTAATTCAAATTATTTAACTATGTCTTTTTAATGTTCATGATTGTGGTGGTTTTATAATTATTGAATAACTTAATTATTTAGAGAACTAAATTATACTCACTTGTTTTCAATTAAATCTCCAACGAGGCCAATGAATATATTTATAGATTTTAGAGTTCCACGGTCACCCAAGACAATGGTAAATTTAGTGTCTAATAAAACTAAATATTAGGGTGTCCTAAAACTCAAGACTAAGAAGAATGTGGTTCACATCATACCATTGGTGCTTAGTGTGGCTGTAGTGGCTTTGGCCATTCTTATGTACATTTTGAGGGATTATAAAGACCCAAATTATCTTTTTGGGGATATCTTTGTTTTGATTGGTCTCCCAATAATTTTGATAGGGTTTTTAATAGGAATTTTTGGGTAAAATGGATGTATTTTATAATGATACCTTGTAAACACTTCGGTGTCCTGTTTTAAATAAAAATCCTTCTGATTATCTTATAGTTTTTTCTCGGTTAAAATATATCATTAAATAAAAACAAAAGCATAAAAATTATCATTATATGAGACACATGTTTTGGGGTGTTACAATATTCCCCCCTTCAATGAATTTCGTACTTGCAATTCCTTTCACATAACAATGTTAAAAGACTCCCTTACAAAATTCACCACATCCCCCATCATGGAGGGTCCTCTACTGTGTCCAGTTGAATTCCTAGAATAGTATTCAAATCATCTGCTTCCTTGGCCCAAAAACACCTTGGGTAGAAATGGTTGAACTCATGCACAGTGCATTCGAGCTTCCATAGTGTGGATCCGATGGTGGAAAGTGTGGATATATCTAAATGGATAAAGTCTATAAAATCCTGTCAGACTATCTCCTAATTGAGAACTTGTGGCTTATAGACATGGTCATACAAGATGAAACTGAGAGTTGATACATGTTGGTTGGATGAAGGTTTCCCTCTAAAGCAGCCTCTTGGAACCTTACTCCAGCTGTGAAGTTATAAAATAGAGTGAAACATAGGAAAAACCCTTCGTGATATTTCCCATTCACATGAACTCGGCCAGTTGGACTGTGTCTATGCGGTTGTATAAGTATGAATGCCCCTAATAGGTGTATAGAATGTTCGTACTGTTTTATATATCATAATGTTTCTTTCACTTTCTTTACAATCTTGAAAAATGAAAGTACTCTTCCTCGCATTTTTTGAAAAAGATGGTCTCCAGTATCTCAGTAGGGGAGATAGGATGTGATTATATCCTTCCATATGACAAAAATGAAACTCCAATTGGTGAAAGACATCGAAAAGTATAAACAAAGAAAAGATATCAAAAATAAAATATTACAAGTTGTATTCTCATATATCCAATGGTACATAAAAGGAAATATTTTATCATTTCCCCAGCTTCCTAATACACGAATCCCCGGTTCATGCTCAAAAATATCGATCTTCATAAACCATATGCAACCTGAGTAGACTGGTTCAATATCATGGGTGCATTTATGAGGTCTCTAGAGTCTGGAATGAGGGGTGTTCAGCTGGGAGACATCATTATGTACTAGTTGTCTATACATAGAATGGGAGGATTCAAATTCAAAAATTTCAAAGTCCATTACTTAACTGTAATGGCCTTAAGACAAGACATGACACATATACACTACACGGAGGTCTCCCGTTGCTGCATCTTATTAGAAATCCATAAGGGATTGGATACCTTCTGCTATAGTGAAGCATCTAAAAATTCCCCCATGATACTTTCCCCATCGTTCATAGTATGGAAATTGGGTTTATATCATAATGATTTAGTCCAAACCAACTCCTCGGTAGAGTTGTAGTACTCGGGGAGAGTCTGATATGTCAAATAGATGTTTGAATGACATAAGGATATGGAAATTGTTTTTAAAACTTTCATGGCTTGAAATGGGAATTATTGTTTCAAGGGATTCATTGGGAAGAGATAGAAGACTGGTGCCTTCATTTTCCATTTGAAAATTTGGAAGATCCTCAAATTTAGAAAGGCTTAAGTAAATTTTTCTTTGATTACATTCTGGTTTTCCAGAGTTATCTAAATTTAATCCTCTAATACCAACTATGAGGTCTCAAACCTAGAATATCCATAGTCGGTGACTTGAATCATAAGGTGTAATTTTCTAAAAAAACATGCATTGATAAATTACCCATCATTTTTCATACAAATTATTGAATTCGGTTTTCATTCTGGGGAACCAGCTACTTCTGAAATGCTTCTTCAGTTAAAACCAGATAACTGAAAAATTTATTTCAAATACATAGGGTGAGCCTAACAATTCCCTGTATGGGGTTTTTTAAAGAACATAAACCAATATAACTTTTGAAAACATCCTTTAAAACATTCCATAAAACATTTCTCTTAAATAAAAGTTGTAACACATGTACACATCTTGAAAGTACTCAATTGAAAACATGCTAACAGAATTACAAGGATAAATGGTTCAATTAGAGGTATTCTTATTTGGATTAATGGATAAAAGGCATTCTAAACATGTATGACATATTCATATGAGAGAACAAATTAAGCATAACATAGTAACGAATAATCAATGTTTCGGGTAAAGGTAATAACTTCAATTTCAAACATCGAATACTAAATCAATGAGTGCTAAACATATGTCATGCCATAACTTTTATTTTTCTGATACTCCTAGGCAATGTCTCTTAACCATGGATATTTTACTAGTTGAATACCCATTTGGTTAACTAATTATCATACCCATAATGAGGGAATGCATAATTTCAGACTTTAATTTATGTGTCAAGGCCTCATGCCAATACCTAGGGGCTAACGGTAACTGGACCCCAACAGGGGGAGCATCTGCAACAGGCCTCCACCCCAGAGGGCTTACTTTTACTGATCCCCAATGTGGAACATACTAGTCCAATACATTCCATATTTGATTAATAATGTCATGTATCCAAATTGTTCCATACCACTTTTGAATAACTGATTCCATGTAATTTATTTGGGGTGTCTCATACCACTTCAAATAATCTATTTCATGTTCATTATTTGGGGTGTCCCATAACACCTGGAATAATTAAATTCACAATTCATTATCATAATTGATAAATAATAAATTGTTCTATTTGTCACATAAATTAATTTCTTTACAACTCGTCCATAAACATTCAATGCCTTGGCTTACTTGTTTATAACTTCTTATAGGTATTATTCATGCCCAATTCATGCACTGATAAATGGAAATGACACTGGAATAAATCATAATATGTTAGTTATTATTTAAAAAAAAATTTCCCAATGACATGTATATACTACTAAACATTCTTTATGAATGAGATATTAATTTACAACACTCAAGTAATGGACGGGGTTTCCACATAAAATAATAGTTCCTTAATTTTCAAAATCCATGATTAATTGAAATGAATATTTAAAATTTAAAATGACTAATTACAAATCAAGATAGATTTAATTTGTATACCAGCATGCGCTGATAAATGTTCATTTCTAAATAATTGTCCATGCCTTATGCTCCATAGCATATAAGGCAAATTGATTTATAGTGCAACACTTTTTTTATGTAATGCATTCATTCACCAGAATTTAATTTAACATATCGTAGACATAATTTAACCACAGATGTTTTTTAGGCCAATTTAATTCGAGTTATGGTTTAAGCTTATAGGTGCATACATATAACCATTTATATATATATATATAATATGTGTATTTAACACACTCTTACAACGCTTTGAAACAAATAGACGTAAAGTTTACAATATGATACTTGTATAAATATATAGAATAATAAAGCCATATATAAAAAAATATGTTAAAATAAATTTAATTTGTTTAATAATAATAAACCCATAACATCGTAAAACTAATTCACAATTTCAGCAAATGAAGTCCCTTATGTGAACAAGAAAATAGAGATGTATAAATGAATAAATAAATTCCCCTTAAAAACATTAGATCATAAAATAAATAAACAATTAAAAAAATATTTAATCCTTAAATTTTAAAAAACATCATTGAAAACAAACACTTGGTATAAATAAAACCAGGTGGATTAAAACTATATGGGTGTATGTATAATTTAATAACAGTATGTGTATATTCGAGTTTTCCAATGGAATTCAAAGTATAGTGAACCCTTACATTATTTTAACCATACAAAATAATTTTAAACACAACATCCAGCCTTTGAAAGTTTAGATAGGTTTGGATTCGAAATTCATGTAAATATATTTGTATATAACTGAATAAGATCATAACAATATATTGGGTTTTTCATAAGAAATACAAATCAAAATGATCCCAAAACATAATTTACATCAGAAACATTATTTAAGGGTTAGAAATCATCTTCTAAAATTCATAAAATAGTTTGGTTTGAACCACATTAATTTATTTATATATTTATATATATGATTATATACAATGTGAATAATTGAGTTTGTGGATTTAAAAACACATGAAAATAATTCCTTACAACACCATGAAATCATGAACACAAACGTCCAGCATTTGAAAACATGAACAGGCTTGGATACAAATAAATATACCTATGTATATCTATATATATATGATTATATAAAAAAATTTAGGACATGTTTTATATAATAAAAACAATCTAAAAAAGGAAAATTATGTTAATTCATGGAGAAGGGAATATGAGCCTCAGCCCAGTTGGTGGGGTCTCTCTAAGTGCATCAACGAGACACGAGTTTGATACTAGTTGGAGGCATCATTTCAGGGGGGCACTATAGCAGTACTGTAGCAGGGACTATAGAAGGTACTATAGTAGGTACTGTAGCAGGAACTATAGCAGGAACTGTTGAAGGTACTGTAGTAGTTACTGTTGTAGTATTGTAGTACGTACTGTTCGGTACTGTAGCATCTGGGACTATTCACCTTGGTCCACTGGTTTGGGCTTGGATTCTTTAAGGCCATCGGGTCACCCAAGGCCTTCGAGTCAGTAAGTCTTTCGGGTTATCTCATGGCCTTCATGTCACCTCAAGGCCCTCAGGGCCACCTGATTTGTCGTTGCACTGACAGATTCTACAAGGAACCACTCCAGAGGAGGAAAGAGTAGGGAACATCCACCAGAGTAGGGCTAAATGGACTTTGGAAGAATGAGAGGGTATGGAATTTTCCATCAGTACCACGCCTGTTCACTCCGGCATATGGACATGCTAGCTGAACAATCATGCAAAGGTGGAGAGATGATCATGATGCAGATGCTGGGGAGGAGCAGTTTCAAGTAGTCATGGTCTATTTGATTTCCTTAAGACCCACGGGTCATGTAATGTCTCCAAAGCCTACAGGAAATGTAAATCATAAGCCTACAGGACTTGTATGGGTTCCCCCTCATCCCATGAAATAGGTTTATCATAAAATTAATAAAAAAGAAGGCATTTGGGCCATTCAGTCATTCATTCATGGAGAAGGGGAAATCTCGGGAGAACATCAGACGTTCATGAAGATGGTGCTGGAGGCAGAAGAGAAATTTGAGGGGTTCTTGGGGGTGCAAATGGGTTTATTTATGCTATAATACTATAGATTTTTTTACAGAATATTTTAAGGCCACATGCTTAGTATCTGAGGCCATAATAGTATATTAAAAGACTGAAGATGGGTCTTTGTGGAAACATCGTGAGAGGAGGGGGCCAGAGGCTATCAAAGGTGGAGAAAATGGTGCAAAATATGGTGTAGAGTACTAGTTTAGGGCATGCCACGAGGAAGAAGAAGACGATGCCTCTGGAAGAAACTAGATGAAAAACGAACAGTCATTATGAAGTCTAACCTTGATCAGATGGTCCTGGATTGATGCAGAATTTTAAAAATCTCAAACGGACGAGATTAGGTCTAAGGTAGATCGAACGGTCCACAAAAATGCAGTTGTGTTCTATGGTTACTGAGGGTCGAACGTGAAATTTGGATCGACGGCCCATATCACGTGTGATGTGATACAATGGACCAGATATCCTTTCCCCAGAAAAAACTCATCCTGAATCGAAATGGAGACATGTTTGCATCCCCTTTATAAGCCTGAGCCTTTGAACAAAGGCTCAAAAAAAGCACACACCCAGGGAGCCTTACCCATGGGCTATCCCCACCATAGGATTCAGCATACCCCTACCTCACCGTGGCATCATGCCCACGGTGTCCTACTCATGTGCTCTTGTGAGCCCTTTAGGGAACCTATGCCTATGCTTTGGTTGGCCTTGGCTTGGGATGAGGGCTAGGGTCAGCCACCTAGCATGTGCTGCCTCCCTTGGCCCAGCTATAAATGGTAGGCACTAGTTGGCCTATTTTTTTATAAAACAGTCAACAAAAATTAAAAAAGTATTAAGAACAAAAATATTTTTATTAAAACCATATAATAATTATAATTTTAAACATAAATTTTATATAAACATTAGAAGTCTGGAGAATAAAAATTACACTTTGTCTTCACTCAAATGATTTACCAACACTAAACCTTCAACATACAATGTTATAAACTGAATGATAAATCTTATACTAGTATTATAGAATCCAAAACATAGTTTATTCAAAAACATAATTTAATAATAAGAAATGAAACAAAGTTTAAAACACTACATATGAAATTAAAATCATTAAAATATTGGAAATAATTGAAAATTGTTTTGAATTTTTTATTACATTTCGAAATAACTTGGGTGTAATTAAAATTATTTCACCATGTCCTTTTAAAGTTCAGGATTAGGGTGGTTTTATAATTGGTGAATTACTTAATTATTTAGAGAACTATATTATAGTCACATGTTTTAAATTAAATCTCCAATGAGGCCAACAGTTATATTTATAGTCGTTAGGGTTCCACAGTCACCCAAGGTAAAATTCAATTTAGTGTCTTATAAATCCAATCCATATGATGTCCTAAAACTCAACACAAAGAAAAATATGGATCACATCCTACTATTGGTTCTTAGTGTGGCTATAGTGGGTTCATCCATTCGTATATTCATTATGACGGATTATAAGTACCCATATTATCTTCTTTGGGTTATCGTTGTTTTGAGTGGTCTCCCTATAAATTTGATTGGGTTTTTAATTGTTATTTTTTGGTAAAATGGTTGCTTGTGATCTTGATACCTTGTAAACACTTCAGTGTCCTATTTTAAATAAAAATGATTGGGTTTATCTTATTGTTTTTTTGGTTAAAATAAATCATTAAACAAAAACAAAAGCATAAAATTATCATTATAAGAGACACAAGTTTTGGGGTGTTACGATAGTCCCCCCATCAAAGAATTTCATCCTCCCAATTCATTTCACATAACCTCGATAAAAAACTCCCTTAAAAATATAACCACATTCTCCATTGTGGAGGGTCCTCTTGTGTGGTGAGTTGAATTCCCATATTAGTGTTTTACTCCTCTCCTTCCCTGGCCCAAACACACCTTGGGAAGAAATGGTTGAACGCATGCATAGTGCATTCAGGCTTCCAGAGTGTGGCTCAGATTGTGGAATGTTCAGAGATATCCCAATGGATAATGTCTCTAAGGACCCATCAGACTATCTCCTGATTGATAACATCTATGTTATAGACATTTTTGTACATGCTAAAAATAAGAAGTTCATACATGTTCGTTACACAAAGTTTTCCCTCCAAATTAGCCCCTTGGAACCTTACTATAGTTGTGAAGTTTCGGGCAAGTGTGAAACATAAGAAAATCCCTTTGTGTTATTTTCCCCTTTTCCTTTACTCGTCCAATTGGATCATGGCTATGAAGTGGTATAAGTAACCATTCCTGTGGAAGGAGCAGGGAATGTCTGGACTATTTGATATATCATAAAGTTTCGTGCCAATTATTTACATTCTTGAAAAAGGTAAGCACTCTTCATCAAATGTTTTGACCAGTATGGTCTATAGTATCTCAGTAGGGATCGATAAGATGTGATTCTTTCAGTCCATATGAAGAAAAAAGAAATAAAAATTGTTAAAACTCATCCAAAAGTATAATCAATGAAAGTATCATAGAAAGAAAAGTTAACAAGTTGTATTATCATTTAACCACTGGTACATTAAATTAAACAGCTAATGGTTTCCCTAGCTTCCTAATACATGAATCCCAAGATCATGTTCAAAACTATCATTCTCCAAAATCCATATGCAACCTTAGCAGTCTGGTTCAATCTCGTGGGTTCATTTATGGTGTCTCCAGAGTCTGGCATGAACGGCGTACAACTGGGATATGTCAGTATGAACTTGTTGTCTATTCAAAGAATGGGAGACATTGAATTCAAGAATGTCAAAGTCCATTACTTGACTGTACTGTCCATAAGGCAAGACTTGACACATATACGTAGAGCGGTGGTCTCCTGGTGCTATAGCTTCCTGGAAATCTAGAAGGGATTGGGTACCTTACATTGCAGTGAAGCGTCTAAAAAGTCTCTCATAGTACATTCCCCATCATTAATAAAATGTAAATTGGGTTTTCTTCATAAATATGTTGTCCAAAACTGCTCCTCAGTGGATTTATAGTAATCAATGAGAGTTGGATATGTCAAAGAGATGTTTTTATGACATTATTATATGAGCATAGTTTATAAAAATTTCATGGATGGAAATGAAAATTATAGTTTCTAAGCCCTCGTTGGGAAGAGGCAGAAGACTAGTGCCTTCATTTTCCATCTGAAAATTAAGAAGATCATAAAATTTAGAAATTATTAACTAAATTTTTCTTTATTTAATTTCTATTTTTCTAGAGTTATCTTAATTGAATCCTTTGACATCAATTGTGAGGAATAGACTCCAGAAAACCCAGAGTCGGTGCCTTCAATAACGATGTATAATTTTCTACAAAAACATGCACTACTAAATTACACATCATGTCCTATATGGAGGATCAAATTTTCTTCAGGTTCTGGGAAACCAACTTCTTCTAGAATTCTTCTTCAGTTAAACACTGATACCTGAAAAATTTATTTCAAAAACATAGGGTGAGAATACAGCTGCCCAGTTAGGGGTTTATTTAAAAACATAAACCAATATAACTTTTTAAAACATCCTTTAAAACATCTAAAAACATATCTCTTAAAGAAATGTTGTAACACATGTTCACATCATGAAACTGCTCAATTGATAACAATATAACATAATTATAACGATACATAGTTGAATTAGAGGCATGCTCAATTGGAGTAATGGATAAAGGACATTAAAAATATTTTTGACGTGTGCATATGAGAGGAAAAATTAAATAGCTAAGATTAATGAATAATCAAAGTTGTGCGTAAAGGTAATAATGTCAATTTCATACAATGAATACTAAATCACTGAGTGCTAAACAAATATCATTCCATAAGCTTCTAATTTTATGATACTGATAAGTACTAGATCTTAACCATGGATATTACATTCGTTTAATACCCATTTGATTAATTAATAATCATATAACTAATGAGGGAATGTATAATACTGAACATTAATTTTTGTGTCAAGGTCTCATGCCAAGACATAGGGGAAAACTATAACTGGACCCCATCCCGGAGAGCATCTGTAACAAGACTCAAACCTGGAACATGCTAGTCTAATTCATTCCTCATATGTTTAATAAGCACATGTATCCAATGTGTCCCATACCACTTTGAACTCCTAATTCCATGTCTTTTATTTGGGGTGTCCTATACCACTCCAAATAATCTATTTCATGTTCATTATTTGGGGTGTCCCATACCACCTGGAATAATTAAAATTTTAATTAATTATGATTAATGATAAATAATAAATTGTTCTATTTATCACATAAATTAATAACTTTACAACTCTTCCATAATCATTCAATGCAATAGCTTTCATGTTTTTAACTTCGAATAGGTATTATTCATGCTCAATTCATGCAATGATAAATGGAAATGACATTAGAATAAATAATTATATGTTAGTTATTATTTAAATAATATTTTTCCCAATGACATGCATAAAATATAAAACATTCTTTGCTAATATGATATTAATTTACAACATGTATGTAATGGATGATGTTACCACATAAAATGATAGTTCCTTAATTTTAAAAAAATCCATGATTTATTGAAATGAAAATTTAGAGTTCAAAATGACTAATTACAAATCATGATAGATGTCATTTGTACACAAGCATGTGCTGATAAACAGTCATGTCTTAATAATTTGCCATGCCTTATGCTCCATAGCATATAAAGCCTTTTGATTTGTAGTGCACCAATTGTTTTATGTAATACATGCATTCATGAAAATATAATTAAACATATCATAAACAAACTTTAACCAAGAATGTTTTTTATGCCAATTTTATTCGAGTTATGGTTGAAGCTTATAGGTGCATACATATAACCATTTATATATATATATATATATATTTATTTAATAATACATGTCACACCCACTTAAATTGTTTTTACACAAATAGTCAACGAGTTTACAATCAAATACTTGTATAAATATATTTAATACTAAATTCATATATACATATTATCATCTTAAATGAAATATAATTTTTTAATAATAATAAACCCTTAGCATCATAAAAGTAATTGACAATTTAAGAAAATGAACTCCCCTATGCACATCAAAAAATAGATATGTATAAATAAATAATTAAATTCTCCTTACAAAACATTAGATAATAAAATAAATAAACATTTAAGATAAATATTTAATGCTTACATTTTTAAAACATCAATGTAAATCAAAACTTGTTAGAATTAAAACCATGTGGATTAAAACTATTTGGGTGTATGTATAGTTTATATACCAATGTGGGTATATTTGTGTTTTCCAAAGGAAGAAAAAGTATAGATAACCCTTACATCATTTAAACCATAAAAAAATAATTGTAAACACAAAATCTATTCTTTGAAAGTTTAGATAGGTTTGGATTTGAAATTCTTGTAATTATATCTGTATATACCTGAATATTCCCATAACTATATATTGGGATTTTCATAAGAAATAAAAATCTAAATGACCCCGAATCATTATTTACATTAGAAAAATTATTTAAGGGATATAAATCATCATCGGAAATTCATAAAACATTTTTTGGTTTGAAGCACAGAAATGTGTTTACATATATATATATATATATATATATATGATTATATTCAAAGTGTATAATTGGGTTTGTGGATATAAAAACAATTGAAAATAAATCCTTACAACACCATTAAATCTTGAACACCAACATCCAGCATTTGAAAACATTAACTACCTTGTATACAAATAAATATACATATATATATAACCGATTATAAAAAAAATGGCATGACTGTTTGTATATAATAAAAACAATCTAAAAAGGCCCTTTACATTAATTTATGGAAAAGGGGAATGCTCGAGAAAAGTTCACTAGTTCTCGAAGACGCTGATGAAGGTAGAAGAGGAAGATGAGGGGTTCCTGGGGGTGAAAACGAGTTTCATTTATGCAATATTACTATAGATTTTTTTAACAATAATATTTTAAGGCCACATGCATAGTATCTGAGGCCACTATTATATATTAAAATACCAGAGATGGGTGTTTGTGGAAACCGCATGAGAGGATGCGGCCAGAGGCTTTCAAATGTTAAAAAAGTGGTGAAAATAGGGTGTAGAGTATTGGTGTTGGGCACTCCATGGGGAAAAATAAGACATTGCCTAAAGAAGAAACGTGAAGAAAAACTGACGGTCAAGATCAAGTCTGACCTTGATCTAATGGCTGGGGTGCATCCACGGTTTTAAAAAGAATTCAATGGCTCATATTAAATCC
Source organism: Viscum album (assembly GCA_963277665.1). NCBI lineage: Eukaryota > Viridiplantae > Streptophyta > Magnoliopsida > Santalales > Viscaceae > Viscum > Viscum album. The sequence continues at coordinate 104,570,771 of OY728159.1, forward strand.
AAGTTTTATCATATTTTCCTGTATTGACACAGCATTTAAAACACTCGGACGAACGAGATTATATCTAAGGCTGATCGAATGGTCCACAAAAATATGGTGGTGTTCCGCGGTTGCTGAGGGTCGAACGCAGGATTGGGATCGATGGCCCAGATCGCGCGCTATCCAATCCAATATCCCAGATCCCGTTTTCCCTGAAAAAACCTTTCCCACATCGAAATGGTGAGATGTTGGCATCCCCATTATAAGCATGAGCCTCAGAATAAAGGCTCAGACAAAACATAGCACATGCCCAGGGAGCATTACAAATAGGCTCCCATCCCCGCAGGCTTCGGACGACCTCAACCTCGTCGTGGCCTCACACCCACAGTGGCGAGCTCATGCGCTCCTGCGAGCCATTCGGGTAACCTATGCCTACGCTTTGGCCGACCATGGATTGAGATGAGAGCTAGGCTCAGGCACCCATCATGAGCTACCTCCCTAGGCCCTGCTATAAAGGGTTGGCCCAAGCGAGCCTATTATTTTTATAAAACACTTACAAAAACAAAGGTCTTAAAAAACAATACCTTTATTAAAACCATATTAAAATTATGCTATTAAAAATAGATTTTATTTAAACATTTGAAGGCTAAAGAATACAAATTATAATTTTTCTTAGCTCAAGTTATTTACAAACACTAAACCTTCAACATGAGAAGTATTAAATTGAATGATAATTCTTATACTAGTATTATAGAAGTCAAAACATAGTTTATTCAAAAACATAGTTTAATTATATAAAATTAAACATAGTTTAAAATAGTTCTTAAGAAATGGAAATATTTAATATATTTGAAATATTTTCAAATATTTTGGAATTCATTATTACATTTCAAAAACACATGAGTGTAATTCATATTATTTCAGTATATCCTTTTAATGTTCATTGTTAGGGTGGTTTTATGATTTTTCAATAACTTAATTATTTAGAGAACTAAATTATTCTCACATGTTTTCTATTAAATATCCAACGCGGCAAACAACTATATTTATAGCTGTTAGGGTTCCATGGTCACCCAAGGAAATGGTCAATTTAGTGTCTTATATAACCAAACTGTAGGGTGTCCTAAAACTCAAGGCAAAGAAGAATATGGTTCATGTCATACCATTGGTGATTAGTGTGGCCACAATGGATTTGGCCATTTTTGTGTTTATTATGATGGATTATAAGGACCCATATTATCTTCTTGGGGTTCTCATTATTTTGAGTGGTCTCCCTGTGATTTGGATCGGGTTTTTAATATGTATTATTGGCTAAAATGGTTGGGGGTGATATTGATACGTTGTAAAAACTTCGATGTCCTATTTTAAATAAAAAGCCATGTGTTTATCTTATAATTTTTGTTCAGTTAAATGAAATATTTAATCAAAAAAAGAATAAAATTATCATTATACGAGACACATGTTTTGGGGTGTTACAATAATTCTCACTTTAATGAATTCAATCCTTGAAATTCCTTTCACTTAACCTCATTAAAATACTACCTTACAAACTTCACCACATCCTTTATTGTAGAGTGTCCTATTGTTTGTCTAGGTGAATTCCCAGATTATTGTTAAACTCCTCTATTTTCCTGGCCCAGAAACACCTTGGGAAGAAAGGTTTGAACTCGTGCACAGTGCATTCAAGCTTCCAGAGTGTGGCTTGGATAGTGGAAATTTCAGAGACATCTTAATGGATAAATCTCTAAGGACCTGTCGGACTGTATCCCGATTGAGAACATCTATGTAATAGACATGATCGTATAAGATGAATCTGAGAAGTTGATACATGTAGGCTGCACAATGGTTTCCCTTAAAAGTAGACTCTTAGAAACTTACTCTAGCTGTGAAGTTCTAAGCTAGAGTGAAACATAGGAAAATACCTATGTGGTATTTTCCCCTTCTCCTATACTCGACCAGTTGGGTTGTGGATATGCGGTGGTATAAGTAAGCCTTCCCCTAGTAGGAGTTGAGAATGTCCTGACTATTCGATATATCGTAAATATTCTTTCATGATCTTCACATGATTGAAAAATGATAGTACTCATCCTCAAAGGTTTTGACCAAGATGGTCTCTATTATCTTGGTAAGGAACGATAAGATTTGAGTATGTCCTTCCATTTTTCAAAAATGAAAGTCCAATTAGTGAAACTCAACCAAAATTATAAACAAGGAAATGATAGAAAAAAATAAAAGATAACAAGTTGTATTATCATATAACCACTGGTACATAAATTTAAAGAGATAATGGTTTCCCCAGCATTCTAATATGTGAATCCTCAGATACAGTTCAAAACTCTAGATCTATATAAACCATATGCAAATTGAGCAGTTTGGTTCAATCTTGTGGATGCATTCATTGTGTCTCCAGAGTTTGGCATGAGGGGTGTACATCTAGGAGACTTTATTATGTACTTTTTTTCTGTACACAGAATTGGAGGCTTAGTATTCATTAATGTAAAACTCTATTACATGACAGTAATGTCCATAAGAAAATTATTGTCACATATACGCTATGCGGAGTTCTCCCACTACTTCCACTTCATGGAAATCTAAAAGGGATAGGATACCTTCTACTACAGTGAAGCATCTAAAATGTCCCTCGTAGTACTTTCTCCATTGTGCATACGATGGAAATTGGGTTTGAATTATAAAGTTGTAGTCCAAACCTACTTCTCGGTGGAGTTCTAGTACTTGGGGAGGGATGGATATATCATATAGATGTTTTTCTGACATACAGATATGGTCATTGTTTATAAGATTTACATGCTTAGCTGAAGAAATTATACTTTCATGGGCCTCGTTGGCAAGAGATTGATGAATAGTTCCTCCGTTTTCTATATTAAAATTATGAATATACTCTAATTTAGAAATGAATAAGTAAATTGGTCTTTGTTTATGTTATGGTGTCCCAGAGTTATCAAAATTGAATCCTCTAATACCAATTGTGGGAACCCGACCCAGAATACCCTGATCTGGTGCCTTGAATCAGGATGTGTAATTTTATAAAAAACATGAAATTATAAATTACACATCATGTCCCATACAAAGGATGAAATTCCGTTCATGTTCTAGGAAACCAGCTACTTCTGAAATGCTTCTTCAGTTAAAACCGGATTCCAGAAAAATTTTATTTCAAAAATAAAGCGTCAGCATACGAATGCCTAGTAAGGGGTTTTAAAAAAATAAACTAATATAAATTTTGTAAACATCCTTTAAAACATTTCTCTTAAAGATAAGTTCTAACACATGTACACATCATGAGAGTGCTCAATTGAAAACAAGTTGAATAAGGCCATTTATCCAAACTATCCCATACCACTTTTGAATACCAGATTCCTTGTCTTTTATTTGGGGTGTCCCATACCATTCCAAATAATATATTTCATGTTCTTTATTTGGGGTGTCCCATAACACCTGTAATAATTAAATTAATAATTCATTATCATAAGTGATAAATAATAAATTGTTTGAATTATAACATAAATTAATTACTTTACAACTATTCCATAATATTTTAAGGAATTAGCTTACATGTTTACAACTTCAGATATGTATTATTCATTCTCAATTAATGCGATGATAAATGGAAATTACATTGGATTAAATCATAATATCCTAATTATTATTTAAATAATAATTTTCCCAACGGCATGCATAAAATAGTAAATATTATTTTCAAATGTGAAATTAATTTACAACGCGCATATAATAGATGGGGTTACCATATAAAATTATCGTTCCATAAATTTAAAAATCTTTGATTTATGGAAATGAATATTTATAGTTTAAAATGAATAATTAAAAATCAAGATATATTTCATTTGTGCACAAGCATGTGCAGATAAACTGTCATGTCTTAATAATTGGCCAAACCTTATGCTCCATAGTGTATAAGGCCAATTGATTTGAAGTGAAACAATTTTTTTATGTAATGCATGAATTCAAGAGAATTTAATTAAATATATCATAAACATACTTTAACCACCTAATATTTTTTAGGATAATTTAATTTGATTTATGGTTAAATCTTATAGGTGCATACATATAACCATTTATATATATATACAATGTACATGTCACTCCCACTTACATCATTTTGACACAAATAGTCATCGAGTTTACAATAAAATACTTGTATAAAAATATTAAATACTAAATATATATATATATATATCATAAAAGAAATGTAATTTGTTTAATAATAATAAACACATAGCATCATAAAAGTAATTCACAATTTAAGTAAATTAACTCACTTACATGAACTAGAAAATAGTGATTTATAAAAAATAAATAAATTCCCTTAACAAAACATTAGATCTTAAAATAAATAAATGATTAAGACAAATATTTAACCCAAAAAGTTTTAAAACATCATTGTAATTCAACACTTGGTAGACTTAGAACTGGGTAGATTAAAAATATATTGGTGTTTGTATAATTTATATACTGGTATGTGAATATTTGAGTTTTCCAAAGGAATGAAAATTATAGTGAACCCTTACATCATTTAACCCGTAAAAAATAATTGTAAACACAACATCCAGCCTTCGAATGTTTAGATAGGTTTGGATTTGAAATTCATGTAAATATATTTTTATATACCTGACTATTCCCATAATGATATATAGTGATTTTTCTATGAAATAAAAATCTAAATGAACCCAAAACAAAATTTACATCAGAAACATTATTTAAGGGTTATAAATCATCTTCTTAAATTAAAAAAAACAGTTTTAGTTTGAACCGCAAAAATTATATATATATATATATATATATATATATATATGATTATATACAATGACTGTAATCGGGTTTGCGGATTTAAAAACACTAGATAATAAACCCTTAAAACACCCTGAAATATTGAACACAAACGTCCAACACTTGAAAACATTTACTCGCATGGATACAAATAAATATACCTATTTATATCTGATTATATACAATAATTGTATAACCATTTTTATATAATAAAAACAATCTAAAAGGCCCCTAACCTTAATTCGTGGAGAAGGGAAAAGATCAAGATAAGTATAGAGGTTCTTGAAGATAGTTATGGCGGTAGAAGAGGAATCCAAGGGGTTCTTAAGGGTGCAAACGGGTTTCCTTTATGCTATATTACTATAATTTTTATAGAAAATTTTAAGGCCACTTTCTCAGTATCCAAGGCCTCTATAGTATATTAAATGACCTGAGATTGGTATTTGTGGAAACCGCATGAGACGAGGGGGACAATGATTGTCAAAGGTGGAGAAAATGGTGAGAAATTGGGTGTAGAGTACTGTTGCAGGGCATGCCATGGGGAAGAAGAAGATGGTGCCTAGGGAAGAAACAAGAAGAAAAACAGATGGTCAAGATCAAGTCCAACCTTGATCCAACGGCAGGGGCATGTCCGCTACTTTAAAAAGAATTTGGCATATCAGATTAAATATGAGTTTGATTGGATGGTCCTCGATCGACGTGACATTTTAAAACTCTTGGAAGACCGATATTAGATCTAAGTTTGATCAAACAGTCCACAAAAATGGATTTGTGTTCCGCGGTTGCCAATGGTCAAACGTGGGATCGGGATCGATGACCTGGATCATGTGCGATGCGATCCAACTTCCCAGATACCATTTCAACCAAAAAATATCATTCCACATCGAAATGGTGAGATATTTTCATCCCATTTATAAGCTTGAGCCTCTGAACAAAGGATCAGAAAAAACACAGCACTCACCCAGGAAGCCTTACACATGGGCTCCCGTCCCATAGGTTTCTACCTAACCTTGCATTGTCATGGCCTCATGCCCACGGTGGTGTACTCATGCACTCCTGTGAGCCCTTTGGGCACCCTATGCCTATGCTTGGGCTGACCTGGGCTTGGGCTGAGGGATAGGCTCAGCCACCTAGCGTGAGCTACCTCCCATGGCCCAACTATATAGGGTTGGCCCTAGAAGGCCTATTTTTTTTATAAAACACTTAAAAATGATAAAAAAATTATTAAAGAAAAAAATACCTTTATTAAAACCTTATAAAAATTAACCTTTTAAACATAAATTTTATTTAAACATTAGAATGCCAAAGAATAAAAATTATACTTTGTCTTAGAAAAAAGTATTTACTAACACTAAACCTTCAACATACAAAGTTATAAATTGAATGATAATTCTTATACTAGTATTATTGAAATCAAAATTTAGTTTATTAAAAAAAATATTTTAATTATTAGAAATTTAAAATACTTTAAAACAGTGCTTATGAAATGAAAATCATTAATATATTTGAATGATTTTCAAATTGTTTTGAATTCCTTGTTATATTTCAAAATCACTTGAGTGTAAATCAAATTATTTCACCATGTCCTTTTAATGTTCATGATTATGGTGGTTTTATAATTTTTAAATAACTTAATTATTTAGAGAACTAAATTATACTCAAATGTTATCAATTAAATATCCAATGAGGAAAATGTCTATATTTATAGCTATTAGGGTTCCACGATCACCCAAGGCAACAGTCAATTTAGTTTCATATAAAACCAAGCCTTAGGGTCTCCTAAAACTCAAGAAAAATAAAAAGATGGTTCACGTTTATAGAAAAAATAATTTAAATTATTTTATTCTAAATTTCAATGTTTTTAATCCCACTAATCTATTATTTAAAGGGAAATTGTCAGATTTTTTAGTTTTAAGAGTATTTTTTAGCTTAATTGAAAAAATGTCATATTTCAGATTTAAACAGTTTTCATTTATTATAATGGTTCAGCCATAAAATTTTCTAAACTGATCCAAAGTGAAAATTTATTCTTTTATAGGATTCTATGTTCGATGAGATTTATTTTATCATTCTGGACCCAAAGCTCAAGCAATCATTTGGAATCTCAAATCTAGCTCATAAGTCAGGCCTCCAAAATTATGTACTGAACTAGAGAATTTTATTGTTGGGACCATATATCATAAATTACCAAACCATTGGAGCAAACTTTTAAATGGATCTGGAGGAAATCAAGAGGAATAACGGTTATTAATATGTGCGCGCATGATTTCTTCATTTTCATGGTCATTAATACGGTGGAACTCATTGTACGGGAATACAAACAGTCATCCCGACCAGATTAAATGTCATGAGTGAAGTGACCATATCTCTCTCAAAACTAGGCCAATCTAGCTGAAAATTCGTGGGTGGATAGAGAAAAAGTATGCGAACAACTTTTAAGAAGAACGAATTCCCCAATTATGTGATTACTGAGCCCATCCACGCGCCTACATTTGGAGATTATTTTTGGAGCCAAAATTTCTCCCCCTTTCCCTATAAAAGTGTATCCCTCTTTCATTTTAAATGGTTGGCAACTTAGGGATAGGATTTGATGGAAATTTTATGTAGTTTAGTTTTTATTTTATTTTCCTTCCATTCTGTAATTTAATTACAAGTTTTAATTCAAGTTTTCTCATTTATCCACTTTTCTTTCTCTCTTTTGTTTTCTCTCCCCGTTTTCTTCATCACAGTTAACTCTTATGCTGGTGATCATGAGTAGCTAACCCAAGGAAGATACCGAGGGAGTAATCCAGTGATGAAACCAAGTACTTAAACATTCATATTTTATTGTTTCTTATTTACTTAGAGTTAGGCTAAGGGATATCTTAGTAGGAAAGACACATTTGTGTCTCCACTTGCCACACAAGGTTTAGCTTTCACTTCTGCAATATTTTCCCTCGATCGAGGAGGTGGATGTGTGGTCTCTCGGCGATCATTGAGAGTACCATATTTTCACAACCACATGCAGAGGAGGATGATCATGCATACAATGGAGAATGTTAATTATGTAAATTCAAAACTAATAATGAGACGATGAAGGTCCACTCTGTGTGATGCTCTCGGGAATGTCTCGTTTTTGTCTTAACATCATTTCGTCTGCATTCATTCTGTTACATTGAATCAGCATATTTACTTTTAGTATTTCATTATCATTTCTAAAATATCCATTTCATTATTTTATTTCACATATATATATATACATAGTGAATTAGAAATAGTGAGTGACTAACTGCAAAAGGCTCCTCAAGCATTGTTGTGCACGCTCTCAAAAATATTTATTCTAAGTGCAACACGGTGGCTGACCTAGGTCGATCTCTTGAGAAGTCTTTTGCAGTCAGTCGATCATTATTTCTAATTCACTATGTATATATATCTGAAATAAAATAATGAAAGTTATTTTTTAGAAATTATAATGAAATACTAATCATAAATATGCAGATGCAATGCAACAGGATGAATGCAGACAAAATGATGTAAAGATAGAAAGGAGACATTCCTGAGAGCATCACCGAGAGTGAACCTTCATCGTCTCATTATTAGTTTCGAATTTACTTAATGAACATTATCCATAATATGTATGAACATCCTCCTCTGCAGATGGTTGTGAACATATGGTACTCTCAATGATCACCGAGAGACCACACATCCACCTCCTTGATCGAGGGAAAATATTACAGAAGTGAAAGCTAAACCTTGGGTGGAAAGTGGAGACACAAAGGTGCTTTGCCCACTAATATCCCCCTTAACCTAACTCTAAATAAATAAGAAACAATAAAATATGAATGTTCAAGGGCTTGGGTTCATCACTGGATTACTCCCCCAGGAACTTCCTTGGGATAGCTACTCTTGATCACGAGCATAAGAGTTCACAGTGATGAAGAAAATGGGTAGAGAAAACAAAAGAGAGAAAGAAAAGTGGAGAAAGGATAACACTTGAATTAAAACATGTAATGCAATTACAGAATGGAATTAAAATAAAATAAAAACTAAACTACCTAAAATGTCCAAAAAAGTCTATTCCTAAGTTTCCAACCCTTTGAAATGAAAGAGGGATACACTTTTATAGGGAAAGGGGGTGACATTTTGGATCCAAAAATAATATCTGAATGTAGGCGCTCGTATGTCCTCATTAATGAAATAATTTTGGAGTTTGATCTTCTTAAAAGTTGTTCCCATACGTCTCCTCTATATACCCAAGAAATATCAGATTTATTGGAAATGTCTGGAGAGAGATATGGTCGCTTCACTCATGACATTTAATATGGCCATGGTGACTATTCGTATTCCAGTACACCAAGTTCCAACGGATTAATGACCTTGATATTGAAAGAATAATGCACACCCATATTAATAAACGTTATTAATACTGATTTCTTCCATATCCACATAATATATCAGCTCCAATGGTTCGTTCATTTATGATATATGGTCCCAACTATAAAATTCCCTAGTTCTGCACAAAGTTTTCGAGGCCTGACTTGTGAGCTAGATTTGATCTTCCAAATGATGGCATGAACTTTTGGTCCAGAAGGATAAAATGAATATCATATTACATATTATCCTATAAAAGAATAAATTTTAATGTTGGATCAGTTTAGAATAATTTATTATCGAAACATTAAAATAAATGAAAACTGTTTAAATCCAAAATATGCCATTTTTCCAAATAAGGTAAAAAATACTCCTAAAACTATAAAATGTGACAATTTCCCTTTAAATAACAGATTTGTGGGATTAAAAAAATTTAAATTCAGAATAAAATAATTTAAATTATTTTTTTATCAATTCCCCATCACTAAAACATTGCACTCCTGGGCAATCATCTTATACCATGGTCAAAAACAAACTTCTCAAAGCATAAATGACAACATTGTTCAATTATCATATCGGAGTAAATATCATTCCTCATACATGGATAAAAATTTCATAAATCCTCAAAAATCATACGAATTCATTCAATCTAATGTTCATCCTCACATGCATGTCTTACTTACCTCCCCGTAAAAATATTTCTCTCTTCACTCAAGGATATTTAATGTGGAGTTTTTCTCATTCCCAAGAACATGTGTGATTTCCATAGGCTTGGTATCCTCCTAGTATCTCCACATCATAGAGTCACAAATGTGTCAATCATGAGGTATTTTTCATGGTTTGTTCTGAGTCTTAGAGTTGGCATGATTCAAATGTAAAAACATCTGAGGTGGAATGAGGATGGTTAAGCTCTAAAGTGAAGTAAATGCATGAAAACAGTTTTTCTCAAGAATGGTTTGATCCTCAATCATCTCCAAAACTAATCACCTCCAAAAACCTCTTATTATGGGAATTTCACATTTATAATTTCAGCATCAATGATTTTTATCCCTCTTTTCCCCATTTGTATCATTGTATAATCTTGAATTTAGAACTAGATTTCTCTTTAGAATCATGTTTTGGAGGAAAAGAGAGGCAGCTTTGGATCTTCAAATATTGGGGAACAGCAGGCCCATATATGTAATGATATTTAGGACTACCCATCCATATTTACATCATGGAATTTATTCCACCAAATCATCAATAAATATTTCAACACATTCAATTTAGCTCAAACAGATTCTTCAGGAAAGCAAAATACAACTCATCTTCTCCCTTCCCCACACTTGAGTTCAACCATAATCATGCATTTAACTTCTAGAAAAGGTTGGAAAGGGATAAATGGATTTCAATGTGGATACCTAACAAGGTATTTCATAGATACTAGTTGATTAATGAAGGTCTGATGAAAAGTTAGGCCAAAATAAGAGTTTAATGCAAAAGCGCTTTCAAAGTGAAGCCTCAATCATACTTGACACATTCTATGAACACTAACAGCTTTGAAAAAGAGAAAAATAGCATGTTCTGGATCACACAACATGTCTCAAGACTCTCAAAAAGAAGATAAATATATGAAGATGTCAAATTGGTTTAGAAACCTCTCGGTTTGGGCATGATACTCAATTTGGACATCAGTAGTGCACATGAGTTTCACAGTCAATCAAACGTTATCAAATTAAAAGATCATAAATTAGAAACAAAACCCATTCAGCAATCATTTGAATCCTCAAACATTCAAATCAAGAAACACGACAAAAATACCAATATGGTTTGAATTTTCTAAATCATTTGATTTCACTCATGATTCCTAAAAACACACCAAAAAATGAAAAAGGAAAACAAGAAAATTTCAAAAAAACAACATGAAAAATAAAATGAAAGCACAAACAAAAGAAATGACAAAACATAAGAAAAATTAATAAAAAGAAATAGAAAAGGTATTGAAATTTGAAAATTCTTGGTTTAACCCCCAATTGGATTCTAGGTTTTTACTGACCCTAGTCAGGCAGTTGTAGCAGATTACCCCCAATCAGATGGTGGGTGTGGTTTTTTTGACATAAACCACCACATGTAATTTTTCCCAATGTCCAATCAGTAAACACTGATATTGTAGAACCCTAAATAAAATAAGAAAGTTCCCAACCCACAATAAATAAGATAGATAGAATTTGAGATCCAGAGTGGGAGGGAATAGAATATAGGGCTGCCCCCTGTGAACTTCTATGGTGTCCTCCTCTAAATGGTATGAAAGTTGTTGTAGAGGAGGTAGTCGTACCACCCCCAGCTTCTCTGACTCTTCTTCCTTGATCACCACCACATAGGTGGTATTTTTCATATCATCCATGGTCTTCTCCATTTGTATTGTATAAGAGATTTCATAAAAGGATAAGTCAGAAAAAAATTCAATTTGAATAAAATTAAATCATGAAAAATCAATAAAGAAATATTCCCTTTCAAGTAAGTCATCTTGGAAATTGATCTCTTATGGAAAGACCATTGGCAACTCCATCTCAGAAGTTTCATCCTATTTCTCATATTCCAAATCAAGAGAGAGGTAAAAAGGTTTTGATTGTTCAATATCAAAGATGGGAAGATCAATTTTTAGGTTATCTTCAACAAAGTGATTCCAATATTCTTCAAACAATTGTTGATCTCTCATAAGTGCATCATCTGGAATGTGTACATTAGAGACCTCCTCGAGAAATGGTTGAGTACGGGATGATATGATTAACTCCTTTAAAATATCATTTTCACCTTCCTCAGGTTTTTTGACATAAAAAATGATCGGTGAAATCTCTTCCACCACTCGTTCATGTTCAGGTTCTAGCTTAGGATCAGGTTTAGGTTGTTGCACCATTGAACTGATATATTCTTCAACAATTTCATCATTACCCTTCAGTTTTTTTATTTCTTCTTTATGTTATTGAATTTGGGATTCAGGATCATATTTAACTTCTTCATGCACCTGTGATTGTTCAGTCCATGCATAATAATTTGAATAGAAATTCTTCACGAACAAAGAAGTTTTCTTTTAGTTTCTGAAATTTATGATTTTGTTGTTGTTTTTTTTAAATGAATGGAAGAAAAATAATTTACAATATGTGAATAAAAATAATGAGTGAATATCACTTGGATCCCCGGAAATGGCACCAATTTGATGAAGTGGTATCGTGCACACTCTCAAAAATATTTATACTAAGTTCAGCACATTGGCTGACCCAGGTCGATCTCTTGAGGAGGCTTTTGCAGTCAATCGCTCACTATTTCTAATTCACTATGTATATATATATATATATATATGAAATAAAATAATTAAAACCAAATTTTAGAAATGATATTGAAATACTAAAAGTAAATTTGCAGATGCGATGCAATAGAATGAATGCAGACAAAATGATGTTAAGACAGAAAGGAGACATTCTTGAGAGCATCACCCAGAGTGAACATTCATCGTCTCATTATTAGATTAGAATTTAATTAATAAACATTCTCCATTGTATGCAAGAGGATCCTCCTCTGCATGTGGTTGTGAAAATATGGTACTCTCAATGATAGCTGAGAGACCACACATCCACCTCCTCGATCAAGGGAAAATATTGCAGAAGTAAAAGCTAAACCTTGGGTGGCAAGTGAAGATACAAAGGCGCCTTTCCCACTAAGATCCCCCTCAGTATGACTATAAGTAAATAAGAAACAATAAAATATGAATGTTCAAGGACTTGGGTTCAATACTACATTACTCTCCCAGGAACTTTCTCAGGTTAGCTACTCATGATCACGAGCATAAGAGTTCACAGTGATGAAGAAAACAGGGAGATAAAAGAAAAGAGAGAAAGAAAAGTGGAGAAAATAGAACTCTTGAATTAAAACATGTAATGAAATTATAGAATGTAAGGAAAATAGAATAGAAAACTAAACTACAGAACATTTCCAACAAAGGTTATTCCTATGTTTCCAACCCCTTTGAAATGAAAGAGGGATACACTTTTATAGGGAGAGGGGGTGACATTTTGGCTCAAAACTTATCTCTGATTGTATGCACATGGATGGCCTCTTCAATGAAAGAATTTGGAACTTGGTCCTTCTTTAAAGTTATTCATATATCTATCCTATATCGACCCAAAAACTTTGAGAATAATTGGACATGTGGGGAGAGAGATATATCCACTGTACTCCGGATATTAAATTCTAAAAAACAGACTCTTCTTCTTCCAATGCACCTAGTTCCTACTCATTATTGTCCTTGATAATGAAAGAATCATGCGCAGACATATACGTTAAACTTGTTCCTTCGGACTTCCTCTATCTCCATGTAAAATTTCATCTCTAATGGTTCTTCCATTTATGAGATATGGTCCCAACAATACAATTCTCCAGTTCTTTACACAGTTTTCGAGGCCTAGTTTGTGAGCTAAATTTCAGATTCCAAATGATGGATTGAGCTTTGGGTCCAGAAGGATAAAATTAATCTCATCGATCATAGAAACCTATAACAGAAGAATTTTTCAATTTGGATCATTTAAAAAACGTTATGGCCGAAACATTATAATAAATGAAAACTGTTTAAATCTAAAATAAGTCATTTTAGAAATTAAGCTCAAAATACTTCTAAAACATAAAATTTGATAATTACCCTTTAAATAACACATTGGTGGGATTAAAAACATTGAAATTCAGAATAAAATAATTGAAAATATTTGTTCTATCACACATCATACTATTGGTGCTTAGTTTGGCTATAGTGGATTTGGCCATTCTTAACTACATTATAAAGGATTATAAGGACTTATATTATCTTCTTGGGGTTCTCATTGTTTTGAGTGGTCTCCCAGTAATTTTGATAGGATTTTTAATATGTATTTTCAGGTAAAATTGATGCTTGTGATCTTGATAACTTGTAAACACTTCTGTGTACTGTTTTAAATAAAATTCCATGTGTTTATCTTATAGTTTTTTTTAGTTAAAATATATCATTAAAAAACAAAATCATAAAATTATTATTATATGAGACACAAGTTTTGGGGTGTTACAATATTCCCCCTTCAAAGAATTTAATCCTCGTAATTCCTTTCACATAACCTCATTAAAAGACTCCCTTAAAAACTTCACCACATCCTCCATCATGTAGGGTCCTCTGGTGTGGCCAGGTGAATTCCAAGATTAGTGTTCTAGTCCTCAGCTTCCCTGGTCCAAACACAACTTGGGAAGAACGATTGAATGCAAGCACACTACATTCATGCACCCAGAGTGTGGCTCAGATGGTGGAAAGATCAGAGATATATGAATGGATAAAGTCTCTAATGACCTGTCGAACTATCTCTCGATTGATAACATCTAATTAATAGACACGGTCGTAGAATTTGAAACTGAGAAGTTGATACATGTAGGCTTCACAAAGGATTCCCTCCAAATACTCCTCTTGGAACCTTACTATAGCTGTGATGTTCTAGGCTAGATTGAACCATAGGAAAGACATCTATGGTATTTTCCCCTTCGCCTGTACTCAGCCAGTTGGACCATGGATATGAGGTAGTATAAGTAACCATTCCCCCGGCAGGAGCAGAGAATGTCCGGACTATTTGATATATAGTAATGTTGCTTGCAAGGTCTTCACAAGATTGAAAAGGGTAAGTACACTTCCTCACAGTTTTTGACCAAAATGGTATCTAGTATCTCGGTACGGAGCGATAAATTGTGATTCTATCCTTCCACCTAACTAAAATAAAAGTCCAATAGGTAAAACCCATCCAAAAGTAACAAATAAAAGATAGAAGAACGAAAAGATAACAATTTGTATTCTCATATAACCAATGTTCCATAAATCAAAATAGCTAATGGTTTCCCCACCTTCCTAATAAAATAATCCCCAGATCAAGTTCAACACTCTCAATCTCCAAAAACCATATGCAACCCGAGAAGTCTGGTTCAATCTCTTGGGTTCATTTATGGTGTCTCTAGAGACCAGAATGAGAGGTGTACAACTGGGAGACGTCAGTATGTACTGGATGTTTGTACATAGAGTTGGAGGATTCAAATCCTAGAATGTCAAAGTCCATTACTTGTCCATAATGGCCAAAAGACAAGACTTGTAACATATAGGATGCACAAAGTTCTCCCGTGGATGCATCTTCTTGGAAATCCATAAGGGATTGGATGCCTTCCGTTATGGTGAATCATCTAAAATGTCCCTCGGGGAGAGTTGGATATGTCATAGAGATGATTGCATGACATATGGATATGGGAATAGTTTATAAAATTTTCATAGATGGCTATAGAAGATATAGTTTCTAGGGAAAAATTGGGAAGAGATAGAAGACCAGTGCCTTCGTTGTCCATCTAAAAATTAGGATGATCCTCAAATTTAGAAATGCTTAAGAAATATTTTCTTTGTTTAAGTTCTGGTTTTCCAGAGTTATCTAAACTGAATACTCTGATTTCAACTATGAGGACCAGACCCCAGAATACCCAGAGTCGGTTCCTTGAATCATGATGTGAAATTCACAACATAAACATGCACTGATAAATTACATATCATGTCCCATACATAAGATCAAATTCGGTTCAGGTTCTGGGAAACTGGATACTTCTGAAATGCTTCTTCAGCAAAAACTCGATACCAAAAAAAATTATTTCAAATACCTACAGTGTGTATACAAATTAACAGTAAGGGGTTCTAAAAAAATATACCAATATAAAGTTTGAAAAAATCCTTTAATACGTTCCATAAAACATTTCTCATAGGGAAAATATGTAACACATGTACACATCATGAAAGTGCTCAATTGAAAACATGCTAACTGAATTACAAGGATGCATGGTTCAATTAGAGGAATTCTCATTTGGAGTAGTGGATAAAATAAATTCTAAACATGTATGACATATGAATATGAGATCATAAATTAAATATCTAAGAGTAATGAAAAATCATAGTTGCGCATAAAGGTAATAACTTCAATTTCATACATCGAATACAAAATCAATTAGTACTATACATATGTCATGCAATAAGCTTTTACTTTTCTAATTCTCACAAGTACTAGATACTAACCATGGATATTATACTTCTTTAATACATATTTAGTTGAATAATTATCAGACACAAAATGGGGGAATGTATAATTCCAGACATTAATTTTTGTGTGAAGGCCACATGCCAAGACCTAGGGGCTAACTGTAACTGGACCTCAACTCAGAGAGCATCTGTAAATGGACTTCGACCCGAATGGCATAATTTTAATTGTACCCAACCTTGAACATACTAGTCCAATAAAATCCTCATATGTTTAATAAGGAAATGTATCCTACTTTTCTCAAAACCCATTGAATACCTAATTCCATGTATTTTATTTTGGGTGTCCCATACCAGTCCGAATATTCTAATTCATTTCCATTTTTGGCGGTGTCCCATAGCACATAGAATAAGGAAATTATTAATTCATATCATATGTGATAAATAATAAATTTTATAATTTATCAAATAAATTAATATCATTACAACTCTTCCATAAACATTCAATGCATCACCTTGCATGTTTATAACTTCAGATAGGTATTATTCCTGATCAATTTATGAGCTGATAAATTGAAATGACATTGGACTAAATCATAATATGTCAGTTATTATTTAAATAATAATTTTCCCAGCAACATGCATAAACTAGTAAACATTATTTGAGCTTGAGATATTAATTTACAACACACATTTACCGGATGGGGTGACCACATAAAATGATAGTTCCTTAATTTTCAAAATCCTTGATTTATGGAAATGAATATTTATAGTTTAAAATGATTAATTAAAAATCAAGATAAATTTAATTTGTACACTATCATGCGCTGATAAATGATCATGCCCTAATAATTGGTCATTCCTTATGATCCATATCATATAAGGCCAAATAATTACCCTTGCAATAATTTTTTAATGTAATGCATGCATTCACGAGAATTTAATTAAACATATCGTAAACATAACTTTACAAATGAAGTTTTTTTTGGGAAATTTAATTCGATTAATGGTTAAATATTATAGGTGCATACATATAACCTTTTATATATATATAATATGTACATGTCACACCCACTTACATCACTTTGACATAAACAGTGGTCGTGTTTACAATAAAATACTTGTATAAATATATTTAATACTGATGTCATATATATATATATATTATCATCTTAAAAGAAATGTAATTTGTTTAATAATAATAAAACCTTTCCATCATAAAAGTAATTCATAATTTAAGAAAATGAACTCCCTTATGATAACCAGAAAATAGAGTTGTATAAAGAAATAAATAAATTCTCCATACAAAACATTAGATCGTAAAATAAATAAATGTTTCAGACAAATATTTAACCCTTACATTTTTAAAACATCATTGTAACTCAAAACGTGGTAGAATTAAAATCGTGTGGATTAAAACTGTACGGGTGTATGTATAATTTATATACCAATATGTGTTTATTATATTTTTCCAAAGGAAGGAAAAGTATAGTGAACCCTTACATAATTTAAACCTTAAAAAATAATTTTAAACACAACATCCTACCATTGAATGTTTTGATAGGTTTGGATTTGAAATTCATGTAATTATATATGTATATACCTAAATATGACCATAACTATATATTGGGTTTTTTTTTGTAAGAAATACAAATATAAATGAACCCAAAACATAATTTACATTACACACATTATTTATGGGTTATAAATTATCTTCTAAAATTCATAGAATAGTTTTGGTTTGAACCACAAAAATTTATTTATAAATATATATATGATTATATAAAATTTCTATAATTGGGTTTTCATATATAAAAACACTTGAAAATAAATCCTTAAAACACCATGAAATATTGAAAACAAACGCCCATTATTTTAAAACATGAACTAGTTTGGATAAAAATTAATATACCAATATATATATATCCGATTATATAGAAAAACTGTATGACCATTTTTATATAATAAAAACAATCTAAATATTCCCCTTACCTTAATTTGTGGAGAAGGTGAAGTCTCGAGAGAAGATCATAGGATCTTGAAGATGGTGCTTTAGGTAGTAGTGGAAGTTGAGGGGTTCTTGGGGTTGAAAATGGGTTTCTTTTTTGCTATATTACAATAGATTCATTGGTAGAATATTTTAAGTCCACTTGCTTAGTATCTGTGGACACTATTGTATATTGAAAAGTCAAAGATAGGTCTTTTTGGAAACTGTGTTAGAGGAGGGGGCCAGTGGCTGTCAAAGCTGTAGAAAATGGTGCAAATTTGGGTGTAAAGTACGTGTGCAGGGCATGCCATGGGGAAGAAGAAGATGATGCCTCCGGAGTAAACTGGATGAGAAATGGATGGTCAGGATCAAGGTTGACCTTGATCCAACATCTGGGGTGTATCTGCATTTTTTAAAAGAATTGGGTAGCTCAGATTAAATCCGAGTTTCATCGGATGGTCTTGGATCGACATAGTGTTTTTAAACTCTCGGACGACCGAGATTATATGTAAGGTTGATCTAACCGTCCAAAAAAAATGTGGTGGTGCTTAACGGCTGTTGAGGGTTTAACGAGGGATCCAGATCGATGGCCCAGATCACGCACAACGTGATCCAACCACCCAGATCCCATTTCGCCCGAAAAAACTCATCCCACATCAAAATGGACAGGTGTTTTCATCCCCTTTATAATCCTGAGCCTCTGAATAAAGGTCTAGAAAAAACACAGCACACACCCAGGGAACCATACACGCAGGCTCCCACCCCTGCGGGCTTTGGCCTACACCTGTCTCGTTGTGGACTTGTGCTCACTATGTCGCCCTCATGCACTCCTACGAGCCCGTCGGCGAACCTATGACTACGCATGGGCCAACCATGGCTTGGGTTGAGGGCTAGCCTTAGCCACCTAGTGTGAGCTACCTCCCTGGTCCCAACAATAATGGACTAGCCCAAGAGGGTCTGTTTTTTTATAAAACACATAGAAAAATTAAAAAAAGTCTTAAGGAAAACAATACCATTATTAAAACCATATAAAATTTATCCTTTAAACATTACATTTATTTAAAAATTAGTAGGCTATAGAATACAAATTATACTTTCTATTAGCTCAAATTATTTACCAACACTAATCCTTCAACATACCAAGTTATAAATTAAATGATAATTCTTATACATGTATTATAGAGGTAAAAATATAGTTTATTCAAAAACATAGTTTAATTATAAGAAATTAAACATAGTTCAAAACACTGCTTAAGAAATTAAAATCATTAATATATTTGAAATATTTGAAAATTGTTTTTAATTCCCTATTACATTTCCAAATCACATGATTGAAATTCAAATTATTTCACCATGTACTTTTAATGTTCATGATAAGGATGGTTTTATAATTTTTTAATATATTAATTATTTGGAGAACTAAATTACACTCACATGTTTTCAATTAAATCTCTAATGTGGCCGACGACTATATCTATAGTCTTTATGGTCCCACGGTCACCCAAGGAAATGGTCAATTTATTTTTCTTATAAAACCAAGCCTTAGGGTGTCCTAAAACTCAATATAAAGAAGATGATGGTTCACGTCATACCATTGGGGCTTAGTGTGTCCATAGTGGCATTGACCATTTTTATGTTCATTATGATGGATTCCTAGGACGCATATTATCTTACTGAGGATCTCATTGTTTTGAGTGGTCTCCCAGTAATTTTGATATAGTTTTTAATATGTATTTTTGGGTAAAATGGTTTCTTCTGATCATGATACCTTGTAAACATATTGGTTTCCGGTTTTAAATAAAAATCCATGTGTTTATCTTATAGTTTTAGTTCAGATAAAATAAATCTTTAAACAAAAACAAAAGCATAAAAGTGTCATTATACGAGACACATGTTTTGGGGTGTTATAATCAAAATCTTGGAAGACCAATTGGTTTAGTAGCCTTTGAAGTTGTAAATACATTCATATATTTTACATTACATTATAAAAAGAAAAAAAAGACAACATTGTCTCCATTGACCACATTCATCCCCTATACTATCCCTGTAGGTTTGTCATAATATACTTTTTCGCATTCTGGTAAAAATAAAACATAGAAAGGGGTGAGATCAGATGCTCAGTAAGGATATAAATATAGCGAAAAAGTTCAAGAATAATCATAAACATTTAATGAAATTTATAAGACTAAAACAAAAGCAATGTAAACTTATACTTCAAAATAATATGGAAAAGATAAATCAAATAATTCCATTATCATATTCACATGGATATTCGACTATTAAAATAATCACATGTAATATTAATAGACAATTTCATAATGTTGGAATGCATAATGCCAGACTTCATAACCGCATAGTAAAGGCTATGTGCCAAGACTACAAATATGATTTTGTCAAGGCATTGTGCCATGACACTAGTTTTTCTCATGAGACCTACCAATGAATCGAGGAGCTATAGTGGGAACCACCTGTCACTTACTAAGTCCAATGCATACCTCATATGAAAAGGATTAAACATAACCTAAACATTCATATTAAATATATCATACGAAATTTCAATACGTTATCCCTAAACCATTAATGGATTAAAAATTACAGATCCATAATCAAACATATCACAAAACCTACAATAAATAATGGATGATTTGAATGTTAATAAATCAAATTCAAACAAGCATAAAATCCATCCAAGAATGTTGATATAGATGAATTCAAAAAGTTTTGTAGAGAAGTATCTCTATCTATTTTTATATCATGTAAAAGTCATTTAATTATAAAAGAAAACATTTATTTGGAAAATATTCTTATAAGCTTGTTTGGGAAGCTTTAGCGATGTTATAATGGTGAAAAATTTCTGCACCCGCCGTATAATTTAAAAAAGACATTTTTGCCTTAATTTTGTCGAGAAGGTCATAAAGTACCTTTTTTGGAAAATGACAGAAATATTCCTTTTAAAACATATGTGGTCAAATAAGGGTATAAATGACATTAAAACATACTCTAGTAAACTGTAAAAATGTTTTGAATTACATTTTTATGAAAACACAGATGTGGATGATAAATAGGTCCCAGTAGATACTTACGTATTAACAACCTCGAATA
The DNA here is from genome assembly GCA_963277665.1 of Viscum album. Lineage (NCBI taxonomy): Eukaryota > Viridiplantae > Streptophyta > Magnoliopsida > Santalales > Viscaceae > Viscum > Viscum album. The sequence continues at coordinate 104,592,043 of OY728159.1, forward strand.
AGTAATGAGATTGTAGAATTAAACCTTACCTTGTAATTTTCCTTATATAATGGTATTTTAACCTCAAGTATAATACTTAAAATATTTTAATTAAATTTTTCAATAACTATATACAAAAATATGACATAATATATAATCCTATAATATTTATTTGTTAATATTATTTCAATAGTATCATCGTTTTGGGTGTTAACTGTTTCATTTTCAATTATATGCTATGTTATTTAAACAATTTTTTTTAAGGATATGATGTATTTTATTTATATAAAGAATGATATTATGTTCATAAACATTATTTCTAATCATAAAATGAGAATTATTTTTGAATGAATGCGATGGGAAATAAATCTTATCGCCTTCGTGGAGACGGCAATCCATATGTACACACGAGTGACAATATCATTATATTGATCATGACATCGTATGTAATTGGATGGTATATAATATAGAAAGAATAATTAACATGTTATATTTATTATTTACACTATTTATATTCATTATTAAACCCATCCTAATAATGAAGTGTTTGAATAACAAACTACACCATGACGTGGAGACAGTAAATTGTACATACACATGTATGGTGACTTTGTCATTTATATGATGAATAGAATAAAAAATATGGATATTACATATTTATAATAACATTAATTAATATATAAGGTGCTTGATTTATTATTTTTTATGGAAACAACAAAGAAAGAGGAATTGGATGAAGAAAAGAACATGAAAGAGGGTTGTGAAATTATTACCTCTTCTTCGGGTGTTTTCTTTTGAGTTTATTCAAAGGGATCCTTTGGTTGGCTTTAAGATCCATTTAAGGCCTATATGATGAAGGGGGATAGTTTAGAGGATATTTGGGTAGGGTTTAGTTGATCCAAATGGCTTTGAAGGTGTAAAATTAAGAGAAGTGGAAGTACCCCTTTATAAGAGAGGTGAGGGTCACATTAGGAAAACCTTGAAATATTAATTTATAATAAAATCATTTTTGGTATCTAATGGATGAAAAATAATTTATTTCGAAGCTAAGGTGGGTATAGGTATAAAAATCTCAACCAATAGGTTTTATATAAGATTACTCCACCATATTAATATTATCATTTAGATTTAACTCTTAGTTAAATAATTTGACATTTTCCTTCTCTCTTTTTATTTTTATATTATATGGTTAATAAACATACTATAAACTTAAATAGAACCCCAAGTTGTTAATTATTAATATATATAACCTTATATAAGTCATTTGTCAAATCCTTATATTTTTCAGAATATTATATCAATTAATAATATAGTATTTGTTTTAAAAACTCAATTATGTCAATTTTGACACTATTTATTATTTTATTTTATTGAAAGTCATAAAACCATTATCACATTGAATAAAATTTATTTAATCAATAATAACGTGCCAAATTAACATATAAAATTATTTTGATTCATCATAAGTCTAAATTTAAATTTATTTCAATATTTATAATATCAAATAATTTAATATTTCATTATTAAGGTAATTACATCATCATCATTGTGCCATAAATAAATTAAATTATTTAATGTCTAAAAAATATAAATATAATACCATTATTTAGGATATCCTTTTATATTTCTAATTAATATTTTTAGTCAAATTAATATTGTGTTAATCCCCATATTGAAAATGGTTTAGTTATTAAACTTATAATGTAACACTTTTAACCCTTCATTAAATAAAATAATAATAAATATCCTAATCTAATCCAAGTGGACCAAAGGGGAACATATTTTATTAATATGGTTTTTTGTCTAATTACACCTATCCAATAGAATTAGGACATGTGTTAGTGTAACTATAATATCAATTTTACCCTTAAATACCATATTTAATTTTAATTGTGGTAAAACAATTCAAATGTAACTATTCACCAAAAATTATTTTCTTCTTATTAAACCAAATTTTACTTATTGATGTCAACCGTGTCTCTAGGATTATTTAAAATTAACTTATATAAGTGGTAAAATTATGTTTTATGAAAATTTGTAAATGCACCTATAAGGCGTGTAAAAGACGGTAAAAAGTTCAATAAAATATTATATATCTCAACTTATTATAAAATGACTCTAATGAATTAAATTGAACATATATTGGTATTATTAATCTATTTTGACCTAAAATAAATTAAAATAAAATAACTAATTACTTAAATACAATGTTGGTTTTAAACAATAATGCATTGTTTTTCACTATTAGTCAAAAATTAAATGTTTTCAGAAAAATACCCAAAATTCACTTAAATCTAATTTTGATGTTATGAATTAAAAATGAAGTCCATTTTAAAAAATAAATAAATAAAATTTTAAAAAGTGGATATTACTATTCATAACGGCTTTTTTTTTTGTCGTGGTGTGTTAAAACTTCAAGTTTCTTTCCATGGAAGCTACTGCATTATTCAAAGGGAAATGTACCGTGGAAACTAGGGGTGTTAGATAATTTGTTCATCATATGTTCAACATCAGTTACTCTTCCATAATCTCATATCGTGGGGACATGAATCAAAGGATTGTGGTGATCAAAAAACCCATTAGAGAAATAATAAAGGTACACATTTAGCATTTAATAATCAGGAATAAAAATATAAAGATGAAGAATGATAATATAGTACGAACAAGAGAACATGACTAATATAATAATAAAAATAAACTGCATCATATCATATAAATATACAATATACATAAAAATAAGGTAAAATTAATCATATCACCATGTTTTATCACCAATGTGTCATAAATGAAAATTACTAAGGTTATTCACCAAAGTATTATAAAACACGTCATTTGTAGAGATAAAATTATTTACCTAATGAATATAAGAATTATCATGGAACACACTTCATATTTATTAATTTCATTTGATCCTCATTGATCATAATAAATCATCTCATCAGTAACCCTAGGAGAATAAACTATGAGTTCCATAAAAAAAGATTGAGTATTTGAGTGCTGAAATGTTTTACCATCACTTAATTTTTAACCCTTGGAAATGGAATGTGGGTTTAACATATGTAAGTCCCATAATAAATAAGTTATATTAACATATATGTGAATATAAATATATACATTTTTTAGGTATTCAAAATTTAAAAAAAAGTTTATTAGAAAATATAGAAACGTGAGAAATAAATTCGGAATCATGACAGGTATAAAACATTAATTTAGAGAAAGAAAAAATGAGAGAGATTAATGGTCTCTCATTGAATGAAAATAACTTCTCTAAAAGGGTATGTTAAAAATAATATAAAAATAATGGAACATACAATATATAAGATGTATAAAAAATATTTACATGAATTCGAAAAAAGATAAAGAGAATTATCTAACCTAAAATAGATGTTCCTAAAATCTAATGATTGAACTATGGGGGTTTAATAAGATACTGGGAGTTTCATTTGGGGTAAAAATGACCAGAAAATCTAGAAGGACAAAATTAGACTGAATATAAAGGGTTAAATGGTCGGTTATTTATAGAAAAATTGGAGTAATTGTTTAATAATTTCCAAATATTGTTCTTGGAAATCTAGGATGTGGAAAATGAAAACCCATTATATTTTCCATAGTTTTTCTCATGGTTTTCAATATTTGAGTGCAATTTTATGAAATTTTAAGCCATTAAAAACTTATTTTTTTAGTAATTCGTTTCACATTGAAAAAAAAAATTCCCAAAGAAATATTTTTAAATCATAATTTTTTATATTAGACTTTGTAATTTCACTTATAGGTTTGAAAATTTATTAATAGCTCGTAAATAATTAATATTAATTAAATAATATATTTTTTCATGGATTGTGGTTATTTAATTATTAGATCATTATTACTATTGATTCCTTCCAAATAAGCATCGGTGAAATCCCAAAGTATGAAATTCCTAAATATTGGTATTATTTTCCCCACAAAAGGAATGGAAGATAAGGATGGTCGAAAACCTATAGATCACATGATTCTATGAGGTAATTGTGATCTCATGACCATTTCAAGGTCACATGAATGCTTCACACATGCCATATAACTCACGTCGTGTCTTACAGATCTCCCATCAACAAACCACTCTGCTCTGGAGATGGCCCCAAACAATCAAATGAGGACCCCAGACAGCATAGTTTTTCATAGGAAATTTCATGAAAAACTCCCACAATCATTCAATAATAAATAGGGATTAGATTCAAATAGATTGATACCCATTGTTCATAAAAATAATATCTGAAACCATCTTTGGGAAGAATAAAATCCTTCAATGATATTTGACCCAATTCACAAGTCCTTTGAGCCATCATCTCATAAAACGATGAAGATAAATTGGGGGAGGAGAGAGGGGTTCTCAGTCAGATATAGAAATTTGATTCACACCCCAAGATATCCACAAGACACCATGAAACCACGAAATCACCTCACGGAATACCTCTAGCATGTCAACCTCACCGCATGTAATTCTTTATGAGTGTCCAAACGTCTCCATGATACTCTAAGGACAGATGAATAAACATGTCCATTACATGCTTAAAAACTCGCCACATGAACTACATTTGTCAAGAGAGACATCATTGAGTAATCTATTATAAATAATATATATTACTCATGAAAACCTGTATGATCTCTTACCCTTATATGATTAAATCAAAGGGTATAAAAAGGCAGTATGTGAGATGTGTTCGTGGTCTCTGAAATACATGGGTGCACCACTGACAACCCCAACAACACCACAAGTCCACAGAAACATTCTTTCGTCACCTAAAATAATCCATTTTTCTTTTCATTCTCATCTCAACAATTTTTTTATGAAATGCTCACGCACCCCCATACTGGTCATGCGATGGACCCGTAAAAAATATAATAAATACCCACAATATCACTCCTAAAATCCAACATGACTCTCAATCGTTGTTGTATAAAAATGAAAAGGATAAAAAGGTAGGTGTTGAGAGGTACTCCTAATCTCCGAAAGGTAGGCACCGCACCTAAATCACTCACAACACTATCCCATGATACCCCAAAACAATGCACCTGAGGACTCACGAGTGTCATTTAACAAGCACCCAATTCTCACGAGGACCCATGGAAATTTCAAAATGACAACAGGGATGTAATTCAACATACATTCATGATTAAAAATGACATCAATAATTACAACATAATCTGATAAAGGAATTATTGAACACAGAGAGTCATGATAGCAAAAAATCTGGTGACATACCTAAGGCGGTCCATGATAGAGACTTTTGAAATAGAGTGGCTTCATACCCCTTCATTGTCTCTAGCCTAGATTTGATCCAGATACACTTTAAAAACTATTGAGTATACAAGAGGGAAGGGCCTCTATGTTCTCTAACCCAACACAAATAAATGGTTGGATTTTTTTCCTTCTACTATATATGCCATAGGGCAAGAATCTATATTGTAAACCTCTAAACCTCTACGGAGTTCTCTGAGTGATAAAGAAATCAACCATCATTCTATAAGATAATATAACAGAGGGAATAAGGAGTGACCATGCTCTAGGAAAAAATTACATCATTTAATCATTCAAAGATCATGTGAAGGGCATCTGGTGGGTTATGTGAAGGACATCCCCCAAGACTACTAAATCAGGTGAGATTCAATACAATTGATGCTAAACAAAAGAGAAGTATTTACAATAAAAGGGTACGAAACAAGATCAAATGTGGACTCTTTAAGAGAAATAAATTCTCGATTACCCCTTTGTGCTTCACATTTTTCTTTCAAAGATAGGATACAACACTGGTAATTATTATAAGGCCCCATCCTTAAACATTAATTAATCTTGAGTTACTTCAATAATACACGTTGAGGATCTTTTCAGGTTTAGAGTTTTAGAAAATTAGATCATAAAAGATGCAATACATTCGCCATTTAAACAAAGTGGTTACAGAAAATATAGTACTCATTTTTCCCATCAACGGAATCATATTTAAAAATAAAACATGTATTCTTTCTTAACACTTCCTTGACATTATCATCACATCATGTACCTTTCCCTTGACCTATGAAAAACACTTCATAAACATGGGATGAGCATAAAAAGGTCGGTAAGGGATATAAAAGTACGGAAAGGAAACATGAGTACATGTATACGTAAGAATAAATGATATCATACATTACTCATAAAACATAATTACATTAACATACCTCACAAAATCACGAATAAAACATAGAAATCATAAGACATAAAGGTAACTTGAGGCATTTATAACATTCTTACGTAGGGAGTAACCTTCTTGGTTACGTTTGGAATACACATCACAGTATATTCCCTAAATCTCTTCGGAGAAACCTTAATGTTTAACCCCTTCGCATTAACCAATGCATTGGAGAGCTATATCGAGCTCACCCACCCTTAGTTTATCACGGAACCATCCGTCTTCATAACAAAGCCCAGGATCCATAACATAATCGTATCACATAAAACATGCATAAAGGAAACATAACATTTCTACTTTTCATTCACAAGATATCAATACAACACATTGATATAAAAAAATTATGAAAACCATTTTCAACACTAAAATAAAAGAAAATTAAAACATGGTATTTATTTCTCATTTAAAAAATTTATGGCTTGTAGAGGAAGCTGAAACTCAAATAATGGTCACGGCGGCGGAGAAGTCATTGTCGCCAAATATGTACGACAAGAACATTCACTTTTGTAGTTTAGTAAAACAATTCGTATAAAAAATATTCATTTTGGATAAACGTAAAGGTCAAAGGGGTTTATACACCATATAAAAGAAGGTTGTGTATAAAACAAAATATGCCTCAATGAAAGGATTTTGAGACGAAGTCCCATACATCGGGTCCGACTTGACTCGATCGTTCTTTAATGTCCTAAATAATAAACTTGAGTTAATTTATACTTTCTTAAGAATATTTATCATGTTTATTATTCCTTTTATATCACTTATTACCATGTTATGAACAGTATTCAATCATTTAAGTTAATAACGGTCGTATTGTCGAAATTTGGTACTTGAGTCAAAAGTGAACTTCTTATATTTACAAGTTGTTCACGTAGTCAAATATCTTTTATCTCAAGAATGATATTCATGATGTAGATTACATATATATCATATATGTACAGTATAAACATGCATTTATAATATTACATAATCATTTAAAGGTAAGAAATGAAATTCACCATTCATGGAGATGGTAAGTCGTACGTACGCATTAACGCTACTTTCATTTCTATGTCATATTAATGGAATTAAAACTAATTGAGAGATATGTATTTTTTAATTCCATAATTATATTCATCATTTAGATGTAACATACATCACATATATCCATTATATATATGTACTTATATTAGTACATTACATCTGGGGATAAGAAATGAAATGCACCGTTTATGGAGACGGTAAGTCGTACGTACACATGAACGCTGCTTTCATTTCTATCTCATTCTTTAATGGAAGGAAATAAATATTATATAAAGTTATATTATAATTCCATTATAATATCATATATAATATCATTAAATATATCCTTTATATGTACCACATATGATATTCGCAAATCAAATCACTTTGAGGGGGCGGTAGTCCGCACATCCTAAAATGAAGATATCACGTTTACCCATAATAGAAACCATAAAGGTATGCCATAAATGAAAAATACATAATCTTAAGTAAAACATAAACATATTATATATCATATATAAATATAGTGAAATCTTAATTTCCATATTTGAAGGTGTTATATGAGTGTTGAACAATCATCGTTTCGTGAGGCAGAAATTCGCCATCCACAGAAACAATATGTTCTTTAACCATTAGATGTAGGTGTGTGTAAATATGGATCGAATAGTTCTTATAAAAACATAATACTATTTTTATGATATTGGTTTTGTTACAAAATATTAAAAAAAAGAGTTTAGGGGGTTGGAGAAGCAAAATAAAACATAAGAACACAAGAGAAGACACTACCATGAAAACAGGTAACTCTTATTGATTTGAGATCAAAGGCTTCCTTGGAAAGACTTATTCTCCAAGTGAGTCTTCTAGGAGTAAGATAGGGATTTGTATAGACAAAATGGTCGGGTTTTGGCCGATCCAAAGGCTTGGGATGTGTTGGTAAGGAGGTATAGTTGGGGGCCTTTTATAAGAGGAGAGGGGGGGGCACTCTTGGAAAGGTATAAAAAGTTACATTATATTCAAATGAGTTATGGATTTTAAAGGTACCACATTGATTTATTTTGAATATAAGGTGAAAAGGGTTCTAGATATACTCATCCAATAGGTTTTTGACATGTGTAGGTCTTAAATTTTACATTATCTTTTCATTTTATTTAAATCGTCAAATAATGAGGTAATCGCTGCATCATAATGATTTCATATATAATTTAATTAATTTAATGTCTAAAAATTATAAAAAAATACTATTATGTAGGAAATATTTTTATATATCCAATGACTATATATAGTCATAAATCTGACTTGTATATCCCCATGTAAAAATTGTTTTAGTAAAACAATACATGTTTGTGTCATTTTTACTTTTACTTTAAATAAAAGGAATTAATGTCATTATATTACCCATGTGGCGCTATGGGGTCCCAGAAATCGACCCATGGGTTTTCTTGTTCGGAAATGACTCATCCAATATGGTAGGACATGTGTCAAGGTCATTTCATATTATTAAAATATTATTTTTACCTTAAACTACACTAATTACCTCTAATCGCGATTAAAAACATAAAAGTTACTATTCACCAAAAACTTATTTTAATCCCATTGAACCACATTTTAATTACTAATGAAAACCATGTATGTCTTATTTTTGAAATTAAAAACATAGATGTGGTAAAATTTCATTTAAACGAAAATCAGTTTTTTTAAGTACCACTTAGTGGTTTCACTATTCATCAAAAATTGAAGTTTTTCAGAAAACTACCAAAACTTCACCCTAAGATATATTTGATATTCTGAATTCAAAAATTATTTCTATTTTACAAAATTCAAAAAATATAAGTTACAATAATTAATTTAATAATTAATTCCCACCGTCAGAACAAATAACGTGTTTTTATGAAACAATATATATCTAAAGATTGACACTAGTTTAAGTCCAATTTCAAAGTGATATTAATTCCAAAGACCACTATTGGATTAAATGGTAAAAATATATTCTAATTTCACTTTAAAACCAACTCAAAATATAATCTAATCATATAAAAAAATTAGATTAAAAAGAAGTTTTGAATTAAAATACAACATTTTCAATATTCATTAAAAAAAGATCTTTATCAGAAAAATACCAAAAATTTTCACAAAGTAAATTTTAATGTCCCGATTCTAAAGAGGAATTTTATTTGGTCATATAGAATGTATAAGAGTGACCAAAACTATATTTAAAGAGGGTTCTCCATCAAAAGGTGATAAGTAGACCTTTAGTGAAAATTATAGTATATATGCCTAAAATTGAATTCTTTTCATATTTTAAGCCTTTATCCTTTACTGGATAAATGTATAAACATTTAACAAACATATATAATCATATTTTAGTTATTTATATTCATTCTCTCCAATACAATGACTACGTGTTAACTACAATTTTAAATAATATTATTTTATAACTACTGTGCAACGTAAGATTTCAAAAAAAACTCTTTGTTGCGTATCGAGTACGCTATCGAACATAGAAACCCCTTTAAAGTAAAATTAATATTTAATTCATGAATATTAATAATTATTAAAATGTATTATTCTTTATTTACCTGGGATGTTACATCCTTCCCCCCTTTTGGGAATTGCGTCCTCGTAATTTTATTCACTTATCAAAACAAGTGGGGCTATTTATCCCTCATAGAATTTTCAGATTCCCACATTGCCTCTTCAACCATATGGTTTTTCCACAAAACCATTACATGATTAATCACCATATTCCGCAAAACTTTCTCCCTGTGGTAAAGAATATGGACTGGTTGTTCCTCATAAGATAGATTCTCTTCCAGCTGAACCTCTTCTGGACTCAAAACATGAGATGGATCTGGCATGTACTTCCTTAACATTGAAACATGAAAAACATTGTGTACCTGAGATAAACTCAGAGGTAAAGCCACTCGGTAAGCAACTAATCCAACTCTCTCCAGAATTTCAAATGGTCCAATGAACCTTGGAATCAGCTTTTCTTTCTTACCAAATCGCATCACACTTTTCCACGGTGAAACATTGAGAAAAACATGATCACCTTCCTCGAAAGATATATCCTTCCTCTAGTTATCCGCATAACTCTTCTGCCTACTCTGAGCTATTCTCATGTGTTTCTGAATCATCTAAACTTTTTTTTCCATTTCTTCTACCAATCCCGGTACCATCATCTTCCTTTCACCCACTTTATCCCAAAAAGATGTAGTTCGACACTGCTTCCCATATAATGCCTCACACGGTGCCATATGTATACTTGAATGAAAACGGTTATTATCTGAAAATTCAACCAATGAAAGATGTTTCTCTCAACTTCCCTAATAATCCATCAAACAAGCACGTAGCATATCCTCCAATATCTGAATCGTTCTTTCTGACTTCCCATATAATTGTGGATGAAAAGATGTACTAAAATTTAATTCAGTACCCAACGACTTCTGAAGGCCTTTCCAAAAGTTAGAAGTAAACCTGAGATCACGATTAGATACAATGGATAGGGGAACTACATGCAACATGAATATCTATTTAAGATACAAATGGGAAAGTTGATCTAGGGAAAATGTATCTCGTATAGTAAGGTAATGAGCAGATTTAGTCAAGCGATCAACAATAACCCAGATTGCATTATTACCTCGAGGTGTATTCGGCAATACTACAACGAAGTCCATGGATATATTCTCCCATTTCCACTCTGGTACTAGTAAAGGCTGAAGCATCCCTTTCAGTAAGTACCACTCTACTTTAACCTGCTGATAAGTCAAACACTTCACAGTAAAATCAGCAATATCTCTTTTCATTCCATCCCAGCAGTAATACTCCAGTAGATCTCTGTACATCTTAGTACTACCAGGATGAACTGAAAACGGGGAACTATGAGCCTCACATAACAACTCATTCTTCAATTGTGAATCACCAGGCACACATAATATCTTCCCAAACATCAAAACACAATCACTATCAATGTTGAATTCCGGAAACTTACCCTTCTGAACCAGCTATTCCTTTTTCTACAACTCACTGTCTTGCTTCTGTGCTTGCTTGATTCTAACTGATAGAGACGATCTCACTGATACCTGGAACAAACAGAAGAACTTCCTACTGAAAGAACGTCTATGCCAAAGTTCATCAAATCAAAAACCAAAGGATCTTGTTCCAAACATATCATGGTTAATGAAGCATTACTTTTTCGACTCAAAGCATCATCCACTTTATTTGCTTTTTCTGGATGGTAATGAATTGTACAATCATAATCCTTGATTAATTCTAGCCATCTCCTCTGTATCATGTTCAATTATTTCTGAGTTAATATATACATTAAACTTTTGTGATCAGTATATATTTCACACTTTACTCCATACAAATGATGACTCCAAAATTTTAAAGCAAAAACAACAGAAGATAATTCCAAGTCAATAGTAGGGTAATTTACCTCCTAAATTTTCAACTGACGTGAAGCATAAGTAATTACCTGATTATTCTGCATAAGGACACAACCAATTCCCTTCAACAAAGCATCACTGTATATAACAAACTCACCATTCCTAGAAGAATGTGCCAAAACTAGAGCATTCACCAATCTTATTTTCAGTTCCAGAAAACAATCAGCACATTCTTTTGTCCAGATAAACATAACACCCTTTCGAGTTAGCATAGTCATTGGACTAGATAACCGTAAAAAATTTCTAACAAACTTTAGATAGTAACCTTCCAAACCAAGAAAACTACAAATCTCGGTTACATTTGTGTGTCTTGGCCATTCTTCAACAACTTTTGTTTCAGCAGGATCGACAGTTATTACATCTTTAGAAACAATATGACCAAGGAACGAAATTTGTTGTAACCAAAACTCACACTTGCTGAATTTTCCATGCTGTTTCTTTTCTTTTAAGGTTTTCAAAATAACCCTTAAATGACTTTCATTCTCCTCTTTACTTTTATAAAACACCAAAATATCATCAATAAACACAACCACTATTTATCACCTGATTCAACTGAGCCATTAGTGCAGTAAACTGCTCAATTCTGATTCCTACCATCTTTGGTTGCTGATTCGAAAGGTCATTACACTCTGTATGCCTTCCTAGAAAAGCTGCTCTGTTTCTTCTATGGAAAACCGTTCTTATAACAGAAATATCTTAGGCGAAGCAATATGGTAATCTGTAAATGCTATATCATATTCAATTTGACCATAAAAAAAATATTTTGGGATAATCATTTAATAGAATTATAACTCCTAAAGTTATCTAAACCAACCTCTGATACCAACTATAAGGCCCCATCCTTAAAAATTACTTAATCTTGAGTTACTTCAAGAATACACATTGAGGATCTTTTCAGGTTTAGAGTTTTAGATAATTAGATCATAAAACATTCATTACAATCCACATTTAAAAAAAGTGGTTATATAAATGATAGTACTTATTTTTCCCATCAACGGGATCATATTTAAAAATAAAACTTGGATTCTTTCTTGACACTTCCTTGAAACTATCATCACATAATGTACCTTTCCCTTGACCTGTGAAAAAACATTCAAAAACTTGGGATGAGCATAAAAAGCTCAGTAAGGGATATAAAAGTATGGAAAGGAAACATGAGTACATGTATACGTAAGAATCAATGAAATTATACATTAATCATAAAACATAAGCACATTAACATACCTCATCAAATCACGAATAAAACATAGAAATCATAAGACATAAAGGTAACTTGAGGCATTCATAACATTCTTACATAGGGAGTAACCCTCTTGGTTATGTTTGGAATACCCATCACAGTATATTACCAAAATCTATTCAGAGAAACCTTAAAGATTAACCCCTTTGTGTTACCCAATGCATTGGAGTGCTATATCGGGCTCACCCGCCCTTAGTTTATCACGGAACCACCCTTCTTCATAACAATTCCCATGAACCATAACATAATCGTATCACATAAAACATGCATAAAGGAAACATAACATTTCCACTTCTCAATCACAATATATGAATACAACACATTGATATTAAAACATTATGAAAAAAAATTTCAACACCAAAATAAAAGAAAAGTAAAACATGGTATTTATTTTTCATTAAAAAAATTTATGGCTTATAGAGGAAGCTGAAACTCAAATAATGGTCACGACGGTGAAGAAGTCGTTGTCGCCGCATATGTATGACAATAACATTCCATTTTTTCATTTAGTAAAATGCTTCGTATAAAAAAGATTGCTTTTGGATTAATATAAAAGTTAAATGGGTTTATACACCGAATAAAAGAAGGTTGTGTATAAAACAAAATATGCCTCAATGAAAGGAGATTGAGACGAAGTCCCATACCTCGGGTCCGAGTTGACTCGATCGTTATTTAATGTCCTGAATAATAAACATGAGTTAATTTATACTTTATTAAGAACATTTTCAAGTTAATAATTCCATTTATATCACTTATTACAATGTTATCAACATTATATAATCATTTAAGTTAATAACGGTTGTTTTGTCGATATTTGGTACTTGGGTCAATAATGAACTTCTTATATTTACAAGTTGTTCACGTAGTCAAATATCCATTATCTCAAGAATGATATTCATGATGTAGATTACATATATATAATATATATCCAGTATATACATGCATTTATAATATTACATTATCATTTAGAGGTAAGAAATGAAATGCACTGTTCATGGAGACGGTAAGCCGTACGTACGCATGAACGCTACTTTCATTTCTATGTCAGATTAATGGAATTAAAACTAAATGAGAGATATGTATATTTTAAGTCCCGAATTATATTCATCACATAGATGTAACATAAATCATATATATCCATTATATATATGTACTTATAATAGTACATTACATTTGGGGATAAGAAATGAAATGCACCGTTCATGGAGACGGTAAGCCGTACGTACACATGAACGCTACTTTTATTTCTATCTCATACTTTAATAGAATGAAATAATAATTATATAAAGGTATATTATAATTCCAGTATAATATCATATATAATATCATTAAATCTATCATTTATACGTACCACGTAGTGTATTAACGAATCAAATCACTTTGAGGGGGCGGTAGTCCGCACTTCCTAAAATGAAGATATCGCATTTACCCATAATGGAAACAATAAAGGTATGCCATAAATGAAAAATACAGAAGCTTAACTAAAACATAAACATATTATATATCATATATAAATATAGTTTCATCTTAATGGCAACCTTTGAATGTGTTATATGAGTATTGAACAATCATCGTTTCGTGAGGTAGAAATTCACCATCCACAGAAATAGTATTGTAATTAACCATTAGATGTAGGTGTGTGTAAGTGTATCTAGAATAAATATTATAACAACATCCTAGTATATTTATGATACTGGTGTTTTTACAAAATATTTGAAAAAAAAGAGTTTAGGGGGTTGGAGAAGCAAAATAAAACATAAGAACACAAGAGAAGACACTACCTTGAAAACGGGTAACTCTTTTTGATTTGATATCAAAGGCTTCCTTGAAAGACTTTTGCCCAAAGTGAGGATTCTATGGGTAAGAGAGGGATGTGGAGAGACAAAATGTGCAGTGGTTGTCCAATCCAAATGCTTGAAAGGTGTGGGTAAAGAGTTAGAGGTGGGGGCCTTTTATAAGAGGAGAGGAGGGGCACTCTTGGAAAGGTATAAAATGTTACATTATTTTCAAATGTGTTTCGGATTTTAAAGGTCCCACATTGATATATTTTTGAGGATAAGGTGAAAATGGTTCGAGATATTCTCATCCAATAGGTTTTTGAAATGTTTAGGTCTTAGATTTTACATTATCTTTTCATTTTATTTAAATCGTTAAATAATGAGGTAATCGCTGCATCATCATTATTTCATAAATAATTTAATTTATTTAATGTCTAAAAATAATAAAAAAAATACTATGATGTAGAAAATATTTTTATCTTTATAATGAATATTTATAGTAAAAAATATGACTTGTATAACCCAATTTAAAAATTATTTTAGAAAAACAATACATGTTTGTGTCATTTTTACTTTTACTTTAAATAAAAGGCATTAATGTCATTATCATACCCAAGTGGCTCCATGGGGTCCCAAAAATCAATCCATGGGTTTTCTCGGTCGTCCATGACTCATCCAATAATGGTAGGACATGTGTCAATGTCATTTCATATTATTAAAATATTATTTTTAACTTAAACTACACTAATTACCTCTAATCGTGATTAAAAACATAAAAGTTACTATTCAACAAAAAATTATTTTAATCCCATTGAACAAGATTTTACTTCCTAATGAAATCCATGTATGCTGGATTTTTTAAATTCAAAACACAGAGGTTGTAAAATTACATTTAAACGATGAATCAATTTTTTTAAGTACTACTTAGTGGTTTCACTATTCATCAAAAATTGAAGTTTTTCAGAAAACATCTGAAACTTCACTCTAAGCTATATTTGATATTCTGAATTCAAAAATGTTTTCTATTTTAAAAAATTAAAAACATATAAATTACAATAATTAAATTAATAATTAATTCTCACCGTTAGAACAAATAGCTTGTTTTTATGAAACAATATATATCAAAAGATTGACACTAGTTTAAGTCCAATTTCAATGTGATGTTAATTCCAACGACCACTATTGGATTAAATGATAAAAATATATTCTAATTTCACTTTAAACCCAGCTCAAAATATAATCTAATAATATAATCAAATTAGATTAAAAGGAGGTTTGGAATTAAAATACAACATTTTTCACTATTCGTTTAAAAAAGAACTTTATCGGAAAAATACCAAAAATTTACACAAAGTAAATTTTGATGTCCTGATTCTAAAGAGTAATTTTATTTGGTCTAATATAATTTATAAGAGTGACCAATACTATATTTAAACAGGGTTCATCATCAAAAGGCGATAAGTGGACCTTTAGTGAAAATTAGAGTATATATGCCTAAAATTGATTTCTTTTCGTATTTTAAGCCTTTATCCTTTATTGGATAAATGTAAAAACATTTAACAAGCATATATAATCATATTTTAGGTATTTCTATTCATTCCCTCCAATACAATGGCTACGTGTTAACTACAATTTAAA
Source organism: Viscum album (assembly GCA_963277665.1). Classification (NCBI taxonomy): domain Eukaryota; kingdom Viridiplantae; phylum Streptophyta; class Magnoliopsida; order Santalales; family Viscaceae; genus Viscum; species Viscum album. Next base: position 104,608,328 of record OY728159.1, read on the forward strand.
ATAATATTATTTTACTACTAGTGTGCAACGTAAGATTTCAAAGAAACTCTTTGTTGCGTATCGGGTACGCTATCGAACATAGAAACCCCTTTAATGTAAAATTAATATTTAATTCGTAAATATTAATAAGTATGAAAATGTATTATTCTTTATTTACCTGGGATGTTACATCCTTCCCCTCTTTCGGGAATTGCGTCCTCGCAATTTTATTCACTTATCAAAATAAGTGGGGGTATTTATCCGTCATAGGATTTTCAGATTCCCACGTTGCCTCTTCAACCATATGGTTTTTTCACAAAACCTTTACTTGATTAATCACCTTATTCTGTAACACATTCTCCCTATGGTCAAGAATCTGGACCTGTTATTCCTCATAAGATAGATTCTCTTCCAACTGAACCACCTCTGGACTCAAAACATGAGATGGATCTCGTATGTACTTCCTTAACATTGAAACATGAAAAAGATTGTATACCTGAGATAAACGCGGAGGTAAACCCACTCAGTAAGCAACTGATCCAAGTCTCTCCAGAATTTCATATGGTCCAATGAACCTTGGACTCAGATTTCATTTCTTACCAAATCGCATCACACTTTTCCACGGTGAAACTTTGAGAAAAACATAATCACAAACCTAGAAAGATAGATCCTTCATTCGCTTATCCGCATAACCCTTCTGCCTGCTCTGAGCTGTTCTCATGTGTTTCTGAATCAACTGAAATTTTTCTACCATCTCTTCTACCAATTATGGTCCCATCAGCTTCCTTTCACCCACTTCATCCCAAAAAGATGGAGTTCGACACCGCTTCCCATATAATGCCTCAAACGGTGCCATCTGTATACTGGAATGAAAACTATTATTATATGAAAATTCAACCAAAGAAAGATGTTGGTCCCAACTTCCCTGATAATCCATCGAATAATCACATAGAATATCCTCCAATGTCTGAATCGTACTTTCTGACTGCCCATCTGATTGCGGATTAAAAGCTGTACTAAAATTTAATTCCATACCCAACCACTTTTGAAGGCCTTTCCAAAAGTTAGAAGTAATCCTGAGATCACGATTAGATACAATGGATAGGAGAACTCCATGCAACCTGACTATCTCTTTAAGATACAAATGAGAAATTTGATCTAGGGAAAAATTATCTCGTATAGCATGGAAATGAGCAGATTTATTCAAGCGATCAACAATAACCCAGATTGCATTATTACCTCGAGGTGTCTTTGACAATCTTACAACGAAGTCCATGGATATATTCTCCCATTTCCACTCTGGTACTGGTAAAGGCTGAAGCATCCCTTTCAGTAACTGCCACTCTGCTTTAACCTGCTAAAAAGTCAAACACTTCATAGTAAAATCAGCAATATATCTTTTCATTCCATCCCACTAGTAATACTCCTGAAGATCACTGTACATCTTAGTACTGCCAGGATAAACTGAAAACGGGGAACTATGAGCCTCACATAACAACTCATTCTTCAACTGTGAATCACCAGGCACACATAATCTCTTCTTAAACCTCAAAACACAATCACTATCAATGTTGAATTCAGGCAACGTACCCTTATGAACCAGCTCTACCTTTTTATGCAACTCACTGTCTTTCTTCTCTACTTGCTTGATTCTATCTGATAGAGATGATCTCACTGATACCTAGAACAAGACAGAAGAACTTCCTGAACCAACAACTTCTATTCCAAAGTTCATCAAATCAAAAACCAAAGTATCTCATTCAAAACGTAGCATGGTTAATGAATCATTACTTTTTCGACTCAAAGCATCAGCCACTTAATTTTCTTTTCCTGGATGGTAATGAATTGTACAACCATAATCCTTGATTAATTATAGAAATATCCTCTGTCTCATGTTAAATTATTTATGAGTGAATATATACATTAAACATTAGTGGTCGGTATATATTTCAAACTTTACTCCATACAAATGATGCCTCCAAATTTTTAAAGCGAAAACAATAGCAGATAATTCCAAATCATGAGAAGGGTAATTTACCTCATGAAGTTTCAACTAATGTGAAGCATAAGAAATTAATTGATCATTCTGCTTAAGGACACAACAAATTCCCTTCAACGAAGCATCACTTTATATCACAAACTCACCATTCATGGAAGAAAGATCCAAAAATGGAGCATTCACCAATCTTCTTTTCAGTTCCTGAAAACAATCATCACGTTCTTTTGTCCATATAAACATAACACCCTTTCGAGTTAGAATAGTCAATAGACTAGATAAACATGAAAACTTTCTAACAAACCTTCAGTAATAACCTACCAAACCAAGAAAACTACAAATCTCGGTTATATTTGTGGGTCTTGGCCATTCTTTAAAAACTTTTGTTTTAGCAAGATCAACAGTTAATACATCTTTAAAAACAATATGACTAAGGAAAGAAATTTGTTGTAACCAAAACTCACAGTTTCTAAATTTTCCATACCTTATATTTTATTTTAAGGTTTGCAAAATAACCCTTAAATGACTTTCATGCTCCTATTTACTTTTATAAAACTCCATAATATCATCAATAAACTAAACCACCATTTATCACCTGATTCAACTGAGCCATCAGTGCAGTAAACTGCTCAATTCTGATTCCGACCATCTCTGGTTGCTGATTCTAAAGGTCATTACACTCTGTATGCCTTCCTAGAAAAGCTGTCATGTTTCCTCTATGGAAAACCGTTCTTATCACAAAAATATCTTAGACGAAGCAACATGGTAATCTGTAAATGATATATCATTTTCAATTTGACCATAAATTTTTTTTGGGATAATCATTTAATATAATTCTAACTCCTAAAGTTATCTAAACCGACCTCTGATACCAACTATATGGCCCCATCCTTAAACATTACATAATCTTGAGTTAATTCAAGAATACACGTTTAGGATATTTTATGGTTTAGATTTTTAGAGAATTAGATCATAAAACATGCATTACATTCCAAATTTTAACAAAGTGGTTACATAAAAGATAGTACTAATTTTTCCCATCAACAGAATCATATTTAAAAATAAAACATGGATTTTTTCTTAACACTTCTTTGACATTATCATCATATTATGTACCTTTCCCTTGACCTGTGAAAAACATTTCAAAAACTTGGGATGAGCATAAAAAGCTCAGTAAGGGATATAAAAGTACGGAAAGGAAACATGAGTACATGTATACATAAGAATAAATGAAATCATTCTTTACTCATAAAACATAAGCACTTTAACATACCTCATCAAATCACTAATAAAACATACAAATCATAAGACATAAAGGTAACTTGAGGCATTCATAACATTCTTACATAGGGAGTAACCCTCTTGGTTACGTTTGGAATACCCATCACAGTATATTCCCTAAATATCTTCAGAGAAACCCTAATATACAACCCCTTCACATTACCCAATGCATTGGAGAGCTATATCGGGCTCACCTGCCCTTTTTTTTATCACGGAACCACCCGTCTTCATAACAATGACCAAGAACCTTAACATAATCGTATCACATAAAACATGCATAAAGGAAACATAACATTTTCACTTTTCAATCAGAAGATATCAATACAACTCATTGATATAAAAACATTATGAAAACCATTTTCAACACCAAAATAAAAGAAAAGTAAAACATGGTATTTATTTTTCATGATAAAAAGTTATGGCTTGTATAGGAAGCCGAAACTCAAATAATAGTCACAGCGGAAGAGAAGTTGTTGTCACCACATACGTACGAAAAGAATATTCCCTTTTGTCATTTAGTAAAATGCTTCGTATAAAAAATATTCCTTTTGGATAAACGTAAAAGTCAAAGGGGTTTATACACCATATAAATGAAGGTTGTGTATAAAACAAAATATTCCTCAATGAAAGGAGATTGAGACGATGTAACACCCCAAGCTTCTACGGTACGCTTCTCTTTGAATAATGTGATAGCGTGTGTTGTACGCAACACCGAGTTCTAACACACCATAACCAATCAAACTATCTGTTATGAATAGTAATACCTACTTTTTGAAATTATATATATTCTATATTTTAAAATGGACTTAATTTCTGGATTCAGAATATCGAATTTAGCCTAAGGTTAAATTTTGGTACTTTTTGGATAACTTTCATATTTTGATGAATAGTGAAAATTACTAAATTTTAATTAAAAACAACTTTTTTAAACAAAATAATTAATAGTGATAAATTATGAATTTGAGTGGTTTTAAAGTATATTTAGAATATATTTTTACCATTTAATATAATTTTGGTCATTGGACATAATTTTACAATTAAACCGAACATAAACAAGTGTCAATCTTTTGATAGTTATTATCTCTTAAAAACACGATTTTTGTTTTGACAGCGGGAATTAATTTTAAATTAATTTCTTCCACTTCTGTGTTTTTAATTTAGAAAAATGGATTAAATATTTGGAATCATGATTTCCAAATTGTGTAAATAGGTAACTTTTATTTTTAGACATTTTGAATAATTACTGCGGTAAATATTTTATTTACCATGGTTAAGGGTAAATCCGATAAATAAGGGTTAAACAAATAATATTATAATAATACTAAATTACCCTAAAACGTATCCTATCCATATTGGTTGAAACATGTTCGACCATAGGCATCTTTGGGTCGATTTTGGGACCCCATGGTGCCACTTGTAGGTGATAGGGACACTTTTTTTTAATTAAGTTAAAATGAATACAAAAATGACACAAGCATATATCTTTTATAAAAACACTTTTTACATAGGGTTATATATGTTGTATTTTAGATTATAAATATTCATTAGAAGTATAAAAAGATTTACTACATAATGATATTTTATTTATAATTTTTTGACGTTAAATAAATTAATTTATTTATGACACAATGATGATGAATTAATTACTTTAATAGTGAAAAATTAAAATAATTGATATTATAAATACACAAATAAATATAATATGAAACTTTTAATGAATTAAAATAATTTTATAGGATAATATGATATATTAGGATTGATTTAATTGACTTTTTTCGAAGTAATCAATCTTTTATGAGTTTCACAAAAATCAACTATTGAATAGTGTCAAAATTGACATAAAAGAGTTCTTAAAATAAATATTATATTATTAACTGATATTAAATTCCTAAAAATATAAGGTTAGTCCATGAGACTTATATCATGATAGGTTCATCATTAATGTACCACTTGGGGGTCTCTTGGATGTATATAGTAAGTTTATTAACCATATAATATAAAAATACAAAGAGACATTGTAAAAGTGAAACTAATTAACTAAGAGTTAATACTTAAAGATAAGGTTAATATAATGACCCAAACCTGTCTAAATACTATTGGTTGAGTTGTTATAGACCCATACCCACCTTAAAATTTAAATAATAAACTTTGGATCCATTATAAACCAAATATGAATTTATTATAAATTAATATTTCTAGCTTTTCCAAAGGTGCCCCTCACCCCTCTTATAAAAGGGCACTCCTCCTTCTCATTTCTTCACACCTTAAAAGACTTTTGGTTCGGCCAAACTCTACCCAAATACTATCCCAAATTCCCTCACTACAACCTAGAGGCCTTAGTTTGATTATAAAGCTAACCTATGGAGCCCTTTTGATCAAATGAAAAGGAAGAACCCGAAGAAGAGGTAATGATTTCACCACCCTTTTCCAAGTTCATTTCTTCTTCCACTTCTTCTTACTTTGTTGTTACCATTCTAAAATAATAACTCCAGTATCATATATATACTGTGATTTTATTATAAATATTGTACAACCATATTCAGTATTCTATCCACCCTTTGAATAACATGTCACCATACGTGCGTACGTACGGCTTACCGTCTCCACGTCGTGGTGTAATTGTTATTCAATATATTATTATTTGGATGGGTATAATAATGATGTGTAACTCATGTAAATAATAAATATAACATGTTAATGATTCTTTATATATGATATACCATCCATTTATATATTATTTTAATATCAAAAGAATGATATTGTCGCTCGTGCGTACGTACGGACTACCGTCTCCACGAACGCGATGAGATTCATTCTCCATTGTATCCATTCAAGTATAATTATCATTTGATGATTTAAAAGATGATTTTTAAGGACTTTATATCATTCTGGATATGAATAATATAAAACCTATCCTTTACAAACATGTCTTATGTAACAAAACATATAAAATAAAACAATTAAGTTAACACCCGAAACAACGATAATACTAAGATATTATTATCAAATCAATATTAAAAAATCATATATGATATCATATTAATGTATATGATTCTTGTATAATTTAATAACAATTAGTTCACCATTATAAAGGAGGTTAACCTACCCCAATCAATGAAAAGTACAAGGTAAGGGGTTTTCATCTCACTCCTTATTCCCGTGAGATTCATGCCATATTGCCACCATTACCTTTTGTGTGGTGTATGTACTGCCCATAATGATATTATTTGTGTAATACACTTTAATTTATCTGTATTTTCATATTCATTGTATGATACCTCTTTCATGGGTTTCATGTTTCATAAGTTACCAAATTGGTAAGGGTTATTTCACAATCTCTTCATTATCCGAGGTTGTTTATATGTAATAATCTACTTGGATCTCTTTACCATCCACATCCATGTTTTCTTAAAAATGTATTTCAAAACATTTTTATCATTTACAAGAATATGGGTTAAAGTCATTTACACCCTTTTTTGACTTTTTATAAGAGGAATCTTTTCGTCGTTTTCAAAACAAGGTCCTTTTTAACCTTTTCGATAGAATTAAGGTAACAATGTTTTTTTAACTTATACGGCGGGTGCGTTTATTTTCCTCCATTATAAAATCTTCAAAGCTTTCCTTACAAGATTATAAGAATATTTTCAATGAAAATGTTTTATTTTATATGGCTCTTAAATGATTTCAAAAATAGAAAGGGATATTTCTCTAAAATGTGTTTTGATTTCATCTATGTCAACATCCTTTGATGGATTTTACGCTTATTTGAAGTTGATTTATTATAATACAAAACTTCTATATTGTATTGAACGTTTTGTGATATGTTTGACTGTGGATGTGCTATTTTTATACCATTCATAGTTTATGGTGAAATTATTTACATTTTGTATGCTAGTTTTAATACGAATGTTTATGTTATGTTTAAACCTTTTCATATGGGAATGCATTGGACTTAATATGTGATGGGTGGATCCCACTATAGCTCCTCGATGCATCGGTAGGTCTCATGAGACAAACTAGTGTATTGGCACAAGGCCTTGACAAAATCTTATTTGTAGTCTTGGCACGAGGCCTTGTCTATGTGGTTATGATAGTCTGGAATTATGCATTCCAACATTATGAAAGTGGTTATTGATATTGTATGTGATTATTAGATTAGTACAATATCCATGTGAACAAGTAAATGGCATTATTTCATTTTACTTTTTCCATACTATGTTGAATTTCAAGTTTAAAAGGCTTTTGTTTTAGTAATGCATTGCCTTAAATGTTTATGCTTATTTTTAATGTTTCGCTATATTGTTATCCTTACTGGGCATTTGAGCTCACCCCTTTTCTATGTTTTATTTTTCCCAGGATGTGAAGTAGTAAGTTATGAATGACCTGCAGGGATATTATGAGGGGATAATAGTGTGGACTTTGGAGACATTATGTTGTTGTAGTAGTTTTTCATTTTATGATGTAATGTAAAACTTATGAATATATATAGTGTTTCCAAGGCTACTAAACCAATCGGTATTTTGAGATTTTATCTTTCTTGTGATCATTCCAATGTTATGTAATAATGCACCGACTTTGGGTAACTAGGGTCGGGGCGTTACAGACGAAGTCCCATACCTCAGGTCCGACTTGACTCGATCGTTCTTTAATTTCCTGAATAATAAAATTGAGTTAATTTATACTTTCTTAAGAACCTTTTTAAGTTAATTATTCCTTTTATATCACTTATTACCATGTAATGAACATTATGTAATCATTTAAGTTAATAACGGTTTTTTTGTTGATATTTGGTACTTGAGTCAATAATGAACTTCTTATATTTACAAGTTGTTCACGTTGTCAAATATCCATTATCTCAAGAATGATATTCATGATGTAGATTCCATATATATAATATATATCCAGTATATACATTCATTTATAATATTACATAATCATTTAGAGGTAAGAAATGAAATTCACCGTTCATGGATACAGTAAGCCGTACGTACGCTTGAACGCTACTTTCATATCTATGTCATATTAATGGATTTAAAACTAAATGAGTGATATATATATTTTAATTCCAGATTTATATTCATCATTTATATGTAACATACATCATATATATATATTTTATATATGTACTTATAATAGTACATTATATTTGGGGATAAAAATGAAATGCACCGTTCCTGGAGACGGTAAGTCGTACGTACGCATGAACCCTACTTTCATTTCTATATCATACTTTAATTGGAAGAAATAATAATAATATAAAGGTATCTTATAATTCATGTATAATATCATATATAATATCATTAAATCTATCCTTTATATGTACCAAATATGGTATTAACGAATCAAATAACTTTGAGGGGGCGGTAGTCCGCACTTCCAAAAATGAAGATATCACGTTTACCCATAATGGAAACCATAATGGTATGCCATAAATAAAAAATACAAAAGCTTAAGTAAAACATAAACATATTATATATCATATATAAATATAGTGAAAACTTAATGGCCACATTTGAAGGTGTTTTATGAGTGTTGAACAATCATCGTTTCCTAAGACAGAAATTTTCCATCCACAGAAACATAATGTTATTTAACCATTAGATGTAGGTGTGTGTAAGTGTATCTCGAATACTTCTTATAAAATCATCCTAGTATATTGATGATACTTGTTTTGTTACCAATGAATTGAAAAAAAGAGTTTAGTGGGTTGGAGAAGCAAAATAAAACATAAGAACCCAAGAGAAGACACTACCTTTAAAACGGGTAACTCCTTTTGATTTGAGATCAAAGGATTCCATGGAAAGACTTCTGCCCAAAGTGAGGCATCTAGTAGTAATAGAGGTATGTGGAGAGACAAAATGGGTAGGGGTTGGCCGAGCCAAAGGCTTGAGAGGTGTGGGTAAGGAGGTAGAGGTGGGGGCCATTTATAAGAGGAGAGGAGGGGCACTCTTGGAAAGGTATAAAATGATACTTTATTTTCAAATGAGTTTCGGATTTTAAAGGTCCCACATTGATTTATTTTGAGGATAAGGTGAAAAGGGTTCGAGATATACTCATCCAATAGGATTTTGACATGTTTAGGTCTTAGATTTTACATTATCTTTTCATTTTATTTAAATCGTTAAATAATGATGTAATCACTACATCATCATGATTTCATAAATAATTTTATTTATTTAATGTCTAAAAATTATAAAAAAAATACTATAATGTAGGAAATCTTTTTAGATTTCTAATTACTATTTATAGTCAAAAATCTGACTTGTATAACCCCATGTAAAAATTGTTTTAGTAAAAAAATACATGTTTGTGTCATTTTTACTTTTACTTTAAATAAAAGGCATTAATGTCATTATCTTACCCAAGTAGCTCCATGGGGTCCCAAAAATCGACCCATGGGTTGTCTTGGTCGGTCATGACTTATCCAATAAGCGTATGACATGTGTCAAGGTCATTTCATATAATTAAAATATATTTTTTACCTTAAACTACACTAATTACCTCTAACAGCGATTAAAAACATAAAAGTTACTATTCACTAAAAAATTATTTTAATCCCATTGAACCACATTTTACATCCTAATGACATCCATGTATTTCAGATTTTTTAAATTCAAAACATATAGGTGGTAAAATTTCATTTAAACAAAAAATCACTTTTTTTAAGTACCACTTAGTGGTTTCACTATTCTTCAAAAATTGATGTTTTCCAGAAAACTATCAAAACTTCACGCTTAGCTATATTTGATATTATTAATTCAGAAATGATGTAGATTTTACAAAATTAAAAACATATACGTTACAATAATTAATTTAATAATTAATTCCCGTCGTCAGAACAAATATCGTGTTTTTATAAAACAATATATATCAAAAGATTGACACTAGCTTAAGTCCAATTTAAAAGTGATATTAATTCCAAAAACCACTATTAGATTAAATGGTAATAATATATTCTAATTTCACTTTAAAACCAACTCAAAATATAATTTAATCATATAAAAAATTAGATTAAAAAGTGGTTTGGAATTAAAATACAACATTTTTCACTATTCCTTAAAAAAAGAACTTTATCGGAAAAATACCAAAAATTTATACAAAGTAAATTTTGATTTCCGAATTATAAAGAGGAATTTTATTTGGTCCAATAGAATTTATAAGAGTGAAAAAAACTATATTTAAAGAGGGTTCACCATCAAAAGGCGATAAGTGGACCTTTAGTGAAAATTAGAATATATATGCCTAAAATTGAATTCTTTTCATATTTTAAGCCTTTATACTTTATTGGATAAATGTAAAAACATTTAACAAACATATATAATCATATTTTAGTTATTTTTATTCATTCTCACCAACAAAACTGCTACGAGTTAACTACAATTTAAAATATAATTATTTTATTACTAGTGTGCAACGTAAGATTTCAAAGAAACTATTTGTTGTGTATCGGGTACGCTATCGAACATAGCAACCCCTTTAAAGTAAAATTAATATTTAATTTGTAAATATTAATATGTATGAAATTTTATTATTCTTTATTTACCTGGGATGTTACAATTATCTTCCAGATCTCATGACACACCTTCATCCTTCCATCGGGGACACCCAAAATACACTAGAAATTCCAGGACAAGTCACACAACTCCCCCATTGCCACCACTATGATCTTTCAGAACCCCTGTGTCCATCACCCCAAAAAAGTGATATCCCTTAGAAAAATCTCCTGACCCATATAATGGAACACACTCATATCTCCAATGTATCAAGAAGGTATCAGGACATGACATCCATGACCCAATGACACTCTCTGGTAAAATCAGCTGATACTCGTAGTTCCCTCCAGACGTTTCAGCTAGGTTCCAAAATGTATCCTGGATATGAATCTCATGACAGCACCACATTAATGTCAAGAAAGTTCATGCGATAGCTCCCAGGATATGCCAATTGTGTCATGTGATAGCCTCTTGACAAGAAGGACATGTCATGAGGGAATTAAAAGACTTGATGATGCTGCTCATCCTCAGTGTGTAAACCCAGACCAATAGGAGAACCTCAGTGTGTAATCCCAATCAAATATGAACTATGAGAACTTTGATTTTCTCCATAACTAGGATATTTATAATTCCTCCCCAAAGTCGAAGCTCTATGCTAAACACCACAAGGACTTTCCCAATACATGAGTCACATATCTATATCCCATGGGGATAGTCATCTGCTCCCCATTGTTTCTCACTCCGTGCACAACTCATGTGATATTAGGGGGATGAAAAAAACAACTCCAAAGATATCACAAATCTTTATTATATAGGGAAACCCTGGTGTGTATGGCCTAACATTAAGGGGACTATGACTACTCTGATTCCTTCAACATTTAGGATATGATGGAATCGAACCTCGAGGTTCAAAATCCATATTGATCATCTATGTAAATCATGATATCTATGTCCCCGTTATCCAAAGAAGTAGAGTTGATCACTTTCTACCCATTATTTCTGTTAATGAACATGGATCATGTTGTCTTGGGTGATTTCACTGATCATGTCATCTCTACAATATGTCTCATGGTTTTAAGTAAATATTCAGTATGTAAACCCTAGTATTAGCTGAACTACAAGGACTCTGATTCCGTCTATAACCAAGATACTTAGGACATATCCCCATGACATGAGCTCAAATATATTGAATCCCGGTTCCCAAAAATGATTTGTACCACATGATGTTAAACAGCCTGGGTCAAATAAATTATATGGGTTTTGATTCCTATAGTTACTATGTTATGTGGGATGCGTTATACTAGATCAATCCCATTATTGTAATATTAACAGCCTCCACTTATGGGAGAACATCCTAGAACACTTGGTTATAATGATTATGTGCATAAGATATTTCATGTCACTTGATATTGATGTAGAAACTCAGATACATACAGATGGAATCACCCAAAAAATCCCAGTCTTGTGAATATAAAAGACAATTAAACTATTGTCTTGTTGTTAGGGTAACTAATCCCATATCGGGATTAGAAAGATATTCAAAAACATATCATAAATCTATAATAGATTCCCTAAAAATACAATAGTTACCCCTAAAGGGTGTGATGAGATCGACCTCTCCTCCTATTGATAAATGTGAGTACCCAATAGTCATTGGGCCTGAAATTCCAGATGACAGTCAACCATTAGAAAGGAGACCCATACCCGACTATGGATAAGGGATCCATTGGTAGTTTCTACAAATGATGTATTAAATGGAATATTTGAGGCATGCAATTGAGTGTGGACATAAAATACCTCTCAATCAAACCACCAATGGAAAACAGATTCCATCATCCCTATGAAAGACCTGATGAAAAAAATGGTGAATCCAACCTGATACACTTTAACAACAAAAGATTGTGTTATAATCCATTGCTCCATGTTTCCTTACCCTTATATATGATTGATACTGATAGTCTCTAAATGGACCTCTTAGGACACCTTTTTTTTCAAACCATATATATAAATAGAGAAGTAATAATATCATAAACTATGTATCCTTTATGTCCATCCTCTTATTGACAAGACCACATAAGCAGAATGGATTCAAATGGAATACATGAAAATTATGTTAACCATACATATCTGATTGATAATTTACAAGAATATGATATATATAAGTTATTGTTATCTATGTTTCTTGTTGTCTGAGTGATTATAGAAACTTCTCCCATTGATAGACTCCTGACCTAAGAGAATGTCTTTGTCTTTTGGCACACATTCTAGTACTTCATCCACTTTTATAATCCCCAAGATTCATAGAGAAATCTGTCCTACCAGAAGACTTCAACAACATGTAGTGAATATTATGATCTAGGTGTACCACAGACAAGGTACGATCCTAATAATGGCTAATTCCCATGTGATCCTTCATGAATTAAAATTTAATAGATCGAATCACCAAGAAAAAGTTGTTTCTTATACAATATCATACATCAATATGACCATCTTATTTGGTGGAATATCCTTGGATCTCAACAACTATCACCTTCCATATCTAATAAACCAGGACCAAGAAGCCCAATACAGATCCCTTTTAGTTTAGGTGCAATTTAGGAGGGATCCTTCTCACTGCAATCGTCGGCATCATCCAACTAGTACCCATAAATCACATGCTTGGGGTACCATCTTACACACGACCAGATCAGATGCCTATTCATGGGATAACAGGAAGACTCATCAGTGGAGAATTACATTGGAAATTTAGTAGTGGAATTATACTATGACGCCTTCCAATAATGTCTTTCATCAAACTCCGAAAGGAACTAGAAGGAAGGCTCATACCCATGATCGCTCAGATCATGTCCATCAGCATATTTCAATGGCCAACTTGGGGGAGATTCATACTCGTACCCCATTCATGATGTCCATTAGCATATTCCAATAGAATAAGGTGGAATGAAGTGTGTTCATATCCTTACTATAATTGGATATATCTTTTGAAATATAATATAGAAAAAATTCCTATGATTATATCCATGCACACACCTTTCTAAAATGTTAATATATTATAGCTATCACTGAAGAGATCATCCAATATATTTTTTCACTAATACAGATAAAGGGATGGGTGCATACTATTATCCCAACAGCTAGAACAACTCAAAAATATGATCATCATGATCTACTGGTTGTACTGGAGAAATCACAAATTTTTCCCCCACCATGAATAATTATTGGCATATTCTGATAAAGGGTGACAAATCATACTGGTTTCATACTCCAATTACAACTAGAGGCCACCATTTGAGAGAGGAACATGCCTCGAGATAGGGGTGAATGCCTATCAAGAATTACTGACATGACAATCTGTGGGGCCCTGGATTAGGCACATATAAATGTCTTGGCAGAGGTTGACTGTGTTAAATTTCCATAATCCTTGAGACATGCTCATATTCATTTCAGATACTCTTCCTAGAATATGCTAGAAGATAAAGGGAGGAAGGTGCATATTCAAACATCCACTGATTAAAAACTATTCTAGCATCATTCCAAGGAAATATAAGTGTATTATCATTGATGTTATTAATATTTTCATGACTTATTATATACTCAATTTACTTATTTTATATGAAATATGTATAATTTGTGTGAAATATTAATGTTTTGATACTAAGTATAATTTTTGAGCATTTTTTGAAATAGTCCAATGGCGTCAGTTTACTATTTTTTTTATAAATATCACCCTACTGATCCAAATTTTGTGGTTATTATTTTTTAGGATTCCTTATTTAATATATAACATTTCATTAGAAGGGATCAGGGGACAATTCTTCCATTTGAAGGATCACATTTACCACACAAGATGACCTACAGAATTTGTGAAGAAACTGGACCAGCCACGATGATTGATTTCCTGGTCTAAATCCCGAAGCCCAAATTTCATGAAACTCTCCCATATGTTCTTTATTATCCAAAAAAATTATCGATATAAATATCAGGGCCCACCTATAAGAACAAGGGGCCCAAATGAAGCTTTTAAGTCCACCCCACTAGTCTGGCAGAGAATTAAAATCAGTATAGTATTCATGACATATCTCATGATGTAAGAATCAACCCAAGCTGAGATTTTTCAGTGGGAAAGAGGATATTTAGGAGGCCGACATTGTTGAAGAAATCATTCGGATTTGAAAGCGTATTCCAGTTCCAAAATCAATTCACATTGGGCCATCGAAAAAGCATGGATAAAAATTGACAGTTAAACTTTGTTTAATAAAACTGCCATAACTTTGGCTAAAATTGTCCAAATGATTCCAAATGTTTCCAGTAGTCGTAAAACATTATTATCTACAACCTTTAAGAAGGGGATAGTTGGAGATTCGGCTTTCTGAATAGCCAACATGTCTATTCAAGTGGAGGGAACGATTGGAAATGCAAACAAGTCTACTCCTTGGGCTATAAATACTCTCCCCTTCTTTCCTTGAGAGGGGTTGGCATTTCAGAAGAGAGGAGACCATATTGGCACTACCAAAGCCTTTACAAAGGCTTGGGGGGATCTTCAATACACATGTGTTCACTTGAGAGACCTTTTCTCTTCCCTTTTTTTCACTTACTTTCGTGTTCTTCATTTTTTTGTAATTTTGTAAGTCATTTGTTTTGTAATTCTGTTTTAATGAATGTTTCTACTTCAATATCTCTTATTCTGATACACCTTATGTAGTTTCATTTTAATGTTCTTAAAATAGTTTAAATTCAGTTGAATCCACTTCCCTTATTTTGATTCCTCATTCAATCGAAAATCCATTTTTAATTATCATCATTGTTCGTGTGTGTGTGTTCGACGTACCACTCTTTTCCAATCCATTTCTTTTTCTTCTCTTTATAATTAATCACCATAAACATATATTACCAGATTAATAACCATATTAATGGATGATTAAATCTCTCATTGGGTTGAGTTTTAATTTACATTTGTTAAGTGATTGAGATCTTTTGCTCGATGAATATTCGTTGAATTAACATTGTCTATGTTGGACTTATCATATCATGGTTTAATGACTTGTTTTGTTTAATGTGTGGTTTCCATGGATTATTGGAACCATAAATACACTACCATCAAAAAATATATGATCAATATTAGAACCTTAAGTTATGTTAAGGGTTGTATTAAATCCTTAACACTTGATAATTCAAATCAACGTCAACTTGTGACATGGGTGTTAATTTAAATGCAATATATAGCAAAGCTCAAGGATATAACAAGATTAATAAACCTAATGATGAACTCACCTCAATCATTATCAATTTGTTAAATCAAGTATATTAAATGAATCATTTCAAATAATCTCTGCAAACAAACCCCCCTAATCAAAATACAATCAACTAAAAACAAAAGACTATTGAAAAGCATCATCACTGAGGATTCGACCCGAGTGCTGTTATACACATTACTAGAGCACCGGAACATTGACCAGTCGATAGGCGACAATCAGCCGTGCATTTCAAATGGCACAGTTACCGGGTATGGTGCTTTACATAGTCATTAGTTTCTGGTTATTGTAAAAAAATCCCAAAAAACAATATTTAAAACAAAATTGACAAAAAAACATAAAGAAAAACCCGTATTCCTTTTAAAAATCATACACTGAAAAAAAAAATACAAACAAAAAACCATATTCCTCTTTCTTCAAAAATCTATCTGAGTGCCCCATAGCCCTCCAAACAATCCCTCAGATTTGTTTGACCCTCAAATTGAGTGAACACTTTTCCAACTTAGGAGGAACATAAGAGATAATAAAATAATTCAAGAACCAGTCCTTGTCCAACTAATTGAATTAGATATGGCCAATCCTAGGAAAAAAACACTTAATGAACTTGCTGCCCCTGATATGAATTACCAACCATTTGGTATTCAATATCCAATCATAGAAGCTGACTTCAAACTCAAATCGATTTTGATTCATCTTCTCCCTCATTTCCACAGGCTAATCGGTGAGGATCCACATCTCCACCTTAAAGAGTTTCATGTAGTGTGATCTACCATGAAGCCTCAAGTGGTTTTTGAGGAACAAATAAAACTCAGAGCATTACCTTTCTCCCTAGATGACACTTACAATCATGGCTTTACTACCTACCTCCTGGTTCCATTACCACATGTAACGACATGAAGCTACTCTTCTTAGAGAAATTTTTTCCTGCTTCTCGTACTGCTTCTATTCGAAAAGAAATAAGTGGTATACATCAATTCCCAAGTCAATCACCCCATGTGTAATGGGAGAGGTTCAAAAATCATGTGGAAAACTGTCCACACCATCAAATCCCTGACCAAATCTTGATCCAATACTTCTCTGATGTGTTGTTGGCTATAGAGATAACTCTCATTGATGCCGCAAGTGGCAGTGCTCTTGTTGATAAAACTCCTGCAGCTACAAGAGATCTCAAAAGTAACATGGCTGCAAACACACAACAATTCCATACTCAATCACATGCTCAAGTCGAACAAGCCAAAGATAATCAATCAATTGAGCCGAACAAGATGACTGAGTGGATGAGTGAACTTACAGGTCTTGTGCGACAACTAGATGTGGATACAAAATCTCCAACCTTGTCTTCTCCACAATCAATGTTTCCTAGACCTGTCAAAAACTATGGAATCTACAACTCTCCATCTCATCCAACTGACATATGTCCACAACTTCAAGAGGATCAATCCGATTCATCTGGACCAATGAAGCTCAATGCAGTATATGCTCAGTAGAACACCAACCCTCAACTATCAGGTCAGTTTGATAGAAACTTCAACCAACATCTCTCTGAGCCCTTCTCTTCTTCCTATAACCAACTCCATATGTATGGTAATCAAATATATCATCCTCCTAAATTACCTCCACAAATCCCAAACCAGTTTCAATATAGTCAAGGTGTTGGTAACTTCCAAAAACCTTATCATTTTCATCCTCAACCTCAAAGGAACAATCCTCCTCCTAGATTCCATTATCCTAGTGAGCCTTCCCAATTCCAAAACCAAAACAATTGCTTCCCCAAGTAACAAAATTTAGGTAATCCCAATCTGGGACAAGCGTTTTCTTATAAGAAACCATGGGAAAGTGGAGTTTAAGATCTTGCCTCTTTCACCCGTTCTAGCCTTAAAAAATGAAACCCAAATTGGTCAACTTGAATCCCACCTTAGTCAGTAGCAACCATCCAATTCTTCCCAACTTTCAGCTCGACCATTACCCGACCCCAAGGGTAATGTAAGTGAAATTGCACTTAGATCAGGAAAGCAAATTTCTATTCCTCAAGATAAGTCCTCCAACCCTCCATTGAATGTTGACATAGAAAATGAAAATAAAAGGAAACTTGAAAGTGAACCTAAATACATTCCCTCACCTCCTTCAATTCCACTTAGGACTCCAATTCCTTTTCCTAAAGCTGTTTCTAAACCAAGGAAGCCCTTTGAACCTGATCCTGAAATGCTCGACATGTTTAGATGTGTGGAAGTCAACATTCCACTCTTAGAGGCCATAAAAAAATTACTAAGTATTCCATGTTTCTCAAGGAGTTTTGTACCCACAAGAGGAAACATAGGACCTTCGAAAATACTTCAACCCAACAGTCTATTCCAATAAAGTGAAAAGATCCAGGGACATTTACCATTCCATGCCAAATTGGATTTTCCAAATTTGATGATGCACTCATAGACCTAGGAGCCTCAATTAATGTCATGCCCAAATCCATATTCTCTAACCTTGGTCTAGGTCCCTTACATCCAATGGGTGTAGTTATTCAGTTATCCAATCGAAGCACAGCCAGTCCCGAGGGAATAATTAAGGATGTCCTTGTCTGAGTCAATGATATTATCTTCCCTGCTGATTTCTATGTCCTTGACATGGAAGGTGAGGCGAACTCTTCTCGATCTCCCCCAATTATAGGAAGACCTTTACTCAGGACATCTAAAACCAAAATTGATGTCCTTGCTGGCATCTTATCCATGGAATTTGGTAACCAACTAGTCAAGTTCAATATTTTTCAATCAATGCGATACCCATAAGAGAATGAATCTGCATTCTCTAACCATTCTTATGAAACTCTCTCTAAGAGGTTATTGAATCCCAATCCATCATGTTCTTCATGTTCTACTAATAGAGGAGTTTGTGAATATTGTATCCTCATTAACCAAGTCATAAATGGAGAAGTTGATGTTGACATTAAAAATGCAAACTCCATTGATCTAAAGGATATTGTAAACTCTTTGGAATCTTCGCTCATCTCTGACCTCCAATGCTCCAACATGGATGGTAATGAGGAAAATTAACTTGAATGCTCATTTGTTGATTCAAATCTGATTATCCCACATTCATCCTATCCTATGCATGATTCTGAAAATTCTTTTATATGCGAAGTGAACACTGAACCAATGTGTTTATATTATCCTGATGTTAGTTATATTTGTGATATTTGTACCCTAAATAATAATGTGATCACAGGTGAAGTTAAAATTGACCATTCTTTGGTGAACAACATTGATATAAAGGATATTGAAAATTTTATTCAGTCTTATGACTCTACTGATCCCCATTACTCTACATTAGTAAGTGATGAAATAAATGAGTCAAAAACAATTGGGATATCATATTGTGGTTTTGAGTTATCTGATCATTACAAAAATGAACCATCAGAATTGATCCATATTCCTGAATTTCCAAGCATAGAAAACAAGCACTTTGTGGATAAAATCATTCCTCAGGTTGAAGACCAAAGCGAGGATAGAAATATTCTCTTTCCACCGCCATTGAATTTTAAGCACACAAACAAGGATGGGAAGAAATTATCCAATGAATCATCAGGCCTCCCAGAAGAGAAGTTTTTCTAGAAGCACACTAGAGTTGAGAAAATACGATGGCCACCGTTAGACTATGGGTAGTCCACTGCAACTGTCCAGTAGTAGACAAATAAATGCAGCGCTTCTTAGGAGGCAACCCATGTTTTATTTTAATTTTATGAAATTTGAATTTATTTTTAGTTTTTAATTAGATGAATAATGAATTTTCTTTTTTAGGTAACTTCCCATGGTCTTGGAACCACCTCGACTTCCATTGGATCCCTAACTTCTCCAGTCGACCCACCACTAGATGGAGATGGAGACCCACAAAATCCAAACCAAGGGGCACCTCTTTCCCTATAACTCTCTCTATGTCTTCCAGTCTCTACCTATTTCTTCTTATTCCTCTCTCTTTAATTTTTTTTACCACTTTCTATTTCAAAACCTTTCTTTTTCACTTTCTCTTTTGTGTGGGTGTATCTTTATAAAAAACAAAAAAATAAAAACCTAAACAAGTTAAAAACCAAAAAAACAATCACTTAATAAAATACAAAAAAAATTATGAGTCATGCTTACTCACCATCAAGTTTTTAAATTTTGTCCAACCATTTTGGGGAGTTAACAGATATGTTTTTTCTCAAAACTTTGGTACTTTTATCATGATTTTGGATAAATAATTTTGTGTCAAAATTAACAAATTTTGAATGCTCAATTTTTGATTTGGAAAATTCTTTTCCCGAATCATGAGGAGCATCATTTTCTTTCTTGTGAAGTCCACCTATGGCCATCTTTTCAAAATTTGTGTTTTCACCCCCATTTGTGAGTCTTGACTTTGTAGACCTTCGAGCTAAATTTCCTACTTTATTGTGCATTAATATGATAGAGGAATTTTTCTGAACCACATGATAATCACAATAGCCAAATAGCCTCCCATTAACCATACATTAATCATCCTTTTGAAATCCCCTTAGAGCCTATGGAAACTTTTTCGTTGATAGCCATATTTCAATCCCAAAAACGTTTTCCACTCAATATCAACATGGATTTTTTTGCATATGTTTTTAAAATTTAAGTGTGGGGGGAATGGATTTCATTGTTTGGGTACCCTTTTATTGATTTTCAACAAGTTGTCATATTCTTGAGGGAAAGAATCCATTTCGGTGTGGGGGATAGGTTGTCATTAAGTTTGTTTTTTGGAATGTAATGCACTTCAATTTATGTAATTTTGTAAATGTTATTGACAAGGGTTCAAAAAACTGATAAAAAAAATAAAAAAAATTGAAAAAATGGGTTGTGTCTTGGGTAGGTCAAAAATCACTTTTACTCAACCTTTTATCTTGTTATAACTATTACAATTAGTGTCTTGAGGAGATCAATCATGGGTTGGGATATGAGTGTGAGATTAGTTTCAAGGTCAAATTTCGAAAATACAAATAAAAAAGAAATGAAAAAAAAATAACACTTGCATTATATTCTTATTGGGAGAAGTATTGTGATTTTTAAATATCCCATAGTCTCATTACCTTAATATTTTCCTCCTATATTGTGTCTTTCTTCACACAATAATTCCCTTGTAAATATGTATTTTCATTTCCTTCCATGTTTTATTTCAAAAAAATGTGAATTTCTTTTCCTATGTTGGTGTTTTAACCCTCTTCTTCTCTCTCTTGGACATTATATTCCTACCGTACCATATGCACAGAAAAACCCCTTAAAATGACCTCTTGATTCTTTTTCAATTTGGATAGGGATTGTAAGCTGAGAGCTCTTTCAAACTCTAAGATTTCCACTTTTGGTTGGTGAAAAGGTGAACCTCCACAAATGAATTTTATCATCATGAGAGGTGTGAGTTTTGAGTGTCCACACTTTCCATTTATAAATTTGAGCATGAAAAAATGAATTAGTTTTGGAACATTGTTTCTGTAAAAACATGTGGTGGAATTCAAAATGGATGAGTGAAATAGTCTAAACCTCTCCTGATTAGAGAGAACAAAATTTTAATATTTTTTGGTGAGTAAAAATGATTTTATCATGTTTTTATATTTGTTGCACATGAGGAAATTCAAAAAAATAAGTATGGAGGAGTTGATGTTATTAACATTTTCATGACTTATTATATACTCTCTTTACATATTTTATATGAAATTTGCATAATTTGTGTGAAATATTAATGTTTTGATACTAAGTATAATTTTTGAGCATTTTTAGAAGTAGTCCAATTACATCAGTTTACTATTTTTTTATAACTATAACCCTAATGATCCAAATTGTGTGGTTATAATTTTGTAGCATTCCAAATTCAACATAAAACATTTCATTAGAAGGGATCTTGGGACAATTATTCCATTTGAAGGATCAAATTTACCACACAAGATGACCTACAGAATTTGTGAAGAAACTGGACCAACCATGATGATTGAGTTCCTGGTCTAAATCCTGAAGCCCATATTTCTTGATACTCTACCATATGTTCTTGATTATCCAAAATAATCATGGAAAAAAATTTCAGGTCCCAAATCCAAGAACATGGGGACCAAATGAAGATTTGAAGTCCAGCCTACCATTCTGTCCGAGAAATAAAATTAGTATAGTATATATGACATATCTCATGATTTAAGCATCAAATTGATCTGAGATTTTTTTAGTGTGAAAGAGGATATTTATTAGGCCGATGTTGATGAAGAAATAATTCGTTTTTAAAGGCATAATCCTGTTCCAATATCCATTCACATTTTGGCCATCAAAAAGTCATGGATTGAAATGGACAGTTTATATTTGTATAATAAAACCGCCATAACTTGGGCTCCACTTGTCCAAATGCCTCAAAATTTTGATAGTAGTCGTCCAACCTTATTATATACAACTTTGAAGAAGAAGATATTTGGTGATTTGTCTGTCTGAATATCCAACATGGTGATTCAAGTGGAGGGACAGATTGAGAATGCAAACAGTCCACTCTTTGGGCTATAAATACTCTCCCCTTCTCTCCTTGAGAGGGGTTGGCATTTCAGAAGAGAGGAGATAATATTTTCACGACCAAAGCCTTCCCAAAGGCTTGGGATGATCTTCCATACTCATGTTTTTACTTGAGAGACCTTTCCTCCTCTCTTTGTTTTCACATACTTTCGTGTTCTTCGTTCTTTGTAACATTGTAAGTCCTTTCATTTGTAATTCTGTTTTAATGAATGTTTCTTATTCAATATCTCTTATTCTCATACAACTTCTATAGTTTTATTTTAATTTTATTAAAATTGTTTAAATTCAATTGAATTCCCTTCCCTTATTTTTCTTCCTCATTCAATCAAAAATCCGTTTTTAATTATCATCATTGTTCGTGTGTCTGTGTTCGACGTACCACTCTTTTCTAATCCCTTTCTTTTTGTTCTCTTTATAATTAATCACCATAATCATATATTACCAGATTAATAACTATATTAATGTATGAGTAAATCATTCATTAGGATGAGTTTTAATTTAGGTATGTTAAGCGATTGAGATCTTTTGCTCGATGATTATTCGTTGAATTAACATTGTGTATGTTGGACATTGCATGTCATGAATTAATGACTTGTTTTGTTTAATGTGTGGTTTCCATTGATTATTGGAACCCTAAATACACTACCATAAACAATATATGATCATGATTAGAACCTTATGTTAAGTTATGGCTTGTATTAAATCCTTAAAACTTGGGAATTCAAATCAACGTTAACTTGTGACATGGATGTTAATTTAAATGCAATATAAAGCAAAGCTCAAGGATATCACAGGATTAACTAACCTAATAATGAACTCCCCTCAATCATTATAAATTTGTTAAATCAATTATATTCAATCAATCTTTTCAATTAATCTCTACAAACAAATCCCCTTAATCAAAATACAATCAACTAAAAACAAACGACTATTACAAAGTATCATCGTCGAGTATTCGACCGGAGTGCTACTATACACATTAGCAGAGCACCAGAACTTTGATCGGTTGATAGGAGAAAATCGTCCATGCATTTCAAATGGCGACATTGTCGGGGATGGTGCTTCAAGTAATCATTAGTTTCTGGTTATTGTAACAAAAACCCAAAAAACAAAATTTTAAAAAAATTAAAAAAACACACACAATGAAAATATCGTCTTCCTTTTAAAATCATACACTGAAAAAAAATACCAAGAAAAACATGTCTTCCTCTTTATTCAAAAATCTATCTGAATTCCCCATAGCCCTCCAAAAAATACCTTTGATTTTTTTGACCCTAAAATTGAGTGAACACTTCACCAACTTAGGATGAACATAAGACACAATCAAATAATTCAAGAACCAGTCCTTGTCCAACCAATTGAATTCGATATGGCCAATCCTAGGGAACAAACACTTAAAGAACATGCTACCCCTGATATGAATTACCATCCTCTTGGTATTCAATATCCAAACATAGAAGCTGACTTCAAATTCAAATCAGGTTTGATTCATCTTCTACCTCATTTCCACGGGCAAGCCAGTGAGGATCCACATCTTCACCTTAAGGAGTTTCAAGTAGTGTGCTCTATCATGAAGCCTCAAGGGGTTTCTGAGGAACAAATAAAACTCCGAGCATTAACTTTATCCCTATCCGACACTTCCATGTCGTGGCTTTAATACCTACCTCCTGGTACCATAACCACATGGAATGACATGAAGCGACTCTTCTTAGAGAAATTATTTCCTGCTTCTCGTACTGCTTCTATTTGAAAAGAAATAAGTGATATACATAAATTCCCAAGTGAATCACTCCATGAGTACTGGGAGATGTTCAAAAATCTTGTGGCAACCTATCCACACCATCAAATCCATGACCAAATCTTGATCCAATACATCTATGAGGGGTTTTGGCTATGGAGAGAACTCTCATTGATGTCGCATGTGTCCGTGCTCTTGTTGATAAAACTCCTACAGTAGAAAGAGATCTCATAAGTAACATGGCTGCAAAAACACAAAAATTCCATACATGATCACATGCTCAAGTAAAACTATCCCATGATAATTAGTCAATTGAGCCGAACAAGGTGACCGAGTGGATGAGTGAACTTACAGGTCTTGTGAGACTACTAGTTGTGGCTAAAAAATCTCCAACCTTGTCTTCTCCAAAACCAATGTTTCCTTGACCTGTCAAAAACTATGGAATCTGCAACTCTCCATCTCATCCAACTGACACATGTCCACAACTTCAAGAAGATCAATCTTATTCATCTAGACTAATGGATCTCAATGAAACATATGCTCAGCGGAACACCAATCCTCAACTATCAGGTCAGTTTGTTAGAAACATCAACCAAACTCACTCTGAGCCCTTATCTTCTTCTTATAACCAACGCTATTTGTATGGTAATCACTTATCTCATCCTCCTAAATTCCCTCCTCAAAACCCAAACCAGTTTCAATATGGTCAAGGTGTTATTAACTTACAACAACCTTATCCTTTTCTTCCTCAACCTCAATGGAACAATCCTCCTCCTGGATTCCATTATCCTAGTGAGCCTTCCCAATTCCAAAACCAATACAATCGCTTTCCCAATAACCAAAATCTTGGTAATCCCAATCAGGGACAAGCCTCTTCTTATAAGAAACCATGGGAAAGTGCAGTTGAATTTCTTTCCTCTTTCACCTGTTCCAGCCTTAATAACATTGAAACCCAAATTGGTCAACTTGCATCCCACCTTATTCAGCAGCAACCATCCAATTCTCCCCAACTTCCAGCTCAACCATTACCCAACCCCAAGGGTAATATAAGTGCAATTGCACTTAGATCGTGAAAGAAAAATTCTATGCCTCAATATAAGTCCTCCAACCCTCCTTTGAATATTGACATAGAAAACGAAAATAAAAAGAAACTTGAAAATGAACCTAAACCCTTTCCCTCACCTCCTTCAATTCCACTTAGGACTCCAATTCCTTTTCCTCAAGCTATTTCTAAACCAAGAATGTCCATTGAACCTGATCCTGAAATTCTTGACATATTTAGACATGTTGAAGACAACATTCCCCTTTTAGAGGCCACAAAACAAATTACTAAGTATGCCATGTTTCTCAAGGAGTTGTGTACCCACAAGAGGAATCTTATGACATTCAAAAATGTTTCCACCCAATAGTCTATTCCAATAAAGTGCAAAGATCCAGGGACCTTTACGATTCCATGCCAAATTTAAAGTTCCAAATTTGATGATGCACTCATAGACCTAGGAGCCTCAATTAATTTCATGTCGAAATCCATCTTCTCCAACCATGGTCTAGGTCCCTTACATCCAACGGGTGTAGTTATTCAATTATCCGATCGAAGCACAGCCAGTCCTGAGGGAATAATTGTGGATAGCCTTTTCCGAGTCAGTGATCTTATCTTCCCTGCTGATTTCTATGTCCTTGACATGGAAGGTGAGACGAACTCTTCTCGATTTCCCCTAATTCTAGGAAGACCTTTCCTCATGACATCTAAAACCAATATTGATGTCCATCCTGGCATCTTATCCATGGAATTTGGTGACCATCTGGTCAAGTTCAATATTTTTCAATCCATGTGATACCCATCAGAGAATGAATCTTCATTCTCTATCCATTCTTCTGAAACTCTCTCTGAGAGGGTATTGAATCCCAATTCATCATGTTCTTCATGTTCTACTAATAGTGGAGTTTGTGAATATTGTATCCTCATTAACCAAGTAATAAATAGAGAAGTTGATGTTGACATTACAAATGCAAACTCCGTTAATCTAAAGGATCTAGAAAACACTTTGGAATCTCATATCAGCTCTGACCTACAATGATCCAACATGGATGGTAATGAGGAAAATGAACTTGAATGCTCATTTATTGATTCAAATCTGATTATCCCACATTCATCCTTTCCTATACATGATTCTGAAAATTATGTTATATGTGAATTGAACCCTAAACCAATGTGTTTATATTGTCTTGATGGTAGTGATG
Source organism: Viscum album (assembly GCA_963277665.1). NCBI lineage: Eukaryota > Viridiplantae > Streptophyta > Magnoliopsida > Santalales > Viscaceae > Viscum > Viscum album. The sequence continues at coordinate 104,634,835 of OY728159.1, forward strand.
TTTGTGATATTTGTACCCTAATTAATAAAGTGATCACTAGTGAGGTTGAAATTGGCCATTATTTACCGAAAAACGTTGATATAAAGGATATTGAAAATTGGATTCAGTCTTATGACTCCACTGATCCCTGTTACTCTACATCGGTAAGTGATGAAATAATGTGTCAAAAACAATTGAGATCTCATATTGTGGTTTGGTGTTATCTGATCCTTACAAAAATGAACCATCAGAATTCATCCATCTTCATGAATTTCCAAGAATAGAATACAAGCACTGTTTGGATAACATCATTCCTGAGGTTGAAGATCAAAGCGAGGATAGAAATATTCTCTTTCCATCCCCATTGAATTTCAAGCACACCAACAAGGATGGGAAGAAGTTATCCAATGAATCATCTGGCCTCCCAGAGGAGAAGTTTTTCTGGAAGCACACTAGAGTTGAGAAAATACGATGGCCACCATTAGACTATGGGTAGTCCACTGCAACTGTCCAGATGTAGACAAATAAATGTAGCGCTTTTGGGGAGGCAACCCATGATTTCTTTTAATTTTTTTTAAATTTTAATTTCTTTTTAGTTTTTCATTAGATGAATAATGAATTTTCTTTTTTTAGGTAACTTCCAATGGTCTTTAAACCACCTCGACTTCCATTGGATCCCCAAATTCTCCAGTCGACCAACCACTAGATGGAGATGGAGACCTGCCAAATCCAAACCAGGGGGCACCTTTTTCCCACTAACTCTCTATCTATCTCTTCCTCTCTCTACCTCTTTCTTGTTATTACTACCACTTTCATTTTTTTTACCAATTTCTTTTTTAAAACCATTCTTTTTCACTTTCTCTTTTGTGTGGGTGTATCTTTATAAAAAACAAAAAAATAAAATAAAAACCTAAACAAATAAAAAACCAAAAAAACAATAACTTAAAAAAACTACAAAAACAATTATGAGTCATTCTTACTCACCATCGAGTTTTGAAAATTTCTCCAACCATTTTGGGGAGTTAACAGATATGTTTTCATCTAAAAAATTTTGTATTTTCATCATGACTTTGGAAAAAGAATTTTTTGTCAAAATTAACAAATTTGGAATGCTCAATTTTTTATTCGGAAAATTCTTTTCCCGAACTGTGAGGAACATAATTTTCTTTCATGTCAAGGCCACCGGTGGCCATATTTTCAAAATGAGTGTTTTTGCCCCCATTTTTGAGTCTTGAGTTTGTAGAAATTCGAGCTAAATTTCCTACTTTAGTGTGCATTAATATGATAGATTCATTTTTCTGAACCACAGGAGAATCACAATAGCCAAATAGCCTCCTATTAACCATACATTAATCCTCCTTTTGAAATCCCCTTTGAGCCTGTTGAAACTTTTTCTTTGATAGCCACATTACAATCCCAATAACTTTTCCCACCCAATATCATCATGGATTTTCATTGCATAAGTTTTTGAAATTTAAATGTGGGGGGAATGGATTTCATTGTCTGGGTACTCTTTTATTGATTTTCAACAACTTATCATCTGATTGAGGGCAAGCATCCATTTAAGTTTGGGGGAGAGGTTGTCATTTAGTGTGTTTTTTGGAATGTAATGTACTTCCATTTATGTAATTTTGTAAATGTTATTGACAAGTGTTCAAAAAATGATGAAAAAAATTGAAAAATTGGGTTGGGTCTTTGGTATGTAAAAAATCACTCTTCCTCAACATTTGATATTGTTATACCTATTAAAATTAGTGTCACGAGGAGATCAATAATGGGTTGGGATATGAGTGTGAGATCAATTTCAAGGTCAACTTTCAAAAAAACAAGGATAAAAAAGAAAAGAAAAAAAGAACACTTGCATTATATTCATATTGGGAGAATTTTTTTGTTTTGTAAATATTCCATCTTCTCATTACCTTAATATTTTCTTCCTCTACTGTGTCTTTCTTCACACAATCATTCCCCTGTAAATATGTGTTTTCATTTCCTTCCATGTTTTATTTCAAAAAAATGTTCATTGATTATTCTATGTTGGTGTTTTAACCCTCTTTTTCCCTCTCTTGGACATTATATTGCTACCACCCCATAACCACAGAAAAACCCATAAAAAAGACTTCTTGATTCTTTTTCAATTTGCATAGGGACTAGAATCTGAGAGCTCTTTCAAACTCTAATATTTTCACTTTTGGTTGGTGATAGTGTGAACCTCCACAAATAAATTTTATCATCATGGGAGGTGTGATTTTTTAGTGTCCACATTTTCCATTTCTAAATTTGAGCTTGAAAAAATGAATTAGTTTTGGAACATTTTTTTTGTAACAACTTGTGGTGGAATTGAAAATGGATTAGTGAAATAGTCTAAACCTTCACTAATTGGAGAGAACAAAATTTTAATATTTGTTGGTGAGTAAAAATGATTTTGTCATGTTTTTATATTTGTTTCACATTAGAACATTCAGAAGACTAAGTGTGGGGGAGTTGATGTTATTAATATTTTCATGACTTATTATATACTCCCTTTACTTATTTTATATGAACTGTGCATAATTTTTGTGAAATATTAATGTTTTGATACTAAGTATAATTTTTTACCATTTTTAGAAGTAGTCCCATTTCATCAGTTTAGTATTTTATTTATAACTATCACCCTAGTAATCAAAATTGTGTGGTTCTGGTTTTTTAGGATTCCTAATTAAATATACAACATTTCATTAGAATGGATCATGGGACAATTCTACCATTTGAAGGATCGCATTACCACACAATATGACCTACAGAATTTGTGAAGAAACTGGACCAGCCATGATAATTGAGTTCCTGGTCTAAATCCTAAAGCCCAAATTTCTTGAGAGTATACCATATGTTCTTGATTCTCCAAAAGAATCATGGATAAAAATTTCAGGGCCCAAATCTATGAACAATGGGACCAAATAAAGCTTTGAAGTCAAGCCCACCATTCTGGCAGAGAAATAAAATCGGTATAGTATTCATGACATATCTCATGATTTAAGCGTCCAATTGAGAAGCGATTTTGTAGTGTGAAAGAGGAGATTTAGGAGGCCGACGTTGATGAAGAAATAATTCAGATTTGAAGGTATATTCCTATTCCTAATTCCATTCACATTTTGTCCATCTCAAAATCATGGATTGGAATGGATAGTTTACATTTGTTTAATAAAACCGCCATAACTTGGGCTCCACTTGTCCAAATGCCTCAAAGGTTTGACTGTAGTCGAAAAAATTTATTATCTACAACTTTGAAGAAGGAGATATTTTGTGATTCTACTGTCTGTATAGCCAACATGGCGATGCAAGTGGAGGTATAAATTGAGAATGCAAACAGTCCACTCCTTGGGCTATAAATACCCTCCCCTTCTCTCCTTGATAGGGGTTGGCATTTCAGAAGAGAGGAGATAATATTGGGACGAAAAAAGCCTTTCCAAAGGCTTGGGAGGATCTTCCATACTCATGTTTTCACTTGAGAGGCCTTTCATCCTCTCTTTGTTTTCCCTTACTTTCGTGTTCTTCGCTTTTTGTAATTTTGTAAGACCTTTCTTTTGTAATTCTGATTTAATGCATGTTTCTTCTTCAATATCTCTAATTCTCATCCACATTCTGTAGTTTAATTTTAATATTCTTAAAATATTTTAAATTCAGTTGAATCCCCTTCCCTTATTTTGCTTCCGCATTTAATCAAAATCTGTTTTTAATTATCATCATTGTTCGCGTGTGTGTGTTCGACGAACCACTCTTTTCTAATCCCTTTCTTTTTTTCTCATTATAATTCATCACCATAAACTTATATTAACATATTAATAAACATATTAATTTATGAGTAAATATCTCATTGGGGTGAGTTCTAATTTAGGTATGTTAAGCAATTGAGAGCTTTTCCTCGATGAGTATTCGTTGAATTAACATTGTGTATGTTGGACTTAGCATGTCATGGATTAATGACTTGTTTTATTTAATGTGTGGTTTCCATGTATTATTGGAACTATAAATACACTACCATAAACAAGATATGATCAATATTATAACCTTAAGTTATGTTAAGGCTTGGATTAATGTCTTAACACTTGGGAATTCAAATCAACATCAACTTGTGACATGAGTGTTAATTTAAATGAAATATAAAGCAAAGCTCAAGGATATCACAAGCATAACTAACCTAATGATGAAGTCACCTCAATAATTATCAATTTTTTAAACCAATTATAGTCAATCAATCATTTCAATCAAGCTCTGCAAAGAAACCCACCTAATCAAAATACAATCAACAAAAAACAAAAGACTATTACAAAGTATCATCGTCGAGGATTCAACCCAAGTGCTGATATACACATTAGCAGAGCACTGGAACTTTGACCGGTCGATAGGAGACAATCGGCCATGCGTTTCACTCATATTTATTTTCCCATTCTAGAGTACAATTAGCATATTTCAATTGGGAATTCGTATGTGGGCCTTTCCCATTTTATTTTTCCAAATGAGGATCATGAGGTGAAATCATCACATGCCTTGATGTAGGATTATTTTCCATCCAATAAAAACTATTATCCAATTATAAACACTCAATATCAGGTTCATACTCTTGTATTTACAAAGGATCACTATGTGACAATGTAAAATTCCTCCTTACAAGATCATAACACTGTCAATACGGATATGGATTACCAGAATATACCAATAGTATCTTAGTAGTGGGGTCATTCTCTCTTAGTACTAAACAGTTATATACATGTTCTGAAAACCATCACATAGTAGGTTCATATCCATAAAAAATCATAGAAGTCATGTCAACATATTCTTTCCACAATGTGGAACATGTATCATATTCTTAATATACACAATGCAAGTGTCATTGAGGCTATTTGACACAGATTTTCAACACCAAAAGGATTCTTATTCTATTTTATCAAACTGGAAGAATAATTTATTTATTACTATGATAGTCCTCCTCATGGTAATATGGATATGAATCGTAGGGAATCTACTCCTGAAATTTACCCTGGTCAAACTCCCCACAGAGATATCTCCAATGGGAGACACAATCCTCCCATTTTCCCAAAAATTCTATATATATTGTTGGAAAAAACTCCAAAAACTTCATACAGAGGGGTTCTCGAATCAACGAGTTCCACAGTATATAGTTCCCCATCAACTTCCAATAGCACTCCACTACTTTCAGTAGGAAACCGTCAGATCTATCATCTATTTTCTGTTCATATGGAGGAATTTAAGTCTAATTAGAAGGATGCTAACATGGATCTACGAAGGAATAGTTTTTAAAACCTGAAACATCTCCAACACCAAAAAATAGAGATGTATGATGTTCCTCCCAAGGGTGGTCATGACCAACAAATTTTTGAAGAAACAGGGGAGGAAAATTCATATTCCTCCCCAATGAAAGTCCTAACTCTTAGAGATTTCTTCTTTGTGACATCTTAAGTATGGTAACCACCCCAAAAAATGGAATCGTCATTAGAAGAAGAGCTCATAATTTGTTCTATAAAATAAATACACTTTAAGAACCTCTTTTTTTGATGATGAGTACACCCCTGAATTTGTTTTTCCATGTATAACAGTGGAACATGAGGACACATGAATTAAAGATGAGGATACAAGGGGTAGTGTGGATGTATCCATACTCCAAATCCAATTTATGTCCCCACAGAGTACATATAATCATCGTAGACACAAGGAAATACACTTTAACAGCCTCATTAAAGGAAAATAGGTGTCTTTGAACTCGCCAACAATCATCTGTTTCCAATTTCCTTGTGTGACCTTTTATTAGGGGTTCAATATAATCACCCCAAGCAATGGTGAAGTCTGGTATAAATTTCTTCACTAGTAGTGGATACTCTTTCAACCTATGCACAAGATCCGGGTCAGTATTCCTCAGCTACTTCATCTCTTGTACCACATGATCTAGTTCTTAATATGCATGTTGAGGAGCAGCCCCATATCAGGAAGAACCAAAATCTATTGAAAAGTAAGATATTGTAAAATAACTAGTTGTAGTCCCATCCAATCTCTCATTCATTGATAAACATCATATATCAAAATAACACAGGTTGGAACTTGTTGAATCCCTCTAGATCCCACATGAATTTGAGATAGAAGTCACTACATTTGAGGTCTATTTAGTGGAGACTATGTCCTTAGGATATAATGTCGCCATCTTGTTCACTAACAATGACTCATATGAGGCTATTCAAGTGAACATCATACCCTTTTACATCATAGGAAGAATCAGTAGCATCGATGTCCAATGGCTGCTGATGGATAATAGATCTTTGATCAATCTTCTCCCAGCCCAAACACATTGACATTTGGTGTATGGAGAAGTCAACATATCTCCTATGATTTGAAACCTTAAGGGTGTGATAAATGAGAGAAAAACCACAATTGAAAATAAATCTCATAGCCCAGTTTGGTGATCTTACATCAAATGTTGTGTTGATGGTTATATAGTAGGAGACCTCATATAATGTTATCCTTATAAGGACCTAGTACTATTGCCACCTCAAGGTACCATCAATAATAAATCAGTTTCTAAAGTACCCCATTAATGGAATGGTAATCAAGCTACATTGTGACAATGCCCCATTCGAAAATTTTAGAGCCATAGATACTAAATCAGAACTCTATAATAAGGGAGGTAGAAAACCAATTTTGGATGTTGATAAAAATTTTGCAGCACCTGATGGATAAGGAACCACCCCAACGAATCCTTGGAGCATTCTTGATGGTAATTTTGTACTCCCCCATACACATGGTCAAAATAAAATATCCAATCCAAGAGGTCCAAGCCTCTCATGTCCTCAGCTAGAATCAACTCGGATATCTCTCTACAACGACTCAAATTTAAAATGGTGATGATCATTCTTATCACGGACTCCCTCACCCTAATAGTGATAGGAAGACCATTAGGTTTCCATCCAATCTCATATATACCTTCGTATACACAAATATTGAATAATATGAGTAAGATATTAGTAACTCCCCCCACAACATCCGAGGAAGATGTTTCCACCACCATAGATGAGCTCATGCAGAAAAAACATGGGATAGAAGAAGATCCACAACCAACTCAGATGGGTGTTTCCATACCCCATGAAGGGAAAGAGATATACATTTTATTTATAAAGAAGAACCAATATGTGTTTTACTATAATTATATAGAGGTTCCTCGACTGAATATAGATGTGGATACGCACCATCTCAGATTACCACAAGAGCATCAAGGCTTCAAGAAGAAATGTTATATGATGTATCCATATCATGATACAAATATAGAGGCTAAAGTTGACAAATTGATCAAATCCAATTCTGTTCTGGGAAGTGCATTACCCAAGATGGATTTCCCCCATTGTCCTAGTTTAGGAGAAGAATGGGATGATTAGGGTCTGTGTTGATTTCAGATAACTTAATCAATATTTCGTAAAGGATTATTTTCCATTTTTGATCACATAAATCTTGATCGACGCCCCTATTGGAATCCAAGCCCTTTCCTTAAATAATGTATACTCAAGGTACAATCAATCCTAGATGGACCCTGAGGGTGAATAATACGCTACCTTCAGAGAACATTAGTGGATCTTCTTCTATCATGTCATTCCCTTTGGATTAAATAATGTGGGAACCACATATCAATGCATCATGAAACTCATATTTAATCCATTTTAAGAAAGGATATATGAGTGTTCTCTCAATGAACTAGTTGTTATATCCCAACAGATATATGATCTTCTTACAAACCTCAGAGAAATCTTTGACAAGATGTGACTATATAGTATAAAGTTAAATCTTCTAAAGTGTTCTTTCATGGTGACATCAGGCATGTTTCTCTACATTGTGGTGTTCCACTGCAAAATCGAGTTATTCCTTGAGATGACTACTATTATTTTAGTTATTTTTCCCCCAATGAAATATGAATGAATTAAGGTTACTCTAAGAGAAAATTGACTACATTCAAAAATTCATATCCAACATGTTTGGAAAATCGCTCCCCTTCATGAGGCTAATGAAGAAGGGAGTCACCTACGAATGTGATGTTGAATTTTAGAAATCTATTTTGTGGCACAAGTAGTACATGCAGAACCCATTGGTTTTTATGTCTTTGATAGAAGAGAGGCCACTCATCTTATATGTGGCCTCTATGAAACACTCATTGGGTGCCCTCTTCACACAAAATAATGTTATGGGAAGAAATAATAGCCTATAATACCACATACAGACAATGGTAGGTGATGATACTTGATATTCTGATGATGAAAATAATATCCTTGTGTTGATCTACATAGTGAAAAGGATGTGGCATTACATGCAGCACCATGAAGTCCACTTGGTCTCTCAAATAGATCCAGTCAATTACATATTTGTAGTCTCTATGTTCAATTGGATCTATTCTTGATGGGAGATAATTCTATAGAAATTTGACATCTAATTCATATAATAGATGTTGGAGAATGGGAAAGCCTTGGCTAACTTCCTATAAGCAAATCCTTCCACAAAAAAAATCATTGTAGGACACTGAGATCCATGATCAAGAGGTATTTTATTCCCATGACACTATTTGGACATGGGATACATATTTGGATGGCGCCTCCCATATTCCATTTGGAACAAGGATGGAAAACACAAATCTCAACAGGGTTGTTTTGGGGATTGTATTCTTCTATCTAGACAAGGTAGTCCTACCATACTCTTTCTCACTATCTAAAGGATGAAAAAATAACGAGTCTAAATACAAATCTCTCATTACAATATTGGAATAATCCTTAATTGTGAAAATATTCGACATGAATATCAATGGGGACTCAAAACTAGTGATAAAGTATATAAATAGTTAATAAGTGATCAATAAGGATGAATTTTCACACATCAATGGCTATTTCAGGGGATTGATCGAAAAATTCACCTTTGATCCCACAATGTATTATGTTCTCTGATCACATAATTCTCGTGTGAATGCATTGGCTAATGCAACCATAGTCCGAGATGACCAGCATGAAGAGGAAGATACCTTCAGTATTACACATCAAATAATGTCATCATCGATCATAGTGTTTGATATGGGAGAGATCAATTAGGTAAGCACCACCCCATAACATGATAAACTAGTGACCAACCCTAGATGGATGGTGCCCATAATCAGTTATCCTTGAGATGGGACTCTCTCGATAGGTCACACTGGATGGGAATAGATCTGGTGTAAGGAATTCAACTTCACTCTGCAAGATGTACCAAATGATAAAAAAATACTCTACAAAGGGGGATTTTATATAGTTTTCCACAGTTTCATAATATAAGGATAAGGTTTTTTCATAATGAATGAAATCCATATAGGCCCTTGTAGAACCCATAAATCTGGAACCAGGCTCACCCACAAAATATAATGGTTGGTATATTACTGGAAGACCATGATACAAGACTGTGTGGAATTCAGTATGAAATGTCATGCATGATAGATCCATGAAAACTTCATCCATCACCCATGGATATTTCTACATATAGCTAAATATTCCTACCATTTTATATTTTGGGTATGGAGGTAGTGGAACCATATCTACTTGCCAAATCCATGAAGTTCAATTACGTCCTTACAACTACTGACATCTTTTCAATGTGGGATGAGGCTATACCCCTCATGGTAGTCATGATGAAGAATATATTCGACATTGTGAAGTCTTTTATCATCACCTAGTTTAGAGTCCCTCAATTAATATTTATATATAAAAGCACAAACTTCTATTCCATGGTGTTTAAGAAGATGTATCATGAGTGAAACGTCATGCCAAAACACTAATCTCACTATCATGCGGTGGAAAATGGATTGATAGTGGACTTCAATATGTCTGTATTGAATATACTTCTAATGATGGTGAACAATGATAATAATTATTGGCCATAGAAACTCCTCCATGATTTTTGGGCCTACCATACTACCATGTGTACTTCTACGCATGAAACTCTATAATCACTAGTGTACGAAACCGAGGTAGTGTTACCCATAGAGGTCCAGTTTCTCTCACCTTGAATATCTATTTGAGTGATGCTCTCATGTAATAAAAATTTTAAAAAAATATGGATGAGTTTGAATGGTTATATGAGAAGATTTTGCACACACTATACAACCCTAAGGTCAACCAAGAACCAAATAGCATAATCCTTTAATAAAAAGATTCACCTCCATTCATTTCTCTAAGGAGAACATGTGTTGGACCTCCAAACCCTAATGATACCAAGGATGACGCCCCCAATGTTGGATCCCACGTATGAATGACCCTATTTCATACATATTTTCAATAATAATGGATCCTTTTTTCTTGAAACTAGGGATGGGGAGCATGTCACACTACCCACCAATGCAATATTTCACAAGAAATACATCGTGTAGCTTCAAGTAGTAGTGAATAAACAACAGTGTAAATCCCATAAAAACATCCTTTCCACATGACATTAAACTATATGGTTTGTATTTTCCTAAGTACATGATGTTAAACTATGACAATTAATCCCATCTACATAATGATAAACTATATATGGGATAATCCTCCCTGTATGATGTTAAACAGCACGACCTCTTGATAATTACGTATGGATTGATTCCTATCATCAAAGGATATGTAGTGAGGCCTGATAATTTATTAATAGTCATAGACATAATATTATTTTCCTTTCATAATGGGTGATCCCATGTTCTAACCAAAATACATAAAACTACATGGATTCAAAGCATCCCCTTTCCATTCACATCGACTCACCCACTTCCTTGTCGCATCATGTTAAACTATACTGTACTTCTAGAATTATGTATGAATTGATTTTTATTTTTGATTGGATATGTAAGGACACCATGATTCTTTGTCTCTATCAAGCCACTATATCATATTAAATTCTTTTGTGGTACCCCTTTTCCGCCTCTTCGTTATATCAAGTTCCAAATCATTCCTTATTTCCCACACTGAGCATAGATCACATATGCTTATGAATTGGGACAAAGACCTACCCTCACAAGAAAGGAATAAAGGTGCACGATGTGTCCATTTTCATAACAAATTCAATTCCATAAAAGGAATTACCTGGTTCCTTACCTCATGATGTTAAATTGCATAATTCTCTAAGAACTATGTTTTTTTTATTCTCATACATATAAGATACGTAGTGATACCTAGACCTCTACTCTTGGGCCCAACCACGATACCCCCATCAATTCATGACGCTTCTCTTTTATCTGTACTGCATAATTCTAAACAACATGGAACTCCCAAAATAATATGGGCCTTGACTACAATCCTCAAGAGATACATAGAAATTCCCAAATATTTCACCCTCTCACACACCCATAGGTATAACCCTTTTCATCCCCAAGGATTCAGTTTTTTTGGAATTGTGAATGGTGTTGATGATACAACATTGGTAACTACTAGAATATTGGTCTTTAAAGCCCCCTAACACTAGAGACCACCTTTTTCTATCGCTATAGGTACCCAATAGTGACCTCCAAAGGTGGTCGTTGCCCTTTGTAAAAAAAATTAAGGGCTTAGCCCCCCCCCCCCCATTTCCCTTGACCTAGTCCCCCCTGTCGCCCTCGATTGCCACCCCCCATCGCCGCCCTCCCCACATGTCATCCCCCGCCACCCTGCCTCGCCCTCCAGGCGTCGTCCCCCACCATCCCCGTTGCCACCATCCACCTTCCGCCCAAGTCAGCCTCCGCCCTCTGCGCACCCTCCACCCTCGGACCTCCCGCTCCATCCACCCTCGAGACATCCTCCGCTCCCCTCCAGAATCCCTCTGCCCTCTGGCCTCCGCCCTCCAGCCTCCTCCCCCTCCGTCTCCTACCCATCGGCCCTCCGGCCTCCGACCTCGGCCCGCAGCCCTCTGGCCTCGGCCCTCGGCCCTCGGCCCTCCTCCCCCTCGGCCCCCCCACCCCGGACAGCACCTGCACCCTGGACACCCCCCCCCCCCGCACCCCGGACAGCCCTCGCACCTCAGACAGCCTCCCCGCACCCTGAACGCCCCCCAACCCCCCCCCCCCCTCGCACCCCCCCCCCTCCCACGTACCCCTCCCCGCACCCTAGACACACCCCCCTCCCCACCCCAGACAGCCCCCCCCCCCACTGCCCTTACCCCGTACCATCACCGCCTCCTCTCCTCTGGCGCCCAGCAGCCACCGCCACCCATCCCCTCCCTCGCCGCACTGCCTTTGGCTCCGGCTCCCCTTCGCTGCCTCTCCTCTCCCTCGCAGCACCACCTTCGTCTCCCCTCCCTTCCAGGTTTGTAGCGCAATCAGGTATGACATGAGCTTTAACTTACATTATTATTTTATCAATGGTTCATAAACAAATTAATAGTATTTATTTTAAATATTGTTGATTTGAAAAATGCAAATGTAATAAGTATTGTGTAAATGTTTGTTATACAAATATTATTATTCATAAGAGTTGGATTGACCTTCCAAATCGAACGTCTAGAGAATATTTCAATGGCATTATGCAGTTTATTGACTTCACCAGAGGATTTGAAAGTGACTATATTAGTTGTCAATGTAGAAAATGTGCTAATAGTTATCAATTCACATGAGATACTGTGAGGGAGCACCTATTCTTTAATGGATTTCTAAAAAATTATAAGAGTTGGACTTGTCATGGAGAAGAATATTTTCGTTGTGAAAATACGGATGTAGCTCAGATGGATGTTGATGCAAGGATGAATGATCCAATGCATGAAATTCTTACTGAAACAGTATGTGGGTTTGATCCTAAAGGCATTGAAATCCAGAAACCTGAGACCAGTGAGATAAATCTTTTCACTAGTGAAGATCGTGATTCGAGGAGGTTTTGTGAAGTACTTGATGATGTGAAAATAGAATTATATCATGGATGTACTTCTTACAATAAACTGTCATTTATCGTGGAGTTGTTGCATTTGAAGACTTTGAATAATTGGTCAGACACATCATTTGACATGCTTTTGGTGTTATTGAAAAAGGTTCTTCCTATCAATGCTAAGATTCTTGAGTCATATTACCATGCTCGTAAGCTGACAGAGAACATAGGTTTTACATATGAGACCATAGATTCATGTGCAAACAACTGTATTTTGTTTAGAATTGAAACATCCCATTTGGATATTTGTACGGTTTGTGGTGCTTTCAGGTGGAAAGAGAATAGGGGAAATCAGACTCATCAATGTCAGATTGTGATATAGGGGAAACCTATTTCCATAAATAAAATGAGTTACTTTCCCCTTAAACCGAGGTTGAAAAGATTATTTATGTCATCTAAAGTTTCTAATTTAATGAGATGGCATGCAGAAAGAGTGTGTGAAAGTGATATGTTAACCCACCCGGAAGACTCTCATGCATGTAAGGATTTTGATAAAAGACATCCTGACATTTCTAAAGATGTTCGTAATGTCCGATTGGGATTGGAAGCAGATGGTTTCAATACATTCATGTCTATGGTTAGTTCAACTCAGAGCACATGGCCCGTGGTGTTGGTTCAATATAATCTTCTTTCGTGGCTTTGTATGAAGCAACAATTTATATTACTTTCCCCTCTTATTGATGGACCTAAAAGTCCAGAGGATAATATTGATGTTTACATACTGCCATTTATTGATGAGTTGAATGAATTTTGGGGCGATGGTGTGTTGACTTATGACTATGAAAAAAATGAAATGTTCAAACTACATGATGCTTTATTGTGGACAATCAATGACTTCCCAGCTTATGAAAATTTATCAGGCTGGAGTACGAATGGGGAATTTTCTTTCACTTGTTTCAATAAAAGTAAAAAATATGTATGGCTTAAGAATTCCAAAAAATGGGCATACAAGGGTCACATATGTTTTCTCCCCCTCAGCACAGGTTCAGAAAGAACATATTGGCATTTGATGGTTTCTAGAGAGTTCAGGCCAGCACCAAAGATCATGACAGGAGTCGAAATTTTATCTCAGATTGAGGAAGAAAACATCCGCATGGTATATGAAATTCAGGATTTGGTGGCTCCTCTGGTACATAATATTCGAGATGCGGTTAGGCAACACAGTCACAATTGGAAAAAGAAAAGTATTTTTTATAGTCTTCTGTGTTGGAAAACTAACATGCTGAGGCATAATTTGGATGTCATGCACATTGAAAAAAATGTTGTGATAACATATTTTGGACCAATTTAGGTGTTAGTGGAAAATCAAAGGACCATGTTAATGCACGCCGTGATTTGGAAGAAATGGGTTTAAAGAAATGGGTTTAAGGAAATAGTTGCATTTACAGTTAGCTGAGGGAAACAAGGAATATATGCCTGCTGCACAGTATACAATGACTACAAAATAGAAAGAAACATTTCTTTCCATTTTGAACATGCTCAAGGTGCCTGATGGTTACTCTTCTAATATTTCAAAGTGTGTGAATCTGACGAGCAAGACATTGCAAGGGATAAAAAGACATGACAATCACATACTCTTCAACAGTTGATTCCAATCACAATTTGTGATTGTTTATCCCCGAATTTTGTTCATCCGTTGATTGAGATGTGTAATTTTTTTAGACAACTTTGTTTAAGAAATCAATGAATGATTGATTTAAAAAGTGTACAGGACTGAATTGTACTTACGCTTTGTCACATTGAGAAACTATTTCCCCCTAATTTTTCGATTTTATGGTCCACTTGACAGTGCACCTAACTGATGAAGTAATGGCTGCTGGTCCAGTGCAATTCAGGTGGATGTATCCTATTGAGCAGTATTTGAGTACATTGAAATGATTTGTATGCAACAGAGCTTGTCCGGAGGAATCAACAGCCAATGGTTATTTGATGGATGAGTGTAATACTTTTTATGCAGTATATCTTATGGATGTTGAAACAAAATTAGATTATCCCTCTCGGATTCAGGATGGTCCATTTGGAGAAGGAACCACATATGATATGGATAACATCGAGTGGATACAAACTCATCGATATATCTTGTTCAATACTCCATCAGTTACACCATTAATGCAGTAAGTATCTTATCACTTTTATTGTTTAACTTTTACATGCTTTGTTTGCATAAGTTTATCATTTAAACATCGCATTATCATTTGCAGGAAACACATTAATGAGATAAAAGAAAAGATGTATCGTGCGACTGAGTTACAAATTCAACAGTCTCATTATGCGTCATTTCATGATTGGTTCAATGATTGTGTACGTATAAATTGATTTTCATTATGAGTGAAGTATTATACTAATTTCTTTCTTTATATATCATTAATGAATTCTATAAATTAAGTAGGTTCATAAGCTGAGGGAGTTAGGGGACCCCACGCTAACTGAAGAATTTATCCAACTGGCTGAGGGTCCATCTATAACGGCTCGTTGTTATAAATCTATAGATGCTAATGGTTTTCAATTTTGCATTAAAGATGTTGACAAAAAATGAGAAACACAAAATAGTGGAATCAGTTGTCCATTTTTTGATTCTGGTTATTACTATGGTCAATTGATAGAAATCATTGAAGATGTATACACACATGGGTTGACGTACATATTGTTAATGTGTAATTGGGTTGATCCAGTGTGTGGATGTAAAGTCGATCAATATCCATTTTCATTGGTGAATTTTAACTATATGTTATACAGAAATGAACGAGTTGATAATAAACCTTTCATTTTGACATCACAATTAGAACAAGTATTCTTTGTTACTTTGCCTTTGAATCCAAGTTGGCAAGTTGTTGTCAAAATATCTCGGTGAGGAGTGTTTGTATTTGAACAAGATGAACCCGAGACTATTCCTTTTGTTTCCCAGCAGCTTGATCAACATACCTTAGTTCAATGTGAAGAAGATATATATTGGGTCAGAGCAGATGTTGAAGGAGAAATGGTCAATTTTCATGCTTAATAAAAGGTATAATTGTTTTCCCGCAATTCAACCTAAGATATCATAAATTATCTAAATATTTTATAAATCATTGTATGTTTTAATCCTCACTTTTGGAAGTTTATTTAGTTATACATATTTAGGGTGATTTAACTCATGTTATATTGATGTTATTGTCGGTGTATATTTTCATTGAGGTATTCTTCATTTGGTTCATGTGCTGTTTGAATTTTTATTAATTCAATTTGAAATTTGGCTAGGCATTGATTGGTTTTGTACATAATTTGTATATCTATTTTGTGTACTTTCTGATTTTTTAAAATTCATTAACAACTAATTATTCAATCCCTTTTTGTTTTATTAACAACATTACAAGTTTTATTTTTTTTAAACAATCCAATTTATCATTTGGACCTTTTGGATAGTCTCTTTACTAATGTTTTCCATGACTGCAGGCATGTTAGGGGAAGAGGTAGAAGATCCACATCATCCATCTGAGGCATCTACGTCTCAGGGTCGAGGTATGTTGGAATTTCATTGTCTATATTTTTTATGTAATTAAAAAACATATATATATATATATATATAATATCTGTCAATTTTATATAAAATTGTTTTCAACGGGATCAGACTCGACAGCTTCTTCCTCTCGCAGGAGAGGCCCTGGTCGTGGCATATTATCATGGAATTCTGACACGACTCTTGATGTTTCATTTTATGAGGTATTTCATCATGTGGGATGGAATGCCCCTGCATTTATTTGTCAGCTGGGACATATCATACGTGATCCACATTGATTTCCATTGACCACGCGTGACTGGGCTTCTATCCCTCAGGACACATTAGATCGTCTTTGGAGGGAGGTTCAGGTAAGAAGACCATTTTACTTTATTCCCTATGTATAACCAACAATAACATATGTGATTTTTTTCATTAATAGAAAAATTTGAATGTATGTCCCAATGAGTTTCAGCCAGTGTGTATGGGAAAATGTCGTAATATGTGGAAAGACTATAAAGGCAAAGTCAAGATGGACCACTGGCTACCAAATATGGGTGCCCTAGTCATTCTGGAAAAAGTCTCAAGAGGTGTCCTCCTAGCTCAGTGGCATGATTTAGTTGCATATTGGTCTACTGAGGGTGTTTCGGTATGTATATTAATTTTGGTATATATATTTTGAAGAATGTGTGATTTGTTTCAAATTTGAATGAATTGAATATAGGAGGTGTCAACACGCCATTCTGAGAATCGAGCGTTGCAGGGACCACCTCACAGGCTCGGGACTCGTCACGTGTCTCAGCTCCGACATGAGGTATTTATTATTCATTTTTTAATTTTTTTAAGTAATAAGGTTTTGTGTTTATATTCTATTCATATACAGTTGTGGGATCAAGGTGCACCAACTGATAAAATGTCAGTGTGGATGAGGACTCGTGATCGCAATGATCCAGAGGCTGCAGCATTGATAGTAAGTTCTTGTAATCATTACAAATACTTAAATAAAATATGTATATTAATATATGTATAAATATTTAAATATATCACAGGCTTAATTTGAAGCTGAATTAGAACATCTACTAGAGCTCCAGCGACAGCTTCCCATGTAAAGGGATGAGTTCTTTCATCGCATTATTGGTCGGGACGAGCATAGATATAGTTTGACCTATGGAACAGGGATTCCTTGTTCTGTAGTGTCACGCACTACGGTTTTCAGTCCTTCTATTGCTCAGATGACACAACGGTTGTCAGATTTCGAGGCATGGATGCACGCTTCCAAGGAGGTAAATGCACAATTGATTGCTGAGGTTATAGCACTGCGGTAATATGTACGTCCAGGCGATGGTGCAGGGGATCAGATGACGCGGGTTTATAATGTATTTATTTATTTATTTTATATTATTTTTTAATGAAAATATTCATAATGTTTTTTTGTTGTAGGCCCCTGACCCACCTGATGGAGGTAGTAGTCATGACCACGCATGACACATCATATTCACAAGGTGTGTTTATGCTTTTAATGGTGGGGTTGTTATTGATATTTATGTTGGGTTTATAGTGAGTTATTTTTGTGATTTGGGGGTGTTATGTGTGTTTTGTCCTCATGCAATGTTTGTGTGCACTAATTGAGAAGTAACCATGAAATTGATTAATGATTTGGAAATTTTTTGTTCATTTAATTTTCAATGTTTAGAATTGCATGTTCTGTAATATTTTGAAAAAAAACTTGTGATTTCAAATATAAACCATTACAATTGTTTTTGATGAATGAGCTGAGTTCACTATTTGTAGTCCCCGAACAACACCAGACAGCCTCCCCCCCCCCCCCGCACTCCTGACAGCCCTCCCCGCACCCTGAATAGCCCTCCCCGGACCCTGCACAACCATCCCGCACCCCAGACATCCCTCCCCGCACTCCGTACAGCCCTCCCCGCACCCCGGACAGGCCTCCCCGCACTGCGAAGAGCCCTCCCCGAACCTCGGACTACCCTCCCGCACCCCGGAAAGGACCCCCACACTCCGGACAGTCCACCCCGCAACCCGGACATCCCCCCGCACCCCGGACAGCCCCCCCCCCTCCCCCCCCACCCCGGACAGCCCACGCCACACCCCGGATAGCCCTCCCGCACCCCGGACGGCCCTCCCGGCACCCCGGACAGCCCCCACGAACCCCGGATAGCCTCCCTGCACCCCGGACAGCCCTCCCCGCACCCCGGACAGCCCTCCCTGCACCCTGGGCATGCACCCCCCGGACAGTCCCCCCGCCCTCCGGACAACCCTCCCCGCACTCCGGACATCCCTCCCCGCACCCCAGACAACCCTCCCGCACCACGGACAGCCCCCCCCCCCCCCCCCGCACCCCGGACATTCCCTCCACGCCACCTCGAACAACCCCTCACACTCTGGACATCCCCCCCCCCCCCCGGACAACCCCCCCCCCCGGACAACCCCCCCCCCCCCCCCCCCCCGCATTCTGGACATCCCTCCCCGCACTCCGGACAGCCCTCCCTACACCCCGGAGAGCCCTCCCACACCCCATACAGCCCCTCCCTGCACCCCGTACAGCCCTACCCGCACCCCGGACAGCCCCCCCCCCCCCCCCCCGCACCACGGACAGCCCTCCTCGCACCCCTGACAGCCCTCCCCGCACCCCATACCTGCGGTGCACGCGGTACGGCCGATTGTGTCGTTTTCAGCAGTTAGGCGCGCACTAAAATGGTGCGTTGGGGGGTCAAAACCACCCGAAAGATCTCGGAATTCCCTAAAACTGCACAACACCAGTCGTTGTGTGATTTTTGAAATGATCGGGTAGACGACACATCAATCAGAGGTGTCGTTTGACCACGGTGACCGGAAACGCGTTTCTGGTGTCATAAAACACCAGTAACGGCGTGAGATGGTCGAATTCGGAGAAAACATGCTCCAAATGACCTGAAACCACACGAAAACATTAGGAATATTATTTTTGATGTGTAAAAGGAGACGACATGCCCATCGGACATGCGGTGCCCGCGGTACCGCCGATTTTGTCATTTTCAGCAGCTCGGCGCGCGCTAAAATGGCGCGTTGGGGGATCAAACCCACCTGAAAGACCTCTGAATGCCATGAAACCGTATGACAACATCTGTTGAGTAATTTTTGAAATGGTCAGGTAGACAACACGTCAATTGGAGGTGTTGTTTGACTGTTGTGACCGGAAACGCGTTTCCGGTGTTATAAAACACCAGTAATGGCGTGAGACGGTCAAATTTGGAGCAAAAATGATTTGAATGACCTGAAACCACACAAAAACATTAGTAATATTATTCTTGACGTGTAGGAGGAGACGACAGGCCCATCGGATGTGCGGTGTGTGCGGTACGTCCGATTGTGTCGTTTTCAGCAGCTCGGTG
Source organism: Viscum album (assembly GCA_963277665.1). NCBI lineage: Eukaryota > Viridiplantae > Streptophyta > Magnoliopsida > Santalales > Viscaceae > Viscum > Viscum album. The sequence goes on from OY728159.1 coordinate 104,654,583, forward strand.
CACGCTAAATTGAAGCATTGGGGGGTCAAAACCACCCAAATGACCTCAGGATGCCATGAAACTATACGAAAATAGCCATTGTGTGATTTTTGAAATGTTCAGGCAGACGACACGTCAATTGGAACTGTCGTTTGACCGCGGTGACCGGAAACGCGTTTCTGGTGTCATAAAACACCAGAAACGGTGTGAGACGGTTGAATTTGGAGCAAACGTGCTCTTAATGACCTAAAACCAAACGAAAAAAATTAGGAATATTATTCTTGATGTGTAGGAGGAGACGACATGCCCATCGGATGTGTGGTGCGCACGGTACGGCCGATTGTGTCGTTTTCAACAGCTCGACGCGTGCTAAAATGGCGCGTTGGGGGTCAAAACCACCCGAATGACCTAGGAATACCATGAAACCGTACGACAACATCCATTGTGTGATTTGTAAAATGCTCGGGTAGACGACACGTCAATCGGAGGTGTCGTTTGACAGTGGTGACTGGAAACGCGTTTCTGGTGTCATAAAACACCAGAAACGGCATGAGACAGTCGAATTCCGAGAAAACATGCTCCAAATGACCAAAAACCACACGAAAACATTAGGAATATTATTCATTACATGTAGGAGGTGACGACATGCCTATCGGACATGCGGTGCGCGCGGTACGACTGATTGTGTCATTTTCAGGAGCTCGGCGCGCGCCAAAATGGCGCGTTGCGGGGTCAAAACCACACGAACAACCATAGAATGCCATGAAACCATTCGAAAACAGTCATTGTTTGAATTTTGAAATGGTCGTGCAGACGGCACGTCAATCGGAGGTTTTTTTTACCACGGTGACCGGAAACGCGTTTCCGGTGTCATAAAACACCAAAGACGGCGTCAGACGATCGAATTCAGAAAAAACATGCTCTGAATGACCTGAAAACATAGGAAAACATTAGATATATAATTCGTGACATGTAGGAGGAGACGGTACGCCCATCGAACGTGCAGTGTGCGCTGTACGATCGATGGTGTTGTTTTCAGCAGCTCGGCATGCGCTAAAATGGCACGTTGGGGGGCCAAAACCACCCGAACAACCTCAGAATTCCATGAAACCGTACGACAATATCCTTTGTGTGTTTTGTGAAATGTTCAGGTAGATGGCATGTCAATCGGAGGTGTCGTTTGACCGCGGTGACCGGAAACGCGTTTCCTATGTCATAAAACACCAGTAACGGCGTGAGACGGTCGAATTGAGAGAAAAAATGCTCCGAATGACCTGAAACCACACGAACAGATTAAAAATATTATTCGTGACATGAAGTAGGAGACAGCACGCCCATCGGACATGCGGTGCGCGCGGTACGGCCGATTGTGTCATTTTTAGCAGCTCGGCGCGCGCTAAAATGGCGCGTTGGGGGGTTAAAACCACCAAAACGACCTCGGAATGCCATGAAACTGTACGACAACATCCGCTGTGTGATTTTTGAAATTACCAAGCAGATGAAACATCAATCGGAGGTTTCTTTTGACCGCGGTGACTGGAAACGTGTTTCCGGTGTCAGAAAACACCAGAAACGGTGTGATACTGTCGAATTCAGAGAAAACGTGCTTTGAATGACCTGAAACCACACGAAAACATAATTAATATTATTCGTGACATGTAGGAGGAGACAGAAGGCCCATCGGACATGTGGTGCACGCGGTACGACCAGTTGTGTCATTTTCAGCAGCTCGGCGCGCGCTAAAATGGAGCGTTGGGGGGTCAAAACCACCCGAATGACCATGGAATGCCATGAAACCGTACGACAACAGCCGTTGTGTGTTTTGTAAAATGGTCGGGCAGACAGAATGTCAATCGAAGGTGTTGTTTGACCGCGGTGACCGGAAACGGGTTTCCGGTGTCATAAAACACCAGTAACGGCATGAGACATTCGAATTCAGAGAAAACATGATCCTAATAACCTGAAACCACACGAAAAAATTTCAAAGATTATGCGTGACATGTCGGAGGAGACAGCATGTCCATCGGACGTGTGGTGCGCGCGGTATGGCCGATTGTGTCATTTTCAGCAGCTCGATGCGCGCTAAAATGGCGCATTGGGGGGTTAAAACCACCCGAACAACCTCAGAATGTCATGAAACTGTACGAAAACATCCTTTTTGTGATTTATGAAATGTAAAGGCAGACGGCACATCAATCGGAGGTTTTGTTTGACCATGGTGACAGGAAACGTGTTTTCGGTGTCATAAAACACCAGAAACGGTGTGAGACTGTCTAATTCAGAGAAAACGTGCTCTGAATGACCTGAAACCACACGAAAACATTAGCAATATTATTCGTGACGTGTAGGAGGAGACGGAAGGCCCATCGGACGTGCGGTGCACGTGGTATGACTGATTGTGTCGTTTTCAGCAGCTCGACACGCTCTAAAATGGAGCGTTTGGGGTCAAACCCACCCAAACGACCTCGGAATGCCATGAAACCGTACGAAAATAGTAGTTGTGTGATTTTTGAAATGGTCGGGTAGACATCACATTAATCGGAGGTGTTGTTTGACCGTGGTGACCGGAAATGCATTTCCGGTGTCATAAAAAACCAAAAATAGCGTGAGATGGTTGAATTCGGAGCAAACGTACTCCGAATGACCTAAAATGATAGAATTTCATAAATTGGGGGTTTTAAATTATTATAGAACCATGATTTGATGCATATTTAACTCTATTATATTTATATAATAAAGGAATAATTATGTCCAATTTACGTTTGTTTTGTTTTTTTGTTTTTTTGTCTTATTGTAGGTTTATTGAAGCAGAAGATTGAAATGGAAGGACCTGGTTGGATCGTTGAAGCATGTTTATCATTTATTGTTTATGACAATCTTGATGTTTATGATGTTTGAAATTGTTTTCCATTTTTTATGATTTTTACCTTGTTTTATCTTTGATTTTGCACCGTGAAGAAAAAAACACAATTCGTACATTTCATTAAAAAAATGAAAAATATTTTATTTAATATTATATATATATATATTTCCTTAATATATATATATATATTAAAATATTTAAAACATATTATATATATATATATTTAATATTATATATATAAATATTTTCTTTAATATATATATATATATATATTTCTGTTATTTAATAAATAAATATATATATATATATGTTTCTTTCAGTAGGAATTCTTTAAAAAAAATTCCCAGGGTAGCGACCGCCTATAGCGGTCGCTATAGGGTGCCTGCTAGGCAACATTATGGACCGCCAATGGCGGTCGCTCATGGTGCCCGGTAGGCAGCCTATAGCGACCGCCAAGTGGTCGCTTAATGCCGGAATTTCGGCCACCTTTAGCGACCGCCATTGGCGGTAGCTATTGTCCTACAATGACGAAGCTGAAGCGACCGCCAATGGCGGTTGCTGGGAGGTCTCTACAGGCCTATAGCGACCGCTAATGGCGGTCGCTAATGCCCAATTTTTTAGTAGTGGGACCAATGTTGTATCATCAACACCATTCACAATTCCAAGAAAACTGAATCCTTGTGGCTGAAAAGGTCTATACTTATGGCTTTGTGAGAGGGTGAAATGTTTGGGAATTTCTATGTATCTCTTGAGGATGGTAGTCAAGGCACATATTATTTTGGGAGTTCCATGTTGTTTAGCATTATGCAGTATGGATAAAAGAGAAGCGTCATGAATTGATGGGGGCATCGGGGTTGGTCCCAAGAGTGGAGGTCTAGGTATCACTACATATCTTATACGGATGAGAATCAAACAAAACATAGTTCTTAGAGAATTATGCAATTTAACATCATGTAGTAAGGACCCATGTAATTCCTTTTATGGAATTGAATTTTTTATGAAATGGACACATTTTTCACCTTTATTCCTTTCTTGTGAGGGTAGGACTTTGTCCCAATTCATAAGAACAAGTGATCTATGCTCATTGTGGGAAATAAAGAATGATTTAGAACTTGATATAATGAAGAGGCAAAAAAGGGGTACGACAAAGGCATTTCATACCATATAGTGGCTGGACAGAGACAAATAATCAAGGTGTCCTTACATATACAATCAGAAATATAAATCAATTCATACATAATTCTAGAAGGACAATACAGTTTAACATGATGCGGCAAGTAAGTGGGTGAGTTGATGTGAATGGAATGGGGATGCTTTGAATCCCTGTGGTTTTATGTAATTTGGTTAGTAAATGGGATCACCCATTATGAAAGAAGTATAATCTTATGTCTATGCCTATGAATAAATGATCAGGCCTGACTACATATCCTTTGATGATAGGAATCAATCCATACATCATTATCAAGAGGTCTTGCAGTTTAACATCATACATGGAGGATTATCCCCTATATAGTTTATCGTTATGTAGATGGGATTAATTTTCATAGTTTAACATCATGTACTTAGGAAAAGACATACCATATAGTTTAACGTCATGTGGAAAGGATGTTTTTATGGGATTTACAATGTTGTTGATTCTCTACTACTGGTAGATACACGATGTATTTCTTGTGAAATATTACATTGGTGGGTAGTGTGACATGCTCCCCATACATTTTTTCAAGAAAAAATGAACCATTATTATTGAAAATATGTATGAAATAGGGTCCTTCATACATGGGTTCCAACATTGGGGGTGTCATCCTTGGTACCATTAGGGTTTGGAGGTCCAACACCTGTTCTCCTTAGAGAAATGAATGGAGGCGAATCTTTTTATTGAAGGATTATGCTATTTGGTTCTTGGTTGACCTTAGGGTTGTATAGTGTGTGAAAACTCTTCTCATATAACCATTCAAACTCATCCAGATTTTTTTTAAATTTTTTTATCATATGAGAGCGTCACTCAAATAGATATTCAAAGTGAGGGAAACTGGACCTCTATGGGTAACACTACCTCAGTTTCGTACACTAGTGATTATAGAGTTTCATGTGTAGAAGTACACATGGTAGTATGGTAGGCCCAAAAAGCATGGAGGAGTTTCTATGGCCAATAATTATTATCATTGTTCACCATCATTTGAATTATATTCAATACAGACTTATTGAAGTCCACTATCGATCCATTTTCCACCATATGATAGTGAGATCAGTGATTTGGCATGATGTTTTACTCTTGATACATCATCTTAAACACCATGGAATAGAAGTTTTTTCTTTTATCTATAAATATTAAGTGAGGGACTCTGAACCAGGTGATGATACAAGACTTCACAATGTCGAATATATTCTTCATCATGACTACCATGAGGGGTATAGCCTCATCCCACATTGAAAAGAATACAGTAGTAGTAAGGACGTAATTGAACTTCATGGATTTGGAAAGTAGATATGGTTCCACTACCTCCATACCCCAAATATAAAATGGTAGGAATATTTATCTCTATGCATAAATATCCATGGGTGATGGATGAAGTTTTCATGGTTCCATCATGCATGACATTTCATACTGAATTCCACACAGTCATGTATCATGGTTTTCCAGTAATATACCAACATTTTTATTTTGTGGGTGAGCCTGGTTCCAGATTTATGGGTTCTAAAAGAGCCTATATGGATTTCATTCATTATGAAAAAACCATATCCTTATATTATGAAACTGTGGAAAACTATATAAAATCCCTCTTTGTAGAGGATTTTTTTATCATTTGGGACATCTTGTAGAGTGAAGTTGAATGCCTTACACCAGATCGGTTCCCATCTAGTGTGGCCTATCGAGAGAGTCCCATCTCAAGGATAACTGATTATGGGAACCATCCATCTAGGGTCGGTCACTAGTTTATCATGTTATGGGGTGGTTCATACCAAATTTATCTCTCCCATATCAAACACTATGATCGATGATGACATTATTTGTTGTGAAATACTGAAGGTATCTTCCTCTTCCTGCGGGTCGTCTCGGACGATGGTTGCATTAGCCAATGCATTCACATGAGAATTATGTGATCGGCAAACATAATACACTATGGGATCAAAGGTGAATTTTTTTATCAATCCCCTAACATAGCCATTGAGGTGTGAAAATTCTTCCTTATTGATCACATATTAATAATTTATATAATTTATCACTATTTTTTAGTCCCCATTGATATTCATGTAAATTATTTTCACATGAAGGGATTCTTCCAATCATGTAATGAGAGATTTGTATTTAGACTCGTTATTTTTTCATCCTTTAGATAGTGAGAAAGAGTATGGTAGGACTACCTTTTCTGGGTAGAAGAATACAATCCCCAAAACAACCCTATTGAGCTTTGGGTTTTCTATCCTTGTTCCGAATGGAATCTCGGAGGCGCCATCCAAATATATATCCCCTGTCCGAATAGTGTCATGGGAATAAAATACCTCTTGATCATGGATCTCAGTGTCCTATAATGAATTTTTTGGGGAAGGATTTTCTTTTAGGAAGTTATCCAAGGATTTCCCATTCTCCAACATCGATTATTTGAATTACATGTCATATTTATATAGAATTATCCCCCATTAAGCATAGATACCATTGAACATAGGGACTGCAAAGATGTAATTGACTGGATCTATTTGAGAGACAAAGTGGACTTCATGGTGCTGCATGTAATGACACATCATTTTCACTATGTAGATCAGCACAAGGATATTATTTTCATCATCGAATATCATGTATCATCACCTACCATGGTCCGTATGTGTTTTTAGAGGCTATTATTTCTTCCCATAACATTATTTTGTGTGAAGAGGGCACCCAATGAGTGTTTCATAGAGGCCACATATAAGATGGGTGGCCTCTCTTCTATCAGAGACATAAAAATTGATGGGTTCTGCATGTACTAATTGTTCCACAAAATAGACTTCTAAAATTCAGCATCACATTGGTAGGTGACTCCCTTCTTCATTAGCCTCATGAAGGGGAGCGATTTTCAAAACATGTTGGATATGAATTGTTTAATTTAGTAGATTTTCTCTTGGAGTACCCTTAATTCCTTCAGATTTCATTGGGGCGAAATAACTAAAATAACAGTAGTCATCTCAAGGAATAACTCGATGTCACAGTGGAACACCACAAAGAAGAGAAACATGCCTGATGTCACCATGAAAGAACAATTTAGAAGATTTAAATTTATACTATATAGTCACATCTTGTCAAAGAGTGCTCTGAGGTTTGTAAGAAGATCATATATCTGTTGGGATATTGTTTCGGTGCGGATGTGCGTCGGGTTTCTGTTCCGACTCTGTTCCGCCAGGACGCGTTCGCGCGTGCGCCCGTCGACCTGAGGGGATGGGCGCGCGGCTTGTGGCCCCGCAGTCCCGCTTTCCAAGGGCGGGCGGCATTCGTCCCTTATTCAGGGGCGTCTGCTCCTTGATCGAAACCGGGATGATGGGATGTTGGCTCCTCCTTCCTTGGACGTCTCCTCGGAACTCGTTGCCTAATCCGGGTCTCCCTCGTAGACTTAAGACATGCTCGTGAATCTCGTTCCCGGCGCCATATCTTCATGGACACCGGTTAATTACGCTGCTTCCGCCCGGACGCTCCAAGGAGTCTGGTCGGGGCAGCAACCTGCGGTGAGGAGGCCGGGTGGCTCTGGGTGCTGGGGGCGTGTCGTAACACTGCGGCTCTGCACGTCTGTCTTCCGTCCCTAATAGGGCTTCTCGAAGGCATGATGGCCTGAGGCATCCCGCACTGGGTGCGGGGAACTGTGTCCCCTGAGGTTTTCCTCAGCTTCCCATGTTTAACACGGGGTATGCCGCGAGTTTAACGTCAAGCGGGGACGACATCAGACCGATCAACACGAAAAGTGGATCAGATGACAGAACCCCTTGCGGGGAACCTCTGACGCTGGGGACAGCGCATGGGTGGCTTCCCAAGTGATATGGAGTGGAGTGAAGTGGCATGACCCCACCGGGATGTGGCGGCCCGGGTAAGGATCAGGATGGATGATGGAGTGAAGAGCTTGGACCCCGTAGGGGCTTCCTACGTACCGCGCGTTAGCACGGATCAAAGTCGACGTAGTTCGGGTATACAGTTTAACGTCATGCTGGACGTCGGCAAGCCGTCTCACGAAGGGGTCGAGGCCACCGAGCGGAGGATTGAACCGAACCACCTCGCACAGAGGGGGATGGAACGGCCGGGTGGATCACATTTTCACGTCATGCTGGACGATAAAAGGAGAAATGGAAAAAGGGGTTGTGGGGAGGCACAGTGGAGATACACACGGGCAGTCTCCCACAGGGGCGGATTCATAGGTGAATCGACGCAAGCGTGAACCCTGGAGGGGTCCACTTATGGACGAACCGACATGAATACGACCGGGACGACCAGGTGGTGGGCTTGAACCTCAGGGAGGCTTCCTACGTACCCTGTTTAGAAGACAGGGATCAAAGTCTACGTAGTTCATTCTGTCAGGACTTACGCACTTGAGGCAGCCCGGATGCGGCAAAACTCAGTTGGAAGGGACTTGGACCGAAAGTAGGAGACACCTCGATCCCAATCACACCCTCTACTGGCTTCGGCAGTGGGGAGGCGCCATGGAGATACACATGTGCAGCCCCCCACAAGAAACTAGGGGTTTGTAATACCCTACCCCCGTAGGGAAAAGCCGCTCCCATTAAATCGTCCCTAAAGAGGGGCAATCCCGACATCCTTGCAGAGACGAGCGGGTGGGGGCCACATCCAAACCGGGGGGGACCCTGCGTGCGAGGCACGGGATCGGGTGATGCGGACGGTTTAACGTCTTGCCGGACGAAGTACAGTTTAACGTCGTGTGTTGAGGACGAAGCGGACGGTTTAACGTCTTGCCGGACGAAGTACAGTTTAACGTCATGTGTTGAGGACGAAGCGGACGGTTTAACGTCTTTCCGGACGAAGTACAGTTTAACGTCATGTGTTGAGGACGAAGGTGCTTGGCAGTTTAACATCTTACAGCGCGGACGTGGTACAGTTTAACGTCATGTTGGACGGATGCAGTTTAACGTCATGCGGGACGAATGTGCAGTTTAACGTCATGCTGGACGTATGTGCAGGTTAACGTCATGCTGGACGTATGTGCAGCTTAACGTCATGCTGGACGTATGTGCAGTTTAACGTCATGCTGGACGTTGGTTGCCGCCGATGGGTCCGTGTCACTTCGCGCGAGCCTGGAGGGACGCATGGAAAGACAACGCACGGTGCGGGCACCCAGGATGAAGATCATCGGGCGCCACGCAGGCGGGTACCCTCAGGGGGTCAAGGGGGGCGACCCTGGAGGTTTGCGCGCAAAAGAGGAGCTTTGCGCGCAAAACAGCAGGTCGGCGCGCAAAATGGCGGGCTGGCGCGCAATCGGGCCAGCCCTTTGCGCGCGGATGATTGAGATTGCGCGCACCGGGCTTCGGGTAGCACGCGGGGGCAACGGCTCATTCTCTAACGAACGGCCACTTTGAACATGGGGGGTGCGCGCAATCGGGCTGGATTGCGCGCACCCGGGGGAAATTGCGCGCAAGAGGCTTCTTTTGCGCGCAAAGGCCTTCGGGTTAAGGATTATTCAAAGGAAAGGAGCCAAGGGGATTGCGCGCGAAGGCGAACCCCAAGGCTCTATTGCGCGAAAGAAAGGAGGTTACCTGAAGATCGGCATTGCGCGCGGAAGGGGTTGGATTGCGCGAACGAGCGACGCTTCGGATTCTGGCAACCTTCAAAACGTCGGGGGTCGCCTTATATTTATAGGCAACCCCGGGCGCGGAATCCGGTCTTGAGCGCGGAATTCCCTTCGCGGGCACGGAATCAGGACCCGGCGCGCAAGGGAGCCGCGCAGGCCACGGGCGCGCAAAATAGCGCGCCGGCCCAGCGCATTGCGCGCATCCCGGGAGGATTGCGCGCCGTGACTCAACTTTGCGCGCGGGCCTCTGAAATTTCGCGCAAGTCCTCCGGGCCCTCCGGAACGTGCCTCTGACTCCAAATATCACTTCGCTTTCCGCATCCGGAGCTTCATTTGGGAACAACGGACTTTTCCGGCGTCTACAAAAGCCCCCCCTCGGAATCTGATCGGCGAGAGGTCGCAACGATCGGGTTCCGAGGGAGACGCCGGAATGCCGAAGTCCTGGGCTGCGCGGGACTTAGGCGCGCAAAAAGGGGCGCCGGGCGCGCAATTCGCAGCCGCGGTCGCGCAATCGAGCGTTTCGTGCGGCGCGTAATCCCGGCCTCGTCTATAAATAGGGGTCCAGGGTTCCGCGTTCCGTACACAGGCCTTCCGTGCGATAAGCTCCAACGCTCTCGTGCGCGAAATTGCCTTTTCCGGTCGCGAAATTCGCCCGATCGGCGCGCAAAACCATCCAGAATTCGCCTGCCTTTGCGTGAAAACCCGGAACTTTGCGCGACATTCTTCCCAATTGCGCGCCGTCCACTTGGATTGCGCGCCAACCTTCAAACTTCTCTACCAGCCTCATCCGATCCCGCACGCTTCATCCCTTAACCCGCACGACTCCCGAAACTTCTGAGATGGCCGCGCATCAAGAAAATGAGGGGGATGCCGCCACTCGCAGAGCTGAGATGGCGACGAACGAGGAGGTTTACGGAGCCAAAGAGATTGTTTCCAACAATCAATCCCTGTTCGACTTACTGACGCCGGCCCAGAAGACATATCCACTGTCGGACAACCTGCCGCTCTGGAACTTCGGCATCCTAGATGAGGTTCCGGTGCCAGGGTTCGAGGTTGATGCGCCACGGACCTGGGTGACTCGGGAGGACGAGCTTCCCCGCTATAACATCACCAACAATGGGCATCCTGCCAGGGAGACCAGGCACTTGGACGTCTATGTCCTGAACCCGAGGACGCGAACCATTGACGGAGGTGAGCCTACTGCGGAGAATTCTCCAGCCCTCTACTCGAGCACATATCGCCAGAGTGTCACTAACGACACCAAGGGCTGGCTGAAGGACTGGGACTTGCGGTCTGGGGGCAATTTCACCAGTGAGTGGGCCTGGGTGTTCTGGGTACGCCACACTTGCGATCACTTCGCAGAGGAGCTGCGGTACATCGGCCTATTTGAGGCGGTGTGGACGTCGCAGTTCCACTTCTACCAGCAGTCCGAGCTCGGGCCGGAGCTGTTCACCCGCTGGTCTCCGGATACCAACACCTTCCATCTTCACCATGGGGAGGTCGGCATCGGTCTCTGGGACATCCACTGCATCGGAGGTATCCCGCTGGAGGGCTACCAATACGATGAGTTCCTGCCACCGAAGAACACCTGGGAAGACAGGTCACGGACTCCTATTCTGACCTGGCATCTGCTTGACCTGGCTACGCAGCGACTCGGGATCAAGGAATTCCAGAAGGACATATCCTACAAGGAGTGGTTCGGCCAGTTCTTGGAGCATGACCCGGCGGTCAAGATGCCAGGCACGGGGAAGCGGTGCCCGACCGCAGCTCAGAGGAGCCGGAACGGGTCGTACTGGCGGGTCCTGGAGACAGCCGACTACCGCTCATGGGGGTACCGCGTCATCGAGGCCCGGCACCCAAATGTCCGGTACGCGGCGTTCCTAGCCGCCTTTCTGAGTGGGTGGCTCCTGCCAGTGCGGGACGCGAGAATGGGCGTTCGCCCGGTGACACTGGCGGTGGCGGGCGCTATGGCTGCCAACAAAAGATACAACCTCGGGGTCCCAGTGCTGGCGAGGCTGTATGCCATCCTGGGACGCATCTCACGAGGGGGGGTCGCCACGAAGGATCTGTGGGCCCTTTCAGTTCTTCCACGGCTGGGTGGCTGCTCACCTCGGTGGGTACACGTTTCCGAACGCCATCATTCCTCCGGGCAACGGCCTGCGACCCTCCCTGCTGAACATCGCGGGGGTCGCTCCGATGACCCTAAGTGAGGAGGGCGTGAGGATTCGGATTGGCAATCATGCCAATTTCAACTTCAATCCGTTCCCCACTCCCGTCGGCCAGATGATCGACAATGGGCAGGGTCCGCTGGAGCAGCACGAATACTTCCTGAACATGCGGGGCGGGGTGCTCGTGGCTTGGATCGACGGGAAGGTGATCTGCGAGCCTTACGTGCCAACCCGGTTTGCCAGGCAGTTCGGGTACCTTCAGCGGATGCCGAAGAGGGTATTCACTGCCGTCCGGGAGGAGACGAACCCTTGCGTCCTTCGCCAGATGTGGCTGATGTTTTCCGCTTTCGGCTCTGGCGACGTCATCACTCTCCCTCCTACCGGGGTTGACGCAGGCTTGGCGACCGAGTACGCCGAACACTGGGCCATCGCGTACCCCGAGGGGCTTCTACGGAAGCCAGTTCGGCAGCTCGAGGTTACCCGTGCGGAGACCGGGCGTCAAGGAAGGAGGCGAGGCGCCGCCACACGGGGGAGAACGGAGGCGCGCCAAGCAGCGGAGCCGGCGCGGGCAGGGACTTCGGCGGCGGGCACATCGCGAGCTGCCGCCACGACCTCGGCGCCCAGAGGGGGGGCACGCGCGGTGGTCGAAGAGCGGCCCGGGAAGCAGGTGAGATGTCTGCTCAAACCCTCCCACGATGCAGTCTTCCCGGCGTTGTGGTCGGCCTGGATGACCCTGCGGCAGTCACTGGGGACCGACGCCATCTGGCGAAAGATTCTCAGAGAAGGAATCCATCTGCCAGAGGTCGGGCGCCTCCATATTGCCGACAGGGTGGAATTCAACCGGCAGTATGCGTATCTGACGGCCATGGACGATTACGCGCGCCAACGTGGTCAGCGTGCGGAGCCATCCCTTCTGGTGAAGGTGATGCTCGGTCTAGAGCCCGCTCCAGAACAGATGCCGCCGGCGGAAGATGAAAGTGGCAGTGACTCCGAGGAAGAGGAGGAAATGGGGGAGGATGAAGGCTCCGAGGGAAGATCCCATCAGGGGAGTCCGCAGGAGAGCGGCGAGGTGGCCGGATCTGACAATGTTGATGTCACTGAGCTCCTAGAGGTCCGCTTGTATCCCTACTCAATCTGCTTCATCCATTCTCTTATGCAGCTTCTAACCCATTTCTCCATCTTTCTCAGGAGCGCATGGATGTTGGTCAGGCGTCCTCAGCGGGAGTAGGAGGGGCGCCAGCAGGACAAGGCGGGGGCCAGGCACCCATTATCGAATTGACAGGCGCGGAAGGGCCCCCTGCTGCAACTGTTCCTGCGGCGGCCGGGATAGCGGAAGATGACGCTCTGACCTCCCGTAAGTCTCCTTCCTTTACTGCTGGTGCTTGCCATTGACGATCCGTGACTAACCATGGCATGCCATGCGCAGTGATCTCAGGACTGGAGGCTCGTCGGGTTGCCGAACCCGGGCCATCTATGAGTGGACCAGTGGTGTACATGCCGCCTGCTCCGGAAGAGACTTCCCAAACCGAGCCGGCCCCACCAACTGTTGATCAGGGGGCTGCGGACGCCGGCGGTGCTGACATCGGAGAGAGGTCTGGGGCTGATGAGGGTGTCAGCGCCTCTGGGGAGAGAGAAGAAGTTCGCCCGGATGTTGGGGAACCCATCCCTCATGAGGACCTCCCAGGGGCGGACCCTGCAGCAGACCTGCTGGCTGCCTTCCCTGCCTACCGGCCTGCCGACCCCGAGGAGATGGACGACTCAGACGCGGAGGCGGTCGAGGAGAGCCGGATAACGCGCCGCAGGGGGTGGAAGTGCATCCAGCGCTTCCTCAAGCGAGACCCATCGGAGTGGCTGGGGCGCATGGGATCACTTCAAACCTGGCTGCGCTTCCTGTGTGCCGGGGGAGCTGATGCTCAACGCCTCCATCTGACGGTCCTTGATTTCATGGCCGAAAAGATGCGCGAGAGCTGCCGGCGTGCCGATGTCACACAAAGTCGGGACATGTCGGAGAGCACGCGGGCGCTCCTCGCGGCGGAGCAGGAAGTCCGGCGTCTCGAAGGGCAGGCGGCAGAGAAGGAGGCCTTCGTCGCAACGTGTACCGAGCTTGTGGAGCAACTAGCAGCCCAGCTGGTTGACGCCCAGGTACAGCTGACGGAGGCGGGCCAACAGATGGTCACAATTCAGGTCGAGCGGGAGCGTGCACAGGCCAGAATCGACGAACTGCGTGCTGCGACCGCCGACGAGGAGAGGGCACGCAGAGAGCGAGAAGCAGCCCTGGAGGCCGCCAGCCAAAGGGTAGCGGCGTTAGAGAGACTCATTCAGCACGCTAATCCCTAGGGGCTTTGTTTTGCCACTCCCAGAACATTTTGCTTCTGCTACCTTGATCCATTTGTATGAACCAATATATTTATCTGCATCTTTTGGCTTAACATGCTCAACCACAATTCACTGTCTTGCGGGAGCGTTAACCAAGCATCAGGCATCCATAGTTGGGCCTGGATTGCTGGAGAAAAGAGGGAGGTCATTCCTAGGAAAGGAGACCTCAAGCCTAATCAGTGTATCATCCCCCCAACTTGTTCCAACACACGAGCGGGACAACGCTAGGGGCGTTGAGATTTTATCCGAACATAGGGAAATGAGAAAGGGTGAATCGCGTGTCCCGAATCCAGACATCCACAACGGTCGGCCTTCCAGGAAATGCCCAAGACGGTAGGCGGACAGTGGATCGACCATAAAAACTGCAATAGACGGACCGAAGGTCATCATTCATATTGCAGGAGGCGGACCACATGTCATCATGAATACCGCTTTGGGGTTCCTTCAGACACAAGGGTGGAAATCCAGATCAACAGGGCATGCGAAGCGTGGGGCGAAGTGACGATTGTTCGGACAGAACCCAACGCTCTCAGAATTGCGCCACCGTGGGGAAAGCGTATTAGGCGGATGCACTAATCTGGCTGTGAGTCACCCCAATTCTCAGACAGCACCTCTTTGACGAGGAAACCGTCGCTTCCCACCATTGCAGTGGGGCATCCCGAGCTGAATCGGGGAGAATATCACAACTGCACCACTCTACCAGAAGCCAGGCCAGACGGCCGGCGACGAGGAGGGGTGGGACTTAACGATCCCTGAGGCTGGACCCGAGTTGAGATTCCCGGGCGTTCCTACGTACTCCATCAGGCTGGAGATCAAGCAATACGTAGTTCTGAGAGTGCAGTTTAACGTCATGCAGGACGTAGAATCCCGTTTAGGGGAGATCTTAGTTTAGGGTCGTAGAGCTCGGACCATAAGGGGAGATCTTAGTTTAAGGTCTTAGAGCTCGGACCATAAGGAGAGATCTTAGTTTAAGGTCTTAGAGCTCGGACCATAAGGAGAGATCTTAGTTTAAGGTCTTAGAGCTCGGACCATAAGGAGAGATCTTAGTTTAAGGTCTTAGAGCTCGGACCATAAGGAGAGATCTTAGTTTAAGGTCTTAGAGCTCAGACCATAAGGATAGATCTTAGTTTAAGGTCTTTAGAGCTCGGACCATAAGGAGAGATCTTAGTTTAAGGTCTTAGAGCTCGGACCATAAGGAGAGATCTTAGTTTAAGGTCTTAGAGCTCGGACCATAAGGAACTCAAAGTACGCCACATCGTGGTCCTATCCCCTGGATATGCGAAGATGCACTGAGGGATAGTGTCAAGAGTGCCGAGGTTTCGCCTGGTCAGAATGGGAGGTGGAAAATGTGAATCATGCGGCCATTCACTCAAGGACTGGGGGCACCGGAGTAACGATATGGGAGTACTGCCGACCGTGGCGGAAAAGCAGCATCAATATCGCACTAACCGTTGGTGGAATGAGGCAGCAAACGAGCATCGACCTCTCAATCATAGGATTCATATTGATTTGCTGCCCGAGGCCATTGGGGGTACCAGCCCGAGTCGGTGGGAGAGCACTGAGGCATTGTGTCCGAACCGTTCACGGGGGCTCCACCCAGGGCGTAGACAATGGGTCCGAATGAAAGGGAGCACGAAGCCTGAAAAGTGGAGGAAACCTGACCAAGCGGATCCTGACCCTCCTGGCAATAAACCAGAGTACTCTTGACACCGGTGGACCACTGCAAGGGGTCGGGGAACACGCCTTGAGGGTGACCTGAAGGCGGCGGATTCCCCAGAGAAGGGGGAATCTCTAAGAGGTGGGGGGCTGGACCCGAAGCTTCAAACATCCGGGCGTTCCTACGTATCCCATAAGGATGCGAATCAAGCCACACGTAGTTCTTGAAGCACGGCGCAACACAATCGGGCACCAGCGCGGGGAAGAGTGCGGGTCTGACCCTCGCACACAGAAGGAGCAGCATTTGATATTTCTTGTTTGTCCTTAAAGATGAATGGTTTTTCTTTGTGCGGCGACATGCCTGTGATTGAGAAATCTCTGGCGTCGCCACAATAATCAAGCCACAGAAGGCATTGATGAATGACGTGGTTATTAACCAGCGCCCAACATGAGTGTCCCCTGAGGAGGACATCACGATGCAATGCCGTTTCTCGTCTGGCGGCCAAGACGATCACAGTTTACGGTCGTGTGGTAGGACCAGACAACACTGTTTAAGGTCGTGTGGTTCGGACCATGGAGGAACCCGCTTATCGCGGTACGGCGGACACGGCAGGGGTGGGAACATACCCAGCCCTGCGGTCACGCACGATTCCAGGAGAAGAGTCTTGGGATAGGGGTCTGCGTATGTCCATCACCCGAGGGGCAGAGATGCTAGCCTCCAGATATACTGGGCCCAGAACGCGATTTTTCGGGTGACTCCTTCCTCCTTATGGGGACGAGGGTCCAGCTACGCATGGCCCTTAGGGAGGATATCCGCATATATCCTTGGTGCTCAGATCATGGGATCCTCGAACGACATCATTACCCTGGTTGGTCTGCCTAACGTGTAGAGGTGTACTGAAGGTCAGTATGAAAAGAGTGTCGAGATTCCACTACAACGCACAAAGGCGGAGTGTGATGAGGACTGCGCAACCAATGTTCAGAGCCTGAAAGAGCCGACATGGAGATCAAGGACGTTGCTGACCATATTCGCAACACAACATCCGATCGCGTCAGCCTAAGACGGGGCAAGCAAACGAGCATCAACCGCTCAATCGCAGGATTCATATCGATTTGCGGCCCAAGACCCGCCGGTAAATTGACCCGGAGTGGTAGGAGAGCACTGAGGCATCGTACCCAAACCGCTAACGAGGATCCCTTTGAGTGAAGGCTCGAACAAGAGGAAGCGCGAGGCCTGACAAGCAACACAGGACCTGTCGGGATTGAATCTGACACTACGAGTCATAGACCGAAGTACCCAAAACATGTTAACAGATCACCGAAAAGGGTCGGAGGACTCACCCTGAGAGCAACCAAAAGAGGGCAGATCCCCGTGATCAACCAAGAGACGGGGCTGGACCTGAAACACAAGCGTCCAGGCGGTCCTACGTATCCCATAAGGATGGGAATCAAGCCATACGTAGTTCTTGAGAGGCATTTTAACGTCATGCAGGACGATGAGAGGTGTGAGGTGGTCCCACACACGGGGGGAGGCGTACGGCACGGCCAGTAGACCAACGCGAATGAGGACATAATCCCCCGCTCACGCGATACGCCTCGCACAAAAAGGAGGGGAACTTGGGCCAGAGGCCCGACGCGGGATAGAGATTCCCGGGAGATGGGGCTGGGCCCGAAACATGAATGTCCAGGCGGTCCTACATATCCCATAAGGATGGGAATCAAGCCGTACGTAGTTCTTGAAGTGCAGTTTAACGTCATGCAGGACGAGAAAAGAAGGGGGGAGCAGAAGGCATCCCCAAACGTGGGGGGCGTACAGCGTGGCGAGCAAACCGACGTGAATGAGGGAATAGCCCCGCGTTCACACCATACGCTGCACACCCAGAGGCAACTGGGCCAAGGGCCCGAGATGGGATGGAAATTCCCAAAGGATGGGGCTGGGCCTGAAACATGAATGTTCAGGCGGTCCTACGTATCCCATAAGGATGGGAATCAAGCCGCACGTAGTTCTTGAGGTGCAGTTTAGCGTCATGCAGGACGAATGCTGAACAGTTTAACGTCTTGTAGCTCGGACGTAGTACAGTTTAACGTCGTGTTGGATGAAACACTTGGGAGTTTAACGTCTTGCAGCACGGACGATATGCTAGGCAGTTTAAAGTCGTGCAGCTTGGACGTATGCAGTTTAACGTCGTGCAGGACGTATGCAGTTTAGCGTCATGCGGGACGAATGTGCAGTTTAACGTCATGCTGGACAAATGTGCAGTTTAACGTCATGCTGGACGTATGTGCAGTTTAACGTCATGCTGGACAAATGTGCAGTTTAACGTCATGCTGGATGTTGGTACACTCACACAAAGTACTACTTGAGGAACCTAGCGTTGGTGGGAGGAGTGACACGCTCACCATCCATAGTCGCTAGGGAGTACGCGCCATTGGGATAGACCTTGTGGACAACAAAAGGTCCCTCCCACTTGGGCTCCTACTTGGGCGGCTTCCGGTCGGGGATAATCGGTGCTCTTAGGGCTAGCACTAGATCACCCTGCAGGAAGGAGCGGAGGCGAACCTTCTTATTGAAAGCTCGAGCCATTCTGCTTTGATGCCTCTCCAAGTTGTGCAAAGCGCGAATTCTATTCTCATCCAGTGCTTCCAACTCGACTAGACGGGCTTCAGCAACTCTTTCCGGCGCTTGCTGGTCGTAGACCGCAGTGCGCAAGGACGGTAACTGGATCTCGATGGGCAGGACGGCCTCAGCTCCATACACCAGGGAATAAGGGGTCATCTGGGTGGAATTGCGAGTCGTCGTCCGATAAGCCCAGAGGGCGTTGGGGAGCTTGTCCGGCCAACTCTTCTTGTTCTGACCAACCATCTTTTGCAGAATGTTAGAGAGGGTTTTGTTAAACGCCTCGATCTGTCCATTCGCCTGCGCATGATAGCGAGATGTATGGTTCGAGCGAATGCTATACTTGGCGTACAACTTCTTCAACTCGGTTGCTCGGAAATTGGTTCCGTTATCCGTGAGGATAGCGTGAGGCACTCCAAATCGATAGATGATGTTGGAGGTCACAAAGTCAGCGATCGAACAGGATTTGACCTCTCTGAGCGGAATCGCCTCTGCCCATTTGGAGAAGAAGTCTGTGGCGGTCAGAATGAACCGACACTGGCGAGCTGTCGCCGGTGGGTAAGGTCCCACAACGTCCAGACCCCAGACTGCAAAGGGCCAGGAATACCTAGCGGTATGGAGAGGCTCCGGCGGCCGATGCACAAAGTTCGCATGAACCTGGAACGCATGGCACCTCCTGGCATACTCGATGCAGTCATGGATCATGGAGGGCCAGAAGTATCCCAACCTCTGAATCTGGTGGGACAGCTTCGGTCCAGTCTGGTGGGCGCCGCATGAACCGACATGAACCTCTTGCATGACTCGTGGGATCTCAACTCCCTGAAGGCAACAGAGGAGAACACCATCAAATCCGCGTTTGTAGAGGATTTGCTCCAGGCCGGGACTGCTCTGGAGGATAAACTGCGATGCGCGGCGTCGAACTCGCTCACGCACGGCCCGATCCGATGGAAGAATGCCATGTTGGAGGTACTGAACCAAAGGCGTCCTCCAATCAGGGGCTGATCCGACTGTCATATCTGGGGTACTCGGGCCTCCGGGCATAGGGGCAACCGTGGTGAGATTACTTACCAACGGGCCGCGATCTTCTTCTGGGATAACGGGAGCGATGAGCCTGCGGTGCGTCACGCGGATGATCAGGTTGTCCTGTTCAGGCTCCGCAAGTGACGCAACAAGGCTGGCCAAAGCATCTGCTCGACCGTTCTGCGACCGGGGAATATGGACAATTTCTGGCCGAGAAGGGAATCGAGCCATCAGAAGAAGGGTGCACTCCAACAATGGCACAAGTTCCGGCTTCCTGACAACATAGTCGCCATTGATCTGCTTAACAACTAGCTCGGAGTCCCCTTTCACGCACAGATGGGGCACGTCGATCTCGAGAGCTAACTCGAGGCCGGTGATGAGGGCATGGTATTCCGCCTCATTGTTGGTACAGCCCTCTGACAACAGGAAAGAGTATGGCAGCACGACTCGCTCCGGGGTAATGAAGACGATGCCCAAGCCCACTCTGTTGAGCTTAGGATTATCGAGTCTTCTACCGGTGGGGCTCCGGGAGGCACCGTCAAAGTGCATCTGCCAGCATGGATCGGCTCGATCAACCGAGAGAATGGTCTCATCAGGAAAGCCTAGATCCAGCGGCTGATCCGCGGAGGTCGGGTGAGCTGCCAGAAAGTCTGCCAATGCTTTCCCTTTGATGGCCTTCTGAGACACATACCTGATGTCGAACTGCTGGAGAATCACAGCCCACCGTGCTAGACGACCAGTCAACATAGGCCGGCTCAGGATATATTTCAACGGGTCTACCCGAGAAACCAATTGTACCTCATGGTGCTGCAAGTAGTGCCGCAATTTCTGTACGGCAAATACGAGCGCCAGGCAGCTCTTCTCGATGGGGGAATACCTAACTTCCGCATTGAGGAGCATGCGACTGAGGTAATAGAGGCTATTCTCCGTTCCCTCGTTGTTCTTCTGGGCGAGAAGGGCACCCAGGGACCGTTCCAGGGCGGTCACATAGAGGACCAGCGGCTTCCCGGATACAGGCGGCATCAGAACTGGAGGTTGAAGCAGGTACTGCTTGATCTCCTCGAAAGCGGTCTGACACTCTTTATCCCATACATAGGTGTCACCTTTCTTCATGAGCCGAGAAAAGGGCTTACACTTGCCGGCCAGATTCGCGATGAATCGGCGTATATAGGCTAAGTGGCCTTGGAACCCTTGCAGTTCCCGGATGGTACCTGGGGGAGGCATCTGGCTAATCGCCCTGATTTTCTCTGGGTCGATCTCAATACCCCGGTATCTTACCACAAATCCAAGGAACTTTCCAGAGGTGACCCCAAAGGCACACTTCAACGGGTTCATCTTCAGGCAGCGAGACCGGAGGAAGCCAAACACTTTCTCAAGATCTTTGAGATGGTCCTGACGCTGGCGCGATTTGACAACCAAGTCGTCGACGTAGCATTCCACCAGTGTGTCGAGGATTGGCTTGAATATGCGGTGCATCGCCCGTTGATAGGTGGCACCTGCATTCTTCAGGCCGAAGGGCATGACCCGGTAGCAAAAGGTACCTTGGGGGGCCCTGAAGGCAGTGAACTCCTCATCCTCAGGGGCCATCCGAATTTGGTTATATCCGGAGTATCCATCCATGAAGGAGAGGGCTTGGAACCCTGTCGTGGCATCAATCAACAGCTCTGTCACTGGAAGGGGAAAATCATCCTTCGGACAGTGGCGGTTGAGATCGCGGAAGTCGATGCAGACTCTGATCTGCCCGTTCTTCTTCCTGACCAGCACAATGTTGGCCAGCCATTTGGGGTACTGAACTTCCCTCACGAAGTTGGCTTTGATAAGCTTGTCAACTTCGGCCTCAACCATGGCACCGTGGGACGGGTGCATCTTCCTGGGAGGCAGCTTGAACCCGCGATGGTTCGCCGGGAGACCAAGGCGGTGGACGGCTACCTGAGGGTCTAGCCCCGGCATCTCGTCATAGCCCCAAGCGAACACATCACGGTGCTGCCTGAGAAAGTCCACGTACTGCTGCCGCTCCTCAGAGGGCATGGCGGCACTGACCAATGTGGGTCTTGGATCGGCCTTGGTTCCAAGGTTCACCTGTATTAACTCATCGACCGTGGCGGGGACACCCTCCTCAAAGGCTGGGGGTGCGTCTTCCATATCCTCTCCACTCGGGGAGGGATCGTCCACGGGAGAGACTGCGTTGGAAACTGCATTGGGGCTACCAGATCCTGCTGGGCCACTGGTGCTGGCGCGGGCGGTCGCGGTCATCTCATCAGGAGACTCGCGGGCCATCGAGACCATGGCGACGTCCAATCGGTGAATCGAGAGGACGTAAGCGTCATCCAGACTTGCCCAGGGATCAATTGCAATAGCGACAGGCTCAACCTCACCTGCCAGGATCTGCTTATCCTTGCTCTTGTAATAGTCCGCGTCCAGATAACGGGCTTCACATGAGGCAAAAGGAGAGGCATCTCCTTGAAGCACGCCTACTCGACCATTAAGGGAGTATTTGAGGCATTGGTGGTATGACGAGGGAACCGCCGCGTGAAGGTGGAGCCATGGCCTGCCCATCAATGCGTTGTACGCAGTGTCCTGAGAGACTACCATGAATTCGGTGTTGGCAACCAAGTCACCGAATTGGGTCTTCAAACGTATCTTGCCGACCGGGGTTTGCTCGGTGCGGTCGTACCCCTGGATCCTGAGGTCGGAGGGAATCAAGTCATCCTCAGACAACCCCAATCTCCGGAGCGTCCGAGTTGGAATCAGGTTAATCCCGGACCCCGTGTCGACAAGACAGCGCCGGACTTCAAGGCCATTGAACTGGCCAGTGACATACAGCAGACGAATATGTCCCTGTATAGGAGGGTCTTCATCCTTACCAGAGAACGAGATAACTGCCTGACATTCGGCGTCCTCGATCGTTTCGGCGTGAAAGGCCTCTGCAGCCGCAACCTCTGTCTCAAACTGGAGGGGGCTTTTCAGGGCTTTAGCGAGTGCCTCACGCATCTCAGATGACATGCGCAGAGCCTCAAGGATGGAGAGCCTTGCTGGGATGTCGGCCAAGTGCTTCAGGACATCATACTTTTTGGCCAAGCGCGAGCCCCTGGTTGTAGGAGGTTGCTCTGCGGTTGGAAGCATGACGGGCCTTGCCGGTTGGATCGGCGGCCGACTGGTACTTGGCGCATCTCGCTGTTCACTGGCTGCAGTCCTGGAAATGGTCACCGTACTGGGGTCAGGAGGCCGGGATGGACCCGTGGCAGGGCGGAGCTGGTCGTGACGCGGCTGAGGCGGTTCTGCCTGGTCCCACACCACAAACAGCGGCGGAGGCGAATCCGTCATCCCCGAATGGGGGGGCGGCGCACGTTGTGCTCGGTTTTGAGCCTGCTGCCTAGTCTCAGTGGCGTGCACGGCCTGGCTGGAGGTACCAACGGCTGTGCCCCGGCGACTCCTGCTGCTGCGGTTCTTCCGACGGTGGCGACGACCGGGGACACTAGGGAGGTCCACCTGGTGTTCTTTAACGTCGGGAACCGAAAAGGGATTTACCAGCTCGACGGTGTTAACCGAAGCGTACCCAATACCGTCATCGGACGAATCATCCATCACCGGGCGGATCCGAGGAGGGACCCCCATCTCCGGGGGCCTGAAATCACCGAGAGTGCGGGATAGTGGTGGAACCGGCGGGACGCGCTCTTCCTTCTTGCGCTGCCGCCGTTTGCTCCTCTTGGAAGAGGCAGGCTGGGACGATGATGCCGAAGCAGCACCCGCAGATTCTGGGGGCTCAGGCTGATTCAAGCGCGCACGGATGATTCCGTGGGCGCGAATGGTCGTCTTGCGGGCCATCCAGTTATTATACTTCTGGGATCCGCGGTTGGAGACCAGCTGCCATTCGTCCTCGTTGCCACTATCGTCATCTGATCCCACGAACACGCCCGCCACTTGTGCTGGAGCTGGGCCCAACCTGATTACATTGTTGTTAATCTGGTCTTGGAGCCAATCCTTAAACACATAGCACCGCTGGATGGTGTGCCCCAGGGCCCGATGGTAGGGGCAGTAGCGGGGGTTATTCGTAAGATGTGCCTCCTCTGGCCTCCAACACTCAGGCAGTCGCACAATCCTCTGCTCCAGGGCGCTCCGGAAATAACCGGGGACCTGATCCTCGTGGAATGAGTAAGTCAGGTGTCGCGGGCCCCTGGGAGCGTGGTCTTGACGAGGGGCTGGAGGGGCCGGCCGAGGAGGTGGACCCTGATTATCTCGCCTGGGTTGCGGCGGTACATTACGCGGAGGGGCCAGCCGGTTCTGAGGCTGCCGCTGCTGGGCCGGGAACTGAGCCCGTGGAGGCGGGTTCCTGTGAGGCTGTGGAGCTGGCCTCGCCGGTAGCAGCTCCAACGGCCTGGGGGCCTCTATCTGGGCAACAGCAGCGGGCTCAGCCCTACTGACTCTCCTTGCAGGAATCATAGGAGGCAGCGGGTGTGCCTGGATGGCCTGTTGCAGGGCTTCCTCAAGACGTTGAGCTTTGTCTGAGAAGTCCCTGAACCATCCGGGGTAATTTTGAGTGATCAGGGAAGGGACCAGCTCGGTCTTGACGTTCCCGACGCACATTGTCAGCAAATGCTCCTGAGTCAATGGCATGTCAAGGGAATACGTGAGACCCTTCCATCGGGCGACGAAGTCCGCGACTCGCTCATCAGGCCTCTGCTTGCACTTGAAGAGGTCTGCGATACTTGTCTTCCGGGTCGTGGAACTGAACTGGTAGAGGAACTGTCTACGGAGGTCCTCCCAGCTGGTCACCGACCCGACGGGGAGCTGGCTGTACCAGACAAATGCTGGCCCTTCCAGTGTCTGAACAATGCAGCGAAGCTTAGCGGCCTCTTGCTGCGCCGGAGTCCCCAACATAGGCCCGCACCTCGAGTTGAAGTGGGCTAAATGCTGTGGCGGATCTCCAGTCCCGTTGAAGGGAGCGAAAGTGGGATTCCCGAATCCCGGAGGCGCCGGCATGTCATCCACCCATGCTGGGTAGGGATTGCCGTCCGGTGGGATCGCCACCTGCCGAGTCTCCAAGGCCTCCAAGCGGGAAATGAGTGCCACCATCGGATCGTCCGGACATGGGTTCCAGTCCTGGCGAGGATCTCTAACCACGAGCGCATTGCATGGCCCTTCAATCGGGTCATCGACCGGGTCGTCGAACTCGGCAGCTCGTGGGATGGCGGGCGGAGCGGCCCTTGGGGCAGCGGGAGGAATCCGAGCGGGGTCTCTCAGGTAGTCACGCCGCTCAGGAGGGTGTGGCGAAACATACCGCGCCCTCTTGCCGTAGGCAATGGCCTCTCTCCTGTCGGCGAACACGGCGTAATCACGGTTGCCCGGGAGAGTCTCATCGAGGAGCGGTTGTTCCGGTCCCTGCTGTCCTGGCCTAGGATCACCGTAGTCAGGCCGCCGTTCTGCAGCGCGCTCGGCGAGGAGCTGGTCAACCAACTTCTTCTGTTCGGCGAGCTGCTGACGTAGCGTAGCCTTCTCGGGATCCTCCTCTGCCCTCTGCATGGAGGCAGATGGGTCGGCGGGCTTTATACCCTCACTGTGCTCTTTTCCTTTGCTGACGTTTCGGCTCAACGTCAGTGCTTCAGTGGGTGCGGGGAGCCCCAGGAGGTTCCTCCGATGACGAGTAACTCTCACCGATGGCTCTGACGACGGCTTGTATTCGGGGGGGAAGCCCCCGTCGAGAAGTTCCAAGTCGTTCCCCTCTCCCGACAGGTCAGCCATATTGACCGTTTCTGTCCCTGGGGATATACCCTCAGGGTCACCCAGCGAATTGGGCTGTCGGCGAATCACACTGAAGCGTAGGGCAGCGTACTGCCCCCATCCACGGATATACACGTGGGGAGTGGCTTCCTCGATAACTTTGCGGAGTACCTGAAAACACTCAACGCATCGTTGTTGGAGGGCCTCGTGGTGCCCAAATGACCCGGGGTGCCGAACCGCGGGGAGCATGGCCAGGTCAATTTGACGGCACTGCTCACCAATATCCTCCAGGTGCGCTTGACTCCCGGGGTATGGCATTTGTAGGCGGTGAAGACAGGAGCGAGTCTCCCGGAGAGTTCGGCGGAAGCATTCGAACTCATCCGGGGTGAGCGATTCGGGTGCATCAAAGCCCGGTCCTGCGACTGGCCAAAACTTCTCAGGGAAGTGGCCCTCTGCAAGGACGGTCCAGAAGCTCCACGACTCAAACTCGGGACCCAGATCTCCTTGGTCCTCTTCAATGGCTGGGAACGGACGGGGAACCGGCAGTGGTGCCAAGGCGGGCCGCCGGGCTGACGGGCTGGCCGGCGGTGAATACGGCGAACATGCCGATTGGCCTCCATATCCCAGGCCGCCCTCTGAGGGTGGCGGTGCCCTGGCTACCACATCACGATAGGACGGGCCGGCGAGCGAACATCCTGCCGTAGCATCGGTGCTCGCCGAGGGTGCTCCAGATCGTGGTTCGACCATCGGTCCCCAGAAAAAGTCTCCGGCTTCTCTGACCGAGACGGAAGGCACTTCCGGAGGGGCCGGTACCAACCGCAAGCTTGATCCTTGGGGGTCTACCAGGCCCTCGTTACTCCGGATATACCTTCGTAGAGAAGCGGGGATCACATCGATCTCGCTCTCGGGGAGCACGAGGCTGACGTGCCGCATTCCTACCCATGCCCTTGACTGGCGGGATTGGGGAAAGGGCTCTGTCGCCGAATCGTACTCCGCCTCTGAATCAGAGAAGCGAACTGGTCGGATCTCTGTCCGGAATTCCGTAACATTCTTCCCTCGGCGTCGACGCCTTGCCTTCCTGCCCCTAGGTGGTTCTTCGGGGCAGGGCTGATCTCTGTCCTGGCGTCCTCCGGCCGCACTGGTGCTGGGGCCAAGAGGACTGGAAACCAAGGTGCGAGGGGCACCGGGACAGATATCAAAGGGGACGCGGGGAGAGATGATTCCGGGCAGGCCTCCGGGCCAGGATCGGAAGGTGGGATGACCCATGCCTCCTGGATCGGCCACACGGAGTAGATCCCGCTGGTGAATAGCGCTATCGCGAGGTAGTCCGCGGTGGCTACTTCCTGCACCAGCAACCGGGAGAGTCGACCCAACCTGCCTTTGGGGCGGTCGAGGCCTCGATCCAGGTCGGGCATAGAAGTTCCCCTGCTCAGGATGCGCAGGGGCCTGGCGACTGGAGCCAACAGTGGCTTGGGCCAATGCGGCCGCTGTTGCTAGGGCCCCAAGGTGGGCATCCTCTTCCGCTCGTGCCCGACGTTGGCGTCGGGACAGACGAGTCGGGATGAGCGGCGCGGGCAGGTGGAGAGCCAGCTCTTCGACTTGAGAGGCCTGGCGGCGGTGTCGCCGTGGCCTGGCGGGAGTCCTTACCGTAGATCCCTGGAGCAAATCCCGGATAGGGTGATCCCGGGCATCTTCCACCTCATCCGCATAGGGAAGGGAACAGTCAGAGCGCTCCGGGGATAAGCTCCCGAAGCGGTTGGACGTTGAGGTAGGCAGCGGTGCCTCCCTGCGCGGCCCTTGGGGGCGGCGGTGGTGGCGAGGTGCAGCCTCCTCAAGGTCTAGGCGAGCCATGTCCCTAGTGGGGATGACTCCCTCTTCCTCATATCTCCGCACCAGGGTGTTGATCACCCTTCTCTGGATGACCTCCGAGGGGGAGAGAGGGCGTGGTCGTCCCGCAATTGCGGCTGCTGGGACGGCTGTGGAATGGGCGGGACCGCGCGGAGTAGCCACGTCGGTGTTTCCCCTACCCCTCCGCCAGTGGGCGGGTGGCGATCGGGCACTGGATCGGGCGACCTGATTTTGAAAGCAGGGAGAAGGACCCATTAACACTGACAGGAAAAAGGAATCGACAACCAACCATTAGCGCCATGACGCCTTCCGTGGGGGGAACCCAGGTCCTCGACGTTGCGAGACGGAGTGCCCGATGTCCCTTCCCCAGCCCCTGGCGGGTAAGACTGAATGCTTGGCCGGGCAACATGCCGGTCTTCCAACACCTCTGAAAGCCATCGGTCCTCGTATCGAGGAGAAGAGATTCACGTTGGGTTCACCATTTTTCTGTTTCGGTGCGGATGTGCGTCGGGTTTCTGTTCTGACGCTGTTCCGCCAGGACGCGTTCGTGCGTGCGCCCGTCGACCCGAGGGGATGGGCGCGCGGCTTGTGGCCCCGCAGTCCCGCTTTCCAAGGGCGGGCGACATTCGTCCCTTATTCAGGGGCGTCTGCTCCTTGATCGAAACCGGGATGATGGGATGTCGGCTCCTCCTTCCTTGGACGTCTCCTCGGAACTCGTTGCCTAATCCGGGTCTCCCTCATAGACTTAAGACATGCTCGTGAATCTCGTTCCCGGCGCCATATCTTCATGGACACCGGTTAATTACGCTGCTTCCGCCCGGACGCTCCAAGGAGTCTGTTCGGGGCAGCAACCTACGGTGAGGAGGCCGGGTGGCTCTGGGTGCTGGGGGCGTGTCGTAACACTGCGGCTCTGCACGTCTGTCTTCCGTCCCTAATAGGGCTTCTCGAAGGCATGATGGCCTGAGGCATCCCGCACTGGGTGCGGGGAACTGTGTCCCCTGAGGTTTTCCTCAGCTTCCCATGTTTAACACGGGGTATGCCGCGAGTTTAACGTCCAGCGGGGACGGCATCGGACCGATCAACACGAAAAGTGGATCAGATGACAGAACCCCTTGCGGGGAACCTCCGACGCTGGGGCCAGCGCATGGGTGGCTTCCCAAGTGATATGGAGTGGAGTGAAGTGGCATGACCCCACCGGGATGTGGCGGCCCGGGTAAGGATCAAGATGGATGATGGAGTGAAGAGCTTGGACCCCGTAGGGGCTTCCTACGTACCGCGCGTTAGCACGGATCAAAGTCGACGTAGTTCAGGTATACAGTTTAACGTCATGCTGGACGTCGGCAAGCCGACTCACGAAGGGGTCGAGGCCGCCGGGCAGAGGATTGAACCGAACCACCTCGCACAGAGGGGGATGGAACGGCCGGGTGGATCACAGTTTCACGTCATGCTGGACGATAAAAGGAGAAATGGAAAAAGGGGCTGTGGGGAGGCACAGTGGAGATACACACGGGCAGTCTCCCACAGGGGCGGATTCATAGGTGAATCGACGCAAGCGTGAACCCTGGAGGGGTCCACTGATGGACGAACCGACGTGAATACGACCGGGACGACCAGGTGGTGGGCTTGAACCTCAGGGAGGCTTCCTACGTACCCTGTTTAGAAGACAGGGATCAAAGTCCACGTAGTTCATTCTGTCAGGACTTACGCACTTGAGGCAGCCCGGATGCGGCAAAACTCAGTTGGAAGGGACTTGGACAGAAAGTAGGAGACACCTCGATCCCAGTCACACCCTCTACTGGCTTCGGCAGTGGGGAGGCGCAATGGAGATACACATGTGCAGCCCCCCACAAGAAACTAGGGGTTTGTAATACCCTACCCCCGTAGGGAAAAGCCGCTCCCATTAAATCGTCCCTAAAGAGGGGCAATCCCGACATCCCTGCAGAGACGAGCGGGTGGGGGCCACATCCAAACCGGGGGGGACCCTGCGTGCGAGGCACGAGATCGGGTGATGCGGACGGTTTAACGTCTTGCCGGACGAAGTACAGTTTAACGTCGTGTGTTGAGGACGAAGCGGACGGTTTAACGTCTTGCCGGACGAAGTACAGTTTAACGTCATGTGTTGAGGACGAAGCGGACGGTTTAACGTCTTGCCGGACGAAGTACAGTTTAACGTCATGTGTTGAGGACGAAGGTGCTTGGCAGTTTAACGTCTTACAGCGCGGACGTGGTACAGTTTAACGTCATGTTGGACGGATGCAGTTTAGCGTCATGCGGGACGAATGTGCAGTTTAACGTCATGCTGGACGTATGTGCAGTTTAACGTCATGCTGGACGTATGTGCAGTTTAACGTCATGCTGGACGTATGTGCAGTTTAACGTCATGCTGGACGTTGGTTGCCGTCGATGGGTCCGTGTCACTTCGCGCGAGCCTGGAGGGCCGCACGGAAAGACAACGCACGGTGCGGGCACCCAGGATGAAGATCATCGGGCGCCACGCAGGCGGGTACCCTCAGGGGGTCAAGGGGGGCGACCCTGGCGGTTTGCGCGCAAAAGAGGAGCTTTGCGCGCAAAACAGCAGGTCGGCGCGCAAAATGGCGGGTTGGCGTGCAATCGGGCCAGCCCTTTGCGCGCGGATGATTGAGATTGCGCGCACCGGGCTTCGGGTAGCACGCGGGGGCAACGGCTCATTCTCTAACGAACGACCACTTTGAACATGGGGGGTGCGCGCAATCGGGCTGGATTGCGCGCACCCGGGGGCAATTGCGCGCAAGAGGCTTCTTTTGCGCGCAAAGGCCTTCGGGTTAAGGATTATTCAAAGGAAAGGAGCCAAGGGGATTGCGCGCGAAGGCGAACCCCAAGGCTCTATTGCGCGAAAGAATGGAGGTTACCTGAAGATCGGCATTGCGCGCGGAAGGGGTTGGATTGCGCGAACGAGCGACGCTTCGGATTCTGGAAACCTTCAAAACGTCGGGGGTCGCCTTATATTTATAGGCAACCCCGGGCGCGGAATCCGGTCTCGAGCGCGGAATTCCCTTCGCGGGCGCGGAATCAGGACCCGGCGCGCAAGGGAGCCGCGCAGGCCACGGGCGCGCAAAATAGCGCGCCGGCCCAGCGCATTGCGCGCATCCCGGGAGGATTGCGCGCCGTGACTCAACTTTGCACGCGGGCCTCTGAAATTTCGCGCAAGTCCTCCGGGCCCTCCGGAACGTGCCTCTGACTCCAAATATCACTTCTCTTTCCGCATCCGGAGCTTCGTTTGGGAACAACGGACTTTTCCGGCGTCTACAGATATAATAACTAGTTCATCGACAGAACACTCATCTATCCTTCCTTGAAATGGATTAAATATGAGTTGCATGATGCATTGATATGTGGTTCCCACATTATTTAATCCAAAGGGAATGACATGATAGAAGAAGATCCCTTGATGTTCTCTAAAGGTAGTGTATTATTTACCCTCAGGGTCCATCTAGGATTGATTGTGCCTTGAGTATACACTAATTCTAGTAAAACACATATTGGTGCTTCTTTATAAATAAAATGTATATCTCTTTCCCTTCATGGGGTATGGAAACACTCATCTTAGTTGGTTGTGGATCTTCTTCATTCCCATGTTTTTCAGCATGATCTCACCTATGGTGGTGGAAACATCTTCCTTGAATGTTGTGGGGGAGTTCCTAATATCATACTCATATTATTCCATATTTGTGTATACGATGGTATATTTGATATAGGATTGAAACCTAAGGGTCTCCCGATCACTATTAGGGTGAGGGAGTCCATGATAAGAAAGGTCATCACCATTTTAAATTTGAGTCGCTGTAGAGATATGTCGGGGTTGATTTTAGCTGAGGACATGTGAGGCTTGGACCTCTTGAATTGGATCTTCTATTTAGACCATGTGTATGGGGGAGCACAAAATTACCATCAACCGTGCTCCAGGGATTCGTTGGGGTGGTTCCTTAGCCATCAGGTGCTGCAACATGTATATCATCGTCCAAAATTGGTTGTCTACCTCCCTTATTATAGAGTTCTGATTTAGTATCTATGGCTCTGAAATTTTCGAATGGGGCATTATCACAATGTAGCTTGCTGACCATTCCATTAATGGGGTACTTTAGAAACTAATTTATTGTTGATGGAACCTTGAGGTGGCTATAGTACCAGGTCCTTATAAGGAAGACATTATATGAGGTCTCCTACTGGATAACCATCAACACAACATTTGATGTAAGATCACCAAACTAGGATATGAGATTTATTTTCAATAGTAGTATTTTCTCTCATTTATCACACCCTTAGAGTTTCAAATTGTAGGAGATATGTTGCCTTCTCCATACACCAAATGTCAAAGTGTTTGGGATGGGAGATGATTGATCAAAGATCCATTATCCATCAGCACCCATTGGATGTCGATGCTAATGATTCTTCCTATGATATATGAGGGTATGATGTTCACTTGAATGGCCTCATTAGAGTCATTATTAGTGAAAAAGATGGCGACATTACATCCTAAGGACATATTTTCCACTCAATAGACCTCAAATGAAGTGACTTATGTCTCAAATTCTTGTGGGATCTAGAGTGCTTTAACAAGTTCCACCTTGTGTTATTTTGACATATGATGTTCATAAATGATTGAGAGATTGGCTTGGACTACAACTAGTTATTTCAGAATATCTTACTTTTCAATAGATTTTGGTTCTTCCTGATATGGGGAAGCTCCTCAACATGCAAATTAAGGACTAGATCATGTGGTACAAGAGATGAAGTAGCTGGGGAATATTGACCCAAATCTTCTGCATAGGATGAAAGAGTATCCACTACTTGTGAAGAAATTTATACCAGACCTCACCATTGCTTGGGGTGATTATATTGAACCCCTGATAAAAGGTCACACATGGAAATTGGATACGGATGATTGCTGGCAAGTTCAAAGACAACTCTTTTCCTTTAACGAGTCTGTTAAAGTGCATTTCCTTGTGTCTACAATGATTATATGTACTCTGTGGGGACATGAATTGTAACACCCGAGACATTTATGTTATATAAATCATCAAAAGAATCTTTTTCTACACAACACTTGCTTGGCTTGCTTTACACGAAATCGCGACCTTCCTCGATAGCTTGCGTCGTACGCAATACCGAGTTTCACTAAACAACGATATGCTATTAAAATATTATTTAAAATAGCCGTTATGAATAGTAATAACCACTTTTTGAAATTTTATAAATTTTATATTTCAAAATGGACTTCATTTTTGGATTCGGAATACCGAAATTATCCTAGGGTGAAATTTTGGTATTTTTCTAAAAACTTTCAATTTTTGATGAATAGTGAAACCACTAAGTGGTAGGTTAAAAACTGAATTTTGCATAAAACTTAATTTTACCTCTTCTGTGAATGGAATTTGGAAAATCCAACAGACACTGTTGATATCAGTAAGAAAAATGTGGTTCAATGAGATAAAAATAATTTTTTGGTGAATAGTAACTTTTTACTTTTTTTTACCGCGGTTAATAGTAAATAGGGTAACTAAGGGTAAATATAATATTACTATTACCCTAACACATGTCCTAATTCTATTGGATAAGTTTAATTCGACCAAAAACAACCTTATGAATATAATATGACCATTTAGGTCCACTTGGATTAGATTATGACATTTAATATTATTTTATTTAATGAATAGTTAAAATAGTTAAAATCAAATTTTAATAACTAAAACATTTTTAATATGGGGTTATACATAAGATAAATTAGATTATAAATATTAATTATAAAGCTAAATATATTTCCTACATAATAATATTTTATTTATAATTTTTAGACTTTGAATAAATTAATTTATTTATGACACAACGATGATGCAGTAATTACCCTTTTAAGGAAATCTTAACATAATTGATGTTATAAACACAAAAATAAATGTAATTTGAGACTTTTTATGAATCCCACTAATTTTCTAGGTTAATATGACATGTTATTATTGATTTAATTAACATGGTTAGAACTAATAATTCTGTTATGATTTTCACAAAAATCAATTACTAAATAGTGTCAAAATTGACATAAAATAGTTTTTAAAGAAAATATTATATTGGTAATTGTAATTTTATTCCTAAAAATCTAAGGTTCGGAAAAATGACTTAGATAAGGTTATATATATTAATAATAAACAACTTGGGGTTCGTTTGGCTGATTATGGTAAGTTTATTAACCTTATAGTATAAGAACATAAGAAGACATGGTAAAAGTAAAATTATTTAACTTAATGTTAAATCTAAATGATATGGTTAAAATAGGAACCTAAACTTGTCTAAATTATATTGGATGATATAATTTCTACCCATCCCCACCTTAGCTTAGAAATATATCATTTTGGAGCTATTTAAAACCGAACTTATCTTTATAATAATATAATATTTTTAGTTATTCCAAAGGTGCCCCTCTCCTCCCTTGTAAAAGGACACCTCCTCCCCCTCTTCCTCACAATACTTGGAGACTTCAAGCTCGGCCAACCCCTACCACTTTATCCTCTCCACTTACCTAGAGACATCCTAGAGGTTCTGGTCTTCTTCAAAGACCAATTATAGTGCCCTAAAAGAAGGTATCAAAGAAGCACTTCAAAGAAGAGGAAATGTCTGTTACCGATTCTTTCATCTTTATTTCTTCTCTACACTTCTTCTTCTTTAGTTGTTTCATTATGAAGTAATAACATCAGTATCACTCATATACTGATATTTTATTATAAGTATGAAACAACCCTATTTCACCATCTATCCATCCTATGGAAAAAGAAATCACCGCGTGTGCGTACGTACAGAATACCGTCTCCACGCCGTGGTGTAATCTATTTTCCACCACCACCTTTCTTGGATGGGTATAATGGTGTAAATAATGACCATATATGACTATTATAATGTGATATTTATTATGAAATAGTATACATATACTCCAATACAATTCCACGATCATAGGAACGATATCATCACTCGTGCGTACGTACAGAATACCGTCTCCACGATGTGATGCGACTCGTTCTACATGATCTTCATTTAATAATGATTATATAAATGAATTGAATGAATGAATATGATATATATTACACTAATACCATTCTGTAAATGAGGTATCTATAACCTAAAGATAAGAATAATAATTTATTTGACAAAACATGCATAAGAACAAAAAGTTATAAACACCCAAATAACAAGTAGCAATGAAATATTACTACTAAGAAGCTAAGAATATGACTATATATGATATCATAAAAATAAGTATGATTATGGAATAAGTCAATAACAATATTTAAATCATTATACAGGAGGTTTGGACACTTACAAAGCAAGTCGGACCTAAGGTAAAGGAAATATCACAATCTCATTTTTATCCGAGATTGTTTATACTTTAGTATTTACTGGGGTGTATTTTATCATCCACATCCATGTTTCATAAATATTTAATATTATTTCCATTCTCATACAATTGTTTAAATTCTATTTTACCCTTCGGTGAGTTTTAGTGAAAGATATGAAAGGAATCTTTTTTCGTTTTTCATACGAGGTACTTTTTGACTTTTCCGACAAAAGTACAAAGAATGTTTTTTTAACTTATACGGGATGAATGGATTTTTAAAACATTATTTCCAAGAATCTTCCTTTAGAAGTTTTGAAGTTTATTTTTTATCAACTTCTTTTAGATTAAAATTGTATGACATGTTAAGAAAGGAAAAATGTTTTTGAAGAAGAAAGGATATTTTCCTCAAGAATGGATTTCAAGTGTTTTATCAAAATTATTTTCCATCTAAGATAATAAAGGGTTATGTTTTTATCCCTATTATTACATTGATTTTATTATGTTGTGATGGAATTATTTTTATGAATTCGTTTATCTTATATGAATTGTTTTATGATGTCATGATGTTTAAGATTTCCATTTGTATTACATGGGTTATGCAATGATGTATGATTTATGATTTTGTGGCACACATAAGAATGGTATCATTATGATATGGGTGATACCTATATCTCCATCCAATGCATTGAGTAAAGATTTTATATCTCATGAGATAGACATGGGTGGAACGGTAGGTTATACCGGTTCAGTGAAACAGGACTGAAACGAGGGTGACTCGGTTCAGAAAGGGACTTTGTCCACTAAGATAGTCATGGAAATGAGTCTTGATTGACAAGAAATGATTATCTATGATTATGTGTGTATGCCACAAAGTTTCATGTTTTATGTTATGATTATTGTGATTACATTTCACTGCCATGATTTATCCCATGTTATGAAATTATGATCTCTTTTGCATGTTAAGATTTCCAAATGTTATGTGCTTATGTATATGATGTGATTGATATTTCTTTTGTTTACCCTTACTGAGAATTTGAGCTCACCCTTTTGTATGTTTTCTTTCCCCAGGTCAGGAAGAAGGTTATTATGTAAGATATGCCAAAAGGGACTATAGATATGATGAAATAAATGGGAGACAGTGTAGACGCTTTATGAACTAGTTGTTTATGTTTCCCAGTTTCTAAATACACTATACCTATACGGTCCTTTCATGGTTTTGTTATATGTTGTAATGAGTATGCTTCAATTTTGAAGTATTAACAATGTATGTAAAGTATGGGTCGTTATAGTTGGTATCAGAGTAAAGGTATAGTCAACCTTTGGAAACTAGGATGTGAAATCCTTAGTAAGAACCCTAAGGATAAGTCTAAGCATAGAACACCATCTTAGTGTTTTAGAAATGGCCATGAATAACCTAGGATAAGACCTTAAGTGTGCAATTTTATTCTTTATTATGTGGTTTTCCTATTATAATTAGTGTTTCTCACACTATTCTTCTTGGTTTTAGTCAATGGATGGAACCCGAAGGAACCGTGTTAATGCAGAATGCGACGGGCAATGCAATGATTGTCCCCTTGAGCAACCAAACGTTATGGGAGCTGGAATGAAAAATCTTGTAGCCATGCTCACACAACTTTCTCAAGATATGAATCATGCAGGACTTCCAAATTAGCAAAGGAAGGAGCAACATTCTGTTGAATCCTTTATGAGGCAGCGTCCACCTTCTTTCAGCGGGTCTATTGATCCATTAGTTGCTGAAAAATGGATTAGTACTACTGAAAAGATATTTTCAGTTCTTCAATGTTCTGAACATGATAAAGTCATCCTAGAAGTGTATCATTTGGAAGGAGATGCTGATCAATGGTGGAATCTTATTAAGAATACGAGGCAAAGGGATGAAATTGAGTCCATGGAATGGTACGAGTTCAAGAACTTATTTTTCAATAAGTACTTCCCTCGTATTCTCCGAACAAAGATGGAGAAAGAGTTTCTTGAACTAAATCAAAAGGATGATGAATCTGTTGGTACCTATGAAGCAAATTTTACAAGACATGCAAGGTACGCTTCTGGTATTATTATCCAACCTGAGAGTAAGATCGATCGATTCTTTAGTGGCTTAAAACCAAGTCTTCGAAGGGCGTTTCGCCATAAGGGACTTCAATAGCTATGAGGAAATCGTTCGATGTGCTCTCAAAGTAGAGATGGAGATTGGAGTAACGCATCAGTCATATGGGTTTGATAAGAAGAGGAAAATGAAATTCAAAGGAAAATCTAAAGAGCACACTGAAAAGAAGATGATCTTTCCCTTATGCTCAAAGTGTGGAAAGAAACATGGAGGGAGTTGTCTTAAAGTGACAAGTAAGTGTTTAAAACGTGGAAAGAAGGTCATCGGGCATTTGAATGCCGCGATGATGGGAAGAAGATGTCTAATGATGCAAACAAAGGGATACACAGAATAAACCTACCACACTTCAATGATTCAAGTGCAAGGATATGGGGCATTATCCCAATAAATGCCCTAATCCAAGGGTTGATGATTATGGTCGACGTCAACAAACTCTCAAGGCTAATGACAAAGGAATGTCACATGAAATTTCTATCAGCGATGTGGAGTACGACAACGATGTGGTGAAAGGTACACTTACCATCCACTCTAAAGTAGCAAATGTTTTATTTGATTCTGGATCCACCCACTCTTTTATTTCTGAAGAATTTTCTAAGGGTATCACCGTATTACCTCAACAATTAGATGTTGAGTTAGCTGTGACAACACCTAATGGCACAACAGTCGCATCAAAAGTTTATAATTCTTCTCCGATCGAAGTTTGTGGGAAAGTGCTTCCTACAAATCTTGTGATCCTTCCTATAGTGGAATTTGATGTGATTCTTGGAATGGATTGGCTTTCGTTATATGGAGCTCATATCAATTGCCAAATAAGGGAAGTCACATTTCATATTCCAGATCAATCTATGATCGTCTATCAATGAAAGGATGAACATAACATTCCAGTGGAAATTTCTTCTATCTTTTGGGTCTTGATTCCACTAAATGAAGGTTATTTATCTCAAATGGTTGGTGAGAAACTCACGATTAAGAATATACCCATTGTACGGGATTTTGATGATGTCTTTCCAGAGGGATTACATGGAGTTCCACCAAATCGTGAAGTTGAGTTCTCAATAGAACTCGTACCAGGTGCTTTTCCTATTTCAAAGACACCTTATAGAATGGCCCCAATTGAGTTGCAGGAATTGAATAAGCAACTCCAAGAGAATCTTGATAAAGGATTCATACGCCCTAGTGCGTCACCTTGGGGAGCACCTGTTCTATTTGTTAAGAAGAATGATGGATCAATGAGACTCTGCATTGATTATCGAGAACTTAACAAGATCACTATCAAGAACAAATATCCTCTCCCACGCATTGATGACCTATTTGACCAACTACGCGGAGCTCAATACTTTTCCAAGAATGATCTTCGTTCAGGGTATCATCAATTAAGGGTCAAAAGGGAGGATATACCAAAGACGGCTTTCCGTACAAGGTATGGACACTATGAATTTATAGTGATGCCATTTGGTCTTACTAATTCCCCTACTATCTTCATGGATCTGATGAATAGAGTCTTTAGAGACTATCTTGATCAATTTGTGGTAGTCTTTATAGACGATATTCTTGTCTATTCAAAGAGCAAGGAATAACATGAAGATCACTTGAGAATTATATTGATGAACCTGAGAAAGGAGAATCTTTATGCCAAATTTACCAAGTGCGAATTTTGGCTTCAAAAAGTTGCATTTTTGGGTCACATAATCTCAAAAAGGGGATATCTGTTGATCCAGCAAAAATAGTGGTTATCGAAAGATGGTCGAGACCAACAACAGTAACTGAGATCCGAAGTTTTCTTGGTTTGGCTGGATATTATCGACGTTTTGTGAATGATTTTTCACGATTATCTAATCCACTCACCAAGTTGACTCAGAAAGGAGTTAAGTTTGTCTGGACGGAAGAATGTGAAGAGAATTTCAAGGAGTTGAAAATAAGGTTATCCAGTGCACTTGTGCTCACATTTCCTTGTAGTGGAGAAAGGTTTTTGATCTATAGTGATGCATCCAAGAAGGGATTAGGGTGTGTTCTTATGCAAAATGATATGGTGATAGCTTATGCCTCACGACAGTTGAAAATCCATGAGCAAAATTACCCAACACATGATTTGGAGTTATCTGCGGTAATCATTGCATTAAAGATTTGGAGGCATTACCTTTATGGTGAAAGGTGTGATATTTATAATGATCATAAAAGGTTAAAGTATATTTTCACACAAAAGGATCTGAATATGCGTCAAAGAAGATGGTTGGAGCTGATTAAGGATTACGACTGCTCAATCCATTACCACCCTGGGAAAGCAAACAAGGTGGCAGATGGATTAAGTCGACAAGACCATGCTAGTTTATCCATGATGAGGATCACAAAAGATCCAATATTTATGGATTTACAAAGGATGGATCTTGGAATTATAATGGAAGGGGAAAAATCTTATCTTTCTCAAATGAATGTTCAACCATCTATACATGTGAAGATTAAAGAGGTAATGAAAGAAGATGTCGAGTTACAAAAGAAGGTGAGAAATGTTCACGAGTTCAACCTTGATTGTGATGGGATAATAAAGTTCAGGAATCGAGTTTGTGTTCCTCCCATCCCCGAATTAAAGAAGGAGCTACTGGATGAGGCTCATAGTTCTTCATTCTCTATTCATCCTAGAAGCACGAAAATGTTTAGGGACCTGAAAGAGTACTTCTGGTGGGATGGAATGAAAAGAGATGTTGCGGAATATGTCTCTCGATGCTTGGTTTGTCAACAAGTTAAAGCTGAGAGACAGAAGTCTAAGGGGATGTTACAACCATTACCCATACCCGAATAGAAATGGGAAAACATTACTATGGACTTTGTCACAGGAATTCCTAAAACATCCAAAGGAAATAATGCTATCTGGGTCATAGTTGATCATCTTACAAAGTCTGCACACTTCATTGCTATTAGAGAGGATTTCTCTCTGGATCAGCTTGCCAGGATATATGTAAAGGAAGTGGTAAGATTGCATGGAGTACCACTTTCTATTATATCTGATCAGGATCCGAGATTTACCTCAACGTTCTGGAGAAGTCTTCAGCATACTCTGGATACAGAGTTGAGTTTCAGCACTGCTTATCATCCTCAGACAGACGGTCAGTCTGAAAGAACAATTCAAACCCTAGAAGATATGTTGAGAGCTTGCTCTATGGATTTCAAAGGAGGTTGGGATCAACACCTACCTTTGGTGGAATTTTCTTATAATAATAGCATTCACTCCAGTATTCAGATGGCTCCTTATGAAGCTCTCTATGGACAGAAATGTAGGACTCCAACTTGCTAGGATGAAGTTGGGGAATGAAAGCTATTAGGACCTGATCTCATTGATGAAATGGCAGAAAAGGTCAGATCTATTCAACAACACATAAGAGCAGCTCAGATTCGACAGAAAAGTTATGCCGACAGCCGAAGAAAAGACCTAGAGTTTGAAGTGGGCGATAAAGTGTTCTTACGGATATCTCCATGGAAGAGAGTCATGAGATTTTGAAAGAAGGGGAAGTTAAGCCCTAGATATATCGGTCCTTTCGAAATACTGGATTGTGTAGGGAAGGTAGCTTACCGATTGGCGCTTCCACCGAATCTCTCTCAAGATCACGACGTGTTTCATGTATCTCTCCTGAGAAAGTACATACCTGATCCTTCACATGTACTCAGCTCAGAAGTTGTACCGCTGGAGCAAGATCTTTCTTATGAAGAACAACCGATATAGATTCTGGATTGTAGCGAAAAAGTCCTACGAAACAAGACCACTCGATTGGTGAAAATTTTATGGAGGAACCACCAATTAGAAGAAGCTACATGGGAACTTGAGGATATGATGAGGGAGAGGTATTCTCATCTGTTTGTTACAAAGTGACGAATTTCGAGGGCGCAATTCATTTTATGGGGGGTAGAATGTAACACCCGAGACTTTTATGTTATATAAATCATCAAAGGAATCTTTTTCTACACAACACTTTCTTGGCTTGCTTTACACGAAATCGCGACCTTCCTCGATAGCTTGCGTCGTACGCAATACCAAGTTTCACTAAACAATGATATGCTATTAAAATATTTTTTAAAATAGCCGTTATGAATAGTAATAACCACTTTTTTATATTTTATAAATTTTATATTTCAAAATGGACTTCATTTTTGGATTCAGAATACCGAAATTAGCCTAGGGTGAAATTTTGGTATTTTTCTGAAAACTTTTAATTTTTGATGAATAGTGAAACCACTAAGTGGTAGGTTAAAAACTGAATTTTGCATAAAACATAATTTTACCCCTTCTGTGAATGGAATATCAAAAATCTGACAGACACGGTTGATATCAGTAAGTAAAATGTGGTTCAATGAGATAAAAATAATTTTTTTGGTGAATAGTAACTTTTTACTTTTTTTACCGCAGTTAATAGTAAATAGGGTAACTAAGGGTAAATATGATATTACTATTACCCTAAAACATGTCCTAATTCTATTGGATATGTGTAATTCGACCAAAAACAACCTTATGAATATAATATGACCATTTAGGTCCACATGAATTAGATTATGACATTTAATATTATTTTATTTAATGAATAGTTAAAATAGTTAAAATCAAAGTTTAATAACTAAAACATTTTTAATATGGGGTTATACATAAGATAAATTCGATTATAAATATTCATTAGAAAGCTAAAACGATTTCCTACATAATAGTATTTTATTTATAATTTTTATACTTTAAATTAATTAATTTATTTATGACAGAACGATGATGTAGTAATTACCCTTTTAAGGAAATGTTAACATAATTGATGTTATAAACACCAAAATAAATGTAATTTAAGACTTTTTATGAATCCCAGTAATTTTATAGGTTACTATGACATGTTAGTATTGATTTAATTAACTTGGTTTGAACTAATAATTCTGTTATGATTTTCACAAAAATCAATTACTAAATAGTGTCAAAATTGACATAAAATAGTTTTTAAAACAAATATTATATTGGTAATTGTTATTTTATTCCTAAAAATCTAAGTTTCGACCAAATGACTTAGATAAGGTTATATATATTAATAATAAACAACTTGGGGTTCTTTTGGCTTCTTATAGTATGTTTATTAACCTTATAGTATAAGAACACAAGAAAACATGGTAAAAGTATAATTATTTAACTTAATGTTAAATCTAAATGATAAGGTTAAAATAGGAACCTAAACTTGTCTAAATTCTTTAGTATGAGAGTATTTCGATGCATACCCACCTTAGCTTCTAAATATATCAATTTAGATCTATTTAAAACAGAACTTAACTTTATAATAAAATAATAGTTTT
Source organism: Viscum album (assembly GCA_963277665.1). Classification (NCBI taxonomy): domain Eukaryota; kingdom Viridiplantae; phylum Streptophyta; class Magnoliopsida; order Santalales; family Viscaceae; genus Viscum; species Viscum album. Next base: position 104,696,384 of record OY728159.1, read on the forward strand.
AGTTATTCCAAAGGTGCCTCTCTCCTCCCTTATAAAAGGACACCTCCTCACCCTCTTCCTCACACCACTTGGAGCCTTCAAGCTTGGCCAACCCTTGACACATTCTCCTCTCCACTTCCCTGGAGAAATCCAAGAGGTTCTGGTATTCTTCAAAGACCAATTTTAGTGCCCTAAAAGAAGGTCTCAAAGAAGCACTTCAAAGAAGAGGTAATGTCTGTTACCGATTCTTTCATCTTTATTTATTCTTCCACTTCTTCTTATTTAGTTCTTTCATTATGAAGTATTAACATCAGTATAACTCATATAATGATATATTATTATAAGTATGAAACAACCCTATTTCACCATCTATCCATCCTACGGAAAAAGAAATCACCACGCGTGCGTACGTACGGAATACCGTCTCCATGCCGTGGTGTAATCTATTTTCCACCACCACCTTACTTGGATTGGTATAATGGTGTAAATAATGACCATATATGACTATTATAAAGTGATACTGATTCTGAAATAGTATACATATACTCCAATACAATTCCATGATCATAGGAACGATATCATCACTCGTGCATCTGTACGGAATACCGTCTCCACGATGTGATGCGACTCGTTCAACATGATCTTCATTTCATAATGATTATATAAATGAATTGAATGAATTAATATGATATATATTACACTAATACCATTCTGGATATGAGTTATCTATAACCTAAAGAGAAGAATAAGAATTTATTCGACAAAACACGCATAAGAACAAAAGGTTATAACCACCCAAATAACAAGTAGCAATGAAATATTACTACTAAGAAGCTAAGAATATGACCATATATGATATCATAAAAATATGTATGATTCTGGAATATGTCAATAACATTATTTAAATCATTATACAGGAGGTTTGGACACTTACAAATCAAGTCGGACCTAAGGTAAGGGAAATATCACAATCTCATTTTTATCCGAGATTGTTTATACTATAGTATTTACTGGGGTGTATTTTATCATCCACATCCATGTTTCCTAAATATGTAATATTATTTCCATCCTCCTACAATTGTTTAAATCCTATTTTACCCTTCGGTGAGTTTTTAGTAAAATATATGAAAGGAATCTTTTGTCGTTTTTTGTACGAGGTACTTTTTGACTTTTCCGAAAAAAGTACAAAGAATGTTTTTTTTAACTTATACGGCATGAATGGATTTTTAAAAAATTATTTCCAAGAAGCTTAATTTACAAGTTTTGAAGTTTATTTTTAATTAACTTCTTTTAGATTAAAATTGTATGACATGTTAAGAAAGGAAAATTGTTTTTGAAGAAGAAATGATATTTTCTTCAAGAATGGAGTTCAAGTGTTTTATCAAAATTATTTTCCATCTAAGATAATAAAGGGTTCTGTTTTTATCCCTATTATTACATTGATTTGATTATGTTGTGATGGATTTATTTTTATGAATTCCTTTATCTTATATGAATTGTTTTATTATGTCATGATGTTTAAGATTCCCATTTGTATTACATGGGTTATGCAATGAAGTATGATTTATGATTTTGTGGCACACATAAGAATGGTATCATTATGAGATGGGTGGGACCTATATCTCCCTCCAATGCATTGGATAAAGATTTTATATCTCATGAGATAGACATGGCTGGAACGGTAGGTTATACCGGTTCAGTGAAACAGGACTAAATCGAGGGTGACTGGGTTCAGAAAGGGACTTTGTCCACTAAGATAGTCTTGGAAATGAGTCTTGACTAACAAGAAATGATTCTCTATGATTATGTGTGTATGCCACAAAGTTTCCTGTTTTAAGTTATGATTATTGTGATTACATTTCACTACCATGATTTATCCCATGTTATGAAATTATGATCTCTTTTGCAGGTTAAGATTTCCAAACGTTATGTGCTTATGTATATGATGTGATTGATATTTCTTTTGTTTACCCTTACTGAGCATTTGATCTCACCCTTTTGTATGTTTTCTTTCCCCAGGTCAGGAAGAAGGTTATTAAGTAAGATATGCCAAAAGGGACTATAGATATGATGAAATAAATGGAAGATAGTGTAGACGCTTTATGAACCAGTTGTTTATGTTTCCCAGTTTCTAAAGACATTATACCTATATGGTCCTTTCATGGGTTTGTTATATGTTGTAATGAGTATGCTTCAATTTTTAAGTATTAACAATGTATGTAAAGTATGCCAAGGAAAGGTACATAGGAAGCCTGCCTGAAGTTCAAGCCCACCATCCATTGGTTCTATCACCCCTTCATGTCGGTTCCCGCCATCTTGGACTACGTGGACATTGATCCATGAAAAGGAAAGGTACATAGTAAGCATCCCTAAGGGTCATGCCCAACACCCACTGGTCTTGACCATTTCCATATAGGTTCTCCTCCTATTCTACATGATGTTAAATTGTACGACCCATTTTGTCTTTCATGACTCTAAATTTTTTTTCTATTCAACGGTAATCCATTGTGATCCCTAGGCCGTAGTAAGCTGTTGTGATCCCCATTCAATGATAATCCATTTTCAATCACATCCAGAGGTAACTCGTTGCCACACCCATCTAGCTGTAAGCCATTTTAATCCCATTTAGCAGTAAGTAAATTTTCTATACAATCGACAATAATCCATTTCAATCCCTTTTTGTGGGAACCACATCTCTGGTCTACCATAATGGCGTCAGATCAACTTGGGATGCTAACCACGTGTAAGCCCCATTATATCATCAGGTCTCTATCCTCTGTGCACACACTGGTCCTATACCTCATTTTAACCTACGTAGACATTGACTCTCTACCATGGGGACACATATGAGTTCTCATTGAGGATCAATCCCAACATCACTATCACCCTCGGGTCGACTCCATTTCATTTTCCATCCACTTAAAATAACCATTCATCATCAATCATGATTCTCACCTGAGCTACCACATCCTGGTGAGATCATGTCAATTCACCTCTTCACTACTCGTAGAAGTAAATAGGTAACTAAACATGTGTTAACCTTGACATCAATGTTCCCTCCAGGGTTCGAACCCATCTGATCCACTCTAGTCAGTGTTTCGATCAGTCTAATCCATCTCTGCTAGACGTTAGACTTGTGGAATCGCCTGTGTTAAACATGGGGACCTAAGGAAAAACTCAAAGGCATGACTATGGAATATAATTCCCCACGTTTAATGTGGGATTCCATGGGCATCGGTTCCCTTAAGAAGCCCTATAATAAGTTGAAGAAACTTAGACGCACTAGTGTTCCAGCATCCAGACACGCCAGTGATGTCCAACAAGGCTACTCCCATGATTGAAGGTTACTGCCTTGGCCAGACCCCTTGGAATGTCCTGACATAAGTAGTGTAATTATCTGGCATCCATGAAGATATGGGACTGGGAAGAGTTTCATGAAAAACATCTAAATCTATATGGCAGACCCATAATAGGTGATGTGTTTCAAGGAGGAATCCATGGAAGGAGGAACCAACATCCCATCATCCTGTTTTGATCAAGGAGAAAAAATAACTAAATAAGTGACGAATGCCGACCGTCATTGGAAATCAATAATGTGGGGAAACAACCAACACATCCACATCCTCTTCAAATAGAAGGATGCACGCACCCCGGGGAAAGCATCAAAAACAAAAATGGTGTACCCATCATGAATTTATTCACCTCAATGCAGATATTAATAGGGTTTGAGACATCAGTGGATTAACATGTCACCAGATGCAAATAGTGGTCCTAGTGTGAAACTCACCAAAATTTCAGGCAGTCAAAATGTTGGGCATCTCAGTCTGCGATGTTGACAGTGTGGATGCCGCTTACTGTCTATAAAATATGGAATACTATGGGTGAAAAAGATGTGGATTTCTTTATTTCAGCACTAATGACTTAATATCCCTGCTTACCATGAACCAATTGGCTGCACAAGGAATCCAAACACCACCTGCCCACCAATTCAGGGATAGGGGCAATGCCAATCTGGAAATACTATGTATCTCCACCACTTCTGTGATACCTTCAACACCCACGGATGCTGGGAGCCCATGCCCTATCTCTCATTCTAAATTCGTACAATGAAGGGTGATAAGTGACCTCATACGCTGATAAGAGGAGGAAGGTATTATCCAAACTTGGTATATGGACTATCCGGATTTAGAGGCGTCAGTGCATCGTCACCACTGCTACCCCAAGGACCGTGCAGGGAGCCACTACTACCCACTCCAATGTAAAACAGTTTCGAGAGCCTCTACCTGGAACGCCTTAAGGATTCCTTCCCCTATGCTGACGAGGTAGGTAATGTCTGGGACAACCCGACATGGATCCCATTTTAGGGGATCCCAAGGAGGGATCCCATATGCCGCTCTAGCTCTGCCACGCAGTCCTACTAGTCAAGGTGAATGTAAGCCATGCACCTACACTGCCATCCCCAGTCTAGCTGACCTGACGCTTGCGAAAGACACATGGCAAGGGGGACATCAGTCCAGGGTCTTCAACGTCAACAACTACTATGGATTGGGCCACCTCTTAAGTGTATCATTAGACCTCTGTGTACACTGAGTAGGGTAACTTATATACCCGACCGAGATCAAGGCCCCAACCATCCCATGGGTAGGCAGGGTCGAGTCTACCGGTCGTTGGTGTAGGTAGTGACCGCCATGAACAAACCCAAAACAGCAACACTCAGTACGAAGGTCCTCCCCAGACCATCAACTTGGAGAATGGGGGTCCTCCCTAATAACAATCTTACCATGGGGTTCCACCATGTGCCACCTTAAATCTGAATGACGGTCTTCCCCATGTCAGTGACACTCAGTACAGAATCATCTCTCATGCTCATTACAACGAGTATGGAGTTGTTTTTCCCCATGCGGGTCGCCGGTGTGGAGACATTACACATCTGGTCAATCTCCATCATGGGGGTCCTCCCCTTGTCTTAGAAGTAGCTTGAAAAGGTCCTCCTAACCTCAGAAATCATAGGAGTGAAGGTCCTCTACACTTCACCAGCACCCTGCACAGAGGACTTACTCGTGTTCAGCTTAACCAGTATGATGACCCTCCTAGTGCTGATGCTTCTAGAGGAAACATGAATAATGGTCCTACCTATTCTCCCATAGGATCCTATAGAGGTGCTACCCACTCCAGCATTTCGGGCATATATTCCCTCTACACATCAGTCAGTGGACACGAAGGTCCTCCCCATGTTCCCCTTTATATTTGTTCAGGTGCTCCTCGCACCCCAGCTCACCTAGGCGGATATCCTCTCCGCACCAGCACTAGTATGGCCGAAGGTCCTCCTCATGCTAGAAATGTATCCTAACCCAAATGAACATCCCAAGGTAGAAGGGTGGGTCATCACCGCTATAAAAGTAATGTTGAGATGATCCAGACTGAGATCAAACCAGTCTACTTATCAGATTCTGATGAAGAATATGACTCAGTGATGGAACCCTCACCTAGATCCTCTGTGTCAAGGGATGGGGTATGAAAAAGGAGCATTATCCTCACACATCTAGAATGTGAGGTCCATCATATTCCTTCCCCCCTCTGCATGTTTATCAAGGTGGATGAAATTTTGGAAACTACACAAGTTATGGTTGTGGAATCATCACCAGAAGCACTCTCTACCCCTACTAGAGATCATGGATAGCTATTCTAGGGACTATTGGAGGACATGTAGTAGTGTGGCCCATACCTGGTATCCATAGTTCCTGCACCAGAAACTACGGTCGATAGGCCGTCTTACCATGATATGGTGGCCATGTCACTCCACTCTTCGGAGGATAGCCCATGATGCGGCGGCTTGTCTGCCCACTCGCTATATTATCCCTTGGACAAGCTTCCATCTCAGTGGTCTATATCAGTACCACTACTAGTTCCCCAACCACCTCCTATATATGATTGGTGCAATGAAGGGGTAGACCCTGAATCTATACTATGGAGCTTGTGGGATATTCTCGCAGTAGACCACTTCCCAAAGATGTTCTTCCCTATTGCGGCACTAACATTCAGGGTGCCAGAATCGCTCACCCAGGAAGAGATCATGTGTTTATGCCAGACCCTCTAGGAAACTCATTTCCATCTTCGTCATCAATTAGTGGCCCACCCCAAGAGTCAGGTGCACTTTGAAGACATCAGCCAAAAATGTCGTTTGGTTGATATGGTTGCACTACCATTAGCCCAGCACCATGAGTCACTCAGCCACCATATGACCCTATAACAACGATGTGTCCAGAGATTTAAAGTGCTCGACATTATAATCAAGGAGGCTTTTCCCCAGGTGAAATTCCATGGCTGGGGGAAGTACGTGTCCCTCCATTTCAGTTCCATCAAGTGCCATCCCAATTTTCAATGTGACAAAAAAGATATGCCTCTAGGAAGGGTCATAGTAAATATGGTTGACCTATCAGAGGAAGTGAATGAGCTAGAGCTCCTTGATGGGGACTTACTCCCTGACGGTGTGCCGCAACTATAGGATCCCTTGGTAAGGGTCACTCACGAGTAGAGAAATCTACTAGGTCGTCATGTGCTCACTGAGGCACTAGTCCTTAGCTGGAATCCCAACAAGGGAAAGGAACTCCATAGATCCATCAAACCCTTTGACCCTTCTGGCTCAATGTAGAAGTCGGAAGGCGATCCCAAAAAATCTGTGTTGCATCAGAAACTCTCCGAACACAAAAAGATGGTCGACGACCTCCTTACTGAATGAGATGTAGAGCGATGGACAGACTATGGTGATCCTCGACTTAGGAAGCAGGGATAGGCACAACATCCCCTTATAGAACTTCCCCCAGGGTGACCCTAATCATCCTACCCACGCAGAAAGGGTTGAGGCTGGAACTTACGACAAGAGGGTGTGGTATGTGTCACCAAATCCTCCTGAACGGCGTGATAATCCTCAAGACCCAATTCAAGTTTGCCCAGCTTCTCAAGAGGTCGGTCCACCAACCTCTTCACAAGATCATGTGACTGATTATCATGTTGAATAACCCGCCAACACACTAGTGGTTAGGGATCCCCTTCATGACAAGAATCCCATACCAGATGATCCAATAGCGGCACTCAAAGCCCACATCGTTGATTTAGAGACTTGACAGGTGTCAATCCCACCTGATGTCAAGCCATATCCGGCATGGGTGGATGATATACCAACATCCCCATGTTTCAGAAATCTCACCTTTCCTCCATTTAATGGAACTGGGGACCTGCAGTTGCACCTGGCCTGCTTTATCTCAAGGTGTGGGATTATGATGGGAACTCCAGCACATCACGGGGCCTCCAAACTCCAGTGTTTTGTTTATACAATGTAGGGGTCAACATTTGTATAGTACAACTAGCTCCCTATTGGATCAGTAGCCGATTGGAAAGACCACAGTAGGAAATTCCCCTACCATTTTAGTTCCACCACTCAGAAGATGAGTATCGATGAGCTCGTCAAGTGCAAGAAGAGACCTGATGAGTATGTTTCAGACATTTTCACGTGATGGTATGGGCTCACGTACTCCCTTGACATGATGGTGACTCAAGAGAATCTTCTGATGATGTGTGTAGGGAATTTCAAGATATAACTTGTCCCCTCTTTGATCACCCAGAACTACCCTGGGGGGTTCTAAGACTTCTATGATAACACCCATCACCTAGAGGAAGCGTTATAGTAGGCTATGAATGAATGCCCGTTTCCACCATCAATCCCCGTGAGAAGGGATTCTAGGGCCGAGCCCACTGTAGTGTCTCAAATAGAGGCCCCCAGGAAACTAGAGTTGTTACCAGTATCGCCACCTCTGTAGCCTCACAGAGGACCGCCACCTTAGGCGAAGCCTCCGGCCTAGGAGTGCCCACCTAAAAATCGACAGGTACCCCCACACAATGCACCACCACCACCAATGCGAGATAACCAAGATCCACCCCCTCGGCAGGCCCCTCATGTCCCACCTTTACCCCCTTCAATGGAACATGGGACATGCAGTTGCACCTGGCCTACTTTAGCTCAAGGTGTGGGCTTATGTTGGGAACTCCAACATAGTAGAATCCCGCCAAACTATAGTGTTTTGTATATACATTGTAGGGGTCTACGTTCGTCTATTACAACCATCTCCCCATTGGATCATTAGACAACTGGTAAGACCTCCATATGAAATTCCTCTACACATTTACTTCCACCACTCAGAAGATGAGTATTGCTGATCTCTTCATGTGCAAGTAGAGACCTGATGGGTGCGTCGCAGACTTTGTCGTCCGATGGAATAGGCTTGTGTACTCCCTTGACATGCAACTAACTCATGAGAATGTGCTAATGATGTGCGTAGGGAATGTCAAGATAGAACCGATCCCCTCTTTGATCACCCAGAACTACCCCGGGGGGTTCTGAGACTTTTATAATAAGGCCTAGTGCCTAGAGGAAGCCTTACAGCAGGCTAATAAGACATGATCGATGCGACCTTAAATCTCCAAGAGAAGGGATGCCCGGGCCAAGCCCACTATAGTGGCTCAAAAAGAGGGCCCCAGACAACTAGAGTTGTTACTGTTGTAGTCGCTTCCACAGCATTGAAGAGGACTGCCAACTCAGGCGCAACCTACAGACTTGTAGCGCCCACCGTAGAATCGACAGGTTCCCCCACGCAATGCACCACCACCACCTAGGTGAGATAACCTAACTCTAGCCCATTGACAGGCCCCTCTAGTCCCGTGTTTGGGTTCGTATCTGAGGGCCTTTTTCCCGGATAGGTTGAACCAGACATACTTGTTCAATGTGTCACATGTCCATGGTTACTTACGTAGTGCCTTGGAGTAGGGGATAATATGTTTTTCTGTGTCCAGGATGCCAGAATAGGTAAACCTCACAGACCGACCTAATTACTAACCCTACCACCAGATCATGGGGAACACCCTCAAACAATGTTATGTGTTTAATGTATGGCTTCAAGACCATGTAAATAACAACATGGTCCAGTTAGACCAAGCTCTGGCCTAGGTGGCATGTGTCTTCATGAATCCAGACATCATCAGTGATAGCGAAGGTAAGTGGCATGAGGTTTCTAACAACGGGTCACAGAAGAATAATTACTGGATGGCTTGTAAAATAGTTTCCTATACCCATGGTGTTATCCGGACATGTCTGATTCATCTAGATCCTTCAGAAGCCGCATATACTACTTCTTCATCATTATCTCAGTTGTCCCCTTCTCCGAATAGCTAACACCGGTAGTGCAAGGGAAAAACATTCCCCCTCCATTTCCATTGTCATCTCGTACTCCTGGAGATTTCATGTCCCTAGAGATGGCGATTCATCCCAGAATCCATCTAGTAGTGGACGACACTTCGAGTGATGGTCAAGGGTATGCCTTGGTTACTACTGTAAAGCTAATTAACCTCTACCTAATTCCAGATGATGAGGATTGCCATGCGGATTATCCCAACATGCCCAACCATCATCAACATCGATGGAGCCGCGACTATTTGGGCTGTTGGAATTCATTGGTCAGTACTTCTAGCCAGGTTGTGCATGCGACCGAAATTAGGAAGAATGTCCAGCGAAGAGCTCAAAACATGAAACCTTCTCATCTGGTGACATCATGAACTCCTTCACTACAATTCATGTTGTTGGATTAGGCAGATCCACATTGACTGAGTTGTGATCATCCACGTTTTTCTACGGACCAGTGTTAGTCATCGGGCCCTCATCTGGTAGACATTGTGTAGGATTCGACTTGTGAATAGAAAAATATTCCTAGAACCAGTCAACCACTAGCCCAGACAGAAGGGCCAACCATACCTCTTTTCATAGAGCCACATACTCTAAGAAGAATTTCACATATGGCACAGAAGTATAATGTTCGCAAGCATCTTTCTAGAATTCCAACAAATCTCTCTATCCTTGAGGCCCTTCTCCTGTCATCGAATATGCGTGAATCCCTCGTTGAGGATTTATGAATCCCCCTCCAGTTTGAGATAGAGGTAGAAGCTGCATAATCCTCCCATGCTGAGGTGATCGAGCATGCTGAGTGTCAGGGCATCATCTCATTCTCCAGAGAAGATAAAGGCTCTCCCATATAGGGGTACATTCTCCCACTGTACATCACCGGCCAATTCAATGGTGTAGAGGTCCGTTATTGTCTTGTCGACACAAGATATGGGATCAAAACAATCTAGACTTAGACACTGAGAAAACTAGGGTTGTACGAGGATGATCTAATTCTATGTGACCTAAGAATACAAGGTTATGATAGGAAAGAGTAGGCACCGGTCACCAAGATCTATTCGAAGACCCCGTTCGATGGTCTAGTTTCCAGCACCAAATTTATGGTGGTCTCCCACAACACCGCATAAAATGTGTTGATTGGTATGTCATTGCTCCACCTGCATATGGTAGTTCCATCATCGTATAACTAGTGCCACAGGTACACCCTTAATGGTTGAGTGGGTGTGCTCCAAGTTGATGCATCTTTATTTTCTGATTGTGATTCCCTATATCTAGATTCTAACTATTATAAGATAAAATACAAGCAGATTCAGACTAATGAGGTTGAGCATGTCATGTTTGTGACCGACCGATGGTGATATCTAGATGAATCCTACATATTTGCAATCCATCAACTAGAAGATACAACTCTATACATGGTACAATGCTTCATTGTTTCTGGAACTAGGGGGAAAATATTCCCATGCCTATGTGACGCTGGAAGATCACCTCATACTCCAACACAAATCTGGCTCAAGAGATCTCGGAGCCTCCTAATCCCATAAGGTATCGGGATGTTTACCCCATGGAATCAACAATACATCATACATGCTTGTTTCACTAGGCCGAAATTAACCAGATCAAGATGATGTGCCAATATTTCTTTGATGTCATCAAGAATGGCCCCTTGGGATGATGACCAGATGGGATCAGATCAACAACCATCATCGCTATGGTTTAGGTAGCACATGATCTCCTAGATGTAGTGTCCACTGCCGCTCATTCTTGTACCAGCCTCCCATCGGGATCTGTCAACTCAAAAGAAACTCCTCCCATCGAGGATCCCTCCTTCGTAAATGAAGAAGTGGGTGTAGAGGATGTTCCCATGCAATTGAATTGGGACTCTCTCCCATGATCGACTAATTGGTAAAGTTGAACCTTGATAACGAGGCAGAACCAAAACCCACATTGATTAGTGCCACCATGCCCCTTGAGGAGAAACAAAAGTACATAGACATCCATAAACTGCACAGTGATGTATTCTCCTAGAGTTATGATGAGATTCTGTGACCTGATCCTAAGGTATCCACCCACCACCTCTGTCTCCTGGAAAATAATCATGGGTTCAAGAAGCCTCCTAGAAATATGAAACTTTCTCATGGTTCCATGGTTGTGTAAAAAGATGATAAGATCATCAGAGCCAACTTCATTAAGGAGTTCTAGTACCCCAAATGGAAAGACAAAATTGTACCTATTAGGAAGAAGAAAGAATAGATCAGAGTTCGCATCTACTTCTGGGATCTCAACCATCACTTTTTGAAGGATGACATCCTGCTTCCTATGATAGAATTGTTGATTGATGCTACAGCTCGGTTCCTAGAAATCTCCTTCATGGATGGGTACTCTGGGTATAACTAGATCCGAGTGGCCCCCAAGGACGATGTGTCTACAGCCTTTAGGGACCTACAAGTTAGTTTCTATTACAAAGTCATGTCATTTAGTTTAAAGAATACAAGTAAAACCTATCAGAGAGATGTGCATCACATATTTAAGCTGATCCTAATAAAGTTGGTGGAATGTTACGTGGATGATCTGGTCATCAAACCTCCCCTGCACCAGGACCATCTCAGAGACCTTAGGAAAGTGTTCAGCTTCTTCCGTTACCACCAAATGAAGATGCATCCCTTAAATTTTACCTTCATGGTCACCTCTAGAAGGATTATCGGCTTCATTTTCGGATACATGGGCATTGAGATTGACCTGGAGAAGATTAAGGCCATTATACAGATGTCTCCCCCGAGTATTATTCAGGAGCTTCGAGGCCTCCAAGGCCACATGACCTACATACTCTGATTCATCACGAATCTAGTCAGGATGTGTAAGCCCTTTTCTTAGTCATGATGAAAGGATCTTTCTATGAGTGGGAAGAAGAATGTCTGACTAATTTTGAGGAAATACACTAGTACATACTATAGAATTTGGTCTTAATGTCACCTGTCTTCGAAAGGCCACTGATCCTTTAAGTGACCACCCTAGAACGGTCTCTCAGTGCCCTTCTTACACAGAAGAACACTGAGGGGATGAAATACAACCTCTACTACCTCAGCTCCATGATCCAGGATAGAAAGACCAAATACACCCCTAATGAGAAGAGCTGACTTACGCTGATATTCTTGGTATAGAAATTGGGGGATTACCTATAACTCCATGAGGTACCGCTTCTATCCCTAGTAGATCCAATGAAGTTCATCTAGAACTTCCCCATATTGACTGGCCATCTAGCCTGGTGGGAAGTGATTCTCAAGCAGTTCAAAATCACGTTTTTCCCTCATATGTTTATTAAGGGGAAATTGTTGGAAGACTAACTTGCAGCCCATCCAACTCCCGCAGACCAGTTGATCATACCACGATTCACTGGATAATTTTCACCTTTACACCACTTTGTTTAACTTGTTTTATATTGAAAATTATAAAAATAATGACAAGTTGCATTCCATTTTTGAATAACTTATTTTGTTTTTAGCACTTTTAAAAAAGTAAATGATACATGTTTTGATGATTCCACTACAGGAGGAGGTGATTTGAAGGGCCTATGATGATGTCAATGAAAAATGGGTCAAACTACGTAGGATCCATGCACACCAGTGGATTAATCCACATACTACTCCTAGACCATGCATCCAATTGGGATGATATTTTGTGGGAGGATCCAGATTGTATTGGGCTAAACTTCGTATGAAGGAAACCAACACATATTCGGACATATAGTGGCCCAACCGTCCTAATCCATCCAGCACAATGAATCGGCAAGATGTCAAAGGTTTTGTACTGTGATCTATCCATATCTCAGGCTATAGGTGTCCAATATATGACATCCTTTCGGTGGAGACATCCAAGAGGTGGGGATACAGCTTTTTTATTTCTTCCAAATTGAGATAAGGTTGTATGGAGGCCGAAACCCCTTTGAAAATAGGTTTTAAGAATCTTGTGGGCTCAAAACCACATTCCCATTATTCTATAAAATGTCACCTTGGGTTCCTCATTTGAAAATTCGACCAGGAGCCAAAGATCTGGTATTTTGGAGACCCAGAGGAGGTCTCTCCTCATACATGAAATTCTAGAGCCCCCTATCATAATAGGGGGATCAACAATGAAGAAGGAGTTCTACCTGATCCTTCTCCTCCTCTCGATGGCAAGAAAAATGGTAGACGATCATTTCAAGGGAGATACACATACTTGGGAGGGAGTTCTGACACTTGATACTATAAATGATTTGTGTAATTTCTGTTTGGATTATTTCACTTATGTTTTATCTAAACATGTTTATCCTCTGATTTCATTTCTTTTGTTTAATTAAGTCAACCACTTTTCATTTCAACACCGATTGGGTTGAAATTTCACGTGGGAAACATGATTTGTTCGGATTAGGAAACACAAGGATCCCCATTATATCACATATAAAAAAGATATTAGTATTCATTGGTAGAATTTAATCTGTTCTTGATGTCCAAACCTTGACAACACGATTGTTGTGTCAAGGGTTGGTACATTGTGCAACGTTATAGAGGCAAGATGATAATCAAGATCTTGACAACCCTCAACAAAAAAATTAAAAAAACCATGTGAATTTTTCATAACAATGAACTATCCAAGATTTTTAGTGAACATTAGGTGATATATTTATCTCATAATTCTTAAACTACCACCTTATTCTATCAACTAATAAACTCTGTATGTTAAGTTATTTTCTTAAAACTGTTTTCAAAATCACCCCCTCTTTTAGTAATATTTATTAATAATACACACTATAAGCCACAAAATCTCATTGAGAGATGACCTAGGGTCTTCCCTAGACTATAAATCAACCTTAATGTCATAATCCATTTTCCACGTCATGACAGCGCGGCCAAATTTTGGCACCGTTTCCGGGGAGCGCTTTGGTTTTTAGTGCGTGTTTTTATATGGTTTTTGTAATTTTTTGTGAATATTTATTTGTTTTATCTTATACCTTTTCAACCCCTTTTTGATATGATCTATTTTTTGTGTAGGGTTGGTGTATGAAGTGTTCTACTTCGGGGGATTTATCACCTTTTGAACCTGTTTCCTTTGGAATTGGGGATGAACTCATCGATTTAAGATTCAAACATACCAAGAGGTTTCTAACGGGTTTGTTCATAGAACTGGAAACATCCAATGATTCCATATCCATTTGGAACAACTTTCCAAAGTTAGGTGCTCATTAGTTATGAACTGATTAAACTTAATAATTTTCATTGGTTGAGAGGATGGGAGTTCAAACTCATCACACCTTTTTGGGGGGAGTTATTAACTACTATGGGAATCTCTTTATAGATTTAAGTTATGTTCGTGAATCCTTATTATATTACCAAGTATGAAGATGAGCTTTCCTTTAGATCAGACAATAAATAATTTGTATGAATGAAATTTAGAGAATCTTTTATATGCATTCGAGGTTATTCATCAATAGAGAATAGACTGTATTTGTTAGAGATTCTTATTCAATGGTATCCTTCAATATATAAAAGTCTCCTGGTCCTTATGATGACTATGCAGGTTTTAAAGCCACTCAATGGGACACATGAAGTATATTGTCATTTATAAGGACATGGATTATTTCAGAGATGGGATCATACCCACAATGGGATACCTACTTATACTTTTTTTTGGAAAAGCAATCAGAACCTACGTAGTTCGAGTAAGGGAGTATGATATTTATGCATGATTGATGTCTCAAAGAAAGATTTCATAATTAAATTTACTCTCTAAGATCACATGAGTCATGCTCGGTGTGAGAAATAAGAGGTATTGGTAAAACCAGACAATTGTTCCATCATAAGAAATGATGTGGGGCTTATATATGTATGACTACACAAATAGATGAATATTAGGATTTACTTCAGGGAAGAAACTTGGGAAAAAGGTTCATAAAGGTATATGTACATCATGGATATTTGGATAATCTAACATGGGTCTTACTCCACAGGAATATTCCCAAATTAGGAGGGGACTTATGATTGGGTTTTACACCTAATAAGGAAGCCCAAATCAAAAGTAAATTATTACTAGTTAAGAGAAATTATTACTGGGGCTTACTCCTAAAGAGGAGGCCCAGGTTAAAGGATTTGAGTACTGAGGCTTACCCCTAAGAAGGAGGTCCATGTTAAAGGATTTTAGATCTAGGGCTTACTCCTAAGGAGGAGGCCCAAGTTAAGGGACTTGGGGCTTACCCCAAAGGAGGATGCCCAGTTCTCAAATCCTTTAACCTAGGCCTCCTTATTATGGGTAATCCCTAGTTCTCAAATCCTTTAACCTGTGCCTCCTCTTTAGGAGTAATCCCCAATCATAATATCTCTTAACCAGTCTTAATTTACATTTGATTTGGGATTCCTTCATAGGAGTAAAACCAAATCATATGTCCCTTCCTAATTTGGGCATCTTCCTCAGGAGTAAGCCCCATGTTATTGTATCCAAATATCCATAAATTATATATACCTCTATGGACCTTATTCCAAGGCTTCATCCTTGAAATAAATACTAATATTCATCTATTTGGGAAGTCATACATACTTAATCCCCACATCATTTCTTATTATGGAACAATTTTCTGGATTTTCCAATACCACTTATTTCTCACACCAAGCATGACTCACGTGAGCATAGAGTGTAAAAGTAATTATGACATCTTTCTTTGAG